>CM061560.1:246289718-249277218 GCA_030864225.1 Capsicum baccatum var. pendulum
GGGGAAGATAATGATGTAAGTCTTTTTTTTTTTTAAAAAAAAATAATAATGATATGGCGATTTAAATGAGTTCATACAAATTAATTGGCCGTTTCATCCACGTCGGAGCAAGTGCATCCCACGCACCAAATCTAATGCAAAAAGGTGTCAAAATGACATATCTTGTAGTTTTTTTAGGTGCTTAAAATGAACGTTGTTCATTTAGATGCCAAAGTAAAAATTCATGTCAAGTTGAGAGGCCTCGCAATGTATTTGGCCAACTTTTAAAATATAATAAAATAAAAAAAAGTAAATCAAATAAATTGAAATATAGATAATGGTACATATTGAGTAACATCCAATTGAAATGGATTAAATCATTGTAGTAGTAAATTGTAGGAGTAATGCTATTACTTAGTTTATCAGAAATGTAAAAGGGACGTACAATGGTGGGTCTGAAATAACAACGAAGTCAGTGAAGTGCGGAACGAATGTTGAAGTGGGACCCACAACAAAGAAAAGTTGGCAACATCTTTGATGAAATTATGACAAAATGTCCTTATTTTTTAGTCCAAAAACGTAAAAATACATACTTAAAACCAACAAATACATCAGCAGCAGAGCACATTGTTGAAACCTTTTGGGGCTGCTCCTCACATTAAGAGATCAGGTCCCTCAAAATTAAATCACAAACAATCAAATAATGGAGTGCAGAAAAATTAAACACAATGCATAAAAAGTGAAAGATACAAGAATTTTTACGTGGCAATCCAGAATAGAAAAAAAACCACGGCTTGCCCTCACAGGCTCCAACGAAATCTACTATAATTAACCTCCAGATTACAGTCCAGATTTCAGCCTAACTCTAGGCTCCTTGCGCTAGCAGCAACTCTACCACCAACTCATCTTGGTAATTCTACCAAGGACTCTAATCAGTCTCAAGCTTAAGCAACTTTACCTAGCAACACTCTAAAAAAAATACTACTCTTATAACATGAGTAGTTCTTTTACAAATCAACACTCAAACATACTCACTCACTCTTTAAACAAGGTACAAAGTTAAGAACACGAGCAGTGCTTGATCAGTATTGAAATGGAGTTTTTGCTGCCTTACTTCTCTCTATTTAGAATTGGTAAAAACTAATTGTTGAAGAGACGTCTCTTTTATTTTATAGTTGGGTGATGATTAGGGCTTGAAAGATCATTGGACCAGTTGTTCAAGTCAGTACAAAATAGCACCTGCAAGTTTGTTATACAAGCTGCCAAAACTGTGTAGAAGGCGCGTACCAGCTGTACAGTACTTTGCACATACAGGGACCTAGTCCCTTGTAGGTTAACTGTTCATCATCAAAACTACATATAGCAATTTTCCCCTTTTTTAATGCTGACAAATCAAATCATTCAATTTTAGTATAAGTGCACATTCATCACATTTAATCAGAGTGATTACCACCTGAAGATGAATGTTTCCCCTATCATCATGCTTCGTCTTTTATCATGCAATACAGGGACCTGTTCCCTTGTTATTTTTTTGCAACAAAAACTTCCCCCTGTCTTTGTGTACCTTTATTTTATTTGGAGCATTTATATTCATCACACTTCCCCCTGTCAGTATGACTCTCTTTAGGTTTGCATCTCAATTTACTTAGTGCCTGGTCCCTATTATATGAACGTAGTATTCCTCCTTTTGGTATCATTAAAAAGAATTAACAGTAAACCAAGGACAAAGATAAGTATAAATTAGTTAACTCATGATGAAATGAGAAACACAAACTGAAGATTTATTCACTCATAATAGCCAGTACCAGTACAATAGGCTAAAATAATCATCATAAGATAACTGTCTTTAAAAACCATTATGGGAATAAGGATATGGAACTAACATAAGGTTGATGAGGGAATAAGGATAACAGGGCTCAGGTGGAAGGAAGATTGGGTGAAAAGGACTTAAGCAGTACTTCATTCTTGCATCTATAGTAATGTGAGTATCCACCAACTATTTGGTAAAGATATTTACTTCAGCATTCAGTTTGGCCATTCTTGCCTGGACTTTTGCATATCCAACTGCATGTTCATCAGTGACACCTAGTCCTTCAGAGCATAGCCTTTGATTCAGCAATGTCAAATACATTTAATCCAGCATCTTTGACAGTTGACTTGATTCTTAACTCTTTAATTTCCATTCCCTACTTCTCCCGAACAACTAGTAATTCAGATGCTTGATATATATTCTCCATCATCTTCAATGTTCCATGTGATCTCCTTTTCCCAAGTACTCCAAAGTGATCAAATACTTTATTGAGTATGTACCTGTATAGCATTTCATGTCTCCCTTTTTCTCATATATTTGGGATTAAGAGTTCTTTCCTGGGAGAACTCTCTGAGTTATCAATATTTTAATCCCTTTTTAACCACCCACATTCTTTATCTCATCCTTTGGTCTCATTATCTACCTCTATCCTTTTACTAATAACTTTTTCTTCTTGGGACCAGGTCCCTCAGAGGATTTCTTTCTTTTCACATCTTATGTGTTTCTGCCTCATTCCAGTAGGGTTACCAGACTTTGACTTAGAGAATCTAAGATGAAGTTTTCTATGACTTTGGTTGTTGAAGGATCAAGATATTTGATGAGGGTATATTTAATTTTGATTTTCTAGAGAAAGGAGAATGAGAAGGATCAATTTAGATTAATAGAGATAATGAGTTATGAGTTGAGACTTATACTGGAAAGTAGCCTATTTTGTCAATTTGAAGAGGTGACCATTGTCATCAGGGAATGACATGTTTGGTTTTGATAAGAATGGCTCTTTATTTTGCAATGAATTGATGAATTTTTTTAAGGAAGGGAAAGATACATGGATTTCTCAGACAGTATATTTTATGATCATTAAAGCATATTGTAGTGATACTAACCTGTGAGATCAGAACATATCCCTCTTCTTTGAGTGAATCTTCAAGTTCATGCTTGTCACTTTTGTCCACTTCCTGAGCTGTTCCAAAAGGTGTAGACCTGTAAGGATATGGTACTGAGTTAGACTAAAATTCACCCACTTCATCAAGGATACCTTACTCCTTATCATAGCTAATTTTTATGGATAGACATTAAGTCAACCCCATGCTTCAATTCTTGCACACTCCCTTTATCTCAGAACTTATTCCCAAAGCATGTCTTGGGACCAGGTCCCATATTTGACTTAATTCGGGCTTTTGAAACTTATCCTTTTGAGATAGATTTCCTAGGGACCAGGTCCCTGGAAATCAGGACTTATCTACATCTTTTATCATCTTGCTCATCCTTTTCAGCATCACCAAGGATCAATAATTTTTCTGACTAATCATGAACTACATGCACTCCTTTCACCACCCTACAGAATTTTTTTTTAGATTATTTTCTAAAGAATTTTCATTCATCAAATCTGAGGGTCATTCTAGAGCTTCTTTTTTAACATAAGCCTCACATATGCCAAGGTCTAGGTCCTTGAGATCAACTTTTCATAATAAGACACCTTCACCTGAAGTGTCTTGGGAGAGAGAGAGAACATAGTCAGACCTTCCATCATTAAGCTTTAAGCTCTTTTAATCAATGCATTATTCCTAACTGCTACCCCCTTCTCATGCCTGGATTCGTGATCACAAGTTAGATATAGGAACCCACTTAAGTTTGAGTTTACAATAGTAGGATAATGTTATAATTAAATTCTTTTTGGTCCACCTAAGCAGAGAGTAAGGGTGGCAACGGACCGGAACCGGAAACTCCGAACCGGAATTACCGGATCTGGAACGTTTCCGGAACCTCGTTACCGGGTTTTGTCTCCGGAACCGGAGTTACCGGAACTGGAATACCGGAATATATTCCCTGTTCGGACCGGTCCGGTAGCTACCGGAGTGGAACCGGAACGGACCGGTCCGATACCGGAACGTTACCGGAATTTTGGTCGGCTACCAGTTTTTTTTTTTTTTTTTTTTTTTTTTTTAACTTTTAATTGAAATTGTAACTTAATTAAGATTAATTTATAAGTTAAATATATATATTTTTAACTTATATAGTTTATATAATTTATTAACTTTTTTTAATAAGTTTAAGTTGTAATTATTGTAAATATATGTTAAGTTAAAGTGAAATACTTAATATAATATATTTTTTTTCATAATTGCAACAAACAAATGAGAAAATTTAAAACAAAATTAGGCAAATATTTATTACAAAGATATTAAATGTAAATCTAATCTACGCAGCCACCTTCTAGGAAGGGTTCTGTGTGAATTAGATTTCTATTGTACAATCTTATTAATATCTAAATTGTCTATAATTTTTTTGGCGTAATTTTTCTAATTCTTCGACGGATAAATCCTCCGGAATTGGTCTATTTCCTTGTTGCTCCATTGCTTCCATTCCATCATCACTATTTTCATCAAAAATTTCATCTATTTCTTCTTCAATATGGGGCGGTAGTTTGGGGAGCCCAAAATTTCTTCGTTCGGCATTGATCCAATCTCTAAATAATACCGAAATCTCCAAACTATCCCTTGCTAACGAATACCGATGATCTCCTATTATAAATCTTCCTGCGCTGAAAGCTTGCTCCGAAGCAACTGAAGAAGCTTGAGCTGATAACAAATCTCGAACCATCCTTGAAAGTTTTGGAAATTGTCTGATCCGGGTCTTCCACCACGATAAAAGTTGTTGTTTTCCAGTTTCATCTCTAATATTTTCCCGGTCCTGCGAAAGATACGAATCAAAATCATTACTCCTACAACATTGAAGACCAAGTTCTTCGCCCATCTCGTCATCTAAATCATCATATCTACGTCTAGAACTAGGAGGTTCAATCGGGCCAATATTTTGTTCCATAACTTGATACAAGTTATATAAATTCCTAGCTGTAGGTACTATGCTGGCACAACAAGTTTCAACTGATGGCTTTTCATGAAGTCCAATTTCTAAATTGTTGTATAATTTTCTAACCAACATTACTGTACCATGTTCTTTATAAAATGGGTTTAATAAATTAGTTGTTAAAATAATTTGTGGAATTGGAAAATAATATTTTTAAAATTTTTCAACCATAGCTTCAATTGCCTCTTTGTTAGGACATATTTTTTTATATTCAACAAGTACTTTAGAAATAGCAGTAATAGTTACTAAAACAGAAGAAATAGTTGGAGTATATTGAGCAGATACTGTGTTCGTAGCTTGATAAAAAGTTTTCAAAAATTTACAAAGTTCTTCTACTTCAATCCAATCTTCTTCATCTAGCATTAAATTAACATCCACATTATAAGAATTATAAACTAATTGTATAGGTTTACGATATATAAGAGCAACTTCAAACATTTGAAACAAAGAATTCCATCTAGTAGGAATTTCTTTTGGAATTTTTCTATATGGAAGGCCACATTGTTCACATTTACGTTTAAAATCATCCATTACAGCCTTTTTTTTATTTTTAAACATAGAACTACAAGCAATTCTCACTTTAACACAACCATTTCCAAACAAATGAATACCATCATGTACTATCAAATTTAAAATATGTGCGGAACATCTAACATGAAAATGATCTTGATACATTAAACATAATCTACTTTTTAACTCGTCAATAGCTTTCAAATTATTAGAAGCATTATCTAATGTGCATGCCATAGGTTTACCAATAAATCTAAAATATTTCATGCTCGTCGTTATTGTATTAGCTATAAACATACCGGTTTTAGACTCATCGACATATTTATAAGCAATAATTCTTTTTTGCATGTTCCAATCGTGATCAATCCAATGAGCCGTGAGAGTAAAATAATCATTACCGACAACACTAGTACCCATATCAGAAGTAACAGATATTCTACCATCAAATTTATCAAATAAGCAACGAATAAAATGACAATGTTCAGCTTGAAATTTAAAAATATCATTTTTAATTGTATTTCGAGAAAAACCTTTAAAAGAGGGATTATATACTCGTTGAATATAATGAATAAAACCTGGATGCGAAGGAAAACTAAAAGGCAAACCCATAACAGCAACCATTTTTGCTAGTTCTTCTCTATCTACATCTTCACTATATGTCGAGGATGAACTTGCTTCAGCCGGGTTAAACATGTCTAACCGTGTTTGAACCATATTACCTCCTACAGATTCATGTACAAATGTTGTACCATCTTTTTTGGCCTTAGCCTCATTTTTTAGACGAATAAATTCTTTATTACATCTCATCAAATGCGAAGTTAGCAATCCTGTCCCGCCATTTTTCCCCCCAGTCAAATGTTTAAAAACATGCTTGCATTTATTGCAAGTAGCAGTATTTTTTACCCTATCATGCTCCATAAATTTCCAAACTAAAGACCTTTTAGTACGTTCGGTACCTTTGGCCCTAGTAAATTTTGGTAAAGGGGACAGTTCTTCACCGTGTTCCGGTAATTCCGTAACCGGACTAGTAGGGGTAGGGCTATCACCTATTTCTTGTTCTTCTATGTCATCTTCCTCTGGTAAGTCTTCCTCAAAATTATTATAACGCCTATTCAGGGTCTCATTATCTAATTCCATACCAATACCAACATCAAAACCATTAGGTTGTGATAATGAAGTTTCATTAAATCTACCCGGTAATGAACTAGTACTAGCCTTACTTTTTTTATTTCTACGAAAGACCTTACCAAAATTTGATTTTTTACCACTACTATTTTTTTCAAAATCCATATTTCAAAATAAAATATTAAAACAAGCAATACAAATACAAATTGATGTTCGTAAATAAAAAAAATATAGATAATTAACGTAAATAAAAAGAGATTAAAGTTGGAACGAATATACCGAACGTCTGCGTAAAAGCAGACGTATAACAAATGTCTGAATTAAATGAATCCTCAACTTCAAGTGTTCAACTTATATAATAAAACTAGAAATATTTAGAGAGAATTTGAGAGAATATTAAGAGGGAGAGAGTATGAAAATTGATAATATTTGTGTAAAAAAATAATTGAAATGAGGTATATTTATAGTAAAAAATTTAAAGGGTGGTGGGGGTAATTAGAAGAGGGGGGGGGGGAGCAACAGCTATAAAACGGCTAGTTGTTTTATTAAAAAAAAAAAAAAAAAAAAAAAAAACCAAAAAACTGACCGTTATTCCGGACCGGAATCCGGTCAACCGTTACCGGAACCGGTTAACCGGAACCGGAAGTACCGGAAATTTTTGAAGGTCCGGTCCGGTTACGGTATCCGGAACATTTGGTACCGGTAAACCGGAACCAACCGGAACCGGAACTACCGGAACCGGAACCCAACCGGAACCGGAACTACCGGAACGGAACCGGAAAGTTCCGGTTCCGTTGCCACCCCTAGCAGAGAGTTCCTTTTGACCTTTCTCAGAGGTTCTTAGACTCTTGGATGAGCACTTTCTTGCTGAATGTATTCAGCGTTGTTTAATTTTGCCTTTAGCCAGTGCTGACATCTTTCTCTTAAATGTCCATCTCTTTCACATTGAGTGCACAAGGGTTTGTGCCCTTTGCTTCTATCATCATGAGTTGTCTATCTTTTAGACTCACTGGGTTGGAATTTTCCTTGGTATACTAAGCCTCAACCATTATTGAAATCTTGACTGGTCAGATTAGAAAGGATATGTGAGGAAGCAGTTCATTTAAGAGATTTTTCAACTCTTCTCTTAAGCGGACCAGGTCCCCCTCTAACTCTTTATTTTTCTATAGTGCTGCCATAAGATGTTCTTGAGATTCCTTCAACCTTTCTTCAAGATCAATTTGGAACCAAAAAGCTTCTCTTTTTCCTTTGTCATCTAAGTCACTTTCCTTCTTTGGGTGACTCATACTACTTAATACTCAGATTTCAATTTAGTGAACATTTCTTCAATTTCAGATATCTGAAGAGTTAATGCTATCATCTCAAGCTCTTGATTCTCTACCTTCTCTTCTAAAGCATTTTTCTCATCATTTAGTTCACACACATAATCTATCAATATACTAGCAAGCCTTTTTATCTTCCTAGTAGAGTAATTTTTAAGATTTTTCTTAATGTTACAGATAATTACCTCATTTTCAATATATTATACAAAGGTAGACCAGGAATCAAAGGTAACTTTCTCACCACTACAAGCATGAAAACGTCTGCAGACTTCTTAGGTTCATCAGATTCACTGGAGAGATCACCCCAACCAGCTAAGGCTTATTTAACAACAAGATCAACTGCAGCCTATCTTCTTGATTTTATAGGGACCTGGTCCCTATCTCTTCCTTTGTCACCTTCAGTGTTGTGATAATCCTGATAGTCCATTTTTTGCACTGGACAATCCTTAATAAAATATTCAGGACTTCCACATTTGTGACAAACTTTCGTAGTGGCTCATTTTTTGTTCCTACTTACATTTCTTTAAAACTGCCCATTTTTATTTATAGCTCTAATAATTCTTTTTGCCAAGTAGGCAACATCAGTGTCTTCTTCCTTTGAACCTGAACTTGAGTCTTTTAGAGCCAAAGATTTTTCCCTTTTTACCTCCATCTTCTCATGCCATTATTATTTTTTTAAGTTTATGAGTTTTCAAATTCCAAATGAATTCATCCATGATTAAAGTTTTTAAGTTTCTAGCCTTAGTGATAGTATTCACTTTGCTTTCCTAAGATTCAGGCAGAACCCGAAGAATTTTTCTCATATGTTTGTATAAAGGAATTACTTCTCTTAATTAATGCAACCCATTGGCGATAGAGTTAAACCTGGTATGCATCTCTTATACAGTTTCTCCTTCTTTCATTGTGAGGGTTTTATACTGAGTTGTCAACATATCAAATTTTGAATCCTTCACATCAGTGGTTCCTTCATGAGCTGTCTTCAAGCAATCCCAGATTTCCTTAGCTATTTCACAAGCTGAAATCCTATTGCATTCATCTAGTCCTATACCACAGACAAATAGTTTTTTTTGCCTTGTAGTTTTTCTCAATTCTTTTTCTATCTTCATCATTGAACTCCCTCCTGCTTTTGACAATCATTTTTGTTACTTCTCCTTCTTTGACTTCTCTTACAGGAACATGAGGACCATCCAAGATTATGGCCATCAGTTCACTATCTTCAGACATAATGAAGTCAAACATCCTGGTTTTCCACCACCAATAATACTGTCGATTGAATCTTGATAGTCTTGGTGTAGATTGCCCTTCTTATAGATTTGGTAGAGCAGCCATGCTAATCAAGACACTCTAGGTGTGAACCTTTTAGAGTGACCAAACTCTGATACCAATTATTGAAACTCTTTGGGGCTTCTCCGCATAGTAAGGGACTTGGTCCCTCAGAATTCAATCACAGGCAATCAAATAATAGAGTGCAAGAAAATTAAACACAGTGTAGAAAGAGTAAAAGACATAAGGATATTTACGTGGAAACCCAGAATGGTAAAAATCACGGCTTACTCTCACAAGATCCTACGAAATCCACTATAATCAACCTCCTGATTATAGTCTATATTTCAGCCTAACTCTAGGCTCCTTGCACTAGTAGCAACTCTATCACTAGCTCATCTTAGTAACCCTACCAAGGACGCCCTCTACACTGATTAGCTCTAATCAGTCTCAAGTTTAGGGAACTCTACCCAAGTAGAACTCTAAAAAAATACTACTCTTATAACATGAGTAGTTCTTTTACAAATCAACACTCAAAAACACTCACTCACTCTTTAAGCAAGGTACAAAGTTAAGAACATGAGCAGTGCTTGAGCTGTCTTGAAATGGAGTTTTTCTTGCCTCACTTCTCTCTATTTAGAATTGGCAAAAATTAATTGTTGAAGAGGCGTCTCTTTCCTTTTATAGATGGGTGATGATTAGGGATTAAAAGATCATTGGACAAGCTGTCCAAGTCAGTATAAAATAACACATACAAATTTGTTGCACAAGATGACAAAACTGTGCAGAAGGCGCGTGCCAGCTGTGCTGTACTTTGCACGTCCAGGGACCTGGTCCCTCATAGTTTAGCTGCTCACCATCAAAACTACACATAGCACAAGAAAAATTTAATGCCTAAAATACACCCATATCAAGCGGAAGGACGGCAGAAAGCTCCTCGACACACCCTGTTATTATATATAGTAAACCACCCATTCTCTACTTGATGCACTAACAACACTTCAGCTTCTTTATGTTTGATAAAATTTTGAGAACAATAGTGAATGAACAATATCAGTACACATTTATACACAATATCGATATACATTTATATATTATTTACAAAATATTGAGATATGTTTATACACCATGTATACAGTGTTGATACATTACGTAGCTCTTATACAATATTGATACACGTTTATACACTATTTATATAATATCAATACATTATAGGTGTGTTTGGTATGACGGAACCTAGAAAATATTTTCATGGAAAACAAGTTGGTTTCTTACTTATTTTCTTATGTCTAGTTAGTGAGCGAAAAATATTTTCTAGCGTTTGGTTGGTGAATGAAAAAATATTTTTCATAAAATATTCTAGTAGTTAGCTACGCGTAGAAAATTCTTTTTAGAAAATAATTGTTGATCCCGAAAAATAATTTTTTAGGGTGTGGTCGGTATGGAGGAGAAAAATATTTTTTAGAAAAAATAAAGTGTTTTTTACTTATATTCTTTTGTTCGTTGTGCAAATAGGAAGATATTTTTCAAATGTATGTATTTAACAAAAAAAATGAAAATGAATAGGGTAATAAGGTTGGGGTAAGAATTTTTTTTTTAAAAAAATAAAATACTTTTTGGGAGGGGTAGTAGGGGGTGGGGGTGTCAGAATAAGTGGTAGGGGTGGGGTAAGAAAAAAAAAATTGAACTTTTTTTTTGAAAAATAAATTAAAAAAATAAATATTGTAATTTTTTTTAGGGGTGAAAGGCTATTAGGGGTTGGGGGTTGGGGTCGGGCAGTGATGATGGAGTAAAAAAAATTGAATTTTTTAAAAAATAAATGTAAACATTTATAAAAAAAAAATTTGGAAAGAGGGGGGCTTATAGGGGCAGGGGTCGGGTAAGAAAGAATTTTAATTTTTTTTCAAAAAAACTAAATAATCTTTTAGAGGGGGACTTCAGGGGTGGGAGTCGAGGTAAGGGATAGCGTGAGAAAAAAATTGAAATGTTTTTTTCGGATGGGGGTGATAGTGGTAGGAAAATATTTTCTAACTGTATATATTTAACAAAAAAACAATGAGAATGAACATGGTAAGCAGGTTGGGGAAAGGTTTTTTTTTTTAATTTTTTAATTTTTATTTTTTAAAAAAATAAATTAAAAAAACTAAAAATTTTTTTTGAGGGAGAGGGTTGTTAGGGGTGTGTATGGAAGGGGGAAGGGAGGTCAGAATAGGTGGTAGGGGTGAGGTAAGAAAAAAATTTTGAATTTTATTTTAAAAAATAAATTTTTGAAGGGATGGGGGATAGGGAGGGGCTAGTAAGTGGTAGGGCTCGGGCTCGGGGACTGAGGGTGGGGTAAGAAAAAAATTATTTTTCTTAAAAAAACAAATTGAAAAATTACTTTTTTTTACAATTAAATTTTTTTTGGAGGAGGGGATGTAGGGGGTAGGGGTCGAGGTAGGAGATGGAGTTAGAAAAAAATTGAAATATTTTTTTAATGGAGGGTGGTAAGGGTGGGGGTGGTAGGAGATTGGGGGTCGAGGTAGAGGTGGGTGATTTTGAGAGTTGTATGAAAATTTTAACTTGAGTGTGAGGTTGAAAGCAAGTTTTGAAAAATATTTTCCTTACTTTTTGAAGAAAAGTCATTTTCCTTAAATTTGAGGAAAATAAGTTCATTTGAAAAATATTTTTTAAAACATTTAGCCATCCAAACATGAGAAAATTGAAAAATATTTTTTCAAAAATATTTTTCTTCATACCAAACACACTCTATATATACACTACATAACTATTTGTACATCATATATGCATGTTTATACACCATTTACAATGTTGATACATTAATAAAATTGCAGAAAGGGTTTTCTTTTAAAAAGGTGAAAAAGTTTTTTTAGCAAAAGAAAGTTATATTTTTGTTAAATTACCACTAAAAAAAAAAGAAAAAGAAAGAAAGTGGCCTAATGGCTAGGGGTGTACAAAAATCGAACTGATCAATAAACTGAACCGGTAAAAATAATATTGGTTTATTGTTATTGGGTCATTGGATTAACGATTTTTAATGGTTTTATAAAAAAAATAGGGTTATTGGTTCGATTTCAATTTTTTTCTGGAAATTGCATGTCATAGACCCAAATATGAGTGACTTTAGATATTTGAACCCAAATAAGAATGTCTTTGAAGAATAGTCTTCCTTACTTTTTAATATACTTAAAGTACCATTTTGCCCCTTCACACCTCAAATATATTTTTAACCTTTCCATACTCATTTATTTCTCAAATTTTATTTTTTATTATTTTTATTTTTTAATTTTTCCTTTACTTTTATTATTCTACCTTTTTCACTCTTTTTTTTCTTTAAATTTATTATTGTGATTTTTATTATTTTCAATTTTTATTTTTCCTTTAACTTTATTTTTCATATTTTAATTTATTTCTCTCAACCTTTTTTTTTTCTCTTTTCCTTTTTTTTTTCAACCATTATCTATTTCTTCATTTTTTCCCTTTAAAAAATCTATTTATCTTTAACCTTCATTTAGAATTTTTAAAATTTCACTTTTTTTTTCTCCAGAATTTTCGTCAATTATTCCTTCTAGTTCATCTTTTTTCCTCATTTCTCAAAACCCTTTCTCTTGCTCCTCTTTTCCTTCATCCAATTTCTCTCAAAATTTTGATCTCCAACAATAACAACAACAACAAACCCAGTGTATTCCCACCTGGTGGGGTCTGGGGGAAGGGGTAAGATGTACGCAGTCCATACCTCTACCTCTAAAGAAGTAGAAAAGCTATTTCCGATAGACCCCTGGCTCAAGACACAAAAAAATGGATGTTGCTTCTGATGAAGAAATAGAGCGCCTCTCAGTGGATGTTGCTTCCAATTCTTCTGGACTTTTGCCTTCAAATTTAATTGACATCATTGCTGATGTAAGTTGCTAGTAAATTCAGTTTGTCATTTACATGTATTTTATCCTTTTTTGGTGTGTTATTTTTGAATTAGGTATTTAAATCTCTTTATGTTGTTTAAGTTTAAGTTTTTAACTCATAATACAAAGTTGTTGTATTTTTGGAAATTATGTTTAGGGATTTGTCAAATTGGTGGTTGTATAGTTAAAAAGTTTTAATTTTGTTAGATGTGTGTTACTAAGTGAATTTTTCATTATCCCACATTCTTGATTTCATGAAAAAAGTAAATCTTGATTGAAATTAAAAGTTTTATGTTACTAGAAATCTTAGTAGCTCGGTTGATTGACTATTTGAACTTTGTGCTATTGGAAAATCTCAGTAGCTTAGTTGGTTTACCTGAATTTTGTGCTAGCAGAAAACCTAGCAGCTCAGTTGGTTGGTTGTCGAAACTTTCACCTTATTGGTGAGGGTTCGGTTTTCCATCTTGTAATACCCTATTTCCAACTGAACCAAAAAAGTTTGTGCTACTAGATTTGAGATCTTTGATAATTTCTACTAATATTATGTACTTTCTACTGTGTCAAGTTGGAGGTCTTGTAATAGGCCTTTGCAATGTGGATATCTTTATTTTGCCTCTTAGATGATTGTTCGATTACTTTTGATGAAATGCATATTTTTTTTTATTTCCATATTTGTGGGATTACACTAAATTTTTTCTTGTTGTTGAAATGCAGATTGTTGTTTTGATTTGTTATCCTATCGCAGTTGCTTTCGGTAGTTCAGTTTTTAATTAAAGCTTTTCATTTTGTCATTTTGTACTTATGGTAACGCATATATTCTAATTGTATTCATTTTTCATGTATTTCAATTGCCAAAAATATATACATTAAAGGAAAAGATGTGTTGTTCGATCGTTTAATGTTTGGCTCTTGTGCTGTGGATTCGAAGGAGTGGTTTTATTCACTTGCAACCTGTGGTCGACCTTTGAATGACATGATATTATCACTTGTTATCCTTGTCTATATTTGTAATGTGCTTTTGACTTGTCCTTTGTTTTGTTCCTCCTTTTCTTCTAGTAGATAACCTATATTTGTAAGCCAACACCTTACTCAAGGATATTTAAGACTACTTTCCCTAAAGCTTACTCATATGCTTACAATGATCCCACTAGTATTGCCACTTGCACTGGTAGCGGCTACTTGCTCACTTTCTATCCTCAGCACTAGTCTTGTTACTTGTTCTTTTTACTATCTGTTAGTATTATATTATTAGTAGTATTAAATCAAATCAAATACATAGTAGTCGTGATTTTGAACTTCACCTTATCTCCTCCCAGTTAGATTCCTTGCTACGTCTAGTATATTGTGTTATCATCATCATTAGTAGTATTGTCACTAGTGCTGGACTCTATTTAAGTGGCAGCAGTAATCATATTTAGTTATGTATAAGTTGTGATATCATTGGTGCAATTATTCTTGGACTTTTAATTTTGGATTAATATTTGGAGCATCAATAGTTTTTAACTCTTGTCACACTAATATAAAATAAAATATCAAATCAAATTAAATCGAGAGCAATAGGTAGTTGCTTTGCTTGTGCCAAAGATCTTTGTGAACAACTTCTCTACTTCTCAAGATAGGCATAAGATTGCTACATAAACATCTTCTTCAGATCTCTCTTGTAGACCTACATTGGATTTGTATTGTTAGTTATAAAATACTATTAACTGTTCATAGTAGTAGTGGTGTGTAGATTAGCTACTGTATTTCTTGAAAATTCTCTTTGTTGTGTGTATACTGAAGATGATGAAAATTCGGCCTCCACCTATTTGAACAATGTTGTTTCAGTAGTTGATTGGCTAAATATCTAGCTGCTACTTTGTAACTTTGGTATAAAGCTGTAAAATTTTCTATATATTCAATTCTTGGAGTAAGTTTGAGTTGTATCATAACATGCCCGAGTGCTTCACCAACTATATTCCACTGTTGACGATCATCTTACTTTGGTTACTTCTTTATGTAAGGAATGTGTTGTAACGCTCTTATTCAGTGTTCTTTTTATTTTGTCATAGTATTTGGACACAATATTCTACTACGTGAGGAAGGAGTCAAAATATGAACCTAATATTGTTGCGAACTTTACTACAACTGATTTTGTATTTAGAAACAAGATTGATGCTCTTTATCATGATTTTATGGAAAATGAAAAAGATTTTTCTGCAATCCTCTAGAAACATGAGGTTGAGGAGTATATCAGAGGATTACATTATGATTCAAACGTACTGTGGAACAAGGTTGACTATGTGTTATTTTCAATTTATGTTCCACAGGAAAATCTGAACTTGGACACTGAATTTTGGGAGTTTTTGACTTTACTGATTGGTGCATATATGTATACGACTCCAACCGTACCAAGCGCGGTGATAAAGTTGTTCAAAAAGTGATGTTACCTTACCAAACATTGATACTGTATTTTTTAAAAAAGGTCAATTTCTATCTTAAGAAGGGCATTGCCAAATCTAAAAATGACACTTTGCCGATAAAAATGGTTGATGAACTGCCACAACAAACTCAATGGTATCTCATTGCATTCATTTTTTAAATGTTCATTTCACTTTTTTTTGTTGTTTTCCATATATTCACATAATATATTTCTTTTGTATCACAGTGATTGTGGAGCATTTGTTTGTGCATTTGCTGAATATGTCATTCATGGTAGAGATATTCCTAAAGAGATTGACATTGGTCATGTTTGCATGAGGTATGGAGCTTTGTTGTGGGATTATGGAAAGAGAAAACTAGAAGCTGGTATAAAAGGAAACACTATAGAAAAAGTTGGCAGATTATTTGGAAAGGAAAAGAGGAAGAGGACGCACCAGGAGTAGTAGTTTATTTTTGTAGTTATTGAAACTCACTGCACATGAAGGATTTTTAGCTATTTTTTGTTTTGTAGTTATTGAAACTCACTGAACATGAAGGATTTTTAGCTATTTTTATGCGATTATGTAAATTTTAACCAATCTTTTCAAATTGAATCGGCTATTTCTATGCGATAACATGAAATATACAATGTAGAATTGCTACTGATTCATTTGTTGGTATCTTTGTATATTTATGTTTTATTATCGAAGAATATTTTTTGCCTTTCCTTGTGGAAAGTCTTGCCCCTGAGGCAAGACTTATTGAGTATCTTATAAATTAGTAAACAATGTGGCAAGGTCAATTCATGCTCATGAGGTATAACTTATTCCTATGGGGGTTGTCTTATCATTAATTATGTTCGACTGCTATATGCATATTTTGATCATTGTGAACTTTTCAATCACATTTGTCCTTGATTAAATGACATAAAATAAGAAACAGTTTAGACCTTGTAATCCAAGGGTCATCTCCTCATCCCCAGTAGTTGGATCTCCACTTTTATTTATTTGATTAGATGCTTGATTTTGTTGATTGGTATCATCTTATTTTCTACTAGTAATTGTATACTCCCCCGTGCTTTTATTTTTGTAGTTTTTGATGTCTAAGTCTAGCCTCTAGGGCAAGTGTTGTAGATCATTTGTCGAATTATTGCAGAATAAGCTAGTGTCAAATCTTTCCCATGAGGCATAACTTGTTCCTTTGGGGTCTAAAAATCTTGCCTCTTGGCCAAGACTTATAAATTATCCACCAAATTATCACGCACTAATCTAGTATCAACTCTTGGCCATGGGGCATAACTTGTTCGTTTGTTGTATTAAGTTTTCCCTCTAGGGAACGAGCAGCAGATCATCTGCCAAGTTATTACATGCTAAGTTAGTGTCAACTCTTGCCCATAGGGCATAACTTGTTTCTTTGGGGTTTAAGTCTTTCCTCTAGGGCAAGTGTTGTAGATCATCAGCTGAATCATTGCAGAATAAGATAGTGTGAACTTTTGCCATGAGGCACAACTTGTTCTGCATCTTGCCTTCAAGGTAAATTTTAAAGTGTATCCTGTGAAATTATTCACATCACATCTCTTGGGGGTGTAGTCCTTCCCCGAATCCTGTTAATATGATATATTTTTACACATCAGTATATAAGAAAATTTAACATGCTAAGTAATTTTTATAAACAATCAATAAGAAGGTATTGAGTTAAATACTTCACCATAAGTTAAAACTTCATACAAATAAGAAGTCATTCGTGATTGAAAGTCAAAAGTACTTTTTACTAACTAAAATAGGGATAAAAAATCCTATTATAACTGTTATTTTGATCCAACTTCTTGGATAAAAAGTAAAACTAATCATATTTTCTTATTTTTGTTTCTATATCTTCTTGCATATGGATGAAGGATAGGAGTATAGTGATAATTTGATCTGTTATGCCCGGTCCTTTTGCATCTCGAACATTTGTAATTATTTCTTTAAGATTCTATTCTGCAAGGATATCTGGATGTTTGTCTTCTCCCAAGCAGAACCTCCTTATTTGGTGGGTTTGTGAGCAAATCCTTTATGCTATCTGGGACAATCCATGATGATGTGCTTCTAACTGGTAGGATTTATCCCTGGTATATTTGTAGCCACGACTGTCTTGAGAACCAATGAGAACAATAGCTAGACTTATTCATATGTCTACTCTCTATCACTGCAATAGCATGAGTGCATGGTATCTCATCTGTTTGAAATACCAAGTATTGACAAGCCCTGTTTATTAGGTCTACAATATATTCAACTCCTTCTCTTACAATACATCTTGTTGCATCAATGGGGTCTACCTGTAAATAAAATAATAAATAAATGATAACTTCTAGTGAAACATCTAGTATACGAGAAGAATTGGGCATATATAGCAATCAACCATACATAAGGGGCGAATCTTGAGGCAACCAAAAAACAGCTACAATCAAGCATATAACATCAAATAACAATCTAATATTGAAATAATTGAAAATCTAATAATAAGTGACCAATAATAAGGAGTAACAATTAAGGTTCTATTTCAAAATGGAAGAGAAGGACCAATATAGGGGATATTTAGAGTTTTGATGCTTGGCTTGGTCAGGAAAAGTGCAGAAGAAGGATCTGTCATCCAAGGAATGTGCTTTCAAAGTCAAATTTCCTGTGCTATATAGAAAAGATAGAACCTTGCACAGGAACAACAGTTGATTCAATAGTGATACTTCTAACATATGAACAGGAGAATCAACTACAAATAAACTGAGATAAAGCAGATATTGCATCTAATCTAGGAGTAGAATCAACTATGATAGTGAAACATCTAGTATATCAGCAGAATCAGCCATACAGAGAATTAAAAATATATAGGGGATGAGTCTTGAGGTAACCAAAAAATAGCTACAATCAAGCATACAACATCAAATCACAAACGATCATGAAGCTATGAGCAGAAGCAACAAAATGCATATTTCACGTGCGAATCTCAAGGAAATAAAAAAAAACTAGCAATAAATCACAAATAACAGTAAACCAGCTATATATAATCTGTGATAAAAAATAGTAATAGTATATTTCCCTATTATCAAAATACAATTTCAATTACGTACTTTCAATTTCAAGGCGACTTAAATCTTGTCAGTCACCCCCTCTTTCGCCCAACGTGTGATGTCATGAAAGTTTTCTTGCTATTTTATTTTTCTTTCATAAAATCAAATTTGTAACTTGTTCTGAATGTAATCGATCATTCTCAGTATTGGCAGTTTCCTGGCTTTTCTTAGTACCGCATTCATGGACTCTACGTTGTTAGTCGTAAGCATATTGTACCTTCTGTTGGTATGAAATGAATTAGCCTATCTTTATGGTTCTTCTTCTTTCAAGTAGTCCACAACAATTTTGTCGATTTTTTCTCTCTCATCCATGAAAGTATAAAATTCAATTCGTTTGTATGTTATTGCTGCATTGTACAATAGTGATAGAACCACATTTGAGAAGTATTTTTTTCTTAAATTTTTATTCATGTGATAGATGCATATACTGTGCTGATACTCTGGATAGACATTTGTAATTGCATTTGCAATGGCTGGGTGATGATCTAATAGAATAGATAATTGTTCATGTACCCCAATTGCATGTCTTAACTAATTGAAGAACCATTTATAAGACTCATTATTTTCTAAGTCTACAATTCCAAAAGCCAAAGGAAATATATTGTTGTTTCCGTCCTTTGACACTTCTATCATGAGGACACCACGATATTTTGCCTTAAAAATATTGAATCTACCTTTACTACTGGTCTACAGTTGGTCCATCTAATTGTTGAAGCGCCATAAGCAAAGAATGCATATTGAAACTTGTGTTGAGCAAAAGAATATTAGTAACAATTTGTATTTGATGTTTATAATCAGAGTACAGTAATTTTCTAAACTAAGTCTTGCCCATGAGGCAAGAGTTTCATCTATGTTAATAATCTGATCAGTCCAATGTAAGAATAAACTTTTACCTCTTGAGCAAAAGTTTTCAAGTTCAACAGGATAACATTTGTACAACAATTTTATAAACTAAGTCTTGCCCATGAGGCAAGAGTTCCATCTATGTTAATAATCTAATCAGTACAAATAAAGGATAAACTGTTGCCTCTTGGGTAAAAGTTGTCAATTTCAACAGTATAACATTTGTACCTGTTCTCATCATCCCTCTTTATGTTTGTGTACGTGCCTAAGTTGTTTTCTTTTATCATGTGAAGATACGATGGCAACCTGTTGTAGTTCTCTTTTGCGGTTCCTCTTATCACCATATAGGCATGCTGTATCGCTCACCATTCTTTGTTGTAGGATATGATGATTCTGTAGTTCCTTTTCATTTCATCTACCATGAAGTTGGGTATGATTACATTACTAGAGTCACACACGAGCTCTAGTATGTAGTCACATATGACCTTTGATATTGTATTCTTATGGTCGGACGTTATGCAATCAACCGAGAAACTATGAGCCTTTTCATATCTAGTAACCTAAAAGAGCAAGGAATCGGGAATCTTGAAGGCATGAAACTACCACACACAGTTGTCGTTCAAACATCGCAGTGAATATCTTATTGTGCTTTATTTGATAACCTTAAATTGGATGTTGTGTGTAATTGCAATGTTTGATATGTACATCATCATATTTTGTTTGTCAATGAAGATTGACTTGACATTTACCTCATTCAAAGAGGCATTGTGTCTCAAGAGAGTAGGCTCGACATCAAGTTTCCTCTTCTTTTTTTGGTGTACCCTCTGAATCTTGGATGGCTCAGCTATTTCAGCCTTCAATATTTGTTCAATAACCTGTAACTGGCTATTTCTATCAATACTTTCAATACTCATTTTGTTTTCATCCATTCCAAGCACAACCCTTGTGAAAAATGAAACAACAAAAGATTAGTAATAATTTAATTTAGAATATATATCCTCAACAAGTAAAATCATTAAAGAGTAAGGCATAGTCAACTATTGTCCATGGGATATCTCTGTCAAAGTCTTGCCTCTAGGGTAAGAGTTATAGGTCATCTGCCAAATCATTACAGACTATGGCAGTGTCAACTCTTGCCCATGGGGCATAACTGTCTCAATCTTGCCTCTGGGGCAAGAGTTATAGGTCATCTGCCAAATCATTACAGACTAAGAAAGTGTCAACTCTTGCCCATTGGGCATAACTTGAAATGTATGACAAAATCTGAAGATGCTAAAATTGCACTTGAAACTACTGAATAATACACACTATAGGGGTGATTCTGAGAGAGTTGTTTACTTCAGAGATACGTTGCAAGTGATACAACATAGTTTATCACCTCAATACTCTGATAGTATGGACTTGAAAGAGAATGATGTACTGACTATTATTGAGAAGTGGAGAAATATTGAAGAGAGCATGTTACAATAAAAATTCAGGGCTTTGTGTATAAGCAAGGTGATTCAAATCCCATGTATTTTAGTACAGTTGGACTCAAACATAAGGCATCTAAACTCTATGATAAATTCTTAATTGTGTGAACATCTCATCGAAAAGCTTCAGATGTTAGAGAGCAAACTTCAAATACTTCACTATATATTCTTAAGCAAACACAACAGGTCAAATTGGTTTCACAACATCAATCTGAATGTATACAAATTTTCTAATCATATTAATTTAACGTTGCAGGTCAAATACACATAATCGTGGCATCATAAGAGGTCATTATGGACACGTCAATTAGATGGGACATAGTTTCAACACCGATACATCAGATTATGAGGTGAAATGTGTTGATAATGTTTATGAAGAACAGATCCACCATGTTCAACATTCTAGACAATCAAATCTCCATCTGTATGGAAATGATTTGTACGATGATACTAACAAGAACCACACAATACATGATGAAGAAGATGACACGCCAGCCCCTGAGAAAGTTAGATTACTAAGCTTGTTCAAATACGCAATCAAGTTGGATATAGTACTACTATTGTTGGGTTGTATTGGGGCTCTAATAAATGGAGGATCGCTTCTTTGGTATTCTTATCTTTTTGGTAATTTCGTAAACAAAATCGCTCTGGACAAAAACAAAGACCAGATGATAAAGGATGTGGGAACGGTAATATATACTTAGACTTTTATTGTGTGCTTCCAAAACTCTCAGTTAATAACCTCTTAGTCTTCCATACCGCGAGCAGTAAAAAGAGATGAATTCATGAATACTACAATCCTAAAGTAGACGTAACCAATACTACTGTAGTTAACAAAAGATGAAGAATTAAATATGATGCGTGTTCAATAATGAAGGATTTTTTTAACATGAAAACGTTGTATAATGCAGTGAACTGTACAATAGTAACCTTGTTACCTAAAGTGACAAATCCTACTACCATTAGAGAGTTTAAACCCATTACTTGTTGCTCTATGTTATACAAGATAATAGTTGAGGTGCTCTCTCTTAGAATTAACAATTTAGTGCTTCTTTACTCTCTAAAACATAGGATGGATTCATCCGAGATGGAAAACACAGCCTTTGCCTCTAAGATCACACTCTCGCAACTACTCAAACACAATTATAATCGCAATAATAAACTCCCCACAACCTGTTCGACACAATTCCTCATCATGTTCTAATGTTAATTATACCACTAGTTTGAAATACTTAGAACTGATTTCTTGTACCACTTTGACCTTATACGTTTGACCTTCCCAAAATATGTTGCGATCAACGCTAACTCCCATATTAACGGCCTTTTCCTCCAAGATCGACCCCCCACAACTACTCAAACACAATTATAACCGCAATAACATAATCTCCACAACCTGTTCGATGGAATTCCTCAATGATAAATATGTTATTACAATAACAACATATCCCAAGTTCAGTTTACTTTCACCTCCCCAAAAATCAAATCAATATGCTAATTATATAACGTGGTAAAATTACCACAATGCATCAATAATCTAAAATTACCACAATAAATTTTGATGATGAATTTCATACCTGAAGGACCCTTACGACTAAAGTCGATTCTGCGAATATTTGAAAGTTGATTCTGGAATTTGGAAGAAAAAGTCAATTCTGTAATTTGGAAGAAAGAGATGAAGAAAAACTCAATTCTTGAATTTGGAAAAAAGAAAGGAAGAAAAATTCGATTCTGAAGACGAAATAGATTTAACAGCGAATCATTTGGAGAAGGGTATTTTCGTCCAAAAAATATGACTTAACAAGTTAAGGCTATTTTAACAAAGTCTTTTTATTTGGGGCTAAAATTTGAAAGCCATCTTAATTTGGGTCTATATTTGAGAATAACCCAATTTTTTCTTATACCCAATAACCCAATAAGAATATACTAAATTACTATTTTATATCTACTTACATATATCTATATATGACTTATTATATATTTATCTTTAATTTCTACAAATTAACAAGTTATTATTTCAATTTAACAAACTCTTAAGTTCTCTTAACAAAATTTAGTTCAAACTTGACGATTCTAGTAAATTAAAACACATCATCTTGGATTTTTGGTTGCCAATAAGATCCAATTTCTTTCATGTTAGTTACTACTATTTTTATTTTATGAGTATTTTCTTATTGGTTAAATAAAAAATCGAACCATTAAGGACTAAAAACCGATAAAAAATATCTTGTTGGTTTGATTATTGGTTTAACATATTTAAAAATCAAAAATCGATAAACCGAACCAATAATATATAAAAATGAATCGAACCGACCGATGCATACCCCTACTAATGGCCATAACCTATACTTATAATCTATATCTATAATATCTAATATATTAAAAGTGTGAAGACCCTTAGTAAAGTGATTTGAACTTCTGTCCTTTATTAAAATACTCTGCAATACATAAAATTATCTTTTTACTATTTGATATATGGTATAAGGAAAATATATTTTAAAAAATAAAAAATCCTATGGACAAAATGTATTTTCCACAAAGTATACAAGAGTGCAAAACGTGTTTTTTTATAAAGAGAAAAACATAAATTAAATGTACTATTTACTCTATATTTAGCACTCCTAATTTTAAAGAAAAGTTTATCATACTTTTTAAAATCCTGATCACATATATTTTAGGAGTCGATTTCAATTAATACGATATATAATTTGATAAATAATATTCTACTGCATATTAAACATAGATACATTAGTTGAGATTTTTCTGATCTTTTTGCAGGGTTTGTTGGGAGGAACTAAAGTAGGCAATCTCGAGCCTTTTCCGGTATTTAGGGGAAAACATCTTTAGCTATAGAATTTTTTACCAAATGAGGTTTTGATAGTATCTATGATTAAAGAGATAAATTTGCTTGTGATATGAGGTAAGTTTTATAAAATTTTAGTGTGTTTTTTAAGTTTACAATAAATAAAGTGTTTTTAAAGTTTACAATAAATAAATTTATCATGTATTCTTTATATATAATTGCTATTGAGAATTTTTTTTTGTGAAATTTTGATATATCTTATGGTTGAAAGAGACTATACTTGTGATTTTAGGTAAGTTTTCTTAAATTTTAGTATGTTCTTGATGTTTGCAATCTTGATGGTATCAATGTATGACGAAAGAGATAAATTTGCTTGTGATTTGAGATAAGTTTTTCTATAATTTTAGTATATTCTCGACTTTACAATAAATAGATTATTATTTATTCTTAATAGACAATTGCTAATGGACAAGTTATTTATGAAATCTTGACATATCTTATGATTAATTTGAGGTAAGCTTTCTGAAAAAAAAATTAGTATGTTGAAATTTGCAATAATAAATCATCATGTATTCTTGATAGAAATGGCCAATTGATAAGTGTTTTTTTTTTTTTGAAATATGATAGTATCTATGATTGAATAATCAAATTTGCTTGTGATTTGAGAAAATTTTTGTAAAATTTTAATATGTTTTTTACCTTTAAAAAATAAATTATCACTATTTCTTATGGAGAATTTCTAATTGACAAGTTGTGTTGTTTCTTTGTTTATAGTGACTCATATATATAACTAATTTGTAATTGATTTATTTATAATTTGGACACGATTCTTTGGATCATTACATTCTGTCACAAAAAATTGGTTCGTCATTCTAATTCTATATGAATTCTCTTTTAAAATTTATTTATATGCAATTGTTTCAACTATGAGTGAACTATGAGATTTGACATATCATCATTGTTTTTAATAATAGGTTCTAAAGGTTGTCTTTTTTTTTTTTGAATGATTAATTGTCATATTTAATTTTCTTGACTATCTTTCTCTTCTTTATATTTGGATTAACTACAGTTGAGCTTAGGGTCTTTCGAAAACAACATTTTTATCTTTCCGAGATAGTAGTAAGATCTGCATACACTTCAATCTCTCCAAACCTCGCTTGTGAGATTTACTGGGTATATTATTGTTGTTGATACAAGCTATATCATTTAAATATATGTAAAAACTATTATGATGTAAATTTCTACTTTTTAATAACTTTGCTCTCTCATATATAGTTTTATTGATTGACGAAAGATATACGTACATAAAATGTATGCTAAATTAGTAAATAAAAACTTGACTATATTTTGTTATAATTTTTTATTTTTTTTTGTATATAAATGAATTTTTTTTCTTTTTTATGCCAATGATATATATAATAGTTGATTGAGTAAATAAATAATTACACCCCTGATCTTGTCCGAGATTTGCAAAAAGACACCTAAACTTTCACGTCGACCTATTACCCCTCGATTCTTCTTTATTTCGTTGCAAACACACCATTTTGATCATCTGCGTGTATACACGCGCCACAGGCGCGTGAAAGGGCTCGAATTTGATTTTTTCGACCAATTAAAAGCTGCTACGTGTAAAATAATTAATATATAATATATATTCTTTTTTTAAAAAAATATTAATATTTAGTTATTTTTTAAAATTATCCCCCCCCCCCCCCTCCCCAGCCCCAAATCCACCCACCCTTTCTTCAACTCAATTCACCATTAAAGCTCCTCCATTGAAACTTTTTTTTTTTTAAAAAAAAATCATTCATTAAAGCCCCATTTTACAATTAAATCATATCATTTAACTACCCACCATTTCTTCTTCAACATAATGTCTTCTTCAACACCATTAAAGCTCTTTAACACAATGTCACCATTAAAGCTCCTCCATTGAAGTTTTTTTTTTTTTAAAAAAAAAAATCATATCATTATAGCTCCATTTTCAGTTAAATCATATCATTTAACTATCTTTAAAACTCAATTCAATCATAAAATTATTTTTTGAAGTGATTTGAAAAAAAAAAATGGACGAAAATGCTAACAGAGTGAGGGGTTAGGGGGAGATGCTGATGGGGTGGGGTGTTGAATGGGGTAGGGGTAGAGGGGAGCTGCTGGATGCGGGGAGGGCAGTTGCTGGATGGGTGTGGGGTGGGGGAAGAGGGGGTGGGGTGGGGTGGGGTGGAGTGTTAAATTAAATAAAAAGGAAAATTTTATTAAAAAATAAAAAATATGAAATTAAACGTATTTAACACGTGGCAGCACCTGATTGGTGCGTGTGTTCATTCTCTTTGTTGTGATTGAGATTCAGCGAAAAATGATGTGTTTGCATCGAAATAAAGAAGAATTGTAGGGTAATAGGTCGAATTCAAAGTTTAAGTGTTTTTTTGAAAATTTCAATCAACAACGATGATAATAATGTATTTACTCTAGTTGATTTTAAAAAAAGAATGTAGAACATGGGAAAAGTCATAGAACATGGTTACAGAATAATAGAATACGAACATGCTGACCATAACAATACACGATGGAGAGAAGGGAAATATCTAGATATCTTCCCCCTTTTTCCTATTTTGATAATGAAAACAAAAAAGAAAAAAAGAATACGGATGACTATATGATTACTTTATGCATCTTTAGTGGGATCACCATCCTGGAACCTTATTTTAGTAGTATTATGTTATAATTCACCCAAAAGAAATTTATGTGGCACTGTTAACTTGGCATGATATTTAAAAAAGAGATTTTCTTTTTTATATTTGTAGTCCAAACTAATTTTAGATATTTATGTGATTAAAATCGTTTCATAGGGTTATAGGAAAAATTTGAAAATTAAATTATTTTTAATTAGAGCAAGATAACGGACTAAGAAAAAAAATGCTGCATAAAAGAAGACGAAAGGAGTAACCGAGATCGATATGAACTTAGTTGTCTTGTCAGTAATGGTGTTCTAATTTTCCTAAGAAGTGATTTTATTTGATTACTATTATTATTAGATAAAATGTATTATTTTCACTTTGAACTATAAACGAAATTGCTGAGACACACCCCAACTTAAAGGGGGTTCCTATTACCCTCCCCCGTCTAATTAAAATCATATTTTTGGAACCTTAAGGCCTACGTGGCACACCGCGTGAGTCAACATATTGAAGGTCCACGTAGGCACTTAAGGTTGCCAAAAATACGATTTTAATTAGACGGGGGAGGGTAATAGGAACCCCCTTTAAGTTGGGGTGTGTCTCAGCAATTTTGTTTATAGATCAGATGGAAACAGTGTATTTACTCTTATTATTTTTATTAGCTTAGTGTACGTGCTTTGCACGTGTGTCTCGCATCAATCGTTGAAAAATATATCCATAAGAAGAACACATTACTAAAAGATAGTAATTAATGTTAAAATACATGTTATATCAAGTTAGGTTATATGAATAAATGTTTTATCAAATTTTTTAATGACTGTTTTATCTCAACTGATCTTTTTCACAATCGAAAAAAATAAATTTAATTTGAATCTTGAAATATTAATTATATCACGTAAATTAAGACAAAGGAAATAATTTAAAAATTGTACAGCTCTATACATTAGCTTCGATCTATAGAAGTATTCATTTGAAAAAAAAAAAAAAAGTAAAAATCAATTATAGTGGATTATTTTCTTACTTGCTCATGTTAAAAGTTTTCTTATTTTTTCAAGGTAGTTATTTTTTGAAAAAATGATTTGAAATATATCTAAACTTCAGCGAAAATTGTTGTAACACGCATGAACTTTGCGAGGGTCCCATGACCTCCCTAGACTATTTATTAACGTATTATGACCCCCCTCTCCCGAACTATTTATTATCGTGATTTACTGACATTTATTTGCATTAAACTCTTTTATTTATTAGCTTATAAACATCACTAAAATACACAAATAAATAGTTCAGGGGAGTCATAAAATTCCCGCAAAGTTTAGCCATGTTACAACAAATTTCATCAATGTTTGTGTATATTTTAGACCCTTTTTTCTTATTTTTTTTCATCTAATTTTTCCCATAAATATAAAGTCATGATAAGAGAAAACACCTTATGTATAATATAATCAATTTTAAGTTTAAAAATCCTTATTTTTTTTTACAATAAATATAAATAATAATAATAATTTGAGGAACAAAAAATAGACTCCTACTCAAAAGAAAACATTTCTCCCAATAAGAATAAGAAAAAGCTACGACACAAACTAACCTTAGTGTTGTTACTTCTCCAGTAGTCAACTGTATTAAGTAGAAAAAAAGTAGATAGCAACAGAACAGACAAACAATCTGAAAATCGAGTATGGCAACAATAGATTAAACCTCACTTTTATTAAAAAAATCTTTAAAGCCCGAAAGAACATTCATCCACCACCTGTATTAAGCAAACTAAAAAAAGCAGTAGCAACAAATCAGACAAACAATATGATAATCAAGATATCATAATACTACGATTAAACCTTATCTTTACACAAAAATTATTTATAGTCCGACTGAGTATTCATCTACCACTTGTATTAAGTAGAAACAATAGCATATACCAACAAAGCAGAGATTACAACAAAACAGTACGATGATGAAGATATCTAAACAATGCGATTTAACCTAACTTTTACATAAAAGAACCCTTAAAATCGAATCAAACACTTATCTATCATCTGTAGTAAGCAGAAAATAACAGATAGCAACAGAGGTTTTAGCTATAAATTCCCTCATATTGCTATACATAAAAACCTATATAATTATATAGAATTACCTTTTTTTTTTAACCATTATAACATGTCTAATTCTTTCAATAAAAGTTTATGATAGATAGTGTGGATCAATTGCATCTTTTTATAGGAGTATTTGGGTTATATTCTCCTACACGAACTCATCTGCAATGCATATTGGCGGTGAATCATATTGCTATCATTTGTTTGTTTGTTTTTTTCATTTTTTGTTTGTTCTTTTCAGTTTTCACATATTGCAGTATATATCTTTTCAAATTCAAGTTTGAATTTATATGAGATTACGATAAATTATTGGGAATATTGTTAATAATTTTTTACCATATATTTTAGGACTTCTTTTTTATATGTACAAAAAAAAAAATCTAATATAATTAATTTTCCATATGTTTATCCAAATTTTTATTTTAATAGTAAAGATTCCTAGGAAAGTTGAAACTTCAAATATGGAAATTTACAGAAGTAAAATATTAATTGATTTCAAATTCTTGCATATATAAAATATTAATTGATTCCAACTTCTTACATATTAGACAAAAAATAGCCCAAATTTTTATTATTATTATTATTATTATTATTATTATTATTATTATTATTATTATTATTATTATTATTATTATTATTATTACTACGTAATAGATTACTATTATTATATTAGATATTTCACAATAACAAAATGTTACGGGACCAAAAACAAAAACAAAAGCTTTTCTTTTCTGGAAAAGTCAGTCGACCTTTCTTTTTTGAAAAAAAAAAATTATGTCGACGACAAAAAACTCAACAAAATATTATCATAAATTTAGGAATCCAACTATGATATGGGACAAATGGCCATCTTATCTTTTGATGACATCTTTAAAGGCCAACACATAGAGGCTCAAGGCTTGGTCAGCCAGAGGATACGAAAACATGCATGGAGGACCCGTTTTGAGCATGTCATTAAACAAACCCGAGTGTGAAAGATTGCGTGGGGGCTTACATTTGATGCCAATTAGAGGCTACAAGTTTTGAAGCGTGACCCCATGGTTTTGGAGCATTGAAGAAGCACCCTTCATTAAGAGTATTTTGGGGATTGCACATGTTAAAGAAACAACCCATGGCCTTCCCTTTCATTAAGGGTATTTTGGTCCATTACATTATGTAATAAGCTAGGCTATATATAGTCTTTTATTAGGTCTTTTCTCTTTAGTTTTTGAGTGATGAATGTATGAAACACTTGAAAATCCTCTCTCTTGAGAATAGACCACCTTAGTATAGTCTTAGTTAGGGCTTGGAAAAACCATCCTTAGTATAGGGCTTGGAAAAACCAATATTGACCTTTGAAGCCTAGTTTTCTTGTGATTTTTGTGTGTTTTGTGTGTTCTAGTGTTAGATCTTTATTTCCTAACGTTAGAAGAGGTGTCCAAGGTCAAAAATCTCACAAAAAAAGTTATTCTATGGGTTTGGCGTCTTGGCCGAAGTGTTGTTGTTGTTTGGCCGAATTTGTGTCTAGATTTAGGTGTTGTTTTGATTGTCTTTGTTGTTTCTTGTGTTAGTTTTCTTTCTCTCTAACACTACTTGAGTCTAACCCAAGTTCTTGAGCAAAGAAAAATTATAAGTTGTTGTGGGAAGAGTGGACGGTTTTGTTGTTGTTTTTGTTGAAGTTCTTGTGTTGTGTTGAAGAAGTCTTGTAAAAGGTTGTTGTTTGATCCAAATTCAAAGGGAAGAGAGTGTGGGCTCTTGTTAGTCTTGAAACAACTTTCAAGACATTACCAAAGAGGAAAAAGAACAAAAAACCTCCCAAAAGTCTTCATACCAAAAGGCAGTAAGTTCATTTTTCTAGATAAGCCAAAAGTGGAAAAGGGGACAAGACCTCTAAAAGGTTGTCTTGCCAAAAATGTGAAAGTTGGTCAAGGTTTAAATTTTGAAAAAAAGGACTTAAAGTCTTATTTGTTAACCTACCAAAACCGAAATTCCCTCATCTTTGTGAAATTTGAACAACCAAAATTGTGGAACAAAATTTTTCAACTTCAACAATATTTTTTTTTTCCATCGACCAATAGTCGAGTTCCACATCATCAATAGCTCAAGAACGTTGAAATTTCTAGTTTCACTTTTTTGATTCTATTGGTTTCCGTTTTGTTAGTTCTCATACTAATTAGCAAACTAGTAAATACCTACTAGATTGTAGATTAGTTTTTGAGTATGTTTTCTTTCGTGTTAAGTGTTGTATTTTGTGCTTTTCTCGTTTATAAATCGTAGTATTTTCTTTGTTTTAATTTCATAAGTAAATTTTGTTTTTGTGTCTTAAGTTGATCAAACAAGAATCTATTTTGGCCGCCAAGTAGAATTGATATCCTATTGACTACCAGAGTATAAGCAACTTTCAATATTCGCCGCTCCAATTGTGAGAATCACAAAGGTGGGTGTATACGAGTGTTGGTGAGGAGCTTTTACTACTAATCTTGTTTGTTCATTGTGTAGGTACAAAGGTGATATAAGGGAAACATGTCTTCAATAGCCGGGAATTATTGTGACTACAACATGGGAGACTATGATTGTAGTGAGGGGTTTTATGACTACGAAGTTGAGGGAGATTACGGAGGCTACGAAAATAGCCATGATCAAAACTTAGGCAGATTTGAGAGTTACGGTTTTGAGGGGGGAAATGGGAAATGAGGTGAATGAAGTGCCTAGTGCTTATGGTGAATTTGGAGATGATGTAGGACCTCGTGATGGATCTTATGATGACGTTGGGGCATGCGAGAAGTCTTACACATCTCACTCTGAACCTAGATTTGGTGTTAGGTATAACCCTTTCGTTAGTAAAACTTATGAGAACTATGATGAGAGTACACGTGAGGAGTGTGAAGATTCATATTCTCCACTTTGTAGTACTTCTATAGTGTGAATGGTTATACTAGCTCTAGTGGAGGTTGTCCAACGAGAAGAAGAGGGTATACATCTCCAAAATTGAGGGGTACTTGTGTTCTTTACAATGTTGATCTGAGAAGTAGTGTACACTCTGGAAAGGTGACCATTTGTGGGATACCGGGATTCCTCGTTGTGTTAAATAATTGGTATTATAGTAACTACATCGTTCCATCCATGGTTGACTACTTGGGGTTGTTTCGTGAGCCTTTACTTATTCCATACTTCTTGAAAGGGTTTAAGGTTACCGAGAGAGTCAAGGTTGTCTTCTCCTAATTTTAATACCATGAAAAGGTGTGGTACGATATTCTTCTATGGACATACGGTTATGTATGCTTAGGTGTCAATTGGTTTGCACAACATAGAGTTTCAAATATGCAAAATTGGCCAAATATTGTAAGAGACCGGTGGGGAAATCACCTCGTGACATACATGTTTCCTAAGTCGCAAAGAGAAGTGAATACTTATTCTGATCCTAATGCTTATGAGATATAAAATATTGAGAGAAGTAAAGATGTGCAAGGTGGTAATCCGAGAGTGAAAAAAGGAGAGTTTGGGTGGAGCGAAGTGAGGGGATTGGCACCAAACCGAGCTAACATTGTTTGTCCTTCTATTTCTAAGGATATTTTTGTAGGTACCGACATGGCAAGTGAAGGAGAGCAATACCGAAGTGAAGCTTTTGGCCAAGCTTGTGGAGGTCCTTCACAGCACGAAAAAAGAGAGTCGACTCAAGAACTTCAAGGTAAAATAGCTAACTTTTACACTTTTGTGTGTGTGAATGATAATTGTGTGGTTAGTAGCCCTTTGAGTGTGAGTAGTAGCCTACTTACTTATGAGTTTAATGACTCTTTGCCTTTTATTGATGATGTACATGTAGTGAGTGTGGATACACTAATTGATCCTATTGATGACCAAATTGACTCTTTATATAGGATCAATTTATGTCCACCTAGTGTTAAAGCCTATATGTTGAACGGAAGTACATCATCTTGTGTAATTGGTGTTGACCAACCTATTTGTAAAAATTGTCCACCACTTAAGTATGTGTGTGATGTGATTAATCAAACTCAAGTGAGTGAAGTATTTGAAAAAGTTGGTCAACTAAAGGGGAGTGAACCCGAATGCCATTCTTGGGACAATCTTGTGCTTGAAACCACTTTGAAACTTGATATTGATCTCTTAGAGAGTGAGGAACTTGCTTGTTCCAAATCTGCCCATGGGTTAGATCATGCACTCTTTAGGTATAATGTCTTGTTTGAAAGTGATATAAACACTCCTAATGAGCCTAGTGGTGAAAAAGATGGTATAGCTTACCTTGGAGGCTATGGCCTATATGTTAACCCACTATGGTGTGACAACATTTCTCCTAAATATGAAAATCTCTTCTTGGAAGATGAGAGTACTCTTAAGGGTAAGGAATGTGTAATATTGGAAGTTACTCCTTTTTCTACTTTGTGTGACATTATTGTTGAGAGTACTCATGGTGATGATTGGGAAACTAGTAGTGAGTACACACATGAAGGAACCTTAGTAGAAGTCGACTTGAGTGATACTTTTCTCTACTCTCTATTTTATTTCAATGATATGTATGTTACTGTACAAAGTATGTCATTTAGTTTGAGTAGAGACCACGGGAAAGGGAAGTGTTGTCTAAACCCGTGTCTATGGCCACTCTTCCTGTTTGACCCCGGTGCCAAATATGGAAATGGTGATATTGGTGTACCCAAATTGTTGCTTGGTCTATATGACAAGCAAACTTTCACTCTTAGTGAACCCCATAACCAAATTCTTCGTACATCTTTCATTGAGTTTTTAATATTTCATTCAAAGGATCCTTGGTTATATTGCAAATATGTGCAACCTTGGCATGTTGAGATGATTTGTTGTACTAATCCTAACCCTCATTCCATGAGGATTTTGTAGTTGTCCTCTCTTCGGTTTTGCAAGGTTTGGATTCGAGGTCGAATCCTTTTCAAGAAGGGGAGGATGATACGGGACAAATGACCATCTTATATTTTGATGACATCTTTAGAGGCCCATACATAGAGGCTCAAGACTTGGTCACCACGAGGATACGACAACATGCATGGAGGACCCATTTTGAGCATGTCATTAAACAAACCCGTGTGTGGAAGATTGCGTGGGGGCTTACATTTGATGCCAATTCAAGACTACAAGTTTTGAAGCGTGACCCTATGGTTTTGGAGCATTGAAGAAGCACTCTTTATTAAGGGTATTTTTGGGATTGCACATGTTAAAGAAACAACCCATGACCTCCCCTTTTATTAAGGGTATTTTGGTTCATTATACTATGTAATAAGCTAGGCTATATATAGTCTCTTATTAGGTCTTTTCTCTTTAGTTTTTGAATGATGAATGTATGAAATACTTGAAAATCCTCTCTCTTGATAATAGACCACCTTAGTGTAGTCTTAGTTAGGGCTTGGAAAAGTCATCCTTAGTATAGGGCTTGGAAAAGTCAATATTGACCTTTGCTTGGAAACGGTAGATCTTGAGGTGAGTTGATTTCCTTGGCGGTCACCGTAAGAGTGTGGTTTTGATTATTACATTCATTAGGGGTTAGTGTTGAAATGCACTTGGTTCTTAATCTTGTAATAATCTTGGTCTCACTATTTATCCTTTCATTATTTTGCAAATCCATGTGTTTTTGTGTTTGTCATCTTGTATCCCTTTGTGTTGCTTGCTCTTCTCACATTTTGTGGATGTTTTGGCATCTTGGTGGGCTGTTTTTGTATTATTTGGTATCAGAGCCATCATTGATTTTGTTCTCACGAGTTCAATCTTGGGTTTGTTCACGCAAAAATAAAAAAAAAATTGTTGAAAACCTGAAAAACTCAAAAATAGTAACTGTCCACGTTTCTGTGTTTAGGCTGAAATTTGAAGCCTAATTTTCTTGTGATTTTTGTGTATTTTGTGTTTTCTAGTGTTATATCTTTGTTTTCTAACATGAGAAGAGGTGTCCAAGGTTGAATATCTCACAAAAAGAAGTTATTCTACGGGTTTGGTGTCTTGGCCGAAGTGTTGTTGTTGTTTGGCCGAATTTGTGTCTAGATTTAGGTGTTGTTTTGATTGTTTTTGTTGTTTTTTGTGTTGGTTTTCTTTCTCTCTAACACTACTTGAGTCTAACCCAAGTTCTTGAGCAAAAAAAAATTGCAAGTTGTTGTGGAAAGAGTGGACGATTGTGTTATTGTTGTTGTTGAAGTTCTTGTGTTGTGTTGAAGTCTTTCTTTTTTGAAAGAAAATCATGTTGACAACAAAACACCCAACAAAATATTACCATAAATTTAGGAATCCAACTATAAGTAGAAAATCTTCACCATTTAATATTTTGTATATTTATTATAGTCAATATTTATATTATAAACTTTAAAAAAAGGATGTAAAGACGATTTTGTCTATTGCAGAGTATTTTATTGAAGAACAAAAAGCGAATCACTTTTCTTAAAGTTCTCACACTTTTAATATATTATAGATATAAATTACAATAAGAAGTGTCATAATTAATTAAGGCACGTTCCAATGTTTCAAAATAAATAAGATTTGTTCTTTGCTTCTTCAATTCTGTCATTTTTCTTTTTTGATGACGTAGTTAATTCTATTGCTAACCTTTTTGTATACCTAGCATTTGGGGTGGGTCAGGCCGGTTCGGCTTGATTAAATCGGCCCTAAATAAGACCGGATCGGTCTGACTCAATGTCGGTTAAGTAGGGCTGGGTAGCCGGCGGGCTGTCTGGTCCAAGGAGCCTAGTGGATTGGCCCAATTACCAAAACAAACGAGGCCCATCGGTGCATCGGATCAGAGCAGTTAGAAAAAAAAATTGGCCCAATAGCCCAAAATATTGCTTTTGGACTATTGGCCTGCCGGTAACGACTATATAGCCATTGACCAACGGCAGAAACAACTATAGACACATAAAATTTATTGGATCAAATTCATATAAAATTTAAATTTGATCTACATTTTATTGGGTTTAAACTTATTTTGGGCTTAAAAAAATAATAAGACTATTTTATTCCTCATCAAGGTCCATCTCACCTTGAATCCCAAACTCATGGCATCCCAATCAAATCCAATACCTATGATATGCCGCCACATGTACAAATGATGTTGAAATCTCATTCCAATTCAATAACCAGTCAAAAGGCGCCAAGTGGCAAAGTGACATGTTTCAGCCAATCAACAAGCAACTAGGCCTACCCCCTACAACTATAAATAGGAAAGTAACATAACATTCTAGGGGGAAAAAAAGAGGACGTTCTGCAAGCAATGGAGGAAGCTTATGCATTGACTACACAACTCTTCAACGAACTGACTAACAGAGTTCTGCCCGGAGATCAACTCGACAAGACGAACTGCTGTCAGACAATTCCTTGAGATCCAAACACATTTCTAGTAGGCTCAAATCATCCTACATTCGAGAATCACGTTGCAAAGGCCCTCAAATCACGAAAAAACTTAAGAGAGAGAATTGAGAAAATAACGGAATTGTACCCGCAAAATTCATTTATATAAAATTATTCTTTTTGTTTATTTTATTTTTGCTTGCAGTTAATTTCAGCGTTAATGAAAATTTGTTGCGAACAAATTTTGGTACGCCCAGTGGGACCAGTTCTGCTCTTCATCTCTTTCTCCTACAAGTCAAAAAATCATAAATTCAACTGCTACAATGGAATTCAGAAAAATCAATGAAGTTTCGTGCAAGAAGTCTACCACTACCACGTCTACTGAGGTCAAACTTATTGGCCCCATCAATCGATGCAATCTCAACGCTTGCGCTTTAGATGGATCCCAATACTTCCCCTTTTAGGAGATGATAAAAAGGAGAAAATCTCAAATTTTGGCAGTAACTACAACCCCTGGGGGGAATTTTCATCTATGTTATCAGAAGAACCGTCTGAAACTGGCTGCAACTTTGGAGAATTTGAAAACTTAATGAATTCTCCAACTTCAACGAAATTCAACACATTCATGGTTGATGCAATTTACTTGGAAGAGAAGTTTTTAATGATGGCGCAAACCATTGAATCCTTGAAGAAGTCTGTTGTTGAAAAAGATCATCAAATCGCCCAACTTATGATTAAGTTAGATCTCTATAATCCTGGAGAGCAAAATTATAATCTAACACCGCGAGAAAAAGTTGATGGTGAATCTCTCATTAAGACAAATGACAATTACTGCGATGATCGATCCAGTTCAGTGACTACTCTAACAGTTCAACAGTTGCAAGATATGATTGCAAACACCATCAAGGCACAATATGGCGGTCCGTCACAAAGTTTCGTAGGATACTCAAAGCTGTATTCTAAGTAGGAATGGCAATGGTGCTGTGCAGTTTTTTTCTAAATTCATAAATTTTAAAATCGCACCGTTCCACACTACATCCCCTTTAAACCCGCATAAACCTGCCCCATATTTATACTCGTGTATACCTGCACCGCAACGCCCCATGTTTTATTTTTTTTTTCTTATTTTGAAAAATTCATAACTTTATTGACAATCATAATATTTTCAAATCTACAACCAGAAAATAATAACAACGGATTTCTATTATTTCACTTTTCACTAAGAAATTGTCAAAAAATATCACGTGTACAAGTAATGATCAAATATCATATTGTTTAAAAATGAATGGAGATATAAAAAAAACTATAAAATTATTTATTTGTAGTGTTATACATGTCATTTTAATTATCATAAAATTTTAAGTAAAAAATACATATAATTTTAGGTATATTCACGAGAATAATACTAATTTTTTAATTTTTTTTAATTTAAACAAGCATATACCCGCAACCCGCACCGCACCACACCATTTAAAAAAAACTTACTTTAACCCGCACCGCCCTGCATAGCTTAAAACCCGCACCGCATCGCACCGAACCGCATAGCTTAAAACCTGCACCGCCTCTGCACTGCCCCCGCACGCCCCATTACCATCCCTAATTCTAAGCGAATCGAGGGCTTATCGATGCCAATTGGATATCAACCGCTAAAGTTTGAATAATTTAATGGAAAGGGAAATCCAAGGCAACACATCGCTCATTTCATTGAGACTTGTAGTAGTGCTGGTACACACGGTGTTCTTCTTGTCAAGCAGTTTGTTCGCTCTTTGAAAAGCAATGCTTTTGATTGGTACACGGACTTGGAGTCTGAAGCAATTGATTGTTGGGAGCAACTAGAAAGTCAGTTCCTAAATTATTTCTATAGTACCCATTGTACGGTCAGCATGATGGAGTTGACAAACACAAAACAAAGTAAAGATGAGCCTGTAGTGGACTACATAAATAACTAGCGAACATTGAGCTTCAACTGCAAGGATCAACATTCTGAAACTTCTGCATTGAAGCTTGCATTCAAGGGATGCATTGGAGCCTTGTGTATATCCTCCAAGGAATTAAACCTCAAACTTTTGAAGAATTATCTACGCGGGCTCATGACATAGAGCTAACCATTACAAATCATAGAATGACATTACCTACTTTTGATCCTAAAAAAGAATTCATAAAATTCAAAGACTCGTCAGAAGATCAAATTGGAGAATCTATGACAACAACAGTAAATTTTATGAAGGCCTCCACGAGACAAAAGTTAAAAACGGAAGCTCCAAAGCAACAAATGCAAGAGGTAAAAAATCAATCAACCTTGAAGGAGTTACAAGCAAGGATATATCCTTTCCCCGACTCTGATGTTCCTGGTATTCTTGACAAGTTACTAGCCAAAGAAGTTATTGAACTTCCTAAGTCAAAGCGACCTGAAGAATCAAACAAAGTCGACGATCTTAAATATTGCAAATTTCACCGTATTGTTGGTCATCACACCACAAAATGCTTCATCCCAAAACAAAAGATCATGACATTAATGCAAAAGGAAAATCATCATCGATTATAGCGATACAGTTGATGCAAATCATGTTACCGCCGAAATGGACCATAAAAAAGGATCAATTTCAAAAGTTCTATAACCCATGTGCTCTGTGGCATCACCAAAAGGTAAGGGAATCATCATGATGCAATTTGGGAGCTTTGACCCAATTGAGGTTCCTACCATAAAGAAAATAACAAAAAAATCCGTGCAAAATGACTTCTCCAATAGTAAGAAAGGTGATACTTGGACATTGGTCGCTCGCAAAAGAAAAAAATGTTAATGGGCTTCTGAACTCCAATTTACAAAAGTCGACACAAGATCAAATACAAATCTGCTTCAACCAATGGGGGCAATAATTACCAAACTGAAGTGCAACAGTACTCCATTACAAAGGGTTGGAAGGTAAGTCAAGATGCACCTTGATGTATAAGCCTAAACTGCAAGTCAAAAATACACTTCGACGCACGAACCTAAACTGTAAGTCAAAACCCTCCTTAAGGCACGATATTAAACTGCATGTCACTCCTGGCCCGCATGAGTCTAAACTGTGAACATCCTTCTAAAAAAAAAAAAGAAAAATAAAAATGAAAGAATTTTTTTTTTTAAAGTAAATTAACTCATCATGGTCGAACTACGCTATGACTTGATCCTCCTAGGTACGTAGGCAGCTTAGAGTATTTTTACTTTAAGTTCAGTCGTACGAGTTTCAAAAAAAAGGAAAAGTATGTGTCATTATTTGAGCACGACAATAACACTTTGAATTGTAATGGATATCACATGAGGATAGACATTACTTCGCTAAGTTTACTGAAGACACGCAAAGGTGAAGAGACCAGCAAGGTAAAATGGATTTTGACAACATATTTGTATAAATCTGTATAGGTGTTCACATCATTTTGACAACATATTTGTATAAATCCATAAGGAAGTTGAGTGTGGTTTTCTTATGTATGTCATATCTCTACGAATCTAATTTCTAATTTAAAAAATAGCACCTAATTCTAATACTCCCACATCGAGATATGAAATTTATTGTGACGCTGCGCAAAGCTAAAATAACTAGCAAACCAATATTAGAAGGTTGTTTTTGGGGCGATATCTGGGACAATTCAGATGCAATATGATTGTGGTTTCCATATGATACGTAACTCTGCGAATCTAATTTCTAATGCAAAAAATGGCACCTGATTCTGATACTTCCACAACGAGATATGGAGTTTATGGTAACGCTGCGCAAAGCTAAAATAACTAGCAAACCAAGATTAGAAGGCCATTTTTGGAGCAATATCTGGGACGATTTGGGTGTAATCTGATTGTGATTCCTAGGTGAGACGTAGCTCAACAAGTGTAGTTTCCAAACGGCTCCTGATTTTGATACTTCTATATTAAAATACGGAATTTATCATGATGCTGCATAAAGCTGATAAAATAAATGTATTAGGACATTGAACTCGATTTGTATGAATCAAACAACTTATATTTTTGTTCTCTCATTTGAGAATAAATATTTTGTTGGACGTTTTCCTAGTACTTACTCACCAAAGTTAGAAAAGGCTACTCCCTGTGTCAATATTAACAATTTGGATGACACCACATACGTGATCCTTGAAAAGAATGAGATGCTCTCACTCGAAGCCTCTTTATCGTCGAGCCCCATGGACTAGATGCACCACATGCTTTCCTTGCAACAATAGACTACAGACACTCAAAACTTCATCATCACAAGGTCACAAAAATGACACCAAGTACATGCTCACTGAAACTAAAATAGGAAACTTTCAGCGTCGTCAAGGATGAAATCAGATCATTCCAAGTCACTTTCTTATCAATCAGTAAGGAAGTAGTGCACTAAATGGCTCAACATCAATCATGTCGACCTTTTTGGTCTAAAATCAAGACCATTTTCATAAACTAGCAAAAAAATAAAGATGTAACACATCTACAGTGTTGATCGGATGAAGCTTCTCGATTCTATGCGGATTGATACCAATTATGTGAAACTTCAATATGGCGATAAGTGTTGGTACCAAAAACACGATGCTTCGATTTGACATGATTTAAATTGGGAGAAACACATCAACTTAGTTCAACATAGCTGATATTGATATCAATTAGAATGAAATTTGATTTTCAACCATTGATCTTTTATGTCGAGATGGAAGGAGTTTTCTATTCCAAGATTTAAGGAAACAGGCACAAATTTTCTTGCCAAGGATAGAAAAAACTTGCTCTGAGTGTCCATTTCCAAGTCCTGATAGGGAATATTGCTCATCAAATCCTTGAGAAAATGGGTGAAGCACTTAGTTGTTGCTCATTAAATATTGCGACTCCAAAAATGATGCCTCAAGTGGTTCCTGACCAATCATCCAGAAAATGTTTGTATATTCTTGGAGTGATATAGACACCACTTGCATTTTTTCATGAACTTACAAAAAAAAAAAAAAGAGTGATCACGAACATACAATCTGGAGTCACGACAACACAGCTTATAGCGTGAACTTCAAAAATTGATTCTCGTCAATACAAAAGGAGTTTGACATTGATTTTTGAATATGACGCAGCAATACAAGTCTAGACACTCTAGAACTAAGTCATTCAACATTTGGACATTCCTACAGTCAGAAGTGATTTTTACCCTGTGAGCGTTTGAAGATGAGAATCGGGAAAGGCACTCCATGTACTACTTCGGTCGATGTTGCGAGAAGCTTGTATACTTTGCATGATGTCCTTTAATGCTGCCAAAAAGGTTGAAGTGTACTAGTAGTCCTCTCCAAATACATAGTTACAAAAAATCCAAGGGATGTCTTTAAAAAGGTTACGGATTTCAAAAGATTGTGGTTGATGTGATTTCATAACATCCTCTTATATAGAGGCTCCTATGAAAAATTTTCAGTTTGTGTACAAGAAATGTTGTGGTGAAATTAGAAGATGACAATCCCTGAAAATTTCAAATTGCCAATCAGTTGAAAAATTACCATATTGAGGAGATTTCTTTGGAGGTGATTTTTATTCTTTCTTGAAGTCAAAAAGAAATTTAATATTTTTTTCCTTTGGTACGTGTAACCAAAATGGAAGTTGATATTTTTCTTTGGTACATGAAATCAAAAGAAAAGTTGATATTTTTCCTTTGGTACATGAACTCAAAAGGAAAGTTGATATTTTCCTTTTGTACCAAAAGATCAAGTCAACTTTTTCATTTCATACGTGCAATATGTCAAGTGAGAAAGGTGTATTGATCCTTTTAATTTAAATAAATTGAAATGGTCACATTGTTGTGCAAGTAAAAACTACTTAAATAAATATTACAGTGGTGATTTCTCATGTTTATATTTATCCAAGAAGAGTAAAAAAAAATCAATTTGGTCATTTTTTTTAATACTCTTGAAATAATATCGAGTTCGTACTCGATTGTGGACGAAAAATAAGGATCACCACAAACAAATCGTTGGTTGCTTTGACGAAGACTTTCACGACATAAACGTTCATGGAAGAAACTTTAGTTAGACCACTCGCAAGTATTGGTCTAACTAGGATGCACTGATGAAAAACAAATATATTTTAAGTCACGAGAATAAAAACACATTCATGAGTACTTCAAGTCTCAACGTCAAGTTTCCGCAAGCCTACACGTCGACCAACCTTGAAGGAGGGGGCATCTGTAGACACAAAAAATTTAGTGGATCAAATTCATATAAAATTTAAATTTAATCCACATTTTGTTGGGTTTAAACTTATTTTGGGCTTAAAAAAATAATAAGCCTATTTTATTCCCCATAAAGGTCCATCTCACCTTGAAGCCCAAACTCATCAAGTGACATAGTATTCCAGTTAAATCCAAGACCATTGAGACCCTGTCACATGTACAAACGGTGTGGAAATCTCATTTAAATTCAACAACAGTCAAAAGGTTCCAAGTGGCAAAGTGACATGTTTCGGCCAATCACAAGCAACTAGGCCTACCCCCTACAACTATAAATAGGGAAGTTACATAACATTCTAGGGTGGGGGGGGGGGGGGTAGGACATTCTGCAAGTATTAGAGGAAGCTTCTGCATTGACAACATAGCTCTTCAACGAATTGACTAACAGGAGTTCTGCCCGGAGATTAACTCAATAAGACGAAGTGCTGTCAGACAATTTACGGAGATCCAGATACATTTTTAGGAGGCTCAAATCATCCTACATTTGAGAATCACGCTGCAAAGGCCCTCGAATTACAAAAAATTTAGGAGAGAAGAATCGAGAAGAATAACGAAATTGTACCCCCAAAATTCATTTATATAAATTTATTCTTTTTATTTATTTTATTTTTTCTTGCAGTTAATTTTTAGCATTAACGAAAATTTGTTGCGAACAACAACCTTTTGGGCAATTTTTTTTTTTAAAAAAATTCAAAATTTTTTCTATAAATACCTATCAGTTCAACTTTTTTTCCACACAACTTACAATCTCAATCTCTCTGAGTTATTCTAATTATCTCATAAAGTACTCAATTTTATTTTGTTATTTTGTAATTACAAATATCAAGTGAAAGTTTTCAAAAGTCTCTCAACTTTCGGATACTTCAAAATTTTGGTATTGTCTTTTCATCTCTTAATTTGAATTTTTAACCAGTGTATTGTTTGTTGAATATTTATTTATATTATTTTTGTATTTTTTTGAATATTTGTTAGTTTAATTTATAATATAGATAAATTAAGAAAAGTCGGTAAAAGTGCTAGAAATTTCTATCCTGAAAGTGATAGAGGTAGTAAAAAATTAATTGATTTTAATTTTCATTAAGGTAAGTCAAGTACTCGAAATACTCATGTGCCTCCAATACCAATTAGCGAACACTTTGAGAATAAAGTAAGTATAGGTGCTCACGATATAAATTTTTTAGAAGCTCAAAAAAATGGTGTAAAAGAAGAGAATGAAGTAGACGAAGTTGATTTAAATGAAAATGATGATGATATTAGTGATACACCCAAAGTCGGTAATGTTATTGTTTGATCTTAATCGGTTAATCTTTCTCCCCACCCCGTATAAAATCTCAAAAAAAAAAATTAGTATTATGTGCAAAATGTTTTACTCGTGTAGAAGGAACTACTAAAGTCCAATGTAATCTCAGTCAGAAATTATATGAGTATAAAATCGAAGGTAATAAAGGGGGTACGGGTGTGTTGATGAGAAATTTGAAAAAAGAACACCCAATAGAGCTAGTTGCGGCAAAAGGTAGTAGGACTGTTAGGGAGCCAACTCAAACTAGATTGGAATCAAAAATCAATAAATTAGTTTAGAATTATAATAAAATAAAGGATCGTTAAGAATTAACTAAAATGATAGTTGTGGGTTGTTTGTCTTTCTCTATTGCTTCTTCTAAAGTTTTTTTTTCTTTATATTCAAGCAATTTACAATTCTATGTTTGAAGGTATTCTTAGAAGTACTTATTGGTCCGATATTTTTAGACTTCATGCACAATATATTTATTATTTATCTTCATTATTAAAAATACTTTCATGTAAATTTCTCTAACTTCTGATCTTGATCGTGTTGTTAATAAAAATGATTATTTAACAATTACTCATCATTAGATAGATAGTCATTTTGTTATGCAAAAACGTATTTGAAATTTTTTGTAAGATGAAGATCGTAGGCACACTGAAAAATTTATTTCTGAATCTATTTCAAAAGTTGCAAGATATTATGGTATTGAAAATAAAGTTTTATGTATAGCTTTTGATAATGCATCTTACTACAATGTTGTTTTTGACCTGAGTTGAACTTTCTCCACCGTTATGCAAAATATTTCAAGTAAAGTGTGCTTTCCATATACATAATTTAATTGTAAAACATGTTCTTAATTTTTTTGAGCTTGATATTGAAAAAGTTAGGCTTGTGTTTGGCTTTATTCAAGGAAATCATAGAAATGTTAGACTTGTAAATTTTTAAAAAATGTAATCAAAATGGACTTAGACTGATATTAATGCCTGAAGAAGTAGATACTAGATAAAATGCTACTTATGATTTTTAAATACTTGCCTTATTTATAAAAATTTTATTACTATGACTTTTAATCAATTTGCTGGTTCTTTTCCTGACTGTATGTGACATGATTCTGATTGGACCATGATTGATGATGTTGTTAAATTTTTGATAAAATTTTATCCAACTACAATTGAATTTTTTGTTGCTTATTATCCTACTGTTTGTAATATTTTAACTTATTTAACCGACATTTCTTATTTTTTTTTAACGAATATACTACCATTTCTTGGCGAACAACCGGTGGTATCTAAGAGTTTGCAACATAGTTCTAAGATGGTCTGCATGATCATCCTCACTACAAGAATAGACAATAATATCATCGATAAAGACTATGACAAACATGTCTAGGTACTGTTTGAACACTCGGTTCATCAAATCCATAAAGGCTGCTAGGGTATTTGTTAGCTCGAAGGTCATGACAAGGAATTCAAAATGACTATAGCGGGTTCTGAAGGCTGTCTTGGGAATATCATATTCCCTTACTCTAAGCTGATGATAACCGGATCTAAGGTCTATCTTGGAGAAGTAACTTGCACCTTGGAGTTGGTCGAACAAGTCATCAATTCTAGGGAGAGGATATTTGTTTTTTACTGTGACTTTATTCAGCTGATGATAGTCAATGCACATTCGCAAGGAACCATCTTTCGTTTGTACGATAGGATGAGAGCGCCCCATGGAGAAACACTGGGGCTTATGAAACCTTTATCTAAGAGTTCTTTAAGTTGCTCTTTTAACTCTTTAAGCTCGGCTAGAACCATATGATATGGAGGAATAGAGATGGGCTTAGTATCTACAAGAAGGTCAATGCCGAATTTTATTTCCCCATCGGGAGGTACCCTTGGGAAATCTTCAGGAAAAACTTCAGGAAACTCACTGACTACACAGACTGACTGAACTATTGGAGCCTCAGACTTAGTGTCTTTGACTCAAACTAGATGATAGATACACTCTTTTGATATCAAATTTCTGGCTTTGAGATAGGATTTAAAATGACTCTTGGGAGACACTGAATTACCCTTCCACTCAAAGGCTAGCTCATCAAGAAACTGAAACTTCACTACTCGAGTGCAATAATCTATAGATGCATAACAGGAATGAAGCCAATACATACCAAGAATAATGTCAAAATCGACCATGTCTAAATCTATTAAATCTGTTAATATGATCTTATGAAGGATAGTGATAGGACACTTTCTATAAATCTATTTGGCAACAACTGACTCACTCACTGGGGTAGAAACTAAAAGGGGCTTTGGGAGTTTTTCAGAACCTACTTCAAAATTTACTGCAACTAACGAGGTCACATAAGATAGATTTGACCCGATCTAACAACACATAAATACTAAGATGAAAGACACAAAGCATACCAGTAATAACATCTGGTGAAATCTCCTTCTCCTGATGGAATGGTAAAGTATAAAACTGATTCTGGCGTTGACCGCCACCGATACTAGATAATGCGCCCTGAGGAGGGACTGGGAGACCCAAAGGAGCTGGTGCACTAGTAGCCTGAGTCTGGGGATGAACATCCTTGTTTCCCTTATTAACATGCGGACACTCTTTGATTCTATGAGCTAACTTACCACAACCATAACAACCTTTTGGTCCCAAGAAGCACTCACCAGGATGATTATAACATACTTAGCACATAAAGGGTAACTGAGTTTTCCACTCACACTATTCTAAGACCTAGACATAGAAGTTTTACCCCACTGCTTCTATCTAGCTTTGGGGATGGAACAGTGGCTGAAGATGGCACTGGCATAGACGAGCAACCCTGAAACTGTGAATGATTTCCCCTCCAAACATTGTCTGGACATATTCAAACTGCCCAATTCTATTCTTCTTATTTCCCCTCTCTCTTCTCTTCAACTTTTCTACCTCAATTTATTGAGCATGAATCATCAGCCTAGAAAGATTCATATCCCCAATAAGCATGACAGTCCTACACTTCTTTACAACCAAACTAGATACTCTAGTAATAAACGTACTCATACTCGACCTAGGGTTAGCCATCATGTCGGGGGCATACTTAGACAATTGATTGAACTTAAGGCGGTACTCTTTCACTTTCATCGAGCCCTACCTCAGGTTCTCAAACTACTCTACCTTAGATTCTCTCAATTAATGCAAAAATAACCTGTCTAGAAATGCATCCTAAAACACCTGCCAACTCATAGGATTTGCATTCTCACCTCTACCATTCTTCCATATAACCACCCAGTCATACGCCACAATCTTCAGCCTATAGGATGCCAACTCTACACTCTCCTCCTCAATGACATGCATAATTTAGGTGATTTTTCTCACCTCATGTAAGTAAAGTTGTAGGTACTCACCTGCTTTTGACCTAAAAAAACTCAGGCGGATTCATTCTCATTAAGTCATAAATTTTGGCTTCTACTAAATCACCATTCTGATAAAGCAAGATTGTCGCCTGATGGTTTCCCTGAACATTGGCAGTCACAGCTTAGGACAATGCTTGAAAGGCAGCACAAAATTTAGCATAGTATACATTCTCATTCATAGGATCAGCAGGCTGGGGTGGCTAGTTATTATTTCTGCGTGCATTAGCTCGGCGATGAGGCATATTCAACTGTAACGTAAGAGTATGAGTTAAAAACAGATAGAGACATTGTAAGCAGTCAACTATAACGTAAGAGTATGAGTTAAAAACAGATAGAGACATTGTAAGCATGATATATCATAAAAGAAAAAGATGATTTCCAAAAACATCACGTATCCTCTGGCTCATAAATGCGGCGCGTTTCACATCCATGATCAAGATTCTACGTAACGCGACTTGTCTGACTCTCTAGTATTCTTTAAACTTTAGACTCTAATACCAAGTTTGTAACACTCTGAAAATGGGTCCCGAGACATCACACGGTGCTCCGAACTATAAGTAGTCCTGAGCTAATCCTGAAAGCCTATTACTCATTTTGAAGACCAAAGTAAAATAATATAAGTATGCAGTGCGCTAAAAATACTGAAATATTTTCTGAACTGGACTGAGTTCAACTGAACACAATGTTTGGAAATACTTAACAAGGAAATATGAAACAACCAACACTGAAAACTGAAATATAACTAATAGTCAAACAAGCCTCTAAAACTACTACAAGAGAGTCGCTAGGACAGGCCCCCAGCTGACTCGAACCGTCTGACATAACTAGATAAAGAAATCAAAAAACTGAGAATCTGCATAACTGGGTCCCTAAACTATGAGGATTTACCAACTGTCAGGATGTAGATAGGGATGCTCTGAGTCAATCACGTTGCTGGAACTAAGCACCTGCACCTACATTATGAGACAATGTAGCACATAAACATATATATGGATCAGTGTTTTTGGAATGCATGTGGGGTGAATGCATAAGTAAAAAAATATCTCAACATTTACATATACTTATAAAATAATGCATGCTAAATGTAAATGGCTCACATTAGCTTGAATAACTGAAAATCATAAATCATGAACAATAAAGCATACTGTAAAATCTTGTGAGCCATAACATTTAGTTCTAAAAGTTGTACTTGTAATATGTTTTCAATTTATGCGAGCTAAGTGTAAAGAGACTCACCTTTGTATCTGTAAACTAAAAGTTAAAATCCCATGGCTAATGACTTATGCAAAAACAATATCTGAATGAAAATCGTGATCCTTTACACTTAGTTTCTTAAAGATTTTCTGTTATTCTTTTTTGTTAAGGTTACTCTTTTCTGTAGAGAGGTTCTTCTAACCGACATAAACTATGTGAGCTATCATAGTGTCCAATATCTAGTTCTCGTATGGGAAAACATCATGTTGGGAGAGGTGTCATAACCTAATCTAAGTGATCGCATTTGTAACTGTCATCCATATAGAAATGGGAATAATTTGAATAATTTGCACCTACATTGGCTCGTAGTTCTAGGGCATGTAAACATACCCAACTCGGCGCTAAATACTACTCCTTTTAAATCTGTATGCTCATTCTGTAGGAAATCCACTTTAAAAGCTAGCATAAGGGTTCATATTAAAAACTAGTTATGCATCTGTCTGTTTCAAACTGTAACAAGAACTATCTATTTTATGTAAACTGTAGTAAAACTATAATGTGGATTTCATATCTAAGCTGAGGATCAAAAGATCAAATCTTTCTCAATATCTGAAAATAAGCTAGTCACAGGGTGCTTAAAATCAAAATATTCTCCAAATAACAATACTTAACTTAGGGCTTAAAACCCATGGTTTAAACTCATATCAAATCATCACAAATTCCATTATTAAAATCACTTGGGGGCTTTCCATGTACCCCTTAAGGTTTTTCATTTAAACCAAAGCCATACCCACCAAGGTCTTACTGTTTAACCATTTAAACCATCAAAACCAACTTTAAGTTCCATTACCATATTATGTAATGCAAATTTTTCAATAAAAGTTTAACTATGTAGCAAAATCATTCTCATAGGCATTTTATCAAACGTGTTGAGGGCATATAGTTTCCAAAACCAAAACCAAGTACCAATTGACCATTACCATGAAACCATAAGTATAAACCATAAATATAACATGAAAAAACTTAACTAAACCATGGGAAAACGTTGACCAAACATTTATAACCAAAAACCCAAACACATACTTCAAAACCCAAACAATACAACAATAAAACCACGAAAACCATCCATGAAAATATGCTTTTAATTTAAACTAACAATGAGGGAGAAGTAACATGCCTTAGATAACGAAGATGACAGACATGCACCACCCCTTAGAGCCTTAATTGATTACTTTGAGAAAAACCCTAGCCTTTCTTGAACCAAGAGCTTGAGAGAGATTTGAGAGTGTTTAGAGCATGTTTAATTGAGAATATTAGGTTAAGGAAGCCCCAAAAGTTTTTTTAAGTCATGGGGTTAAAAGAAGTTATCGGGGGAAATGTCCAGAACACCCCTAACTTAAACTGTAAAAATTCTCACAGGTGGGTACGATTGGACCCCTCACTCGTACCATACCATATGACTGGTACCATTCAGTCGTACCCAGAATAGAAAGTTGGACACCACATTCTATCTAACATATAACTCACTGCCCCCAAGTCGTACCATGACCATACGACTCGTATGGTCCCAACCATACCCAAGACAGAATTCAAAGAAATCAGCACTGGACAACATACAACCCCTCACCATGAATTGTACCCTATCCTTATGGATCTTAGTGAGCCACTTGTACTTAGAGCCATGTCAACTTACTAAGTATTAGATTACGTGAAGTACCAACCCAATGACCCATCACCAACCATACGACCCAGACCCACCAAGTTGTAACCATACCAGAAACGCAACCACCTAATACTAGACACCTTATGAGTTAGGTTACTTAACCCATACCCTCATAATAAGAGTAGTATAATGAGTCGTATGGTCAATAGTAGGCTCAGAACTTAGTAAATTTGCAAGGACCAGAACCCAAGGTGTTTCAATTATCCCCTACTTAGATCGTTCGTCCCCGAATGATGGAACAAAGAAGTATAAGCATGATTTATATCCCTATATGTCTCTACACTTAACTTTAAGAAAGAAATCAAATATGCAAGGAAATCAATCTTTTCTTTAGCTAAGTTAGAAAACAAAAATGTTACGAAGAACACATAACTTCTGCACGAGTTCCCGGAGCAAAAAATAGGAATGGATACTAGGAATTCATGTTCACTTTCGTTTACTAAGTAGCCTATTCTGCCTTTTAGCCCTCCATAGAACCTAGACTGAGTTCATATCCTTGGTCTGCAATCCACGAACCTGATAATCCAAGATCTCAACCAACATCTTTTTATAAGACAGAGAATTTGAGATACCAATATCCTTGATATGCACAACTTACGATGGATCACCAATAAACTTCCTCAACTTAGAAACTTGGAATATCGGGTGAATGGAGCTCAAACTATGAGGCAACTCCAACTCATATGCAACATTGTCAACCCTTCTCAAAATCACATAAGGATCAACGTACCAAGGACTGAGCTTTCCCTTCTTCCTAAATTTCATCACTTTCTTCATGGAAGACACCTTTAGGAATACCCTATCTTTTACCTCAAATTCTAAGTCCCTTCGTCTCACATCCTCATAGTACTTTTGGCAACTTTAGGAAACCTTAAGCCTATCTCGATTCACCTTCACCTTTTCCATATCTTGGTGAACCAAATATGGGCCAAACATATACACCTCGCCAACCTTGAACCACCTAATTGGAGACCTACATATCTTACGTACAAGGTTTTAAATAAAGACATCCCAATTCTAGAGTGGTAGCTATTATTGTAAGAAAACTCTACAAATGGTAAGTGCTCAACCCAACTACCGCCATAGTCAATCACATACGCATAAGGCCTATCCACCAATGTTTGAATAGTCCTTTCTATCTGCCCATCTAATTACGGGTGAAAAACAGTACTAAGACTAGCCTTAGTCCCCAAACCTTTCTGAAATCACAGTCAAAAGTGAGCTGAAAACTGTGTACCAAGATCAGAGTTGATAGAAACAGGTACCACATGCAACTCTACAATCTCTTAGAGGTATAACCTTGCATAATCCTCATCTAAAAATTTATTCCTCACTGGGAATAAGTAAGCCAACTTTGGTATCCTATCCATGATGATCCAAATCGAATCAAATTGATTTTGAGATCGAGGATATAACGACCCTTCAGGTCATTTTCAATATTTATGATTATTTTTTCCGTTTGAGATTCTCCATATCTACCCTAAGTAATTTATGACTTATTGGGACTGACGGCTCAGTTACCTGACAGTTCATTTGGTTTTTAGAACCAATTTCCTGTTTTGAAGTCTTCGCTGATTTTAAATGGCTACCGAGCAAAAACTTCAGTGAAATAATCTTGAATGCAAATTTTGACAGCACAACAGATCTAGAATAGCGATTTTAGGCTAGGTGTACCTTTGTTTCGGGTCTCAATGCACCTGATCTTATTTCAACCTATTGGTCGGAAAATTGAAAAATCGAGAATATGGGTGTGGGACTCATATTTGGTTGTAACGACCTCAGATGCAAAACTCAACTGTGCAGGCAGATCCAAAATATCAATTCTAGTATGATTACATATTTAGTGTGATTTTATAGCTTTTAATCTCATTTTTACCCTCGGTTTAAAAAATTGTGATTCGAGTTTTGGGGGTCAACTTTGTGAAAATGATATTTTTTCAAATATCTGATATCTCCATTGAGTTCGGAGCATCAAATTTAGAGTGGTTATATAGTTTGTTTGCGTATATCAAACTCTAAACGAATTTCGAACACGTCGTCGAAGTCCGTCTGGAAATGGAAAAAGTTGTGTAGATTTTTTTCTGCATTAGTTAAAGTAGCTTTGAGCTCATTTTGCTCATTTTTCATCTTTCCTCTTGAAAGTTAAACCCTAAGATAGTGTGGGATCTTAAAAGTGAAACTAGTGGAAGCTCGGAAAGCTGGATTAACATTTATTTATTGATTCTATTATGAATTTAAGGTAAGAATTCATCCTTTTTCTTAGAAATCTCTTGATTAATTTCTCAAAATCCCAAAAATCTTAGGGCTTGACTTTAAATCCTAATTTCACTTTATTTCACTTGAATAATATTTTTTATCTTAGAATTACTAGTTTTCCATCAATTTAACTTTCAAAACAACTTTGATTCTTGATTTTAATCCGAATTTCAAAGATTTTACCCGGTAAAGCTCATAAATGATTTTTCTTCGATTTGAACCTCAATTTTTGACCCGATTTAACTTGAATTTTCAGCTGTAGATTTCTAAAAATATGAGGAACACATTTTTGAATTAAAGTTTTGATTTTTTCCTTCTTTTTTGGTAAACCGTTTCGGGGGTCTGTTTTGATTCTGAACTAAAAGTAGTCAATATAGATATAACTACACTCGTATCCATGAGTAGATTTATATTTTGATAGTATGATGACAATTTGGGATTGTGAAGTGAATATGGCCATTTGGAGAGCGATTTGAGGTTTTGTGGTTCAGCCTTGAGGTGTCTGTCTACTATTTTTCATAGATAATATCTGATATATATTATGTATGAATGTGAATGTTAGGTTTCATTATACATAGAATGACTTTTTTTTTGTTTTTTTTTAATTACATAGAATGACTTGGTATTGAATATTGAATTTTTGGGAATTAGATTAGGGTCTTGAACCCATAAGGTGGAATGCCGATTACCTTTTAGAATCATATTACCTTCTCCCAATATTGGACTAATTTATAGCATGAATATGATATGATACTAGGTTTGGGATGTGGTTAAAGTGTTGAATTAATGGTTAGTATGATTAACCTTAGTTGGACTAGTCTAGTGGTTTTGAAATAGTAATTTGGGGAGAGTTGACTTAAATGCTCAAGTTTTTAGACGAAGTTCCTATCTTAGGATTGGTTATGGCTTACTTGAAATCTAAAAGTGAATTAGATACCTTATCCTAGTTTGGGGGCGTAGATTTTCTAAATATGGAAATTAAAGATTAGAAGCGGGTTCGTCTGACCCACATAGGCCAAGACTTGTATAAGCCTTTGTGGACTTAGTTGCGGATGTTAGGCCTAGTGAGACTAATGAGCCTTATATATGAGATTTACTTAGTGAATTAATAAATTATGATGACTTTTCCCGAATTATGATTAATGGCCTATAGGGATGTTAATTCCTCTTAGATGCGATATTAGGCATTTAGAGATGCTATTTTCTCTTACATACGATATATGACCTATAGAAATGATATTACTCTTAGATATGATGATTAGCCTAGAGAGGTGATATTTCTTATAGTCATGATGTAGGACCTATTGATATGTGATATTCTATGTGAGAGATGATTATATGCTTATTGAGATCATACCTCATTTATGCGAGATACCTCTTATACTGGAGATGATTAGAGATATGCTATAGCTTATAAATATGATTACAGATATAAGTTTCGGATATGTATATGGGACGAAGGCTGTGATTATGTTATTGTGATTATTTCGAACGTATTATTATGCTGAAGACCATGTTAAGATATTGGTTGGCTATTCGGGAAGTGTTTATCCTTGTAAAGGATGTAGTTACAGCTTATGAATTTTTATGTATGTGCATATACACATCTCTCTGATATGGAATTGAGGAATATATAGTATGATGCTTATTGTTCCATTGATTGAATATTGGTGATGGAATGCATAGATTTAGTACATTCATGATTATTATATCAATAATAGATGTGATTCTATATACGATGCAATTATATGACTGTTCTTCCTAACTAAGGGTTAAGCTATGTGGTAATTAGTTGACTATTAGATGATCATAGCACTTGATGACTAGGAATCTAATGAACTAGTTAATGAACCTTGCTAAGTTGAATTATGGTACCTAGCAATAGTTGATGCATGGCTAATGGAGTTTTTGAGTTTAGCATAGGTGAAGTTAGTTATTATTAATGACTAAGTTTACAATGTCGTTTAGTTTTAAACAAGTACTTATGTATTAATGAGGTTAGATAATAAAAGAGGTTAGCGATAAGAGATCACTAGTTAATAATGATTAACAAATATAGGTTGATAAGTGTTTGAATGATGATAGTGGTCTTTTGCTAAATGATGACAAGTGAATTAAAGATGCAATAATGAGTCCTATTAGTTAATAATGAGTAGATAGAATATATTAATGAGATAGTTATCTTTATGGTTTATGCTTATGGTTATGAGTACTTGATTTATGTTATTCTTTTATATTAATTGATGATGTTCTCTTGAAACCCGACAAGGTAGGAGGATACTATGATGATATATTGATATCCGACAAGGCCGGAGGATACTATGATGATATATTGATACCCGATAATACTGGAGGATACTGTTGTGATAAATTGATACCCGACAAGACCGGAGGATACTATGATGAGATATCGATACCGGTCAAGGCCGAAGGTTGATTATGATGATGATGGTCATGACGATGACAGTTATGATGAGTTATGATATTGATTATGTACATTACATTCATTCCTGCTTATGCATTGCCTATCACCAGTATGCGCCTATGTCTATCAGTCTGTATGGGACAATTGCATAGATACAGGTGAAAAATATGCCTTGTGTTATTGTATTTGATTGAACCTTTTGAGTTTGGGATTATGGGGGTACACATATGCTTGACTAGGTATTTGGTTGTCTGGAGTAGTCGGTTATTCACGTTGATATTGATATTGTTATTATCATTGTTATAATCATTACTATGGCTAACTTATGATAGATTGGTCATTGATCTAGTATTGGGATTTGAGGTATGTATTCGGCCTCTTCTATCTTATGATATCATTATTATGAACGATTATATCATGTCTAGCCATGTGGATTAAAAACCTTGAGTATAATGGTATTAAATCCTGATAGTATTCTAATGAGGTCTTAATATAAGAATATGATAATCTAGGTTATGGTTTGACATGGCCTCACATCTATATGTGTATATATATAGCTATATGAAGCTATGGCATTATCGTATATCCCTCCCTTCATTTATTCTTATTGTATATTCTTTTCTTCACCTTGTATATTGCTATATATCTTTCATTTACCCTTTATTCGTATATTGGCTTAGGATATACAACATAGCATTGACGTCTATTGAATGTAGCTGGAATAGAATAGTTCACCCTTGATGTTTTCCTAGTCTTATTATGTTAGTCTCTTGGACCTAAACAAGATAGTTGTTCCGTAATATCTCATTGACTTGTGATATGATTTATGGACTCTTAGGTATAGTTTTATTCTATTTATATGTTATATATATTTGTTTTATCTTTGGAGCTCAGTTGGAAGTTGCCTACTGAGTACCATTCGTTTGGTACTCATACTACAATTCTGCAGCTTGCAGATCATTGTACGAGTTATCGCCATTGGAGTGTGTCTCATGCGGATAAACCATGCTTTAGAGACTTAGAGTGATCTCCTGACGTTCAGAGTATTACTTATCCCTCTCTTATGTATTAGACTATCTCTATGTTGCATGCAGAGATAAGTTGTATTAGAGTGATTCTCTCGATAGTTCACTTTTGTATTCTTATTATATTTATAAGCTCTTGTAGTAATACCACCAGGTTTGTGGATTCTATTATGTATTGATTTTTATGTCATTTATTTCGCATTTTTTTCATATATCATTGAGTAGTTTGTTACTAGCCATTTGGACTACGGGTTGGCTTGCCTACTGGTGGATTATGGAAGACGCTATCATGACCTGAGAAATTGGGTTGTGACAAATTGGTATCAGAGCCTAGGTTTCATCGGTGTATTAAGACAAGAGCTAATTATTAGTAGAGTCCAGTGGATCGGTGAGGTGATATTCGTAGCCTATCTTCGGGAGCCTGCAAAGATATTTTAGGAAATTCACTTGTTGACTCCTTATCTCGTGTTCGCATTTCCTATGAACTTCGAACACCTTTTTTTTACTCTATTTTATCCTTGAAGGATGATGCGACCTTGTCGATAGATATGGATGAGATTTCAACACCCATTCCTAGATTTTCAGCATAGCATTAAATAAGAGAGTCGGAGATGGATATCGAAGATCTTTAGTGGCGGCCAAAAAGTATTTGGGCCATCTTAGGCTCCAGTTGAGCTCGTGACTACGTCATTCTTCGAAGTTGGGTATTGGGAATTCGAGTCATGTTGTAGATCGCTCTCAACTATGGATGACATTTAATTCATCGAGCGATTCTCAGACCAGAGATGGGTCTATTGGTGTTCATCAGGTTTCTTAACCAATTTAGAGTACGAGATTGGATCTCTCATGTGGTTCAGGCATTTTCCCATGCCATATCATTTTGAGCCAAATTTTGGTGCATGGATGTGTTAGAGGATTAGTATTGTCACTCCATTTGGCGTTGAAGCACTTGATAGCAGCCAAATCTTTCTTTCCTCAGAATGTTGATCATAAGAAAACCATAGAGAGCTCGAGTATTAAGATTTATGGAAAGAACGGTAAGAGACATGCTATTAGTATAGCGCTATTGGCATTTTATTCGGGAGTAAGGATCCCTCTGGTATAGTTCAGTTTCACCTGCAGCCCATCAGCTCTCTGCAGATAGTATTCCATACTATGAGTAGATTTCTGATTAATCGTGATGATTATAGTGCGCAAAGTCCCCATCAGACTTGTGGAGTGTGGTATGGTTTTTCAGGCCAAGGCAACCATTTTAGATTATGAGGGGCAGTATCTCAATGTCAAGGGAGGTTCTCTTAATCGACATAAACCATGTGAGCTACATGGAGTCCAACGTTTTGTTCTCCTAAGAAAGAGACCTCACATTGGGGAGAGGTGTCATACTCTTTCCAGAGAGTATAACCTAGGTCCAGTGATCATTAAACAAACTTGTCCTCGGGCCCAATATCAACTCAGCCTTAGGCCCAATAATAATCATAAACTCGGTCTCAGGCCCAACCTACAGTGGCACGTATTTTTTGGGTAAGAAACTGTAGTAACTTACCCGCTCGGTGCTAAATACTACTCCCTTTAGATTATCTGCGCTCATCTCATAAAAATCCACTTTTAGAAATAATCTCATGGTTCACCACAAACTCAATAATCAAGTTTGTACACTCATTAGGTCAAAATATTTCTCAACAATCTCAGAATACTCAAATCATGGGTGCTTATAACACAACAGTTCATAAAATTGCAAGTCTCAAGTAGGGTTTAATAACCCATAATTCAATATCAAGTTAAAACTCATCAAAAGCATAATAGATAGCATATAGATTCATAACCCATGTAGAAATCTGGAAATTTCACCAATTTGTCTTAAAATCTCAACATACTTATATACTTCAATATCTCAAACATTTCAACTATTAACTTCTCAAGGATTAAAATCATGGGGTATAGGCCCAGCTGCAATTTCTCAAGAAAATATGTAAAAATCATGTCATTAGACTCTCAATTCATGGGAAAAAACAAAATCTTGCAACCAATAACCATGGGTGAAAAACCCCAATTCAATTTCATGTAAAATCTTATAAATTGCAGAGACATTATAGTTTAAATAAGCCTTTGGATACAAGGGTGAAAGGATTACCCTTTTTCAAAATCCCACATGCCTTGAATTAGAAGCTTTGGATGAACTCTCGCTTTTGGGACTCTATTCCTACTCTTGAATGAGTGTTCTTGAAGCCCTTAACTTGGGAACCATGAATCTTGACTTAATTTAGAAAATCTATGGTGGATTCTTGAGATTCTTGGAAAAGGTTTTGGATACTTAGGGTTCTTGTTAAGAGAAAACTTGAGAAAAAATTCATAGAACGCTTGTAAATGACTTTAATTTGGTGTTTACACGGTTTAAGAGGCTTGAAAAAAGTCCAAAGTGCCCATCTTAACTTCCGTACAAAGCTGAAAGAATTGAATTGGGAACCCGATTTTATGGGCCACCGTGACGCGCCACTATCGCGGTGGCTCACTGGAAATTGACAAATGGGAATCTAGGAGTCACCGTGATGAGGAGCCATTGCGTTGTCCCACTGGTTGGGACCTGGAACTTCAGAGCGATGCATCACAATCGCGCTAGGCCACTAGAAATTGACTGTTCGGAAATTGGGGTCCTCCGCGATGCGCCACTATCGTGGAGTTCCACTGAAATTTGATAATTATCAAATAGACCCTCTCCTCGACACGCCAAGCACTAAAATGATGTTGTTTTATGACTAGGACTTAAATTAGCCATAACTTCTTACCCGGGTATCGGATTTGGGAAAATCTTATATCGACGGAAAGCTTATCAAATTTTCCATGTGATAGAAAGTTGAAATTAGGGAAATTCTATATGGTTAAAAGATGCTCACTTAGGAATTCACTTCTCAATCTTCTAGGGCCGGAATCACGCCTCACTTGTCGCGCCCTAAGGCTCATTCTACGAGAGAATTTTGCGGAGTCTTACAATATCTCCCCCTTGGAAACATTTATCCTCGAATGTCACTAGTTAGACTAAGAACACGGGAAAAACTGAGTATTACCAATATACTTTTTAAGCATGGAGACATGAAAAACAGGATGAACAGCTGACAGCTCTGCAGGCAACTCAACCTCATAGGCTACTTTACCAACACGGTTCAAGACTCTATACGGGCCAACATAACGGGGACTAAGCTTTCTCTTTTTACCAAAGCTTTTCACCCTTTTCATGGGTGAAATGTTCAAGTATACAAAATTACCCACTTCAAACTCAAGATCTTTTCTTCTCACATTGGCATAAGACTTTTGACGACTCTGGGCGGTCTTCAACCTCTCTCTAATCAACTTAACTTTCTCTATAGCTTCAAACACTGCATCAGGCCCAGCCAAAACAGCTTCACCCACTTCAAACCAACCTGTGGATGATTTATATCTCCTACCATACAAAGCCTCAAATGATGTCATCCCGATGCTAGCATGGTAACTATTGTTGTAGGCGAACTCTATTAATGGCAAATGCTTATCCCAACTTCCTTTGAAATAAAGAGCACATGTCTTCAACATAACTTCCAGGGTTTGAATGGTTCTCTCAGCCTGACCATCTGTCTCCAGATGAAAAGTGGAACTCAAAAGGACTTGGGTACCAAGACCCTGCTGGAACGCCCTCCAAAACTGAGAAGTAAATTAAGTGCCCCTATTCAAAATGATGGACGAAGGGACTCCATGCAGCCTGACTAACTCCTAGATATACAATCAAGCATAATTCTCAGCTGTATAAGATGTGAGCACGGGCAAGAAATACGCGGACTTAGTCAGCCTATCCACAATAACCCAAATAGAATCATAATGACGACGCAAAAGAGGTAACCCGATCACGAAGTCCATATTCACCACCTTTCACTTCCAAGTAGATATACCAAACTCTTTCATCACACCAACGGGTCTTTGGTGATCTACCTTAACCTGTTGGCACGTTGCACACTTTTCTACAAACCCAGCTATATCCTTCTTCATGTCATTCCACCAATAGATTTCCCGCAAGTCGCAGTACATCTTGGTAGTGCCAGGATGAATGAAATACCGCATGTCATACGCTTCAGTCATAATCCTCTACCTCAGATCATCAACACACGGAACACACAATCCACACTGAAATCTTAACACACCATCCCCCCCTTGGGAGAAAATCTCTACCTTTTATTCCTTAACTGTCTCCTTTAGTCTGACCAAACTTGGGTCTCTATCTTGCTTCTCCTTCACTTCTGAAACTAAAGAGGATTCGGAACTACTTTGCACCAAAGTACTTCCCTCAACTGAATCAAGCAACCTAATACACAATCTAGCTAAACAATGCACATCACAAGCTAACTCTTTCTTACTGATACAAAAGATCAAACATACAACAAAGAATCAAGAGAACAACAAGAACAATATCACTAGAGAATTAAGGCCCCACTTGGCTTCTCTAGGCTTTCAGGCAACAATGATAATATTCCACAAGATAGATAAATAACACAAGATTGCAATAACTATAGTGAATCGAAAGAGCCCCACACGGATTCATCATATCAAGATACAAATAACAAGATCACAAAATATTGGATAGTAACTTGACATAAAATATTCTAGAATCTAAGAACCCTAACATGAAGATTAGGACCGTAAGACTAAAAGATATTTACACCAAATTTTTACTTGAATCAAGAGGAACTCATGAACCTCAAGACCCCCAAGTTTTTAGCCAAATAACAACAAAAGTGTTACTACACTTTGTTGTCTAGTTTTGGGTTTACTCTCAAGAACAAGAGAGAAGTTCTCAAAATATTACAAGCCTTGTGTTTATTCAATAATAGTAATGAACTAAAGCAAGACTAGCCCTATTACATATCTTATATAGTCACTTAGAAAGGAGGGACAAAGACAAAAATACCCTTGGTATTTAAGTGGGTGGGTTTGGAGTATCTTGATGGGTCTCTTCACATTTTATTAAATATAGGCCCTTAGATGGGCTTACAAGGGCCTCACACATCGCCAAGAATATGAGAGAGGCTTAGAGTCATTACAACTCACGTGCTTGGATTTGTGTAAAAGGTCTCGAGCTAGGAATTATTGTATCACTTACCTTCCTCTACATGGGCAACACTACCCATAGACAATCTGCTAAGGGCATCCGCCACTAGTTGTCCTTGCCCGGGTGATACAACACATTCATATCATAGTCTTTTAATAACTCCAACCACCTCCTCCACCTAATATTAAACTCCCTATGAGTAAACACATACTGCAGGCTCTTATGATCAGTAAACATATCAACATAAATACCATAAAGATAGTGTCTCCAGATTTTCAAAGCAAAGACCACAACAGCTAACTCAAGATCATGGGTTGGGTAATTCGTTTTATGCGGCTTTAACTGTCTAAAGGCGTAGGCTATAACCTTAACTTTTTGCATCAACACACAACCCAAACCAATTATAGAGGCATCACAATATACCATAAAACCATTTGTACCATTAGGCAAAGTCAATACTGGGGCTGAAGTAAGTCGAGTCTTCAACTCCTGACAACTCTTCTAACAAGAATCAAACTACTGGATCTTAACTTTTTTTTGGGGTAAACCGGGTCATGGGAGACGGAATAGAAGAGAAACCCTTAAAAAACGGTGGTAGTAGCCAGCTAGACCGAAGAAATGCCTAATGTCAGATGGGGAGATAAGTCTAGGCCAATTTCTCACAGCTTCTATCTTTTGAGAATTAACTCTAATACCTTCGGCTAAAACGATATGACCCAGAAAAGCTACAGACCTTAGCCAAACACTTACTGAATTTGGTGAACAACTGGCTATCTCTGAGGGTTTGCAAGATAATTCTAAGATGATTCGCATGGTCATTGTCATTACGGGAGTACATAAAGATATCATCTATGAAAATAATGACAAACATATCGAGATATTTCTTGAACACTCGATTCATGAGGTCCATAAAGGCGGCTGGGGCATTGGTTAGCCCGAATGACATGACTAGAAACTCAAAGTAACCATAGTGGGTTAGGAAAGCTATTTTTGGAATATCACATTCCCTCACTTTAAGTTGATGATAGCCAGATATAAGGTCTATCTTGGACAAATAACTTGCATCTTGCAACTAATCAAATAGGTCATTAATTCTCGTAAGAGGATACTTGTTCTTGACGGTGACCTTGTTAAGCTGACGATAGTCAATGCACATATGCAAAGAACCATTTTTCTTTCGCACGAATAAGACAGGTGCGCCCCAAGAAGAAATACTGGGCCTAATAAAACCTTTGTCTAAAAGATCTTTGAGTTGCTCTTTCAACTCCTTAAGCTCTGCAGGTGACATAAAGTATGGTGGAATAGAAATGGGCCAAGTGTCGGGAAGAAGGTCAACCCCAAATTTTATCTCTCTATCGGGAGGTACCTCTAGGAGATCTTTCGAAAAAATATCTGGAAACTCATTAACAATATCGACTGACTGAATAGTTAGAGCCTCGGACTTAAGGTCTTTGACTCTAACAAGGTGATAGATGCAACCTTTGGATATTAGCTATCTAGCTTTGAGATAGGAGATAAAATAATTCTTGGGAGATATTGAACTCCCAGACCACTCAAAAACTGGTTCATCAGGAAACTGAAACTTGACCACACGAGTACGATAGTCTATAAATGCATAATAAGAATGAAGCCAACCCATACCCAAAATAAGTTCAAAATCCACCATGTCTAACTCTATCAAATCAGCAAGTATGACTCTATGAAGAACAATAACAGGAAAATATCTATACACTTTTTTACCAATATTGACTCCCCAACGGGTGTAGAAACTAGGAAAGGATCAGAAATCTTTTCGAGACTCATTTTGAAATTCATAGCTACAAGTGGGGTCACATAAGAGAGACTTGACCCGGGGTCCAACAACACATAGGCATCAAGGCAAAAGATATGGAGCATACCGGTAACAACATCGGGAGAGGACTCCTACTCCTGACGAGATGGTAAGGCATAGAATCTGTTTTGGCGCTGGCCGCCAGCAGTGCTAGATGAAGCACCCTGAGTAGGGGCGGGACGACGTACAGGAACTGGTACACTAGTAGACTGTGCCTGAGGTCGGGCATCTTTGTTCCCCTGTCTAGCATGAGGACAATATCTAAGTCTGTGGCCCTTCTTTTTATAACCAAAAAAACCCCTCAGATCTATGAAACACTCACCGGGATGATCCTTACCACACTTAGCATAGGGAGGGTAACGGAGCCTGTTACCAACAATGTTTTATGACCTAGACTTGAAAGATCTGCCCTCTTGCTACTGCCTGCTTCTAGGCGCGGGAGCACTAGCTGATGAAGGCACTGGCATAGACGGACGCCTCGTAACTGAAGGTGGTTCCCTCCATGGAACCTAGGCTGGCTATACTCATGCTGCTCAGATCTAGCCCTCTTGTTACCCCTCACCCGATATCTCTCCCTAATCTTATCTACCTCTAACTGCTGGGCATGTTTCATCAATCTAGCCAGATCCATATCCCTATACAGCATCACAGTCCTACACTCCTTCAGTACTAACCCAGAAACACCGGTCACGAACTTGCTCATACTAGCCTGGGTTTAAGAAATCAAATCGGGAGTGTACTTGGCCAACTGATTGAACTTCAAGCAGTACTCCTTAATAGTCATGGAGCTCTGCCTCAAGTTCATAAACTTCTCAATCTTTGCTTCCTTTATCTCAAGCGGAAAGAACTTATCCAAAAATACATCTTGGAACACCTGTCAAGTCATAGGAACAACATCCTCACCTCTACCCTTCTTTTACGATACAACCCATTCATAGGCTATGTCCTTCAACCTGTAAGACGCCAACTCAACACTTTCTTCTTCAGAAACATACATCACCTGCGTGATCTTTCTCATCTCCTCAAGGTACAATTATGGGTCCTCACCTGCCTTGGACCTATAAAACTCTGAAGGATTCATCTGCATGAAATCACGGATCCTAGCCGTGGCTACATCACCTCTCTATTGATTAGCAACTGCGTCCTGGTTATTATCCCAAACATTAGCGGTGACGCTTGGGCTAACACCTGAAAGGCCGCCCAAAATTCAGCATGAGACACCGTCTCATTTAAATAATCAACATGTGGGGGCTGCTCATCATCGTTTCTGCGGGCATTCTCTCTTAGGAGGGGCATTTTCTAAAATAGAAGAGCATGAATTATTAGATGAGAAGGACAACTGTAGGTACAATAGAATCTGAAAGAAGAAATAACTTTTTCCTAAAATATCTTGAAGCCTCTTGCTCATAGATATGTCATGCTACACATCGATGATCAAGACTCTACTCAACGTTGCTTGTCAGACTCCCTAGGACTCCTTAAAAAACTGGCTTTGGTACCAAGTTTGTAATGACCCAAAATCGCCTCCCGGGATGTTACATGGTGCTTAAGGCTACAAGTAGCCCCAAGCTAACCCTTTGAGCCTGTTTCTACTAATAACACTCATTTCAAGATGGAATAAGTCAAACACTAGCATAGTCATATCATATGAAGAGGCAGTACGGAGAAAAATACTCGTTCCAAACGACCACATTACTAAAATTCTCAACACAATCACAATCTGACAACTAGTCTGACAAAGCCTCTACTAATCCATGAACTAGAGAGCCATTGGGACAGGACCCCAATTGACTTAAAATGAACTGGAAATAACTACATTGTCTCTCAAATATGGAGATGTCTGAATATAGGTCCTCAAACCATAAGGACTTACTACTTAGGAATGTAGATAGAGGTACTCGAAAATCACTAACGAGCCTGGGAATAAGCACCTGAACCTACATTATAAGACAATGTAGTACATAGACGTATATGTGGATCAACACTTGAGAATGTACTAAGTATGTGGGGGTGCATACATTTATATAAACAACATCAATACTCTTTAATCAAATCATGCAGGTAATAAGTAATGACTCACATGGCTTGAATAAGTATAAAATGTAAAGCTCATGAATCATGTAAAATGGAACATGTAACACAATCTCATGAGTCATTATACCTTTAGCTTTGAAATTTGAAATCTTCTCTCATTCTCATTACCCATAGGCTAAAGGAAACTTTAAACAATACTTCCAACTCATTCATATGCCTCATGGAGAGTAAAACTTCTTTAATGCTCAAGAACTCATAACTCTTTTGAACTCAAATAGTTGGAATATGGAATCATATAACTTTGAAACATACTTTAAGGCATTTCATTCACTTTAGGAAAATATCTTATTGGAAGGGTAAATACTTTAGTTTTCAAGGAAGTAACTGATCTCGAAGTTTAAATGTCAAGGGAGGTTCTCTTAACCGACATAAACTATGTAAGCTATATAGAGTCCAACGTTTTGTCCTCCTAAGGAAGAGACCTCACGTTGGGGAGATGTGTCATACTCTTGACAGAGAGTATAACCTAGGTCTAGTGATCACTAAATAAACTCGGCCTCGTGCCCAATATCAACTCAGCCTTAGGCCCAATAATAATCATAAACTCAGTCTCAGGCCCAACCTACAGTGGCACGTAGTTTTGGGATAAGAAATCATAGTAACTTACCCGCTCGGTGCTAAATACTACTCCCTTTAGATTATCCGCGCTCATCTCGTAAAAATTCACTTTTAGAAATAATCTCACGGTTCACCACGAAACCAATAATCAAATCTGTACTCTCATGTAGGAAAGTAAATTTCAAAGCTCAATGACCATTAAGTTAAAACATTTCTCAACAATCTCAGAATACTCAAATCATGGGTGCTTATAGCACAATAGTTCATAAATTGCAAGTCTCAAGTAGGGTTTAATAACCCATAATTCAATCTCAAGTTAAAACTTATCAAAAGCATAATAGATAGCATATAGATTCATAACCCATGTAGAAATCTAGAAATTTCAGCAATTTTCTCAAAATCTCAACATACTTATATACTTCAATATCTCAAATATTTCAACTATTAACTTCTCAAGGATTAAAATCATGGGTTATAGGCCCAACTGCATTTTCTTAAGAAAACATGTAAAAATTATGCCATTAGACTCTCGATTCATGGGAAACATCAAAATCTTGCAACCAATAACAATGGGTGAAAATTCCCAATTCAATTTCATGTAAAATCTCATAAATTGCAGAGAAATTGTAGTTTAAATAAGCCTTTGTGCACAAGGGTGAAAGGATTACCCTTGTTTAAAACCCCACATACCTTGAATTAGAAGTTTTGGATGAAATCTAGCTTTTGGGACTCTATTAGTACTCATGAATGAGGGTTCTGAAAGACCTTAACTTGGGAACCTTGAATTTTAACTCAATTTAGAAAATCTATGGTAGATTCTTGAAATTCTTGGAAGAGGTTTTGGATAATTAGGGTTCTTGTTAAAAGAAAACTTAAGAAAAATTTCATAGAACGCTTGTAAATGATTTTAATTTGGTGTTTGCACGGTTTAAGAGGCTTGAAAAAAGTCCAAAGTGCCCCTCGTAACTTCTGTACGAAGCTGAAAAAATTGAAATGGAAACCCAATTTTATGGTCCACCACGATACGCCACTATCGCGGTGTCTCACGGAAAAATGACAAATAGAAATCTGGGAGTCACCGTGATGTGGATCCATCATGTTGTACCACTGGCTGGGACCTGAAACTTCAGCGCGACGTATCATAATCACGCTAGGACACTGGAAATTGACTATTGTGAACTTGGGGTCCTCCACGATGTGCCATTATCGCAGAGTTCCACTGGAATTTGACAATTGTCAAATAGACCCTCTCTGCGACACGTCAAGCACTAAAATGACGTTGTTTTATGACTAGGACTTAAATTAGCCATAACTTCTTACCCAGGTATCGAATTTAGGCGAATCTTATATTGACGGAAAGCTTATCAAATTTCCCATGTGATAGAAAGTCGAAATTAGGGAAATTCTATATGGTTAACATAATACTCACTTATGAAGTCAATTTTGAATCTTTTAGGGTCTAAATAACGCCTCACTTGTCACACCCTAAGGCTCATTCTACGAGAGAATTTTGTGGGGTCTTACAAATGCCTACCCATTTTTAGTTTTTGTTTAGCTATTTGAGACTGAGTAATTCAGCCTTGGTATTGAAATTTTAGCTTGGTGTTGTTAACCTTATGTGCAGCGTTTGTTTTAGACTTGATTTTGTTTAGATTTTATTTATAGGATGGTTGAGCCTACTTCGTGATTGCCTATTCGGTCTTCTCGATGTCGGTTGGATTATAGATGATAAGTGCTCAGATGATAGACCATGGGCTCTGTATGGGTTATTTTATTTTTTACCTCGAGCTTTAGTTTTCTTTGAGAATTTTGGATGTTTTACTAAATAGGAGTAATATTCTCGTGTTGGATTCAATATTTAATTCCCGGTGGATGAGACATCCTAGAGCGATATATTTATTGATTAGTAGTTATACCTTGGAATTTGAGATTTTTGTTTGATTATCATCCAGACTGGTTGCAGCATTGGCATGGATTGCATTCCTTGATTATCTCCATTGGTGTGCTTAGATAGTTCTTTATGAACTTATTTTCTTGTTTCCCTTATGGACTTTCAGCGGATCACCTTCAGTTCTCTGAGTTCTCTGTGATGAGACTGTGTGGACGAGACTCAAGTGATTTTACCTCCTGATCGGAGTAGATAGCATCTGCAAAATGGTAAATGGAGCATATATATTTGGATTTGGATTTGATGATATGATTCATGATTTGGGTTGGCCTTGTCTCTGGTGAACCTTTATTGATTTCTGCGAGTATAGAGATGGTATCAGCGTGACGTGGTTCAGATGTGTATGCATCAACCTTCTTGGTTCAGTTTGAGGCTAGTTAACAGTTAAGTTAAGTTTTGGTTGTTTGAAAGTAGAATGAAAGTGTTTCTTAAAAAAGGATTACTATGGAAAAGTCCCTTAAAAATGTTTTCTCTCCGTTGAGGTTATCTGAGAAGTCATGCTTGAAGCATGTGGGCCCAGTACCTCATCCCTTCAAGCCTTTGAGATTTTTTCTATTCGTTGACTTTTGGGGACGAAAGTCCATTTAATAGTGGATATTGTAATGATCCTTCAGGTCATTTTCCATATTTATGTTTATTTCTGTTGTTTGAGCTTCTCCATAGCTACCCCAAGTCATTTATGACTTGTTGGGACTGACGGTTCAATTACCGGACAGTTTATTTGGTTTTTAGAGCCAATTCCCTGTTTTGAAGTCTTTGTTGGTTTCAAATGGCCATCGGGCGAAAACTTCAGTGAAACATTCTCGAATGCAAATTTCGACTACACCAACAGATCCAGAATATTGATTTTAGGCTAGGTAGACCTATGGTTCAGGTCTCTATGTACCTGGCTCATTTGAACCTATTGGTCGGAGAGTTGAAAAATCGAGAATATGGGTGTGGGACCCATATTTGGCTGAAACAACCTCGAATGAAAAATTCAACTTTTCCAACAGATCCAGAATATCGATTTTAGGATGATAATATGTTTGGTGATATTTTACGACTTTTAAATTTCTACCCTCGATTTGAAAAATTATGATTTCAAATTTTAGGGGTCAACTTTGTGAAAATAATATTTTTCAAAAATTTGATATCGTCATTGAGTCTGGAGTATCAAATTTAGTGTGGTTACATAGTTCGTTTGCGTATATCAGACTCCAAACGAACTCCGAACACCTTGTTGAAGTCACTCCAGAATAGGACAAAGCTGTGCAGATTTTTCTGCACTATTTAAAGCAGTTTTGAGCTCATTTTTCGTCTTTTCTCTTGAGAGTTAAACCCTAAGATAGTGTGGAAGCTTAAAAGTGAAACTAGTGGAAGCTCGGGAAGCTAGATTAACATTTATTTCTTGATTCTATTACGAATTTAAGGTAAAAATTCACCCCTTTTCTTAGAAATTCTTGATTAATTTCTCAAAACTTCAAAAATCTTAGGACTTGATTTTAAGCCCCAATTTCACTTCTTTTTACTTGAATAATATTTTTATCTTAGAATTACTAGTTTTTCATCAATTTAACCTTTAAAACAACTCTGATTCTTGATTTTAATCAGGATTTCAAAGACTTTACCCAGTAAAGCTCAAAAATGATTTTTCTTCGATTTAAACCTCGTTTTTTACTCGATTTGACTTGAGCGAAGCTCTAGGTTTCTAAGAATATGAGGAACACATTTTTTAAGTAAAATTTTAATTTTGCCCTTCTTTTTCGAGAACCTGTTCCGGGGGTCTGTTTTGACCCCCAAACCAAAAGTAGTTAATATGGATATCGTTAGACTCATATTGATGAGTAAATTTCTATTTTGATAGTGTGATGACATTTTGGAATTGTGAAGTGAAGATGGACGTTTGGAGAACGATTTGAGGTTTTGCGGTTCGGCCTTAAGGTAGGCTTCTGTCTACTCCTCTTCGTAGATGATGTGTGATATATATTGCGTGTGAATGTGAATGTTAGGTTTGATTATGCGAAGAATGACTTGGTCTTAAATATTGAAGTTTTGAGAATTAGATGAGGGTTTTGGACCCGTAAAGTGGAATGCTTATGACCTTTTAAAATCCTATTGCCTTCTCCCAAGATTGGACTAATTTGTAGCATGAATATGATATGATTCTAGGTTTGGGGTGTAGTTAAAGTGCTGAAATCATGGTTAGTATGATTAACCTTAGCTGGGCTAGTCTAGTGGTCTTGAAACCGTAATTTGGGTAGAGTTGACTTAAATGCTCATGTTTTTAGACGAAGTTCCTATCTTAGGATTGGTTATGTCTTACTTGACATCTAAAAGTGAACTAGATACCTTAGCCTAGTTTGGGGGCGTAGATTATCGTAATATGGAAATTGAGGATTAGAAGCGGGTTCGTCCGGCCCACTTAGGCCAAGACTTGTATAAGCCCTTGTGGACTTAGTTGCGGATGTTAGGCCTAGTTAAGACTAATGAGCCTTATATATGAGATTTGCTTGGTGAATTAATAAATTGTGATGATTTTTCTCGAATTATGATTAATGGCCTATAGAGATGTTAATTCCTCTTAGATGCGATATTGGGCCTTTAAAGACGTTATTTCCTCTTAGATACGATTTATGACCTATAGAGACAATATTTCTCTTAGATATAATGATTGGCCTAGAGAGGTTATATTTATTATAATCATGATGTGTGATCTATTGATATCAGATATTCTATGTGAGAGATGATTATATGCTTATTGAGTTCATGCCTCATTTATGCGAGATGTCTCCTATACTGGAGATGATTAGAGATATACTATGACTTATTAATATGAATACAGATATGAGTTTTGGATATGTACATAGACCGAAGGTCGTGATTATGTTATTGTGATTATTCCAGACGTATTATTGGGACGAAGACCATGTTAAGATATTGATTGGATATCCGGGAAGAGTTTATCTTTGTAAAGGATGTAGTTAAAGTTTATGAATTTTTATGTATGTGCATATACACATCTCTCCGGTATGGAATAGAGGAAGATGTGGTATGATGCTTATTGTTCCACTGATTGAATACTGATAATTGTATGTATAGATTCAGTATATTCGTGATTATTATATCAATAATTGATGTGATTCAATATACGATACAATCTTATGACTGTTCTTCCTAATAAAGTCAGCAAGCTTGCCGCGCAGAGCCTTTTCTCCATATAATAAGTCTAATCAGGATCCATTATCCGTCGTTAAAACCTTCAGATCCATAGCCTATAAATCTCAAATACCGTTCACTATCTTTTCAATAAAAGACAGTACCCACAAAGAAAACAAACTTGAAATGAGGATTCATTTATTCATCGCCATTGCTTCTGTTCTAATATTATCAACTTCAACTTCAGCTCATTTCTTCCCAAATATTTCTTCAATCCCTCGTCTACTCAAACCTAATTCCACTGCTTGGGCAGGTTTTCAGAAGTTATTAGGATGCCACACCGGTCAGAAAGTCGATGGCATTGCTAAAATGAAAAAATATTTTCAACATTTCGGATATATTACTTCTTCTTCTTCCAGTAACTTCAATGATGACTTTGATGATATTCTTGAATCTGCAGTGAAGACTTACCAGCAAAACTTCAACCTCAACGCCACTGGTGTGCTCGACGCGCCGACGATTCAGCATATCATAAGACCCAGATGTGGAAACGCCGATGTAGTTAACGGCACTAGTACCATGAACTACGGCAAGCCGCCGCCGCCAGGTTCTCCGACGGTCGCTCACTACTCGTTCTTTCCGGGTAGACCACGGTGGCCGGCGAGTAAGACCGACTTGACATACGCGTTTCTACCGGCGAACAATCTGACGGATAACATCAAGAGCGTGTTCTCACGCGCTTTTGACCGATGGTCGGAGGTAACCCCATTGACCTTCACTGAGACGCCGTCGTTCCAATCGGCGGATATTAAGATCGGATTTTTCGCCGGAGATCACCACGACGGTGAACCGTTTGATGGTCCGATGGGGACATTAGCACACGCGTTTTCGCCGCCGGCGGGGAATTTTCACTTGGACGGCGATGAGAATTGGGTCATCGATGGTACGCCGGTAAATGAAGGGAACTTCTTTTCAATATTATCGGCTGTAGATCTTGAATCGGTTGCGGTTCATGAAATCGGACACTTATTGGGTTTGGGTCATTCATCTGTAGAAGATTCGATAATGTACCCGAGTTTAGAATCGGGTACCCGAAGAGTGGAACTTGCGAATGATGATATTCAGGGAGTGCAGGAGTTATACGGGTCTAACCCGAATTTTACTGGGCCGAATACAACTTTGACTCCGACCCAGGAGAATGATACAAATGGGGTCCCCAATCTTAGCTCATTGTGGGTTGTATTGGTTGTTGGATTTTTGTTTGCTTTCGTTTAGTCAATTAATATTCTGTTAGCTGTACTATTATCATTTTTTCCCTTTATTCACATTTGTATCAACCAACTGTATGAGTATTGTTATTTTTGTATAGATATTTATTTTTTGAAATAGTTTTTGGGAATAAAAGTGAGACAACGCCTCTTATTTTTTCGGCTATTTTTGTGTTGTCAACTACGGTCAATTCTCTTTTATAGTGATAGTAATTGTTCCAAAATTTTATAACTGCTATAGAAATATTATTATATATATATATATATACTAATTAAGTGTTCGTGCGCTGTACGTATATATCACGTTAGTCAATTATAATAAATATAAAAGAATATAATTATTTTAATTGTTGTATATATATAACTATACTTTCAAAACAATGAATGAAAAAAATATTCTTAAATCAACATGGATGAATTTATTATAAAGGTATAGTGTTAGCCAAACCTACAATAGATATAAAGTAGAAGGCTACCCCCGATATTCCTCTTCTATGATCCACAAGTTATCCATCAAACTATCACATCAATTTGTTGAATTCATAAACAATATGCGCTAAAATATAATCAACTTTTTTTGTAATTATTATTGTATAGTGATTCATCTATCCAGTTACGTGTAATATTTTTCTAGTAAACTTATACTATTATGCTGATTTTTTAAATTCTTACGCATAATATACCTTGAAATCTTGTAAAAAGAAACTGATAGACATAATGAGAATAGATTATTTTGGAAGAATGCGTGGTATAAGAATTCGATTCTACATATAATATACGAAGCAAAAAGAAAGAAAAAATATACTCTCTCCGTCCCCTTTTGAATTTTAAAATTCATACGATTAAATTTTATCTTTACATACAAAAATTGTCAAAGTCCGACCAAATATATTCTATTTACCACCTGTATTAAATAGAAAAAATACCAGATGATAACATAACAGAAACTATAGTATGATCGTGTTATCAGAACAATACGATTAAACATAATCTTTACAGCAAATTAAATTATAAAATTATTGCAAAATACAGACATTAAAAATCAAAAGTAAAATACAAACAAAATCTAGACAATATATTGCAAAAAATTGTGAAAAGAGACATATATAAATTGTATCATAGAATTCATTACAAATTAAAGTATCACAATTAAGAGTCAATTGCTAAAATAAGAAGCACCATCATATTAAAATAGGGAAAGAAAAAATAAAATAAGTAAAAGACCTTAATTTTTTTATTTTTCTTTAAAAAAACTAACTAACTAATGATAAAATATGAAAAGAATTAATAAAGTAAGAAAAAAACTAACTAATTAATTTTCACGTCTCTACCACAGATCCTTGTTAAAATAGAAAAGAGAATATGGTCTGTTACCCTCCCCCCCCCCCTCCCCCTCTCAACCTTTACCTCAAATCCAACTACACACTCAACCTTTAAAGGTGACCTATTACCCCCCCTGAACTATTTTAAAGTGAAATTATTAAACCTCCCAAAACTGACAACCAGTTATTGCAAATATGGTGTGATGCACGCGCCGCCACATCATGCCACATTATTGCCAGGTCATTTATTATTTTTTTACTCTAAAAAAATAATAATTTAACATTATTATTTCTCAATTATTATTTTTCTTTCTTCTTCTTCTTCAATTCTTCTTCTTCAATTCTTCTTCTTCTTCAATGGCACCCAAGAACCCATCAATGACAATTATTATTTTTCTTTCTTCTTCTTCAATTCTTCTTCTTCATTTCTTCTTCTTCAATGGTATCCAAGAACCCATCAATGACATTTCTTCATCAATAGCATCCAAAAATTCATCAATGACATTCAATATTAATTTATCATCTTCATTATCTCCTCATTCAAGAATTGAAGTTCTTAATTTTTTTCAAGTTAATTCGGGTTCAATGGCATTTCTTCTTCAATAGCATCCAAGAATTAATCAATGGCATTCAAGATTAATTTTCATCTTCCTCACCTCCTCATTCAAGAATTCAAGTTCTTAATTTTTTTCAAGTTTTTTGAATCGAAGTTCTTAATTCAAGTGAAAAAAAGTCGAATGTCATTGATTACGTGAAGCTGAATCGAATGTCAAATCAAAATGTTGAATCAAATTACGTGAAATTCATCAAAAAAAAAAAGTCGATGGAATTTTGAATTTTCTGGCGCCATCACTGTTCATCAGCATTTCACCATTGAAGGCATTGTTGAAGAAGAAGAAGAAGAAGAAAAGAAGAAGCCAATATTTATTAAGAAAAAATAATAATTATTAAAAATAATGACGTGGCAATAAAAAAATAATGATTTTAAGTGAAAAAAAGTCAACTGATAGGCGCGTGTAGTCACGTCCAGTGACACGTCAGCAACTTGGGGGGTATTAAATTCGGTAAAAATAAGTTCAGGGGGTAATAGGTCACATTAAAAGATTGAGTGTGTAGTTGAAATTTCGACTAAAGGTTTGGGGGATAACAGACCATTTTCTCAATAGAAAAGGAAAATTGATTTACCTAAACTAAAGAATATTACATGAATTTTATACCTAAACTAATTCTGTTCCTAATAAATCCTACATTTAAAAGGACTCATAAATTAATTAATTAATGTAATAAAATTAGATAATATTTTAAGAAAAAATAGTGAAAAGACGATTTTATCTATTACGGAGATTTTAATGAAGGGTAAAAAGTTCAAATCACTTTTCTAATGGCCTTACACTTTTAATATAGATATAGATATAGATATAGACATAGATATAAGTATAGATATAGATATAGACATAGATATAAATAGATTATTTTGTTTATAAAAAAGACATAGATCTAATAATAGAATCTAGATTAACATAATAAAAAAGATCCTTATGCAAAATGACGCTTCTTAGACTTTTATTCAACAGATCTTGTGACATACTTAGAATGGACATGGTATCGAGGATTAATGTAACTTTTAATAGACCATCAAATGTTACATGAAAAAAAATAATCGTCATAACCAGCTTAAATATAATCTTTTATTATTTTCTTTCGAAAGATGGAGTTGATAAAGTGTCACACATATACATTACAGTATTGTCACGCCCCTTTTTCTAACCCCCACAAAAATGGTTATAATTTAATGTTCGAAAGGATTTTATTATTAAGGTGACAAAAAATGAAAAAAAAATTATTTCGAAAAAAGAGGATTATTTACATTATTTTCTTATTCAGAGTTGTCATTTGGCATAATCCGGTGTGTCAAGTCACCTTTGGAAAATCCTTTTCAAAACGGTTTGACTCTAAAAACTGATTCGCGAATAGAGATTCCGGCTAAGGAATTCTGTTGACCGAGGGGAAGGTGTTAGGCACCCCTCAATCCCGTGGTTCGACCACGGTCGCTTGGTGAGTATATCGGCTAATTTGACATTACAAATGTACAAACCACATAAACACACAAAACAAGCAAACAAACAAATCACACAAATAACAATCCAAAATCAAAATAATAAGGTCTAGTCCAGTTATACAGTCCAAAGTAAAAAAATGCGAAAGAATATAAATCCTATTCTATACTATTCTAGACTAAAGCTCCAATGCCTTATCCGACGCTGCGGGCCTTCATCACGATCATTTTTCGCCAACATGATACGTCGGGGCATTCCCTGGTGAATAAGTACATAAGACCTCGGGGCATTTCCCGGCTAAATGAATAAATTTGAATCGAATGCGATAAAGTAGAAAACATTCAACACATAATTCCACATTCAAACATCCAATGAAACACTTATTCCTAAATTTCGCCTACCCGAACCTACGATTGCCTACCCATTCGAACTATCATGATACTATCCAATTCGACAATATTCAGTAATGAATCAAAACAACCAACCTTCAACTTATTCAATTATCAATTTTCGATTCCGACCCCCAAATCAACAAGTTTAATCCTCAAGCCATGGTTAACAAATTTTCCGATTATCAAATCACTTTTTTAAACAATCTAAAATCAACTTCAAACATATACATCCAACGAAGATTCAAGCATTTACGCACACCACTCCTACGTATCCACAACAACGATCAATATTTTACTAGAAATTCAACCAACCACAAAATCACGGCATTAACCAAAATCCGAGAAAATGAAAGAGTAGAGTTAAAAAGATGGACCTTAATAGAACTCGTGATCGTTGATAATAAAGAAATCCGAAACCGAGATCCTCGAATGGGCCTCAACAACGAATGATCCAACTCAACAAACCAGAGCAAACCCACTACGGACCTCCCGAATCGCGACTCAACTACGAATGAAAGAAGCAGCAACCCGAACTCTCGGACGAAGAATAAACCTCAACAACGGCTGAACCAACTCGGAGTTAAACATCTACGACTGGGGCTTCAGCGACGGAAGACGACGACACAAGTCCGATTCAGCTGACTTTACTGTTTCGAATGGTTTTCAATGGAGTGTGTGTGATCAGTAATACTATTGGCATTTGACATGAAAACATCCTTTTAGGTACCCTTTCCCCCATTTGTTCGACCCGTTTATGACCCATCATAGAACCCGAATTCATGAACCGAAACTGAACTCGACCCGGTTCATATTTTCACATAAAAATCGAATTTACATAATAAAATTCCAATTCAAGAACTGAAAAAAAAAACACTGAAACTTTGGGATCCAAGCAAAACCCGAATTTATGACCCGAATTTGAGCTCGATCCACTTCATATTTTTCACATAAAAATGCTAAATTAATCAAAAAATGCAATGCAAGAACTGAAAAATGAACCCCAAGAAGTGAAAAAGTCTAAGCAAGACCCTTTTAGAAACCCGAATTTATGACCCGAATTTGAGCTCGATCCGGTTCATATTTTCACATAAAACTGCTAAATTTGTGAAAAAAAAGGGTACCCCAAGAAGTGAAAAATGGATGAATATTAGTGAAAAAGAGTGAAAGTTTTTTTTTTTTGTTCCAGTCCGTGAAAGGAAAAAGAGTGTGTATATATGCTGTGAGGTGAGGATGGGGCAGTGAGGTAGGGTAGGTGGGGTCACGTGGGGGTAGGTTTAGGTGTCCTAATTTAATAGGTAGGATTGTTAATTAGTTATAATAAAAATAATTGGGGATTGGGTTTGTATAAATCAAAATTATGTTATTAAAAAATAAATATTTTAAAATAAGTATCAGTTACGTCAATACTGAAAGAAAATAATTGATTTGAAATATAAAAAGAGGTAAAAAAGCATAAGCAAAAGTATATGCTATCATCAAAACATAATATTATAAAGTGCATTTAAACTCTCATCTTTATAATGGATATATATAGATTGTATAGCTTATGGAAATTCAATGAACATTAGAATATCTCTTAGGGACGGTGATTTACACAACTTGAAGTCGATAAATGCGTGATTAGTTTAATTTCTTTTATCACAGTTATTATTTGTTAAAACACGATAAAACACGTATCTATCACAAACTGATAAAGATGATGATATCTGTCTGCCTCAAAAGCATAGCACTATTTGGGTGCATGGTGAGAATGCTTTCAACTTCATGTATTTGATTAAAAGGTGAGAACAAATTCTTGACGTATTTTTTGTAGTATTTTCAATAAATATAGCTATAATCTGCAGAATAGCGATAAACTTTTAGATCTCATTTTATTCAACTTAGGAATACATTTGGGCAAATATGATTGTTATAGCAAGTTGACATTTTTGTTATTGAAAGTTTAAAATATCTTTTTATATAATGTAGGATAAAATTATAATTTAATTTTCTTAAGATTTTGCTTTTTAGAATATTGAAACTAACTAAAAATCAAATCTTTAATAGACTTTAAATTTGATTGATAGCTATAATATAATGTAAGTTGGTGTGAACATGTGTTTAATATATGAAGTAACTCGGGATACATAGTAAACTTAAAAGTCTTAACCATGTAAATTGTGATCAATATTCGAATAGTGTACAAAACATGAAATAAAAAAAAAGTTTTGAGGATGGAGTGTCAAAATCCCTGAAGCAAGCATGGAGGATAAGTGATAGGATTTTTAAAAATCCTAAAATATAAATAAACTTTTAAAGTTTTACAAAGTTGAGTTCCTGTCGACCATCATTTTGATGGAAGAAAATGCTAAGATTTTCACCCAACTGAAAACTAAGCCATTGAAGCTTTTACTTTTCTTTAGTTAAAAAATCTCGAATTTAAGACATTGGAGTGATCTTTTTCGATAATGAACGCTAAAACTCCCTAAAAATGGGTAATTTGTCAAAAATATGGAAGACATTAATAAAGTAAGAAAAAAAAACTAACTAATTCCCATGTCTCTAATACATTCTTGTTAAAATAGGAAAGGAAAATTGATTTACCTAAATTAAAGAATATTACATGAATTTTATACCTAAACTAATTTTATTCCTAATAAATCCTACATTTAAAAGGACTCATAAATTAATTAATTAATCTAATAAAATTAGATAATATTTTGAAAAAAATAGTGAAAACACGATTTTATCTATTGTGGAAACTTTTAATGAAGGGTAAAAAGTTCAAATCATTTTTCTAATGGCCTTCACACTTTTAATATATATACATATATACTGAAATTTAATATTCAGATCTTAGATCTTATTTAATTATTATAAATAAAAATATATAAAATTTGAATTAAGTAGTGTAAGTTAATATTTGCATATATATATATATATATATATATATATATATAAATTAGTGTATGTTAATATTTGAATATATTAAGTATTATTACATTAAGTAGTATATATTTCTATTATATAGAAGAGAGGGTTTCGACATGCCTTCTTGAGTAGGTTGCTTGTTCCATTATTTTACTATATCACTCATAATTAATTATTATAAGTTATTTATATATTAAAAAATTAATAATATTTAATTAAAAAATAAAATAGATATTTATGACATGTCTGCTTCAGCTGTTTCAATCATGATCTTACTATATTACCCAAATTAATTATTATAAGTCATTTATGTATCAAATATTAATAATATTCAATCTATGATTTTACTATATCACTCATAATTAATTATTATAAGTCATTAAGTATTAAAAAATTAATAATATTTAATTATAAAAAAAATAAAATAAATATTTATGACATGTCTGCTTTAGCTGCTTCAGCCGTGATTTTATTAGATCACCCCTAATTAATTATATAAGTCATTTATTTATTAAAAAATTAATTATATTTAATTTAAAAAATGAACATTTATGACATGCATGGTTCAACCATAATTTTACTGAATATTACCACTTATTAATTATTATAAGTCACTTGCAACAACAACAAACCCAGTGTATTTCCACCTGGTGGGGTCTGGGGGGGTAAGATGTATGCAGTCCATACCTCTACCTCTAAAGAAGTAGAAAGGCTGTTTCCGATAGACCCCCGGCTCAAGACACAAGATACCAGGCAAATACATATTAAAGCACCGAACAAGGTTACAAGACTACATAACATAAATAACATAACATAAATAACATAAATACGGCAGCCATAAATAGAGAGAAACAGAGGAAAGCACCCAGCCTCTTACTAAAACAAGGAGCACGGAATCAGAACAAGAATACTACCCCCAACAAGTAAAACCCTACACTAGCGACCCAAACTGGCCCTAGTCTTCTGCCCTAATTCGCGTCCTCCAGACCTTCCTATCTAGGGTAAGTCACTTGATTATTAAAAAATTTATAAAATTTAATAAAAAGATATAAAATAGATATAAAAATGATAAATTAGCTCTTAATGTTTTAAATTAACTTGACGTCTTTTATGAGGTTCACTTAAAAAAGAAATTACAAGTATTTTTATAGTAACTTTGCTTTGTCACTTCTAATTAGTTGTTGTAAGTCATTTAAGACATTTATGTTTCGCTGCTTCAATCGTGATTTTACTATATCACCCCTAATCAATTATTATAGTCCTCTAAGTATTGTGCCACTTAAATTGGAATAGAAAAATATTGTAAATCACAATAATTAAAAAATTATTTTTTAAAAAAAAATATAATTGTCTATCGACGATACAGAACTCTGGACAAGGAGAGTAACAGATATTATTCAAAAAATACATAAAGAGTATTATAAATTACATTAGTTAACAACTTAAAATATCTAAATACACTTTAATATGTTATATATCTCAAAAAAATGCTATAAATTACAATAATTAACAACTAACAAAATTTAAAGAATATAAAATATTTGATTGACTCTCGAAATTATATTAGTGTCACTTAAATTGAAGTAGAAGAAAAGTATTATAAATCACAGTAATTAAAAACTTAAATTATTTTAAAAATATAATTCGCTATCAATGCCACAAATGCTTGGGTAAGAAAAGTAACGTATATTATTTGAAAATTACATTAAAAATATCATAAATTACAATAATTAACAACATAAATTATCTAAATAAATATTAAAAATATGATTGATTATCTAAATTCTATATGTGTCATATAAATTGAGATAAAAAATAACATATATTGAACTCATGCTAGATCTCGGATAAATGTTAGAATGTATATGCAATCCTTTTTAAAAAAACTTTTATTTTAATATATCAAGGTTGAAAAGGCATGTTCTAATACAACAATAATGATAGCATAAATAATACCAATATTACTAGTACAAGCATTATTAATGTAAACATTACTAATACGTTCTATTCAAAATTATCTTTATACACTTTAACAAACGACTCCTACGTTTCATTGGAAGGAACATATACAGAAGCAAAATTGATAAAAGATTTACAGAAGTATGTTTTATCGTGTTCTCAATGTCAAATAACTTAAATTGATATGATGGATGGTAACTTATAATTATTTTTTTATATAATTTCTGAAACACTTAAAATTTAAATTTAAAATATTAATTTAATTTAACTTCAAAGAACGAGTTGACAAATAAAATAGAAGGAAAAAAAAATGAAAGCAAAGGATGTTTATGTCGGCTTAGTAGGGGAGTACAATGTAATTTTTTTATAATTAATTGCAACCCACATGTGATGTAATATGCAATGATTAGATAATCCTTTATATTTTTCAACAATTATTTTTTATTTTATACAAGTGTCAAGCCTTATGTATTAATTCTAATCTCATATTTTATACTTAATGTAGCAAATCTCAGTCATATGATTAAAAATCTAAACTTTAAAATGCATCAAATTTTTTTATTTATATGAATAAGTTATACATAATTATCTTGAAAGATAATTCGGCTCCTTGAAAAATATTATCAAGTAGTTAATATATTTTGTGTATTAATTTTTTATAACTCATAATTCGAATTAACATTAATCTACTTATTATACATAATCAAAATACCTTAATGTTGGACCCGTGCTGATGACACGGGCCATGCTCCTCTAATAATATATAATGTATATTGTTTCAAGTAGTATTTTAAGTAGTACATATGAAATGTACATTGTTTCAAGTGGTAAGTAGTACATATTGATATGTGTGTATGATTTTAGTATAATATGTATTGTATATATGTTGTATGTATACTATTTCAAGTAGTATATACTACCAACATGGGTTGTGGTGCAGTGGATGGGGCTGCTCCACCCTTAACCAGAGGTCGAGGGTTCGATCCTGGGTATGGAGAAAAACTCTTTTGGGAGAGCTGCCACCTTAATGGGCCCTGCAATATATTAAATGTATTAAATGTGTGTGTGTATATATTAAAAGTAGTATATATATTAAATGTATTTATGTGTGTATATTGTCTAAAGTAATATAATATTGAATGTATATATGTATGTATATTTTCTAAAGTAGTATAATATGTAATGTATATATTTTGTATGTATATTATTTAAATTACTTTGAGAAAGTACATCAAATCACCCCTGAACTTGTGGCCAAAATTTACTTTAGACCCTAAACTAATCGTACAATTATATACCCCCTTAATAACATTAAAGTGATTTTTTAGCCCCCTAAAAAAATTATACCACTCTCACTGCGGAGAGTAGAGTACACACGCCCCAATTTGAGCCACGTCAGTATCATGTCATTGCCACGTAAGATTTTTTTTTTTTTTAAATAAACCAATCCCACACATATACTATTTTTATATACAAATACTATTTTTATATATTTATTTAAAAGAGTAAAAAATATATATGTATTATTTATATATATATATATATATATATATATATATATATATATATATATATATATATATATATATATATATATAATATAGTATATGTGTATATTTATAAAATATATATTGAATAAAATACCCCCCCCCCCCCTTCGATTTTCCTCCTTTTTCGACCCTTCCCCCCCTCTTCTAGCCCTCCCCCCAACCATTTTTCTTTTTCTTCGACCCCCCACCCCTACCAACCATTTTCCTTCTTCTTCTAACCCCTCCCCCCAACCCCCATCCCCGCACCCATTTTTCTTCTCCTCAGACCATTCCCTCTTCCCCCCCCCCCCCCCCCCCCCCCTCTTTCTCTCCTCCCAACCCTAATGCCTTCTCCTCCGATTTTTTTATTTTTTCATTAACACCATTAGATAACAACCATGATCACACCAATTTAAGATTTTTCCTCTATTAAAACATTATTTCAACATTCAATTCTACATAAATAAAGAAAATCAATTTCATTCAAGTATAGGAATTCAAAAAAATTCATTTAAAACAATATAGTTGTCAACTTTGAGACAATTTTGACACAAATTGCCTAAGTACCATAAATTTCACAATTTTTTAACTCAAAAACATAAAAGCTCCAATTCACAAACTTCTCAAAGCATTCAATTTCACCTTTTACAGAATATTCCATGGCTTCACCTCAATGAAGAAATGGGGTGGGTGGGGGGTTATGAAAAAGATAAAGAAATGATGTGTTGAAGGGTGAGGTTGAGGTGAGGGGGGCGGGGGCAACGAAAAAGATGGTTCTCTTTCTTATTTTTACATATATATTTTCAAATAAATATATGAATATATATATATATATATATAAAGATAATTTATAAAATTTAGAAGGTGGCCCCCACTTTTTTCTACGTTTTATGGGTCATTTACGCGCAGAATTTTAAAGAATTTGTCACGTCAGCAATTTTGGGGGGTAAAAAATTCACTTTAAAGTTATTAAGGGAGGTATATAATTGTCCGATTATTTTAGGACCTAAAGTAAGTTTTGACCACAAGTTCAAGGATGATTTGATGTATTTTCTCAATACTTTTATCTATTATTATAATAGTTAAACTGCATGCAAGGACATGATTGGTGATTGATCGAGAGGTGAGGGATCTGCAATCAAATTCAGCCTCTATCATTCACTAAGTCATGGTGAGTTCGTCATATGACTAATACAATTTACATCTCCGAAATGATTTGCAAGCTATTACACTGTGAATAAATTATTATAAAGCGCTCATTAGAAGAATTGAGATTGTATGAGCCTTTTACAAATGTTACTTGCAAATATATTTTTCGAAACTGGATAATTGATGCAATTTTTAATACCAATGATATATAATAGTCGAAAAAAAGGAGGAAAAAAAAATGTAGAATATGGAAAAAGTCATAAATAGCCCTAGACTAGATCTCTCATATGTTATAGAATGATAGCCTAGAATGATAGAATATGAACATGCTGACCATAACAATGCATGGCGGAGAAAAGGGCAAAAATATCTAGATATCTTCTCCCTTTTTTCTATTTCTATAATGAAAAGAAAAAAGAAAAAAGATGGAATACATATACAGGCGCCTCAACTATTCGACTTTTTTTCGTATAGGCACCTCAATTAGGCCATGTACCTATTGAATCCTTTACTCCTTCACAAATGGTTTCAATTGAGCCCAATTTGCTGATGTGACAAAAAATCTAAACTGCGTGTAATACATACGCCAATGATGTGTCAAAGTGGCAAATTAAATAACGACATGTGACATTGTAATTTAAAATAATTATAATTTTTTAAATATAATTAAATTTAAATTAAAAAAAAACTATTAATACCCATCCCCCCCCCCCCACACACTACAGCCCTACCCAATCTCAACTCTCCTCCCCCTTCTCTTCCAAACACCCCTTTTCCCATCTTTGCACAACAGAAACGTAAAAAAAAAATATCTTCTTCTTCTTTTGATACCCCTTTCCCCACTTCGATTTCGTCGATACCCCTTTCCCCATCATTGAAGCACTTCGATTCCGTCGATACCCAACAATATCCATCTTCCCTATCTTCACTTCACTCTTTTATTTCTCCACCAAAACAATACCCAACAATAATTTCAAATGAATTAATGTTTTTTGGGTATTTGGAAAAAATTAGATTCTGTTGGATATGGATCATCTACCACGGCAGACACTGGTATTTATTAATCTTCAAACAAACTCACCCAGTGAACCTCTACCATCCTCCATTTGTAAATTGAGTTACCTTAAATTTCTTAATTTGTCTTATTACAAAATCATAATGATCAACAGAACCCGTTCATAATCTCCGATGAGGGTTTGATAGTGAATGGGGCTGGGTCGCTGTTTTCACTTCGTCAGAGCTCTAGCGAGCTCGACGACGAAGGAAATTGAAGAAAAATGGGTCAAATTTCTGACCCCATCGATCCATTTCTCTTTTTTTTTCTTTGATCTCTTTCGCATCTTTCTCCTTCATTCACTGTTTCTCCATCAATTGTCTCTTTCTCGCACCTTCTTTCCCTCTATTTGTCAATTTCTCCACTGTTTTCTCCAAATTTTCATTTTTTCTACTCATTTGCTACTGGTTTTTTCCCTTCCTCCTCCTCGATTCTTCTGAGTGTATCGTATATATGTAGCTGCGTGTGTTGTGAGTTGTGCGGGTTCTGTGAGCTGTGTGCGTATATGGACTGTGTGTTTTGTGATGTGTATGTGGATTTCAATTCTCTGTGTGCGCTATGTAGAAGAGAGAATCTGTGTGTGTTGCTTATGTTTAGTGTGTTTCAGTGGTGAGGAATGTGTGTGTGTAGAAGAGAGAAGATGATAGTTTTTTTTAATTACTTTTATGTGTTTTTAAAAATTCTTTTTATGTGTTTTTTTTATTGGTTAGAATTTTTTATGTTTAATTTTTTTAATTAATTATGGTTTCTCACTCACTAAAAGGAGAGTGTATTACATATGTCATGCCATGTCAGCACCACGTCAGCGATTGGGCTCAATTGACACGTTTTGTGAAGGTGTAAAGGGTTCAATAGGTACATGGCTTAATTGAGGTGCCTAAACGAAAAAGAATCGAATAGTTGAGGGGTCTTTATATGCATTCAGCCAAGAAAAAAAGAACACAAATGATCATATGATGTACTTTATGCATCTTTTGTTGTATCTCGATCCTGCGGCCTTATTTTAGTACTCTCTCCATTTTAAAAAAATGACTTTTTTTTAATTCGTTTCAAAATAAATGACCCTTTTTAATAATACTTTAATTTTAATTTTACACATGACATACTTAAGACTACAAGATTGAAAGACATTTTGATACATTTGACACAACTTTCAATTTAGAACCACAAGAATCAAAAGTCTTCTTTACTTTCTTAAACTTTGTGCCAAGTCAAACTAGGTCATTCTTTTTTAAACAGAGGAAGTAGTATGTTTTAATTCACCAAAAGAAAATTTTTTGTGCCACCATTAACTTGATACTATGATATAAAAAATAAAATAAAATATTTGTAGTTTAAATTAATTTTTAGATATTTGCGTGGTTGACAATCATTTTATCAAGCCTTCTACGAAAATTTTTAAAATTAAACTTTTCTAATTAAAGAAAGAGGACAAACTAAAAAAAAGGGTAAACAACATAAATACCAACACTTTGCTACGTAATTACTCTCTCCCAACTTTTATATTAATTACTTAATATCCAGAATATGATACATAAGTTTGGTCTGAATACATAACCGACAGATACATAACTACCAAACTAATTTACTATAAAAAAGGAAAATAATGATATGGAATTAAATGATAGAGCAATTAATGGGATTTTGATTGAGATATGTCTCTTGAATCCCTAAAAATTAGTAATAACTTCATAATTAAAATTTGAATCACCATAATTAACATTCTCCAATCATAATTCTCTCAAAAGCTCTAAAATCAAAATGTGCACAAAATACAAAACTAAATCAACAAAAAATGTCAGAAAAACTTATGCGTACCTAATCCAAAACATATAATTGATGATGATACATAAGATACAACGTGTAGTTTTAGATGAACTATAAATAGAATACATATGTATCAGTTGTACCCAATATTTTGAATATATCAGTTGCAAAATAATTCATAACAATTTCAAAATTTAGTCTGTATCAGATATAATGATATATCTCTTAAAAATTGATTTATGCATCATAATAAGTATGTTGAATATATTAGGTGTAAACTAACCCAAATTATATGCAATTTCTTATTATGTATCATGAAATAATGCAATATGTCGTTAAAATCAGATATATGTACTTGACATATTAATGTATCAGGTTTACAAGAACCAAAACACATATAAATATTAGTATGTATCAGAAAGCCTACAATGTCTCTTATGTATCAGAAACCTTAGAACTATCTATCAAACTCAGTAAAGTGACTGTATTAGATATTAAAAAGGAACCTAAATCACATATAAATTTCAGTATGTATTGAAAAGCATGCAATGTCTCGGTGCATTAAACTTATGTATCGAATTCACTTCAAAACATGTAACTCATACCTTTGATAAATGATTTCTTTTTGTAACTTGTTTTCTTTTCTACTCTGTAGATACAACAATAGACTTTATGACTACACATATTCGGATAAATTTGAAGAAAAAAATCAATGAAGATTTCTTAAAACAAATTAACATGATTGTTAATGGAGAATTTGAAAATTTGAAAAAAGTTAATTACGATTGTAGATTTGAAAACAAATTAATAAATTTGTAAAAAAAGTTATGAAAACAAATTAACCTCCAAATAAATTTGAGGGAAAAAGTTAATGGGGGTTGTAATTGGAAGTTGAAATTTGAATATGTTGAAGTAGTGGATGATAAGTTGATAACACGATTGTAATTGTTGAATTGATAAATTTGTCGGATATTTTACCATGATTTTGAGCGAGTTTTAAGGAGCAGAAGGCATAAAAATAAGGTGAGTTATAATGTATCAGCAAATATTAGGGTTTTATGAGTTAGAAAGGATTTCTGTAATATATTTAGTAAGATGATATTTAAAGTAATATAGAAAAGTTAAGGTATTGATTTATGTAATTTTTCCCAAAAGAGATGCTACAGATATGAACTTAGTAATCTTGTTAGTAATGGTATACTAATATTCCTAAGATGTGATTTTAATTGATTGCTAGTATTATTATAGTAAGAAGTCCCATAACTAAGTAAGACATGTTCTAATGTTACGGATTAAACAAGATTTGTTATTTGCTTCTTCAATTATGTCATTTTTCTTTATTGATGACTTAAATAATTTTGGATTCGGCTCCTCTTCATTTTCACTCTTTCCATTTTTCCTAAGTTTCTATCCTGATTGGTAACATATGACATAATTTAAATTGAATGGGTAAAATTTAATTATTCTAAAGAAAATCTCTATCCATGGTTTAGATAATAAATACATTATATATTTAATTTTAAAAATTATTGTAATTCCACAATCTTAGCAACATATTATCTTGTACATAAATATAACAACAAGAAGTCTTTTCTTCCTAAATTATTTTTCATACACATGGTCCATCTTTTAATTTCTATTTAAATTAACCTTTTTATTGCATTTTGGGAATTTTCTCTTTAATAATTACTAACTATTTTATTTTTTTAAACATTTAGGAGAGTCTACAAGTTCTTCTATTTATTTCACTTATTTTAAAGAAAATAAAATAGATAATTATTAAAGAAATTTTTTAAAAAAAATAATAAAAAAATTAATTTAGAATACGAGAGATTTCCCTCATTTTCTCCCTATTTTATTTCACCTATTTTAAAGAAACAAAGATATCTAATTTTTAAGAAAAAGTTTCAAAAAGGTGATAAAAAATTAATCTAAAATAGAAGAGCCGATTATTTCTCCTACTTTATTTCACCTACTTTAAAGAAAATAAAATAGCTAATTGTTAAACAAAAAGTTTGAAAAAAAAAACTGATAGTAAAATAAATTAATTGATAAAGAAATTTAAAGATGAAATTCTTGTGTTGAAAAAAAAAGGTAGGAAGAGGATTTTTTTTTGTTGTTGTTTTATTGATGGATCTGTTGCTAAGATTGTGGAATTATAATAATTTTTTAAATTAAATATAATATATTTATTATCTAAACTATAGTTAGAGTTATATTTTAGAATAATTAAATCTTAACAATTTAATTTGAACTATGTCATATGTTACCATAAGAAATTGGAGAAAATGAAGAGAGTGGAAATGAAAAGGAAGTTAGGAAAAATTCTTTTGACCACAATTTTTGCCACAATTTGGCCTTAATAGAAAAAAGTTAGGTTCACACTATAAACTAGTTAACCTTTTGATATTTTTACCCTGTGTGAAAATTTATTTGAGAAAAGAGTCACAAAGCTATGTAAGTCTTTTCACAATTGTAACACTTTCCTTAATTTTATTATTAACATTTTTGAGATAGTAAATCGAAAATAAAACAAATTGAGGTTAATTGGGAGGATCCTTGGCGTGTATTTCAAGTTTAGGAACTTTCAAAAATTACAAACACGTATTCTTTTAATTTTTATTTATTTTACAAAAAGTGTTTAGTTGGATAATTATTACTCCATCCATTCCAAATTATTCGTGTCAAATTTTCTAATTTAATTTTTTATTTTACCTGTCTTTTTTTATTAATCAAGAAGAAACATTTTTTTTTTCATGTTTTACCTTTTGCATTAATTATTTTTTCTTCAAATTAAAATATAAACATCATTTAATAGGAGTACTATGATAAACTAAATATATTATTAATTATTTTTTAATTAATGTGTTATTTAAATTTGGGACGGATAATTTAGAATGGAGGAAATAAACAAAAAGAGTTTGTTTCATCATTTAGATGATTTTTTTTAATGATGCATAAGAATTTAATGGATCTTTCTTTTTCAAAACAACATATCCAACATATTCCCGCAAAATGAGGTTTGGGAAATGTAAATGTATGCAGTTCATAACACTAACTTAAAGGTGAGATAAAGAAACTATTTTCGATAGAGCACATTTCTTCTTCGAATCAAACAAATAGAAAAGGGGATTTCATTGAGTTCTTGCATTTTCAGGCTGACAGTCCAATTTATTTTTTGTATTATTTATTCTTATCAAACTTTTCTTTTCTTTTTTTGAAAAATGGAAATTAACAAGTTTTTTTTTTTAATAATGATTTGTGTTGACATAAGGTGACAGAGAGTATTTATGAGACATTAGTAGGAGTAATTCCCATGTCTACCTGAAACAGTACGTAAATAAGGGATCTTCCAACTCCCAACTCCTAAGATCCAGCCTTAAATGTGTTACGTACTCAGATAATTAATACGTAATTAGTGTCAAATTATTTGTCTCAGTTTTGCTTTAGGTAAAGATTTTTTTTTTTTTTGGGTTTCCCAAAGTATCCCACAGCCGGCAGCCGTGAGACTAATCCTCCGTTCACTGACCACAGAGTTTTCTCCATTCACTAGAGGTGGAGATCGAAAACTCAACCTTTTGCTTAAGGGGTGAGGTGCTGAACCACCACACTAACCCTTGTAGTTTGCTTTACGTAAAGTTAAATCCTTTGTATGAAGCGCTATCCCTAAACGGGGTCTATCCAATGCAAATCTGAATTAGTCGAACTTTAATGAGGATATGTAACACTAAATTGAAAACAATAAAAAACTTTACAGAAAGTTTAGAAAACTAAAAAGAACTTCTAAATTTTGTGATTTTTAAATCAAAAATATATAGAGTATATCAAAATATATTTTATTTATGGTCTTAAATATGCTATATGAAAAGTTTAAATTAATTTATTGCGAAAAAAATTAATACGGACTAAAATAAAGTAAAATAAACAAATTAAAATGATACCTTGGCTATTATTTCATCCGTTTGAAAATAATTGATTAAAACTTTCTTAAGAAAATATTTATTACTAATTTATTCTACTAAATTAATTTTATTAATTGTTTCTTAAAGATATAAATTTGAATATATATTCTTTATGTAGAGGGTATTTGAATGGACTTAAAAGTTGGTCAAAATAATTTTTAAACCATTTTACACTTTTTGAAGTGTTTGATAAGTTCAAAAATTGCTTTAAAAAAGTCAAATAATATATTTTTAAAGCAAAAAGTCAGAAGTATCTTAACCCCTACTTTTTTATTTTTGGTTTATGAGTTATTCTAATTTGATTAAGTAAAAGACATCTTTGGCCCTTGTAATTCTTACATATTCCAAAATTACCCTATATTTTTCCTAAAACATTTGTTGTCATTTATTATTTTTGTGTTTTCTTTCGATTTTTGCGTTTCTCTCTTCAGATTTGCATTTTTCTCTTCATTTTGTATCTTTATTTCCCCTTTTAGTGAGTTATTAGCAATTTGATGCTTGTGGGATTTATGAGGAAGTGAGAAGAATTTTTTTTTAATACTTCATTTTACTAAACAATAAATTTTAATAGATCGTTAGCAATTCAACTTCTTTTTGGGTGATTTTTGTTCAATTTTCTTGAAGAAAAATGAAAAATCAATAAACCAATTTAGCTTAAACAACAATTTTGCTCCTATTTAAGTGTTTTTGGTTCAATTTTCAAAGAAAAAAATCTAGTAAAACAAAAATGAATAAATTAGTGTGGCAAAATTCACAAAGAAAAACGAATCAATTTAACTGGAAAAAAAAATTCTCCTTTTTTTAATCTCTTCTGTTCAATTTTAAGAAGAAAAATGAAGCACAAATAACTTATTTATTCATGAAATTTTTTTAAAAAATAAATGTATTAAATATTTTATACTGAAACTGACCTAAAATATAAATTAATTTAAATTATTTTAAAAATAAAAATCTAATAGTAATCAATTTTATATAATGTTAATAGCTATAAGGATATTTCAGACCTTTTGACTAAAAAGAGTACTTAACAATAATTGTGTATTTGTTATGATATATATCAATTACAATAAATGTCTATCAAGATCTATCAAGATTTATTTGATGTCTATCAGGATTTGATGTATTTGTTTTTTAGTGTGAAATTAGGGGCAAATTTCCCCTATAAATAGAAGGACTTCCTTCATTTAATTTATCCCTCAAGAGAAGAAATAAGAATTACTCTCTCTATTCTCTCTACTTTTCTTCCTTATTCTTTCTTGTTTTATAACACGTTATCAGCACGAGACTCTACCATCTCAAATTTGAAGGCTAAGGCTAAGATATGGATAATTTTCAAAGTAAGTTGTCCAATTGTGAAGATATTTATTTGATTGATTTTGGCACTACACATACGATATTTAAAGATGAGAAATATTTCTCTCATCTAAACATGGACAAGATTAATGTTACTACAATTTGTGGTAGTGCTAATTTGATTGAAGGCTTTGGAAAGGCCATTATAATCTTGCCTAAGGAAACTAAACTCATCATAAATAATGCTATGTTCTCTCTCAAGTCTTGGAGAAACTTGATGAGTTTTAAAGATATCCATGAAAATGGTTATCATATCAAGACATTTGATGAGATGAATCTTGAATATCTTGGTATCACCAAGAATGTCTCTGGGAAGACATGTGTTGTTGAAAAGTTCCCTGCTTTATCTTCTAGCCTGTGTTGGACAAAGATTTGTGCAATTGAGGCACATTCCATAGTAAACCGAAAGTTTACTGATTTCAATGCTTTTGTACTTTGGCATGATCGTGTGGAACATTCAGGATCAATAATGATGAGACAAATAATAGAAAATTCAAATGGGCATCCATTAAAGAACTTGAAGGTTCTTTCGAATGGTGAATTTTCATGTAATGCTTGTTATCAAGGCTGATTGTGAGACCATCGCCAACAAAAGTTGGGATTGAGTCCCCCGCATTCTTGGAATACATACATGGGGACATTTGTGGACCAATTCACCCACCAAGTGGGTCGTTTAGATACTTCATGGTCCTAATAGATGCTTCTTCTAGATGGTCTCATGTGTGCCTTTTATCAACTCGCAACTTGGCATTTGCAAAATTGCTGGCACAAATAATACGATTACGGGCTCAATTTCCTAATAATTAAATTAAGTCTATTTGCCTTGATAATGCTGCAGAATTTTCAGCCCAAGTATTTAATGACTATTGCTTATCGATTGGGATAACAGTAGAACATCTTGTACCCCATGTTTACACTCAAAATGGCCTTGCTGAGTCATTAATTAAATGTCTGCAGTTGATAGCAAGACCATTACTAATGAAAACTAAGTTGCCCACTTCTGTTTAGGGTCATGTGTTTTCCATGCTGCAACACTTGTTCGTCTTAGACTGACAAATTATCATAAATTTTCTCTGTTGCAATTGGTTTTGGGTCAAGATCCTAATATATCTCACTTGAGAACTTTTGAGTGCGGTGTATATATGCCTATAGCACCACCAAATCGCACCAAGATGGACCCTCAAAGAAGGTTAGGAATTTATGTTGGGTTTGAATCACCCTCTATTATTCCCTATCTTGAACCATTAACGGGAGATATGTTCACTGCTCGATTTGCAGATTATCGGTTTGATGAGATACTTTTCCCAGAATTAGGGGGAGAAGATAGTGATATCAAAAGAGAAATTTTGTGAAAAAATCCATCACTATATCATCTTGATCCACGTGCTTCTATTTGTGAGCAAGAAGTACAAAAGATTATTCATCTGCAGAGAATTGCATATCAAATACCGGGCGCATTTACAGATTTGAAAAGGATCGCTAAATCACATATTCCTGCAGAGAATGTCCCAATTCGAATTGATTTCCCTAAAGGACCATCCACTAGTGTCATAGCTAATGAATCTAAAGCACGCTTAAAGGATGGCAGACTATTAGGTTCTAAGGATCGAAATAATAGAAAAAAAAAACAAATGATCAAGATGACACTACGAAAGATCCACACATGGAAGTTCAAGATTTGAGCAATGTTGATATCCCTGAAGGAATCAATAAGCTTGAGACTCAAGAAAATGAGAAACTATCCATAAATTTAAGTGATGTTGAAACTAATTTGAATTGATCTAAAATAGTAGTGGATTATGTCTTTGCATATAATGTTGCAACGAAAATCATGCAAGATAGTTAGGATCTTGAACCTCGATCTGTCACAGAATGTCGACAAAGAAATGACTGGCCAAAATGGAAAGAAGCAATTCAATCTGAATGGAATTCACTTGCCGAACGTGAAGTTTTTGGACCTATAACTCAAACACCTAATGGTGTTAAGCCAGTTGGCTATAAATGGGTCTTTGTACGAAAAATAAATGAGAAAAATAAAATACAAAGGTATAAAGCATGCCTTGTTGCACAAGGATTTTCACAACGGTCTGGTGTCGATTATGATGAGACATATTCACCAGTTATGGACGCAATAATATTTCATTATCTTATTAGTTTCACTGTCCATGAGAGACTTGAAATGCATTTGATAGATGTGGTAACAACCTATCTATATGGATCACTTGATAATCAGATATACATAAAAATTTCCAAAGGATTTAAAATGTCGAAAGCATATAGTTCAAAGCCTCGGAAAATGTATTCCATCAGATTGCAAAGATCATTGTATGGTTTGAAGCAATCTAGACGCATGTGGTATAACCGTCTTAGTGAATATTTATCTAAAGAAGGTTATACGAATGATAAAATTTGCTCATGTGTTTTCATAAAGAAAACAACGTCGGAGTTTGTTATACTTGCTGTCTATGCCGATGACATAAATCTTATTGGAACGCCAATAGAGCTTCAAAAGGTAATTGATTACCTAAAGAAAGAATTTGAGATGAAAGATCTCGAAAAGACAAAGTTATGCCTTGATTTGCAAATTGAGCATTTGACAAACGACATCTTTGTTTATCAATCTGCCTACACAGAAAAGGTGTTGAAACGATTCTATATGGATGGAGCACATCCATTAAGTACTCCGATGGTTGTTCGATCACTTGATGTGAATAAGGATCCATTCCGACCTCAAGAAAAGAATAAGGAACTTTTTGGTCCTGAAATACCATATCTTAGTGCAATTGGTGCACTAATGTATCTTGCAAATACTACAAGGACTGATATTGCCTTTTCAGTAAATTTGCTAGCAAAGTATAGTTCTGCTCCTACTAGGAGACATTGGAATGGGATTAAACACATATTATGGTATCTAAAGAGAACTACCGATATGGGCTTATTTTATTCTAAAGATTGCAGTTTCGATCTTGTTGGTTATGCTGATGTTGGGTACTTATCCCACCCGTATAAAGCTCGGTCTCAAATCATATGTGGGGGTACTACCATATCTTGGAGATCAACAAAGGAGTTTATCATAGCCACTTCATCGAATCACGCTAAGATTATAGCTATTCATGAAGCAAGCCGAGAGTGTGCGTAGTTGAGGTCCATAATACATCTCATTCGAGAAAAATGTGGCTTGAAATGTGACAAAGTACCCACGATTTTATATAAAGATAATGCAACATGCATAGCACAACTTAAAGGAGGATTCATAAAAGGAGATAGAACGAAACACATTTCGCCAAAGCTCTTCTATACACATGAGCTCCAAAAGAATGGTGATATTGACATACATCAGATTCGTTCAAGTGACAATGTGGCTGACTTATTCACCAAGTCTCTTCCAATTGCAACTTTCAAGAAGATGGTGCACAAGATCGGAATGCAAAGGTTCAAGGAAGTTTTTATTAGGGGGAACTAATACGCGCTGTACTTTTTTTTCCTTACGGGGTTTTGTCCCATTGGGTTTTCGTTGTGAGGTTTTTAATGAGACAACCTATATGCGTATTGTTAGACATTCAAGAGGGAGTGTTATGATATATATCAATTATAGTGAATGTCTATCAAGATTTATCAAGATTTATTTTATGTCTATCAGGATTTGATGTATTTGTCTTTTAGTGTGAAAATAGGGGCAAATTCCCCCTATAAATAGAAAGGCTTCCTTCATTGCAATTTATCCTTCAAGAGAAGAAATAAGAATTACTCTCTCCATTCTCTCTATGCTTCTTCTTTATTCTTTCTGGTTTTATAATAGTACTAAACATATTAATAATTTTTTTCAGTTTCAGCACTTTTATCCCAACACATAAGCTTATTTTTAAAATAAATTTCAATACTTTCAAAAATATTTAAAATATTTTAAAAATACTTTTTAAAAATTATTTTTTTTCAGTCTATCCAAACAGGCTCGTAATTATTTAATATAGGATAATATTAAAAGAACTAAGAAAAGAAATTGTAGAACCACCGTCAAAAGAATAATTAGTTCCCAAAATAGGGGCATTTAGTCTACGTCGTGGTCCACAGTATATCCCTGAACCACCTTCTAAAATAGAACAAACATTCGTGTAGACCCCATCCAATATCATCCATCCTACGTACCTAAATCAATTAATATCTCATTGACTAAATGATCTCAGCCGTCTAATTCCAGCCGACTTCTCCACTAGAAAGACATACCTACTACAGTAGTAGTTCACTACATGCAAAGGCGAATTCAGGATTTGAACTTGATGGATACATTTTTATATTTAACATAATAATTAATAGTGTTAAAGTTCGACATGCAATTCTTTGAAAACTTATTAATTATAATATTTTATAAGCAATTTTTTAATATTATTATATATCATTAATTAGATTTAATATGAAAAAAATATTTTATCCATCATACTTGAATTCAATGCACTTTTATATTTTAAATAATAATAAAAAGTTTTTTAAAAATATGAAATACGAGAGATTTATTTGCTAGATGGTTGTACGAAAAATGTTTGGTTTAAACCTATCTCAAACTTTAAATTACTAATTTTTTAAATAAAAAATAAGTCAATAATCAAAAGATAAAAAAAAAACATTTACAGAATAAGGTGGGGAGAATATCTACAGTTTGAAGTTGGAAGGGAGCTTGAATTTTAAAATAAAATAAAAAATACATTAACAATGTGTAAAAAAGAAAAAGTGTAAAATAAATGATTACTATGTAGGAAATTTTTTTAATCGACTGATATATATATATATATATATATATATATATATATATATATATATATATATATATATATATATATATATATATGTGTGTGTGTGTGTGTGTGTGTGTGTGTATGTATGTGTGTTTGCACTTAAAATTTCAAACAGAAAACAACAAACAGATAATGTATTTGGAAAAAGGAGCAATAAAAAAATGTTGTTGTTGAGTTTCAAACTTGAGTCATCACTCAATAAAAAAAGACTTTAATTGCCATGTTCAACCATCTTGCCAATCACGAGGTGGTGCACAATAGGGGTGTGCATCGGTTGGGTCGGTTCGATTTTACATGTTATTGGTTCGGTTTATCAGTTTTCTATTTTTAAATATGTACGTAAAACCAATAACCAACCAATAAGATATTTTCTTATCGGTTTCGATTTATCAGTTTTTGGTCCTTAATGGTTCGATTTTCAGTTTGACCGATAAGAAAATACTTATAAAATAGAAATAGTAACAACTAACCTAAAAAAATAAAATCTTAATTACCGTCAAAACCTACGCAATGCATTTTCGTTTACAAGAATCTTCAAACTTGAACTGAATGTTAGTTAGGAAAAAAATTAAATCCTAATTGTTGGAAGCTATAAATGCTTCAAGCTTTTTATTACGATAATAGCCGAACTTTATATTGTGCCTTTGTTGCCCTGAATAAGTTAATACTTTGTGAATCACTGAATTATGAATTAGTAGTGCATATAATCTATATACATGCACATCTATCTGTCTGTCTGTCTGTCTGTCTGTCTGTCTGTCTGTCTATCTATCTATCTATCTATCTATCTATCTATCTATCTATCTATCTTTTATAAAACCAATAAAAAATCGTTAACCCGATAACCCAATACCAATAATCCAATAATATTTTTATCGGTTCGGTTTATTGGTCGGTTCGGTTTTTGCACAACCCTAGTGCACAACACATATTTAACATAACACCCTACTATATATACAGATATACAAATTATATATACAGAGTTTTTCTCGAGGTTGGCGGGTACACGTGCACCCTCTATTGCCAAGGTTGGTCCACCTCTGACTACATGTGTTTACACTTTGTGTAAGAATTGCTATGTCACGAACCAAAATCCCATCGGGATGGATTGGCACCCGAAGCCGAGAAGGCCCGAGAGAACCCGTTCAAATACCTGTACTTTCACTTACATGTCACCAAAAATTTGGACAGCACTTCGTTCCATATAGAAGGGTCTAATTACCTGTATCAGCACAACACACACAAATATATAATACTTGGCCGTCGGGGCCACCACATATACAAATATAACATCACTATATAAACTTCCATGACTTTACCCTTTCTTATGTCTACAAAGCCTCTAGGATATACATGACATAACTAGGGTCGGGACAAACCCTCGCCCACACATGACTCCTGTACCATAACAAAATATAAGGAACCGACTCGGTTGTACAGTTGTACTGCATCCCTCATATCCTGATCAGCAGCATTAACAAGTGGTTCTGTGAATGTGGTTCGCCTCCCCCTTATTTCATCTGGAGTGGAAGACATTTCAGATACCCGCTCAACTTGAGCTTCACTCTGATTAACTTGTGCAGGTGGTGACTTACTAGTCCCTTCTCCGGCAGCCACATCTACCCGCTCGCCGGTATTCTTACTTCCAGTATCCGGTATTCTTACTGTAATAAGAGAAACAAATGGATTCAGTGGTCAACTATGACTTCATTTGCTATATAAACTCTATGGTACGATCTATGATCTGAAGAAAAGAAATAATTTCCTAAATGTCCATAGCCTCCTGTTTATAGATGTGGTGCACAACACACCGATAAACAAGACTCTACGTAGACACGGCTTTGTAGACTCACTAGGACGAACCTATCTGATACCACTTTTGTCACGACCCAAAATCCCATCGGGCTGGACTGGCACCCAAATCCGAGAAGGCCCGGGAGAACCCGTTACCTGTACTTTCACTTACATGTCACCAAAAATTTGGACAGCACTTCGTTGCAAATAGAAAGGTCTAATTACCTGTATCAGCACAACACGTACAAATATATATATATATAATACTTGGCCGTCGGGGCCACCACATATACAAATATAACATCACTATATAAACTTCCATGACTTTACCCTTTCTTATGTCTACAAAGCCTCTAGGATATACATGACATAACTAGGGTCGGGACAAACCCCCGCCCACACATGACTCCTGTACAATAACAAAACATAAGGAACCGACTCGGAAAGCTCCGAAGCAAACTGGAGCTCACCAACAATAGCTGTATGACCTGGCTCCTACTTGTGCGGTGTATGAGCTGAGGTACCTGTGTCTGCAGCATGAAATGCAGGTCCCCATGGGGGACGTCAGTACGAAATATGTACTGAGTATGTAAAGCTGTAGATAATCACATATGATATAGGAGCTCAATAGAAATGAGAAACAAGTGAATAAAGCGTAATAGGAGTGGACCACACTTACTAAAACTTGTGACAACCTGTACATTGCGTTTATTCAATCACTTTACCTTCGTTCTTATCATCTTTGTAATCATTACTGTACTGTACTGTACTGTGACCATTAGGCTGCCTCCAGTACATATCAACTGGGTTCGACCCATGCTAGGCTTATGCCCCTGGGATACCACCCATAAACACATAAATAGGGATCGACCCATGCTAGGCTTATGCCCCTGGGATACCACCCGATAAGAGAGAACTTCCATCACTTAGTTCAATTAATCTTTGAGATTGTTATTTCAGTCGCCACCACATTTTTTGATACTTTGAAACAATGATACATCAATAGGAACCAAGTAATAGACCTTCTATACAATAACGATGTAATAAAGACTCATTGGTACATCAACAATGTGTTTCAGAATCATCAATATCACAACAATGAAATTGGAGCCTTTTGGTATATCAACGAAACATTTTGACACTTTATAGAATGGAAACAACTTCGTTGGTAATGTAGAACAATACATGTTTTTGGACAACCTCAGAATCTTACTTGATGGAACATTGGTGTTTTCATGCCAAAGAACATTGTTAGAGTATGCTTTACATACCTCGTTGTAGATTCGGATACCAATTCAACATAACTTCCCGCCTTTACAAATCACTTATCTACAATGAAATGTTTGGCATCTAGTATTAGCAACCCAACACCACAATTCTCTTCCATAATTCCATACAACCAATATTTGCAAAGCATTCCAAAAACCAACTTGAACAATAGGTTTATGTGTGTGTATATATATATATATATATATATATATATATATATATATATATATATATAATCATTTCAATACCACATCATCACACCAAATCCTTTCACAATTCAACATAATCCAACCATGCACAAGAATAATCCAACATCATTTCGAATCATCTTTCAACAACAATCAAATAACATACTTCTTATGCTCACATACATATATATACATATCCATATAAATATCACCAACATAATTTACATCCTTACCATAAAATGGTCCTTTTGATTTCGAAGTCCTGTTGGCACAAATAAGGGGTGCTTCTCGAAGCCCTCGAGACGGTGAACACAACTACGAAATCAATTTGGATTTTCTACGGTTGAATCACAAGATAATTGGAGTTGAACTTAGGCTAGGGTTTCCTTATTCTTCAATAATTTGGATAAAAATGATGGATATGAGGCTAAGTATATGTATATAATGACCAATTTTCGTCCATGAGGTGATGGAAAATGACCATATTGCCCTTAAAATTTTAAGTAAATCCGAATCTGTCCATGGTGGACTGTTTTGATAGGCTAAAGTAAATCGGCCATAACTCTTTGCTCCGATATTGGATTTGGGTGAAATTGGTATCGTTGGAAAGATAATTCAAAGAGATTTCATTTCATATAAATTAGGCCACCCATTTCGTCCTGTACAAGGAGTTATGATCATTTAAAGTTCACCCTAAAAATCTATTTTGAGAGGCTGAAGTAAAACGAGTATAACTCCTTACTCAGATGTTGTATTTGGATGAAACTAATTTCATTGGAAAGAAGACTCAAATATCTTTCTTTTGATAGGTCGTAGCCCTCCCAGTTCATTATATTAAGGGAGTTATGATCGTTCAAATTTGACCCAAAAAACTGGCAGGCCTCAGTAGTTTGTGTGCAGGAAATTTTCCTGCACATTTACTATTCACCATATCCCGGCCACCGTTTTATAGTTTTGAACGTGCTCGATTATATCCGAAACTTATCCGTTTTTGAAAATTTTTATATCTTTGGAAATCTTATTCAATAACCTTCGTATGGAGCCATCGACGGGCAAATTTCGGTATAAATAAAATAAAAAATTAATTCCATATAAATAAGACCAATCACGTACTTGAATACGCCAATACATGTACTTGAATACGGGGTGTTACATCCTTCCCCCTTTAGGACATTCGTCCTCGAATTTTAACGTAGTTATTCAACCAAAACAAGTTCAAGTCCACCATTAACATTCACATCATCACACAAATACTATGCATATATAAATAAAAACTTACTTGTTAATGTTCTAACTTCGTTTCTTGAACTTCCTCTTCATCTTTGAACAAATGTGGGTACTTAGATTTCATTGCTTCCTCAGCTTCCCATGTTATCTCTTCCTTTTGTTGATTTCTCCAAAGTACTTTCACCGATGCTACTTCTTTATTTCTCATCTTCTTAACTTGACGATCTAATATAGAAATAGGCATCTCCTCATAGGTAAGATCTTTTGTTACTTGCACATCTTCAGTAGAAGTAATAAGGGATGGATCTCCGATGCACTTTCGAAGCATCGATACATGAAATACTGGATGCACTGATGAGAGTTCCTGGGGTAGCTCTAATTCATAAGCAACTTGCCCACGTCTTCGAATAATCTTATACAGGCCTATATATCGTGGACTCAACTTTCCTTTCTTGCTAAATCTTATCACCTCTTTCATTGGCGATACCTTAAAAAATACCCAATCGCATAACGAAAACTCTAGCTCTCTTCTTCTACTATCCGCATATGACTTGTGTTGACTTTGAGCTATTTTCAACCATTGCTGAATCACCTTGACTTTTTCTATGGCTTGATACACAAGATCCGGTACGAACATAAGAGTTTCACCCGCTGCGAACCATCCTATTGGTGATCTATACTTTCTCCCATATAAAGCTTCATATGGTGCCATTTTGATACTTGAATGATAGCTATTATTGTAGGCAAACTCAATAAGATGTAAATGATCATCCCAGCTACCTTTAAAATCTATAACACATGCTCGTAGCATATCTTCAAGTGTTTGAATGGTGCGCTCTGCTTGTCCATCCGTCTGAGGGTGAAAAGCTGCACTCAGATTCACTTGTATTCCCAAACTCCGTTGGAAAGACTTCCAAAAGTTTACGATAAATTGAGTTCCCCGATCCGATATAATAGAAGTTGGCACTCCATGTAATCAGACTATTTCTTTAACATACAACTTCGAATATTCTTCAACTGTGTAAGTGGTCTTAACGAGTAAGAAATGTGTGGATTTAGTAAACCTATCCAGAATCACCCATATAGAATCAAATTTCCGAGCTGTACGAGGCAAACCTGTAACAAAATCCATGTTGATCATGTCCCACTTCTAAATTGGAAGATCTATGAATTGCATATAGCCTCCGGGTTTTTGGTGCTCAACTTTAACTCTTTGACAATTTGGACATTCAACTACAAATTCTGCAATGCTCTTCTTCATGTCATTCCACCAATACATATCTTTCAAATCTTGATATATTTTGGTTGATCCTGGATGAATGGAATACCTTGAAAAATGTGCCTCTGTCACAATCTTCTTTCTTAGCCCGTCTACATCCGGCACACACAATCGGTTTTGGCACTGAAGTACTCCTTCTCGCGTAAGCTCAAATACCTTGGTCGCACCACTCTGAACGTTCTCCTTAAGCTGTAATAAAATAGGATCTGCATATTGCTTCTCTTTCCCTTCAGCTACTAATGAAGATTCCACAGCATTATGTACGATAAGCTCTTTATTCGGAGTTTCAAGAAGGCAAACTCCCAAACTAGCTAACTGGTGAAGATATTTAACCATCCCTTGCCTTTCTATAGGCGCCATCATAGCCTTATGACTTAACGCATCAGCTACCACATTTGCTTTCCCTGGATGGTACAAGATATCAACTTCGTAGTTCTTTAATAGTTCAAGCCATCTCCGCTGCCTTAAATTTAGATCCTTCTGATTAAAAATATATTGCAAGCTCTTATGGTCAGTATATATTTCAACATGAACCCCATATAAGTAGTGGCGCCATATCTTTAAAGCAAAAATAACTGCTGCCAGCTCAAGATCGTGTGTAGGATAATTTTTCTCATGTGGCCGCAATTGTCTAGAAGCATATGCTATTACCTTACCATGCTGCATCAATACATATCCTAAACCAATTCTAGAAGCATCACAATACACTGTATACCCTTCGGTGGCTTCTGGAAGTACCAACACGGGTGTAGAAATCAACTTGTTCTTTAAATCTTGAAAACTCTTCTCACATGCATCATTCCATTGGAATTTGGATGCTTTATGGGTTAGCTTGGTTAAGGGTGCTGAAATGGAAGAAAAGTCTTTAACAAACCTTCTATAATAACCGGCCAACCCGAGAAAACTACGAATCTCCATAGGCGTTGTGGGCCTTGGCCAGTTCTTCACAGCTTCTATCTTTTGAGCATTAACCTTTATTCCTTCACTAGATACAATATGACCCAAAAATGCCACCGACTTTAACCAAAACTCACATTTAGAGAACTTTGCATAAAGATTATAATCACAAAGAGTCTGCAATGTCTGTCGTAAGTGATTGGCATGGTCCTCTTCTGATCTAGAATAAACTAGAATATCATCTATAAAAACTATCACAAATACATCCAGGAGTGTCTTAAACACCTTATTCATCAAATCCATAAAAGCTGCAGGTGCATTTGTTAGCCCAAATGACATAACTAGAAACTTATAATGACCATACCGTGTTCGGAAAGCTGTCTTGGGTATATCTTTCTCTTTGACCCTCACTTGGTGGTAACCTGACCTCAAATCAATCTTAGAAAAACACTTGGCGCCCTGTAACCGATCAAATAAATCATCAATTCTTGGGAGAGGATATTTATTCTTAATAGTCACCTTATTCAATTGCCGATAATCAATACATATCCTCAGCGAGCCATCCTTTTAGCGCACAAATAACACTGGTGTTCCCCAGGGGGACATACTAGGCCTTATGAATCCCTTCTCTAGCAAATCTTTCAATTGCTCTTTCAATTCTTGTAGTTCTGCTGGGGCCATTCTATACGGCGGAATGGAGATTGGTTGGGTGCCTGGTATTACATCAATACCAAACTCTACTTCTCGTTAAGGATGCAAACCAGGAAGATCTTCAGGAAATACATCAGGAAATTCATTTACCACCGGAACAACGTGAAGAGTTGGTGGCTCCGCTTCTATATTTCTTGCTGTAACTAAATGATATATGTATCCCTTGGAAATCATTCTTCTTGCCTTAAAATAAGAAATAAATCTACCTCTTGGCGCGCTAATTCCACCTTTCCATTCAAGGACTGATTCATTTGGAAAATGGAAATATACCTTTTTCATGCAGCGATCAATTGTGGCATAACAAGACGCCAACCAGTCCATAACCATTATAACATCAAAATCTACCATTTCTAACTCTACAAGATCAGCCATCGTATCACGACCACAAACAGTTACTATGCAGTTTCGATAAACCCTTCTAGCTATAATAGATTCCCCAACTGGTGTGGATACTTCAAATGGCTTAACTAATAGTTCGGGTATTCTTTTGAACTTTCCAGCAACTAATGGAGTAACAGAAGATAATGTAGAACCGGGATCAATTAAGGCATATAAATTGAATGAAAAGATAGACAACGTACCTGCAACCACATCTGGGGAAGCCTCTAAATTCTGTCAATCCGCTAGAGCATATGTACGATTTTGAGCCCCGCTAGAACCCGTGGCTCCTCTATCACCTCTAACATGACCCATTGGTTGTGCACCCCTTCCTGAATAAGGCATCAATGATGATGATGCAACAAATGACCCCGTAGGCCGTGCCATACCCCCTATGTCCCTTCGTGGGCATTCCCTCATCATATGCCCCGACATACCGCACCAAAAGCAAACATTGGTCACCATCCGGCATGCGCCAAAATGATACCTTCCACATTTATTGCATGGCTCTCGAGGAAGTCTCGATTGGCTCATATTCCCTTGCCCATAATAACCCACAGATCGCGAACTATGACCCGCACTTCTTTGCCCAAATTGACTGCCTCTGAACCCCTGATGCTATGGTGGAGCACTAGCTGCAGAATAAGAAAATAGTGGCCTAGGTGGTTTAGCAGAAAATTGAGTTCTAAAACCTCCCTGTGGCTCCATAAACTGCCTTGTAGATCTAGCCCTCTTAGAAAATCCGCTTTCAAATTCCTGTGTTCTTTTTCTTTGCCTCTGATCTTCCATTTTCTGTGCAAATGCTTGGATCCTAGCTATATCCATGTCTTTATTCAGTGCAGCAATAGTACAATCCCTAACCAAATACAGATCCAATCCATTCACATACCGATGAACTCTGTCATCCATAGTAGCTATAACATTAGGAGCATATCTAGACAAGGAATTAAATCAAAGACTATACTCCCTCACACTTGTATTACCCTGTCGAAGATTTAAGAACTGATCCGTACGGGCCTGACGAGTCTCATATGGAAGATAATGATCAATAAATGTCTCTTTGAACTCTTTCCAAATAGCTGGGGGTGCATTAATGCCCCTTAACCGTTTCCAGTCTTCATACCAATATATAGCCTCACCTTTGAATCTATACGCGGCTAACTCCACTGTCTCTCTGCCCGATACATGCATCACCTCTAGGGCCCTTTGGATCTGATCAATAAAGTCCTACGGATCTTCATTAAGATCAGATTCGGTAAAAGTAGGCGGATCCAGCTTAAGAAAATCTTGCGTCCGAAGACTAGCCGCCCTATCAGTACAGCTAGAACCCGCGGCAGGAATAGCTTGCCCTTGGACTTAACCGACAACAATCCGGGTCAACAGTTGTACTGCTCCCTCATATCCTGATCAGCAGCATTAACAAGTGGTTCTGTGAATGTGGTTTGCCTCCCCCTTATTTCATCTGGAGTGGAAGACATTTCAGATACCCGCTTAGCTTGAGCTTCACTCTGATTAACTTGTGCAAGTGGTGACTTACTAGTCCCTTCTCCAGCAGCCACATCTACCCGCTCGCCGGTATTCTTACTTCCAGTATCCGGCATTCTTACTGTAATAAGAGAAACAAATGGATTCAGTGGTCAACTATGACTTCATTTGCTATATAAACTCTATGGCACGATCTATGATCTGAAGAAAAGAAATAATTTCCTAAATGTCCATAGCCTCCTTTCTATAGGCGCCATCATAGCCTTATGACTTAACGCATCAGCTACCACATTTGCTTTCCCTGGATGGTACAAGATATCAACATCGTAGTCCTTTAATAGTTCAAGCCATCTCCGCTGCCTTAAATTTAGATCCTTATGATTAAAAATATATTGCAAGCTCTTATGGTCAGTATATATTTCAACATGAACCCCATATAAGTAGTGGCGCCATATCTTTAAAGCAAAAATAACTGCTGCCAGCTCAAGATCGTGTGTAGGATAATTTTTCTCATGTGGCCGCAATTGTCTAGAAACATATGCTATTACCATACCATGCTGCATCAATACACATCCTAAACCAATTCTAGAAGCATCACAATCACTGTATACCCTTCGGTGGCTTCTGGAAGTACCAACACGGGTGTAGAAATCAACTTGTTCTTTAAATCTTGAAAACTCTTCTCACATGCATCATTCCATTGGAATTTGGATGCTTTATGGGTTAGCTTGGTTAAGGGTGCTGAAATGGAAGAAAAGTCTTTAAAAAACCTTCTATAATAACCGGCCAACCCGAGAAAACTACGAATCTCCATAGGCGTTGTGGGCCTTGGCCAGTTCTTCACAGCTTCTATCTTTTGAGCATTAACCTTTATTCCTTCACTAGATACAATATGACCCAAAAATGCCACCGACTTTAACCAAAACTCACATTTAGAGAACTTTGCATAAAGATTATAATCACAAAGAGTCTGCAATGTCTGTCGTAAGTGATTGGCATGGTCCTCTTCTGATCTAGAATAAACAAGAATATCATCTATAAAAACTATCACAAATACATCCAGGAATGGCTTAAACACCCTATTCATCAAATCCATAAAAGCTGCAGGTGCATTTGTTAGCCCAAATGACATAACTAGTAACTTATAATGACCATACCGGGTTCGGAAAGCTGTCTTGGGTATATCTTTCTCTTTGACCCTCACTTGGTGGTAACCTGACCTCAAATCAATCTTAGAAAAACACTTGGCGCCCTGTAACTGATCAAATAAATCATCAATTCTTGGGAGAGGATATTTATTCTTAATAGTCACCTTATTCAATTGCCGATAATCAATACATATCCTCAGCGAGCCATCCTTTTTGCGCACAAATAACACTGGTGTTCCCCAGGGGGACATACTAGGCCTTATGAATCCCTTCTCTAGCAAATCTTTCAATTGCTCTTTTAATTCTTGTAATTCTGCTGAGGCCATTCTATACGGCGGAATGGAGATTGGTTGGGTGCCTGGTATTACATCAATACCAAACTCTACTTCTCGTTAAGGATGCAAACCTAGAAGATCTTCAGGAAATACATCAGGAAATTCATTTACCACCGGAACAACGTGAAGAGTTGGTGGCTCCGTTTCTATATTTCTTACTCTAACTAAATGATATATGTATCCCTTGGAAATCATTCTTCTTGCCTTAAAATAAGAAATAAATCTACCTCTTGGCGCGCTAATTCCACCTTTCCATTCAAGGACTGATTCATTTGGAAAATGGAAATATACCTTTTTCATGCAGCGATCAATTGTGGCATAACAAGACGCCAACCAGTCCATACCCATTATAACATCAAAATCTACCATTTCTAACTCTACAAGATCAGCCATCGTATCACGACCACTAACAGTTACTATGCAGTTTCGACAAACCCTTCTAGCTATAATAGATTCCCCAACCGGTGTGGATACTTCAAATGGCTTAACTAATAGTTCGGGTTCTTTTGAACTTTCCAGCAACTAATGGAGTAACATAAGATAATGTAGAACCGGGATCAATTAAGGCATATAAATTGAATGAAAAGATAGACAACGTACCTGTAACCACATCTGGGGAAGCCTCTAAATTCTGTCGATCCACTAGAGCATATGTACGATTTTGAGCCCCGCTAGAACCCGTGTCTCCTCTATCACCTCTAACATGACCCATTGGTTATGCACCCCTTCCTGAATAAGGCATCAATGATGATGATGCAACAAATGACCCCGTAGGCCGTGCCATACCCCCTATGTACCTTTGTGGGCATTCCCTCATCATATGCCCCGACATACCACACCAAAGGCAAACATTGGTCCCCATCCGGCATAGGCCAAAATGATACCTTCCACATTTATTGCATGGCTCTCGAGGAGGTCTTGATTGACTCATATTCCCTTGGCCATGATAACCCATAGATCGCGAACTATGACCCGCACTTCTTTGCCCAAATTGACTGCCTATGAACCCCTGATGCTATGGTGGAGCACTAGCTGCAGAATAAGAAAATAGTGGCCTAGGTGGTTTAGCAGAAAATTGAGGTCTAAAACCTCCCTGTGGCTCCATAAACTGCCCTGTAGATCTAGCCCTCTTAGAAGATCCACTTTCAAATTCCTGTGTTCTTTTTCTTTGCCTCTGATCTTCCATTTTCTGTGCAAATGCTTGGATCCTAGCTATATCCATGTCTTTATTCAGTACAGCAATAGTACAATCCCTAACCAAATACGGATCCAATCCATTCACATACTGATGAACTCTGTCATCCATAGTAGCTATAACATTAGGAGCATATCTAGACAAGGAATTAAATCGAAGACTATACTCCCTCACACTTGTATTACCCCGTCGAAGATTTAAAAACTGATCTGTACGGGCCTGACGAGTCTCATATGGAAGATAATGATCAATAAATGTCTCTTTGAACTCTTTCCAAGTAGCTGGGGGTGCATTAATGCCCCTTGACCGTTTCCAGTCTTCATACCAATATATAGCCTCACCTTAGAATCTATACGCGGCTAACTCCACTGTCTCTCTGCCCGATACATGCATCACCTCTAGGGCCCTTTCGATCTGATCAATAAAGTCCTGCGGATCTTCATTAAGATCGGATTCGAAAAAAGTAGGCGGATCCAGCTTAAGAAAATCTTGCGTCCGAAGACTAGCCGCCCTATCAGTACCGCTAGAACCCGCGGCAGGAATAGCTTGTCCTTGGACTTGCCCAGCAACAATCCGGGTCAACAGTTGTACTGCATCCCTCATATCCTGATCAGCAGCATTAACAAGTGGTTCTGTGAATGTGGTTCGCCTCCCCCTTATTTCATCTGGAGTGGAAGACATTTCAGATACCCGCTTAGCTTGAGCTTCACTCTGATTAACTTGTGCAAGTGGTGACTTACTAGTCCCTTCTCCAGCAGCCACATCTACCCGCTCGCTGGTATTCTTACTTCCAGTATCTGGCATTCTTACCGTAATAAGAGAAACAAATGGATTCAGTGGTCAACTATGAATTCATTTGCTATATAAACTCTATGGCACGATCTATGATCTGAAGAAAAGAAATAATTTCCTAAATGTCCATAGCCTCCTTTCTATAGGCGCCATCATAGCCTTATGACTTAACGCATCAGCTACCACATTTGCTTTCCCTGGATGGTACAAGATATCAACATCGTAGTCCTTTAATAGTTCAAGCCATCTCCGCTGCCTTAAATTTAGATCCTTATGATTAAAAATATATTGCAAGCTCTTATGGTCAGTATATATTTCAACATGAACCCCATATAAGTAGTGGCGCCATATCTTTAAAGCAAAAATAACTGCTGCCAGCTTAAGATCGTGTGTAGGATAATTTTTCTCATGTGGCCGCAATTGTCTAGAAGCATATGCTATTACCTTACCATGCTGCATCAATACACATCCTAAACCAATTCTAGAAGCATCACAATACACTGTATACCCTTCGGTGCCTTCTGGAAGTACCAACACAGGTGTAGAAATCAACTTGTTCTTTAAATCTTGAAAACTCTTCTCACATGCATCATTCCATTGAAATTTGGATGCTTTATGGGTTAGCTTGGTTAAGGGTGCTGAAATGGAAGAAAAGTCTTTAACAAACCTTCTATAATAACCGGCCAACTCGAGAAAACTACGAATCTCCATAGGCGTTGTGGGCCTTGGCCAGTTCTTCACAGCTTCTATCTTTTGAGCATTAACCTTTATTCCTTCACTAGATACAATATGACCCAAAAATGCCACCGACTTTAACCAAAACTCACATTTAGAGAACTTTGCATAAAGATTATAATCACAAAGAGTCTGCAATATCTGTCGTAAGTGATTGGCATGGTCCTCTTCTGATCTAGAATAAACTAGAATATCATCTATAAAAACTATCACAAATACATCCAGGAATGGCTTAAACACCCTATTCATCAAATCCATAAAAACTGCAGGTGCATTTGTTAGCCCAAATGACATAACTAGAAACTTATAATGACCATACCGTGTTCGGAAAGCTGTCTTGGGTATATCTTTCTCTTTGACCCTCACTTGGTGGTAACCTGACCTCAAATCAATCTTAGAAAAACACTTGGCGCCCTGTAACTGATCAAATAAATCATCAATTCTTGGGAGAGGATACTTATTCTTAATAGTCACCTTATTCAATTGCCGATAATCAATACATATCCTCAGCGAGCCATCCTTTTTGCGCACAAATAACACTGGTGTTCCCCAGGGGGACATACTAGGCCTTATGAATCCCTTCTCTAGCAAATCTTTCAATTGCTCTTTCAATTCTTGTAATTCTGCTGGGGCCATTCTATACGGCGGAATGGAGATTGGTTGGGTGCCTGGTATTACATCAATACCAAACTCTACTCCTCGTTCAGGATGCAAACCTGGAATATCTTCAGGAAATACATCAGGAAATTCATTTACCACCGGAACAACGTGAAGAGTTGGTGGCTCCGTTTCTATATTTCTTACTCTAACTAAATGATATATGTATCCCTTGGAAATCATTCTTCTTGCCTTAAAATAAGAAATAAATCTACCTCTTGGCGCGCTAATTCCACCTTTTCATTCAAGGACTGATTCATTTGGAAAATGGAAATATACCTTTTTCATGCAGCGATCAATTGTGGCATAACAAGACGCCAACCAGTCCATACCCATTATAACATCAAAATCTACCATTTCTAACTCTACAAGATCAGCCATCGTATCACGACCACTAACAGTTACTATGCAGTTTCGACAAACCCTTCTAGCTATAATAGATTCCCCAACCGGTGTGGATACTTCAAATGGCTTAACTAATAGTTCGGGTTCTTTTGAACTTTCCAGCAACTAATGGAGTAATATAAGATAATGTAGAACCGGGATCAATTAAGGCATATAAATTGAATGAAAAGATAGACAACGTACCTGTAACCACATCTGGGGAAGCCTCTAAATTCTGTCGATCCACTAGAGCATATGTACGATTTTGAGCCCCGCTAGAACCCGTGTCTCCTCTATCACCTCTAACATGACCCATTGGTTATGCACCCCTTCCTGAATAAGGCATCAATGACGATGATGCAACAAATGACCCCGTAGGCCGTGCCATACCCCCTATGTACCTTCGTGGGCATTCCCTCATCATATGCCCCGACATACCGCATCAAAGGTAAACATTGGTCCCCATCCGGCATAAGCCAAAATGATACCTTCCACATTTATTGCATGGCTCTCGAGGAGGTCTCGATTGACTCATATTCCCTTGGCCATGATAACCCATAGATCACGAACTATGACTCGCACTTCTTTGCCCAAATTGACTGCCTATGAACCCTTGATGCTATGGTGGAGCACTAGCTGTAGAATAAGAAAATAGTGGCCTAGGTGGTTTAGCAGAAAATTGAGGTCTAAAACCTCCCTGTGGCTCCATAAACTGCCCTGTAGATCTAGCCCTCTTAGAAGATCCACTTTCAAATTCCTGTGTTCTTTTTCTTTGCCTCTGATCTTCCATTTTCTGTGCAAACGCTTGGATCCTAGCTATATCCATGTCTTTATTCAGTACAGCAATAGTACAATCCCTAACCAAATACGGATCCAATCCATTCACATACCGATGAACTCTGTCATCCTTAGTAGCTATAACATTAGGAGCATATCTAGACAAGGAATTAAATCGAAGACTATACTCCCTCACACTTGTATTACCCTGTCGAAGATTTAAGAACTGATCCGTACGGGCCTGACGAGTCTCATATGAAAGATAATGATCAATAAATGTATCTTTGAACTCTTTCCAAGTAGCTGGGGGTGCATCAATACCCCTTGACCATTTTCAGTCTTCATACCAATATATAGCCTCACCTTTGAATCTATACGCGGCTAACTCCACTGTCTCACTGTCCGATACATGCATCACCTCTAGGGCCCTTTGGATCTGATCAATAAAGTCCTGCGGATCTTCATTAAGATCGAATTTGGTAAAAGTAGGCGGATCCATCTTAAGAAAATCTTGCGTCCGAAGACTAGCCGCCCTATCAGTACCACTAGAACCCGCGGCAGGAATAGCTTGCCCTTGGACTTAACCGACAACAATCCGGGTCAACAGTTGTACTGCATCCCTTATATCCTGATCAGCAGCATTAACAAGTGGTTCTGTGAATGTGGTTCGCCTCCCCCTTATTTCATCTGGAGTGGAAGACATTTCAGATACCCGCTCAGCTTGAGCTTCACTCTGATTAACTTGTGCAGGTGGTGACTTACTAGTCCCTTCTCCAGCAGCCACATCTACCCGCTCGCCAGTATTCTTACTTCCAGTATCCGGCATTCTTACTGTAATAAGAGAAACAAATGGATTCAGTGGTCAACTATGACTTCATTTGCTATATAAACTCTATGGCACGATCTATGATCTGAAGAAAAGAAACAATTTCCTAAATGTCCATAGCCTCCAGTTTATAGATGTGGTGCACAACACACCGATAAACAAGACTCTACGTAGACACAGCTTTGTAGACTCACTAGGACGAACCTATCTGATACCACTTTTGTCACGACCCAAAATCCCATCGGGCCGGACTGGCACCCAAATCCGAGAAGGCCCGGGAGAACCCGTTACCTGTACTTTCACTTACATGTCACCAAAAATTTGGACAGCACTTTGTTGCAAATAGAAGGGTCTAATTACCTGTATCAGCACAACACACACAAATATATATATATAATACTTGGCCATCGGGGCCACCACATATACAAATATAACATCACTATATAAACTTCCATGACTTTACCCTTTCTTATGTCTACAAAGCCTCTAGGATATACATGACATAACTAGGGTCGGGACAAACCTCCACCCACACATGACTCCTGTACAATAACAAAACATAAGGAACCGTCTCGGAAAGCTCCGAAGCAAATTGGAGCTCACCAACAATAGCTGTATGACCTGGCTCCTACTTGTGCGATGTATGAGCTGAGGTACCTGTGCCTGCAGCATGAAATGCAGGTCCCCATGGGGGACGTCAGTACGAAATATGTACTGAGTACGTAAAGCTGTAGATAATCACATATGATATAGGAGCTCAATAGAAATGAGAAACAAGTGAATAAAGCGTAATAGGAGTGGACCACACTTACTAAAACTTGTGACAACCTGTACATTGCGTTTATTCAATCACTTTACCTTCGTTCTTATCATCTTTGTAATCATTACTGTACTGTACTGTACTGTGACCATTAGGCTGCCTCCAGTACATATCAACTGGGTTCGACCCATGCTAGCCTTATGCCCCTGGGATACCACCCATAAACACATAAATAGGGATCGACCCATGCTAGGCTTATGCCCCTGGGATACCACCCATAAACACATAAATAGGGATCGACCCATGCTAGGCTTATGCCCCTGGGATACCACCCGATAAGAGAGAACTTCCATCACTTAGTTCAATTAATCTTTGAGATTGTTATTTCGGTTGCCACCACATTTTTTGATACTTTAAAACAATGATACATCAATAGGAACCAAGTAATAGACCTTCTATACAATAACGATGTAATAAAGACTCATTGGTACATCAACAATGTGTTTCAGAATCATCAATATCACAATAATAAAATAGGAGCCTTTTGGTATATCAACGAAACATTTTGACACTTTATAGAATGGAAACAACTTCGTTGGTAATGTAGAACAATACATGTTTTTGGACAACCTCTAAATCTTACTTGATGGAACATTGGTGTTTTCATGCCAAAGAACATTGTTAGAGTATGCTTTACATACCTCATTGTAGATTCGGATACCAATTCAACACAACTTCCCGCCTTTACAAATCACTTATCTACAATGAAATGTTTGGCATCTAGTATTAGCAACCCAACACCACAATTCTCTTCCATAATTCCATACAACCAATATTTGCAAAGCATTCCAAAAACCAACTTGAACAATAGGTTTATGTGTGTGTATATATATATATATATATATATATATATATATATATATATATATATATATATATATATATATATATATATATATATATATATATATAATCATCATTTCAATACCACATCATCACACCAAATCCTTTCACAATTCAACATAATCCAACCATGCACAAGAATAATCCAACATCATTTCCAATCATCTTTCAACAACAATCAAATAACATACTTCTTATGCTCACATGCATATATATACATATCCATATAAATAACACCAACATAATTTACATCTTTACCATAAAATGGCCCTTTTGATTTCGAAGTCCTGTTGGCACAAATAAGGGGTGCTTCTCGAAGCCCTCAAGACGGTGAACACAACTACGAAATCAATTTGGATTTTCTATGGTTGAATCACAAGATAATTGGAGTTGAACTTAGGCTAGGGTTTCCTTATTCTTCAATAATTTGGATAAAAATGATGGATATGAGGCTAAGTATATATATATAATGACCAATTTTCGTCCATGAGGTGATGGAAAATGACCATATTGCCCTTAAAATTTTAAGTAAATCCGAATCTGTCCATGGTGGACTGTTTTGATAGGCTAAAGTAAATCGGCCATAACTCTTTGCTCCGATATCGGATTTGGGTGAAATTGGTATCGTTGGAAATATAATTCAAAGGGCTTTCATTTCATATAAAGTAGGCCACCCATTTCGTCTTGTACAAGGAGTTATGATCATTTGAAGTTGACCCTAAAAATCTATTTTGAGAGGCTGAAGTAAAACGAGTATAACTCCTTACTCAGATGTTGGATTTGGATGAAACCAATTGCATTGGAAAGAAGAATCAAAGATCTTTCTTTTGATAGGTCGTAGCCCTCCCATTTCATTATATTAAGGGAGTTATGATCGTTCAAAGTTGACCCCAAAAAATGGCAGGCCTCAATAGTTTGTGTGCAGGAAATTTTCCTGCACATTTACTATTCACCATATCCCGGCCACCGTTTTATAGTTTCGAACGTGCTCGATTATATCCGAAACTTATCCGTTTTGGAAATCTTTATATCGTTGGAAATCTTATTCAATAACCTTCGTATGGAGCCATCGACGAGCAAATTCCGATATAATAAAATAAAAAATTAATTCCATATAAATAAGACCAATCATGTACTTGAATACGCCAATACATGTACTTGAATACGGGGTGTTACATGCTACTACCTGACTTTTATACTATTGGATTGTTAAAAGATAATTATATGCACTAATTATATATAAGAGAGAATGATCGCCAATTATGAATTTTTGTATGGAGAAATGAAAGTAGTGGAGATCAAGATATTGCGTTGGATGTGCTGGTATATTCGGAGAGATAGAATTAAAATTAAGAATATTTGAGACAAGTTGAAAATGACTTTGGTGAAAGATAAGATGTAAAAGTGAGTTTGAGCTGGTTTGAACATATGACAAGAAGATGTGTAGATGCCTCGATGCGGAGGTATGAGAGATTGATTTTGGATGAAGTTAAGAGATGTAAATGTAGATCGAAGAAATATTGGAGAATGTGATTAGACAGAACATAAAGTGGTAACACCATACCGAGTACATGATCCTAAATAGGAAAGTGTAAGAGAATGCAAATCAGGATAGAAGGTTAGTAGGAATGAGTACGTCCATGCTAGTAGGTAGATTGCTCAATTTTGTTGTTTGTAATTGTAGTCGTAGTGCTACACTTGCAGTTTATTTTGTCTTAGAGTTTTGGCGATGTTTGTTGTTTCAGATAGATGATTGTAGTATTATTTTGCAGTAGTCTTTTTTTTTTACCATATGTTGTTTTGCTACTACCTATTATTTCTTGTTCTTATAGTATATCTTTTCTCGATTGTTTTGTCTTGAGCTGTAAATCTATCAAAAACAGCTTCTCAACCTCATGTCTACAGTAGTGGTACAGATTACATAGAGTCTAAACTCCTCAGACCCTATTTTATGAAAATACACTAAATCTGTTGTTGTTTTTGCGCTTTAAATATATAACGATGCAGAAAGTTAAAATTACAAAAGTTGTTAAAAAGAGAGAAGAGATTTGAAACATATTTATTAAAAGAAAATTTACACCAACAAATTGAAGCAAAGCAAGTATAGCAACGGGAAAATTTCAGAAATAACAACTGTAGAGCCTTAATTGTAACTTTTATAGCAACAGTTTCATAATTACGAAAAATAACAAATTGTATTTTGTATTTAAGTAAACTGTTGCTATACAAATACATATACAACAAGATTTTCTGCCCTTATTTTACTCAAATTAGTTGAGTTAAATAAAGAATAATTATCCTATCTAATTAAATTTTAATAAATTATTCTTATTTAAATTAGTAGATTCTTTTTCCAAATCAAACTCAAATATGAAGATTATTATTTCCATGATCCTCAAAATTTCAAAATATCATTCTCTTATATCTTTAACTATTTTTCCTTGTTAATTTTTTTAATCTTTTAATTTGTTTTTTCTTTCCACTTTATTTTCTCTCTTCTACTTCTTTTTTTTTTTCTTTTTCATTTTTTAATTTATTTTTTTATTTTTTTTCCTTTTTCTTATATTTTTTTCGTTTTCTTCTTCTTTTTTTAAATTTTTTTCTCTTTTATTTTTACACTTCTATTTCTAGTTTCTATTTCTCTTTCTTCTTCTTTTTTTTTTCCTTTTTCACTCTTCTATCTATATCTTTTATTTTTAAAAGATAAATATCTATATCATATATACATATTCAAAAAATATATAAAATAAATAGACATACAGATCTGCATGTGTATTTATAGAAATACATATCTGACTCACGTGTATATATAAACATATAGGACACAAAATCTCTATAACAAAAATGACAATTATATACATATACATATACATATACATATAGGTAATAAAAAAATAATGATACATATCTTAAACAGTAAAAGAAAACAAATAAGTACATATGTTACCCTCTAAAATAACATAGTATGCACAGTTCAAAGACAAATCCAACATCATATAAAATATATATAGCTCTGCAAATGTATTTACAAAATACATACCTGGTCCATATGTATATTCTTATTTTATATGAGTCACCTTTGTATTTCATAAATACATATGAAGATATATAGTATAGTTATGTTTTTTACTGTTTAATATGAATATGATATGTATTTCGTAAAACACATGTATGTTTTGTACTAAAATACATATACAGATCTGTATGACTATGTATTTTGTATGTTTTTTGAATATGTGTATGATATATATATATATATATATATATATATATATATATATATATATATATATATTTGTCTTTTTAAAATAAAAGTTAAAGATAGAAGAGTAAAAAAATAAAAAAAAATAAAAATATAAAAGAAAAAAATGAAAAAATGAGAAGTGAAAAAGAAAATAAAAAGGAAGAAAGAGAATTAGAAGTATAAAAATAAAAGAAAAAAAGAAATAAAATAAAATAGAAAAAAGAAGAACAAAACGAAAATAAAAAAAGAAAAAAAGATATGAGAAATGAAAACGGAAAAGAAAAAAAAAAGAGAAAATAAAGTGGAAAGAAAAGAATGAAAAAGAAATCAAAATAAAAAAATAAGATGAAAAAAATTAATAAGAAAAATTATATTGAAATCTTGAAGATCATGGAGATAATTATTTTCAAATATGAAAAAAAGAAAAAAAAGAAAAGAAAAAAGAAAAAAACAAAAAAACAAAAAAGAAAAAAAATAGAAATAGAAGGGAGAAAATAAAGTGAAAATAAAATAAAAAAAATAATAAACAAATAAGATGAAAAAAAAAAAGGAATAAAAAATATGACTATATTTGGGGAGGTGAAATAATTGAGTGAAAATAAAAAAAATATAAAGTAGTAAGGGTAAAACATGCACTTACCTAGTTAATAAGTAAAATAATACTACTCTTACTCTAAACTGTAATTTTATAAAAATATCGTTATTTATTATAATTATAATTTTAAATATACTACTTTATGTAATTTTTCCTATAACAAATTACTAAATTCACATTATGATTTACCACCAATAGTTTTCACCTTTTTTGTCTCTTCAAACCAAAATGGCACCGGCAAAAGGTCCTCCCTTCTCCTTGCTACATCTTATATACTTTTACTACTGTATACTAATATTACATGCAAGATGGGTCCCACATATTTAATTTTCTTCCCATCAATCCGCATGTGGGGCACCTATATAGATCTGGGATCTAATTGGTGCGCACTTTCCATTTTTATTTATACTAAAAATATCAAACGCGTAATACTACGTAGTATGATTGAACAGACAGAAAACAACCAAACAAAGACATTATTAAAGAATCCGAATTTTCACTTTCTGTCTTTCGAGTAATCAAGAAACAATTTTTATGAATCGAAGTTGGTTTTTTTGAAGTGGGGTTTCCGTTAAATTTGATCCTTGGTTAATATTTTTGATCAAGAAATAATTTTTATGTGAAAAATTTGTGTTTTTTGAAGTGGGGTTGTGCTAAATTTGTTTCTTGATTAATATTTTTTGAGTGATATACGGATCAAGAAAGGATTTTTCTGTGAAAATTTGTGTTTTTTTGACGTGGGGTTTTTGGTTGATATTTTGGTATATTTAGGGACTGGTGGACCCCAATACCCCATAACCAATAACCCATTTTGTCTTGAAAGAAGAGTTGGGAAGATCATTTAAGGAATTGTTGGAATCTTTTCATGCCATTGGTATGTGGATTTTATTAATCATCTGTTAGCTGTGAAGTGATCTGTTTATTTAATCATTGGAAATTTGTGATTTGTTTTGGTTGATTCATTTGACAGGTGGGGTTTGTTTGGAAAGCTGTTTGAGCTCATTTATGTTTTAAATCTGGTGTCTTTTTCTTTGTTAGGTAATATTGATCATTGATTAGATTAGCTGAGTTTAATGTAACTTGTGTTGTTGAATATTTATTAAGGGATTTAATTATTGGCTTCAAGTTTCTTATTTTGTAATGCATTGTGTTTGTTAATGTTTTGTTTTATTATGCTATGTTGCTCGGGCTCTTTAAAAAGGTCTTGGGTGCATGTTGGATCCTTCAAAAATAGTGCATTTCTGGAGGATCCGGCACGGGTGCTGCAACATTTTTGAGAGTCTGAGCAATTTAGTCATTATGTTGGAGTGATGATATGTTATTTGAGTGTTTGGTTTAATCATTAGACTGTTAGTATTATGTAGCGCATAATTCTTGAACTTGTAAAAGATCTGATATTGATCCTTGTAGAGTTCTGAATGCTTAAAAGATCCAATTTTGTGGGATGTCTCAGAAGGGACTTCTGAGTTGTGTTGCTCGGATTCTTCAAAAATGTCAACGGGTGCATGTTGGATTCTCCAAAATTAGTTTATTTTTGGAGAATATGACACGGATGCAGCATCGGAAGTGAAGAATCTGCACAACTTAGCTTCTGAGTGCTTAAAAGTTATGCTGGTTTCATATAGTGCTGGATCTGCTGTTATTTGAGTGTTCCCATCTTACCCCTGACTCGGGGGAACGCAAGCTTCATCAGATCTCACGCTACATTTTGATTTAATTGATTTCAGCTAATTTTTAGATTGAATTTGGCGTGAAATGGTTGTCATGGAGAGAGCCTTACATTCTGAGAGTGGTGTGAGGAGGAATCTTGGAGTTCATGTATGAAATAAGCTTATGTATAGAAAAATATATGATCTTGAGACCTCAGTAACAGTTTATCACACTCTGATTTAGCTACAAGCTTTTCTTTTTGTTACTCTAGATTATTTAAGGCCATGCTACATGCACTCTGATTTAGCTACAAGCTTTTCTTTTTGTTACTCTAGATTATGGAAGGCCATGCTACATGCAATTAGTGATTTATTTATTTCCTTGCATCTTTATTGACTTGAAGGAAAATGTGCGCCTGCATTGTATTTCCTTTTCAATCCTAACGAGGTACTGATATTATTTCAGGGTTGCAATGGCGGGCAAAAACTCGGCAGATAATAGGACTAGGACTTCTGTATCAATATTTATAGTAGCTGGTCTATGCTGTTTCTTCTATTTACTTGGAGCATGGCAAAGAAGTGGTTTCGGGAAAGGAGATAGCATAGCTCTGGCAGTCACCAAGACTGCTGATGAGAATTGCGATATACTACCAAATCTCAATTTTGAAACTCGTCATGCCGGCGAAGCAGGCGGTACTGAGGAGTCGGAAGAAGCCGAGGAACTCAAGCCATGTGATCCTCAGTACACTGATTATACACCATGTCAAGATCAAAAGCGTGCTATGACTTTCCCAAGGGAAAATATGAACTACCGGGAAAGGCATTGTCCACCTCAAGAAGAGAAGTTACACTGCCTTATTCCCGCACCTAAGGGATATGTTACCCCGTTTCCATGGCCAAAAAGTCGGGATTATGTTCCCTATGCGAATGCTCCATATAAGAGCTTGACAGTTGAGAAGGCCATTCAGAACTGGGTTCAGTATGAAGGTAATGTGTTCAGGTTCCCAGGAGGAGGGACACAGTTTCCTCAAGGAGCAGATAAGTATATTGATCAGCTTGCTTCAGTTGTCCCTATCGAAAATGGGACAGTTCGGACTGCTTTGGACACTGGTTGTGGGGTATGTTTCCTGCTTTGTGAACTTATTTGTTCACTTAACATATATCTCTTTGTCTTTGCCCACATGGAAAGTATTTGTTATTCTGTTGCTGTTGTGGCTAAGAGTTTCTCAAAATGTGCTAGGTTGCAAGTTGGGGTGCTTATCTTTGGAAAAGGAATGTCATAGCAATGTCATTTGCCCCAAGGGACTCACATGAAGCTCAGGTTCAGTTTGCTCTGGAAAGGGGTGTACCTGCTGTTATTGGTGTACTAGGAACCATCAAAATGCCATATCCATCTAAAGCCTTTGATATGGCCCATTGTTCTCGTTGTCTAATCCCATGGGGAGCTGCTGGTATGCATCTCATGTTGATATCCAGAAACATGGTTAAATTTTTAGAATTAGGGAGAAATTTTGCTTGTTTCTCTGTTTGTTTTGGCTAATTGTTACTTGTTTGTCTGTATGTTTTAGCTAATTATTACTTTGTGATAATGTTTTTGTAATTGCACGAATTGGTCATTTGTCATGTAGATGGAATCCTCATGATGGAAGTTGACCGAGTTCTTAGACCTGGAGGCTACTGGGTGCTTTCTGGACCTCCTATCAACTGGAAAACCAATTATAAGGCCTGGCAACGCCCCAAGGAGGAGCTTGAGGAAGAACAGAGGAAGATTGAAGAGGCTGCTAAACTTCTTTGCTGGGAGAAGATATCTGAGAAGGGTGAGACTGCTATTTGGCAGAAAAGAAAGGATTCTGACTCATGCCGTTCTGCACAAGAAAGTTCTGCAGCCAAAGTTTGTAAATCTTCTGATCCAGATAGTGTCTGGTATGTCATCCTACTTAATAGTTCAATTATATGTGTTGGAAGTTCTCAGATCTTCTCATGCTTCCCATGCGTGACAGTTCTATTCTAATGTGAAATAGGTTTCCCCTTGAGGCGCTTTTGAAATAAATTAGATCATGTCATCAGTTAGAATTACTTGAACTTGAGAAACTTATTTCTTATGAATGAATAGCATGTCAAGAGGGTTCAGTATGTGGATTTAAATTGTCTAGGTGGCAGGAAATTCACTAAGTATTCAGGACTATCCATTTGCCATAATCTGATAAGATAAATATCACATTGCTATCTTCCTAAGCGCACTTTGTTATGCAAGTGGCTTAGTGCATGTTACATCTTATCTCAACTCTCCAAGCCAGGTCCCTTGCCAAAAAAGGTAAAAGTAAAAAGACAGACTGAAGTTCTTGCATAACGCTAGAGTCTAGACATGTTACCATCAGTTTAAGATTTTCTTTAATGATTTAAGCTGTAAGTTAAAAGTAAGATTGTCCTTCATATCTAGTTGCATCCTGTTTTGACCGTCATTGGTGTTCCTCTGTGTACTTAGAAGCTATTTAAATAACTTGTTCCGTAATTCTCGTTATAAAAAAAAACTTTGCACTTTAATCTGTTCTCCTATTCTCTCCAGAGAACTTAAAGTAATTCACATTTTATCTATAAATGCCTCTGTGTGCTGAATGTAACAGTAGGATTGATGTTGTGTTTCAAACACTTCATTATTTTGTAGTGAGTGATACAACTCTGAAACCAGTTGTATATTGAAATGCATGAGTAATGTGTTTTCCCTGTGGCAGCTTCATTGGTCTTGGTTGTGTTCATATAGATTCAATATTGAAAATCAAGCTCATTGCTAATCCATTATTTTTACCTTTTTGGTTCAGGTACAACAAAATGGAAACATGCATAACACCTAACAATGGTAATGGTGAAGATGAGAGTCTAAAGCCATTCCCTGAGAGACTTTATGCTGTTCCCCCAAGAATTGCTAATGGAAAAGTTTCTGGAGTGTCTGTTGAGGAATATCAGGAAGACAACAAGAAATGGAAGAAACACGTTAGTGCTTATAAGAAGATCAACAAATTCCTAGACACGGGAAGGTACCGCAACATTATGGACATGAATGCTGGACTAGGAGGTTTTGCAGCAGCACTTCACTCTCCCAAGTTTTGGGTTATGAATGTTATGCCAACAATAGCTGAGAAGAATACTCTGGGAGTTATATATGAACGGGGACTGATTGGCATCTATCATGACTGGTATGTACAACTAGGGTGGAAGAATGATCTATTTGACTGATATTGAGATGATGTGTAGTTCTCGCTGGCTCCCTCATAATCTAACTTTTTAGAAATTATTCTCATTGTCTCCCTCATGGTCTGAAATTATTCTCATTGTCTCCCTCATGGTCTAACTTTTTAGCAATTCACTCTGTGTTTACTCTTGTCATGCAATTTCAGATAGTAGTAGACTGCTCAGTGTTAATCTTGCAGTTTTTCCTTTTTAGACTTTTGATTTAGCCGGCAAAGGACCATGATAGGAACTCTTTTTTTTCCCCTGGTTCAATCTGTCTTGTTTACATGCTGAGCTAAGAATCTAGACTTCCACCCATGTAAATGTCTAAATAAGTTCAAATAGATGACTACTGCATTTCATTTATGATGAAATCATCTCTTATGATTCCGTAAAAGTGTTTCACAAATGCACCTAAGATTCATATATATCAAAGTAATTTTCTCATTTGTTTCTATCAGAAAAAAATTCCTGATTTATTGAATGAATTGGCAAAAGGGATGTCAAGATTATGCAGTATGCTATTTGAGAAAGTAGCCTGTATCAGATTTGTCTTTGTTTTTTTTACAAGGAAGATACTAGTGTTATGTTTTACTTTATTCTATTTTATTTATCTTCCTTGTGTGAAAGAAAGCTTTCTTTCTAATCATATAGTTATCTTCTGATTCAGGTGTGAAGCATTTTCTACATACCCAAGGACATATGATCTCATTCATGCTAATGGCCTTTTCAGTTTATACAAGGACAAGTAAGTATTTTAATCTTCATTATTTTATTTATATTGCTAATTAACTTCTTAGCATGTTCTTCATTGACATAGAAAGCCTAATAGCACTGTCTAGTTGGCCTTGCCTAGTTGGCTACTTAGCAGCTCCTTTATGAAGGTCTTATTGTTGGCATTGCCTAGTTGGTTACTTAATTAACGCGACTTAATTGCTTCTACGCACAAATTCTCTTTTCCTCCTGAAGCACATGAAACAACTAAAAATTGTCTCGTTTATAAGTAAAGGAACAAGCTGGTGGTCCATAGGGTAGTTTAGACAAATCATCTTCAAGTTACATTGTTATTGCTGACTTTGATTCCCAATTTTTGTTGCACTCTATAGGGTTAGCAAATCTGGTAAACAACTTGTAGAATACTGTGCCTTTTGACAGACAAAATGACCAATACACATACCTAGTTACTGCATTTTCATTTCTGTGATTGCCAGGTTTTGCGACTGTGTCTTGGTTAGTATGTGTTCCTGTAGTCTTTCACGACAAACTCCCTATTCTGATGAACCCTTCTGACCAAGCAGATAAAGTCTTAGGAGGTCTTTTGTCATCGTATTAGAGGGTGTAGGTGTGAAGACAAAGTTGCATTTGTGAAGGTTAATTTGATGAGAATAATATTAAAACAATAGAAATTATTTTACTCAGGTTCAAATACTTGGACTAGGGAAACTTTTTGCCGTTTAAATAAAAGGGTCTAATTAATTGGGATACAATAAAAGCGAAGGTAGCTTGAGTAAATATACACCGATAGTTAATGATCAGCCACTAGTAACCATCTCAAGATCGAGTATGGTATAACGACTGATATTTGAAGTATTAGTAGAAGTTTTTGTGCGCGAAATCCACTGTCATTTTTCCTTATTCGTAATTGCATTCTTGTTGAAATAGTAATGCCAACTTGTATTGACTGCTTTCTTATTGTATAGGTGTGAATTTGAAGACATTCTCTTAGAGATGGACCGTATTTTGCGTCCAGAAGGAGCTGTCATTCTTAGAGACAATGTAGATGTACTGATCAAGGTGAGGAAGATAATTGGAGGCATGAGGTGGAACCTCAAATTGATGGATCATGAGGACGGTCCCCTTGTTCCCGAGAAAATACTGGTTGCTGTCAAACAATATTGGACTCTTGGTGATACCAACTCCACGTCCTCGCAATGAGATGCCACGGAAGATGTTTTGTCTGACCATTTGAACTCGTATGGATCAGGAAGACCAACATCTTATGAATACAAAATCCACGGTTATGCAAAGATTTTTTTTGATCGAGCAGGGTCCTTGAGAGGAGGCTCCTCGGCGTATCTTTAGTCTTGATGGATCCATAAATTATACCAGATGATCTAGCCTTTTTTTATTGTTTTCATTTACTTCTCTGTTCCATGTCTCGTTAGATAGCGACTCTAAAAACTGAGCAACTTGGTATTCTTATGAAGCTTTTCGAAAGTCCTTAGGAACACTTCTTCCCTCGATATACACTGTAATGTTGTTCAATTATAGTGGAACCTTTGGATATGGATGTAGTTGATTTCTTATATAGTACTATCTTGATTTAGTAATTGTGTTTTCTTTATCTTTAAAAAATAACCCTAAACTTACACCAAATTATAATTTTGATCTTAAACTTTGATAGTCCACAAATAAGACCTTTAATTATTCAAAACCCGAACAAATATGATCTCCGATTTTGGGCTGACTTGGAGAGAGGTCATATTTATGCAGTTTTGAATAGATAAAGGTCATATTTGTGCACTGTCAAAGTTTTATTTTTTGTGTTAAAATGACGTTTTTATTATTATTATTATTATTATTATTATTATTAAGCCACTAGGAGGGGTCGAACCCACACAATAGGGTGAAGGAAGCGTCCAAGAAGAGCAAATAACACCACTGGGCTATCTAAGTGTCTTGTTTTATGTGGTTCAACATTAATATACGTACATAAATATACATTTTCTATCTTATATATATACAACATAATTTTTTTACTGAGGGGGTTCGAGTGAACCCCATGGCAACCATGTAGGTCCGCCCCTCGTTAATTTAATAACGTTTTAATAACGTTAATTTAATAACATTTTAATTACGTTAATTTAATATACTACTATTACTATCCTTAATAACATTAATTTAATAACGTTTTATTAAAACTATAATTTTTTTTATTATTAGTATAGTTTCATCTTTAATTTAATATTTAAATAAATAATATTTAGATATATTATATAACTTAAATTCGTCCTCTGCTTTATAATATATATATACATACCCGCTCGATTTTTTCATATGAGGCTGACCCGCCTAATTAATAAATCTTCAATATTTCTTTTTTCCGCAATGACAAGAAATTAGATGTCATTTTCATTTTTGAGCCGAAAATAATGAAAAAATAATAGCGAAGAGTCATTTAAAGGTCATATTTGTACAATTTTAAATAGTTAAAGGTCATATTTATGTATTATGCCCTTAGATTTTTAGCTGGACGCGCCTAGTTTTGCGTGTTGAACACACGTTTTGCCACGTAGGATTGGAGGTCATATTTGTGCAGTTTTGAATAGTTAAAGGTCATATTTGTGCACTGTCAAAGTTTAAGATCAAAATTATAATTTGATGTGAAGTTTAGGATGATTTATGTATTAACTCTTAATAGAATGAGGGGGAGTTATAGCTTTAAATTTACATGAAGAGACATCCTCGAGAGAAAAAGTAAACAATGCATAAAATGAAACGGAATAAGTGGTAAGGAACCAATAACTAATCAAGAAACCACAGGACACAAATCTTATTACAAAAATTTGGATTCATTGTGCACTTCTATGTTTGAGGTTTTTGTACCTCAAGTTACACTTGACAAGCAGGGGTGGAGCTAGAGTTTTAGTAACACATTGTACAGATTTTGTAAATTGTATTTTCCAGAATTTCAGAACTCATACTCAATTTTAGATCAGTTTGCCTGTCTTTGAATGACAAGCTATTGAGTTGTCACTTGAACACTAGTATTGACAATGGGGTACAATGAATTGAGACAAATTTTGTTACAAAGTGAAGCTAAGACCTAAATACAAAGAATTAGCCATCAGCGTCTAAAATTAAGCCCAAAACGTAATCTCTATCAGTATCATACTTACATCCATTCATAGCCCGAGAAAGAACTTATTTCTCAGAATTATATGTAGTACATGAGTCGTGACCACCAAAATCATGTCAGGACTTCCCCACACTGTTTAATAATTTTTGTCTAATCATTCAGTATTTGAAATAAACTGGTTCGACTAATTCATATTTGCACCTAGTAGACCCATTGAGGGATAAATCGCTCCTACGAAAAGTTCTCATTTTTTAGTGCTCGAACATGAGACTTCTAACCTGACGCTCATGACGGAGGGCAGACTGATGAGGATAGGTCAAAGAGAAGGACTGACATGCTTTGAGCTGACAAATTTCTGAAGAAGGGTGCATGTTAGACCTTAGGTGCATCTTAAGAAAGCGAAGATCTTTATAACCTATAAGACATACAACAAGTTCACATATTAGGCTCGCCTTTGTGTTCTATGATGCGTTTAGAGATTTGTTGGATCAAAACGGACAATATATGCCATTGGCTTAGACTGTAACATCTAATTAAGTGCGGAGGAATCCCAACGATCCTACGCCACCGCTCGATGGTGGACTACCCCACCTTACATGTTGCTTACTGATTTGTGAAATCTTGTGTCGTGTGCATCAAGTAGTATGTGAATCTGTGGCTCTGCAGGAGAATTTGCCGACAAGTAGCATGAATACATGAATGATCAACATTATTGATACCAAATTAGTTAAAATTTTATTATCTGTTCATACACAGACTTGATTGTAAATGTTGTTAGATATTGTGAATCTTGTGTGGCCAGCAGTCTTTATGGGCCAAAATTCATAAACCACCATTAAATTGACTTGTTCTTATTGTGTTATAACTTGTGATAGCTAAAGCTCAAGCTAATGTGGGGTAACTGCATTGATATGAAATATGAATTTGTTTCATTGATTTCTAACCCCATCTACTTTTATTACACCATATTTAAAACAAATTAAATATATTCCACAAAGGACAAGCAAATATTCTGCTAGATAATAAATTCAAACAGTACATTTTTATAAGTGATTTTACTATAGAAATTATAGCTTTATGGTTGTTAATTGTAAAGCTGAAATAAATAGCCACCTAGAATATCATTACATGGTAAGCTTGTTTGGTATAGTGGAAGTCATTTTCTAAAGAAAAAAATATTTTCCTCGAAAGAACGTTGAGTTTTAGTTTGAACTGAAATACAGTTTAAGATTAATTTAGAGAATATAGATGAAAGTGTAAAGTCTACTACTTTTCAAAAGTGGGAAGGTTCTTATAGGTTCTAAACCTCTAAGGCTGTGTTCAGTATAGAGAAAATATTTTCACCAAAAAGTAATTTTCTTATGTATTTTCCGGCGTTTGGTAAGTAGGCAGAAAAGTTATTTCTTGAGCATTTATGTACAATCTAGAAAATATAATCAAAGATATGGTGGTTTGGGGTGCGGGTTAGTCAGTAACGGAGTCAAGATTTTTATTAAAGGGGTTCAAAAGTGTACATATGAACTAATCGAAAGCGGTTCAACATCTAGTAGATATATACATAAAAAATAATTTTAATCATGTAGATATAGTGTAATTTTTTGCCGAAGGAGATTTGAATGAACTCGTAAGTGTATGCTAACTCCGCCCCTGAGGGTTAGTGATAAGGTGAGGGCAGGAGTGGGACCTGGTGGAGTGTTGGGTATGAAGAGGAGATAATTAGCGTGAAAATGACACTCATGGAACTTGTTTTCTTTACTCCTATTATGTAAGTCATTATCCTTATTCTTAAGGAATTTATTTTCCCGGATAGGCCCTTTCTTGATCCCATACATAGTGGGATTTATAGTACATTAGACTACATTTTTTTCAAGAGAAAATAGTTTTCATAAAATTTGACCAATCAAACATGAAAAAATTAGAAAACATTTTAAGAAAGAAAAATAGGAATAACTTTTTTATCCTAGAGATAAAATCTGCGCACATTCTACTATCCTAAGACCACACTTGCGAAATCACACTCCTATTATTGATGATTTTCCTCCATACCAAACACGCCCTAAAATGTGGGATAAGTGTCAAAGAAAAATCACAATCTGATGTTAACTCTAATAGGTGAAGGAAGAAAAAGGGGTGTAGCTTTATTAAGCACCATCAACTTCAATAGTGAACTGGCTTCCTTTTTCCTTTTCCCTTTTCCTCCCATGTTTCCATCATATTTGCATCCAAACTATATTTTAATCAGTTTCCTATTGTAATTTAGTGCTTCCAAGTTCCATCACAAAGCACTTTCCCCTCACCTATTTTTGGTTATCTTACATTAAACAAAAAAGACTTACCTCTCACACAAATGCAAAACTTAGTCTCCAATATGGCTATGGTCAAACTAGTAGAAGCCACCAAAAGTGGTACCAATCTTCTTGATGCCTCATTTTCTTCTTACTTGAATGATACTGAAGGAACCATTGTACTCAATCTTGAATCAACTAGAAATTTGAGCAAGAAAGCAGGTGATGAAGAAATTGACATCTTTAGTGCAGAAAAATATTTCAATGAAGGGGTTGATCAAGAAAATGATGAGCCACAAAACAAACACAAGTTCAATGATCAGCCAGTTGTTAATATAGTTTCACTGCAACAAAAGACTAGACCTTTAACTCCAAGTGTTCATTCAGAATCAAGTTGGAATAGCAGAAGTGCATTGCTGCAGAAGATTTCAAGAAATCATCATCAGCCACTGCCGACAAAGGTTAATAATCAGTCTTATGGCAAGAAATTCCTTGCAAGAATTGGCTGTAATTGTTATTGCAAAGACAAGAACTCTGTTGAGGTAGATGATCAACTTTCCGAAAACAGTTCTAACAGGGGGAAATATCATGGCAAATCAAAGCAAAACCCCATCAAGACTAGAAGTTCTGAGTCCACTACAATAGGAGCTAATCATCAAGACTTGCACTTCAAGAAAATTGATGAATTGGGACTTGGACTGAAAACAGATGAGCGTTTTGTCGTTCCTGTTTTCGATCCTAAAGGTGGAAATCCAGGGGTGAAGAAACTACCCCAACAGGAAGAAGAATCAAGAAAGTCTCTAGAAGTGTTTGGATTTCCAATAACAGAGAAAGAAAGAAGTAAATTCAGCCTTGAGAAAAAGATAAGCATGTTAACATGGGATGCAATTGTTCCAAAAGCTGAAGAAATCGATATCATCAACATAGGGGCAAGTTCAAATGGAACATATGAGGATGATTATGCAGAAAGTGATGCAAGTTCAGACTTATTTGAGATTGAAAGTTTCCCAAGCAACAATACAGCCAATCCAAGTCTTGTTAGACAAGGCTCAGATGGCATGTCTTGTTATGCTCCAAGTGAAGTTAGCATTGATTGGAGTGTGGTCACTGCTAGTGCAGCTGATTTCTCTATAATGTCTGATTCAGAAGATTTCAAAACACCCTCAATTAGAACCAATCCCAATAACAGAATTGCCCACAGTGGGAGAGACAAAACGAAACGTCGATCAGGCATACTTCTGGGATGCAACAGTCATAAAGCTGTAGGAGTTGTGGGAGATGCATATAAAGCTAGTGAAAAAACATCAGTAGAGTTGCCTCAGAGGAACTTAAAGAGTCATGAGCCTATTATGCCAATGACAAGGTTTCATGCTGAGAGCAAAGTGAGTCGATTCGATGGAGGAAATAGGAAATTACATGATTTTACGACAAGATCAATTGCTAGCACATATACTGGACGTCCTGCAGATTTCTTGTATATTTAGAAGTGGAAAATTTTGTGTGTGTATTAGAACTTGATGTGACTTTAGTATTTCCACTTTTTTATAACCGTGGTGTCGGGTCAGCTTGGATGCACCTTTACTAATTCCACGGAATACCAACAACAAGTACCAGGTAACTTTATTAGTATTTCAAATTTTTGTCTATGCAGTTGAAGAATAAATTAATAAAGTTAGGAGTATTTTTGTTAGTGCTTGTTCTTGTTCTAGTGTGTAACTGAGATTCATAGTTTTTAAGTATTTGTTGTGAATTGAACTGTCCAAAGTTTGGATACATCCTGTTGATTTTGTAATTGTGTTTTTGGCTTATTACCAAAGCTAATGTAACTGAATAATGATATTGTCCTTTATATCTTTTCTTAGCTTATTTCACTCTCTTTTAATAATTATTTCTCTTTTCTCTCGTAGTACTTCTTTGCTTTTTGAGCCGATGGTTTATTGGAAATAGTCTCTCTACCTTATAACTATAGTGGTAAGATATGCGTACATCCTTCAGACGCCACTCGTGAAACTACACTGTGTATGTTTGGTTTGTTGTAAATAATCATTTCTCTTTAATTTGCAGAACACTAAAAGAACCAAAATTGTGAATTTTCTTAGTTTAGCTCTCTTTATTGTATAATGATGATTTTACTGGATTGTAAATAATGTCCCACGTTGAAAGTAGATAAGAAATAATATTAGTCGTTTAATAGTATGAAGCCTTTTGAGAAAGACAATTTGAGTGTGGTGAGTGGTGTAGAGTTAGCGGAGATATGCGAACAAAGTCCCATAAGAAAAGAAGACGTTATACGTGCGTGAATACTCTTAATATTATGAGGTCTTCTGAGAAAAATACATTATATGTGCGTGAATCTATTATCTATAATTTATAATATATTAAAAGTGTGAATATCTTTAGGAAAATGATTTGAACATTTTATCCTTGATTAAAACACTCCATAATAGACAAAATCATCTTTTCAATGTTTGATTAAATTATTATTTAATTATTTTAATAATATTAACTATAATATTGAATCCTAAAATATATATAAAAAGAAAAAATTAAGAGTTCTAAAATATTTGATAACAAATAAATATTAGGGTAAAAAGAATTAGAAAAAATTTTTATTGAACTCCTACGATTTAGGAACCATACGTGTGTATGACTTCTAATTTTTTTTTTTTTTTAAAAGTAAGATAATGAAATTCATTTTGTATTAAACAAAAAGCAAAGCAAAAGTCCCAAAAAACTATAAACAATGTACAGTAAATGTCTATTTGTACTAATTTATTATTTGATGAATTCTTATTATTCTAAAGTTTGGTAGTTATTTATGGGGAAAAAAATGTAAACTTACCATATTTAGATAATTTTTTTGAAAATGTTTTGGACTTTTATAAAGTGAAAATTTTTCTACAACAATACAATAACATCTTCAATGAACATATGAAAAATTAAAAAAAAAAAACTTTTGGTCTTTAATTATTTGCTTTAGAATTATTTTTTACATCAAGAAATACTTTTGTAATATTTAATTTACTTTAAGGTGCATTGATTTTGTAGGTATCTTAAAGATGGATGATGATGATAATATATATAGACAGCTGAAGATCCAAATTTTAAAAGGTGATTAATTTTCGCGTGATAATTTTTAGTTTTGAATGATATAAATTATTGTAGCTATTCATTCTTATTCTTTTCATTTAACGATCTTTTCTTTATCTCCTTTTATGATATAATATATAGTTTATCAAACTTTACGATAAAGAAAAATTAGTATGATGAAAAGCATAATTAAATCTGGCATGGACAAAGAGACACAACAAGAGACAAATAAGAGAACGAGCGAGCGTTTCTCAAAAAATATTCAAAGTACGGAAGAGTTGATAAACATACGAAGCACGAGGTTTGACTAAATTAAACTCACCTTTTGAGATTAATTTTTTTCTAATAATATTTTGAAAGTATAATAAGAATAATTTCTCTTTTGGTTAAATTTTTTTCATCTCATATATATTTAACATTACTTGAATTAAGAAGTAGTGTTTGATAGATGTTGTCACCAAGGTAAGTTAAAGATGTTAGGCATTATGAAAAAGTTCATAAACTTTTCTCCAAAAATATTCATGAATGAAGTAAAAATTCAACATATAATACAATCCTTGAGTCTATTTGACAGGACATACTAAGTATCAGGTTGACTAAATTAAACTACATCTACAATGTATTAAATTCAATAACCACTTGAAATTATTGGTGGTAAAATATATATGTGCTAATAACAAAATATATATTTTGAACTTTTTACACTTCATTAAAAACCTTCATATTAGATAAAATCATCTAATTTTAAATATTTAAAAGCTACACGTGCAAGGCACGTGCGGCTAAACTAGTTCTCTAACTATTATGAGGTCTTCTAAGAAAAATAGGAAGGTATAGAAAGAGCTACAATTTAACTCATTAGTTTAGTTCAATAGTCTTTTCCATTGCCGTGCAAAATGAAACCCTATTACTATCTATTATCTAGCCATAAATTTTAGAAGAATATTAGACTTTTCATAAGGTTTTGCAATTTTGTGACAACAATGTTTAAAGCTCATTAGGGGAAAAAACTTAGCCACATATCGTGTTTACACCAAGCTAATGCATGCATGCCATGTGTTTGAATGTAGAGTTCATTTTACTTAATCATACTTAATTAACATGCATTATACTTCATTAAATTACTTAATCATGATAAATTATATTTGTTTGAGTAAAGAACGAATGTAGGTTAAGTAGGCCTAATTGATTGAAAGTAGCTAAAGAATTATTTTTCAACTAATAGAGTATCAGGATCAGGGGCGGATCCAAGATTTTCAGTGAGGGGGTTCAGTAGTACATATACGGACTAGTCGAAGGGGTTCAATCTCTACTATTTATACATAAAAAAAAATTTACCATGTAAAAATAGTATAATTTTCCGACGAAGAGGGTTCGGTTGAACCCCCTGGACCCTATGTAGATCCACCACTGATCAGGGACCCCTTCGCATTGTTTTAGGATTTATTTCCACCTTTTACTATAGAAAAAAATTATTGACTTTCTAAGCGGTTTTCCCTAAAGGGGGTCCTGGTATTTCAAGGGATTTTGGGGCAAAATTTACTATATATGTTATTTGATGATAAGGCGTGAGATCAACGTCAACTCTCACTTTCAAAATCAAAGTCAAAAGTCACCTTTTTTATTTGAAAAATAAAAATATTAAAACTTGTTATAAATATACCATGTATAGTGAATGTCTACTTTACCATATATAGTGAATACCTAATTTACCATATATTGTGTATGTCTATTTATGGAAAAGTTACAAACCTCAAAGTTAGTTTTTCCGTATAAATAAAGAGGTTTTGCTTCATTGTAATTCACCCCATCAAGAGATCCATTAAGAGAAATAACAATTACTCTCTATTCTCTCTACTCTTCTTCTTTATTCTTTAGTTATTTCATAACACGTTATCAACACGATTTTCTAACCAACTGAGGTGAGATTATAAATCTGAAGGATTTCAAGGTTAGCAATTCTTTATGTTATACTTCTTTTGCTACTACAAATATAATTATTATTGAATTTGTGGAAAAACAATTAGTTTGGAACCATTTATGTTTTAAATTTATTACTCAAGAACAATATTATCAAAAGGGATGATAATATGTTGGGTTTAAGTCCCATCAATTTATGCCTAAGACGTCTTTATATGGGTAAGACGTTGAGTTTGAATCTCAATGCACCACATTGTTGATATTATGATGGCTAAGGCAAAATAATGGGTGTTTGATGAAAAGTCATGAAAATCGACCCATTGAATATGCTCCATTCCATGAAGTGAATGTGGTAGCAATATATGATAAGTCTGAAATATGACAACTTACTTCATTCTTGAGGTGTATGTGGTAGCAGTGCATAATATGTCTGAAAGAAGACAAGTGATTGAATGCACGAATATACGCGTGGAGGGACAATATAATAATGATCATCAAAAGTGATGATATTTTCGCACACGTATTATGATCATAAGATATGTTAGAAAAAAATTCTCTAGATCACATGTATGCCTCGATTTGCTCCTGAAGTAGCAATATCATGACAGAGGTTATTAGTTATCAAAATTTGATAGACTTAAGACACGATTATATTTCATTCCTGGGGAATGAGGATTTTGATTGTTTCTATACAAACGTGCACTTGATTGTGATGGTATCACAACTCACCTCCGAAAGAGGCAGAATAACTGAGAATAATAATTTTGAAATCTATTTCTAAAGTAGTAAATCTGAAATTTATTCATGTAATAGTAAATATGAAATTTACTAAAGAAAAAAAAATACATGTCATGGTAAACTTGGAGTTTACTAATATAAAAGTTCAAAAGTAGACATGAACTATTGAGACATCCCATAGATATGCATATTAAGTATTAAATACATATTGAAGAATTCAAAAATTCTTCTTGAGCTTTTAATGTTTTTCTTGTTCTCATGATAAGTTGGTTGGACCAACTAATTTTGGGATTGGAATTTGAAAAATATAGAAGGTGAATAAGGGCCCGTTCACCTATCATGTGATATGTTGAAAAGATGCATCAATAAGATGATCACATGTATATTCATGGTCAACCTACGTTTGACATTCATAAAGTTACTTATTCAATATAAATTGAGCATGATTTTCAGATTGTGTAATCAAGATAATTTATCTTGATGATGCTGGTTTAGCATTGAATGCTTTCCATAAATATCTGAACCATTACTAATAAGAACAAAGTTTTATGTATTGATATGAAATATGATATATTGCATACAATAGCACTTGTATGCATTAGACCAATATATTATGATTATTTCTTCCCTCTCAATTGGTTTAAGGTCAGGAACCAACTATTCCATCTAATAGTTTTGATGTGTGGTATAAGATTAATAAATATACCATGATGCACAAAGATGGATTCCTCAAAGAAGATGGAGGATGTATGTTAGTTTTCCTAACATAAGGGGGAGATTATAAGCAGCTATGAAATATGTTAAGAATTATCATCAGATCCTCATCCAAAAGATAATTCAAGTCAAATGTCGAAAGCAACTCATATTTAGCTGCAAATGCTCCTATTTTGTGTCCTTAAAGGATAAAGTCTATGCATGCGTGAAGCATGATATAACAATTGGTTCCAAATGAAATAATCCTTGAAAAGGATAAGGAGCAAATAATCATAATAAGAAGGCAATGTGCTTTTGAAGAGTCTACGATATAACACTTCATAAAACCTTATGAAAGGTTCAGGTACCTGAAAATAATGAAGTGATAAGATATCAAAATATTATATCACATTGCGAACCGATATAAAATGATATATCATCGACGATATCTTTGATACAATATTAACGTAATATTGTGAAAATTACGAGGATCTGAATTCTACATTTATTTAAGCATGCTGACATAGAAACATTATCAAGTGACATGAAAGGATCCATTTTGGTAAGCATAAAACTTATTTGATTTGCAGTCCAGACACTTGAAGATGTCACTCATGAAATGTTGGATATTGTCACTTAACAAAACTTATGTGAAAAACTTTTAAAGATTCAAAATGCTTGAAGCATATAAAAGTTTCTGGGAAACTTATTTAAAATCCTTATATTGTATAAGCTTATAGCTTGAAAATTATTGAAATTTTTGGAGGGTTTTCAAAAGCAAATAGATTATTTGCTGAAATGAAAAATATACCAATTTGGATTGGTGATGAAGTATCATATCTTAGTGCAATTGATGCACTCATGTACCTTGTAAATACTAAAAGGCCTATAGCCTTTTCGGTTAATATGTTAGCAAGGTATATTTCTTCTCCTACTAGGAGACATCAAAATGAGATTAAACACATGAGTTTGTTTTATTCTAAAGATTGCAGTCTCGATCTTATTGGTTATGCTGATGCTGGGTATTTATTTAACCCGCATAAATCTAGATCTCAAAATACAATGTGTTCACATGTGGAGATACTGTCATATCTTAGAGATATACAAAGCAGTCTATCTAGACACTTTATCGAACCATAATGAGATAATAGCTATTCATGAAGCAAGATGAGAATGAGTATGGTTGAGATCCATGAGACATCTCATTCGAGAAAAATGTGGCGTGAAATGTGACAATGTACCCACAATTTTATACGAAAATAATGCAACATGCATAACACATCTTGATGGAGGATTCATAAAAGGAGATAGAACGAAGCACACTTTATCAAAACTTTTCTACATACACGAGCTTCAAAATAATGGTGATATTAACGTGCAACGGATTCGTTCAAGTGACAATGTGATTGTTTTATTCACCAAGTCTCCTTCAATTGCAACTTTCAAGAAGATGGTGTTCAAGGTCGGGATGCAAATGTTCAAGGATGATCTCATTAGGGGGATTTAATACGCGTTGTACTCTTTTTTCCTTACGAGGTTTTGTCCCACTGGGTTTTCCTTTTAAGTTTTTTAATGAGGCAGCCTATATGCATATTGTTAGAGATGTGTACTCTTTTTCCTTCACTAGATTTTTTTTTCACTGTTTTTTTCTAGTAAGGTTTTAATGAGACACATTATCTATCAATTAGAAATTCAAGGGGGAGTGTTATAAATATACTATATACAGTGAATATCTACTTTACAATATATAGTGAATACCTACTTTACCATATATTGTGTATGTCTATTTATGAAAAAGTTACAAACCTCAAGATTAGTTTTTCCCTATAAATAAAAGGGTTTTGCTTCATTGTAATTCACTCCGTCAAGAGATCCATCAAGGAAAATAACAATTACTCTCTATTCTCTCTACTCTTCTTCTTTATTCTTTAGTTATTTCATAACAAAACTGATAATAAACGATAATCCTATTATATTTCCTTCATGAATGTCTTAGCATTTCAACCTACCTCATAGAATTAATTGGATGTGTTCACTAGTGGAGGGTCCCTAATAATGAATATTACTCAACTATCACTCTTTTCCTAAAAAAAATACAAAACACCTCAAAAATATTCTTCTCTCTTAGTTGACATGCCATGTCATTAAAATCACCATTTTAAAATAATAAATCATTTAATTCATCAAACTCATTTACTCAAAATTATAACTTTATTCTTTTTTAAAAAATGCATTAGTTTAATTTTCCTGTTTAGAAATTCTTTACCATACTTAATCTTTATCATATTATTTTACATGCAAATTAAAATCTCTAGATAACTTAAGTAATTTAGTGATATTATTTTCTTTAGAAAACAACTGATCTTTGTATACAATTATATATAAAAATCTGAATGGTTATCTAGGAAAATAACTCTAGAAAAAAAGTATGAATACCTAAGTATGAGAATTTCTTCTTAATAAATTCATATATATTTGTAAAAAGATAAAACTATTATTTTGGTTAAATGATTTTGCGGAGTTAATATGTTTATTATTTTTTTTAAAAATGATGGTTTACTGACATGACATGCTAATTAGAAGTGAAGGAAACTTTCGAGGTACTTAGTGATTTTTTGAGAAAAATATTGATAACTGAGTGATATTGTTGTCTTAGCAAAAACAAAATGTGATTCTTATAAGCGACTCCAAAAATATTTATAACAATCCAAGAAAATAACTTTAGAAAAAAATTGAAAGTTTAAGTAATGATAAAAGATTTCTAAGCATGAAAATTTCTTCTTAATAAATCAATATATTTTTTTTTAAAGAAAAGAATAAGAATATAATTTTGACTAAATAAGTTTGATGATTTAAATAAGTCTATTATTAAAAAAAATAATTTAATAACATGACCCACCAATTAGTAGAGAAAGAGACATATAAGATACTTGTTTTTTTTTTTTTTTTTTTTGAGAATAATAGTGATAGTTGATTCATATTATTATCTCTAAAAAAATAAAAATAATTTTTGTAGAAAATTCAAAAAATATGAGTGTCCATTGAGAAAATAAAAATATATGTCAAGTTTTAGTATCGATAAATTTTTTCTAAGTATAATTTTTTTTAATAAACTAATGCATTTTTTCAAAGAAAAAAAGAATTATAGTTTGATTAAATGAGTTTGATGAGTTAAATAGGTCTAGTCTTTTTTTTTTAATTTTTTTTTTATCGACATTCATGTCAACTAAGAGATAAGACGACTTTTGAGGTGGTTACTATTTTTTGAGGAAAAAAGTGATAGATGAGTGATATTATGATCCTAAATAAAACATAAGTGATATTTGAAAAAAAATTATAAAACTTAGCTGACTATTTAGGAAATTCACCCTTAAAACTCTATTTTCATACAATGATTTTCATATTCATTAAAAAAAAAACAGAAAATCAAACTAGATAAAAAATAAATAAAATAATTTAATTAAATTTCTCAAAATATGTACAAAGTATAAACTATACTACATAATTAAAAGTTGAACTAAAATTAAACAACTACAAACGTAAAAAAGAAAAAATATAACTAACAATTAATAAATAAATTTGTACAAATTAATTTTTATTTTCTTAATTACATATTACTACATTTGGAAATTATTTAATTATGTAAGTAATTTTCAATTTAGAAAATAATTATAAATAGAACACATAAATTATCTATTTTCATGTATTGGGATGATTTTTAATGTATTGGAAAATGATATAATAAATAAAGTAATTTTAGAAATTCAAATGTTGAATAAAAAGGATAAAAATAACATAAAACTAACTAGTTTATAGTGTGAATATGATTTATTATTATTATAATCAAATTATGGCCATAAGGATTTTTTCTAATGGACAAGGTATATAGCAATAGCATACCCTACCGTAATACTGAGAGACACTGTTATGTTACGAAGTCGACAAAAGTTAATAATTTATTGTAAAATTCAGCAAATAAAAATAATTTTAACTCTGTTCTCATAAATTAAAAATCTTAGCTCAGTGGCTATGTATAATTAGTTACCATCACTGGCTCGTGTTTTTCTTGCAAGACATTCCATAAAGTTATTTTGTTTTCTGAAAGTGAATTTAATATGGTGGGGTGGACTATTTACTTCCTGTTAATTAATTCCAACTTGTCATGAAAGTGATACTTTGTGTTCCTCGTGGCTTAAGTACTTTAATAAGGGCTGGTTTGGTTCATCCTTGTCCAACCATTATATAAAAGAGAGTATATGTATTTAGTAGGCAAAAAAATATCCATTAGCAGGTAAATTATTATATGTTGATAAGCTTTAAAAGTTTTGACATGCTAATAAATTAACCATCTAATCGATTGATCCATGGGATATATCATGAAATTGATAGATATTTCTTTTATTGCTAAACAACTTAGAGAGTGTTCTGGAAAGCTTGCAACTTATTTCATATGTTTTAAATTATCTGTTTTATTTCTCCTTTATACGTTTTTTTTTTTAGAAAATATTAATTAGGAGGAGTTTTTGATTATTTTACCTTTATTCATGTCTGAAAATATAATCTCTATTTATTAAAAATCTACTTTATTTATGTGTCATTATCACTCCATAATCGAGTGTTTGTAGTTTTCAAGAGCAATTACGTGCTACAAGATAAAATGAGAAAAAAATAACTAACTTGTCAAAATTTTTTAAAATAAATAATTTATGAAAACTGTTTTTAAAAATTATGACAAATAATTTGATACAGAGGGAGTCCATCATACCAATTATAAGTACTATGTGATTTGAATAAAATTTTTATTGGACTACTCACTGATATCTATTTTGATATTTAAAATATCATTCATAAAATAAAATCCCTAACTCCCTTTTCCTATGTATATATCCATATATGTCTTTTTCATTTAACTACTTAGGATAAAATTGATTTTAAAAATGTATTAAAATTGAAGATGACTCAAACATAGATAATGCATAGAATAAAGCCAGCTGGTCTTTTCGAGTGACTTTTCAGTCTCAAACTTTACAGATGAGTCAATTCTCAACAATAGCTGCAAAGTATATTTGCTATAAAATTAGTCCATAAAATCAAAATCTTAATTTGTCTAAGTTTGTGCTAATTGTTGATCCATTTATTTCTTAATTCAATCAATTTTAGCTCATTAAAGTTTGCCTCATATCTACCTCAAGTTTATTCATAAAAATCTTGTTAAAAGATTTTCAATAAGATATTTTTATTTGATATGTTATATATAATCATCGTAATAAAAGATAATAATTATAAGATATTAAAATATTTTAAAAGGATATAAAAAAACTTATTAAGAATCGGGTGAGTTGAATTATGACTTGCATTCTAACCCATTTCAACTCCACTCTTTCCACCCCAATTAACTTTTAGACGGATTAATAACCCATCAATTTATTGATTCAGTCTATCTTAATCCGTATAAATTCAATTAAACCCACTCATTTGCCACTCATTGGTAGGGTTATCCACTATGATCTCAATTATTAGTTACTTTTATCTCACTATTTGAATTGACATTAATATTATTGAAAGTAGACGAAGAAAAAATTGCACGAGGACGACAAAAACATGTTCACATGGGTGACAAAAACAAAGAGGGATAATTATAGTATATTTCGATCATATTGATAAACTAGGTTCTGAAGGTTCGTGTTAGCACGGACTCAATATATATTATTTTTTATTATAATTTAAGTGACATAAATAAAATTAAATAATTAATTATATTTTTAATATGTTTTAAGATTTTTTAAGTTATTAGCTATTATAATCTATAATACTTTTTCGATATTGTAATTTACTATTTTAAATTGTTTGCTATTATAATTTATAATATTCTTCTTGTTCAAACTTTTGTGATATTGATATTCATTTTATATTTTAAAAGTAATTTAATTTTTTAATTATTGTAATTTATAATTATTTTTTCTATTCAATTTAAGCGACACTGACATAATTTCGAGAGTCAATAAAACATCACTATTGAAGTAGCGAAACCAGCACATTTTGAATGACTCATAATAACTAGTTAGAAGTGATATATCAAAATTGATATAAAACATATTTGTGAAATTTTTTTAAGTGGGCTTCATATAAGATGTCAAATTAATTTAAAACATTAAGAGTTAATTTATCATTTTATATTTATTTTATCTTTTTTTAATTTAATAGTATTAATTTTTTAATACTTAGATGCCTTATAATAATTACTCAGGGGTGATATAGTAAAATTATGATTGAAGCAGCTGAAGCAAACACGTCATAAATATCCGTTTTACTTTTTTTTTTAAAAATAAATTTTATTAATTTTTTAATACATAAATATCATATAATAATTAATTAGGGGTGATCTTTTAAGTGAACCTCATATAAGATGTCAAATTAATTTAAAACATTAAGAGTTAATTTATTATTTTATATTATTTTTATCTTTTTATTAAATATTATTAATTTTTTTAATACTTAGATGACTTATAATAATTACTTAGGGGTGATATAGTAAAATTACGGTTGAAACAGCTGAAACAGATATGTCATAAATATCTGTTTTACTTTTTTTTTTTTAAATTAAATTTTATTAATTTCTAATATGTAAATGTCATATAATAATTAATTAGGGATGATATAGTAAAATCACAGAACAAACAGACAGCTGGAAGCAGACATGTCAACTGCCAGCTGCCTGCTTCCAGCCACCCCACTCACACTTCTACTACTAGCTAGGTGGCTGAGCCGTGCTACGCACGGGCCCAATGTTGATACTTAAAAATTCCATGATATGTATAATTTTATTATTTAATTAAAACCTTCATTTATTTAGTTGATTTAAGTTGTTAATATGACACTCATAAGATTTAGAGAGTCAATCAAATATTTTATATTTTAAATTTTTTTTAGTTGTTAATTATTGTGATTAATATATTTTTTTTTATATTTTTTTGAAATATATAACAAATTAATTATTTTTTTAGATATTTTAAGTTGTTAACTATGATAATTTATAGCACTTTTTATGTAATTTATAAATAATATTTTTTTTGAATATATAACAGATTAAATATTTTTTAGATATTTTAAATCGTTAACTATTGTAATTTATAATTTCTTTTTGACATTGTAATTTATTATTTTAAGTTGTTAGTTAATTTATAATACTCTCCATGTTTAAATTTTTGTGGCATTGATAGTCAATTATATTTTAAAAATAATTTAAGTTTTAAATTATTATGATTTGTAATATTTTTTCTTCTACTTCAATTTAAGCGATACTGATATAATTTTGATGTCAATCAAATACCACGATTGAAGCAGGAAAGTAAGCATGTCTTCAATGACTCATAATAACTAATTAGAAGTAATGTTATAAAAATACTTATGAAAAAAATCTAAGTAGACCTCATATAAGATGCCAAATTAATTCAAAATATTATTGAGGTAATTTATAATTTTATATCTATTTTATCTTTTTAATTAAATATTATTAATTTTTTAATATTTAAATAATCTCCCAAGGTATGTGTTCCCAAAGTCTCTGAGTTTTTCCCAACTCGAAGACTAGCTCCTAATTCAGTTTATAGCACACTGAAACTAATATTACATGAATAGCTCAAACACAATGAACAACTCTAAAAATCAATGCTAAAACTCTTAGCTGGATTCTGTACTGAGGACCAGGTTCTTTAACGTGTTTCTTCAGTGATTGAGTAGCACTTCGTGAAGTCAATCTGTCGATTGAGCTTTTCTGCTTTTTTAAGTGCGTGTCTTGCTTTGAATCTTTCCTCTCCTATTTTGAATTGGACTCCCTTCAGTAGATTTTCTCTTGTATCTTGAATTGGACTCCCTTTCAGTTGATGTCATCTCCTGTTTTGAATTGGATGCTTTTACTCTTTTTATTCACTGCCGCCTCTCTTTCTCTCCTAGATTGAGTAGGACTCTTTTTCTTTAACTTGTCATCAAGTATTTTACTCAATCACAACTTCTTCAATTTATCACAAGATTAGTAGCTTGAGTATATCAGAATTAGGCTTGCTCATTCGTTCCTGACTTTCAACAATCTTTGTCTGCATCTATCAATACAACCTGAAATCTGTCTTCCTATGCTTGGACCAGCTCAAGTAACTTGTTCCATTCATCTGTGAGTCATAGAAACTTCACTGATCTAACAAAGAGTCCTTCAATTCGTATGTTTCCTATATTGTGTAGACTTCTTCAATCTGCAGAAACTTTCTCCTTCTACACATAGGACTCTATTTTTTTCAACTTAACTTGCTTTCCCTCATCATCAAGTGTTTGAATAAAATTTAACTTCTTCAAATAATATGCATGTTTATTTCCTTAAGTTTATTAGAATTAAACACTCATCTGGTTCTTGATTTCTTCTACCCTTGCCTTTAATCATCAATGATTTGCTGCAAGTTTCAGCTACATGTGATAGTGTGTCTGTGAACCAGCTTGGCTGACATATTTCATATCACTTTATTAGTTTGTCAATCATCAAAACTATAACGTATCCAAAAAATTTCCCCTTTTTGATGATGACAAACCTCTTGTCTTTGTGCATTCAACCATCTTCACTTGTAGGCACTAAAGTATAAATACTAGAATGAAACAAGTTAGTCAATGGGTTATAAACATTGCACAACCCTCTTATCTTCCCCTTTTTGGCATCATCGAAAAACCACTTTAATGCACATATTATACTAGCCAAAGTAATTTGTTATGCTATTCATGGCCCCTGGGGCTATCTCCAAAACAATTAGACCAAGACTTTAGCCAACATAGTAATGTATTAAAGAGAGCAAACATATGAGTCAATTTAGCAATGATAACCATTCCATTTAACTGACAGAGCATGTTCCACATTAAACCTAAGCTAGTACTGAACAAAGCAAAACAACTGAGCATTAAAAAATATGATATAAAAGTGGGACATGGCTAAGGATACAAACAGTGAGGAGCTGATGAGAAAGGTGGAACAGGTGGTATCAATTGTGTCCATTTACGAATGACTTCAACATTTTTATTCCTCTATCAATCAAGGTCAAGTTTCAAAGTCGTGATCCTAGCCTTAAGTACCTCTTATTCCACTTCATGACTATTTTGTACAACTTTTAGTTCAGATTTTTTTTAAATGAGTGTTAGCCCTCCTTTCTGAAATAGGTGGAGTAACACGGTTCATCTGTAGAAGAACATCTATTGTTGTTTTATATGTCAAACCTGAACTTGGACTGAGAGGTCCCCAAAAAATAACCAATTAGGAACTAAAAAGGAGAGCATGCCCTTTTTCATTCCTCAGAAAATATATACTGCATGTGATTGATGATCAAGCTTGGAAAATCCGTGGTACACAACTGATATTTTGGTTGAGAGAGTATAAGGAATTTCTGGTGTAGGATTAACATATTAGTGCACAACTATTTTGATAGAATCAAAGAAAGTTTGGTCAACCAATTCATTATCTTTATTAGACAATGAGAGGATGAACTGTATGGAATTGAACAGGTGTGCTCAACTGTTTCAACTTAGACAACCTATGCTTATGTTAGTGTAGAACATACCTGATAAGAAAAACTTTGTGGTCACAATTGCTTGCTTGTACCTATTTTTCTGCACAATCTAATACAAAATTAGGTTAGAAAAGTCAAAAATCTGGAATTGGGACACACAACTAAATGTGCAAGACTGAATAGTATAACTTTTAGCTAATAAGATCAAAAATAAAAATGGTTATTCTAGTCAATCATTGAGGGGAGTTCATGCAATTTTAATCATCCCCAAGTCTAACCTATTCTTTTCAAATGCTATTTACTTAGTGATAGTGGTGCATTTTCAGTCAATTAAGTAATCCACATAATCAACATATTTATAGCCCTCAAGAGTGAAATTACTTTCATTTAAATACCATAGTCTTAAGCCATTGATTCCCTTGAGATATCTCAAGATTCTTGTGACAACACCAATTTTTATGAATTACCAACAAAATTATCATCAGCTTGTGTTGGTGTTATTGATGCATCAAGTTCTTGATTTGTTGTTCCCCCTGTCAATATGCCCTCAGTCTGTACAACAGTTGAACCAGGTGGTACAACATGTTCCCCCTGTCAATATACCCTCATTCTGTACAACAGTTGAACCAGGTGGTACAACATGTTCCTGTACATGCACATCAGTTTCATAGTCATCCTCTTTTTTCATTTTTTTAAACTTCCCTTTCTTCCTCCTTACACGAGCACTACAAATCTGGCCATCTTTCAAATGACCATTCCCCCTTTAAATGTGGTGAGTGAAAGAAACTTTATTTTCTTCTAGTCTTATGCCTTGAGCAAGTTTTATCCACGTACAAATTTTGCTTGCCTCCTTTCACTCTCATCTGCAAAACAAATTAGGGGTTAAATTTAGGCACCCAGACAAGCTTGGGTCCTTTCTTATGAGTCAATGGATGAATCAGATTTCTTATAGCCCATGCAGGCAATAGGTTACGTGATCTGTTTCTTTGACCAGGTTTACTTATCTTTTTCTTGGTCTAAGATAGTTTATTTGCCAGATTTAGACTGCTAGATCTGCTTTTGGAAGCAACTGAACATTCAGTGGTTGGATGTCCAAGGTTACCACAAATATAACATAAATTTTTAGGAACATCAAAATTTTTGTGGAATCCTAATCCTGCCTTTTCACTGTAATTTCTTTCTCCCAATTTGTGAACAATTTTTGAGGAGTTTGTCCACCTATTTTCCCTTTCAAGATCAAGTTTTAGTTTAGAAACTTCTTGACTCAACTTATTCATTTTTTCAGTTAGATCATAACATTCTTGTTTGTATCTAACTAGCTCAAGTTCAGCATTTTCTTGATCTTTACTCATGGCCTTTTTTTTCTTTTTTAGAGAGTGTCAATTTTAGAACTTCAGACTTAAGATCATTGTTTGAAGAATCAAGTTGCTCAACCTGTTTCTTGAGAGTGCAGTTTTCCTATTCGACAATGTTCTTGTAAGTTTCTAAATCAATAAAATCAAATTTGATGCTTGCAAGACTGTTGAACAGCTCATCCCTATCAGAAGTTGATTGTTGGAAGTCATCAATTAGTGCACTCATCAATGAAATAAGTTTTGTTTTAGAAAACAAATGCAACTTTTCTTTAAGTTCAAGTATACTTACCTCAGAAGCATCATCTTCTTTCTCCAAGTCTGAATATCCAAGAGCCATGAGTGCTGCTTCATCAACTTCATCATCATCTGAGTCAAATCCCTAAGCTTCTACCATTGCATATTCTTTCCTCTTATTGTTTTTTTCTTTCAATTCCTTTTCAGCCATTTTCTTTCTCCATTTTATTGCCCAGACTGGACAATCTTTGATTATGTGATCTACCTTCTCACACTTGAAGCAACCACCTTGAGACTTATCATTGGAACAACACCTTCTACTTGTTGCTTTCTTGTTTTGGCGCTTGTCTTTCTTAAATTGTTTTTTAAAGTTCTTGACAAGCTTTTTATCATCCATATCTGATTCTTCTTTGTCAGACGCCTTTAATGCTGGTGACTTATCCTTGGTTCCCTCGTTCTTTTTGAAGTTTTCCATATTCTTCTCATATCTATCCACAAGAGTATCCCAAATTTGTTTTGCAGAGGTAGAACCTGAGATCCTATTTTATTCATCTATTCCAAGTCCACAAGTAAGAATATACTTGGCTTTAGCATTCTTTCAAAGCATCTTAAAGTCAGCCTCATCATACTTGTTCTTGTCCTTTAATACTTACTTTTTTTCAATATCCTTCTTCATGGGGTATTGAGGTCCATCGATAATTATATTCCATAGTTCATAGTCCACAGTCTGAAGGAAATCTTTCATCCTTTCTTTCCATCCTAAGTAGTATTGTCCCTTAAACAACAGAGGCTTATTGATGTCTTGTCCTTCGTAGTATCCAGTAGGTGGTGTACAATTCATCTTGGATCTTATCTTAAGGTGTTAGCCTTCACAAGATAACCCGCTCTGATACCACTTCTTAAGAATTCGTGCCCTACTGATTTTCTTATTTTCGCCTAACTTTTGCTTATAGATGGAACGTGTTACCTGACGTGTTTTAAGGAAGCAGTAAGAAAGTAAAGAACACAATAATTTTTACATGAAAAACCCCTGGCTCAAAAGGTGTAAAAAACCACGACCTGCACCTCTACAAGATTTAACCCCAACTTCACTAAAAAACTCTGAGCCTCAACAACGACTAATTACAAAGCTCTTGTAACCAACAAATAAGAATTATAAACTTTAATTCCTATAAATCAACTACTAGGAATTATAAACTCTAATCCCTATAACACAATAACTAGGAATTATAAACTCTAATTCCTAACTACACATACTTCCCAAGGTATGTGTTCCCAAAGTCTTTGAGTTTTTCCCAACTCGAAAACTTGCTCCTAATTCAGTTTATAACACACTAAAACTAATATTACATGAATAGCTCAAACACAATGAACAACTCTAAAAATCAACGCTAAAACTCTTAGCTGGATTCTATACTGAGGACCAGGTTCTTCAACGTGTTTCTTCAGTGATTGAGTAGCACTTCGTGAAGTCAATTTGTTGATTGAGCTTTTTTGCTTTTTTAAGTACGTGTCTTGCTTTGAATCTTTTCCCTTGTATTTATAGCTAACTCTGATAAAGACCTTCAGTTGATTTCCTCTCCTATTTTGAATTGGATTCCCTTCAGTAGCTTTTCTCTCCTATCTTGAATTGGACTCCCTTTCAGTTGATGTCCTCTCCTGTTTTGAATTGGATTGCTTTTACTCTTTTTATTCACTACCGCCTCTCTTTCTCTCCTAGATTGAGTAGGACTCTTTTTCTTTAACTTGTCATCAAGTATTTTACTCAACCACAACTTCTTCAATTTATCACGTGATCAGTAGCTTGAGTATATCAGAATTAGGCTTGCTCATTTGTTCCTGACTTTCAGCAATCTTTGTCTGCATCTATCAATTCAACTTGGAATCTATCTTCCTATGCTTGGACCAGCTCAAGTAACATGTTCTATTCATCTGTGAGTCCTCAGAAACTTCACTAATCTAACAAAGAGTCTTTCAATTCATATGTTTCCTATCTTGTGTAGACTTCTTCAATCTGCAGATAGGACTTTTCTTTTTCAACTCAACTTTCTTTCCCTTATCATCAAGTGTTTGAATCAAATTCAACTTCTTCAAATAATGTGCATGTTTATTTCCTTGAGTTTATCAGAATTAACCACTCATCTGGTTCTTGATTTCGTCCACCCTTGCCTTTAATCATCAATGATTTGCTGCAAGTTTCAGCTACATGTGATAGTGTGTCTGTGAACCAGCTTGACTGATATGTTTCATATCACTTTGTCAGTTTGTCAATCATCAAAACTATAACGTACCCAATAATATGTTATTGAAACTTCTTCAAACATCCTCATTAGCTTCCATATGTCTTCGCGCGTGGTATCTATCTCCCATGAAACTACATTCCTCTTCAGAACCATATCTCTACATTCTTTATGTCTGATAAGATTTGCAACTTTGTCCATTCATTTTCTTAAGCTTTTTCCAATACAATCCGGATTGCAAGTGCTTCTACAATGATGGTCTTCCCAACAAATTAAATTGGGGTACCAAGGGATTGAAAAACAAATTCCCAGAGCTATCCATAGCTGCTATTCCAATGCTTGCCATATTCTTCTCCTTTTGTAAACTAGCATCTGCAAATATAATCACAACACCTTGTGCTACAATAATTGTATTATTATTAGTATGGTCAGGACCCAATGTGAGAGCAGGCATAACAAGTGAATTACTTTCACATTCCTGAAAATAAAAAAGGGCATTGTTTACAATTTCATTTGAATCAGAGATTACATCATCAAAGTTCCTATCGTTTCTAGCCTTCCAAATTTGCCACATTATGGAGACACTTAATTTAATAAGCTCAATAGAATCATGATATTGATTAGTATTATCAAATAGCTCTTTGCACCATCTAGCAAAGTTTGTAATATTTTTGATGTTTAGTCATTTAACAGGGCAAATTTTCCACACCATCTGAGCCTTTAGACATCTAAAAAGTATATGTTCAATAGTTTCACTTTCCTCACTACAACTCTTACAGACATCACAGTTATTTTTTAGCCTTTTAGAAATAACATCATTCACAGGAAACACATTCAGGATACATTTACGAATGAAATGTTTATACTTATTTTTAACATTCATAGACCATAAAAAATTTCAATTCTTTTTAGAATTGATAGAAGATTATCAAGAGGCAGCCAAGATCCCTTCACATAGTGACTCCATCCTCTAGTAGGAACACTGAGAATTCTGCCCAGATCAGTAGGATAAAGATTGATGGTTTTCCCATGAATAGTGGTTGAGATCATTTCCCCAATTGCAACTCCATTGGTATAAAACTCATACACCTCATTTTTACCAAACCTTCTCTGATGATCACCTTGAAGAAATAAGTATGACCACCCTGAGCTGTCAGTTTTGAAAGCAACGTATCCATATCAGGACCCACAAAAACAGTGACAACTCTTTCTCTAGCCATTTTTCATTTCTAAAAGTGCAGAACATGGTCTGACTGAGAAGCTTTATCAACAGCAATATCAACATGAATATCATCATCAGAATCAATGGAAGTAGGAGGAATAGAAGGAGTATTAGGTAGATAGTCTGAATCTGAGTCAGATGGGTTAGAAGAGCCAGGTTTGGGAACTTGTTTCTTGGGATGTGAAGTAGATTTTGGAAAAACTTTAGAGAAAGTTGATCCTTGACCAGTAAAGACTTTGACAGTAGATTTTAAGGATGAGGAGGGTATGGGAGAGGAAGGGGAGGTCTATTTACGAGAGAAGGAGGGCTTTGAGGGTTTGGTTAGGATATTCTTGCATTTTCTTTTGGAATGAATGAGAATATAAGGAGAGGGCTCACATGGGGAAGGAGAAGCAGTAGACACTACCCGTTTCTTTTTACTTGCCCTAAGTGCCTCTTCCAAAGAAGTATCTTCTTGTTATTTTCTTCGCCGAGTATGTGGAGTTCGAGGTGAATGGATGACGGGAGAAGATTGTACCTGACTATTGATATCAACATCAATGGTGATAGAAGATGGTTTTCATTTCAGAGTTAATCGTGACCGTCTAGGGATAAGATCAGCAATGGGAATGTCATCGCGATCAAGGATCTGAAGAGGAACCACAGGTAGTGGTAAGGGTTTTGAAAAAAGTGAGGGTTTGAAAAAGGAGTGAGAGAAGGGTTGCGTTGAAGTTTTAAATAGTGGAAAATCAGATAGTTTGAGAGGGGTTTAGGGTTGGATAAGTGAAGGTAAAGTAATGTTTGGGTGAAGAATAATTTGGGTTGAAGGATTTGTTTTAGATTTTGTGGAGGAAGGAGAGGATGAGGAAGACGCCATAGCTTGTTGTATTTTCAGAGGTTAAAAAAAAAGAAGTGGAGATGGAAGAGAAAACAAAATACGTATTTAAGAAGAATGAGAAGGAAGTTAAAATGTAAGGGGACTGTGATATGAAGAAACGTGCTGATGTAGAAGTTCTGTACTGACGGGAAAGGTCTGTTAGCCTTTCAAAGAAGAGGACTGTTGGGTTTTGGCAGTTTTAATCATGACAGAGTGAACCATGTAGATAACCTGTTTCTCTTAATGCTATTATGGAAAACAATAATCATACCTTGTGTTCTGATTAAATCATGACCACTCTTGCCTTAATGATCCAGTCTATCTGCAAAACAACACATAATTATACCACATTGCTTTAAAATCTTGGAATTAGGATACACAACTAAATGTGTAAGACTGAATTAATCAACACTCTCTAAGGCATAGCATGTTCTAGTTAATCACTGAGGGAGATTTATACAATTTTAATCATCCCCAATGCTAACCTATTTTTTTCAAAGTGTTTTCTACTCAAGGCCTTAGTAAATGTGTCAGCAATTTGTTCCTCAATTGAACAAAACATCATTGATATATTTCCTTTTTCAATATTGTCTCTAAGGAAGTGATGGAGAATATCAATATGCTTAGTTCTCTTGTGTTGGACAGGGTTTTTTGGATATGTTTATAGCACTTGTGTTATCACAAAAAATGGGAAAACAACCTACATCTACCCCAAAATCTATGAGTTATTGTTTGATCCACAACAATTGAGCACAACATGACGCAACAACAACATATTCAGCCTCAGCAGTAGACAAAGCTACTAAATTTTGCTTCTTTGTAGAACAGGTAATCAAACATAATCCCAAGAAGTGTGCCATACCTGTAGTACTTTTTTTGTCCACCAGATATCCTGCATAATCAACATTAGAGTATCCGACCAAATTAAAGTTACTACCTTTGGATTACCACAAGCCAAGATCACTGGTTCCTTTTAAGTATCTGAAGATTCTTTTTACAGACTTTAAATGTGATTCTTTTGGCTTAGCTTGAAACCTGACACATAGCCCTACACTGAACACAATGTCAGGCCTGCTTGCTGTGAGGTACAATAATGACCCTATCATACCTCGTTACATCTTTTGATCTATATCAGAACCTGTTTCATCTCAGTCCTGCTTTGTGGCAGTAGCAATAGGAGTACTTATCTCTTTTGCCTCTTCTAGAAGAATTTCTTGAGAAGCTCTTTGACATACTTCTATTGGTGAATCATTATTCCTGAAGCTGACTGCTTTATTTGCAAGCCCAAAAAGTAATTTAGCTCTCCCATCATGCTCATCTTAAATTCACAACTCATGAGTTTTGCAAACTCATGAGTCATAAGCGTATTTGTTGAACCAAAAATAATATCATCCACATACACCTGGACGACTAACAAATCCTTCCCATTAATTTTCAAGAAAAAGGTATTGTCAATTTTACCTCTGGTATGTCCATGTTCCAATAGAAATTTTGCCAGTCTTTCATACCAAGCTCTTGGAGCTTGTTTCAACCCATACAAAGCTTTGTACAACTTGTAGACATAATCTGAAAACTCCTTGCTTTCAAATACTGGGGGTTGCTTAACATACACTTCTTTCTTGAGAATGCCATTCAGGAATGCATACTTCACATCCATTTGATACAAAATAAACTCCATGTAAGAAGCAAAGACAACCAGTAGTATTATAGCTTCAAGTCTGGCTACAGGAGCAAAAGTCTCATCAAAGTTAATTCCTTCTTCTTTATTGTATCCTTGAACCACCAGTCTTGCCTTGTTTCTTGTGACTGTTCCATGCTCATCAACTTTATTTTTGTACACACACTTAGTCCCAATTACTGATCTATCTTTTGGAATAGGAACTAAGTGCCATACTTTGCTTCTCTCAAAATGGTTCAATTTATCCTGCATAGCTATGATCCAATCAACATCAAGCAATGCCCCAGTTACTTTCTTTGGATCTATGTTTGACATGAATGCCTTGAATGCACACATACTTCTCAATCCAGATCTTGTGATGATACTAGAATTGACATCAATAAGTACATTCTCAATGGGGTGTGAGCCTTGATATTTATATCTTTTTGGGATCAAGCCAAGTGAGCTGCTAGGATCACAGCTAATGTTCTGATATGCGTCAGTTGATGGCTCAGTTCCCCCTATCACTGTGCCTTCAACTTTAGTTCCCCCTGTGAAAATGCCTCCAGGTTTGACTGTTTCAGTCGATGGAACATGTTGTGAAACCTGTTCCTCAGTATTGCTTCCTTCCTGTAGGTTAGTCTTATAATAGAATTCATAAAAAATCACATGCATGCTTTCTTCAACATAGTTATATTTAAAACCCTATAGGCCTTACTATGAAGTGAATAACCTAAGAAGATTCCCTCATCACTTTTGGCATCAAATTTTTCAAGATTATCCTTACCATTATTGTGTATGAAACATTTGCAGCCAAAAGTTCTAAAGTGAGAAATGTTAGTCTTTCTACCTTTTAGTAATTCATAGGGAGTCTTTTCTAACATTGGTCTGATCATGCACCTGTTTATAATATATGCTGCAGTACTCATTGCCTCAGCCCATAGATTTTTGGTAATATTTGCTGCAAGCATCATTGTTCTAGCCATATCATCCAAGGTTCTATTTTTCCTTTCCACCACTCCATTTTTTGTGGTATTCTAGGAGCCGAGAAGTTATGGTCTATTCCTTTTGATCAAGAAAGGTGAAAAAATCACTACCTGTACCTCTACAGGATTTAATCCAACTTCACTAAAATACTTGAGCCTCAACAATCAACAAAATTACAAGACTTCTTATAACCTAGGAATTAAAATTTCTAACTCTTATCACTACAAAAACACTAATCTTCCCAAGATAAGTGTTTCCAATTCTTTGAGTTCCCAAACTTGAAGACAACAACTCCTAACTCAGTTTATAGATTACTAAGACTAGAATCAATGACTCATTATAATACAAGAACCTAACTGCTACACAGTTTATGACCTGCTAAGTAAAAGACTAGGTTTTTCTTCAAGTATGTGAACTGATATGCTGATTGTTGATTAACTTTTCAGTGCGTGCGTGAGTGCTGGCTTTGAGTCACGTTTTTTGTCTTTAAGCCAACCTGTGATAGAGTCCTTTTTGATGTTAAATTCTTTCTCCAGTAGAACTCTATCAGTTAACTCTTTTTCCTTTTGCTGCCGCCTCACCTCTCCTAGATTTGTTAGAACTCTTTTACTTCAAATCCTCTTCTTACTGAACTCCTTGATCAACTTAATTTCTTCCAGACTTCTTGTCTGATCTGACTCAGCTTCTGATGTAATCAATGTTATCTATGCTTGTCTTGAACACAGAATCACATCATCCAAACTCCTGTGCCAGCTAGACTATTTCACCTTGAATGGACCAGCTTCTTCAACACGTTTCATTCACATATCTATATCAAAACTCCTCATGCCTTAACAGTAATGGCTTTAAATGAAGATTTCGAAATCTATCTGTGGGAGTTAAAATTCCTGTGTGCTTTTCTTCGTTTGCAAAGCTTTGCCGTCACAGCTGATTGTAGAATCCTAGATTTCACTCGGAAAATAGAGGAAAACTTGTCGTGGGGTAATGGTGCGGATGAAGATACAGAAATACAAGAATATCTTTCAGGCCAAAGAGCAATTTGGAAAACTAAGCCGGCATTGAGAGAAAAGTACTCCTTTCCCCAAATACCATTCCTGCCTAAAAGGTGGATGATGATATCGATATTCCTACCCCTGATTTTAAGATAAAATTCATTGATATTTCATCGATGTTGTAGAAGAGAATCTCAATATTCTACTGCTGACTGAAGATCCCCAACATTGATTTTTGTTCCGGAACCCAGGGACCAAATAAAAGAGGTCTTAAAGGAGTTGAAGTTACTAAGGTTTTTTTTCCTCTTCCTTTCAAGGAAATGCACTGAGCTTCAAATGAGAAATATTTTTTTCACACATGTTTTAATTATGGCCAGCCATGCAGCAATGGTTGCGTGGTTGTATTTGTCAATCCATGGCAACCAAAGCCAAGGCTTGGATCCAAGTGAAATGAATATTGTGCTTGCTGATCTCCTGCAGACGAAGAATAAGTCCATTCAGCTGAGCATTCCCAAAATTTATTTTGATGTTCTGCAAGCTTTAAAGTCGAATGTATAATCACGAAATGAGCATGCTGCTGGCAGTGGTTTCGTGGAGACTCTCACACACAATTTGGTGGAGCTACCAACCATCAGTAATCCCTGCGAGATTGTTGGTTAGAGCGATCAAATAACAGTCCTTCAGGAGATGCGAAACCTATTAAGAGACTATCTCATCCATTTGCCAGTACTAGATCTTGAATTTCCTTGTCAAGATATGGACACAATTATTGTTGATGCCGGACTTCTAGTTTACTCGTTATATGATATCAAGGGAGAGAATGAAGACACAGTATTGGAGGCTGTGAACCGAGCACTTGGTTTTGATCTTCCGAGCAACATTCAGCCTATCAAGGAAATAACCTACCCTATCATTCGAAAGGCATTTCAATCTAATTTTTCAAGGATTCATGGTCTAGGCTATGTTGATTTTCTTTTGAACAATCTGAAGGAGTTCCTAGTCCGCTATTCAGACTCACTTGCTCCCATCGTAAACCAGCTTCAAATCATTCAGAATGAACTTGGGAGCACACAACCTTTTCTCGAGGAAGTTATGAAAGAGCGGCATAATAAGCATGAGGGGCTTCAACAGTGGGCTACACAATTGATAGGCAAAGCATATGAGGTGGAATATGTAATTGATGCTTGCATTAGGAAAGAAGTTCCTCAGTGATGTCTCGAGCTTGGCTCACGGATATCACTTAGGAGATTACTCTTACCAGGGCAGAGGTACAAATCCAGGAAAGGAGAATGTTAAACCTAGTACCACAGGATACCATGCATTCTGCCACTGCTGAAATATCATCACAATTGCCTAAAACCACGAGGATGAATGAAGAAATTATAGGCTTTGAGGACGTGATGAAAGAACTAAGAAACAAACTACTAAAAGGATGCCGAGAACTAGATGTTATCTCAATCGTGGGAATGCCTGGTCTTGGTAAGACGATGTTGGCCTACAAAATCTATTCTGAAAATTCAGTTATCTCTCACTTTGATATCCGGGCACAATGTTATGTTTCTCAAATGTATAAACGCATGGATTTGCTACTGACCATTCTACATGATGCTATTGGTGTGAGGGAAAATTTCTCTAGTGAAGCTGATGCAGCAGATAAACTTCGGAGAACATTACTGGCGAAAAGATATCTTATCCTTGTTGATGATGTGTCTGAAGCTAGTGCGTGGGATGATCTGAGATCTTGCTTCCATGATGCCAATAATGGAAGCAGAATCATTTTAACAACACGACATCTTCAAGTTTCTGAGTATGCTATATCTGTTAGTGAACCCATTCCTCTTCGTATCTTTAATGTTGACGAAAGTTGGACATTACTACAATATAAAGTGTTTGGTAAAGAAAGCTTCTTCCATCCCCTTGAAGAAGTTAGGAAATGCATGGCAGCAAAGTGTGGAGGGCTTCCTCTTTCTATTGTTCTGGTGGATGGTATTCTAGCAAAGATGGAGAGAACAGAAGAGAGTTGGAAACATGTGGCTATGCTTTTAGGCTTCTACATTCACAGAGACTCGGAGGCCATTGGCGAACAAAGTTAACGGGATTTACCCTGTCATATTAAGGCTTGCTTCTTTATTTTGGAGCATTTTTAGAGGATAGAGTGATAATGCTTTTCTGTTAGTGAGGTTGTGGATATCAGAAGGATTAGTAAAAAGTTGTGAAGGCAAGAGTTTGGAGGATATAGCAGACGGTTGCCTGAAGAATCTTATTGCAAGAAATCTAGTAATGGTTTCCAAAAGGTCCTATTTAGATGGAAAAGCTCGAAAAATGTCGCCTTCATGATGTATTGCTCGAGTTCTGCAAGAAAAGAGCATCAGAGGAGAATTTCCTAAGATTGACAAAATGTCAATATACCGATTAACGATACTTTATTTGTTGGATCAATCCATTTCAAGTTATAAAAATTAATGTTATGATTTACTATCTTATAAATTCACTTTGATAAAGTTTTCAAGTTATACTATTTGAAGATCGATGTTATGATGTGGCTAATTTATATTTTCACAGGGATCCTAATGCTGGTCCTTCCCGTATATACTCCGACAAGCAGCACGTTCAACGTCGGTTGACCTTTTGTGAAATTGACACTCTTGTAAAATGGAGCTCGTCATGTTCATTTGTTGGCTCTGTACTTCTCTGGCATGATCCAACATCTGAGAAAATTTCAATTTCTAGAATTTTACAGAATTTCAAATTTCTTAAAGTGTTGGATTTGGAGAACAAAGTTGTTATTGATTCTTTCCCGGCGGATCTACTTCACTTGAGATATTTATCTGCAGAAAGTTATGAGGGTTCAATCCATTCGTCCATATCCAACCTCTGGCGCCTCGAAACTCTCATATTGAAAAATTGATTAGATATGATGTCAGTACCCACTACAGTTTGCAAGATGGTCAGATTGCGACATCTTCATATTTTCTCTTGCCTCTTATTCCCTAGAGAAAATGCAAAGGAATTACATGAGGACTCCTCAAAACTTCATAATTGAGAACTTTCTCCACTCCATGTTTTTCTTGTATCGAGGATGTGGAGTTGATGTTGACAAAAACACCTAATCTTTTGGAACTGAAGTGCCATTTCACTATTTGCAACCGTCAGCAGTTAGTGTTTCCAGAACAGCTTGAGACGGTATACATTTCTTGTGGACAACTAATTCATATTCCTGTATGCATCTCTGCATCAAATCTCAAAAGATTGACACTACATCTTGTTGGACTGGATCTTGAAGACTTGTCACACATTGGTTGTGAGTTTCAGAGCCTTCAAGCATTCGAAATGGAACAAGTTATATTTCAACAACTAAAATGGAAAGTGAGCGATGACGAGTTCCCTCAGCTCAAAGTCTTGAAACTACAGATTTCTTTTGCTTTCAAAGAATGGACTGTCTCGGACGATGCTTTTCCTAAGCTCGAACAGTTGGTTTATGTGATTGTGGAGAACTTGAGGAGATCCCATCTTGTTTTGGAGAAATCTCTTCTCTTAAGTACATGGAGGTGGAGTATTGCCGTGAATCAGCTGAGAAGTCAGCCAATATCAAAGAAACACAACTTGAAGATTATCAAAATGTCGATTTCAAGCTCGTTACCAAGAAAAATACAGGTACACTTGATAAAAATTTAGCTACATTTAGTCTCATTTTAGAGCTCTATTAAATCCATCTTCGTTACTATAGAAGGTTTCCTTGTACTAACTATTCCTTTAGTTTTCAACATTATAAAGCCTTGTTATTTCTTTAGTATGCTATTTTATTAAAGATAAATATTCTTGAAATTGAAGTACCCTCAATTAGGAAAATAAGAGTTTTTTAGCAATGAAAGATGGATACACACAGCAAAGCCTAGTATTTATCAATGTAAATAATTAACTAGGAAATTCCCTCATAATTTTGCAGTCATCCATGGAAAACTGCCTATCAAATTATTTTTGGAGCTGGAGCTGGAGATGGTTACTCAAGTATGGCGCTCATTCACATTTTCAGAAGATGAATGTAGCGAAGATGAGGATGCTTGGATGGATGTGTAATCTACACTGGGAGATCTAGGACTAGGAACAAAGATATACAGAGCAAGTTGGAAGTGGCTTCAGTGGTGGATAAGATGCGGGAAGCGCGATTGAGATAATTTAGACATGTAAAGAGGAGCACAGATGCTCCCGTGGGGAGGTGTGAGAGGTTAGTAGTTATAGGTATAAGGAGAGGTAGAGGTAGGTGAAGGAAAATTGAAGAGAGGTAACAATAAATGAATGACATGACCCACATTCGCAATTGCTTCAGCTACACACTTTATTTTTCTTTAATAAATTCTATGAAGATAGTGTGTCATTTGTTGTATTCATTGCAAGCTACATTTCATACTTTAACAATGGAACAAGTTACTCTTTCAATCCTTCATGTTTGGTGTAATTCATTACATTATTTTCGACTCAGGTGAAGTCATCACTGGCATAGAGAGTTTCAGACACTGTCTGCTCAGAATTCATTTCAATATCCTTCACGTCCAGACTTTTATTGTCATTTTTAGGATCTGCTTCTTTGATTTCCTTGATAGCAACTACTATGTCATCTATCTGAATGTCTTCAGAATTTTCTTGCTTCTTATTAGTGTCTTCCTTCTCCATATGATGGATTGTATTATATCTGATCCAATCTCTTTCCAGATTTATGGAAGCCAAGGCATCAATTGCTCGACTCTCAGCTGCTAAGCATCTTCCCCAGTCTCCTTTTTCTTCTTCAACAACTTTTTCAATTTGAGCCATGTTGCTCTCTGTGGCTTGACAATATCTTCTTATGTGTCCTGCTTTTCTTCACCGATAACATCTGAGAGGCTTCATACTATAATTGTTAAAAAAACTCTTCCTTCTTTTCATGCGAGCTTGAATCACCTTAGAATTGAGAATGAGACATATCTCTTGCTTTTTCTTTACCTTGGAATCGAGAATGAGACATATTGATGATAGGCGAATTTACACGCCTATAGTGCTATATTTCACCCATATTTTAGCTAAGTTTTGAGGACAAAATATATAATTCATGCACTTTTAGTCCTTTTTCCTGTAAGTGAGCTAACGAACATGATTAGCAAGTTTTTAGGTATAAATGATGCAGATTTCAGCATTTTATGGATAACTTGACGCCAAAGAAAGCTTCACGAAAGAAGGAAGGGAAATCTTGGACGCCAAGGACCAAAAGTGGCGCATGGAAAATCTGTCCCGGGCAAAAACAACAATTCTGAAGACTTTGGGGACTAGCAGTAACTTTAGGATTAGGATAATGATACATTAACCTAGTAGGATTGGGTTAAGTAATGCAGTAGCTTAGTAGGAATAGGATATGGGTGTTATAAATACCCTATTTTGCTAGAGATTTTAATTCATTCTACCTCTAATTCATTCTACTTCTAATTCATTCCACACAATTCCCCCATTCCATCAATTCCCATCCATCCACTATCCATCCATCCATCAAAACAATTTTCTTTATTAATTTATTGTTGACATTATTTTTCATCTATTCAATTCTTAATTTCCGCAACAAGAGAAACGTTACTTTGCAAAGAAGTCACGCCTAAACGCCTACCACACTTTACTACACGAGATCTTTATTGTGGTATAATAACAATGTCGATTGTGATTTCCTTCGCACTCATGGGTAACTAAACTTCTCTGTTGAGGTTATGGAAGCTTTATGAGATACTATCTAAGGCTATGAGTTTGTGAATTCGTGACACGTGTGTTGCTTATATCATTATTCTCTTCATCTTAATGCAAATTCTTGTGGCTGCAGACGCATAGAATAACGCCAGTATAGCATTAACTTGTTCGAAAGAAAAGTTATATGTCTGGAAAAGAAATAATGTCAAGGTAATAGGGTCCCATCTCCTATTAAAAAGTTAGTGCCGTAACTGGATTAACCTCTTGGAGAATTTGTACCGTTAGATACGCTTTAAGCTCGAAAGAGTTAAAGTGAAATAGTCCTTGTTGAGGTCGAAAGACGCTTGGATTTACCATCGAATACAATTCTCTATAAGCACATGCATGTATGAATTCCGCACAACTCATAGCCAATAGAGACGTACAACTCATAAGGTGGACATAACCCCAACTTCTCAATTCTCATTGTTTTACATCTTACCAAACATTCTTTCTTTTTACCTTGCTATTTTTCGTTTTTACTTTAATATTTTGGTTACATTACTTGCACGACAAAACTCCCCCCTTTTACGAGACTTGCACTAAAAGTCTAGTAATCTTTGCTTACTTGTTGACCAAGCTATTCCCTGTGGGATCGATACCCAACCCAGTTGGGTTATATATTTGACAACGACCGCTTTACACTCCTACGAGAACTGTAGATTGAGCGTTATCACATATCTCTTGATTTTTCTTTAGCGTTTCTCTTATCAGCTACATGAGCATTTTCTTTCCTTTCTTTGACAAATTCACCAGCCAATTTTTGGTAGTAAGTCCTATGACGACAACAAATTCTCAAATTTCTTCAAGGATGGTTGTTGAGACCAATCCTGAATTGATGTCACAAAGGGAATATATTCTGTCTTTAAACCACAAATGATAATTCTTCTTATCCGTGCTTCAGAGATAGCCTCATCCAAATTTAATAAAGAGATCTTAGAATATAAATTCTTAATTGAAGGGTTGGGGTGAGTTTCTCCTCAACTCAGGGAACTGTACCCAGATATACTTACACAACAAGAACAATGAGATAAATAAAACAAGAAGAGCAGGAATACAGTAAAATAAAGGACACAAGGGTTTTAGGTGAAAACTCCTTACTTAAGGGACAAAAATCACGACCTGCCTCTAGGATTCCCAAACTCCACTATATTCATGCAAAATTCTTGAATACAGACTACAAGGATTAACCTCCTAATCATTTGTTTCCTAGCAATATCTCTATTACAAGGAAACACAAGCAGTAACTTTACTACTTCAACCTCCAACTAACTCTAACTGGACTTCACAAGTTAACTCTAGCTTAGACAATCACATAACTTTAGACCATCACAAAGTGAAGGTTTGCACCTCAAAACCTACTGACAATCATAATAAAATGTAGGCAAGCATTTAAGTATAAAATACAAAGACTTAACTACAACAAGGAAATAAAAATTCAACTCGATAAACAATAAGTTCCCTATTGCAACTTCCATCTTTGAATTCACCACTTCAAAAAAGATATTTAGTTGTAAGCATATGGAAGTGTTAGTTTTCTTATTGAGGAAGATGAGAAATATACCATGACATAAAAAAACCTAGGATAGATCCCATTGGTTGAGGAAAAAAAGTGGCAACAACTATTCACCAACTCTTGTACCATGTGTCAGCTGTGGTAGTTGACTGTGATAGTGACAGGTGAGCCCAAGCCGTTCTCTAATGCATAGTGGCTTTTGTCAACAAAAAAAACTCTGGGGAATAGGTCAAATTTATCAATCATCAAAACTAAGGACTTAACAATTTCTCCCTTTTTGATGATGACAAACCCCTAGAAGCAATTCAACATACTCCACATCTTCGGTAATTTCCACACAACACAACCTACACCTCAGTAACACGACATAAGCCACAAGACCACTTGCCAGACCAATTTGCCCAACCAATTCTCCCTAACCACTAATGCTTATAAATATATAAGCATCCTACACCTTATTCCCCCTATCAATAAGCAACAAGTTCCCTCTGAATGAGAGAACCCCTACTTTATCAACACATAGACTGTACAATAATTTCAGCTTAGTTGCATCAATACCTCAACCCACACCTGTCAGACTACATACTACCTATCTACACATATAGGCTACACATTAATTCCCCCTTTTGGCATCATCAAAGAGGTTAAACAGTAAACCAGGCATAGTGTAATGCCTTAAAAATGTACTCCAGACATAACACGGTGCTCAAGACTATGAGTAGTCCTAAGCTAACCCTTTAGCCTTCTAACAACTTTGGAACTCAAAATACAGATAATCTAGACATGCGGAATCTTGAAATACTGAATTACTGTCTTAACTGAATATCTTAGTCTTGGAAATAAATGCTTCACATTCTAAAACATAAAAACTAGTCTGATAAGCCTCTACTATGAACTAGAGAGCCACTGGGACAAGACCCCAGCTGACTCGAACTAAACTAAAAATAACTAATTAAAGTACTTCATAAAGTTGGAAAAATCTAAATAAATAAGTCCTTAAACTATGAGGACTCACCAACTGTCGGGATGTAGGTGGAGATGCTTGTGGTCAATCACGCTATTGGAACTGAGCACCAGAACCTACAGTATAAGACAATGTACCACATAGACGTATGTATAGATTAGTAATTTTGGAATGTATTGAGCATGTGGGGTGAATGCATAAGTAAAACAATAACTCAATGTAGTTATAGATTTTCAAATACTGCATGCTAAATGTAAAAGGCTCACCTTGAGCTTTAATAAATAAAGCTGTCAAAATAATAACATAAGTAGTAAAGCATAATGATAAACTTTGTGAGCCACAACACTTAGTTCTAAGAGCTTTTCTTTTATTCTATGTTAGGGAGTTTATTCTAACCGACATACACCATGTTAGCTATCATGGTGTCTAACATCTTGTTCCCCGTTGGGAAAAGCTCATGCTAGGGAGAGCCGTCCTACTCTTTCCACAGAGTAGGACCTGAGCTAAGTGATCACTATCTATAAGTTCATCCATATTGGGAATAAGTTGAACCTATGTTGGCTCGTAGTTCTAGGGCACGTGAGCTTAGACACATACGCTAAATACTACTCCCTTACTTATATGCTTATATTGCCTTTGAAGGCCGCCCACGGGATGCGCTGTATAGGGAATCCACCTTAAAATCGCATAAGGGCTTATAATGAAAACTAGTTATGCATCCATTTACTTTAAACTGTAACCAAAACTAACATGCATGGATTCCATATCTTAGCTGAGGATCAAAAGATCAATTCTTGCTTTAAATATGAATATATGCTTAAAAATACAATCTCCTTGAAATCTCAATACTCAAACTTATTGCTTAAAACTCATGCTTTAAACTCATGTCAATTCATAACTAAAATTCATGCTAAATATGATTCTTGAAATACTTCAACAATAACAAATCAATAAAATGCAATCTCATTCATAATCTAAATCATGTAAGTTGAAAACATAACATAGGAACTTCTTGACATAGTAAATGCTTATAGATATTTGGGTATGAACCATACCTCAAAAAACTTAAATAAAACATTAAAATCATGCAATTTGGGCACAAGGGTGAAAGGATACCTTGTTCATAACCCCACATACCTTGCTTGAAAGAATCCTTATAGAGAACTTTGAATTTGGAACTTAATTTCTTGATTCTTGACATATGACACTTGGATTTTGTTCTTGGGAATGGAGGAGGGTTTCTTGAGAGAAATTTAGAGTGAAAGGGATAAATATTGCCTTTTTGGGAGTTCCAATTTGTGTTTTGGACGACGTGGGTTGGGGGAAAAGGGCCTAACTGGCCTTGGCCTCTTTTACCCGTGTAAATGACCCTCATGGCGCGACCTCCATAAAGGAGGAGTAGACCTCACAACGCGAGTCTATCGTGACAACTTATTGTGTCTCACGAAAAGGTCATAACTTTTCGCTCGGGGATCGAATTAAGGCAAAATTGGTATCATTGGAAAGCTAATTCGATTATCTACAATTTGGTGGTCTTAAAATAATAAATTCCACATATACATAAAGTTATATTCGTTCAAAGCTTACTCTTGGAAATCAAACACCAAAACTTGGCCGATTCAAAATCTCTTAGCTCGCTTTGCTCTAAGTGACTCTTACTATAACACTCCATATTTTTGGGCTAGACTTTGAAGCATTTTTCTTACGTGTGTTGACTCTAATTCCATGAATTATTTTTGAATACACATATCATGATCTTTATCTTAGTGTGTGAGGTAATTTTGAAGTGAAAAATGTTCATAATAATCGCTTAGAACAAATTTGAGTTTAGATATTTTGATTCGTTCAAAGTTTGGTATTCGATTCTACAAGAGTCTACTTTGACCGTGTATAAATTTTTATAAATGTAAAATTTTACTACTCAAGACCCACAAAATTGTAGATAATTGAGTCAGCTTTCCAAGATACCAATTTTGCCTTAATTTGATACCCGAGCAAAAAGTTATGGCTATTTTTGTGAGAGAGGCAGTGAGGGCGCGCGATTAACTTGCGACGCTCGCTCCGTCGCCCTCACCTATTTTTCACTTTCCGTTTCCACATTTTTAAGGGTAAATAAGTCATTATCTCATAAATACAGTACAATTTGTACATAGTAGTTTGTCAACAGACTCAAGCGTTTAGCAATTCGTATATTCAATTCACAACATGTAAAATCAATGAATTTCATAGTAAAAGAGAGAATTTCATATCCCATGCTCTCATTTAACTTTACAATCTAAATATCACATGATCACACAAAAAATATTTCAAGTTTAGGGTTTCATACCATAACGTCCACAACACTTCATCAAAACATAGGATTTTCAATACATGCCTATCAATGATCTTGAAACCAATTTCATATGTATGCATATATAATCTTTGAAACTAGTTTGAAAACAGTAAATATAAGCCCATGAGGTTTAGAATAGTCCTACATACCTTAGGTTACTTATTTGGAAGAATGGAACCCTAATCTTGACACTTTTCTTGAGGATCTTGAATTTGAAAGACTTGATTTCTTGTTTTGGGGAAGAGATAGGATTTGCTTCAGAGAAAAGTTGGAGAAGATGTGCAAATAATGCCCTAACTGGTGATTTAAGTCGTGGATTTACAAATTGAATTGAGGGGAAAAGACATAATTGCCCCTCAGGCAATTTTAAACTCGTAATTGCATTTTTTAGGCTCACCGTGATGCGGTCTAATCGCGGTAGTTTACTGGTTCTAACAAAAATGAACATAACTTTCCGCTCGGGTATCGGATTAAGGCGAAATTGGTATTGTTAGAAAACTAATTCAATTATCTACACTTTGTTGGGTCTTGAGCTGAAAAATTCCATATATATAAAAAGTTATGCACGTTCAAAGTTGACTCTGGCAAAATTGAATACCAAACTTTGGACGAATCAAAGTCTCTTAGATCAACTTTGCTCAAAGTGATTTGTATGAACATTTTTCACATAATAAGAACTTCACACACTAGGATAAAGATAGTGACACCTTCATTCAAATTATAAATCAAGAACTAGATGAAAACACCTTCACGTGATGCGGTGAACTCCCCATCGCTATACTCACCACTATACGATGCAATCGCAGTGAGGTTCTTGAATTGAAATCCAAATGCGACCCAATCCTCGTCCAAAAAATCCAAAACTTCCCCGAGATATCCCCTTTACACCCCTGAACATGAATCAACTCAAAAATCTACATTTCAAAGTCGGAAAGATCAATTTAAAAATCATCAAAGTTAATTAAGAGGTCTAAAATATGCCCCCGTCTCCCAACACTTTGAAAAATTTAAGGTCCTACACTTCCCATGCATGCAACTAAGAGTTAAATCAAGCCAAGAATTATACGGGGTGTTATATCAAGTTATATTTGAAAATAAATGACAGGATTTTACAAATTTATATATTTACAGTGATAAAGTATACAAGTTATATTTGAAGCTTAATCTTATGTGTTTGCAAATTATATATTCATAGGGATCAGAGTGCCGATCCTTCTTCTAGTCTTTATCTCACAAGAAGCACGCTCAACGTCGCCCGACTTTCTGTAATGTGGATAATATTGTTGACTGGAGCTCGTCTTGCTCACTTGTTGGATCTTTACTTTTCAAGAATGGAGCAGCATACTTCTCCTTTCGTGGCTTATCATCATACCCTTTGGCGATTTCACACGTATTACAGTACTTCAAGTTTCTAAAAGTGTTGGATTTGGAGCACCACATTGCAATTGATTTTTCCCAACTGATCTAATTTACTTGAGATATTTCTCCGCAGAAATTGATCAGTGCTCAATTCCGTAATCCATATCCAATCTTCAGAAATTTTAAACTCTAATATTAAAATGTAGAAAAGGAGATTCTAAGCTTTATCGCTACCCATTACAGTTTGGGAGATGGTTAAATTGAAACATCTGCAAATTTTTCTGAGTTCAAAGTAGATACCAAAATATTACATGAGCACTCCGTAGAAATTTATAATCTGGAGAGTTTTTTGGATCCTATCTTTTGTTGTGTCAAAAATGCAGAATTGGTGTTGGAAAAAACACCTAAGCTTTGAAAACTAAGTTTCCAAGTCAATGGTAATATGTGCTGTGGGCACCATGCTTTGAAATTTCTGACACGACTTGAGACACTACAAATATATAAAGCACAAGGTTCCTCTAAGAACATCCCCTTTTTCATATCTCCACCAAATCTCAGAAAGTTGACAGTTTCTGGCTTTTACCTGGAACGTCTGAACTTATCAACAATCGGTCAGCTTCGGAACCTTCAAGTACTCTAACTGTACTACATTGAGTTTGGCAATATCAAGGAATGGAATGTTAAAAATGGTGAGTTCCCTCAAGATAAAATCTTAAAGCTGCAAAAGTTATGTCACTTTGTTCAAGAGATCATATTGCAAGAGATTAGCCATAGCAGCAATCATTCTTGATTTACCCTTTCCTGGAGGACCATAAAGAAGATAACCGCGCTTCCACGCCTTGCCAATCTTTGCTTAATAGTCTTTTGACTTGCTAAATGTTTCGAGGTCATCCATAATCTCTTTCTTCTTGTTTGGATCCATAGCCAGAGTATCAAATGTAGATGGATGCTCAAACACTACTCCGCTCCACATCCTCCCTCCCCTGTATCTATACCAATCACCTACCTATCCCTTATTGTTTGTGTACAGTTTTCTCTGTCGTTCTCTCACAGATATCGCCTTTCCTTCATCCAACACGTACTTCAAGTATGAATTAGTGATAAGCTCGCGATTCTTTTTGTGAAATTTGAGCTTGAAATACCTCTTCTCATCCTCCTTATACAAAGAAATTGTCTATGTGCTGGCTACTTGTTGGCTTGAAATCCACCAAACCTTCTCCCCTTTATATTCATCGATTATCTCCTGGTAATCATCCATGGTTAGGACAAGAGATCCACCATTTTTCACCATGTTGGCTTTGTGGCGATTAGCTTGTGTGCACGAGTTCTTGCTCAGATACCTTTCGATTGCTATGTAAGCTTTGCTCTTCTTGAACCATCCAATAGGTTCATGCTCATGAAAAACGATGTACATATATATGGTAGAAATAACTCACAATTTTATCAGTAAATCCCCTAATATAACCGCGAAGTTCACGAGGAAAATAGTTCTGGTACATGGTCCAGGCATGATTGCTGCAATGGTTGAACCAAACTGAGTCCAGACATCTAGCATCATATTGAAAGAAGGGGAGGTCACAAGACTAATTCCCAAAATTTAAAGAGAACATGATGAAGATGATCATAAGAAGATTGAAAAGAACTACAAGGCAAATAAGTTACTAATGTGTGGCATGAGACCTGATGAGTACAACAAGATATTTTCTTGTAAATCTGCTAAGGAGATATGGGATTTTTGAAAACTACTCATGAGGGCACTAGTAAAGTAAAGAAGTCGAAGGTTGACATGCTTACCACTCAATATGAAACCTTTACCATGAAGGAGGGACAAACTATTCAAGATATGCATACAAGGTTTACATCCAATACTAATAAGATACATAGTCTAGGTAGGACATCAAGCCTACCAAGCAAGTGAGAACAGTGCTTAGTATTCTTAGGAGAGTGAAGTAGGAAATCTAAAAACCTATGAAATGAAGAAGTAGTAGGAGTAGAACTAGAAAAAACCCAAGAAAGAGATGACTTTGGCACTCAAAACATCCAAAGGTGAAGAATGTGAAGATATGAGGCTGTAGCTTACATAACTAAGAGATTTCTCAAGATTATAAGGAGAAATGTAGAATTTGAAAGAAGGAACTCTAAAAGATTAGCTACAGGAAATGGCTTGTGTCATAAGTATGGAAAAGCTAGCCACTTTATCAGGGATTGCCCAATGCACAAGGTAGAACACAAGGACTATGGAAGGCCTATACTAGATAAAGAAAAGTATAAGGACCGGGTTCAGACAAAGTCAGAAGAAGAGCAACTACAAACTATGTTGTTAAGAAAGCCTTAGCATCCTGGGTAGACTCATCTTATGATTTTGATGATTCTCAACTCCCAGAAGACTTTACAATGAGGGTGATTTAAGATTTAGATGGTAACTTTGAATCACTCTTTGCTTTCATGGCCATGTCCGATGATGAAGACGATGAAGAGGTATCTCTTCTTGATATCAAACTAAATCTTAATAATTACTCTCTAAAAAGAGTCAAGGGTCTAGCAAGTGCCTTGATAGATTTCTTTGTTGATCTTACTAATGAGAAGGGTCTATGGAATGAAACCCTTGAAGTGTCTAAAAATGAAATAATGTCTTTTGTTGTCAAAGTGTTGAGGTTGGGAGAAAAATTAATTATGTTGTTAAAAGAAAATAATGATCTCAAGGAAGAGATATTGAGTTTCTCTATAGATCAATCTAAGGGTAAAGGGGAAGCCAGTAGTTTACAGTTAAAACTTGAGGAGAGTTTAAAAAAGTCTGAAAAAATTCTTGCAGCCTTCTTAAGTGGAAATTCCCAGCTAGAAAGGGACTTGATCCAAGTCAAGGAAGACCTCCTTAAATCACTTAAATGGACTTCCTTCTCCACACTATTGTCCAGTCTGAAAAATCAAAGTTCAAATGGAATACAAAGCCTAGGAAGAGTAAATATCAACCTTCCTTATAACCCTCATAGCAAGTATGTCTCTGTCTCTGAAAATTGTGGTAGAAATAGGCATTTGAAGAGGGACAGTGAGTCTAGAAAGAAGGTTGAGCTAAAGGTGTATAATCATGAGAAGAACAAGTTTGATAGGAATTATGGTCCAAGGTACTGGGACAAGGTACTTGTGCAGAAAACTTTCATTCAAGACTACCCAACTGAACCAAAAGGTCCTTGATCACTCTTTTAATCTTCATATTAAGAACTCAGACTCAAATGGGTTCCTAAGTCTAACAAGTGATTGCTAATGTAGGTGAGAGGAATAGGAAGTTGTTAGTGTTAGTTCATGGGTAGTAAATGCTCCAAGAATATGACAGGAAGAACAGAAGACTTCCTATTACTCAAGGCATTTCATGGTGGAAGTGTCTCCTTTGGAATGGAAAAAGGGAAATATAAGGTGTCGGAAGATTGGAAAATCACCAAATCATGTAATTAAAATGTGTACTTTATCAATGGATTAAAGTACAGCCTCCTAAGTATGTCACGGGTCTATGACAAAGAAAATGAAGACAAGTTTATGTAAAATGGATGCACTGTAACTAGTCTCAATTCAGGTGAAGTAGTTCTGATATGAAAAGGTGCAAGAACATGCATCTAGTAGATCTTAATGAGCATATGTCTTAGTGCGCAAAATGATAGCATTGAATAGTGTCATCAAATACTAGAATAGGTGAGCTCATCAATGCTAAACAAACTGGTTGCTTGGGATCTAGTCTATAGAATTTCCAAAGTTAAATTTGCAGATGATAAGGTTTATTATGTCTGTGTGAGAGAAAAATAGACAAGGTCCTCATTCAAATGGAAGAAGCATATCGGCACTTTCTGGCCTCTAGAATTGTTGCACATGAATTTGTGTGGACCTATTAAGGTTTAAATTAGAGGAGAAAATAGGTATATTTTTGTAATTGTGGATGACATTTCAAGATTCACCTAGACTATATTCCTGAGGTCCAATGATGAAACTTTTGAATCATTTATCTCTCTTGTCAAGAAATTTCAAGTGAAGTATAACTCCAAGGTTGTAGAGATAACATAAGATCATGGGACTAAGTTAGAAAATATAAGATGGATCAGTTTTGTGGAGAGCATGGAATCAGTTACAACTTCTCAATAACTAGGACCCTCCCAGAGAAATGGAGTTGTGGAAAGAAAAAGTAGGACACTTGTTGATATTTCCAGAATAATGCTAATAGACTCTAACCTTCCTAAAATTTCTGGGCTGAAGTAGTCAACGCTACTTGCTATGTAACTAATAAATCCCTAATAAGATATATGCTGAGCAAGACTCCCTATGAACTAATAAAAAACAAAAAAACCCAAGATTATGTACCTAAGGGCTTTTGGATGAAGTTTCTTTGTCTTAAACAATGACAAAGATGATCTTGGGAAGTTTGATCGCAAAAGTGTTGAGAGTTTTTCTTTGTGTATTTATCAATCGACAAATCATGTAAGATCTTCCACCAAAAGATCCTGTGTGTAGAAGAAAGTATTCATGTTATTTTGATAAATTAGGAAGCATGAAGGATCTAGGGTACAAGGATGATGCTAAACTGGAGGAGCTTCTATAGTTTCAAAGAAACTCCTTAAATGTTGAAGGAAACAAAGAACAAAGAAATAAAAAGAATGATGACAATCAAAATAGTGAAAGTCGTGGAGATAAAGATGCCAAATCTAATGAGGGGCCAAATTTTTTCAGATACTAATCATGACAATACAGGCTCTCTCTCTCTCAACATCCTAATAATCAGGCAAGTGAGAAACCTAGCCCCAATTAGTCAGAGTCAAGCATCAGATAATCTAATTGGATGCACAAGTCATCTCATCCTCTAGATAATCTCACATAACCTTTGGACTCTGGGATACAAAACAGATCTAAGGTAAGAAATCAAGCTACCTTATCAAATTTCATTTCCACCATTGAACCCAAGAATGTCAAAGAAGTATTGAAGGATACTGATTGGGTGATTATTATCAAGAAGAACTAAATAATTTTCACATAAGTAAAGTATGATACTTAGTTCCTGGACCTACGGATATATCTGTCATAGGGACCAGGTGGGTCTACAAGAATAAGAAGGATGACTATGGAACCATTCTCAGAAATAAGGCCATATTACTAGTTCAAAGATACAATTAAGAGGAAGGTATTGATTATGATAAAACCTTGACCCTATTACAAGAATGGAGGCAATCAGAATCCTTATTACCTTTGCTGCTTGCATAGAGTTTAATCCATTCAAATGAATGTCAAGAGTGCCTTCTTGAATGGGTACTTAAAAGAAGAGGTATATGTGAAACAACCCCCTGGGTTTGAAGATATTGATCACACTAATCATGTCATGTAACTTGAAAAATCTCTATATGGTTTAAATCAAGATCCCAAAGCTTGGTACAAAAGGCTCTCTAAGTTTTTTCTTGAGAATGGGTTCAAGAGAAGGAAAATTGATAACACCCTTTTCTTGAAGTCAAGAAAAACAAACCTGTTGATAGTTCAAGTTTAAGTGGATGACATTATTTTTGAGCTACTTCAAATACTCTGTGCAAAGATTTTGTCAAGCTTATAGGAAGTGAATTTAAGATAAGTAGGATAGGAAAGCTCAATTTCTTCTTGGGACTATAGATAAAACAGACTCATGCAGGAACTATGATCATCCAAGAAAAATACATCAAGGAACTACTAAGCAAATTCCACATAAATGATGTCAAGTCTATTGGAACTGCTATAGAAACTAACTTTAAGCTGGACATTAATCAATCAGGACCTAAGGTGAATAAAACAATGTATAGAGGAATCATTGAAGCCCTTTTATACCTAATAGCTAGCAAACCTGATATTGTGTTTAGTATTGGAATGTGCACAAAATTCCAATCATGTCCAAAGGAGTCTCACCTAAAGAAAGCTAAGAGAATTCTGAGGTAGCCGAAGGGTATAGGGTACCTAGTTCTGTATTACCCTTCAGGTGGCTCTTTTGACCAAACCAGTTATGCTGATGCAGATTATACAAGGTACTTGGTGGACTGGAAAAGCACACCAGGAATAATTTTGTAACGCCCCATAAAAGTCATGCATGTATTAGACTGTAATTTCTGAGCTTTAGACTTAAGTTTTAAAATTTTTCTAAGTGTTGAAATGACTTAGACTCATTCTTAGCTGGCAACCTTCGGGATACAACTTCTCGACCTTCCCGACCTTTATTTTTAGGTTTCCAAGTTGCGTTACGATCGGGCAATCTCATAGTACACCTCGGATAAGTGCATAAGGCTGCGTTTGGATTTCAAAACAGTAGCAAAACGCATAGCCTATTGCCCAATTTTTTCAGCATTTTAGGGTCAACTTCAAATGATCATAACTCCCTGTATATAATGAACTGTGTGAGCTATAATATATCAAACGAAAGATCTTTGAGTCCTCTTTCAAATGCAGTTGGTTTCATCCAATTTGAATCTATGAGTAAAAATTTATAATCGATTTACTTCAGCCTATCAAACTGTCAACTGAGGGACAGATTTGACCTTAATTGTTCCTTAGGGGTATTTTGGTCATCTTCCACCCCTATATATACCATCAACACGAGATTTAATCCCTCAAACACCATAATACACATGCTTTCCTCAAAACTGCTCAAGAATTCTCCTTAGGGTTTCAAAATAAAAACTCAAATAGTTCAAGATTCGATCGTAAGTTTTCAAAGATAATTACATATTCGGAATCACCAATCCGCAAGCTTCAAGAAACATCTATTATCCATGGAAATAGTGGTACGCGGGGTTTTCCCTAAAATCTCATGGGCATAGAAATCATGTTTTAAGTATTGGGTTTTCAAATTCATGTGCATACTCATGTTTTAGAAGCTTTAATGATATTGTTTTGGCCTTTTGGCTTTCCCCCAAAGTGGTTTGAAAATTATATGTATATGTATATATGTGTTTGTACTGAAATATATGAATTTAAAGCATGATTTTCATGGAACCCCTCTCTTAATGTAAATTTTTCCATGTTTCACGTAATATAAATTGTTTTGAAAGACATCTTGAAGAAAAGAAATTATGATATGAAGTGCTTTGACTTTTGCTATGTTTGGAATACGATTCTTGAACACGAAAGAGAGGGTTGTGAATGTTGAATATGCATGTAATGAAAGAATGCATGGTTTGGCCAAAATGCACATGACCACCATATGTTTGATGAAATTTCTGCATGAATTGAACTTTAAGTTCGGAATATGAAATCCTTTACATCAGTTGCATGTTTTGGGTGGTCTAAACTATGTTTTGAATGAAAGCTTTTGCTTAGTACCTTATGGCTCAGAAAAATCATGACTTGCAAGGTCTTGGTATGACGATACCAATTCAGACTAATGCCATATCAGACTCAGACTAACAGACATTTCAGACTTTCATGATTTAGAAATTTCAGAATGATGCATGTTCAGAAAAGGTTAAAAATGGGCATACAGAGATGTTAGGTGGTTCCCTGAAGAGGGCTTGAGTTCAAGCGACTCATTGCCTAAAATCGTGGTTTGCCGACCCGGGTATATTATTATGCGCTGACTTAAATGTCCTGTGGCGTATCAGACTCAGAGACTCCAACCCTTGCGGCACACTTGGGTTGGGGGCTTCCCCGCCGAGTCAATGGCGGATTCCATACAGCCCGTGGAATATCAGACTTGTAGGGGAATACCACCTAATTCAGAAGTAAAACACAAATCATGATTTGAAATGAACAGACAGGTTGCATGTTTTCAGAAAGTGCCCATGTATTTTTCAGAAATAGTTTTATACAGGATGTCTTGATGAAAAATTGCTTTCACTTATATATATGTATGTATGTTCCATTATACTATTTTTGGATTGCTTCGCGTGCCAGTACTTTTGTGTTGACCCCCCCTCCTTCCAGGTTCTGAGGCACAGTCTAGGGGTCCAGCTACTCAGTAGATATTCTCGGATTTGCAGACTTGATCTCATAGTGGTGAGCCTTCTATTATTCGGAAGGCCTAATTATGTCAGACATTATCTTATTTATTATATTTTTGGTTCACTGGGGGCCTTGTCGCAGTTTCTTTTTAGACAGATGTTTGTGTTCTTAGTAGAGATTTTCGCAGACTGATGTCAGATAGTATTATTCAGAAATATTGCAGGACTTGACCATGTTTTCCGTACTCAGTTTAAATTCCGCATTTTATTATGATTATAAATGTTGTGCATGATAACCAGATAGAGCATGGGTGTTCCGGGCCTTCATGGTTCGGGATGCTCGTCGCGGCTAGGGCCTAGGCTCGGGTCGTTACAAACTTGGTATCAGAGCACGGTTCATGGTCCCAGGGTGTCTGCGAAATCGCGTCGAGTAGAGTTCTGTTTATGGGTGTGTAGCGCGCTACACTTATAAACAGGAGGCTACTAGGCGTTTAGGAATGTTTCCCTTCTTTGTGATTTAGTTCGTGCTTCAGAGTCTAAACTGTCCCCTAATCAATGATCTCTTGTATTTCAGAAACACGACTATGCCTCCCCGTCACAACATTGATCAGAGTGCTCAGGCAGATGTGGTCCGTCCCACCCATGGGATGCGGACCCGTAATAGAGCTTCCACGCCGGAACCTGTCCCTACTCCGGGAGTCCCTCCAGTCCCAATCAGTCCACCTCGGGCTCCGCGGACTAATGTCAACTGTCCACCAACTGCTCAGAGAGATATCTCAAATGCAGAGTTCAGACGGTCTATCCATATGCTGACACAGCTGGTAGCTAACCAGGCTCAACGATTGGAAGATGTTGGGTCTGCATCCGTTACATTTGAGGCTACTAGAGTCGGGCATTTCATGAAGATGAATCCACCTAAGTTCACTAGTACAAAGGTGGAGGAAGATCCACAGGAGTTCGTGGATGAGATGGAGAAGATCTTTAAGGTAATGCATGTAGATGAGATTGAAGGAGTGGAATTGGCAACTTATCAGCTTAAGGATGTTGCAAATCAGTGGTATGCAGACTGGGAAAATGCAAAAGGTGAGAGTGCTGAGCCTACAGTTTGGGGTGAGTTTGTAGAAGCTTTCCTTGACAGATTCTTTCCTCTGGAGTTGAGGGAGGCCAAAGCAGAAGAGTTAATGAATCTGAAGCAGGGCAGTATGAGTGTACAGGAGTACACTTTGAAGTTTAATCAACTAGCCCGCTATGCACCAGAATTGACTAGCAATATGAGAGCCCGGATGAGGAAATTTGCATCCGGCCTTGCTGATAACCTAATACTTGAGTGCCAGGGGGCAATGTTGAATAGGGAGTTAGACTTTGCTAGACTGACAGTCCACATGCAACAGGTGGAAGAGAGTAAGAGAAAGATTGCTGAATCTAGAGAGAAGAACAGACAGGCCAAGAGAGTCAAATCTGCGGACCAGCACCAGAGTCAGCCGCAGAGTGGTAACTGGGGAAATAGGTGGTCGAAGAAGACGAGGTTTTGGAATAATACACAGTCAGCAGCCAGCACCCCAGCGCCCAGACCCCCTGCAGACAGACAGACTCAGAGCTTTCAGACTCCTCATGAATCTAGAGCACCAGATACTCAGTCGCAGGATAGTGTGGCTCAGCAGCATCGCACTTACCCGCGATGTGAAAAGTGTAGTAAGAATCATCCGGGGAAATGTCAGTTGGGCACACGTGTATGTTATTCATGTGGTCAGCCAGGACACTTTCAGAGGGACTGTCTATCTACTAGGAGGAGTGTTGGTGGTGCGAAGTTTCAGGGCAATTCCACAGCGCCACCCCCATCTCAGAAGGGCGCCACATCAGCTGTTGGGAATAGTCGCAACCGGTTATATGCCTTGACCAACCGCCAAGAGGCGGAAGCTTCCCCAGATGTTGTTACCGGTATGTTACAAATCTTTTCCCGTGATGTCTGTGTGTTACTTGATCCCGGATCTACCTTATCCTGTGTAACCCCTTATGTGGCTGTTGGTTTCGGGTTTGAGCCCAGTGTGATTTTTGATCCCTTCTCTATTTCTACCCCGGTGGGGGATTCTATTGTTACTAGAAAGGTATATAGGGGTTGTGTGGTGACTGTTGGTAGTCGGGATACGGTGGCAGACCTTATAGAATTGGACATGGTTGCATTTGATGCTATCTTAGGGATGGATTGGCTCCATTCATGCTACGCCATATTGGATTGTAGGACCCATAGAGTTACCTTTTCTTTCCCGAATGAACCAATGATAGGATGGGAAGGACATTCTTTAGCACCCAAAGGGCACTTTATATCTTATCTCAGAGCCCGAAAACTCATTTCTAAGGGTTGCTTGTATCACCTTATTCGAGTCAAGGACTCTAAAGTTGAAAATCCTCCTCTTCAGTCTGTCCCTGTGGTGAATGAATTTCAATAAGTCTTTCCCGAAGATCTCCCAGGGATACCCCCTGATAGAGAGATAGAGTTTGGTATTGATGTGTTGCAAGATACCCGTTCCATTTCTATTCCGACATATAGAATGGCTCCCGCAGAGCTAAAAGAGATGAAAGAGCAGCTAGCAGACCTCCTAAATAAGGGATTTATACGCCCCAGTATATCTCCTTGGGGTGCACCTATACTTTTCGTGCGTAAGAAAGACGGTTCCCTTCGTATATGCATAGATTACCGTCAGTTGAATAAGGTCACAATTAAAAACAAATATCCTCTTCCTAGGATTGATGATCTTTTTGACCAGCTTCAGGGTGCTAGATGTTTTTCAAAAATAGACCTTCGTTCGGGCTATCATCAGTTGAAAGTTAGGGAGTCAGACATTCCCAAAACAGCTTTCCGAACCCGATATGGTCACTATGAGTTTCTTGTCATGTCCTTCGGGTTAACTAATGCCCCTGCAGCCTTCATGGATCTTACGAACAGAGTTTTCTATCAGTTTCTTGACTCGTTTGTCATTGTATTTATTGATGATATTATGATTTATTCTAAGAGTAAGGAGGATCATGCCGATCACCTTCGAATCATTCTTCAGACTCTTAAGGATCATCGGTTGTATGCCAAATTTCCCAAGTGTGAGTTCTGGCTAGATGCTATTGCCTTCTTAGGGCATATTGTGTCCAGTGACGGGATTAGAGTGGACCCCCAGAAAGTTGAGGCAGTGAGAAAATGGCCCAGACCCACGACTCCAACCGATATTCGGAGCTTCTTGGGTTTGGCAGGTTATTACAGAAGATTCGTAGAGGGTTTTTCATCTATAACGGCTCCACTCACTAAACTGACTCAGAAAAAGGTAAAGTTTGTGTGGTCTGATTTATGTGAAAATAGTTTTGGGAAGTGTAAAGATAGACTGACCACTGCACCTGTTTTAACTCTTCCCGAGGGTGTTGATGGTTTTGTGGTTTACTGTGATGCGTCCCGTGTGGGACTTGGCTGCGTTTTGATGCAACATGGTAAGGTGGTAGCTTATGCATCTAGGCAGTTGAAGGTTCACGAGCGAAACTACCCTACTCATGATTTGGAGTTAGCGGCTGTGGTGTTTGCCCTTAAGATTTGGCGGCACTACTTGTACGGTGTTCATGTTGATATCTTCACTGATCACAAGAGTCTGCAGTATGTTTTCTCGCAGAAAGAATTGAATCTCAGGCAGAGGCGGTGGTTGGAATTTCTGAAAGACTATGATATGAGCCTGCATTACCATCCGGGCAAGGCAAATGTGGTAGCCGATGCCCTCAGCAGGTTGTCTATGGGCAGCCTTTCTCATGTAGAAGAAGAAAAGAAGGATATGGTGAGGGATATTCACCGCCTTGCGAATATGGGAGTGCGACTGTTAGATTCCGAAGATGGAGGGGTGGTTGTTCATGAATTAGCTAAGTCATCCCTTTGTGCTGAAGTGAAGGAGAAACAGGTTGAAGATCCCATCCTGATGCAAATCAAGAAAGATGTGGGTCAACAGAAGGTGATGTCTTTTGAAGTTGGTGGTGATGGCATTCTGAGGTTCCAGGGTAGATTATGTGTTCCGAATATCAACGGGCTTCGAGAAAGAATTCTTGATGAAGCTCACACCTCGAGGTATGTTGTTCATCCTGGTTCTACTAAGATGTACCATGATTTGAAATCTATGTTTTGGTGGAATAATATGAAGCGAGATGTGGCTAACTTTGTTTCTAAGTGCCTGAATTGCCAACAAGTGAAAGTAGAACATTTAAGGCCAGGAGGTACTTCCCAAGATATAGCGTTGCCCTTGTGGAAGTGGGAAATGATCAATATGGACTTTATCACAGTACTTTCGAAGTCCCGAAATTAGTATGACTCTATATGGGTGATTGTAGATAGGCTGACCAAGTCAGCTCACTTTCTGCCTGTCAGGACTAACTATTTGGGGGAAGATTATGCCAAGCTGTTCATTGCAGAAATTGTCCGTTTGCATGGAGCGCCTGTCTCCATTATATCCGACCGAGGTACGCAGTTTTCTTCTCAGTTTTGGAGATCGTTTCAGAAAGGTTTAGGTACCCAGGTGAACTTAAGTACATCATTCCACCCTCAAACTGATGGGCAAGCTGAACGCACCATCCAGACCCTAGAGGACATGTTGAGGGCCTGTATGATAGACTTTAAAGGTTGTAGGGTTGATCACTTGCCACTGATAGAGTTTGCATATAACAACAGTTCCCACTCTAGTATTAAGATGGCACCTTTTGAGGCATTATATGGTAGGAGATGCAGGTCTCCAATAGGCTGGTATGAAGTAGGTGAGATGCAGATGTATGGGCCTGATCTTGTTCATCAAGCAATGAAGGATGTGAAACTCATTAGGGAACGACTAAAGGCAGCTCAGAGTCGTCAGAAATCCTATGCCGACGTCAGAAAAAGAGAGTTAGAATTTGAGATTGGAGATTGGGTTTTCCTCAAAGTTTCTCCCATGAAGGGGGTTATGCGTTTCGGGAAGAGGGGTAAGCTAAGCCCTCGCTATATAGGCCCGTATCAGATTATAAGAAGAGTAGGTGGAGTTGCGTATGAATTAGAATTGCCTGCAAGTTTGGGTTCTGTTCATCCAGTATTCCACATATCCATGTTGAAGAAGTGCATCGGAGATCACTCTTTGGTAGTGCCCATTGATGAGATCAAGGTGGGCGATTCCTTGTCTTACGAGGAAGAGCCCGTGGAAATCCTAGATCGACAAGTGAGAAAATTGAGGAGTAAAGAGATAGTCTCAGATAAAGTGTTATGGCGAAATCAGAAACTTGAAGAAGCAACTTGGGAGTCGGAGCATGACATGAAAGTGAGATACCCAAGCCTATTTGAACCAGCAAATAACGAATTGGAAGGTACAATTCTTGCTTTATGTTTCCTTCTATGTATGAATCTGCTTGAAATCGTGCGTGACTATTCCCGCGTCATCATTTGGGGACGAATGATCCCAAGGGGGGGATAGTGTAACGCCCCGTAAAAGTCATGCATGTATTAGACTATAATTTCTGAGCTTTAGACTTAAGTTTTAAAATTTTTCTAAGTGTTGAAATGACTTAGACTCATTCTTAGCTGGCAACCTTCGGGATACAACTTGTCAATCTTCCCGACCTTCATTTTTAGGTTTCCAAGTTGCGTTACGATCGGGCAATCTCATAGTACACCTCGGATAAGTTTTGGAATTTTTCGGAATGCATAAGGCTGCGTTTGGATTTCAAAACAGTAGCAAAACGCATAGCCTATTGCCCAGTTTTTTCAGCATTTTAGGGTCAACTTCAAACGATCATAACTCCCTGTATATAATGAACTGTGTGAGCTATAATATATCAAACGAAAGATCTTTGAGTCCTCTTTCAAATTCAGTTGGTTTCATCCAATTTGAATATATGAATAAAAATTTATAATCAATTTACTTCAGCCTATCAAACTGTCAACTGAGGGACAGATTTGACCTTAATTGTTCCTTAGGGGTATTTTGGTCATCCTCCACCCCTATATATACCACCAACACGATATTTAATCCCTCAAACACCATAATACACATGCTTTCCTCAAAACTGCTCAAGAATTCTCCTTAGGGTTTCAAAATAAAAACCCAAATAGTTCAAGATTCGATCGTAAGTTTTCAAAGATAATTACATATTCGGAATCACCAATCCGCAAGCTTCAAGAAACATCTATTATCCTTGGAAATAAAGGTACGCGGGGTTTTCCCTAAAATCTCATGGGCATAGAAATCATGTTTTAAGTATCGGGTTTTCAAATTCATGTGCATACTCATGTTTTAGAAGCTTTAATGATATTGTTTTGGCCTTTTGGCTTTCCCCCAAAGTGGTTTGAAAATTATATGTATATGTATATATGTGTTTGTCCTGAAATATATGAATTTAAAGCATGATTTTCATGGAACCCCTCTCTTAATGTAAATTTTTCCATGTTTCACGTAATATAAATTATTTTGAAAGACATCTTGAAGAAAAGAAATTATGATATGAAGTGCTTTGACTTTTGCTATGTTTGGAATACGATTCTTGAACACGAAAGAGAGGGTTGTGAATGTTGAATATGCATGTAATGAAAGAATGCATGGTTTGGCCAAAATGCACATGACCACCATATGTTTGATGAAATTTCTGCATGAATTGAACTTTAAGTTCGGAATATGAAATCCTTTACATCAGTTGCATGTTTTGGGTGGTCTAAACTATGTTTTGAATGAAAGCTTTTGCTTAGTACCTTATGGATCAGAAAAATCATGACTTGCAAGGTCTTGGTATGACGATACCAATTCAGACTAATGCCATATCAGACTCAGACTAACAGACATTTCAGACTTTCATGATTTAGAAATTTCAGAATGATGCATGTTCAGAAAAGGTTAAAAATGGGCATACAGAGATGTTAGGTGGTTCCCCGAAGAGGGCTTGAGTTCAAGCGACTCATTGCCTAAAATCGTGGTTTGCCGACCCGGGTATATTATTATGCGCAGACTTAAATGTCCTGTGGCGTATCAGACTCAGAGACTCCAACCCTTGCGGCACACTTGGGTTGGGGGCTTCCCCGCCGAGTCAATGGCGGATTCCATACAGCCCGTGGAATATCAGACTTGTAGGGGAATATCACCTGACTCAGAAGTAAAACACAAATCATGATTTGAAATGAACAGACAGGTTGCATGTTTTCAGAAAGTGCCCATATATTTTTCAGAAATAGTTTTATACAGGATGTCTTGATGAAAAATTGCTTTCACTTATATATATGTATGTATGTTCCATTATACTATTTTTGGATTGTTTCGCGTGCCAGTACTTTTGTGTTGACCCCCCCTCCTTCTAGGTTCTGAGGCACAGTCTAGGGGTCCAGCTACTCAGTAGATATTCTCGGATTTGCAGACTTGATCTCATAGTGGTGAGCCTTCTATTATTCGGAAGGTCTAATTATGTCAGACATTATCTTATTTATTATATTTTTGGTTCACTGGGGGCCTTGTCGCAGCTTCTTTTTAGACAGATGTTTGTGTTCTTAGTAGAGATTTTCGCAGACTGATGTCAGATAGTATTATTCAGAAATATTGCAGGACTTGACCATGTTTTTCGTACTCAGTTTAAATTCCGCATTTTATTATGATTATAAATGTTGTGCATGATAACCAGATAGAGAATGGGTGTTCTGGGCCTTCATGGTTCGGGATGCTCGTCACGGCTAGGGCCTAGGCTCGGGTCGTGACAAATTTATTTACTGGGATCCAATTTAAATTCTTGGGAAAGCAAAAAGCAAAATTTTATGGCTCTATCCATAGTTGAAGCTAAATATATTATTGTTGCCTTATGTTGTGATCAACTTCTATGGATCAATCAACGGCCTAAAGATTCTGGGATTATTATGAACTCAATTACCTTGCTCTGTAATAACATTACTGTTCTTAACATGGCAAAAAGTCCAGTTCAACACAAGAAAACCAAGCACATTAATGTGAGACATCACTTCCTGAAAGATATTGTAGAAAAAGAAACAATTTGTATAAAGTTTGGAAAACTAAGGAATAAGTGGTTAATATCATCTCCAAGGCATTGCACAGAGATCAATTTGAGAAGAATAGACTCAAACTTGGTCTAATGAAAATAAATGGAGTTTCTATACAATCACTTTCATTTTTTCTCACTACCTTGGCTAGAATTAGAAGGCAGGTATTCAAGTGTGAGTTTGTGGACAAGTCTAATTCAGTCTCATACCTTCTACAGGTATGTACCTATGGTAAATTAGTTAGACCAAAGAAACAGTGTGTCGAACTTAAGAAGATGAGAAACTTTATAAGTAGGTACCTGGTCCATGCTACAAGGTTAGTACCTATATGCATTGTGTGTTTAAAATGTTAAAATAACTACTTAAATGTCATATGGCCTTCCATGTCTCCTTATCTCTCTTATATTCTCTCTTTAGATCATTGTCATATCATTAATGATTTGTCTCTTCAAACTTCATTAAATACCCTTCTCTATCTACTTCATCTTCACTAATCCATCAACGTATGAACCACTTTTATGAAATTCCATTTCAATAATTATAAATCCTCTTGTCCATCTTGCTCTTTTGTGTTTTTAGTTCAAAACCCTTATTTACCACCAAATATCTCTACCTTTCTCTCCAATTCAAACACCCTCAAAGGATAATGTCTCCCTTGTCAAACAATCTCCAAAAATCCCTTACCAGTCTTTGAAAACCCTTTTTAGAAGAAAATCCTTCAATAACTTTGGTCACCGAAGGACCCTTTGGGTCAGCCATCAGTGAATAAACTCTAGTAACAGATGCCCAAATATTTTCATTGAGTGTGGACCAAAAAATTGATGAATTAATCTTTCTCTATCCAAAATCTATGTCCATATCACTCTCCATTATCCTTTCTAAGAGTGCCTTATTTAGTCCTCCTCTTGAGTCAAGCGTCATACCTGAAATGTCCAAGGGACCAATTCCCCTTGCAATTGTTGAACATTCTGAGGAATAAGAAAGTTTATTTGAAGTGGATTTGCCTGAGGGAATGGAAATCCCTCAAGTAGTGTTGAGGATGGCGCAGATTGGGTAGCCGATAGTTTGACAAAGCTGGCATTAGGTTCTCCATTATTTTTCTCACTCTATTGATTCTCCTTTTAAATCCCCTAGTCCCAACTAAGTTTGTACCCCACTATCTATAAGGGTGGCTAAGGAAGTTGTTCATTCTTCTATTTAGGATAATGAGGAGAAAGATGACTTTGCCAACCTCTCTTGGAATAGAGTAGGGAGAAGAGGTTATTCCAAAAAAGATTTAAGTTTTTAAAAAACCTGTTCTAAGATATTACAACACCCGAGATGCTGAGGAAAAGGTAATGAGTGACGCATTAAAGGCAAGTAAGTGGGCCACTACTAGGAAGAAAAATGCAAAGAGAAAAGTTGTAAGTGAGAAGCCTTTTTTGCCTCCTGAGAATGTAGTTGATGTAGGGAAGGGAGATAGAATTGAGGAAACTAAAACTGATGATGTATTGTGGTTGCTGCTCTTAGGAAGGGTAAGGGAGTAGGAGTTTTGAAGTCTAAGAAACCTGTAGTGCCCAAGACAAAGAGTGCCAGTAACAAAAAGCAAACTTTAGTTAAAATAAAAAGGGTCGAGGTTTCTGAGGGACCTAGTACTAAAGGTGTAACACAAGAACCTGAGGGGACTGGTCGAATAGTTGAGGAACCTGGTTCCTTTTCAAAAATAAGAAAGATTCAGAGACTGCTCCTAGTCTCACTAGGGAGGAGAGGAACTTGATCATCAAATCCCAAAAAGTACTGACTGAGAGGGTCTTTAACATAAGGATTCATGATGAACCTAGGATGATTGAGCTTATTAAATATGTTGAACACCAAGAATAGTTGCCTCTCTTTGAGACTCGTTCATTGATGGTTTATGAAGATGAAGTCAAGGACCTCTTCTTCATATTAGAATGTGTTGATGATACATTAAATCTCACTGCGATTGTACATGGAGTTGAGATATTTTGGATAAAGCAGTACTTGGATTGATCCTTGGTGTTTCTGTAGATGGGATCAGGTCAGTTCTCAATAAGCTCCCCTCCCTTATTTTACGTTTGCTTCTAAGGTTAGTGGAAAATCCAGGACCAAAGTTAGAAAAAAGTTTCTAAGAGGAGAATTTCAGTTGCTAACAAAGTGTTGCTTCCCCAATCAGAGAAACGTATAGTCACCTCTGTAGCAGACCTATTTCTGTTGGAAACTCTTAGTATTGCATATCTAGAATGGAAAACATAGACTTACTTATGGATAATTCTTCACTAAGGTCTTTAAGCATTTTAAAATCGAATGTGTGGGAGGATTTCAAGGAACTGCCAAACAAATGTTCACTATGACCACGTTGATTAAGAATGACTATGTGGAAGGGAAAGTTGGGGCCAAGACCCAAGTGTCGGAGTTGTTAGATGTTCAGGAGTGCCTGAGTGGTGACTTGAAGGAGATGAGAATGGTAGTGGCCACACGTGATGCTGAGATCATGCAGCAAATAATATTTGAGAGACCTGGTGCCCCTACTGGACTAAAGGGACGACCCGGTTCATACCTACTCCGTAGGTGTCGGGGAGGGGGGGGGACCGGTCCTGGCCTCACCTACGCGTCCTCACCCCAACTTTGCTGGAGGGACGTTTCGAACCCCCGACCCTGGCACACCACGGTAAGCAAGCTTACCGCTGAGCCAGAGCTGAAAATGCTGAGTTGAAGGGCTAAGTCACTGCACTTATTGATGAGGTTTTAGGTCTCCAAGCTGAGGTCAAGGATCTCACCAAATAGTTTTTAAGTGCTCATTCTACAGAGAGTGCTCGAATGGATCTACTTCTTAAGTCCCTATCCCCTAAACCTCTCTCTACTTAGGATTAGTTCCTTCTAATCCCTATTAATGTCCTATCCTTTTATCATCGATCCCCTTTGTCTCTGTCTTTTGTGGCACATTTTGGTTATTTTTATTCTTTACAATGTAACTGGTACTATCTTATCTTTAATGAAGTGTCTTCTCTTATTTTTGTCTACTACATGCCTTATGCTTATCTATATCATTCATGTCACTGTAGCCTGAATGGTCATGCATTAACTTGTTTGTATCTTCATTATCTTGGTTTACTACTTATCTTTTTTAATGATTCCAAAAGGGGGAAGTTAATATTCTTGGTTGTAGAGGGACCTGGTGCCATATATAGAGGGAACTAAAATGGGCTTCGTAACATGGGGAAATTGTTACATGTGTAAGTGGTCCTTAATGACAGGGGGAATAGTTTGTCATCATCAAAAAGGCGGAAAATATTACACTGTTGAGGTTTTGATGATCTGCCAACTATTCCACAAGGGACCAGATAGAAACCCTATTATAAGTCTATGGGAGACCTGGTTTGGGTTAAAGTTACTTGACAATGACATGCTTGACTACAACTGGAAGTTGTAATTTTCTGCAGCAAGTTGGTGGCGCAGCTGTAGAGGAGCTAAACCTCAACCAATAGTAAGACGCATAGATTTTGTTGTCTCATATATAAGTATCATTTACTCACAAAAAAACCTAGTTCTTGTATCCATCAAGATTGAACTTTAAAGAAGCAAAAGTCTCTCATGAACACAACTCATTCAAGGGACCTGATAGCTTACTCATCCTAAGTCTTGTGTGTGTTGTGTTATTGTTTATATGGTCTTATATTGTAAATCTACTCCTGATTATAAGGAATACTAAATGTGCAGTTTGTTCGTGTCTTAGTTCGAGTCGAAGCAACTAGAGTTGGTTGTTTGAGTCGTTTGTAAGTTGGTCAAGTATTTGTTCGTCTCTTTCAAGTGTTGTATCCTGGGTATAGTTTCCTAGGATGTATGACTAGATGTAGTCAGTCGTAAGTGTGTTAGAGTTATCACACTTGTCTTGTGATAAAGTTATTACAAGAGTTAGTGTTAGGGAATGTGAAGTCTTGATGATGGACATATGAATGAAACATGTTGTGCAAGTTGTTCCACATATGTACATATGTGAACAAGTCACAGGCAAGACTATTGGTAAGACGACATTGCGTAAAATAGGAGTGGATAATTAACATACTTTCAAAACTTATCACATTAGCTAAAGTAGATGCAAAGGAAAGGATTAGTGCAGCATCTAGAAGTTGAGTTGATCAAGAAGTCCTACAAAGACTATGAGATAAAAGAGAAGAGTCTTATTCAAGCAAGGAGAGAGAGAGACGACAGCAAAAAGTGAGTGAAACTAACTGGGAGTCCTATTGAAGATAGAAGAGTACATCAACTAAAGGACTCCATCAGGAGTTGGCTTAAATATAACAAACGACAATCAAGTGATTCACTCACGCACTAAAAAGGATAGTCAACAATCAGCAAATCAGTTCTACAACTTGAAGAAGATAGTGGAGCAACCTGGTCCTTTACTTAGAGTCATAGACTTTGTGTAATAGATTGGTCATTGAGTCATATGGAGTTGTAATCTCTAGTCTCAGTGAAGTATAAACTGAGTTAGGATTAACGTCTTCAAGTTGAGGAACTCGAAGACTTGTGAACACTTATCTTGGGAAGATTAGTGTTTTGTAGAAGTAAGAGTTAGAAGTTTTAATTCCTAGTTCACAAGAAGTCTAATAATTTGTTGATTGTTGAGGCTCAAGAGTTATAGTGAAGTTGGGGTTAAATCCTGTAGAGGTACAAGTCGTGGTTTTTTACACCTTTCTTGAGCCGGATGTTTTCCACGTAAAAATACTGTGTTAAAGTTTTACTTCAGGTCGTGGTTTTTACTTCCCTTGAGCAAGAAAGTTTCCACGTAAACTTTTGTGTTCTTTACTTTATTACACTATCTCTTCTTCAGTTATTGTTTACTGCATTTGTAGTTTAAGGACCAGGTCCTGTTGTGTTCGGTGGACTCATACACTCCATCATCCCTCCTATATTTTAGCTGAACACATTTGGACTTTTCAAAAATAGAAACTCGCACAAATCACATTTCATTTGTTAATAGTCAAACCACTTCAAGAATCATATTTTATTATGAGTCTGCTACATGTGAACCATATTAGAAATGCAATCAATCTCATATGCTACTGATGGTTATACATATAACATTTACATTATTCTTATTATGAAAACCATTTGCATAACTGCAATGCCTAAACTAGCTTAATAAACATAAAATAAACTTATTACAACTAATAAAGTAGAAAACATAGAGCTAAAACACCTCTAACAGTTTCATATATGTGAACTAATCAATCTTTGCTCACATCACCATTTTCCTTAGCACCATTTTCTGTGTTGTTTACACCATCAGCATTCTTGGCTTCTTCAGTATCTTTTAATTCTTTCTTTTTCTCCGGATCTTTCTCTTCCTTCTCCTTTTCAGCCACCTTTGTTCTCTCCTCTTCCTCGGCCTTCAATTTTGCTTCCTCCTTTGCTCTGTCCTCTTCCTCAGCCTTCAGTTTTGCTTCCTCCTTTGCAGTTTCAAGAGCTTTAATCAATCTCTCCAAGCAAATATCTGCATTTTCCTTTGAAGACTTGGGCATCAAATTCTCAGCAATATCCGCAGGAGTCATATTAGTTTCCTCCAATAAGCGACGAATCTCAGGAAAGTAAACATGTGACTCAACAATGTTGAGATAATTATGTGCAAGCACCTTGAAGGACTCAAAGCAACAGTAGGATAGTACAATATGTTTATCCATCCTCCCCCTCCGAATTAGAGCAGGATCAAGCTTTTCCACATAGTTGGTGGTGAAGACAATAAGCCTTTCACCACCAATAGCGGACCATAGACCATCAATGAAGTTCAAAAGACCAGATAAAGTTACCTCACTTTTCTTTTCTTTACCCTCTAGTTCTTTTTTCATCTTCTCCTTGACGGCATCTTCCTCGCTTTTTTCTTTCTCTTCCTTGTCTTTCTTCTTATTCTTCTCCCGTTGACCAGTAAGTTCAAGGGAACAATCTATGTCTTCAATCACAATGATAGATTTACTAGTAGTGTCTATCAGCAATTTTCTTAGCTCGGTATTGTCCTTAACCGATGTTAGTTCAAGATCATAGACATCATATTGCAAGAAATTAGCCATAGCAGCAATCATGCTTGATTTACCCGTTCCTGGAGGACCATAAAGAAGATAACCGCGCTTCCATGCCTTGCCAATCTTTGCATAATAGTCTTTTGACTTGCTAAATGTTTCGAGGTCATCCATAATCTCTTTCTTCTTGTTTGGATCCATAGCCAGAGTATCAAATGTAGATGGATGCTCAAACACTACTCCGCTCCACATCCTCCCCCTCCCATATCTATACCAACCACCTGCCTCTCCCTTATTGTTTGTGTACAGCTTTCTCTGTCGTTCTCTCACAGATATCGCCTTCCCTTCATCCAACACATACTTCAAGTATGAATTTGTGATAAGGTCGCGATTTTTTCTGTGAAGCTTGAGCTTGAAGTACCTCTTCTCATCCTCCCTATACAAAGAAATTGTCTGTCTGCTGGCTGCTTTTTGGCTCGAAGTCCACCAGACCTTCACGCCTTTATATTCATCAGTTATCTCCTCATGATCGTCCATTGTTAGAACAAGAGATTCGCCATTTTTCACCGAGTTGGCTTTGAGGCGCTTAGCTTGTGTACATGAGTTCTTGCTCAGGTACCTCTCAATTGCTACGTAAGGTTTACTCCTCTCGAACCATCCATCAGTTTCATGCTCATGAAAAATAATGTGCATATAAGGGTAGAAATAGCTCACAATTTTATCGGTATACCTCCTAATATGACCACGAAGTTCGTGAGGAAAATAGTTCTGGTACATGGTATAGGAGAACATGATTGCTGCAATGGTTGGACCCAACTGAGTCCAAACATCTTGCATCATCTTGAAAAATATTGAAGTGTATGTGAATGTTTGTTCACTAAATGATGGCCTTATATATAAGAGAGAAACTGGCAGAGTGTGTGCACAAGGCCTTTACGGAAAGAAAGAAAAACATAATCTTAATAGATCAATCGGTTGATTATTTAAACTTTCACCTGGTTGGTGACGGTTCGATCACCTTGAAATTTCCTTCCTCATTCCCCTTCCTACGTACTTGTGATCTAAAACAAGTCTTGGATATACATTTGTGTGATCAAGGTGATATTCTTTTTTCGACAGACTAAAAAAGAAAGTACATTCACATAAATTAAGACGATGAGAATAGTATTTCGTTTTCTTTTATCTAACTTGGGTTTGCTCCATGACCACATATACTTTTTGAAAGAAACTGCTTTGTAAATTCCATGTTGGAACAAGGTTTCTACGTCCAATGTTGAATATTGTTTTTGTCCTGATCAGGAGACTTAAATTTCATTCACATATGTATTGGTCCCTTGAGAACTAGGAAGGTTGAATATTCAAGAATAAGATCCAATCATATATATTTGAGCATTATCCTTGTCCCCAAGGGACCATATATACTTATCATCAAGATGTCATTGTGCTTACGTATATATGCTCCTCTGTGTTAACTTTATTGGCCTTAGTTTATCTAGAAAAGAATGATTCTTTCCTTATTTTAGCAATATTTTAATTTCAACTTAAATCACAAGATTTAATTTGATACTTTTGACAAATATTTAATTTAAGATTACAAGATTTAAATTTTTTTTTTTTTTTATCATCTTAAACTTCGTGCTCAAACAAATTAAATCGAAGGAAGTACCTATCTGTTTGTTGAACCAAGTCTTTCAACAAATTATTTTTAACTAAGCCACCCCTTCGTGGTACCAGCTTGCACAAATTAAAATAGTCTTCATTATTGTCTTTGTTTATTAGAGTTCATAAGACGACACTTCGTGTTTAGGTAAAAAACAGTATCTTAACAAAATGTTAATACTTACAATCAGGCGTGGAGCTAGCTTGGGGTCAAGGATTCATCCGAACACTCTCGATGGAGATAATACTTATTATATATGGTTGAAATAATTTTTTATGCATATATAGAAGACATTAAAATTATTTCGACTAATTGTATGTTTACTTCTTTATATTTTGAACCTCTTTAATTAGTGAAAATCCTGACACGGTCATACTTGTCACTATTATAAGCAGTTTCCTTGAAGCTGCATAAGTAAAAACAATAAATGAAATAGGACATCACAGCATGTGCCATGCATACTGTTAGGCGGGGGTACGATTTTCATGGTTTGATTAAAAACGGATCCACATCAAACACCTAATCAAATCGATTTTTATTTGTTTCGAATTTAAGTTTTGAAATGTCAATTCTATTTGATTTTGTTAAGTTTTATTAAGGATGAATCGAATAAAAATTAAATTGAACCAACCCGATAATTATATAGACAAATTTTATACTAATTTATATATATGACACATGATTTTATTATTAACTTCAAATTTTGTATACTTTTAAATGAAGTTTTTTATAATATTTTTTTATGAATAACTTTAAATACTTTGTATACTTTCATGATAATTTTGTTTATCTCTAATTGGCTAATGAATTTTAGACCTTAAGCTTATTTATTAAGAAAAGACATGAATTCAAACTTATTTATTCAAAGAAACAAGAGATTACCTAAGACAACAAAGCTATTGTCTTTGCTATCACTCATAATAGTGACAGGCAATTGAATAGGTACTCCTAACTCAATAAACAACTTGAAGTTTTATTATTTACTATTTAGGATTTTGGGAGAGAGGTGTTTTCGCTTTTTAATTATTTAAAAAAAAAAAAAAATCTAAACTTTTTATTTTCATAAAATAACCTCATTAAAATTATATTATATGTTCAGTTTTTTCTTGTTTTTTTTTTTTTTTTAAATACAACTTGAAGTTTTATTATTTACTATTTAGGATTTTGGGAGAGAGGTGTTTTTGCTTTTTAATTATTTAAAAAAAAATTCTAAACTTTTTATTTTCATAAAATAACCTCATTAAATTATATTACATGTTCAGTTTTTTCTTGTTTTTTTTTTTAAAAATACATTTATGTTAAATATGAAATCCAAATAATATGATCAAACACAACTCCAATTTCAACTTCAAAAATTTCAAATGAAGTAAATATGTTTTTGATTTTCATGGTCAAATATCTACTCATAAACGAATTAATCATTTTTCCATTTAACAAGAGTCTTAATGATAATTATTTATATTCTAATTATGAAGTGCGTTATTTATATAACTCTGCAATTACTTAATGAGTTAAAATATAGTGTATCATTTCAAAATAATAAGAATTGAATTAATTATTTCCCTATTTAATAAAAGTCTTAATATTAATTATTTATATTCTAATTATGAAGAGTGTTTATTTTTAGAATTTTCGCAATTTCGACAAATACAACATATTTTGTCACTAATCCATTCATTTTCACTATTACCATAGTTGTCTTGTTGACTCACTATTATCAATTATCCATTTGAAAACTGAATGTATTTGGTCAAACATTTCAATTGTGAAAATGGAAGAAATTTCCATCTTTGAAACAAAGTAAATACATAATTGCATTGGATGGTTAAGTAGCTGCCGAATATATTACTCAGACAAAAAATGTTTATTCTTTAAAAATTGAGGTGCAGAACCTGATTACTTATTGTGCTTAATGTTTCTTTCAAGAATCAATATGCCATTATGTATAAGGGGATTTATCGAGATGAAAAAACCAAATAAGTTTTCATGTAAAGGTTAAACAAAAAAATATCTAAGGCTCTTCCCTCTTACATATTAGTGGTGAGGACAGAGCATTACCCAACTCGCTCATATTTTATAGGGAACAAAAACGGGTTGGGTGAATAATGGGTATGGTCACTTTGTTTTACAGGCTGACCATTACATTTCTGAGAGTCCACCCAGTTAAATCACCACAAAGAGGCAGAGGCTAAGCCAGAACATGTGTGTTGAACATGCATTCGAAGACGACAAAGAAGTTAACCATTTAGTCATTAATAAGCTTCAAACATGCTCACAGTAGCAGATGACAAACATGATGTGTGAGTGTGTGTGAAAACCTTAAAAGCAGCAAGACCAATAATGCACTACTTAGAACAAGTTTGACATATGAACTGAAAACATCACAAGTGCAGTAAATAATGTTTTCACTAGATTAAGCTGATTGAATCAAGATTGATTTTCACAAGAGAAGGGAACAGTGAAAAACAACCAACATAAGCTTAAAGCAACACACTGAGACATCATTGACTGCTAGAACTTACACCTCCATGTACGTACTCGGGACAAAGGACTCCCTCCTGTTTCTTATATACCGAAAATACTGTGCCTACATCACATTCAAGTAAAACAGCAGGGAAACACCACTATTGCTGGTTTCAAATTGTCAAACACAACCATATCAAGTATATTCAAACGTTTCCAAGTATGTCGGATAGGAAGCTAGAAAGAGAGATCTGGCAAGGACAAACCTGAAATGAGACAGAGCTGGAAGACCAAGTAGTTGATAGAGCTAAGAATCAAGACAAACCAAGCATATGCTCCCTAAAGTGATCACTCTTTAGATTTGGATTTTCCCAATAACTTACTAACAAGAAGAAACTCATAGCTGTTGATAAGAAAGGCCCACAGAAATTATTTGATACAACGCTTCATAATTTTTAAATTAAATGCTATCTTTACTACACCATAAAGAACGACAGAAACAAAGTCTCTCAGGCACCATGCGTTAGATTTCCTTTTAGCAGTAGTGAAGTTTATAACCAAATTCTATATCCAACTTTGCAAGTGTCATAACCAAAAAAAGAAAACCAACAGCATCATGCCACTCATTGGATAAACGAAGAATACACACACAACTAACATCAGCATTCTTTTACTCATCCATGCCAAAACACATTTTCCGGCATCACAGAGAAGTAGATTATTACATAAAGCCAGTGATAATCTATATTTTATGCATGTGTAACATGTGTTAGTAATCTTGACAACAAAATAAGTATTTTTACATCACAAAGCATGATGAGATGAGCTTAAATGAAGAAATATAATGAAGATTCATAGAGTCGCCAACTAGATTGAAGTGAGGCATAATAGTGGTTGTTAATTGGAAGTCAGTAAGCATGTGTTAAACTGATGCATTACAATGCTCTCTCACACACACGTGGAAGCCATTGAAGCAGAGAAGAGAAGAAGGAAAGAGCTAAGATATTGTTATTCAAGTAGTAAGGGTATACAATGAGAGAGGCATGGTTGCTATTTATAGGCTCACATGTATATCACATGAGCTTCTAGAACATTCCTAACTAACTCTAACAACTTGGATAACTAATCTAATCAGCAACCACTAACTTGGTGCCTCCACTAACTTCACTAACTAACTTGGCTAATCAACCTTTTATCAATGTAACAGTAGAAATCAAAAAATAGTAAAAATGAGCTAATGATCTAACTGAGAAAAGTGATCAATAACTAATACATTTTAACACTCCCCCTTAAGCTGAAGGGTGCAAAATGTTTAGCACCAAGATTGCTCATAAGGTGTAGGTGTTGATCTTGAGTCAAACTTTTGATAAGGATGTCAGCAACTTGGTGATTGGTTGGAACATACACAGGCTGAACCAATCCCTCCTTGATCTTATCTCTAACGAAGTGACAGTCAACTTTAATGTGCTTTGTTCTTTCATGAAAAATGGGGTTGGCTGCTAACTGTATTGCAGACTTGCTGTCACTGAGCAGTGTGATAGGTGTACTGATAGATACAACTAGTTCTGAAAACAAGTTTTCCAGCCAAGTAATTACTGATAAAGCTGAAGCCATGCTTCTATATTCAACTTCTGCTGAACTTCTAGATACTATGTGCTGTTTTTTAGACTTCCAAGATATCAGAGAACCACCAAAATGTACTATATAAGATCTCCTTGTATTTGGGCATGCAACCCAATCTGAATCACACCAGCACACAAGCTACAACTTGAGCCTTAAGCCAAACACCTTGTCCCACAGTGCCTTTCAAGTATCTCACAACCCTGTTTGCAGCTTCCAAATGAGATTTCTTAGGTTGCTTCATAAACTGGCTTAAAGTTTGTACTGCATAGCTGATGTCTGGTCTTGTAATAGTTGCATACATTCGCTTTCCAACCAACCTTTGATAGGATGTAACATATTGAAGAATAGAACCTTCTGTAACTCCCACTACATTGTCTTCTTCTACTGATGTTAGCTTGGTATTCATTTCAATTAGAATAAGGGCTGGTTTTGCACCAGCAAGTCCTGTATCAACAATGAGCTCCAAAATGTACTTCCTTTGGTTTAATATAACTCCTTTTGTAGATTTCAACACTTCAATGCCTACAAAATACTTTAGTTCTCCAAGATCTTTGAGTTTAAACTGCTGATGTATTATTCCCTTTGCCTCATTTATCAAGGCATCATTGTTTCCTGTAACAAGAAGATCATCTACATACACCAATATCATCACCATTCCTTCTGATCTCTTCAAGGTGAAAAGTGAGTAATCATATGTGCTTTGAGAGAAACCAGCTTTAAGTAGTGCAACAGTAAGCTTAATGTTCCACTGCTTGGAAGCTTGTTTAAGTCCATTTAAGGACTTCACTAATCTGCAAACCTTGTGTGTCCTTTCTGTTTTGAATCCATTTGGTAATTCCATATACACTTCCTCATCTAAGTCACCTTGCAAAAAAACATTGTAGACGTCCATCTAGTACATGCACCAGCTTTTTGAAACTACCAGAGCAATGACACTTCTTACAGTAACTATCTTTGCTATTAGTGAGAAAGTATCATGATAGTCCAACCCTTCTAGTTGACTGTATCCTTTAGCTACTAGTCTGGCTTTGAATCTTTCAACCTCCCTATTGGCCTTATACTTGATCTTGTATACTTATCTTAACCCTATGATAATTTTGTCTTATGGTAAGTCAACGACCTCCCAAGTATGATTATCTTTAAATGCCTTCACCTCTTGATTATGTGATTGAGTTTCATCCTTAATTGCTTGATTATATGATTGAGTTTCAACTAATATTGACAAATTATATACAAAATACTAATAACTAAGACTAGTCCCAGCATAAGACAAATAATTGGCTAAGGGATATCTTGTTCTTTTTCCCTTTCCTGGTGTTGCATAGTCCATCATCCAAGAAGGTTGCTTGTGTACTCTGATTGATTTTCTTAGAGCAGATACAACATTTACTTTAGGTTGTAAGGATGATACAGTAGTATCTGATGAGTTGGAGGAAATATCATTTAGTATGCAAGCTGGAATATTGGAAATATTCATATTCTCATCTGAAGACATAGGAATCTGGTGATAAGACTCTAGTATAACAGGTAAATCTACATAATCATCCATGTCTGGATCTGCATATTCATTCTTACTTATTGTGAGAAAGTCAGTAGACAACTCTGAAGTAGTCTTGTCTACAAAAGGGAACAAGTGTTCTTGAAACACAACATCTCTTGTAACAAATAGTTTGTTAGTAAGCAATCCAACAACAAATAGCCTTTCTGAGAAGTGGAATATCCCATAAGTACTGCTGGCTTGGCTCTTTCAGCAAACTTATCTCCTCTGGGTAGTACTGAGGCCTAACACTTGCAGCCAATAACTCTGAGATGTGTTGAGGGAATTTTACAAAATAGAACCTCATGAGTACTCTTACCTCTAATAGATGAAGAAGGTAACCTGTTCATAAGATAAATCACAGCCTTAACATTCAATCCCCAAAACTTGATAGGCATCTAAGACTGCAACCTGATAGCTCTAGCAATATTTAGTATTTTCCTGTGCTTTCTTTCAATAATCCCATTCTGTTATGGTGTGTAGGGGCAGCTACTTTGATGCAATACACCCAAGGATTGAAATAACTCTCTACATTGTGAGTTTATAAATTTTGTTCCATTATCGGATCTGAGAAATTTTAATTGAGCACCAAATTGATTGCTTATCAAATTCAAGAAGTTTTTAATAGCCACAATATATTCAAATTTCAAATTTAACAAGTGAAGCCAAGTATACCTATATGATCATCTACTACAGTTAGAAAGTAGTGTTTCTTATCAAAAGTAAGGACTTTGTAAGGCCCCCAAAGATCATATGTACTACATCAAAAGGTTTCACAGCTCTAGAATCACTAACAGAAAATGGTATTCTAGTTTGTTTAGCTAGCGGAAAAACATGGTATTTATTTAGAACCTCTAAGTCTGTTTTGTATCTTATTAGACAAACTGATTTCATAGCCTGAGAAGAAGGGTGCCCAAGCCTTCTATGCCATAAGTTGCAATCTTGGATATCTACTTCCGCAACCAGCAACCTTTGGGAACTTCTTTTTTGTGCTTCATTCAATCCACAGATCTTCTTAAGAATGTATAATCCCCCTTTCTCCTTACCAATCCCCTTCACCTTGCCAGTGTGAAGGTCCCAAAATACACAGAAATCAGGGTAGAATGACACAAAGTATGAAAGCTGTTTGATAATTTTTGATACTGATAACACAGATTGAGTTTAAATTCAAGAACAAACAACACATCACTAAAAGTTTCCTCATTTAGGATTTGTGTTTCTCCAATGTGTGAAATGTTTTCCTTGGCTCCAGTAGGAAGATACACCATTTTTTCTGTAAACTACTTTATGACTCTATGAGAATACACCTTTATGTGATGCAACATGATGTGTTGCACCAGAATCTATTACCCATTCATGTGGAACAACATTTGTTGATAGACAAGTAACTATACCTGACATGTTGAACTACTTTGAATCATGTGTATCTTTGTTCAGCAATGTCATGATCTATCTATACTCTTCATCTAAGAAACCTTGTGCTTTAGCTACCACTGCATTATTGATATCCTTGCTCCCTTGACCACCTTGACCATTAGATGAGCCTGCTATATTTGTGTAATTTGTGTTCTCTCCTGACTGGTTTCTAGTGAAGTTATGAGCTGAGAACTGATTGTTAGATTATTCTGTGGCCTGATATCCATATCCACTTGATCTTGACTGATATGATTCCCTTTGATTGCTATTGTAGTTTCCTTTCTTCTTATATTTCCAATCTGTAGGATATCCTATCAACTTATAACAAGCATCTCTAGTGTGTCCATTTAGATGACAGTAACCACACCTCTTCCCTTTATAACCTTGACCACTATGACTTATTTCTGCAAAATTTTTGTTTACCTGTATAGCTATGGGATCAGTCTTATCACTAGTTACTGTAGTACAAGCCAGCTGCTGAATCTCATCCTCAACTATTATTGCATATGCTTAATTAAGAGTAGGTGTCACTCCTTTCATTAGAGAGTTTTCAGCTTAGTAAAGTATGTAGAAACAGAATCAGTTCCTTGATGAAGATTGTTGATTTCTCTGTGCAATTGATACAATAGTATTCTATTAACCTTGTCAAACCTTTCCTTGAGATCTTCCCCATACTTCAAATACACTTGTGGCATACACAATACCACTCAGCAACTCAGCACTTACTGAACTCATCAACCAAGACAACACAACTACATTACAAGTCTCCCATTGCTCATGTAGATCTTCTCTATACATATCCTTTCTACACATGCCAGTCACAAAACCATATTTTCGTTTGCCTAGTAATGCAATTTTCATAGATCTATTCCAGATTCTATAATTTTCTGATCCAATCAACTTGATTAGAATCAATGCAGCACCAACAACATCCGATGCTCCCAGAAACAAAGGATCTGTAGGATCAATCTTAGGTTCCATTACTTTCTTACTCAGAATTCTAATTTTCCAATTTCAGCTTACAAAAAAAATAGAGATCTACTTTCTCCTTACTGATAGTAGCACAAAATCCAAAATATAATGGATTATTGATACTTTCTCTAAACCTCCATGGATCATTGCTCTGATACCATGTTAAACTGATGCATTACAATGCTCTCTCTCTCACACACGGAAGCCATTGAAGCAGAGAAGAGAAGGAAAGAGCTAAGATATTGTTATTCAAGTGGTAAGGGTATACAATGAGAGATGCATGGTTGCTATTTATAGGCTCACATGTATGTCACATGAGCTTCTAAAACATTCCTAACTATCTCTAACAACTTGGATAACTAATCTAATCAGCAACCAATAACTTGGTGCCTCCCCTAACTTCACTAACTAACTTGGCTAATCAACATTTTATTAATGTAATAGTAAAAATTTAAAAACAGTAAAAATGAGATAATGATCTTACTCAGAAAAGTGATCAATAACTAATATATTTTAATAGCATGGCATTAAGAAAAATCAATATGCATAAATACACAAAATTCTGTCAATAGCGACAGATAAATGTGCAAGCATTGCAAGATAGAATAAATGTTGTTGCTGTATCTTAATAGCAGGAAACTGTCACCAGCAAAAGGAAATATTCATAAATAAGCCCATTTAACAATAATTCAGTTTCCATTTGCATTTCAAGAACAAGGAGATCTTGTTTAATGTGTCAATATCATCTTACTAAAAAATTGCAAATCCAGTCTTCAGAACTAACATTAAGATAAGGACCTCTTAAATTGATGATAAAAGTTCCAACAAAAAAATGAGATCATTCACGATTTGGCAACTCACTAAGGTGTGTTCAAATAGTTGATTAGGTGGTTTTTAGAAACTGAATTTCTTTTCACTTTGTTATTTGGTAACTCTTTTATTTGCTCCCTCTTAGATATTCCAATTATCATCTGAAGATTATTTAACACTCCTTTGGCTTAAGATTCGTTGCTTAACATGTGTTTCCCACTAGACTAACATCCTAAAATTATGAAGATTCACCAAATCTATCTTTCACCCCACCCACCTCGCGCCCAAATCACCACCCCTTTACTTTTGATAGAGAATCTAAGACTTCTCTCATTTGGAGTTATAGTGTAAATAATAGAGAAATTACAGTAATAAAAATTGATGAGTTGTCATATGGGAAAGAATAGTTCAATAGGTCAAAGTAAATGACAACTCTTCAATGATTCATCTATTACCATATAAATATGTTGTTGTGTCTCTGTCTATATATCTTATTATTCGCAACCTCACTCAGACATTTCAGATTTTAAGAGCAAATCGAACTCTAATGGTTAGCAGCAGAACATTCAACCTGATTTGAAGTGGAACCATTCAGAACCAGATTTTATGGGTAAACAAGGGCCATGTTTCCATTGTGGCATCAAGCGTAAGTTCTATTGACCACCTATATCCCACCTTTTATGTTTATAAAAAATCTAATGCGTTACAAGATACTTGATTCATTGATGCTTAGAACTTATATGCCTGATGTCAGTGAATTAACTTTAAAGACTCACATGTATGAAACACTAAGGGCTCATTGATAGAGAAACGAGATAGAGAAACTAATATTATCTGAATAGCTGCTTACCTCTTCAATAACACATAAAGAAATACTTATAGCTATACAACTGTAGGTCAGAATTCTAATCTAGGAAAGAATATAAATTGTCATAACTATACTATCTGTAATTAAATCCTATTTTAGGAAAGAATATTATGTAACTTCTATACAATAATAATATATACTTCCTAACATCCCCCTCAAATTGATACCGGTGATCACACAGTAGCAATTTGGAGATAAGATAGCTATATTGCACGTGTGTCATAGCCTTTGTAAACAAATCAGCAAGTTGATCATGGGAAGAAATGTGTTGTAGAGTGAAAAGAAGATCAACAACCAGTTCCCGAATGTAATGATAGTCCACCTCTATATGCTTTGTATTTTCATGTTGAACAGGATTTGTGGCTATTTTAATCGCACTAGTATTATCAGCATGTAACATCGTAGGAGATATAATAGCAACACCAACCTCAGATAATAGACGTCGTAGCCAAATAATTTCTGAACTTGCTGCCGACATAGCTCGATACTTGGCCTCCGTAGATGATTTAGACATACATATTCCTAGAAACATGCACCAACCAGTAACAGAACGATGAGAGTCGGGGCAACCATCCCAATCCGTATCAGTATATCCATCAAGATGTATAGGAGAATCAGAACAGAAGAGAACACCTTGATTTATAAAACCACAATATACGGTAAGGACTAGGCATAAATTGACTTAGAAATTTTATAGCGTATGAGATGTCTGGCCTTATCACAGTGAGATAAGCTAATGATCCCACTAACTACCAATACAATATTGGATCACTGAATGGTTCGCCATTATCTTCCTTGTATTTTGTATTAATCTCCATTGGGGTGTATACAATCTTGTCATCAGTAAGACTATCCATAGCAACAAGATCACTAGCATATTTTTGTTGTGTAAGAATGATCCTAGTAGGCAAGTATAGAACCTCAAGTCCAAGAAAGTATGTCAATCGCCCCAAGTCTTTCATCTTAAATGAGGTATGCAAGAATTCTTTTAACATAGTAATATTCTCTTGATCATTTCTTGTGATAATGATATCATCAACATAGATAATAAGTACTGTTATACCTATCTGAGAAGTATAAAAAAACAAGGAACAATCTAAAGAACTTTGAGAGAAGCCCACAGTTTGAATCGTGGATCAAAATTTATCAAACCAAGCTCTGGGAGTCTATTTAAGCCATAGAGAGACTTTCAAAGATGACAAATTACATTTGGTTTTGGCATAACACACCCAGGTGTTGGTTTCATAAACACAACTTCTTCTAGATCACCGTAAAGAAATGCATTTTTAACATCCAACTAATGTAAGGTTTAACACTTTATTGAAGCCAAGTCTAATAATGTTCGTACCATTGTCATCTTAGTAATAGGTGCAAAAGTCTCCTCATAATCTACCCCATACTTTTGTTTGTACCCTTGAGCAACCAATCAAGTTTTCTAGCAATCAATTGTACCATCTGCTTTTATTTTAATGGAATACACCCACTTATTTCCAATGAGAACTCCATTTGCTGGTTTATTAATAAAGTCCCAAGTTGGATTTTCATTCAGTTCACAAAGCTTATTCGACATTGCATTTTTCCAACAAGTTTGTGTAGAAGCCTGGGAGTAAGATAAAGGTACCTTAACAGAATGCAGTGTGGAATGCAAGGCATAGGACTTACCAAATTTCCCTAGAGGGTAACTAAGCCATTCAGGAGCATGGCAATTTATTCTGTTAGACTGATGTGGAGGAGTAACTGGATGAGAGGATCCTTCTTCCAAAGATGAGAATGGTGATGTAGAGTCAATACCAGAAAGAGAAAAGGGCTGGAGAACATCATTATCATAGTTCTCGGGTTGTTCTTAGGATTTAAGTAGAGGATTATTACTGGAAGGAGATGAGGGTCGGAGATCACCATTATCATAGTCCACGGGATATTCTGAAGAATCAAGCTGAGGGTCAGTTGATACTACATCATCATCAAACTTAAAAAAAAATTCTGAAGCATGTTTAGTATTGTGTTTGCAAGAAAATTGATCCTCAAAGAAAATAACATATCTAGATATGCGAAGCTGACGTTGAGATGCATCATAACCATAGATACCCCTTTTGTGTGATGCTATAGCCCATGAAAATACATTGTACTACCTTTTCAGAAAGCTTATGTCATTAATATGCTAGAAAATAGCCAAAGCAAACACAACCAAAAACTTGCAAGTGAGAATAATCAAGCTTACTATGAAATAATTTGAAGTATGGTGTCTCATTTCCAAGTACTGGGGAATTTTTTCTATTGATCAAATATACAGAAGTATGTACTGCTTTGGGCCAGAAACTTTTTGGCATATTCGACATACCCAACAAATCCAATGTATCTTCCAAAATATGTCGCTTCTTTCTTTCTATGACTTTATTTTGTTTCGGAGTATGAGGACAAGTGCATTGGGCAATAATTCCTTTGTTTTTGAAAAATTCAACAAGATTAGTCTTTGTGTACTCTTTATAAATATAGAGAATGAAGATGAAGTTGTTTGATTTCATTGATATGTATGCGTATGTATACAAGAGAACACAAACTAAATAAGGAAAGAATCAACTAATCAAGAATTGTGATCTTCTCCTAAATAGAAACTAAATAGCTATGAGATACTAAATCAATCATGGGATATCTTAACATATGGTACATGCTCTATTATGCCCCCCTCAAGTTAGGTGTGATGAGACAACACCTAATTTAGGTAGCATCCGCTAAAAGGTTGGCTTAGACAATGGTTTGGTGAGTGGATCTGCAACTTGATCAGTGAAGTGGATGTCTGATACTCGGACTAGTCCATTATGAACTTGATTGCAAATAAAGTAAAGATTGACCTCGAGGTGCTTCATTTATGTATGATGTACCAGGTTTTCAGCAATGTATGTGACCCCAAGGTTATGACAAAGTACTGTAGGTGTAGTAGAGAGTTGCACATGAAGATCCCTGAGAAAGTGAGTTATCCAATTTGTTTCAGATAAGGTAGAGGCAACTATTCTATACTCAGCCTCAGTGGAGGATCGAGAGATGGTGGGTTGCTTGCAAGAATACCAGGAAATAGGAGTCGTACCCAGAAAAATAATATAGCCAGAGATTGAGTGGCGATCATTAATATCACCCGCCCAATCAGCGTTAGCATAGGCATAAAGATCAGTGGATTAATATGGAGAAAAATGAATACCATTCTAGGATATTTTTTTGAGGTACCGAACGATACGTTTAACAGCCTTCCAATGAACCATGGAGGTTGAGTTGTTAAACTAAGTAAGATTGTTTACCAAATATGTGATATCCGGTCTGGTAAAATAAAGGTACTGAAGTTTACCAAGTACACTCCTATACTCTTTGCCATAAGTTTTAGGGGCTCCGTCATCTACCAGTAGTGCCTCAGATGTACTCATTGGGGACTGAATGCCTTTGCAATATTTTATCTAAGGTTCATGCAACGCATCTTGATATACTTAGATTGACTAATAAATAGACCATTGGCATCCCTGTGTACCTCAATGCCCAAGAAATAGTGCAGTAAACGAAGATACTTAAGAGAAAATATTTTGGAAAGAGAAGTAATAACTTCTTGAAGGAGTGTTTCATTGCTTCCCATAAGTATGATGCCGTCCACATATATTAGTATATAAATAGTTATGCCCAAGTTATGAAGAACAAATAAAGAATTATCAGATTTAGACATACAAAATCCCATTCTGATCAGAGAATCAGTGAGTGCATCATACCAGGCTTTAGGAGCTTGTAGCAGTCTGTAGATAGCCTTTTTGAGATGACAAACATAGTCAGGATGTGCTAAACTTTCATACCCGGGTGGTTAGGTCATATAGACATCTTTGTGAAGCTTTCCTTAAAGAAAAGAATTATTGACATCTATTTGATGTATGGGCCAACTTTTTCGTACAGTGATGATGAAGACGGTCTGAATTGTGGTTGATTTAACCACTGGACTGTATGTTTTATGAAAATCAACCCCAGGTATTTGGGTGAACCTTTTTGCAACTAAACACACTATGTACCTATCAATGGAGCTATCAGGCTTGGTTTTTATTTGAAACAACCATTTACAGGGAACAACATTTCTGATGTGGTCCAGTGGAACCAACTCCCAAGTTTGGTTCTTTATTAGTGCATCATACTCAACCTGCATAGCATCTCTCCAATATGATAATTTTTGTACTTGTTTGTGGGTTACAGGTAAAATTGGTATAGGCTTGGTTATTTGGGCAGTGTAGTCAACAATTTTTCATTGCTTATGATGACTTTGGGTGATGCTGATAAACATGAGTAACTGGTGGTCAACGATGTAGAGAGAGAGAGGATGCATAGAAAGGGCAGGGGGTTGTCTTTGAAATGTGAAGTGGGATGGGGAAGTAGTTTGAGGATTACTTGATTTCGGAGTAGTGAAATGATCTGACTTTGGGTTATTTCCCTACGCGGTGCGAACTGAGCAGGTATCTTAGCGTGTACCTGGCCTGAACGGAATGGTGGGAGGAAGCAAGGTAAGATCTGTATTAATAGTGGTGGAACTAATTTCCATATTTGGATTTTGATGTTGTAAAGTGTTTTCCCAATTTAAATATGAAAAGTTTTGTTTTAAATGAGAAAAAATATTATCAAATGGGAAAATTTCTTTTAAAAATTTTACATCCCGTGAGAGAAAAAGTTTAGAGCTGGTGGGGTCAAAACACTGATGGAAATGATGAGTGACGGAGAAACCAAAATAAACATAAGGTTTGGAATATGGTTCTAATTTATTTTGGGTGTATGGTTGTAGACATAGGTAGCATAGACATCCAAATGTACAGAGAGATTCATAAGTAGGTTTTTCATTGAAAAGAACTTCAAATAGGGACTTGTATTGAAAAGTGGAAATGGACAGGCGATTAATGAGAAAGGCACCCTGATGCCAGGCAAATGTCCAAAAATTGGAGGGCAAACTTGCTTGATGACACAATGTTTTAACAGTCTCAATAAGGTGTCGATGACGTCTTTCATCCAGGGAAACCCTTTGAGGAGTATAGGGGTAGAGACAAGGTGTTGTATGCCATTAGAATTAAGGTTTGGTTCCATGACTTTATATTCTCCGCCTCCATCAGTGTAAAGTGTGAGCATTTTGTGACCAAAATATTTTTCAAGCACAGGATGTAATCTTTGAAAGTGTTTCTGCACTTCATGTTTGTTTTTCATTGCGTACAACCAAATGTATTTGGTATACTAATTAACAAATAGACAATAGTAGTTTTTTATCAATAGAAAGAACAGGGGATGGACCCCATAAATCACTGTAAATTATTTCTAATGGATGTTTTCTAGATAGAGTGTTTCAATAAAAGGGAAATCTATGAGCTTTATTGCAGCAACAAGAATTATAATAAGTAAACTTGCCTTTTGAAGAATATGAAAGACGGAAACTGTTTAAAATGGAAAGCAAAACTCGAGAGTGGGGCTGGACCAATCTTTGATGCCATAGATGTAAGAAAGGTCCAACAATGGCAATGTTGATGTTTGGACGAGTCAGGGACGACCATTCATAGAGACCTGCTTTATTCGGGTCGCGCAGAAGAGGTTCTCCGGTAGTCAGATCCTTCCAAGAAAAGTAAAAGGAAAAAATTCTATGGAGGTTATATTTTCTTTACAAAATTGATGAACTAAAATGAGTTAGCTTTTGATAGCTGGAGAATACAAAATACTAGAGAGTTTGAAGGCAGTATTTGATGCATTTAAGTGAGTATTACCAGTTTAGGTAATCGGAATCACATTACCATTACCCATTGTCACTGTATCCAGAACTTTGAATTATTGAACATTGTGGAGTGTGTTGGTTTTCGAAGTGATGTGGTGAGATACACTTGAATCAAGAATCCAAGGGTCACTCAGTATTGTGTGCGTAGCAAAATTTGCTTTTTCTTCAAAGTGGTTATGGAACCGAGAGCGTCAAACATTTGTTGTATGCCCAAATTTGTCACAAAGTTGACAGTGTACTCGTGATGATTGGTGTGGGAAGTTACGCCATTGAGAATTATCCATTGGATTGTGCCACTGAGAATTATGATGATAGGCGTATTTACACGCCTAAAGTACTATAATTGACCCATATTTTATCTAAGTTTTGAGGACAAATTATATAATTCATGCACTTTTAGTCCTTTTTCCTGTAAGTGAGCTAACAAACATGATTAGCAAGTTTTCAGGTATAAATGATGAAGATTTCAGCATTTTATGGATAACTTGACGCCCAAGGAAGCTTCACGAAAGAGGGGAAGGAGATCTTGGAGATCAGCAGTAACATATTAGGATTAGGATAATGACGCAGTAACTTATTAGGATTAGGATAAGTACGCAGTAGCCTAGTAGGAATAGGATATGGGTATTATAAATACCCTATTTTGCTAGAGATTTTTATTCATTCTGCAATACAATAATTCTTCAATTCCGAATCATTCCAATTCTTCCATTAATTCGAAACCTTCTACTTTTAATTCTTATTCTCTTTATCTTAAGTTGACTCTTAATTTTCACAACAAGAGAAACGCTATTCTAAAAGGGAATTCACGCCACAAGCCATACCAAACCCTACTACACGTGAGATCTTTATTTTGGTATAATGATAATGTCTATTGTGATTTCCATTGCACTCATGAGTAGCTAAACTCCTCTGTTGGGGGTATGGAAGCCTTGTGAGATACTATCTATTGCTATGAGTTTGTGAATTCCTGACACGTATGCTGCTTATATCATTATTCTCTTCATCTTAATTTAAATTCTTGTGGTTGCAAACACATAGGGTACGCCAGTATAGCATTAACTTGTTCGAAAGAAAAGTTATATGTATGGAAAAGAGATAATGTCAAGGTAATAGGGCACCAACCCCTGTTAAAAAGTTAGTGCCATAACTGGATTAACCTCTTGGAGAATTTGTACCATTAGATACGCTTTAAGCTCGAAAGAGTTAATGCGAAATAGTCCTTGTTAGGTCGAAAGACGCTTGGATTTACCATAGAATACAATTCTCTATAAGCACATGCATGTCTGAATTCCGCATAACTCATAGCCAATAGAGACGTATAACTCATAAGGCGGACATAACCCCAACTCCCAATTCTCATTGATTAACATCTTACTAAAATTCTTCCTTTTTAATTTGCTATTCTCCGTTTTTAATTTGTTATTTTATTACACTATTGCACGCTACAAAATCCCCCCTTTTACGAGACTTTCACCAAAAGTCTACTAATCTTTGCTTACTTAGTGACCAGCTATTCCCTGTGGGATTCGACACCCAACCCAGTTGGGTTCTGTATTTGACAGCGACCGCTTACACTCTTACGAGAGTTGTAGTTTGAGAGTTATCAAATTTCAAGTCATTTGACAATCCTGGCATTGGACAGAATGCAATTCGGTTGCGCTTATTTCCATTGTCTCTATCTGGGGAGGCAACTCTATGGTTGAATGGGCTGACTCCTGATTCTATCACTAATTGGAGGCAATTGAAAGACGCTTTCCTAGAAATATTCTTTCCTCCATCCAAGAGAGCACAATTGAGAGATGAAATCAGTAATTTTCGACAGCTTCCAACTAAAGCCCTCCACGAAACAAGGGAGAGGTTCAAGAAGAAGCTTATGCGGTGCCCAAACCATCACATGACGAATGTTCACTTGATGGAGATACTATCTAGATCCTTGAATTCAGTAACTAAACCTGTGGTGGATGATGCGGCTGGAGGATCATTTATGGACCTCACCTTTGTTCAAGCTAGTGATATGCTAGACCGAATGACGAAGCAAAGTAGGGCGTGGCATACCAGAGATTCTGAGGTAGCAAGCCCCACTTTTTCTATAGGAATGATTGCAGAACAAAAGAGAAAAGAAGAAGAACGTGATCAAGATTTGGCGCACATGAAAACACAAGTGGATCTTCTTACAAAGCATCTACTATCAGGGAAGACCGAAAAAGTCAAAGCAGTTGCGTCAAAAGGAAGAGAGGAATCCGATTTTGAGGAAGAAGCCAACTACGTGAACAATCAAGGGGGTTTCCGAGGCAATACCCAAGGAAACCAAGGTCGGAACTATTATGATAAATCTGCAAACAAGGACCAAGGTAGTTAGAAGAACAAGAATGACAACAGTGGTTTGTATGTTCCCCCAGGGAGACGTTATGCCACTGCATCTAGTTCTGCAAAAATGGAAGACATGATGGCTAAACTGTTGAAAGGAGTAGAGGCAACTAGCGCGGGAGTAACTGAGGTAATTAATGATTTATCCTCGATGAAGCAATTGGTTGACTCATATTCCACTTCAATAAAACAAATAGAGCAACAATTGAGCCAACTTTCAGCAGCACTCAATCAAAGAAAGGCTGGCATGTTACCTAGTGACACTGTGAAAAATCCAAGGAACGACGGATCATGTATGGCTATTACTACCAGAAGTGGTAAGGTGTTGGAAAATTCATCCCAAAGAAAGCAAGTGGCCGAAAATAAAGGAGATAAGGACGCCATAGAAGCTGACTAAGACGTCCATGACGTCACCACTAGTAGTTTACAGCCTGAAAAGATCTCTGAACCTAAGCATAATGAAAAGAAAGTCGTGGAGAAAACAATTCCCCTTCTACCACCTCCTTTTTCCGCAAAGATTGAAGAAGAAAGCTGATGATACCAAGTTCAATAAATTCAAGGCAATGTTGAAACAGTTGACCATTAATGTTCCGTTGGTAGTGGCACTAGAACAAATGCCAGGGTATGCAAAATTTATGAAGGATCTGTTGACAAAGAAGTGAGCAGCAAGCTATGAGTTGACAGACACTGTTCATCATTGCAGTGCAATTGCCACCCGATCACTAGTTCAGAAGAAGGCTGACCCCGGTGCATTCACTATTCCTTGCACCGTTGGATCTTTGAATTTTGCCAAGGCATTATGCGATTTAGGAGCCAGCATCAATTTGATGCCATTATCTATTTACAAAAAGTTGGGGTTGGGTGATCCTACTCCAACTAATATGAGGCTCGTAATGGCAGATAGGTCGGTAAAATGACCTGTTGGTATTTTATGTGTTGTATTGGTGAAGGTTTCTTCATTCATCTTTCCGACAGACTTCATTATTTTGGATTGTGAGGCAGCCTCAGAAGTTCCCATAATCTTGGGGCGCCCTTTCCTTGCAACAGGAAGTGTGCTTATTGACTTGAGAACTAATGAGCTTTTATTCCGAATAAATGACGAAGTAGTTCGCTTTGATGTGTGCAAATCAATGAAGCAACCCAAAGATTTGAACGTATTCTCGGTAGCTGATGTTTATTTCGATGATGTGAAAGAATTACTTGAAGAGGAGCAACTTATTGATGACCCATTGGCGGTTGTACTTATGAATGTTGAGCATAAGGAAACTGAAAATTATGAAGAAACTATTGGTGCTCTAACAGGGTTAGGGTCGTATCCTCATGCTCCCAAGAAGCTGGACCTTGATCTCAAAAACCGACCTACACCATTAGCTAAACCATCTATTGAAGAGCCACCCACGTTAGAATTGAAGGAGCTGCCTAGTCATTTAAAGTACGCATTCTTAGGAAGCGGAAATACACTCCCAGTCATTGTGGTGGCAGACTTGGGTGAGCAGCAAGTTGCAGCTCTCATTACTATTCTACGGAAGTATATAAGAGCCATTGGTTGGACCATCACTGACATTATTAGTATTCCACCTGGGATTTGTACACACAAGATTCAGCTTGAAGAAAATTGCACACCAACTATTGAGCATCAAAGGCGTCTCAATCCACCTATGCAAGAAGTAGTGAAGAAAGAAATTATTAAGTGGTTAGATGCAGGGGTTGTGTATCCTATCTCTGACAGTAAATGGGTAAGCCCGGTACAATGTGTTCCCAAGAAAGGAGGCATGACGGTAGTTGCGAATGAAAAGAATGAGCTTATTCCACTCAGACCCATTACAGGATGGAGAGTATGCATGGATTACTGAAAGCTGAATTCGTGGACGCTTAAACATCACTTTCCAATGCCATTTATGGACCAAATGCTTGATCGATTAGCAGGGAAAGGATGGTTTTGCTTCTTAGATGGTTATTCAGGCTATAATCAGATTTGTATTGCTCCCGAAGACCAAGAGAAAACAACGTTCACATGCCCATATGGTACGTTTGCCTTCAAATGTATGCCATTCAGACTATGTAACGCACCAGCCACCTTTCAGCGTTGTATGATATCCATTTTTTCTGATATGGTTGAAGATACGTTGGAAGTATTTATGGATGATTTTTCAGTTGTGGGTGAGTCGTTTGAATCTTTCTTGGCAAACGTAAGCATGGCGTTACAAAGATGTGTTGAATTCAACCTAGTGCTGAACTGGGAGAAGTGCCACTTTATGGTTAAAGAAGGTATTGTTCTTGGGCATAAAATCTCCGAAAGAGGAATTGAGGTTGATCGAGCTAAAATTGAAGTTATCGAGAAGATACCACCTCCAATTTCCGTGAAGGGAGTTTGTAGTTTCCTCGGGCACGCAGGTTTCTATCGGCGGTTAATCAAAGACTTCTCCAAAATTGCTAGTCCATTATGCAAACTTTTGGAGAAAGATGCAAAGTTTGACTTCAATGAAGATTGTTTGAAGTCATTCGAATGCCTCAAAGGGAAGCTAATTGAAGCTCCTATCATGGTAGCACCAGATTGGTCTCTACCGTTTGAAGTTATTCCATCCAATCTACTATGCGAGTAAGGTCTTGAACAAAGCCCAGAAAAACTATACTGTCACAGAACAACAGCTTCTAGCAGTTGTGTATGCCTTCAAAAAGTTCCGTGTTTATTTGTTAGGAACCAAAGTGATAGTTCATACAGACCATGCAACCCTTAGATATCTGATGACAAAGAAAGATGCAAAACCAAGGCTAATTCGATGGGTATTGTTGCTGCAAGAATTTGATTTCGAGGTAAAAGATAGAAGAGGTTGGGAAAACCAAGTGGCTGATCATCTATCTAGACTCGGGGATGAGTATATAGCACAGCAAGATCGTGAGATTGACGATACCTTCCCTGATGAAGAGATTTTAGCCACAATGATGGAGGAGTTACCATGGTATGCAGATTTTGCAAACTTCGTGGTGAGTAATGTGATGCCTACGAATCTATTATTTCATCAAAAGAGGAAGTTCATGTATGATGTAAAACATTACTTTTGGGATGAGCCATATTTGTTTCGACGATGCGCGGATGGTGTTATCAGGTGATGCATATCCCATGAAGAGGTGCCTAATATATTAGAAGCATGTCACACTTCCCAAGTTGGGGGACATCACGTAGGTAATCGGACAGCAAGGAAGGTATTGCAAAGTGGATATTATTGGCCCTCGATATTTAAAGATGCCTACGACTTTTTGAGAAGATGCGACCAATGTCAGAGACAAGGTGCAATTTCAAAACACCATGAGATGCCCATGTCGAAAATTCTTGAAGTCGAGCTCTTTGATGTATGGGGTATTGATTTCATGGGTCCATTCGTAAATTCGTTTGGAATGAAATACATCATAGTTGCTGTAGATTATGTTTCAAAATGGGTCGAAGCAGTAGCGTTAGCCGACAATGAGGGAAAGCGTGTTGTAGCATTCTTGAAGAGAAATATCTTCTCTCGCTTTGGAATACCACGGACTATCATAAGCGATAGAGGATCTCACTTTTGCAACAAGCTGTTCAAATCCGTGTTGGCAAAATATGGTGTCAAGCAACATAAGGTAGCCACACCTTATCACCCTTAAACTAGTGGACAGGTAGAGGTTTCCAATCAAGATATCAAGCAAATCCTTGCTAAGACTGTAAATGCTAATAGGAAAGATTGGTCTCGGAAGCTGGACGATGCGCTATGGGCTTATAGGACTGCATTCAAAACGCCAATTGGCATATCCCCTTACCAATTAGTTTATGGGAAGGCTTGTCACTTACCCATCAAACTCGAGTATAAAACATTGTGGGCGCTGAAGCAACTAAATCTGAATTGGGATGATGCTATGAATCTGAGATTGGAGCAGCTGAATGAGATGGATGAATTCCGTCTACATGCCTATGAAAGATCAGATCTCTACAAGGAGCAGATGAAAAAGTATCATGATCAGCGGATTGTTCAACTAAACTTCCAAAAAGGCGATATGGTACTTCTTTTCAATTCCCGACTGAAGCTATTCCCAGGTAAGTTAAGGTTCAAATGGTCTGGTCCATACAAGATTAGCCAAGTCTACTCGTCTGGAGTAGTTGAGCTAGAAGACAGTAATGGTGTTGCCTTCAAGGTGAATAGCCAACGAGTAAAACCCTATATCGGTCATCTTGACTCGATAAACTATATGGCCACCATTTATCTCGACGAAGTCTAAGTACTCGAGGTAACTATATCGTGCCGCGATAATAAATCAAGCGCTAGATGGGAGGCAACTTATCGTTTTTCATTTTTTTCGTTCTACTTTGCATTTGCTTTTGATAAACAAAAATTCAAAAAGAAGAGTCGAGCCACGAGCAAAACTAAGGCGCTAGATGGGAGGCAACCCATCGTTCTAATAGTTTTTGTTGTTTTTGAGTGAATGTAGGTACAAGAGAGGTAAAGGAGGAGATTGGTTTCAAATTTTGATTTGGAAGTAGTGCATGTTAAAGGTGGTAAGTTAGGAATGAAGAAGCAAAAGGCTATGGGTGAGGCATTGCTTATGAAAATATAGGCAAAGAACAAGGCACGGCCTATGTAAATCTAGGCCACGAACAAGGCAAGGCCTATGCTATGGCCTAAGCTCTCGGATTCTAGAGTGCCATAGCATAGGCGCCGCCTATGCCTAAGAGTGCCATAGCATAGGCGCCGCCTATGCCAAAGCCTTTTGTCTCTGAATCTCATATGCCATGGCATAGGCGCCGCCTATGCCTAACAATGCAATGGCATAGGTGCCGCCTATGCTCAACTAGGCTTTACAAAAGGCGCCGCCTATGCCAAGCATAGGAAAAGCACTAGGCGCCGCCTATGGTCACTTTTGGTCTCCAAATCCGATTCTAAATGGGTCAAAACCCAACCCAAGCTTGCCCTATAAATAAGAAACTTAGTCTTAGACCAAAAACACATTGCAAATCCAACCTAAGCGCCGCCTACCTCTCCAAATCCTCTCAAATATTTTTCTTTTGCTCTTTTAACTTTACAAGAACATCTTCCAAGGCCATCAACCAAGTAAGTACTTCTTTGTTCTTCTTTTATGTTCCGTAAGTACTACACTACTACGCCTATTATTAATTGTTAAATCTTGAAGTAGTATTGGTGAGTTGAATGTGATTAATTTGTTGTGATACAACTATGTGAGGAAAGAATACGTAAGAATGATCTTGCCATGTTTCCAACTTGTATTTAATTTTGATGCACTGTCATACTTTTGCAGAATTGACATGGTAAAGAACATTGCATAATCTTGTCAATAGAACTCTTACATGTTGGAATAACTTGTGTATAAAGGTGAAAACCATGGTTGACTACAAACATACGAAATTGTGATTATTCCTAAAACTTGATTCAATCTATATGGAGTAGTCTTGCTCAAAAGATATATCAAACATGAAAGTATTGCCAAGATTTCATGAAGTATGACTGCACTGATTATATTGTTGGAATATAGCGCCTAAAATGTATATCGATGAAGTCTGAATAATCGATAACTTTCACTTCACTAGTTTGTACCAACAAAATAAGTGTGGGGTGGTGCCACTACTGCTTGTTTATCGATTGTATCCACCGAGATGAAGCTAACATGACTATTGTTTTAATCTCAGGTACAATGGCACCAAAAGCAAGACAAGGAAAAGAAAAAGCAACCACTTCATAAAAAGGCAAGAAAAGAGGACGAAAAGAGCAAGGAGAATCCTCCTCACTGCAAATACCTTACCGTATGTTCAGAATAAAATGGGTCCTAGAGGAGGAAGGAAAGGAATGGTATAGGAACAATAAAGAAAAAAATATGTTCATGTGGAGTTGATAAACAAGGAGAGCCTAGCAAAGAAACAACCTCGTATGTTGGCCAAGATAATGGCGTTACATCTTGATTTCATCTTCTGAGATATGGGAGAGTGCAATCTCGATTTAACACGAGAATTCTACGCCATCTGGTCACCGAAAACTACAGGGAATGAAGTAAAGATTCGGGGCCAAGTTCTGCAACTAAATGCGGAGTTCTTCAACTCCTTTCTAGGTTTGCCATCTGTTGACCCATCACCATTCAAGGAGATGTATAACAGACCTCCGTACAGGGCTATTAGACACATATTATGCGGACCACGATCCATGGCAAGATGGAGTAGACACAAGGACACCGGTCGGCACAACACCTTCCCATATGCTCCTTTGAATAGGGAAGCTAGGATATGGCTGCGAATAGTCAACTCTTGCTTGATTCCAGGGACCCAGTACACAAAGATAACACGAGATAGAGTGTGCTTTTTTTACACATTGATGACGAGTGTCCCTATCAACATTGGAGCAATTATTCGATCTACAATACGTAAAGCAAGGCTACACAAGAGGTCCTACTTCAGCTTTGGCAATCTGTTGACTGCAATATTGAGGAAGGAGGACATCGAAGAGGAACCTGCTGATCATAAACTCCCCCACAATCCGAAGAAGGTTGACCTCACAAAGGTTAAAGATGCTGAAACCACGCATGGCGTCAACCTTACTATTACGGAAATTCATGCTCGGGATGAGAGTTTCTTTTGCCATCTTTATGGCATGACTCGGTTTACCATGATGAGCGGAGGTCGTGTTCCAACTTCTGCAGAGCTCCAACAGCTGGATTATGACTACCCAATGAATGAGCACGCAAGGCAAATGTGTGGAGTAGGTGTGTACTTTGAGGAACCTCTTGATGACGATTTGCCAACCGATGATGATCATCGAGTGCCAGACTCCGACGTGGAGGAGAACTCTGATGGCGACGACTCTGATGATAATTCCGACGAAGGGGGTATGACCCCAAACATAGAGGAGGAGTCCGACTAACCAGGTTTTTCTTATTTATTTTCCACTGAGGACAGTGTGTCCTGTCTAAGTGTGGGGTGCTGGTATTTACATGCTATACTTCTTTATCTGCATTTGCATTCATTTATGTTTGTTTGTTTTATTTTTAGTAGTTAGTTTTGCATGAAATTGTTCTGATAGGCAGCATGGTATTACGACAAGAATCTGTGAAAAAATCATTACTATTGAGACGTTTAGGCTCTAATAGTGACTCATTATGTGATAATTGTGTGGTTTAATTCCTTCATCTGTTGGGTCAAGAGTCTATGCTTCTTCCAATAAAGTCGACCATGTGCCTTGTGTGTGTGAGATGATAGTATATTCTATGTTTATGGCTGATGCTAGAACTTTCCTGGTATGTATGTAAAGCGAAATAAAGAGTGTGAGTTTAGGAGATGATTTAGGCATTTCTTTGGCAACCTATGATTGTTTACCTTCATTTTATCTACCCATGGACATCATCCTAGATAACCCCCTTTGAGCTGTTAGCCTATTTTCTTTGACAACCTCATATGTAAGCCTAATCCATTTTTTTTAAGACCATAATTTGATCCAAATTCCTAAGTGCTTTAAATTGTAAAGTAATGTGACAAAATAAGAGGAAATTGGGTGAGAATAGTGCCTTAGAATGTATTGGTGCTTGAATTTGTTATGAAATATAATTGCTATCATAAGAGGTGTGTTATGAAAAGAAAAAGGAAAAGAAAAATAAAAAGTTCATTCTGTTCAAAATTGAAAAACAAAAGAGGTGAGAAAGGGTGGTAGATTAAAAGAAAGTAGAAAGGTTGTTTGAAAGAAAGCATAAATGGCATAATGTGATGTATTAAAGCGCTTAGGAACATAGTCACTATTTCTGGCCAAAATAGTCCTACCCAGCCCTTAGCCTACATTACAACCTGTAAAGACCTATTTGATCCTAAGCTTAGCATTCTAATATTTAGTGGAGCATTACACTAAGGGCAAGCCTATGGTCATCAGTTGCAATATACGAATTCTTTGTGAGAGTGAGAGCAAGGATAATCTTATACCCATGTTCGAAATATATACAATACTTGTGAGTGATTATGGGTTATATTTTGTGAGACACACATGGTTGATGAGTTTTGGGTGGTTGTGTATGATTCTCTGTGCCTTAACTTTTGAATACGAATTAACCATCATCACGAGTCTATATTAGAGGTTGAATTGTTTCTAGAAGTGATCAGAAAACTACTCTTTGTTAATAATTGTCGTGCCTGTCTTGATGAATATTTTGTGTTGTTACTGTGAAACCTTAAGTGGATGTTTAGAAGGACATGATATTTTGTTCGAGGACGAACAAAGCTTTAAGTGTGGGGTGTTCGCCAAAATTTGATAACGCTCAAACTACAGCTCTCGTAAGAGTGTAATCGGTCGCTGTCAAATATAGAACCCAACTGGGTTGGGTGTCGAATCCCACAGGGAATAGCTGGTCACTAAGTAAGCAAAGATTAGTAGACTTTTGGTGAAAGTCTCGTAAAAGGGAGGATTTTGTAGCGTGCAATAGTGTAATAAAATAACAAAGTAAAAACGGAGAATAGCAAAGTAAAAAGGAAGAATGTTTAGCAAAATGTTAATCAATGAGAATTGGGAGTTGGGGTTATGTCTACCTTATGAGTTATACATCTCTATTGGCTATGAGTTATGCGGAATTCAGACATGCATGTAGAAATAAAGTTGATCAGATGCATATTCGGATCATCGTCTGCTAGTCCACCGAATAATCCCTTGAGTTGCAATAACTGAATCATGGTGCTCGTGATGTTGAACTTGGCTCCGGGTGCCAATGGCGGAGGAATAATGGCTCCTGTGGCACCAGCTCCATCAAGATCATCATCATCATCATCGAATGGTATGGCTCGGCGTTCAGGCCTGAACCTAGCTTGACGATCTCTTCTGTTCGCTGGTGTCGCCATCTCAGCATCACGCCTAGGGTTTAGTAACTCATCATCACCTAGATCCTCATCGTTAGGATTTGTTGCTCGCCCAGGATTATCAATATTCTGTTGATGTACTTGAGCGGCGGCCAGAGCAGCTAGTCTAGCCTGTTTCTATTGAGCAGCCCTTCTTTCAATTTCCTGTTGAGCCTCCATTCTGCCAATACGATGTGGTTCAGGATTGAAAGGTAATAATAGTTGACCAGAACTTCGGGTATGGGGCATGCGCTGGATAAAAACCTGCAGAAAACAAAACCAAAAACTAAAAGTAAAGTACGAGAATCTTTGACCAAAGGGTCTAGTAATTGTCACAAACTTAGTAGACAACCGTATTCCCTGGAAACGGCGCCAAAATTTGATAACGCTCGAACTACAGCTCTCGTAAGAGTGTAACCGGTCGCTGTCAAATATAGAACCCAACTGGGTTGGGTGTCGAATCCCACAGGGAATAGCTGGTCACTAAGTAAGCAAAGATTAGTAGACTTTTGGTGAAAGTCTCGTAAAATGGGGGATTTTTTAGCGTGCAATAGTGTAATAAAATAACAAAGTAAAAACGGAGAATAGCAAAGTAAAAAGAAAGAATGTTTAGTAAGATGTTAATCAATGAGAATTGGGAGTTGGGGTTATGTCCACCTTATGAGTTATACGTCTCTATTGGCTATGAGTTATGCGAAATTCAGACATGCATGTGCTTATAGAGAATTGTATTCTATGGTAAATCCAAGCGTCTTTCGACCTAACAAGGACTATTTCGCGTTAACTCTTTCGAGCTTAAAGTGTATCTAATGGTACAAATTCTCCAAGAGGTTAATCCAGTTACGACACTAACTTTTTAACAGGGGTTGGTGCCCTATTACCTTGACATTATCTCTTTTCCAGACATTTAACTTTTCTTTCGAACAAGTTAATGCTATACTGGCGTACCTTATGTGTTTGCAACCACAAGAATTTAAATTAAGATGAAGAGAATAATGATATAAGCAGCATACGTGTCAGGAATTCACAAACTCATAGCAATAGATAGTATCTCACAACGCTTGCATACCCCTAACAGAGGAGTTTAGCTACTCATGAATGCAATGGAAATCACAATAGACATTATCATTATACCAAAATAAAGATCTCACGTGTAGTAGGGTTTGGTATGGCTTGTGGCGTGAATTCCCTTTTAGAATAGCGTTTCTCTTGTTGTGAAAATTAAGAGTCGACTTAAGATGAAGAGAATAAGAATTAAAAGTAGAAGGTTTCGAATTAATGGAAGAATTGGAATGATTCGGAATTGAAGAATTATTGTATTGCGGAATGAATAAAAATCTCTAGCAAAATAGGGTATTTATAATACCCATATCCTATTCCTACTAGGCTATTGCGTACTTATCCTAATCCTAATAAGTTACTGCGTCATTATCCTAATCCTACTATGTTACTGCTGATCCCCAAAGTCCTTGAAAATGTTGTTTTTGCCTGGGACAGGTTTTCTATGCGTCACGTTTGGTCCTAGGCGTCCAAGCTCTCCTTCCCCTCTTTCGTGAAGCTTCCTTGGGCATCAAGTTATCCATAAAATGCTGAAATCTTCATCATTTATACCTGAAAACTTGCTAATCATGTTTGTTAGCTCACTTACAGGAAAAAGGACTAAAAGTGCATGAATTATATAATTTGTCCTCAAAACTTAGATAAAATATGGGTCAATTATAGTACTTTAGGCGTGTAAATACGCCTATCATCAAATTATCCATTGGATACTGAGAAGGAGTGCTTTGATTAGGTTTCCTGTATTGGGGACACTAGTTATTGTTGTTAGATGGGCGTTTATTATTGCGTGGGGGTGAGGGAGCTGATGAAGGATTTGGCACTCGTTGAGAAACATCTGCTGTGATCTAGGTAGAAGTCTTCTTGAGGTCCTCATGTTGAAGAAAAAGTTCATGATCAAGAAGCTTGTTAAAAAGTTCTTCATAGCTAATAGGAAAGTCCCTTGCCCGTATGGATGCAGAGATCTCATAGAATTCTGACTCGAGTCCACTCAGTATTTTCACCACTAGTTCTTCATTATTGACGGTGAACCTGCTGTGGCGAGTTCATCAGAGAGAGAGTGAATCTCTCGCATATATTCGGCAATGGATTTATTTTCCTTACTGACACGATTAAGATAATGATGAAGGCTGAAGATGGGGGTTTTCAATTTGTTTTCAAAGAAATTGTGAAGTTGATCCTACGCAGTTTTGGAGTTGATAGCAAAAGCTACCGTAGGTGCGATTGTGACATATACAAAGGCCCTAAGAGCATTTTGGATCAATTTATCCTGATAAAACCAATTTTTATACACAGGGTTGGCTGTCTCAAGGCAGTTAGTTATGATTGTTTTAGCAGAGAACAACATGGTGCCATCAAGATGACCATAAAGGTCATGGGCATAAAGCAACATGGCAATCTGGGCTTTCCAGATGGCGAAATTAGTACTGCCAGTCAGTTGAATGGGCAGCTGGGATGATGGATTGAATTGAATCAAGTGTTTGAGGACAGGGGCTGCATTGGCATTAATGACGAGGGAAGAAGTGTCCATCATTTCAAAGAGAAGGAAAAAAATGGATCTTGGACTCTGTTAAGAGTATGTTGGCTCTGATACCATATAAATGTAGAGAATGAAGATGAAGTTATTTGATTTCATTGATATGTATGTGTATATATACAAGAGATCACAAACTAAATAAGGAAAGAATTAACTAATAAAGAATTGTGATGTTCTCCTAAATAGAAACCAAATCACTAAGAGATATTAGATCAATCATGAGATATCTTAACATGTGGTACATGCTCTATTACTTTTTTCCTAAATCAGAACAATTTTTTTTTATAGTTTTATGAAACTGTGTACGAACATACTCAACAAAATTTATAATAAGAGTCAGAACATCAAATTTATTTATTATAAACAACACCTATGTGTATCCAGATACATGATCAATAAATAATACAAAGTACTTATATCCTATCCGAGAAAAAATAGGAGAAGGACCCCAAATATCACTATGCACAAAATCAAATGGATCTTCATAAGAAGATGAACCGGATGGAAAGGGGAGCTTGTAACTTTTTGAACCGACATAATTCGTACATGCCAATGGAAGACTGGAATGGATATGATATTCTGCAGGAAGACATGATTTAAGCATGTGTTGAAACCGAGAAGGATAAGGATAACCCATCCTATTATGTCAAAGAGTGAGCAATTTATTCGAGCGAGTAACGTCCACTGCAGAAACTAAAAGAAAACAATGATGCAAGTGACGGTGAACTGACTCTACTAGAAATATTCTACCAAATCTACGCTCGTGACCATTATTGTTCTGGTTTTCAAATTTTGAACAACACAACCATTGGGTGAGAATTTTACAACACAATTTTGATCAAATAGTTGATCAACTGAAACCAAATTAACCTTCAAATTTGGTACATAAAGAACATTAGAAAGATTTCCAACAGAACCAATACCCGATGCAGGTAATGTATGCCCTTTGTTGTATGAATACTATGTTTAGAAACAACACTAGACAAAGATGAGAATTGGGAAAAATATCCTGTCATATTATTGGAAACCCTTGAATCTAGATGCCAAATAGATTTAATTGAATTACTTACTTTACCTGAAGAAGATGCCAAGAGTGCACTTAAGATGGCTCCGGGAAGGGTAGCTGCAATAGAATCTCAAATAAGTTTTTCAAGATCATGACTGACAGGGAAGAAACCAGATGATATAGTCTAATAGGAACCGAGGTTATCTAGGATAAAGTATAGGTTCGGTCCCCAATCCCTGACATAGATGGAAGTTTATATTAGTTGATTTCCAGCACAACTGCCATTAGTCTAATAGGAACCGAGGTTATCTAGGATAAAGTATAGGTTCGGTCCCCAATCCCCGGCATAGATGGACATGTAATCCCTATTTATTTAATATTTTAACTGTGGTCCTTCAGTTCTAGACGATGTATATTATGAACTTTTCTCTGAGCAGAAGTTGTTCATAGACAGCTGGATTCAGAATGTCAAGTAACATAGGGGGAATCTAAATAAAAATTCATTCATACAGTTGTCCCAAGTCCATACTTTCTAGAAACTTAAATACCATAAATATAGAAGCTTATACTTGCTCACTGAGTGCTCAAAGACCAGAGTAGTCATCAGCAATCTGTCCAATTATTGATGTTCTCACCAAGTAATAAGTCATCGCCTGCATACTTGTCGTGGCTATGGTCCTCTTGCTTTTGATACAATGACACGACATAAAAGATATTAAAATCATTAACATATTTCTATTTGTAGTCTTCTAGTAATCAGATATCCTTTAAGATTCAATGGGTCCTCAAACCACTACCAGACTTGCAGTGCTGAATAAATTGAAGGGGATATGCTTGACACTATTATATATAACTAACAAGAAACTCCTTAAAATACACAACCACAACAACATAACCAATGTAAGTAATCCCACAGGTGGGATCTGGTGGGGTAGGATTTACCGTGTATGTAGACCATACCCCTACCTTTGTGGAGTAGACATGTTATTTCTAATAGACTCTTGGTTCAAAATAGGAGTATCTGAAATAGGGTTTAAAGAAAATATGACAACAAAAATGCAAGATGTGAAGTAAATAAAGTGTCATCCAATAATACACATTAGAGAATAATAAACTACACGGTTACGAAATACTACTAATAGTGATGAGAGGGGATAAGGATAACCCCTTACGCCCCACATAAAAGTGTGACACTATTTGACTACCTTCTAACCTTCTACCCTAGTCATCAATTTCTATGTTTTCCTATCTACGATAGTATCCACAATAAATTGAAACCATCAAGTATCCTTCTGAATCACTTCCTCCTCATAAACTTTTTGGCCTACATCTACCTCTCCTAACTCTTACTATGGCCAACCTCTCACCTTTCTCTACGGGTGCATCTGTGAACCTCCTTTTACTTGCTCGAACCATCCCAGCCTCACTTTCCTCATTTTTTCTTCCACGAAGGTCACTCCCACCTTGAACCATATAAGGTGTTCCTAATACTATCTCTCCTTTTATGCTCACATATCCATTTAAGCATCCTGATCTCCACTACATTCATTTTCTGAAAGTGGACGTTCTTGAATTGCCACCACTCTGCCCCATACAATAATGTAGTCTAACCATCACTTTGTAGAACTTATCTGTAAGCTTTAGAAACACATTTTTATTGGATATTACCTCGGATTCGAGCCTCTATTTACCCACCCCACTTGACATTATATCAATCTTCTCGTCTCCTTAGATTATGGATCCAATATACTTGGAGCTTCCTCTCTGAGGTATAATTTATGCATCAATCTTCACTTCCATCTCTATCTTATATGTGACGTCACAGACCTTACACCTCCAAATATTTTGTTTTATTCATGCTTAATGTGAAAGCTTTAGACTTTAGGGTCTTCCCCCAAACTTCCAAGAGACTTTATCGTACGTCATTTCCAAGTCGATGAACACCGTATGTTAGTCTTTCTTCTTTGTCCCTATACTGCTTCAATAACCTTATTACAAGATGATTGACTTCTATAGAAGATCGCCTGACATGAATGAAAATTAGTTTTCAGAGATAGACACATCCTTTCTCAACCTCATCTTGATCACCCTCACCTAAATTCTCATAGTATGACTTAGTAGCTTGATACACTTGTAGTTATTTCCATCCTAAATGTCATCCTTGCTCTTATAAAATCACACCATTGTATAAAAAAATAATATTTCCCCTGTTTTGCAAAAGAAATTCCCCACACTATAAATACTCTGGTTTCATGACACTTTTGTTTTAGTACAGTACATCCTATACCTTTTTATAGAAGATCTTAATTTTCAATGATCATTGTACTTTAGTCTCTGAGATAAGTTTCTGAACTGTAAGAATTACATCATATTTTTTCCTAGTCTAAACATTAATTAATTGTGAACTCAAACAGGAACTCCCCTTTGGAGATCTGGGCCACATGAAAAATCAGTGCTCTGCAATGCATGTAGATCAATATGGTAGACTAAAGGGACACTAGATGACCATGTTCCTCAACATATAAACAGGAAAACCCAAAGCTATCAGTTACCTTCTGTGATGAAGACGCATCTCTTAGCTTAGGATAATCAAAAGCTAGAAGTTGGAGTAGAGGTTTTTGGATAGGATGGCTCTTCATCTTGTCTTGAAGAGGAAATGTATAACATATCAAGCTTAGTTTCAGTAGGATCACCCTCAGGCAACTACATTCACATGGAAGAAACAAATGGTAAAATAGTTTTACTTATATAAATAGCACTTAACTTGTCTCTGCAAATATGATGCATGTTCTAAATCAAATCCTTTCTTAAGGGTAAGGACCTAATATATATTTACCCATACAAAGTAACAGCTTAAAACCCCCACCCCCACCTCCTTACCCTAAAAAAAAGATATATTATTTTAATACCTTATTGTTTTATGTGCACTAATGCTCATATTTTGTTTGGACAAGTAGACAAAGATCCTCTCTGAAATCCTGACAGTGTCCTGAGAAGAAAGAGATCAGAACTTAAGCAATGCATCTTGTCACATGTTGAAAGACTCCAGAGGAAATTTTATACCAATCTACAGGAACCAGACTTTGAGGATATAGCTGTCGATGTTGAAACAGTTACTCTAATCTATGCACCAAACAAATACATTTCTCCTAATGAGATTGGTCTTGGATCTATACTGCCTGTATCACTAACTACTACTACAGAACGCTCGACATCTCCATCTCCAATGGAAGAAGATGATGCCTCTTTCACAGTGAATGTTCTTGTACAGAAGTCACTCGTATTACCAACTACTTCTATAGAACACTCAACGTCTTCATCTCCAATGGAAGAGGATAATGGTGATTGATCAATAGTAAGTAAATTTTCAGATGCATGCATAGGGTTCAAGCTGGTATGTGAAGCCAACTCTTATTGTCTAGCTAGTACTATGTTGGTTAAAAGCAATTTGGGTTGTTCCAACTGTACTAGGTGTTTGAGACAATTTAGTTTGCTAGTTGGGCATTGATTCTGGATTTTTTTTTTTTTAAAACTGGTAAATTGTATTCTGGATATTTATAGTTCTTTCATTTTATGGACAAAATTTTAACGAATTAGATATTTCAATTCTGCTTTTTAGTTGTACTTTGTTAAGAGTCCAACATTGAAAAAGGGATGGACAATTGATTTCCTTATATGGACTTGGATGAGCTAGCTTTTGAGCTTGAGTCAGGCCCATGATCTATTTTTTATATGGTTTCAAAGTCAGGCTCATCCCATTTCTTTGTTAACCGATGTTGGACCCCCATATATCTAGTCAACATGATTTGAGCATGTGAGGTAGTGTTAAGAATATCACATTGGGAAAGGGATGGTCAATTGGTCTCCTTATATGGACTTGGACAATCCTCCCCTTATAAGCTAGCTTCTAGGGTTAAGTTAGGTCCAATATCTATTCTTTACACATTTAATATGCCAATTCTGATAATTTTCATTGTGTGCTTACCTACAAGTTTGTTAGTTTGTGTAGATTCCACCGTAGAGTTACATTGTAGCATCTCAAAGGGCAATTGACTTACATATGGTTGTTATTACAGCTGTAGCATCTTGCATTATACTTTTTTCAGGATAAACAATAGTGTACTAGATTATGTGGCTGTGCAAAATGACATTATTGAAATGAGAGTAGAAGAACAAATGAATGTAAAAATAGACTGGATCCATATACTACATCAAGTGTATGTCAATATATTATTTGCTCAGATGCTGTTGTTATTGAATCTTCTCCTGTATACGGAAATGAAAGTTTGATTATTAAAGAAATAGGTATATCAGCTTTAGGAGAAGGCATGGTCAATCACACGACTTACCATCGATGTTGGGGTCCTAAGGGCTCGTTTTATGCATTATTTGAGCCATATAAAGTCCGGGCGTTACAAAATTTAAAAAATACAAAAGTTTTTTAAGAAAAAAAATCATTGATTTTCATCTTGTTCAAAAAATAAAAAATTAGAAAATAATATATCAATATGGATCTCAAAATACTTGAAATTGAAAGTTTATATATTTTATAACAATGAATGAAGAATTTCGAGATTGAAGAAGAAATTAAATTTAATGAAAAAATTTAGAGCTTTAAGAAAAAAAATGAAAGAAAATGAAGGGAAAGAAAATTAATTGAAGGATATTTCAAGAAAAAGTGAGGGAGGAGGGAGTATTTCAAAAGTACATAAGGATGGCAATAACTTTTAAATTTTTCAAATGAACTCATGGCCCACAAATTCTTATCAAACCCTAAAAAATAAATTCGAAAAAAAAATAATCTTCTCTATTTACTAGCTAAGGGCATTATAGCTCACATAAAAAAAAGAGGCAAATTGAATAGAATAAAATTTTCCACCGATCTCAATAATATAAAATAATAAATAAAAATAAGGCCAAATTTTTAAAGATTATATTTGCTTAGATTTTAAATTATGATTTATGTAATACTCTATTAATGACAATCAGAACTTATTTATTTATATAAAAAATAGATAATACTCGTTTCTATCACTTGACACTCATACTAAAAATAGTTGTTTTAATTTACTTGTCCGATTTATAAAATCAAGAGAATTGTATTATATATTTTTTCTTTTTATCCTTAGCATTAAATTACTACATAAAATAGTAGTATAGACAAATTTAAAGTTTCAAAGTATCATTAAAAAAGTCAATTTAGTAAAATATACCTTTAAATAAAATTTTCTTATGGATTGTGCCATGTCAACAATTGTCACATAATATGAAATGGATATAGTAAGAGAGTGGTGAAACACAAAAAATATATGTACATTCATGTAAATGCATATACACAATTTATTAGGGGTGGCTTGGTTGGGAAAAAGGTATCCCGGAATTAGTTATTGGGAAATAAGTTAGTACCAACATGTAAATGTGATAACTTATCCAATCACGATAGTTTAAATAGTGGGACAATAATTTCGTAATTAACTGATACCTCTAACCAAACACAGGATAAAATAATCTTGAATTTTATCCCTAAATTATAATACCTTATATCTCACACCAGATGACTCTTTAATACATTTAATATTGAAATAACGGTTTTAAAAAACAACATTAAATCTTCTGGCAAATTTATAAAAATATTATTTTACTTAAAATATAATAAATTTAACAAAAATATTATAAATACCTAGATTAAAAATATAAATTATATATAATAGAAGAGGTATTATATTAATATAAAATTAAAATTATAAGGGTAAAATAGACATTGCATAGGATAAATAGGGAAGTATGATTATTATTCAAAATTGAAAGGAGAGTTTGATTTTTAAAGCAAAGTTTGGGGGTGAAAATGATTTTTACCCTATTTAGGATGGATATGTAGTCCAAATTGACTCATAAAAATTTTCATAAAAAATATTTTTTTAAAAAAAAAATTTTAAATTTGATATGTTATTTCTAACAAAGATAATAAAAACCAACGGCACAATTAACTAAGTTACCATTTTGAGAAGACACGATTTGGAACTTCTTTATCATGTTTTACTTGTTCAATTTATAAAATCAAGAGAATTATATTATATATTCATGTGTGTATGTATTTACCCTTAATATTAAATAACTACATAAAGTTGTAGTATAGACAAATTTAAAGTTTCAAAGTATCATTAATAAGGTTAATTTAGTAAAATATACTTATAAATAAAATTTTGTATTGTGTCATATCAACAATAGTCAAGTAATATGAAATGAATCTAGTCAGAGAGTGGTGAAACATAAAAGATATGTGTACATACATATACACACTTAATTAAGGGTGGCTCGGTTGAGAGCAAGGTATCCCGAGATTAGTTATTCGGAAGTAAGTTGTACCAACATGTATATGTGATAACCTATCCCATCACTATGCTATAAATAGTGGGATAAATAATTCCGTAACTAACTAATACCTCTAACCAAACACAGGATAAAATAATCTTTAATTTTATCCCTAAATTAAAATACCTTATATCTCACACCAAACGACTCTTTAATACATATAATATTAAAATAACGATTTTAAAAAAATAACATTAAATTTTGTGACAAAAATTATGAAAAGTATTATTTTACTTATAATGTAATAAATTTAAATAAAATATTATAAATAGCTAGGTTAAAAATATAACCTAAATTTGATATGTTATTTCTAACAAAGATAATAAAAAACAATGGCACAATTAACTAAGTTACCATATTTAAGAAGACACGTTTCGTAACTATCACGTTTTGGAACTAAGTTACCAGAGCCTTTATGCCAAAAAGATTCTTTATCCAAACTATTTTGTCAAATACCTACAAGTTTTAAATCCTTTGCTAAATACTCACTTAATTACACCTCACCATCAACTTTTTCAACTTAACAATTTCAGCCCCAACCTTTATAATAATTCACTTTAACCTAATACTTCCAACTCAATAAATTCACCCACAAGTTTCTAATAATAAACTTCAACCCACTCCATCATCCACCACTATATATATAAAAATAATATCTAGATTTCCAAAAATATTAAAAAAATAATTTCAAAAGCTAAAAATAGAAAGTAGTTATTTTTCCCACCAAAAAGCTCCGATTCCGACCACTTTTTCGGCGCTATTTTCCGATGATCAGCTGTAAATTAGTCCACAAACATCATAAGCTTGTCCATTGCATCCATTATTACCCCATTTGTTTCCTATCTTCTCAAACACACTTTTCACCATTGTTAAAAAGCTTTAAATCACTCACATTACTCAAAACCACTTTAGAAAGTGCATTACAGCAGCTCAGGCGACTCCAAGTTTATTTCTTTATTCCATAAATCCAACAATCATTAATTACACGCAATTTTTTTAATTTCAAGTATTTGTATGGAAATCTGCGCAGTCATCGACCCATCCTCGCTAGTCATCGACCGTGCATACAATATGACATAGACCATAAGCATAATTTACCATCAACCAAAGCTTAATTCTAGGATGTCTATTGTAGAATTTGTTCTGGTTTCTGGTGATTTCATGGAAGAATGGGTGGAGACTTCGAAATGTTGGAAATGGAGATCATTTACCAAGGTGACAATTCCCATTTCTGTTCGCCGCAACAATTCGTACAACGAATTTGTTGCAAGCGTAATGTAGAGCGGGGATCTAGATTGCATGGCGAGCAACGTGGTGATTAGTTATGTAATACATTCAAGGAAAAAGGTAAATCCTACAATCATAAGTAGCGATGTATGTGTGTTGACGTACATAATGGATGATGATGCAGATGTCTTTAGGCTAATTTTGAGGATAAATATAGTTGAGAGGTCCTTTGAAGGACCGCTGAATTCATTAGGACCCCCACCGCGGCGCCCGACAGTCGACGATGATTTGATCAACGACGATTTTAATGATTACGAGAACGATGTCGATGATACAATTAATATGGAAGATTATTCTATGCATATGGAAGACTTTTAATCAGACTCGCAAGATGATGAAGAAGACTGTGAAATGGAATCACAAGCAGGACACTCCTTCACCGACGGAACCAATTTCTGTTATGGTCAAATATTTGCCGATAAAAAAGAACTGAAAATATAACTAGACACTGTAGTGGTGAGGCAGTCTTTTGATTATTATATGGAGAAGAGCTGCACGAAATTGATGAAGGCACAATGCTTATCTCGTGGTTGTGGCTGGCTGTTGCGGGCAAAAAAGTACGACACCTCAGACAGATTTTGCATATACAAGTATGTCGGGATGCACACGTGCGGCGTTGAAAACTGTAAGATCCTGTAAAAGTCCTAAGTCAAATTCTGCTCCTTAAGGCTTGATAAGGAAATCCAATACTTAGAAAATTTTGCTAAGTGTTCAAGATTCAACACTTAGTCTTATTTTAGACCTTCAAACTTTTGGGATTTATTTGGCGACCTTCCTGACGTCTTTTTTTCAATTTTCAAGTTGAGTTGTGATCGGGAAAGCTCATAGTATATTCCGGGTGAGTTTCAGAATTTTTGGAGTAGCGTAAAGGTATGTTTGGGTGCCCAAAAACAGAAGCTCTGGGCGATTAGCCCGCGCTGCCTGCTAACTCCAATGCTTGCCCAGTTTTTCATCATTTCAAGGTCAACTTCAAACTATCATAACTTCCTCCATATAATGTACTGTGAGAGATGCCATATATAAATGGAAAGCTCTTTGAGTCTTATTTCCAATGAAATTAGTTTCATCCTATTTGGACATCTAAATAAAAAGTTATATTCAATTAACTTCAGCCTATCAGAGAGTCAATTAGGGACAGATTTGACCTTAATTGTTCTTTCGGGGTATTTTGGTCATCTTCCACCCCTATATATACCCCAAACACGGGATTAAGACTTATTTGCATCAAAATATACTCCTTTTCTTAAAATCCTCTCAAGAACTCAAGCTAGGGTTTCAATTTGAAGACCCAAATCCCATCAATTGAAGAACATAACTCATCATTTATCTTCAACATCAAAAGAAGGGTTTCTCTCAAGATCATAACCTATAACAAGAATCAAATCCTTCTTCAAGAATATATGATATTCAAGTTTTTCAAACTCAAGAGTCAATTTGTTTTCTCTCAACGTAACAAGAACCCTAGTCAAGAAATCAAGAACATGTCTAAGAATTTCTTTAGGAATCTTCCACCCAAGGTATTCGTAGTGTTCATTCACAGATTTCTTTCATCCGTAGGAGTCAAAGAACCATGCTTTAAATACTATATTATGATTGTCTTGTTGAGATATGATCATGTACATGTTGATAGTTGTTGTTTATGCTTCAAGATGTTAATTTAGGGTGATTCTCATGAAGTATGTGTGCTTGTAGTTAAAACCCATGAAATTGGTGGTTTAAGATGACTAAATTATTAAGAATACCTATGCCATAAAGTGTGCATGCAAGGTATTCGACGAAATGACTTGAATAGGCATAATCATGTTTTCATTATTTAAGCGTGCTCAATTAACAAGTCCTTACTCCATGTTTTATGATTTCACGTAAATTCCATGTTGTGTGAATAAAGTTCGAATATTTACATGTTGTTTATGATACCATGATATTTTCTGGATTCAATTGGTTGAATTGAGTTGAATTATGGTGTTATGGTGTATAAAATTAATCATTAGGCCTATGCCCTAAATAGTGCACGCAAGGTGTTTGTTAAAATGCCTAAGTGAAGAAGAATTGAGCACTTTGACCTATTTGTGATCTAAATGATGATTCCATGCCATATCCATGTGCTTCAGTTGACTCCTATGCTAAAGCTATGACTACCATGTGTTTGATAATGTGCCTCAACAAATAAATAATGATCAAGTACCTAGTCTTCATACTCCAAGATTTTGCCATGTCTCTTAAGTTATTCCATGTCTACTTGATCAAGATGATTTCTATGCTATTAATGTGCTATGAATATATTGTTGGCTTGTCATGATATTAGAATTGACCATGATGTTAGCTATATGAAATGGTTATGAAAACTGTATGATTTATGAATTCCCCATAGATGCTATACTATGGATTGTTAATGTTGGTCAAGTACTCTTATATGTCAAGTCATGTCAGTTTCCTTCCATCGAGTCCTAGGGGTATTCATACCCAAAAAATATAGCTGTGTGCCTAGAGCCATGTTATGTTTTCACGATACTCTCAGTCAAGCCATGTTCAGTAGACTTCAGTTAGCTCACAGAACTCAGTAGCATTTAGTCAGTTAACAGAATTGAAGAGTGATCCTCTAGTCATCGGAACTCAATAAAGTCAGTCCATGTTCAGTTCAGTTAAACAGAACAATCAGTAACAATTCAGTTAATTGTAGTATGAACTAGGAAATCAGTTCAGTATAATCAGTTCAGTGTCATTCAGTTGCGAGTAGGATTCAGCACCGAGCGAACCCAAGGATGGGAACTCACCTGCTAGTAGAGGGTCTGATTCTTAGAATCAGTCCTTGCATTCCAGAACTATGTAGCCATCATAGGTTGAGACATCAATACCTGTCAGTTGAGGGTAGATGACGTGGCTTAACCTGTCATATGAGGGTTCCCACCATTCTCATTAGAGTACCTACAAGATGAGGTCACTCACAGCTTGTCCTTACCAGTGGCATGGTATTGATACCCTTCCAATCAGGGCAAATATTGGACCCCAGCTTAGCTATTATAGCGTATTTGGGGCATGTCGGTTAGATAACTACTTCCCATAGTTTTAGTATTAGTCTCAGTACAAGAACTCAGATAGTTCTTCAGGATATCAAGACTGTCAGATATAGTCAACTCAGATACAGTATGGAACTCAGCTAGTTCCATCAGATTTAGGACTGTCATATACATTCATGCATGCTATCAGTTATCAGAACTCATGTTATTAGATATATAAGTTATCAAAATTCAGTTATCATTCATGATATGTCATCAGTAAACTCATGTTATCAGTAATCAGAATCAGCAGTCAGTATCACCACGAGTTTAGTTACAGTTACGTATGTATGTATGTATTCTCATGTTTATATCAGTTTGCATTGTTCATGCATATAAAACCCTTTGTATTAGCCTACCTCACTAGTATACTCAGTACATTCAGTCGTACTGACGCATTTGTGCTATGGTGTTTTATTTGATGCCATAGGTACATAGGCATGAGTTTCAGAGTAGCAGTAGCATTGCAGATTTCAGCAGTTAGTGCTCCTCTTTATTCGAGGACAATATTATTATTACTTTATTATAGTATTTCAGATAAGTTTTTTGGTTCATGGAGTTAGTTGGAGACATGTTCCTTCTACTCCTTATTCAGTTCAGTTAGAGGCTTTTGAATTAGACGTCAGATTAGATGTTCAGACTTTAGTATTTATGTTTTTTTTTGGTATTGTTATACCATATTTTTCAGATATGTAGCAGTATTGAACCTTATGGCCTTACAGGTCATGTTTCCACATATTTTATAAGATATTATGCAGTTTACAGGTACAGATATCAGTCATGGGTTAGCTTGTGGTCCTTCAGGGTCATGAGCATCGTGTTGCATTTTGGTTTAGAAAATTGAGGCGTTACAAACTTGGTATCAGAGCCTAAGGTTCAAATGTGTCCTAGGAATTCTGAAAGCTGCATCAAGTAGAGTTTTGTACATGGGCGTGTTGTGCACCACACTTATGTGCAGGAGGCTATGAGATGTTTTAGGAACAGTTTTCCTTCTTTTATGTCTCAAGATTATGCTGTAGCAAGGTTCTCTAAGGAAATCATGTAGATTCACATCAGGCTCCCCTCATGTCAACCTTACCTTACTTTCAAGGCAATAGAAACAGTGAATCTCAAATCCTAAAGATAGGGCTTTCTCATGCTGTCCCTGGAGACAGTTATGGGATTTGGTACATTCTCAGACAATATCCCCTCAGTTCAGTCATGTTCCAAAGTTGTACAGATTTTATTTGTGATCATGAGAACTCTTTTGTAAACTCAAATCCAATTTTTGATATGCCGTTAGATCCCTTCTCAGAATCCTATGACAGTAGAGACCAAGAATTTTAAGCATGGACCCAAGAGTTTAGCAGTAGATGAGTTGGGATAGTATTATCTAGTCTGATTAGATTATGTATTCATTGGGATAGTTGTACCAAGGTAAATCAGGAGGCTTGAACATTGTAAGCTAGAATTTAAGTTTATTTACTTAAAATTAAGCATGAAGGTGTAGATGTGATATTAGTAGTGTATGAGGAAACAAAAGTAGCTGATGTGTTTAGTAGGATGGGCAGGTGTCGAACAGAGTATAAGTATGTGATGATAGATCAAGTGACCAAGTCAGACTCTTAGATTTTAGTAGTAGTGCCAGTATGTATAGAAAAACAGTAAGGGAAGACGATTCCCAACCCATCCTCTTCTCTGTACAAAGATTTGTACTTCATCTATCACGAAATCCACTAAGGTCTTACATATCAACTCTAAGGTCACGAACCACGATCACACACTTTTCCATAAATCATGTACGATTTCAGTTCCCAGTATAAAGGATCTCAGTTTACCCTCACAATATGAATTAATTGCATAAACAAGGCTTATGTTTACACGTTTTGCATAGAATCGTGTGCTCTTTCAGTTCCCAGCATAAGGATTCAGATCTAAATCACTCAGTATCACGAATCATGTCTCACGAATAGAAAAAATTAAAAACTTAGGTCATGCAGCTCATGACTCATGTATACGTTTCATGCTTTACAGTATACTCAACTTTCATGACTCATGCTATGCCCCTACAGATCAGATAAATTCAGACTACATCATGTATATCCTCAGTTCATACCTTTTTGGTAAATTCATGTTGTTGATATTCTATTCCCCAGGTTTCAGTCATGTGTCAAGTTTAGTTTGTATCGATTCATGCTTCAGGTCCTCGTGATTTAACCCTTCAGTCATCTCTCTTTATGAAAATAGTATAGTGATGAGTGGTTGCTTAGATAGGAGAGAGAAAATATTTCATGTTAAGAGAAGATTGTTGCATGCTTATTTTATACAAGGGTGTAGTATTAATGATAGGCTTGAATGTAACTATTCCAAGATAGAGTATCCTAGTAGTTGCGAGTATAACCCAGTTCATATATCATGCCTCAGTTCCAGATATCAGATAATTATGTCACGATTCAGTTCCTACATTCCTTGTGCATCGCCTTTGTTTTCCTCAATATTTCAGAAAAGGCAGTCCAACATTCTTCAAGGGACATAGTGTCCCAATGTGGAGATACACTCTAATCCCTCAAACTGTTATGACATAATCATACCGGTCTCTCTTCATGTCATGAATCCAGCTTAGAGGAAGGGTTACTTATAAGATGGCCTTCTAACTCCAAATCTCAGTCGTAAGCCATGTACTCAATGGCTCAGTTTATTTCACGATACTCTATCCATGTCACGCATTACAGACTCAGTTCATATCATGATACTCAGTTCATGTATCACGTTCCAGATTCAGTTATGTCCTCATGTTTCCACTCGTGCATATTGAGTAATTAATCTCAGACTCATCGGTATTTTAAGTTCAATGTAACGGTCTTTCTTAAACTTACTCATTCTTATGTTCAGATTTCAGTACAAAACTTGGTATTTAGTTTCATGCCCAATTTTTAGTTAAACTTGGCATGTTTTATTATTGCATATTCAGTCGCATGTTCACTAGATAGTTCAGTCATATAATTATGCATCAGATATGCATGGATTCAGCTTATCAGTTATGCACCAGATATGTATTCTTATTTTAAGAAACTTAGTTCATCAGAACACTCAGTTCTTCATTCATAAATCAGTTACACATGCATCAGATATGTATGTTTAGTTTGATACAAATTCATCTTATCAGTCATGTAAGTCATGAAATCATGTTTCAGTTATTCATGTTCAGTATATGCCTCAGTTGGTCTCTTCTCCCCTACTTAGTTAGTCTCATTCGGGGACGAAGATTGCCAAGGCAGAGATATTGTAAGACCCTGTAAAAATACTAAGTCAAATTCAGCTCATTAAGGCTTGATAAGGAAATCCAACACTTAGAAAATTTTTCTAAGTGTTCAAGATTCAACACTTAGTCTTATTTTAGACCTCCAAACTTTGGGGATTTATTTGGCGACCTTCCCGATGCCCGTTTTTTCAATTTTCAAGTTGAGTTACGATCGGGAAAGCTCGTAATATATCCCAGGTGAGTTTTAAAATTTTTGGAGTAGCGTAAAGGCATGTTTGGGTGCCCAAAATAGAATCCCCAGGCGATTAGCCCGCGCATCCTGCTAACTCCAGTGCTTGCCTAGTTTTTTCAGCATTTCAGGGTCAACTTCAAACTATCATAACTTCCTGCATATAATGAACTGTAAGAGCTGCTATATATCAATGGAAAGATCTTTGAGTCTTATTTCTAATGAAATTTGTTTGATCCCATTTATGTTTCTTTTTGGTATTGTTATACCATGTTTTTCAGATATGTATCAGTATTGAACCTTATGGCCTTACAATTCATGTTTCCGCATATTTTATGAGATATTATGTAGTTTATAGGTACAAATATCAGTCATGGGTTAGCTTGAGGTCCTTCGGGGTCATGGGCACGGTGTAGAATTTTGGTTCAGAAAATTGGGGTGTTACAAAAATGCCACCTGTAGGCATAAAAAAGTCTTATTCGAATTGCTTACTTCAGTATGTGTAAATCATTTTTAGGATGGAAAGGGTCAAAGGATAAGAGAAATTCAAAGAATTCTATTTAAGGAGTTGAGTTGCAATGCAAGCTATTGGATATGTTGGAAAGGAAGTGTAATTGCGAAGAACATCATTCGCGGGACACCGGAGCACGGATATGCTTGCTTGCCTTCGTTTTCCCACATGGTGGAGTTATTGAATCATGGGTATTCTTACTCTATTATGGTAAACCGGATGGATGGATCGTTCATTTACTACTTCTTAGCATGAATGGGAGTACCCCGTGTCGTACATATTCAATTCAATTGCTAAAAAAAATTAGTGAAAAGTTTAGGGAGCGGCATGCATTTGTCGGTGGTAAAGAGAACATATTTTCATGTTCTGCGGAAAGGATCCTAAGGGATAATAAGAGTGTGAGCGATTCCTTGTATGTGGGTAATCTAAATGGGGTTCTCGACGAGTATACGTTGTTTGGAAAAGGCATTACTGCCAAGGTCAATCTCTTGGAGAGGAGCTGTTCTTGTCAGAAATTTGACTTAGTCAAAATGTCGTGCGAACTCGTGATGGAAGCTTTACGAACAAAGTACAGCGATGGCGAAGATTATAGTAACTCCATCTACGACTACTCTTCGCCAATTTATAAATCTGAAAGTTACCTCCTCACATACTCGAAAGCAATTAACGTGGTCCCTCCGGAGGCTGAATGGACTGTGCCACAGGAATTGGTAGACACCAAAATTTCTCCACTTCCGTACGATCCCAAACTCGGAAGGAAGATAGTCAAACGCACTAAGGGTGTCGATGAGACATTCAAGTCCAAAAGGAGGAATAGGTGTTTAATATGCAAGAAATTTGGACACAAAAGAACCACATGTAGAATGGGCATCAAATCATAAATAGGCTTTTTTTAACTTCAGTTGTAAAGCTACTGTTTTGGGGGATGAATGTGCATTTCTGTAGATTTTAACGTTCAGTTATTATCGACCTAAAGCTTTGTCTACGGTAGACTATTTATAGTCTACGGTATATATAATATATGGTCTATAAAATATTATGTATTGATTATATTATTGCTGATCTAACATGTTATGTTGGTCATTTTCCTGGCTTATTAAAAAGTTGCCCAAAACGTCTCTTCACGTGGAAAAATAGCTGGTATACGCATACGAAATATTTTCTCTTCTCAGACACGTTGACGTACCATTGGGTGGATATACGAACGGACGTAATCTATAGGTCTATAAGTACAGGCCCTCTTTCTACGCAACCCTTCAGTTTTTCCTAAACCGAAAATATCAGAAATCGTTTCTTTTTCTTCTTTTTCACCCAAATCAAAAAAATGCCTCCAAGAAGGATACCCAAATCTAAAGCTTGATAACTGAATCTATATATCAAACTATTGAGGAAGTCAATATATTATTTTCGGTGAATGTAGACATGCTTATTTTTTTGAAGCTGTAATAACGTAAGGCTAGTATTACGAGGTATATTCATGAGAGGGGGAGGAAGGAAGAAGGGGAGGGGGATTAACATGTTGTATTGTGAGCGAGGTATATATATATATATAAATGAATTTTGTAAATTACGATAAATTTTTGGTTAATTAGCTTTTAATTACGATATTGTATATATATAAGTATACAAAAAAATCGTAATTCACAAAATTCATTGATATTATTATATTACTGAGGAAATATACTACTTTTGTTAATGTGTTGATAAAATAACCAAGTATCTGATTTGTACATATATGCATTGCGTTAAATATGATGATAACATAATTAATTATATGATTTAATCATTTTCTTAAAATTAAGCACATGTGATTGTTTTTCGATAATAATTATTATAAAAGTAAATCGAACACTTATATTTTAATTTGTGATCATTTTTGTAAAATTTTATATAGCTTAATTAATTAATTAATATATTAATTTATTTTTTAACAAATTTTTAATTTTTTTAAATAATTAAAAAATATATATTTTTTAATAATTCACAAAAATCGACCACTTGAGGTCGGTTTTTGTGAATTATTAAAAAAAGATATTTTAATAACCTGACCTGCCCCATCGGTTTTAAACATTATAACCAAAAAAAAACCCCAAATCAATCCCCCCGCCCCCACAAAAAAAACTCAATTCTCATATTTCCCAAATCCTTAAATCCTCTAAATCAGCAAATCTACCCCCATTGCCGCCGATTTCCGCCACCCCAAGCTTCGGTAAGCTCCAAAAACTTTAACTCTTTGTTTTTCTTATTAGATACCAGCTAAATGGTCAAACTTATTATGTCTTGGTAGTAATTTTAGTCAGCTCAAAGTTAAAAAAGTATTTGTTGCAGTTATTATGCTTCATTACATAATTTTAATTAGTTGAAAGTAAAAAATGTAATGAAAATTTCATTTTAGTTAGTTGATGATTGAATTTTAGTTTAAGAAATATCTTTTTAGTTAGTTCAAGATTCAATTTTAGTTGAGGAAATTTTCTTTAAGTTAGTTGAGCATTCAATTTTAGTTGTTATGCTTCATTACATAATATTAGTTAGTTGAAAGTAAAAAAAATAATGAAAATTTTCTTTTAGTTAGTTCAAGATTCAATTTTAGTTCAAGAAATTTCCTTTTAGTTAGGTCAAGATTCAACTTTAGCTAAAAGTTCCCCTCTTTGTGTGTTTTAGCAAGTAATTTAGGAACTTTAGAGGTGATTTTAGCAGAATATTGGTAGTTTATTTATGGTGATTTTATGCTAAAATACGAGAAAATAACGATGCCTAGATTTTTTCTATTTTTAGTAATGATCAAGTTTTTTTAATTCTACTAGCCTAATGGGTTGCTTGAAATTTGATGTTACAGTTTGACAGAATCGGAATTCAAGAAAAGGATTGCCTTGCTATTTTTTCGGTGACCGCTTATCTCTTTCACTTTAATTTAGGCCAAGCTAGGTTAAGTTGACTTCTCTCTAATTTGTTATAATTAAGACTTGTTATTTTTCATATTGAAGTTTAGTGAAGCCGTGTGTGGCCTTTTTCGATTATGTAGCATTGTTGTTATCTTCTTGTTATTGTTCACATTAAAGTCTAGTGAAGCCGTGTGAGGCCTTGTTCGATTCACTAGCATTGTTTTTGACATCTTGTTGGTCTTTTTGTTGGTTGTTTCTTATACTGTGAACTTGAACTTGTATTATTTGGTTGGAACTTTAAAGGTGATCTATTTCTTTACAATGTGACTTGTTTGGTGATTTAGTTACTTGAAATGGTTAAGTGTAGGGACTTTAAAGGTGATTTTTTTTGTTTAGAATGTGGTTTGATTGGTGGCTTACTCACTTGAAAATGGTTAATTGTAGGGTCTTTAAAGGTGATTTATTTGTTTAGAATGTGGTTTGATTTGTGGCTAAGTTGGTTGAAAATGGTTAAGCATAGGGACTTTGAAGGGGATTTTTTTTGTTTTGAATGTGGTTTGATTGGTGGCTTATTTACTTGAAAATGGTTAAGTGTAGGGTCTTTAAAGGTGATTTATTTGTTTAGAAGGTGGTTTGATTGGTGGCTTAGTTCCTTGTAAATGGTTAAGTGGAGGGACTTTAGAGGTGATTTATTTGTTTAGAATGTGGTTTGATTGGTAGCTTAGTTACTTGAAAATGGTTAAGTGCAGGGACTTTAGAGGTGATTCTTTTGTTTAGAATGTTACTTGGTTGGTGACTTTGTTAGTTGAAAATTGTTAAGTGTAGGAACTTTAGAGGTGATTTTTTGTTTAGAATGTGGTTTGATTGGTGGATTAGTCACTTGAAAATGGTTAAGTATAGGGACTTTGAAGGGAATTTTTTCGTTTATAATATGGTTTGTTAGGTGACTTAGTTGGTTGAAAATGGTTAAGTCTAGGGACTTTGAAGGGGATTTTTTTTGTTTTGAATGTGGCTTGATTGGTGGCTTAGTTACTTGAAATTGGTTAAGTCTAGGGACTTTGAAGAGAATTTTTTTGTTTTGAATGTGGTTTGTTAGGTGGCTTAGTTACTTGAAAATGGTTGAATCTAGGAACAATTTTTTTGTTTTGAAAGTGGTTTGTTAGGTGACTTAGTTGGTTGAAAATGGTTAAGTGTAGGGACATTGAAGGAGATTTTTTTGTTTTGAATGAGGTTTGTTTGGTGGCTTAGTTACTTGAAAATGGTTAAGTCTAGGGATTTTAAAGAGAATTTTTTTGTTTTGAATGTTACTTGGTTGGTGACTTTGTTAGTTGAAAATGGTTAATGTAGGAACTTTAGAGGTTATTTTTTTTTCCAGAATGTGGTTTGATTTGTGGATTAGTTACTCGAAATCGGTTAGTGACATAGTTGGTTGAAAATGGTTAAGTCTACGGGCTTTGAAGGAGATTTTTTTGTTTTGAATGTGGTTTGTTTGATGACTTAGTCACTTGAAAATGGTTAGTCTAGGGACTTTAAAGGGATTTTTTTTGTTTTGAATATGGTTTGTTAGGTGACTTACTCACTTGAAAATGGTTAAGTCTAGGGACTTTAAAGGAATTTTTTTTTGTTTTGAATGTTGTTTTTTAGGTGATTTAGTTGGTTGAAAATGGTTAAGTTTAGGGACTTTGAAGGAGATTTTTTTGTTTTGAATGTGGTTTGTTAGGTGACTTAGTTGGTTGAAAATGGTTAAGTCTAGGGACTTTGAAGGGGATTTTTTTTATTTTGAGTGTGGTTTGTTTGGTGACTTAGTCACTTGAAAATGGTTAACTCTAGGGTCTTTAATGAATTTTTTTTTTGTTTTGAATGTTACTTGGTTGGTGACTTTGTTAGTTGAAAATGGTTAAGTGTAGGAACTTTAGAGGTGATTTGTTTGTTTAGAATATAATTTGATTGGTGTATTAGTTACTTGAAAATGGTTAAGTATAGGGACTTTGAAGGGATTTTTTTTTGTTTTGAATGTGGTTTGTTAGGTGACTTAGTTGGATGAAAATGGTTAAGTCTAGGGACTTTGAACGAGATTTGTTTTGTTTTGAATGTAATTTGTTTGGTGACTTAGTCACTTGAAAATGGTTAAGTCCTTTAAAGAGAATTTTTTTGTTTTGAATGTTACTTGGTTGGTGACTTTATTAGTTGAAAATGGTTAAGTGTAGGAACTTTAGAGGTGATTTTTTTTTGTTTAGAATGTGGTTTTATTGGTGGATTAGTTACTTGAAAATGGTTAAGTATAGGGACTTTGAAGGGAATTTTTTTTGTTTAGAATGTGGTTTGTTAGGTGACTTAGTTAGTTGAAAATTGTTAAGTTTAGGGACTTTAAAGGGGATTTTTGTGTATTGAATGTGATTTGTTAGGTGACTTGGTTGCTTGAAAATGGTTAAGTCTAGGGACTTTAAAGGGATTTTTTTTTGTTTTGAATGTGGTTTGTTAGGTAACTTAGTTGCTTGAAAGTGATTAAATTTAGGGACTTTAAAAGAGATTTTTGTGTTTTGAATGTGGTTTTTTTGGTGACTTAGTTTTTGAAAATGGTTAAGTTTTTGTAACTTAATCTAATTAGTTCAATCTGATTGATTGCATAGAGGGAACCTGATTATAGCTGGATATGTCAACGGAACAATGATAATAGAATGGGTATTAGGGAGGCATTTGTTAAAGGTGTCAAAAGATTTGTTGAACATGCTAAGACACTTGATATGTGGACACGCTATCGGATTATTCATTGTCCTTTTCTTAGATGTGATGGTATAAATCTTGTAAGTGAAGACGATGTAGAAGAACATTTTTATAGAAAGGGGTTTCACGAGGACTTTTCATTTTTGTGTGGTATTCATGGGGATGCTGTGCAAAATAACTTTGTTGTTTGAGAAAGTATTAGGTATTTAGGGAATAATGAATATCAAGATACTTGGATGACAGAAATGGTGCACGATGCTTTTGGGATGCAATGCGGGGTTGACTTTAGGGAAAATGTTGAAGATGTTCCTAATAGCGAAGTGGTCAATTTCTATAAAGAATTTCATGCTGCTAGTCATCCTTTGTTTGACAGGTGTTCACACTCTCGTTTGTTTGTTGTTGTTATTTTATTAAGTATTAAATCTAACTGGAATATTGCTGAAGGAGGAATGGACTTAATGATAGACCTTATTAAAGATTTAGTTGACCCTGGCTTGGAGGTTCCTGATTCTTTCTATAAGGCAAAAAGATTGGTGTCAAAGTTAGGTCTCTCCTCGGTTAGAATTGATTGTTGTGAAAATGGTTGCATGTTATACTTTAAGGAAGATGCTAAACTAGAGTTTTGTAAGTTTTGTTAGCACTCTCGATATAAGCGTGGTTCTACTGAAATAAAATTGATATTAAGACGATGCATTATTTACCTCTTATACCAAGGCTGAAGAGGTTGTATGCTTTAAACAGCTTACCTCCTCATATAAGATGGCACCGTGAAAATAGAAGGCCCACTGGTGTTATGTGTCATTCATCTGATAGAGAGGCTTGGAAGCATTTTGATGCAACTTATCCAGATTTTGTAGCTGAGCCACGAAACATTCGATTGGGATTATGTGTGGATGGGTTCTCTCCTTTTTTGGTTTGTGGTGCCCCATATTCATGTTGGACTATATTTATCACTCCTTATAATCTTTCTCCTGAACTGTTGATGACTAGTCCTTATATATTTTTGAATTGTGTTATTCTTGGCCCGCGTAATCCAAAAAGCGGAATAGATGTCTACTTACAAACTTTGATTGATGAACTTCAAATTTTATAGAAGGAGGGGGTTGAAACTTGGGACATATCTCTTAAACAGAATTTCAATCTGCGTGCATATCTAATGTGGACTGTTAATGATTTTCCAGCTTATGGAATGTTGTCTAGGTGGATGACAGCTGGAAAGCTGTCTTGTCCATACTACATGAAAAAAACAAAATCTTTAACATTGAGACGTGGAAGGAAAAATTCATGGTTTGATTGTCATCGTTGTTTCTTGCCACCTGATCCTGAATTTAGGAGACTCAAGAATGCATTCTGAAGGAATAGAAGGGAACATGATGGTCCACCTCCAAGTCTGTCTTCTCATGACGTTTGGGAAATAGTTGAGGATTTGCCTAAAGCCAGCGTGGAACGATTGTACAGGCTTGATGGATATGACATTTTGTATAACTGGACTAATAAAAGTATATTTTGGGAGTTAGAATATTAGCTAGATAATTTACTTACAAATAATGTTGATGTCATGCATACTGAGAAGAACTATTTTTACAACTTGTTCAACACAGTTATGGATGTCACCGACAAAACAAAGAATAATACTAAGGCCAGACTTGACTTTCCAGAATATTGCAGCCGCAGAGAATTACACTTACAGTAGGGGCCCAACAACAATGTTCTTAAGCCCAAGGCTAGTTTTACATTCAAGTTGGACCAAAAGCATCAAATATGTGAGTGGGTTTAAAGTTTGAAGATGCCCTGTGGATATGCCTCAAATTTGGGAAAGAGGGTTGATATGATTCAAGGAATCTTGCATGGAATAAAAATCCATGATTGTCATGTTTTCATGGAACAATTACTTCCAATTGATTTTATTGGTTTACCTGAAAACATATGGAAACCAATAGCAGAGATTAGTTTGTTCTTCAAGGACTTATGTGCCACCACATTAAAAGAAGAAAATCTGGCGTGAATGGATAGTAATATTGTTGTTATCACTAACAAGCTGAAGATTATCTTCCCGCCAGCGTTCTTCGATGTGATATAACATCTTCCCATTCATCTTGTGCAAGAAACTCGGCTAGGCGGTCCAGTTTAAACTCGGTGGATGTATCCATTCGAATGGTAAGCATTTGTAACATTTTTAAATTCATACTTATCTATTTAAAATATATTAAACATCTAACCTTAACATTGTACAGGGTAATTGGAAAATTAAAAAAGGGGTCCCAAAAACAAACATAGGGCGGAAGGCTCTATAGTCGAGGCATATCTTGCAAGAAAAACTTCTTAATTTTGTTCATACTACTTTCATGATGAAGTTGCTTGTTCAAGAAACCGACCGAATTGTCATCAGGATGATATGAATGAGCCTCATTTACGATCGATATCAATTTTCAATCAACCTGGTTGTAAGGCTAAAAATACCTTACCTCGCTGCCTAACTCCCACGGAAAGCAAGTCAGCAAATTTATATGTTATGCTGAATTGCTCAAAAATTGAGCCCTTTCTGAAGTAAGGAGATTAAAATTTTAACATATCTTATTTGTTTACTCATTCACTTAAAGAAACTAATTGTGTTTTCCATGTTGGATGTTCAGTTCATTTAAGACTCGATTCCACAAAAATCAAGTGTATGCATCCTTTGCAACATGGTCTAAAAATGAGGTTCATAAGTGTATTAATATTTCTACAAAGTTTAAACATTTACACATTCCTCAACTAAAATATATATGTGTATAATATTTTTAGGTACACCATTCACCAAATGTAGCTGTATACGATCAGCTCTTGAGAGATATTTCTTTGGGTCCAGTTGAAGCTAATACAATGTCCCAATACAAAGTAAATTGGTTTAAATTTTTCATAGAACAATACTCCAGATCAAGGAAAAAAACAATAGTGGTGTTTGGGTTAAGGGTGATGATGATGTTGATTACTTTGGCATCATACATAAGATCTTAGAACTGGATTATTCTGGTTTCCCAATAAAAAAAATTATCCTCTTTCGATGTAAGTGGTTTAATCTAAGCACAAGAGGCATAAGAGTACATAGGGAGCATACCATCATTGAAGTGAAGCACAATAGCTCGTATACTATTTACGATCCATTTGTCCTAGCATAAAATGCTAAATAAGTGTATTATGCTCCTTATCCATTGTCCAATGACAAGTCTGATTGGTGGGCTGTAATCAAAACAAAGCCTATAGGCTGGGTGAAAGTTGAGAATGTGCTGGAGACTGCATATCAAAATAAAATGCAGATTGATCACCAATTAGTGGACGTTGAATTAGTGGATGGTTTGAATCACCTAGAAAATATATTTGAAGAAGTTAATATTGTAGAAGAAGAGGCTGAGTGGGTAGGAGAGAAGGAAATCTCCAAAGAGGGTGAATGGTTTAGTGGAGAGTCTTCAGAAGAGGAGGATTAGTTGTGTAGGTTGTATTTATTATGTATTGATGTCTTTATGCTTTGTACTATATATTTACATTTATGCTTCTTGTTTAAGATTGATATGTAATATACTGTTTTACTTTGTTGTTTCCACTTTTCCACGATTTATATAGTAACAAAAATATTTTTGTCTATATCTCATGTTGTTGGAGTTATTTGAAATGTGAATTAGTAACTTGAAATTATTTACTTGGAATGTTTTCTTATAAATTCATTTTTGAAATTATTTACTTGGAATGTTTTCTTATAAATTCATTTTGTAGTAACTAACTTCTTGTTAACTTAACATAATTTAGATGTCAGGCAGAGGTGACAAAGGTAAGGCAAAAGTTGATACTACGAAACCATAAAAGAATAGACAACCTCTACCTTATAGACGATAGACAAGCATTCATAAATCTGAGGGTAGGTTTGCTGATGCGCCAGCATGACCCTCATATTCTAGGTCGTCCAAAGATTAGGTACCTACTATTATGCATGTGGGGCCACTATATAGGTCTGCACCAACTCATTCTGCAGCTATAACCGTGTCACTGCCATCACAGTACTATCGGACAGCCGCTGGCCCATCCAGACATGTACCATCATCTATACTCTGCTGCTGCAGTCACACAACTTCGCATAGTGATTCTGCTAAATCTATTGGGTTGTCGGATCTTTAGCTTGGAAGCACTCCATCTGGTACTTCAGATCTGCCCACGCCAGTGCATTCACCATTACTTACTAGGCATTCAGGAGACAGAGATGATTCTAGGAGGATTTATCTTGTTCTAGTTACGAGAGGGTAAGATTTCTAAATATAATAACTTTACTCATTTTTTCAATACTATTTTATTATGCTCTATGAAATTACTATTTCATCTTGTGTTGTAGGTTTAGGCCGGATGCTGGAGTTGGAAAAAAGGCGCGAATATGCATTACTCGACACTTCAACGGCTATTGGACTAGTTGGTAAAAGGTTTCAGAAATTGACAGGGAGAGAATGTTTGAAGAATTTAAGGTAAGGATTTAACTTATCGACTACTTATTAGCATTTTGTTGTAACAAAAGATTGAATAGTATATTTTTGTTGTAGAAATTTTACTGGTTGGATGATGCAAATACATTTCTTATAAAGAAGAATGTTCTCATAAGATGTAGATCCATATTTAACGATCTCTTGGATTATGACCAAAACAAATTGGTAAAACCTAAGTGGATTCCTGAAGCCACATGGAGACTATACCTTCGCCACTGGAGTAGCGTAGAATACCAATTGTTGAGTGAAAAAATGAAAGGAATCCTGGGAATCATCCAAGGGTGTCTCCCTACATACTGCAGGTGCCAGAAGTACTCTTGTTATGAAGGAAAAAATGGTATGTAACTTTTACAGTGTTAATTGTTTGTTTCTATTTAAATCTTTTTATTATTTGACCATTGATATGTAACGTTTTCAAATGCAGGAAAAAGATAAGGGTAGGTGAATACCAACTGATGAGATATTCGAGGATCCTCATACGAAAAAAAAGGACCCGACTGATAAAGATGTCTGGGTTGAAGCTCCTGCAAAAGCTGTCCATGTAAGAAACCAATTTTGAATTATAACTAATTTAATATTTTTTTACTTTTAGTATTAACTTTACTTTAAATATAGCACGAATATACGCATATTGTTTCTGAGTACCATAGTAGTCAGCCTCTTGAAAGTCAGGGTGACCCAATACCCGATCATGTAGATGAGGATTTATGGACAAAAGATGTGGGTCCTGCAAATAGAGGCCATTTGTACGGATTCCACACAAAATTTTTTGGTGATAATATTAGGTGTTCGTCCGTCAATGCATACTCTAGCTCTTCAGTTGATAGAGAAACCATTGAAAGACTACAAAATACGGTTTCTCAACTAATTGAAGAGCTTGTTGAATAGAGAGAGAGGTTTGTTGAATAGAGAGAAAGGCAGAGAAAGACCGAGAGGGCAACAACATCACAAATCAAGATGCTGTAGCAGCAGTTCAGCTCTTTCATTCAGACTGTGGGGGTTATACCTCCATATCCTGGTGATGCAATTGGGGCTGCAAAAGGTCAAACACCCGTAGTTGATTTCAACACGGATGATGATATGGAAGACGAGGACGAATTCAATGATGACGACTTTTAAATTTTTTATTTTTGTGTGTGTTGTATTATTATTTAGACATTTTGTAATTTGAAAGTACTGTTGTAGTTTTTTCATACTCACTTTTGTAGGGCATTTTCACGTGTTGTATACTTTTGAAAGTATTTACGTTTAGTTTTTAGTTGTTGTTGCTACTGTATTGATTTGGTTACTGTTGTATTGGATTGTTGCTGTTGCGGTCGGTTTTTCAAATGTTTTTCCTAGAAAACCGACCACATGTGGTCGATTTTTCAATTTTTTTTCCAAAAAACTCGACAACGAGTAGTTGGTTTTATATTAAATTTAATTTATTAATTTAACAAAAAACGACCTCAAGTGGTCGGTTTTATATTAAATTTAATTAATTAGTTTAATAAAAGACCGACCACTTGTGGTGGTTGGTTCTTTTTCCTGAAATTATTTTTTTCAATTTTAATAAAATAATAATGAATTTTTAAAATATATATATTTTCAAAAAATCGACCACTTGTGGTCGGTTTTTAAAAACCTACCACAACTTTACCGACCACACACTTTCGTCGGTTTTGTGGTCGGTTTTTGGAAAAAACCGACCACATGTGATCGGTTTTTGTGGTCGGTTTTCCCCCATTTTTTAGTAGTGACGGATTTATACAAATATGTTGTCGAAATCTGGTTTTCCCTTGCTGGTCTTTTCACCTTTGTGCATCTGCGGTAAACTTAGCGAAGGAACGTCTATCCTCATGTGATATCCATGTCAATTCAAAGTGTTATTGCCGTGCTAAAATAATGTCACATGTTTTTCCTCTTTCTATTTTTTTTTTAACTCATACGACTGAACTTAGAGTAAAAATACTCTAAGCTGCCTATGTACCTAGGAAGATCAAGTCATAGCGTAGTTTGGGCATGATGAGTTGATTTACTTTTTTTAAAAAAAAAAACTTTTTTTTTCATTTTTCTTTTTCTTTCTTTTTTTTAGAGGGCCATTCACAATTTGGACTCATGCGGTCCAGGAGTGACATGTAGTTTAAGCTTGTGCCTTAAGGAGCATTTTGACTTGTAGTTTAGGCTCGTGCTTCGAGGAGCATTTTTGACTTGCAGTTTAGGCTCGTGCATCAAATAGCATCTTGACTTTTCTTCCAACCCTTTGTAATAGAGTACTGTTGCATTTCAGCTTGGTAATTATTGCCACCATTGGTTCAAGCAGATTTGCACCTGATCTTGTGTCGACTTTTAGAAGTTGGAGTTTATAAGCCCTTTTACATTTTTTTTTTTTGCGAGCGATCAATGTCCAAGTATCACCCTTCTTGCTATTGGAGAAATTATTTTACATGGATTTGCTTGTTATTTTCTTTGTGGTAGGATCCTCAATTGGGTCAAACTCCCAAATTGTAGCATGATGATTCCCTCACCTTTTGGTGATGCCATAGAGCACATGGGTTGTAGAACTTTTGAAATTGATCCTTTTTTATGGTCTAGTTCGGTGCTAACATAATTTGCATCAACTTTGTCGCCATCATCGATGATGATTTTTCCCTCTTGCATTAATGTAATGATCTTTTCCTTCAGGATGAAGAATTTTGTGGTGTGATGACCAACAATGCAGTGAAATTTGTAATATTTAAGATCGTCGACTTTGTTTGATTCTTCATGTCGCTTTGACTTAGGAAGTTCAATGACCTCTTTGTCTAGTAAATCATCAAGAATCCCAGGAACATCAGAGTTGGGAAAAGGATATACCCTTGCTTGTAACTCCTTCAAGGTTGATTGATTTTTTACCTCTTGCATTTATTGCTTTGGAGCTTCCTCTTTAACTTTTGTCTTGTGGAGGCCTTCGTAAAACTCACTGTTGTCATCATAGATTCTCCAATTTGATCTTCTAATGAGTCTTTGAATTTTGTGACTTCTTTCCTAGGATCAAAAGCAGGTGACGTCATTCTATGATTTGCAATGCTTAGATCCATATCATGAGCCTGCGTAACTAATTCTTCAAAAGTTTGAGGTTTAATTCCTTGGAGGATATACACAAGGCCCCAATGCATACCTTGAATGCAAACTTCAATTGCTTAAGATTTAGAAAGTTGATCCTTGCAGTTGAAGCTTAATGTTCGCTGGCGATTTATGTAGTGCACTACAGGCTCATCTTTACTTTGTGTTTGTCAACTCCATCATGCTGACCGTACGATGGGTGTTGTAGAAACGATTTAGGAACTGACTTTCTAGTTGCTTCCAACAATCAATTGATTCAGACTCCAAGTTTGTGAACCAATAAAAAATGTTTCCTTTCAAAGAGGGAACAAACTGCTTGACAAGAAGATCACCATATTTACCAGCACTGCTACAAGTCTCAATGAAATGAGAGATGTGTTGCCTTGGATTTTCCTTTCCATTAAATTGTTAAAACTTTGACGGTTGATATCCAATTGGCATCGATGAGCCCTCGATTCGCTTAGAATATGACTTTGAGTATCCTACAAAACTTTGGCCCGGACCGCCATATTGTGCCTTGATGGTGTTTGCAATCATATCTTGCAGTTTTTGAACTATTAAAGTAGCCACTGATATGGATCGATCGTCGCAGTAATTGTCACTTGTCTTGATAAGAGATTCACCATCAACTTTTTCTCGTAGTGTTAGATTATAATTTGACTCTCCAGGATTATAGAGATCTAACATACTCATAAGTCAGGCGATTTGATGATCTTTGTCATCAACAGACTTCTTCAAAACTTTAAAGGTTTGCTCCATCATTGCAAACTTATCGTCCAAGTCAATTGCATCAACCATGAACATGTTGACTTTTGCTGAAGTTGGAGAATTCATTAAGGTTTCAAATTCTCCAAAGTTGCAGCTAATTTCAAACGGTTCTTCTGATAACATAGATGCAAAGTCCCCCCCCTCGGGGGTTGTAGTTACTGTTAAAATTTGAGATTTCTCCTTTTTGTCATCTCTAAAACGGTGAGGTATTGGGATCCATCCAAAGCACGAGCATTGAGATAGCGTCGATTGATGGGGCCAACAAGTTTGATCTCAGTGATGTGGCAGTAGTAGACTTCTTGCATAAAACTTCATTGATTTTCTGAAGTCAATTGTAGTAGTTGAATTTGTGATTTTGTGACTTGTAAGAGTAAGAGATTAAGAGCAGAACTGGTCCCACTATGTATGCCAAAATTTGTTCGCAATAAATTTTCGTTAACGCTAAAAATTAACTGCAAGCAAAAATAAAATAAACAAAAAGAGCTATAATTTCGCTATTCTCTCTATTCTTCTCTTCTAGGTTTTTCTGTGATTCAAGGGTCTTTGCAGCGTGATTCTCAAATGTAGATTGATTTTAGCCTCTTAGAAATGTGTTTGGATCTCCAGGAATTGTCTGATAACACTTTGTCTCGTCGAGTTGATCTCCTGGCAGAATTCTGTTAGTCAATTCATTGAAGAGTTGTGTAGTTAATGCAGCAGCTTCCTCCAATTCTTGCAGAATGTCCTCCTTTTTTTCTCCCTAGAATGTTATGTTACTCCCCTATTTATAGATGTATGGGGTAGGCCTAGTTGCTTATGATTGTCACTTTGCCACTTTGTGCCTTTTGACTGGTTGTTGAATTTGAATGAGATTTTCACATCATTTGTACATGTAGCGGCATTTCATTGGTCATGGATTTGACTGGGATGCCACGTCACTTGATGAGTTTGGTCTTCAAGGTGAGATGGACCTTGATGAGGAATAAAATAGGCTTATTATTTTTTTAAGCCCAAAAGAAGTTGAAACCCAATAAAATGTGGATCAAATTTAAATTTTATATGAATTTGATCCAATAAATTTTATGTGTCTACACTAGCTACAAGCATGGACATACTCCGACTTCCTAGATTTCTACCCTAATCCAAATTCGTCACACCTTTTCATCTAAGGTCTTGTCCTTGATAAGGTACAATAACTGCATCATATCCAGTCTAATCCCCTCTCCCCAATATTACTTTGGTCTACCTCTAACTCCCCTTAAACCATTTATCGCCAATTTCTCACACCTTTGCACTGGGGCATCTATGCATCTCCTTATCATACAACATATTATCTACTACCCTCCAACAAAAAACTGACCAAATTCTAGCAAAACATTTGGAGTCTGCACAAAGTAGTTCAAAATGTCTGAGGTTTTTTACTACTGACATTCTAACTAAAATTACCTATTCAGGCTCGATAAGCATGCCTTTCTGGTGGTTTCTTTTAGGAAGAAATACATGGGACAAGATTCTAAGGGCACAAATAATGGACTTTTGGGAGGTCTACTTCTCCTCTATTAGTATCATATGCAAGTACTAGTACACAGTCGGAGTCATCTCGACATTTGTGGTCCTATGATATGAAAGGTTCAAGACAAAGTGGTGTTTTAGATTCATCTGCCCCTTGGGAGAACATGATGTTGATATTGAAGTACTATCTGATAGCTTAGAGAGAAGGACATGAGAGAGAGAGAAAGAATTAAAGGAGTCTATTTTGTTGGAGAAAGGATCTCAATCTCACTCAAGAACAAAACATTAGAAAGTAAAAATGAACTAGCAGGGAAGAAGAATTGCAGAGAATTTTTCTAAAATTGCAAGACTATTTTCTCTATCTCATTCATCACTGATAAAGATTATAAATAGTCTTACTACTAAACGTAAAATCAAAATACAAGGGCACTAACTACACTAAATTGGCACTAACTCAGTAGTGCTTACAACTAACAAGAGAAACTTAAGGACTAAACAACAACTACTCTAGACTAAGTCAAAACCAGTAAAATGCTGAAAGAAAGCTGCAATAACTTTTTTTTCAATCACTCATTCAACATTTCCCCTTGATTCAAAATCGCTAACACCAAGAAATGATCTAAAGTAGACATGTTTCTGATAGGGCAATGCTTTTGTGATTATATTTGCTACTTGTTTATTGGTGTTGCAAAACTTCAATATGATCTCTTCTTTTTCCTCCAGCTCACGAATAAAATGCAAGAGAATGTCAATGTGCTTTGTTCTTCAATGAAATAAAGGATTCTTAGTCATTGTAATTGTGGATTTATTGTCACACTAAATTTCCTTTTATTTCTCTTTCTTCTGGTTAATATCAACCAAAATTCTCCTAAGCGAAATGCATTGACAAGCTCAAGAATTTTTGCGATATAATCTGCCTCTGAAGTCTACAATATAGTCGTTGCCTTTTTCTTCGAACTCCATGTTATTACACCTGATCCAAGATTGAAACTGTTGCTTGATTTGTTTTTCCTATCATCCATCGAGTCTCCCTAATCACTATCATTATAGCCTACCAATATGAACTTTGAAACATGAGAGTACCAAATACCATGTTCCAGTGTTACAGCAATATTGTGTAGAATCATTTTTGCAGCTCTAAAATGATGTTTCGATGGATTGCTCATAAACCTTGAAAAGACACCCAACAGAGTATAAAATATCTGGAAAAGTATGAGACAAGTAAATCAAAACTTTAACCAGACTTCTAAAACTTCTTACATTAGCTTGCCTAGTAGCATCTTCCTGCTGTAATTTTTCATTCATATTCATGGGTGTTGCTGCAGATTTTCAACTAACCAGCCCAAGTCTTTTAAGAAGGTCTAAGGCATATTTATTTTCAGAAACAAATATGTCACCTTCTCCTTGTTTCACCTCAACCCCAAGGAAGTATTGCAACAAGTCCAAATCTATTATCTCGAATCTACTCATCATACTAGATTTAAATTCAGCTACGACAGAGTGAGATGAACCCATATAAATTATATCATCAACATAGTGGCATACAACAAGAAGATCATTGTTAACTCATTTCCTTAAGTTTAGACTAGGCTCACTTTCACTACTTTCAAATCTATTTTTAACAAAATTGGAATTGATTTTGCTATCCAAGTGTGTGGCACTTGTTTCAACCCATAAAGTGCCTTTCTCAGCTGGTAAACCTCTTTATCTTGGCCTTTTATTTCAAAAACTTAAGGTTAAGAAACATAAAAATCCTCTTCTAGTTCAACATTCAAGAACGTTGACTTACCATCAAGTTGATAGAGTGACTATTTCAGTTGAGCAACCAAGGGAAAAATTATTCTTACTGTTTCAAATCGAGAAACGAGGGAAAATATCTCTTCAAAATCAATGCCCTACTGCTGCGAGTATACCTTTACAACAAGTCTTGCCTTGTGTTTCTGCACACTTCTGATACTTTGTTTGGAATATCCACTTTTAGCCAATAACATTCTTTCCATTTGGCAAGTCGGTGAGATGCAAAGTGTCATTTCTTTGTATTGCCATTAATTCTTCCTTTATTGCATTCTTCCACTCCTAATTTTCAATTAATTCTTCATAAAATAAAGGATCTAAAATAATAGAAGCAAATTGACAAGATTGATTAGAATATCTGGGATTCTATTTTCTGGCTCTTTTTGGTCTTTTGAGTGGAATTGGCTTACTTGATGTTCTTCAAGTGTTGCAGATGTCTGTGGTGTGGTTTCTTGTTCAAGTAAAATCGTGGCATCCTCATGTCCTTCATTTGAAGAGACTTCAAATGGTATTAAAATCTCCTGTTGTGCTTTTGTAACGCCCCAATTTTGCACCCCAAATGCCACACGGTGCTTACGACCCCGAAGGATCACAAGCTTACCCATGACTGGTACCAGCTGTGAGCACAAAGTAATAATACTGAAATAGTGCAGAAGTACAACTAAAATTCCATAAGGTTCTCAAAATACTGATATGAATATTGAAATGCTGAAAACAAAACTAAATATTGTCTAAGCAAATCTAGTCTGAAAGCCTCTAACTATCTGAATATGGAGTTGATGGGACAAGCCCCCAACTAACTCCGGCTACTGAACATACTAAACTAATAAAATAAATGAACTTTATCCTCGAACTATGAGGACTCACCATTATATCAGCTGTTGGTAGTCTGAAATGCTAAGTAAGGTTAGGAGCCCATGCGTCTGAACCTATGATATGAGATATTATAGCGTAAAAAAAAGTATGCGTTAGTACTTTGAATGTATAGGTATGCTAAGTAAGGTAAATCTGTATGAATAGGTTCATATGCATGAACAATAACTGACTGAGTGATAAGAATATCACTGAGTAGGAGTACATAACTAACTGAATATGCTATAGCTACTGAGTAGCAATGTTACCCATATACAAGTATACTATTTTTGAGATTACACTGAAGCTGAGTACTAAGTTCTAATAACTGAGTAACTGATATATGAGGTTAGTCAAAACTAAATTTCTTTTTATTGGGTGACTGTGTATGACAGTCCTAATCCGAACTAAGTTATGTACTAAGCTAGGTGACTATGTCTGACAGTCCTGATTCTATAGAACTAAACTAAATTCTATACAAAGCCTGAAACTGAAACTGTAGGAGGTAATCATCTAACCGACATGCCTTTCTCTGAACTGATTGGGGTCCAACTTATAACCCTAGTTTGAAGGGTGTCAGTATTGTGCTACGAGTAAAGACAAGTTGTTGAGTCACCCTCATCTGGCAGGTGATGTGAATAACAACGGTGGTGCTCTCAACTGGCAGGTAAGAAACCTTATCAACCCTCAACTAGCAGGTTGATATCTCAACCTACGCTGGATATGTAGTTCTAGAATGCGAGGACTATTTCTAAGGATTACACCCTCTACTAGTAGGTGAGTCCCCATCCTTGGGTTTAATCGGTGCTGAATCCTACTCCCAACTGATTAGACACTGAACTAATTTCTAAACTATACTAGGCTTGACTAAATTGTTACTGTTCATGTTAACTGACTAATCTGGATTGAGTTCACTGAGTTTGACTGAGTTCTGTACTGATTGAGTACTACGAATCGTGATATTACTAAGACTATTCTGTAAGTACTTTAGCTCTAGGTCAACAGCTAAGATTTTTGGGTATTAGATACTCCCAGGGCTTGATAGCATGAAGAGTAAAACATAGCATGATCTTGAGAAACACAAAAATGTATACTTTCCCACAATTTATTTATAGAGACATTTTATCAAGCACTTGTAGGGAAAAAGCTTTTACATGATTGGGACTGTTTTGCGGAGAAATTTTGACTTTTTGAAAAGAGTCGCCACTAAATTTTTGAAAAGGAATTAAGAAACCTTTATAAAACATTTTAAACGATTCAAAACTGGAAAATAGTTTTAAGTTAGAGATTCTAGATAAGCGGTTCCTATTAACGTTTTACGAAGGTGTTAGGCATCTAAAACGTTCGCTAACTTGCGGTTATCCGGATTGTTTGAAAATCGTCTTTTGATTAACTTCGAAAAGATTAATTTGTTGAAATAGTGATTTGATTTTTTCAAAAAAAAGACTTGTGTAAAATAGATTTAGGCGACTTAGTAGGGATTTTAACTATATCTAAACAAAACTAATAAATAAATAAACACACAAAAGGGGAAGGGAGGAGAAAGTAAAGGATTTAGGCCATTAGGCCCAAATCAACGAGACCTTTCCTCGTCTAGTTGGGCTTCCAACCCATTTCACCTGCCCTAAACTATTTTTTGAGCCTTTGCCTCGAGTTTTGCTCCACCTGTATTAGATACAACTTTGGCTTCGAGGCCGAAATGAATGAATAAATAAATGACTAAATGAATAAATATAAAGAAGACAATAATAAAAATTGAGACTTTTCAAGTCTTTTAGTGACCTCATAAATGGGTTTTGACCCATTTTCCTTCTTTGTCTATCTTCTACCACCCGCACGCCATGTAATGGACCTTGGGTTTAAACTTTGAACTTGACTCGAAGGGGGGAGCCTCATTTACCCATTACGAAATGCAGGAGGAGAGGAGTCCATTTGGACTCAAGATATATTTTTTTTTGTTGCAAAGAAAAGATAAAGAAATTAATATATGTTCAAGGCATAAAAGTGACATATTTCAAAGTAAAAGAAACTATCAAGAACCAATTTTTGAATGACAAGAATAAGCACACTTGCACAAGAATGAGAGTCAACAAATAAAAAATGCAAAGCAAAAGTTTCACAATCATACTATGTATGAGTCAAAAATATCCAAATAATTTTATTTAGCCGAAAAAATTCAAACTTTCTTATCATTTTGAAAAGACAACATGCGAACAAAGAAGAATAAACATCTTAGATGAAAAATAAAGCTAGCACTTTATATCTTATATGAGGGTTTTGAAATCCATTAAAATAATTAGTAAGCAAATGACAAATTCTTGACTTAACTAATTACTATTTTTATTAAGGCGCAACAAATATTATTCTTCCAACATAAAATAAACAACTTTACATGCTAAAAAAATATATATCTACCAACAATAGGTTTAAACAAGACATGGGTATTATTTTTCAAGTAAAGATCTAAACTTTACCCAAAATAATCAAAGAATAAAGTAAGAAAAGAGAAACAATCAATATTATCTATTCTTTTCAACATAAAGGAAATAACTTTACATGCTAAAAATAAATATATCTACCAACAATAAGTTTAAACAAGACATGGGTATCGTTTTTCAAGTAAAGATCTAAATTTTATTCAAATAATCAAAGAATAAGGTGAAAAGGCAAAACATTCAACATTAACTATTCTTCTAAACATAAAGAAAATAACTTTACATACAAAGAACAAATGTATCCAACAACAATGAGTTTAAAAAAAGCATAAATACATCTTTTAAGCAAAGATTGAAATTTTATCTAAAATAATCAAATAAAGAAGTCAAAAAAGACACATACAACTATTGCTAGCTCATTTTTATATCATGAACATGAAAATAATTCGAATATCGACACCACAACGTACTAGGGCCTTCAAGGCCATCTACAACATACAATCCCAACAAATAAAATTATATCTACGAACTACGAAGAAGAAAAAAGATAAAGAGAAAAACGATAATAAAAACTAAAATAATAAAAAAAAAAAAAAGGTGTGTTTACCTTTTGGGGGGCAACAAAATGAGACTACGAGCTTCGTTGGAATCAACCACCACCGAAAAATGTCGCCGGCAACTCAAAAATTTTGATTAGCCGATCAACTTTATGAAACAAAAATTTTTTACTAAATAAAAATAACTATTTTTGCTCAAAAGGATTTTTTTTCACCTTTCTAGCCTTTTTTTTCTTCCTTCACCCCTCCCCTCTCTACCAAAGTAGTGGTAGTATTTATAGGAGAGAATTGGGTATTTTTTTCCTTTTTCACCAATGTGGGAGAAAAGTATTTATTGGAAAGGATAGAGATTTATTTCTTGTCATCTACCAATGTGGGAGAAAAAACATTTAGGAGGGTTTTTGAAATGTAAAAATTAATGATAAGGTGAGGTGGAAGATAATGTGGGGGGAAATAGTACAATGTAGTACAATCTTTGAATTTCAAAATTGGAAAAGGACAAAGTTGGGGGGAATAGTACAATTTGAATTTATTTTTTGGTGGGAATTGTGTAAAAGTTATGAGAGTTCTTGAGAATTTTTGGGTTATTTAAAATATAACCCCAATTGGAATTTAAAATTTAGCCATATTTATTTATTTTGACCAAATTAAAAATTAATTGACGAATTGCATTGCAATTATGACCAATTTTCAATTATGGTCAAATCTAATAGATTGGCTAAATTAAATTAAAATTCGATACGAATTAATAACTTTTTTTTTAACCCGAGTTTCTTGATTTAATAAAATGAATGCATATTTATCCAAATAAATTATTTTTGAGAATAAATTAAGATTTTAATCATTTGAATTTATTTTCAAGATAAGCCTTAATTAAATCCGATATTTTGTAAAATAAATATTTAAGTAACAAATTATATAATCCCGTTTAACTGAACACGATAGTATATAATCGATACTTAAAATGACAAAATCACGTACGAAAAATATTTTAAGTATTTTTTTATTTGGCTGAAATAATTATTTTGGTTTATTAAAAACTGAATAAACTCAGGATTAAATTTAGTTGTGGAGGGCAAAAATTAGGTGTCAACAGCTGCCCCGTCCCTTTGGGTAGGGTGGATGTAAGAAACCCTGGGCAAAGGGAGGTTGGCGTTTCTAATTTTTGTCCGACCATAGATTTAAATCTGAATGAGTTTGGTTTTCGCACGAGTTTCATAGAATCATGGACGGACCTCGGTATTAGGTTTCCTACATATCTCAGGTTACATGAGAATTCAGGCCACTTGTAGTTCATAGATCTTGATTTAAAGCACCATTTTTAAAAAATTCACAAGTTATCTCAGTTTTAAAGTGTTTGATAAAACTGAGAAACTGGGGAATAAAGGGATTAGGGGGGAGGTTGGAATGCAGTCGAGTTTTCTACATAGATCCCAGCCTACATATCCCCAAGATTTTAGGGAATCAGACTGTTTGTAGTTCGACTCAATTGGTAGAAAAGATAGTCTTTTATTTCAGACCATCTTTGGCTCGGAATGAGTGACAAGTTGATCGAGTTGTAGAAAAGAGGCTTGTAACCTCTTGACCATGAATGTGGGATCCTTCACATCCATAGTCAAGAACATACCTGGACATAGTTTCTAAAACTCTATGTGTGTTGCAACCCGAATTTGAAAAAAAGAGAAGGTTACCCTCGGCATGAGTTTAAAAATATCCCCAAGGTGAAGCTGAAACCAGAATATCCTGAAATACCCACATGCCTTCTAACAGGGGTATGGTTGGATGGTGGTGGTGATCATCCTTTAGCTCGCATCCAAAGAGTTTGACGTCCCTCTTTAGACTATGTCCCGTTTTGCTGCTAAGAAAGAGTTTCACGTTGTGCTGCATCCTACCTGAAGTCGTTTGCACCTGTGTTTTTATTTTATATTTTCATCCTCTCGGATGCTCTCAACAATGCTTCAGGCAAAAAGTGTTAGTGTTAAACATAATTCATGAAAGAGGTAAGTAATCTTTTACCATATCTCCACGTGAATTGTGACCTGAAAAGCGAAGTCATCCTTTATTATACCTGTTTGATGGGAAATAAATCGCAATAACAGACATAACAACATCCTTAGTTGTTGTATAATTAGCTCATCTGTCGAGCAAATATGTTTTCAAAGTGGGGTGGCCTTTTTGGTTACCTATATCACTTGTTGTATGTGGCATGATAACCTCTCCGGTTTTAGCCGATAATTGATTTATAAATTTTCCCTAAATTGTCAATATTCAAATGATCTTGCACATTATTTGATGTTGGATACAAGGAGACATACAGATATCCTTTGAATTTTTAGCTTTTAGGTAATCCTGCACATTATCCGACTTTGGATAAGAGATGACTTACAGATATCCCTCCAATAGCTAGCTTTCAGGTGTTCTTGCATATCATCCGACCTTGGATACAATATGACTTATAGATAATCCCTCAAATTGATCGTCTTTGGGTAATCCTGCAGATAATCGATCTTGGATATAACGCGGCTTATAGAGAACCCTTGGACGTATCAATTTGACAATCTTGCATATCCTCCGGTAAGGATTTAGTTGCGACTTACAGATAACCTTTGAACTATCAACTTTTGGGTGATCTTGTACACTATCCGGTTAGGATGTTATTGTGGCTTACGGATGACCTACAGGCTATCAACTCATAGGTGATCTTGCACACTATCCTATCTCAAATAATATGACTTATAGATGACCTTCAAATTGTCAATTGCTTGCAAATCTTATATATCATTCATCCTTAGATAGAGACCTGAAGGCGTCCCTCCAAATCGTGTGCTCTTAATGTATTCAGATGCTGATTCATGAAAAGATGATGATATCCTTGACGCCAGCATTGTGTCTTGCGTGTCAATAGATATATTGAATGCTGATGATATCCTCGATGCCAGCGTTGTGTCTAGTGTGTCGACAGATATATTGAATGCTGATGATATCCTCGACGCCAGCATTGTGTCTAGCATCTCGACAGATATATTGAATGCTGATGATATCCTCTACGCCAGCATTGTGTCTAGCGTGTCGATAGATATATTGGATGCTGATGATATCCTCGATGCCAGCATTTTGTCTAGCGTGTCGACAGATATATTGGATGCTGATGATATCCTCTATGCCAGTGTTGTGTCTAGCGTGTCGACAAATATTGAATGATGATAATATCCTCGATGCCAGCTTTGTGTCTAGTGGGTCAACATATATTGAATGCTGATGATATCCTCGACGCCAGTGTTGTGTCTAGCGCATCAACAGATATGTAATGGCCTTTGCCGCAATGATATGTGATGGCCTTCGCGGCAATGATATGCAATGGCCATTGTGGCAGTGATAAAATAATTTTACTTGGCTTCATTTGTCAGTGTCCTTCTTTCTACATTTACCTGTACTCAAAGTAGACGATTAGTAGACACAAATTATCTTTTACTAGCGACTATTTTTAGGAAACTTCTAAATACGATACGTGTAAAGAAGACAAAGTGCTTTTGTTTGTCGCCTACGATCTTAAGAAATGAGATAGACAAATCAAAAGGTCCTCAATAAATGGGCATTAACCCTATTTTTAGGGATGCCCTAAAATACCATTCTTGGGCATTAATGATTTGTTATGGCTCCTAATTTGCTCGGGGATTTTTGAAAGAGACTCTCATTTTGCGTATTGATCCCTGCATCCACAGAAAAATGATTAGTTGAATGAAATTACTCCATGTTGACCTTCTTCAATCCTTGATTTGCTCCTTGCCATCTCTTGGGAATTCCACCATTTGAGACTTCCACCCTGACACTCTATCCCAAATGATGTCTAGGTAAGTACTAAGTGAGTCATAAGATTTTTGAAAATAGTCTTAAATTTTGAAAATAATTTTGAAAACTTCTGTAAACTTTTAGAAAATTTTTGCCAGTCATGTCATGTACTAGCTTAATAAACGTCTTCCTCGCGGTTCTGACTATATCCGATGGATGGTTTCCAAAACTCATGATTATTGTTGGAGGGTTTCTTCAAGTAGTTATATCATAGCCAAAAATTAAGTCTACCCAGACTTTGCTACAGTTGGTGGTTTCCAAAGCTTTAACCTCTGGTGCTAGGGAATTTGGAATATGTTCCGGCATTTGGTGGACATTTTGAGGTCTTCCTCAAAATTTCTGCCCCAGTTTAAACTTGTTTGAGATAATACCAATCTGAGTGGATCTGAAGTCTTTGCTGATCTTCATTCTCTTTGTTGGATGTCGATCTTCTCTTGTGAATTTTCGAGATTCCTTCTCAAAAATTCTGCCCCAGTTTCCATTTCCTAGGGTTATATGACTGATCCGTTGGGGCGCCTACATATCCCATTGAAGTAGGAATCAGGTCAAATGTAGTCCAGGCCTACGCTAGGGATATATATAGAAAAATATAATGGGTTGATCGAAGCCGACATAGGCCGCCTACATATCCCATTCTTGGGAATTCAGGTCAAACGTAGTTCGTACATAAACTCATAATAGCCCTAAAATACTCTTATCGATTTTACTAGGATATAAATAAGTACTTTGAAGGATCAAATATCTAATTTCCTTAGTCATTGCCTTCCTAGTTAACCACTTCGGTTTCCTCCAGATTAGGCTTCTTTGATTCTCGAACTCTTTGACTCTTCTGTCCACTCATTTAGTACATTTTTCTTCAACATCTTGAGAATTGGCTCGCATATGACTGTTGATTGAGCGATGAATCTGCTAATGTAATTCAGACGACCCAGGAAACTCGTAACTTCTTTCTTGGTCCTCGGCGCTGGCAAGTCTTGAATTGTCTTGATTTTGGATGGGTCTAGCTCGATCCCCCTTCTGCTGACTATGAACCCCAGCAACTTCCCTGATGGCACACCAAAAGCACACTTAACAGGATTTAACTTCAAATTGTACCTTCTTAATCTGTTGAAGAATTTCTCCAGATGAGTTAGATGATCCGAACTCTCACGGGATTTGATAATTACATCATCCACATACACCTCAATCTCTTTATGGATCATATCATGGAAAATCATCGTCATGGCCCTCATATATGTCGTACCTGCGTTCTTGAGACCAAACGGCATTACCCTATAATGATAAACACCCCAGGGCGTAATAAAAGTTATTTTTTCTACATCTTCCTCATCTATCGATATCTGATGATAGTCGGTGAAAAAATCAATGAATGACTGTATTTCATGTTTCGCACAGTTATCGATGAGAATTTGGATGTTGGGCAACAGAAAATTATCTTTAGGACTGGCTCTACTCAAGTCTCTATAGTCAACATAAATTTGAATCTTGCCGTCCTTCTTTGGCACAAGGACGATGTTGGCCAACCATGTTTGATATTTTGTGACCTTGACAACCTTAGACTGGATTGGTTTTTTCACTTCCTCCTTGATCTTTAGACTTAAATCTGGCTTGAATTTTCTTATTTTTTGCTTGACTGGATCAAACTCAGAATTTATCGGCATTCTAAGGCTAGGAATGTTGAAATAAAATTCATCAAAGATGAGATGCCAAAATAAGACTAGGTCCTCCAACACTTAGCCAAATTTTCAGGCTCAAGCCTCTTACACACGCGCTGGGAGCTGAATTGAGTTAAGGCTAATATGGGATATCACAACATGACTCATGATTTGCCAAACTCATAAGTTGTGAATTTGAGATGAGTATGATGGGAGAGATAATTTTTTTGGGCTAGCAAATCAAACAAACATCTGTTGGAACCATGACTCATCAACAAAAGTATGTAAAAGAACTTCTCTAAAGTTTCTCCATAGAAAAAGAAAAAGAGATCAGTACATGAGTTTGAGGTAGTTGAGGAGGCAAATTATGTGGATCATCAGTTGGTAGGTGTCTGAAGCCTAAGGGCTAGGGAATCAAGCCCGGGACTAGTATGATGGGAGAGATAACTATATTTCACCTGACAGACAATATACAGAGTCAAGAATAGAATAAATGTTGACCAAGTTGATGAAGGGTCAAAGAGCCAAGAGAATTTCCTCAAACAACTTAGGGCTAATATTTCAGGATTAGCCCAAAAGGATAAGCATATCCAAATACTATCAAGTAGTTGGAGCATAAGTATGGGAAAATTTCAATTACTTTTGTTAAGAGACAGTTAGGAGAATTTCCTAGTGACACTATGCAGAATCCTCTAAAACTTGTTCATTGTCTGGCTATTAACATTATGGATGAATCCTTACCTGAGAGCACTTTTTGCCTACTACTAATGAGTTGAAGAAAGAGGATGTTATTGCTGATGAGCCACTTAAGACAAAGTTTGATAAGCTGACTTGCAGTGATTATAATTTTGAGAGTGATTGTGATGACAACTGGGTTACGAAAGAGCTCCAAAATATAGTGCAGCAATTTAGCACAAATTTTCATGCATCATCAGTAGAAAAAAAGGGGACCTAGGTGCAGTGACTATCCCATGTTCTATTGGGCCTTATGATATTAATTAGGCTCTATATGATTTGGGAGCAGGAATAAATTTTATTCCATTGGTGATATATAAGGTGTTGGGGTTAAGAGAACTAAATCCTACATCTGCAAGGCTAATGATGGTTGATTCATCTGTAAAGGAGCCAATGGGTATTTTTCATGACATGGAAGTAAGAGTAGCCTCATTTACCTACCCAACAAATTTCATGATTTTAGACTTTAATGTGGATACCCATTCACCGATAATATTGGGTAGACCCTTCTTGTCTACTGGCCAGGTATTGATTGCCATGGATTTGGAAGAGATTACATTCAAATAGAACAGTGAGCAAATTGTTAAACATATGCATGACAATATAGTAGCTAGATGGTATGAAAGTAGTGGCAGTGATAGATATAATGGATGATGAGATGGTCACAGTAAATATGCCTATTGAGGAGAGATTAGGGGTAGAAGCATTAACAACACTGATCATGAACTTTGAGAGTGATGGGATAGATGACTATGATGAGATGGTTAGTTCATTACATGGTATAGACTATTAGAAATATGCCCCTAAGAAGATAGACCTTGAATTGATGAATAGAACCACACCTCCTGCAAGACCATCAATTGAAGAACTACCATATTGGAATTGAATGCCCTCCCATCTCTTTTGTAGTATGCATTCTTGGCGGCCAACAATAATTTATTGGTAATTATTGTAGTAGACTTGGTAGGAGCACAAGTGGAATCTTTGATATCAGTGTCGCAAAAATTAGAGTGAGTGATTAGGTCGAATATTGAAGACATTGTGGGGAGTCCACCAGGTATATGCACACATAAGCTACAACTTGAGCTATACAACATTCCCATTATTGAGCATTAGAGACGACTAAACCCTCCTCTGGAAGAGGTGGTAAAAAATGAGATAATCAAGTTGCTAGATGTTGGGGTTGTGTTTTCCATTCCAGATAGCAAGTGGGTAAGCTCGATTCAATGCATACCAAAGAATGGGGAAATCACAGAGGTTCTAAATGAAAATAATCAATTAGTACCAATAAGACCAGTGACTGGATGGAGAGTCTGCATGGATTATAGAAAACCGAAAAAGTGGACACAAAAAGACCACTTCCCTATGTCGTTCATGGATCAGATGTAGGACAGATTAGCAGGAAGGGGTTGGTACAATATTCCTGATGGGTATTCGGGTTACAATAAAATCATGATTGCTCCCATAGACCAAGAAAATACTCCCTTTACTTGTCCCTATGGGACCTTTGCATTCAAGAGGATGCCGATCGAACTGTACAATGCGCCTACACTTTTCAGAGATATATGATGTCCATATTCTCTGATATGGTGGAAGACGCGATCGAGGTATTCATGGATGAATTTTTAGTGGATGGGGACAAATTTGACTCCTTGTATCAATATGCTATGAGGCTGTCTTTTGAACTTAGTCTTTTGAAATTGACTCAGGATTATTTGGCCTCAATGGCCCACAATAGACATTAAAAGGAAAAGGAGTTCATGTAGGACTCGAACGTATACACATGCAAAAGAAATGTAAAGTAATTAAGATACATTCCAATGTCGATAAAGATTAGAACAAATTGAAGGGATTACCACTAATGTTAAATTGTAAAGAAACCAACATTGATGTTAAACAAATGTAGAAACATTATTGCAGATTTTAAACAAAATGCAGGAAAATAAATGCACACAAATCAACATTCGATGTTTAAGACAAAATGCAGGAAAGTTACTATTAATGTCAGACAAAGTGTAGAAAAATAAGTGCAAAGGATTTACAAAGTGCAGAAATTTACCATCAACCTTGAACTAAACGCTAACAAATCAAGACGGGGAGATTTTTAGCAAAAGGTTCAATTAGGAAATATCAAAGCAAGACATTTAGATAGGAACCCAAACAAAAATAGAAGGAAAGAAACAACCATTTAAATAATTGGAGATTTCACCCTCTATTTGAAATTTACAGTCGAATACAGATCAAAGGTCCTCTAGGGATCCTCAATTTATGAAAATCGATAAAGAAAGGTGTTTGGAATAACTAATCTCAATCATTATTGCGCGAAATAAGTTTTTTATCTTTAGCTTGAATAGAATATGGGCAAAATTATACAACCCAAACCAGCAAATAAATGAAAGGGAAGATAGGAAAAAAATAGGTTGCAAAGAATTCTATCAATTCTGGACTTAGCATGAACTAATTTGAAAGCTTGGTTTTAAATTTTTTACTAAATTCACCTTTACAGAACTTCTAGAGTTAGACTATTCATTCAGTAAATGCAGTTACACCAAGCACAGGCGGTTCTAAATTGCCTTCATCTTCTATTAACGCTCCTAAAGATTCATATTGTATAATATTCCAACTACTTCTTCCAAAGAAAGCTTATGGACACAAAAGATTACAATAGAACATATTAATCATCTCAAAGAATAAAAAATCAAGGCAATCTAGCTAAAAACATAGGCTTTAGCAAACAAAAAAGAGGCTCAAGTAGAGACATGAGATGGTAACAACATTCAGCCAAGTAGTAGATGAAAAAGAATTACCAAAGCCTAAAATATAACAAACAACTAAGCTATGACGATACGACATTCAACAACGAGATTACGATGGTCTGTTGACCTAAAAAATAGCATAAACCAAAGTGCGAAGATGAAAAGAAATGTCCATATATTTGTCACAGAATCCTATGGCTTATCAAAGACTCTAACAGCAAACAATTCTCACCTTACACTAAATAATGATAAACAACTACTACTATAATTCGAAAAGAGAAAATTATTGACTCACCATTTTTGGAGTAGTTAAAAAGCGTATCGTCGAAATCGGCCACCACTAAAAAACGTCACTGTTACTTTGGAAGCCTCGATTAGCCGATAAATTTCATGGAAAAGAAAAAAAAATCACTAAAACAAAAAGTGTTTTTTTCTCAAAAGATTTTTCAACCTTTTTAGACCTCCCTTTTTTGCTCCAAAAGGTGCTATAGAGAGAGAACAGAGATTGAGAGCCAAATATTGCTCTACCGATGTGGGATAAAGGGTAACTCAAGGATAGTTTTGGGATTTTCAGTAGGGAAAATTCAAATTAAGGTTGAAGATAAGAGTTTCTAGCTCACAATTTGTATCAAAATTTTATTTTTCTTCAAGGAATTTAAAATTAGTATTTTTGGGGATAAATGGATTCTACTTCAACCAATTGGAATTGAGGGCATATGTACCTTCGTGGTTCGGATTTAATGAATTCAAAACAAATTCTGTGGAATATTTTTTGAGACCCATGACTTATGTTCCAGGATTTTTAGAAACTGCTCGATAGTTCTCGTACGAACTCGTGTAAGTTTCACGCGATGAAGAGGGAGAATTATGGTTTAGGTTTCGCCGGGTCAGGTTCATCGGCCATCACTGGTGTTGTCGCGTTATTGCTTTTATCCTTAAAATTATTGTTGTACATCATGTTGTTGCTGTTTGTTGGTTAAGGGGAAAAGATAAAGGAGTATTGGGCCAGACCGGGTCAGAGGAAGGGTAATAGGCTGGACGATTTTTATTAGTAAAGATAAGTGAGGATCAGGTCTTAAATTATTGGGTCAGTTGGTGATGTTACTAGGTGGGCTGCTGATTAATTGAGGGGTATGGGTTGGATGTTGGGTATTTATAAAATTTGGGGTTATTTAAACTATAACCCCAATTAGAATTTAGTCATTCATTTAAATTTTGATCAAATTGAAAATTGATTGGCTAATTGCATTGAAATTGTGGCCAATTTGATTTCAATTATGGCCAAATTTAATAGGTTGACTAAATTAAAATAAAAATTAATACAAATTAATACCTCGTATAATCCTGAGCCTCTTGATTTAATAAAATCAAACACATATTTATCCAAATAAATTATTTTGATAATAAATTATATTAAAATCAAGATTTTAATAATTATATTTATTTTCAAAATAATCATTAATTAAAATTTGATATTTCATAGAATAAAATCTAAATAATCAAATTATATAATCTTGTATAATTGAACACGATAACATATAATCGCTACTTAAAATGATAAAATTATGTACAAAAATATTTTGAAAATTTTTTATTCAGATGAAATAAATATTTTGATTTTATTAAAAATTGAAGAAACTCAAGATTAAATTTAGTCATGGAGGGCAAAAATTAGGTGTCAATAACTGCCCCCTCTCTTTGGGTAGGGTGAATGTAAGTAACTGTTGGCAAAGGGAGGTTGACGTTCCTAATTTTTTGTCCGACCACAAATTTGAATCTGAAAGAGGTAGGCTCTTGTACGAGTTTCATAGAGTTATGGCCGGACCTCGGTATCAGGTTTCCTACATATCTTAGGTTAAATGATAATTTAGACCACTTGTAGTTCATAAAGCTTTATTCAAAGCACGATTTTCAAAAGAATTCACAAGCTGTCTTGGTTTTAGAGTTTTTGATGAAACCGAAAAGCTAGAGAATAAAGAGATTTGAGGGAAAGTTGGACTGTAGGCAAGTTTTCTACATAGAGACCAGCCTACATATCTCCAAGACTCAGTGAATCAGACTTCTTGTAGTTCGGCTTAATTAGTAGAAAAGATAGTCTTCTATTTCAGAAGATTTTTGGCTCGGGATAATTTCAAAAACTCTAGGTGTACTATTACTCAAATTTGAAAGAAAGAAAAGTTACCCTCGATATGAGTTTAGACATATCCCGAAGGCAAAGCTAAAATTAGAATATTCCATAATACCCACATGCCTTCTAATAGGGGTGTGGTTGGATAGTAGTGGCGATAATCCTTTAGCTCACGTCCAAAGAGTTTGACGTCCCTTTCTAGACTTGATCCTATTTTGCAGCTAAGAAAGAGTCCCACGTTGTGCTGTGTCCTAACTGGTGTCGTCCGTACTTGTGGTTTTAATTTGAGATTTTTATCCTCTTGGATGCTCTCGACAATGTCTCAAATTAAAATCGTTAGTGCTAAACATAATTCATGAAAGAGGTATATAGTCTTTTACCATATCTCTACATGAGTTGTTGCCTAAGAAGCAAAGTCATCCTTTTATGTACCTATTTGGATGGAAATAACCTGCGATAATAGACACAATAACCCTCCTTGTTGTTGCATAATTAACTCATTTTTTGAGTGAATATGTCTTAAGAGTGAGGTGTCTCTTTTGGACATCGACGACAATTTATACCAAATGGTCCCTGCAATCATGTAATCTTATGCTGATGCGGAAATCCTTTTGGCCACCTACAATGATGGTTGATGTGGAATGGTAACCTCTTCGGTTATTGGCAATGATTCTTTGCATATGACTTTGGGTAAGTCTTGCGCATCTTTTGTATTGATGCGACATATAAATTTCCCTTGAATTATCAATATTTGGATAATCTTGCACATTATTTGAGGTTGGATATGAGGTGACTTATATATATCCTTTGAATTTCTAGCTTGTACGTGACCCTGCACATTATCCAACCTTGGATAAAAGATGGCTTACAGTTGTCCCTCTAACCGATAGTTCTCAGGTACTCCTGCATATCATCTAACCTTGGATACAATATAACCTATAGCTATCTCTCAAATAGGTAGTCTTTGGGTAATCCTGCACATAATTGATCTTGGATATGACGCGGCTTATATAGAACCTTTGGACTTATCAATTTGATAATCTCTCATAATCTCCGGTAAAGATTTAGTTACAACTTATGGATAACCTTTGGACTATCAATTTTTGGGTAACCTTGCACACTATCCAGTTAGGATGTTATTACAGCTTACGGATGATCGATGGGCTATCAACTCATAGGTAATATGCGCATTATCCTATTTCAAATAATGTGACTTATAGATAACCCTCAAATTTTCTATTTCTAGGAGATCTCATTTATCATACATCTTCAGATAGCGCTTTAAAGACGTCACTTCAAACCGCGTGCTCTTGATACATTCAAATGCTAATTCATAAAATAAAAAGATATCCTTGATGCCAGGGTTTGTGTCTCACGTGTCAATAGATATTAAATGCTGATGATATCCTCGATGCCAGTATTTATGTCTTGCATGTCAATAGATATTAGATAATGATGATATCTTTGATGCCAGCATTTGTGTCTCGCGTGTAAACAGATATTGAATGTTCATGATATCCTCGATGCCAACTTATGATATCTCACATGTCAACAAATATTAAATGTTAATGATATCCTCGACGCCAGCGTATACTATCTCACGTGTCAACAAATATTAAATGCTGATGATATCCTCGATGACAGCGTATGTTATTTCCCATGTCAACAAATATTAAATGCTGATGATATCCTCAATGCTAGCGTATGCTATCTCTCATGTCAACAAATATTGAATACTGATGACATCCTCGATGCCAGCATATGCTATCTCGCGTATCAATAGATATTAAATGTTGATGATATCCTCGACACCAGAGTATGCTATCTCGCCTGTCAACAGATATTAAATATTGATGATATCCTCAACGCCATCGTATGCTATCTCACATGTCAAAAGATATTAAATATTGATGATATCCTCGATGTCAGTATATGCTATCTCGTGTGTCAATAGATATTAAATACAATGTCCCTCTCAGCAATGAAATGAGATAAAATGGTCCTCTTGGCAATGACATGAAATGGCCCTCTCGGCAATGAGCTGTTATGAAATATCCCTCTTGGACCTCTCAGCAATGAGATGATATGAAATGTCTCTCTTGGAAATAGCATGAAATGGATTTCTCGGCAGTGAGATGATATGAAATGGCCCTTTCGGTAGTGAGATGATATGAAAATGGCCCTATCGGCAATGAGATGATATGAAATGATTTTTTCAGTGATTTGAAAATAGTTTCACTTGAATCCATTTGTCTGCGTTTTGCTTTCTACATGTACCTGTACTCAAGGTAGACAGTTAGTAGACACAATGTCACTCTCACTCGCAACCACAGTCAAGCTTTATGATAGTTTAATGACAAATACTAAGCATCATAATTTGAATGACTTATTTTGCTATTAAGCTTCTCTTTTTGAAGAAATAATTAAATAGTAGACCCACTGAATGCAAGTAAATGAGGCAAAACCCTTATTTGGGGATTACTCAAATACCATTTGCTTCGCTTCAAGGCAAATTTTGAGGATGACTTTTGTCTCTTCCTCTTATTGAGTGATCCTTTGATTTTTTTATTTATTGTGCTAACTTCCTTGAATGCACCTGTTCTCAAAGTAAATATTTAACATACATAAAGTCGTGTATGCTAGCGAATGTTTTATATAAAGAATTCTAAATACAATATTCATAAAGTAGATAAGGTTCCTTTGTTTGTCATTCATGGTCTCAAGAAATGAGATAGTCAATTCAAAAGGTCCTCAATAAATGGTTATTAAATTCATCTTTGGCACAACCCAAAAATTCCATTCTTTAGCATTATATGCTTTGGTGTGGCTGGCAACCCACTTGGGGATTTTTTGAAAAAAGATTTCTATTTTTTGTGTACTGATCCCTGCATCCACAGAAAAATGATTAGTTTTTGAGTGAAACTACTCCTTGTAGACCTTCTTCGATCCTTGGTTTGCTCTTCTCCATCTTTCGGGTACTCCACCATATTGAAACTTCCACCCTGGCTCCCCATTTCAATAGATGCCTACGCAATCACTAAGTAAAAGATCTGTATAGATTTTTGAAAGTAGTCTTAATTTTAAAAAATAGTTTCGAAAATTTCTATAAAAGCTTTAGAATTCCCTGCCAATCATGTCATGTACAAGACTGATGAATATCTTCTTCTTGGTTTTAACTATGTCTGACATTTGACAGAGGGTTGCTAGGGATTCAGCATCATTGATCATAGATGGAGATTTTGTCTATCTACACTTTTTTGTAGATTTCCAAAACTTGAATTTAACCTCTGGGCTGGGGGATTTGAAATATAATCCAGTGTTCAGTGGAAATTTTGAGGCCTTCCAAAAAATCTTTGTCGCTGTTTAAAGTTGTTTGAGATGATCTCATCTCGAGAGGACCCAGAGTCTTTATTGGTCTTCGTTCTCTTTATTGGATGATGACCTTTCTCTTATGAATTTTTATTTCCTGGGGTGGTATGACCGATCTGTTGGGGCACCTACGTACCAAGTTGAAGTAGGAATTAGGTCAAACATAGTTTCGAACTACGCTAGGGATATATAGAAAAATCTAATGGGTTGATCAAAGCCGACATAGGCCGCCTACATATCCCTTTTGTTCGTAATTCAAGTCATCACATATTTCATACATAAAATAAAAAGATAAATTCTCCTAAGGGGTTGACCGAAGCGAACATAGGCCACCTACGTATCCCTTTCTTTGGAATTCAGGTCAAACGTAGTTCGTGCTAAATTTATCTACAGGGTTAAATGGCCCTGAATACTATTATCCATCTTACTAGGATAGAAATAAGCATTTCTATGGATGACATGGCATTTTCATTGCCTTTTTCTTAATATAATGAAGGATCAATTGTCCAATTCCCTTAGTCATTGTCCTCCTAGTTAACCACCTCAGTTTCCTCTAGATTAGGATTCTTTGATTCTTGAAATTTTTAACTCTTTTATTGAATTTTCTAGGGCTATTGTCTCCCATTAATCATTATCCTTTATTGATTTTCTCATTTTGCTTCTTGACATGACATGACAATGACAGTTTTAAGTTATTATTACATGACGGGTGATGAGTCATGAGTAGAGTGGAGGTCCAATTCAACAATGTTTCCTCCCAATAATCTTCCATTATCCTAGTTGTCTTGGAAAATTCTTCCCTCATATTTTTCCTTATTCCATCCTCAAGATCATCGCTTACAGGTTTTGAAAAATAATTTGTAGTGTCCAATTTTACTACTAGTCATATTTCTTTTCCTGTAACAAAGCTATAGTCAAGAGGGGGGGGGTCTCTTATTCACTTTGATCTAGTCAAATAGGGTCATTTTATGCCAACACAGAGTAGTTTTTATTACTTGCAAAGTAAAAATAACTCAAACACTGACGTGTTAGATTCCGTTGGTAATAAGCAAAGCAAGATAAAAAGGTAGGAAGTAAACATATAGAGTTATTTCTTATCTTATACGAATTGATCCATGAAGTAATGATGACTCGAGAATTTCAATAAAAAGGGTCTCAATGATATGGATAAGTAGAATTTATCCGTAAGGCTCAACTTTTCTTCTTTTCGATCATATTAATTTTTCAAGAAAGTGGAGGACAACAGAGTTTTGGAAGATAGGGGTCAGGCCAAAAAGGTGCCTATGTATCTCACGGAGGAGAAATCAGGCCCTACGTAGTTAGAACATATAATGGCATCTTCTGAGTCCATAGTTAACCTTCCTGAAATGGTAGCGAGCTTTTAGGAAGTTGTAAGAATGATTGCGTACTTTTCTGAGATACTTAGGAGACTTGGAGTGTGTTTGGTCGGACTTTTATATAGTGGGGTATATTTCTGCCTACAGATGCTCCGTAGAAAATATTGGATCAATTTGTCTTTGGTTCGAATCAACATAGCACATATAAGCATTTATATCACACAAACATATTGTAATAAATATGCATCCTAATTGGGGTGGCCTTTTTGAGCCAAGGGTTTGGGCCTAACGAATTAAGAAGAAAATATACGCCTTTTAAATCCAATCCATTATCCCCCAAAACCTTCAGAGGTGTACATAAATGACATATATGCCTACAAAAGTTATACATAAAGGACTACAATCTTTAGGAAAAGGGAAAAAATAACATGGGAAAAAGAACAATGTCCCACGCATGGGGTAGGAAATACTAGTTCTTGAATGCTCTTCTATCAGCCTCCGCCCTCTTAGTTTTTTCCACTAGTCATTGCTGACATCCGTGGATAATCAAGCGATTGTCATATAACTGTACTCTAGATGCAACCGTCCAAATCGATCAATTTCTTGCTTGGCTTGCTTCGATTCTTCTCTCAATTATTGTATAATTGAGGCATCCTTACACGAAAGTAAGCAAAGAAGCCTTCTCGCAACCCCCAAAGAATAATGGATTGGATTAAACAAACATATATTTCATCAACACATAAATATGATTCGTCTGTAATTGACTCAGGGCTAATAGACGCAGGGCTAGTTCTCTAATTGGCCCAATACTCCCTCGGGTATTGGGTCATCCTAGGTTTATGACTAAAATAGTGTTTTGGTTTCCCTCTATCCTAGGTGTCTAGAGTGGGTTTGAACCAGGTTCCCAAGAGGACGACTTGGGTTTGAAAATACGAACAACCATCAGAATCATGCAGGATTATGCCATGAAATGCAATAATTAAATTTCGCAGAATCAAAACATGTAAATAGGTAAACAATTTAAACAGTTAGTAAAGATTCAAACATTTGGTTAGAACCTAGTTAAGAATCTCCAATAGAGTCGCCATTTCTATTTTGCGGAAATTTTGACTTTTAGAGTCGCCACTTAATTTATTTGAAAAGGAATTAAGAAAACCTTTGAAAGTTACTTAAACAAACAAAAAAAATCATTTAATTTTGAAGATTCTGAGTAAGCGGTTCCTATTAACATTTTAGCAAGGTTTTTAAAGCACTTAAAATGTCCGCTAACTTGCGGTTATCCGGACAGTTTGAAAATAGTTCTTTTGACTAACTTCAAAAGGAAAAAGAAAGTTAATTGTTGAAAAGAAGTTGATTAAGGAATATTTTCGAAGTTTATGCAAAACTAGTTATTTAGCGACTTAGTTAGGGGTTTCAACTAAGTCTAAGTTAATGAAATAGAAAATATCACGTAAAAAGGGGAGGGGGAGAAAGCAAAAGACTTAGGCCATTGGGCCAAAATCAACGAACCCTATCCTAATCTAATTGGGCTTTCGATCCATTTTGCACTTGTCCTAACCTATGTTTTTGAGCCTTTTTAGGCCCAAAATCTGCTTCACCTGTATAAGTTTATAACTTTGGCTTCGAGGCCCTAATGAATAAATAAAGAAATAAATGAGAAAATGATAAATATATAAATAAGGCAACAATTAATAAGTAAAGAAAAATGAGACTCTCGAGTCTCTTTGTCGTTTCAAATATGGGACTTTAACCCATTTTTCTTCTTTCGACTCCTTGTATCCATATGCTATGAGGCTGCCTTTTGGACTTAGTCTTTCAAAATAGACTCGGGATTATTGGGTCTCAATGGCCCACAATAGACATGCAAAGGAAAAAAGTCCATGTAGGACTTGAATGTTCCACATGCAAAAGAAAAGTAAAGAAATTAAGATACGCTCCAATGTGGATAAAGATTAGAACAAATTGAAGGGGTTACCACTAATTTTTAATTGTAAAGCAAACAACATTGATGTTAAACAAAATGCAGAAACAGTATTGCGGATTTTAAACAAAATGCACACAAATTAATATTTGATGTTTAAGACAAAATGCAGGAAAATAAATGCAGGAAAGTTACTATTAATGTTAGACGAAGTGTGGAAAAATAAGTGCAGAGGATTTACAAATTGCAGAAAAATTACCATCAACCATTAACAAAACACTAAGAAATCAAGATGGGGAGATTTTTGGCTAAAGGTTCAATCAGGAAATATCAAAGCAAGACATTTAGATAGGAACCCAAACAAAAATAGAAAGAAACAAACGATCATTTAAATAATTGAAGATTTCATCCTCTCTTTGAAATTTACAGCCGAATGTAAATAAAAGGTACTCGAGGGATCCTTAATTTACGAAAATCGACAAAGGAAGGTGTTTGGAATAACTAATCTCAATCTTTGTTGTACGAAAGATTTTTTTTCTTTATCTTTAACAGAATATGGGCAAAATCATACATCTAAAACCAACAAATAAATGAAAGGGAAAATAGGAGAAAAATAGGTTGCAAAGCATTCTGTCAATTCTGGACTTAGCATGAACTAATTTGAAAGCTTGCTTTTTAATTTTTTACTAAAATCAGCTTTACAGAACTTCTAGAATCAGACTATTCAAGCAGCAAATGCACTCATGACAAGCACAGGTGGTTCTAAATTGCCTTCATCTTCTATTAACACTCCTAAAGATTCATATTGTTAGAATTCCAACTAATTCTTCCAAAGAAAGCTTATGGACACAAAAGATTACAATAGAATAAATTATTCATCTCAAATAAGAAAAACTCAAGGAAATCTAGCTAAAAATATAGACTTTAGCAAACAGAAAAGAGGTTCAAGCAGAGACATGAGATGGTAACAACATTCAGCAAAGTAGTAGATGAAAAAGAATTACCAAAGCCTAAAAGATAATAAACAACTAAGCTATGACGACACGACATTCAACGATTTAGATTATGATGGTCTGTTGACCTCAAAAGTAGCATAAACCGAAGTGTGAAGTGAAAAGAAACGTCCATATATTTGTCACAGAATCTTATGGATTATCAAAGCCTCTAACAGCAAATGATTGCAACCTTACACTAAATATTAATAAAAAACTACTACTATCGCTACTACTATAATTTGAAAAGATAAAATTAAAGACTCACCATTTTTGGAGCAGCAAAATGGAACCATGAGCCTAACGTCGGAATCGGCCACCAACGACAAACGTCACCGTTTTTACGGAATCCTCGATTAGCTTATAAATTTCACGAAAAAAAAAAATTTAACTAAAATAAAAACTATCTTTTCCTCAAAAGATTTTTCAACCTTTTTAGACTTCTCTTTTGGCTCCAAAATGAGCTATATAGAGAGAACAGAGCCTGAGAGCCAAATATTGCTCCACCGATGTGGGATAATGGGTAACTCAAGGGTAATTTTGGGATTTTCAGTAGGGAAAATTCAAATTAAGGTTGAAGATAAGAATTTCTAGCTCACTATTTGAACCAAAATTTTGAATTTTCTTCAAGGAATTTGAAATTAGGATTTTTGCGGATAAATAGATTCTGCTTCAACCAATTGGAATTGAGGGTGTATGTATCTTCATGGTACGAATTTAACAGATTCAAAACAAATTTTTGGGGAATATTCTTTGAGACCCATGACTCAGCTGCCATCTTGAGATTTCTTGAAGCTGCTCGACAGTTCTTGTACGAACTAGCGTGTCATGTGATGGAGAGGAAAAAATTCGGGTTGAGGTTTAACCGGATCGGGTTCATCGCCTATCACTGGTGTTGTCGTGTTGTTGCTATTATCGTTGAAATTATTATTGTACGTCATATTTTTGCTTTTTGTTATTAAGGGAAAAGATAAAGGGGGATTGGGCCAGACTGGCTCAGAGGAAGGGTAATGGGATGGATGGGTTTTATTTTTGAAGACAAGAAAGGGTCAGGTCTTAAATTGTTGGGCCGGTTGGTGATGTTATTGGGTATGTTGTTAATTAATTGAGGGTATGGGTTGGATATTGGGTATTTACAGAATTTGGGGTTATTTAAATTATAACCCCAATTAGGATTTTGTCATTCATTTAAATTTTGATCAAATTGAAAATTGATTGGTGAATTGCATTGCAATTGTGGCCAATTTGATTTCAATTATGGATAATTTAATAGGTCAACTAAATTAAATTAAAATTCAATACGAATTAATACCTTGTTTAATCCCGATCCTTTTGATTTAATAAAATCAAACACATATTTATCCCAATAAATTATATTAAAATCAAGATTTTAATAATTATATTTATATTTAAAAGAATCGTTAATTAAAATAATAAATATTTAAGTAATCAAATTCTATAATCTCTTATAATTGAACACGATAATATATAATCTCTACTTAAAATGATAAAATTATGTACAAATATTTTGAAAAGTTTTTATTCGGATGAAATAAATATTTCAATTTTATTAAAAAACGAAGAAACTCGGGATTAAATTTAATCGTGGAGGGCAAAAATTAGGTGTCAACATCATGCTAGGGCACAAGATCTCCAAATACGGTATTGAGGTGGACGAAGTGAAGATCAATGTGATTAAGAAATTTCCACCACTAGTATCAATTAGAGGCATACAGAACTTTTTGGGTCATGCAGGTTTTTATAGAAGGTTTATCAAGAACTTCTCTAAAATTGCAACTCCTCTATGAAAATTTTTAGAAAATGAGGTGAAATTTGTGTTTGATGATGCTTGTCTCAAGGCTTTTAAATGCCTAAAGGAGCGGTTGATTTCGGCACCCATTTTTATGTCGCATGACGGGTCTGCACCTTTTGAGGTTATGCGTGATGCGAGCGGAGTGTCCTTGGGTGCTATCCTAGGCTAAAGAATAGAGAAGATATTGCATCCTATATACTATCCCAGCAAATATTTAAACCGTGCACAAAAGATATATAGTCACAAAATAGGAGCTACCTATGGTGGTTTTGTTTTTGAGAAATTTTGGTCTTACTTGGTCGGGAATAAGGTGATAGTTCACACTAACTATGCAACCTAGTGGTACTTGATTCCAAAGAAAGATTCCAAATAAAAATTAATTCGTTACGTTCTTTTACTGCAAGAATTTGATTTTGAAGTCAAGGACCAAAAAGGGAAAGAAAATTAAGTTGCAGATCAGTAATCCAAACTTGAGGAGGAGACCATACAAAACTAGGGGATAATATTGAGAAAGATGATGCTTTTCCAGATGATCGGGTGTTAGCTGCATCTCATGATTTATTCCCCTGGTTTGCTAATTTTGCCAATTATTTTGCAAGTGATATTGTCCTAAGCAATTTATCCTTCCAGCAGCGATGGAGATTTATGCATAAGGTGAGGAAGTTTTTTTAGGATGAGCCATATCTGTTTAGGGTTTGTTCAAATGGTGTAATTCAAAGATTTATACCATAGGTGGAGATGATGAGCATTCTAGAAGCTTGTCATTCATCACCAGTTGGGGGTCATCATAGTAGTACACGCATAGCCTATAAAATCTTGAAATGTGGGTTTTATTGGCCTACAATCTACATGGATGCTCATGATTTTGCACAGACCTATAACCAATGTCAGTGTCAAGGCAATGTTTCTAGATGCCATGAACTCCCTAAGACACCTATTTTGGAGTTGGAGCTGTTTAATATATGGGGGATTGATTTCATGGGTCCATTTGTGAACTTTTATATAATGAGATACATTCCAGTAGTGGTTGACTATATATCAAAATAGGTGGTGACAGTTTCCTTTCCAGAAAATGAGGTAGAAGCATCACTGCCTTTTTGAAGAGAAACATCTTTTCTAGATTTGACACTCCACGTGAAATTATTAGTGATGGCGGGTCTCACTTCTACAACCACTTGTTCTAAGCTCTGCTTTATAGATATGGTGTAAGGCATAAAGTGGAAACACCTTACCATCCTCAGATAAGTGGGCAAGTAAAAGTATCCAGTAGAGAAATAAAGTCCATTTTGGCGAAGACTATGAAAGCAATAGGACTGACTGGTCTAAAAAGTTAGATGATGCATTGTGGGCCTACCGGACAGCTTATACGACCTCCATAGGTTCCTCCCCATACAAGCTTGTATATGGAAAACTATGCCACTTAGCAGTTGAGATTGAGCAAAAGGCACAATGAGCATTATGAAGGCTAAATTTTGAGTAGCGTGATACAGCAAACTTGAGGTTGAGCAAGGTTAATGAATTGGATGAATTCCGATTTCGTTCTTATGAGAGCTTGTGATACTATCCTAGCCTCTAGAACACAAATCTAGACACAAAAAAGTATAGATATAGGGATTGGATAATGACAATAGCAATATAGACAAAAAATAGGATAGTGATGATAGAAAGATAGACACAAAATTGATAACAAAAGGTCAATCTAAGGGTATGTCAAACCCTAAAACCTCCCTTAATGGATTAACAATGAGCACATAACTCTTACGTGATCGCAAAGGGGATTGGATCTTTCTTACAACCAATGTTTCTAAATAAGGTTCAACATATGCTTTTCCAAGCACTCAAACACTCCCATGAAGATCTCGTGAATACATCACGTAAATTAATAAACAAAACTAACTAATGGAATGCCTAAGGCACCTATTTATAGTAGTTGCCTTTGCACAACTACTCTATAACAAAAATAGCCCAAAAGTGGCTATTTCTGAAAGAACCCACAAGGGCGCTCTTTATTCCTGCGCCATGGCATTCCTCATCTCCAAGCAATCTTCCAAACACGACATTGCTTTATTAGGAGGCCAAAGAAGGGCCTCCAAACATATTATTAGATCCTTAGGGACATCAAGGCTTGGATCTCCTCATGTTGTCCTTGAGTTGTGTGATCAAAAGTGTTGATGCCCATTTGACTTGTATCATCCTCCCCTTCTTGAAAAGATTCGACCTCAAATCCAAACCTTGAAAAATCAAAGGAAGGACAATAAACACAAATTTCTCATGGAATAAGGGTTAGGGTTAGCATAAGCAATCATTTCATCATGCTAAGGTTTGAAACACTTAAGATATAACCAAGGATCCTTCGTTAATCATTGAAAACTTGTTAAAAATGCACAAAGGAGTTGGCTATGGGAATCACAATGAGTTAATAAAACCAAAAGGATCATAATGGCATCGCTAAATCCAAAAAGTATGGTTACCTTCACCTTTGGAGCCATAAGACACAATTGCTTCATTACCTTTTTAAGAGATCACATCAAGAGTGGTGCCTTAATTGGTATTAAAGTCCATAAGATGCATACAATAATGTCACTCAAACAAGTGGACCGACCAACAAATTTTCTACCTTTACATAAAATAAATCCAAAACTAGCATGGATGTCATCATAGGAAAAGAGGTAGTATAGGAAGGAATCAAGTATAAAGGCATTATCCAAGGTGATATCGTCTATAACACTGCCATTTGGCTCAATAGATATAGCACATAAGTCACACAAGGATGGAATCAAGAAATTTAAGCACATATGACTTCTTTCTTTCAAATAAATCATCCACTTGGCATCCAAAAGTTGGGATTCACGCAACTTAAGCACAAGTGTTTCAATCAAGGATGGAAAGTTATAATTAACACCCAAAGGAAACAATGACAGATTTTCCATCGGGTTCTTAAGAAGGATACCATCTTTGAGAAGGAGGTCATTATTTTTACTCGCATAATGAGGAAGGGTATCACATGAATTGAGTTCATCCAAAGTAGTTTCAATGGAAGAATCTCCTTGACCTACAAGTGGTGAAACCTTGGTAAAGAAGGGAAACACACAATGGTGAACTCTCTTGCATATTTTCATGGTTCCCCTTCTTTAAAAACCCTTTATATTAGTTGGAGTTCTTTTCCTTACACAATGTTGGTCCCTCAAGTAGTTTGTGAATCCCAGAGAAAAACTTTTCATCACAAGGAAAGATACCAGCACCCTTATTCAAACATTAATTGTCATGTGGACCAAGCAATAAGTTAGGAGTATCATAATAACCATATCAAAATTTGGCATTGGGGTCAAATGGAAAGAGTGGCCATAGACAACTCTTTTTCCCTACTAGTTTCATCCAAACTAAAAGATACACTCTCCTCATTATCATAAACAACATTAAAAGAAAAGGGAGAGTAGAGAAAGGTATCACTCAAGTAACCTTCAACTAAGGTGCCCTCATGCACGTACTCACTATTAGATTCAAAATCATCACCATGAGTATTCTCAATAATAAGGTCACATGGAGTAGAAAAGGAAGCAATTTCCAAACAATTGATACTTTCTCTTTCAATGAAGGTATCCTCAAGTAGACACATACAAACACCAATATCAAAGGGATTATTACTTAGGCCTTCACAAGAAGAAAACAATTCATCTTTATAAGTATCAAACAAGGGTGGAGTATCATATAAAGGTCACATCCACAATCATTTTCTAAGGAACAATCACTTATTAGGTTTCATAAAGATTTAATCAAATAAAAGTTATCATTACCTAATTGATTATTTCTTTCCAAGACTTCACATTCCTTTCTCTTAAGGGTACTCTCATCTTCAAAAAAGAGATTTCCATCTTTAAGAGGAATATTGTCACACCATAGTGGGTTGTCATATGGAATATAGCCCTCAAGATGATCTATATCAAAAATCCTATCCACACCACTAGGTAATTCACTAGGAGTGAGCTCATTATCTTCACACAAGATATTGCTCTTAAAGAGAGAAAAATATATCCATAAAGAGGATGTAGAGCATGCAAGTCCATTTTATAAAAGACCATTATCATGTATCAAAGATGTTTAAAGCACTTGATTATCCCTATGATCCAACAAATCATTAGGATCTTCACTAAAAGACAAGCTTAAAGAGTCACTCCCATTTTCATGACAAACATTCTCAATTTCATCACTCACTCAAGGTTCTCTAATCACATTACACACATCCTCAAATGGTGGACTAGTTTAACACATAAGTTGATCAACATAATTTCCATAAGATGATGTACTATCATCCAACACAATGGCTTCAACACTAGGTGGACACAAATTGAACTTATAAGAAGAGTTAATTCGATCATTAATAGGATCAACTAGTATATCCAAACTCACTATATGTACATCATAATCAAGTGGTAAAGAATTAGTAGACTCATATGTAGGTAAGATACTACTATATTCAACGGGATACTCTCCAGACAATTATCATTCTCATGCACAAAAGTGTAAGAGTTAGCTATTTTACCTTAAAGTTCTTGAGCATATTCTTCTTCACCTTGGTATGAAGGTCCTCCACAAGCTTTAGAAGGATCTAAGATTACCCTTATCAAATCTTAAAAGGGAATCTTTTCTTTTGACACTTGTTATCCACCGCTTTCCATGTTGGTACCTATACAAATATCCTTACTAAAAGAAGGACAAGCAATGTTAGCTTCAGTTGGTGAAAAACCCCTCACTTCACTCCTCACTAACTCTTATTTTTACATTCTTAGGTTACCACCTTGCACTCTCTTACTCCTCTCAATATTTTGTCTCTCATTTTCCTAAGGCTTGGAGTAAGTGGGTATCTGTCCTTGATATTTGGAAAGGGTAGGTGGAAAGAGATGGTTCCCCCATTGGTATAATATAATATTAGGCTAATTTTAGACATTTGGAACTCTATGCCTCATAAACCAATTAGCAGATAAGCATAATTGTCTACATTCCAATAGAAAGATGTCACACCCAACCTCTTCATAATATCCATATCGGGTAAAGGAAACCTTCACTCTATCATAAACCCTATAGCCACCCAAGTAATATGGGAAGGACAAGGATTTTTGAGGTAACACTAAATAGTCAACCAAAGAAGGGGTGATGTACTTTTCATGACACCAATCATCAAGGATAAGAACACATCTCGAAACTCCAAACATCTCTACCCATCTTGAACAAATTTTTCTTCTTGGATAACTATTATAAAGTTTGTCTAACCCCTCGACACATAGATTGACCTCAAGAACTCTTTCAAGGCACCCCATGTTTGAGTGGGACTCCTTGCAAGTGTACACATCCTAAGTTTGGGCCTTGAATGTACTTAAGGGCATATGTATCTTGTTCGGCTCCACTCATAACATAATGCTCGAAGGTAGTTTTGCATTGCCATTCCCAATCAAGTTAGACTTCAGGATCCCATTCTCCTTTAAAGATAAATAGAGTAGTAGTACAACGACTCCTACTATGCCCTCTATTTATACCTTGGTTCCAACTTCCACACATTTGGGAACTAGAACAAGAAGTTTGAGATGTAATATCCCTATGCTTTGGAGATGCACATGTCTTTAATCCCATAGAGAAACCTTTACTATACACCACTTCAATTTTGATAAAAAGCACTACAAGGTGAGGAATATGAATCTTCATAATCCCCACGTAAATTCTCACAATGATCCTCATTATATTTGTAAATAAATGAGTTATACCTTACATCACCTCTAGGCTCGAAGTGGGAAGTCTAATACTTCTCATATGCCCTATTTTCCTTATAAGAACCATCGCAAGGCTCTTCAACATCTCCATACTCACTATAAGAACTTAGATCATAATTTATCTCATATTCTCCTTTGAAATAGTAGCCCTCATTTTCATCCATCTCTTGATCATGGCTACATTCATATCTCTCATATTCTCCATTATCTTAATAGCCATAATATTCTTCACCACAATCAAAGTCTCTTATGCCGTAGACATAATTTGTAATGACCTGAGACTACACCCTTGGAGTAACACGGTGCTTATGATCTCGAAGGATCACAAGCTAACCCATGACTGGTACCTTCTATGAGCACTGAATAATAATCATGAAAACATATGCAAACGTAAAACTGAAAATTCCATAAGGTTCATAAAACTGAATCAATACTGAGTTCATTTATAGAATAACTGTTAACTAAAATAGTCTGAAAGCCTCTAACATCTGAAATAAATGATTTGAAGGGCAGGCCCCAACTAACTCCAACTACTATCTAATTAACTAAAAAACTGTAAATGATAAAATAACTAAATGAGTGTCATGTACTTGATGGAAGAGGACTCACTACTATATCTACGGTAGATAGACTGATCTGGCTAGGTACAATCAGGAACCCAAGCATCCAACCCAATGATATGAGACATCATAACATAAAGAAAGAGTATGCATTAGTACTTTGAATGTACTGATATGCTAGGTGAGGTTAGGATGATATGCATGGGTTCACGTGCATGCGAATAATAACTAAATATCATGAAATAACTGGACGAGAGGATATGCAAGATTGGGACTACCGTAAGTACTGAACATGCAATATTAAGTATATATCGTCTGTATGAATTAGTCTAAAGCCAAAGTATTGAGTTTTTGATAATTGAATAACTGATAACTATAAGTCATGATCGTGTAGAATTAAACTGAGTTTTGTACTGAATACTAAATATTGTATACTAACTACTGAATACTTAATATTAAAACTGTAACTGTGGGAGATATCATCTAACCGACATACCCCGATTATAGACTGATTTGGGGTCCAACCTGTAACCCTAGTTGGAAGGGTGTTAGCAACATGCTATAGATTACTAACATGAGCTGGGTCAACCCTAATCTAGCAGGAAGAATAATAAGATATATATGATTACGTCAACCCTAATCTGGTAGAAAGATAATTTACCCTATGCTGGCTACATAGTTCTGTAATGCTGGGACTACTATTAAGGGTCAAACCCTCTATTGAAAGGAATGCCCCCATCCCTAGGTTCACTCGATGCTGAATCTTACTCCCAACTGAATCGACACTGAACTGGTCACTAAACTGTACTAGGCTTGACTGAACTGACACTTGACTACATTAATTGACTGGGTGATCTCGCTCATGGTATAACTAAATTCATTCTGTAGACTCTGGAAAACTAGACAACAGCTAAATTTTGGGTATTTAATACCCACAAGACTCGATTGCATAGATAATGGAACCATATATCAACCTTAAAAGCACCGCACATAAGTTATCATGCATAATTCCTTCACATAGACATTTTGTCAAACACTTAGGATACATAATTCTTGTAGATGAGAATGAGAAATATATGATTATCATAACTACCACATTCAACAGCATAATTCAATGATTTAACATGAGGGTTATCAACATACATTATAGTTAAGTTGCATGAAACTCAAAATATTCTTGACTTGAAATCCCATACAACAACACATACATGAACACAATTCCATTCAAGAATGTAAATCATAATCTATGTTTTAAAGAAAGATTCTTAAACTCCAAGGGTGGAAGGATCCCAATGATGAATACCTAAACATACTTAGAACTTGATCTTAGACTTGATGAAGTAGGGTTTTTCCCTTGAGAAAATTTGTGAAATAATGAGTGAATTTTTCCCTTTGAGAGGCTAAATTTTGTGTTAAGGAAGAATTATGTGAGAGAAAAATGACCTAATTACCCCCACAAACTCATAACTTATTACACAAAATATGCCCAGTAACGCAGCAGGTGATGCACCGCATAAATGGTATCAACGTGATAACTGACATATCGCATCGATGGTCACAATGCGATAGCCAACTCGACGTGTCTTTATCGCGTTGACTTATTGTTTTAGTAATCTAAACGTGCCTCAAACGATGTTTGAAAATTCCAAAACTCACTCGATATGACCTATAGATAATCCTGATCATGAATTAATGTAAAAATCGACAATCTAACTCCGGAAAGATCAAAAATAAAACCATTGAAATATCGGGGCCATAAATAAGACTAAGTGTCAACACTTAGCTGAAATTTTCTAAGTTTGGGACCTCTTTTGGAATGCTATATGGGGCTGAAATGGGCTAGGACTTTATGAGGTCTTATAATATCTCCCCCTTAGAAACATTCATCATCGAATGAGACTAATTAAGCTAAGAGGCATTGAGGTACTGAGATTATACTGACATGCACAGCTGAAACATGAATGAATCTTGAGGCATGACATATGAATTAACTAATCCATTGATGAGTGAGCAAAAGCTAACACATTTAATGCTATTTCGCTCAAAATAATTATAAATTCTGAGGAAACTCTTTTTGTTTTGATGTGTTTGCTCATAATATTGTAGTAACAGGATGAAGGAGTGGAAATAAATGACAATGGAGCAAAAGAGTTGAAAATCTGAGCAAAAGAGAAGAAAACATGGAGACGACATCCGTGATAAGTCGTCATCCTTGTTATAGCCTATTAGAAGAACATCATCCTTCACTAAGGAATTGGAGCTAAGAAGCAGTTCTGATGATATTTGTGATGTGCTGTCAAGTGGGTGGTAAGGCTTCAAGAATGGCATCAGCCTTAAGCAAAAAATCAGCGATAGGAGAAGACATCTGACGACGTTGGTGATACGCCATCAGATCCTTGACGCGGCGTCAGAGTCATGTTCAGCCTAAGGCAGAGAATTGAAGAAACTTGAGCAAGTCTGACGCCATCCGTGATAGGGCATCAGACTCTTGACGCGGCGTCAGCTTGGGCGTCACCTAATCCAAGAATTAATTGAATTTGCTATTTTATTTCCTTAATTAGGCTTTAGTATAAATTGTCTGTTTTAGGGTTTATTCGGGGGGTTCCCTTTTTTTTGTTTTTGGGGGAGAGTTCTATTTTCTTCAACACTTATCAACTATTTGTGGATTCCTATTTTCAGGATTAAATTGAAGAAACTACTTGTTACTTTTCATCCGTTCGTAAGTTTATCCTTATTATCAAGAATTCAACTTTGTATTTCATTTATCAAATCATGAGTGGCTAATTCCATTAGCCGGAGTTATGGGATTCATGGTTTAGGGTTTGATAGGTTACTAGGTATTTAATGGATTCAAAGAGTAGTAGGACATCTTAAAATTCTATTGTTTTAACTGAAATCTACTGGTTGCAAACATTAGGTTATGCCTTAGGTTTTATTTGCTTCTAACAAAGAAATAGACTATAGGTCGTGAATTATCAACAGGGACTCGGAAGCTACCAACCTTCTTTTTAATGATCAATGTCGTAGCTGGATTGATCTACCTGAGATAAAATCCTATTGGAAATAGATAAGTTATCTAAGTTAGAGAGAATTAGATGATAAATTGTCTGGTGAGTTCGAGAGATAAATTTTCTAGTTACTTCAAGAATCCCAAGAATTACCTAGTATCTGTCAATTCCTAAAACCCATGGTGAACATAACTCTGGTTTCCTATTTAGACTGATTTCAATCACTGAAATAAAGTGACCAAAAAAAATTATTTGTTAATCTCCAAAACCCATATTTTATCTTTTTATATCAATTGTTTGAATTTAGCTTGTAGCTTTAGTGTCAAACTAGTTTAATCACCTCTCACATTGTTCCTTGTGGGATTCGACCCCAACCTAGTTCGGTTTTATATTAACGACGATCGCTTACACCCATTAAAGAGTTTAATTTGAGCGTTATGAAAAATGGCGCCGTTGCCGGGGAACAATTTAGCATATTAAGTTGGTTTGGAATTTTAGCCTACAAGCTTGAATTCAAACTTGTAAATATTTATTTTTTGTTTTCTTTTATTTCTTGTGTTAGGTAGATATTTATTTTAGTTTACTTATTACTATGGCATCGTGGAATAAAAATGAGCTTGGCAGTTGGATCTCTTATCTTGATGATCCATGTCCATATTGTGATGGACCTCACTTTTGTCAAGATTTTAGGTATGCTCTCCGGAGAGAGATGTGTACACCATCTCCATCCTACCGGGAGTATGATTGTTCTTTATGTGGCAATCAAGATGGACATTGGAGTGATTGCCCAAATGCCCCCTTCCCTATTGCGCTAACCTAAATTCTTGTTCTTCTTATGAGTTTGATAGGTCTTATGGTCAAGAAAAGGAAGAACGAAGCACCAGTGGCATTGAAGCTATGTTTCAACGAATGTTAGATCTCCAGAAAAAGACATATGATATCGTATGTGATATGCATCAAGATATAAAGCCGATCATTCATGAGGAGATGGATATAGAGGTCAATTATTCAAAGCATTCTTCTATATTATATCTAAATGATATCTTATCTGTGGAATCATTTAACATAATGGAAGAGTGTGAAGATGAGGAGTAAGAATCCTATACTGATGATGAGCTTAATGTTGATCTTCCATTGGAGATTTCCCAACCAACTGAACCATTCATGAACGAAGACGCCAAAGATGAGGAAATGGTACTATAATTGAAAGAAGAAATCAAGAACAATCCTTGTGAAGACTCTAGTCTATTTCGGGGTAAAGATACTAATAGAGACGCTACTCCAGAATTGAGAGTCAGTTCTCATTCGAACCACTTTTCAACATAATTCTTGGTGGATGTAAAGAAAGTCGAACCACCCAAGAAAATGATGAATTTGAAAATGAGGAGGAAAATTCTTACATTTTGGAGTTTATCTTTCCAAAAGGGTATACTATAACCCCAGTCTTGAAGGCCAAGAATCTTAAAGATTGATATCCATTTAGTGGCTTTTAAGATCCTCATCGTTACCCAACAAGCCCACACAAAAATTCAATGCAAAATTGGGCAAGCAGTTCAAGTCTTTGAAGTGGCGTGATAGAACATTCCTTATCATGCCCTCATATTTGCCCAACGAACATAAAAGATATAAAGATCAAAAGATAGGCAGACAATTTAAATCGTCAAAGTAGAGGGATAAAGGATGACTGGATGTTGTCGTGCCGCAAAACTAAATTAGGAGCTTCTTGGGAGGCAACCCAAGGTATTTTTTTGTTTGTATTCGTATTTGACATCAGATCTTCGCACCTATGGTGCCACAAGTATGTTTCTAACTCTCTTATTTTTGTTTGACGCATTGGGGACATTGCATGATTTTAAGTTGAGGGTGTCAAGGCTACTTGTGGGTGTTGATGTCCTCCTGGGGTTTTTGTTGTCGTGCCTCTTTTCCCCAGAGTCTTTTTCCTAGTAGAGCCAGCATGTTTAGGCGTATTGCACTTGTTTTGTGATGTGTTGTAGTTTACTAGGAGAAATATAAGTAACTCAGGCAGTTAACTTGTTTTTGAAATTTTTGAGCACATCTCCATTGGTCTGATATATTACTATGTGAATTACATTCATTTGTGACCACGATGTATCTTTTTGTGGCATTAGTCTAGCAACTGAATAACCTTTGTTAAACAAGTGCATGAACTGGATATGTAGTGATATGCGAGATACTTGTGTGCCTTGTGTGTGTAAGGTCTTAGTCAGTTCCCGTTGTGTTTTGAATCTAGAACTTGCCCTGTTAGTCTTTCCATGATCATAGGATAAGATTTAGGAAAGGATCATAGGACATCACAATGAACCTATTTTGGCCGTGGTCCTCCTTGGATACTGTGCACCTTGACTTACACAAACAGCCTAAGTTGAGGGTGGCTATCATAGCGGTGTGTGATACAAAATGAGTATAAAGAGAGGAAGAATAAAAGAAAAGAATAAAAAGTTAAGTTCAGTGAAAAGGAAATAAGAAATGAGAAAGTTGTGTAACAGATGATAAAAATATAATGTGATAATTGAAAAGACTGCATCCATCTTAAGCATGTGTGATCAATAAAAGAGAGGAAGAAAAGAAGTTTGGGAGTTGAAACCCCAAGAGTTTAGTATAGTGTCAAGGAGGCATAGTCACTCTAAAATATCCATGAATATCAAACCAACCCCTAGCCTACATTACAAGCTTAAGAAAAGCCCTATGGTGATCCTAACTGACCTATCTGATGACTTGGGTACTGACTATCAGGGCAAGCCTATGGCATTTAATGTGCAATATTAGAACTTTGTTCTGAGAGCGAGTTTTATATTTATCCCTGTGTTTATGTATGTAAATTCTGACATAAGTGAAGAAATGATTTCTTTATTGTGAGGGCACACAAGGTATGTTGCTAATCACTGCCTTATTCGGATAGTGTGATTTGGGTATGTGCTGGGTTGTTATTGCTAAAATTATTGCCATATCTTGATCCTCATGAGTTTCATGGGTGTTTTCAATAATAGACACAGTTTCTCTTAATTTAATTGACCTTGGAGATGGTGCATGTTGAACTGATATGAATAGTTAGCTGTCAACTTGTACTTTGTATACTCTTAGTTAGTTTGTTTCTTGAGGACAAGCAATTGTTTTAAGTTGAGGGTGTTGATGTGTGAGAAACAGCTAACACATTTAATGCTTTTTAGCTCAAAATAATTGTGAATTCTGAAGCAACTCTTGTTGTTTTGATGTGTTTGCTCATGATATTGAAGTAAAACGCTGAAGGAGTGGAAATAAACGACAATGGAGCAAAAGAGTTGAAACTCTGAGCAAAAGAGAAGAAAACATGGCTGATGACATCCGTGATAAGTCGTCATCCTTGTGATAGTCTATTAGAAGCAACATCAGCCTTAACCAGGGAATTAAAGGTGAGAAGCAGTTCTGACAACGTCTGTGATGTGGTGTCAAGTAGGTGATAAGGCATCAAGAATGGCGTCAACCTTAAGCAGAAAATCAGCGATAGCAGAAGACATCTGATGAGATTGGTGATACGCCAGTAAATCCTTGATGCATCTTCAGAGTCATGGTCAGCCTAAGGCGGAGAATTGAAGAAACTGGAGCAAGTCTGACGCCATCCGTGATAGGATGTCAGACTCTTGACGCAGCGTCAGCTTGGGCGTCACCTAATCCGAGAATTAATTGAATTTGCTATTTTATTTCCTTAATTAGGCTTTAGTATAAATAGTATTTTTTAGGGTTTATTTGGGCGGTTCTCTTTTTTTGTTTTTTTGGGGGAGAGTTCTATTTTTTTCAACACTTATTAACTATTTGTGAATTCCTATTTTGGGGATTAAATTGAAGAAACTAGTTGTTGCTTTTCATCCGTTCGTAAGTTTATCCTTATTATTAAGAATTCAACTTTGTATTTCGTTCATCAAATCATGAGCGGCTAATTCCATTAGCCGGAGTTATGGGATCCATGGACTGGGGTTTGATAGGTTACTAGGTATTTAATGGATTCAAAGAGTAGTAGGACATCTGGAAATTCTATTGTTGTAACTGAAATCTACTGGTTGCAAGCATTAGGTTATGCCTTAGGTTTTATTTGCTAGAAATAGACTATAGGTCATGAATTATCAACAGGGAATCGGAAGCTACCAACCTTCTATTTAATAATCAATTCCATAACTGGATTGATCTACCTGAGATAAAATCCTATTGGAAATAGATAAGTTATCTATGTTTGAGAGAATTAGATGATAAATTGTCTGGTAAGGTCCAGAGATAAGTCAAATGGTATCGTCGTCAGGGATATTCTATTATTTCTACTTACTTCAAGAATCCCAAGAATTACCTAGTATCTGTCAATTCCTAAAACCCATGGTGAACATAACTCTGGTTTCCCATTTAGACTGATTTCAAACACTAAAATTAAAGTGACCATAAAAAATTATTTGCTAATCTCCAAAACCCCCATTTTATCTTTTTATATCGATTGTTTGAATTTAACTTGTAGCTTTAGTTTCAAACTAGTTTAATTGCCATTCACATTGTTCCTTGTGGGATTCAGCCCCAACCTAGTAGGGTTTTATATTGACAATGATCACTTACACCCATTCAAGAGTGTAATTTGAGCGTTATCATCCATAAATGTATGAATGATATGAGAATGATATACAGGTGAAACTAAACAAGGAAAAGAGTAAATCTAAGGAAGACTGTTACCTTAGGTTGAGTCTGATTTTGCGGAGTAGAGATAAGGGTACTTGGTTCGCATGTCTGCTTCTACTTCCCAAGTTTCTCTCTTAACGGACTGGTTCGGCCAAAGAACTTTGAACAAGGAAAATTATTTGTTCCTTAGTCTACGAGTCTGACAATCAAGGATTACGATTGGAAATTCTTCGTAAGACAGACTATTCTGAACATCTATGCTCTCTACGGGGACTACAACTGCTGGGTCACCTATGCACTTCCTTAGTAAGGAGACATGAAATGTTGGGTGCACTGATGCTAAGTCTGCAAGTAACTCAAGTTCATAGGATACCTTTCCGAAATGACTCAGAATCTTATAAGGACCAACATATCAGGGACTAAGCTTTCCCTTCATACTAAACCTCTTAACTCTCTTAATAGGAGAGATTTTCAAATACACAAAGTCGCCAAACTCAAATTCAATATTTTTCCTTCTCATATCTACATATGATTTCTATCGGCTCTGGGCTGTTTTAAGCCTCTCCCTGATCAACTATATTTTCTTGAAGGCATTAAAAACCAAGTCAAGCCCTATCAAAGAGGTTTCACCTACCTCAAACCGACCAATTGGAGACCTACATCTCCTTCCATAGAGAGCCTCAAACGGAGCTATCTGACTACTGGATTGATAGTTGTTATTATATGCGAACTCAATCAAAGGTAAGTGGTCATCCAAACTGCCCTTAAAGTCAATAACAAACGCTCTCAACATATCCTCTAGAGTCTGAATGGTCCTTTCTGCTTGACCATCTATCTAAGGATAGAAGGCTGTACTGAGATAGACTTCGGTACCAAGACCCTTTTGGAAGGCTTTCTAAAACTGAAAGGTGAACTTCATACCTTTATTTGAAATAATGGACTATGGGACTTCGTACAACCTAACCAATTCTCTGATATAGAGCCTGGTATAGTCCTCAGCTGAATAAGAAGTATGAACTAGTAATAAATAGGTGGACTTGGTCATCCTATCTACAATGACCCAAATCGAATCGTGATGATGACGAGTACGAGGCAAACCTGTCACGAAGTCCATGTTTACTTCTTCCCACTTCCATATGGGAATACTGAACTCCTGCATGGAACTACTAGGCTTTTGGTGCTCAATCTTCACTTGCTAATAAGTAGATCACTTAGCTACAAACTCTGCAATGTCCCTCTTCATCCCACTCTACCAATAGATTTCCCGCTAGTCGCGGTACATCTTAGTGGCCCTTGGATGAATAGAGTAACACAAACCATGTACTTCATCAAGAATCCATTGTCGCATGCCATCTACACATGGCACACATAGCCTACCCTAGCAACGCAATACACCATCTCTCCCTTGGGAGAAAACCTCTACCTTCTGGTCTCTGATTGACTCTTTCAGCTTCACTAAATTAGGTTTTATGTCCTGCTTTTCTTTTACTGAAGAAACTAAAGAAGACTCCGAACTAGTTTGCACCTAAACACTACCCTCAGTCGAATCAACCAAATGGATACCTAGTCTGGAAAGCTGATGAACTTCCTGAACTAACATCCTCTTACCATCCTCAACGTCAGTAACACTACCTATGGACAGCCTACTGAGGGTATATTCCACTACATTGGCTTTGACCGGATGATACAAATCACTCATGTCATAGTCTTTCAATAATTCTAACCACCTCCTCTGACGCAAGTTCAGTTCTTTCTGTGAAAAAACATACTGCAGGCATTTGTGATCTATGAACACATCAACATGCACTCCATACAAATAGTGCCTCCAAATCTTTAAGGCAAAAACATCAGCTGCTAACTCTAGATCATGGGTAGGATAATTCTTTTCAATGGGCTTAAGTTATCTTGAGGCATAGGCCACAACCTTACCCTTCTGCATCAACACACACCCTAAACCAACTTTAAAAGCATCACAGTACACAACCAACCCATCTGAACTATCTGGTAACATAAAAAATAGGGTCGTGGTGAGTCGAGTCTTTAACTCCTGAAAAACTCTTCTTATAAAAATCTGACCACTGAAACTTAACTTTCTTCTAAGTTAATCTGGACATAGGGGATGCAATAGATGAAAAACCTTCAATAAATTGTCGGTAATAGCCAGCCAAACCCAAGAAAATCTTGATATTTAACTGAGAGATGGGTCTAGTCAAGTTTCTCACTCATTCAGTCTTTTGAGGATCAACTCTAATGACATCACAAGAAACAATATGACTAAGGAAAGCTATTAATCTTAGCCAAAATTCACACTTACTGAATTTAGCGAACAACTGATGGACTCTAAGAGTTTGTAATACTATTCTAAAATGGTCTGCATGATCATTTCTACTATGGGAGTAAATAAGAATGTCGCCAATAAAGACTATAATGAACATTTCCAAGTACTGCTTGAACAATTGGTTCATCAAGTCCATAAAGGTTGCTGGGGAATTGGTGAGACCAAAGGACATAACTAGAAACTCGAAGTGACCATATCGAGTTTTGAAAGCTATTTTTGGAATGTCACATTCTCTGACTCTGAGCTAATGATAACTGGATCTAAGGTATATCTTAGAGAAGTAATTGGCACCCTAAAGTTAGTCAAACAAGTCATCGATTCTAGGAAGTGGGTATTAATTCTTGATGGCGAATTTGTTCAACTGACGATAGTTTATACACATTCTAAGAGAACCATCTTTCTTTCACATTAATAGAACTAGTGCACCCCAAGGAGATACGTTTGGCCTGATGAACCCTTTGTCTAAGAGGTTTTTTAACTGGTCTTTCAACTCTTTAAGTTTAGCTGGAGCTATTCTATATGACAGAATAGAGATGGGTTGAGTATCGAGAAGAAGGTTTATTCCAAAGTAAATTTCCCTTTCAGGAGAAAATTCAGAGAGATCTTTGGGAAACAAATCAAGAAATTCACTTGCGACTAGAACTAACTCAAGACTTATAGTTTTGGAACTAGAGTCTTTGACTTACAAAAAATGATAAATACACCCCTTCGACATCATTTTTCTCGCTCTAAGTTATGAAATAAGTTGACCCTTAAGTGCTGTGGTACTACCCCTCCATTCAAGGACTGGTCCATTCGGGAACTGAAAATAGATAACTTTGTTTCTGTAATCAACTGAAGCACAACATGTGTGGAGACAATCCATATCAAAAATGATGTGAAAATCCATCTCTAGCTCTATTAGGTCTACTGAAGTAACTTTCTGAGACACCATAACCGGACAGTTCCTGTATACCCGTCAGGCTATGATAGACTTACCTATTGGGGTAGAGACTGAGAAAGGCTCTGTTAGGATTTTGGAACTGACTTTGAAGTCGATATCTATGTAAGGGGTTACAAAAGACAGAGAATCTCCAGGATTTAATAAATCCTAAACAAGTAAGTGAAAGACTTACAATGTACCAGTAACTAAATCAGGAGAACTCTCTTGATATTTTTGGAACTGAAGTACATAGATCCTATTTGGGCGTTTCTCTACTGGTAGCACTGGAAGTGGAACCCTGCTGAGACGGGCGGCCGAACTGAACTAGGGGGCAGTTATGCTAACTCTGCAAACCCACCTATGGACATTCTCTGATCCTATGGCCTGGCTTACCATACCCAAAACACACGTCACTACCAGCCCTGCAGACACCCTGATGGTTTCTACCATATTTCTGGCAAAGAGGATTTGTTCGACCACTATTCACACTACCCTAATATTTAGAGACGGGTTCCCTATCCTTTTTATCATGCCTAAATTTGGGAATCGACGTACTAGCCGAAGACAGAGATGGGACAAAATATTTTGGATGGAACTGAGGACGTTTGCCACCTTCTAACTTTGGCTGAGCAAAGCTGAAGCTACCTGTTCTATTCCTCGTGTTCTCCATTTCTTTCTCCTTAGTCTTCTGTTTCTCAATCTGTTGAGTATGGACCATAAACCTAGAAAAATCCACCTCCTTAATCAACATTGTAGTCCAACACTCCTTGACCATATTGTCAGATACCCTAAACACAAACTTACTCATCTTAGACCTGCTATCAGCTAGCTTATGGGAAGCGTACCTGGCCAACTGTGTATAGTTGAGGGAATACTCCTTCACACTCATGTTTCCCTACTTTAGGTTGATGAACTCTAACATCTTAGCATCTCTTAACTCCAATGTAAAGAACCTATCTTAGAAGACAGTAGCAAACTCTTCCTATTATATATGCCCTGCATTTATGCCTATATCTACCTTCCACTGCTTAAACCATATATGAGCTATATCTTACAACTGATAGGCATCTAACTCAGTACTCTCACTAGCAGTTACCCCCATAATGTTTGTTACCTTCTGCACTATGTTAAGGAATTCTTGTGGGTCCTCTTCAGACTTAGACCCTAAAAATAAAGGAGGGTTCACTTAGGTGAAGTACCGAACTCTAGATGTAGCAGTATTGGCCACTGGGTTGGCCTAAATAGTAGCTGGTTGAACATTCTAAGCTTTCACAGAATGGTCTAGAGTAGTGAAAGCTGCTCTAAATTTTGTGTGAGAAACATGCTCGTTTAGGGGATCTTTTTGAACGGTCGGAGGTGTTGGTTGGTTCCTAGTTCTTCTTCCATTAGTCTTTCTGGAAGGCATGTTCTATAAATGAAAGGAAAATTTAGATTAGACTAAGATTTTAACTTGAGCTTATGCTTACTCACATGATATGAACACTGAAAGAAGGGAACTTCTCCTAAAAATGACTCATAGCCTATTGTCCATAAGTTTGGCGCGCTACACACACAAGACTCTACTTAACACAACTTTTAGACTCCCTAGGACACTTTAGAACCTTAGGCTCTGATACCAAGTTTGTAATGCCTCGAGACTACACCCTGGGCGTCACACGGTGCTTACAATCTTGAAGGACCACAAGCTAACCCATGACTGGTACCTGCTGTGAGCACTGAATAATAATTATGAAAATATATGCGGAAGTAAAAATAAAAATGCGATAAGGTTCATAAAATTGAATCAATACTGAGTATATCTATTGAAAACATGCTAACTAAAAGTGTCTGAAAGCCTCTAACATATGAAATACTGTAAATGATAAAATAACTAAATGAGTGTCACTTCCTCGATGGATGAGGACTCACTACTATAGCTGCAGCTGATAGACTGATCTTTCCAGGTATGGTAAGGAATCCGAACATTCGAACCTATGATATGAGACATCATAGCACTGAGAAAAAGTATGCATCAGTACTTTGAATGTGTTAATATGCTAGGTGAGGTTAGGCTGAAATGCATGGGTTCATGTGCATGAGAATAAAAACTAAATATTATAAGATAATTGGATGAAAGGATATGCAAAACTGGGACTATTGTAAGTATTGAACATCCAATACCAAACATATACATCTGTCTGAATTAGTTTGAAGCTGAAGTACTAAGTTTTTGATAACTAAATAACTGATATCTATAAGTCATGATCGTGTATAACTGAACTGAGTTCTGTACTGAATACAAAATACTAGACACTAATTACTGAATATAGAATACTAAAACTATAATTGTGTGAGTTATCATCTAACTAACATACCCCAATTATAGACTGATTTGGGGTCCAACCTATAACCCCAGTAAGAAGGGTCTTAGTACTGTGCCACATATTACTAACACGAGATGTGTCAACCCTAATTTGGTAGGAAGAATCACGAGATGTATATGATTAAGTCAACCCTAGTCTGGCAGGAAAATGATTTACCTTATGCTGGCTACATAGTTCTATAACGCAGGGACTGCTACTAAGGGTCAAACCCTCTGCTGGCAGAATGCCCCTATCCCTGGGTTCACTCGGAGCTGAATTCTACTCCCAACTGAATCTACATTGAACTGATTACTAGACTATACTAGGCTTGACTAAACTGACACTTGACTACATTAACTGATTGAGTGATCTCGCTCATGGTATAACTAAATTCATTTTATAGACTCTGGAAAACTAGACAACAACTAAATTTTAGGTATTCAATACCCCCAAGACTCGATTTCATAGATAATGGACCCATACCTCAACCTCAAAAGCATCACACATAAGTTATCATGCATAATTCCTTCACATAGATATTTTGTCAAACACTTAGGATACATAATTCTTGTAGATGAGAATGAGAAATATATGATTATCATAAATATCACATTCAACACCACAATTCAAGGATTTAACATGAGGGTTACATAAATCAACATACATTCTAGTTAATTCACATGAAACTCAAAATATTCTTGACTAGAAATCCCATACAACAACACATACATGAACACAATTCCATTCAAGAATGTAAATCATAATCTAAGTTTAAAAGAAAGATTCTTGAATTCCAAGGGTGGAAGGAACCCCAGGATGATCACCTAAACATACCTTGATTATTGAATATGTGGGAATTGTTGGTGATTTCTTGGAGCTTGATCTTTAGACTTGATGAACTAGGGTTTTGCTCTTGAGAGAATTTGTGAAATAATGAGTGAATTTTTCCCTTTGATAGGCTTAATTTCATGTTAAGGCTGAATTATGTGACGGGAAAATAACCTGATTACCCCCACAAACCCGTCACTTAATATAAAAATATTCCTACTAACACGACAGGCGATGCGCCAAGTCGATGGTATCAAGGCGATTACCGACGCACCGTGTTGATGGTGACGATGCACAATGCGAGGCATCCTAATCACGTTGACTTGCTATTTTGGTCATCCAAACGTGCCTCAAACGATGTCTAAAAATTTTACAACCCACTTGAGATGACCTAGATATAACTTTGATCATGAATCAATTTAAATATCAACAATCTAATACTGGGTAGATTGAAAATAAAACTATTAAAATATTCAGGCAAAAAATAAGACTAAGTGTTAATACTTAGCTGAAATTTTATAAGTTTGGGACCTCTTTTGGCATGCTATATGGGGCTGAAATAAGCTAGGACTTTACGGGGTATTACACAATTATCCAAGGCTATCAAATACATGTTCCCATTATATCCGCTTGTACCTACAAAATGAACAAATAACATTAGTAGTAAAGCTCCTCATCGACGCTCATGATAATCTCATCTTTGTGATCCCCATAATTGAAGCGGGGAATATTTAAAGTTGCATATACTCCAGTGGATAATAAGGTGTGAATATATACTTTGCTGATGGAGTGAATTCTTTTTTGAAATTGAAAATAAAACTCAAAGACAAACTATTGTACTTGAATCAAAAAGGCTCAACGAAAACAAAAGAGAAAAGCACACAAGAATGGACAAGAAAAGAACTGGACTCAAGAACTAATTAATCAACTTATCGATCAATCATTAGTGTTAATTAGTGTTTTGGAATCAACTGATGAATTTAAGAATCAATAAATGAAGTTAGATTGTTGGAACCTCGCAAAAAGCTAGTAGGAAGGTTTCATATTCACTTGGAACAAGTTGTAGCGTATAAGGAGCAGACCCAACGCACTTCTAGAGAAGGTGGGGCATAGGAGATACTATTTTTGGATGCCTTGGACCTGCTTTAGCAGGTCAGGTGCAGCTCCAAGGCTTCTAAGACACAGGTCAACCAAACCAGTCTCTTGAATGGGAGAAAATGCCCCTTTGTGGTCCCTCTTTTATCCTCTTCTCTTGGAATATTCCTTGGTACTTTGGATAGGCTTTATACCAACACTTTTGCAAACATTTTAATTAAATTTCTTGGATCAAACAAAAAAATTTTGATGAATAATCAACATGAAGATATGAATCTTCTCAAGAACACCATGAAAATTTTTGAAAATCTAAAATGCATAACTTCTTCGGTTTGGCTTGGAATTCCACTACATTTTAACCGTAGGCTCCCGTAAACATAAGGAGAACAGTAAGACAACCTTTATACCTCAAAATATCACAAAAAATTTCATATTTTCAAACCCACTTGTATTTTCTCCAACCTTCAAAACCGTAAAAATGGTGAATTTTTCAAACCTCTCCAAATGGCACCATGTTTTAACCCTAAGCTTCTCTCAATGTTGGGAACACTTTTTTTAACTTATTCAACCTAAAATTTCAAGACAAAAAGGGTGGGAAGTTCTCAAATGCACACAATCAAGCAAAAAATCTCAATGTTCCAACCCCAATAACACTAAAGGGAACAAATCTAGTGTACAAACAACAAAAAAGAAGTCAAAACATAATTTTTAGGGTATTTTCTTCAAAATGTTTTATTTTTATTTTAGAGATAACAAAACCAAGATAAAATTATGAGAACAATCCTAGCCACGAGGACTCAAATCTAAACATGGAAAGTAAAGATAGAGGGATGGGATAGTGATGATAGAAAGATAGACACCAAATTGATAACAAAGAGGCAATCAAGGGTATGTAAAACCCCAAAACCTTCCTTAATGGATTATAAATGTTCACCTAGCTCCTATGCGACCACAAAGGGGATTAGATCCTCCTTATAACCAATGTTTCTAAACAAGGTTCAACATATGCTTTTCCAAGCACTCAAATACTCCCATAGAGTTCTCATGAATACATCATGTAAATTAATCGACAAAACTAACTAATGAAATGTCTAAGGCACCTATTTATCATAGTTTCCTTTGCACAACTAGCCAATTACAAAAATAGCCCAAAAGTGGCTAGTTCGAAAAGAACCTACATGAGCTCTCTTTATTCCTACGCCATGGCTTTCCTCGTCTCCAATCTATCTTCCAAACAAGACATTACTTTATTAGGAGCTTAAATAAGGGCCTCCAAGCACATTCTTGGATCCTTAGATTGGAACTTGACATGCATTGATTGGAACTTCTTTGTTGAGCGTGAGTGTCTTTTGATCGTCCCTGCATTACATGCATTATTTCATATGAGTGAGAGGTACTTTTTGTTGTGAGGGCACTTGAGTCATATTGCTAGATATTTACTTGTTTTGAATAGTGTAATTTGTACATATGCATGGTTATCTGTTGCTAATGTAATTTCATACCTTGATCCCATTGTGAACACTGTCGTGCTTTATATGCATATACAGTTGCTTTTGAAAAATATGATTGCAGGTGGTGTTAAGTTCTGAGCTTTAAGTGTTGGCTGGATGCCTTGAATAACTTAGATTCTCCTAACTAAGCGTTGTTTTTGTTTTGTTGTGTTTTGTTTCCTAACGACATGCAAATGTTCTAAGTTGAGGGTGTTGATGAGATAAACATATAGCATTTTTGAATCTTAAAACAAGGAAAATATGTAGGTTTCTGAGGCTATTTTGTTAGATATGATGCCTTTTGGGTATGTTTTGTGGGAAACCATGTTTTGGATGCTAAGTTTGTGAAAAAAATGAAAAATGGTGTTTTGGTTATTTTTTGGAGCAATTATGGATATTTGGAACACTTTTCGGCTTGTTCGTGATCAAAGCATGTTCGAGAATTAAAGAAGAGCTAAAAAGATGACTCCTGGCACTTACTAAGTCAATATGTAGATCACAAGTAGGACCTATTGACCGGAAGTAGGCAAAGCAAATGAAAGAAGTCCAAAATCCCGAGAGCTAACCTATAATATTTTGTCATCCGGTACCTGGGTCTTGTACCTGCGCCCACTCTACTGGCCGCATGTACTGCATGTGCCCAGGGTCAGAGCGCAAGTACAGGCCATATGTGGCCACCAACCCTAGTTTTCTCCTAGGTCATTCTGGCTTTGCTTTTAGGGTTTCCTCATGTACTATAAATGCCCTTTATATGTTTTTTAGTAGTACTTACGCACTTTTGATACTCACAAACATACTTTGATTCCAAGATTCAATTTTAATCTTGGAATTCTCTTGTAGTGACTTCAGTCGATTAATTCATTTAAGGTTTTAGGTTTTTACTCTTCTTATCATTGTGATTTCATCTATGCTTTCAACTACGAATGTAATTGATTTCTTCACAAGTATGAGTGGCTAAAACCCATAGCTAGGGATGTGTAAACCCTGGAGGATTGATGAAGTAGGGAAAGTGTGATTGTTGAATTGAACCAATACCCATGGCATTCATTGCATTATCTTCACTTTAATAGATTTCTTAGCGATTGCAAACGTTAGAATCCCGCCTAGATTATTTATTCTTACTCAAAAAGAGGAGTAGTGACTAGGAAAAGATAATGATAACAGTAATTTGAGGTTTACCAATTGATCCATGCTGCAAGGTAATATCTAAGTAAGATGGTTAGCTTTCATCTAATAACTAGAGATTCAAAAGGTAATAGTTAACTGAGATCAAGATAAGGGTTAGTAAGGCGACATCTTAAGACTCAAAAGGTAAAGGGTGAAATCCTTCTACTCATCCAAAAAAATTATAGAAGGTACATAACTTATCAATTCTGCATGCAAGGTATTGGGTTAGTTCAACAAAGCACGATAAGCCTACGGAGTTGAGAAGCCAGGGGGAACGCAATTTAGTGTTCACCTACGACTGATTACAACCAAAGTTGATATAGTTATTTGCTCGAGAATACTATAAAAAAACTACCATTTACTTTTCTTGTTCTACCTGTTGACTACAACTTCTAAGAGCCACGATTCCACGTGTTCCCTTGGGATTCGACCCCAACCTTTATTAGGTTACAATATTTTGACAACAAAAATATCATCTTCTAAGAGGAGGTGTAGTTTGAACATCATCGCCGAGGTCCTGGCCATGAAAGGCATCCCAAACCACAAAGGCCTGTAAGACCCCTTAGCATACTATCATAAGCATAAATCATATAAAATAAAAGTGTGGAAGATAAAATGAAACATAGAAAGGATCTTAATAAATTATAAATACATAATTGTATCAATCCCTGAAATCCAAATCCATTCTAATCCAATCTACAAAGCCTATACTGAAAATAAATGGTTTGTCTAGACCGAAACAAGGCCCCCGATCGGACCATGAAACTGATTGAAACTAACATATGGATAGAATGCCTTCCAAAGTAAGGAAGGCTCACCAACTCTGAATGACTGAGAGCAATCTACTACTGAGCTAGGCCACGGGACTATGCCTCAAAAACTATATTATAAGGGTCAATACTTCGAAAGTATTGATATGCAGAAAAATCCAAAAATAACATATATTTCATGTAAAAATAATCGAAAGAATTGTGAAATCAATTTATCATAATATACACATATAAGAAAACACATGAGCATAATTAAATAGCTTCAAAACATTCTTGTAAATCATAGACTCACACTATGCTTTAGTTTTGAGTTAGATGATATACCCTACAAACATGATTACCCATGGAGTATATAGGTCCGCCCTTGACTGACGGCCAAGTCCCCAATACAAGTTTGTCGTAATAATTGGGGTACATGATTTCTTCTATGTCACAAGGTCGTTTCCAGCGTACAATTAATATTTCAGGATATAATAAACCCGTGTTGGCAAAATATGATTTCCTGCATTGAGCCCTTTCACATAAATGTCTTCTTTGGGTAACTATGTAACTCTCTTTAAGCCCATTTTTAATTCTTTCAAAATCTTGCTTCATGCTTATGACATTATTTGTTTTCATGTTAAGTGCATTTCGTAATAGGTACCATCATAACTAGACTTTCAAGTCGTATCATATCATAACATATCCATAGCCCTTCTTATTAAAAAATATGTTAATGACCACCAACAGATTTAGACATCACATGAGAGTTCTTATTTTAAAAGCACATGAAAACCTATGCAAAAACACTCTCCTTTTTAAGACTTTATCATAGGGTGGCGATATCTTTCATCAACCACATGCAATTCTTTAATTTAACACAAAGAGAGTTATAAAACAACAAAACACTCTCAAATTGGATCATAAAGCAATGTCAATCCATAAGCGATAGTAAAACATTTAAACTCAAGCTTTTAGTCATAAACAACCCATAACGTGTTAAGACAATGGACTTCATCATAGGAGAGGGAATTTCATAAATTGTGGTCTTATATCAATTCTCAAAACTCATAACATGTATACACATGAATATAACTCAAGTTTATTGATTAACCCCCATGTTCATACAAAATTTCATTATAAAACGGGCTTCATAATGCATGCTCTTCAAACAATTCCGAAACCCATAATACGTACGTACATATACACTTTAAATCTTGTTAAAATATTAAACTTATACCCATGAGAGTTAGGATAGTTCTACATACCTTGAAAATGGAGAGAATGAGGAGTAATTTGACCCTTGGAGCTTGAAATTTTCAATCCCTAAGTAGTTTATTCTTTCTTTCCTAAAGAATGATGATTAGGGATTTATTGAGGTATAAAAATATTTTTAAGGCTCTTACCTCATACATAAGGAATTGGGAATGACTTAGGGGTGTGAAAAGATCCTAGTGCCCCTAAAATATGTAAAAACAAACAACTTTGACGCATGAAAAGGGGGTTCGCGGTGTGACCCCCATCGCGAACAACATGGTTCATGGGGCGAACCCTATCATAAACCTCATGGTTCGTAGGGCGAACATCATCGCAAACCTCAGGGTTTGTGGCGCGGACCAAATGCGGAACTGAGGCAGTGGCCTATTGCGAGCCCCTCCAAAACGTGGAGCCATCCCCAGGTGTCCCATTTGCGACGCAAAGCCTTTTTCTAAACCTGAAAACACCCCAGCACAATCCAACATATCTTGACATAACTTATCAACAATATTGGGGCCATAAGGGCTCGTTTTATGCATTATTTGAGCGATATAAAGTTTGGAGTGTTACAAAAATTAAAAATTACGAAAGTTTTTTATGAAAAAATTACTGATTTTTATCTTGCCCCAAAAATAAAAAATCAGAAAAAATATATCAATTTTGGATCTCAAAATGCTTGAAATCAAAAGTTTATATATTTTATAACAACAAATAAAGATTTTCGATATTGAAGAATAAAATAAATCTAATGAAAAAATTTAGATCTTGAACAAAAAAAAATAAAGAAAGTGAAGGGAGAGCAAATTAATTGAAGGCTACTTTAAGAAAAAGTGGGGGAAGGAGGGTGAAAAGTATTTCAAAAGTGCATAAGGGGTTGCAATAATTTTTAAAATTTACAAACGAACCCATGGCCCACAAATTCTCTTCAAACCCTAAAAAATAAATTCAAAAAGAAAATAGTGTCTCTTTTCTCAATTAAATTGTTAGGGTTTCCTTTTTCTCAAATCTTCTCTATTTACTTGCTAAGGGCATTAGCTCACATAAAAAAGATAGGCAAATTGAATCGAATAAAATATTTGATCGATCTCAATAATATAAAATAATAAATAAAAAGAAGTCCAGATTTTAAAGATTATATTTTCTTAGATTTTAAATTATGATTTATTTAATATTCTATTAATGACAACCGAAACTTTTTTATTTATATAAACAATAGATAGTGCTCGTTTCTATCACTTGGCACTCATACTTAAAATAGTTGTTTTAATTTACTTGCCCAATTTAAAAAATCAAGAGAATTGTATTATATTTTTTTCTTTTTACCCTTAGTATTCTATAACTACATAAATAATAGTATAGACAAATTTAAAGTTTCAAAGTATCGTTAAGAAGGATAATTTAGTAAAATATACCTTTAAATAAGATTTTTTTAAGGGTTGTGTCATGCCAATAACAATCAAGTAATATGAAACTGATATGGTAAGTGAGTGGTGAAACAGAAAATATATATGCACATGCATGTACATACATATACACACTTAATTAGGGGTGGCTTGGTTGGAAACAAGCTATCCTGCGATTAGTCATCTAGAAATAAGTTGTACCAACATGTATATGTGATAACTTATCCCATCACTATTGTAAAATAGTGGGATAAATAATATCATAACTAACTAATACCTTTAACCAAACACAAGATAAAATAATCTTGAATTTTATCCCTAAATTATTATTCCTTATACCTCACACCAAACGACTCTTTAATACATACAATATTGAAATAATGGTTTTAAAAAATAACATTAAATTTTGTGATAAATTCATAAAAAGTATTACTTTACTTATAATGTAATAAATTTTTAATAAAATGCCATAAATACCTAGGTTAAAAATTATAAATTAAATATAATCGAAAGAGGTATTACATAAATATAGGATTAAAATTAGGGATAATTATATAACTTAGCCAATATTGACTTCTAATTACCTTTTTTAGCCTAGTTTCAATTAATTATAATTCATAACCTCCTCTTGCCTATTAATTTTTCATAATTACAATTCATAGCCTCTCTCATAGATTTTTTTCTTTTTCCCTATTTTCTATTACTTTTCTTTTTTTTTCCCTTTTCAGTTTTTTCATTCATTTTTTCTTTTTCTTTTTTTTTTCGTTTTCTCTTTCTTTCTTTTTTCAATTTTTTCTTTTTCGTAACTATGTTTCAATTTTTTTCGTTTTCTTTTTTCCTTTTGTATTTTTTTGATTTTTCTTTTTATTTTTGCTCCTTTTTTAGTCTATTTTATATTACTCATTTTTTTTCCTATTTTTGTTTTCTCTTTCTTCTTTCATTTTTAATTTTTTCTTTTTCGTGTCTTTTTTCATTTTGTCTTTTTTTTTTCTCTATTTTCTATTGCTCTCCTTCTTTTTTTTCTTTTTTTTTTTGTATTTTCTCCTTTTTTTTCTTTTTATTTTTCTCCTTCTTTTCATTTGTACAAACTAGCAAACACAAATACCAGTGTGAACTATATTTCAATTTTTTTTTTTCTTTTGCATTTTTTCTCCTTCTTTTTGTCTATTTTCTATTACTCTTTTTTTTTTCATTTTTCTTTTCATTTTTTTGTTTTCTCTTTCTTCTTTCTTTTTTCTATTTTTTATTTTTTGTTGTCTTTTTTTCATTTTGTCTCTTTTTTATCCTTTTCTTCTTTTCCTTTTTATTTTTTTCCTTCTTTTTTTTTTGGTTTTTTTCTCTATTTTCTATTACTCTCCTTTTTTTTTTGTATTTTGTCTCCTTTTTTTTCTTTTTATTTTTCTCCTTCTTTTCATTTGTGCGAACTAGCAAACACAAATACATGTGTGAACTATGTTTCAATTTTTTCTTTTTCATTTTCTTTTTTTTATTTTGTATTTTTTCTTTTTATTTTTCTACCTTTTTTTGTCTATTTCTATTACTTTTTCTTCATTTTTTCTTTTCCTTTTTTAGTTTTCTCTTTCTTCTTTCTTTTTTCAATTTTTTCTTTGTCGTTGTCTTTTTTTTTTTTCTTTTTCTTCTTTTCATTTTTATTTTTTGTCCTTTTTTTTATCTATTTTCTATTACTCTCCTTTTTTATATATATATATATATTTTCTCATTTTTTCTTTTATTTTTATTTTTATTTTTCTCCTTCTTTTCATTTGTACGAACTAACAAACACAAATACAAGATTGAACTATAAAATATAAATATAAAGGAGAATCATAACATACAAATACAAGTCGGAACTATAATATACAAATACAAATACGAATTATAACATATAGATACAAGTGTGATTTATCATTTGTATTTTTTAATTATTGAAAATAAACGATTGATTTTCTTTTTACGAATACTTGTTTGTATTTATTTATACGAGTAGTATTTATTGATACAAATAAATACAATTTAATTTTTTATAAAAATACAATTTATATAAATACAACATGTATTTGTATTTTTAAAATCATTTATTTCATTTGTTTGTAATTGTATTTGTATCAAGTGATATTTATTTATTAACAAATACGATTAATAATTGTGACATACAAATACAAAATGGTACATTTGTATCAAATGATACATTGTACATAATCACGGCTAAATACAATATGCAATCAACTTACAAATACAAATATAAAATAATTCTTTAAAAATAAAAAGACATCGACGAAAAAGAATACAAACACAAATATAATCTAAATATACAAACACAATAAAATCATAATACAAATATAATCCAATATAATATATAGTCAATTATAAAATACAAATACAAAACAGTTCTTTAAAATACAAGTGTGAATTATATAAGATATAAATGATGGCGCAACCTAACAAATACAAATACAAGTGCGAACTATAAAATACAAATATAAACACGAACTATAAAATAAATACAACCGCAAACTTTAAAATACAAATACAGTTGTATCAATGAATACAAAAATATAAATGACGGCGTGACTACAAATAGATTAAACAATTATGGTATTTACTTTATTATCAATGACTTGTGCTCGAGTAGTTATATTTTTTAAAAATACAAAAAATATAAAATAGAACAAAAAAAAATGATAAAGAAAATAAGTACAAAAAAAAAAAGGAAAGAGAGATATATAGAAGAGAGAAAAATATATATAAAAAATGAAAAAAATTGGAAAAATTAGAAAAAAGAAGTAGAAAAAAAGAGGAAAATACGAAAAAGAAAAAATATAAAAAAAAAAGAAAAAAGAAAAAAAATGGTAGTGTTTTTGGCAAGACTAAATATGTAGTGTATTTATATTTTTATGAATACAGACCACTGAGTAAAAGTGAATACAACGGCTGTGAATCGGATACAGCAGCTAAATAGTACTGTATTTATATCTTATATGAATACAGACTATTGATAAAATCGAATACAGCGGGCGTAAATTGAATACAACGGCTATAAATGGTAATTATGTAAAATATGACTACGAAAGGTGAGTTTTTCAGCAAAATGTGACTATTTTTGAAAGATTCCCTAAAAATTATAAAAAAAAAAATGGACATTGCATAGGATAAAGGAGGGGGGGGGGACAACAATTTTCACCCTATTTACAAATGGATGGATATGTAATCCAAATTGACTCATAAAAATTTTCATCAAAATATATTAAAAAGACTTTAAATTTGATATGTTATTTCTAACAAAGATAATAAAAACCAACGGCACAATTAACTAAGTTACCATATTTGAAAGTGCAGGATTGATTCTCTCGTTCAGCGGGATGGTGAACAACCAGCTAAGAAGAAAAGAATAACAGAAGGTGGAACGCTGCAGAAGAATTCTTTGAGCAGCATTGACATGTCTCAAGCTTCCAAGAGCAAAAAGCTTGGTAATGGTGAACCATCTAGGAGGGACAAGAATGGTAAGGCTGAAAATTAAAGCATAATTCATCACTCAGAGTTCACTAAGGAGCTGGTGAAGGACATAGGACTCCTAGGTGTAATTGTACACAACCATTTGTTCCAGGTACATCCCCATACCTAAGTGATTCTGCTCTTGGATTGTTCTCCTAGGAAATTTTGCACATTGATGTCTTCAGAGCAACAACTTCCGAATGGATCAAAACTATTTGAACTAATAACTTTGACAATTCAAATTATACTGTATATGGATCAGCCAAGGGTGGACCAATGTTTGAGCGTAAAATCTGCAAATGCCCCGACCCCCCAATGTTTCTAATACATTAAAGCAAACAACCAACAAGAAATATATCATGCATTACTAATCCCTGCATTAATATTCCTTGCATAATCTTTCTTTAAACCACCTGGCCCCTACTATTTGGGAATTCCTATTCGTGTCAAAGATATTATCAGCATTTAATTCCAACTCCCCTCCAGTTGAACTTGCTCAAATTTTTTTTAAAAATAAATAAATGAGATTATGCAATAATGTTCTTTTTCTTTTTCCTCATCCTCCCCCTTCCCCCTTCTCATGAAGGATGCTCTTGTGCTCAAAATTTTTCTTGACGTATGAGCTTTTTAAACTTTGTATTACGCTGCACTAGTTCATGAGGATGATTTTGCAGCTGGACATGCATATACAGTGTATTAATTTTAGAATATTTGCCAGAGGAACATTCAACTCCATCGAGTTTGTGATTACTAGATAGGTCCTAGGGCATCGAGTTTGGGGTGTGTGGTAGGCATGTCACCGGTTCAGATTCTCCGGTACTTAAAGGAGAATGGCGGTGAGGGAGGGAGCATTTTATACTCGGAAATTTGAAGGAGAATTTCTGTTTTCTTCTTTTGGTACTAAAACTTTGATACTTTAATTTTGTTCATTTATCTCCTTCAGATGGTCCAGGGTGGTACTGGTCATCAACTTCAGCTGCGGCAAAAATCTCGGCGCTCTCAACCAAGCCCTCCGTGTATATGCATTGGACTCTGTTGTTTTGTACAATTGCAAGGAAGAGATAGAGGGAAACTTCTACTCATAATTCTGTCCCCACCAACACAAGCAGTCCCCAGATTAATTATTCCGGGATCAGCTATCTCGGAATTTGTTATCCCACCCTCAAGGTGAAAAAATTATCACTATAATCTAGGGATAACTATTCCTGCTGGGATAGGTTATTCAATGCATTTTATCCCAATTTAACATGGGATAAGCTTATTCTAAAATTAATTTCAGGATTACTTATCCCCTATATCGGTACCAAATGAGAAAAATAATTAAAATTACATCCCAAGATCTACAGAATAAAATGTTACATAAACATGATCTTCTACTTAACTTTCAAGCCCAACGAAATTCTTTATTAAACGTACAACAAATTTACCCAAACAACTCTAAAGGCCAAGGGGATTCTTGGTCCTAATCTTCAAGAAAGTTACTAACAATTCACGTTTTTGAAGTCTAATTTTTGAGAATAAATTCAAGCAACATCGATCATCTTTAAAAGCTCTCTTTCTGCTTCTTCCAAATTGTCGTCAAAATCCACCGTTCTTTGTATTCTTTCTATGGCAATACGAGCAGCTTCCCTTTCTCTATCGTTGTCTTCATGAACTCAACTTTCACGTTCTCTTTAGGCAACAGATTCTCTTTTCTCTTGTTGATTTGTTGTTCATTGATTTTTTGTCCGTCATCATGGCCAAGTTGTAGTTGTTGTTTGGACTTATAGATTACATTAGTTTCTTGAGCATCGACGCTCGGTGTTGCTTGTTATGTTTTTTGAACACCTTAACGTTCTCAAGATCATCATAGTGAAAGAGAACTTCTGAGATGCCCATCTTACGACAGCTAGTCATCCTAGTTACAACGATAAATTTTGGGTGAGAACAAAACATTATGTATATAATGTTAGCATATACAATTAACCATGTAATTTGTGTTATAGTATTATATTTTCATCCCATGTAAAGGCCATTTATTATATTAATAAAATCTTTATTTGAATAGATCATTATGTTAACATGCATGTGTGTCCTTTGCTTATATAGTAGACAATTTTGTGTATGGAGTATTTTAACTCATGCACGAAAGATTAAAATTGACGGTTTTCATAAGTAATAAACTACCGTTCACAATCAAAGATGAGGTTGGACAAACATCTTGATGATTGTAACATAATATTAAATATAATTTGATCTTAATTATGGGAGTGGTAATATTCCGACTTCTTGTGCTAGTACATTTCGTATGTATTGAACGGACCAATTAGAGATATTCGTTTATGTTTTGAATATTAATAAACGATTTCTCTAGATCATTACATGTACGTATACTCTTAATCTTGAAATAATTATTATGATCTATGTGGTTTGTTTTGCCATTTTAATCTATTAAAACGTGAGACTCTTTTGTGAGTCAACATATTCCTGATAGGTTGGATGATGACGAATCATTCAGTAAAATATTAATTAGTTGATAGAACCATGTCTCAAACTTGAGATAGAAGACACCCCTTTATGGTTGCTTATAAGTTTTCACCTGAAAATCCTGCACGTAGATTTTGTATCCGTCATGTGAAATAAGTTAAGCATTATAAATAAAGGATTAAATTAATCAATGAGTTAAATTTTTTAGAGAATTTAATTTAATTGATTGGTGTCAGTAATTCTAACATGGGGAGTTAAATAAGATGTAATGATAGATTTCAAAATTAAATCGAGGAGTGCAATTACAGATTTCTAGTGGAATAATTTGTAATTTATTATGATATGATATTTCATTCAATACCGAATTAATATCATAACTGAAAGCCTCAGTTAATAAATTTGCGATCCCTACTATGCCCGATTAACTAATCAAATTTGGAAAAGTAAAGGAGTTATATAAGAGGTAATATTTACCGGTCTTTTGTAAATAAGGAATAAAAGAATTAAGAATTAATTTTGGCATTATGACAAATTTAAAGCTAAAAATGTTTTGGCATTAAGGTGTATTAAGGCTGAAAACGTTTTTTGGCTTTAAGATTTCAATAAAGGGCCAAAACATTTGCCTCTTTCTCTTCCTCATTCAATTGAAAGTGGGAATAACTAAAGGCTGATTTTTCTGAATTCAATTATTCTTCTCTAATCTCAAAGTACTTGCCCACACAAGTTTGATAGTAAAAGTTAGTCAGGATATAGTAGAAAACTGTAGCCCTGGAGGTCAAAGCAGTAAACGAATTATGTGAAATCTTCAACAGGTACGTAACTTTTCAATTTCGTTTGACGATTTATGTTATCTAGATTATATGTAAGTTATATTGGTCCTGTAGAATTTTGGCTTCTGTTGTGCATGTTCTAATAATTAGTATCAGTAGTCTTCTTATATATGCTAGATGATGTAAAAAAAATTACATGATTTGTTGTACATATTTTGGATAATAATTGTATAAATCATGTTGTTGATGGCTGCTTTTTATATTTTTGAAATCATGTTGTTGCTGGTTGATTTTCATGTTTTTGATATCATGTTGTTGCAGGCTGTTTTTCATGTTTTTGATGATGTTATGGATTCCAACAGAATTTAAGTTTATCATCAAGTATATTCGTTACTCACTGAATGAACATGATGATGAGTCTCGACTACGACCAAGTATAGTTGTTACTCACTGTATGAACAATAGTAGTAAGGCCAAGCAGTGCAGGCAGCCCTGTTGTCCCTCGCAATAGCTCGACCAATAATTGTCGATTTGGTCGATTTTGGAGTTTTTCAGTTTTCGAATGACCTAAAGTTTAGTACGTTTATTGAAATTGACCCACTAAACAATACTCACAACAATTTGTGACCCAGGCCATTTTTTGGCCATTGGGGGTCGTTTTGATGAGTTTTGGGGCGTTTTTATGTTTTTGAAAAAATTAAAAATTCAGAAAATTTTATTTTTTGCAAACCAGTGGAGATAGGGATCATTTCTTATAATTTTCAGTGGTTAATAGCAGTACATAATATGAGTTTACATGTTGACATCGGTCATCTTCCCCATCGGATAAACTTATGTATTCTAATACTGTTTTATAGTCTCTTATTTTTTATGACTTGTATTAACTTTCCAACTAAGTTACATGTTGGTTCAATGGTACAGAGACTTATGAAATGCGATATTAACTTAAATCAACAATTGACTCTCCAACTGAGTTGGTTCTGTTTCATTTAAGAGATAAAATATCTGGCATTACATGTATATTTGCTTAAATGGTTAAGTTTCCCTAACAATTCTAACTGTTTATGTGCATGGTTATATGTGTGATGTGTTTTTTAAAGAATTTTATTATTCTGTAGCATATCTAATGATCTATTTTAATTTGATTATATAACAGATTAACCATGTCTTCATTCAATCCCTTAACTTCTATCCTGAATCAAAATAAATTAGAAGGCCCTAACTATGTGAACTGGAAACGTAATTTGGATATTGTTCTTACTGCTGAGAGATTTAAATTTGTGCTGGTTGAGAAATATCCTGTTGAGTCGGATAAACCCACTAATGATGAGATTAAAGCCTATGACAAGTGGATTAAGGCTAACGAGATGGCAATATGCTACATTCTTGCCTCTATGGCAAATGTGTTGCAGCATCAACATCAGTCCATGACTACTGCTTACGATATACTTGAATCTCTCAAAGAGATGTTCGGAGCAAAAAATCGTGTTGCAAAGAAGACGGCCATGAAAGCTCTTTTGACCATGAAAATGGTTGTAGGAACTTCGGTAAGGGAACATGTTCTTAAAATGATGAGTCTATTGAGAGAGTTGGAAATTCTTGGTGCGGTTATTGATAAGGAGTCTCAGGTTGAGATGGTCCTACAAACTCTGCCAGACAGTTTTCAGCAGTTTTGCTTGAATTATAACATAAATAAGATAGACTTATCTCTTGCGAAACTATTGAATGAGTTACAAGTGGCAGAATCTATCATTAAGCAATAAGCTCCTCCTGTGGCGTTGATAGTTGACAAACCTTCGTCTTCGACTTCTAAGCCAAAAGGCGAAAAGGAAAAAAAAAAGAAGCCTCATAAGGTTTTAGGTGCTAATGGTGGTGTGGCTAAGCCTAAGGAAAAATGCTATCATTGCAAGCAACTTGGTTATTATAAGAAATAGTATCCCGCCACATAGCTAAGATGCAAAAACAACGTACATCTTTTTCATATGTCGTTGAAACATTTTTAGTGACTGTTTCTACCCAATTTTGAGCTATAGATTCAGGAGCCACTAATCATATCTGCATATCCTTGCAGGATTTTAGGAAACACGACACCTAAGTGAAAATGAACTAAACGTGTTTCAAGCAAATGGAGAACCAACCCCAGCCTTAGCTAAAGAAAATATTTCTATTTCGTTTAGTATTTCTAGAGTTTTAAGATTGAATAATATTATTTACATACCTTCTATAAAAAGGAATTTACTTTCAGTTTCAGGAATATTAGATGCTGGTTACAATGTTTATTTTACTAATAATTATGCAATTATTAAGCTTACTAAGCATTTTATTATTTCTGCTCCTAGAATACATGATTTGTTTGTATTTGATGTTTTCTAAGATATTCTACAAAAAAATGAACTTAATAATGTTGATCAATCACATAAAAGAAAACGTATTTTGGAATTAAGTGAAACATACTTATGACACTTACGTCTAGGTCATATAAACATAAATAGGATCTCACGGTTGGTTTCTGATGGACCTTTGAGTTCATTGAAAGTGGAGGCACTTCCAACTTGTGAATCTTGTTTAAAAGGTAAAATGACCAAGAGACATTTTCCTTCCAAAGGAAATAGAGCCGGTAATAAGTTAGAATTAATTTATACTGATTTGTGTGGTCCAATGAATATACAAGCAAGAGGTGGTTTTGAGTATTTTGTGACTTTCACAGATGATTACTCGAAATATGGGTACATTTATTTATTGCGCCGTAAATCTAAATGCTTTGAAAAATTCAAAGAATTTAAGATGGAAATGGAAAAATGACATAAGAAACATATCCATACATTACGATCTGATCGTGGTGGTTAATACCTTTCTGCAAAATTTATTAAATACTTATTAGAATCAGGAATTACATCTCATTATTCTACTCTGGGAACACTACAACAAAATGGTATGGCAGAACGCCGAAATAGAACTCTTATGGAAATAGTTAGATCAATGTTAAGTTATTCAGATTTGCCTTTTTCTTTTTGTGGTTATGCATTAGAAATTGCAAATTATATTCTGAACTTGGTTCCTTCAAAATCAGTACCTTTAACCCCCATCTGAATTGTGGAGTGGGTCCACGCCTAGCCTACGACATATTCGAGTTTGGGGTTGTCCAGCACATGTGCTAAGAGAAAAAACTAATAAGTTGGAATCTAAGACAGAAGTGTGCGTTTTTAGTGGATATCCAAAAGAAACAAAAGGGGGTTTATTTTATAGTCCTAAGGAACAAAAGGTAATTATTTCGACAAATGCTAGATTTCTTGAAGAGGAGTATTTAATGAACCACGTTCCTAGAAGTAAAATTGTTTTACAGGAATTGAGCAATAGAATAACAAATAATGAAATACAAGAACAAATTCCAAAAACTATTATTGACAAACCATTGCATTCACGTAGTGGGAGAAATGTCAATAGGCAAGAGGTTGCACAAGAGCAAATACTTGATATTACACTACCTCAAAGTAGTGAGAGTAACGTCGAGTAGCCTGTAATCGTGGAGGAAAACATTTAAGATAATGTCAAGGAACCTGTCATAGTACAGGAAGACATTGAGGGTGTTCAAAATTTAGTTTCAAATGTAGCAGATCCTATAGTGACTAGTTTTCGTAGTGGGAGAATTATTAGAAAACCTTTACGGTTTTCTCTCTTGGGAGAATTGTATGATAGAATCCCTAAGGAGCCTAATACGAAACCTCTTAATTACGCCGAAGCACTACATTATAAAGATGCTAAAATGTGGATTATTTCTATGAAATCTGAAATGGAGTCTATGTATTCCAATCAAGTCTGGGAACTTGTATAACTGTGTACGGGAGTCAAACCCATTGCATGTAAATGGATCTATAAGAAAAAGAGAGGTGTGGATGGAAAAGTGCAAACTTTTAAGGCTAGGCTTGTTGAGAAAGGGTTTACTCAAAAAGAAGGAATTGATTATGAGGAAATTTTTTTACCATTAGCTATGCTTAAATCCATTAGGATTCTCTTATTCATTGATGCTCATTATGATTATGAGATTTGAAAAATGGATGTCAAGACGGTTTTCCTAAATGGAAGTCTTGACGAGTGCATTTATATGGCACAACCAGAAGGTTTCATGGAAAGTGGTAATGAACAAAAGTTTTGTAAACTTAAGAAATCCATTTATGGTTTGAAACAAGCATCTAGAGCATGGAATACTTGTTTTGATAATTTGGTTAAGACTTTTGGTTTTGATCAATGTGAAAATGAGTCATGTATTTATAAAAAATAGGATGAAAATAGAGTAGCATTTTTTATTCTGTACGTAGATGACATTTTGCTCAAAGGAAATAATGTGAGCATGTTAAATTCTGTTAAGGAGTGGTTTTCCTCATGTTTTGATATGAAAGACTTAGGAGAAACAGCTCATATCCTTAGGATCAAACTTATGCGAGATCGTAAACAAAGCATATTAGGCTTATCTCAAGAACTTCATATTGATACTATTCTTGCAAGATTTAGCATGAAAAATCTCAAAAAGGGATTCCTTTCTTTTAGGCATGGAATTACTCTATCAAAAGACTAGTCGCCCAAAACGACCGACGAGATAGAGAGAAAGAAGCCAGCCTTTTATTCTTTTGTTGTAGGGAGCCTCATGTATGCTATGTTGTACACTAGACTAGATATCTGCTTTGCTGTTGGCATGGTTAGCAGATTTAAGTCTAATCTTGGGAAAGAACATTGGAATGCAGTTAAGCATATAATCAAGTACCTTAAAAGGACTAGGGATTACATGTTTGTTGTCACAACACAAATCGAGGCTCTAGCTGTGACGAGCATCCTGAACAATAAAGGCCTGGGCGCCCTTCTATACCTGATAATCATGCACAATATTCATATACAATAAGGAAAATATGGAAAATAATACAAATGAAATCATGGTCATTTCTAGCTTCAACTAAATAGTACAGAATGAAACCCATAAGCAACTAACAATATCTGACACTCGTCCACGAAATCTCTAACATTACAAGATCAATCATAAGTCTAGAACAAAACTGGGACAAGGCCCCCAGTTGGACCCAATACCAAAATAACATAATAATGTTCTAAAGACAAGGCCTTCCGAAATATAGAAGGCTCACCAACTACTCACTTCTATCTGATAGATTCTACGACTTAGCAGGAACTCTGGACTGAGCCTCAGATCCTGAAATATAGGACTCAGTACAAAGTACTAGTTCACAGTGAAATCCAAAATAATGAATTTTATAAAACATAAGTGAGAGAAATTTGTAAAACATTATGCATGACATAATTTAAAGCACATGGGCAATTCCAAATAATCTTAAAACAAGTTTTCTTAATGCAGTTCTGATCTTTGTATTACTTCTGAGCTAGGTGGAACTCTCCTACAATTCATATATTCCATGGGCTATATGAAATCCGTCATTGACTCGGCGTGGAAGCCCCCAACCCAAGTTTGCCGCAAGGGTTGGAGTGTCTAAGTCTGATATGCAACAGGGCTCTAGGTCTGCGTAAAATCCCTCTAGGGGATTAAATAACCCATATCGGCAAAACACAGTTTAGGACAATGAGTTGTCTGAACTCGTTCCTTTTTCGGGGAACCACCTAACATCTCTTTATGCCAATTTTTAACCATTTCTGAACATGCATTATTCTAAGTTTCAAAATCTAAAAATATGATTGCCAACATGCATTCTGTTCTGTTCTAAATTACCAAGGCATTATCTGAGTTGGTGTCGTCACAACAAGACTTGCAAGTCATATTTCTGAGCCATAATGTATCATGCATGATTCTTTCATTAAAACACAATTCAGACCACCCAATCATGTAAATAGTATAAGAGATTTCCTTTTCTGAAACACAAGTCAAAAATATGCAAAGATTCCCATTCTTTCATCAAACATGTGGTGGTCATGTATTTTTTTTTGACAAACCATGCAACTCTTTCATTATATATATATTCAACATTTATCAACATGAACAACCCTCTCTTTTGAATTCAAAATCTTATTCAAGTCATAACATTAATCAAGACATTCGTATCATGATTTTCAAGATGCATCCTAAACAATCCATATCATATGAAAAATGAGAAAAATTATAACAAGAGAGGGATTCTATATGATTCATGCTCTCACTTAAATATTCAAACCCGAATTTCATACATACATATATATACGAGTACAAATAAATTTAGGGGAAAGACCTCAAGGCCAAAATAATAGTTCTATTAAAACATTCATAAAGTAACATAAAAGAGTTGATTCCACCATGGAAGCCGAAGATGTAGCTGCCTCTGAGGCGGCTAAAGAGGTTGTTTGGCTCGATAACTTTCTGAAAGATCTTGGAGTTGTTCCTTCAGTTCAAACACCACTACCACTTTATTGTGACAATAGTGGTGTAGTTTCAAACTCAAAAGAACCACAAAGCCATAAAAGAAGTAAGCATATTGAGAGAAAATATCACTTGATTCGGGATATAGCTCAAAGGGGTGATGTGAGAGCTTTGAAGTTTGAGTCGAAGAGCAATTTGGTGGACCCATTTACAAAGGGCTTAACCCAGAAGGATTTTGATAAGCACATGGAAGAAATAGGTGTTAAAACTATGCATTCATGGTTATGATTCTAAGCGGAAGATTGTTAGGATATACTATTAACCATGTAATTTGTGTTATAGTATTATATTTTCATCTCATGTAAAGACTATTTATTATGTCAATAAATTCTTTTTTTGAATTGATCATTGTGTTAACATGTGTGTCCTTTGCTTATATAGTAGATAATTTTATGTATGGAGTATTTTAACTCATGCACGGAAGATTAAAATTGATGATTCTTATAAGTAATAAATTAACATTCACAATCAAAGATGAGGTAGGATAAACATCTTGATGATTGTAGCACAAGATTAAATATAATTTAATCTTAATTATGGGAGTGGTAATATTCCAACTTCTTGTGCTAGTACATTTCGTATGTATTGAATGGACCAATTAGAGATATTCGTTTATGTTCTGGATATTAATAAATGATTTCTCTAGACCATTACATATACTTATACTCTTAATCTTGATATAATTATTATGATCTATGTGTATTGTTTCGCCGTTTTAATCTATTAAAAGGTGAAACTCTTTTGTGAGTCAACATATTCCTGATAGGTTGGTTGATGATGAATCACTTAGTGAAATATTAATTAGTTGATAGAACCATGTCTCGGACTTGAGATAAAAGACACCCCTTTATGGTTGCTTATAAGTTTTCACGCGAAAACCCTGCAGGTGGATTTGATATCCGTCATGTGAAATAAGGTAAGCATTATAAATAAAGGATTAAATTATTCAATGAGTTAAATATTTTAGATAATTTAATTTAATTGACTAATTTCGGTAATTCTAACAGGGGGAGTTAAATAAGATGTAATAGTAGATTTTGAAAATAAACCGAGGAGCGCAAGTACAGATTTTTTGTGGAATAATTTATAATTTATTATGATATGATAATTCATTCATTACCAAATTAATATTATATGCGGTCCCTACTATGCCTCATTAACTAATCAAATTTGGAAAAGAAAAGAATTTATAGAAGAGATAATATTTACCGGTCTTTTGTAAATAAGGAACAAAAAAATTAAGAATTAATTTTGGCATTATGACAAATTTAAAGCTAGAAATGTTTTGGCATTAAGGTGTATTAAGGATGAAAACATTTTTTGGCTTTAAGGTTTCAATAAAGGGCCAAAACGTTTGCCTCTTTGTCTTCCTCATTCAATTGAAAGTGGGAATAAGTAAAGGCTGATTTTTTTGAATTCAATTATTCTTCTCTGAACCCAAAGTACTTGCCCACACAAGTTTGATAGTAAAAGTTAGTCAGGATATAGTAGAAGACTGTAGCACTGAAGGTCAAAGCAGTGAACGAATTGTGTGAAAGCTTCAACAGGTAAGTAGCTTTTCAATTTCATTTGACGATTTATGTTATCTAGATTATATGTAAGTTATATTGATTCTTTAGAATTGTTGCTTTCGATGTACATGTTCTAACATATAAAGGGTAGTTATCTCTTTGTGAAAAGATTTGTGTATATAAAAATTATAAAACCATGAGAGTTTCTTAAAATGACAAAGCTAGTATCAAATTAAATGTGAAAAGGTTCACCAACAGCAGTGGTGGCGCAGCGGAAAGGGGCTGCCCCAACCTACCCAGAGGCCGAGGGTTTGACGCTGGGTATGGACAAAACTTTTTGACAGAACTTTTTGAAAACCCTCCAGCAATGATGATGAGTTTTGAAAATCCTACATCGAATGTCAGATACAGTCAAAACCAAAAGAAAGACGTCCATTGAGTTAGTACATGACATGACTGGCTGAGATTTTTTAAACATTTTACAGAATTTTTGAAACAAGTTTCTAAAAATTAAGACTACTTTCGAAAATCTATTCAAATCTTTTATTTAGTAATTGCCAAGGCATCTATTAGGATGGGGAATCAGGGTAGAGTCCCAACATGACGGAGTACTGAAAGTTGGCGAGGAGAAAACCAAGGATTGAACGAGGTCAACACGGAGTAGCTTCAATCAAAACTAATAATTTTTTTGTGGATGCAGGGATTAGTACATAAAAAATGGAAATCTTTTTTTCAAAAAGAAATACCCCAAGCAAATTGAAAGCCATACCAAAGCATATAATGCTCAAAAAGGTATTTTCGGGTAGCCCCGAAGACGGGTTTAATACCCATTTATTGAGGATATTTTAAATTGTCTATCTCATTTCTTGAGACCATGAAGGGCAAACAAAGGCGTCTTAGCTTCTTTATGAATAATGTATTTAGAATTATTTATATAAAAGTAGTCGCTAGCATAAGTGGCTTTATGTCTATTAAATATTTACTTTAAGAGCAGGTGCATTCAAGGAAGTCGGCACAATAAATACAACAATCAAAGGATCACTTAATAGGACGAAGAGCAGAAAGTAATCCTCCAAAATGCACCTTGAAGTGAAGCTAATGGTACTTGAGTAATCCCCAAACATGGGGATTTCCCCATTTACTTATGTTCAGTGGATCCAGTATATAATTATTTCTTCAAAAAGAGAAGATTAATAGCAGAATATGTCATTCAAATTATGATGCTTTGTATTTTCCATTAAACTATCACAAAGCTTGAATGTGGTCACCAGTGAGAGTGACATTATGTCTACTGACTGTGTACCTTAAGTACAGGTACATGTCGAAAGAAAAATGAAGAGTAACAAACTCGGGTGAAACTATTTTCAAATCACCGAAAGAACCATTTCACTATCGAGAAGGCCATTAGATATCATCTCATTACCAAGAGGTCCATTTTATGCCATTGCCATAAGGGCCATATCATATCATCTCATTGCCGAAAGGGCCATTTAATATCATTACCGAGAAAGCCATTTCATGTCATTGTCGAGGGGGCCATTTCATGTAATTGTCAAGAGTGCTATTTTATATCATCACCGAGAGGGCCATTTCATACCATCGGCAAGAGGGCCATTCAATATCTGTTGACACGCGAAATAGCATACCTTGGCATCAGGGATATCATCAGCATCTAATATTTGTTGACATGCGAGATAGCATACGCTGGCATCGAGGATGTCACCAGCATTCAATATTTGTTGACATGTGAGACAACATATGCTCCTGTCTAGGATATCATGAGCATCTAATATATGTTAACACGCAAGATAGTGTACGTTGGTGTCAAGGATATCATCAACATCTAATATTTGTTGACACGTGAGATACCATACCTTGGCAACGAGGATATCATCAATATTTAATATCGATTGATATGCTAGATAGCATACGCCAACGTCGAGGATATCATCAGACACGTGATATACCATACCTTGGCAACGAGGATATCATCAATATTTAATATCGATTGATATGCTAGATAACATACGCCAACGTCGAGGATATCATCAGCATCTAATATCTGTTGACACGCTTGATAGCATACGCTGGCATCGAGGATATCATCAGCATCTAATATCAGTTGACACATGATATAACATACGCTGGCATCGAGGATATCATCAGCATCTAATATCAGTTGACACATGATATAACATACGCTGGCATCGAGGATATCATCAGTATCTAATATCTGTTGACACGCTATATAGCATACGCCAGCGTCGAGGATATCATCAACATCTAATATCTGTTGACACACGAGATAGCATACCCTGGCATCAAAGAAATCATCAGCATTTTATATTTGTTGACACGTGAGATAGTATGCGCTGGCATCAAGATATCATCAGTATTCAATATCTATTGACATACGAGATAGTATACACTGGCGTCAAGGATATCATCAGTATCTAATATCTATTGACACACAAGATAGCATACACTGACATCGAGGATATCATCATCATCTAATATCTGTTGACACGCGAGATAGCATAGGCTGGTATCGAGGATATCATCAGCATTTAATATCTGTTGACACACGAGATAGCATACGATGGCGTGGAGGATATCATCAGAATCTAATATCTGTTGACACACGAGATATAATATGATGGCTTCAAGGATATCATCAGTATTTAATATCTACTGACATGCGAGATAGCATATTCTAGCATCGAAGATATCATCAACATTTAATATTTGCTGACACGCAAGACAGAAATATTGGAATTGAGGATATCTCATCATTTTATGAATTAGTATCTAATGCATCAAAAGCACACTATTTAAAGGGCCGCCTTTAAGTCTCAATCTGAAAGAGAATGACATATGACACTTTCTAGAAATTGACAATTCTAGGGTCATCTATAAGACACATTATTTGAAATAGGATAGTGTGCAAGATTACCTATGAGTTGATAGTCCATAGGTCATCCGTAGGTAGCCACAACATCCTAACAGGATAGTATGCAAGGTTACCCTAAGATCGATAGTTTAACGGTTATTCATAAGTCGCAACTAAATCCTTACCGAAAAATGTATGAGAGTATCAAATTGACACGTCCAAGGGTTCTCTATAAGACACGTCATATCCAAGATTGATTATGTGCAGGATTACCTGAAGACTAAAAATTTAAGAGATATCTATAAGTTATATTGTATCTAAGGTCGGATGATGTACATGAATACCTAAGAGCTAGCGATTGGAGGGATATCTATAAGCCATCTCATATCCAATGTCGGATAATGCGTAGGATTACCTAAAAAACTAGAAATTCAAAGGATATCTGTAAGTCACCTCAAAAAAAACATCAAATAATGAACAAGATTATCCAAAGATTGATAATTCAAGGGAAATCTATAAGTCGTATCGACACAAAAGATGCGCAAGACTTACCCGAGGTCATATGCGAAGAATCATTATCAATAAATGAAAAGGTTATCATTCCACATACAATAAGAAATATAAGAAACCAAAAGGGTTGCCTTATCAGCATAAGATTACACGGTTGTAGGGACCTTTCTACGTTAAGTGTTGTCGGTGTCTAAAAGGTCCACCTCACATTGAAGACATATTCAACCGACAAATAAGATAATTATGCAATAACCAATAGGGTTGTTATGTCTATCATTGCAAGTTATTTCCTTCCAAATAGGTACATGATAGGATGCCTTTGCTTTTTAAGCAATAACTCAAGTGGAGACATGGTAAAAACTATACACCCTTTCGTGAATTGTGCTTATTACTAATAATTTTGTTTGAGTTATTGTCGAGAGCATCCAAGAGGATGAAAATCTCAATCCAAAAACACAGGTGCGGATGAATCTAGATAGAACACAGCGTAACAGGGAACTCTTTTTTAGCAGCAAAACAGAACATAGTCTAGAGAGGGACATCAAACTCTTTGTAAGCGAGCTAAAGGATGATCGCTACGACCAATCAAACCACACCCGTGTTAGAAGGCATGTGGGAACTTTGGGATATTTTTGTTCTAGCTTCACTCTCGAGATATTTCTAAACTCATATAGAGGGTAACCTTCTCCTTCCTTCAAAGTTGAGTGATAGTACACCTAGAGTTTTGGAAATTATGTAAAGGTAAGATCTTTCCTATGGATGTGAAGAAAACCACATTCATGGTTAAGAGGTTACAATCCTATTTTCCGCAACTCAATTAACTTATTACTCATCTTAAGCCAAAGTCCGTTTGAAATAAAAGTCTATTTTTTCTACCGATTGAGTCAAACTACAAGCAGTCTGATTCCCTAAGTCACAAGGATATGTAGGCTGGGACCTATTTTGAAAACTTGACTGTATTCCAACCTTCCCTAAAATCCCTTTATTCTCTGGCTTTTCGTTTTCATCAAAAACTCTAAAATCGAGATAGATTGTGAATTTTTTGAAAATCACACTTTAAATCAAGCTTTATGAACTACAAGTAGACTGAATTCTCATATAACATGAGATATGTAGGAAACCTGATATCGAGGGCCGGCCATATCTCCACAAAACTCGTGCGAAAAAATAACTTCTTTCAGTTTTGAATTTGTGGTCGGACAAAAATTAGGAACGTCAACCTCCCTTTGCCCAGGATTACCTGCATCCATCCTACCCAAAGGGAGGGGACAGTTGTTGACACCTAATTTTTGCCATCCACAATCAAGTTTAATTTTGAGTCTCTTCAATTTTAAATAAAATTACAATATCTATTTTATCCAAATAAAAAGTTTTTCAAAATATTTATGTATGTATTTTTTTCATTTTAAGTAGCAATTATACATTATCGTATTCAATAATATGAGATTATATAATTTTGTTACATAAATAACTATTTTATAGAATATCGGATTTTAATCAAAGCTTATCTTGAAAATTAATTCAAATGGGTAAAATCTTGATTTAAATATGATTTATTCCAAAAAATAATTTATTTGGAGAAATATTTATGCAATTTTATCGAATCAAGAAGCTCGGGAGTAAAATAATTGCTAATTCATTTCAAATCTTGATTAAAATTGGTCAATTTATTAAATTTAACCTTAATTGAACGTGATTTGGCCAAAATTACAATGTAATTGGTCAATTAATTTTTAATTAAGCTAAAATTTAAATTCAATTGGCTAAATTCTAATAGGTAGGCTAATTTAACAAATAGCCTAAATGGTTAATCCCTAATCTAATTGGGATTATCTCAAAATAACCCCAATTTCAACCCATTTCTTATTTTTAAATTATCAGTCCAACAATTAAAAACCATCAGCCCAATAACCCCTAATTGCCCAGCCCAGTCCGATCCAATTGACCCGGCCTATTTTACTCTTCATCAACAAATATCAGCAAATAGCAAAAACACGATATACACTACCACCATCAACCAAAACCGAACCCGACCCATCAACGACGACTCCAACCAGCAGTACCTCCGACCCATCTCCAATGTCGACTCGAGCAGCTTTGACCCGGCACCTGTGACCTAATGACGACCTAATTAAATGCCAACAGTGGCGAACCCCTAAACTCGAGACTCCATATCCGTGAAACAACTCGAATCAGTTGCAAAACAACACAACAATAGCCAGTAAAAGCTATTCGTTTGATTTTCAAAATCCTGTACCAAAATGGTACGATTACAGCTTTTCCTTATCCCTTTTATCAAAATTTGAAATTATTTCCTTTCAAAAAATTCCAAAATTGCTCCCCGATTTCTTCTATACCACATCAATGGAAATAAATGGCTGAGCCCAAAATCCCCTCTATAAAAAGCTCATGTTTGAGCTAAAAGAGGACAAGTCTTGGAGGGGAGAAAAACCTTTGAGCACAATTCAGTCTCTTTTCAGTAGAATTTTGTTTTCATGAAATTCGTCGGCGAGTTCAGATGACGACATTTTCTGATGGTTGATCCCGACGAAGCTCGTGATCCCATTTCGCTGCCCCAAAAGAGGTAAATTTTTTGACACTTTATTTTTTTTCTCGTGTTTCTTTCTCGTTTTCATTTTTTCATAGTAGTGGTAGTAAATTTAGTTCTCTCTTATGTGTTTGGATTTGTTCGCTGTAGAGGCCATCATGGTCGTAGGATTTTTGTGATATTGTTGTTTTAGTTGTTTGCCCTTTTTCTTCAATGTTATGATTCTATATTCATTTCTAAGAAAAATAAAAGTAAAAAGAAAGTTTTCTGTTTGAATGTTACTTTTCCTGAGCACACCTTCATCCCAAACCATTTTATTTTTTCCCTTTTGTATGCTGGGATTTGCTTGTTGTAGGGGACTCGAAGGTCGTAGGTTTGGTTGCGACAATATTCTTATCTCATGGATCGTAGAATCTCTCTTTTTGTTGTCCGTAAGCTGCTTAAAAATGTTCTTCCTGTACGTTTATATTATGTTTTTATTCCACTGTGTGAAACTGGTATGGTTGGGTTTGAAACGTTAATATGTTTGATTACTCATGTTAATATTGTGCCTTGATGAATTTTTCATGAATTTTGCACGGGATTTGTTCTATGTTAAGAGTAATTAGTTTGGTCAGTTCTGTCTATGCGTATATGGGTAACAAGCTCAAGTTATTTTAGCTTTGAATTTTGATATTATGATTAGGAATACAATGTTGTTTTGCTTCTGTACGCTCCTTTTTCCATTTTTTGTGAATTATTTTTCAAAGTGCAAGTCTTTGCTTTATGTGTTAGGAAACATATTATAGCTGTTGTGAAGATGACTTCCAACATGTAACAATTAGTGTGCGTATCGATAAGAATATGAGTGCTTTACAACAATTTCTTTCTTGCTTGGTTTTGTCAAATTTTGCTTGCTCCTCTCCATTTCAAATTTTCTACCCGCTTGCAGTCTTGTTTCTTAGCTTAAAAGGATAGTCGTGATGAATCTAGGATAATTTTGTATTCTCAATAGAACATTGTTTGTGATCAAGTCATATGTTCTAAAACATTGTTCAACTTGCAGACTAGCCTAAATAGTGAGATAAAAACCAGTTTAGCATTTGTTCACATATGATATGAATATTATATGGCTTGGGATGATTCTAATTCTTACCTTTTCCTTTGCATGTGAATCTGTTTTGGAGTCCATAGTTGACTCCCTCCCATTGCATTTTCGAATGGTCCAATTAGGCCCATTGCCTCAAAGTTCAAGGCTAAAATCAATCTCATGGCATATGGATACAAGGAGTCGAAAGAAGAAGAATGGACTAAAGTCTCGTCTTTGAAGTGGCAAAGAAACTCGAAAGTATCAATTTTTTATTTTATTCGTTTATTCATTTATTGTTGTCTTTTATTATTATTTATTTATTTTTTCATTTCATTATTCATTCATTTGGGCCTCGAAATCAAAGTTGTAAATTTAATACAGGTGAAGTGAATTTTGGGCCAAAAAAGCTTGAAAACATAGATTAGGACAGTTGAAAAATTCGTCGAAAGCCCAATCAGATTTGGACATGTTTCGTTGATTTGGGTCCAATGATCTAAGTCTTTTACTTCCTCTTCCCTTTCCCCTTTTATGTGCTTAATTGATTTTCATTTGCTTAGACTTGGTTAAATCTCTATTAAGTCGTCCAAATCTATTTTACACAAATCTTTTTCTAAAATCAATCGCTTTTCAACAATCAATCTTATTGAAGTTAGTCAAAAGATATTTTCAAACAATTCGGATAACCGCAAGTTAGCAGATGTTTTAGGTGTCTTAAAAAACCTTCCTAAAACATTAATAGGAATCGCTTACTCAGAATCTTCAAATTTAAATGATTTTTCTGTTTTGGATCGTTTAAAGTATCGTATAAAGAATTTCTTAATTTCTTTTCAAATAAATTAAGTGGTGATTTTTAAAAGTTAAAATTTTCGCAAAACAGTAGGTGGTTTTGATTTTTCAAAAATAGGTAATCATTTCGTACATTTAAGTGTACAGTTAAAGACTTCCTTTCATTAAATGTTATGTACTATCTTGTTTACTGATTTACAATTTTATTCCATAGTTGTATTTCCTTTTGTATATAGAGTTAATTGTTGCACTTGAGCTAGGAATCTTTTCAAAATAGTGTTTGTAATTATTGGAGATAGAGGTAAAGTCAACGTACACTATGTTCTCTCCGAACCCCACTTATAGGATTACACTGAATATTATGTTGTTGGTGTTGAATTACTATCTCTACTTAATATCACTCTCTATATTTCATTGTAACTGGTCCTTATATTTAAAGCGCAAATTTCGTTTTACTCGTCGATTTTAGTAAATTAAGAAAAAACTGTCATTTTCTTTCAATACCCGCCTTTGTTTATAACATGATAGGCAAGATGGGGCACACCAAATATAACTATCACAAATAGAAATTTCAATTATTTTATTTTTGGAATATGACACGTTTGAATAACTATAACAAATACAAACATACACTTAATGAACATGTTTGTCATGACAGAGAGAGTAAGAGAGAACAATTGAGTTCTTAATAGAAATCCAATGCAATCAAATTGCATGTGCTGCGTATATATCTTTGACACTAACTTGTAATGCTAATTGAAATAATGAAATCAACTGAATAATTTAGTATCAAAAGGGAATGAGTGAAGGGAATTCAATTCAAATTGTTTTATGATTAGATACTAAGAGAATATGATTTGTAGAGTACTGTAAGAAAAAAAGATTTGTTGACGTTTTAACTGAAAAATATGTTGTCCTTCTTTTTGGTATAAACATCAACAAACACTAGTACACTAGAACTTCCTAAGTGGCTGACCGAAGCCGATATAGGCCGCCTACGTATTCCTTTCTTGGGAAGTTAGGTGAAATGTAGTTCGTACATGAAAGGAAAGGATAAATTTTCCTAAGGGTTGACCGAAGCCGACATAGGCCGCCTACGTATCCATTTCTTTGGAATTCAGGTCAAACATAGTTCGTACATGAAAGAAAAGGATAAATTTTTCTAAGGGGTAGACCGAAGCAGATATAAGCCGCTTATGTATCCCTTTCTTGAGAATTCAGGTCAAACATAGTTCGTACATGAAAGGAAAGGATAAATTTTCCTAAGGGTTTGAATTAAGCCGACATAGGCCGCCTACGTGTCCCTTTCTTGGGAATTCAGGTCAAATTTAGTTTGTACATAAAATAGAATTTCCTAGGATAAATGGCCCTGAATACTATTATCCATCTTACTAGGATAGAAATAAGAACTTCTATGGATGACATGGCATTTTCATTGCCTTTGTCTTGATAGAGCGAAGGATCAATTATCAATTTCCCTTAGTCATTGCCCTCCTAGTTAAGCACCTCAGTTTTCTCTAGATTAGGCTTCTTTGATTCTCTAACTCTTTGACTCTTCTGTTGACTTTTCTAAGGCTATTGTCTCTCATTCATCATTATCTTGCTTTTTGACATGACATGACAATGACAGGTTTTAAGTTATTGTTGAACTATGGGTGACGAGTCATGGGTGGAGTGGAGGTCCAATTCAACAATGTTTTCTCTAATTAATCTTCCATGATCCTGGTTGTCTTGGAAAATTCTTCCCTCGTATTTTCCTTATCCCATCCTCGAGACCATCATTTACAAGTTTGAAAAATGATTGGTAGAGTCCAGTTTTACTACTAGTCATTTTTCTTTTCCTGTAATAAAGCTATAGTCAAGAAGGGGATCTCTTATTCGTTTTGATCTAGTAAAGTAGAGCCATTTTGTGCCAACACAGAGTAGTTCTATTACCTACAAAGTAAAAATAACTCAAAGGCTGACGTGTTAGATTTCGTTAGTAATAAGGAAAGCAAGATAATAAGGTAGGAAGTAAACACAGAGTTTTTTCTCATCTCATACAAATTGATCCATGAAGTAATGATGACTCGAGAATTTCAATGAACAGGATTTTTCTCAATGATATGGATAGGTGGAATTCATCAGGAAGGCTCAACTTTTCTACTTTCCAGCCTTATTACTACTTTCAAGAAAGTGGAGGACAACAGAGCTTTTGGAGATATGGGTCGGATCGAAAGGCTTCCAACGTATCTCATGGAGGAGAAATCAGGCCATACATAGTTTGAAAATATAATGTCTTCTTCTGAGTCCATAGTCAGTCTTCTTGAAATAGTAGCGAGCTTTTAGGAAGTTTTAAGAATGATTACGGTCTTTGTAGGAGACTTGGAGTATGTTTGGTCGGATTTTTTTATAATGGGATATATTTGCCTAGAGGTGCACTATGGAAAATAGGATTGGATCAATTTGACTTTGATTCGAATCAAGATAGAACATATAAGCACATAAATAGTTATATCACCCAAGCATATTGTAACAAGCGTTCATCCTAATTTGGTGACCCTTTTGAGCCAAGGGTTGGCCTAACGTACTTGAAGGACGTATATGCTTTTTAAAACCAATCCATTATCCTCCGAAAAACCTTCATAGATGTACATAAATGGCATAAATGCCTACAAAAGTTGCACAAAAAGGATATAATTTTTAGGGAAAGGAAAAACTAACATGCGAAAAAGAACAATGTCCCAGGCAGGGGATAGGAAATACTAGTTCCAGAATGCTTTTCTATCGGCCTTCTCCCTCTTAGCTTTCTCCAGTTCTTGTCATTGGCGATATTCGTTGATGATCAAGAGATTTTCATATAACTATGCTCTAGATGCAACCGTCCAATCGATCAATTTCTTTCTTGGCTTGATTCAATTCCTTCTTCAATTGGTGTGTGATTGAGGCATCCAAAGGATAATGGATTGGATTAAATAAATATATATTTCTTCGACACATAATGATTCATCTATAACTGACTCAGGTTCAATAGAAGGAGGGCAAGTTTTCTAATGGGCCCAATACCTCCTCGGGTATTGGATCGTCTTAGGAATATGCCTAAAATAGGGTTTTGGTTTCGCTCTATCCTAGGTGTCTAGAGTGGGTTTGAACCAAGTTCCCAAGTGAATAACTTGGATTTAAAAATACTAAAGGCCATCAGATGACTCATGTGCTAATAAATCGTTGTATTTCCAACACTTTATTTGGAGTTGAACAACAGGGGCCGGGATAACCACGAAACCCCAAAACAATTTAATTATCAATGCGGGATTATGCTATGAGGTGCAATAATTAAATTTCGCAAAATCGAAACATATAAACACGTAAGAGATTAAAAAGTTAATCAAAAGATGAAATCAAACATTTGGTTAGAACCTTGTTCAAATCCCCAGTAGAGTCGCCATTTTTGTTTGGTAGAAATTTTGACTTTTAGAGCCGCCACTTAATTTTTTAAAAGGAATTAAGAAAACCTTTATAAATTACTTTAAACAATCCAAAACAAAAAAAAACTGTTTAAGTTTTGAAATTCTAGGTAAGCGATTCCTATTAACAGTTTAGGAAGGTTTTTAAGACACCCAAAATGTCTGCTAACTTGCGGTTATCTGGACTGTTTGAAGACTATCTTTGACTAACTTTTAAAAAAGAAGAAGTTGTGTTTTTAAAAAGAAAGTGATTTTAGAAAAAGATTTGTATAAAAAAGTAAATTTTGAAGACTTAGTAGAGGATTTAACCAAGTCTAAGCAAATGAAAAGAAAAATAAGCACATAAAAGGGAAAAGGGAGAAATTAGAAGATTTAAGCCACTAGGCCTAAACCAATAAACCTGTCCTAAACTAATTTGAGATTTTTGCCCATCATCACCTGTCATAATCTATATTTTTGAGACCTTTTTTTCCCATAATCTGCTTCACCTATATTAAAATACAACTTTGGCTTCGAGGCCCAAATAATGAATAAATAAATGGCTAAATGAAAAGAGGACAATAATAAAGATCGAGACTTTTCAAGTCTCCTAGCGACCTCATCAATGGGTTTTGACCCATTTTCCTTCTTCATCTATTTTCTAGCACCTACACACCATATAATGGACCTTGGGTTTAAACTTCGAACTTGACTCAAAGAGGTGAGCCTCATTGACCCATTACGAAGTGCAAGAGGAGAGGAGTCCATTTGAACTCGAGATATTTTTTCCATGCAAAGAAAAGATAAAGAAATTAAAATACGCTCAAGGCATAATAGTTGCATATTTCAAAGCAAAAGAAAATATCAAGAATCACTTTTTGAATTACAATGATATGCACACTTGCACACGTATGACAAAAGTGAGAGTCAATAGATAAAATGCAAAGCAAAGACATCCACTTGCATGCCTCGTGATTTATGTTCATATTAAGAATGAATAAAGGTAAAAGGAAGACGGCCATATTCAATGAATTAATGTGAGAAACAAACAATGTAAGCTTGCAAAAGTAAAGGGATGAGGAAACAAGAAAAAATACTCATGACTTCTAAAATTAAACAAATATTGACACTAATCCATATAACAAAAGAGAATAAAGGTTAACTTTTCGAGAAAGAGAATCTTTAAATTTCAATTACGGCGACATTAATGAAAATTTATACATATAAATTACAACCAACATTTTATGAAAAAACATGTAACGACCTATGTTTTATATTTTTAAGACATCGTTGATTCTCTTTTGATACTATGAATAAAAGAGAGACATGAATCAAGTCTTTACACACACAAAGAGCACATATAACAATCCGGAGTAAGAAAATTAGAATAAAAGTTTAGCATCTCTAAAATTGAAATATCGTTCAACAAGCATACTATGCATGAGTCAAAAATATCCAAATAATTCTATTTAGTCACAAAAGTCCGAACTTTCTTATCATTTTGACAAGACAACATGCGAACAAAAGAGAAATAAACATCTTGGATGGAAAATAAAGCTAGCACTTCATCTCTTATATGAGGATTTTGAAATCTATTAAAATAATTAGCAAGCAAATGACAAATTCTTGACTTAACTAATTACTATTTTTATTAAGGCGAAACAAACAATAATAATTATTTTTCCAACATAAAAGAAACAACTTTACATGCTAAAACAAACATATTCGCCAACAACGAATTTAAACAAGGCATGAGTTCGTATGTTGAGCATAGATCAAAACTTTATACATAATAATCAAAGAATAAAATCAAAAGGAAAAGCAATCAATATTAACTATTCTTTTCAACATAAAGGAAATAACTTTACATGTTAAAAACAAACATATCTGCCAACAATGAGTTTAAACAAGACATGAGTATCTTTTCAAATAAGATCTAAACTTTATCCAAAATAATCAAAGAATAAGGTCAAAAGGCAAAACGACCAATATTAACTATTCTTTTCAATATAAAGAAACTAACTTTACATGCTAAAAACAGATATATCCACCAACAATGAGTTTAAACAAGACATGAGTATGTTTTTCAAGTAAAAATCTAAATTTTATCCAAAATAATCAAAGAATAAAGTGAAAAGACAAAAAAATCAATATTAACTATCCACCAACAATGAGTTAAACAAAGTATAAATACATCTTTTAATCAAAGATTGTAACTTTATCTATAATAATCGAAGAATAAAGTCAAAAAAAGCACATACAACTATTGCTAGCTCATTTTTATATCATGAGCATGGAAATAATTAAAATATCGATAACACAACGTCCTATGGCCTTCAAGGCTATCTACAACAAACAAAATTATAACTACGAACTACGAAGAAGAAAAAAAAATGAAAAAGAAAATTATAATAAAACTAAAAAAAGGAAAGGTGTGTTTACCTTATTGGGGGAAGCAAAATGAGACTACGAGCTTTGTCGGAATCAACAACTACCGAAAAACGTCGCCGGCAACTTAAAAATTTTGATTAGCCGACCAACTCCATGAAACAAAATTTACTAAATAAATATAACTAATTTGCTCAAAAGGATTTTTTCACCTTTCTAGCCTTTTTTTTTTTAACTTTTCCACCACACTTTCTACCAAAGTAGCGGTAATATTTATAGGAAAGAATGGAGTTTTAATTCTTTCCTCCACCAATGTGGGAGAAAAGTATTAATAGGAAAGGATGGGGATTTCTTTCTTGTCATCCACCAATGTGGGAGAAAAGTCATTTAGGATATTTTTGGAATTTTAAAATTGAAGATAAGGTGAGGTGGAAGATAATGTGGTGAGAAATTGTACCATGTATTACAATTTTGAATTTCAAATTGAGAAAGCACAAAGTTGGGGGGAAATAGTACAATGCAGTACAATTTGAAATTATTTTTTTGTGGGAATTGGGTATAAGTTATGATAATTTTTGAGAATTCTGGGGTTATTTAAAATATAACCCCAATTGAGATTTAAAATTTAGCCATATTCATTTAATTTTGACCAAATTAAAAATCAATTGACGGATTGCATTGCAATTATGGCCAATTTGATTTCAATTATGACCAAATTTAATAGAATGGCTAAATTAAATTAAAATTTGATACGAATTAATACTTCTTTTAATCCCGGGCTTATTGATTTAATCGAATCAAATGCATATTTATTCAAATAAATTATATTTAAATCAAGATTTTAATCATTATATTTATTTTTAAAATAATCCCTAATTAAAATCCAATATTTCATAGAATAAATATTTAAGTAATCAAATTATTTAATCTAGTATAACTGAACACGATAATATATAATCACTACTTAAAATGACAAAATTATGTACAAAAAATATTTTTAAATTTTTTTATTCAGATGAAATAAATATCTCAATTTTATTAAAAACCGAAGAAACTCAGGATTAAATTTAATCATGAAGGGCAAAAGTTAGGTGTCAACATACTCAATTTAGATTCAAAAAGTACAAGTTGAATCCCCAATTGACATCTCAAAAATCTCTTTTTATGACAGATTTAATATATAAAGATATTCCCTTGACTATTTGCTTCTTGATTTTTTTTGTTTGGACTCAAAAAGGTAGAAATCAAATCTCCAATAGACATATCGGCAAAATATTTAATCATGCGAGTTTGATTTGTAAAGATATTCCATTGGATATTTTCTTTGTTATTGCTCAATTTGAACTATATAAGACACAAATAGATTCTTCAATAGACATCCACAATCTCTTTTCGGAAAATATGTCTTCCATGCATATTTTTATTAGGCTTTGTATTCTGCTGTAAGTGTTGTTATTTGTTGCCTGAATTATCTGTGAACCAGGTAAGATTATGGCCATAATGGTACCGTCCTCTATTGTGTCATAAATTCCTCCTCTCCAACCATATGATGACATGCCTTTGTGGAGATATTATTCATGTATCAAAGAATTATATTATAAATTTTAAATAACTCACACTCTTGACATACAACTCATGGTCCTTAACAGTCTGAAGGACAATTCGGCAGTTATTGACATGATCTTCCTCACTCTTGCAGTAAATCAAAATATCATCAATGATGACTATGACAAACAGGTACAAAAATTGACGAAACACCCCATTTAAAATATCTATAAATATTGCAGGGGCATTAGTCAGTCCGAAGGATATGACCAGGAATTCATAGTGACCATATTGGATTCAAACAACTGCTTTTGGAATATCAGCCTCCCTAACCTTCAACTTACGATAACCCGAACGAAGGTCTATCTTAGAGAAATATCAACTAACCTAAAGCTGGTCAAAAAGATCATTAATTCTGAGAAGAGGGTACTTATTCTTGATTGTGGCTTTATTCAACTAACGGTAATCTATACAAATATGGAGGGAGCCATCCTTCTTATGCATAAAGTGTATAAGAGCACCCAGGGAGAGACACTAGGACGAATGAAACCCTTATCAAGGAGATCTTTTAACTGCTCTTTTAAATCTTTTAACTTCACCGCGGCCATTCTATACAGCAGAATAGAAATAGGCTAAGTATCTAGCTATAGGTCACTACCAAAATCTATCTCCCTATTCATGGGTATCATAGGAAGATCAACAGGAAAACACTTATGGGAATTCATTAACTACTAGAACCGACTGGAGGGAAGAACTTTCAGTGCTAGAATCTTTGACTCGAACAAGATGATACAAACAACCCCTAACTATGAGCTTACGGGTTCTAAGATAAGATATGAACTTTTCTTTAGGTGCATAAGGGTATCCCTCTCATTTTGTAACTGGCTTATTTGGTAAACAAAAGGTGACCTTCCTGGTTTTATAGTCTAATGTACCATAACATAAATGGAGCCAATCCATTCCTAGTATAGTATAGAAGTCCACCATATCAAGCTCTATAAGGTCAACCATAGTATCCCAATGCAAGACAGACACCACACAATGTCTATAAACTCTTCTAGCAATAATATAGTCATCAATAAAGGTAGAGACAGATAAAGGTTCATAAATATATTTGGACTCAATACCAAAACTAACTGTCAAATAAGTGGCTATATAAGACAAGGTAGACTCGGGATCAAGCAATACATAGACATCAAGAGAGAAAGTTTGTAACATACTAGTAACCACATCTGACGTAGCCTTTGAGTATTGACGTGTAGATAAAGAAAATAGATAATTATGACCCCCTCTTTAGAAGAAGCAGTACCCTTAGGTGGAGGAGCAGTGAAAACAGTTTGGGACTTTGCGCCTCTAAAATTTGCTTTAGCTAAGGGACAGTCCCTCTTGAAATAGCCTGGCTGACCACAGGTATAGCACAAATGACTACCATAATGGAACTTTCATGGGTGATTCTTCCCACATAAGCTATAGCGAGGGTGTAACCTAACAGGCTGAGTTACACTTCCCTGGGGATGGGTGTCTTGCATCCGAGGTCTAGCACAAGAATGAAACCTCTGCTCACCAGGAGTTCTGGGTGCAAGTGCACTAGCCGATGACTCACCATTATTCCAAAAAAATTTCTTAGACCATCTCTTTCCCTATCTGTTATCCTATTGCTGGTCTTTTTAGAATGGGACAAGGCCCTAGACCGGACCATGAAACTGACTGAAATTAACATATGGATAGAATGAATTTCAAAGTAAGGGAGGCTCACCAACTCCGAATGACTAAGAGGAATCTACTATTGAGCTGGGCCATGAGACTCTGCCTCAGAACTTTTATTATAAGGGTCAATACTTCAAAAGTATTGGTACGCAGAACAATCCAAAATTAACATATATTTCATGTAAAAATAATCGAGAGAATTTCGAAATCAATTTTGCATAATATAAATATATAAAAACACAAGGAAATAATTAAAGAGCTTCAAAACATTCTTGTAAATAATGGAATCAACACTTTGCTTTAGTTCTGAGCTAGATGGTACACCCTACAAATATGATTACCCACGGGGTATATGGGTCCACCCTTTATGTCACAGGGTCATCGCCAATGTGTAATTCATATTTTAGGACATAAGAAACCCGTGTTGACAATTTCTAGCATTGAGCCCTTTCACATCAGTGCCTTCTCCAAGTAACCATCTAACACTCTTTAAGCTCATTTTTAATTCTTTAAAAACCTTGCTTCATGCTTATAACATTATTTGTTGTCATGTTAAGGGCATTTCGTAATAGGTACGGTCATACCTAGATCTTGCAAGCCATATTATATCATAACATATCCACAGCTCTTCTCATTGAAAAATATGTTAATGACCACCAAAAGATTTAAAAATCACATGAGAGTTCTTATTTCAAAATTAAAGCACATGAAAACTTATGTAAAAACACTCTCCTTTAAGACTTTAACATAGGGTGGCCATCTTTTTCAGCAACCACATGCAATTATTTCCTTTAACTCAAAGAGCATCTAAAAAATAAGAAAACACTCTCATTGGATCGTAAAGCAATGCCAAACCATAGATGATAGTAAAACATTTAAACTCAATCTTTTAATGATCCGCATGAATTACCTACAATGTGTTAAGACAATGGACTTCATCATGAGAGAGAGAATTTCGTAAATCATGCTCTCATATCAATTCTTGAAACTCATAAAAGCCCTTCTTTAGATAAAACTGTCTTTTCACTATTTTCTTCAATTTATTATTTAATTATTATTTATTAACTAGACTCCTAAAATATATGAGACTCCTAAAATATATGGAAAGAGAATCAATTAATATTTTTCTTTGTACTAATCAATTAAAAAATACTCCTGAAATACGATAGAAAAATACTCCATAGAAATTTCTATATATTGACCTATTTTTTCTACACAAACTTTTCAATTAATTCCTTCCAATAATTTAGCCTCGAAGAATTCTCAAATTTCAAATGAAGATCATCACCACTGTTGTGCTTAAGCTAGATTTGCATGGTGAAGAACATGCTAGAAAGGTTGAACAATCCATTCGTCAATTTAAAGGTAATTCATTTTAATTAATTAAACATCATTATGTGCATATTAGTTAACAAGAAAATTTTGATAAAGATTAGGTTTAATCAAAAGATGAATGTCGATCGACTTAACAAACTTTTTAGTAAAGGTTAGTTTTAGTTAAATAAATTCTCCAAAAGATGTTTAATTTAATTATTGTATTTATCTTTATTATTTAAACAAATATCCTATTTAGTGTAATATTTAAATTCAATAAACTGAGGTACACACGTGAGGCACGTACACCTAAACTAGTATATTTACATACATATACACACTTAGTTAAGGGTGGCTTGGTTGAGAAGAAGGTATCCCGGGATTAGTTATTCGGAAGTAAGTTGTACCAACAAGTATATGTGATAACCTATCCCATCGCTATGGTATAAATAGTGGGATAAATAATTCCGTAACTAACTAATACCTCTAACCAAAAACAGGATAAAATAATCTTGAATTTTACCCCTAAATTAAAATACCTTATACCTCACATCAAACGACTCTTTAATACATATAATATTGAAATAACAGTTTTAAAAAAAATAACATTAAATTTTGTGACAAATTCATAAAAAGTGTTATTTTACTTATAATGTAATAAATTTAAATAAAATATTATAAATAGCTAGGTTAAAAATATAACCTAAATTTGATATGTTATTTCTAACAAAGATAATAAAAACCAACGGCACAATCAACTAAGTTACCATATTTGAGAAGACACGTTTCGTAACTATCACGTTTTGGAACTAAGTTACCATATTTTAAAAAGACTTTATAAATCTTGCCTATATATTACTTAGCTAATTTACTACTCACTTCACTTTTAACTTTCTTCCACTAATCTCGTAGGTAGGGTTTGATTACTAGTTCTACATTGCTCTTACATACTAAGGTTTTGTTTCTCAATCAAAGGTTGTCGTTGCCTCGAAGAAGATGGCTTGGTGCGGTAGGAAGAGGAATTTCACTCATGTTTCCGATAGTTGTTCCTATGATATTGATAACGTTGTGGTGCTGGAGAAAGATATTAAAAAACTGCACCGAGCCACGATATTGAAGAAAAGATTTGCTAATATAATCACCAAGTCGGAACAAATAATTAGTTGTTAAGATTTTGAAGAAGAAAAGATGAAGAAGAAGAAAGAGGATTGGGAAAAGCAGTTTCAGGAATTAGAGAAGGGAAAGTTAATGAGGCAGTGCCAAAGAGAAAGAGAAGCTGCGAGGATTGCTGTACAAAGCATTAAAAGGACAGTTGAATTTGATGACGGTTTGAAAGCGGAAAGAGAATTTTTGATGATGATCAGCGCTGTCTGAAATTAACATAATATCTCGGGAAATTTGGGTAAATAATCGAAAAAGCAAATTCTATATTTAACAGGCAACTTGAGAACAATTCAAGTTTACAATATGTACTTAGATTTTGTAATTGATCTTAATACGATGCCTTCGTGTATATATGTTGCCTAATAATAATAATAATAATAATAGTAAATGGGTTTCATATTATTTTTTTGTTTGTCTGGTTATTGGTTCAGTTCCAAAAGTTGTTAGCTTAGTTTCATTACTACATATTGCTCCCTCTTGAGATTTAATTTATGTATATCAAGAATTCTAAAAAAAAAAAAAAAAAAAAAGCTGCTAAGGAGTTGGACGACAAGCTCCTCGCAACATCGACCGAAGAAGTACATGGAGTGCCTTTCCCGATTTTCAGCTTCAAACACTCACAGAATAAAAATCAAATCTGACCGTAGGAATGTCTAAATGTTGAATGACTTAGTTCTGGATCGGCTAGACTTGTATTGCTGCGTCATATCCAAAAATCAATGTCAAATTCCTTCTGTATTGGTGAGAATCAATTTTTGAAGTTGATGCTATAAGCTGTCATGTCGTGGCTCCAGATTGCATGTTCGTGATCACTCCTCTTTGCTTCTTTTTTTTATTGTAGGTTCATGATAAATACAAGTGGTGTCGATATCACACCAAGCCTATACAAACATTGTCCGGATGATTGGTCAGGAACTACTTGAGGCATCATTTTTCGAGTCGCAGTTTTTAATGAGCAACAACTAAGTGCTTCACCCATTTTCTCAAGGATTTGGCCAGCAATATTCCCTGTCATGATTTGGAAATGGACACTCGGAGCAACTCTTTTTTATCCTTGGCATGAAAATTTGTGCCTATTTCCTTAAATCTTGGAATAAAAAACTCCTTGCATCTCGGCATAGAAGATCAATGGTTGAAAACCAAATTTCATGCTATTTGATATCGATATCAGCTATGTTGAACTAAACTGATGTGTTTCTCCCAATGTTGATCATGACAAATCGAAGCATCATGCGTTTGGTACCGACACTTATCGCCAGATTGAAGTTTCATGTAATTGACATCAATCCGCGTAGAATCGAGAAACATCATCCGGTCAACACCGTAGATGTTTTCCATCTTCATTTTTTTATAGGTTTATGCAAATGGTCTTGATGTCATACCAAAAAGGTAGACATGATTGATGTTGAACCATTTAGTTCACTACTTCCTTACTACTTGATAAGAAAGTGACTTGGAATGATCTGATTTCATCCTTGAAGACGCTGAAAGTTTTCCATTTTAGCTTCAATGAGCATATACTTGGTGTCATTCTTGCGACCTTGTGATGATCAAGTTTTGAGTGTCTGCATTCCATTGTTGCAAAGAAAGTATATGGTGCATCTCATCCGTGGGGCTCGACGATAAATAGTCTTCGAGTAAGAGAATCTCATTCTTTTCACAGAGCACGAATGTGGTGTCATCTAGATTGATAATATTGACTCAGGGAGTAGCCTTTTCTAACTTTGGTGAGCAAGTACTAGGCAGACGTCCACAAAAATATTTATTCTCTGATGGGAGAACAAAAATATAAGTTGTTTAATTCATACAAATGGAATTCAATGTTCTGATATGTCTATTTTATCAGCTTTGCACAACGTCATGATAAATTCTGTATTTTGATGTAGGAGTATCGATATTAGGAGCCATTTTTTGCATTGGAAACTAGACTCGTTGAGCTATGTATTATACAAAAATCACAATCATATTGCACCCAAATCATCCCATATATTGCTCCAAAAATGGCCTTATAATCTTGGTTCGCTACTTATTTCAGCTTTGCGCAGCGTCACCATAAATTTCATATCTCGACGTGGAAGTATCAAAATCAGGTACCATTTTTTGCATTAGAAAGTAGATTTGCAGAGCTACGTATCATGCTGAAACCATAATCATATTGCATCCGAATTGTCCCAGGTATCGCTCCAAAAATGGCCTTTTAATCTTGGTTCGCTAGTTATTTCAGCTTTGCATAGTGTTACAATAAATTCCATATCTCGACATGGGAGTATTGGAATCAGGTGCCGTTTTTTGCATTAGAAAGTAGATTTGTAGAGCTACGACATACATAAAAAACCACACTCAACGCCCTTATGAATTTTTACTGATTCTTCATCAAAATCAGCTTAGTTCAGAATCTATGACCTATTTTGCAACTTTGAGCGGCTATGATGAAAAATTCATAACTTGGCATAAGAACCTTTGAATCATGAGCCTTTTTTTTATTGCGAAGAAGTCTCTAAGATCTACCACATATGTCATAATTATGTGAACACCTATACGCACTACTAAAAAACCCGAAAAAACTGACCAGACAAAACCGACAACAAAAAGTGGTCAATTTTTTAATTATTATTTAATTTTTTTATTAAAAAAAGAGATCGCAGGTGGTCACTTTATTATTATAAAATATCAAAATTAAATATTACAGTAATTTTTATATTAATTATTTTATATTTTAAAAATTAAAACTTTAAAAAAATAAGAAAACCGACCACTTTTTTTAAAAAAAATTATTTAGGAATATTTTCAAAAACCAGCCACAAGTGGTCTGTTTTTAAAAATTATTTTTTGATTAATTTTTTAAATAATCGACCACCTGTGGTCGGTTTTCTTCTTTTTTTTAAAAAAAAAAGAAAATATTTTTAAAACAGCGGCCACTAGTGGTCGTTTTTTTATTTAAAATAAAAAGAAATTAATTTTTAAAAACTGACCACTTGTGGTAGGGTTTTATTGAAATTCCAAAATTAAATTAAATTTAAAAAAATGACTACTTGTGGTTGTTTTTAATTTAATTAATATCAATAAAATTTTTATAAACCAACCACATGTGGTTGGTTTTTGATTTAAAAAAGATAAAAAGTAAATATTTATTTGTAAAAAGTAATTATATCCCATATATAATATTTTTATTAGTAAAAATAATATATTAGATTATATAATATAATTATTTTTATTAGTAAAAATAATATATTGTATTACATATATAATATAATATAATATATTTACTTTATTAAAAAATAATCTAATTTATTATTTTTAAAAATCATTCTGAATACATGTAGTAAATAACCAATATAATAATAATAATAAAAATCAATCAATATAACGTGAAAAAACTCACACTAAAAGTATATCAAGTATAGTATACAAATTAGGTATAACATAATCTTTATCTTTTACTTATGTTTCAATATATAAAATAAATATTTTCCTTTATACATACGTTAAATGTCGTTAAACATGCATAATATTTATATAATGAATATGTGTATATAAATATCATACCATTGGGATAGACCATTGAAAACTGTTGTATACACATTTGAAAGATGAAAATTGATCTTTATGTTACGTATTTGAAAGGTGAAGTTTAGAGTACGTATTTACAGTCATAATAATGTAATATATAACCGATAATTCATCAGAATATAATGAACGTGTTCTATTATAAGGTAATGTACTTGTGGATGTGATATATATAGTACGAATTCAAGAGTTTATATATATATATATATATATATATATATATATATATATATCCATCTCTCTCTCTCTCTCTCTATATATATATATATATATATATATAGAGAGAGAGAGAGAGAGTGAGAGAAAGATTTATATATGATGTAGTGATCGATTGATGAACGATGTAGTTAAAACATAGTACTTGTGTACGTATGTGTGATATATAGTACGTACTTAGAACTTGATATAGTCGATAATGCGTATATATGTGTGTATGTATAAGTATATATATATAGTATATACATAATATACAGTGAAGGTATACTAATGACATAAGATAATATAATCTATAATTAATTCGAGTATTTGTGAAATACGTTGTACATTATTATGGGATAGTAAAATCGTGTATGTGATGTTTATTGTACGTATTTTAAAGCTGATAGACAATTGAATATATGTATATGTACGTATATCTCGTGTAGTGACGTATGTAATAATCGAAAGCTAGATAACTAAATCATTATATCAAACTATTGAGGAAGTCGATATACTATTTTCGATCAATGTAGACACGCGTATTTTTTTGAAGTGGTAATAACGTAAGACTAGTATTACGAGGTATATGCATGAGAGGGGGAGAAAGGAAGTAGGGGAGGGGTATTATCACGTTGTATTGCGAGCAAGGTATATATATCAATAAATTTAGTAAATTACGATAAATTTTTGGTTAATTAGCTTTTAATTATGAAATTGTATATATATAAATATATAAAATATCGTAATTCACAAAATTCATTGATATTATTATATTACTGAGGAAATATGCTACTCCTATTAATGTATTGATAAAATAACCAAGTATCTAATTTGTACATATACGCATTGCGTTAAATATGATGATAACATAATTAATTATATGATTTAATCATTTTATTAAAATTGAGCACATGTGATTGTTTTTCGATAATAATTATTATAAAAGTAAATAAAACACTTATATTTTAATTTGTGATCATTTTTGTAAAATTTTATATAACTTAATTAATTAATTAATATATTAATTTATTTTTTTAACTAATTTTTAATTTTTTAAATAATTTAAATATATATATTTTTAATAATTCACGAAAACCGACCACTTGTGGTCGGTTTTTGTGAATTATTAAAAAAATATTTTAATTAAACCCGACCGGTCCCATAGGTTTTAAATATTATAATAGAAAAAAACCACAAATCAAATATCCCCCCTCCCCCCCCCCCCCCCCACAAAAAAACCCGATTCTCACATTCTCCAAATCCTCAAATCCTCTAAATCCGCAAATCTACCTCCATTGCTGCCGATTTTCGCCGCCTCAAGCTCCGATAAGTTCCAAAAACTTTAACTCTTTGTTTTTCTTGTTAGATACTAGCTAAAGGGTCAAATTTATTATGTCTTGGTAGTAATTTCAGTTAGATCAAAGTTAAAAAAGTATTTGTTGTAGTTATTATGCTTCATTACATAATTTTAGTTAGTTGAAAGTAAAAAAAGTAATGAAAATTTCGTTTTAGTTAGTTGAAGATTCAATTTTAGTTTAAGAAATATCCTTTTAGTTAGTTCAAGATTCAATTTTAGTTGAAGTAATTTTCTTTTAGTTAGTTGAACATTTAATTATAGTTATTATGCTTCATTACATAATTTTAGTTAGTTGAAAGTAAAAAAAATAATGAAAATTTCCTTTTAGTTAGTTCAAGATTCAATTTTAGCTAAAATTTTCACTCTTTGTGTGTTTTAGCAAGTAATTTAGGGACTTTAGAGGTGATTTTAGCAGAATATTGGTGGTTTATTTATGGCGATTTTAAGCTAAAATACGAGAAAATAAGGATACCAAGATATTTGTTATTTTGCGTAATGATCAAGTTTTTTTAATTCTATTAGCCTAATGGGTTGCTTGGAATTTGATGTTACCGTTTGACAAAATTCGAATTCAGGAAAAGGATTGCTTTGCTATTTTTGCAGTGACTGCTTATCTCTTTCACTTTAATTTAGGCCAAGCTAAGGAAAGTTGACTTCTCTCTAATTTGTTATAATGAAGCCTTGTTTTTTTCATATTGAAGTCTAGTGAAGCCATGTGTGGCCTTGTTCGATTCACTAGCATTGTTGTTATCTTCTTGTTATTGTTCATCTTAAAGTCTAGTGAAGCCGTGTGAGGCCTTGTTCGATGCTCTAGCATTGTTGTTCACATCTTGTTGGTCTTGTTGTTGCTTGTTTCTTGTATTGTGAACTTGAACTTGTATCATTTGGTTGGTACTTTCAAGGTGATTTATTTGTTTACAATGTGACTTATTTGGTGACTTAGTTACTTGAAAATGGTTAAGTGTAGGAACTTTAAAGGTGATTTTTTTGTTTAGAATGTAGTTTGATTGGTGCTTAGTCACTTGAAAATGGATAATTGTATGGTCTTTAAAGGTTATTTATTTGTTTAGAATGTGGTTTGATTTGTGGCTTAGTTGGTTGAAAATGGTTAAGTGTAGGGACTTTGAAGGGAATTTTTTTGTTTTGAATGTGGTTTGATTGATGGCTTAGTTACTTGAAAATGGTTAAGTGTAGGGTCTTTAAAGGTGATTTATTTGTTTAGAATGTGGTTTTATTGGTGGCTTAGTTACTTGAAAATAGTTAAGTGTAGGGACATTATAGGTGATTTATTTGTTTAGAATGTGGTTTGATTGGTGGCTTAGTTACTTGAAAATGGTTAAGTGTAGGGACTTTAGAGGTGATCTTTTTTTTTAGAATGTTACTTGATTGGTGACTTTGTTAGTTGAAAATGATTAAGTGTAGGAACTTAAGAGGTGATTTTTTTGTTTAGAATATGGTTTGATTGGTGGATTAGTCACTTGAAAATGATTAAGTATAGGGACGTAGAAGGAAATTTTTTTGTTTAAAATGTGGTTTGTTAGGTGACTTTGTTGGTTGAAAATGGTTAAGTCTAGGGACTTTGAATGAGATTTTTTTGTTTTGAATGGTGGCTTAGTTACTTGAAAACGGTTAAGTCTATGGACTTTAAAGGGTTTTTTTTTGTTTTGAATGTGGTTTGTTAGGTGGCTTAGTTACTTGAAAATGGTTAAGTCTAGGGACTTTAAAGGAAATTTTTTTATTTTGAATGTGGTTTGTTAGATGATTTAGTTGGTTGAAAATGGTTAAGTGTAGGGACTTTGAAGGAGATTTTTTTTTATTTGAATGTAGTTTGTTTGGTGGCTTAGTTACTTGAAAATGGTTAAGTCTTGGGACTTTAAAGGGATTTTTTTTGTTTTGAACGTTACTTGGTTGGTGTTAGTTGAAAATGGTTAAGTGTAGGAACTTTAGAGGTAATTTTTTTGCTTAGAATGTGGTTTGATTGGTGGATTAGTTACTTGAAAATGGTTAAGTATAGGGACTTTGAAGGGAATTTTTTTGTTTATAATGTGGTTTGTTAGGTGACTTAGTTGGTTGAAAATGGTTAAGTCTAGGGACTTTGAAGGAGATTTTTTTTATTTTGAATGTGGTTTGTTTAGTGACTTAGTCACTTGAAAATGGTTAAGTCTAGGAAATTTAAAGAGAATTTTTTAATTTTGAATGTGGTTTATTAGGTGACTTAGTCACTTGAAAATGGTTAAGTCTAGGGACTTTAAAGGGAATTTTTTTGTTTTGAATATGTTTAGTTAGGTGACTTAGTTTGTTGAAAATGGTTAAGTCCAGGGACTTTGAAGGGAATTTTTTTTGTTTTGAGTGTGGTTTGTTAGGTGACTTGGTTGAAAATGGTTAAGTCTAGGGACTTTGAAGAGGATTTTTTTGTTTTGAATGTGGTTTGTTTGGTGACCTGGTCACTTGAAAATGGTTAAGTCTAGGGTCTTTAAAGGAAATTTTTTTGTTTTGAATGTTACTTGGTTAGTGACTTTGTTAGTTGAAAATGGTTAAGTGTAGGAACTTTACAGGTGATTTATTCTTTTTAGAATGTGGTTTGATAGGTGGATTAGTTACTTGAAAATGATTAAGTATAGGGACTTTGAAGGGAATTTTTTTTGGTAAGAATGTGGTTTGTTAGGTGACTTAGTTGGTTGAAAATGGTTAAGTCTAGGGACTTTGAAGGAGATTTTTTTTTATTTTTAATGTGATTTGTTTGGTGAATTAGTCACTTGAAAATAGTTAAGTCTAGGGTCTTTAAAGAGATTTTTTTTGTTTTGAATGTTACTTGGTTGGGGACTTTGTTAGTTGAAAATGGTTAAGTGTAGCAACTTTAGAGGTGATTTTTTTTTTTAGAATGTGATTTGATTGGTGGATTAGTTACTTGAAAATGGTTAAGTATAGGGACTTTGAAGGAAATTTTTTTTGTTTAGAATGTGGTTTGTTAGGTGACTTAGTTGGTTGAAAATGGTTGTCCAGGGACTTTGAAGGGGAGTTTTTTTGTTTTGAATGTGTTTTGTTTGGTGACTTAGTCACTTGAAAATAGTTAAGTCTGGGGTCTTTAAAGGGAATTTTTTTGTTTTGAATGTTACTTGGTTGGTGACTTTGTTAGTTGAAAATCGTTAAATGTAGGAACTTTAGAGGTGATTTTTTTGTTTATAATGTGGTTTGATTGGTGGATTAGTTACTTGAAAATGGTTAAGTATAGGAACTTTGAAGGGAATTTTTTTGTTTAGAATGTGGTTTGTTAGGTGACTTAGTTGGTTGAAAATGGTTAAGTTTAGGGACTTTAAAGGGGATTTTTGTGTTTTGAATGTGATTTTTTAGGTGACTTATTTGCTTGAAAATGGTTAAGTCTAGGGACTTTAAAGGAGATTTTTTTGTTTTGAATGTGGTTTGGTAGGTGACTTAGTTGCTTGAAAATGGTTAAGTTTAGGGACTTTAAAAGGGATTTTTGTGTTTCGAACGTGGTTTGTTTGGTGACTTAGTTGCTTGAAAATGGTTAAGTTTTTGTAACTTGATCCAATTAGTTGAATCTGTTTAATTGCGTAGATGGAACCTGATTATAGCTAGATATATCAATGGAACAATGATAATAGAATGGGTATTAGGGAGGAATTTATTGAATGTATCAAAAGATTTGTTGAACATGCTAAGACACGTGATATATTGACACGTTATCGGGTTATTCGTTGTCCTTGTGTTAGATTTGATGGTAAGGAATATGTTTATAGAAAGGGGTTTCACGAGGACTTTTTATGATTGCATGGTATTCATGGGGATGTTGCGCAAAATAACTTTGTTGTTGGAGAAATTATTAGGTCTGCAGGGCATAATGGATATAAAAATACTAGGATAACCGAAATGGTGCACGATGCTTTTGGGATACAACGCTGGGTTGACTTTAGGAAAAAGTTAAAGATGTTCCTAATAGCGAAGCAGGCAATTTCGACGAAGAACTGTATGCTGCTAGTCATTCTTTGTTTGACTGGTGTTTGCACTCTCGTTTGTCTGTTGCTGTTAGATTATTAAGTATTAAATCTAACTAAAATATTGCTGAAGAAGGAATGGACTCAATGATAGACCTTATTAAAGAGTTAGTTGACCCCGTCTTGGAGGTTCCTGATTCTTTCTACAAGGAAAAAAGATTGGTGTCAAAGTTAGGTCTCTCCTCGGTTAGAATTGACTGTTGTGAAAATGTCTGCATGTTATACTTTAAGGAAGATGCTAAGCTAGAGTTCTACAAGTTTTGTCAGCACTCTTGATATAAGCGTGGTTCTACTAGAAATAAAATTTCTATTAAGGTGATGTATTATTTACCTCTTATACCAAGGTTGAAGAGGTTGTATGCTTCAAACAACTCAGCTCCTCATATGAGATGGCACAGTGAAAATAGAAGGCCCACTGATGTTATGTGTCATCCATTTGGTGGAGAATCTTAGAAGCATTTTGATGCAACTTATCCAAATTGTACAGCTAAGCCATGAAACATTTGATTAGGATTATGTGCGGATGGGTTCTCTCCTTTTTTTCAGTTGGTGGTGCGCCATATTCATGGTGGCCTATATTTATCACTCCTTATAATCTTCCTCCTGAACTGTTGATGACTAGTCCCTATATTTTTCTGAATTGTATTATTCCTGGCCCGTGTAATCCAAAAAGTGAATAGATGTCTACTTGCAACCTTTGATTGATGAACTTCAAATTTTATGGCATGAGCGGGTTGAAACGCGGGACATCTCTCTTAAATAGAATTTCAATCTGCGTTTATATCTAATATGGACTGTTAGTGATTTTCCTTCTTATGGAATATTGTCTGGGTGGATGATAACTCGAAAGCTGGCTTGTCCTTACTGCATGGAAAAAATAAAATCTTTCATATTGAGACCTGTCAGGAAAAATTCATGGTTTGATTGTCATCATTGGTCCTTGCTACCTGATCATGAATTTAGGAGACTCAAGAATGCATTCAGAAAGAATAGAAGGGAACATGATGGTCCACCTCCAAGGCTGTCTTTTCATGACGTCTGGGAAATAGTTTAGGAATGATTGGACAGGCTTGATGGATATGACGTTTTGCATAACTGGACTAAGCAAAGTATATTTTGGGTGTTAGAATATTGGATAGATAATTTACTTACAAATAATGTTGATGTTATGCATATTGAGAAGAACTATTTTTATAACTTGTTCAACATAGTTATGAATGTCACTGGCAAACCAAAGGATAATCCTAAGGTCAGACTTGACTTGCCAGAATATTGCAACTGCACAGAATTACACTTACAGCAGGGCCTAACGGCTATGTTCTTAAGACCAAGGCTAGTTTTACATTCAAGTTGGACGAAAAACATCAAATATCTGAGTGGGTTCAAAGTTTGAAGATGCCCGATGGATATGCCTCAAATTGGGGAAAGAGGATTGATATGACTCAAGGAATCTTGCATGGAATGAAAAGCCATAATTGTCATGTTTTCATGGAACAATTACTTCCAATTGCTTTTATTGGTTTACCTGAAAACATATGGAAACTAATAGCAAAGATCAGTTTGTTTTTCAAGGACTTATGTGCCACCACATTAAAAGAAGAAAATCTGGCGCGAATGAAAAGTAATATTGTTGTTATCACCAACAAGCTGGAGAATATTTTCCCTCCAACGTTCTTCAATTTGATGGAAAATCTTCCCATTCATCTTGAGAAGGAAGCTTAGCTAGGCGGTCCAGTTCAAACTAGGTGGATGTATCCATTCGAACGGTAAGCATTCGCAACATATTTAAATTCATACATATCTTTTTTAAATATAGTAAACATCTAACCTTATCATTGTACAGGGCAATTGGGAAATTGAAAAGGAGTCCCAAAAACAAACATAGGGTGGAAGGATCTACAGTCGAGGAATATCTTTCAAGAGAAACTTCTCAATTTTTTTCATACTACTTTCGTGATGAAGTTGCTTGTTCAAGAAACTGACTGAATCGTCATCAGGACGATGTGAATGAGCCTCATTTACAATCGATATCAATTTTTAATCAATCTGGTTGTAAGAATAAAAAGACCATACCTTGCCACCTCACTCCCATGAAGCGCAAGTCAGCAACTTTGTATGTCATGCTGAATTACCCGAAAATTGAGCCCTTTCTGAAGTAAGGAGATTAAAATTTTAACATATTTTATTTGTTTACTCATTCACTTAAAGAAACTAATTGTGTTTCCCATGTTGGATGTTCAGTTCATTTAAGACTCAATTCCACGAAAATCAAGTGTATGCATCCTTTACAACATGGTTTAAAAATTAGGTTTATAGGTGCATTAATATTTCTACAAAGTTTAAACATTTACACATTACTCAACTAAAATATATATATGTATAATATTTTTAGGTACACCATTCACCAAATGTAGCCGCATACGATCAACTCTTGAGAGATATTTCTTTGGGTCCATTTAAAGCTAATCCAATGTCCCAATACAAAGTAAATGAGTTTAAATTTTCCATAGAACATCATTCCAAAACAAGGAAAACAAACAATAGTTGTGTTTGGGTTAAGGTTAATGATGATGTTGATTATTTTGGCATCATACACAAGATCTTAGAACTGGAGTATGCTAGTTTTCTAATAAAATAAATTGTCCTCTTTCCATGTAAGTGGTTTGATCCAAGCACAAGAGGCACAATAGTATATATGGAGCATAACATCATTGAAGTGAAGCACAATAGCTCGTATCCTATTTACAATCCATTTGTTCTAGCACAAAATGCAAAATAAGTGAATTATGCTCCTTATCCGTTGCGCAATGACAAGTCTGATTGGTAGTCTGTAATCAAAACAAAGCCTATAGGCTGGGTGGAAGTTGAGAATGTGCTGGAGACTTCGTATCAAAATGAAATACTGATTGATCACCAGCTAGTGGACGTTGGATTAGTGAACGGTTTGAATCACCCAAAAAATATATTTGAAGAAATTAATATTGCGGAAGAAGATACTGAGTGGGTAGGAGATAAGGAAACCTCCGAAGATGGTGAATGGTTTAGTGGAGAGTCTACAGAAGAGGAGGATTAGTTGTGTAGGTTGTATTTATTATGTGTTGATGTCTTTATGCTTTGTACTAGATATTTACCTTTATGCTTCTTATTTAAGATTGATATGTAATATAGTGTTTTACTTCGTTGTTTCCACTTTTCTATGATTTATATAGTAATAAAAATATTTTTGTCTATATGTCGTGTTGTTGGAGCTATTTGAAATGTGAATTAGTAACTTGAAATTACTTACTTGGAATGTTTTCTTATACATTCATTTTGTGCTAACTAAATATTTGTTAACTTCACATAATTTAGATGGCAGGCAGAGGTGACAAAGTTAAGGCAAAAGTTGATACTACGAAACCAAAAAAGAATAGACAACCTCCACCTTATAGACGACCGACAGACATTTATATATCTGAGGGTCGGTTTGCTGATGCACCAGCACGACCCTCATATTTTAGGTCATCTGAGGATTTGATACCTACTCCTATGTATGAGGGGCCACTACATGGGTCTGCACCGACTCATTCTGCTTCTATGATCGTGCCACCGCCAGTACAGTACTATCGGACAGCCGTTGGCCCCTCCAGACATGTACCATCATCGATACCCTCCTTCAGCAGTCACGCAGCTTCGCACAGTGATTCTACTGGATCTATTGGGTTGTCCAATCTTCATCTTGGAGGCACTCAATCTGGTCCTTCAGATTCGCCCACACCAGTGTATCCACCACCACTTACTAGGCATCCAGGAGACAGAGATGATTCTGGGAGGATTTATCTTGTTCCAGTTGCAAGAGGGTAAGATTTTTAAATATAATAATGTTACTTATTTTTTTATTACTATATTATTATACTCTATGAAATTACTGTTTCATCTTGTGTTGTAGGTTTAGGCTGGATGCTGGATTTGGACAAAAGACGCGAATATACATTACTCGGCACTTCAACAGCTAATAGAACAGCTGACAAAAGGTTCCAGAACTTGACAGGGAGAGAATGTTTGAAGAATTTAAGGTATGAATTAAACTTATCAACTACTTATTAGAATCTTGTTAGTACAAAAGATTGCATATTATATTTTTGTTGTAGAAATTTTACTGGTGGGATGATGTAAATACATTTTTTATAAAAAAGAACTTTCTCATAAGATGTAGAGCCAGATTTAACGATCTCTTGGATTATGCCCGAAAGTAATTGGTAAAACCTAAGTGGATTCCTAAAGCTGCATGGCAACTGTACCTTCGCCATTTGAGATGCGTAGAATACCAATTGTTGAGTGAAAAGGTAAAGAAAGCCCGGGCATCATACAAGGATAGCTCCCTACATACTGCGGGTGCCAGAAGTACTCTTGCTATAAAGGAAAAAATGGTATGTAACTTTTGAGTGTTAATTGTTTGTTTCTATTTAATTTTTTTTATTATTTGAACATCGATATATAATGTTTTCATATGCAGGAAAAAGATAAGGATAGGCAAGTACCAATTGATAAGCTACTCAAGGATCCTCATATGAAAAAGAAAAAGGACCCAGCTGATGAAGATGTCTGGGTTGAAGCTCGTGCAAAAGTTGTCCATGTAAGAAACAAATTTTGAATTATAATTACTTTAATATTTTTTTACTTTTAGTATTAACTTTACTTTAAATATAGGACAAATATACGCGTCTTTTTGCTGAGTATCGTAGTGTTCAGACTCCTAAAAGTTAGGGTCACCCAATACCCGAGCATGTAGAGGAGGAGTTATGGACATAAGATCTGGGTCCTGCAAATGGAGGCCATTTCTACGGATTCCACACAAATTTTTTTGGCGATAATATTAGGTGTTCGTCCGGCGATGCATACTCTAGCTCTTCAGTTGATAGAGAAACCATTGAAAGACTACAAAATACGGTTTCTCAACTCACTGAAGAGCTTGTTGATTAGAGAGAAAGGTTTGCTGAATAGAGAGAGAGGTAGAGGAAGATCGAGAAGGCAATAACATCACAAATCAAGATGCTGCAGCAGCATTTCAGCTCTTTTATTCAGACTGCTGGGGTTATTCCTCCATATCCTGGTGATGCAGTTGGGGATATGGAAAATGAGGACGAATTTGATGACGGTGACTTTTAGATTTTTGATTTTTGTATGTGTTGTATTTATTATTTAGACATTTTGTTGTTTGAAAGTATTGTTGTAGTGTTTACATACTCACTTTTGTAAGACATTTTGTACGTGTTGAAGACTTTTGAAAGTATTTATGCTTAGTTTTTGGTTGTTGTTATTGCTGTATTGATTTGGTTACTGCTGTATTGGATTGTTGTTGTTGCATTGTGTATTTTGGTTTTGATTTTTATTTTTAAAAAAAAATTCCCAGAAAACCGACCACTTGTGGTCGGTTTTTTAAAATTTTTTCCAAAAAAAACGACCACATGTAGTTGAATTTTCAATTTTTTTCTAGAAAACCGATCTGAGTGGTTAGTTTAATATTTAAATTAATTAATTAATTTAATAAAAAAATCGACCACTTGTGGTCGGTTTTTTTCCTGATATTATTTTTTTCAATTTTAATAAAATAATAATGAATTTTTAAAATGTATATATATTTTTAAACAAACTGACCACTTGTGGTTGGTTTTTAAAAATCTACCTCAACTTTACCAACCACACACTTTGGTCGGTTTTGTTGTCGGTTTTTGGGGAAAACCGACCACATGTGATTGGTTTTTGTGGTTGGTTTTCCCCATTTTTAGTAGTGACGGATTTATACAAATATGTTATCGAAATTCACTTTGCCTTGTTGGTCTCTTCACCTTTGTGCTTCTGTGGTAAACTTAGCAAAGGAATGACTATCCTCATGGGATATCCATGTCAATTCAAAGTGTTATTGCCGTGCTCAAATAATGACACATGATTTTCCTCTTTCTTTTTTCTATTTTCTTTTTTCTTTTTTTTAACTCATACGACTGAACTTAGAGTAAAAATACTCTAAGCTACCTACCTACCTAGGAAGATTAAGTCATAGCATAGTTCGGGCATGATGAGTTAATTTACTCTTTAAAAAAAATTCTTTTTTTTTCATTTTTCTTTTTCTTTCTTTCTTTTTTTCTTTCTTTCACAGTTTAGACTCATGCGGTCCAGGAGTGATATGCAGTTTAAGCTCGTGCCTTAAGGAGCGTTTTGACTTGCAGTTTAGGCTCGTGTTCGAGGAGCATTTTTGACTTGCAGTTTAGTCTCATGCATCAAGGAGCGTCTTGACTTGCCTTCCAACCCTTTGTAATGGAGTACTGTTGAACTTCAGTTTTGTTATTATTGCCCCCATTGGTTGAAGTAGATTTACACTTGATATTGTGTCGACTTTTGAATGTTGAAGTTTCGAAGCCCTTTTACCTTTTTTTATTTTGAGAGCGATCAATGTCCAAGTATCACCCTTCTTGATATTAGAGAAGTCATTATGCATGGATTTTCTTGTTATTTTCTTCATGGTAGGAACCTCAATTGGGTTAAAACTCCCAAATTGCAGCATGATGATTCTCTCACCTTTTGGTGATGCCACAGAGAACATGGATTGTAGAACTCTTGAAATTGATCCTTTTTTATGGTATAGTTCGGCGCTAACATGATTTGAATCAATTGTGTCGCCATCATCGATGATGATTTTTCCCTCTTGCATTAATGTTATGATCTTTTCCTTTACGATGAAGCATTTTGTGGTGTGATGTCCAACAATGCGATGAAATTTGCAATATTTAGGATTGTCGACTTTTTTTGATTCTAAGTTCAATGACTTCTTTGGCTAGTAACTATAAAGAATCCCAGGAACATCAGAGTCGGGGAAAGGATATACCCTTGCTTGTAACTCCTTAAAGGTTAATTAATTTTTTACCTCTTGCATTTGTTGCTTTGGAATTTCCTCTTTTAACTTTTGTATTGTGGAGGCCTTCTTCAAACTCACTGTTGTCTTCATAGATTCCCCAATTTGATCTTTCGATGAGTCTTTGAATTTCATGAATTCTTTCCTAGGATCAAAAGCAGGTGACGTCATTCTATTATTCACAATGCTTAGCTCCATGTCATGAGCCCGCGTAACTAATTCTTCAAAAGTTCAAGGTTTAATTCCTTGGAGGATATACACAAGGCCCCAATACATTCCTTGAATGCAAACTTCAATTGCAGAAGTTTTAGAAAGGTGATCCTTACAGTTGAAGATCAATGTTCACTGCGATTTATGTAGTCCACTATAGGCTCATCTTTACTTTGTTTTGTGCTTTTCAACTCCATCATGCTGACCGTACGATGGGTGCTGTAGAAATGATTTAGGAACTGACTCTCTAGTTGCTCCCAACAATCAATTGATTAAGACTCCAAGTCCGTGTACCAATAAAAAGTGTTGCCTTTCAAAAAGCAAACAAAATGCATGACAAGAAGATCACCATGTGTACCAGCAGTGCTACAAGTCTTAATGAAATGAGCGATGTGTTGCCTTGGATTTCCCTTTCCATCAAATTGTTGAAACTTTGGTTGTTCTTATCCAATTGGCATCGGTAAGCCCTCGATTCACTTATAATACGACTTTGAGTATCCTACGAAACTTTGTGATGGATCTCCATATTGTGCCATGATGGTGTTTGCAATCATATCTTGCAGTTGTTGAACTGTTAGAGTAGCCCCTTAAGCGGATCGATCATCGCAATAACTTTCACTTGTCTTGATAAGAGATTCACCATCAACTTTTTCTCACAGTGTTAGATTATAATTTGACCCTCCAGGATTGTAAAGATCTAACTTGCTCATAAGTCGGGCGATTTGATGATCTTTCTCATCAACGGACTTCTTCAAGGCTTCAATATTTTGCTCCATCATTGTAAACTTCTCGTCCAAGTCAATTGCATCAACCATGAACGTGTTGACTTTTGTTTAAGTTGGAGAATTCACTAAGTTTTCAGATTCTCCAAAGTTTCAGCCAGTTTCAGACGGTTCTTCTGATAACATAGATGCAAAGTTCCCCTAAGGTATTGTAGTTTCTACCAAAATTTGAGATTTTCTCCTTTTTTCATCTTCAAAAAGGTGAAGTATTGGGATCTATCCAAAGAACAAGCGTTTAGATTGCGTTGATTAATGGGGCCAACAAGTTTGATCTCAGTAGACATGGCAGTAGTAAACTTCTTGCACGAAACTTCATTAATTTTTTTGAAGTCCATTGTAGTAGTTGAATTTGTGATTTTTTGATTTGAGGGAGGAAGAGATGAAGAGCAAAAATGGTCCCACTAGGCGTGCCAAAATTTGTTCGCAACAAATTTTCGTTAACGCTGAAAATTAACTGCAAATAAAAATAAAATAAACAAAAAGAATAATTTTATATAAATGAATTTTGCAGGTACAATTTTGTTATCCTCTTGATTCTTCTGTCCTAAGTTTTCTCGTGATTCGAGGGCTTTTGCAGCGTGATTCTCAAATGTAGGATGATTTGAGCCTCTTAGAAATGTGTTTGGATCTCTAGGAATTGTCTGATAGCACTTTATCTTCTCGAGTTGATTTCTGAGCAGAACTCTGTTAGTCAATTCGTTGAAGAGCTGTGTAGTCAATGTAGAAGCTTCCTCCAATGCATGCAGAATGTCCTCCTGTTTTCTCCCTAGAATGTTATGTCACTCCCTTATTTATAGTTGTAGGGGCTAGGCCTATTTGCTTGTGATTGTCTGAAACATATCACTTTACCACTTGGCGCCTTTTGACTGGTTGTTGAATTTGAATGAGATTTCCACATTATTTGTACATGTGGTAGTGTCTCATTGGTCTTGGATTTGTCTGGGATGCCACGTCACTTACTGAGTTTGAGCTTCAAAGTGAGATGGACCTTGATGAGGAATAAAATAGGCTTCTTATTTTTTAAAGCCCAAAATAAGTAGAAAAATGTGGAACAAATTTAAATTTTATATGAATTTGATCCTATAAATTTTATGTGTCTACACTAGCTACAAGCATGGACATACTCCAACTTCCTAAATTTCTACCCTAATCCATAGTCGTCACACCTTTCCATCTAAGGCCATGTCCTCGGTAAGCTACAATAACTGCATCATATCCTATCTAATCACCTCTCTCCAATATTAGTTCGGTCTACCTCTAACTCTCCTTAAACAATTTATCGCCAACTTCTCACACCTTCGTACTGGGGCATCTATGTATCTCCTTATCATATAAAATATTATCTACTACCCTCCAACAAGAAACTGACCAAATTCTGGGAAAACATTGGGAGTCTGCACAAAGTAGTTCAAAATGTCTGAGGTTTTTTGCTACTCATATTCTGACTAACAATACCTATTCAGTCTCCATAAGCATGCCTTTTGGGAGGTTTATTTTAGGAAGAAATGCATGGGACAAGATTCTGAGGGCATAAATAATGGACTTTTGGGAGGTCTACTTTTGCTTTATTAGTATCATGTGCAAGTACTAGTACACAGTCGAAGTTATCTTGACATTTGTGGTCCTATGATATGGGAAGTTCAAGACAAAGTGGTGTTTTAGATTCATCTGCCCCTTGGGAGAACATGATGTTGATATTGAAATACTTATCTGATAGCTTAGAGAGTAGGATATGAGAGAGAGAGAGAGAGAGAGAGAGAGAGAGAGAATTAAAGGAGTCTATTTTGTTGGAGAAAGGATCTCAAGATCACTCAAGAACAAAATATTAGAAAGGAAAAAAGAACTAGCAGGGAAGTAGAATTGCAGCGATTTTTTTTTGAAATTGCAAGACTATTTTCTCCATCTCATTCATCACTGATAAAGATTATAAATAGTCTTACTACTCAACTTAAAATCCAAAAACAAGGGCGCTAACTACACTAAATTGTCACTAACTCAGTAGTGCTTACAACTAACAAGAGAAAATTAAGGAATAAATAACAACTACTCTAGACTAAGTAAAAAGCAGTAAAATGTTGAAAGAAAGATGCAATAACTTTTTTTTTTAATCACTCATTCAACATTCCCCCTTGATTCAAAACCGCTAACACCAAGAAATGACCTAAAGTAGATATGTTTCTGATAGGGCAGTTCTTTTGTGAATATATCTGCTACTTGTTCATTAGTGTTGCAAAAATTTAATATGATCTCTTCTTTTTCCTCGAGCTCACAAATAAAATGCAGGAGAATGTAAATGTTCTTTGTTCTTCCATGAAATGAAGCATTCTTAGTCATTACAATTGTGGATTTATTGTCGCAATAAATTTTCGTTGATTTCTCTTGCTTCTGGTTAAGATCAACCAAAATTCTCCTAAGCCAAATGCATTGACAAGCTCAAGAAATTGTTGCAATATACTCTACCTCTGAAGTCGACAATATAGTCGTTGCTTGTTTCTTCGAACTCCATGTTATTGCACCTGATCCAAGATTGAAACTATTGCTTGATGTGTTTTTCCTATCATCCACTGATTCTCCCCAATCACTATCAATATAGCCTACCAATCTAAAATTTGAAACATCAGAGTACCGAATACCATGTTCCAGTATTCCAGCAATATAGTGTAGAATCATTTTTGCAGCTCTAAAATGATATTTCGATGGATTTCTCATAAAACTTGAAACGACACCCAACAGAGTATAAAATATCTGGACAAGTATGAGACAAGTAAATCAAACCTTTAACTAGAATTCTAAAACTTCTTGCATTAGCTTGCCCAGTACCATCTTCCTGCTGTAATTTTTCATCCATATTCATGGCTGTTGTTGCAAAATTTCAACTGACCAGCCCAAATCTTTTAAGAAGGTCTAATGCATATTTTGTTTGAGAAAAAAATATGTCACCTTCTCTTTGTTTCACCCAAGCCCAGGGAAGTATTGCAACAAGTCCAAATATGTCATCTCAAATCTAACCATCATACTAGATTTAAATTCACCTGCGATAGAGTGAGATGAACCCATATAAATTATATCATCAACATAGAGGCATACAACAAGAAGATCATTGTTAACTCGTTTCCTTAAGTTCAGAGTAGGCTCACTTTCACTCCTTTAAAATCCATTTTGAACAAAATCTGAATTGATTTTTACTATACCAACTATGTGGCACTTGTTTTAACCCATAAAGTGCCTTCCTCAGCTGGTAAACCTTTTTCTCTTGGCCTTTGATTTCAAAACCTTAGGTTTGATCAACATAAACCTTCTTTTCTAGTTTAACATTTAAGAAAGTTGACTTAACATCAAGTTGATAGAGTGACCATTTCAGTTGAACAACCAAGGAAAAAATTATTCTTACTGTTTCAAATCGAGCAACAAGGGAAAATGTCTCTTCAAAATCAATGACCTATTGATGCAAGTATCCTTTCATAACAAGTCTTGTCTTGAGTTTCTGCACACTTCTATCTGCATGATACTTTGTTTTGAATATCCACTTTAAGCCAATAACATTCTTTCCATTTGGCAAGTCGGTGAGATACAAAGTATCATTTCTTGGTATTGCCATTAATTCTTCCTTTATTGCATTCTTCCACTCCTTATTTTCAATTACTTCTTTATAAAATAAATGATTTAAAAAAATTAAAGCAAATTGACAAGATTGATTAGAATATCTGGGATTCTATTTTCTGACTCTTTTTGGTGTTCTGAGTGGAATTGTCTCAGTTGAAGTTCTTCAAGTGTTGCAGATATTTATGGTGTCGTTGCTTGTTAAATTAAAATTGGGGAAGCCTCTTTTCCTTCATTTGAAGAGACTTCAAAGGGTATCAAAATCTCCTATTGTGCTTGTGTAAAGCCCCGAGTCTTCACCTCGAATGCTACACGACGCTTACGACCTCAAAAGATCACAAGCTAACACATGACTGGTACCTGCTGTGAGCACTGAATAATAATATTGAAATAGTGCAGAAGTACAGCTAAAATACCATAAGGTTCTCAAAATACTGATATGAATACTGAATTGCTGAAAAAAACTGAATACTATCTAAGCAAATCTAGTATGAAAGCCTCTAACTATCTGAATATGGATTTGATGGGACACACTCCCAACTAACTCTGACTACTGAACATACTAAACTAATGAAATAAATGAACTTTGTCCTCAAACTATGAGGACTCAACACTGTATCTGCTGTTGATAGTCTGAACTGCTAAGTACGGTCAGGATCCCATGCGTCAGAACCTATGATATAAGATATTATAGTGCAATAAAAAAGAGTATGTGTTAGTACTTTGAATGTACTGGTATCCTAAGTGAGGTAAGGCTGTATGCATGGGTTCATATGCATGAACAATAACTGACTGGGTTATAAAAATGTAACTGAGTAGCAGTACATAACTAACTGAATATGTTGTAGCTCCTGAGTAGCAATGCTACCCGCATACGAGTATACTATATTTGAGATTACACTGAAACTGAGTACTAAGTTCTGATATCTGAGTAACTAATATATAAGGTTAATGATAACTAAATTTCTTATAATTGGGTGACTGTGTCTGATAGTCTAGATCCTGTAGAACTGAACTGAGTTCTGTACTAAGCTAAGTGACTGTGTCTGACAGTCCTAATTTTATAAAAGTGAACTAAGTTCTATACTGAGCCTAAAACTAAAACTGTGGGAGGTAATTATCTAACCGACATGCCTATCTCTAAACTGATTGGGGTCCACCCTATAACCCCAGTAGTTGGAAGGGTGTCAGTACTATGCCATGGGTAATGACAAGTTGTTGAGTCATCCTCATCTGGCAGGTGATCTAAATGAGAATGGTGGTACCCTCAACTGCCAGATAAGGCACCTCATCAACCCTCAACTAGTAGGTTGATGTCTCAACCTATGTTGGGTACGTAGTTCTAGAATGCAAAGACTACTTCTAGGGATTACACCCTCTACTGGAAAGTGAGTCCCCATCCCTGGGTTCACTCGGTGCTGAATTTTACTCCCAACTGATTAGACACTGAACTAGTTTCTAAACTTTACTAGGCTTGACTGAACTTTTACTGATCGTGTTAACTGACTGATCTGGATTGAGTTCAGTGAGTTTGATTGAGTTCTGTACTGACTGAGTACTGCTAATTGTAATATTACTGAGAATATTCTGTAACTACTTTATCTTTCGATCAACAACTAAAATTTTTGGGTATTAGATACCCCAGGACTCGATAGTATGGAGAGTAAAGCATAACATGATCTTGAGAAAATTAACAATGTACACTTTTCCACAATTCATTCATAGAGACATTTTATCAAGCAGTTGTAGAGCAAAAGCTTTTACATGATTGGGACCACATATTGATATGTCATGATTCCACTATTTACTTCACATAGGCCTTCTAGCAAACACTTGGGGAGCATGGATTATTTCACATGATAATGGCTAACATATGAACACCATGAATACAATACTCAATTTCAAATTCAAGGGTTTAACATGCAATTCATATAATTCACCACCTAAACTATTTTAATTTTATGGAAACTTAAAATAAATCATGAATTGAAACCCAATCACTATCATGAATATGAATACAATTAACCTTGAAGCATGGAATTCATGAAAACTCAATCATGTATTTGTAAAACGGAATCTTGGGTTCTATGGGTGAAAGGAACCCATAGATGAACACCAAACATACCTTGATTGTTAATTTCTTAAAGATTGGGGTGAGTTCTTGAGATTTGATTCTTGAACTTTTTCTTGATAGGATTTTATGAAAAGATTGAGAAAATATGCTATTTGGGGATTTAATCCCGTGTTATAGAGCTATTGGGTGAAGGGAAAATGACCCATTTGCCCTTAAAAATGCGATATAAAACTACAGAATTTACCCATACCGGACTAGCCAGGGCACCGCGGGCTCTGGAGCGCAGCTCTGGGCAGGGTACCACAGACTGCATCGTGGGCTCCCCCCAGTACCAGACTGGGCAGGGCGCCATGGGCTAATTGCCCTGAGCCACTATTTTGGAGTTTCAAACATGCCCTTACACTTGTCCAAAAATTCTAAAACTCACCCAAGATGTACTATTGACTTCCTCATTCTGGAATCAACTTAAAAACTAACTTTCTAAGGTTGGGAAGGTTGTAAATAAATTCCTCAAAGTTTGAGGGCTTTAGAAATGACCAAGTACTAACACTTAGCTGAAATTTTCTGAGTCTGGGACCTATTTTGGCATGCTTTAAAGGACTCAAATGATTAGGATTCTGCGGGGTCTTACAATATCTCCCCCTTGGGGATATTCATCCTCGAATGACACTGACTAAGCTGAGAATATTGACAGACTGAACTTATACACTGAATATGAACAACTGAAGCATGATTACATGACTGAAGCTACTGATGCACTATGTTTTTATACTAAACATGCATAGATGAAGTGTGATTGAATTCTTAAGACATGACACATGACTGATCTGTTTCATGAAGGTATGCATAATATGAAAATGTTATGCAACTGAACTGATACAGAGTTTATAAAGGAACTCTGAGCGTGGAACTGAGTAAATTCAAGGAAAACTATTACCTTAATATAAGTCTGGGTTTGCAGAAAAGAGGTGAGTATACTTGGTCTGCATATCTGCTTCTTCTTCCCAAGTAGATCCCTTAACTGACTGATTCCGCGAAAGAACTTTGACCAAAGGAACTTCTTTGTTCCTTAGTCTGCGATTAGATGATCAAGGATTTTGATTGGGATTTTCTCATAAGTTTGACTGTTCTGAACATCTATACCCTTTATAAGGACTACAACTGCCGGGTCACCTATGAACTTCTTTAGCAAGGAGACATGACACACTGGATATACTGAAGTTAAGTCTGAAGGCAACTTAAGCTCGTAAGCTACCTTTTCAAACTGATTGAGAATTCGGTAAGGAACGACATATTGGGGATTGTGTTTTCCCTTCTTAAAAACCTCTTCTCTCTCTTTATAGGAGAGATTTTTATACATATAATCACCAATCTCGAACTCGAGATCTTTTCTTCGCACATCTGCATATAATTTCTGTCGGCTCTGAGCTGTCTTAATCTTTTCTCTGATCAACTAAACTTTTTCTAAGGTATCAAATACCAAGTCAGGCCCTACTATGCCTCACTCACTTCAAACAAACCAATGGGAGATCTATATCTCCTCCTATAAAGTGCCTCAAACAGAGCCATCTGAATGCTAGAATGATAACTGTTACTCTATGCGAACTCAATCAGGGGAAAGTGGTCATCCCAACTGCCCATAAGGTCGTCAAACACTCTTAGCATATCTTCTAAAGTCTGAATGGTCCTTTCTGCTTAACCATCTGTCTAAGGGTGGAAGGCCGTACTAAGGTGAACTTCGGTACCAAAACCCTTTTGGAATTCTTTCTAGAAATAAAAGGTAAACTGGGTACCTCTATCTGAGATGATAGACACTAGGACTCCATATAACTTAACCAACTCTCTGATATAGAGTTTGGCGTAGTCCTTGACTGAATAAGAGGTATGAACTGGTAAGAAATGTGTTCATTTGGTCATCCTACCAATAATAACCAAAATTGAATCATGCAGGCGGCGAGTACGGGGAAAGGCTATCACAAAATCCATGTTCACCTCCTCCCACTTCCAAGTGTGAATATTGAACTCCTGCATAGGTTCACTAGGTTTCTGATTCTTGATCTTGACCTTCTGACATGTCGAGCACTTAGCTACAAACTTTGTAATGTCTTTCTTCATCCCACTCTACCAATAGATTTCCTGTAAGTCGCAGTACATCTAGGTGGACCTTGGGTGAATTGAGTAGCGTGCTCCATGCAGCTCAGCAAGAATCCTCTATCTTACGCCATTTACACATCGCACACAAAGTCTACCCTGACAACACAACACACCATCTTTCCCTTAGGATAAAACCTCTACCTTTTGATCCCTTACTGACTCTTTCAGCTTAACTAAACTGGGATCTTGCACTACTTTTCTTTTACGTCGAAAACCAGAGATGATTCCAAACTATTCTGCACCCGCACGCTACCCTCTGCTGAATCGACTAAGAAGATACCTAGTCAGGCAAGCTGATGAACTTTCTGAACTTACTTCTTCTACTGAGAGCATTAGCCATTATATTGGCCTTGCCCGGATGATATAGAACACTCATGTCATAGTCTTTCAACAACTCTAATCACCTTCTATGGTGCAGTTTCAAGTCTTTTTAAGAAAATACATATTGTAAGATTTTATGGTCTGTGAACACATCAACATGTACTCTATACGAGTAATGCCTCCAAATATTTAAGGCAAATACTATAGCTGCTAACTCAAGATCATGGGTGGGGTAGTTCTTTTCATGGGGCTTAAGCTGTCTAGAGGCATAGGCTGTGACCCTACCTCTCTGCATCAAAACACACCCCAAACTAACTCAGGAAGCATCACAATATACCACAAACTTGTTTGAACCATCTGGTAAAGTCAAAACTAGGGCTGTAGTGATTCGAGTCTTTAACTCCTAAAAACTCTTCTCACAAGAATTTGACCACTGGAACTTGACTTTTTTCTAAGTCAATATAGACATAGGGGATATAATAGACAAAAACCATTCCATAAACCGTCGGTAATAGCTAGCTAAACCCAGGAAACTCTTGATATCTGATGGAGAGTGGGTCTAGGCCAATTAGTCATCGCTTCAGTCTTTTAAGGATCCACTCTAATTCCATCACCGAAAACTATATGGCTGAGGAAAGATACTTATCTTAGCCAAAATTCATATTTACTAAATTTGGTGAACAACTGATGGGCTCTAAGAGTCTGTAACACTATTCTGAGATGGTCTGCATGATCACTTTTACTGCAGGAGTAGACAATAATATTATCAATGAAGACTATGAGGAACATGTCCAATTACTAATTGAACATACGATTCATCATGTCCATGAAGGCTGCTAGAGCATTGGTAAGACCGAATGACATGACTAGGAATTTGAAGTGACCATACTGTATTCTGAAAGATATTTTTGGAATGTCATATTCTCTAACTCTGAGCTGATGAAAGCCTGATCTGAGGTCTATCTTAGAAAAGGAACTGGCACCCTGAAGTTGGTCAAGCAAGTCATCAATTCTGGGAAGTGGATATTTGTTATTGACTATGACTTTGTTCTACTGACGGCATGAGAAAACCATCTTTCTTACTTACAAATAGGACTGGTGTGCCCCAAGGGGAAATGTTGGGTCTGATAAATCCCTTATCTAGAAGATCCTTCAACTATTCTTTTAATTATTTGAGTTTTTCTTTGACTATTCTGTATGGCGGGATAGTGATAGGCTGAGTATCTAGAAGAAGGTCTATTCTAAAGTCAATTTCCCTTTCAGGAGGGACTCTAGAAAGATCGTCAGGGAACATATCTGAGAATTCATTTACTACTAAAACTGACTCAAGGCTAGGAGTCTCTAAACTAGAGTCCTTACAACGAATGAGATAATAGACACGCCCTTTGGATATCATTTTTCTCACTCTAAGGTATGAAATAAGATATCCCCTAACTGCTGAAGTAATAACCCTCCACTCAAGGATAGGTTCATTTAAAAAATAAAAATGGATAATCCTGTTTTACAATCAATTGAAGCACAACATAAATTAAGCTAATCCATGTCGAGAATGACATTAAAATCTATTATCTGTAATTCTACTAAGTCTGCTGAAGTAGCTTTCTGAGATATTTCTGTATACCCACTAGGCTATGATAGATTTACCCACTAGGGTAGAGACAGAGAAAGGCTCTACTAAAATTTAGGGACTGACTCCGAAGTCAACAGCTATATAAGGGGTTACAAAGGACAAAAAAGCTCCTGGATCTAGCAAAGCATAAACATGTAAATGATAAACTTGTAATGTACCAGTGAACACATCAAGAAAAATTTCTTGATCATATAAGGACTGAAGAGCATAGAATCTATTTAGGCACTGCCCACTGGTGGCACTGGAAGTGGCACCCTATTGGTTTAGGCAATCAAACTGAGCTGAAGGATGATTATATTGACCCTGAGAACCTGACTGAGGACAATCTCTGATTCTATAGCCTGGCTTTCCATATCTAAAACACACATCGCTGCCAAATTTGCAGACACCCTGATGGTTTCTGTCATATTTCTAGCAAAGAAGATTTATTTGGGCACTGTTAACACTGCCCTGGGGTTTAGGGCCTGATGATCTATCTTTATTACCCTTTATAAACTTTGGCACTGAAGCACTGGCTGAGAATGAAGCTTGAACTAAAGATTTTGGGTGGAACTGTTAATGATTACCACCCTCTGACTTAGGCTGAGTAAAGTTGAAGCAACCTATTTTATCTTTTTTATTCTCCCTTTCCTTGTCCCTACTCTTGGACTCTTCCATCTACTAAGCATAGACCATAAGCCTGGATATGTCCATCTTCTTAATTAGAATTGTGGTCCTACACTCCTTGACCACACTGGTAAACATACCTAACACAAACTTACTCATCTTAGATCTGCTATCAGATACCATATGAGGGGCATATATGGCTAATTGAGTAAACTTGAGAGAATAATCTTTCACTATCATGTTGCCCTATTTCAGATTAATTAACTCCTACACCTTCGCTTCCCTAAACTCCAGTATAAAGAACCTATCATGGAAAGCAATAGCAAACTCCTCTCATTCCATAGGCCCTGCATCTGTGACCCTCTTTGCCTTCTACTTTTAAAACCATATTTGAGCCACATCCTGCAATTTATATGTGGCTAACTCAGCACTTTCACTAGCAGTCACCCCTATAATATCTGTTACTTTTTGCACCTGGTCAAGAAATTCCTGTGGGTCTTCTTCAGATTTAGACCCTATAAATGATGGAGGATTCATTCGAGTGAAGTACCAAATTCTAGCTACAACAGTATTGTCCACTAGGTTGGCCACAGCGGCAACTGGACATTTATTCTGGGCTACCATAGAATGAGCTAAAGTGGTGAAAGGTGCTCTGAACTATGCATGTAAAGATACTGGCTGATTTCCAGTTCCCCTTCCATGAGTTCTTTTGGGATGCATATTTTGTAAATGGAAGGAAACATTGGATTAGACAGAGAGTTTAACTTGAGCTCATGCTCACTCGGATGATATGAACACTGAAAGAAGGGAAACTTTTCATAAAATGCCTTATAGTTTCTTGTCTATAAGTGTGGCGCTCTACACACCCATGCACAAGACTCTACTAGACGTAGCTCTCAGATTCCCTATGACTCTGTTGAACCTATCTTTGATACCAAGTTTGTGACAGCCCGAGTCTGCACCTCGAACGCCACATGGTGCTTACGACCCCAAAAGATCACAAGCTAACCCATGACTGATACCTGCTATGAGCACTGGATAATAATACTAAAGTAGTGCATAAGTACAACTAAAATGCCATAAGGTTCTCAAAATACTGATATAAATACTGAAATACTAAAAACAAAATTAAATATTATCTAAGCAAATCTAGTCTGAAAGCCTATAACTATCTTAATATGGAGTTGATGGGACAAGTCCCCAACTAAATCCTGCTACTTAACATACTAAAATGATGAAATAAATAAACTTTTTCCACAAACTATTGGGATCCACCACCGTATCTGCTGCTGATAATCTGAACTTCTAAGTATGATCAGGAGCCCATGCGTCTGAACCTATGATATATGGCATCATAGCGCAAAGAAAAGAGTATACGTCAGTACTTTGAATATACTAGTATGATAAGTGAGATAAGGTTGTATGCATGGGTTCATATGCATAAACAATAACTGACTGAGTGATAAGAATATAACTGCGTAGGAGTACATGACTACTGAACATGCTATAGCTATTAAGTATACAATACTACCCGCACACAAGTATACTGTTTATGTGATTACACTGAAGTTAAGTACTAAGTTTTGATAATTGAGTAACTGATATCTGAGGTTAATGATAATTGAATTTCTGACAATTGGTTGTCTGTGCCTGACAGTCCTGATCCTTAAAGCTGAACCGAGCTCTGTACTAACCTGGGTGGCTGTGTTTGACAGTCCTGATTATATAGAACTGAATTGAGTTCTATACTGAGCTTGAAACTAAAATTCTGGGGAGTAATTATCTAACCGACATGCCCCTCTCTGAACTAATTAGGTTCTAACCTGTAACTCCAGTTGGAAGGGTGTCAGTACCGTGTCACGCGTAAAGATAAGTTTCTGAGTCACCCTCATCTACCAGGTTGATGTATGAACCTACGATAGCTACATAGTTATTGAATGCAAGGATTGCTTCTAAGGATTACACCCTCTACTGGAAGGTGAGTGGCCATGCTTGGGTTCACTCGGTGCTGAATCCTACTCCCAACTGATTAGACACTGAACTGATTTCTAAACTGTACTAGGCTTGACTGATCTATTCTTGATCATGTTAACTGACTGAACTGGACTGAGTTCACTAAGTTTGACTGAGTTCTGTACTGACCGAGTACTACTAATCGTGATATTATTGAGACTATTCTGTAACTACTATAGTTCTAGGTCAACAACTAAGATTTTTAGGTATTAGATACCCCTAGGACTCGATAGCATGAATATTAAAACAGAACATGATCTTGAGAAACATAACAATGTACACTTTTCCATAATTCATTCATAGAGACATTATATCAAGCACTTGTAGGGCAAAAGCTTTTACATGATTTGGACCCTATAATGACATGTCATAATTCCACTATTTACTTCACATAGGCATTTTAGCAAACACTTGGTGAGCATGGATTATTTCACATGATAATGGCCAACACATGAACATCATGAATACAACACTCAATTTCAAATTAAAGGGTTTAGCATGCAATTCATATAATTTATCAACTAAACTATTTTAATTTCATGGAAACTTAAAATAAATCATGAATTGAAACCCAATCACTATCATGAACATGAATACAATTAATCTTGAAACCTGGAATTCATGAAAACTCAATCATGTATTTTTAAAAGGGATTCTTGGGCTCTATGGATGAAAGGAACCCATAGATGAACACCAAACATACCTCGATTATTAATTTCGTAGATATTGGGGTGAGTTCTTGAGATTTGATTCTTGAACTTGATGAATCTAGGGCTTGTTCTTGAGAGGATTTTGTGAAAATAATGAGCAAATATGCTATTTGAGGCTTTAATCCCGTGTTATGGAGCTATTGGGTGAAGGGAAAATGACTTATTTGCCCTTAAAAGCTTGAAACAAAACTATAGAATTTACTCGAACTGGACTGGCCAGGGCGCCACGGGCTCTGGAGCGTCGCTCTGGGAAAGGCGCCCTAGATTGTATCGCGGGCTCCCCTCAGCACCGGGCTGGGCAGGGCGCCATGCGCTAATCTCCCTAAGCCACTATTTTGGAGATTCAAGCACACCCTTACGCTTGTCCTAAAATTCTGAAACTCACTCAAGACTTACTATTGACTTTCCCGATCATGAATCATCTTAAAAACTAACTTTCTAAGGTCGGAAATTTCATAAATAAATTCCTCAAAGTTTGAGGGCTTTAGAAATAACTAAGTCCTAACACTTGGCTGAAATTTTCTAAGTTTGGGACCTATTTTGGCATGCTTTAAAGGACTCAAACGATTAGGATTCTATGGGGTCTTATGACTTGTTTCTCACTCCAATTCCAACTTGACTTTTTATCAAATACAATATTTTTGCTTACTATCACTTTGCCACTAAGAGGGTTATATAATCTGCATGTTTTGGATTCATGACAATGACTGATGAATTTACATTTTTGTAATTTTTCGTCTAGTTTTTTGTTAGTTTGGGAGTTAACCAAATATAAGAAATACACCCAAAAATTTGCAAATGGCTTACCTAAGGACTTGTACCTTTCCTATCGTCATATGGCGTTCGATTCATCACAGCCTTTGTAGGAGATAGGTTTAGTACGTACACTGGTGGTCCAAGGATACAATTAGGAAGAAGTCATAGGTTTTAATGAAACTTTTGACCCTATGGAAAGACTTGAAGTGATCCAACTTCTTGTGGCCTTTGTTGCTTACAAGGAATTCATTCTTTACCAAATGAATGTAAAGAGTGCATTCTTGAATGGTATTCTCAAGGAGGAAGTTTATGTGAAACAACCTCATGGGTTTGAAAGTAAGGAATCTCCTGACTATGCTTATAAGTTTGATAAACCTTTGTATGGACTGAAATAAGCTCCAAGATCTTGGTATGAAAGATTGTCAAAATTTCTTTTGGAGCATAGACATACTAGAGATAAAATTGACAACATTCTCTTCTGAAAAACTAATGGGAAGGATTTGTTGATTGTGTAGGTGTATATTGATTACATTATTTTTTGGCTCCACAAATATCAACATGTGTAACGCCCCAAGAGTACACCTTGGATAACACGCGGTGCTTACGGTCACAAGTGACCACAAGACAACCCATGATACAGGTACCTGCTGTGAGCATTAGGTAAAATCTGATAGCAAAAGGTCAAATGCAGAATTTAACTAAAAAATACCATAAGGTTTTAAATCGTAGTTCTAATAATGTGTGTAAAACAATATAGATAAAATGGCTAATAATAACAACTGAAAACTAACTGGTTGTCTGTACTAGTCTGAAAGCCTCTAAACTGTCTGATTGTGTAGTTGATGGGACAAGCCCCCAACTAACTTTGACTAACTAAATAACTGAACTACTAACATAACTGAATATAAGATAACTCATCCTCGAGGGATAAGGACTTACCACGGCTACTGTTGCTGATGCACTGGAAAGTCTAAGTACGATCGGGAATTCGGGCATCCGAAGCTATGATATAAGACATCATAGCGAAAGAAATGAGTATGCGATCTATACTTTGAATGTACTGGTATGCTAATTGAGGTTAGGATGATATGCATGGATTTATGTGCATGAATAGTATAGCATGAGGTACTGAGTAAGAATGCATGTAAACTGTAAACACTGAGAGTACATGACCAAGTATAAACAAGTTATGAAATAGCATGTAAACTAAAATACTAAAATTTGGTAATTTAATAACTGATAAACTATATTTTATGGTTAGGCAAGGCTGAACTGAATTCTGAACTAAGTGCTAAAAATAAAACTGAAATTGTGGGAGGTATTATCTAACCTACATGCCCCAGTCTGAGCTGATCGGGGTCCAACCTGTGACCCCAGTTGGAAGGGTGCTAGTACCGTGCCATAGGTACTAACAATGGTTCTGAAGTCAGTACTAATTTGGTGGGTGACCCTTGAGATCAATCCTAAACTGGTGGGTGATCCCTAAGAGTATTAGTCCTAAACTGACGGGTGACATCTCATAACCTACGTTGGCTACATAGTTTTGAAACTTAGGTATTTCTTCTAAGGACCCAATCCTAGCTGGTAGGTAAGCCCTCATCCCTAGGTTTTATCGGTGCTGAATCCTACTCCCAACTAAATAACATGGATTACTGGAGATAACTAGACAAATAATTGATCGTGAAGGCTAACTGAGTGGTAATACTCATGATTTATATGAAACTATTTTGAAGCTACTGAAACTAAGTAAAAAACTAAATTTTAGGTATTCATAACCCCCAGGACTCGATAGCAATAACAATAGAACCACATGAAAACTTTGAAACCATGGAAGGAAATCATTGTTCGCAATTATTAACTTAAGCATCTCATCAAACACACGGGGACTAAGACTTAAACATGGGGATGTTTTTTAAACATGAGAAGATAGAACAATCACTTGACCAAATCATAAACTACGGGTTTTATTCTGAATTCATGTGGGGCATACTATATGGGGCCGTAATGGGCTAGGACTTTACGGGGTATTACACAATTATCCAACTCTATCAAAGACATGTTCCTCTTATATCCCCTTGTACATACAAAATGAACAAATAACATAAGTGGTAAAGCTCCTCATCAATGCTCGTGATAATCTCATCTTTGTGATCTCTACAATTGAAGCGGGGAATATTTAAAGTTGCATATACTCCGGTGGATAATAAGGTGTCAATATATACTTTGCGAATGGAGTGAATTCTTGTTTGAAATTTAAAAGAAAACTCAAAAACAAACTATCGTACTTGAATCAAGAAGGTTCAACGATAATAAAAAAGAAAAGCACACAAGAACGGACAAGAAAACAATCAGACTCAAGAACTAATTAATCAAATTATAGATCAATTATTAGTGTTAATTAGTGTTTCGAAATCAAAATATGAAGTTAAGAATCAATAAATGAAGTTAGATTGGTGAAACCTTCCAAAAAGTGAGTAGGAAGGCTTCATATTTGCTTGGAACAAGTTGTAGCGTATCAGGAGCAGACCCAACATACTTCTAGAGTAAGTGGGGCATAGGAGCTACTGTTTTGGGCTTCCTTGGACCTACTTTAGCATGTCCGGTGCATATCCAAGGCATCTAAAATGCAGGTTAACCGAACCAGCCTCTTGAATGGGCGAAAATGCCCCTTTGTGGTCCCTCTTTTGTCCTCTTCTCTAGGAATATTCTTTGGTACTTTGGATAGGCTTTATACCAACACTTTTGCAAACATTTAAATTAACTTTCTTGGATTAAACCAAAACTTTTTGATGAAGAATCAATATGAGGATATGAATCTTCTCAAGAACAACAAGAAAATTTTGGAAAATCCAAAATGCATAACTTCTTTGGTTTGGCTTGGAATTCCATAAAATTTTAACCGTAGGCTACCGTCAACATAAGGAAAACACTAAAAAAACCTTTATCCCTCAAAATATCACAAAAAATTTCATATTTTCAAACCCACTTGTATTTTCTCCAACCTTCAAAACCGTAAAAATGGTGATTTTTTCAAACCTCTCCAAATGGCACCATCTTTTAACCCTAAGCTTCTCTAAATATTGGGAACACTTTTTTTATTTTATTCAACCCAAAATTTTAACACAATGATGTGTGAGCAGATGATAACACATTTAAGGCTTTTAACTCTAAATAATTGTGAAGTCTTAAGCAACTTTTGGTTGTTTTTGATCGTTTTCTTGTGATATTGTAGTTGTAGCAAGGATGGGAGGAAAACATAGTAAAGATGAACAAAATGTTGATATGAGTCTGACGGCATTTCTTGCAAGACGTCAGAAATGTTGTAAGCTACCAGAAAAAGGCGTCAGGAAGAACAATAAAGAAGAGTTGTTGGATGAAGGTGATGACATTCTCAATGTGTCTTCACAAGTATGGTAAGCTGTTAGAAGATGCCATCATGTGGGACAGAACATGGTGAAATAAGCTGAAGGTCTGACGACTTTTGCTACACGTTGTCACTCCTCTGGTAAGCCATCGGAGGACATTGTCAGAGTGAGGTAAAACAGGTTAAGAAGGCACGACTTCTGACGACATATCTAAGATACCGTTAGAAGACTGACGATCAACACCAATATACCGTCACCTAAATCTGAGCCCAACTGTGATTTTGTTATTTTATTACCTTAATTAGGCTTTAGTATAAATAGCATCTTTTAGGGTTTCATTCACAACTTCGGAAGCATCTTTTGACATCTTGTAACTTAGTAAATGGGAGTTCACTTGTTTTTGACTCTCTTAACTTAGAATTCAATTTTCCATCCTTTAATTTAGTTGTGGGAAATTCTTATTGTACTTGAAGGATAAATAACTTTGAATTTCATCTTTTGTAAGTTCACTTGCTTTAAGTTATGAATTTAATCTTTGTTATCTCTTTCTATCTTATGAGCAACTAAAACCCACAACTAGGGTCTAGGGATCTATGATTATTATTTCATTGATTTAATAGTTGGATTAGGTTTTGAGTGATTATGGGAACGTCTTGAAATTCAGTTGTTTTAACTTGAATCTATTGGTTGCAAACGTTAGGTTATGCCTTTGATTTTATTTTCTTCTAACGGAGAAATAAACTAGAGGTCGTGAATTATCAACAGGGACTCGGAAGCTACCAACCTTCTGTTTAATGATTGATGCCATAACTGGATCAATCTACCTGAGATAACATCCAGTTGGAAATATATATGTTATCTAAGTTCGAGAGAATTAGATAATAAATTATCTGGTGAGGTCGAGAGATAAGTCAGATAGTATCATCGGCAAGGATAATCTGTTGTTCCCTCCTATCACGAGAATCATGAACAGTTATTATTCAATGGAGATTAATAGTTATAGTGATCACAACCCTAGTTTCTCTATATCATTGATTTGAAATATTGAAATCTAAGTTTTGAGTTCTAAAATAAGTTGAAACGTTAAAATTTGTTTGATTGATAAAAACCCCTATTTTGTCTTTTCTTATTATTTATTTGAATTTAAATTGTAGCTATAGTTTCGAACTAGTTTAATCTCCACTCACATTGTTCCCTGTGGATTCGACCCCGACTTCGAAGTTGGGTAAATATATTAGCGATGATCGCCTTGCACTTATTTGAGGTGTAAGTTGAGCGTTATTAGACAACAAGGGTGGGAACTTCTCAAATTCACACAATAAAGACACAAATCTCAAGGTTCCGACCCCAATTACATAATTTTTTTGGGGTCTTTTCTTCAAAATGTTTTTTTTATTTTACAGATAAAAAACCCAAGATAAAATCATGAGAACAATCCTAAGCTCCGCTCTGGTACCAAATGATATGATACTAGCCACGAGGACTCAAATCTAAACACGAAAAAGTAAAGATAGAGGGATGGTATAGTGATGATAAAAAGATAGACACAAAATTGATAACAAAGAGGAAATCTAAGGATATGTAAGACCCTAAAACCTCCCTTAATGTATTATTAATGTTCACCTAGCTCCTATGTGACCACAAAGGGGATTAGATCGTCCTTACAACCAATGTTTCTAAACAAGGTTCAGTATATGTTTTTCCAAGCACTCAAATACTCCCATAGAGTTCTCATAAATACATCATGTAAATTAATCAACAAAACTAACAAATGAAATATCGAAGGCACCTATTTATAGTAGTTTCCTTTGCACAACTAGCCTATTACAAAAATAGCCCAAAAGTGGCTATTTCATAAAGAACCCACAAGGGCTCTCTTTATTCCTAGTCCATGGCTTTCCTTATCTCCAATATATCTTCCAAACAATACATTACTTTATTAGGAGCTTAAAGAAAGGCCTCCAAGCACATTCTTGGATCCTTAGGGCGATCAAGTTTTGGACCTCCTCATATTGGCCTTGAGTTGTGTGATCAAAAGCGTTGACGACGCCCATTTGAATTGTATCAGCTTTATAATATACAAGTAAATAATAAAGTTGTATCATGACAAGAAGATCGAGAAGATAATCTTCAAACCTAGTGATTTGGTCTTGTTATATAATTCAAGACTACGTTTGTTTCCTGGCAAGCTCACATTGAGATAGAATGGACCATTCACTGTGGTTAAAGTGTTCCTATATGGTGCTATCAGGATGAATCATGATGGTGATATCCCATTTAAAGTGAACGGGCGGCGAGTGAAACACTACATGGGAAACTGGAAGAAGTAAGAGTTTGTGCTGAGATAGAACTTAGAGAAAGTCTGAGTAGCTAAGAGAACTGAGCCATGCTGAAACAGTAAATTAGGCACTACTTAGGAGGAAACCCAAGGTGCACGGACACCTAGAGCATTCTAGGTATGTTCTCGCTTCCCTCTATTTTACTCTATTTTTGTGCATTGAGGATAGTGTACAGTTTTTAGTTGGGGGTGGGTATACCATGCCGCTACGAGTTTTATTATCGTGCGTCTTTTCCTGTCGTCCATGGTATGGTTGTAGAACCGACATGTATAGGATAATTTTGTGTATTATTGTGTTTTATTTCATATTGTGTTATATTTTTGTGTAATTAGGAGATTTTTAAGTATTTAGGGCAGTAGTCATACTTTGATTGATTTTTTATACCCCTTTAAAATTTTGTGTTTAAGAACTGTGTGAAATGTATATATGTTTGAACATTGTGGATCTTGTTATGACATTAGTGTTAGGTATATGATAATCACTTGGTAATAATTGCATGAACTACATAGGTAGTAGTTGACAATATTGACTCTATGTCATGTGTGTGTATGATACTACCTAGTTTACATTGTGTGTTGAATTCAGAACTTGCCTGGTTAGTCTTGCCTAGGTTTAAGCATAGTTGGTTAGGAAAAAATTATAGGCTATTTTTTATTAGAGTCCACTTTTAGCCTAAATGACCTCTAATTTCTGAATTATATCCCTTGATCCCTGTTTTGAGATTTATAGCCTATTTTTCTTATGTTACCTAGTCACCTTCACATTTATATTACAATAAAACTGTTTTGGCCCTGGTCCTTCTTGGACATTATGCACCTCAACTCAGGCAAAACACCTAAGTTGAGAGTGGCTCTCACAGGGGTGTGTAATGTAAAAATGGTTATGAAGAAGGGTAAAATAAGAGTAAAAGGTAGTAGGGCTGGGTGTGGTAGCAAAATAAAAGAAAAAAATATGAAAAATAAATAAGAAAAGACCACACCTAACTTGAATGTGCTTTAAAGTAAAAAGGATTAAATAAGGGAGGAAATAAAGTAAAAAATCGCAAGTAAGTGAGATCCCAAAGTTAGTGTAGTGCAAAGGAGGCTTAGTCACTTTAAATTTTCATATGTATCATACCATCCCCCAAGCCTACATTACAAGTTGAGAAAAGTCCTATAGTGATCCTAACTTGACTATTGGAATGCTAAGGTAAAGAAAATAAGGGCAAGCCTATGATATTTGACATGCATTGATTTGAACTTCTTTGTTGAGCGTGAATGTCTTTTGACCGTCCCTGCATTACATGCATTATTTCATATGAGTGAGAGGTACTTATTTTTTGTGAGGGCACTTGAGTCATATTGCTAGCTATTTATACATATGCATAGTTGTCTGTTGCTAATGTAATGTCATACCTTGATCCTATTGTGAACACTGTCGTGCCTTATATTCATAAACAGTTGGTTTTGAAAAATAATATTGGAGTTGGTGTTGTGTTCTGAGCTTTAAGTGTTGACTGGATGCCTTGAATAACTTAGATTCTACTAACTAAGTGTCGGTTTTGTTTTGTTGTGTTTTGTTGCCCAAGGACATGCAAATGTTCTAAGTTGAGGGTGTTGATATGCTATAAAAATATAGCATTTTAGAATCTTAAACAAGGAAAATATACAAGTTTCTAAGGCTATTTTGTTAGATATGATGCATTTTGGGTATGTTTTGTGGGAAACCGTGTTTTGGATGCTAAGTTTGTGAAACAAATGAAAAATAGTATTTTGGCTACTTTTTGGAGCAATTATGGATATTTGGAACACTTTTCGGCTTGTTCGTGATCAAAGCATATTTGAGAATTAAAGAAGAGCTGAAAAGATGACTCCTGGCACTTACTAAGTCAACATATGGATCATAAGTAGGACCTATGGACCGGAAGTCGGCAAAGCAAATGCCAGAAGTCCAAAATTCCGAGAGCTGACCTATAGGATTTTGTCATCCGGTACCTGCGTCTTGTACCTGCACCCACTCTACTAGCCCCATGTACTACATGTGCCCAGGGTCAGAGCGCAAGTACAGGCCATATGTGGCCACCAATCCTGTTTTCTCCTAGATCATTCGGGCTTTGGTTTTAGGGTTTCCTCATATACTATAAATACCCTTTATGTATTTTTTAGTAGTAGTTACGACTTTTGATACTCACAAACATACTTTGATTCCAAGATTCAATTTTGATCTTGGAATTCTCTTGTAGTGACTTCAGTTGATTAATTCAGTTACGGTTTTAGGTTTTTACTCTTCTTATCATTGTGATTTCATCTATACTTTCAACTATTAATGTAATTGATTTCTTCACAAGTATGAGTGGCTAAAACCCATAGCTAGAGATGTGAAATTCCTTGAGGATTGACGAAGTAGGAGCAATACCCATGGCATTTATTGCATTATCTTTACCGTAATAGATTTCTTAGCAATTGGAAACGTTAGAATCCCGCCTAGATTATTTCTTGTTACTCCAAAAGAGGAGTATTGACTTGGAAAAGATAATGATAATAGTAATTTGAGGTTTAACAATTGATCCACATTGCTAGGTAACATCTAAGTAAGGTGGTTAGCTTTCATCTAATAACTAGAGACTCAAAAGGTAATAGTTAACTAAGATCAAGATAAGGTTTAGTAAGGCGATATCGTGAGACTCAAAAGGTAAAGGGTGAAATCCTTCTACTCATCCAAAAGACTGTAGAAGGTACATAACTTATCAATTCTGCATGCAAGGTATTGGGTTAGTTCAACAAAGCACGATAAGCCTACGGAGTTGAGAAGCCAAGGGAAACACAATCTTAGTGTTCACCTACGATTGATTACAACCAAAGTTGATATATTTATTTTCTTGAGAATACTATACAAAACCCCCATTTACTTTTCTTGTTCTGCCTGTTGACTAAAACTGCTAAGAGCCACAATTGCACATGCTTCCATGGGATTCAACCCCAACCTTTGTTGGGTTACTATATTTTCAAAACGACCATATAATATACTAAGAGGAGGTGTAGTTTGAATGTCATCACCAAGGTCCTGTCCACGAAAGGCATCCTAAACCACAAAGGCCCGAAAGACCCCTTAGCATTCTATCATAAGCATAAATCAAATAAAAAAACGTACGGAAGATAAAATAAAAAATAGAAAGGATCTTAATAAATTGTAAATGCATAATTGTATCTATTCCTGAAATCCAAATCCAGTCTAAACCAATCTACAAAGCCTATACTGAAAATAACTGGTCTGTCTAGACCTAAACAAGGCCCCCAGTCGGACCATGAACCTGATTGAAACTAACTTATGGATAGAATGCCTTCCAACGTAAGAGAGGCTCACCAACTCTGAATGACTGAGAGGAATCTACTGCTGAGCTGGGCCACGAGACTATGCCTCAAATTGTATTATAAGGTTCACTACTTCGAAAGTATTGATATGCAGAAAAATCCCAAAATAACATATATTTCACGTAAAAATAATCAAAAGAATTGTGAAATCAATTTAGCATAATATACATATATAAGAAAACACATGAGCATAATTAAAGCGGTTCAAAACATTTTTGCCAATCATGGCCTCACACTGTGCTTTAGTTTTGAGATAGATGGTACACCCTACAAACATGATTACCCACGGAGTATATAGGTCCGCCCTTGACTGGCGGATAAGTCCCCAATACAAGTTTGTCTCAATAATTGGGGCACGAGATTTATTCTATGTCACAGGATCGTTGCCAGCGTACAATTCATATTTTAGGATATAATAAACCCATGTTGGCAAAACTTGATTTCTTGCATTGAGCCTTTTCACATAAATGTCTTCTTCGGGTAACTATGTAACTCTCTTTAAGCCTATTTTTAATCCTTTCAAAATCTTTCTTCATGCTTATAACGTTATTTGTTGTAATGTTAAGTGCATTTCATAATAGGTACCATCACAACTAGACTTGCTATCCGTATCATATCATAACAAATTCATAGCCCTTCTTATCCAAAAATATGTTAATAACCACCAAAATATTTAAACATCATATGAGAGTTCTTATTTTAAGAGCACATGAAAACCTATGCAAAAACACTCTCCTTTTAAGACTTTATCATAGGGTGGCCATATCTTTCATCAACCACATGCAATTCTTTCATTTAACACAAAGAGCATTATAAAAAAAGAAAACACTCTCAAATTGGATCATAAACCAATGTCAATCCATAAGCGATAGTAAAATATTTAAACTCAAGCTTTTAGTCATCTGTTTGAACAACCCATAAGGTGTTAAGACTATGAACTTCATCATGGTGGAGGAAATTTCATAAATCGTATTCTTATATCAATTCTCAAAACTCTTAACATGTATACACATGAATATAACTCAAGTTTATTGACAAACCCCCATGTTCATACATATTTCATCATAAAACGAGCTTCACAATGCATGCTCTTCAAACAATTCCAAAAACTATAATACGTACGTATATATACACTTTAAATCATGTTAAAATATTAAACTTACACCCATGAGAGTTAGTATAGTTCTACATAACTTGAAAACGGAGAGAATGAGGAGTAATTTGACCCTTAGAGCTTGAAATTCTCAAACCCTGGATAGTTTCTTCTTTCTTGATTAAAGAATGATGATTAGGGATTTTCTGAGGTGTAAAAAATTTTTAAGGCCCTTACCTCATACATAAGGAATTGGGAATGACTTAGGGGTGTGAATAGATCCTACTGCCCCTAAAATATGTAAAAACAAACAACTTTGACGCACAAAAAGGGGGTTTGCGGTGTGACCCCCATCGCAAACCACAAGTTTCATGGGGCAAACCCCATCGCAAAGCTCATGGTTCGTGGGGAAAACCCTATCGCAAACCTCAGGGTTTGTGGCGCGGACCAAATGCATAACTGAGGCAGTGGCCCAGTACGGGCCCCTCCACAATGCGGAACCATCACCGGGTGTCCCATTTGTGATGCAAAGCCTTTTTCTGAGCCTGAAAACACCCTAGCACAATCCAACACATCTTGAGATAACTTATCATCGATATTGGGGTCCTAAGGGCTCGTTTTATGCATTATTTGAGCAATATAAAGTTTGGAGTGTTACAAAAATTAAAAATTATGAAATTTTTTTAAGAAAAAAATCATTGATTTTCATCTTGCCCCAAAAATAAAAAATCAGAAAAAATATATCAATTTTGGATCTCAAAATTCTTGAAATCAAAAGTTTATATATTTTTAACAGCAAATAAAGAGTTTCGATATTGAAGAACAAAATAAATCTAATGAAAAAATTTAGAGCTTGAAGGAAAAAAAAATGTTAAGGGAGAGCAAATTAATTGAAGGCTATTTTAAGAAAAAGTGAAAGGGGGTGAAAAGTATTTCAAAAGTACATAAAGGGTGACAATAACTTTTAAAATTTACAAATGAACCCATGGCCCACAAATTCTCTTCAATCCCTAAAAAATAAATTTCAAAAGAAAATAGTGTCTCTCTTCTCAATTAAATTGTTAGGGTGTCCTTTTTCCCAAATCTTCTCTATTTACTTGCTAAGGGCATTAGCTCACATAAAAATGAGAGACAAATTGAATTGAATAAAATATTTGATCGATCTCAATATTATAAAATAATAAATAAAGAGAAGGCCAGATTTTAAAGATTATATTTGCTTAGATTTTAAGTTATGATTTATGTAATATTTTATTATTGACAATTGAAACTTATTTATTTATATAAAGAATAGATAGTGCTCGTTTCTATGACTTGGCACTCATACTTAAAATAGTTGTTTTAATTTATTTGCCCAATTTATAAAATCAAGAGAATTGTATTATATTTTTTTCTTTTCACCTTTAGTATTATATAACTACATAAATAATACTATAGACAAATTTACAGTTTCAAAGTATCATTAAGAAGGTTAATTTAGTAAAATATACCTTTAAATAAAATTTTCTTAAGGCTTGTGTCATGCCAATAACAGTCAAGTAATATGAAACTGATATAGTAAGAGAGTGGTGAAACACAAAATATATATGCTCATGCATGTACATACATATACACACTTAATTAGGGGTGGCTTGGATGAAAACAAGTTATCCCGGGATTAGTTATCGAGAAATAAGTTGTACCAACATGTATATATGAAAACTTATCCCATCACCATTGTAAAATAGTGGGATAAATAATTTCATAACTAACTAATAACTTTAACCAAACACAAGATAAAGTAATCTTGAATTTTATCCCTAAATTACTGTACATTATACCTCACACCAAACAACTCTGTAATACATATAATATTGAAATAATGGTTTTAAAAAATAACATTAAATTTTGTGATAAATTCATAAAAAGTATTGCTTTACTTATAATGTAATAAATTTAAATAAAATTCTATAAATACCTAGGTTAAAAAGTATAAATTAAATATAATAGAAAGAGGTATTACATAAATATAAGATTAAAATTCTAAAGAAAAAATGGACATTTCATAGGATAAAGGAGGGAGGGGTGAAAACAATTTTGACCCTATTTAAAAATGGATGGATATGTAGTCCAAATTGACTCATAAAAATTTTCATCAAAATATATTAAAAAGACTTTTTAAATTTGATATGTTATTTCTAACAAATATAATAAAAACCAAAGGCACAATTAACTAAGTTACCATATTTGAGAAGACACGTTTTGCATCTATCACGTTTTGGAACTAAGTTACCATATTTTAAAAAGACTTTATAAATCTTGCCTATATATTACTTAGTTAATTTACTACTCACTTCACTTCTAACTTTCTTCCACTAATCTCTTAGGTAGGGTTTTATAACTAGTTCTACATTGCTCTTACATACTAAGATTTTGGTTCTCAATCAAAGGTTGTCGTTGCCCCGAAGAAGATGCCTTGCTGCGGTAGGAAGAGGGATTTCACTCATGTTTTGTGATAGTTGTTCCTATGATTTTGATAACGTTGTGGTGCTGGAAAAAGATATTAAAAAACTGCACCCGAGCCACGATGTTGAAGAAAAGATTTGCTAATATAATCATCAAATCGGAACAAATAATTCGTTGTAAAGATTTTGAAGAAGAACAGATGAAGAAGAAGAAAGAGGATTGGGAAAAGCAGTTTCAGGAATTAGAGAAGGGAAAGTTAATGAGGCAGCGCCAAAGAGAAAGAGAAGCTGCGAGGATTGCCGTACAAATCATTAAAAGGGACAGTTGAATTTGATGACGGTTTGAAAGCGGAAAGAGAATTTTTTATTATGATTGGCGCTGTCTAAAATTAACATAATGTCTCGGGGAATTTGGGTAAATAACTGAAAAGAACAAATTATATATGTAACAGGAAACTTGAGAACAATTCAAGTTTACAATATGTACTTAGATTTTGTAATTGATCTTAATACGATACCTGCGTGTATATATGTTGCCTAATAATAATAATAAATGGGTTTCATGATATTTTTCTGTTTGTATGGTTATTGGTTCGCATCCAAAAGTTGTTAGCTTAGTTTTACTACTACATATTGCTCTCTCTTGAAATTTAATTTATGTACTATTAAAGGAGTCTATTTTCCCATGGCGGATACTAGCACCTTGATATACAACTATTTGGTAAGACTGAGCACTTCTATCCCCTCTGAGGATTCTGGTTCCTGTTTCATTGACTCTCTTGTCACCAGAGCCGTTACTGCAATTAAAAAGATGATTAGTGGTTGCTTAGCAGAAGACGAAACATAAATCTGAAAGGATTTTGGTGTCAAAATAATCGTTTCTTTTGATGGTGAATTATACATGTGCGAGTTTCTAGAAGCGGTATAGCCATCTAGACCTCATCGTCTGTCATGCCACCAAACAGTTTCCAATGCGAAGAAATGTCTGAAGCATGCAAAATGTAAAGTGCAGGATTGATTCTCTCGTTCAGCGGGATGGTGAACAACCAGCTAAGCAGAAAAGACTAACAGAAGGTGGAACGCTGCAAGGTGGAACGCTGCAGAAGAATTCTTTGAGCAGTATTGACATGTCTCAAGCTTCCAAGAGCAAAAAGCTTGGTAATGGTGAAGCATAATTTGGTAAGGCAGAAAATCAAACCAAACAGAAATGTCCATTTAAGTTTGAGGAGATCAAAGCATACTTCATCACTCAGAGTTCACTAAGGAGCTGGTGAAGGACATAGGACTCCTAGGTGTAATGGTACACCACCATTTATTCCAGGCACATCCCCATACCTAAGTGATTCTGCTCTTGGCGTGCTCTCCCAAGGGGATGATAGGGTAGGAAATTTTGCACATTTGATGTCTTCAGCGCAACAACTTCGGATTATACTGGATATGGCTCAGCTAAGGGTGGATCAATGTTTGAGAGACTAAAATCTGCAAATGCCCCGACCCCCCAGTGTTTCTAATCATTAAAGAAACATCCAACAAGAAATATATCATGCATTACTAATCCCTGGATTAATATTCCTTGCATAATCTGTCTTTAAACCACCTGATCCCTACTATTTGGGATTTCCTATTCGTGTCAAAGATATTATCAGTATTTAATTCCAACTCTCCTCCAGTTGAACTTGCTCAAATTATTTTAAAAATAAATAAATGAGATTATGCAATAATGTTCTTTTTCTTTTTCCTCATCCTCCCCCTTTCCCCTTCTCATGAAGGATGCTCTTGTGCTCAAATTTTTTCTTGACATATGAGTTTTTTAAACTTTGTATTACGCTGCACTAGTTCATGAGGATGATTTTGCAGCTGGACATGCATATACAGTGTGTTAATTTTAGAATATTTGCCAGAGGAACATTCAACTCCATCGAGTTTGTGATTACTAGATAGGTCCTAGGGCATCGAGTTTGGGGTGTGTGGTAGGCATGTCACCGGTTCAGATTCTCCGGTACTTAAAAGAGAATGGTGATGAGGAAGGGAGCATATTATACTCCGAAATTTGAAGGAGAATTTCTGTTTTGTTTATTTGGTACTAAAATTTTGATACTTTAATTTTGTTCATTTATCTCCTTCAGATGGTCCAGGGTGGTACTGGTCATCATCTTCAGCTGCGGTAAAAATCTCGGCGCTTTCAACCAAGCCCTCCGTGAATATGCGTTGGACTCTGTTGTTTTGTACAATTGCGAGGAAGAGATAGAGGGAAACTTCTACTCGTAATTCTGTCCCCACAAACACAGGAGTCCCCAGATTAATTATTCCAGGATTGCTATTTCGAAATTTGTTATCCCACCCTCAAGGTGGAAAAAATATCACTATAATCTAGGGATAACTATTCCCGCCGGGATGAGTTATTCAATGCATTTTATCCCAATCTAACATGGGATAAGCTTATCCTAAAATTAATTAAAATTACATCCCAAGATCTACAAAAAAAAATGTAACATAAACATGATCTTCTACTTTACTTTCAAGCCCAACGAAGTTCTTTATTAAACGTACAACAAATTTATCCAAACAACTCTAAAGGCCAAGGGGATTCTTGCTCCTAATCTTCAAGAAAGTTACTAACAATTCACATTTTTGAAGTCTAATTTTTGAGAATAAATTCAAGCAACACCGATCATTTTTAAAAACTCTCTTTCTGCTTCTTCCAAATTGTCGTCAAAATCCACCGTTCTTTGTATTCTTTCTATGGAAATACGAGTAGCTTCCCTTTCTCTATTGATGTGTCTTCATGAACTCAACTTTCACGTTCTCTTTAGGCAACAGATTCTCTTTTCTCTTGTTGATTTGTTGCTCATTGATTTTTTGTCCGTCATCATTGCCAAGTTGTAGTTGTTGTTTGGACTTATAGATTACATTAGTTTCTTGAGCATCGACGTTCGGTGTTGCTTGTTATGTTTTTTCAACACCCTAACGTTCTCAAGATCATCATAGTGAAAGAAAACTTGTGAGATGCCCATCTTACGACAGCTAGTCATCCTAGTTACAACGATAAATTTTTGCTGAGAACAAAACATTATGTATATAATGTTAGGATATACTATTAACCATGTAATTTGTGTTATAGTATTATATTTTCATCTCATGTAAAGACTATTTATTATATTAATAAAATATTTATTTGAATAGATCATTGTATTAACATGCATGTGTGTCCTTTGCTTATATAGTAGATAATTTTGTGTATGAAATATTTTAACTCATGCACGGAAGATTAAAATTGACGATTCTTATAAGTAATAATTTAATATTTACAATCAAAGATGAGGTAGGACAAACATCATGATGATTATAGCACAAGATTAAACATATTTTGATCTTAATTATGGGAGTGGTAATATTATGACTTTTTGTGCTAGTACATTTCATATGTATTGAACGGACCAATTAGAGATATTCGTTTATGTTCTGAATATCGATAAATAATTTCTTTAGACGATTACATGTACTTATACTCTTAATCTTGATTTAATTATTATGATCTATGTGATTTGTTTTGACATTTTAATCCATTAAAAGGTGAGACTATTTTGTGAGTCAACATATTCCTGATAGGTTGGATGATGACGAATCACTTAGTGAAATGTTAATTAGTTGATAGAATCATGTCTCGGACTTGAGATAGAAGACACCCCTTTATGGTTGCTTATAAGTTTTCACATAAAAACCCTGCATGTAGATTTTGTATCCGTCATGTGAAATAAGTTAAGCATTATAAATAAAGGATTAAATTAATCAATGAGTTAAATTTTTTAGAGAATTTGATTTAATTGATTGGTGTCGGTAATTCTAACATGGGGAGTTAAATAAAATTTAATGGTAGATTTTGAAATTAAATCGAGGAGAGCAATTATAGATTTCGAGTGGAATAATTTGTAATTTATTATGATATGATAATTCATTCATTTTCGAATTAATATCATAATTGGAAGCCTCAGTTAATAAATCTGTGGTCCCTACTATGCCTGATTAACTAATCAAATTTGGAAAAGAAAAAGAGTTATAGAAGAGGTACTATTTACCGGTCTTTTGTAAATAATGAATAAAAGAATTAAGAATTAATTTTGGCATTATGACAAATTTAAAGCTAAAAATGTTTTGTCATTAAGATGTATTAAGGCTGAAAACGTTTTTTGGAATAAAGGGCCAAATCGTTTGCCTCTTTCTCTTGCTCAGTCAATTGAAAGTGGGAATCTCAAAGTACTTGCCCACACAATTTTGATAGTAAAAGTTAGTCCGGATATAGTAGAAGACTGTAGCCCTGGAGGTCAAAGCAGTAAACGAATTATGTGAAAGCTTCAACAGGTAGGTAGCTTTTCAATTTCGTTTGATGATTTATGTTATCTAAATTATATGTAAGTTATATTTATCCTGTAGAATTGTTGCTTCCGTTGTGCATGTTCTAACAATTATTATCAGTAGACTCCTTACATATGCTAGAAAATGTAAAAGAAATTACATGATTTGTTGTACATATTTCAGATAATAATGGTATAAATCATGTTGTTGATAGCTGCTTTTCATGTTTTTGAAATCATGTTGTTGCTGGTTGCTTTTCATGTTTTTGATATCATGTTGTTGCTAGCTATTTTTCATGTTTTTGATGATGTTTTTTATTCCAACAGAATTTAAGTTCATCATCAAGTATAGTCGTTACTCACTGTATGAACACGATGATGAGTCTCGACTACGACCAAGTATAGTCGTTACTCACTGTATGAACAGTAGCAGTAAGGCCAAGCAGTACAGGAAGCCCTATTGTCCCTCGCAACAGCTCGACCAATAATTATCGATTTGGTCGATTTTGAAGTTTTTTAGTTTTTGACAAACTCCGAATAACCTGCAATTTGGTAAATTTATTAAAATTGACCCACTAAACAATACTCACAAAAATTCTGAAAAAAAATATTTTTTGCAAACCAGTGGAGATAGGGATCATTCCTTATAATTTTTAGTGGTTAATAATAGTACATAATATGAGTTTACATGTTGACATCGGTTATCAAGCTTATGCGAGATTGTAAATAAAGGATATTAGGCTTATCTCAAGTACATCATATTGATACTATTCTTGCAAGATTTAGCATGCACAATCCCAAAAAGGGATTCCTTCCTTTTAGGCAAGGAATTACTCTATCAAAAGACCAGTCGCCCAAAATAACCGATGAGATAGAGAGAAAGAAGGCGGTCCCTTATGTTTTTGCAGTAGAGAGCCTCACGTATGCTATGTTGTGCACTAGACAAGATATCTGCCTTGTTGTTGGCATGGTTAGCAGATTTCAGTCTAATCCTGGGAAAGAACATTGGATTGTGGTTAAGCATTCAATTAAGTAACTTAAAAGGACAAGGGATTAATGCTTGTTGTCATGACCCGAACCGAGGTCTTAGCCGTGACGAGCATCCCAAACCATGAAGGCCCGGGCGCCCTTCTATACCTGATAATCATGCATAATATTTATATACAATAAGGAAAATGCGTGAAAATAATACAAATGAAATCATGGTCATTTATAGCTTCAACTAAATAGTATAGAATGAAACCCATAAGCGTCTTAACAATATCTGACACTTGTCCGCGAAATCTCTAACATTACAAGATCAACCATATGTCTAGAACAAAACTGGGACAAGACCCCCAGTCGGACCCAATACCAAAATAACATAATAATGTTCTAAAAACAAGGCCTTCCGAAATAAAGAAGACTCACCAACTGCTCTCTTCTATCTAACAGATTCTACGGCTTAGCAGGAACTCTGGACTGAGACTCAGACCCTAAAATATAGGGGTCAGTACAAAGTACTGGTGCACAATGCAATCCAAAATAATGAATTTTATCAAACATATAAGTGAGAGCAATTTGTAAAATAGTATGCATGGCATAATTTAAAGCACATGGGAAATTCCAAATAATCTTAAAACAACTTTTCTCAATGCAATTCTGATCTTTGTATTACTTCTGAGCTAGGTGGCACTCCCCTACAAGTCTGATATTCCACGGGCTATATGAAATCTTTCATTGACTCGGTGGCAAAGCCCCCAACCCAAGTTTTTTCGCAAGGGTTGGAGTGTCTGAGTCTGATACACCACAGGGCTCTAGGCCAGCGTAAAATCCCTCCAGGGGATTAAATAACCCGTATAGGCAAAATACAGTTTTGGGCAATGAGTAGTCTAAACTCGTGACTTCTTCGGGGAACCACCTAACATCTCTTTATGCCCATTTTTAACCATTTCTAAACATGCATCATTCTAAGTTTCACAATTTGAAAATCTAATTGACAACATGCATTCTATTCTATTCTGAATTACCATGGCATTATCTGAGTTGGTATCGTCATACCAAGACTTGCAAGTCATATTTCAGAGCCATAATGTATCATGTATGATTCTTTCATTAAAACACAATTCAGACCACCCAATCATGCAAATAGTATAAGAGATTTCATGTTTCGAAACACAATTCAAAACTATGCAAAGATCCTTTTTCTTTCATCAAACATGTGGTGGTCATGTATTTTTTTTTTCACAAACCATAAAACTCTTATATTATATATATATATATATATATATATATATATATATATTCAACATTTATCAACATTTATCAACATGAGCAACCCTCTCTTTTGAAATCAAAATCATATTCAAGTCATAACATTAATCATGACATTCGTATCATGCTTTTCAAGATGCATTCGAAATAATGCATATCATATGAAAAATGAAAAAAATCATAACAAGAGAGGGATTCTATATGATTCATGCTCTCAATTAAATATTCAAACCCAATTTTCATACATGCATATATATACGAGTACAAATAAATTTGGGGGAGAGGCCTCAAGGCCAAAACAATAGTGCCATTAAAACATTCATAAAGCAACATTGTAATATAAATTCTAAAACTCCTTCGATAATTCATTGATTTCACAACGTTAAAAGTTGTTGAACAATTTCATTATGCCCAAGTAGTTTTATGAAAATCCCATGCACCTTAGATTATTTAGGAGAAAGAACGGAACCCAAATCTTGATCCGTTTCTTGGGATTCTTGACCTTATGAATGAGTTCTTGAATCTTTGGGAGAGGAGTTAGGATTTTGATTTTGGGAGGAAAAATGAAAAATAAGATATTTTGGCTTCTTGGGGTTGAAATTCCATGTTATTTTAACACTAGTTCTCATGTATATATATACCTCATGATTACCACTTAAACTTTTATAAATCATCAACCTAGGGCATTTCGCACATCACATCAAGACTGCTAATTACTCCACAAAACATGCATCATTAATCTTAAGCTATTATTCGTGCCCCGACACTTCACACCTCAAGTTCAAGTCTATAGTCTTGCATCAATCATGTACCACCAACGAAGCATGCCACATGCTATACTAGTCCATCAAATTGGAAAACCAACCCAAAATACTACATTTTACCTAGCTACTACCTACCATCACATCCCCTCCATGACATTACTACTACACCTCAAATTCCACTACCTACTTTCTCACATAGTACTAGTGTACTACTACTTAAAGAAAAAGACCAACAAAGAGGGTAAAGTCACATTATTGAATTAGTCGATCTTAATCTTGCAATATAGCCTATTTCAATCTTATCAACATATTTCAATTTCTCACATTATACTTACATACGTAATCGTACATCATAATGATCTTCAAAATTCAATAAACACTAAAGAGTCTCTACTTATAGCTTATTAACTAATCTACCCCTTTCCATCCACATCTATAGATGATTTTTACAACCGCAATAACCATCCATTCTGTGATCCTTCCCTATTCTGAATAAATAATAATCATATCCTGTATCTTCCTTCATAGACTACCATGCAATCTACAATTATTGCCACACAATAGTATATCATTATACAATGGCAAACCACACCACAATCCACGATTACACAAGTAAAACTATTTATTTATCCAAATGTCACCCTTATCGACTGCTAACTTTGTGACTATATGTCACCAACTTCTGGACCATCTCACTACCAATAGGACATGACACCTTAACATACACTAATACTCAGGTGGAAATATAGTTTCAATATTCTACTACACATCATTACTCTTATACATCACATCCCCCACAAGAATTTTATTAAAGGAGACTGAATTCACTCTATATTTCAAGCTCAACCGCACGACTGATTCAGATAGGGTTATATGCTTAAATAAACACACTTTAAAGCACTCATGGATTCCTCTCAAGTCCTTATGAAAAATCCATAACTTTATGGACAACTTAATAAGACAAATCCACATCACTAGGGGAGCTAGACTCTTAGTATTCTACGCCTCGACAATGACGCATAACCCATGAAATTGGAATAAGGAATGAACTTGGATAAATTTCTTATGGATGACTCTATAGCACGAACTAGAGTATGAAAGAATGAGAAACAACTCCCAAATGCCTGGTAGCCTCCTGATTATAAGTGTGGTGCATAATACACCTATAAGCAAGACTCTACTAGACATGATTTTGCAAATACCTTGGGACCATAAACCGTGCTTTAACAACAAGTTTGTCACGACTCGAACCGTGGCCCTAGCCATGACGAGCATCCCGAACCATAAAGGCCTGGGCGCACTTATATACTTGATAATCATGCACAATATTCATATACAATAAGAAAAATATCAAAAATAATACAAAAAGAATCATGGTCATTTCTAACTTCAACTGAACAGTACAGATTGAAACCCATAAGCATCTAAAAAAATCAGACACTCGTCTATGAAATCTCTAACATTACAAAATCAATCATAAGTCTAGAACAAAACTAGGACAAGGCCCCCAGTCGAACCCAATACCAAAATAACATAATAATGTTCTAAAGACAAGGACTTTCGAAATAAATAAGGCTTACCAACTGCTCACCTCTGTCTGACAAATTCGACGGCTTTGAAGGAACTCTAGACTTTACCTCAGACCCTGAAATATAGAGGTCAGTACAAAATACTGGTGCATAGTGCAATCCTAAATAATATTTTTTTATAAAACATAAGTGAGAGAAATTTGTAAAACAGTATGTATAACATAACTTAAAGCACATGGGAAATTCCAAATAATCTTAAAACAAGTTTTCTCAATGCAGTTTTGATCTTTGTATTACTTCTGAGGTAGGTGGTACTCCCCCACAAGTATGATATTCCACAGGCTATATGAAAACCGCCATTGACTAGGCGGGGAAGCCCCCAATCAAAGTTTACTGCAAGATTTGGAGTGTCTGATTCTGATACAACACTGGGATATAGGCCAGTGTTAAATCCCTCGAGGAGATTAAATAATCCGTATCGTTAAAATATGCTTTCGGGCAATGAGTAGTCTAAACTCGTGTCTTCTTTGGAGAATCACCTAACATCTCTTTATGCCTATTTTTAACCATTTCTAAACATACATCATTCTAAGTTTTAAAATTTGAAAATCTAATTGCCAACATGCATTTTGTTCTGTTCTGAATTACCATGGCATTATCTAGGTTGGTGTCGTCACACCAAAGCTTGCAAGTCATATTTCTGAGCCATAATGTATCATGCATGATTCTTTTATTAAAACAAAATTCAGACCACCCAAACATATAAATAGTATAAGAGATTTCATGTTCCGAAACACAAGTCAAAACTATGCAAAGATTCTTATTCTTTCATCAAATATGTGGTGGTCATGTATTTTTTTTGACCAACCATGCAACTCGTTCATTATATATATATTCAACATTTGTAGACATGAACAACCCTCTCTTTCGAATTCAAAATCATATTCAAGTCATAACATTAATCAAGACACTTGTATCATGTTTTTCAAGATGCGTTCGAAACAATCCATATCATATGAAAAATAGAAAAACCCATAAAAAGAGAGGAATTCTACATGATTCATACTCTCAATTAAATGTTCAAACCCAATTTTCATACATACATATATATATACGAGTACAAATAAATTTGGGGGAAAGGCCTCAAGGCTAAAACAATAGTGCCATTAAAACATTCATAAAGCAACATTGTAATATAAATTCTAAAACTCATTCGATAATTTATTGATTTCACAATGATAAAAGTTGTTGAACAATTTCATTATGCCTAAGTAGTTTTAGAAAAACCCCACGCACCTTAGATTATTTAGGAGAAAGAGTGAAACCCGGATCTTGATCCATTTCTTGGAATTCTTGACCTGATGAATGAGTTTATGAATCTTTGTGGGAGGCATTAGGTTTTGATTTTGAAAGGAAAAGTGAAAAATAAGATATTTTGTCTTCTTGGGGTTGAAATTCAATGTTATAGACGTATTTTGGGTGAGGAAAAATGAGCACGGTGCCCCTAGACCCATTAGAAACTGAATGCATAAAATAGACTTAGATACACTTCTAGTTTTGTGTCGACGCGATCTCAACGCGACGTGTCATGATCACGTTGGCTTACTACCTCACATGGAAATAGCCATAACTTTTTGATCGGTTATCGGATTTTGGCGAAATTGGTATCGTTAGAAAGATAATTCAATTATCTACAATTCGGTGGGTGTTGATATACAAAATTCTCTGTGTATTAAGAGTTATATATGTTCAAATTAGACCCTTGTAGAATCAAATATTCAATTTTGGATGAGTGAAAGGTTTTTAGCTCAACTTTGGTTTAGGCCATTTCTATGAACATTTTTCACCTCATAATCACTTTATATACTAAGAGATATATCATAACACATGAATTTAAACATAAACCATGGAATTAGAGCTTACACACGTAGAACGATGATTCAATTTTAAGCTCAAAAATGCGAGGCGTTTCATTTGTTTTTCACTCTGGGGATCTTGTACCTATTGGGTATACTGATTTATACTTTCAGTCGGATAAAGATTCTAGAAAATCTACCTCAAGATATGTATTTAATTTAGGAGGTGGACCCGTTGTTTACTTTAGGAGGTGGAGCCATTGTTTGGAGGAGTATCAAGCAATCATGTGTTGCTGATTCCACCATGGAAGTCAAATATGTAGCTGCCTCTGAGGCGGCTAAAGAGGTTGTTTGTCTCGATAATTTTCTGAAAGAGCTTGGAGTTGTTCCTTCGGTTCAAACACCACTACCACTTTATTAAGACAATAGTGTTGCAGTTTCTAACTTGAAAGAACCACAAAGCCATAAAAGAAGTAAGCATATTGAGAGAAAATATCACTTGATTGGGGATATAACTCAAAGGGGTGATGTGAGAGTTTGAAGATTGAGTTAAAGAACAATTTGGCAGACCCATTTACAAAGGGCTTAACCTAAAAGGTTTTTGATAAGCATATGGAAGAAATGAGTGTTAAAATTATGCATTCATGGTTATGAGTCTAAGTGGAAGATTGTTAGGATATACTATTAACCATGTAATTTGTGTTACATTATTATATTTTCATCTCATGTAAAAACTATTTATTATATTAATAGAATCTTTATTTGAATAGATCATTGTGTTAACATGTGTGTCCTTTTCTTATATAGTAGACAATTTTATGTATGGAGTATTTTAACTCATGCACAGAAGATTAAAATTGACGATTCTTATAAGTAATATTTAATATTCACAATCAAAGATGAGGTAGGACAAACATCTTGATGATTGTAGCACAAGATTAAATATATTTTGATCTTAATAATGGGAGTGGTAATATTATGACTTTTTGTGCTATTACATTTCATATGTATTGAACGGTCCAATTAGAGATATTCATTTATGTTCTGAATATCAATAAATAATTTCTCTAGACCATTACATGTACTTATACTCTTATTCTTAATTTAATTATTATGATCTATGTGATTTGTTTTGTCATTTTAATCTATTAAAAGGTGAGACTCTTTTGTGAGTCAACATATTCCTGATAGGTTGGATGATGACGAATCACTTAGTGAAATATTAATTAGTTGATAGAACCATGTCTCAGACTTGAGATAGAAGACATCCCTTTATGGTTGCTTATAAGTTTTCACGTGAAAACCCTGCAGGTGGATTTTATATCCGTCATGTGAAATAAGTAAAGCATTATAAATAAAGGATTAAATTAATCAATAAGTTAAATTTTTCAGAGAATTTAATTTAATTTATTGGTGTCGGTAATTCTAACATGGGAAGTTAAATAAGATGTAATAGTAGATTTTGAAATTAAACCGAGGAGTGTAATTACAGATTTCTAGTGGAATAATTTATAATTTACTATTATATGATATTTCATTCATTTTCGAATTAATATCATAATTGGAAGCCTCAGTTAATAAATCTGCAGTCTCTACTATGCCTGATTAACTAATCAAATTTGGAAAAGAAAAAGAGTTATAGAAGAGGTAATATTTATCGGTCATTTGTAAATAAGTAATAAAAGAATTAAGAATTAATTTTGGCATTATGACAAATTTAAAGATAAAAACGTTTTGGCATTAAGGTGTATTAAGGCTGAAAACATTTTTTGGCTTTAAGGTTTCATTAAACGGACAAAACGTTTGCCTCTTTCTCTTTCTCATTCAATTGAAAGTAGGAATAAGTAGAAGCTGATTTTTCTGAATTCAATTATTCTTCTCTTATCCCAAAGTATTTGCCCACACAAGTTTGATAGTAAAAGTTAGTCAGGATATAGTAGAAAATTATAGCCCTGAAAGTAAAAGCAGTGAACGAATTGTATGAAAGCTTTAACAGATAAGTAGCTTTTCAATTTCGTTTGACGATTTATATTATCTAGATGATATGTAAGTTATATTGATTCTTTAGAATTGTAGCTTTCGATGTGCATGTTCTAACATATAAAGGGTAGTTAGCTCTCTGTGAAAAGATTTGTTTATATAAAAATAATAAGACCATGAGAGTTTCTTAAAATGACAAACTGAAAAGGTTCACTCTTTTTCAAGTAAAAAAAAATGTGTCAAGTCTATTTAATGAAAGCTAGTTTCTTGAACCGGACAAGACATTTTTTTCTAAAATTTACTTTCCTAAATATTTAATTTCTTAAACTATCATCGTACAATTCTCTGTAGGTGTTGTTCAGTTATTTATTTTAAATTATGTAAATATAATACTCTCTCCTCTATTCTATTCTACTTGTCATGTTTTCTTTCACAAAATCCTTAAGAAAACAACTAAAAGGTAAATTTAGCTAAGCTGTCTTTATTTAGTCGATCTCAATTTAATAGTATTATTGTCTTCCAACATATTAATAGCTCTCCAAGTTTGTTGAGTAAGGATGAAGGTAGAAACTAATAATTACTTAATCTTGATTTTTTAAAATGACAATTATTTTGAATCCTGTTATTTTTAGTTGAGGAATGCTTAAGTCATTTTAAAATACACTCCTTAGACCTTGATGATACCGTCACAATATATTTATTTATTGATATGATTTCATGGAGGACTGTTTCAGTTCTTCAATAAGTTACTACTCAATCCGTAATGATATCATTACTGTATATCTATATACAATCATAGTGTCATTGAAACTTCAGTCTTCTATGAGACAGTCCTCAGTCTTTCATTATACCATCACATTTTTATATATATATGAATATATATATATATATATATATATATATATATATATATATATATACTGACATCTATCACTAAGGTCTGCTTTAGATCTTTGGATATCCATCGTAGTATGGCTTTATACTAAAATGGAATTAGTGAGATCTGCTTCAATACTTCAATGAGATTCCACAATTATCGATAATACCTTTACCATATATCTACAATGTGTCATGATATCTACAAAGTTTCATGATATCATTGAGATATATTTAGGTCCTTCAATTAAACACTCATCAGTCCTCCATGATCTCATTACATTATATCTCTATATCGGCACATCATTACTCAGGTCAGATTTTACTTCTCAATCCGCTATGAAATGCATGTGGTAAATATCATATACTAACGGGGTATCACAAAATTTTATATTTAACTCTATTATTTATTTTATATATCAAATTTAGCTAGTTAAATTTTGTAAAATAAATTACAAAAATAGAATCATATTATAAATACAAGTTTTGCTTCATTTGGAAAAGTATATATTAAATATTTTAATACAAGTCATATTTTTTAAAAATTTAGATTTTAATGAATGAGTCAGCGAATTTTTTATTTTTCTTAATGATTATATATATAATGAATGAGTCAGCATTTTTTTTATATTTTTCTTAATTATTTCTTATTGTAATCTAGTTATTTATCTTTTTATTTTTAATAATCTAACAATAATTATTTTGTGTTTCAAATATAAAAAGGAACCAAAAATTAAATAGAAGATGAGTTAACCAAAAAAAAGTAAAAGGAAATTAAGAGAAAAATGAACCAAAAAAGAAATCAATAAAATTAAGGAACAAATAATAAATTATTATCAAATGATATCTTTAGTGGATGATAAAAGGAGAAAAAAAAGATTTATTAAAAAATAAAGGAAAAAAGAGAAGAAAAAACACAATAGCTGCGAAGAATAAAGTATTAAATGCAAAGTCAAAGCAATCAATAAAAGGAAAAAAAAAAAAAAAAAAAAGGAAGAACGTGAAATTGAGGGGCATCCAGGGAAATAAATTGAGCCATATATCTATTGACTGAAATTGATTTGGGTTGAGGCTAAAGGTGTCTAATGGGCCGGGCCGGGCTGGGTCAACCCGAAATCGGCCCTTCCATTCTACTCGGGTTCCGGGCTGGTTTCGGGCCAGGTTTGGCGTTAACCGATACGGGTCGGGTCGGGCCGAACAGTAAAAAAATTAAAACTCATCCGAAATCGGCCCACTTAATCCAATTCGGTCAAACCCACCAAAACCCGGTCAAACCCGTTTAAAAAATAAATAAAAATTTCAATATACACTATATACATTCCAATATACACTATATATTTTAAAAAAAATATATAAAGTATAAATAATTACACATATATACGTACCATTCAATATATAATTATATATGACTATACGTACTACTTTAAATAAAACATATGCTATAATAGTATATTAAATATATACACACTACAATATATATATACACTAATTTATAAAGCATATACACATGTATACGTTAAATATATACTACTTTAGAAGATATATACACATATATATGCACCATTCAATATATATGTACTACTTTAAATAAAATATATATACATGTATACGTTAAACATACACGTCTATAGAAGATCCATTCACATATATACACACTATTCTATGTATATGTAATACTTTAAATGCAATATACTATAATGTATATACATTACAATATATATTTGTATACTTATATACTAAGTTATAAAACATATACACATGTATACATTAAATATACACTTCTATAGAAGATATATACACGTGTATACGCACCATTCAATGTATATATATTACTACTTATAAAATATACTACATTATATATACATTACAATATGTATAGATATACTTATATACTAATTTATAAAACATATACACATGTATACATTAAATATACACTTCTATAGAAGATATATACACGTGTATACGCACCATTCAATGTATATATACTACTACTTATAAAATATACTACATTATATATACATTACAATATGTACAGATATACTTATATACTAATTTATAAAATATATACATATGTATACATTAAATATACACTTCTATAGAAGATATATATGCACAAATATACAAAACATATGCTACTTAATATAATAAATTAATAATATTTGGTAGTAAATTAATAATATATTAGAAGTAAGTTTTTAATTTAAAGTATAAAAGTAGAAATTCAACTTAAAATTTTAAATCGTTAAATAAAAATAAATAAAAAACAACGACTAAGGAGTGAATGAATTTGTGGAATTTTATTGATTGCAAAATGATCCAAAATTTATAATTTACATGAATGAAAAATCTATAAATTATGCATCATTTTTTCCAACTCATTCATGTTAATATTAATGGGAACTTGCATAGGATAGTCGAAGTCAATGGGGGCAAAACCATGCATTGAACTTGATTCTGCTGAGTTCTCCCGTGAAGTCATAATTTCCTCAAGTTTGAGGTCGTCGCTCGGCTCCGGTTCCATTCCTTGGTTTCTTCTTTCTGCTCTAATCCAATCTCTGAGGCAAACTAAAACATTCTTTGCATTGCTTCCCAATGAGTGTCGGTTGTCTCCAAGCTGTTGTCGTCCTTGACTGAAGGCGCTCTCTGATGCAACGGTTGACATTGGAACATTCAAGATATCTCTGGCTAATCTTGAAAGTACAGGATATTGTGATTTAATATTCCTCCACCAATCCAGCGTGTTGATCCATCGTCTGTGATCCTCTGGTGCCGTCCGCAGATAATATTTCAGCTCTTCCCGATAAGTTGATGTGTAAGCTCTCTCATCTACACTGTTCCAACAAGTTAAATCATAAAACGAATCAGGAAAACCACTATGTGCCGGCCTTTTAGAAGATGATGGCTCCTCGGGAGGATGGGGAGCGACAGTTGGACTGATATTTGCAGGTACGGCTGAATCAAATAAATCAGCATAGTGATTATATAATTTTTCTATATAATCCTTTGCATCAGCCGTAGCCGTCCACAAATCAGGCTGTACTTGTTCAGAATCATGGTTAGTATTTATTTCTATACCATAATATCCGGCAATTTTAACAATAGAATCAGCAATAAATTGTCCAGGATGTTTACGATCTTCATCATATAAAAAAGCAAGAATACGTTTTTGCATCACGAAATTACTATCCATCCAATGACAAGTAACGGTTAAATAATCATTTTTATTTACAGCACGACCAAGATCAGAAGTTAGGGACAATCTACATTGAATATTTTTTAAGAATATTGATAAATAAAAACAATATTGTGAATGGAGTCTAAAAATATCAGACCGACAAGTAGTTCTAGGAATACCATTAAACATAGGATTATAAATTGCTTGTATATAACGAATAAAAACATCAGAAGAAGGAAAACTAAAAGGCAAACAACCCACAGCTACCATTTTAGCTATTTTTTCCCTGTCCCTCAATTTATTATACTTTTTCGCTACTTGACCGGTTGTTGGGTCCATTCTAGTTTGCGTTGACCCACCAACATCCCCACCACCTTTTGCAATATTTAACTCTCTTTTGTGATCTTCAGGTATATGTCTCATTAACGTACCCGTACCCCCTTGCTTACCTACACTTCTATGCTTATATATTTGTTGACAAATATTGCACTGCACCTCAATATCTGATATACGTTCAAAAAATTGTCATGCAATACTAGTTCTTTTACGAGGTTTTGGGGCACTGGGAGGACGGGAAGGGAGATTAACTGATTCAGATCTAACGTTAGCATCTCCTACTGCGGGTGTTTCAGCAATATTTTCATCATCTTCGTCTAAATTAACTGCATCTACTTCATTTTCTTCTTCTATACCGTAATTTTCCTGAGCTTCTACATAATCCATATCGTGAGCATCTACACCTATTTCTTCCTCAAAAGGTGTACCAAGCGGTACCGGAGGCGAAGTCACACGGGTATATCTATTACTTGAACTACCTCTACCGCTAGTAATTCGGTTTTTACTACCACTACCGTTTCCGGGACAAAAAATTTTAACACATTTAGCAGCGAGGTTTTTTAATTTATCCATAATATAAATTAAATTAAACTAAAAATATTCAAAATACACAAATATAATAAAATTAAATATTAAACAATTAATACAATAAATAAAAATTAAACGTAAGAGATGGAACGACAATACCAAATTTTGGAAGTATCCGAAGATTGCGACTTTAGAAACTTCCGCTCGTACTTTGTAAACGAAAAATTAAAAAATTAAAGTGAACACTTTAAGAAATTAAATATATTGAATATTTGAGAATTGAGAATTGAGATTTGAGAGAGAATGAGATTTGAGAGAGTGAAAAATTATGTGAAAAATAATTTGAAGTTGTAGGGTATTTATAGATTTATTTTGGGGATTAAAAAATATTTTTTAAAATTTTTTTTTTTAATTAAATGGGCCCAAACTAGCCGTTTGGACCCAAAAACGGTAATATAGCCGTTGGGCCAACGGCTAGTTTGGCCCAAAAAATAAAAATTTCTTTTTTTTTTGTTTTGCTGGGCCGGTTAACCGGCGGGCCTGGATCGGGCTTGGTCCGGGCCGGGTTAACCGGGCCCATTTTAAAAAAAAAACGGCCCGGAACCCGGAACCCTAAAGCCCTAGGGATTACTGGGCCGGGTCAAACTGGGCCGGTTTAGCTAGTCGGGCCGGGTCGGCCCGACCCGTTTGACACCCCTAGTTGAGGCATGCTTGAGTAAATAAATATCTATATGGTTTTATTTGTATACTTTTTCCTAATTAACAGGGCCTGAAAGAAGTAGTGATCTTTGCTTTGCTTTAACTTGATATTACGGATATTATTTGAAATTTTCTTGCAATGTCATATTGTAAAAGAAAATGTTTAAATGTTGATTTAAAAATTGGGTATATGTGTATTTTTGCTAGTATCCAAAGCGTATTTATACGATACAAACAAAGATTGCACCAAACATACTCCAAAATAGTCCACAAATCTCAAGGATCTTAGGACTGATTGGAGACCGCTCTCGGATTCAACAATAAGAACAAGAATGAGAAGATAACAAGGTGTTTAACACCTATTTTTAGTTACCACAAACTGTATTACCAACAACAAAATGAAGAACAATGATGAACAACAACAATGTTATAACAAGAACACCACAATAACAAGATACAAACTACAACAAGATTGCAAGAAAGGTAAAGATAGGTAGTGTGACATACACTATCACAAGAACAAAGAACCCTAAGATGTCTCAAATCTAAGGACCCTTTAACTAATGTAATAGGAACACCTACACTCTTCAATGGACACAAGAGGGACCTCAATCCTTCAAGCACCCAAAGTTCCAAGCAAGTAATACAAGTGATTCCACACTTTGTATTCCTAGTTTCGGCCAAGTCTCCAAAGTGAGAGAGAACTTGTCTTGCAATTGCCTATTACAAGAGATTCAATATCCAAAACCTAATGAAAGAAACCCTGCAATGTTCTTTAAATAGTGTATTACAAAATAGAAGTTAAAATGATCAAAATGTCCCTTAACTGAGAGGTGCCCATCAAGTGTAGTTCAAGTGTAGTGTATGGACGGTTTTGGAGTGTATATTGGTGCTCCTTTGCACTTCACTTGCATACTCCAAGTCTGGGATTCAACACGCACTCTCATAAGTCCATCTCCGTGATCATGCTTGTATCACATATATCAATGAAGCTATTGTGAAAATTGTCAAACTTAAAAATGTCTATAATTTTGAACTCAAGAATTTACCATAACAATTAATGAAATGGGTAAGAATCTTGAAATTTCAAATTCAATTTTTTGTAAAGACAAAATTAACAGGTGATTTCTTTAGTATTGTTCAGTTTTTATATATAAAGTTACTTGAAACCTGGTACAAATAGAAGGTGACAATATCTCTTAAAATACACTCCTTAGACCTTGATGATACCGTCACAATATATTTATTTATTGATATAATTTCATGGAGGACTATTTCAGTTCTTCAATAAGTTACTACTCAATCCGTAATGATATCATTACTGTATATCTATATACAATCATAATGTCATTGAAACTTCAGTCTTCTATGAAACTTTAGATCTTTGGATATCCATCGTAGTATGGCTTTATACTAAAATGGAATTAGTGAGATCTGCTTCAATACTTCAATGAGATTCCACAATTATCGATAATACCTTTACCATATATCTACAATGTGTCATGATATCAACAAAGTTTCATGATATCATTGAGATATATTTAGGTCCTTCAATTAAACACTCATCAGTCCTCCATGATCTCATTACATTATATCTCTATATCGGCACATCATTACTCAGGTCAGATTTTACTTCTCAATCCGCTATGAAATGCATGTGGTAAATATCATATACTAACGGGGTATCACAAAATTTTATATTTAACTCTATTATTTATTTTATATATCAAATTTAGCTAGTTAAATTTTGTAAAATAAATTACAAAAATAGAATCATATTATAAATACAAGTTTTGCTTCATTTGGAAAAGTATATATTAAATATTTTAATACAAGTCATATTTTTTAAAAATTTAGATTTTAATGAATGAGTCAGCGAATTTTTTATTTTTCTTAATGATTATATATATAATGAATGAGTCAGCATTTTTTTTATATTTTTCTTAATGATTTCTTATTGTAATCTAGTTATTTATCTTTTTATTTTTAATAATGTAACAATAATTATTTTGTGTTTCAAATATAAAAAGGAACCAAAAATTAAATAGAAGATGAGTTAACCAAAAAAAAGTAAAAGGAAATTAAGAGAAAAATGAACCAAAAAGAAATCAATAAAATTAAGGAACAAATAATAAATTATTATCAAATGATATCTTTAGTGGATGATAAAAGGAGAAAAAAAAAGATTTATTAAAAAATAAAGGAAAAAAAAGAAGAAAAAACACAATAGTTGCGAAGAATAAAGTATTAAATGCAAAGTCAAAGCAATCAATAAAAGGAAAAAAAAAAAAAAAAAAAAAAAAAAAAAGGAAGAACGTGAAATTGAGGGGCATCCAGGGAAATAAATTGAGCCATATATCTATTGACTGAAATTGATTTGGGTTGAGGCTAAAGGTGTCTAATGGGCCGGGCCTGGTCAACCCGAAACCGGCCCTCCCATTCTATCCGGGTTCCGGGCCGGTTTCGGGCCGGGTTTGGCGTTAACCGATCCGGGTCGGGTCGGGCCGAACAGTAAAAAAATTAAAATCCATCCGAAATCGGCCCACTTAATCCAATTCGGTCAAACCCGTTTAAAAAATAAATAAAAAATCCAATATACACTATATACATTCCAATATACACTATATATTTTTAAAAAAATATATAAAGTATAAACAATTACACATATATACGTACCATTCAATATATAATTATATATGACTATACGTACTACTTTAAATAAAACATATGCTATAATAGTATAATATATATATACACACTACAATATATATATACACTAATTTATAAAGCATATACACATGTATACGTTAAATATATACTACTTTAGAAGATATATACACATATATATGCACCATTCAATATATATGTACTACTTTAAATAAAATATATATACATGTATACGTTAAACATACACGTCTATAGAAGATCCATTCACATATATACACTCTATTCTATGTATATGTAATACTTTAAATGCAATATACTATAATGTATATACATTACAATATATATTTGTATACTTATATACTAATTTATAAAACATATACACATGTATACATTAAATATACACTTCTATAGAAGATATATACACGTGTATACGCACCATTCAATGTATATATACTACTACTTATAAAATATACTATATTATATATACATCACAATATGTATAGGTATACTTATATACTAATTTATAAAACATATACACATGTATACATTAAATATACACTTCTATAGAAGATATATACACGTGTATACGCACCATTCAATGTATATATACTACTACTTATAAAATATACTACATTATATATACATTACAATATGTATAGATATACTTATATACTAATTTATAAAACATATACACATATATACATTAAATATACACTTCTATAGAAGATATATATGCACAAATATACAAAACATATGCTACTTAATATAATAAATTAATAATATTTGGTAGTAAATTAATAATATATTAGAAGTAAGTTTTTAATTTAAAGTATAAAATTAGAAATTCAACTTAAAATTTTAAATCGTTAAATAAAAATAAATAAAAAACAACGACTAAGGAGTGAATGAATTTGTGGAATTTTATTGATTGCAAAATGATCCAAAATTTATAATTTACATGAATGAAAAATCTATAAATTATGCATCATTTTTTCCAACTCATTCATGTTAATATTAATGGGAACTTGCATAGGATAGTCGAAGTCAACAGGGGCAAAACCATGCATTGAACTTGATTCTGCTGAGTTCTCCCGTGAAGTCATAATTTCCTCAAGTTTGAGGTCGTCGCTCGACTTCGGTTCCATTACTTGGTTTCTTATTTCTGCTCTAATCCAATCTCTGAGGCAAACTAAAACATTCTTTGCGTTGCTTCCCAATGAGTGTCGGTTGTCTCCAAGCTGCTGTCGTCCCTGACTGAAGGCGCTCTCTGATGCAACGGTTGACATTGGAACATTCAAGATATCTCTGGCTAATCTTGAAAGTACAGGATATTGTGATTCATTATTCCTCCACCAATCCAGCGTGTTGATCCGTCGTCTGCGATCCTCTGGTGCCGTCCGCAGATAATATTTCAGCTCTTCCCGATAAGTTGATGTGTAAGCTCTCTCATCTACACTGTTCCAACAAGTTAAATCATAAAACGAATCAGAAAAACCACTATGTGCCGGTCTTTTAGAAGATGATGGCTCCTCGGGAGGATGAGGAGCGACAGTTGGACTGATATTTGCAGGTACGGCTGAATCAAATAAATCAACATAGTGATTATATAATTTTTCTATATAATCCTTTGCATCAGCCGTAGCCGTCCACAAATCAGGCTGTACTTGTTCAGAATCATGGTTAGTATTTATTTCTATACCATAATATCCGGCAATTTTAACAATAAAATCAACAATAAATTGTCCAGTATGTTTACGATCTTCATCATATAAAAAAGCAAGAATACGTTTTTGCATCACGAAATTACTATCCATCCAATGACAAGTAACGGTTAAATAATCATTTTTATTTACAGCACGACCAAGATCAGAAGTTAGGGACAATCTACATTGAATATTTTTTAAGAATGTTGATAAATAAAAACAATATTGTGAATGGAGTCTAAAAATATCAGACCGACAAGTAGTTCTAGGAATACCATTAAACATAGGATTATAAATTGCTTGTATATAACGAATAAAAACATCAGAAGAAGGAAAACTAAAAGGCAAACAACCCACAGCTACCATTTTAGCTATTTTTTCCCTGTCCCTCAATTTATTATACTTTTTCGCTACTTGACCGGTTGTTGGGTCCATTCTAGTTTGCGTTGACCCACCAACATCCCCACCACCTTTTGCAATATTTAACTCTCTTTTGTGATCTTCAGGTATATGTCTCATTAACGTACCCGTACCCCCTTGCTTACCTACACTTCTATGCTTATATATTTGTTGACAAATATTGCACTGCACCTCAATATCTGATATACGTTCAAAAAATTGCCATGCAATACTAGTTCTTTTACGAGGTTTTGGGGCACTGGGAGGACGGGAAGGGAGATTAACTGATTCAGATCTAACGTTAGCATCTCCTACTGCGGGTGTTTCAGCAATATTTTCATCATCTTCGTCTAAATTAACTGCATCTACTTCATTTTCTTCTTCTATACCGTAATTTTCCTGAGCTTCTACATAATCCATATCGTGAGCACCTACACCTATTTCTTCCTCAAAAGGTGTACCAAGCGGTACCGGAGACGAAGTCACACGGGTATATCTATTACTTGAACTACCTCTACCGCTAGTAATTCGGTTTTTACTACCACTACCGCTTCCGGGACAAAAAATTTTAACACCTTTAGCAGGGAGATTTTTTAATTTATCCATAATATAAATTAAATTAAACTAAAAATATTCAAAATACACAAATATAATAAAATTAAATATTAAACAATTAATACAATAAATAAAAATTAAACGTAAGAGATGGAACGACAATACCAAATTTTGAAAGTATCCGAAGATTGCGACTTTAGAAACTTTCGCTCGTACTTTGTAAACGAAAAATTAAAAAATTAAAGTGAACACTTTAAGAAATTAAATATATTGAATATTTGAGAATTGAGAATTGAGATTTGAGAGAGAATGAGATTTGAGAGAGTGAAAAATTGTGTGAAAAATGATTTGAAGTTGTAGGGTATTTATAGATTTATTTTGGGGATTAAAAAGTATTTTTTAAAGTTTTTTTTTTTTTTTAATTAAATGGGCCCAAACTAGCCGTTTGGACCCAAAAACGGTAATATAGCCGTTGGGCCAACGGCTAGTTTGGCCCAAAAAATAAAAATTTCTTTTTTTTTTGTTTTGCTGGGCCGGTTAACCGGCGGTCCTGGACCGGGCTTGGTCCGGGCCGGGTTAACCGGGCCCATTTTTTTTAAAAAAAAACCGGCCCGGGACCCGGAACCCTAAAGCCCTAGGGATTACTGGGCCAGGTCAAACTGGGCCGGTTTAGCTAGTCGGGCCGGGTCGGCCCGACCCGTTTGACACCCCTAGTTGAGGCATGCTTGAGTAAATAAATATCTATATGGTTTTATTTTTATACTTTTTCCTAATTAACAGGGCCTGAAAGAAGTAGTGATCTTTGCTTTGCTTTAACTTGATATTACGGATATTATTTGAAATTTTCTTGCAATGTCATATTGTAAAAGAAAATGTTTAAATGTTGATTTAAAAATTGGGTATATGTGTATTTTTGCTAGTATCCAAAGCGTATTTATACGATACAAACAAAGATTGCACCAAACATACTCCAAAATAGTCCACAAATCTCAAGGATCTTAGGACTGATTGGAGACCGCTCTCGGATTCAACAATAAGAACAAGAATGAGAAGATAACAAGGTGTTTAACACCTATTTTTAGTTACCACAAACTGTATTACCAACAACAAAATGAAGAACAATGATGAACAACAACAATGTTATAACAAGAACACCACAATAACAAGATACAAACTACAACAAGATTGCAAGAAAGGTAAAGATAGGTAGTGTGACATACACTATCACAAGAACAAAGAACCCTAAGATGTCTCAAATCTAAGGACCCTTTAACTAATGTAATAGGAACACCTACACTCTTCAATGGACACAAGAGAGAGCTCAATCCTTCAAGCACCCAAAGTTCCAAGCAAGTAATACAAGTGATTCCACACTTTGTATTCCTAGTTTCGGCCAAGTCTCCAAAGTGAGAGAGAACTTGTCTTGCAATTGCCTATTACAAGAGATTCAATATCCAAAACCTAATGAAAGAAACCCTGCAATGTTCTTTAAATAGTGTATTACAAAATAGAAGTTAAAATGATCAAAATGTCCCTTAATTGAGAGGTGCCCATCAAGTGTAGTTCAAGTGTAGTGTATGGACGGTTTTGGAGTGTATATTGGTGCTCCTTTGCACTTCACTTGCATACTCCAAGTCTGGGATTCAACACGCACTCTCATAAGTCCATCTCCGTGATCATTCTTGTATCACATATATCAATGAAGCTATTGTGAAAATTGTCAAACTTAGAAATGTCTATAATTTTGAACTCAAGAATTTGCCTTAACAATTAATGAAATGGGTAAGAATCATGAAATTTCAAATTCAAATTTTTGTAAAAACAAAATTAACAGGTGATTTCTTTCATATATTTCAGTTTTTAGATATAAAGTTACTTGAAACCTGGTACAAATAGAAGGTGCCAATATCTCTTAAAATTAATAGAAGTGTATGCAAGTTAGTTCCAAACACCATAATTATCTAATAAAAATATATCCATTATTTTGAAGTTCAAAGTATTTTTCAATTTTTGAAATACAAATCTGAAAAAGAGGCCAGCTAGCATCAACCTAGCAGGTTATGCTCCTCTAAGAGTACATTTGTGTGAATAAATTTTTTTAATCTCTTATATAGTATTGTATAAAAAATTTATCCTAGAGGCTTAAGATATTACAGATGCAATTTATAGGGATTTCGTTGCATTCAATTTAGACAACATATTAGTAAAATCTTTACAGTGGGTGTTGACATCTAATTTTTATCCTCCACAATTAAATTTAATTTTGAGTTTCTTTAATTTTAAATAAAATTACAATATTTATTTTATCCGAATAAAAAGTTTTTCAAAATATTTATGTATGTAATTTTGTCATTTTAAGTAGCAATTATACTCTATTGTATTCAACTATACAAAATTATATAATTTTGTTAACTAAATAACTATATTATGGCATATCCGATTTTAATCAAAGCTTATCTTGAAAATTAATTCAAATGGGTAAAATCTTGAGTAAAATATGATTTATTTCAAAAATAATTTATTTGGAGAAATATTTATTCAATTTTATTGAATCAAGAAGCTCGGGATTAAACTAGTTGCTAATTCGTTCAAATCTTGATTAAAATTTGTCAATTTATAAAATTCAACCTTACTTGAAAGTGATTTGGCCATAATTACAATGTAATTGGTCAATTAATTTTTCAGTAGGCTAAAATTTAAATTCAAGTGGCTAAATTCTAATGATTAGGCTAATTTAATAAATAGCCTTAATTTTTAATCTCTAATCTAATTGAGGTTTTCTCAAAATAACCTCAATTTCAGCCCATTTCTTATTTTTTAATTACCAGTCCAACAATTAAAAACCATCAGCCTAATAACCCCTAATTGCCCAGCCCAGTCCAATGCAATTAACCCGGCCCCGTTTTACTCTTCATCAACAAATATCAGCAAACAACAAAAATACGATATACAATAACACTATCAACCAAAATCAAACCCGACCTATCAGCGACGGCTCCAACCCGCAGTACCTCCGACCCGTCTCCAATGTCGACCCGAGCAGCTCCGACCCAGCACCGGTGAGCCAACGGCGACCTGGTTTAACGCTAACAGTGGAGAACCCCAAAACCTGCGACCCAATATCAGCGAAACAACCCGAATTAATTGGAAAATGACGCTGCAATAGCCAGTAAAAGCTATCCATTTGATTTTCAAAATCTAATACCAAAATGGTACGATTACAACTTGTCCTTATCCCTTTTATCAACATTTGAAATTATTCCCTTTCGAAAAAATCGAAAATTGCCCCCTGATTTCTCCTATCCCACATCGATGGAAACAAAGAGTTGAGCCCAAAATCCCCTCTTTTTAGTACAAGTCTTGGAGGAAAGAAAAACCTTTGAGCATAATTCAGTCTCTTTTTAGTAAAATTTTATTTTTGTGAAATTCGTTGGCATGTTGACGACGACAATGTTTTCTGGTGGTTGATCCCGACGAAGTTCGTGGTCACGTTTTATTGCCCCAAAAGAGGTAGATTTTTCAACGCTTTATTTCTTTCTCGTGTTTCTGCCACATTTTCATTTTTTTCATTGTAGTAGTAAATTTAGTTCTCTCTTATGTATTGGGATTTGTTCGTTGTAGAGGCCATGATAGTCGTAGGATTTTTGTGATGTTTTAGTTGTTTGCCCTTTTGCTCCAAAGTTAAATGCTTTGTGTTTGAATGTTTCATTGCCTGAGCACAACTTCATCCCAAACTGTTTTATTTTTCCCCTTTCGTATGCTGGGATTTGCTTGCTGTAGAGGCCTCAGAGGCCGTAGGTTCGGTTGCGACTATATTCTTATTGCATGGATTCTAGAATCTCACTTTGTGTTGTCTGTAAGCTGCTTAACAATGTTCTTCCTGTCCATTTAGATTATGTTTTTATTCCACTATGTGAAACTGGTATGGTTGGGTTCGTAACGGTAATATGTTTGATTACTCATGTTAAAATTGCGCCTTGATGAATTTTTCATGAAGTTTGCACGGGATTTGTTCTATGTTAAGAGTAATTATTATGCGTATTTGGGTAACAGAATCAAGTTATTTTAGGTTTGAATTTTGATATTATGATTCGGAATAAATTGTTGTTTTGCTTCTGCATGCTCCTTTTTTCATTTTTTGTGAATTATTTTTCAAAGTGCAAGTCTTTGCTTTATGTGTTAGGAAACATGTTATAGCTTCTGTTAAGGTGACTTCAACATGTCACAATTAGTGTGCATATCGATAAGAATTTGAGTGCTTTACAAAAATTGCTTTCTTGCTTGGTTTTGTCAAAGTTTTCTTTCTCCTCTCCATTTCAAATTTTCTACCCGCTTCTAGTCTTGTTGCTTAAAAGGTAGTCATGAAGAATCTATGCTAATTTCGTTTTCTCTATAGAATATTGTTTGTGATCAAGTCATATGTTCTAAAACATTGTTCAATTTGAAAACTAGCCTAAATCGTGAGATAAAAATCAGTTTAGCATTTATTCACATATGATAAGATATTATATGGTCTGGGATGATTCTAATTCTTACCTTTTCCTTTGCATGTGAATCTGTTTTGGAGTCCACAATGAAATCCCTCCCATTGCATTTTCGAATGGGCCAATAAGGCCCATTGCCTCAAAGTTCAAGACAAAAATCAATCTCATGGAATATGGATACAACGAGTTGAAAGAAGAAGAATGAACTAAAGTCTTGTCTTTGAAATGGCAAAGAGACTCGAAAGGATCATTTTTTATTTTATTTGTTTATTTATTTATTGTTGTCTTTTATTATTATTTATTTATTTCTTCATTTCATTATTCATTCATTTGGGCCTCAAAGATAAAGTTGTAAATTTAACATAGGTGAAGCGGATTTTGCGCCAAAAAAGCTTGAAAACTTAGATTAGGACAGGTGAAAAATAGGTCGAAAGTCCAATTATATTTGGACAGATTTCGTTGATTTGGGCCCAATGGCCTAAATCTTTTACTTCCTCCTCCCTTTCCCCTTTTATGTGCTTATTTACTTTTCATTTGCTTAGACGTGGTTAAATCCCTACTAAGTCGTTCAAATATATTTTATACAAATCTTTTTCTAAACTCAATCAATTTTCAACAATCAATCTTATTGAAGTTAGTCAAAAGATATTTTCAAATAGTCCGAATAACTGCAAGTTAGCGGACGTTTTAGGTGCCTTAAAAACTTCACAAAACGTTAATAGGAACTGCTTACCCAAAATCTTTAAATTTAAACAATTTTTTTATTTTGAATTGTTTAAAGTATCGTATAAAGGTTTTCTTAATAATTTTTCAAATAAATTAAATGGCGACTCTCAAAATTCAAAATTTTTGCAAAACAGAAATGGCAACTCTGCTGGGGATTTTTAACTAGGTTCTAACCAAATGTTTAAATTTATCATTTGACTAACTATTTAAATTGCTTACGTGTTTTTATGTTTTGATTTTACAAAATTTAATTATTGTATCTCATGGCATAATTTCGTATTGATTATTAAATTATTTAGGGGTTTCGTAGATGTCCCGACCCCTATTGTTCAACTTCAAATAAAGTGTTGGAAATACGATGGTCTATTAGCACGTGAGACGTCTGATGGCTGTTCGTATTTTCAAACTCAAGTTTTCCACTTGAGAACATGATTCAAACCCACTCTAGACACCTAGGATAGAGCTAAACCAATACTTTTTTAGGCGTAAGACTACGACGACCCATTACTCGAAAGGGGTATTGGGCCCATTAGAAAACTTGTCGTGCATCTATTAACCCCGAGTCAATTATAGATTAATCATATTTATGTGTTTAAGAAATATATGTTTGTTTAATCCAATACATTATCCTTTGGGGGTCAGAAGAAGGCTTTCTTTGCTTACTTTTGTGTAAGGAAGCCTCAATCATATGCTAATTGAGGGACGAATTTAAGCAAGCCAAGCAAGAAATTGATTGATTTGGATGGTTGCATCTAGAGCATAATTATATGAAAATCGCTTGATCATCAACGGATGTTTCCAATGACAAAAAATGGACAAAGCTAAGAGAGCGAAGGCCGATAGAAAAGCATTTAGGAGCTATTTTAATTTATTCCCTGCGCGGGACATTATTTTTTTTCTCATGTTATTTTCCTTTACCCTAAAGATTGTATCCCTTTTGTGCAACTTTTGTAGGCATTTATGCCATTTATGTACACCTATGAAGGTTTTGGGGGATAATGGATTGGTTTTAAAAATAATATATTTCCCTCAAATACGTTAGGCCAACCCTTGGCTCAAAAGGGTCACCCAATTAGGATGAACGACTATTACAATACGTTTGTGTTATATAACTGCTTAAGTGCTTATAGGTTCTATGTTGATTCGAATCAAAGGCGAATTGATCCAGTATCATTTTTCACAGAGCATCTCTAGGTAAAAATATACCCCACTATACAAAATCTAACCAAACATAATCCAAGTCTCCCAAGTTTCTCAGAAAAGTCCGCAGTCATTCTAAAACCTTTCAAAATGATGGCTACCATTTTAAGAAATTTGACTTTAGAATTAGAAAAATCCATAATAGTTCGAACTACGCAGGGGTTGATTTCTCCCCCGTGAGATACGTAGGAAACCTTTTGGTCCGGCCCCTTTTCGCAAAATCTCTGTTGTCCTTCACTTTCTTGAAAGAAGAAATAAGGTCGGAAGGGAGAAGATTTGAGCCTTCCAGATAAATTCCACCTATCCTTATCATTAAGAAAACTCCAGTTCATTGAAATTCTCAAGTCATCATTACTTCATAGATCAACTCGCATGAGATGAGAAATAACTTTATGTGTTTACTTCCTACCTTATATCTTTTTTTGCTCATTACTAACGGAATCTAACACGTCAGGCTTTAAGTTTTTTTTTTACTTTGTAGGTAATAGAAACTACTTTGTGTTGGCATAAAATGGCCCTACTAGATCAAAGTGAATAAAAGATTCCCCTCTTGAATATAACTTTGTTACAGAAAAAGAAAAATTACTAGTAATAAAACTAGACTCTACCTATCATTTTTCGAAACCTCTATGTGATGGTCTCAAGGATGGAATAGGGAAAAATGTGATGCTATTATGGAAGAATTTTTCAAGATAGTCGGGATCATGGAAGATAAATTGGAGGAAACATTATTGAAATAGACCTCTAATCCGCTCATGACTCGTCGCCCGTTGGGTAACAATAACTTAAAACCTTTTATTGTCATGTCATGTAAAAAATCAAAGTGAGCAAACCAAGAAGGATAATGATGAATGGGAGATGATAGTCCTAAAGTAGTCAGCAAAAGAACCAAGGACTTCAAAAATCGAGAAAGGTTTAACATAAAACAAATTGAGGTAGTTAACTAGGGGATAGTGACCAATGTAAGAGAATCAGGGTCGATGTCTAAAAAAAAGTGAGGAAGATGGAATCTTATCAATTATTTCAAAGGAATTTGGATGGTTGATCCTTCATTCCATCAGGAAATACGAAATGAAAGTGTCATCCATAGAGAGCTTATTTCTATTCTAGTAGGATGGACATAATATCTAGGGCCATTCAACTCCTTCCCTTTTATGTACGAACTATGTTTGACTTGAATTCCCAAGAAAGGGATACATAGGCGGCCTATGTCTGCTTCAATCAACCCTTTAGGAGAATTTATTCTTTTCTTTTATGCACTAACTACATTTTACCTCAATTCCTAAGAAATGGATACGTAGGCAGCCTATGTCGGCTTTGGTCAACCTTTTAGGATAATTTATCCTTTCCTTTAATGTATGAACTACGCGATGACCTAAATTCTCAGGAATGAGATACGTAGGAGGCCTATGTCGACTTCGGTCAACCCGTTAGATTTTTCTATATATCCCCAGTGTAGTACTAAACTACATTTGACATGATTCCTGCTTCAACGAGATACGTAGGAGTCCCAAAATCTTGGTCATATAACCCTAGAAAATGGAAAATGGGAATAATTTTAGAGAAAGAATTTCGAAAATTCACAAGAGGAAGATCATCTTCCAAAAAGAAAGAGAATGAAGATCACCAAAGACTTCAAATCCTCTCGAGTTGAGATTGTCTCAAACAACTTTAAACTAGGGAAATTTTTTTTGAGGAAGTCCTTAAAATTTCAACTAATATATTAGAATATGTTTCACATCCCCCAACACCAGAGTTCAGAGTTAAGTTTTGGAGATCATCAGCTGCTACGAAGTCTAGGTAGACTAATTCTTCGACTATGACAGAACTTTTTGAAGAACTCTTCAGCAATGATGATGAGTTTTGAAAATCCTCCATCGAACATCGGATACAGTCAGAACCAGGAGAAAGATGTCCATTGAGCTAGTACATAACACGACTAGCAGAGATTGTTTAAATCTTTTATAGAATTTTTGAAACTAGTTTCTAAAAATTAGGACAACTTTAAAAAATATATACAAGTCTTTTACTTAGTAATTGCCTAGGAATCTATTGAAATGGGGAGTCAGGGTGGAAGTCCTAACGTGACGGAGTAACAAAAGATGGCGAAGAGCAAACCAAGGATTGAAGGAGGTCAACACAGTGTAGTTTCACTCAAAACTAATCATTTTTTTGTGGATGCAGGGATCAGTACCCAAAAAATGGAAATCTTTTTTCAAAAAAAAATCCCCAAGTGGATTACAAGACACACTAAAGCATATAATGCTCAAAAATGATATTTTCGGGTAGCCCAAGAGACGTGTTTAATACCCATTTATTGAGGACCTTTTAAATTGTCTATCGTATTTCTTAAGTCCATGAAGGGCAAACAAAGGAGCCTTAGATTTTTTATGAATATTGTATTTAGAAATATTTATATAAAAGTGGTCGCTAGCATAACTGACTTTATGTCTATTAAATATTTACTTTGAGCGCAGGTGCATTCAAGGACATCAGCATAATAAATACAACAATCAAAGGATCACTCAATAGGAGGAAGAGCAAAAATTCATCCTCCAAAATTCACCTTGAAGCGAAGCATACGGTATTTGAGTAATCCCCAAAGAAGGGGTTTTCCCCATTTACTTGTATTCGGTGGATCCACTATTTAATTATTTCTTCAAAAAGAGAAGATTAATAGCAGAATAATTCATTCAAATTATGATGCTTGATATTTTCCATTAAAATATCACAAATCTTGACTGTTGTTGCCAGTGAGAGCGACATTATGCCTACTGATTGTCTACCTTGAGTACAGGTACAAATAGAAAGCAAAATGTAGACAAACGAACTCAAGTGAAACTATTTTCAAATCACCGAAAGAACCATTTCACTATCAAGAAGGCCATCTCATATCATCTCATTACCAAGAGGGCCATTTTATGCCATTGCCAAGAGGTCCATTTCATATCATCTCATTGTTGAGAGGGTCATTTCATATCATTACCTTGATGGCCATTTCATGTCACTCTCGAGAGGACTATTTCATGTTATTACCAAGAGTGCCATTTTATATCATCGCCGAGAGGTTCATTTCAAACCATTGCCAAAAGGGCTATTAAATATCTGTTGACACATGAGATAGCATACGCTGGTGTCGGGTATATCATCAACATCTAATATCTATTGATACGTGAGATAGCATACACTAGCATCGAGGATATCATCAGCATTCATTATTTGTTGACACATGAGATATAATATGTTGGCGTTGAGGATATCATATACATCTAATATCTTTTGACATGCGAGATAGAATACGCTGGCATCGAGGATACCATCAGCATCTAATATCTATTGAAAGACGAGATAGCATACACTAGCGTTGAAGATATCATTAGTATTTAATATCTGTTGACATGCCAGATAGCATACACTGGCGTCGAGGATATCATCAACATCTTATATCTATTGACACGTGAGATAGCATACACTGACGTTAAGTTTATCATCAGATCTAATATCCGTTGACACGTGAGATAGCATATGCTGCGTCGAGGATATCATCAAATATCTAATATCTATTGACACGCGAGATAGCATACGTTGGTGTCGAGGATATCATCAGCATTTAATATCTATTGACACCAAGATAGCATACGCTGGCATCAAGGATATCATCAATGTTCAATATTTGTTGACATGCGAGATAGACGCTGGCATCGAGGATATCATTAGCATCTAATATCTATTGACACGCGAGATTCCATACGTTAGCATCAACATTATCATCAAAATTTAATATCTATTGAAACACGAGATACCATATGATTTCTTCGAGGATATCATCAGCATATAATATCTGTTGAGACGTGAGATATGATATGCTGGTGTCGAGGGAATCATTTATATTTAATATCTGTGGATATACGAGATAGGATACGCTGGCGTCGAAGATATCATCAGCATTTAATATCTATTGACACGTAAGACATAAATATTGGTATCGAGGATATCTCATCATTTTATGAATCAGCATCTGAATGCATCAAAAGCACATGATTCAAAGGGCCATCTTTAAGTCGTTATCTAAAAGTGAACGACATATAAGACTTCCTAGAAATTGACAATCCTAGGGTCATATATAATTCATATTATTTGAAATAGCATAGTGTGTAACCTATGAGTTGATATTCCATAGGTCATCCATAAGCCGCAGCAACATCCTAACCGGATAGTGTGCAAGGTTACCATAAGATTGATAGTTTAAAGGTCATCCATAAGCCGCAACTAAATCCTTATCGTAGAATATACGAGATTATCAAATTGACACATCCAAGGGTTCTCTATAAGCCGCGTTATATCCATGATTAATTATGTGCAAGATTAATCGAAGACTAGCAATTTGAGAAATATCTATAAGTTATATTGTATCCAAGGTTGGATGATGTACAGGAATACCTAAGAGCTAGAGATTGGAGGGATATCTGTAAGCCATCTCATATCCAAGGTCGGATAATGTGTAGGATTACCTAAAAAACTAGAAATTCAAAGGATATCAGTAAGTCCCCTCTTATCCAACATCAAATAATGCACAAGATTATCCAAAGATTGACAATTCAAGGAAAATCTATAATTTGTTTCGACACAAAAGATGTGCAAGACTTACCCGAGGTCATATGCGAAGAATCATTGTCAATAACCGAAAAGGTTATCATTACACATACAACAATCAATATAGGCGATCAAAAGGGTTGCTGCATCAGCATAAGATTACACGGTTGCAGGGACCGTTCTACATAAATTGATGTCGGTGTCTAAAAGGGCCACCTCTCTTTGAAGACATATTCAACTGCCATGTGAGCTAATTATGCAACAACCAAGAGAGTTGTTGTTCCTGTCTTTGCAAGTTATTTCCTTCCAAACAGGTACATGAAAGGATGACTTCACTTTTTAGGCAGCAACTCACATAGAGATGTGTTAAAAATTATACACCCTTTCGTGAATTATGCTTCTTACTAATAATTTTGTTTGAGTTATTATCAGGAGAATCCGAGAAGATGAAAATATCAATCCAAAACCACAGGTACGGATGACTCTAGATAGGATGCAACATAACATGGAACTCTTTCTTAGCAGCAAAATAGGACATAGTCTAGAGAGGAGCATCTAACTCTTTAGATGCGATCTAAAGGATGATCACCATCATCAATCAAACTACACCCTTGTTATAAGGCATGTGGATACTTTGGGATATTTTTGTTCCAGTTTCACTCTCGATATATTTTTAAACTCATATCGAGGGTAACATTATCCTTCCATCAAATTCAAGTTATAGTACACCTAGAGTTTTGTAAATTATGTTTAGGTAAGTTCTTTCCTATGGATGTGAAGGATCCCACATTTATGGTTAAGATGTTACAAACCTCTGTTTTGCAACTCGATCAACTTATCACTCATCCTAAACCAAAGACCGTTTACAATAAAGGACTATCTTTTCTACCAATTGAGTCGAACTACAAGCAGTCTGATTCCCTGAGTCAAGGGGATATGTAGGCAGTGACCTATTTTGAAAACTTGACTGTATTCCAACCTCCCCCCAAATCCTTTTATTCTCTAGCTTTTTGATTTCATCAAAAACTCAAAAAACGAGATAACTTATGATTTTTTTAAAAATCACGCTTTAAATCAAGTTTTATGAACTACAAGTGGACTGAATTCTCATGTAACCTAAGATATGTAGAAAACCTGATACCGAGGTCCAGACATAACTCCAATAAACTCGTGAAAAAAACTTCTTTTAGTTTTGAATTTATGGTCAGACAAAAATTAGGAACGTCAACCTCCCTTTGCCCAGGATTACTTGCATCCCTCCTCCCCAAAGGGAGAGGGCAGTTGTGGACATTGAATTTTTGCCCTCCATAACCAAGTTTAGTTTCGAGTTTCTTCAATTTTAAATAAAATTATAATATCTATTTTATCAGAATAAAAAGTTTTTCAAAATATTTATGTACATAATTTTGTCATTTTAAGTAGCAATGATACATTATCATATTCAATTTTATGATATTATATAATTTTGTTACCTATATAACAATTTTACGAAATATCAGATTTTAATCAAAGCTTATCTTGAAAAATAATTCAAATGGGTAGAATCTTAATTTAAATATGATTTATTAAAAAAAAATTATTTGGGGAAATATTTAGTTAATTTGATCAAATCAAGAAGCTCGGGAATAAACTAGTTGCTAATTCATTTCAATCTTGATTAAAGTTGGTCAATTTATTAAATTTAACCTTAATTGAAAGTGATTTGGCCATAATTACAGTGTAATTGGTCAATTATTTTTAAATAGGCTAAAATTTAAATACAATTGGCTAAATTCTAATGGTTAGGCTAATTTAACAAATAGACTAAATTTATAATCCCTAATCAAATTGGGATTATGTCAAAATAACCCCAATTTTAGCCTATTTCTTGTTTATTAATTACCAGTCCAACAATTAAAAATAATCAGCCCAAAAACCCCAAATTGCCCAGCCTAGTCCAATGCAATTGACCCAGCCCGTTTTACTCTTCATTAATAAATATCAGCAAACAGCAACAACACGATATACAATACCACCATCGTCTAAAACCGAACCCAACACATCAACGGTGCCTTCAACACGCAGTACTTCCGACCCGTCTTCAACGTCAACCCGAGCAGCTCCGACCCGGCACCGGTGACTTAATGGCAATCCAATTCAATGCTTACATTGGCGAACACCAAAACCCGTGACCCAATATCCATAAAACAACTTGAATCAGTTGCAAAATAAAGCAACAATAACCAGTAAAAGCTGTCCATTTTATTTTCAAAATTTTATACCAAAATCATACGATTACAACTTTTCCTTATCCCTTTTATCAAAATATGAAATTATTCCCTTTCAAAAAATTCCAAAATTGCCCCCGATTTCTCCTATCCCACATAGATGGAAAAAGTTGGTTAAGCCCAAAATCCGCTCTATAAAAAGCTCATACTTGAGCTAAAAGAGAACAAGTCTTGGAGTGGAGAAAAACCTTTGAGCACAATTCATCCTCTTTTTAGTAAAATTTGTTTTAGTGAAATTCATCGGCGAGTTGATGACGACGACGTTTTCTGGTTGTTGATCACGACGAAGCTCGTGGTCCCATTTTTCGACCCCAAAAGAGGTAAATTTTTTGACGCTTTATTTTCTTTCTCGTGTTTCTGCCTTGTTTTTATTTTTTCATTGTAGTAGTAAATTTAGTTCTCTCTTATGTGCTGGAATTTGTTCCCTATAGAGGCCATGATGGCCGTAGGATATTTGTGATGTTATTTTAGTTGTTTTCACTTTTGCTTCAAAGTTCTGATTTAGTATTCATTTCTAAGAAAAAAATGCTTTGTGTTTTAATGTTACTTTGCCTGAGCACACCTTCATCCCAAACTGTTTTATTTTTTCCCTTTCGTATGCTGGGATTTGCTTGTTGTAGGGGCTTCAGAGGTCGTAGGTTTGGTTGCGACTATATTCTTGTCGCATGGATCCTAGAATCTCACTTTGTGTTGTCCGTAAGCTGCAGAAATTGTTTTAATCCGTAATATAATTGGGGTTATCTCAAAATTACCTCAATTTTAGCATATTTCTTGTATTTTAATTACTAGTCCAACAATTAAAAACCATCAGCCCAATAACCCCTAATTGCCCAGCCCAGTCCAATGCAATTGACCCAGCCCATTTTACTTTTCATCAATAAATATCAGCAAATAACAAAAACATGATATACAATACCACCATCAACTAAAACTGGACCTGACCTATCAACGACAGTTCCAACCCGTCTCCAATGTCAACCCGAGTAGCTCCGACCTAAAATCAATGACCCAACAGCGACCCGATTTAATAGTAACAGTGGAGAACCCCAAAATCCGAAACCCGATATCCGTAAAACAACCCGAATCAGTTGAAAAACGACGCAACAATATCTAGTAAAAGCTGTCCGTTTGATTTTAAGAATATTGTACCAAAATGGTATGATTACAGTTTGTCCTTATCCCTTTTATTAAAATTTGAAATTATTCCCTTCAGAAAAATACAAAAATAGCCCCCCGAATTGTCTTATTCCACATCGATGGAAACAAACGGTTGAGCCCAAAATCCCCTCTTTAAAAAAGCTTATGCTTTAGCTAAAAGAGGACAAGTATTGGAAGGGAGAAAAACCATTGACCACAATTCAGTCTCATTTTAGTAAAATTTTATTTTTGTGAAATTTTGACGAGTTGACGACGACGATGTTTTTTGGAGGGGTATCCTAACGAAGCTTGTAGTCCTATTTCGCTGCCCCAAAAGAGGTAAATTTTTTGACACTTTATTTTCTTTCTCGTGTTTCAACCTCGTTTTCATTTTTTCCATAATAGTAGTAAATTTAGTTCTCTCTTATGTACTGGGATTTGTTCGCTGTAGAGGCCATGATGGTCGTAGGATTTTTGTGATGTTGTTGTTTTAGTTGTTCTCCCTTTTTATTTAAAGTTCTGATTCAGTATTTATTTTTAAGAAAAAATAGTTTTGTGTTTGAATGTTACTTTACCTGAGCACACCTTCATCCCAAACTATTTTATTTTTTCCCTTTCGTATGTTGGGATTTGTTTGCTGTAGGGGCCTCGGAGGCTGTAGGTTTGGTTGAAACTATATTGTTATTCCATGGATCCTAGAATCTTACTTTGTGTTGCAATAATGCTCAAACTACACTATAGAATAGGTGTAAGCGATCGTCGTCAATATAAAACCCAACTAGGTTGGGGTCGAATCCCACAGGGAATATGGTGTGAACTCAAGTTGTTTGTGTTTTAATTCACTGATAGTTTAACGTTTCATGAAATAGGGGTTTAAGTTTCACAAATAATTGTTTGTCACTTTTATTTCGATGTTTGTAACCAAGATTTTAAGAAATCACTAGGGATTACAGTACATGACAGATGATAGAGGTGACTCAAGATTCTCACGGTGATTAGGATAATAAGTTATCTTTATTGATGATATGCTCAAATGTCTCTCGACCTATTTAAGCGTCCAATTTCCTAATCCTCCCGGACTTAGGGAATTTCTGTTCACTCTCCAGATTTTACCTCAAGTTAACCAACCTTGTTACAACACTGATTATTAAATGAAGTATTTTCGAGTACTTGTTGATAATTCACTTCCTACTTTATATGATTTCTTTCTCAGGCAAATGAAAGTGGGTGTGTCTACTGTTTGCAACTAACAAAGGTTAATTAAAATCTCAGAATTGTCAAGAAATCCTAACACCTATTGAATCTTGAGTGTTTAGCACATCGTCATGACCTTATCCTAGATCCCATAATTCGAGTTAATGGAGTTTAGCTAATCATGATGCAAGGAGCAAGTACACCAATTGAATTCTTAAGTGATAAGATTAGATTATAACGATGATTAAAATCAAGAAGTATAACTTGAATTAAACCCCGGTACAAAACTCCCAAAATATATTTTTACTAGCGAGAGAGAAATATCATCTGTTTTTTCGAATAAAGATGAGTCCAAAAAAGAATTATTTTTCTTAGAAAACCCTAAAACAAGGCTTTAAGTAGTTTAACCTAATTAAGGAAATAAAATCAAAGTTATAGATTTTCCTCGGAATAGATGACGACGTCCGTGATGGCTTATCATAAGTATGATGGCTTATCATGAATGTCATCAGCTCCTCTGCACTTTTGGCTTTCGCTACCTAAGGCTGACGACAACGATGATGCCTTAACACTATCCTGACGACGTGTTATGGATGTTGTCACAAAACTATCGTTAACTTCCATCTTCTGTTTAAGGCTGACGACGCTCCTGACACCATATCACCAGCATAACGACGTGTCATGGATGTCATCACAAAACTGTCTTCAACTTCCATCTTCTATTTAAGGCTGACGACGCTCCTGACGCCTTATCACCATCCTGACGTCATCACAACTTCAACTCATGCCAAATCTCTAGTTAAGTCTGACGACAACTGTGATAGGCCATCATAGGGTTGACGACTTATCAATGATGTCGTCATCCACACTTCTCTTTAGATTCCTCCAAATTTCAACTTCTTTGCTTCCACTTTTGTTCATTCTCTATCCCGCCAGCTTAAACTATAAAATCAGACATACACAAATCAAAAATGACAAAAGTTTCTTAAGAATTTTCAATTATTCTTGGTTAAAGGTCTTAAATATGTTAGCAATTGCTCACACATCAGCACCCTCAACTTAAAACAATTGCTTGTCCTCAATCAACTCAACACAACTAAGACAATACATAGCATATTCAGTAGCCAATTTTCTCTTTTAAGCTCAAAACATAGTTATCACTTCCAAGGTCAATATAATTAAAACCAACTGTGTATGTCATTGAATAACAATAATGTAACACAAAGGATTCAAGCGATGACATCAATCTTAGCCACAATAACCATTCATATGCCATTGCTGCACTATCTGAACAAGCTAGTAGCTAGCAATAATACCATTATGCACTAAAAACAAAGAAATCCCCCTCCTCGTATATAATAAACCAAAAATGTAAACGTGGGGATCATCAAAAGACTGTCACTCTCAAAAAGAAGTTCCAATCAGTGTATTCCAAGTACCATAGGCTTGCCCTTATTTTCATTACCAATACCTACAGATAGGCCAGCTAGGATTACTATAGGACTTCGTTTAGGCTTATAATGTAAGCTGGGGCTGGTATGATATTCAAGGTCATTTAAAGTGACTATGCCTCCTTGACACTACACTACTCTCTTAGGGCTCACTTATTCTTCTCTTTTTTTATTTTCTTTTCCATTGATCGCACATGTTTAAGTTGTATGCCTTTTTTTTTTTAGAATAGCACCCAATTTTTATTCTTCTTTTTCTTTATTCTACCATTCTTCATACTCATCTTACACCATGCACCTCTATGATAGCCACCCTCAACTTAGGCTATTTGCCTAGGTCAAGGTGCACAATATCCAAGGAGGACCAGGTCCAAACAGGTTTATTATGGTATAAATGGGAAGGTGAAAGGTGTCATAAGGAAGAAATAGGATAATTAGGCTCAAAATAGGGATCAAGGGATATAATGCACATAGGGTAGGCTATTTAGTCTAAAAGTGGGTTAATCAACAAAACGGCTTATGATTTTTTCCTAACCCCTATCCTTTAACCATGGTAAGACTAACTAGGTAAGTTCTAGCTTTAGCATACAGAGGGAATTAAGTAGTTGCTCACACACACATGGCATGCAAGTATATCACAGGCCACCACTTATCTAGTTCATGCAAAGATTCACAATGGTCATAAGTAAATATAATTAACATAGTCTTTGCAAACAAAACATTGGAGAGGTGTTTAAAAATCAATCAAAAATATGTCAACTGCTTTCTGTACTTGTATTTCTCCTAGTTACCATAAAATATATTACAACAATAGACTAACCTACACTCTCAACTCAAAATCAAAGCAAAATTAAACTAAAGGTTAGAGTATACCTAAAATGGATCAATCTCAGGTGTCATGGGTTGCCTCCCATGTAGCGCCTGATTTAACATCATGGCACTACTCAGGTATCTCAATTACTTCAGACTTCATCAAGATAGATAATGGTGATACTTTTCACTAATTCTTTTGGGCCAATGTAAAGCTTGACACGTTGCCTATTTACCTTGAAGTTACTGCCGTCTTCATTTTTGAGTTCCACTACTCCAGTTGGGTGGACTTGACTAACTTTAAAAGGGCCGGACCACTTAGATTACAGCTTACCTGGGAACAATTTGAGTCTGGAATTAAACAGAAGCACCAAGTCACCTTTTTGGAATTCTCATTTCTCTAATCATGGTACTTTTTCATGTTTTCTTTATAAAGATCTGTTCGCTCATAGGCCCTGAGATGGAATTCATCTATCTTATTCAATTACCCCAATCTTAGCTCTATTTCTTTCTTCCAAGTCAGATTTAACCTTTTGAGTTCCCATAGAGCCTTGCGCTCCAGCTCTATTGGTAGGTGCCAAGATTTTCCATAGACCAGCTAAAATGGTGACATGCCAATGGGTGTCTTGAAAGTAGTCGGATATGCCCACAAGGCATCATCGAGATTTCGAGACCAATCTTTCCAGCTAGCATTCACCATTTTGGCTAGGATGGATTTAATCTCATGATTTGATACCTCCATTTGCCCACTATTTGTGGGTAGTATAGAGTAGCCACTCTGTGCTATTTTACCCTATATTTTGCCAAAGCTACTCGAAACATTTTGTTGCAAAAATGAGATCCCCTATCGCTTATGATTGTACGTGGTACTCCAAAGCGAGAGAAGATTTTCTTATTGAGAAAAGCAACAACCCTTTTCCCTTCATTATCAGACAAGGCTACAATTTCAACCCAGTTTGAGACGTATTCAACAGCAACTAAAATATACTTCATCCAATACGAGCTCACAAAAGGACCCATGAAATCAATGCCCCAGACATCAAATAATTCCACTTCAAGCATCTTAGTCAAGGAAATCTCATGTCTTTTAGAGATTGACCCTTGCCTCTGGCATTGGTCATATTTCAGCAAAAACTTGTAGGAATCCTTGAATAATGTTGGCCAATAATTGCCACTCTGCAACACCTTCCTAACTGTTCAGTCACTTGTGTGGTGACCCTCGACTGAGAAAGCATGACATGCTTCTAATATGTATAATACATCCACTTCCGGCACGCATCTCCTTATAATATTGTCTGCACATCACCAAAAAAGATACAGATCATCCCAGAAGTAATGCATCACATCATGAAGGAACGTCTTCCTTTGATGGAAAGTAAGGTTTTCTGGGATAACCTCACTCACAACATAATTTGCATAATCTACATACCAAGGAATTTTTCTCATAGCGGCAGCCAGAATCTCCACATCAGGGAATGCATTATTTATCTTCATTTCATCACTACTTTCTTGTTCACCTTCCATTCTAGACAAATAATCTGCAACCTAGTTTTCACAACCTTTTTTATCCTTGACCTCAAAGTCAAATTCTTGGAGCAGTAATATCTATCTGACCAGCCTTGGTTTAGCATCCTTCTTAGCCATCAAATACTTCAAGGTAGCATGGTCGATATGGACCAATACTTTGGTCCCAAGTAGATAAGCTCTGAAATTTTTGAAAGCATACACTACACCTAGAAGTTCCTGTTCAGTGATGGTGTAATTCTATTACACTTCATTCAGTGCTTTGATGGCGTAATATATCGTATGGAACAGTTTGTCCCTCTTTTTTCCCAATACAGCTCCACGGGCCACACCACTTGCATCACACATGATCTCAAATGGTTTTGCCCAGTCAGGTGAAATAATAATAGGGGCCTCAATCAGCTTCTTTTTAAGGCATGCAAATGCCTTCAAACACTCATCATTGAAGGAAAATTTCACCTCCTTCTCCAAAAGTTTGCAAAGTGGATTTGCAATCTTTGAGAAGCCTTTTATAAATCTCCGATAAAAGTCAAAATGTCCAAGAAAATTATGCACTCCTTTCACTGAAATGGGAGGTGCTAGTTTCTCAATAACTTCCACCTTTGCTCGATCAACTTCTATCTCTTTTTCAAAAATTTTGAGGCCGAGAACGATGCCCTGATTAACCATGAAATGGCATTTTTCCCAGTTAAGCACCAAATTAAATTCAACACACCTTTATAAGTCTACATTCAGATATGCCAAACACATCTCAAATAAATCACCCACCATAAATAAATTATCTCTATGGTGTCCTCTACCATGTCAGAGAAGATAGATATCATATACCATTAAAAAGTGGCAGGTGCATTACATAGCCTAAATGACATCCTTTTAAATGCAAAGGTGCCATATGGGTATGTGAACTTCATCTTCTCCTGATCTTCAGGAGCAATACATATTTGGTTATATCCAGAATAACCATCCAATAAGTCATACCACCCCTTGCCAGCTAATCGATCAAGCATTTGGTCCATAAAGGGCATCAGAAAGTGGTCTTTTAGAGTTGAAGAATTTAGCTTGTGGTAGTCCATACAAACTCTCCACCCAGTTATAGGCCTGAGCGGAATCAACTCATTCTTTTCATTAGCAACCACCGCCATACCCCCTTTTTGGGTACGCATTGAACTGGGATCACCTACTTGCTGTCAGAAATAAGGCAAACCAATCTTGCATCCAACCACTTAATAATCTCCTTATTAACCATATCTTGCATTGGTGGATTAAGATGGCACTGATGCTCTATGGTTAGAATACAATACTCCTCAAGCTAAATTTTATGTGTGCAGATTCCCGAGGAAATGCCAATAATATCTGTAATGGTCTACCCTATAACTCTCTTGTGCCTCTAAAAAACTGAGATAAGTTCCCCAAAATCAGCTGCAATAATAACAGGTAGCATATTCCCATTTCCCAGAAACACATATCGTAGGTGCCTAGGCAATTTCTTCAATTCCAATACCGGAGGCTCCTCAATAAATGACTTGGCTAGTGGCGTGGGTTAATTATCCAGGTCAAGGTCTAGATTTTTAGGAGCATAATGATATGAACCCATTCTTATCAAGTCACAAACGGTCTCTTCATACTCCCCAATGCCTTCACCATCATAATTTATCATGACTGCGGCTAAAGGTTCAATAACAAGTTTCTCAGCTATGGGCATCTCCTGTTCCTCCTCATAATACACATCAACTACTAAGAATACACTCATTTCTTCATGATGCTTCATTTATTTTCCCACATCAAATTGTACCACTTCATCGTTAATTCTGAATAAGATCTCATTCGCTCTCAAATCAATCAACACACTTTCTATTGTAAGGAAAAGTCAACCCAAGATTATAGCCACCTCGAAGTCCACCTCACAGTCCACAATGAAGAAGTCTATAGGGAATATAAAGTTGGACACCTTCACCAGCACATCATATAGAATGCCAACAGGTCACTTTATTGACCTATCCGCCATCACGAGTCTCATGTTGGTGGGTGTGGGATTTCCTATACCCAACTTTCTATAAATAGTCAGTGGTATCAAATTAACATTTTCTCCCAGATCACATAGTGCTTTGGTGAATTCCGTTGTCCTAATTATGCAGGGAATAATGACTGCACCTGGGTCTGGCTTTTTCTGTACTAGGTTCCTTGTAGAAATAGCGCTACAGAATGGAGATCTACCTCCAAGTCGTAGCTCACTGCTCATTTATTATTCCCAAGGTCTTTCATGAATTTCGCATATCCTTGCATTTTCTTAAGTATCTCAACAATGGCATATTAATTTTCAATTGCTTGAGCATTGCCATGAATTTGATGAATTTGGCATTATCATCCTTTTTCTTCAATTGTTGATAAAAGAGAGGTGGTGGTCTCGGGATAGATTTCAACACCACTTTCTCTTTCTTCTTTTTTTCTTTCTCTGAAGCATCAATAGAGCTATCTATATTCTCAAACTCTACAAGATTGCTTTCTTCAGATTCATCAACAACCACCTCACCATCTACAGATTTGTCCACAGAAGGTCCAGGTAACATCTTACCATTCCTAGTGGTAATGTACATACACGAGCCGTAATTCCACGGATCTTAACTATTTCACTAGGTAACGTACCACTTTTTCTTTGGTTTAGTGTTTCAAAAAGTTGGCTCATCTGCTGCTCCAACTACTTAATAGAAGTACAGTATGAACTAACCAACTGACTCAGGGTAGAGAATTCACTCTTCATAGTGGTTAATCCCGAGCTGGTAGCCTCAACTCCCTTTAACAATTTTCCATCATGTCCTCCATGGATATCTTGCTAGATCTAGTTGGTGCAATATCCAGACTTCCAGGAGGAACATGCAAACAACTCTTATCATTATTGCGTCTCAAGTTTCCTTGCTCCCTATCTTTATAATCGGGATTATCATAAAAGTTCCGACCTTGATTCCCTTAGCTATTGCCTCGAAAACCCCCTGATTATTAAAATAACTTTCCTTCTCATCTGCATCAATAGCAACTGTGTACTGAGATTCTACAGCCTTAACCTTTTTAGTCTTGCCCGACAGTAAGTGCTTGGTCAGCTAGTCCATCTAAGTCTTTAAGTGGGCCATGTCTTAGTATCGGTCCTCATCCCTTCTATGCTGCTTTGCAGTCATACCACCAGAATTAGTTGGGCTAGCTACCACAGAATCCCTAGTATGCCAAGCCCAACTCTGTTTGGTCATTCTATTCAGCATGTCTGAAGCATCTTTAAAAGAAAGGTCAATGAACGAACCACCTTCAACAATATCTATAATTGGCTTTGTCACAGAGTTAAAATCTCTGTACAAAGTATCCATCTAGTGAAAGTCCATCATGTTGTGTTTCGGACATTGTGCCATCTTCTTCTTGAATCTCTCCTAAGTTTTATGCAATGCTTCAGTTGGGAGCTGCCTAAAGTTACTGATTTCGTCCCTCAACTATACCCTTCTAGAGGGTAGAAAGAACTATTTTAGGAATTACTCTTTCAAATGTCTCTAGTCAGTTATAGAATCGGGCTCCATCTCATTTAACCATATTGTTGCCTTCCCAGACAGAGACAATGGAAACAATCTCAACCGGATCATATTCTGGCTCACTCCCGGATTATAAAAAGATTTGCAAGTGGTGATAAAGTTCACCAAGTGCAAGTTTAGATCATCACTAGGCAAGCCTCCAAATAACCACTTCAGATTTAGGAGTTGAATCATAGTACTTGTTATGCTGAAGTTTGCACCAGGTGCCAACGGTGGAGGAATACTAGCACCCTTTGAACATGTTCCATCCATTCCTTCGGTATCATCATCAACCTTGTAATGGACAGGCAGTTGACCATACCTTCCTCTGACTGGATGGTATCTATCAAAATTTTACTGCACTAGTGCAACAATTTTCTCAGCTCACCTTGGGTTTTGAGGATTCAGTAATTCCTCATCACCCAAGTCTTCATAATCATGGTTTAGGTGATGTACTTGTTGACCCTGGTTCTATACGTTCACTTGAGCCCTGGCCAAGGCTACCAGTCTGTCAGCCTCTTACTGTTCTGCCATTCTCCCGATCAGTTGAGGTTCTGGATTATTTGGTATTAACGGTTCTCTGGAACTTCTTGTTTTTGGCATAAACAACAAGGAACCTGCAATAAGGAAAAATATCAAATAAACGTAAGTCTAGGAAACCTAACTAACAGTTAATTAGCATCATTTTTTATAACGCTCAAACTACACTTTTGAATGGGTGTAAGCGATCATCATTAATATAAAACCCAACTAGGTTGGGGTCAAATCCCATAGGGAATATGGTGTGAACTAAGGTCGTTGTCGCTTTAATTCACTAATATTTTAATGTTTCCTAAAATGGGGGTTCAAGTTTCACAAATGATTGTTTGTCACTTTAATTTCAATATTTGTAACCAAGATCGTAAGAAATAAATAGAATTATATTCACTAGGGCTTACGGTATAAGACTGATGCTAGAGGTGACTTAAGATTCTCATGGTGGTTAGGATAACAATCTATCTTTATAGATGATATGCTAAAATGTATATCGACCTATTTAAGAGTCTAATTTCCTAATCCTCTCGGACTTAGGGAATTTCTATTCACTATCCAGATTTTACCTCAGGTTAACCAACCTTGTTACAGTGCTGATTATTAAACGAAGTATTTTCGAGTCCCTGTTGATAATTCACTTCCTACTATATTTGATTTCTTTCTCAAGCAAATCAAAGTAGGTGTGTCTACTGTTTGCAACCAACAGACGTTAATTAAGATCTCAGAATTGTCAAGAAATTCTAACACCTATTAAATATTGAGTGCTTAGCACATCATCATGACCCTAACCCTAGATCCCATAATTCAAGTTAGTGGAGTTTAGCTACTCATGATGCAAGGAACAAGTACACCAATTGAATTTATAAGTGAGAAGATTAACTTACAACGATGATGAAAATTAAGAAGTATAACTTGAATTGAACCACGGTACAAAACTCCCAAAATATATTTTAACTATTGAGAGAGAAATATCATCTCTTTTTTCAAATAAAGATGAGTCCAAAAAAGATTTCTTTTTTAGAAAACCCTAAAACAAGGTTTTAAATAGTTTAACCTAATTAAGTAAATAAAATCAAAGTTACAGTTTTTCCTCAAAATAGATGACGATGTCTGTGACAGCGTCGTCAACTCCTCTGCACTTTTAGCTTTCACTGCCTAAGGCTGACGATGACATGATGTCTTAACACCAGTCTAACGACATGTCATGGATGCAGTCACAAAACTGTCTTCAACTTCCATCTTTTGTTTAAGGCTAACGACGCTCTTGACGCCTTATCACCAGCCTGACGACGTGTCATGGATGTCGTCCCAAAATTGTCCTTAACTTTCATCTTCTGTTTAAGGCTGATGACACTCCTAGCGCCTTATCACCATCCTGATGCCTTATCACAAAGTGTCATCATAACTTCAACTCATGCCAAATTTCCCATTAAGTCTGACGACAACTGTGATAGCCTATCACAGGGCTGACGACTTATCACAGAGGTCATCAACCACACTTCTCTTCAGATTCCTCTAGATTTCACTTTTTTTCTTACATTCTTGTTGGTTCTCTATCCCATCAGTTTAAACTGTAAAATCAGACATTAAAAAAATCAAAAATAATAAAATTTACTTAAGACTTCGCAATTATTTTTGGCTAAAGGTCTTAAATGTGTTAGCAATTTCTCACACATCATGTTGTCTGTAAGCTGTTGAAAAATGTTCTTCATGTGCATTTAGATTATGTTTTTATTCCATTGTGTGAAACTGGTACAGTTGGGTTTGAAACGGTAATATGTTTGATTACTCATGTTAAAATTGTGCCTTGATGACTGTTGCATGAATTTTGCACGGGATTTGTTCTATGTTAAGAGTAATTATTTTTGTCTGTTCTTTCTATGCGTATTTGGGTAACAGGCTCAAGTTATTTTAGCTTTGAATTTTGATATTATGATTAGGAATAAAATATTGTTTTGCTTCTGTACACTCCTTTTTCTATATTTTGTGAATTATTTTTCAATGTGCAAGTTTTTGCTTTATGTGTTAGGAAACATATTATAGCTGTTGTTAAGGTGACTTCAATATGCCACATTTAGTGTGCATATCGATAAGAATTTGAGTGTTTTACAAAAATTGTTTTCATGCTTGGTTTTGTCAAATTTTTCTTGCTCCTATCCATTTCAAATTTTCTACCCGCTTGCAGTCTTGTTGCTAAAAAGGATAGTCATGATTAATCTATGTTTATTTCATTTTCTCTATAGAATATTGTTTGTGATCAAGTTATATGTTCTAAAACATTGTTCAACTTGCAGACTAGCCTAAATATTGAGATAAAAATCAGTTTAGCATTTATTCACATGTGATATGAATATTATATGGTTTGAGATGATTCTAATTCTTACCTTTTCCTTCGCATGTGAATCTGTTTTGGATTCCACAACGGACTCCCTTCCATTGCATTTTTGAATGGGCCAATAAGGCCCATTGCCTCAAAGTTCAAGATAAAAATCAATATCATGGCATATGAATACAAGGAGTCGAAAGAAGAAAAATGGACTAAAGTCTCGTCTTTGAAGTGGCAAAGAGACTCGAAAGTCTAATTTTTTATTTTATTCGTTTATTCATTTATTATTGTATTTTATTATTATATATTTATTTCTTCATTTTATTATTCATTCATTTGGGCCTCGAAGCCAAAGTTGTAATTTTAATACAGGTGAAGTGAATTTTTGGCCAAAAAAGCTAGAAAACACACATTAGAACAGGAGAAAAATGGGTCAAAAGCGCTATTAGATTAGGACAGGTTTCGTTGATTTGGGCCCAATGACCTAAGTCTTTTACTTCCTCCTCCCTTTCGCCTTTTATGTGCTAATCTGATTTTCATTTGCTTAGACTTGGTTAAATCCCTTCTAAGTAGTCCAAACCTATTTTTACACCAATCTTTTTCTAAAATCAATCACTTTTAAACAATCAATCTTATTGAAACTAGTTAAAGTTATTTTCAAACATTTCGGATAACCACAAGTTAGCGGACGTTTCAGGTGCCTTAAAAACATTTCTAAAATGTTAAAAAGAACCGCTAACTCAGAATCTTCAACTTTAAATGATTTTTTTTATTTTAGATCATTTAATTTATCGTTTAAAGGTTTTCTTAATTCCTTTTCAAATAAATTAAGTGGTGACTCTCAAAATTCAAAATTTCCACAAAACAGAAATGGCGACTCTGTTGGAGATTTTTAACTAGGTTCTAACCAAATGTTTAAATTTATCATTTGACTAACTGTTTAAATTACTTACGTGTTTATATATTTTGATTTTGTGTAATTTAATTATTGGATCTCATAGAATAATCCTGAATTGATTATTAAATTATTTAGGGGTTTCGTGGATGTCCGGACCCCTATTGTTCAACTCCAAATAAAGTGTTGGAAACACGATGGTTTATTAGAACGTGAGGCGTCTGATGGTTGTTCCTATTTTCAAACTCAAGTCATCCACTTGGGAACCTGGTTCAAACCCACTCTAGACACCTAGGATAGAGCTAAACCAATACCCTTTTAGGCATAATCCTAGAATGACCCATTACCCGAAAGGGGTATTGGACCCATTAGAAAACTTGCCCTATGTCTATTGACCCCGAGTCAATTTCAGATGAATAATATTTATGTGTTGAAAAAATATATGTTTGTTTAATCCAATCCATTATCCTTTGGGGATTAGAAGAAGGCTTGCTTTTCTTACATTCGTGTAAGGACACCTCAATCATACACCAATTGAGGGAGGAATTGAAGCAAGCCAAGCAAGAAACTAATCTATTTAGATGGTCACATCTAGAGCACACTTATACGAAAATAACTTGATCATCAACAGATGTCACCAATGAAAAAAAATGAACAAAGATAAGAGGGCGAAGGCCGATAGAAGAGCATTCAGGAGCTAGTATTTCATATCCCCTGCGCGGGACATTATTTTTTTTCTCATGTTATTTTCCCTTTCCCTAAAGATTGTATTATTTTGTGCAACTTTGGTAGGCATTTATGCCATTTATGTATACCTATGAAGTTTTTTGGGGGATAATGGATTGGTTTTAAAAAGCATATATTTCCTTCAAATACGTTGGGCCAACCCTTGGCTTAAAAAGGTCACCTAATTAGTATGAACGTTTATTACAATATTTTTGTGTGATATAACTGCTTATGTATTTACACGTGGTATGTTGATTTGAATCAAAGACGAATTGATCAAATCTCATTTTCCACAGAGCATCTCTAGGCGGAAATATACCCCACTATTCAAAAGTCTGACCAAACATACTTAAAGAAATTTGGACGGTTGATCCTTTATTCTATCAGGACATACGCAATAAAATCGTCTTCTATAGAGAGCTAATTTCTATCCTAGTAGGACGGACAAGAATATCTAGGGTCATTCAACACCTTTCCTTTTATGTACGAACTACGTTTGACTTGAATTCCAAAGAAAGGAATACACAGGTGGCCTATGTCGGCTTTGATCAACCCTTTAGGCGAATTTATCCTTTCCTTTTATGTACGAACTATGTTTGACCTAAATTTCCAAGAAAGGGATATGTAGGCGGCCTATGCCGTCTTCGATCAACCCTTTAGGAAAATTCATCCTTTTGCTTTTATGTATGAACTATGTGATGACCTGAATTCTCAAGAATGAGATACGTAGGCGGCCTATGTCGGCTTTCATTAACCCTTTATATTTTTCTATATATACCTATTGCCATATTGAACTATGTTTGACCTGATTCCTGCTTCAACGGGAAACGTAGGCGCCCCAACGGCTCGGTCATATAACCCCAGAAAATGGAAACTGGACAGAATTTTCGAGAAGAAATCTCAAAAATTATCAAAAGGAAGATCATCTTCAAAAAAAAAAATGAGAATGAAGACAAACAAATACTTTGGATCCTCTCAAGTTGAGATCATCTCAAACAACTTTAAACTGCGGTAGAAATTTTGAGGAGGTCCTCAAAATTTCTACTAATATATTGGAATATATTTCAAATCCCCCAGCACCAGAGTTCAAAGTCAAGTTTTGGAAATCACCAGCTAGTACGAAGTCTAGGTAGACTAATTCTTCGGCTATGACAGAACTTTTTATAGAACCCTCCAGCAATGATGACGAGTTTTGAAAATCCTCCATCGAACGTCAGATACAGTCAGAACAAAGAGAAAGATGTCCGTTGAGCTAGTACATGACATAACTGGCAGAGATTTTTTAAATATTTTACAGAATTTTTGAAACTAGTTTCTAAAAATTAAGACTAATTTTGAAAATCTATACAAATCTTTTACTTAGTAATTGTCAAGGCGTCTATTGGGAATGAGAGTCAGGGTGGAAGTTCCAACATGACGAAGTACTCAAATATGGCGAGGAGAAAACCAAGGATCGAAGGAGGTCAACACAGAGTATCTTCACTCAAAACTAATCATTTTTCTTTGGATACTGGGATTAGTACACAAAAAATGGAAATCTTTTTTCAAAATGAAATCCCCATGTGGGTTGCAAGCCACACCAAAGCATATGATGCTCAAAAAGGTTTTTTTGGATAGCCCCGAAGACGATTTTAATATCCATTTACTGAGGACATTTTATATTGCCTGTCTCATTTCTTGAGACCATGAAGGGAAAACAAAGGCGCCTTAGCTTTTTTATGAATATTGTATTTAGAATTCTTTATATAAAAGAAGTCGCTATCATAAGTGACTTTATGTCTATTAAATATTTACTTTGAGCGCAGGTGAATTCAAGGAAGTCAACACAATTAATACAACAATCGAAGGATCACTCAGTAGGAGGAAGAGAAGAAAGTCATCCTCCAAAATTCGCCTTGAAGTGAAGCAAATGATATTTGAGTAATCCCCAAACATGGGATTTGCCCCATATACTTAAATTTGATGGATCAAGTATATAATTATTTCTTCAAAAATAGAAGATTAATAGCAGAATAAGTCCTTCGAATTATGATGCTTGGTATTTTCCATTAAACTATCACAAAGCTTGACTGTGATCATCAATGTGAGTGACATTATGTCTACTGACTGTCTACCTTGAGTACAGATACATGTAGAAAGAAAAATGAAGACTGACGGACTTAGGTGAAACTATTTTCAAGTCACTGGAAGAACCATTTCACTGCCGAGAAGGCCATCTCATATGATTTCATTACCAAGAGGGCCTTTTTATGCCATTGCCGAAAGGGCCATTTCATATCATTTCATTTCCAAGAGGGCCATTTCATATCATTACTAAGAGGGTCATTTCATGTCATTGTCGAAAGGACCATTTCATGTCATTGCCAAAAGTGCCATTTTATATCATCACTGAGAGGGCCATTTCATACCATCCCCAAGAAGGTCATTCAATATCTCTTGACATGCAAAATATCATTGGCGTCGGGGATATCATAGCATCAAATATTTTTAGACACGCGAGATAGCAGACGCTGGCATCGAAGATATCATCAGCATTTAATATCTGTTGACACGCGAGACAACATATATTTACGTTGAGGATATCATCAACATCTAACATATGTTGACGCGCAAGATAGTGTATGCTGGCGTCTAGGATATCATCAGCATCTAATATTTATTGACACACGAGATACCATACCCTGGCATCGAGGATATCATCAATATTTAATATCGGTTTACACATGAGATAGCATACACTAGCGTCGATGATATCATCAGCATCTAATATCTGTAGATACACATGATAGCATATGTTGGGGTCGAGGATATCAACAGCATCTAATATTTGTTGACACGCGAGATAGCATACGCTGGCATCGAGGATATCACCAGCATCTAATATCTGTTGACATGTGATATAGCATATGATGGCATCGAGGTTATCATCAGCATCTAATATCTATTGACATGCAAGATAGCATACCCTGATATCGAGAATATCATAAGCATTTAATATCTATTAACATGTGAGATAGCATACACTAGTGTCAAGGATATCATCAGCATTCAATATTCATTGACTCGCGAGATAGAATACACTGGCATCGAGGATATCATCATCATCTAATATCTGTTGACATGGAAGATAGCATACACTGGTATCGAGGATATTATTAGCATTTAATATCTGTTGACACATGAGATAGCATACGCTGGTGTAAAGGATATCATCAACATCTAATATCTGTTGACACATGAGATATCATATGCTGGCGTTGAGGATATCATTAACATTTAATATTTGTTGACATGTGAGATAGCATACACTGGCATCGAAGTATCATCAACATTTAATATTTGTTGAAATGCAAGACAGAAATCCTGGCGTCAAGGATATCTCATCATTTTATGAATCAACATCTAATGCATCAAAAGCACACTATTTAAAGGAATGTCTTGAAGTCTCTATCTGAAAGCGAATGACATATGAGACTTCCTAGAAATTGACAATTCTAGGATCATCTATATGTCACATTATTTGAAATAGAATAGTGTGCAAGATTACCTATGAACTGATAGTCCATAGATCATCCATAAGCCGCAACAATATCCTAACTGGATAGTATTCAAGGTTACCCTAAGATCAATAGTTTAAAGGTCATTCATAAGTCGCAACTAAATTCTTACTTGAAAATATACGAGAGTATCAAATAGAAACGTCCAAGGGTTCTCTATAAGCTGCGTCATATCCAAGATTGATTATGTGCAGGATTACTCGAAGACTAGCAATTTAGAGATATCTATAAGTTATATGGTATTCAAGGTCGGATGATGTAAAGGAATACCTAAGAGCTAGCGATTGGAGGGATATCTGTAAGCCATCTCATATCCAAGATCGGATAATGTATAGGATTACCTAAAAAACTAGAAATTCAAAGGATATCTGTATGTCACCTCATATCCAACATCAAATAATGCGCAAGATTATCCAAAGATTGACAATTCAAGGGAAATCTATAAGTCTTATCGACACAAAAGATGCGCAAGACTTACCCGAGTTCATATGCAAAGAATCATTGTCAATAAATGAAAAGGTTATTATTTCACATACAACAAGCAATATAGGTGACCAAAAGGGTTACCGCATCAATATAAGATTACACGGTTGCAGGGACCATTCTACGTTAAGTGTTATCGGTGTCTAAAAGGGTCACCTCACATTGAAGACATATTCAACCGACAAATAAGATAATTATGAAACAACCAATAGGGTTGTTGCGTCATTCATTACAAGATATTTCCTACCAAAGAGGTACATGAAAGGATGACTTCTCTTTTTAGGCAACAACTCATGTGAAGACATGGTAAAAACTATGGATATACTATTAACCATGTAATTTGTATTATAGTATTATATTTTCATCTCATGTAAAGACTATTTATTATGTTAATAAAATCTTTATTTGAATAGATCATTTTGTTAGCATGTGTGTCCTTTGCTTATATAGTAGACAATTTTATGTATGGAGTATTTTAACTCATGCACGGAAGATTAAAATTGACGATTCTTATAAGTAATAAATTAACATTCAGAATCAAAGATGAGGTAGGACAAACATCTTGATATTGTAGTACAAGATTAAATATAATTTGATCTTAATTATGGGAGCGGTAATATTCCGACTTCTTGTGCTAGTACATTTCGTATGTATTGAACGGACCAATTAGAGATATTTGTTTATGTTCTGAATATTAATAAATGATTTCTCTAGACCATTATATGTACTTATACTCTTAAACTTGATATAATTATTATGATCTATGTGGTTTGTTTTGTCATTTTAATCTATTAAAAGGTGAGACTCTTTTGTGAGTCAACATATTCCTGATAGGTTGGTTGATGACGAATCACTTAGTGAAATATTAATTAGTTGATACAACCATGTCTCGGACTTGAGATAGAAGACATCCCTTTATGGTTGCTTATAAGTTTTCAGGTGAAAACCCTGCAGGTGGATTTTGTATCCGTCATGTGAAATACCTTAAGCATTATAAATAAAGGATTAAATTAATCAATGAGTTAAATTTTGTAGAGAATTTAATTTAATTGATTGGTGTCGGTAATTCTAACATGGGGAGTTAAATAAGATGTAATAGTAGATTTTTGAAATTAAACCGAGGAGCGTAATTACAGATTTCTAGTGGAATAATTTGTAATTTATTATGATATGATAATTCATTCATTACCAAATTAATATCATATGTTGTCCCTACTATGCCTAATTAACTAATCAAATTTGAAAAAGAAAAGGATTTATAGAAGAGGTAATATTTACCGTTGTTTTGTAAATAAGGAATAAAAGAATTAAGAATTAATTTTGGCATTATGACAAATTTAATGCTAAAAAAGTTTTGGAATTAAGGTGTATTAAGGTTGAAAACATTTTTTGGCTTTAAGGTTTCAATAAAAGGCCAAAACGTTTGCCTCTTTCTCTTCCTCATTCAATTGAAAGTAGGAATAAGTAGAAGATGATTTTTCTGAATTTAGTTATTCTTCTCTAATCCCAAAGTACTTGCCCACACAAGTTTGATAGTAAAAGTTAATCAGGATATAGTAGAAAACCGTAGCCCTGGAGGTCAAAGCAGTGAACGAATTGTGTGAAACTTCAACAAGTAAATAACTTTTTAATTTTGTTTGACAATTTATGTTATTTAGATTATATATAAGTTATAATGATTCTTTAGAATTGTTGCTTTTGATGTGCATGTTCTAACACATAAAGGGTAGTTAGCTCTCTGTGAAAAGATTTGTGTATATAAAAATTATAAGACCATGAGAGTTTCTAAAAATGACAGCTAATATTAAATTAAATGTGAAAAGATTCACTCTGTTAGAAGTAAAAAAAAAAAAGTGTCAAGTCTTATTTAATGAAACCTAGTTTCTTGGACCGGACAAAACATTTTTTTCTTAAATTTACTTTCCTAAATATTTAATTTCTTAAAGTATCATAGTATAATAAACTGTAGGTGTTATTCAGTTATTTATCTTAAATTATGTAAATATAATTCTCCCTTCTCCATTCTATTCTACTTGTCATGTTTTCTTTCACAAACTCTTTAAAAAAACAACTAAAAGGTAAATTTAGCTAAGTTGTCTTTATTTAGTTGATATCAATTTAATAGTATTATTTTTTTCCAACATATTAATAGCTCTCCAAGTTTGTTGAGTAAGGATGAAGGTGGAAACTAATAATTAATTAAACTTGATTTTTTAAAGTGACAATTATTTTGAATTCTGTTATTTTTAGTTGAGGAATGCTTAAGTCATTTTAAAAATACACTCCTTAGATCTTAATGATACCGTCACAATATATTTGTTTATTGATATGATTTCATGGAGGGCTGTTTCAGTCCTTCAATAAGTTACTACCCCATTCGTAATGATATCATCACAGTATATCTATATACGATCATAGTGCTATTGAAACTTCAGTCTTCTATGAGACAATCCTAAGTCCTCCATGATATCATCACATTTATATATCTATCTATATACTGACATCTATCATTGAGGTCTGCTTTAGATCTTTGGATATCCATCGTAGTATAGCTATATACTAACATGGAATTAGTGAGATCTGCTTCAATACTTCAATGAGATTCCACAATTATCCATGATACCTTTACCATATATCTACAATGTGTCATGATATCTACAAAGTTTCATGATATCATTGCGATATATTTAGGTCCTTCAATTAAACACTTATCAGTCCTCCATGATCCCATTACATTGTATCTCTATATCAGCACATCATTACTCAGGTCAGATTTAAGTTCTCAATCTACTATGAAATGCATGTGGTAAATATCATATACTAACGGGGTATCACAAATTTTTATATTTAACTCTGTTATTTATTTTATATATCAGATTTCGCAACTTAAATTTTGTAAAATAAATTACAAAAATAGAATCATATTATAAATACAAGTTTTGCTTCATTTGTAAAAGCATGTATAAAATGTTTTAATACAAGTCATATTTTTTTAAATTTAGATGTTAATGAATGAGTCAGCGATTTTTTTATTCTTCTTAATGATAATATATATAATGAATGAGCCATCATTTTATTTTATATTTTTCTTAATGATTTCTTATTGCAATCTAGTTATTTATCATTTTATTTTTAATGATCTAACAATAATTATTTTTTGTTTCTTTTTCAATTGTTCTTTAAAAAGGTACAAATATAAAAAGGAACCAAGAAATTAAATAGAAGATGAATTAACCAAAAAAAAAGTACAAAAAAAAAAATTAAGAGAAAAATGAACCAAAAAGAAATGAATAAAATTAAGGAACAAATAATAAATTATTATCAAATGATATCTTTAGTGGATGATAAAAGGAGAAAACAAGATTTTGAAAAAAAAGAAAGGAAAAAAAGAGAAGAAAAAATGCAAAGAATAAAGTATTAAATGCAAAGTCAAAGCAATCATAAAAGGGCGGGGGGGGGGGGGGGGGGGGGGGGATTGAGGGGTATCCAGGGAAATAAATTGAGCCATATATCTATTGACTGAAATTGATTTGGGTTGAGGCATGCTTGAGTAAATAAATATCTATATGGTTTTATTTGTAAACTTTTTCCTAATTAACAGGGTCCGAAAGAAGCAGTGATTTTCGCTTTGCTTTGACTTGATATTACGGATATTATTTGAAATTTTCTTGCAATGTCATACTGTAAAAGAATATGTTTAAATGATATTTAAAAATTGGGTACATGTGTATTTTTGCTAGTATCCAAAGCATATTGATATGATACAAACAAAGAATGCACCAAACACACTTCAAAATAGTCTACAAATCTCAAGGATCTTAGGACTGAATGGAGACCGCTCTCGGATTCAACAATAAGAACAAGAATGAGAAGATAATAAGGTGTTTAACATCTATTTTTAGTAACCACAAACTGTATTACCAACAACAAAATGAAGAACAATGATGAACAACAATAATGTTATAACAATAATACCACACAACTTACAATAACACGATACAAACTACTACAAGATTGCAAGAAAGGTAAAAATAGGTAGTGTGACATGTACTATCACAAGAACTAAGAACCCTAAGATGTCTCAAATCTAAGCACCCTTTAACTAATGTAATAGAAACACCAACACTCTTCAATGGACACTAGAGGGACGTCAATCCTTCAAGCACCCAAAGTTCCAAGCAAGTAACACAAGTGATTCCACACTTTGTATTTCTAGTTTTGGCCAAGTCTCCAAAGTGAGAGAAAACTTGTCTTTCAATTGTCTATTACAAGAGATTTAATATCCAAAACCTAATGAAAGAAACCCTTTATATAATGTATTACAAAATAGAAGTTAAAATGACCAAAATGTCCCTTAAGTGAGAGGTGCCCATCAAGTGTAGTTCAAGTGTAGTGTATGGACGGTTTTGGAGAGTATATTGGTGCTCCTTTGCACTTCACTTGCACACTCCAAGTCTCGGGTCCAATACGCACTCTCATAAGTCCATCTCCGTGATCATTCTTATATCACGTATATCAATGAGGCTTTCATGAAAATTGTCAAACATAGAAATGTCTATAATTTTGAACTCAAGAATCTACCTTACCAATTAATGAAATGGGTAAGAATCATGAAATTTCAAGTACAAGTTTTAGCATAAACAAAATTAACAGGTGATTTCTTTTCATATATTTCAGTTTTGATGTATAAAGTTACCTGAAACTTATTACAAATGGAAGGTGACAATTATCTCTTGAAATTAATTGAAGTGCGTGCAAGTTAGTTCCAAACACCATAATTATCAAATAAAAACATATCTATTATTTTGAAGTTCAAAGTATTTTTCAATTTTTTTCAATTTTTGAAATACAAATCTGAAAATAGAGGCCAGATATTTGTGTGAATAGACTTTTTTAATCTCTTATATAGTATTATATAAAAAATTTATCCTAGAGGCTTAAGATATTATAGATGAAAATTAGAGGGATTTAGTTGCATTCAATTTAGAAAACATATTAGTAAAATGTTTATGGTGGGTGTTGACACCTAATTTTTGTCCTCCATAATCAAGTTTAATTCTGTCATTTTAAGTAGCAATTATACATTATCTTATTCAATTATACGAGATTATATAATTTTGTTACCTAAATAACTATTTTATGGAATGTCGGATTTTAATCAAAGCTTTTCTTGAAAATTAATTTAAATGAGTAAAATCTTGAGTAAAATATGATTTATTCCAAACAGTAATTTATTTCGAGAAATATTTATACAATTTTATCGAATCAAGAAGCTCGGGATTAAACTAGTTGCTAATTTATTTCAAATCATGATTAAAATTAGTCAATTTATTAAATTTAACCTTACTTAAAAGTGATTTGGCCATAATTACAATGTAATTGGTCAATTAATTTTTAAATGGGCTAAAATTTAAATTCAGATGGCTAAATTCTAATGATTAGACTAATTTAACAAATAGCCAAAAGTTTTAATTCCTAATCTAATTGGGGTTATCACAAAATAACCCCAATTTTTAGTCAATTTCTTATTTTTTTAGTTACCAGTTTAACAATTCAAAACCATCAGCCCAATAACCCCTAATTGCCCAGCCCAGTCCAATGCAATTGACCCAGCCCAGTTTTACTCTTCATCAACAAATATCAGCAAACAACAAAAACACGATATACAATGCCACCATCAACCAAAACCGAACCAGACCCATCAACAACGGCTCCAACCCGCAGTACTTCCGACCCATCTACAACGACGACCCGAGCAGCTCCGACCCGGCACCGGTGACCTAATGGAGACACGATTCAACGCTAACAGTCCTGAACCCCAAAACCCGCGACCTAATATCCGCGAAACAACCCGAATCAATTGCAAAATGACGTAGCAATAGCCAGTAAAAGATACCCGTTTGATTTTCAAAATCTTGTACCAAAATGGAACGATTACAGCTTGTTCTTTTTCCTTTTTTCAACATTTGAAACTATTCTCTTTTGAAAAATTCCATGTGCTGGAATTTTTTTATTGTAGAGGCCATGATGGTCGTTGGATTTTTGTGATGTTGTTGTTTTAGTTGTTTGTCCTTTTGCTCCAAAGTTCTGTTTCTGTATTCATTTCTAAGAAAAAAATGCTTTGTGTTTGAATGTTACTTTGCCTGAGCACACCATCAACCTAAACTGTTTTATTTTTTCCCTTTCGTATGCTGGGATTTACTTGTTGAAGGGGCCTCGGAGGCCGTAGGTTTGGTTACGACTATATTCTTATCGCATGGATCCTAGAATCTCACTTTGTGTTGTCTGTAAGCAGCTGAAAAATGTTCATACTGTGCATTTAGATTATGTTTTTATTCCACTGTGTGAAACTGGTATGGTTGGGTTCAAAACGGTAGTATGTTTGATTACTCAGGTTAAAAATACGCCTTGATGAATTTCGCACGAAGTTTGCATGGGATTGTTTCTATGTTAAGAGTAATTATTTTGGTCTGTTCTGTGTATGCGTATTTGGGTAATATGTTCAAGTTATTTTAGCTTTGAATTTTGATATTATGGTTAGGAATAAATTATTGTTTTGCTTCTGTACGCTCCTTTTTTTATTTTTTGTGAATTATTTTTCTAAGTGCAAGTTTTTGCTTTGTGTTAGGAAACATATTATAGCTGCTATTAAAGTAACTTCAACATGTCACAAGTAGTGTGCATATCGATAAGAATTTGAGTGCTTTACAAAAATTTCTTTCTTGCTTGGTTTTATCAAATTTTGCTTGCTCCTCTCCATTTCAAATTTTCTACCCACTTGCAGTCTTGTTGCTTAAAAGGATAGTCGTGTGGAATCTATGCTAATTTTATTTTCTCTATAGAACATTATTTGTGAGTGAGTCATATGTTCTAAAACATTGTTCAACTTGCAGACTAGCCTAAATAGTGAGATAAAAATCAGTTTAGCATTTGTTCACATGTGATATGAATATTATATGGTCTGGGATGATTCTAAGTCCTACCTTTTCCTTTGCATGTGAATCTGTTTTGGAGTTCACAGTGGACTTGCTCCCATTGCATATTCGAATGTCCAATAAGGCCCATTGCCTCAAAGTTCAAGACAAAAATCAATCTCATGGCATATGGATACAAGGAGTCGAAAGAAGAAGAATTGACTAAAGTCTCATCTTTGAAGTGGCAAAGAGACTCGAAAGTGTTATTTTTATTTTATTTGTTTATTCATTTATTGTTGTCTTTTATTATTTTTTATTTATTTCTTCATTTCATTATTCATTCATTTGGGCCTTGAAGCAAAGTTGTAAATTTAATACAGGTGAAACAGATTTTGGACCAAAAAAGCTCGAAAACATAGATTAGGACAGGTGAAAAATGGGTTGAAAGCCCAATTAGATTTGGACAAATTTCATTGATTTGGGACCAATGGCTTAAATCTTTTACTTCCTTCTCTCTTTTCCCTTTTATTTACTATTTTCTTTTCGTTTACTTAGACTTGGATAAATCCCTACTAAGTCGTCCAAATCTATTTTACAAAAATCTTTTTCTAAACTCAATCAGTTTTCAACAATCAATCTTATTGAAGTTAGTCAAAAGATATTTTCAAATAGTCCAGATAACCGCAAGTTAGCGGACGTTTTAGGTTCCTTAAAAATCATCCCAAAGCATTAATAGGAATTGCTTACTCAGAATCTTCAAATTTAAACGATTTTTATATTTGGGATCATTTAAAGTATCGTATAAAGGTTTTCTTAATTCCTTTTCAAATAAATTAAGTAGAGACTCTGAAAAGTTTAAATTTTCGCAAAATAGAAATAGCGACTTTGTTGGGGATTTTTCATTAGGTTCTAACCAAATGTTTAAATTTATCATTTGATTAACTATTTAAATTGCTTACTTTGACTTTGCAAAATTTAATTAATGCATCTCATAGTATTATCCCGCATTGATTATTAAATTATTTAGGGGTTTCATGGATGTCCCAACCCCTACTGTTCAACTCAAAATAAAGTGTTGGAAATACGTCGGTTTATTAGCACGTGAGGCATCTGATGGGTGTTTGTATTTTCAAACCCAAGCTGTTCACTTGGAACCTGATTCAAACCAACTCTAGACACCTAGGATAGAGCTAAACCAATACCCTTTTAGGCATAAGCCTAGGACGACCCATTACTCGAAGGGAGTATTGAGCCCATTAGAAAACTTGCCCTACGTCTATTGACCCCAAGTTAATTACAGATGAATCATATTTATGTGTAGAAGAAATATATGTTTGTTTAATCCAATACATTATACTTCAGGGGATAGAAGAAGGCTTGCTTTGCTTACTTTTGTGTAAGGAAGCCTCAATCATACGCCAATTGAGGGAGGAATTGAAGCAATCCAAGCAAGAAATTAATCGGTTTGGATGGTTCATCTAGAGAACAGTTATATGAAAATTCCTTGATCATCAACAAATGTTGCCGATGACAAAAAATGGACAAAGCTAAGAGGGCGAAGGCCGATAGAAGATCATTCAGAAGCTATTATTTCTTATCCCCTGCACGGGACGTTGTTCGTTTTCTCATGTTATTTCCCCTTTCCTAAAGATTATATCCCTTTTGTGCAACTTTCGTAGGAATTTATGCCATTCATGTACAACTATGAAGGGTTTTGGGGGATAATGGATTGGTTTTAAAAAGCATATATTTCCTTCAAATACGTTAGGCCAACCCTTGGCTCCAAAGGGTCACTCAATTAGGATGAACGTTTATTACAATATGTTTGTGTGATATAACTGCTTATGTGCTTATACATGCTATGTTGATTTGAATCAAAGATAAATTGATCCAATATCATTTTCCACATAGCATCTCTAGGCAGAAATTACCCCACTATACAAAAGTCCGACCAAACATACTGGAAGTCTCCTAAGTTTCTCAGAAAATTTCACAGTCATTCTTAAAACTTCCAAAATAATCGCTACCATTTTAGGAAAGTTGACTTTAGAATTAGAAAAATCCATAAAATTTCAAACTACGCAGGGCTTGATTCCCCCTCCCTCCCCCCCGTGAGATATGTAGGCAATATTTTAGCCTGGCCCCTATTCTCAAAATCTCTGTTGCCCTTCACTTTCTTGAAAGAAGAAATATGGTCGGAAGGGAGAAGAGTTGAGCCTTCCTAATAAATTCCATCTATTCTTATCATTAAGAAAACTCCTGTTCATTCAAATTCTCGAGTGATCACTACTTCATAGATCAATTCGCATGAGATGAGAAACAACTCTATGTGTTTACTTTCAACCTTATATCTTATTTTGCTTATTAATAACGGAATCTAACACGTCAGGCTTTGAGTTGTTTTTACTTTGTAGGTAATAGAAACTACTTTGTGTTGGCATAAAATGGCCCTACTAGATCAAAGTGAATAAAAGATTCCCCTCTTGAATATAGCTTTGTTACAAGAAAAGAAAAATGACTAGTAGTAAAAGTAGACTCTACCTGTCATTTTTCAAAACCTATAAGTGATGGTCTCGAGGATGCAATAGGAAAAAATGTGATGCTATTATGGAAGAATTTTTGCAATACAGCGGGTATCATGGAAGGTGAATTGAAGGAAACATTATTGAAATGGACCTCTAATCCACTCATGACTCGTCGCCCGTTGGGTAACAATAACTTAAAACCTTCCATTGTCATGACATGTGAAAAAGAAAAGTGAGAAAATCAAGAAAGATAACGATGAGTGGGAGACGACAGTCCTAAAGCAGTCAGCAAAAGAACCAAGGACTTCAAAAATAGAGAAATGTCTAACCTAAAACAAATCGAGGTGGTTAACTAGGGGACAATGACCAAGTTAACAGAATCAAGGTTGATGTCTAAAAAAAAGTGAGGAAGATGGAATCTTATCAATTATTTCAAAGTAATTTGGACGGTTGATACGTCATTCCATCAGGACATACGAAATGAAAGTGTCATCCATAGAGAGCTTATTTCTATCCTAGTAGGATGGACAAGAATATCTAGGGCCATTCAACTCCTTCCCTTTTATGTACGAACTATGTTTGACTTGAATTCCCAAGAAAGGGATACGTAGGCGGCCTATGTCGGCTTCGGTCAACCCTTGAGGAGAATTTATTCTTTCCTTTTATGTACGAACTACGTTTTACTTGAATTCCCCAAAAAGGGATACGTAGGCGGCCTATGTCGGCTTCAGTCAACTTCTTAGGATAATTTATCCTTTCCATTCATGTATGAACTACGTGATGACCTAAATTCTCAAAAATGAGATACGAAGGCGGCCTATGTCGGCTTTGGCCAACCGTTTAGATTTTTCTATATATCCCTAGTGTAGTCCTGAACTACGTTTGACCTGATTCCCGCTTTAACAAAATACTTACGCGCCCCAATGGATTGGTCATATAACCCTAGAAAATGGAAACTAGGAAGAATTTTCAAAAAGGAATCTCGAAAATTCACAAGAGGGAGCTCATCTTCCAAAAACAAAGAGAATAAAGACCACCAAAGACTTCAAATCCTCTCGAGTTGAGATCGTCTCAAATAACTTTAAGCTGGGGCAGAAATTTTAAGGAGGTCCTCAAAATTTCCACTAATATATTAGAATATGTTTCACATCCCCCAACACTAGAGGACAAAGTTAAGTTTTGGAAATCACCAGCTGCTACAAAGTCTAGGTAGACTAATTCTTCGGCTATGACAGAACTTTTTGAAGAACTCTCTAGCAATGATGCTGAGTTTTGAAAATCCTCCATTGAACATCGGATATAGTCAGAACCAGGAGAAAGATGTCCGTTGAGCTAGTACATGACATGACTAGCAGAGATTGTTTAAATCTTTTACAGAATTTTTGAAACTAGTTTCTAAAAATTAAGACTACTTTCAAAAATCTATACAAATCTTTTACTTAGTAATTGCCTAGGCATCTATTAGGATGGGAGTCAGGGTGAAAGTCCTAACATGACAGAGTACTAAAAGATGGCTAAGAGAAAATAAAAAATAAAAGGAAACTAATCATTTTTCTGTGGATGCAGGGATCTGTACACAAAAAATGGAAATCTTTTTTCAAAAATAAATCCCCAAGTGTGTTGCAAGCCATACCAAAACATCTAATTCTCAAAATCGGTATTTTTGGGTAGCCCTGAAGACATTTTTAATACCTATATATTGAGTACCTTTTAAATTGTCTATCGCATTTCTTGAGTCAATGAAGGGCAAACAAAGGCCCCTTAGCTTGTTTGTGACTATTGTGTTTAGAATTCTTTATATAAAAGCGGTAGCTAGCATAAGCGACTTTATGTCTATTAAATATTTACTTTGAGTACAGGTGAATTCAAGGAAGTCGGCGCAATAAATACAACAATCAAAGGATCACTCAATAGGAGGAAGAGCAAAAATTTATCCTCCAAAATTCCCCTTGATGCGAAACAAATGGTATTTGAGTAATCCCCAAAGAAGGGGTATTCCCATTTACTTGCATTTGGTGGATCCGCTATTTAATTATTTCTTCAAAAAGAGAAGATTAATAGCAGAATAAGTCATTCAAATTACGATGCTTGGTATTTTCCATTAAAATATCACAAATCTTGACAGTTGTTGCCAGTGAGAGCGACACTATGTCTATTAATTGTCTGCCTTGAGTACAGGTACGAGTAGAAACCAAAATATAGAAAAACAAACTCAGGTGAAACTATTTTTAAATCACTAAAAGAACCATTTCACTACCGAAAAGGCCATTTATGCCATTGCCGAGAGGGCCATTCCATATCATCTCATTGCCGAGAGGGCCATTTCATATAATTGCCAAGAGGGCCATTTCATGACATTATCGAGAGGACCATTTCATGTCATTGCCAAGAGTGTTATTTCATATCATTACCGAGAGGGCCATTTCAAACCATCTCCAAGAGGGCCATTAAATAACTGTTGACACGCAAGATAACATACGCTGGCGTCAGAGATATCATCAGCATCTAATATATATTGACACACGAGATAGCATGCACTGGCATCATGGATATCATCAGCATGCAATATCTGTTGAGACATGAGATAGCATATACTGGTGTCGAGTATATCTGGTTAAATAAGTTAAGCATTATAAATAAAGAATTAAATTAATCAATAGTTGCTTATAAGTTTCACGTGAAAACCTTGCAGGTGGATTTTGTATCCATCGTGTGAAATAAGTTAAGCATTATAAATAAAGGATTAAATTAATCAATGAGTTAATTTTTTTTAGAAATTTAATCTAATTGATTGATGTCGGTAATTATAACATGGGGTGTTAAATAAGATGTAATGGTAGATTTTGAAATTAAAGGAGTGCAATTACAGATTTCTAGTGGAATAATTTGTAATTTATTATGACATTTTAATTCATTCACTATCGAATTAGTATCATAATTGGAAGCCTCAGTTAATAAATCTGCGGTCCCAACTATGCCTGATTAGCCAATAAAATTTGAAAAAGAGAAGAAGTAATACTATTTTATTTACTAATCTTATGTAAATAAGGAATAAAAGGAGTGTATTAAAAATTAATCTTGGCATTATGGCAGTATTTAAGGTGTAAAACTTTTTATGATTTTAAGATGATATTAAAGTCAAAAATGTGTTGCTATTAAGGCTGCAATAAAGGGCCAAAAGGTTATTGCCTCTTGACTTTCCTTCTTCAACTGAAATTAGGAATAAATAGAGGCATGTGATTGGGAAAGAAAACATTGGCTTTTTTCACAAACCAATCATCCTTCTCTAATCCAAAAAAGTACTTGCCCACACAAGGTTGATTAATAGAGTTAATAAGGAAATAGTAGAAGGTAGCAGACCTAGTAAATAAGGTGTTGAATGAACTATGAAATATTCCAGAGGTAAGTTTTCTGATTGTTGTTTTGTTTATGGTATCTAGATTTTATGTAAGTTATATTGATCCTGTAGAATTGATGTTTCCACTGTACATGTTCTAACAATAAATATCACCTATGCTAGAGTCAGCTTACAATGATAGTAATACCGCAGTGGCTGATATGGTGAAATCCGATTTGGATTCAAAGCTTCCTGTACTTGATGTTGAAGATACAATACCACAATGTGCTTCTATTGATGCTACTAAGCTCAAATTCTCACATGTCTCTTTCGTAGTTAAGGGACCACTAGAGTTTAACTGCAAGGTGTTCGATAGAGTCCGAAGTGGGATATTTCTGCAGAATTTCATAGTCCTAGTGCACCTATCGGCTCACTTCCACCTGTTTTGCACATTAACAATTTCAAGTGGGTGGATACTAGGAAGTTAAGTGGTTCAGTTGACAGGCGCCAATACAACCAAATTAAGCTCTTAGGTAAGAAGTTTCATACTGGCCGACCACTTGCTGGGCATAGTGGCGTCTATTGAGATACTATTATTTACTTGTTATTTGAACAATTGGATCAACATTGGGCAAAAACTTCTTGATGTTTTAGGTTGTGCTCCTCTGTTGATTAATCCTTTAAGTTTCTCATCAGATGAGCCTAAACTATTCTATAAAATGGCTAAAAGAAGTACATGTCTTTCTATGTTTCATGACTCTAAGTATGTAAGGGAGGTCGAAGTGCTAATTGAATACAGTGATAATCTTACAAGTTATTGTAATTCCTACAAGCTACTGGGCATATCTCTAGATAACTCATTTTTGTATTCTCTTGATCGGGCTGTAAGTTCTCGTATAGAGAGGTACGCAATTGATCAATTCAGGAATGTTAAGGCCAATTACAAGAGGGATATTAGTGTGGAGAGGTACATATTAGAGATTGCAAATAATTTTAGTAGATCTTATATCTGTCCATTGTCTGATAATATTGCACGTGCAACAACTTTATCTTTATTGATTAAGCTCTGTTCATCTAAACAAGTAGAACTAGGCTTGCCTCTTTTGTTGCCGTTTGACTTTAGGTGTGAGATTGGAAATTTTACACGGAAAATAAATCTGGAATTGGTGATTTCTCAACCTGTACGAATTCTTGAATAGATTTATTCTCTTAAGGGTTGGAAGTCACTTTTGCTTCAACAAGAACAATTTGAAGGAATTCTGATGCATGTTGGTTAGATTGAAGGGTTGTCTGACTATGATTATGGCTCATGTGTGGTATATGTATCTGACGGCTAATTTTTGTCAAGCATTGGCCCAACAGATGTCAAGCATTAGGAGAGGTATACAGGACCCGACTCAGTGAAAGAGTGGGGGAAACATCTTGACATAATACTTCCAATGTTATTGACTTCTATTTGGGTGACTTATGGAGAATATATTGTGGCCTGTTTTGTGGATGGTAAGATTTTAAAAGATACAGTGCTACATAATGAGATGGTTGTGCAAGAAATTAAAACAAAGATTGTGCTATGCACCAATAAGATTCATGAATTTTGCAATGAATATATGCCATTAGAAGCTAGTTATGTGTTGGTTGCTGGAAGGACATAGATCGAGGTGCAAGCTTTTTCTTACTTCTCAATGAATTTTATTATTTTTATAGGTTTTCAATCCATACCTTTGATCCTGGAATACTCAATATCCATATAACTGATGATATCGACCTGACCATGCATACACATACTAGTATTCCTACTACATATTATTTAATTGCTATACTGGGGCGTGAGCTAGTTGGTGGCCTTGTGATGGAATAAGTAGGCACTTATGCATTTTTAAATTTTGATAAAATGACCAAGTCCAGTGATCTAGTGTTCTTGTTATCTGAGACACTGATGTTTGACATTCATAAATAAAATGGTCCTTTGCCTGTTGTAGTTAAGAAGTGCATTTTGATGTTCTTTGAAATATGATAGAATAGAACAGAACACAACAATTTGTATGAAGCAATTTCTAAGAACATCCAGTTCGGTATCCTTCTTGCAACAAATAGTTTGGCTCTTAGCTCTGTGGTTCTTGAACACTCAATAATGGACTTAGTCGTTAAGCTTTCAGCTGGATTGACACATGTTTTGGGTCTATCAATGACTCTTACATATCTTACTGTTGATGTTGTTTCTCATGTGCTCATTTATGCCTACACAACTATTCTAGGAATTATCACAAATACAAAATACTTCTTCCAAAATATTATAAGAATGTAAGAGTACTTGAAGGTCCCAAGCAAGTTTACTACGATTACTCTATCTCCAGTTCCTACTACTTTTTGTGACCCTTATGGTTCCCAGACTTGGCACAAATCACTTGAGAGCTGATCTCTAAATTGCAAATCCAAGAGCAACGAGTAACCATGAGAAGCGAAGTGACAGTCGAAGATGCCTTTCAAGTAAGGTATAAATTCAAGCAATAAAAGAAAGACAAAAATATCTCTTCAAACCACTCTGGAGTAGTGAAATCTGGTGGATACCAAGGTGAATCATTGAGGAAAGGAAAATTTCCACCTTGTGGTATTTGTAAGAAGACAAACCACTTGGAGAAAAATTGCTGGCAAAAGTCCAAGAGGTCTCCTATTCAATGCAGATACTGCAAGAAGTATGGGCACATTGAGAAGTATTGCAGGCTAAAGCAAATTCAAAGAGGCCAGTCTTCCCAATGAGTAAATTTTGCGGAAGATCACCAAGTTGGAAAAATAGAGGAGGAGGTATTCATGGCTTCGCACACATCATAGTTGATCGATATAATTGGTATGTCGATAGTGCATGCACAAGGAACATATTGATTGATAAAAATCTATTTGTTATCCTAGACAGGTTTGATAGGAACAAAGTAAATCTTGGAGATGGTGCACTGGTGCAAGCTCAAGGAAGAGAATTAGTGAAATTCCTTATGGACGAAGGTATGAAAATCATACACGATATTCTTTATATGCCAAGCTTGACTCAAAACTTTTTGAGTGTTGCTCAGTTTCTTAACAATAATTATTCACTTACTTTTAAGGATAAAAAATGTGTCATTTATGATACTAAAGGTTGTGAAGTAGCTAAAATTAGCATGATTGGCAATTCCTTTCCAATTTCATTCTATTCTGCTAAAAGTTGCTCTTTCAATGTTGAAATGAGTGATACATGGCTTTGGCATAAAAGATTCGATCATTACAACCTTAGTTCATTGGTGTATATGCAATCCAAGGGTATGGTTCTTGATGTACCCAAATTGACATGTGCCGAGATATTTGTGAGTTATGTCAATTTGGTAAATTGTATAGACGATCCTTTACTAAAGGAAGTCTTTGGAGGGTAAAAGAAGAGTTAGAGTTGGTTCATACAGATATATGTGGACCAATGAGGATGGTTTCTTTGAGTGGGAATAAATATTTTATTCTCTTTACACATAATCTAACTCGAATGATATGGGTCTATTTTCTAAGTAGCAAAGTTCAGGTGTTCTTTGTTTTCAAAGAATTCAAAGCTATGGTGGAAAGGGAGAGTGACTACCGGTTGAAGTATATCAGGTTAGATAATGGAACTGAATATACTTCTCATCAGTTCAGTAAGTATTGTAAAGATTTGGGTATTCAACAACAATTCATTGTTAGATACAATCCAAAAAAAAACGGGGTTTCTAAGAGGAATAATAGAACAGTGATGGAGATGTCGAGATGCATGTTGGCAGAAAAGAAGATGCCTAAATATTTTTAGGCTGAGACAGTCAATACCGCAGTCTATTTGCTGAACAGATTACCAACTAGAGCACTCCAAGACATGACACGATTTGAAATATGGAAGGGTATTAAGCCGTCTGCAAGACACTTAAAAGTTTTTGGTTAAGTCTGCTATGCACATGTTCCTGATGCTAAAAGAGGCAAATTGGATAACAAGGAAGAACTTTGTATTTTGTTGGGCTATAGCACAGCTGCAAAAGGGTACAAAGTGTATACTGTTCATTCGAAGAAGGCGCTTATTAGTAGAGATCTTGCGGTGGACGAGTCTAGACACTATGATTAGGATTGAGATATTATTGTAAAGAACCAAGATGGGAGTACTTCAGTTGTAGCTCTAAATCCGCAGACGAGTGGTATTTCTTCCAGTCCTATTGCTGGAGCAGGACACTTTTCAAATATTAAATTGACAATTGATTCTTCAGTTTTGAAAACCAGATCACTAGCTGAAGTTTATGAGCAATGCAATTTTGATCTTGTCGAACCATCTTCTTTTGAAGAAGTAGCAATTCATGAATCTTGGATTTCTGTAATGGAGAAGGAGCTTGCCATGATTAATAAAAATGATACTTGGGAGCTGGTTGATAGGCCCGAACAAAAGATCGTCATCAAATCAAATGAGGAGACTGACACCAAAAAAATATCCTTGTGTTATGGAGTTGCTTCAGAAAGAGTAAGTTCTAAAATCTTGAATCCTAGAGATTCAAAATTTTCCATCATATTTGGGTTACCAGATAATGAAGTTGTGGAGGAGTTCAGAGAAAGGGGGAGCTCAAGAACTCAACATGATAAAACTCAACAAGGGCCAATCATTAATGAGAAATCTTCATAATTTGAAGAAGAAAGAGGAGTCATGCAAAAACTATCAAGATTTTCACTAAGGCATGGTTCAAAGCTTCACTTGAGTTCTTCCGCAACAAGTTTAGCGTAGCTTCCAAAAAATTTCTTTAAGGGGGAGTGCAAAAATATTAAAGTAGTTTTTTTAAAATCGTAGATTTCTAGTTAAGTCTCTAGAATAGTTTAGTGTAATTTCTAGAATAATCATGTTGAACAAAAATCTAGATATTCTAGGATATTCTTGGAAGAATAATCTAGAAAAGGATTATTTGATATGTGTATTTAAGAAAGATCTAGATATTAGATGGTGCTAGATATTTGAGGATATTTTTGTGGAAGAACATAGAACACTCTAGATTTGTAGTATCTAGAATCATCCCTACACAAGTATAAATAGGGGATGACATTAGGCATTTGTAACCATCTAGAAAATAGAAAACATTCAGAAAGTTTCAGCTTCTTCTTCTTTACTGCAGTCATTTTTGTAGCAATTTATAGCTGCATCATTTTCACTGTTTCAACTTGCTGTTTTCCAGTCCCTCTTCCCCTTCTTCTATTTTCTGAACTTTAAAGGATTGAACGAACTTATATTTTGTGTTCTATTTACTCATGAGATCGGGATCTCCTTGAATCTATTTTCATTATGTTTCCATCGCCCTTTCTTTTGTTATGTGAAAATGAAGAGTATAGTTATGGTAGTAATGAAGGGTTTAGATAATACCACGTGCGAAAATCTGGTAGTAGTAGTGCTCCATTAGGGGTTAGTGGCATGAATGAACTAAATTTGTCATGGTGTATAGCATAATTAAGCCCAACTATTAGCAGATGACATGAATGAGCTGTTTCTAAAACGATACTTAAATCCGTGTATAAAATGCTCTTACATGATGTAAACCTTATTAAAAGAGGAGTGATTTCTTCATGGGAAAAAAGTAAGTGCCAAACTGATCGATAGTGCAACGGCTCGTAGAAACTACAAAGAAGGCTAACCATAAAGAGAGACTCATCTAAGAGTATAGCCATTCGTAGAAGATGAAGGGTTGGTAATTAATTCAAAGCTATGTGACTAAAGTCACCAATCATGTGGAGCCTAGGAATTTCAAGGAGGCCAACAAAACATGGATAGTATTTGATCTACTGCATGGAAAGAATACAGTTGGATCAAAATGAGTGTATAAGATAAAATATTATGTAAATAGTGAGGTAGAAAGCTACAAAGGAAGTCTGGTTGCAAAGGGTTATTTCCAATAAGAAGGCTTATATTATCATGGCACTTCTCTTATATTGCTAAGATGATAACAGTAAGATGTGTTATTGCATTGGCTGTATCTAAATTTTGGAATTTATTTCAAATGGATATTTATAATGCCTTCTTTCAAGCAGATCTTACTGAGGAGGTGTATATAGACATTCCTCAAGGTTTTAAGCAACCTTGAGAGACTAAAGTTTGCAAATTTCTCAAATCCTTATATGGTTTAAAACAAGCTTCCAGACAATGGAACATCAAGATTACTTCTACTATGTTGGTTTTCCTTAGAGTACATATGATTACTCACTATCTACTCTAAAGAAAGGTAAAGACATAGTGATTGTGTTGGTGTATGTTGATCGTCTCCTCATCACTGGAAGTAATTATCAAATGATTCAACAATTCAAACTAAAGAACTTAAATCAGCGCAAGTATTTATTGGGCATTGAAGTTTTGAGGTCAAGTGAAAGTGTTGTCTTGAACCAAAGAAAGTACATTTAGAGTTGATCAATGATACAATCCTCAATGGTGCTAAACCAGTTTTTACTCCTTTGGAATCTAACTGAAAGTTGACTTTAGTAGAGTATGACAGTTGCTGGTCTAGCTGGTGATACTATTTTACATGATGTTACTTCTTATCAGAAATTGATTGTCAAGCTATTATATGCTACTAGCACTAGACCAGATATTAGTTATGCAGTGCAAACTCTCAGTCAATTCATGCAAGCTCCTAACAAATCTCATTAGGAAGCAACTACCAAGTAGTCAAATATTTGAAGGGCGCAGTTGGTCAAGGTATTTGGTTACAAGCAAAACTTGCATCCATGTTGACTCGTTGGTGCGACTCTGGTTTCCTATCCCGACACCAGAAGATCAATTATAGGGTATGAGCATAACAGATTTACTCATAAGAGGATATGCATTTTAGATAATGTCTGTCTATCGTAGTAGAGAAGTGCAGTACCTTTTCTTCATATCCCCTTCTTATTTTGATTCTCTATTTCTCTAGTTTCACATGAGCGTAATTGAAATGTAAAACAACAAAAGTTGAAATTAGAACATATGAGAATCAAACTTGGGATGTTTCAGATTATAAAAAACAAGAAGATTGAGGACGACTAGCGATCTAGACTAAGTGAAGTACATCTAGGATGAGGAGAGAAATGTATTAATGGTGGAAGAACTTATTTGACGAAGGGTACATTGGAAGCAATGTGAATTTTAGGTTGAATAAAGACATATTTTAAAGCTACGGTAGCTTAGTGGGATTTTGCATCAATATATTCATTACGCTTGTTGAAAATTACTTTTCGTTACTACATTAGTTTTTAGCAAAATAAGTTATTTCATCTAGGATGAATTTGAAAATTTTGAATTTAAGTTAGGTTGTTTGATTTGTTGAGACATTTTAGTTAATTTGAATTTTGAATATTGCTGACTTTTCTATTGTAAGGTGGCTATGTAAATCTCCTCAATAATCAATAAAATCATTGAAAGCTATTGAAAGCCATTTCAATCCAAAGAGAGTCATTTTAAACCTTTTTCGCTGCCCCATCCTTTTAAAAAACCCAACAGTGGTATCAGCGCCTCATTGATCTTATGAGATCTGTGAGTTCTTCAAAAGTGCTGCCATACTATTTTTAATCCATAAGGACTACCTTTTTAATCCGTCAGGGCTACCTATTTTAACCCAGCTATCATTTTCAACCTGTGCTTGATTTTAAAGCATAGGACTAGTTTCAACAAAAAGATGTCAAACAACATTCTCTCTTTGAATGCTCTAAAAATTTTCAACGATAAAAACTATCAAATTTTGTTTGTGAAGAAATCATATCTTGAAAGCTATCCTTTATGTGATATAGTGATGAAAGAAAAATCCTTACAATATTTAAAAGTACTTCCAGACAAGACAAGATTGTTAATCGTTTTTCAGCAAAGAATCAAAAGACAAAAAAGAAAAAAGAGAAAGATCAACATAAAAATGATGTGCAAGTTCAAAAACAATCCTCAAGAACAAGCAGTGAAAGCAGAAATCGAAGAGGAGCATCACTTTTAAATCGCGGTAACTAAAGCAAAGGAGGAGTGTTGAAAATTACTTTAAGTTACTGGACTAATTTTTAGCAAAATAAGTTATTTAATTTACGACGAATTTGAATTTTAAATTTAAGTTAGGTTGTTTGATTTGTTGAGACATTTTTGTTAGTTTGAATTTTGAATATTGTTGATTTTTCGATTGTAAGGTGGCTATGTAAAGCACCTCAATGCCCAATAAAATCATTCAGGGATATTGAAATCTCATTGAAAGCTTGAAAACCATTTCAATTTAAAGAGAGTCATTTTAACTCTTTTTCGATGCCCCCTTTCTTTTAAAAAAAAAAACAACAACGCCCCAAATTTTGTTAATGGAACTCTGAGTATTTTTGTACCTTGTACTCTAATTTTTAGGACATAGCTGCTGCTTGATTTGATTTGATTTGTCCCAAAAGTGTTGTCTGGATAATTGTACATACAAAAACACCTTAGTTTTCAAGGATGTAGTTCAGGAATGAAGCAACTGAACCAATAATTAAATATTTGACATAAGGTAAACCATCAAAGAACGTTGAGAACAAGTATGAAGTTTCCACAAAATACTTTGGTAAAAGATTTTACATCAAATCTGTTACATGAAGAGTCAAATAACTTAAACACCTTAAACAAATACTGAGGTCTGAGGGCCAAAGTTAATATTGCCAAAACTGATAACTGGTCAAGAAGTATATCTGAGACCAAGTAAAAATAATTCCATTTAAAACTACTGCTACCAAAAGGCTATAGAAGTATCTTCGGATGCCCAAACTTTAATCTTGTAAAGCATGTGTCTGACTTAAGGCATTTAAGACCAGCCTACGAGGATTCAATATCTGATTCTTCCAATCCTTCTCTGTAGATTTCAAATATATCAGGAGACCACCGACATATTAAGTTGAGCTAGAATGTAGCCATCTTGATACCAATTATTGTGATGCACTTGTCGAATTTGCAATGTCAAATCACATTCAGCGTTTTACCAAATAAGACGTAGGGAAGCAGTCACTATATAATACTCTATAATCTAAATATTAGTTTTCTTTCTTGCTCATTAGCCATTAATTATAGCGTCTCCCCAAAGTTGAATAACCTTACTTCCCTTTACACAATAAACTGACATTGACAACTTTAGGTAATTTAGATTTTCAATAAAATATGAACTGATCTGTCCAACTATACTTTAACTATACACGATATGTAAGAGCTTAGCGACCCACTCCACCTACGAGAAAAGAAATATTGTATTTGTACCTTACTGGTTTATGTTCACTATCGTTCACCTTTTGTTAGGAGAAGCAGGCAAAGATCTTCTTTGGAATCCTAACAGTGTCCCCAAAAGGGCGAGATTAGAGTTTAGACAAGGCATTCTGTCACCTGTTGAAAGACTCTAGAGGCAACTTTATATCAATCTATAGGCACTAGACTTTGAAGATATAGCTGTTGATAACGAAACTATCACTCTAATCTATGCATTGAACAAGTACATTCTTCTTAATGATGTTGGTCTTGGAGCTACGCTGCTTGTATCACCAACTGTACTACAGAACTTCATATCTGTAAGACCAATCTTATTAGGCAAAATGTATTTATTTGGTGCATAGATTAGAGTGACAGTTTCGTCATCAACAACTATATCTTCAAAGTCTGGTCCCTTTAAATTGATATAAAGTTGTCTCTGGAGTCTTTCTACAGGTGATAGATTACCTTTTCTAAGCTCTAATCTTTCCCTTTTTGGTACTCTATCAGGATTGTAGAGAGGATCTTTGCCTATTTTTCTAACAAAAGGTGAGCGTTAGTGCTCATAAAACAATAGGTATTAATACAACAAATCTTTTTTTGGGTGGGGTGGGTGGATAAGTTCTTATGTATCTTGTATGGTTAAATTATAGATGGATTGCTCACTTCATATATTTATCAAAAATCCAAATTTCCTGAAGTTTGTCAATGCCAGTTTATTGTGTAAAGGGAAGTTTGTTTTTGAAGATTTGGGGAGAGACTTTGATTAATGCCCAATGAGCAAGAAAGAAATCCAAAATTTAGTTTATAGAGTACCATACAGTGATTGCTTCGCAACAACTTATTTGGTAATTGGAAATGAAAGGAATTTCCTGTGTAAAAATAAATCCAACTGTCATGAATTTGATACATACTTATCAAGTTATCTTGGAGCTCATGGTGTAAGTGTTGGATCAATGATGATTAAAATATAAATGGAACATGTCACTCAAGCTGGTCCAATCACATAAAGACAGAAGCCAGACCTCACTAAGGGAAACAAACAAGGTTCATCAAAGACATGAATGGATAAGTTCTATTGAGTAAGCACGTGTGATAAACAAAAAGTTGTAGTTGAGTATAACACTTCAAGATAAGCTTAAGAGAAAGTGTTTCACTTAAACAAAGAGATCAAGTTGAAGAAGGAGTTTTACCAATGCAAGAGTTTCACTTGAAGGACTTTGACTTAACAACAAACTTTGTTAAGTTGAAAAGTCCAAAGCAAGGTAGAAGACTAATGAATTTGAAGGACTCTTTGGAGTTGATATATATTGAGGGAGTAACTCATTTCATTACTCAATCACTCACAAAGATAGCAAAATATTGACAAATTATCTATGTAGTTCCAAAGCTTGAAACAACCTTAGTTGAACCTGTTCCTATTACTTAGAGTTGAGGAGTCTTAGATTTTATATATGTTGGTTCTTGAGTTGTATTGTTTTCTAGTCTTAGTGAAGTATAAACTGAGTTAGGACCATTGTTTTCAAGTTTGGGAACTCAAAGAATTGGGAACAATCACCTTGGTAAGGTTGGTGTTTTTGTAGAAATAAGAGTTAGAGTTTAATTCCTATATTACAAGAGTCTTGTAATTTGTTGATTGTTGAGGCTCAATTATTTTAATGAAGTTAATGTTGAATCTTGTAGAGGTACAGGTCATGGTTTTTTACACCTCTTTGAGCTGGGTATTTTTCACGTAAATATCACTGTGCAATTACTTACTGTTTTAGCTATATAGGAACACGTTAGCCAACCTATTCCATTGATAGGAAACTGTTAGGCTAAAATAAGTAATTAGTAGGGCACGTACTCTAACAAGTGGTATCGGATCGAGGTTGTCTTACATAAGTCTAGAACATAAGAAAATAATCACTATGATGAATTTTGAACCTGCTACTGGTCACAGTGAAAGCCAAGCCACTACTAGGACTCCTATTTTTGATGCACTCATTTCAGTTGGTGGAAGGAAAGGATTGAAATATTCATCCAAGGTGAAGACTATGAATTGTGGGGTAGAATTATTGATAGTCCAACTATTCCAATGAATCTAGTTGGAAAAAGTCAAGAAGGTAAGAAGTGAGTTCACTACTAATGATTCGACTGCATTAAGGAAAAATACAAGGGCCAAGAACATCTTAGTGTGTGGCTTAGGCCCTGGTGAATACAACAGGGTATCTACCTGCACCACAACCAAGAAAATTTGGGATTCTTTGGTGAGTGCACATGAAGGCACCACTCAAGTAAAAAATTCAGAATTTCTTTACTATTTAATGAATATAAGGCCTTTAGAATAAGGGAGAATGAATCTATCCACCAGATGATGTCAAGACTCACTGCCTTAATCAATAAGTTGACATCCCTAGGAAAAACTGTTACTACTGAGTAACAAGTTGAAAAGGTGCTAAGGGTTTTACCCAAGTCCAAATGAGATGTTAAGATTACTGCAATTAGGGAGGCAAAGGATCTTGTTGGGATGACTTTGGATGAGCTTGTAGGAAATCTCAAGACTTATGAGATGTAGATTGATAAAGAAAAAAAAAGGAAAAGGCAGTTCTTGAGAAATTCTTGTATTTAAAGGCTTCAGAAGGTGATGAAGAGGCTAAACAATCTTAAGAGCAAGTGGCATTTATAACTAAAAATTTCAAGAGAGTATTCAAAAAGAAAAATGGAACAAGTAGAAAAAAGTGATCCAACGACAGTCCTAATAGATATATAAGTATGGCAAGACTGACCATCATTTCCAAGATTGTACTGTGTGGGAAGTCGAATGGAGAAAAGAAAGATCTGAGAAAGAGTTGGTAGAAAAGGCTAAGAAAAGAGAAAAAGAAAAATATGCTATGGTAGCTACTTGGGGGACACACTCAGAAGATTCAGATGAGAAAGAGACCGATGAAACTGATTTCATGGACATTGGAGATTCAGGCATGGAAGAAGAAGATGACACCTCTGATGTAAGTGTGCCTTAACTTAAAAACAAGTTGCACCTATTTTCTACAGAAAAGCTTGTTTCTCTGATGAGTACTTTAATTGATGACTTCCAAGAAGTAACGTTTGATCGAGATGAGTTATTTAACAGTATTGCAAGTCTCAAGTTTGATATAATTGATATGGAAACTTGTAAAAACACTGTTGAAAAAGAAACAACACCCTCAAGGAACATGTCAGACAACTTGATTCTTAAAATCTGATTCTAAAATCTGAAATCTTAAAATTAACTTTTACTGAAAAAGGAAAAATATGAAAAATACTGAACAAGAGAAGATGGAGGCTGAGTTAATTAGGGTCAAACAAGAATGCAATAATGGAAAAAATAAAGAAGAAAGGTTAAGTCAAGAAATTTCAGAACTGAAACTTGATCTTGAGAAGGCTACCAGATGGACTAATTCCTCAAGAATTGGTCATCAATTGGGTAAAAAAACTCACAATAAATGTAATACCCCGTACTTTCCTAATTCAGTTCAGCTCTTATTGTTATAGTGTTCCTATATATATAACCTTCAGTATACTTAGAATTTTTCAGTTTAAGACACATCAAGGTGTAGAAAATTCAATCAGCTTTCAACGATATAAATTTTGCCTTAGTTAGATAACCGGGTAAGAAGTTATGGTGAATTTAGGTTCAGGCAGTAGCCCAACACGATGGTACCAGATCGCGGTGGCAGGACAAATAACACTTGTTAGTTTCTAGTGAATCACCACGATAGTATTGCATCGCGGTGAAGTTCCAATTCATAATTGGCATTTTTTAATGAGCACCGCGATAAGCATCGCGTCGTAGAGGAGAGCCAGTTCACACTCGTCATTTTCCAGTGACGCAACGTGATACCACCGCATTGCGCCAAAGTGCATTTTTGTACTTGTGCATGGAAATACACTTTCGTCCAAATTCCAATGGCTCACCGTGATGATGACAAAAATTGGAATTTTCAGTGACAAATTTAATTCCTTCTAGGGGCTGTCGGGTCTTTTTCCATGACCCTTATTAGTCCATAACACGAGATTAATGCCCTAATAGCCTATTTGATCATTATTTTATTCAATTCTCTCAAATCAAGAATATTATCTCTCAAATAGAAAACCCTAACATTCAAGATTCAAGGTCAATTCTCAAGAAAATTCCTAGAAACTTCAAGAATTGAACTACTTAAGTATGTTTGTCTGAATGTTGGTGTTCATCCTTGGGTTTTCTTCCACCCTTGGAGTTGAAGAACCTTTTTTAAGATTTAAATTATGATTTATATTCTTAAATTGAATTGTGTTCTTGCATGTGTTGATTTTATGGGTTTTAAACCAAGAAGATTGTGAATTTCAAGTAAATAAACTAGTATGTGAGTTGATTTATGTACTCCTCATGTCGTAACCCATGAATTATGAATTGAATGTTGTAATCATGATAATCCCATGTTATTTTTTCTTATGTTCAAGAACCATGCTCCCCAAGTGTTTGAAAAAATGCCTATGTGAATGATTCATGCCTGACATCCTAATTGAAATGCTTTAAACTTATGATATGGTTCCTTTGTTTATGCTACCGAGTCCTGGGGGTATTGTATACTTGAAATTAGAGGCTTACTTATTTTCCAGTCATAATAGAATGATCCCGTAGTATCCCAAATAGTCACTTTTGGTCAGTTAACAAAATCAGCGTGAGTTCAGTCAAGCCTAGTACAGTCTAGTGATTAGTGTTGGTTTAATTAGGAGCAGGATTCAATACCGAGAAAACCCAGGGATGGGGGAGTTCCTTTCAGTATAGCGTTTGACCCTTACTAGCAATCCTTGAGTTACAGAACTACGTATCCAACATAGGATAGTTCGTCCTCCTGCCGGACTAGGGTTGGCGCAATCATATACATATATATATATATATATATATATATATATTTCATGAGTTTTCCTATCAGATTAGGGTTGACACAACATTTTTAGTCTCCCTAGGCAAGGTGCTAACATCCTTCCAACTGGGTTTACAAGTTGGACACCAAATTAGTCTATAATCGGGGTATATCGGTTAGATGAACACTCCCATAGTTATAGTTTCAGTAATTAGTAAAGAACTCAGTCAATTCTGTAGGACCATGGCTATCAATTATTAGTTACTCGGCCATCAGAATTCAGCACTCAATTTATATATAATCTCATATACACAATGTATATCTATATACACAGTATGGTATGTTAAGTAGTTATAGTTTTGCATGTACTCTCATCCAGTTACTTCATGATATTCATTCAGCCAGTTATTATCTCATTCATATGAACCCATGTATATCAACCTTAGCTCACCTAGCATACCAGTATATTCAAAGTACTGATATATATTCTCTCTTTTTGGGCTATGATATCTCATATTATAGGTTCGAACGCTCAGGTTCCTAACCGTACTTAGCCAGATCATTCTATCAGTCGCAACTATAGTAGTGAGTCCTCATCCATCGAGGACGTGATATTTATATAGACATTAAATTATTTCAGTATTTCAGTTATTTCAGACAATAGTTGTGAGTTAGTTGGGGCCTGTCCCATCAACTCTTTTATTTCAAATGTTTAGAGACTGTCAGACATTATCAGTTAGCAGTTATTCTATAGATGTATTCAGTTTTGATTCAGTATTATGAACGTTATGGCATTTTTAGTTTTACTTCTACATATGTTTCCTGAATATTATTTAATGCTCACCGCAGGTACCAGTCATGGGTTAACTTATGATCCTTTAGGGTCTTAAGCACCATGTGATACCCATGGTGTAGTCTCGGGGCGTTACAAACTTGGTATTAGAGCCTAAGATTCTAAAGATTCCTAGGGAGTCTGTAATCCATGTTAAGTAGAGTCTTATGCATTGGTGTGTAGCTCGCCATACTTATAGATAAGAGGCTATGGGGTGTTTTAGGAAAAGTTCCCTTCTTTCAGTGTTCCTATTGTATGAGTGAACATGAGCTCAAGTTAAAATCTCTGTCTAATCTAACTTTTCCTTTCATTTATAGAACATGCCTCCTAGAAAGACCAATGGAAAAAGAACTAGGAACCAGGCAACACCTCTGCCTGTTTAGGTAGATCCCCTGAATAAGCACGTTTCTCATGTAGAATTTAGAGCAGATTTCACCACCCTAGCCCATTCTGTAGCAGATCATAATGTTTTACCAACTATTATTTAGGCCAACCCAGTGGCCAATACTGTTGCAGCTAGAATTCGGGACTTCACCCGAATAAAATCTCCTTTGTTTTTAGGGTCTTAGTCTGAGGAGGACCAATAGGAATTCCTTGACATGGTGTAGCAGATAACAAACATTATGGGGGTAACTATTAGTGAGAGTGATGAGTTAGCTACCTATCAGTTGCAAGATGTAGTTCATATATAGTTTAAGTAGTGAAAGGTAGAGAGAGGTGCAGATATAGGGCCTATAGAATGAGGAGTTTGCTACTATTTTCTTAGATAGGTTCTTTCTGTTGGAGTCGAGAGAGGCTAAAGTGTTAGATTTCATCAACTTGATGAGTGTGAAAGAGTATTCCCTCAAGCTTACTCAGTTGGCCAGATATGCTCCTCATGTGGTAGCTGATAGCAGGTCTAAGATGAGTAAGTTCATATCTGACATATTTGATAGTATGGGCAAGGAGTGTAGGGCCATAATTCTAATTAAGGAGATGGACTTATCTAGGTTGATGGTCTATGCTCAACAGATTAAGAAACAGAAAACTAAGGAGAAAGAGTGGGAGAGCAAGAGGGTTAGAACAGGTTTCAGTTTTGCTTAGCCAAAGTCTGAAGGCGGTAACCATACTTAGTTCTACCCAAGATCTTCATTCCCAGCTCCGTCTTTGGTTAGTACACTGATTTCTAAATTCAAGAATGATAATAAGGATAGGGCTCCAGGCTCTAAATCTCAGGGTAGTGTAAGTAGTGCCTAAAACAAATCTTCTTTGTTAGAAATATGGCAGAAACCATCAGGGTGTTTGCAGGGTTGGCTGCGATGTGTGTTTTAGGTATGGTAAACCAGTCCATAAGATCAGAGTGTGTTCTTAGATGGGTTCATAGAGTCAGGATAGTCGTCCCCTAGTTCAGTTTGGTTGCTCGTCTCAGCAGGGTGCCACTTCCAGTGCTACCAGTGGGCAGCGCCCAAATAGGCTCTATGCATTTTAGTCCCGGCAGGATCAGAAGAGTTCTCTTGATATGGTCACCAGTATATTACAAGTTTACTACTTACATATTTATGCTTTGTTAGATCCTGGAGCTTCTCGGTCTTTTGTAACTCCTTATATATTTGTCAACTTCAGAGTCAATCCCGAAATCCTAATAGAGCCTTTCTCAGTCTCTACCCTAGTGGGTAAATCTATCATAGTCCAGCGGGTATACAAGAACTATTAGGTTGTGGTATCTCAGAAAGTTACTTCAGCAGACTTAGTAAAGTTAGAGATGATGGATTTTGACATGATTCTTGGCATGGATTGACTCCATTCATGCTATGCCTTAGTTGATTATAGAAACAGAGTGGTCTATTTTCAGTTCCTAAATAAACCTGTCCTAGAATAGAGGGGTAGTACCACAACACTTACGGGTCAACTTGTTTCATACCTTAGAGCGAGAAAATGATATCCAAGGGGTGTGGCTATAATTTGGTGTGAGTCAAAGACTCTAGTTCTGAGACTCCTAATATTAAGTCAGTTCCAGTCACAAGTGAATTTTCAGATGTATTTCCTGAAGATCTTCCTAGAGTTTCTCCTGAGAGGGAAATTGACTGAGGAATAAACTTTCTTCTAGATACTCAACCTATCTCTTTGACACTATTAGGCCCAGCGTTTCCCCATGGGGTGCACTAGTCCTATTCGTGCATAAAAATATGGTTCTCTTAGAATGTGTATTGACTACCGTCAGTTGAACAAAGTCACAATAAAAAACAAGTACCCACTTCCTCGAATTGATGACTTATTCGATCAACTTCAGGGAGCTAGTTATTTTTCTAAGATAGACCTCAGATCTGGATATCATTAGCATAGAGTCAGAGAATGTGACATTATAAAAATAGCTTTCAGAACTCGGTATGGTCACTTCAAGTTCCTAGTCATGTCCTTCGGTCTCACAAATTCCCCAATAAACTTTATGGACATGATGAACTGCAACAGTACTTGGAAATGTTTATCATAGTCTTCATTGATGATATCCTTGTCTACTCTTGTAACGAAAATAATCATGCAGACCACCGCAGAATAGTATTGCAGAATCTTAGAGCCCATCAGTTGTTTGCTAAATTTAGTGAGAATTCTAGCTAATATTAGTATCTTTTCTTGGCCATATTATTTCTAGTGATGGCATTAGAGTTGATCCTCAAAAGACCGAGGTAGTGAGAAACTAGCCTAGACCCATCTCTTCGTCAGATATCAAGAGTTTCTTGGGTTTGTCTGTCTATTATCGATGGTTTGTTGAGGGATTTTTATCTATTGCATCCCTCATGTCTAGATTGACTCAAAATAAAGTTAAGTTTTAATGGTCAGATTCTTATGAGAAGAGTTTTTAGGAGTTGAAGACTCGACACACTACAACCCCAGTTTTGACATTGACAGACGGTTCAAATAGGTTTGTTGTGTACTGTGATGCTTTCAGAGTTGGGTTGGGATATGTTTTGATATGGAGGGGTGATAACGCTCAATCTACAGCTCTCGTAGGAGTGTAAAGCGGTCGTTAGCAAATATAGAACCCAACTGGGTTGGGTATCGATCCCTCAGGGAATAGCTTGGTCAACAAGTAGGTAACGATTACTAGACTTTTAGTACAGGTCTCGTAAAAAGGGGGGATTGTAATGTGTAATCAAAATATTAAAGTAAGAACTAAAAATAACAAAGTAAAAAGAAAGAATGTTGTAAACAATGAGAATTGAGGCGTTGGGGTTATGCCCACCTTCTGAGTTATACGTCTCTATTGGCTATGAGTGTGTAGAATTCAGACATGTATGTGATTATGGAGAATTGTATTCGATGTTAAATCCAGGCGTCTTTCGACCTATTCAAGGATTATTTCACTTTAACTCTTTCGAGCTTAAAGCGTGTCTAACGGTATGAATTCTCCAAGAGGTTAATCCAGTTACGGCACTAACTGTTTAATAGGGAATTTAGGATGGGACCCTACTACCTTGACACTATCTCTTTTCCAGACAAATAACCTTTCTTTCGAACAAGTTAAATGTTATATTGGCGTATTCTTGCGTTTGCAACCACAAAGAATTTAGATTAAGATGAAGAGAATAATGATATAAGCAGCATACGTGTCACGAACTCACAAACTCACAGCAATAGATAGTATCTCATTCGGCTTCCATAACCCCAACAGAGAGGTTTAGTTACCCATGAGTGCGAAGGAAGTCACAATAAACATGATCATTGTACCCCAATAAAGATTTGCACGTTAGGTGTAAGGGTAAGAATGGCGTGAATTCCTTGCTGAGTAACGTTTCTCTTGTTGTGGAAATTAAGAATTGAATAGATGAATAGAAAGTAATAATAATTAATAAAAGCAAATTGTCTAGAGTTGTAGATGAATGGGTGAATGGATAGGTGGATGGATGATTGGGTGATGCATGGATGGGTGAATGGTGAATTAATAAAAATCTCTAGCATGATAGGGTATTTATAATACCCATATCCTAATCCTACTAAGTTAATGAAATATCTAACCAAATCCTATTAAGCTAATGAAATACTTAACCCAATTGTACTAGGTTAATGTAACATTATCCTAATCCAAATAATTTGCTGCAAGTCCCCAAAGTCTTTAGAAATGCTGTTTTAGCCCAGGACAGATTTTCCATGTATCACTTTTGGTCCTTTAGGCGTCCAAGCTCCCTTTCCTTCCTTCGTGATCTTTCTTTGGCATCAAGTAAGCCATAAAATGCTGAATTCTACATCATTTATACCTGAAACTTTGCTAATCATGTTCGTTAGCTCACTTACAGGAAAAAGGACTAAAAGTGCATGAAATATATAATTTGTTCTCAAAACATGACATAAATATGGGCAAAATATATTGATATAGGCGCGTAATATCGCCTATCATCAACACCCCACACTTGAAGCTTTGTTCGTCCTCGAACAACATATCATGTCCTTCTAGACATCAACTTAGGGTTTCACAGCAACAACACAAAACATTCATCAAGACAAGCACAACAATTATCAACAAAGAGTAGCTTTCTGATTATTAGTAGAAACAGTTTAGCCTCTAGCATAGACTCGTGATGGTGGTCAACTCGCATGCAAAAGTGAAGGTACGATGAATCATATACAACTATCCAAAACTCATCAACCATGTGTGTCTCACAATATATTACCCATAGTCACTCACAAGTATAGCATATTTTTCAAACATGGGTATCAAAATATCCTTGCTCTCGCTCTCACAAAGAATTCATATGTAGCAACTGATGTCCATTGGATTGCCCTTAGTGTAATGCTCCACTAAATGTCAGAATGTTAAGATTAGGATCAAGTAGGTCTTTTGATGGTTGTAATGTAGGCTAAGGGACGGGTAGGACTATTTTGGCCAGAAATAGTGACTAAGTTCCTAAGCACTTTAATACATCACATTGTATCATTGACATTTTTTTCTTTCAACTTTTGTTTCTTTTATTCTACCACCCTTGTTCTCCTCTTTTGTTTTTCAATTTTAAACATAACTCACTTTTCAGCTTTCTTTTTCCTTCTTCTTTTCACAACATACCTCTTATGATAGCACTTTCTTTTTCATAATACATTCAAGCACCATTACTTTCTAAAGCATCATACTCACCCAATTTCCTCTTATTTTGTCACATGACTTTACACTTTAAAGCACTTAGGTATTTGGATCAAATTATGGTCTTAAAAAAATGGATTAGGCTTACATACAAGGTTGTCAAAGAAATAGGCTAAAGGCTCAAAAGGGTTTAACTAGGATGATGTCCAAGGGTAGGTAAAACGAAGGTAAACATATGTAGGTTGCCAAAGAAATGCCTAAATCATCTCCTAAACTTACACTCCTTATTTTCGCTTTGCATACATACCAGGCAAGTTCTAGCATCAGCCACAAACATAGAATGTACTATTAATCTCACACACACAAGGCACATGGTCGACTTTATTGGAAGTAATATAGACTCTTGACCCAACAAGTGAAGGAATTGAACCACACAATATCACATAATGTCATAACTAGAGCCTAAAATGTCTCAATAGTCATAATTGTAGCACATACTCTTGTTATAATCTCATGCTGCCTGTTAGAATAATTTCATGCGAAGCTACGTTAAAAAAAATTACTACTAAGAAACTTAACTTAACTAAAAAACGAAACAAATAAAGTAAAGTAAACAAAGTAAACAAACATAGATGCGATACAGAAGTATAGCATGCGATACCGCCACACCACACTTAAATGGGACACTGCCCTCAGTGGAAAATAAATACGAAGAACCTGGTCAGTCGGACTCTTCCTCAATGTCGGGGGTGATACCCCCTTTGTCGAAATCATCATAAGAGTCGTCGTCAGAGTTCTCCTCCTCGTCGGAGTCTGGCAAGCGTCGATCATCATCGGTCGGCACATCATCGTCTAGAGGTTCCTCAAAGTATACGCCCACTCCACACATCTCCCGTGCATGCATGTTCATCGGATAGTCGTGGTCCAGCTGTTGGAGATCTGTAGCAGTTGGAACACATCCACCACTCATCATAGTAAATCGTGTCATGCCATAAAGATGACGGAAGAAACTCTCATCACGAGCATGTCTCTCCACAGTGGTAAGGTTGACACCATGAGTTGTTTCAGCATCTTTGACCTTTGTGAGGTCAACCTTCTTCGGGTTATGTGGGAGTTTGTGATCAGCTGGTTCCTCTTTGATATCCTCCTTCCGCAAGATTGCTGTCAACAGATTACCAAAAGTGAAGTGGGACCTTTTGTGGAGTCTGGCCTTCCGTATTGTAGAGCGAATGATTTCCCCAAAGTTGATAGGGACATTCTTCATCAAAGCATAGACCAAACACACTCTATATCTTGATATTTTGGTGTATTGAGTCCCAGGAATAAGGCATGAGTTGACAATACGCAACCAGATTCTTGCTTCCCTATTCAATGGAGCATAAGGGAAGGTGTTGTGTCGTCCGGTGTCTCGGTGTCTGCCCCACCTTGCCATGGATCTACTTCCACAAAGTGTGTGTCGTATTGCTCTATAAGGAGGCCTACTGTACAACTCTTTGAATGGTGCTGGGTTGACCGAAGGTAAGCTAAGAAAGGAGTTGATCAAATCCGCGTTAAGCTGTAACACTTGACCCCGAATCTTGACTTCGTTGCCCGTGGTTTTTGGCGACCAGTTGACATAGAATTCCCTTGTCAAATCGAGATTACATTCTCCTATGTCGCGGAAGATGAAATCCAGATTCAACGCCATTATTTTTGCCAACATACGCGGCTTCTTCTTCGCTAGGGTGTCCTTATTGATCAAGTCGACGTGAACATATTTTCTTTCCTTGTTGTTCTTGTACCATTCTTTGGCTTCCTCCTCAAGAACCCATTTTATTCCAAACATTCGGCGGGGTAGTTGCATGGAGGATGATTCTCCTTGGTCCTTGCGACCTCTCTTCTTGCCCTTTTGGGAAGTGGTAGCCTTATCTTGTCGCGCTTTAGGTGCCATTGTTCCTGAGACTTAAACAATATTCATGTTAGCATCAACTCAAAGGAAACAATCTATAAACACGCCGTCGGGGTACCACCCCACACTTAGGTTTGTTAATACAAAACAGTGAAGTGAATGTAGTCGATTACTTGAACTTCGTCGACATACGTTTTAGGAACTATATTCCGACAAGAAAATCAGCGATGCATCACTACTTGCAGCCATTGCACTACTTTCATGTTAGGTATAACAACACTACTACATAGGGGTTACATCATGGTATAGTTATTTTCAACAATCACAACCTCCTAAGTCGGTAGGCAACTATAAGTCTTATCCCGATGAACGGGATAGTCTAACATGTAAGTATCCAAGTATCAAGCTTAAGCAATTTTCATAACCATAGCAATTCCGTAAATAGTATAACAATGCTAGTAAAACCAAATTCAAGTCGGAAACAAGTCAAGATTATCCTAACGTATATGTTTACTCACATGGTTTTGTATCAACAATCCAAACACATTAACATCACCAATAATCCTTCAAGATGTAGAAATTCATAATAGACATAGTAACGTAGTACTTACGGTAAATAGATGAAGAATAAAAGAGTACTTACGTGATTGAAGCCTTTGGAGATGGTCTTGTGAATTGGAAGAGCAAAAAAGAAAAATTTTGAGATGATTTGGGTGGATGTGCGGAGCCTTTAGGTCAATTTCCAATGTGGTTATGTTTCAAGACTAAGTCCCCTTTATATAGGAAAAGAATGGGTCGGGTTTTGACCCATTTACAAATGGTTTTGGAGACAAAAATGACCTCTATGCGGCGCATAGTGCTTTGCATAATCATAGTATAGGCGGCGCATAGTGTAGTGCATTTAGGGACATATGCGGCGCATAGTGTATAGCATTTAGGGACATATGCGCCACATAGTGTATGGCATTTGAGATACTGAGACCTAATGCTATATCATAGGCGGCACATAGTGTATAGCACACTTAAGCATGGGCGGCGCCAATGTCTTTGCACACTAGATTCCGAGACCTTAGGCTATAGTATAGGTTTTGCATTGTTCGTGGCCTAGTTTTACCTAGGCCTAGCTTTCCTCGATGCCTATTTTGGCATGAGCAATGCTCAATCCATAGCCTTATGCATCCTTATTCCTATCTTACCACCTTTACCATACAATACGTCCAGATCGTCATTTGAAACCAATCTCCTCGTTGAATACTTCTCGCACCTATATTTGCTCAAAACCAATGAAAACGATTAGTATGATGGGTTTCCTCCCACCAAGCGCCTTAGTTTTGGTCGTGGCACTACTCTTATTATTGGATTTTCTCTTATCAAAAGCAAAACAAGAAATAGAACAAAAGAAAGACAAAACGATAAATGAAAAATGATAAGACAATAAAACGATGGGTTGCCTCCCATCTAGCGCCTTATTTATTGTCGTGGCTCGACATAGTTTACTCGAGTACTTAGACTTCGTCAAGGTAAGTTATGGCCATATAATTCATTGAGTCAAGAGGACCGATATAAGGTTTAACACGTTGGCCATTCACTTTGAAGACAACACCATTATTGTCTTCCAATTCGACTACTCCAGACGAGTAGACTTGGATAACTTTGTATGGACCAGACCACTTAGACTTTAACTTACCTGGCAAGAGCTTCAATCTGGAGTTGAAGAGAAGTATCATATCACCCCTTTGGAAGTTTCGTCGAACAATCCGCTGATCATGATACTTTTTCATCCGCTCCTTGTATAGGTCTGATCTTTCATATGCATGGAGACGGAACTCATCTAATTCGTTCAGCTTCTCCAACCTCATATTCTTAGCATCATCCCAATTCAAATTCAATTGCTTCAATGACCACAATGCCTTATGATCGAGCTCGATGGGTAAGTGACAAGCCTTCCCATAAACTAGTTGATAAGGAGACATGCCAATGGGTGTTTTGAATGCAGTCCTATATGCCCATAGTGCATCATTAAGCTTCCTAGACCAATCCTTCCTATTCCCATTAACTGACTTCGCAAGTATTTGCTTGATCTCGCGATTGGAAACTTCTACTTGTCCACTAGTTTGGGGATGATAAGGCATAGCTACCTTATGTTACTTGACACCATACTTGGCCAAAACTGATTTGAATAGCTTGTTGCAAAAGTGAGATCCTCCATCACTTATGATAGTACGAGGTACTCCAAAGCGAGAGAAGATATTCTTCTTTAAGAATGATACAACACGCTTCCTTTCATTGTCGGCCAACGCTACAGCTTCCACCCATTTCAAAACATAATCTACAACAACCAAGATGTACTTCATTCCAAACGAATTCACGAATGGACCCATGAAATCAATACCCCACACATCAAAAAGTTCTACCTCAAGAATTTTGGACATGGGCATCTCATGGTGTTTCGATATAGCACCTTGGCGCTGGCATTGGTCGCACCTTCTAACATAGTCGTAGGCATCTCTAAATATCGAAGTCCAATAATAACCACTTTGCAATACCTTTCTTGCTGTCCGATTACCTGCATGATGTCCTCCAACTTGGGAAGTGTGGCATGCTTCCAAAATATTAGGCACCTCTACATGGGATATACATCATCGAATAATACCATCCGCGCAATGTCGAAACAAATATGGCTCATCCCAATAGTAGTGTTGTACGTAATGTATAAACTTCCTCCTTTGGTGGTAAGATAAATTGGCAGGTATCACATTACTCACCACGAAATTTGCAAAGTCGGCATACCATGGTAATTTTTCCATTGTCGTCACTAATATCTCCTCGTCAGGGAATGTATCATCAATCTGAATTTCAGGTTGCGCCACATGCTCATTCTTGAGTCTAGATAGGTGATCAGCCACTTGGTTCTCGCAACCTCTTCTATCTTTGACTTCGAAATCAAACTCTTGTAGCAGCAATACCCATCGAATCAACCTTGGTTTTGCATCCTTCTTTGTCATTATATACCTAAGAGCTGCATGGTCTGTATGAATGATAACCTTAGTTCCCAATAGATAGGCACGAAACTTCTCAAACGCATACACAACCACTAGGAGCTCTTGTTCTGTCACAGTGTAGTTCCTTTGGTCTTCATTTAGGACCTTACTTTCATAGTAGATAGGATGAAATAATTTCTCCTTTCTCTGACCAAGAACAGCACCAACGGCTATACCACTAGCATCACACATGACTTCAAACGGGAGAGACCAATCTGGTGCTACCATGATAGGGGCTTCAATGAGTTTTGCTTTGAGGCATTCGAATGCCTTTAGACAATCTTCATTAAAGTCAAAATTTGCATCTTTCTCCAATAGTTTGCACAATGGACTAGCAATTTTGGAGAAGTCTTTAATGAACCGACGATAGAAACCTGCATGGCCGAGAAAACTATGAACTCCCTTTCACCGCAATTGGAGGTGGTAGTTTCTCAATAACCTCTATTTTTGCTTGATCAACCTCTATTCCTCTTTCGGAGATTTTCTGCCCAAGAACGATTCCTTCTTTTACCATGAAGTGGCACTTCTCCCAATTTAGCACAAGGTTGAATTCTACACATCTTTGCAACGCCATGCTTAAGTTTGCCAAGCATGCTTCAAAAGATTCACCAACAACTAAAAAATCGTCCATAAATACCTCCAAAGTGTCTTCAACCATATCAGAAAAAATAGACATCATACAGCATTGAAAGGTGGCTGGTGCGTTACATAGGCCAAATGGCATACGTTTGAAGGCAAACGTCCCATATGGGCATGTAAACGTTGTCTTCTCTTGGTCTTCGGGGGCAATACAAATCTGATTATAGCCTGAATAACCATCTAAAAAACAAAACCATCCTTTCCCCGATAATTGATCTAGCATTTGGTCCATAAATGGCATTGGGAAGTGATCTTTGAGTGTCCAAGAATTCAGCTTTCGATAGTCCATGCATACTCTCCATCCAGTGATGGGTCTGAGTGGAATAAGATCATTCTTCGCATTCGCAACCACCGTCATGCCTCCTTTCTTAGGAACACATTGTACCGGGCTTACCCATGTACTATCAGAGATAGGATACACAACCCCTGCGTCTAACCACTTGATAATTTCTTTCTTTACCCCTTCTTGCATAGGTGGGTTTAGACGTCCTTGATGCTCAATGGTGGGTGTGCATTTTTCTTCAAGCTGAATTTTATGTGTGCAAATCCCAGGTGGAATACAAATAATATCCGCAATGGTCCATCCAATGGCTCTAATATACTTGCGTAGAATAGCAATAAGAGCTGCAACTTGTTTTTCACCCAAATCGGCTGCCACAATAACTGGAAGTGTGTTTCCACTTCCTAAGAATGCGTACTTCAAATGACTTGGCAGCTCCTTCAATTTTAACATGGGTGGCTCTTCAATAGATGGCTTAGCTGGTGGTGTGGGTCGATTCTTGAGATCAAGGTCCAGCTTCTTGGGAGCATAGCGATATGTCCCTAATCCCGATAGAGCACAAATAGCTGCTTCACAATTTTCAGCATCCTCATTCTCTCCATTCATGAGCACAACCGCCAAGGGGTCATCAATAATTTGTTCTTCTTCAAGTAATTCTTTCTCATCATCAAAGAAAACATCAGCCACCAAAAATACACTTAGATATTTGGGTTGCTTCATTGATTTGCAAACATCAAAGCGCACTACTTTGTCATTTATTCGGAATGAAAGCTCATTAGCTCTCAAATCAATTAGCACACTTCCTGTAGCAAGGAAAGGGCACCCCAAGATTATGGGAACTTCTGAGTCTGCCTCACAATCCAAAATAACAAAGTCTGCCGGAAAGATGAATGAAGAAACCTTTACCAATACATCACATAGAATACCAACAGGTCGTTTTACCGACCTATCCGCCATGACAAGCCTCATGTTGGTTGGAGCAGGATCACCCAACCCCAACTTTTTGTAGATCGATAATGGCATCAAATTGATGCTGGCTCCTAAGTCACATAATGCTTTGGCAAAATTCAAAGATCCAACGGTGTAAGGAATAGTGAAAGCTCCGGGGTCGGCCTTCTTCTGAACTATCGATCGGGTAGCAATTGCACTACAATGATGCACATCTTCTTTCAACTCATAACTTGCTGCTCGCTTCTTATTCAAAAGATCCTTCATAAATTTTGCATACCCAGGCATTTGTTCAAGTGCCTCCACCAATGGAACATTAATGGTCAACTGCTTTAACATAGACATGAATTTGCTGAACTTTGTTTCATCCGCCACCTTCTTCAATCTTTGGGTAAAAGGTGGTGGTGGGTATGAAAGTGTTCTCTCCATGGTTTTCTTCTCCTCTTGCTTCCGTTTTTTAGATTTTTCAGGTTGCACAGCACTGGGTGAGGCGTCCTTGTCATCAGGAGTAGGTGCTGCGGCATCTTCTCCTTTTGCGTTGTCATCCATGCTAGCAACTTCGTCAACCACTTGCTTGCCTTTTGCTGAAGTTTCCAGCACCTTACCACTTCTGGTAGTGATGGCCATGCATGACCCATCATTCCTTAGGTTTTGCACAGTATCGCTAGGTAAAGTGCCAGCCTTTCTTTGATTGAGTGCTGCTGAAAGTTGGCTCAATTGCTGCTCTATTTGCTTGATTGAAGTGGAATGAGAATCAACTAATTATTTCATGGAGGACAATTCATTAATTACCTCTGTAACTCCCGTGCTCGTTGCTTCCACTCCTTTCAATAATTTAGCCATCATGTCTTCCATACTTCCAGAATTAGATGTGGTGGTGTCACGTCTACCAGGGGGAACATACAAACCACTCTTTTCATTCTTGTTCTTCCAACTACCTTGGTCCTTGGATTTATAATAATAGTTCCGACCTTGGTTTCCTTGGGCATTCCCGCAGAAACCCCCTGATTGTTCAAGTAGTTGGCCTCTTCTTCAGAATCAGATTCGTCTCTTCCTTTTGACGCAATAGCTTTCACTTTTTCGGTCTTCCCTGATAATAGATGCTTTGTAAGAAGATCCATTTGAGTTTTCATGTGCGCCATATCCTGATCACGTTCTTCTTCTCTTCTTCTTTGGTCTGCAGTCATGCCAATAGACAAAGGGGGGCTTGCTACCTCAGAATCCCTGGTATGCCAAGCTCTACTTTGTTTCGTCATACGATCCAGCATATTGCTTGCTTGACCAAAGGTGAGTTCCATAAAAGATCCTCCAGCTGTGTTATCCATCACTGGTTTAGTTATTGAATTCAAGGCTCTATACAAGATCTCCATTAGGTGGACATTAGTCATGTGATGGTTTGGGCATCTCGCTAGATTTGTCTTGAACCTCTCCCATGTTTCATGAAGAGCTTCAGTGGGAAGCTGACGAAAGTTGCTGATTTTATCTCTCAATTGTGCCCTCTTGGATGGCGGAAAGAATCTTTCTAGGAAAACGTCTCTCAATTGCCTCCAATTTGTAATTGAATCAGGAGTCAGCCCATTCAACCATAGAGTTGCCTCCCCAGACAGAGACAATGGAAATAAGCGTAATCGAATTGCATTCTGACCAACACCAGGATTGTCAAACGACTTGCATGTAGAAATAAAGTTGATGAGATGCATATTTGGATCATCGCCTGCTAGTCCACCAAATAATCCCTTGAGTTGCAATAACTGAATCATGGTGCTTGTGATGTTGAACGTGGATCCGGGCGCTAATGGTGGAGGAATTATGGCTCCAGTGGCTCCGGCTCCGTCAAGATCATCATCATCGTCGTCAAAAGCTGGTTGCATGGGTTGGCGATCATACCTAAACCAAGCTTGATGACCTCTTCTGTTGGCAGGTGTTATGATTTCAGCATCACGCCTTGGGTTTAGTAACTCGTCATCACCTAAATCCTTATCGTCAGGATTTGCTGCTCGCCCAGGGTTATCAATGGCTTGCTCTTGTTGAGCAGCCATTCTTTCGATTTCCGTTTGTGCCTCCATTTTGCCAATACGTTGTGGTTCAGGATTGATAGGTAATAACGGTTGACCAAAACTTCGAGTATGGGGCATGCACTAAATAAAAACCTGCAGTAGACACAAACAAAAACTAAAAGTAAAAGTACGAGAATCTTTGACCAAAGGGTCTAGTAATTATCACGAACTTGATTGACACTCGTATTCCCCGGCAACGGCGCCAATTTTTGATAACGCTCAATCTACAGCTCTCGTAGGAGTGTAAAGCGGTCGTTAGCAAATATAGAACCCAACTGGGTTGGGTATCGATCCCTCAGGGAATAGCTTGGTCAACAAGTAGTCAACGATTACTAGACTTTTAGTGCAAGTCTCATAAAAAGGGGGGATTGTAATATGTAATCAAAATATTAAAGTAAGAACTAAAAATAGCAAAGTAAAAAAAAAGAATGTTGTAAACAATGAGAATTGAGGCGTTGGGGTTATGTCCACCTTCTGAGTTATACGTCTCTATTGGCTATGAGTGTGTAGAATTCAGACATGTATGTGCTTATAGAGAATTGTATTCGATGGTAAAGCCAGGCGTCTTTCGACCTATTCGAGGATTATTTCACTTTAACTCTTTCGAGCTTAAAGCGTGTCTAACGGTACGAATTCTCCAAGAGGTTAATCCAGTTACAACACTAACTGTTTAATAGGGAATTTAGGATGGAACCCTACTACCTTGACACTATCTCTTTTCCAGACAAATAACCTTTCTTTCGAACAAGTTAAATGTTATACTGGCATATTCTTGCGTTTGCAACCACAAAGAAATTAGATTAAGATGAAGAGAATAATGATATAAGCAGCATACGTGTCACGAACTCACAAACTCACAGCAATAGATAGTATCTCATTCGGCTTCCATAACCCCAACAGAGAGGTTTAGTTACCCATGAGTGCGAAGGAAGTCACAATAAACATGATCATTGTACCCCAATAAAGATTTGCACGTTAGGTGTAAGGGTAAGAATGGCGTGAATTCCTTGCTGAGTAACGTTTCTCTTGTTGTGGAAATTAAGAATTGAATATATGAATAGAAAATAATAATAATTAATAAAAGCAAATTGTCTAGAGTTGTAGATGAATGGGTGAATGGATAGGTGGATGGATGATTGGGTGATGGATGGATGGGTGAATGGTGAATTAATAAAAATCTCTAGCATGATAGGGTATTTATAATACCCATATCCTAATCCTACTAAGCTAATGAAATATCTAACCAAATCCTATTAAGCTAATGAAATACTTAACCCAATTGTACTAGGTTAATGTAACATTATCCTAATCCAAATAATTTACTGCAAGTCCTCAAAGTCTTCTGAAATGTTGTTTTAGCCCGGGACAGATTTTTCATGTATCACTTTTGGTCCTTTAGGCGTCCAAGCTCCCTTTCCTTCCTTCGTGATCTTTCTTTGGCATCATGTAAGCCATAAAATGCTGAATTCTACATCATTTATACCTGAAACTTTGCTAATCATGTTCGTTAGCTCACTTACAGGAAAAAGGACTAAAAGTGCATGAAATATATAATTTGTTCTCAAAACATGACATAAATATGGGAAAAATATATTGATATAGGCGCGTAATATCGCCTATCATCAAGGGGTAAGGTTGTGGCCTATGACTCTTGATAGCTTAAGCCCCATGAAAAGAATTACCCTACCCATGATCTTGAGTTAGTAGTTGTTGTGTTTGCCTTAAAGATATATAGACACTATTTGTATGAGGTGCATGTTGATGTGTTTACAAATCACAAAAGCTTGCAGTATGTGTTAATGATTTGAATCTGCGCCAAAGAAAATGGTTAGAATTATTGAAAGATTATGATATAAGTGTTTTGTACCACCCAGGCAAGGCCAATGTAGAGACAAATGCCCTAAGTAGATTGTCTATGGGTAATGTTGCTCATGTCGAGGGCGATAAGAAGAAGTTAGTGTAGGAAGTTCATCCAGATTAGGTATTTATTTGGTTGATTCAGATGAGAGTAGTTTTTAGGTTTAGAATAGTTTGGAATCTTCCTTGGTTGCTGAAGTGAAATAAAAGCAAGATAGAGATCCTAGTCTAGTAAAACTGAAGGAGTCAGTCAGAGATCAAAAAGTAGAGGTTTTCTCCTAAAGGGAGATGGTGTATTTCATTTCCAGGGTATACTGTGTGTGCCGTGTGTTGATGAGTTGTGACAGAGAATTCTTATAGAAGTGCATGATGCGCGTTACTCTATTCATCCAGGGGCCACGAAGATGTACCACAACTTATGGGAAATCTATTGGTGGAGTGGGATGAAGAAAGATATTGCAGATTTTGTAGCTAAGTTCCCCACATGTTAGCTGGTTAAGATTGAACATCAGAATCTAAGTGGGTCTATGCAGGAGTTCAGTATTCCCACTTAGAAGTGGGAGGAAGTGAACATGGATTTTGTGACAGGTTTGCCTCGTACTCATAAGCAACATGATTCAATTTGGGTAATTGTGGAAAAAATGACCAAATCATCTCATTTCTTGCCAGTCCATACTTCTTATTCCACCGAGGACTATGCCAAGATCTATCTCAGAGAGTTGGTTAGGTTGCATGGTGTTCCGTTATCTATCATTTCAGATAGAGGTACTAAGTTTACCTCTCACTTTTGGAAAGCTTTTCAGAAGGTTCTTGGTACCTAGGTTCACCTCAGTAGAACCTTTCACCCTCAGACAAATGGTCAAGCAGAAAGAACCATTCAAACCTTTGAGGATATGTTGAGAGCGTATATAGTCCACTTTAATGGTAGTTAGGATGATCACTTGCCTTTGATTAACTTCACATAAAATAACAGTTATCATTCCAGTATTTAGAGGGCTCCGTTTGAGGCTTTATATGAAAGGAGATGTAGATCTCCAATTAGTTGGTTTGAAATAGGAGAAACTGCGCTAGTAGGGCCTGACTTGGTGTTTGATGCTTTAGAGAAAGTTTAGTTGATCAGGGAGAGTCTTAAAGCAGCCCAGAGCCGACAAAAATCTTTTGTAGATGTGAGAAAGAAAGATCTTGAGTTCAAGATTGGTGATTTTGTATACCTGAAGATCTCTCCCATGAAGGGAGTGAAGAGGTTTGTTAAGAAGGGGAAGCTTAGTCCCCGATATATTGGCCCTTACGAGATTTTAAGTCATTTCGAAAAGGTATCTTATGAGCTTGAGTTGCTTCAAACTTAGCATCAATGCACCTAGTAATCCATATCTCTTTGTTGAAGAAGTGAATTGGAGACGCAGATGTAGTTTTTCCCTTAGAGAGCATAGATATTCAAAAAACAGTCTTCCCTATGAGGAAATTCCAGTCGATGATATGTGAGCCGATGATAACACATTTGAAGATTTTAACTCTGAATAATTGTGAGCTCTTAAGCAATTTTTGTTGTTTTTGATTACTTTTAATGTGTTAATGCAGATACAAGTGATCGGGGAGGAAACCAAAGAAAAGAATAATAAATCAGCTGAAATCTGGTGTAAATAAGTTAAAGTATAGCTGACGTCAATTCTGAAGCACCGTCATACATGGGATAGGATGTCAAAGCTGCTGTCAAGCTTAGATAGAACCTGAGAAACTAAGATGAAATGTGACAACGTTTAGGACGGGCCGTCAAATATATGACATGGCGTCAAAATTGCCGTCAACCAGAAGCAGAGAATACTGATTTCCAGTGAAGTTGTGACGGCAGTTGTCACACGCCATCAAGAATTTTGACATGTCATCAGGTTTGCCGTCTGAAGATTTAGAAGATAACAATTCATTGGAAACTTTGACGACATCTCACACACGTCGTCAGACATTTACCACGCCGTCAAGATCTTCGTCGTCCAATCCGAAGAGAAAACTGAAACTTTAATTTTATTTTCTTATTTAGGGTTGACTATTTAAAGACTTGTTTTAGGGGTTTTTAGGGATCGATCATTAATTATCAGAGAAGAACTTCTGAAGAGAAGCACGTAACATTGTTTTATCTTTACCATCAAATATTTTTCTTGTTTCTTTAAAAAAAAAGCACTTATCAACTATTTTTGGGTTTCTATCTAGTGAGTAAATTGATAAAACTACTTGTTATTTTTCATCCATTCATAAGTTTATCCTTATTATGATGAATTCAACTTGTTATTTCGTTCATCAAATCATGAGCGGCTAATTTCATTCGCCGAAGTTATGGGATCTATGGATTAGGGTCTGATAGGTTACTAGGCATTTAACAGATTCAAAGAGTAGTAGGACGTCTTGAAATTCTATTGTTTTGATTGAAAGCTATTGGTTGCAAACATTAGATTATGCCTTAGGTTTTTTATTTACTTCTAACGGAGAAATAGACTAGAGGACGTGAATTATCAATAGGGACTCAGAAGCTACCAACCTTTTTTTAATGATTGATGCCATAACTGGATTAATCTACCTGAGATAACATCCTATTAGAAATAGATAAGTTATCTAAGTTTGAGAGAACTAGATAATAAATTTTCTGGTGAGGTCGAGAGATAAGTCAGACAGCATCATAGTCAGGGGTATTCTGCTGTTTCTACTTACTCCAAGAGTCCCAATCATTACCTAGTATTTGTTAACTCCCAATACCCATGGTGAACATAACTTTGATTTCTCATTTATATTGATTACAACACTAAAATATTGAAAGTGATAATTGACTCTCTGTGAAATTTAAACCCCCATCTTCGGAAATAGTAAACTACCAGTAAAGTATTTCGTAAACAAATTAAAGTTCACACCTTATTCCCTGTGGGATTCGACCCCAACCTAGTTGGGTTTTATATTGACAACGATTGCTTACACCCATTCAAGAGTGTAAGTTGAGCATTATCAAAAATGGCGCCATTGCCATGGAATACATCTCTAGACTAAAAGTTTATGCGCAAAAATTTGCTAATATTTGAGTTTTCCAGATTTACGTTTGGTTGTTTTTTTGTCTATTTGTAGGATATCTATAGGTTACGCCAAGCACTACTCAATCGGAAACCCCACTGTATGAGCAGAATGGCAGAACAATAGATGCGGTATGAGGCTGATGATGATGATGATGTAGATGGAGCAGGTGCAATGGGTACGATCATTTCCCCTCCATTAGCACCTGGAGCAAAGTTCAATGTTACTAGCATGATGATCCATCTCTTAAATCTAAAGGGGTTGTTTGGAGGCCTTCCTAAGGATGACCCCAACCTACATCTGGTGGACTTTGTCACCATTTGCAAATCCTTTGACAATCTGGGAGTGAGCCAGAGCGCGATCCGATTGAGGCTGTTCCTATTGTCTCTGTCTGGAGAGGTAATATTGTGGCTAAGTAAGTTGATACCTGACTCTATAACCAACTTGAGGCAGTTGAGAGGAGCTTTCCTAGAAAGGTTCTTTCCGCCATCCAGGAGGGTACATTTGAGGGATGAGATCAACAGTTTTAGACAGCTTCCGAATGAGGCTTTACATGATACGTGGGAAAAGTTCAAGAAAAAGCTAACACAGTGTACGAACCATAACATAACGGACATACATTCAATGGAGACTTTGCATCGAGCCTTTAACTATACGACAAAACCAATGGTAGATAACACTGCTGGTGGGTTATTTATTGCTCTGTCATTTCAAGATGCTGTTAATATGCTGAATATGATGAACAAACTAAGTAGGACTTGGTACACCAGTGATTTTATGGTGGCAAGTCCAACTATTCCTATTGGGATGAATGATGAACAACGCTGAAGAGATGATGAGAAGGATCAAGATATAGTCCATCTAAAGACTCAAATGGACTTGCTCACCAAGCATTTATTGTTAGGAAGGATGGAAAAGGTAAAGGCTGTAATGATTCAGGACCGTGTTGATATGGAACCTGAAGAAGAAGTCAACTATGTTGCTAATCAGGTTTTTTTTAAGGCATTAGCCAAGGGAATCAAGGTCAGAATGGGTATAAAAATCCTAATCACAGAGACAGGGAGCAAGAAAACTGGAGAAGCAGTAATGACAGAAGTGGGTTGTATGTTCATACTGGAAATCATGAAGCTGCTGTAACTAGCTCGGGAAAGTGTCCTATGGAAGATATGATGAAATAACTGTTAAAAGGAGTAGAGCTACCAACGCAGGAGTGACTAGCATGAGGAGTGAATTTTTCACTATGAGTCAGTTAGTTAGTTCATATTCAACTTCGATCCAGCAGTTAGAGCAAAATATGAATCAACTTTCATCAACACTAAACCAGGGAAGAAGTGGTACTTTACTTACTGAAATAGTTCAGGATGAGAAGACAGACGGTTTATGTCTGGGGATTGCCACTAGGAATGGTAAGATGTTATTTGGCCCTTCTGTGGGTAAATCTGTGAGCATTGAGAAAGTTGGAGAAGAACCAGCAGAACAACACCCAGAGGAGCCTGAGAAGACAAAAATTTCTATTGATATGTCATATAAGGAGAAAGAAGAGGAAATGGTGTTGAAACCCATCCCAAGGCCACCATCTCCCTTTCCTCAACGACTGAGAAAGAAGGTTGATGATGCAAAATTCAACAAGTTCCTAGCAATGCTCAAGCAATTGACTATAAATGTGCCTTTTTTCAAAGCACTTGACCAAATGCCATGATATGCAAAATTCATGAAAGACTTTGTTACCAAGAAACGAGCAGTGAGTTGTGAACTAGAAGTAGATCTCCACCTTTGCAGCGCTATTTCCACAAGGACCTTGACGCAGAAAAAATTGGATCTAGGTACAGTCACTATTCCCTACAAAATTGTGACCATCAAATTCACTAAAGCACTATGTGATTAGGGGGCAAGAGTTAACCTGATGTCATTGACTATTTATAAAAAGTTAGGCCTTGGGAATCCCATACCTACCAACATAAGGCCGGTGATGGCTGACAGATCAGTAAAGCGACCTGTTGGCATTCTATATGATGTGATGGTAAAGGTCTCAAATTTTATATTCCCTGTAGAATTTATCATTCTGGACTGCGAGGTGGACTTTGAGGTGCCCATAATCTTGGGTCAACCTTTCCTCACAACCGAAAGTGTGTTGATCGATATAAAAGCGAATGAGCTCTTATTCAGGGTGAACGATGATGAGGTACAGTTTGATGTGGGCATATCGATAAAGTAGCATGAGGAAATGAGTGTGTTCTTAGTAGTTGATGTTTATTTTGAGGATGAACAGGATGTGGTCAGAACTGAACAGCTTGTCATTGAGCCCTTAGCCGCGGTTGTGATGAACTATGATAGCGAAGGAATTGAGGTGTATGAAGAGACAGTTTGTGCCCTGACTGGAATGGGCTCGTATTCTTATGCTCCTAAAAATCTCGACCTTGATATGGCTAATCGACTAACACCACTATCCAAGCCATCTATTGAAGAACCTCCGGTGTTAGAATTGAAGGAGCTACCTGGTCACTTACGATATGTGTTTATGGGGAAAGAAAGCACGCTACCTATTATTATTGCAGTTGATTTGGAAGAATGACAGGTAAATGCACTTGTTTCAGTACTTCAGATCCACAAGATAGCAATCAGATGTACCATCGCAGATATTATTGGCATCCCCCTGGCATCTGTATGCATAAAATCCAACTAGAAGAATATTGTACTCCTTCCATTGAGCATCAGCACCGTTTGAATCCACTGATACATGAGGTGGTTAAAAAGGATATTATTAAGTGGTTGGATGCAAGAGTAGTTTACCCTATTTCTGACAGTAAATGGGTAAGTCCAGCTCAATGCGTGCCCAAAAAAGGGGGTATGACGGTGGTTGCTAATGAAAAGAACGAGTTGATTCCAATCAGACCAGTAACCGGGTGGAGAGTCTGCATGGATTACCGCAAGCTTAACTCTTGGACTCTAAAGGACTACTTCCCAATGCCTTTTATGGACCAAATGCTTGATCGATTGGCTGATAGGGGGTGTTATTGCTTCTTGGGTGGTTATTATGGATATAAACAAATCTGTATTGTGCCGAAAGATCAAGAGAAAATGACATTTACATGTCCATATAGCATATTTGGATTTAAGAGGATGCTCTTTGGGCTATGCAATACACCAACCACTTTTCAACGGTGCATGATATATATCTTCTCTGACATGGTGAAAGACACCATAGAGGTATTCATGGATGATTTCTCTGTGGTAGGTGATTCATTTGAAATATGTCTTGAGAATCTAAATGTAGCCTTACAAAGATGTGTTGAATTTAATCTAGTGCTTAACTGGGAAAAATGTCATTTTATGGTAAATGAGGGTATCGTGTTGGGCCGCAAAATTTCCAAAAAAGGGATTGAAGTTTATCGAGCAAAGGTGGAAGTTATCGAGAAATTACCACCTCCTATTTCAGTAAAGGGAGTGAGTAGTTTTCTTGGTCATGCAGGATTCTATCGGAGATCCAAAAAAGACTTCTCCAAAGTTGCAAATCCACTTTGCAAGCTGTTGGAGAAAGATGTGAAATTCCTCTTCAATGATGAATGCTTGAAGGTATTTGAGTGCATTAAAAAGAAGCTGAATGAAGCCCCTATTGTTATTGCACCTGACTTGGCATAATTGTTTGAAATAGTATGTGATGCAAGTGGTGCCGCGTTGGGAGATGTATTGGGATAAAAGAGGGATAAATTATTTCACCCAATATATTATGCCAGCAAAGCACTGAATGGAGCATAAAAGAATTACACAATAACTGAACAAGAGCTGCTAGCTGTGGTATATTCTTTCGAGAAATTCAGATCTTATCTGTTTGGAACTAAAGTGGTAGTCCTTACTGACCAGCAACATTGTGGTACTTAATGGCCAAGAAGGATGCTAAACCAAGGCTTATTAGATGGGTGTTGCTACTGCAAGAGTTTGATTTTGAAGTCAAAGATATGAAAGGTTGTGAAAATCAGGTTACAGATCATTTATCTAGAATGGAAGGTGAACAGAAATCTAATGATGAAACAAAGATAAATAATGCATTCCCTGATGAGGAGATCTTGGTAACTTCTATGGAATCACCGCCCTGGTATACAGATTATGCAAACTACATTGTGAGTGAGATCATCCCAGAAAGTCTTTCGTTCCACCAAAGGAAGAAGTTCTTGCATGATGTAACACACTACTTCTGGGATGAGCCTTATCTTTTTCAACGATATGCAGACAGTGCCATACGAAGATGTGTGCCTGAAGTAGATGTACTATGTATACTGGAAGCATGCCATGCTTCCCCAGTTAGGGGTCACCATGAAGGTGACCGAACGGCCAGAAAGGTGTTGCAGAGTGGCTATTATTGGCCAACATTGTTTAAAGATGCCCACGAGTTTGTGCAGAAATGTGACCAATGTCAGAGGCAGGGGTCAATATCTAAAAGGCATGAAATGCCCTTGACTAAGATGCTTGAAGTGGAATTATTTGATGTATGGGGCATTGACTTTATGGGGACATTTGTAAGTTCTTACGGAATGAATTATATTCTGGTTGCTGTTGACAATGTTTCTAAATGGGTTGAAACTGTTGCTTTGGCTGACAATAAAGGAAAGAGAGTCGTTTCTTTTCTCAAAAAGAACATCTTCTATCGCTTTAGAGTACCGCGCACTATCATAAGCGATAGATGATCTCACTTTTGCAACAAATTATTTTGAGTAGCTCTAGAAAAATATGGAGTAAACCAACACAGAATGGCTACTCTATATCACCCGCAAACCAGTGGGCAAGTGGCGGTATCAAATCATGAAGTTAAAGCCATCCTAGCCAAAATGGTGAATGCTAGCCGAAAAGACTGGTCCCAAAAACTTGATGATGCCTTGTGGGCATACCGAACTGTTTTCAAGACACCTATTGACATGTCACCATTTCAGCTTGTCTATGGAAAAGCATTTCATTTGCCAATAGAGCTAGAACACAAGGCTTTATGGGCACTCAAGAGGTTGAATTTGAATTGGAAAGAAGCAGCAGAGATGAGACTAGGGCAACTAAATGAGATGGATGAATTCTATCTCAGGGCGTATGAATGAGCAAATTTGTATAAAGAAAAGATGAAAAGGTACCATGACTGGAAAATAGAGAAACGAGATTTCAAAAAAGAGGACTTGGTGCTTCTATTTAATTCTAGACTCAAATTGTTTCCAGGGAAGCTGAAATCTAAGTGGTCGGGTCATTTTAAGGTAAATCAAGTCCACTCATCTGGGGTAGATGAGCTCGAAAATGAAGATGTCAGTACATTCAAGGTAAATGGGCAATGAGTAAAACTTTTGTAACGCCCCAATTTTCTGAATCAAAATACTACATGGAGCTCATGACCCCAAGGGACCACAAGCTAACCCATGACTGATATCTATACCTATACACTGCATAATATACATGTAATACATGAAAAACCTAAACATGTAGGCCATAAGGTTCAACTGGAGAGATATAGTAATATCCATGGGGTAATGAATACCCATAACAACTAAATATAAATCTGAATACTGAATCTGATAGCTAAATCTGACTAAATCTGAAAGACTCTAAGTACTGTCTGAATAAGAAGTTGAAGGAACATGTCTCCAACTAATTTTGTAAAACTGAACTGAAGTAATAAATGAATAAATCAAATTATATTATCCTCGGATGGATAAGGACTCACTGTAACACTGCGACGGAAACCTACTGCTGGTATGGAACTCATGGCTCTGGACCTATGTTGTTACATGAAAAGAAAGAACCATAGCATAAATGCATCAGTATAACTGGAGTACTGAGTATACGAGTGAGGTAGGCTAATGTAAAGTGTTTACATGCATGAATAATGCTAACTGACTGACAGATATAAACGTAAGAGTAAAAATATACATACATAGTAACTGAGATCGTGAGTATGTGGTAGCTAAATCTGTAGCTAATACATGACTGGAACTGTAGTTCTGATAACATGAGTGACTGTGTCTGACAGTCCTGAATCTGGTAGAACTCTTTGAGTCCCATGCTATAACTAAATTTGACTGTATCTAATAGTCCTGGTATACTGATATATGAAGAACTATCTGATTTCTTTTATTGAGACTGATATTGAAACTGTAGGAGGTAGTTGTTTAACCGACATGCCCTATGTATACTATTATGGACAAGATGGGGTCCAATCTCTACCCCGACTGGAGGGTTGTCAATACCGCACCACTAGTAAGGACAGTTGTGAGTGACCCTTATCTGGCAGGTACTCAAAGTGAGAATGGTGGGACCCTAAACTGATAGGTTAAGCCACCTCATTAACCCTAATTTGAAAGGTTAAAATGTCTTAACCTAGACTGGCTACGTAGTACTGGAACACAAGGATGACTGTTAACAATCACACCCTGAACTGGCAGGTGAGTTCCCATCCTTGGGTTCACTCGGAGCTAACTTATAATCCCATCTAAAGGGACTGAACATGATTCAACTGGCTGTACATGGACTGAATAACAGACATTTTTTGACTGATGGAGTAGTACTATGATCTGAGAGTTAACTGAGATCATGAGATTTCTAATATTTCCTGAGTCACATGACTGACTGAGTTCTATAGAGTATAGCTTGACTGATATTTATTGTTGCACATGAAATGACTCTAGGCACACAACTTTATTTTTGGGTACGAATACCCCCAGGACTCAATAGAAGGAAACTGGCACACGTGACATGACTTGATCACAAGATTAGAGTCTACAATTCACAATATTATAAGTAAGTTATAGTATACTTCAAGTATTTATTCACATCTCAACATGGTAGGGAGAGCATGGATATATTTCGTGTATATAATTCATATTTCCATTATCACACATGCTTTATGCCACAACAACAACAACACATAAATAGCATGGAAATTCATATGGAAGCGTATAACTAATATGGACTTGTCATTTAGATATCATGGAATCATGTAATTAGGGATTTCTAGCATCCTAGACATTTTATCAAACACCTTGCATGCATTCTTTAAAGCATAGGTGGATTTCATACTTGTGTCACATCAAACCACCTAAAATTCATGTTTTTCAACTAACAACCACATATATTTCATGAAAACATCTCTAGATATCATTTTGAAACTTAAACAACAATCATCAACATGTACATGCTTATATCACCACAAAAACTTTAAAAAATAACATTTATAAACATGGTTCTTGAGATCTATGAATGGATTGAATCCATAGATGAACACTACGCATACCTTAGATTAAGAATTCATGGAATCTAGTGTTGAATTATTTTGAAGCTTGAAACCCCAATGGAAATCCTGGACTTGCTCTTGACTGTTCTTGAGTGAATTTTGAAAAAATTAATGTAAAGGGCTGATTTGGGGCTTCAATCCCATGTTTAAAGAGAATATATATGGTTTTAGGAAGTTAACATATTGCCCTTGAGGAGTTTAAAATGAAAACTGAAAACTACGCAAAATTTATCCCGATTTAGGGCCCCGACACGATGCGGAGCTTGGTAAAATGCCAATTATTGTAACCTAGAAGCTTGGTGAGAAGTGGGGCTATTACAGAGGCTTTCTGGATATTGACGAGTGCCATTTTGGCCTCCGGCGCGACGCGCCATGAACAGAAATGACATTTGTCTTATAGTAGAAACTTAAAATAGCCATAACTTCTTCACCGGGTGTCCGTTTTAGGCAAATTTGGTATCAACGGAAATCTTATTAAATTATCTATCCATTGGTAGTTCATGGAATCAAAAATTCATATTATAGTGATAGATATAATTGTTTGAAGTTGACGATACCAATATCCTTCTCAAGAATTCAATCGGTAACGAATGTTTTGATTCGTACAATAGCTAGGACATATTTGAGAACTTAATTCACATCAACCTTGATCATGAAACTACCAAGGAACCATAATGTACTATGCATGATATTGAAACATGGAGCTAATATTGATTTGGATTTTTTGGGGAATTACAATATCTTCCCTTTGGGAACATTCGTCATCGAATGAGACTTAACTGAGAGGGAAGAGTAAGACAAGCCGAACATGAACTAAATATGAAGGACTAAAACATGATCTCATGACTTACATGATAAACATAATGAACTCATTCATATCTGATGCGTGGATAACTGGTACATGGATGCGCAACTGAGCAATCTGATAAATTAAGCTTCTCAAGATGAGAATGCATATCTGATGCATGACCTTATAATTGAACTGATACATGAATGCATGACTGAGTTTGCAACGGTAATAGATGCCAATTTTAAACTGGGGACATGAACATGAAACTGAATAAGCTTAAGAAGAACTATTACCTTGAGCTTGATCTGAATTTGGGGGGAAGAGGTAAGGATACTTGGTATGCATATCTGTTTCTATTTCCCAAGCAGCTCCCTCATGAGATTTCTTTTGCCAAATAACCTTAACTAGAGGGAATTCTTTGTTCCTCAATCGACGAGTTTGATAGTCTAAGATTTCGACTGGAATCTCTTCATAAGAGAGGCTGTTCTGAATGTCAACGCTCTGAATAGGGACTACAATTACTGGGTCACCTATGCACTTCTTGAGCAAAGAGACATGGAAGACTGGATGAATCGAGGATAGATCTTAAGGCAATTTTATCTCATAAGCTACCTTGCCAAAGCGACTGAGAATCCTAACGAGACCGATATTTCAGGGACTGAGTTTTCCTTTCTTGCTGAACCTCTTCACTCCCTTCATAGGAGAGATCTTAAGATAGACATAGTCATTGACCTCAAACTCGAGATCCTTCCTACGAACATCTGTATAAGACTTCTATCAGCTCTGAGCAGCCCGGAGTCCCTCTCTGATCAGCTGAACTTTCTCTAAGGCATCGAATACTAAGTCAGGACCTAAGAATAAGGCCTCACTAACTTAGAACTAACCGATCAAAGATCTACATCTCCTACCATAGAGAGCTTCGAATGGAGCCATATGAATACTGGAATAATAGCTATTGTTGCATGCAAACTCAATCAAGGCGAAGTAGTCTTCTGAACTTTCTTTGAAATCAATTGCACACGCCCTTAGCATATCTTCAAGAGTCTGAATGGTACTTTCTTCTTGAACATCTGTATGAGGATAAAACGTTGTACTAAGATGAACTTAGATACCGAGACCCTTTTGGAATGCTTTCCAGAAGTGAGAGGTAAACTGGGTACCTCTGTCTGAGATGATAGATGAGGGAACACTGTGTAGTCTGACTAACTCCCTGATGTAGAGTTTGGCGTAATCCTTGGATGAATAGGAGGTATGAACTAGAAGGAAATGGTCTGACTTGGTAATTCTATCTATAATGACCCAAACTAAATTATGTTGATGAGGAGTTCTAGGCAAATCCGTCACAAAGTCCATGTTCATTTTTTCCCACTTTTAAGTAGGAATGGTGAATTCCTGCATAGAACCACTAGTTTTTTGATGATCTATCTTAACCTGCTGATATGTAGAGCACTTAGCCATAAACTCTGCAACATCACTCTTTATCCCACTCACTAATAGATCTCCCACAAATCACGGTACATCATAGTGGCCCCTGGATGAATGGAATATCGTGCACCATACGCTTCTGCAAGAATTCATTGCTTCAAGTCATCTACACCTGGAATGCATAAATGACCCTGACAACAAAGAACACCATCTCTTTCTTGGGAGAAAACCTAAAATTTCTGATTCTGAATTGACTCTTTCATCTTGACAAGGCTAGGATCCATGTCGTTCTTTTCTTTCACCTCGGAAACTAAAGATGACTCTAAAATACTCTGAACACATACAGCACCCTCAGAAGAGTCGACTAAGCAAACATCTAGTCTGGAAAGCTGATGGATTTCCTGAGCTATGTTTTTCATGCTATCCTTAACGTGAGAAATACTGCCCATGGTGAGTCTACTGAGAGCATCGACCACAATGTTGGCCTTGCCAGGATGATAAAGGAAACTCATATCATAGTCCTTCAAGAGATCTAACCACCTTCTCTGATGAAGATTCATATTTTTTTGAGAAAAGATATACTAGATACTCTTATGATCTGTGAAGACGTCTACATAAACTCTATAAAGATAATGCCTCCAAATCTTCAAGGCAAAAACTACGGCTGCTAACTCAAGATCATGAGTAGGATAATTATTCTCATGGGGATTTAATTGTCTGGAGGCGTAGGCTATGACCTTACCATGCTGCATGAGGACACAACCTAAACCCACTCTGGATGCATCACAATATACTATGAATCCATTTGAACCATCTAGAAGAGCTACAACTGGAGATATAGTGAGTTGAGTCTTCAATTACAGAAAACTCTTCTCGCATGAATCTGACCACTGAAACTTGACCTTTTTCTGAGTCAATATGGATATAGGAGATGCAATAGAAGAAAATCCCTCGACAAACAATCTGTAATAGCCTACCAAACCTAAGAAACTCTTGATATCTATTGGAGATACGAGTCTGGGCCAGTTTCTTACCGCTTCAATTTTTTGAGGATCTACTCTAATGCCCTTACCGGAAATAATATGGCCAAGGAATGCTACTGATCTTAGCCAAAACTTAGACTTACTGAACTTGGGAATAACTGATGATTTTTTAGGGTCTGAAGAACAATTTTGAGATGGTATGAATGATCATGCTCAGTGCGAGAATAGACTAGAATATCATCTATAAAGACCATGAAGAACATGTCCAAGTACTACTTGAACACACAGTTCATCAAGTCCATGAAAGCTGCAGGGGAATTGGTTAGACCAAAGAACATGACTAGAAATTCAAAGTGAACATATCGAGTATGGAAAGCTATCTTTGGGATGTCACATTCTCTAACTCTGAGCTAATGATAGCCTAATCTAAGGTCTATCTTGGAGAAATAACTGGCACCCTGAAGTTGGTCAAATGGATCAACTATTCTAGGAAGTGGATACCTATTATCGATTGTAACTTTGTTGAGCTAATGGTAATCAATACACATCCTGAGAGAACCATCTTTCTTATGCACGTATAAGACTGGCGCACCCCATGGGGATACACTAGGCCAGATGAATCCCTTATCTAAGAGATCCTTCAACTGATCTTTCAGTTCTTTAAGTTCTGCTGGTGCCATTCTGTATGGCGAGATAAAGATAGGCTGAGTATCTGGGAGAAGGTCTATGCCGAAATCTATTTCCCTTTTGGGAGGAATACTTAGAAGATCTTTAGGAAAGACTTCTGAATATTCCCTAAACACTGGGACTGATTCAAGACTGGGAGATTCAGAACTGGAATCTTTAACATGCATGAGATGATACACACACCCCTTAGAAATTATTTTCCTTACTTGGAGGAAGGAAACAAGCTGACCTCTGAACACTGAAACACTACCTTTCTAATCTAAGGTGGGCTCATTCGGGAACTGAAACTGAACTATCCTATTTCTCTAGTCGACTATGGCATAACTGGAATGAAGCCAATCCATGCCGAGAATGACATTAAATTCTGTCATCTCTAAATCTACTAAATCTGCTAATGTGGATTTCTGAAATATCATAATCAGGTAGTTCTTGTATACCCGTCGAGCTATGATAGTTTTGCCCAGTGGGGTAGATACTGAAAAGGGCTCTGTTAAAATCTTGAGACAGACAAAATTGCCTGCTATTATGGAGTAACAAAAGACAAGGATGCACCTGGGTCTAGCAAAGCATAAACATGAAAATGGAAAATTTGTAACATATCAGTAATGACATAAGGAGAATTTTCCTGATCCTTTCAGGTCTGAAGAGTATAGAGTCTATTTGGGTGTTGCCCACTAGTAGCACAAGAAGTGGCACCCTGCTGGTTTTTGTGAACGGACTGAGCTGCGGAACAAATTTGCTGACCCTGAAGTCCGGACTGAGGACACTCTCAAATCCTGTGGCCTGGATTGCCATAACCAAAATAGACATCACTATCGGCTCTGAAATTACCCTTGTGGTTCTTTCCACAAGCCTGACAAAGGAGATTTATTCGGTAACTGCTAAAACTACCTTGACATTTAGAGCCTAGCTCTTTGTCTCTGCTGCCTTCTTTGAATTTTGGCACTGGGGCACTAGTGGAGGTCGGAGCTGGAGCTGCTGACTTGGGATGAAACTATGAATGGTTTCCTCCCTCTGATTTGGGATGAGCAAAACTAAAACTGCCTGATTTTGCTCTCTTGTTCTACCTCTCTCTAGTCCTAACCTTTTGCTCCTCTATTTACTGAGCATAGGTCATGAGTCTAGATAAGGTCATATCACTGTTCAGTATCGCAGATCTATACTCATTCACAATGCTATCGTTCACCCCTAACATGAACTTGCTCATCTTAGCCTTATTGTCTGCAACCACATGAGGGGCATACCTGGCTAGCTGAGTAAATCTGAGAGAATACTCCCTAGCTATTATATTTCCCTACTTGAGGTTGATGAATACAAGAACTTTGGCTTCCCTCAGCTCTTGGTGAAAGAATCTGTCTAAGAAAGCCGTGACAAATTCCTCCCACCCAATGGGACTTGTGTCATCTACCCTCTTGGACTTTCACTATTTGTACCAAGTGTGAGCTACATCTTGCAACTGATATGCAGATAAATCATCACTCTGAACAGAAGTAACACCCATGATGTCAATGACCTTCTGAACTTGGTCAATAAACTCCTGGGGGTCTTCATCAGACTTAGACCCATGGAAAGATGGAGGGTTCATTCAGGTGAAGTCCCAAATCCTAGCTGCTGCGGAATTTGCCACTGGATTAGCCGAAATAGCTGGTGGCCTTTCACTTTGGGCAGCCACAGACTGATCAAGTATGATGAATATGGCTCTAAAATCCACATGAGAAACATGTTTACCCAAAGGATTTTCGGGCTAAGGAGCTGGCTGGTTTGTTCTCTTTGGGGCCATATTCTGAAACAAAAGAAGAATGGATTGGACTGGGAGTTTAACTTGAGATTATGCTTACTAGTACGACATGAATACTGAGAGAAGGGAAACTGTTCCTAAAACATCTTATAGCCTCCAGTACACAAATGTGGCGCGCAACATACCTATGCACAAGACTCTACTAGATGCGGCTTTCAGAATTCCTAGGACTCTATTGAACCTTAGGCTCTGATACCAAGTTTGTAACGCCTTAATTTTTTGAATCAGAATGCTACACGGTGTTCATGACCCCGAGGGACCACAAGCTAACCCACGACTAATATCTATACTTGTACACTGCATAATATACATATAATACACGAAAAATCTAAACATGTAGGCCATAAGGTTCAACTGAAGAGATATAGTAACATCCATGGGGTAATGAATACCAAAACAACTAAATATAAAACTGAATACTGAATCTGATAGCTAAATCTAACTAAATCTGAAAGCCTCTAAGTACTGTTTGAATAAGGAGTTGAAGGAACATGTCTCCAACTAACTCCGTAAAACTGAACTGGAGTAATAAATGAATAAATCAAATCATATTATCCTCGGATGGATGAGGACTCACTGCAGCACTACGACTGGAAAGCTATTGCTGGTCTGGAACTCGTGGCTTTGGACCTATGGTGTAACATGAAGAGAAAAAACCATAGTGCAAATATGTCAGTACAACTGGAGTACTGAGTATACGAGTGAGGTAGGCTAATGCAAAGGGTTTACATGCATGAATAATGCTAACTGACTGACTGATATGAACGTAAGAGTACAAACATACATAAATAGTAATTGAGATTATAAGTACGTGGTAGATAAATCTGTACACTAATACATGACTGGAACTGTAGTTATGATAACATGAGAAACTGTGTCTGACAGTCCTGAATCTGGAATAACTTTCTGAGTCCCGTGCTATAACTGAATTTGACTGTATCTAACAGTCCTAGTATAATGATATCTTAAGAACTGTCTGATATTTTTTATTAAGACTGATACTGAAACTGTGGGAGGTAGTTGTTTAACCGACATGACCCATGTATACCATGACGGCTGAGCTGGGGTCCAATCTCTGCCCCTACTGAAGGGGTGTCAATACCGCACCACTGGTAAGGACAGTTGTGAGTGACCCTTATCTGGCAGGTACTCAAAATGAGAACGGTGGGAACCTAAACTGATAGGTTAAGCCACCTCATCAACTCTAATCTGAAAGGTTAGGATGTCTCAACCTACATTGGCTACGTAGTTCTGGAACACAAGGATGACTACTAAGAATCATACCCTGAACTGGCAGGCGAGTTCCCATCCTTCACTCGGTGCTAAATTATACTTCCATCTGAAGGGACTGAACATGATTCAACTGGTTGTACATGGACTAAATAACTGATATCCATTGATTGACAGAGTAGTACTATTATCTGAGAGTTAACTGAGATCATGAGATTCTGATGTTTTCTGAGTCACATGACTGACTGAGTTCTATAGAGTATAGCTTGACTGAGATTTATCGTGGCACATGACATGGATCTAGGAACAACCATATTTTCGGGTACAAATACCCCCAGGACTCGATAGAAGGAAACTAGCACACATGACGTGACTTGATCACAAGATTAGAGTCCACAATTCACAATATTATAAGTAAGGGATAGTATACTTCATGTATTTATTGACATCTCAACATGGTTGGGAGAGCATGGATACATTTTGTGTATATAATTCATATTTCCATTATCACACATGCTTCGTGCTACAACAACAACAACACATAAATAGCATGGAAATTCATATGGAAGTATATAACTAATATGGACTTGTCATTTAGATATCACGGAATCATGTAATTAGGGGTTTTTAGCATCCTAGGAATTTTATCAAATACCTTGCATGAATTCTTTTAAGCATGGGTGTATTTCATACTTGCATCACATCAAACCACCTAAAGTTCATGTTTTTCAACTAACAACCACATATATTTCATGAAAACATCTCTAGATATCATTTTGAAACTTAAACAACAATCATCAACATGTACAAGCTTATATCACCACAAAAAGTTTACAAAATAACATTTAAAAACATGGCTCTTGAGCTCTATGAACGTATTGGATCCATAGATGGACACTATGCATACCTTATATTAAGAATTCATGAAATCTACGGTTGAATTCGCTTGAAGCTTGAAACCCCAATGGAAATCCTAGACTTGTTCTTGATTGTTCTTGATTGTTCTTGAGTGAATTTTGAAAAAATTAATGTAAAGGGCTGCTTTGGGGCTTCAATCTCGTGAATCAAGAGTATATATAGGGTTTTGGGAAGTTACAATATTGTCCTTGAGGAGTTTAAAACAAAAACTGAAAACTACGCAAAATTTATCCCGATTTAGGGCCCCGGCACGATGTGGAGCTTGGTAAAATGCCAATTATTGCAACGTGGAAGCTTGGCTCCAAGAGGGGCTATCATGGAGGATTTCTGGAAATTGACGAGTGCCATATTGTCCTCCAGTGCGTCGCGCCATGCACTGAAATGACATTCGTCTTACAACAGAAACTTAAAATAGTCATAACATCTTCACAGGGTGTCCGTTTTAGGCAAATTTAGTATCGACGGAAATATTATTAAATTATCTATCCGTTGGAAGGTCACGGGATCAAAAATTCATAGTATAATGAGAGATATTCTTGTTTGAAGTTGATGATACCAATATCCTTCTCAAGAATTTAATCGGTAAGGAATGTTTTGATTCACACAATAGCTAGGACATATTTAAGACCTTAATTCACATCAAACTTGATCATTAAACTGCCAAGGAACAATGATGTACTATGCATGATCTTGAAACATGGAGCTAATAGTGATTTGGATTTTTTGGGGTATTACAACTTTACATTAATCTAGAAGAATTAGTGAAAAGCATCACCATTATCTGTCTCGATGTAGTCTGAGGTAATCAAGACACCTAAGTTGTGCCACAACATTAAATCAAGCATTGTATGGGAGGCAACCAATTATCTTTGAGAACGACCCAGTTAAGGTATATCCTAACCCTTAGTGCATTTTATTTTTGATTTTAAGTTGAGGGTATAGGGAAACTGTTGTTCTAACATTTTCTATAAATATTTAGGAATAGTACAAATACTTGAGGCAGTTAGCTTGTTTTGTAATTTTTGAGTACCTCTCCAGTGGTCTAATCTGTCATGAATTGCGTGAATTACATCTAGTGTGACCACTGTGTATTTATTTATGGCATTAGTGTGGCAAATAAATAACCTATAGAAAATAAATGCATGAAACGGGTGAGTATTGATGTGTTGTATACTTGTATTCTATGTGCGTGTAAGGTCATAGTCAGTTCCCATTCTGCGTTGAATCTAGAACTTACCTAGTTAGTTGTACTATAGTCATAGAATAGGCGTTAAGAAAGGATCATAGGCCATTTTTGCATGTTAACCCATTTTATCTTAAATTACCGTCCAAATGTGAATAATATTCCCTTGATCTTTTTTTGTGCCTAAATAGCCCAGTTCTTTCTTATACACCTTTCACCTTCCCATTACATCATAATGAACCTGTTTTGGCCCTAGTCCTTCTTGGACACTGTGCACCTCGACTTAAGAAAATAACCTAAGTTGAGGGTGGCTACTATAGGGGTGTGTGATGCATTATGAGTATGAAGAGAGGCAAAAGAAGGAAAATGAACAACAAGTTGGGTGTAGTGAAAAAAGAGAAATAGAAAACTGAAAAAGTTAATCTAATGCTTGAGCAGACAACACCCATCCTGAGAATGCTTGACAAATAAAAGAGGGAAGAAAAGAAGGTAAAAAGTTGAAACCCCATGAGTTAATATAGTGCCAAGGAGGTGTAGTCACTATGAAATACCCATGAATATCATACCAGCCTCGATCCTACATTACAAGCTTAATAAAAGTCCTATAGTGATCCTAACTAACTTGTCTGAAGACTTATATACTGACTATAAGGGCAAGCCTATGGAATTTGATGCGCAATGTTGGAACTTCATTCTGAGAGTGAGTCTTACGTTCATCCCTATGTCTATACATGTGAATCTGAGTAAGAAAGGAATTTCTTTGTTGTGAGGGCACACCAGGCATATTGCTATTAACTGCTTTGTTCGGTTAATGTAATTTGGGTATGCGCTAGGCTGTTAGTGCTTAGATTTTTTCCATATGTAGATACATGTGAGTTACATGGGTGTTTTCAAATATTAGACATAGTTGATTTTACTTTGATTGATCATAGAGATGGTGCATGTATTCTGACCTGATGAGAGTAGTTAGCTACCGAATTGTACTTTGTATACTCCTAGTTATGTTTTGGTTTCTTGAGGACAAACAATTGTTTAAGTTGAGGGTGTTGATGGATGAGCCGATGCTAACGCATTTGAAGCTTTTAACTCTGAATAGTTATGAGTTCTTAAGCAACTTTTGTTGTTTTTGATTGCTTTTAATGTGTTAATAAATTAGCTGAAATATGGTGTAAATAAGCTAAGTATAGCTGACGTCAATTCTGAAGCGCCGTCATATACGGGACAGGCTGTCAAAGTTACCATCAAGCTTAGACAGAATCTGAGAAACTGAGATGAAATGTGACGACATTTAGGACGGGCCTTCAAATATGTGACATGGTGTCAAAATTACCGTCAACTAGAAGCAGAGAATACTGATTTTCAGTGAAGTTATAACGGCAGTTGTCACGCACCGTCAAGAATTTTGACACGCCTTCAGGTTTGTCGTCTGAAGAGCCAGAAGATAACAATTCATTGGAACCTTTGACGACATCTCACACACGTCGTCAGACATCTAACACGCCATCAAGATCGTCGTAGTCCAATCTAAAGAGAAAATTGAAACTTTAATTTTATTTCCTTATTTAGGGTTGACTATTTAAAGACTTGTTTTAGGGTTTTTTAGGGATCGATCATTAATTATCAGAGAAGAACTTCTGAAGAGAAGCACGTAACATTTATTCATCTTTACCGTCAAATATTTTTCTTATTTCTTTAAAAAAAGCACTTATCAACTATTTTTGAGTTTCTATCTCGTGAGTAAATTGAAGAAACTACTTGTTGTTTTTCATCCATTCGTACGTTTATCCTTATTATGATGAATTCAACTGGTTATTTTGTTCATCAAATCATGAGCAGCTAATTCCATTAGCCGGAGTTATGGGATCCATGGATTAGGGTCTGATAGGTTACTAGGCATTTAACGGATTCAAAGAGTAGTAGGACGTCTTGACATTCTATTGTTTTGACTAAAATCTATTGGTTACAAACATTAGATTATGCCTTAGGTTTTATTTACTTTTAACGGAGAAATAGACTAGAGGACGTGAATTATCAACAGGGACTCGGAAGCTACCAACCTTCTGTTTAATGATTGATGTGGTAACTGGATTAAGCTACCTGATATAAAATCCTATTAGAAATAGATAAGTTATCTAAGTTTGAGAGAATTAGATAATAAATTGTCTGGTGAGGTCGAGAGATAAGTCAGACAGTATCATATTCAGGGCTATTCTGCTGTTTCTACTTACTCCAAGAATCCCACGCATTACCTAGTATTTGTTAACTCCCAATACCCATGGTAAACATAACTCTGGTTTCTCATTTATATTGATTACAACACTAAAATATTAAAAGTGACAATTAACTCTTTGTGCAATTTAAACCCCCATCTTCGGAAACAGTAAACTACCAGTAAAGTATTTTGTAAACAAATTAAAGTTCACACCTTATTCCCTGTGGGATTCGGCCCCAACCTAGTTGGGTTTTATATTGACAACGATTTCTTACACACATTCAAGAGTGTAATTTGAGCATTATTAGTCGAGATCCTCGATTGTCAGACTCGCAGACTAAGAAACAAAGAAGCTTCCTTGGTCGAGGTTCTTTGGCGAAACCAGTCCATTGAGGGAGACACTATGGAAGAAGAAGTATATATACGGACCAAGTACCCTTATCTCTTCTCCAAAAACTCAGATTCAACTTAATGTATCAATCTTCTTAAAATTTCTCTTTTCCATGCTTAGTTTCAGCTGGATATTCATTCTTATGTTAGTCATGCATTCATGAATTAGTTCAGTCATGTAATCATGCTTCAGTTGCATTTGTTCAGTGTGTAAACTCATCAGTATTTTCAGCTTAAACAGACTCATTCGAGGATGAATGTTCCCAAGGGATAGATATTGTAATACCCCATATTTTCCTAACTTAGTTCAGCTCTTATTGTATGAGGGTTCCAATATATAACCTTCAGTATACTTAGAATTTCTAATTTAATACCCATCAAGGTGTAGAAAATTCAATTAGCTTTCCAATGATATAAATTTTGCCTTAATCCGATAACCAGGTAAGAAGTTATGGCAAATTTAGTTTCAGTCAGTAGCCCAACGCGATGGTATCGCATCGCGGTGGTAGGCCAAATATAACTCATCAGTTTCCAGTGAATCACCGTGATAGTACTGCATCACGGTGAAGTTCCCGTTCCCAATTGGCATTTTCCAGTGAAGCATTGTAATAAGCATCGCATCGCGGAGGAGTGCCAATTCACACTCGTCAATTTCCAGTGACGCAATGTAATATCACCACATCGTGCCAAAGTGCATTTTCATACTTGCCCATGTAAATACACTTTCAGTCAAATTCAGTTGCTCATTGCGATGGCACCACATCGCGGTGATGGCAAAATTAAGATTTTCAGTGACAAGTTTAATCCTTTCTAGGGGAAGTCGGGTCTTTTTTCATGACCCTAATCAGTTCAGAACACAAGATTAATACCTACTAGCCTAATTAATCATAATTTTATTCAATTTCTACAAATCAAGAACATTCTCTCTCAAATGGAAAATCCTAGCCTTCAAGATTCAAGTTCAATTCCCAAGAAAAATTCCAAGAAACTTCAAGAATTCAACTACTCAGGTATGCTTGGTGTTCATCCTTGGGTTTTCTTCCACCCTTGGAGTTTAAGAACCCTTTTTAAGCTTTAAATTATGATTTATATTCTTAAATTGAATTGTATTAATGCATGTGTTGATTTTATGGGTTTTAAACCAAGAAGATTATGAATTTTAAGTAAATAAACTAGTATATGTGTTGATTTATGTACTCCTCATGTCGTAAACTAAGAATTATAAATTGAATATTGTAATCATGATAATCCCATGTTATTTTTTTCTCATATTCAATAACTATGCTCCCCAAGTGTTTGACAAAATGCCTATGTGAATGATTTGTGCCTGACATACTAATTGAAATGCTTTAAACTTATGATATGGTTCCTTTATTATGGTATCTAGTTTTGGGATATTGTATACCAGAAATTCGCTGCTTACTTAGTTTCCAGTCATAATAGAATGATCCCGTAGTATCCCGAATAGTCACGTTAGGTTAGTTACCAGAATCAACTTGAGTTCAGTCAAGCTTAGTAAAGTCTAGTGATCAGTGTCAGTTTAGTTGGGAGTAGGATTCAGCACCAAGTGAACCCAGAGATGGGGGCATTACTACCAGTGTATGGTTTGACCCTTAGTAGAAATCCCTGAGTTACAGAACTATGTAGCCAGTGTAGGATAAGTCGTCCTCCTGCTAGACGACGGTTGACACAATCATATATTTGTATACCTTGGCAAGGTGCTAACACCCTTCCAACTAGGTCACAGGTTGGACCCCAAATCAGTCTATCATCGGGGTATGTCGGTTAGATGAACACTCCCATAGTTACAGTTTCAGTCTCAATAACCAGTAAAGAACTCAGTCAATTCTACAAGACCATGGCTATCAGTTATCAGTTACTCGGCCATCAGAATTTAGTACTTATTTTCAGCTTAATCTCAGATACACGATGTATACCTATTGTGTAGTATGGCATGTTCAGTATGTTCAGTAGTTACAGTTTTGCATGTACTCTCATCCAGTTACTTCATGATGTTCATTTTTTCTGTTATCATCTCATGCATATGAACCCATATATATCATCCTTACCTTACCTAGCATACCAGCACATTCAAAGTACTGATGCATACTCTCTCTCTTTGCACTATGATGTATCATATCAAGGTTCAAACGTTCGGGTTCCTGATCGTACTTAGCTAGATTAGTCGATCAGTCCAGCTACAGTAGTTGGTCCTCATCCTTCAAGGATGCTATATTTATTTAGCCATTATATTATTTTAGTATTTCAGTTATTTTAGACAATAGTTGTGAGTTAGTTGGGGCCAATCCCATCAACTCTTTTATTTAAGATGTTCAGAGGCTTTCAGACATTATCAGTTAGCAGTTATTCCACAGATGTATTCAATTTTGATTCAGTATTATGAACCTTATGGTATTTTCAATTTTAATTTTGCATATATTTCATGAATAGTATTCAGTGCTCACAACAGGTACCAGTCATGAGTTAGATTATAGTCCTTTGGGGTCGTAAGCACTGTGTGATGCCCAGGATGTAGTCTCGGGGCATTACAATATATAATGACATATAGTGAGAATATTAATTCGGTGGCTTTCAAAGAATCTTGGGTTGTTCTTATAGAGCTTTTGTGGAGATTAATACCTCCTCTGTTTATTGACCCAAGCACTATCAAATTGGGAAGAAGGAAATATAAGAGGAGGAGTGGGTACAACAGATAAAATATCTATTGCAAAAGATGGGTAATCTGTTGAAGCAACACAATACAATTTTTGCCACTAGTTTGTGTTGTTCCAACAGATGACCAATCTGTTTCAACAGATGGTCCATATGTTGAAAGAACTCAAAACTCTTGCTATTGCTACTGGATTCAAAATTGTGCCAAATGCTAAATCCCTACTTTCAACCGTTGACATGTTGAGAAGAAAATAAAATAGAATGAAAATTAAATAAGAATTAAAAGTCAAAGTCGGCCAAATATAAATTCTTTCACTAAACAAAAACAAAATACATTAGGTAGGTAGATCAGATATAAATTAAAAAAAATACATATGCTAAAGGAAAAAGATAAACTAATTATTATTATCATCATCATTATTATTATTATTATTATTATTATTATTATTATTATTATTATTATTATTATTATTATTATTATTATTGTCAGACGGCCAATTATCAACTGGCAATAGGAGGGCCCTCCTCAGCTTGTGAATCTCTCAGAGCATCCTTGCTCTCACGGAGTCCAACTCCTACTACAGGTCATTAACCTTCCCCTGAAGTTCTTGTACGGTGTCGTATAGTATAGCAATGTCCCAAACAAGATCAACCATATCAAGAACATACATGAATTGACAAAAAAACGTAAACACAAAAGCAGGGAAAAGAGTCTGAATGTAATACGACGTATACTACAAAATGGGTAGATTTACACCAAAAAAAGAAAAATTACCTGATTCAGGAAAATAAATCTGATCTTTGAAGAGATGTGGTTGAAGATGTAATATGAAAGACAAGATACAAGAAATAAATAAAGCGTAGTAGAATGAACGAGTAAAAAGGGACCTGTTTATAGAGGATTGAATTTGAATGTGATAGGAAAAAAGGCACGACTGTTCACCTTTGCTTTATTAATCACATTTAAGCTGGTGACTTTTTAATTACTGTGAAAAGTCATGACTTAATTAAATCAAGTTGGTGACTTTTTGATTATTGAGACAAGTCATGACTCTTCAGTTTCTTAATATTAATTAGTTTTTAAAATTAAATAATTGTTTTTCTCAATTAAATAATTAAAAACTTCTCAGCTTTTTAATAACCTTTCCTTTTAATAATATCCATTTTTATTCAGTTGTGGCAACAGATGGTCCATCTTTTACATCAGATAACCCATTGTTGTAACGGATTTTACATTTCTTATAACAGATGGATTATCTAATGCAATAGATGGATTATCTAAGCAACAAATATACCATCTGATGCAATAGACAGATGGACCATCTGTCAGGGGCCATCTGTTAATTAAAATTAAATAACTATTTTTTTACGATTTTAAATTGTGTTTATTATTTATTTCCTTATTATTTTCTGTGAACCATTTTTCTTTATTAAATAATCAAAAAGTCATGGATTTTCACCATTTTAATAATTCTTTTTTATTAATAACCATTTTTAGTCAGTTTTTCCAATATATGGACCATCTGTTGAAACAAATTTGTCATCTATTTGAAGAACACAAACCAATGGCAAGAACTGTATTGTGTTCATACGGCAGATCTGTGCAACAGATGTTCTATATATTGCAACATATTGGTATGTGTTTGTTGAACGCATTGCAGTATGATGAAGTGTATTGTGTTATTCCAGTCAATGCCCATCTATTGCAACACATGGGTAATCTGCTGAATACATTTTTTGTGGTCAGTCGTATTTAGTTCCTCTTTGGTTACCTCTTTTTATTGATGCACAATTTATTAAAATAATATTTTAGATAATAAATAATAACATTTACATCTCAAAAAATGAGTTAAAATTATCAAAGTCCATAATAAAATAACAACACAAGTTTACCATTACAAAGATCATAGTGCATTACATATGTAGCACTTGTTTTTTCTTGACGGGCATGTAGTCCTTTGACGTTCAAGATGGTTACCCATTGAGCATCCATTGTTTTGTAAACTATTTCATGATGGGCATTGAAGATTAAACACTATTTGACATTGATGGGGTAGGAAGAATAAGGTGCATGCAGATGGATGGATCCACTTTTATGCGTGAGAGTTATGTAATACTAATCAGGTTATTGTGATAATACACATAAAGTACAATAATTTTATGAATGCAATTTTTTACCGCTTAGGCATTGATCCTTCAAACAAGATCATGCATTTTATAGTTAATTTTGATAGGTGCAAACTGATAAGGCCGAAGGGTTCTAAGAAGGGGGTGTCGATCCCCTGTTATAATTTAATGATGATTTTGCTCATGTTTATGTGTCAAGTTCTGCAAAGGGATCAATATTTATGGCAATGTAGACATTTAATAGTGATTGTACGAATTTTAATGGTTAAATGGACTTTTAAAAGCCCTTCAAAGCCTCCTACTACAACAAACAAGAATGGAAAACTAATATAAATTCCCCTGGTCCAAATTTATATGGATGGGTTGCTCAAGAAGACTATTATACAACAGAAGATGCTTGGAAAAATACCTGTGCGAGAATTGCGAGGTGGAGAAGATGATATATCATCTCAGATCATGTTTTAGAGGAAATACAGGGCAACATGTAAGGAATTTCTAGCCAATCAGGCCAATGAAATTAACTTGAAAAATAAAATAACTGAATGAGTTGGATATGAGAAAGTGTGTCCTAATTAAAATCCTTTAGTCGTTGTTAAAAGGAAAAATTATAAAGTAGACCGGAGATGGACACTTTGCTAGGGATCTGTAACTAGTTAGCATGGCCTGAATGAAGACCCATAATGCGCGGAATCAAAACTCTAAGGAAACAATTTGGCGAGCATCGAGGATTGGTAATATTTTTAGTCAAGAATGAAACTTAAACCAACAACTCTTGAATTAAAAATAAGGGAAGCCAAGGTGTCAATTTCTAAAGTCTAACCTGTATCCTATGCCTTCTGTTTGTGGTTCTGATCAGGTCAATGGTAGTAGAAATAAGAAGGTTTAAAGTCGGGCAGAAATCACATGCCTTATTATTTCCACTACCTTTGACCTGACCAGAACCACAAGCAGAAGGCCTGGGATGCAAGTTTAACTTCAAAAATTGTCGTCTTATCTAGATCCCTTCTTTTTACTTCAGGAGTTGTTGGTTCAAGTTCCATTAGTGACTGACCATCTTGCTACCTTCAATGCTCACAAAGCTACAACCTTAGAGTTCTTATCTTGGGCTTTGTAGGTTATCACTCAGTCCACGATAGGTAGTTGTAGTTCCCCAACAAAGTGCACAACTCGAGTTCACTTCACCATTTTTCTTTTCAAAATTGACTGATGAATTTTTATTTCTGGATACACTTTTATCTTTTCAGTTCATTTAGTTTTTTCATGTCAATTTCATTAGACAGATTCACTATGCATTCCTTACTACCCTATGTTTCTTATTTAATAAGGTTTGAGTTGATATATGGTCTTCAACACCTCCCCTTTCCTTCGCAGATATTCTCCCAAGCACCTTCTAATGTATAAGCATCGCCCCGAGCAACTGAACCATTTAAATCTGGACTAGGGCAATAACTGTATTGATCTCCATTCTTGGTTGCAGCAGTGTGAGGCTTTGGAGGCCTTTCAAAAGTCCATTGAACCCTTAAAATTTGTCTAATCACTATAGAATCTTTACACTGCCACCAAAAACTTTGTCCCTTCTCCTAACTTGACACATAAACATTAGCAAAACCATTATTACACCGTAACAGGGTATCGACACCACCTACTTGATCCCTTGTCCTTATCAGTTCGAATCTATCAATATTAACTATAAAATATAATATCTTCTTTGAATGATTAATGACTAATATGTAAAAAATTTCATTCATAAAATTGGTGTACTTATGTGTGTTTTCACGATAATGTGATCAGTAATACATACCTCCCGCATATGAAGTGGTTCTATCTGCAAGCAACTTATTCCTCTGAACTCTAGCCTTTTATATTGGTCGGGTAAAAGTTAATCCATTTTCACTTCTTTTTATCTACAAACAAGAGAAAAATAATTGATGTCAAACAAGAGAAGAACAAAAATAACATTACAATTGATATTTGCATAATTTTTAAAAAGGGTACCACAAAATTAAATGAATACAATACATTACAACAAGCGTTCCAATAGATGACCCATCTATTGTAATAGATTCTCCATATGTTCAATAGATGATTCATCTATTGCCACATGCGATGCTTGTATGGCAACAGATGGCTGACATATTGCAATCGATGGGTCATCTATTGGAATAAATTAAACCAGCCTTGCTACTAGTTTAAATTTCTTTCAATAGTTATTCTGTCTATTGCAATAGTTGATTCATCAGTTGCAACAGTTGGGGAATCTGTTGCAACACCACTAACAGCAACAATAAGGAAACAACATCATATGTTCTAACACCATCAACAACACAAACACCACATGTTCAAACACCATCAACAATACAAACACCACATATTCCAACAACACCAACATCAATAACGATAACATCAACAACAAAGAAACAAACAAAAGACATAAAAAATGATATTGACAACAAGGCTTTTTAAGTTTTCCAAACATATGACTTTTTTTTGCATATTTTAATAAAAACAGTGGTTCATTCATTCAAGACTTAAAAGTCACCTTTCCTTTAATTTTCTCAATAAATAGGATATGGGTAATGGATAAATAAATAAAAATAATAGATGTAAATATCTAATTTAAATAACATACAAAAAAGAAGATAAGAAGGAAAGGGTAATAATGAACCATACCTGCAATGTCAAAAAAGCAAAGGATCAAAACACCCATTTCAGTAGAGAAAAGATATATATCGGTTGAGATCCGAAAATGATCCTCATGCGAAAGAGGAGAGAAAAGAGAAAAAAAAGACAATTGTGATTACCCTAAAGAGGAGAAAAAAATAAAGAAGAGAGATGAATTACTTTATGGATGAAGGAGAGATAATTATAGAGATGGGTTTTAAATATTTATTAATAACTTTCAGGGGTGTAGGAGACAGTGATATTGAAAAGACAAGATAAGACTACTCACGGAGGAGATTTTTGAGTTATTCAAAAAATATTTTTTACCACCATTGTATTTTATCTTTTTTAACTTGGATAGAAAATAACTTTAAAATAAAAAATAAGATCTTAAAACATACAAGTCATCTGTTGTAATAGATGTCAATTTTTGTTTCAAAATTTCCAACAGCTCTGTCATCTGTCTCAATAGATGGCAAAGTCTATCTGATAATTTACAATAGATAGATAGTTTGTTGCAATAGTTTTATTTATCTGTTTGATAATTTTTAACAGATAAATCATCTGTTGCAATAGGTTGAACATTTATTTTAATACAATTTCAATTGAGTTCATAGGTTCAACTATAATTTCAATCTGAGTTGAAACAATTAATATTAGCTTATTATTTAAAATATCTAAATTATTATAGCCAGAACTAGGGATGAGTTCACAGGGTCTACTACAGTTTAATTGAGTCATTGCAATTGCATGATATTGGTATTGCATTCCTCCTGACCTGAGTCGTCAACCGATCAATATGAGTTGAAACGTTTCATATTAGCTTATTATTTAAAATACCTAAATTTATTTAGCTAGAACTAGGGATGAGTTCCCATGGTCAACTACAGTTTCAATTGAGCCGCTGCAATTGCATGATGTTGTATTATGTTTCTCCTGACCTAAGTTGCCAATCGATTAATTTAAGTTGAAACGATTCACATTAGCTTATTATTTGAAATACCTAAATTAATTTAGCTAGAACTAGGAATGAGTTCATAGGGTCAACCACAATTTTAATTTAGTCATTGTAATTACATGATGCTTGTACTGCGTTTTTCCTGACTTGAGTCGTTAACCGATCAATTTGAGTTGAAACACTTCATATAATCTTATTATTTGAAATACCTAAATTTATATAGCAAGATCTAAGGAATAGTTCATAGGTTCAACTATAGTTTTAATTGAGTCATTGCATTTGCATGATGTTTGTATTGCATTCACCCTGACTTGAGTCGTCAACCGATTGATCTGAGTTGAACTTAATACAATTTACTATAATGAAATGGTTAAAGTTTATCTCTTTTAAAAAATTAATTAAAAATAATTTGGACCAAATTAACATTTTCAAAATTTGTTATTCTTTTTCAAAATACAAATTAACCCATATAAATCATCCATTTGTGAAAAAAATGCTTCAGCATTTCAAATCTCGAGTTCTCATTTTTTTTTATTTCTCAACAATACAAACAACAACTACTCAACATATTGCTCAACCCTTCACAACAAACTAATTTTTTTCCCATTTCCAACCACATAGTTGTTATTTTCGACTTTATTCTTGCTTATATCCATTATTTTCTCTGTCATCGCAGGTAATAGGGTTCAAGAAGAGTTCTACATTTATTATGTTTTCTAAAAATTAGGAATTTCTAGTTAATGATGAAAAGGAAGATTTTTAGTTGTATTTTCTTGAAGAATGGGTTAACAATTTTGAGTTTTGATAATAAAATCATAGGAAGAACTCAAGAAACCTTAGTTTTTGTCATAGTATTCCGTTGTCTATCGTGGTATTATTGGATGGTGTTTATGATGTTGTTGTTATTGCTGGTGTAGATGTTGTTGTTGTTGGTGGTATTGGTGGTCTTCGTAGTGGCATTGATGGTCTTGGTGGTGGTGTTGGTGACATTAGTGTTGATGTTGATAGTGTTGATGGCATTGGTGGTGGTGTTGGTGGTCTTGGTGTTGGTATTGGTGGCATTGGTAATTTCAATTGGTGTTGGTATTAGTATTGGTGGTTTGGTGGTGGTGTTGGTGGCATTAGTGGTGGTGTTGAAGGTCTTGGTGTTGGTATTGATGGCATTGATAGTGGTGTTGGTATTGGTGGTTTGGTGGTGGTGTTGATGGTCTTGGTGGTGTTATTGGTGGCATTGGTAGTGGTGTTGGTTGCATTGGTGTCAGTGGTGTTTGTGGTGGTTGTTGTTGGTGGTGTTAGTATTGGTGGTGTTGGTATTGACGGTGTTTGTGGTAGCTGTTGGTGGTGGTTTTGGTATTGGTATTGGTGGTGTTATTGGTGTTGTTGGTGGTGGTCCATCTGTTGCAACAGGTGGAACAATTGTTGGGAGATATTAAATTAGGTCTTCAAACAGATTCCCAATCTGTTGCAACAAATGTTTCAGCTGTTGGCATAAAACAAACCAGTAGCAAGATTGTTTTTGTTGACACCTAGTTTTTTCTCTCCATGACTAAATTTAATATCGAGTTTCTTTGATTTTAAATAAAATTACAACATTTATTTTATCCAAATAAAAGCTTTACAAAGTATTCATCTAGGAAACTTTGTTATTTTAAGTAACGATTATATATTCTCGTATTCGTATATACGAGGTCGTATAATTTTATTACTTAAATATCTTAGGGAAGATTGAATTTTACTCAAGGGTTATCTTGAAAATTAATTCAAATGGTTAAATTCTTGATTCAAATATAATTTGTTCACAAAAATAATTCATTTGATTTTATTAAACCAAGAAACTCGAGATAGAATCGGTGGTTAATTTGTTTCAAGCTTTAATTCAATTTAGTCAATTTATTAAATTTGACCATAATTGAAATCAAATTGACCACAATTGCTATGCAATTGGTCAATTGATATTTAATTTGGTTAAACTTTTAATAAACTCTCGATCAAATTTTTAATCTAATTTCGCCATTTCAAAAAATGACCAAATTAGTATCCTTCCCCTATTCAATTAATACTCAGCCTACCTACAGGTCCAATTCAACAACTTAACACTAGCCCAACACTCAATAACTCATCAAGTAACCCCCTAATATGCTCCAACCCAAGAGCAGCCCATTCCAAGCGACCTGGCCTAAATCTTCTCTTCCCCTTTTATCCGATTAACAAGCAGCAGCAACACCCAATATCATCGACAACAACAATGTATAACAACAACTTATCAACAACCAGCGTACAACCAAAATTGAACCAAGTCCACCGACAATAACCCGACACTAACAACAAGTATCATCGACCAACTACTTCAGCAAACAATCACAGAACGTCGACTCGAATTCAGCACCAGCAATCGTACCCAACCTGTTTGCAACCCAGCGGCTTCTCTGCGAGTCAGCTTTGAATCTGAGCCTCAATGTTCTAGAAACGTCTAGCTGGCCCTTCAATCCGATTCAAGGTACAGATGGTACAATTTTGTACCAAATGCACCTCATAACCTTATTCCAATTTCAAAATTTGAATTTTTGTCCTATTAAAAGTTCCAAAATTACCCCTCGATTTGCTTATTCCATATCGGATGAGAATTTAAAGCAGACCCTCAAATCTTTTCTTTATAAAGCCCTCTTTGATGCAAAAAGGAACAAGTCTTAGAAGGTGGAAAAAGCCTCTTTAGTATAACGACTTGAAAAATTATTTTTGAGCAAGAGAATTTCCTTTAGAAATTCTCTGTTAAATTTTGTAGTATCGATTTCGAGCTCTTCGTGGTGGTTGAGATTCCGACGATAGGTTCGTATTTCTGTTTTGCTGCCCCAAAAGAGGTAAACATATTTTTTCCCTTTTAATTTTATCGTTATTTTCTCCTTCATCTCGTTCTTCATATCAGTCGCTTCGTAGTTTAGTAATAATATTGCTGGGATTGTTGGTTGTAGAAGCCTCAAAGGCCTTAGGATTTTTGTTCGAAGGCCTTAGGATTTTTGTGATGATTATTGTGTTTGTTGTTCCATACACTAAATAAACATTCTGGCCGTGTTAGTTCACTATTTTGGCTGCGTATTCAAGAACGTGTGACATTTATTTTAGTTTTTCTTATAAAAGAATTGTTGTGGCTGTTATCGCAAATTATTGCCGTGTTATTAGTTTTAGCATTATCGTCATTTTCTTTCAATTTCAAAAACATCCATATTAGCCTATCATGTTGTCTTTAGTTCCCTTTGAGTTAAATATTATATGTTAAGTTATATGTTATATTTGACTTACTGTTTTCGTATCGACAAATGTATGATGGCCTTAGCTTTATCGCTGAATTCTCTGTCGGGTTCCAACCCTTTTATTTCTATCTTGATAGCTATTCGGACTGTTCTACTTTCTTTGAACATGTTATGAGCTTTTCCGGATTTCTCTTGGTTGACAACATTGATTAGAATAGTGGAGTAAGTTCATAAATAAATGGTATTTCATTCGGGGATCCCTCTATGACCCTTTTATGCACAAATTTCTCTGTGAATTAGTTGGGAGAGGGGTAGGGTGGTCAACGTCGACCAAAACCAATGCGTATTTCATTCAAGGCCAAATCTTTATTTCTAGTTGAATTTCGTCTAGAATGCGCACAACATGTTGCCTTTAAGGATGTCCAATATTTCCTTTCCGTTTACTGGATTATCACCGATGATTCTCATTTGCATTAAATTTTCATCTTTAGTCTTCCTTGATTTACCTAATTTCCTCATTCATTTTTTTAAGATGATTATATTTTTCTCCCTTTTTACCTTTTCCCCCATCCTAGCACTCTTTTAAAAGTTTCTTCGCTACATTAATGTCTAGGAAATTTTTACTTAAATCTTTGTTTGGCCTTCTCTACTTGTCTCTGTTTTGGTTAAATCATATTCCTGAATCTGCTTGTCTTGTCAAAGAGAGGGGAATATTAGTTCAAGGTTGTGAGTGCGATTTGATTATTTACTGTTTGTTTCTCTTGAAGTCTATCTTACTTGCGTGATTGACTCAAAAGCCTGAACTTCAAGATTCCCTTTAATATTACTATAAAATAGTTACTGTTTCTTTCGTTGGGTTGGTTTTGCATCTAAACATTACCCATGTCCACTTTGATAGCAAGTATCTTCAGTTTGTGCCTTCTTTCCAGTTTTGAGTTCAATAGAGTTTTTAGGTCGTTTGTCTTGCTTAATGAGGCTATGAATACCTGCCCGGTTATCTTGTGATAAACTTGATGTAATATCATCCATAAAATTACTCGTTCAATTAAGAAGGTCTGGCTTTCATTATTTTCTTTTGAGTTCAATTTCTAACGGGTTGTACCCCATGTAGCTTAAAGAATCAAAGTTTTCCCTCAAAATGAATTAATAGTATGTTTTGGTTGTATTTCTGTCTGTCTGGAGTTCTAACTTAGCTTACTTATGATTAATCATAGACAAAATAAAAAATTATTTTCTTTTGCTTGATTTGTATCAAACTAAGGATCTGAGTATCAATTAGACTCTAATCCTTCTCTTTTTCTTTTTGTATGTAAACTATTTTGGAGTCCATGATGGACCATTACATTTTTTAACGGACCGATAAGCTCCATCTCCTCAAAGTTTAAGTTCAAAGTCTCATATGGCATGTGGGTGCAAGAGGATTGAAGAAGAATGGGTGAAAGCCCATTGATGAAGATACTATGAAGACTTGAAAAGTCTTGATTTAACTATTGTCTTATTTTCATTTATTCCTTTATTCATTCATTCATTCATTTGGGCCTCGAAGCCAAAGTTGTAAATTAATATAGGTGATTTAGATTTTGGGCCAAAGGGTTCGAAAAGATAGTTTAGGACAGGTTATGGGTCAAAAGTCCAATATTTAGACTAAGATAGGTGATAATGGGCCAAAAGCCTAAATGAATTGTTTGGGATAGGCGTAGTTGGGCGCCAAAAGGCCAATTAGATTAGGATAGGGTTGGCGGATTTGGGCTTACGAGCCTAACTCTTCTAATTCTCCCCTTTCCCTTTTACGTGCTATTTGATTTTAATTTTCTTAGAACTAGTTAAATTCCCCACTAAGTTGCCCATTTATTTTGCACAAAATTTTTCCTTAATCAAATGCTTTTCAACAATAAAGTTAGTCAAAAGTGTTATTTTCAAATAGTTCGGATAATCGCAAGTTAGCGGGTACTCTTGGTGCCTTAACAACCTTCCAAGAGTATTAATAGGAACTGTTTACTCAGAATCTTCAAATTTAAATGATTTTTCTATTTTGGATCGTTTAGATAATTTCAAAGGTTTTGTTGATTTTCCTAAATAAATTAATGGTGACTTTATTCTTAAGTTTAAAAACTTTTTCGAAAGTATTTAAACTTGTGAAAAACTTGAAAGCATTTCTTCGTATAACAGGAATGGCGACTCCACTGGGGATTTTATCTAGGTTTTAACTAAATATTTGAATTAGCTTCTTTGACTAACTATTGTAGTGTTTAAACTGTTTATGTGCCTGTGTTTAACTTTTGCAAAATTAAACTATTGCATTTTGAAATATATAAATTTTTTGGGGTTTCGCGGATGTCCTGACCTCTTTTGTTCAATTCCAAATAAAGTGTTGGGAATACAACGGTTTATCCACACGTGAGGCGTCCGTTGGCTATTCGTATTTTCAAATCCAAGTCATTCGCTTGGGAACCTAGTTAAAACCCACTCTAGACACCTAAGATAGAGCGAAAACTCAAACTTATTTTAGACACGAACCTAGGACGACTAATACCTGAGGAGGTATTGGGCCCATTTGAAAACCTGCCCTGTGCCTATTGGTCACGAGTCAATTAAAGATTAAGCATATTTATGTGTTGAAGAAATATATGTTATTTAATCAAATCCATTATCCTTTGGGATAGGTGAAGGCTTGCTTTGCTTACTTTCATGTAAGAATGCCTCAATCATACACCAATTGAGGGAGGAATTGAAATGAGCCAGGCAAGAGGTTGATGATTGATCAATTTGGACGATTGTATGATTTTTCAAAATCAATAACATAGAAAGATTGACCTATGAGAGTAAGAAAATATTTATGCAGGGATCACTTGATCATCAACTGATGTCGCAAATAGCAAGAAGTGGATAAAGGGCAGTGAAGGAATATTTAGGAGCTACTATCCCCTGCGGGGGACATTGTTTGTTTTCTTAGGTTATTATCCTTTCCCTAAAGATTGTATCCCCTTTGTGCAATTTTTTAAAGCATCTATGCCTTTTTTATTTACCTATGGAGGTTTTGGGGATAATGAATTGGTTTTAAAAAGCATATACTTCCTTCAAATATGTTAGGCCAATCCTTGGCTCAAAAGGATCATCTAATTAGGATGCACGTTTATTACAATATGCTTTGAGTGATATAACTGCTTTATGTGCTTATACGTGTTATGTTGATTCAAATTAAAGGTGAATTGATCCAATCCCATTTTTCAAAGAGCACCTCTAAGCAAAAATATACCCACTATACAAAAGTCCGACGAAAAAAACACCAGGTCTCCCAAGTCTCTTAGAAAAGTTTGCAATCATTCTTAAAACATCCGAAATGCTCGCCACCATTTCAGGAAGGTTGACTATGGACTCAGAGGAAGCCCTTATATGTTTGAACTACGTAAGGACTGGTTTCTCCTTCGTGGAATACGTAGGCAGCCTTTTGGCTCAACCCTTATCTTTAAAAATTCTGTTATTCTCCACTTCCTTGAAAGAAGACATAAGATTGGAACGAAGAAGAGTTTAAATTTCACTTATTCAAATCAATGAGAAAAATTTTGCTCGTTGAAATTCTTGAGTCATCATTACCCTATGGATCAATTCGTACGAGAGGAGAAACAACATTATGTGTTTACTTCCCGCTTTATCATCTTGAATTGTTTATTAATAATAGAATCTAACATGTCAGGCTTTGAGTTGTTTTTTGTTGCGTTCAAATTCACACGCAAGTGCACGTGATCGTACAAGTAATATAGTGATTTAGACAGTCAAATATTGTTCCCACGAGGACTAAGTAACTAGATATTTAATCAACTTTTAGTTTTAGACAATGAAGTATTAAGTGTTGTAAGTATCAAGGTGATTGTGAAATTGTGAATAAAAATGTAAATTAATAAATAAAAAATAATAATTTGTGACAATAGCAAAGCAATCAACGGTTGTAAATAGTAACAATGAGAATTCCAGGGTCGAGGCACATTTAACAATCATTCAGTTCTATCTTCTTATTGTATTCTAGTTGGTTATCGGGTTGTTGATTCGCAAGGTTTATAATACGATCTTGGTTTCTCGACCTAAAATCTTCTATCTCTCTGAATGTTGCAACTACAGCTCCCATAGAGATGCAATAATTCATCTAGATTCATAAAGTTATCTTCTTGCAATTGAACCAAGCAAGGCTTCTAGGTATATCCCTATCCTAGATGCTAATTCAAACCCCTTATTTCATAAAAGGATAAGAACATTGCTCCTTAATTTCTTCATTCTATCTTACAATTATCCTCCCAGATTCACATAAAAATATAGATTTATTCTAATGGTGGCCACTCATCAAAATAGTAAGCTCAATAAATTAAGAACAACCCAGATGATAATCCAAGAAGAAACTATGATAAAGAATATAAAAGAGTAATCATGTTCTTAGCCTCAACCCCAGAACAAGGGTGTTTAGCCACTTATGTTTGAATTCAACATAAAAAATAAGTACTTAATCATACCAGGAATTAATCTTGAAGTAAAGAAGTTCAAAAGAATGTCTAAGAACCTGATACCTTACAACCCCAATAAGACACAAAACATCCCTAAAACGTCACAAAACACACTACAAACCGAGAGCCCAAGGAACCAAGTCTCGTCCAAGAAGGACAACACAAGAATGAAAAGAAAATCTAAGAAAATCCAAGAATTCTTCAACAATGGAGATATAATAACGTGTATAACCACACCAAAATAGCAACAACACTACAATAATGTGATGAACAATAAGCTTACAATAACAACAACCAACGATTACACGAGGGCAAGACACAACAACTACAAGATGACAACAAAAAGTAAAGGGATGGATAGTTAGACAAAGGTGGTGTACATCTTAATAACCAAAGAGTACATTAAACTGTAAGACAGCTAACACCTCCACACATGATCACCTAACTCTTACGATGACACAAGAGAGGATTCCACCACTCAAGCGCCAAGGTTTCTCAAAAACAAGCAATCACAAGAGATTCCACCCTTGAATTGCTATCCTAGTTACAAGTTTGGGTTTGCCTCAAGTAGAGAGAGGACTTTGATGTTTCAAATGTCAAGACTTACAACAATAATTAACTAAGTAATGAAAATCCCTAATACTAAACTATATATAGTCTCCTTATTACATAAAAGATGAAATGCCCAAAAGACCCTTAATGAAAAGGGGGGCGCCCCTCTAGTGTAACAAATGAGCAAATAGGGCTGCTTTGGTGTGTTTTTGATCCTTATCACGTCTCAACATTGCACTTCCTAGGCTGATCCTTTGCTGCACTTGTACACACGTTGATCTTTATAGTCGTACTTGTATCATCCTTTCCATCTTGAGAGAAATTTGCCCTCAAATTCAAGCAATCTTCACCGACAAGCTGTCCTCTTTGCATCATCTCTTCATTGCTCTTCCTAAGGTTAGGGTGTTCAACCAATGGTCCCATGAGATCATCAAGCATGCTACTTGGATTTATATGTTCTACAACCTGCACATAAGAAGATTTGATACTAGGCAAAGTGCTAGTATCTCAGTTAGTAATAAACAAAGAGTCCTTGTGGGCGAATCCCACAATCCCAACTCACGGCTTCTCTCCTTCTTCATCCTTCTCACTCTTGGCTTCTTTTTCAGTACCCTTACTAAGCATGACTTTCCTTGCTATATACATAGGCACTACAATCTCACCTTCATACGGCCAAACATCTTCCTCATCCCCCTCTTTTAGCTCCTCGGGTTTTACCTTCTCTCCATCTTAAGATTGATCATCAATATCCTTTGGTTAAAGTCCCACCTCTTCCCCAAGATAGTACAATTTTTCCTTTCTTAGGATCACATTTTTCCTATTTGGACACTCGTTAGCCTTGTGTCCCCAACCTTGGTATTTAAAATATTGAAAGCCCTTAGAATTAGTAGAGGAATGCGGTTTACCTTCATTTCTCGGAGGGTACCTTTGGTGAGCCTTGTTTTCGGCCTGGTCAGCCTTGTCCTTGGTTTTCTCCACATTGGATGGGTTATTTTTGTCCTTGTGCCAACCCGAGGGAGATTGCCCTTTGAGCTTACACTCAGTTTCTCCCATAATTCCTTCTCCACTTCCAAGACGGCTTGGAAGATGGCATCAATGGTGTCAAACTTGTGAAGTGTCAACCGTGAGGCAATGTCCCTATTCAAACCCACCTTGAATTGAATGATGTCATGGCTTACTTGCTCCCCTCGGTGATCAAGTTTCAAAATGAGTTGTTGGAATTCATCATAGTAAGCCATGAATCTTTTGTTCCCTTGCCTCAAGTTATACAACTTAGCAAGGAGCTCTTGATGGTAACTCTTGGGTAAGTACCTTTGTCTCATGAGGTACCTTAACCTAAACCAAGGAGGGGGCTACCCCTCAATCAAAACATTGCCAGATCGCTTCACATACTCCCACCACGTAGTAGCATAACCCTCAAAATATGCAATCGCATAACAACTTTTTTTCTCCTCGATAAGGTTATTAACTTGGAAGATTCTCTCACAAGTGAACTCCCAAGCTAGAAACTCTTATGGATAACTCTCACCTTTGAATGTTGGAAGCCCCACCTTGATGGTATTTAGACCTACATCACAGTTTTGGTTCCCTTGGTTCCATAGACCAACTCTTTCTTCTTGGCCGTGAACTTCCCTTGGATAACCTTGCCTACCCATCATCTCCTCTCTTCTCATATAAACATCATCATATGGTCCATAACCAACATATTTTTCTCCTCTACCATACCCCTCAATATGGATGGGTCTATTTGGGTTAAGTGGAGCTTGTAGCGGTGGGATTGGATTTGGATAGTGAGGTCTTTGGTCAAGTGGAGTTTAGATGGGAGGGCTCGGGTTTGGTGGTGGTATTTGGGTTCCAAGTCCTTTTTGTTGGACTTGGTGAAGTGAAGGGTGGCTTTTTCTATCATGATCTCGGTTTTAGGAGTGAGGGTTGGTTTGATTTGTAGTAATGGATGGATATAGCATTTGGTGCATGGCCTCGGGATGTTCCAAGGCAAAAACACACTTTGTTGTTGAAGAGAATTTGTTCCAAGGCTTTGATGTTCAATAATACACCTTTGAGGAAGATATTTCGGCTATGGTATAGGATTACAAGACTTGAGACTCTCTTTTCAAGATTCAAAATCTTTCCACCAACTTTCTACCAACATGCACTCTTTTAGCAAGACTACTTTTTGGGGTAGTCTTGTCTCTTTCCTCTTTTGTCTAAGTTTGAAAAGTGCCTTACTCCTTTTTGGTAACTTGCTTTTTGGAGGGCTCTTTTTCCTTTGCTACTTTGGTGTTGTCTTGGATAATTTTCAAGACAAACACAAAGTCTTATACTTCTTTTATCTCTTCAAGATCAAACAACAACTTTTTCAACACAACACAAGAGCATAAGATGAACACCACCACCAACAAGAAGAAACCGTCCACTTAACACCACAACACAACTTGAATCTTTCTCAAGAACTTGGCTTGTAGTCTCAATAAGTGTTGAGGATAAATAAAACCAACACTAGAAACAAACTAAAACAACAAAAAGAACTAAAATATAGACACAAATCTCGGCCAAACACAACAACAACAAGAAGAAGAACACCAGGCCAAGAACAAGAACACTTCAACACTATTTTTTTTTAACTAAGAGAGCCCAAGATTGGTAATGTAGGAACACAACCAGCCTTAGATTTGATACCAAATGATACCTTACAACCCCAGTACGACACAAAACATACCCCAAAAACGTCACAAAACACACCACAAACCAAGAGCCCAAGGAACCAAGTTTCAGCCAAGAAGAACAACACAAGAATGAAAAGAAAATCCGAGAATACTTCAACAATGGAGAGATAATAACGTGTATAACCACACCAAAACAGAAACAACACTACAATAATGTGATGAACAATAAGCTTACAATAACAACAACCAATGATTACAAGAGAAAAAGACATAACTACTACAAGATGACAACAAAAAGTAAAGGGATAGATAGTTAGACAAAGGTAGTTTAAATCCTAGTAACCAAAGAGTACATTAAACTCTAAGACCCCTAACACCTCCACACATGATCACCTAAATCTTACGATGACACAAGAAAGGATTACACCACTCAAGCGCCAGGGTTTCTAAAAAACAAGCAATCACAAGAGATTCCACCCTTGAATTGCTATCCTAGTTACAAGTTTGGGTTTGCCTCAAGTAGAGAGAGGACTTTGATGTTTCAAATGTCAAGACTTACAACAATAATCAAATAAGTAATGAAAATACATAATACTAAACTATATATAGTCTCCTTATTGCATAAAAGATAAAATGCCCAAAAGACCCTTAATGAAAATGGGGCACCCCTCTAGTGTAACAAATGAGCAAATAGGGCTGCTTTGGTATGTCTTTGATACTTCTCACATCTCAACATTGCACTTCCTAGGATGATCCTTTGCTGCACTTGTACACACATTGATCTTCATAGTCGCACTTGTATCAAAACCCTAAAAGAGAGATTTTTGTGCTTTCCCGCCGCTGGTGTGCTTGCCAAAAGTGATTGAAATTGTGTTCACGTGTTCTTTTTATACTAGGATAAAATTAGACCGGGTGTTGTGGATCCCATGTCTCCTTGTCTGTAGCCCCACTCCAAGTGAGGCACCACCTTCTCTTCAGTGCCGCTCTAACTGAGGCGCTGCCCTGGATGTAGCGTCGCTCCAGGTGAGGTATCGCGGCCTTATAGCCTTGGTCTACTGGAATTCACCTAGAGAAATTTCTCTAAGTCTTGGGAGCCCGAATTTGGATCCCGCATCGTGGGCATTCACCTTGTACCACTGGAAATTTGTTTTCACCATTTTTTAAAGGCACAATATTTGTTCCTTTCAGCTCATTGCTCTGCTACCTGATCCAACCTTTCGATCTTGCTCTATAACTCCTTCCTATGTCCATGATACTCCATATAATCAACTCATAACATCAATCACCACTTGCTTCATAACATGCATCTGATTTTTTCCAAATCCATTAGAAATTTACCCTACATTACTAATCACATTGGTTAGCTACGAAACACAATTAAGGCTTAAATGCAATAAGAATAACACTTTTGGTTCTCGAAATAAGTCCAAATATGGGTGAATATTTTTGATTGGACATATAAATACGCCTAAGATTATCACCACACTTAAAACCTTGTTCTTCCTCGAACAATCACAAATATACTACCTAATTAAGCTCCATATTACAACCTAATAGTTTCGCTTGCATTGGGCACTTACAATTTATAACAATGACTCTTCATCTCAAAAATGTCAAGAATACTTTTATGCACATGAACAAATTGTTTCAAACCTCATCATCTCAATAGTGACATCTAATTTGTTGGTAAACTTAACCAAAGCACTCAATCGAACAACACAATAAGTAATCTAGACTTTCATCCATATGCACCCTCACAACAAGAAAGTTTCCCCATACCACTCACAATTTTTCAATATCTCTCATTAGGGAAATATAAAAATTCACTCACTCACTCTCAAAAAAGAATTCATACATAATAGATAATGAACCGTAAGCTTGTCCTTAGTGTACTACTCCACCAATACTCAGATATTGAAATGTAAGATCAATTAGGTCTTCCATGGTTGAGATGTAGGCTAAGGAATGGGTAGAAACTATTTAGGAAATAGTGACTAATCTCCCTAAGCTCTTTAATACATACCAATCTTCAATTGAAATCACATTCTATCACCCAATTTTTACTTTGTTACCTTTCCACATCATTTGTTTCACCCCAAATCTCATTTAGCAAATTAACATAATGGTGGGAACATTTTTCTTTAACATCATCATTCAATTTTCAACTGTTCTTCACACCCATTTACTATTATGCACCACTATAATAGCCACCCTCAACTAAAACTATTCACCTTGGTTGAGGTGCACAGCGTTCAAAATGGACTAGGGCCAAAATAGGTTCATTGTAACCCATCTAGGCAATAAGAAAACCAAACTTCTTTTTGAACAATTTCTTTAACTCCCAACCACAACAATTTTACACCAATAACTTATAATTTTGGGGCTTCACTTTCACCTTTTTCCTACTTCAATTTCACACTCCTTATTCAATTACTCTTCGATACTAAAGTGCTTAGGAGCTTTAGATCAAATAAAGGTCTATCAAAGAAGGGATTACGCTAAGTACAAGGCTACCAAAAAATCAGGCTATTGGCTCAAAGGGGCTCACTAGGGATATGAATAAGGGTAGGTCAATTTAGTCTCTACAATTCGGCTAACAAAGAAATGCATAAATCACTTCCTACACCCAACACCCTTTATTTCACTTTGTAAACACAACAGTAAAGTTCTAGACATTCCTATACATGTAGAATATAAATAAGTACTCACACTCACAATGCATGCTAGGAATCAAGTCGGATCCTTAAGGTTCCCGATCTTGTTCTTTGTCAAATTCAACATTAAGATAACAAATTATAGTACCCCTATTGAGATTTAGCATCTAAAAATAACTCAATTTTCCTTTTGTTTCAAAAAAAAATTCATTCAAAGTCACTATAAAAATGGTCCAACATAAAGCACTTCTCAAAAATCGTGATTGGGTTCTCATCAATTTCTCAGCTTCTAAAGACTAACTCTCCTTAAGTCGGTCGTCATCCATCTATCATAGGGGAGGGAAACTAACTATGAAAAAATTGCCAAAGAGGGCAAAAATAAATACTTTAAACTAAAGCAACACACGAAAAGTGCCTTGAGGAAAAATTGCAGCAATACTTTCAACTTATTAACTATTACAGACATAGTGTTCCGAATTGCTAGAATGCTAAATTAAACATCCAAACAGTAAAATAAATCCAAATGCAAAAATTAAAATTGTCCAATAGGAATAAAGACATAAATAAGTAGAATAAATGAGACTTCCACCACCCCACACATAAAAGGAAGCACTATCCCAGTGCTTGCAAAATAAACATAGTATGTGTTGGGGAGGGACTCCTTCATCACATGCCATCTATACCATCATCAGCATCATCATCTCCCAAGTCTAGATCATCACCAGTATCCTCCTTATCTGATTCATCATCTGAATAACGAAGCTTCCATTCCTCATCTATGGGAATATCATCATCAACCGGCTCTACAAAACCAAGACCTATCCGTAGCATGGTACTTGCATAATGACTAAGAGGATAGTCCAATTCTACATCTCTAATCTCCTTCTAGTTAGTTGCGTGCCCACTAACCTGTGACTGAAGCATTTGTAACTCGTATATCCAGGCAGTGATCTCATTATTCCGACCCTGACGCTCGGGTATAGTCAATAAAGCACCATAAGCAGGACCCCCTTAGTATGGGATACATTAATAGGGCTAGTGATCAATGGAAACTTATAATCCAGGTCTTCCTCAGCTACCCCCTGATCTAGCAGAAATCTAGTTAGTAAACCACCAAAGCCATACCTGCTCTCCGATTGAAGACGCTTTTTTTTCATAGATGAGAAAATCACTACACCTATATTCACATTAACATCATCATGCATCAAGGCATAGGTAAGGCATACCCTTTGTCATGTCATATCAGTCAGATGTGTCGCCTGTATGAGATAAGTGTAGATGATCTTGGCCTAGATTTGAGCGTCCCTGTTCATATGACTAAAAGGCAATGTGAGTGAACACCGATTTCTTTATTGCGAGCCCATCTTGATATCGAGTGATTTCCACATAGTAAATGAAGAATGTCAACACATGGTGGTTCTACATACATCAGCTTCAGGGGCCCAACATCAACTTCAGGTGTCCCGAAAAGAACATTCAATAAATAAGCATTGAAAGTGATAACCCGTATTTTGACCTCTGCATCTCTATCCCGTGTGTCCCAATTAGCATAAAGTTCTTTTATGAGGATCAGATTGCATTTATAAGGCTGTACAAACAAGAAGTCCATATGTTATTCTTCTATCCGACGCACAATGTTAGGAAAATCTCACAATAGATTTTTCCTATGAATGAATTATTCAGCTGTATACTTAGAATCATCATGCTTGGCATACCATTTCCGTTCTTCATCCAACACCCATCTGGCGCCATACATCCACTCTTGCCCACGTGGGACAGCCGGGGGCTGACAAGTGCTTCCACTTAGTTTATTTGTTTTTTTGGTTGGTTCAGAAGATCCTGCCTTGGCCTTGCCTTTCTTTTGTCGACCCAATATATTTCCTGTTAAAGCCTAACATGCAACAACCATATAAAACATATGGAAAATATTGAACTAGCAACCACTAAGTATGTTGGTGTTGAAACACTCCACACTTAGTTACTAGTACAATTGCTTTGATAGAAAAACTGGGGTAGTCCAACTACCCCTCAATTATCAATTAGCAGAAGCACAAATTTCCCGCAAGCATCATACTAAATTAAACTAGCTTTCATTCAATATATAATTCATGCAATAGTCCTCACTTCATCAAATTTATATTGCAAGAAGAATTTATCAAAATGTTCTCACATATATCCCAATTCAATAATTATGCATGATTCCACATGAAGTCAGTCCAATAGCACACATATCTAATAGTTTAATAGGCCCTAATCGAATGTAACGTGGTTGAGTATCCCACACTTAATAAATATCATGGTTGTAGAATTACTCACCTCAAGGTACTCATACTTCCCTCAATATCAAAGTATAACAGACAAACTAGTGCAAATATCTTAACCAACCCATCTGATTTTAACACAAATTTACCCTATCCTGCCAAATCCGAGATCAAATCATAGTTGGCAGATTCTCACATCAGTTAATAAGCACAAACTAAAGGCATTCTCTTAATTTAGAAGCAACATTACATCCCCAAGGTACAAAATCACACTAAATCTTAAATCAAAGCACTCAAAGAATCAGTTCATACACCATATCGATTAAAAGAGTGAAGAAATAAGAACTTACCTCTAAATTGATGAAGAAGATGAATATGTAGTAATCTCTTCAAGTTAGGGGTTAAAAATGAAAGAGAATTGGAAGAATAAGGTGGTATTAAAAAGTGTAAATAATTAGACGGGGCCACTCTACGTAGGGAACCACGGGCTCTATAGCACCACTACAGGCGAGGTGCCATTGGCATATCACCTTTACTCATTGGAATGCCAAATATTTTTGGCGTGGATTTTAATAATCTGGGGAATTTTTCATCCCCCCAATTTTTTTTCGCCCTGTACCATTCCATAGGGAGTATGTTACTTACCTGAACGCTTCCCAAAGAGTATTTTACTCACCTCCCATTTACCGTCAAGCTTCCATGTTTCTCATTCATATATACTAACCAAAAACAACAAACTAATGTAAGAAAAAATGGGTTGCCTCCTATGTAACACCTTAGTTTTGGTCGTGGAACGACTTATTTTTTTGTATTTTTTCTATCTTTTTCCTTCCTAACAACTAAAAATAAAAAAGAACTACTCTATTATATTACATTTGTGGGTTACCTCCCATGCAATGCCTTAGTTTACGTCGTGGCACCACTCAACTCAATCTCACTCATTAGCAAAAGTAATGGATACATTGTGCTTATCTCCATGATCAGCCCAATAATGCTTCACACGTTGTCCATTCACCAAGAACTTCTCAGTCTTTTCTTTATTCCACAATTCAACTGCACCATAAGGCGTCACTTGCACCACCTCAAAAGGCCCAGACCACTTAGATCGCACTTACCCAGAAACAACTTTAACCTTGAATTGAATAATAAATTAAATTGTCCAGGTTCAAACACTCTATCCTAAAAATGCCTCTCATGCCATCTCTTGGTATTTTCCTTATATAGTTTGGCATTCTCATAAGCATAGAGATGAAACTTGTCAAGTTAAACCAGCTGCAACAACCTCTTTTCACCAACGACTTTCATCTCAAGATTTAACCTTTTAACTGCCCAATAACCTTGATGTTCCAGCTCTACAGGCAAATGACACGCTTTCTCATAAACTAAGCGATATGGAGAGGTCCTTATGAGCATTTTATAAGCTGTCCTATAAGCTCAATGTGCATCATCTAGCTTTTCAGCCCAGCCTTTACGCTGACCATTGACAGTTTTTTGCAGTATCTGCTTTATCTCCCAATTAGATACCTTAACTTGACCACTTGTTTGTGGATGGAACACAGTGGACACCTTGTGCCTAACACCATATTTAGCTAAAATATTTTTAAACCATGTGTTAATAAAATGCGTACTTCCATCACTGATTATAGCTCTGGGAATGCCAAATCGAGAGAATATATGCTTCTTTACAAATTTCAATACCACTCTCGATCATTAGTTGGACAAGCTACAACTTCTACCCACTTGGATACATAATCAACTGCCACTAAGATATACAAGTTTCAATTAGATAGTGGGAATGTCCCCATGAAATATATCCCCCAAACATCGAACACTTCAGCTTCAAGAATATTGTTTAGGGGCATCTCATGACGCCTTGAAATTGTGCCTAACCTCTGGCACTGATCACAATAATTCATGAAAGCCACTGCATCTCTAAATAATGTTGTCCAAAATAAACCGGATTGCAACACTTTTATGGCTGTTCTTTCACCCCCATGATGGCCACCATAAAGATATGATTGGCACTTTTGTAGCACTTATGTAAATTCGGCTTCTGGAACACATCTGCGTATAATTCTATCAGGACCCTGCTTGAAAAGATATGGCTCATCCCATATATAAGAATGAGAATCGTGAAACAATTTATTTTATGTTGAGTGGTAGCTTCAGGAGGATAAACCGCACGTACTAGCAAGTTTACAATATCTGTACACCAAGGAACTTTACTCACCTCTATAAACAAAAATTTTTCATCCAAAAATTATTCCTGAATGCAAAGAGTGTCATCAATATGTTCATGAGTATCTAGCCATGAAAAATGGTCTGCAACTTGATTCTCTGCTTTTTTTTCTATCACAAACCTTTAGGTCAAATTCTTGCAGTAATAAAATCTACCTGATCAATCTAGGATTGGCATCCTTTTTGTTGAAGAGATACTTGATGGCGGCATGGTCAGTGTGAATAATTACCTTGGTTCCCACCAAATACACTCTATATTTGTCGAATACATAAACCAGAGCTAACATCTTCTTTTCAGTGACTGTATAATTTAATTGGGAATCATTCAAGTCCTTACTAGAATAATAAATAGAATGAAATACCTTGTCTTTTCTTTGACCCAAAACTGCTCCCACAACTACGTCACTGGCATCACACATCAATTCAAATGGTAACTCCCAATCTGGAGAAATCAAGATGGGTGCTTCTGTCAGTTTCTTTTTTAGCTTCTCAAAAGCTTCTTGACAATCAACCCCAAATCAAACTTGGATTCTTTTTATAACAATTTACACATCGGACTAGCAATATTACAAAAATCCTGAATATACCACCTATAAAAGCCTGCATGACCTAAGAAACTTCGCACTCCCTTCACTGTAATTGGATGTGACAGCTTTTCAATCACTGCAATATTGGATTTATCTACTTTGAGTCCTTTATATGACACTTTATGGACAAGGACTATTCCTTTCTTGACCAAAAAATGATATTTTTCCCAATTAAGCACAAGATTTGTCTCTTCACAATGAGCTAGGACTCGATCTAGATTCTGTAAGCATATATCAAAAGAACTACCGTAAATAGAGAAGTCATCCATAAATAACTCAACAAATTCTTCAACCATGTCATAGAAGATTTGCATTATGCATCTCTAAAATATTATGGTGCATTGCAGAGGCCAAAAGGCATGTGTCTGAACGCATATGTGCCATATGAAAAAGTAAATATGGTCTTTTCTTGGTCCTCTGGTGCAATGGTAATATGATTATATCCCGAGTATCCATTAAGAAAATAGTAGTACTTTGCTCTACCAGCGTATCTAACATTTGATCAATGAATGAGATAGGATAGTGGTCCCTTTTTGTGGCTTCATTCAATATTTAGTAGTCAATACAGATTCTCCATCCAGTCACCATGCGAGTGGGAATTATCTCATTTTCTTCATTGGTAACCACATTCATCCTACCTTTCTTTGGGATGAAATGTATTGGGCTTACCCATTTGTTGCCTGAAATTGGATAAATAATCTCATTATCGAGCCACTTGATGACCTATTTTCGCACCACGTCCTTCATCACCGGATTTAATCTATATTATTGTTTCACCCTTGGTTTGAAACCTTCTTCCATGTATATTTTGTAATGAAAAAAGCTGGATTTGTCCCTGTAATATCAGACATCTACCAATCAATTGCCTTCTTTCTTCTTTTCAAGACTGCCATTGCTTTCCTTACCTGCACATCAGATAAACCCAAAGACAAAATAACAGGCAAGGTATCATTGTCACCAAAGTTAACATATTTCAAGTGATGAGGAAGAACCTTAAGCTCTAATTTTGGAGCTTCATCAAATGAAGCTTTCCGAAATAGGCCAATTGGCTTGTTCAATGGCTCAAAAGACAACGTCCTTATTTCAAACACTACAAAATTCATGACTTGGACCAATTCCAGCACCTCTACATCTCCATAAAGATCATGACCCATCAAATCTCACTCTACTGGATTATCAGACAACAAAAGATGTAGCTCAGATGCAAGGTCAATAACTAATATGGAAAATAATTCTTCATATACATCTAGTAATTTCAGCACTTTGTATACATCAAAAACCTCCACTTTATCATGCGCTCTTACTGTCATATTACCTGATGCTACATCAATTAGTGACTGCCGAGTTTCTAGGAAGGGGGTTACCAAAATAAATGGATCAACTGGATCAGCTTCAAAGTAAGAAATCACAAAGTCTATTGGAAATATTAGTGATCCCACTTGCACTAAAACATCTTCAATAATTCCATTCGGCCTAGCAAGGGTCCTTTCAACCAACTTTAAAACAATGGTTGTAGGTTTTGGACTCCCAAGACCCATCTTTCGGTACTAAGATGTGGGCATAAGATTTATGTTAGCCCCCAAGTCATACAATCCATGAGCACTGATAGCCTGCCCAATAGTGATCTGCAAAGTAAAACTACCTGGATCCTTCAACTTTATGGGCAGTTTGTTTTGTATCTTAGATATGGACTCCTTAATAAGTGCAAAACTAGCATATTCTTTCAACTAGTTCTTGTTTGTCACTATGTCCTTCAAGTATTTACATATTTTTGAACACTCTGTAGAATATCAACAAGAGGGAGATTTCCATGAACCTTCTTTAGAAGACCCGAGAACTTCTTGTAACTGGCCTTCTCTTGATGCATTATTTTTCTTTGAGGGAATGGTAAAGGTAAAGTCTTCTTCTCCATATGAGTTTCATCACTTATAGCTTTTTCTTTGACCCCTTTCTCCTTATTAGCTTTAGGATCATCATCAGTAGCTGTGGGACTAACCTGCTCAAGTACTGCCTCCTTTAAGTGCAACCCACTCCTTGTTGTAACTATATTTACCTATTTTGGATTCGCCTCTGTATCGCTAGGTAAGCCTCCTTGAGGTCTTGTCTTTTGTTCTCCCATAATCTGACCGAGTTGCAACTCCACATTCCTTATGATCAACTATAGACTCTTTAAATCTACTATAAACTACACTTGATTTTCCAAAAGCTTCTTCATCATCTCCTCTATATTACTTGTTTGTGTAGTAGCTTGATTATTCTGAACTTGCTGTTGATTCTATTGCAATGGCCCCTTATACTGATTATTGTTCTATCCCTGATTTCCACCCCATGAGAAATTGGGATAATTCCTCCAGTTTGGATTATATGTGGTACCAAAATTCTATTGTCTTGGATGATTCGCATTCCCCACATAATTCACAAAATCTGGATTAACTGCACAAGCATCTGCCACGTGTTCACTACTTTTACAAACCTCACACCAAGAATTCACATGTTAGACTGCATTATCTGTAACTGCTACTTGCAAAACCCCCAACTTTATGTTGTTCAATTTAGTAAGCATCTAATTTTGCATTGGTGCAAGTTGGGTTGATAACACTGTAAACTTATCTACCTCTAACACACCAGCAACTTTCTTAGGAGTACTCCTCAAATCAGTATGCTATTTAGGATTTCCTTGTGAAATTCGATTCAGTAGTATGTACAATTCGTCATAAGTCTTCCCAAGAGCTTGCCCAACTACTACTGAATCCAAGATAATCTTAGTATTTGGCTCTAACCCCTCAATGAAAGTATGAACAACAACATCATTAGGCTGATGATGGTGAGGGCAATTTCTGAGCATACTTTTAAATCTCTCCTAAGCTTGGTAGAGATTCTCCCCTTGTTTCTAGATAAAACTCAAAATCTTGCTTCTCAAATGTACAGGGTTCCCATATGGAAAGAATTGAATAAGGAACTACTAGATCTTCCCAAGAAGTAATGGAGAGTGATGGTTCAGCATGTAACCATCTCTTCGCTTCCCTAATTAAAGAAAAAGGGAAAGTGTCAGTTTCACATAATCAGTATTCACCCCTATAGGAATGTAAGTCTCTTATATCCAAAAGGGTCTATATGTGCTGTTGTGGGTTTTCATGTGAAATGCCAAAAAATTGCCCAGCTGAATTTAGCAATTGTACCATATTCATCTTTAATTCAAATCGACCACCTGGTTCGAGCTTGCGAATACTATTTGTAGCATGGTTTATGAGTGGGATTTCTACCTCATGAATAGGTCTAGCAGCTAGTTAAGCAGGAATAGTTGGGATAACCAGAGCTAGGACATGTCCAATATTTGGATCGATAAGATCATTTGGATCAACTCTTTCAGCCATTTGAACCTATTGAATGGGATATTGAGCTCTTTGCCTTTGTTGAAATATCAATTCTGGTTCTGCAAAAGGCTCTACCAACTTTTTATCTCTCACCAGTCCTGTATTCAGCTAAACCTTAAAAAAATTAAGCCACTAAGATCAAGCGGTTAGCATTTAAACTTATTATCAAAAACCAAAAAATTAGCAAAGTACTAATTATACTAGTCCCTAGCAACGATGCAAAAAAATTATTGCATTCAAACACACACGCAAGTGCACGTGATTGTACAAGTAATATAGTAACTTAGACAGTTAGATATCGTTCCCACAAGGACTAAGTAACTAGAAATTTAACCAATTTTTAGTTTTAGACAAGGAGGTATTAAGTGTTGTAAGTAACAATATGATTGTGAAATTGTCAATAATAATGTAAATTAATAAATAAAAAATAATAATTTGTGACAATAGCATAGCAAGCAACAGTTGTAAACAGTAACGATGAGAATTCAAGGGTTGAGGTACATCTAACGATCATATAATTCTATCTTCTTATCAGATTCTAGTTGGTTATCAGATTGTTGATTTGCAAGGTTTATAGTAAAATCTTGGTCTCCCAACCTCAAATATTCTATCTCTCTGAATATTGCAACTACATCTCCCACAAAGATACAACAAGTTATCTAGATTCATAAAGTTATCTTCTTGCAATTTAACCAAGCAAGGCTTCCAGGTATATCCCTATCCTAGATGCTAATTCAAACCTCTTATTTCATAAAAGGATAAAAACCTTGCTCCTTAATTTCTTCGTTCTATCCTACAATTATCCTCTCGGATTCATATAAAGATATAGATTTATTCTAATGGTGGCCACTCATCAAAATAGTAAGCTCAATAAATTAAGAACAACCCAGATGATAATCCAAGAAGAAACTATGTTAAAGAATATAAAAGAGTAATCATGTTCTTAGCCTCAACCCCAGAGCAAAGGTGTTTAGCCACTCATATTTGAATTCAACATAAAAAATAAGTACTTAATCATACCAAGAATTAATCTTGAAGTAAAGAAATTCAAAAGAATGTCTAAGAACCCTAAAAGAGGGTTTTTTTTGCTTTTTTGCCGCTGGTGTGCTTTCCAAAAGTGATTGAAATTGTGTTCACATGTTCTTTTTATACTGGGTGGAGTGGATCCCACGTCGCCTTATTTGTGCGCCGCTACAAGTGAGATCTCACCTTCTCTTCAGTGTTGCTCCAACTGAGGTTCCATCGAGCCGCGCTAGGTGAGGCTTCATGGGGTTATTGCCCTATTCCACTGGAATTCACCTGGAGAAATTTCTGTAAGTCCTTGGAGCCTAGATTTGTACCCCACATCGTAGACATATCTCCCTGCACCTCTAGAAATTTGTTTTTACCCTTTTTTAAAGGCACAATACTTGTTCCTTTCAGCTCATTGCTCTGCTACCTGATCCAACCTTTCGAGCTTGCTCTATAACTCCTCCCTGTGTCCGCAATACTCCATTGAATCAACTCATAACATCAATCATCACTTGCTTCATAATATGCATCTGATTTTTTCCAAATCTATTTGAAATTTACACTGCATCACTAATCACGTCGGTTATATATGGAACATAATTAAGGCTTAAATACAATAAGAATAGCCCCTTTTGGCTCTCAAAACAAGTCCAAATATGGGTGAATATTGGTGATTGGACATATAAATACGCCCAAGATCATTTTTACCCTACAGGTAATAGAAACTATTTTGTGTTGACATAAAAAGGCAAAATATCCCTACTTTACTAGATTAAGGGAAAAGTGTGATACCACCATGAAAGAATTCTCCAAGACAACTAGAATCAAGGAAGATGAATCAAAGAAAACATCACTAAACTGGACACTCCACTTATTACTCCCTGATTAACAGGATAGACGGAAAATGAAATTTAATTTTTTTCATAAAGTTGGTGGTAGTATGGATGGGGCCCGACACCCACCCTTTAAGTTTATCTACTGCTCCTTTTTTTATATTTTTTGTTTATTTTTTTTGCTTTTCAAAAGGCATAGACCCACACTCGTATAGGTCATGGCTAGAGTTTATAAATATTTTCTAGAAAATCAACATAAGCCTCTCCTATTGCAAAAATCTTTATTGTTTATTTTATTATCTAACTTAATATTATCAAACTTGTTTGGGTTTTGATAAGAGTAATAAATATCTAAAACTGGCCAATGTCATGTCATGTCAAGAGTAAAATGAACTAATCAAGAAAGATAATGATGAATGGGAGACAATATCCCTAAAAAAGTCAATAGAAGAGCCAAAGAGTTCGAGAATGAAGAAAGCCTAACCTAGAAGAAATTGAGGTAGTTAACCAGGGGACAATGATTAAGTTAAGAGAATCAGGGTCGATGTCTGCCTAGTAAAATCAAGGAGGAAGTGATGAAGAAATTTCAATCTAAGGTTGTAGAGGTCATAAGATATCCAACATGGTTAGCCAATACTGTTCCAGTTCATAAAAAGGATAGGAAGATCAGAATCTATATTGACTATGGAGTTTTGACTAGAGCCAGTCCTAAAGATAATTTTTTACCACCCAAAATCCACATCCTCATTGATAATTATTCGAAGAATGAAATGTAGTCTTTCATTGATTATTTTGCTGGGTATTATCAGATATTAATCGATGAGAGAGATGAAGAAACGACGACTTTCATTACAACCTGGGGTGTTTATCATTATAGGGTGAATTCGTTTAGTCTCAAGAATATTGGTACGATATACATGAGAACTATGATGGTAAATTTTCATGATATGATTTAGAAAGAGATTGAGGTGTACGTGGATGATGTATTATCAAATCTCGCAAGAGTTCAGATCATCTGTCCCATCTGGAAAATTTTTTCAACAAACTAAGAAAGTACAACTTGAAGTTCAATCCTACTAAGTGTGCTTTTAGTATGCCAATCGTGAAATTAGTGGGTTCATAGTTAGCATAAGGGGCATCGAGCTAGAACCATCCAAGATCAAGACAATTCAGAATATATCTCATTTTTAATGCATATTATTTCCAGAATAGATCCATTGAAGTATATATTTCAGAAATCCATGCCTACAGGAAAGTTAGACAAGTGGAAAATATTGTTGAGTGAGTTTGATATTATGTGTGTGACTCAAAAGGTAATTAAAAAGCAGACCTTAGTGGATCATCTAGCTTAGAATTTTATTCGTGGGAGAAGACACTGTAGAGACATACCTTGGATGGAGATTGTTCTTTGATAGAGTGGTCAACTTCAAAGGATCAGGAATTGGGGTAGTTTTGGTGTCAGAAATAGGACAACACTATCCAACAACTACTAAATTGCGCTTCCCGTGTACCAATAACATGGCTAAATATGAGGCTTGCATCCTGGGTGTCAAATTAGCACTTGATATGAGTATTCATAAATTACTAGTCATTGGAGACTCAAATTTGCTAATTCTCCTAGTATGGGGGGAATGGGCAGTAAAGAACTCCCAGATTACCCCTTATGTAGAGCTGGTGTAGGATTTGTATGGAAGATTCAATAAAGTTGATTTCAGACATTTCCCAAGGATACAAAATGAGTTTGTTGACGCTTTGGCTACTATATGCTCCATGATTCAACACCCAGATCAGAGTTACATTGATCCTTTAGAAATAAGATTGAAGGAATAACCTGCACATTGTACACATGTCGAAGAGTAACCTGATAGAAATCTATGGTACTATGATATTAAAAGGTATTTAGAGTGAGGAATGTATCCTGAAGAGGCCAGCAACAATTAGAAAACAATCCAGCATTTGACAAAGAACTATTTTCCAACTGGGAAAATTCTTTCTCGAAGAACTCCAGACTTAGGATTCCTAAGATGTGTTGATGCCATAGAAGCTATGAAATTAATAAAAGTACATGTAGGAGTTTACGACCACCATATGAATGGGTTTGCCCTTTCTAGAGAGATTTTGAGAATTCGTTACTTTTGGATGAATATGGAAAATAATTGTAGCAAGTATATGCAGAAGCGCCCAAAATGCCAGATACACGGAGATTTGATTCGAATTCCTCCACATGAGCTTTATGTGATGAGTTTATATTGGCCTTTTATAGCTCGGGGTATGGATGTTATCGGACCAATAGACTATCAGAGTCAAATGGGCATAGATTCATTTTGGTTGCTATCCATTACTTCACTAAGTGGGTCGAAGCTGCTTCATATAGAGTCGTTACCAAGAAGGTGGTTGCAGATTTTATCATGAAGAACTTGATTTTCCGATTTGGAGTGCTAAAATCAATCATTACTAATAATGGGGCTAACTTGAACAGTCACTTGATGAATGAGATTTGTGATCAGTTTAAGATTGTTCATCACAACTCAACCGCATATCATACACAGATGAATAAGTTGTGAAGGCTTCCAATAAAAATATCAAGAAGATCTTGAGAAAAATGGTTGAAAATAATAGATCATGGCACGACATGTTACCCAACACTTTACTAGGGTATTGCACAATAGTTCGAACTTCAACTGGGGAAACTCCTTATCTACTTGTTTATGGGAATGAAGCTGTGATACCTACCTAGGTTGAAATATCTTTTTTAAGAATTATTCAAGAAGCCAAATTAAGTAACGAATAATGGAATCACGCTCGCATTGAACAAATCATATTGATTGATGAGAAGATAATTGTTGCCGTGTGTCATGGCCAGTTGTACCAACACGGGATGATCTGTGCCTTCAATAAGAAAGTAAGAGGTCAAACATTTGAAGTTGGTAAATTGATTCTCAAATGCATATTTCCTCATCAAGAAGGGTACAAAGGCAAGTTTGCTTCGAATTGGTAAGTGTTGTACATTGTTCGCAAGGTACTATTTGGAGGAGCTCTGATACTATCTGAGATGGATGGTCAAGAGGTGACCAACCAATCAATTCTGATGCGATAAAGAGATACTATGTTAGAAGAATATTTTTCAATTTTGTTTCCTTTGTTTATTTGTAATTGCCTTTATGATAGTATTTGTTTTATGGTTTATAATTTCCTAGAATCCCTTTCCAATTATGTATGAACTATATTTGTCCTGAATTCCCAAAAAAGGGATACATAGGCGGCTTATGTTGGCTTGGGTCAACCCCTTAGGAGAATTTATTCTTTCCTTTTATGTATGAACTACGTGATGACCTGAATTCCCAAGAAAGAAATACGTAGGCAACCTATGTCGGCTTTGGTCAATCCATTAGATTTTTTTTATATATATCCTTAGCATAGTCTTGAACTACGTTTGACCTGATTCTTGCTTTAACGGGATACGTAGTTGCCCCAATGACTCAGTCATATAACTCTAGGAAATGAAAACTGGGGCAAAATTTTTGAGAAGGAATCTCAAAAATTTACGAGAGGAAGATCATCATCCAACAAAAAGAACGAAGACCAAGAAAGACTTCGGATCCTCTCGAGCTAAGATCATCTCAAACAAAATTAAATTGGGAAGGGAATTTTGAGGAGGTCCTCAAAATTTCCACTAAACACTGGAATATATTTCGAATCCCCCGGCACCAGAGGTTAAAGGCAAGTTTTGGATATCACTAGCTGCGACAAAGTCTAAGTAGGCTAAATATCTGGCTATGACATAACTTTGGATAGAAACCCTCTGTGATTATGATGATTCCCTAGAAATCCTCCGTCAAACATTTAGTAGACACATAGTAGCTAGTAAAAGCGACTATGTGTCTACTAAATATTTACCTTGATCGCAGGTACAGTCAAACAAAACATCCCTATAAGGCCATAATAAAAGAATTGCTCAAGAGAAGGAAGAGAAAAAAAGGGCCATCCCCATATTCTCTATGAGGTGACATAAATGGTACATGTATAAAGCAAAAAAGCAGTCAAATGGAATCAGGTGAAGATGTTTTCATTGCCAAGAGGGCCATTGCATATCATTTCATCGCCAAGAGGGTCATTGCATTTAATATGTGTTGACACTCGAGATAACATACACTGGTTTCGAGGATATCATTAACAATTAATATCTGATGACATGCAAGATAGCATATGCCAGCATCGAGGATATCATCAACATTTAATATCTAATGACACATGAGATAACATATGTTGGAGTCTAGGATATCACCAACTTTTAATATTTGATAACATGCGAGATAGCATACGCTGGTATCAAAGATATAATCAGCATTTAATATCTTATGACATGCGAGATATCATACACTGGTGTCTAGGATATCATCAACATTTAATATCTGATGACACACTAGATAGCATACGCTAACATTGAGGATATCATCAACACTTAATATCTGATGACACACGAGATAGCATACACTGGTGTTGAGGATATCATCAATATTTAATATTTGATAACACATGCGATAGTATACACTGGCATCAAGGATATCATCAGCATTTAATATCTAATGACACGCGAGATAGGTAGGCCAAATATCTGGCTATGACAAAACTTTGGATAGAAACCCTCTATGATCATGATGATTCCCTAGAAATCCTCCGTCAAACATCATATATAGTCAAGACTAAGAGGAAGTCGTTCATTGATCTAGTACATGACATGACTGGCAGAGATATTCTAAAGCTTTTACAGAATTTTTTGAAACTATTTTCAAAAAATTAAGACTATTTCAAAACTATATACAAATATTTTTACTTAGTGATTGCCTAGGCATCTACTGGAACGAGGAGTCAGGGTGGAAGTCCCAACTTGACGAAGCACCCGAAAGATGGTGAGAAGCAAACCGAGTATCGAAGGAGGTAAACACAGAGTAGTTTCACTCAAAACTAATCATTTTTCTGTGGATGAAGGGATCAATACACTTGAGAATCTTTTTCAAAAATCCCCAAGTGAGTTGGGAGCCACACCAAAGTATATAATGCTCAAGAACTGTATTTTTGGGTATCCCCAAAGACGGGTTTGATACCCATTTATCAAAGATCTTTTGAATCGTCTATCTCATTTCATAAACCATGAAAAACAAATAAAGGCGCCTTATCTTCTTTATAAATATTGTATTTAGAACTGTTCTAAAAAATAGTAGATAGCAAAAGCGACTATGTGTCTACTAAATATTTACCTTGATCGCAGGTACAGTTAAAGAAGACAGCCCTATAAGGCCATAATAAAAGGATTGCTCAAGAGAAGGAAGAGAAAAAAGGGCCATCCTCATATTCTCTATGAGGTGACATAAATGGTACATGTATAAAGCAAAAAATCAGTCAAATGGAATCAGGTGAAGATGTTTTCATTGACAAGAGGGCAATTACATATCATTTCATTGACAAGAGGGCAATTACATATCATTTCATCGCCAAGAGGGCCATTGCATTTAATATGTGTTGACACTCGAGATAACATACACTGGCGTCGAGGATATCATCAATATTTAATATCTGATGATACGTAAGATAGCATACGCTGGCGTCGAGGATATCATCAACATTTAATATCTATTGACACATGAGATAACATATGTTGGAGTCGAGGATATCACCAACATTTAATATCTGATGACATGTGAGATAATATATGCTGGCATCGAGGATATAATCAGCATTTAATATCTTATGACATGCGAGCTAGCATACACTGGTGTCTAGGATATCATCAATATATAATATCTGATGACACACTAGATAGCATATGCTAACATCAAGGATATCATCAATACTTAATATATGATGACACACGAGATAGCATACAATGGAGTCGAGGATATCATCAATATTTAATATTTGATAACACACGAGATAGTATACACTGGTGTCAAGGATATCATCAGCATTCAATATCTAATGACACGCGAGATAGGTAGGCTAAATATCTGGCTGTGACAAAAATTTGGATAGAAACTCTCTGTGATCATGATGATTCCCTAGAAATCCTCCGTCAAACATCATATATAGTCAGAACCAAGAGGAAGAAGACGTTCATTAATCTAGTACATGACATGACTGACAGAAATATTCTAAAGCTTTTACAAATTTTTTGAAACTAGTTTCAAAAAATTAAGACTATTTCAAAACTATATACAAATATTTTTACTTAGTGATTGCCTAGGCATCTATTGGAATGGGGAGTCAGGGTGGAAGTCCCAACTTGACGGAGCACCTGAAAGATAGATAAAAGCAAACTGAGGATCGAAGGAGGTAAACACAGAGTAGTTTTACTCAAAACTAATCATTTTTCTATGGATGAAGGGATCAATACATATGAGAATCTTTTTCAAAAGTCCCCAAGTGAGTTGGGAGCCACACCAAAGCATATAATGCTCAAGAATGGTATTCTTGGGTAGCCTCAAAGACGGGTTTGATACCCATTTATCAAAGATCTTTTGACTCATCTATCTCATTTCATAAAACCATGAAAGACAACCAAAGGCTCCTTATCTTCTGTATAAATATTGTATTTAGAACTGTTCTAAAAATTAGGAGCTAGCAAAAGCGACTATGTGTCTACTAAATATTTACCTTTATCATAGGTACGGTCAAAGAAGACGGCCCTATAAGGCCATAATAAAAGGATTACTCAAGAGAAGGAAGAGAAAAAAGGGCCATCCTCATATTCTCTATGAGGTGACATAAATGGTACATGTATAAAGCAAAAACACAGTCAAATGGAATCAGGTGAAGATGTTTTCATTGTCAAGAGGGCCATTGCATATCATTTCATCGCCAAGAGGGCTATTGCATTTAATATGTGTTGACACTCGAGATAACATACACCAACGTCGAGGATATCATCAATATTTAATATTTGATGACACATAAGATAGCATAGGCCGGTGTCGAGGATATCATCAACATTTAATATCTAACAAAACATGAGATAACATATGCTGGAGTCGAGGATATCACCAATATTTAATATCTGATGACATGCGAGATAAAATATGCTAGCATCGAGGATATAATTAGCATTTAATATTTTATGACATACGAGATAGCATACACATGCGAGATATCATACACTTAGTCACCTCGAGATACAAGAACATGCATGGAGGACCCGTTTTAAGCATAATTTAAAGCAATCTTGCGTGTGGAAAATTGATTGGAGCATTTAAGGATGAGGACTCATGGTTTTGGACCTTAATTAAGGGCATTTTGGACATTACACATGGTGTATTTACACACCATGGCAGCCCCTATCATTAAGGGCAAAGTGGTCTTTTTATCTTTATTTGTAATATATTATAAATAGGCCCCCTCAGTCTTATTTTCACTAGATTTGGAATGATGAAGAATTGAAAGACATATTTTCTCTCTTTTGAGAGTGTAACACCCTTAGTTGTAGGTCTTGGAAAAGTCATCCTTAACATAGGGCTTGGAAAAACCAATATTGATCTTTGCTTAGAAACGGTAGATCTTGAGGTGAGTTCATTTCCTTGGTGGTCACCGTAAGAGTGTGGTTTTGATTATTACATTCATTAGGGGTTAGTGTTGAAATACACTTGGTTCTTAATCTTGTAATAATCTTGGTCTCACTATCTATCTTTATTTTCTTGCAAATCATGTATGTGTTGTGTAGTGGACTGTTTTGGGGTCTTCGTTGAATCCAAAACTTGTATTATTGTTGTTCATCTTGTTCATCACGTTTTGTATCTGTTTTGGTGTTAAAATATACTCTTGTATCTTGTATTCTTGTTGTTGGTAGAAAATTCGAGTGTGGTCTCCATCTTGGTCCTCGAATCCTTAAGATTAGTGGACTGTTTTGGAGTTATTTTATGTTTCGTTGTTTTTCCCGTATCATTTGGTATCAGAGCATGACTTGATTTTGTTCCCACAAGATCAATCTTGGGCTTGAGACCTTGAAAACTACAAAAAAAAAAACTGAAATCTGAAAATTCCAGAAACAGTCAAATCTGCCACCTTTGTGTTCTTGGCCAAAAATTGCGTTCTTGTTGTGTCTTGGATGAGATTTGTTTGTTGTATGTCTAGATCTAGTAGTGTTGTTGTTTGTTTTGTTGTTTTTAGTGTTAGTTTTCTTGTCCACTAACACTTTGAGTCTAGATCTAAACTTGAGCTTGAACTTGTTGAATTTGTAGTTGTCTTGGCCAAGTGTTGGAGATATTGTTATTGTGGATTGGAGTTGTCTGTGTGAAAAATTATTGGTGTTCTTGAAGATTATTGTTGTAGTTCTTGTTGTTGTTGTTGTTGTTCTTGATGTTCATCACCACCTTCATATATTGTTGAAGATAAAGTTAATGCTAAATCCAAAAAGTTGAAGGAAAAGGGTGTATTATTTGTTAGTCTTGAAAGACACTACAACCAACAAGGACCTATCAATCAAGTCTCAACCACTTTTCAACACTTTTCCATGATTTAAGGATCCATGTTTTAAGGAGAAGTACAAGAAAAAAGTCAAGTCTTGAAAATTGAAAAAGGCTCCAAGACTTATTTTCCCTCCTAAAACAAATTCCACCAATCTAAATAAATTATTTTTTTTGACCAAGACTTGAACATTTGAGAATAACCACTTGATAAAATCAAACTAATACGTGGATGCCATGTCATCACTGCTACTGTTTACACAATATTTCCGAGCTCAAAATTTTTGATTCTTAGTTTCATCTTATTGTTTCATTAGTTTCATGTCTTGATTCTAGAATTAATTAACAACTAGTAATCACCTACTTAGTTGTAGATTAATTATTGAATCTGTTTCTTCATGTCTTCGTTATTTGTGTGCTTTTCTCATTTTAAACTCGTAGTAACTTCTTTGTTTCAAGTTCGTAAGTAAATTTTACTTTTGTGTCTTGAGTCGATCAAACAAGAATCTATTCCGGCCACCAAGTAGAGTTGACATCCTATTGACTACCGGAGTCTAAGAAACTTTCAATATTTTCCGCTCCAATTGTGAGAATCACAAAGGTGAGTGAATACAAATGTTAGTGAGAAGTTTTTACTACTAATCTTGTTTGTTCATTTTGTAGGTTTAAAAGGTGATATAAGGGGAATATGTCTTCGATAGCCGGGGATTATTATGACTACAACATGGGAGACTATGATTGTAGTGAGGGGTTTTATGGCTACAAAGTTGAGGGAGATTGCGGAGGCTATGAAAATAGCCATGATCGAAACTTGGGCAGATTTGAAAGTTACTGTTTTAAGGGAGAAAATGAGGTGAATGAAGTTCTTAGTGCTTATGGTAACTTTGGAGATGATGTAGGACCTCGTGATGGATCTTATGATGATGTTGGGGCATGTGAGGAGTCTTACACTTCTTACTCCGAACCTAGATTTGGTGTTAGGTATAACCGTTTTGTTCGCAAAGCTTATGAGAGCTATGATGAGAGTACACGTGAGGAGTATGAAGATCCATATTCTCCACCTTATAGTACTTCTTATCAAAGTCAATATAGTGTGAATGGTTATACTATCGAAGGTTGTCCAATGAGAAGAAGAGGGTATGCATCTCCAAAACCAAGGGGTACTCGTATGCCTTACAATGTTGATCCAAGAAGGAGTGTACACTCCGGAAAGGTGACCATGTGTGGGATACTGGGCTTCCTCGTTGTGCTAAATGATAGGTACTATAGAAGCTACATCGTTCCATCCATGGTTGACTACTTGGGGTTGTTTCGTGAGCCTTTACTTGTTCCATACTTCTTGGACGGGTTTAAGGTTACCGAGAAGGTAAAGGTTTTCTTCTCCCAATTTGAATACCATGAGGAGGTGTGGTGAGATATTATTCTATTGACATACGGTCATGTATGCCTAGGTGCCAATTGGTTTGCACAACATAGAGTTCCAAGCGTGCAAAATTGGCCAAATATTATAAGAGACCAATGGGGGAATCGCCTCATGACTTATGCTGCCCAAGCCACGAAGAGAAATTCCTACCTACTCCAATGCAAATTATTATGAGAGACAAAAGATTGAGAGGAGTAAGGGAGTGCAGGGTGGTAATCCGAGAGTGGAAAAAAGAGAGGTTGTGTGGAGCAAAGTGAGAGGATTACCACCAAACCATGCTAACATTTGTTGTCTTTCTATTTCTAAGGACATTTGTGTAGGTACCAACATGGAAAGCGAAGAAGAACAATGCCAAAAGGAAGTTGCTGCCCAAACTTTTGGAGGACCTTCACACGATGACAAAGAAGAATCTACTCAAGGACTTCAAGGTAAAATGGAAAACTCTTACACTTTTGTACATGTGAATGATAATTGTGTGGCTAATAGCCCACTGAGTGTGAGTTGTAGCTTGCCTATATGTGAGTGTATTGTTTCTTTGCCACTTGATGATGATGTACATGTTGTGAGTATGGATACACTAGTTGATCCTATTAATGACCGAATAGACTTTTCTTGTAAGATCGATTTATGTCCACCTAGTGTTGAAAACATTATGTTGAATGAAAGTACATTATCTTCTAAAATTTGTGTTGATCAACTTATGTGTGAAAATTACCCACCACTTAAGGATGTGTATGATGTAATTAATGAACCTCAAGTATAAGATGATGTTGAAAATGTTGATCAAAGTGAGAATGAACCCGAGAGCTCTTCTTGGGGTAATGTTGTGTTTTAAACATCCTTGAAACTTGATATTGATCATTTCGAGAGTGAGGAACTTTCTTGTTCCAAATCTGTCCATGAGGTAGATCACACTCTTTTTATGTATAATGTTTTGTTTGAAGGTGATTTAAACACTCCTAATGAACCTAGTGGTGAAAATGATGGTATAGCTTGCCTTAGAAGCTATAGCCTATATGCTAACCCACTATGGTGTGACAACATTCCTCCTAAAGAGGGAAATCTCATCTTGGAAGATGAGAGTACTCTTAAGGGTAAGGAATGGGTAGTTGCGGAAGCTACTTCTTCTTCTACTTTGTGTGATTTCATTGTTGAGAGTACTCATGGTGATTATTGGGAAACTAGTAGTGAGTACACACATGAGAGCACTTTAGTAGAAGTCGATTTGAGTGATACCTTTCTCTACTCTCTATTTTCTTTGGATGATATGTATGTTATTGTAGAGAGTATGTCATTTAGTTTGGGTGTAGACCACGGGAAAGGGAAGTGTTGTCGAGACCCGTTTCTATGGCCACTTTTCCCATTTGACCCCGGTGCCAAATTTAGAAATGGTGATGTTGGTGCACCAAACTTGCTTCTTGGTCTACATGACAAGCAACGTGTCACTCTTGAGGTATCCTATAACCAAATCCTTTGTACATCTTTTATTGAGTTTTTAATATTCCTTTCAAAGGATTCTTGGTTATATTGCTAATATGTGCAACCTTGGCATGCTGAGATGATTTGTTATGCTAACCCTAACCCACATGCCATGAGGAGTTTGTATTTGTTTATCCTCTTTTCAGTTTTGCAAGGTTTGGATTCGAGGTCGAATCCTTTTCAAGAAAGGGAGGATGATACGAGACAAATGGCCATCTTATCTTTTGATGATATTTTTTTAGGCCAACACATAGAGGCTCAAGACTTGGTCACCTCGAGAATACAAGAACATGCATGAAGGACCCATTTTGAGCATAACTTAAAGCAATCTCGCATGTGGAAGATTGCTTAGAGCATTTAAGGTTGAGGACTCATGGTTTTGGATCTTAATTACGGGCATTTTGGACATTACACATGGTGTATTTACACACCATGGCCGCCCCTCTCATTGAGGATATCATTAGCATTTAATACCCGTTGACACGCAAGATAAAATACGTTAGCATCTAGGATATCATTAACATGTAATATTCGTTGACATGTAAGATAGAATACACTGGCTCGAGGATATCATCAGTATTTAATATCTGTTGACACACTAGATAAAATATGATGGCATCGAGGATATCATCAATATTTAATATCTATTGACACGCAAGATAGAATATGTTGGCATCGAGGATATCTTAGTATTTAATATCTATTGACACATGAAGATATAATACTCTGGCGTCGAGGATATCTCATTATGAATTATTATCTGAATGCATCAAAAGCATATGATTCGAAGGAATGTCTTTAAGTCTCTATTTGAAGACAGATGACATATGAGATTTTTTAGAAATCGACAATTTGAGGGTCATCTATGAGTCATTTTATTTGAAATAGGATAGTGTGCAAGATTACTTATGATTTGATAGTTAGTATTTCATCTACAAGATGCAACAACATCCTAACTAGATAGTGTGCAAGGTTACCCAAAGATTGATAGTTTGCAGGCTATCCATAAGTCGCATCTAGATCCTTATCGGAGAATATGCGAGGTTATAAAATTAACATCTAAAGGTTCTCTATAAGATGTGTCATATCCAAGATCGATTATGTGCAGGATTACCCAAATACTAGCAATTTAAAAAATATCTAAATTTCATATTGTATCCAAGGTGGAATGATGTGCGTGAATACCTGAGAACTAGCGATTGGAGGGATATTTGTTAGCCATCTTTTATCCAAGGTCGGATAATGTGTCAAATTACCTAAAAGCTGGCAATTCAAAGGATATCTGTAAGTTGCCTCATATCCAACATCAAAAAATACGCAAGATTATTCAAAGAATGTCAATTCAAGAAAAATCTATAAGTCATATCGATACAAAAGTTGCACAAGACTTACCCGAGGTAACATAAAAAAAATCATTGTCAATAACCGGAGAGGTTATCATTCCATATACAATAAGCATTGTAGGTGACCAAAAGGGTTGCTACATCATTATAAGATTACACGGTCGAAGGGATCATTCTACATAAAATATCATCGGTGTCCAAAATAGCCACCCCATTTGAAAGACATATTCAATCAATAAATGAGATAATTATTCCACAACCAAGAGAGTTATTATGTCTGTTATTGCAAGTTATTTCCTTATGGATAGATACATGAGAGGATAACTTCGCTTTTTAGGCAACAAATCACGTGGAGATATGGCAAAATCTGTACACCTCTTTTGTGAATTATGTTTAACACTAAAGAGTTTTGTTTGAGACATTGTCGAGAGAATCTGAGAGGATGAAAATATCAAAACAAAATCACATGTGCGGACGCCTCCAAAAAGGATGCTTCATAATATGGAGCTCTTTCTTAGAAATAAAATGGGACATAGTTTAGAGAGGGACGTCAAACTCTTTGAACGCGAGATAAAAGATTATAGCCACTATCATCTAACCACACCTCTATTAGAAGGCATGTGGGTATTCTGGGATATTCTGATTTTGGCTTTACTTTTGGTATATTTCTAAACGCATGCCGAGGCTAACCTTCTCTATCCTTCAAATCTGAGTGATAGGACACCTAGAGCTGTCGAAATTATTATTGGGAAAATTCTTACCTATGGATGTGAAGAGCTCCACATTCATCGTTAAGAGGTTACAATCCTCTTTTTTTGCAACTCAATCAACATATCACTCATCCCGAGCCAAAGACCATAAAAAATAAATGACTATCTGTTCTATTGATCTAGTCAAACTACAAGCAATATGATTCCTTGAGCCTCGGGGATATGTAGACTGGGCTCTTTGTTAAAAATTTGGCTGCATTCCAATCTTTTCTTATGCTGACTAAACATTCTGGCCATGTAAGTTCACTATTTTGGCTGTGGTGTATTCAAGAATGTGTGACATTCATATTGTTTTTTCTTATAAAAAAATTGTTGTGGCTGTTATCGCAAATTATGGTCATGTTATTAATTTTAGCATTATTGTCATTTTCTTTCAATTTCAAAAACTTCCATGTTAGCCTATCATGCTGCCAGTAGTTCCCTTTGAGTTAAATATTATTTGTTATAGTTGACTTACTCTTTCCATATCAACAAAATGTATGATGGACTTAGTTTTATGGCTGAATTCTTTGTCAAGTTTCAACCCTTTTATTTCAGTCTTGATAGCTATTTGGACTGTTCTTCTTGCTTTGAACATGTTAAGAGCTTTTCCCAATTTCTCTTGGTTGGCAACATTGATGAGAATAGTGGAGTAAGTTCATGAATAAATGGTATTTCATCTGGGGATTCCTCTATGATCCTTTTATGCATGAATTTCTTCGTGAATTAGTCGGGAGAGGGGTAGGGTGGTCAACATCGACAAAAACCAATGCATATTTTATTTAAGACCAAATATTTATTTCTAGTTGAATTCATCTAGAATGCGAACAACATGTTGCCTTTAAGGATGTCCAACTTTTCCTTCTCGTTTACTGGATTATCGCTGATGATTCTCATTTGCATTAAAATTTCATCTTTAGCCTTCATTGATTTACCTAATTTCCTCATTCATTTTTTTAAGATGATTATATTATTCTCCCTTTTTCCATTTTCCCCATCTTAGCATTCTTTTGAAGGTTTCTTCACTACATTAATATGTCTAGGAAATTTCGACTTAAATTTTTGTTTGGCTTTCTTTGCTTGTCTCTATTTTGGTTAAATCATATTCCTGAATCTACTTATCTTGACAAAGAGAGGGAAATATTAGTTCAAGGTTGTGAGTGTGATTTGATTATTTACCGTTTGTTTCTCTTTAAGTTTATCTTACTTGCATGATTGACTCAGAAGCCTGAACTTCAAGATTCCCTTTAACATTACTATAAAATATTTACTATTTCTTTCCTTAGGTTAGTTTTGAGTCTAAACATTACCTGTGTCCTCTTTAATAGCAAGTATCTTCATTTTGTGCCTTCTTTCAACTTTTGAGTTCAATAGAGTTTTTAGGTCATTTGTCTTGCTTAATGAGGCTATGTACCTGCTCCGTTATCTTGTGGTTAACTTGGTGTAATTCCATCCATAAACTTACTTGTTCTGTTTAGAAGGTCTGGCTTTCATTAATTTCCTTTGAGTTCAAATTCTAACGGGTTGTACCCCATGTAGCTTAAAGAATCAAAGTGTTCCCTTAAAATAATTTAATATTATGTTTTTGTTGTATTTCTATCTAGATGGAGTTCTAGCTTGGTTTACTTATGATTAATCATAGACAGAATAAAAAATTGTTTTCTTTTGCTTGATTTGTATCAAATTAATGATCTGAGTATCAATTAAACTCCAATCCTTCTCTTAACCATATATATATATATATATGGTTTACTTATGATTAATCATAGCCAGAATAAAAAATTGTTTTCTTTTGCTTGATTTGTATCAAATCAATGATCTGAGTATCAATTAAACTCCAATCCTTCTCTTTTTCTTTTTGTATGTAAACTATTTTGGAGTCCACGATGGACCATTGCATTTTTGAAGGGGCCATTAAGGTCCATCTCCTCAAAGTTTAAGTTCAAAGTCAATCGCGTGCGAGTGCAGGAGGATAGAAAAAGAAGAATGGGTGAAAGTCCATTGATGAAGATACTATGAAGACTTGAAAAAGTCTTGATTTTATTATTTTCTTATTTTCATTTATTCCTTTATTTATTCATTCATTCATTTGGGCGTCCAATTCAAAGTTGTAAATTAATACACGTGAAGCAAATTTTGAGCCAAAGGGTTGGAAAAGATAGTTTAGGGCAGGTTATGTGCCAAAAGTACAATATTTAGACTAAGACAGGTGATGATGGGCCAAAAGCCCAAATGAATAGTTTAGGACAGGTGTAGGTGGGCCAAAATCTCAATTAGATCAGGACTAGGTTGACGGATTTAGGCTTATGAGCCTAAGTCTTCAAATTATCCTCTTTCCCTTTTACGTGCTATTTGATTTTAGCTTTCTAAGAACTAGTTAAATTCCTCACTAAGTTGCTCATTTATTTTGCGCAAAATTTTCCCTAGTAAATGCTTTACAATAATAAAGTTAGTCAAACGAGTTATTTTTAAATAGTCTGGATAATCGGAAGTTGATGGATACTCTTGGTGCCTTAACAACCTTCTGAGAGTATTAATAGGAACTGCTTACTCAGAATCTTTAAACTTGAATGATTTTTCTGTTTTGGATCATTTAAGTAATTTTAAAGATTTTGTTAATTTTCTTAAATAAATTAAGTGGCGACTCTATTCTCGAGTTTAAAAACTTTTTTGAAAGTATTTGAACTTGTGAAAAACTCGAAAGTCATTTCTCTGTAAAACAGTTTTGATCTCATACATCAGGTTGTTCATCAGTTGTAATTGGTTATTTTGGTTGTAACAGATGAATCATCTATTCCAACTGATGGGTTATCTGTTGGAATATTTTTTTTGTAATCTAGCATATTAAAATTTATTTAAATTTATCTTACCTTTTTAAAAAGTTATGCAGACATCCATTGTAATGTGTTTTTTATTTTTCTATTGTTTGTAGGTAAAACTTGTCTCCCAAAAGAAAAGAAAGTGAAAGTGGATCAATTTCTGACCACCTAACAAAAAGGACTAAGAGTATAGAAGGATTCAGAGAAGCTTCCTGAACAATCTCATTTGGAGAAAAGCGAAGCTGATGAAACAAAAATGATGTTGAGAGAGGTGGATAAGGGTCTATAGAGGGCGATTAGGAAAATAAAAGCGAGGAGGAGGAAGAAGAAGATAAAGAAGAGGAGCAAGTAGAAAGTGAGAAAAAGGATGATGATCAAAATTATAATAATGCATTATCAATGGACGTGAATTAAGAACGAAATCGCAACATGATTCTGTCAAAACTATTATTATTGACAGGTTTCAAGTTAAGATCCTACAGATTTAACTGGTTATTTCATACTTAAATCTCAGTTGGGGAAACATGTTGATAATTTTAGGAAAATAATGGAGGAAAAATAGATGAACTTTTTAAGAAGAGCTGCTTTGGACACTTTCTAGAGCTGCCTGAGGAAAATAATGCCCGTTTCTAAATGTACATGGTATATGGCCTACTCAAGAGCAGGATAAAGTATGTGGGTGATGATAAATATTCAAAGGAGGAGGACCAAAAGATGAATGAAATCTGGATCAACTACTGTGGCATTGTGGTTCGTTTTGGCATGAAAGAGTTTTTCATAGTGACAGACTTGAAATACGATCATTCAAAAGAATCACTCATCAAAGAAACACCCCGCAAAAAGTATAAGGAAATGAGGACAGTCAAACCACCATCATCAAATAAAGGGAAGACATTGTCCAAGAGACCACCCACTAAAATCAACAAATGCAAGGAAAAATAGATGTGCTGTTGGACATTGTTGGACGTGGCTACAGAGCCATGATGTTGAAAGAAAATCTTAAAAATAAAACCATACCAAAGAAGTACAAGGAGAAATTGTGCTTAGTTTGGTTTGCCCATTCCGTTATATTGGCAAGAGACGTATACAAAGTCATAGAAGATGATTTGTAGGAGCTTGCTGAGGATTTTGAGAAATTCAACAATTTTTCCTAGGGATATGACAGCTAAAAGTTGACTGTCAAATATTTATTGACAAAGTTATACCCAAAGATGATAACATTATATGGCTTTTCTTGGACTTTCATGGTAAATTTAATCACTATTTGTTTACTCTTCCATTAATTTATATTGAATAATTATTATGACTTTTTTTGCTTTCTTCCTATTTACATTTTTAGGCTTGGACATTTGAAACCATCCCTCCTCTTCGAAAACAGGTCAAGGATTACCTGGATGAGGTTTTTCCTCTAAGGATCCTTAGGTAGTTGGCTGCAAAGAGCAACATAAGAATTAAGAAGGTTCATCTCTTTAACCCTCCGGAGGATGCACTAAGTCTTCTTTCAAGTAAAATAATTTGACTCAAAGAAAGATAACAAAACAGATAGGCCATCTATTGCAATAGATGAGTCATCTATTGCAATAGATTACCCATCTACTGTAATTGGTGTAACAGATGGGTAATCTATTGCGACAGATAATTCATATTTCGCAACAGATTACCTATCTGTTACTTTGGTTCTCTGAACCCAACTCAACAGATTACCCATCTACTACAGATTATACAACAGTTGGTTAATCTGTAGCCACATATGAATCATCTATTGCGATAGAATGATCATCTGTAGCATAAGTTATCTATGTAAATATGTAACCCAACTAACTACAAATTATTATATGATTTAAATGTATATGTATTTTTTATTGGTTGTGCATCTGTGGATCATGCCTACTGAGCAGGAGTTAGGGATGAATTCTTTTATTACTTTAGATCTTGTTGATATAATAGAAGACCCAACAGTGGAGTTAATAAAGAAAGAACTAGATGGAGTAACCACTATAAGAAGAACAGTTATCCAAGTCCAACCTAATGTTGAGGCTCGTCATGACCAACCTGCTGCAATAAATCTGGGTGCTACTTCTGGGGGAGTTGCTGGTGGATTTGTAGATATTGGTAGCAGCCATGCTGATAATGTTGTTGCTGCCAGTCATGATGATGAGCATGTTGATGCTCCAGAAAAAAATAAATATGTTTGTAAATGCCCCTTACACAGGTCCCTCTCATCCTTACATCGATCCATCCCAACCTAACAATGGTCCATCTCACCCTTCTTCACCCTCATGTTCTTATTGAAAATGCATCGAGTCCATAGAAAAACAGGATAAACTCTTTGAAAAAGTAGAGTCTATCGCTAATGTTGTCGAGGAATTGAAATTCAAGAGGGGTGTCATACCATGTAAGAAGGTGAGGGAGCCATACACTCCTATAGTGGAAGTTAGGAAGAAGAAAAGAGCAATTATACATATACTCTCTAATTTGAAACCAAAAAAATTACAACTTCTCCCTCACCAAAAAATTTTAAAGTTCAGGGGTTATTGAAGAAGGTGGACATATACACAGAACTTGATGCCAAACAGAAGACTGCTCTGTGAAATACCATGAATTCCAAAAAAAAACACCCAAAAGAATTCACCATGAATACCTTCCCCCCCTAAGACTTCAAGAATATGATAGATATGTATCAGTGGTACTTGGACAAGGTAAGTTTACTTTTTCTGACCTAGCCTTTTAATCTACTCCATGAATAAGAATCTACGCAACAGATGTATCATTTGTTACAACAACTGGGTATTCTGGTGCAAGTGGTTGTGGTTCTATTGCAAAAAATTACCCATATATTGCATAAGTTGCATTAGATGGGTAATCTGTGAACAGATTTAGAGAACCCTCTACAACAGATGAGCCATCCGTTGCATATTTCCACTTTGTTTTTCCTTTTTAAAAGTACTAACCTATCTAAAAATTGTCTTTTTATATGAAATTATGTTGATGAAATTCTATGCCTCATGAGGGGCAGGAAATTAGCGTACCCAGATGCTTATGATGCTGCTGATAGGATAATGGACCTCAACTTCTATAATAATTTAAAGGATAGGTACGATGAGCTCATTAAGGTAGCGCCAACTCTCAGTGGCCCGGGATTTGATTCGTTAGTTTATGTTTTCCAGTGGGATGAAGATATAATTAATTATATTAGAGGGAAGAGGCCATATCCACATGGCAGAGCTACATAAGGCAAAAAGAACCTTGTAGTCATGAATGTGGAGGTAAAAAATTTCATGGCTCTTTGATAACTCTCAAGAATGGAATGATGAAGGTTTATGACTGTAACTTAGCCGTCTTTGATGAGGCCATTTTTTTCACCAACATGTAGCCACCGTTGGAGTTGTTCCCAAACTTGTCGAGGCCGAGTAAATTGATGGATAATTTGCCAGAAAAAGTGTTAAAGAAAATATGGGATTTTAAAGGTCAAAACAAGGACATGATCCTTCAAAAAAATAAAATCCCTGCTCCATGTGGGTCGTACACGCGTGCACACATCAAGTGTTTGCTGACCATCACAGAAATGGTCGAGTCAAAGACCTTTCTGTGCGACAACGCTATGGAAAATATGCAAGAGGTTTGGGCTTATGGGGTACTATGTAGATGCTTGGAACCTGTGTATAAAAAAGAAGATGTAGAAACACAAACACCATGACAATTTTTATATTTGATAAAAAATAAATTTTTTATAATGCAATAGATTGTCTATGAGTTGTAACCGATAGTCTATCTGTTCTGACAGATAGTTTATTTGTTGCAATAGGTTGGTCATATGTTGTATTATGTAAGTGTTTATATCTATGTCTATTTGTTGAAACAGGTAGGTAATCCATTGAAAAAAAATCAAAATAGTAGAAAGACCTATTTGATAATTTCCAACAGATGACCTACATGTTGCAACATATGTCTAAATCTGTTTGATAATTTTTAACAGATATGTCATCTGTTCAACAGATACATTATATGTTGCAATATTCGAATCTAGTATTCCATTTCAATTAATAAGTTCAAATCTAAGGATAACATAGACAAAATAAAATAAATCAAAACCTTCAAAAATTACATGAAATAAATCAACAAATAAATGAAATATAAAAAAATTGTTATGGGTATAGATGATCTACTCAACAAATAAATCAATAATTTAAGTTTTGGTGCCAGCAATTCCTAAGGAGAGGTTATTACTTTGACATACTCACATTGAAAAAATCTACTCAATATGGACAAGTTTTTCTTCATTCGGTGCTATGAAATTCGACTTTGGTCGTCGTGGATCTTTGATGTCGCTTATGTACAGTTTCTGAGCTTTCGCTTCTATGTATTTCCATAAAAGAGTAGCATATCTTTTATAGAGTAATCCAACATCAATTTCATCATTTGGTACTTGTAATCCATCGCTTAAATACTCGGTATAAGCAGTAACAAAAAGACGACAATCCCTGTATTTGTAGAAATCAGATAATCCATATCTTGCAATTAATGTAAGTGTTATGAAATTTATGAAATGAAACTAAATCATGATACTTGATTGATACTTATAGGCTACCAATGAGTTGTTGAGAAATTCCTTCAACATATTCTACATCAAATGGATTGCCCATTTTATCCTGGTATGCTTCAATCGTTGACCAATCAGTATGAACCTTTTGGTTTAAAAAACCACTTACATCAAGGTAAGTAGGCAATATTTTGGCCAGATTTTTTTTATCTTAGATGATGGCTGAGAACATCTCCTTCCTGACATCGAGTATGATTCTCTTATAGAACGACGATAGCCATCACCCAATGGAATTAATCACCGAAATTAATTGGGATGTACATTTCATCGACCAAATGCCAAGGTAAAAGAACTGAAATTCTAAAACCTTTGATAATGTTGATTAAGCATTCCTCATTTTGGGAAACTTTCAGCTGTTGTTGACAATACTTATCGTAGGCATTATTGATGTAAACTTTGTACAAATAATTACCTGTCGTGTATTTGTATTATTCGTGTGTTTGAAACTTGTCTTTCTTTCAGAGATAGTAAAAATGACATCGATGTGCTACACATATTATCAAATCAAACATTTCAGATTACGTGACAGTAAAATTAATACATAGTTACAATTAAATAAAGTACTAACAGTAATGTGTATGACATTTAAACCCTATTATTCCGGCAAGTTTGGCGCTGTGACATTAAATAGAACCAATTCTTTATTCTGGGATGTGCAACAACAAAGTTGAACAAATTAGAAACAATACTCGATTCGTTCACTTTGTAGTATTCGTCATTTTGTTTTTTTCATAATTTATATATATTAATGTCATGTTTTTATAGCAAGAACTGTATAATCAATCTTTAAAAATGATTTATGCACCTACCGACATGAAGCTTTAACAACCCATACCATCCATTCTGAATAGTTGTCGATCAACTTTGTTAGTTTTTCTGGAGCCTCATTTGAGATATTGAACCCTTCAAATAGGTAATTCTTTCATTCTTCCACACTGACCTAATTCACTTTTTCTTCATCTTTGGAAGCAGTTGATGGATTATCAACTGCGATATTATGTTGTTTAGTAGTAGTTTATACTGTGACATCCATATGGAAAGATAAAATTATCAATGCTAATCACAAAGATACTAAATCATCTGTCCTAGCAACATATGACTTATCTATTTGGACAAACTAAAACAGTAGGAAGTTTGTCACAACAGATGACCCATCTATTACAGTAGATAGGTCATGTGTTAGTACAAATTAAAATAGTAGGAATACTTGTTTGATTTTCTAAAATAGACGAGATATATGTTGAAACACATAATGTGTCTGATGCAATAGGTTAGTCAACTGTTCCAATAGATATATATAACTATTTGATAATTTTCAGCAGATGTGTCATCTATTGAACAGATATGTAGTCTGCTTATTTGTTGGAACAGATTATATATATTCACCTTCTTCAGCTCATGTTAGTCTCCCACGACCCTTGTACATTGATCAAAAGTGCTAGATAGAGACAGGGGAGTTTCAATTTTGCTTTTTCGATGCTTGATGATGCCTTAGAAATTTATTTCCTCCTTCTCTTAGCCGCCTTAATCTCTAATGGAGTGTATGGATATGAAATCCTATTTGATCAAATAACACCCCTCTTAGATATCAATTCCTTTACAGAAGCAGTTAATGCATTAATAGCATTAATCACTCCATCATGTTTTGCCTTTCAGCCTTGACATTTGCATGGAAAACATTCGCTAGGAGGAGAAAAATCTGTAAAGATAGTATGATAAAAAACATGATAGTTTGTTGTATCAAAAACTTCAAGAGGAGCTTCAGTATCCCCAACAGAAGCATCACTACCACTACCACTACCACCACCAATAGCTCCATCACCACTAACACCATCAGCAACAACAAGCCCACCCTCTAAAGTAGTTTTTCTTGTGATGACTATTGCTCCAAACAATTCTTTTTTTACTCTATCGATGACCTTAGGGTCCAATAAAGTTTGTATAGACCGTAAAGTAAGAAAACATGGCATCTTTAACTCTCAATTGGTAGAAATAAGCCACGGATGTATAATCTAAAATAAATCAGTACATATATTAGAATGATGATTAAATCATTAAAAAATTATTAATTAAAACAAAAATTTAATTAGAATTAGACTTATTTCTTCCTTTGGGGGGCTGAAGTGATCAAGACATTTTGCATTTTTATCGTCTTTGGCCGAAAACCATCTCAGGATTCTTGGACATGAAACTTCTTCCTAGTAGTTCACTTATTGTCTCAAATAAGGAATGACTTCAAATGCCCAAGCCTATAAAATAACATAAACATATGAAAATCATTATTCAATAAAAAGTAAATGAATCATAATAATGGATATATTTTCCATAAAAGTCAATGAAAAGTCGTATAAGTTGACAGTCTTTGACGTTAACAGAGTCAACAAATATTTGATAGTTATTTTAAAGCTTTCATAACCCCAATGATGGCTGTTAAATGCCTCAAAATCCCCGGAGAGCTTTATTAAATCGAGTGGTATGTTGTTGTTAACTTCTCCCCCCCAAAGAATATTATTTACAAACCAAATCAAGCACAATAATTACTTGTGCTTTATTGAAAGTCTTTTACCTTTCAATGCTTCTATCAGATTATTGTTTTTACAACTTGGACCAACAAGGGACACCAATTCATCACCATTACTTGACTTGCCTTTGCCTTTTTTTGGGTGTGTGGGGTGCTTTTTTGGGTTAGAATAGGTATGAGATGAGAAGGAGAGTAACATTTTAGTCTAGTTACTATGGCAAACTCCTTGCAACCAAAGCAAACAGGAATGCCATATAATTTATCCACACCACATCCATCTTATCTTTATTTTCATATATAAACCAATGTTTGAGAAGATCATATACCATTTTCATTTGGAAACAAGAATTGTTGTCCTCCGACAAATTAAGATATTGCCCAAAGCAACTGTCCATGAAATATGCGTCCAATTTTTGTCCTTGAAGTATTTTTCTAAAGGCGTCAAAATATTTCCCCAGATTACTTAAGTAAAAAATCACCAGTTAAATCTGTGGCACTATGTAATACCCCGTACTCCTACCTAGCTTGAAATTATCCCAAAAATGTTAGAAACTTACTTTGAAATATGAATACACTTTTATACATATGAAATATTTAAGATTTACACTTTTTTTGAGTGGTAAATTGAATAGGCTTTCCATCGATACCTATTTCATCAAAATACGATATCGGGGTAGAAAGTTATGGCCAAAATACAGAAAGCAGTCAAAACTGCCTAGGTGCGATGGTGAAGGCCGACGGATCATCACCCAAACCGTCGTAGCGGAGGTAGTAAACCCTTATTCTGCCCAGGTACGACGGTCAGGACCGACGGACCATTGACCCAGCGATGGACTGACGCATCCACCGTAACATATTTCGTTATGTCATTTTTAAAAAGGACTTTTTGGTCTTGTACCACCCTTTCTAATACCTAATAATATCAGATCAAGGCTAATAAGTTCATTATCCATCTACATTATCAAATTAGATTTTTCTCTCAAAGATAATCCCCAAGAACAAGATCCAAATCATTCTTCTAGAAACTAAGAGATTCAAGTTCTTCAAGTCCAAAGACTTCAAGAAACTCACAGTCAAGGTATTTCATGTGCTGATTTATGGTCCCTTTCACTTATGAAGTGCAAGAATCTCTCTTCAAAATACAAGATTTGTGTATTTATGAATATTCATGATTTAAATTAAATTAAAATTCATGCTCATCATGTTGTGGGGTTTTGATTCATGTTTTTAAATTACATGTTCCAATGATTGACCTAGTATATAAAGATTTGCATGATAATCATGATAAACCCTTCAAATTTGTAAATTTATTTATGCAACCATGACAATTAGATGGATTGATGATGGTATAACCAAAGTATGCTCCCCATGTGTTTGATTAAATACCTATGGGAAGGAAAAGTGCCATACTAGTGTGATAATATGAAATCCCCATTCATGTACAAGTTTATGCATGTCAAATATTTGATGAAATGTCTTAGTCAATGAATTATGGATACATGTGTAGCCATTGTGGTTCTTTAGAACTTGTACTTCATGACATCTCCAACTTATTATATATGGATTTTTGATGTTTGTCATGTATTCAAGAAAGTCATGCTTTGTCGGTTTCTGTCCATCGAGTCCTGGGGGTACTTATACCTTAAAAAAATATAGGTGTGTGCCTAGAGCAAGTGTCATGTTTTCACGATATCCTCAATCAAGCCAGGATCCATCGAACTCAGTCAGTCATGTGACTGAGGAAAGAGAAATCCAGTAATCTTTGAAATCTCAGACAGTTATTAGATCTCAGTAGCATTTCATCAGTCTACGAAAATTTTGTTAACTCAGTACAATTAGTTCAGTTAATCATGTTCAGTGTCTATTCATACGGGAGTAGAAATTAGCACCGAGCAAACCCAAGGATGGGAAACCACCTGTTATATGTGGTTGTGATTCTTAGAAGAAATCCTTGCATTCCAGAACTACGTAGCCAGCGTAGGTTGAGACATCATAGCCTATTATATGAGGGTAGATGAGGTGGATTAACCTGTTATATAAGGGTTACCACCATTCTCACTAGAGTTACCTGTTATATAGGGTTACTCATAGATTGTCCTTACCAGTGGCGCAGTATTGACATCTTTTCAATTGGGGTTACAAATTGAACCCCAACTCAGCTATATTGCGTTATTTGGGGCATGTCGATTAGATGACTACTTTCCACAGTTGTAGTTACAGAGTTAGAACTATCAAATACAATTATTCAGTCTTAGTAATAGAACTCAGATAGTTCTACAGAATTTAGGACTGTCAGATACAATCAACTTAGAACAGTATAGAACTCTGCTAGTTCTATAAGAAACTAGACTGTTAGATATAGTCACTCCATATTAGTTATTTCATTTATACATTTATCAGTATCTTATGTTCTCAGTACTCAGGATCAGTAATCATGTTATCACAAACTCAGTTACAATTATTATGTATTCATGTATGCAGTCTCATGTTTATGTTAACCTGTCAGTTAGTATAGTTCATGCATGTGAACCCTTTGAATTCAACCTACCTTACATGCATAATAATACATTTGATCGTACTGATGCATTTGCACTATGGTGTTTTATACCATAGGTTTGGAAGCATGAGCTCCAGAGCATCAGTAGTATTCCTATCTCGGTAGTCAGACTTAGCAGTGAGTCCTCATCCTTCAAGGACATAGCCATTACTTTATTATCTTATTAATTAATTTATTTTAGTAGTCAGAGTTAGTTAGGGACATGTCCCATCAACTTCTTATTTAGAAAGTTTAGACACTTTCGGACTAGCATGTTTAGATAGTTATTTCAGTTATTTTGGTATTAGTATACCCTATATTTAGATGTTATGTTTTATTAGATCATTGAACCTTATGGCCTTTCATCCTTTATTTCTGCATTTATATAGTATATTATACATTGTACCGGTACAAATATCAGTTAGGGGTTAGCTTATGGTCCTTCAAGGTCATGAGCACCGTGTGGCATTCTAATACTAGACTTGGGGCGTTACAAACTTGGTATCAGAGCCAAAGGTTTAATAGAGTCCTAGGAAGTCTGAAAGCCACATCTAGTAGAGTATTATACATGGGTGTATTTCATGCCACATTTATGTGCAGGAGGCTATGAGATGTTTTAGAAACAGTTTCTCATCTTTTAGTATTCATGTCGTGCCAGTGAGCATTATCTCAAGTTAATCTCTCATTCTAATGCTTTTTCTTTTCTGCTTACAGAACATGCCTCCTTAGAAAAGAAATGGAACTCAGTTAGCCCCTCAGCCCGAAGATTCTTTGGGCGAGCATGTCTCTCATGCAGAGTTCAAAGCTGTATTTACTACTCTTCCTCAGTCAGTTACTATTCAGAATGAATGACCAGCTATTATTTCAGCCAATCAAGTAGATAATTCAGCTGCAGCCACAATTTGAGACGTCACCCATCCTTTCTCGGGTCTAAGTCAGATGAGGACCCTCAAGAATTCATTAATCAGGTTTAGAAGGTTACAAAAATCATGGGGGTTACTCCTAGTGAGAGTGATGAGCTAGCTTCATATCAGTTGGTGGACGTTGCTCACACTTGGTTTAAATAGTGGAAGTCAGAAAGGCCTGATGATGTAGGGCCAATTGAGTGGGACGAGTTTCTCACCTTATTCTTTGATAGATTCTTTCCCCAAGAGCTGAGAGAGGTTAAGGTGTTTGAATTTATCAACCTCAGGTAGGGAAACATGACAGTGAAAGAGTGTTCTCTTAAGTTTACTCAATTAGCCAAATATGCCCCTCATGTGGTTGCAGATAGAAGGGCCAAGATGAGTAAGTTTGTTTCTGGGGTGAATGATAGTATAGTCAATGAGTGTAGGTCCATGATGTTGGATAGTGACATGAACATAGACAGGATTATGACCTATGCTCAATGGATAGAAGAGCAAAAGATTAAGATGAGGCAAAAACAGGATAAAAGAGCAAGGACAGGTAGTTTCAACTTTGCTCAGCCCAAATCAAAAGGAGGAAACCGTTCTCAGTTTCATCCTAAGTCATCAGTTCTAGCTCCTTCTTTAGCTAGTTCTCCAGCTCTTAGATTTAGGGATGGTAATAGAGATAGAGCACCAGTATCTAAGTCTCAAGGTAGTGTTAGAAGTGCTTGCACCTATTCTCTTTGCCAGACTTATGGCAAGCACCATCAGAGTATTTGCAGAGCTGGCAGTGGTATTTGTTTTGAATGTGGCAAGCCAGTCCATAGAATCAAAGACTGTCCTTAACGAGGTCCTCAAGGTCAGCAGAACCATTCCTCAGCTCAGTCCAATCGCCCAAACCTGCAGGGTGCCACCTCCAGCGCTACTAGTGGGAAACACCCAAATCAACTTTATGCTCTCTAGTCCTAGCAAGATTAGGAAATTCTCTTGATGTGGTTACTGTTACATTACAGATCTTTCATGTTTATATTTACACGTTTCTATATCTAGGAGCTTCTTTGTCTTTTGTTACTCCTTATATAGCAGGCAATTTTAAAACCAGTCTTGAAATTCTAGAAGAGCCCTTTTTAGTCTTTACCCCAGTGGGTAAAATCATCATATTCCGATAGGTATATAGGAACTGTCCGGTTATGATATTTCAAAAAGTCACTTCAGCAGACTTAGTTGAATTAGAGATGACTGATTTTGATATCATTCTCGACATAGATTGGCTTTATTCCTTTTATGCCATAGTCAACTGTAGAAACAGAATAGTCTATTTCCAGTTTCTGAATGAGCCCATCATAAAGTGGAGGGGTAGTACTTCAACATTCAAAGGTCAGATTATTTCCTACCTTTGGGCACTGAAAATAATATCTAAGGGGTATGTCTATCATCTTGTTCATGTTAAGAACTCTAGCTCTAAAACTCCCAGTAGTGAATGAATATTCAGATGTCTTTCTTGAAGATCTTCTAGGAATTCCTCCCGAAAGGGGAATAGACTTTGGCATTGAACTTCTTCCAGATACTTAGCCTATATCTATTCCGCCATACAAAATCAAACCAGCAGAACTCAGAGAATTGAAAGAGCAGTTGAAGGATCTCTTAGATAAGGGGTTTATCAGGCCAAGTGTATTCCCGTTGGGTGCACCGATTTTATTCGTGCGCAAGAAAGATGACTCTTTCAGAATGTGTATTGATTACCATTAGCTCAATAAAGTTACGGTCAAGAAAAAATATTCCCTCCCTAGAATGAATGACTTGTTTGACCAGCTTCAAGGTGCCATCTATTTCTCTAAGATAGATCTCAAACTCGGCTATCATCAGCTCAGAGTCAGAGAATGTGACATTCTAAAAATAGATTTTCGTACTCGGTATGGTCACTTTAAGTTTCTTGTCATGTCCTTCGGTCTTACTAATGCCCCCGCCGCTTTCAAGGACTTTGTAGAACCGGGTGTTCAAGTACTACTTGGACCTATTCGTCATAGTCTTTATTGATGATATTCTGGTCTATTCCCGCAGTGAGCATGATCATGCTGACCATCTTAGAATCATACTTCAGACTCTCAGAGATCATCAACAATTCGCCAAATTTAGTAAGTGCAAGTTTTGGCTAAGGTCAGTATCATTCCTTGACTGTAGCATTTTTGGTGATGGCATTAGACTAGAACATCAAAAGACCAAAGCGGTAAGAAACTATCCTAGAACTATCTCTCCATCAGACATCAAAAGTTTCTAGGGTTTGGATGGATATTACAGACGGTTTGTTGAGGGATTTTATTTTATTGCATCCCCTATATCCAGATTGACTCAGAAGAAAGTCAAGTTTTAGTGGTCAGATCCTTGTGAGAAGAGTTTTCAGGAGTTGAAGACTCGACTTACCTCAGCTCCAGTCTTAGATCTTCCAGATGGTCTAGATATGTTTGTAGTGTATTGTGATGCATCCAGAGTAGGTTTTGGATTTGTGTCCTCATGCAACATGGTAAGGTCATAGCCTACGCCTCCAGGCAACTTAAACCCCATGAGAAGAATTATCCGACTCATGATCTTGAGTTAGTAGCCATAGTATTTGCCTTACAAATTTGGAGGCATTATCTATACGGAGTTCATGTAGATGAGTACACAGATCATAAGATCCTTCAGTATGTCTTTTCTTAGAAAGATCTCAATCTTTGTTAGAGAAGGTGGTTAGAGCTCTTGAAAGATTATGACATAAGTGTCCTTTATCATTCGGGCAAGTCCAATGTTGTGGTCGACGCTCTCAGTATACTGTCTATGGGTAGTGTTCCTCATGTTGAGGACACTAAGAAAAATCTAGCTCAGGAAATCCATCATCTTGCCAGACTAGGCATTCAGTTAGTCGATTCAGAGGAGGGTGCCATATAGGTTCAAAGTAGTTCAGAATCATCTCTAGTTTTTGAGGTAAAAGAAAAACAAGATAAAAATCCCAGCCTTGTCAAGTTAAAAGATTCATAAAAATCCCAGCCTTGTCAAGTTAAAAGATTCAGTCAAGGATAAAAAAGTAAAGGTTTTCTTCCAAGGGGGAGATGGTGTATTGCATTGTCAAGATCGTCTGTGTGTTCCAGGTGTAGACGACTTAAGGAAACAAATTCTTGTAGAGTTTGTGGCTAAGTACTCTACATGTCAGCAGGTTAAGATAGAGAATCAAAAGCCAGGTGGGTTCATGCAGGAGTTCAGTATTCCTACTTGGAAGTGGGAAGAAGTGAAAATGGACTTCGTGATAGGTTTGCCTCATACCCGTCATCAGCATATTTAGTTTGGGTCATTGCAGACAGGATGACTAAATCAACTTATTTTCTTCCAGTCCATACCTCTTATTCAACCGAAGATTACACCAAACTCTACATCAGAGACTTGGTCAGATTGCACGGAGTTCCATTATCCATTATCTCAGACAGAGGTACCCAGTTCACCTCTCATTTCTGAAAAGCATTACAAAAGGGTCCTGGTACCCAAGTTTATCTCACTATAGCCTTCCATACTTAGACAGATGGTCAAGCAGAAAGGACCATTCAAATGTTAGAAGATATTCTAAGGACGTGTACAATTGATTTCAAGGGTAGCTGGGATGACCACTTGCCCTTGATTGAGTTCACATATAACAATAGCTATCATTCCAGTATTAAGATGGCTCCATTCAAAGATCTCTATGGTAGGAGGTAAAGATCTCTAGTTGGTTGGTTCGGAGTTAGTGTTATAGGTCCTGACTTAGTATTTGATGCCTTAGAGAAAGTCCAGTTGATCAGAGAAAGACTTCAGGCTGCTCAGAGCTGAAAGAAGTCTTATACAGATGTACGTAGAAGGGACCTCGAGTTCGAGTTTGGTGACTATGTCTATCTAAAGATCTCTCCCATGAAGGGAGTGAAGAGATTTGGCAAAAAGGGAAAGCTCAATCTCCGATATGTCGGTCCCTTTAAGATTCTCAGTCAATTTGACAAGGTAGCTTATGAGCTCAAATTGACTTTAGATCTAGCCTCAGTTCATCTAGTCTACTATGTATCTTTGATCAAGAAGTGCATAGGTGACCCAACAATTGTAGTCCCTATTCAGAGCATAGATGTTTAGAACAACGTCTCTTATAAAGAAATTCCAGTTGAAATCTCAGACTATCAAACTGTAGACTAAGGAACAAAGAAGTCCTTCTAGTTAAAGTTCTTTAGTGAAATCAGACCATTGAGGGAGCTACTTGGGAAGCAGAATTATACATACATACCAAGTATCCTCACCTCTTCCCCGCTAACTCAGACCTAGCTCAAGGTAACAGTTCTCCTTAAGCTTTTTCAGTTTCATGTCCAGAATTCCATTATGAACTTGGTATTACAAATGATTGCTATTCAGTCATGCATTCATTAGAGTCATATAATTAAACATCAGACATGCATTCTCATTGTGAGAACCTTAGTTCATCAGAACACTCAGTCATGCATTCATGAATCAGTTATACATGCATCAAATATGCATGTTCGGTATGATATATTCAGTTATCAGTCATGTCAGTCATGAGATCATGTTCCAGCTATTCATGTTTAGTATGCACATCAGTTTATCTTCTTCTCTCTCACTTAGTCTCATTCAATAACACATGTTCTCAAGGGGGAGATATTGTAATACCCCATACTCCTACCTATCTTGAAATCATCCCAAGAATGTTAGAAACTTACTTTGAAAGATAAACCCACTTTTGTACACATGAAATTTTTAAAATTTTCATTTTTTGTTTAGTGGTAAATTAAATAAGCTTTCCATCGATACCCATTTCATCAAAATCCAATATCGGGGTAGAAGGTTATGGCCAAAATACAAAAAGTAGTCAAAATTGCCCAGGTGCGACTGTGCAGGCCGACGGACCATTGAGATAGCGATGGATCATCGCAGCGGAGGCAGTGATACCATATTCTGCCTAAGGGTGATGACTCAGGCTAACGGAATGTCGAGATATCAACGGACCATCGTCCAATCCTTCATAGAAGAGGTAGTGAACCCCTATTCTGCCCAGGTGCGACGGTCAGGACCGATGGACCGTCAACCTAGCCACAGACTGTTGCATATTTTGTTCTGCTATTTTAATTCATTTTTTAAAAAGGGTTTTTGGTATTTTACCACCCTTTCTAATACCTAATAATATCAGATCAAGGCTCATAAGTTCATTATCTATTTACAACATCAAATTAGGGTTTTCTCTCAAAGATAATCCCCAAGAACAAGATCCAAATTATTCTTCAAGAAACTAAGAGATTCAAGTTCTTCAAGTATAAGGACTTCAAGAAACTCACAATCAAGGTATGCCATGTGTTGATTCATGGGTTCTTTTGACCCATGAAGTTCAAGAATAGCTCTTCAAAATCCAAGATTTGTGTATTTATGAATATTCATGATGTAAATTGAATTAAAATTCATGTTCATGGTGTTGTGGGGTTTTGATTCATGTTTTTAAATTACATATTCCAATGATTGACCCTAGTATATGAAGATTTGCATGATAATCATGATAAACCCTTCAAATTTGCAAATTTATTTATGAAACCATGACAATTATATGCATTGATGATGGTATAACCAAAGTATGCTCCCCATGTGTTTGATTAGATGCCTATGTGAAGGAAAAGTGCCATACTATTATGATAATATAAAATCCTCAGTCATGTACAAGTTTATGCATGTCAAATGTTTGATAAAATGTCTTAGTTAGTGAATTATGGATACATGTGTAGCCCTTGTGGTGCTTTAGAACTTGTACTTCATGAAATCTCTAACTTATTATATTATGGATTGTTGATGTCGGTCATGTATTCAAGAAAGTCATGCTTTATCGGTTTCTGTCCATCGAGTCCTGGGGGTACTTGTAACCCAAACAAAATATAGCTGTGTGCCTAGAGTGTCATGTTTTCATGATATCCTCAGTCAAGCCATGATCCATAGAACTCAATCAGTCATGTGACTCAGGAAAGCTCAAAAATCTAGTAATCTTAGAAATCTCAGAAAGTTATCAGATCTCAGTAGCATTCTGTCATTCCACAAAAATTTAGTTAACTCAGTCCAGTCAGTTCAGTTAATCATGTTCAGTATCTATTCAGATGGGAGTAGAAATTATTACCGAGCTAACCCAAGGATGGGAAACTACCTGTTATATGAGGGTATGATTCTTAGAAAAAATCCTTGTATTTCAGAACTACGTAGCCAGTGTAGGTTGAGACATCATAGCCTGTTATATGAGGGTAGATGAGGTGACTTATCCTGTTATATGAGGGTTCCCACCGTTCTCACTAGAGTTAACTGTTATATAGGGTTACTCATAGATTGTCCTTACCAGTGGCGTGGTATTGATACCATTCTAATTGGGGTTATAGATTGAGCCCCAACTCAGCTATATTGCATTATTTGGGGCATGCCGGTTAGATGACTATTTCTCGCAGTTTCAGTTACAAAATTAGGACTTTTAGATAAATCATTCAGTCTCAGTAATAGAACTCAGATAGTTCTATAGAATTTAGGATTGTCAGATACAGTCAACTCAGAATAGTATGGAACTCAGCTAGTTCCATCAGAACCTAGACTGTCAGATACCGTCGCTCCATATTAGTTATTTTAGTTATATAGTTATCAGTATCTCATGTTATCAGTACTCAGGCTCAGTAATCATGTTATCACAAACTTAGTTACAATTATTATGTATTCATACATGTATTCTCACATTTATGTTATCCAGTCAATTAGTATAGTTCATGAATTCGAACCCTTTGCTTTTAGCCTACCTTACATGCGTACCATTATATTCAATCATACTGATGCATTTGTTCTATGGTATTTTATACCATAGGTTCAGAAGCATGAGCTCTAGAGCATCAGTAATATTCCAGTCTCCATAGCTAGAGTTAGCAGTGAGTCCTCATCCTTCGAATACATAACCATTACTTTATTATCTCATTAATTTATTTATTTCAGTAGTTAGAGTTAGTTGGGGACATGTCCTATCAACTCCTTAATCAGACAGTTTAGAGGCTTTCGGACTAGCATATTTAGACAGTTATTTCAGTTATTTTGGTATTGATATACCATATCTTCAGATGTTATGTTTTATCAGTTCCTTGAACCTTATGGCCTTTCAGCCTTTATTTTCACATTTATATAGTATATTACACAGTGTACATGTACATATATCATTCATGAGTTAGCTTATGGCCTTTCGGGGTCATGAGCACCGTGTGGTATTTCGGGTACCAGACTTGGGGCGTTACACACCATCACACTGCATTCTCACTGGATAACTATCAATGCTGAAGGTTTTAATGAACTCTTTAGTGGAAGGGCTATTATCATTTGGATCATCTCCTTTGAAATATTACTCATCCCCATGTTCATTATTTTTTACTTCTGATTGAGATAATATTTGTAAAGTAAGCTCATAGAGTGATGGATATAGCCTAGCTGCTTCACTTGTTCCTTTACATGGACTTGATTCAGTTTCTTTTCTTTTGAGATCCATATTATCTAAAAATAACAGAAAAATAAAAAATATTATAATTGATTAAAGCATTATTAAAAAAAGTATAATAGTAAATCTAACATGTACAACACAGTAAAATAACAGTTCCAACAAATCACATATATATTGCAACTGATGTGTTATCTATTGCAACATATAGCTAACCTATTGCAATAGATGAGTAATCTGTTGTAAATAATAAAACAGGTTTCTATACTATTGTGATTTCTTTCAGCAGATCACTCATCTGTTGAAACAGCTTCCTAGTCTGTGCAATAAATCAACTGTCCATATTACTTAGATTTCTTCTAACAGAAGCGTCATCTATCGCAATAGTTGAATTATCTATTGAGAAGAATCAAAGTCTTGGACATGTCATTCTGTTGGAATAATTTATAGGATTTCAAATAACAAAGTGGTCATCTGTTGCAGCAAATGGTTCAGCTGTTGCACTATATAACTACCTATTGCAACATAAGAGTAATCTATTGTAAAAAATAAAAACAGTTTCTATACTATTGTAATTTCTTTCAATAGATCACTCATCAATTGAAGCAGATGACTGTTCTGTGTAATGGATCAACTGTTAATATTATTTAGATTTATTCTAATAAAAGCATCATTATAATACCCCATAATATTCTAAGCTTAGTTCAGCTCTTAGTTGTATGCTTAGGGGTCCAAGGCTTGAAAATTTCACTAAGTGTTGAGGACTTAGTCAATTTTAAGACCCCTAAACCTTATAGATTTTTATTTTGGTCATCCCGACCCTGAAATGTTGGTTTTTAAGTTGGTTCATGTTTAGGGAGGTTAAAAGTATGTCTCTAGAGAGTTTTGAGACTTTCAAATGAGGTTTGGGACGTGTTTAGATAGATGAAACAGTGAAGCCTCAGGATAGCCCCGCAGAGCGAGGGTGAATCCACAAGTAAGGGGAGTTCACTCTGTGATAGTGGGTTGACCCAAGTAAGGGTCGCGGTGCTATAGTTGCTTGACCCAAGAAAGGGTCACGGCGCGATGGTTGCTTGACCTAAGCAAGGGTCACGGCGCGATGGTTACTTGACCCAAGCAAGGGTTGTGGCGCGCGTAGGGTATCCCGCCTAGCTTCTTGATTTAAGTGCCTAAAGGGCATTTGATTCATTTCTCTCAACCCAATTCATCCTTAACACAATTTGGGATTTCCAAAAGGGAATTATTTGCCCCTTTCACTCCAAATTGCTCTCAAGAAACCCTTTTCTTTTCCTAAGAATAAAACCCAAGCTCTTTCTCAAGAAATTAAGAGTTCAAGATTCTACGTTCAAGAAACCCTCAAGAAATATATAAGGAACTATCATCCATGGGTCTAAACCTGTCTAACGGGCCGGGCCGGTTCAACCCGGAACCGGCCCTCTCAATTTTGTCGGGTTCCGGGCCGGTTACGGGCCGGTTTTGGCCTTAACCGAACCGGGCCGGGCCGGGCCGGGCCGCACAGTAAAAATTTTAAAACCCACCCGAAACCGGCCCACTTAACCCAACCCGCTAAAACCGGGTCAAACCCGGTTAAAAACCGGTCAAATCCGTCAAAAAATTAAATAAAACATCAAAGATACACTATATATACACTCGATATACACTATATACACTTCATATACACTATATATACACTAGATATACACTATATATACCCATGAAGTCATAATTCTTCAAGTTTGAGGTCGTCGTTGGGCTATGGTTCCATTACTTGGTTTCTTATTTCTGCTCTATACATGTATACGTTAAACATACACGTCTATAGAAGATCCATTCACATATATACACTCTATTCTATGTATATGTAATACTTTACTACATTATATATACATTACAATATGTATAGATATACTTATATACTAATTTATAAAACATATACACATATATATGCACCATTCAATATATATTTACTAGTTTAAATAAAATATATATACATGTATACGTTAAACATACACGTCAATAGAAGATCCATTCACATATATACACTCTATTCTATGTATATGTAATACTTTACTACATTATATATACATTACAATATGTATAGATATACTTATATAATAATTTATAAAACATATACACATATATATGCACCATTCAATATATATGTACTAGTTTAAATAAAATATATATACATGTATACGTTAAACATACACGTCTATAGAAGATCCATTCACATATATACACTCTATTCTATGTATATGTAATACTTTACTACATTATATATACATTACAATATGTATAGATATACTTATATACTAATTTATAAAACATATACACATATATATGCACCATTCAATATATATTTACTAGTTTAAATAAAATATATATACAAGTATACGTTAAACATACACGTCTATAGAAGATCCATTCACATATATACACTCTATTCTATGTATATGTAATACTTTACTACATTATATATACATTACAATATGTATAGATATACTTATATACTAATTTATAAAACATATACACATATATATGCACCATTCAATATATATTTACTAGTTTAAATAAAATATATATACATGTATACGTTAAACATACACGTCAATAGAAGATCCATTCACATATATACACTCTATTCTATGTATATGTAATACTTTACTACATTATATATACATTACAATATGTATAGATATACTTATATACTAATTTATAAAACATATACACATATATATGCACCATTCAATATATATGTACTAGTTTAAATAAAATATATATACATGTATACGTTAAACATACACGTCAATAGAAGATCCATTCACATATATACACTCTATTCTATGTATATGTAATACTTTACTACATTATATATACATTACAATATGTATAGATATACTTATATACTAATTTATAAAACATTTACACATATATATGCACCATTCAATATATATTTACTAGTTTAAATAAAATATATATACATGTATACGTTAAACATACACGTCAATAGAAGATCCATTCACATATATACACTCTATTCTATGTATATGTAATACTTTACTACATTATATATACATTACAATATGTATAGATATACTTATATACTAATTTATAAAACATATACACATATATATGCACCATTCAATATATATTTACTAGTTTAAATAAAATATATATACATGTATACGTTAAACATACACGTCAATTGAAGATCCATTCACATATATACACTCTATTCTATGTATATGTAATACTTTACTACATTATATATACATTACAATATGTATAGATATACTTATATACTAATTTATAAAACATATACACATATATATGCACCATTCAATATATATGTACTAGTTTAAATAAAAAATATACACATGTATACATTAAATATACACTTCTATAGAAGATATATAAACATATACATTAAATATACATTAAATATACATGAAATATACATTAAATATACACTTTTTTTTCTGTTGTCGGGCCGGGCTGGGCCGGTTAACCGGCGGGCCTGGACCGGGTTGGTCCGGGCCGGGTTAACCGGGCCCAAATTTTTAAAAAAACCGAACCGGGACCCGGTACCCTAAAGCCCTAGGGCTTTCCGTGCCGGGTCAAACCGGTCCGGTTTGGTGTTATGGGCCGGGTCGGGCCGGGTCGGGCCGGGTCAGCCCGACCCGTTTGACACCCTTACATGGGTCCCTTTCACTCATGGAGCATAAAAACCTCTTCTTTGATTAAAATATGAGTTTTTTCTTCATTATGAAGTTGCATATGTTCAAGATGATTTTAATTCATATTTTTCCTAGTAGTTTGACTCAATTCATGTCCTAGTATGATTCCATAGAAAGTTAGATTATCTTATGTTTAAAGTTTTGATTTCCCATGTCTTATTCAATTGAATTTCATGTCATAATATCAAATTTTGAATTTAACCATGAAGTCATGGCTTTTTCTCATGTTTTAAGACATCCCCACGTTCAAGCCTATCCTTTTACTTAATTAGTGGGGTATTTATGTTTTGGGTCTTTGAACCATGATCCCATACTAAAGTTTTAAGCTTTAATATTGTATTTTATGATCATTCAGTGCTAGCGAGTTATGAACACCCGATACCTATGTGTTTACTTATATTTCAGATCTTTCAAGTAATGATTTTACTTAAATCATGAATATTACCATTTAATCAGTTGTTAAGATCAGGATGAACAATGTTAGTTGTTATGTTTAGTAGATTTGGTTCGGTGCAGTACCGGTGTCAGTTCAGTTGGGAGTAGGACTTAGCACTGAGCGAACCTAGGGGTGGGGGCTAACCTGCCTGTAGAGGGTGTGGCCCTTGGTAGCAATCCCTGAGTTACAGAACTACATAGCCAGCATAGGTCTAAGATGTCTATATGCTAGTTCAGGGTAGAGGGTGACTCCTTAGTCCTTTGGAACACCAGTTTAGTGGATCCATAAAACTAGTGTTAGCACCTGTGGCACAATATTGACATCCTTCCAACTGGGGTTATAGGTTGGACCCCGATTAGCTTAGATTGAGGTAAGTCGGTTACATGCTACCTCCCATAGGTTTAGTCAGTATTCTGTATGCCTTAACTCAGGTTTGTTTGACCAAAGCATATAGATTTTCAGTTATTCAGTTACACAAAATTTGGTTTTTCAGATTATAGATTTTCTTAAAAACATGTTTATGCTTGGTCTTGTATTCTAAGACATTACATGTTTATGAATTCATGCTCAGTTATCTCACGTATTTCAACCAGTCCTCATCTTATATACCAGTAAATTCAAAGTACTGACCACATGCATTTCTTTGCGCTATGTTGTCTTATAAAATAGGTTCAGACTCTTAGTTTTTTGATCGTTCTTAGACAGCTCAACGTTACTCAGTAGTAGTAGTGGTGAGTCCTAATCCATTGGGGACATGATATGTTTTTCTCAATTATTTTAGTATTTCCTTAAGTTCAGTCAGTCCGAGTTAGTTGGGGGTTTATCCCATCAACACTTCATGATGTTTAGAGGCTTTTAGACAATCAGTTAGACAGTTAGTCATTTCTTTCAGTATTATCTGTTGCTTCAGACGAAAAATTTGGTTTTCGGTATTTTATTAGATATTTCAGACATGTTGTCGACACGTATTTCAATATTCAAATTTATAGTACCTTATTAGTTTATTTTTTGTTCATGTGTTATATTACTATTTTACTCAGTGCTCACAGCAGGAACCAACTCATGGGTTATATTATGGTCTCTTGTGGTTGTAAGCACCATTTTCGCGACTAGGGGGTAGCCTCGGGACGTGACAGTTATCTGTCGCAATAGATGAATCATCTGTTGGAAGAATTCAAAGTTTTGGAAATGCCGTCCTGTTGGAATAATTGATAGGATTTTAAACAACATATTGTTCATCTATTGCATCAGATAATTTAGCTATTGCATCATATGGTTCATCTATTGCATCAGATGGTTAATGTGTTGCATCATATGGTTCATCTATTACATCATATGGTTCAGCTGTTTCACCAGATGGTTCATTTGTTGCAGAAAAACAATAGCAAGATTTTTTCAATAGCATAACAACAAATCACCATTTAATATTAAATACATTATTTTTACCAAAAACAACAACAAATCAGCCGAACAACACCAACACAACACAACACAGAATCCAAGAGCATCAACAGTGACCAAAAACACCAAAATTGTTATTTTATTTGTACAAACACAAAGAACAAAAATCAAAATTCAAAAAACTCAACAAACACCTACAAATCGAATCAACAGTTTGATAATAAGAACTACAGTGCCAACAAAAAATCATTTTCACTCCAAAAAGAGAAGAGAAGAATAAAAAATACCAGAAATTAAGCTTTTCTTCAGTCCCTATTTCAAATTTAAGCAGCAAATATTGAAATTGTTAACCAATATTAGAAGAGAAGTTTTCTCAAGTTCCTCTTTTTTTACTAACTAAAAAACCCTAAAATTTTACCTGTGAAAGAAGAAAAGGGACGATGAAGAATTCGAAGCTGTTGTCACCGGAGAGTAATGTTGTCACGTTGATTGAAGGTTGGAAGTTGAAAAGGAACTCAAAGTACAACTATTTGTCTCTGGGAGGTTGAAATCATCGGGGATTGAAGGGAGAAATTTTCAGAACTGTTGGTTGGGAGAAGCTTGAGATAAATAGTCAACATAGAGAGAGGTGAGAGACGGTTGATTTGGAGAGGAGAGGGGTGTGGATTGATTTGTATTTTAAAAAGATTAGAAAGTTTTGAAAATATTAATCAAGTCCACAATTAACTTAATTAAGTTTCCTAATTATGTTTGACCCTTTAAGTTGGTCAATGTCACCAATCCTTCATTCGAGACTTAAATGACACCTTTCCTTCAATTTTCTCAAGAATCTTCAGGTATTTTCAAATGCTATTTCAGTGTTTTAGCATGTTTAAGTTGCATAATTATAGAGGTTACTCCACCGCCTAGATCCAAGAAATTATGATGGAACTTTAAATAAAGTGGTTAATCCTATGAAAATCAAAGAGACAAGGCTTTGAAGATTAAGTGAATGTCTTAACAAATAAATAGATAACTTGGCCGTGCTTCGCGCGCAATTGTTAAAAGAATTGTTAAAGAATCACTTTTTTGTTTTGATTAATTTATATTTGCTTTATTTTTTAAATTAATATTATCATTTTAAAAAAATAATAGTATGAAGATAGTTTTCAAGAAAATATATTAACGTAGCAAATTTATCATATTTTCTAATGAAGGATAGTAGAAGAAATCACTTGGTGTTATTTGTCTTTGTTATTTTCACCCACTTTATTGATTGACCGGTAAGCCACACCGTCAGGTGCTAATATTCTCATCACTCTAATATAGCTGATGTGATCTGGTGGGAGCTATAATGAGGTTGTCAAAATCTTGATTCTTTAGACTCATTTGGAACTTGTGGAAATCTTATAAAGAATCATTTGGAACTTGTGGAAATTTGATAAGATGGGATCTGCTTAAGTTCTCCAAATCTAGTTATAGAGGTTTAGGTTTTGTTTCGATTTGATCTGGATTTAGACATCTATTCTTGTCTAAACAAGAGTTAAAGAAGCATCGTTCTTGGCAAAATAGAGTTTAGGGTGTCTTTGGTATGAAGGAATTTGTAAAATGTTTTCTTTAGGAAAGCTCTTTGGAAATAAGAAAAATGACTTCTTTACGAAAATAGAAAAAACAAGTGGCATTATCTCCTCATACCCTCACAACAACCCATCCCATCGTTTAGGTAAGAGAAGGGAATAATTGATAATTAATGTGTTTTAATAAACTTTTAGTGATAGTTCATGTAGGAAATTCGCACATCTGATAGTGAAAAATCGGGAATACCTTAGGTGTGCATTTGACCCTTCATTCTTCAATTAAAAATTCAGTTAAAAATCAAATGAGAGAATGAGTCGAGATTGTTTTTAGTTTTCTGGTTCCGTATGAGGTAAACATTACTAAGTGCCTAAGTATGTATAACAATTTATGGATCTCAAATTATTGCAATTGCCTTGTTCTTTTACAAAAACTTGTTGAATTTTATTTATATGATGCCTGTTAAATTAGGCTAGTTTGTGGGGAGGTTTGTTTGTTAATACTGTTTAGGATCGAGTAAATTGTTGCTATTATTCCTAGTGTTTAGGCTATAGGATTAGTAGTAAACTTAAATCAAAATAATTACTAGTAGATATGTTCTGTTATTTGTAGACTTTATCTATATAAGGATCATTTTTGTCTTGAATTTTCTTATTAGCACAAGATCTATTGTCCATTGCTTCAAATTTTTGACTTGCTTCTATTTGGTGCCTATATACACATTGCCACACTTTCTTGAGTTTCTTTGTTGAAGTGGACTTTGAAAGAATGAAATATGCCCCATTGTGCCCCTGATTCTTCCACCATTTCTGATTAATGGTGGAAGAAGCATGAGAACAAGGTGCATATTTCATTCTTATGAAGTCAATTTCAATAAAGAAATTCAAAAATGTGTGGCAATATGGTTATAGGCACCAAGTAGAAGCAAGTCAAAAATCAAAGCATGAGTCTTAATGACCAGTAAATCTTATGCTAACAACAAAATTCAAGAAAAAAAGGGGAAAACATAGTGAATTCTTGAGAGAGTTATCAAGAAGTTGAGTCGTTACTTGAAAAAAGATGAGGCAGAAAGGTTAAAGAGAATGAGGAGACACACCACAAATGTTTTAATCTAGAAGAAGAAGAGGCCCTAAGTTACTTGGACTCTACACTTTTGGGTCGCACCACTGTCGACACGATATGAGTGTGGAATTCGTACTTGATCTGGTAAACCAATTTTGGGTACTTTGACCAAAATCGATCGGAAAAGTCCGGACAGACGTAAGAAATTCAATAATCAAAACAAAAGGTAAGATGAAATTGCAGAAAATGGAATACCTTGTATATAGAAATTTCTATATTATTGCTTTCTTTTTATCTCCGTTTAGGATTTTTCTTCTTGAACAATATTTTCTCCCCAAGTTCTCCACATAATATCTCATAATTTATGTTTTATAACTCTATTTTTAGATCTTTAAGTTATGTTTCGTCTAATCCTCTCACCCGTATCCATTCCTAGATCCATATCCGAATCTTTAAATTGAGATCGTGAAAAATTCAACTTCTAGATCCATACCCGTATCGGGCACCCGCACTTGAGTCCGAGCAACTTAGAAGAGGACCATCCTTTTTTGTGAAAAATACTATGGAAGGACGAGAGAAGAAAAGCCATTCACAACTTAGGAGAAAAAGGTATGTGTAGTTGCTATCACAAAACAAACCTAGAAACAAATACTAGAATATTGGTTAAGGACAGTACTAACAAATGATGTATTTTGAGCAAACATTGTTTTGAATATACTTTAACTACTGAATCCTCATCTATTTTTGATTCAGCCCGTCCTAAACTCATTCTGGAGTTAATGAATGTGCCAAAGTTTACTCAGAGACAGGTCGCGGACCATTTGAATTTGCTTTGAATTTTGTAATTACTAATCACCACAGTACTATTCTCTGATGTTTTTTAATTACTTCATTGAACTGTTTCATGAGAAGAGAAAATTTTAAAAAGAAGAGCTTGTGTGCAATGCAGACAAACCATAATATCAATACTGGACTCATCTGTATTCAACCAAATACTTCTTCTGTAGTTAATAAATCTAAATTGTGTTGCAAACACCATCTGATTCACCTACCGTAAACAGCTATCGACTACTTCAACTTCAGAGAAGAGAAGTTTGGGATTCTTTCCTCCCTAGAAGAGAGGAATTAACTGCATTGTGAGAAGTTTTTGTCATGAAATTCAACTCTGGTAAGCCCAATTTGGAGAAGGTTGCCACATCCTTGCAGCTCGAAGAAGACATGAATGACGAGATACAACCTGTTTTAGCAACAACGAGCTTCATTAGCGCCCTCAGCTTCTTTTAAGTTCCTAATATTTGGTTAACACATGTTAGTAGTTTGAAAATCAAACGAGAGAATTAATCGAGATTGTGTTTTTTCTAGTTTGAAGTGAACATTAACTGTGAAGTATACTATATATAGTATTGGCATTTCCGGAGCACTTATAGGTCTTTTTGCATGTAGAAATAGAATGCAAATGAGTAAAGATGTTCGATAATATTTCATTAATCTATAGTTATAGGCCTCCGTAGAACTCAAACAATTTATCTTCTGTTTTCTGAACTTCTAAGGATTGAACGAACTTATGTTTTGTGTTCTCTTTACTTATGATACTGGGATCTCCTTGAAGCTATTTTCATTATGTTTCCATCGCCCCTTCTTTTGTTAGGTGAAAATGAAGAGTAATATTATGGCAGTAATGAAGGAGTAATATTATGGCAGTAATATTATGGCAATAATGTCACTTGGGAAAATCTGGTAGTAGGAGTGCTCCATTAGGGGTTAGTGGTATGAATGAACCAGATTTGTCAGTCAATAGCATAATTAAGCTCAACAATTAGCAAATGACATGACTGAGCTGTTTCTAAAACGATCCTTGAATCCGTGTTGAAAATGCTCTTACATGATGTAAATCTTATCAAAAGAGTAGTGATTTCTTCATGGGAAAAAAAGTAAGTGCCAAACTGATCGATAGTACAATGGCTCACAGAAACTTCAAAGAAGGCTAAAGTAAAGAGAGAATCAGCTATGAGTATAGACATTTGTAGAAGAGGAAGGGTTGGTAATTAATTCAAAGCTATGTAACTAAAGTCACTAATCATGTGGAGCCGAGGAATTTCAAGGAGGCGAACAAACATGGATAGTATTTGATCTACTACATGGAAAGGATACAGTTGGATCAAAATGGGTGTACAAGATTAAATATCAGGTAAATAGTGAGGTGTAAAGCTACAAAGCAAGGCTGGTTGCAAAGGGTTATAGCCAATAAGAAGGCTTCGATTATCCTGGCACTTCTCTATAACGCCCCGTAAAAATTCTCCCAGTGTTATATCGTAGTAGCTTGCTTATAGAGTTGAAGACTTAAATTTTCTTTTTCTAATTGTCAAAGAGACTTATTCTCATTTTGAATTCCCTATCTTTGAGGATTTTATTTTTGATCTTCCCGACCTTCGTTTCTTGATTTTTTTTTGTTGATATATGATGGGGCAAGTCGATAGTACGTCTTGGGTGCATTTTAGGGAGAAAACACACTGCTTTGAAATGCCTTTGAAATGGTCCAGCATTTTGGGCGAAGTTTGGGCGCATTTCAGGGGCAGATTCAGGGTTAACTTCAAACAATCATAACTTCCTTTATATAATTAACTGGTAGAGATCCTATATATCAAATGAAATCTATTTGAGTCTTCTTTCCAATGCCACTGATTTCATTCAAATCCAACATCTCAGTCACAAGTTATGCCCGTTTTACTTCAACATATCAACCTGTCAACTGGCAGAAATTTCTACGACATTTTTGATTTTTTTAGGAGTAAAATGGACATTTCCCATCCCCTATCATACACTAACACGAGATTTTCCACTGCTCAAGAACCAAAACCCTTAGTCCCAAAATAAAAATCAAGATACCTCAAAATTCAATCGTAAAATTTTGAAATTTATTTAAGATTCAAAATCCCCATTGCGAGGGCTACAAGAAACACCCATCAATTGTTCGTATAGCATCCCTAATGCGAGAGTTCATTTGAAAGCTTCTAATTTAAGGTACGCGGGGTTTTCCTAAAAATCTCATGGACATAGAAATCATGATTTTAAGAAAAGGGTTTTGGATTTATGAGTATATTCATGTTTTAGAAACATTGATGATATTGTTTTGGTCTTTAAGCCTTCTCCAAATTGATTTGAATTTGATATATGTATATATGTACGTATTTTAATATTAATGATTGAATTGAGAGTATGATTCATGTAAAAATCCCTCTCTTGTTATGATTTTCTTTGCTTATCATATGCTATGGATTATCTTGAATGTATCATTGAAAAGCATGATATGAAATGCCTTAAGTATTATTATAATTGGATTATGATTTTAATTTCAAAAGAGAGGGTATTTATGTTGATAAATGTTGAAAATATTCATATAATGAAAGAGTGCATGATTTTGCCAAAAGCACATGACCACCATATGTTTGAAGGGTTTTTGCATAGTTTTGACTTATGTTTCGGAAAATGAAATTTCTTAAACTATTTACATGTTTGGGTGGTCTGAATTGAGTTTTCATGTAGGAATCATGCATGGTACAATGTGGCTCAGAACTAGGACTTACAAGTTTTGGTGTGACGACACCAACTCAGTTAAAGCTATAGTAATTTAGAACAGAATAGAGCACATGTTTGAAATCAGATTTTCAGATGTTGAAACTAGAAATATACATGATTAAGAATAGGATAAAATTAGGCATAAAGAGATCTTAGGTGATTCCGCGAAGAAGACAAGAGTACAGATAACTCATTACCCAAAAGCTCGATTTTTCGATCTGGGTATATTATTATACGCTAGCCTAGTGCCCTGTGGCGTATCAGACTAAGACACTCCAATCCTTGCGGCACACTTGGGTTGGGGGCTTCCTCGCCGAGTCAATGGTGGATTACATATATCCCGTAGAATATCAGATTTGTAGGAGAGTGCCACCTAACTCAGAAGTAATACAAAGATCAGAAACGGTATTGTCAAGAATGGTTTATGATTTTCAGAAAAGTACCCATGTGTTTTGAAACTATTTTATGCATGGAGTTTTGTAACCCGCTCTCAACTATTTTATATTTATGCAAACTTATTATTTTGGATTTTTTTTGCATACCAGTACATCTTTATTGAAACCCTTCCCCTACCTCTCAGGTTTTGAGGCTCAGTCTCGGGGTCCAGATAAGCAGTAGATTTCATCAGACAGAGTTCCAGTGTTCTGTTGGTGAGCCTTCTATATTTCAGAAGGCCTATTTACTTTCCGAAAATTATTATTAGTTATGGTTTTGGTCTATTGGGGGCCTTGTCCTAGTTTTTAGATTGTGTTAGTGAACATGTAGTAGAGATTTCGCAAACAGTTTGCAGATATTGTTAGATGGTTTTGGATTTCATTCTCCATTGCTAACTTTATATCAGATTTATGACCATGATTTCATTTGTAATAATTTATACATTTTCTTATTTGTGTATGAATGGTGTATATGATTTAAGTTAGAAGGGTGGCCATGCCTTCATGGTTCAGGATGCTTATCACGGCTAGGTTCTCGGTTTGGGTCGTGACAAACTTGGTATCAGAGCACGGTTCATGGTCCCAGGGTGTCTGCAAAATCACGTTGGGTAGATATAACGCCCCGAGAAACTATCCCGAGATATCACATAGTGCTCAAGGACATGCGTGGCCTCAAGATAACCCTCCAAGCTTATCATCACTTTCAGAACTCTCTATGACATGAATCATCATAAAGTAGGGAAGAATAATCATGACATGAACATACGGAGATACAAAGTAATATGGTTCTGTACAAACAAAATACTGAAATCTCTGTACATGCTGGCACACTAGTCTGACAAAGCCTTTACTACAAAGGACTAAGGATCCATTAGGGCAGATCCCTAACTGACTCGTACTGGACTGAAAGTAAACAACCATCTATTAACAATACAAAATTGGAGACACAGGTCCACGAACCATGAGGACTCCCCAACCACATAAATGAAGATGAAGGTACTCAAAAACCACTGTCGCTACTGAGACTAAGCACCTGAACCTATATCATGAGAAAATATAGAGTACAAAAGAGTATGAGAGTCAGTACTTGGGAATGTACTGATTATGTGGAGGTGGATGCAACATTTTAAATAATATCATAAATGTATAAGAAAATCATGCATGCTGACAATAACAACTCTCTTCGCTTGAATTATCTAAATCATCTTTTTCGAAAGTCATTAGTAATAACATATGCTTTATAAATCTCGTAAATCATTTAACTCAACTCAAACTCTTTGACTCATGACTTAGAGTGACTCGGTAACTCATGGTACTTAGATTATTATGGACGTGGGAGTTTCTTATAACCAACATAACTACACTATGTGAGCAGCATGGAGTCCAACATTTTGCCCTCCTAAGGAGAGAACCCCACACTGGCGGGGGTGTTGTACTCTTGCCAGGGAGTACAACCTCAATCTCATTATCACAATCCCATACTCGGCCTTTAGCCCACAATTATCAACATCAATCCTACAGTGGCATGTAGTTTTAGGGAAATACCATATTTTTCGCTTGGTGCTAAATACTCCTAGGAAATCCACCTTAATTCATATCAAATCATGGGTCTATCATAGATACCAAAACATAAATATATCTCATCTATAAATCATGAACAACTGTGGATTCCTAACTCGACTCAAAATCAAAACAATCTTTCTCAACATCAAGTGCCTTTGCTTATCAAATCATTTCAAATATCAAAGCTTCAAGGAAACATCATAGGACTCATTCTTGACTTTCAATCTCAAATATAAATATATATTCAATAGTCAAATTTCTCATGGAAAGGCATAACTCTTGACACTTGTCTTAAATCGCTTAGAAATCATCAATACGTAATGACAATATACAACTCATGGAATAAATTCTCAATTTAAGAAACATGATGGTGAAATAATCATAAATATCAAACTTATTCAACTCAAATCTCATAAATCATAATAAAGAAATTTGGGTATAAACTCACTTGCAAAATCATGTAAGTCAGTACTAGAAAGTAAATTTTTAGGCACAAAAATGAAAGGAGTGTTCTTGTTCAAACCCCAATTACCTTAGATTATAATTTTGGAGATGTAGAAAATTGATATAAACTTCTTTATAGCATTATTGAGCTAGATTTCTATGGAAGGTTCTTGAATTTCTTGGAAGAAGATTGAATTTTTGGGTTTTGGAATAAACCCTAATTTCTAGATGTTTCTTGAAAGAGGAAAGGAGAAAATGAAGGGCTATTCTGTACTAGGATATATATATAGGGAGTAAATGACCAAAATGCCCTTTTGAAAAAGCTAAAATTCGCTGATCGGGGCCTATAACGGTCGATCAACAGTCCGTCAAGTCTTTTGACGGTTCACCAGATCGTCCGTCACTCAAGTGCCAAAACTAGAATGTTCTTCCTCGACGTTATGGTAGAAGTGATGGTCCGTCTGGAAACTGACGGACCACCAAGTCGTCTATCACTCAAGGGCCAGAAACGAGACATTCTATCTCGACCTGATGGACCCCTTGACGGTCCGTCAACTTTTTAATGGTCCACCAACTTGGTCGTCGCACGATAGCCTAAAAAAGGAGTCACTGCCTTGTCTTGACGGGGCACTTTACGGTTCACCAGGAACCTGACAGTCCGTCAGGTCAACTGTCAAACCTGGGCGATCCAACACCGTTCAGTAAAATGGTCATAACTCCCTCGTCCGATGTCGGATCTCAATGAAATTGGTATCAATGGAATATTATTCAATTCTCTACATGAAAAAAGTATAAATTAGAGAAATACAACATGTTTTAAATATCAATCACTTTGGAAGTCATACATATCCACTTAAAAGATGGATTTAGTCTTAAGAAATGATCGGGGTATTATAGTAGTCTTATTTATGGGTGTGTAGCGTGCCATACTTATAAGTAGTAGTCTGCTAGGTGTTTAGGAATGTTTACCCTCTTTATGATTTGGTTTGTGCTTTGGAGTCTAATCTATCCTCTAATCAATGATTCTTGCTTTTCAGAAAACAGTCATGCCTCTTCGTTGCTCCAACAATGAGAATACTTAGGATGATGAAGTCCACCCCACCTATAGGATACAGACCCATAAGAGAGCACACACCCCCAAACCTGTCCCTACTCTGAGAGTACCTCCAGTCCCGACTAGTCCTCCTCGAGCTCCAAGAACAAATGTTAATCATCCCCAATCTTCTTAGAGGAACATATCGAATGCAGAATTCAGACAATCCATTCACATGCTTGCACAACTGGTAGCCTCATAGAATCAGAGGTCGGAGGATACTGGGTCTGCATCTATTACTTGTTATGCTACTAGGGTGGTCCAAATCATAAGAATGAACCCACCCAAATTTTCTGGCACTAACGTAGAAGAGGACCCACAGTAGTTCGTAGATGAATTGGAGAAGATTTTTAAAGTAATGTATGTGGATCAAGTAAAAGGGGTTGAGTTAACAACATACTAGATTAATAATGTAGAGAACCAATGGTATAACAAGTGGGAGGATGTGAAGGGTGAGAGTGCTGAACCTACAGTTTGGACTGAGTTCGTGGAAGCTTTTCTTGATCAGTTCTTTCCTTTAGAATTGAGGAAAGCCAAAGCAGAGAAATTTATGAATCTTAAGTAGGGAAAAATGAGTGTCCAGGAATACACTCTGAAGTTCAACCAACTGGCCTATTATGTACTGGAGATGATAGGTAATATGAGAGCTCAAATAAGGAAATTTGCATTTGACCTTTTAGACGATCTAGTGCTTGAATGTCAGGGAGCAATGCTGAACAGGGATATGGACTTTGCTAGGCTATCAGTCTACATGTAGAAAGTTGAGGAAAAGAAGAAGAAAATCGCTGAGTCTAGGGAGAAGGACAGACAGTAAAAGAGAGCCAAAACAACAAATCAGAGTCACAGTCAGTAGCAGAACGGTAATTGGGGTAATAAATGGCAAAAAAAAGTTTTGGGGCAAGGCACAGTCTGTAGCTAGCACCCCAATGCCTAGACCCCCAGTTGATAGATGATGCCAGAGTTTTTAAACTAATCATGGATCCAGGGTGCAGGATAGTGTGGTGTAACAACATCTTACTTTTTCCACGGTGTGAGACTTAGGGTAAGCATCATCTAGGAAGGTATTAGCTAGGCTCACTAGTGTGTTATTCATGTTTAGAGGTATTTTCCTTTGTCTAGAAGGAGTGTTGGGGGTGCCAAGTCTCAGGAAAACTCTTTTGAACCACCATCACCTCAAAAGGGCACCATTTCAGCTGCCGGGAGCGGTCACAAATGATTGTACGCGTTGACTAATAGCCAAGAGGTAGAGGCCTCACCAGATGTAGTGATTGATACATTGTAAATCTTTTCTCATGATGTATATGTATTGCTTGATTCGGGTTTACCTTATCCTATGTGACCTCATATGTGGCTATTGGTTTTGGGTTTGAGCTCGATGTGATTGCTGAGCCTTTTTTTTTGTTTCCACCTCGGTGGGAGATTCTATTGTGGCTAGGAGAGTGTAAAAAAATTGTGTTGTATCTGTTTGTAGCCTAGATACCATAGCTGACCTTATAAATCTTGATATGGTTGATTTTGATGCCATCTTAGGGATGGACTGGCTCCACTCATGCTATGCCAAGCTAGACTGTAGAACCCAAAGGATTACTTTTACCTTTCCGAATGAACTAGTGATAGAATGGGAGGGTCATTCTTTAGCACCTCGAGGGAACTTTATATCCTATCTTAGAGCTCGTAAGCTCATTTCCAGAGGTTTTCTATATCATCTGATATGAGTAAAAGATTTTAATGTTAAGAGTCCATCTCTTCAATCAGTCCCTGTGGTAAATGAGTCTCCAGAAGTATTTCCAGATGATCTTCCAGGAATACCACCTATAGGGAGATAGATTTTGGCTTTGATTTATTGCCAGATACCCGACCTATTTCTATTCCACCATATTGAATGGCTCCTATAGAACTGAAAGAGTTGAAAGAGAAGCTAACAGATCTCCTAGATAAAGGCTTTATCCATCCTAGTATTTCTTCCTGGGGTGCACCTGTACTTTTTATGCGAAATAAAGATGGTTTCCTTCGTATGTGCATAGATTACCGCCAGTTGAATAAGGTCACGATTAAAAATAAATATCCCCTTCCTAGGATTGATGATCTTTTTAACCAGCTTTAGGGTGCTAGGTGTTTTTCAAAGATAGACCTTCGTTTAGGATACCATCAGTTGAAGGTTAAAGAGTCAGATATTCCCAAAACAGCTTTTCAAACAAGATATGACCATTATGAATTCTTAGTTATGTCCTTCGGGTTGACTGACGCCCCTGCAGCTTTCATGGATCTAATGAATAGGGTATTCTATTAGTTTATGGATCTATTTGTTATAGTAGTCATTGATGACATCTTGGTATATTCTAAGAGTGAGGAGGACCATGCCAATCACATCCGAATTATCCTTCAGACTCTTAAAAATCATAAGTTGTATGCAAAATTTTCCAAGTGTGAATTCTGGATGAATGGTATTATTTTCTTAGGGCATATTGTGTCTAGTGAGGGAATTAAGGTTGATACCCAAAAGATTGAGGCAGTGAGAAAATAGACCAGACCCACGACTCCAACTGACATTTGGAGCTTCTTGGGTTTGGCTAGGTATTATAGAAGATTCATAGAAAGTTTTTCTTCTAAAGTTGCTCCACTTACTAAGTTGACTCAGAAAAGGTAAATTTTCCGTGGTCTGACTCATGTGAAAGTAGTTTTGACAAGTTGAAGGACAAGTTGACTACTGCGCCTGTGCTGACTCTATTAGAAGGTATAGAAGGTTTTGTTGTATACTGTGATGCATCCCGAGTGGGACTTAGATATGTTCTGATGCAACATGGTAAGGTGGTGGCTTATGCATCTAGGCAGTTGAAACTGCATGAGCGCAATTACCCTACCCATGACTTAGAGTTAGCTGCTATGGTATTTGTACTTAGAATCTGGCGGCATTATCTTTATAGGGTGCGTGTTGATATTTTCACTGACCATAAAAGTTTGCAGTATGTTTTCTCTCAAAAATAATTGAACCTCAGGCAAAGGTGCTGGAAGGAATTGCTAAAGGATTATGACATGAGCCTAGACTATCATCTAGGTAAGGAGAATATTGTAGATGACACCCTTAGCAGGTTGTCTTTGGGCAGTCTTTCTCATGTTGAGGTAGGTAAAAATGAAATTGTAAAGGATATTCACAGACTTCGAAATCTTGGGTTCGACTCTTAGATTCTGAATATGGGGGAGTGGTTGTTCATGAGATATCTAAATCTTCCCTTTATGCAGAAGTTAAAGAAAAGCAGGACAAAGATCCCATCTTGATGCAAATTAAGAATGATGTGGGTCAACAGAAGGTGATGTCATTTGATATTGGTGGTGATGGTATTCTGAGATATCAGGGCAGATTATGTGTGCCATATGTAGATGGTCTATGAAAAAAAATCCTTGACGAAGCTCATGCTTTGAGGTATGTTGTTCATCCAGGCTCTACGAAGATGTTTATGATTTAAAAGCTATATACTGGTGGAATAATATGAAGCGTGATGTGGCTAACTTTGTTGCCAAGTGTTTGAATTATCAACAAGTTAAAGTAGAGCATTTGAGGCTTGGTGGTACTTACCAAGGGATAGCTTTACCTTTGTGGAGGTAGGAGATGATCAATATGGACTTCATTACAGGACTTTCGAGGTCCCAAAACCAATATGATTCTATTTGGGTGAGTGTTGATCGACTGACTAAGTCAGCCCATTTTCTGCCTGTCAGGACTAATTATTCGGGAGATGATTATGCCAAGGTTTACATTAAGGATATAGTTCGCTTACATGGGACACCATTATCCATCTTATCTGACCAAGGTATGCAATTTTCTTTGCAGTTTTGGAGGTCTTTTCAGAAGGGTTTACGTACCCAAGTAAACCTAAGTACTGCGTTTCACCCTCAGATGGATGGTAAGTTGAGTCCTCACTATATAGGACCATACCAGATTTTGAGAAGGATAGGTGCAATTGCGTATGAGTTAAAGTTTCCTATAGACCTGGGTTCTGTTCATCCAGTATTTCACATATCCATGTTGAAGAAGTGTATTGGAGACCATTCTCTAGTGTTACCCATAGAAGAGATCAAAGTGTCGGACTCCTTATCCTATGAAGAAGAGCTTATAGCAATCTTAGATCGTCAAGTTAGAAAATTAAGGAGCAAAGAGATAGCCTCAGTTAAAGTGTTGCGGAGAAACCCAAAAATTGAAGAAGCTACATGGAAATCTGAGGATGACATGCGAGCTAGATACCCAAGATTGTTTTATCTAGTGAATGACGAAATGGAAGGTACAATCCTTGTCTTATTCTTTCGTATGCCTTAGTATGTTAGAAATCGTGCTTATCTGTGTTCTGCATCATCATTCGGGGACGAATGATCCCAAGGGGGGATAATGTAATGCCCCGTAAAAATCCTCCATGTGTTATCTCGTAGTAGCTTGCTTATAGAGTTGAAGACTTAATTTTTTTTCTAAGTGTCAAAGAGACTTATTCTCATTTTGAATTCCCTATCTTTGAGGATTTTATTTCCAACCTTCCCGACCTTCGTTTCTTGATTTTTATTATTGATATACGATGGGGCAAGCCAATAGTACGTATTGGGTGCATTTTAGGGGAAAAACACACTGGTTCAAAATGCCTTTGAAATGCTCCAGTATATTAGGCGCAGTTTGGGCGCATTTCAGGGGCCGATTTAGGGTTAACTTCAAACAATCATAACTTCCTGTATATAAAGAACTGTGAGAGTTTCTATATATCAAATGAAATCTATTTGAGTCTTCTTTCCAATGCCACTGATTTCATCCAAACCCAACATCTCAGTCAAAAGTTATGCCCATTTTACTTCAACATATCAGCCTGTAAACTGGCAGAAATTTCTGCGATATTTTAGAAACATTAATGATATTGTTTTGGTTTTTAGGCCTTCCCCAAATTGATTTTAATTGACATATGTATATATGTATGTGTTTTAATGTTAATGATTGAATTGAGAGCATGATTCATGTAAAAATCCCTCTCTTGTTATGATTTTCCTTATCATATGCTATGGATTATCTTGAATGCATCATTGAAAAGCATGATATGAAATGCCTTAAGTATTGTTATAATTGGATTATGATTTTGATTTCAAAAGAGAGGGTATTTATGTTGATAAATGTTGAAAATATTCATATAATGAAAGAGTGCATGATTTTTCCAAAAGCGCATGACTACCATATGTTTGAAGGATTCTTGCATAGTTTTGACTTATGTTTCGAAACATGAAATTTCTTAAACTATTTACATGTTTGGGTGGTCTGAATTGAGTTTTCATGAAATAATCATGCATGGTACAATGTGGCTCAGAATTAGGACTTGCAAGTTTTGGTGTGACGACACCAACTCAGTTAAAGCCATAGTAATTCAGAATAGAATAGAACACATGTTTGAAATCAGACTTTCAGATGTTGAAACTAGAAATATGCATGATTAAGAACAGGATAAAATTGGGCATAAAGAGAGCTTAGGTGATTCCCCGAAGAAGGCAAGAGTTCAGATAACTCATTGTCCAAAAGCTCGATTTTTCGATCTGGGTATATTATTATACGCTAGCCTAGTGCCCTGTGGCGTATCAGACTAAGACACTCTAATCCTTGCGGCACACTTGGGTTGGGGTCTTCCTCGCTGAGTCAATGGTGGATTCCATATATCCCATAGAATATCAGATTTGTAGGAGAGTGATACCTAACTCAGAAGTAATACAAAGATCAGAAACAGTATTGTCAAGAATGGTTTATGATTTTCAGAAAAGTGCCCATGTGTTTTGAAACTATTTTATTCATGGAGTTTTGTAACCTGCTCTCAACTATTTTATATTTATGCAAACTTGATATTTTGGATTTCTTTGCATACCATTAAATCTGTATTGATCCCCTTCCCCTACCTCTCAGGTTTTGAGGCTCAATCTAGGGGTCCAGATAAGTAGTAGATTTCATCAGACAGAGTTGCGGTGTTCTGTTGGTCAGCCTTCTATATTTTTGAAGGCCTGTTTACTTTCTGACAATTAGTATTAGTTATGGTTTTGTTCTACTGGGGGCTTTGTCCCAGTTTTTAGATTGTGTTAGTGATCATGTAGTAGAGATTTCGCAAACGGTTTGCAGATGTTGTTAGATGGTTTTGGATTTCATTCTCCATTGCTAACTTTATATCAGGTTTATGACCATGATTTCGTTTGTAATAATTTACGCATTTTTTATTTGTTTATGAATGGTGTATATGATTTCAAGTTAGAAGGGTGTCCGTGCCTTCATAGTTCGGGATGCTCATCACGGCCAGGGCCTCGATTTGGGTCGTGACATTCTCTCATATTGCTAAGAAGATAAATGTTGGAATTTATTTCAAATGGATATTTATAATGCCTTCTTTCAAGCAGATCTTGCTAAGGAGGTGTATATAAACATGCCTAAAGGTTTTAAGCAAACTTGAGAGACTAAAGTTTGAAAATTACTCAAATTATTATATGTTTTAATTCAAGCTTCCTCGCAAAGGAACATCAAGCTCACTTCTTCCATGTTGGCTTCTAGTTTTCCTCAGGGTACATATAATTACTCACTATCTAATCTAAAGAATGGTGGATACATAGTGATTGTGTTGGTGTATGTTGATCGTCTCCTCATCACTGGAGGCAATTATCAACTGATTAGGCAATTCAAACTATAGGATTTAAGTCAGCTCAAGTATTTATTGGACATTGAAGTTTTGAGGTCAAGTGCAAGTGTTATCTTGAACCAAAGGAAGTACATTTACAGTTGATCAATGATACAAGCCTCAATGGTGCTAAACCAGTTTCCACTCCTTTGGAATCAACTTAAGGTTGACTTTAGTAGAGTATGACAGTTGTAGGTTTAGCTGGTGATACTATTTTACATGATGTTACTTCCTATCAGAAATTGATTGGCAAGCTATTATATACTACTAGCACTAGACCAGATATTAGTTATGTAGTGCAAACTCTTAGTTAATTCATGCAAGCTCCTAAGAAATATCATTAGGAAGAGCTACTGAGTATTCAAATATTTGAAGGGCGCAGTTGGTCAAGGTATTTCGTTACAAGATAAACCTGCATCCATGTTGACTTATTAGTGTGACTCTGGGTTGTCTATCCTGACACCAGAAGATCAATTACAAGCTATGAGCATAATTGATTTACTCATAAGAGGATGTGCATTTTAGATAATGTTCATCTATCATAGTAGAGAAGTGCAATACCTCTTCTTCATATCCCCTTCTTATTTTGCTTCTTTATTTTTCTAGTTTCACATGAGAGTATTTGAAATGCACAGCAACAAATGTTGAAATCGGAATTTATGAGAATCAAACTTGGATGTTTGATATTGTAATAAGAGCGAAAATTGTAAAAGACAAGAAAATTGAGGACGACTAACAATCTAGACTAAGTGGAGTGCATCAAGGATGAAGAGGGAAATGTATTGGCAGTGGAAGAACTTATTTGACGAAGACTGCATTGGAAGCAACGTGAATTTTAGGATGAAGAAAGACATAGTTTAAAGCTATGGTAGCCTGGTGGGATTTTACTGCTGCTTCAATATATTGATCACGCCTGTTGAAAATTGCTTTTAGCTACAACATTAGTTTTTATCAGTTATTTAATTTAGGATGAATTTGAATTTTGAATTTAAGTTAGGTTGTTTGATTTGTTGAGACATTTTAGTTAGATTGAATTTTGAATATTGCTGATTTGTCTATTGTAAGGTGGCTATGTAAAGCCCCTCAATACTCAATAAAATCGTTGAAATCTATTGAAAGCTTAAAATCCATTTCAATCCAAAGAGGGTCATTTTAAACCCTTTTTCGCTATCCCATCTTTTTTTTAAAAAAACCAACAATGGTATCAGAGCCTCATTACTCTTACGGAATCTGTGAGTTCTTCCAAAGCGCTACCATAACATTTTTAACCTGTAAGGGCTACCTTTTTTACCCGTTAGAATTGAATTTACATGACTGACACTAACTAACATCTGTGAATCCTCTACTATACTGGCTAAAGATAGCTGGGATGTGACTCCAACTACTATTAATCAATACGTATGATTAAGAAATTAAAGTACATAAATAACATCTAGCTGAAGTCCCCAAAGTAGAAGGGCTCATCATCTGCTGGTTGGAATCTGGAACTGTCTAATTGCGACATATGGACTGCAATTGAACTGGTACCTACATTATTAAACAATGTAGCACATAGACGTATAATTGGATCAGTACTTTTGGAATGTACTGAGCATGTGGGGTGGATTCATAAGTAAAATAATATATCAATGTTCATATAAGCTTGCAAAAGGATGCATGCTAAGTATAAATGACTCACATTGGCTGGAGTAACTGAAAGCTAAAAATAATGAATCATGATGACAAAACATACTGTATAAATCTTATGAGTCATAATACTTAGTTTAAAAAGCTATACTTTTACTCTTTATGCTAGTGGAATAAATAGAACTGAAGTTAAGTCTGTTTTCAAATCATGCAGGCTAAGTGTAACAGGACTTACCTTTATATTTGTAAACTGAAAGATGAAATCTCATAGCTAATATCTGATGTAAAACAATATCTGAATAAAATCATGAGCCTTTACACTTAGTTTCTAAAAGCTGTTCTGTTATTCTTTACAGTTAGGATTACTCTTTTCTATAGGTTGTAGAGAAATACTTTTAAAAACTCTTCTGAAAGTCTTTACTGTTAGGGAGGTTCTTCTAACCAACATATACAATGTGATTTATCATAGTGTCCAACATCTAGTTCCCTTATGGGAAAACCTCACATTTGGGAGAGGTATCATACTCTTGTCAAGGAGTATAACCTAATCTAAGTGATCACATCAATATCTGTCATCTATATAGAAATATGAATAATCTGATAATCTGAACCTACATTGGCTAGTAGTTATGGGGTATGTGAACATACCTAATTCGGTGCTAAATATTACTCCCTTTAATCTGTTAGGTTAGTCTGTTGGAAATTCATTTTTAAAAACTAATATAAGGGTTTACAATGAAAACCTCTTGTAAATCTGTTTACTGTAAACTGTAGCTAAATCTATAAAGTGAATTCCATATCTAAACTAAGATCAAAAGATCAAATCTTTGTTCAAAAATGTGAATATACAAATCATGGGATGCTTAAAAGCATAATCCTCTTGAAACAACAACATTCAAACTAGGGCTAATATCCCATGCATCAAATTCATATCAAATAATCATAAAATTCCTGCTAAATAATGAAAATATTGATAATTCAATTCAAAATCTGGAAATTTATGCAATACGCATGAAAATACAATAGTAAACATGCAATTCAACATCTAAATCACTTGAAATCTCATAATCTTGTAAATAACAATATTGGGTATGAACCCTGATTCAAAAATCATGTAAAATTATCTTCAAAAACTAATTTTGGGCACAAGGATGAAAGGATTATCCTTGTTGAAAACTTCCACATACCTTAATTAATGAAATTGATGAAGAAACTTGACTTTGAATCCCTATTTGTTCTCTTGAAGATTGTTTCTTGAAGATCTTGAATTGGAAACCTTGATTGTGAGTTATCTGGGAAAAAGAATGGTGGAATTTGAGTTTTCTTGGAATTTGAAATTGAAACTCTAGGGTTTCATTGGACAGAAAATTGATGAATAATGAGTATATGTTGCTCCAAATACCCTAAATCTCCTATTTTCCACGACTTGGGGCTTAGGAAAAAAACTAAATTTCCCTTGAAAGCTTTAGTTCGGAACTGGATCCTAATTTTTTACCTCGGCGCGATGCGGCACTATCGTGTTGCACCACTAGAAATGGACGAGCCCAATTTTTCACCCTGGCATGACGTGGTGCTATCGTGTTGTGCCACTAGAAACAAACGAGTGCGAATTTGCACTCTTCTGCAATGCGGTACATTCTCTACCGCAATTTTTAGCGTGACACTGGTTAATCATGATGAGCTATTTGAAAAGGATGAACATACATTTAGGGTTCATCAAGGCATGGCGTGATCGCGATTCTTCATTGAAAAGAGGACGGTTGCGAATCTGCCCTCTACCGTGATGTTGTACTATCGCGCTGGTCTACTGCTTCTCACTAAAAGGGCCATAACTTCTCAACTGAGTATCAGATTTAAGCATAATTTGTATCGTTCGAAAGATGATTCAATTATCTACAATTTAGTGGGTCTAGAGCTGGTAAATTCTACACACATAAATAGTTATTCCCTTTTAAAATTTGACCCTTGACACATTAAGAGCTAAATGGGACTACAAAAGTACGGGGTATTACCATATCTCCTTCTTAGGAATATTCATCCTTGAATGAGACTAGTTAAACTGAGGATACTAAGGAACTGAGACTATGTACTGGCATGCACAACTGAAACAAAACTGCATGACTGAATCTAGAATATAATGAGCGACTGACTAATCTGCATATGAAGGATGTGACATGAAGATAATTACATGGCTGAAACTGAGACTAGAAAAGAATTGAGTTAAGGAAGACTGATTGGATTGAGAGTTCTGAACTAAGGCAACTGGGATCACATATTGAACATGTACACCAGGAAGCACACTTACATGGCTAAGTCTGAAGCATTAAAAATCTTTATTATGAAACTGATTTCTAAGCTAACTTGCCTTTACTTACTGTGAGGAGTTGATTCATGCTGAGAGTTTTGGATTCACTTGAAGTGTTCATGATGCAATCATACATATAGAACTATGAGGTAATAAATTATGCTGGAAAGAATCATGAGATAACGAGACTAAGATCATTCAATAGGTATTACACTGTTTGAGCTGGAATACTTAGAAATCTAAGATCATTCACTAAATACTAATGAACTAAATCATGACTAAATATCTGAATCTAAAACTGATGCCTGATGCCTATACTGAGCTGAATTCGTAATTTTCACAAATGCAAACATTTTCCTCATGGAATGGCCTTACACCCTATAATTTTGGGTAGTACGACTAGATTTAAAGTTGGGAATCTATGGAGCTTATCTATTTGATTTCTAAACTAGATTGCAGGCTATAATAACTGGATCATACTGAATGCTCACAACCAAATGGGGTATTTCTTCAACACACTTCTTAGGAATTCCTAACGATGTTAGGGAGCAAATAACTCTGGGCATGATCTAAATAAGACATCTAAATAAGAAATTACAACATTGCTACAACTCTTTAGCATAGAACATAGACCTATAAATCATAAGCTAGGATAGAATTACTAGGCCTTAAGCAATGCAACTTCTTACTTTCAAGCTTAGCAACACTTCTCAAATACTCCCTCAACTATACTATTCCTCTTAAATACCATATTTACTTGCTTATAATTCTCACACGGGCATTGATAAATCCATCTATCAAAGTCTAAACTGAACTAAATTCTCTGACCATGATCAATCCTAACTCGAAATCACATGGTACTGTACATAATGCCATAATTAATACTAGTCTGAACCATGGATTCAATACCCCAAGTGTTGTCATAACTATTCACTCTAGGATGATTCTTCTTATCACTTTAACAACTAAATTTAAACTCTTACTAGAAATTTGTTAGCCTATCTTCATAACCACATATGCACTTCTAAGAAAACCCCCATAAAAGCATCTTTATCATATTCTTTAATACCTCTATGTGTGCTATTCTTAGAAAGACGCACATAAAAAATATATTCTCAACTAAACATGTCATCCACAAAAAGCTTTACCTTAATATTCCTTAAAACTTATAGCCTTACATAAAACAAGCATACAATAATCTTTCCCAGCATGTAATATTTAATCTTTCCCATTTACACAACCTTTCATTATCACTATCTTGACCTAAGGATAGGTCACTGAAAGGTTAGGATGTGAGGACCTAATGACTAAAGAAATACCATGCATAACTTGGACTCTTAACTGAGACTTGAGGAATAGAATATCAATATCATGAACTCATCAAATAGGTCTAATTTAAAGACATACATGACATAATCTGAATGTCACTGATCATTAAGAGTGTAGCATAAGTACTGGAATTGAGCATACTGTAAAACATGAGTACATGAGTCATGAGCTACATAACCAGAGTTTGGAGTTCATATATTCCTGGAACACTATTCATACTACTGAATGAACTGCAACTCCTCATACTAGGAAATGAGAGAGTATATGATTTTCTATTACGTATATGAACATAAACTATAATCATGGAACTTACATGTAAGGCTTAAGTAGATATCGGGATAACTGAAGTACAAATGCTGAAATAAGAATGGGTTGGACATCATCCTCTCTTACTGCTATTCTACCACATACTGACATCCCTGCTAAAATCTGAGAGCTTGACTTAGTAACTTGTTCTATCATCTCCCCCTTATCTTCAAGTTATCATTCTAAGTCTGGGGAACCCTTTACTAAACTCTAAACTAAACTACACTCACTGCACTCTAGGGTTTGGAATATAATAATACATGTAAGAAATAAACTTACTCTGTAAAACTACACCTGAAAGTGTAAAACCCACTGGTAATACTTCCTTCTAAGATACAACTCTATCTTTCTATAGACCAATAGTCATCATATAGTTACTTAAACACTTGCTAACTTAGAATCTTCATGAGTATCACCATGTACTGAGTTCACACCATCTAGTGCTTCAACTCTTATTTCTATTGGCTCAATCCTCACGGATTCAAACTTAGATTCTAATACTTAACATGGATATCCTCAACCATTAATGAACCATATTACTTTGTCATAGACTACTAATATCGCATCTCTAAGCTTATATTTTTCTCTAAACTATGAGAATCAAAATCATATCAAAAGGATCAGCATTATCAATCATAACTCCTTAACTTAGCTATTATGAACACCCCATACTATATCACAAGACTATTTCTACTTAGAACCTCAAGGGTGATACTAACCATACATAACATATAATGACCTTAGAAAATAATGCAACCCTATATCACCCTTGGGCACACCTCTACAACATACTTAATTATGAATAACTGAACTTTAACTCTTGTATACACTGTTCGAGGCTGCTAGATCACTTCCATATAACTAGCATCACTAATCAAGTAACCATTACATCCACTTTCATGATCATCCACTGTTCAATCTTAGTGTCTAGTGCTAGACAAGCTTAACAACCATAATAGATTACAATCCTATGGTATACATTATTAAAAACCATTAGTACACCCCTTTTCTACACATCTCTAGTACTTACCCATCTATATATCTAAATTACTTTCATGGCCCTTTAAGTTTTAACTAAACTTCTTTTTGCAACCCCAAGGGATGCCTAAATGAAAAACACTAAACCACTAGATACTTTCATTAATAAATAATACTTTTCTAACAAATAAGAACCATCAATAACTATGTTTATACAACAAGCGAACAATAATTCACCTTAACTAATCTCTCCTTCTCTACCTTTTACCAAGGGACTTGTACCATATTCATTACCTCTAAACTAACACACAAGGACATATCACCTTAGCACAAACTCTATAACACACATAAGCTCATCCATATACTTTCAATCAATCGCTATTCCCACCTTCATGCCACTACACTTCTATACCCATACTTCCAACTATAAGAAAGTTCTCCTACTTATAACTCATAACACCCTAGGTTGCAATATTCGTCGAATACAAACTCTATTTAACAATCAAGGTTCTCACTGTATCCTCTTGTGATCACTATCTATATTGGAGGGTTATCGAGGAATCTGAGTACATATCTTACTTTGTCTTAACTGAACAACTCATATGGATGAGGTCATACACTTTTAACTTAAGGAACTTAACACACTAGGGAGCTCCTCTCAAGCCCCTTGTGTGGTTTCTGAAGTTACTAATAGTAAATTTGAGAGCATTATCTTGGGAGGAATTCGAACTTGCTAATCACGATATCTTAAAAATAGGTCGCAGATGAAGGATTATGGAGTTACGTTTGAATTGAGAGAAGTTTTTGAGAGAACAAATTTGTAGCACGACCTAGATTATGAAAGAAGAAAACTTTTTTTTAAATGTCCTATAGCCTCTCGAAGAAAAGTGCAGACGTCTCCGTACTGTTCTATAAAACTCTACTAGACACGGCTTCACAGACACCATAAGACACTTTAATCGTGTGCTCTAATACCAAGTTTGTAATGTCCGAGACTACCCCTTACTCATCACACAGTGCTTAGGACCACAAGTGATCCCAAGATAGCCCTTGTACTGGTATACTGTTAAGCAACTGAGTTAAATATGTATAAAACAACATAGTTTACTATACGGAAGTATAATCATGATGAAATATGGAAATAATACAATAGTGATACAATTTTATATTCTGATAAAACGAAAAAATAAAACTGAATGTACATGACTGACACTAACTGACATCTGTGAAGCCTCTACTATACTGACTAAAGATAACTGGGATGCGACTCCAACTACTATTAATCAATATATATGAGTAAGAAAGTAAAGTACATAAATAATATCTAGATGAAGTCCCCAAAGTAGGAGGACTCATCATCTACTGGATGGGATCTACAACTGTCTAATCATGATATATTGACTGCAACTGAATTGGCACCTACATTATTAAACAATGTAGCATATAAACATATATGTGGATCAGTACTTTTGGATTATATTGAGCATGTGGGGGTGAATTCATAGGTAAAATAATATGTCAATGTTCATATAAGCTTGTAAAATGATACATGCTAAGAATAAATGGCTAAAATTGGATGGAGTAACTGAAAGCTGAAAATCATGATCATGATGAAAAAACATACTGTATAAATCTTGTGAGTCATAACACTTAGTTCTAAAAGCTATACTTTTACTCTTTCTACTAGTGGAATAAGTAGAACTGAAGTTAAGTCTGTTTTCAAATCATGTAGGCTAAGTGTAAAAGGACTAACCTTTATATCTGTAAATTAAAAGCTAAAATCTCATAGCTAATGTCTGATGTAAAACAATATTTGAATAAAATCATGAGCCTTTGCACTTAGTTTCTAAAATATGTTCTGTTATTCTTTCCTGTTAGGATTACTCTTTTCTATAGGCTATAGGGAAATACTTTTGAAACTCTTATAAAAGTCTTTACTATTAGGGAGGTTCTTCTAACCGACATACACTATATGATTTATGATAGTGTCCAACATATAGTTCCCTTATGGGAAAACCTCACATTTGGGAGAGGTATCAGACTCTTGCCAAGGAGTATAACCTAATCTAAGTGATCACATATATATCTGTCATCCACATAGAAATAGGAATAATCTGATAATCTGAACCTACGTTGGCTAGTAGTTATGGGGTATGTGAACATACCCAACTCGGTGCTAAATACTACTCCCTATAATTTGTAAGCTCAGTCTGTTGGAAATTCATTTTTAAAAACTAATATAATGGTTTACAATGAAAACCTCTTGTAAATCTATTAACTATAAATTGTAGCTAAATCTATAAAGTGAATTCCATATCTAAGCTAAGATCAAAAGATCAAATCTTTGTTCAAAAATGTGAATATACAAATCATGGGATGCTTAAAAGCATAGTTTTCTTGAAATAACAACATTCAAACTAGGGCTAACATCCCATGCATCAAATTCATATCAAATAATCATAAAATTCATGCTAAATAATGAAAATATTGATAATTCAATTCAAAATCTGGAATTTGTACAATACACATGAAAATACAATAGTAAACATGCAATTCAACATCTAAATCACTTGAAATCTCATAATCTTGCAAATAACAATATTGGGTTTGAACCCTGATTCAAAACTCATGTAAAATTATCTTCAAAAACTAATTTTGGGTTTTCCTTGTTGAAAAACCCCATATACCTTAATTAACGAAATTGATGAAGACACTTGAATTTGAATCCCTATTTGTGCTCTTGAAGATTGTTTCTTTAAGATATTGAATTGAGAACCTTGAATTTTGAGTTATCTTGGAAAAAGAATGTTGGAATTTTAGTTTTCTTGGAATTTGAAATTTAAAATCTAGGGTTTTCTTGGTTAGAAAATTGATGAATAATGAGTATATGTTGCACCAAATACCCTAAATCTTCTATTTACCATGACTTGAGGCTTGGGAAAAAGACTTAATTTTCCTTGAAAGCCTAAGTTCAAAACTGGAGCCCACTTTTTCACCTTGGCGTGACGCGACTATATCGCGTCACATCACTAGAAATGGACGAGCCGGATTCTACACCCTAGCATGATGCGGTGCTATCACGTTACGCCACTAGAAATGGATGAGTGCAAATTCACACTCCTCTATGATGCGTTATATTCTCCACCGCCATTTCTAGTGCAACACTGGCTAATCGCGATGAGCTACTAGAAAGGGACTAAAGGGACTTTGGTGTTCACTGTGACATGATGTGATCATGGTGCTTCACTGGAAAGAGGACGATTGCAAATCTTCCCTCCACCAAGACACGGTACTATTATACTGTCCTACAGCTTCTCACTAAAAGTGCAATAACTTCTCAATCGGGTATCAAATTTAAGTGAAATTTATACCGTTGGAAAGCTGATTCAATAATTTACAATATGGTGAGTCTAGAGCTTCTAAATTCTATACGCATCAAGAGTTATTCACTTTTAAAATTGACCATTAACACACTAAGAGCTAAACGGAATAAAGAAAGTATGGGGTATTACATCGACATGCCCCATTATGAGCAAATTAGGGTCCAACCTATGACCCCAGTTGGAAGGGTGTTAGTACCATGCCACGGGTACTAACACATGGTTGTGTGGATCCACTAAAGTGAATTCCTGAAGGACTAAAGTGTGCCCCTCTACTAGAAGGCGCTCTTGTGAGATATACGTCAACCCTAAATTGGCAGGTTAATATCTCAACCTACGCTGGCTATGTAGTTTTGGAACACAGGGAATACTACCAAAGGTCACACCCTTAATAGGAATGTGAGCCCCCATCCTTGGGTTCGCTCGTTGCTAAATCCTAATCTCAACTGAACTGACTCGAATTACTGAATTGATCTAAGTTTATCTGGTATGATAACTGACTGAATTGGTAATGCTAGAATGTATCCAAAACTATTATGAAAATACAGAGACTAAGTAAACATCTATATTTTCGGGTATTCATAACCCCCAAGACTCGATAACATTAACAGTAGAAACATACTAAAGATTCAAAAACATAGTAAGTAGTCATTATTCAAAACTCTTCTCTTAGGCATTTCATAAAACACTTGAAATTCATGAACTTAAGCATGGGAATGATTGAAACATGTGGGAATAACAATATCATAACATTAAAACCATACATTGGAGATTTAACATGGAATTTTATTCTTCAAAATGTGCAAGGGCTTCTTTCTAACTATCAACACTTGTAATCATCATGCATAATCAAAATTCCTAGAAGCTTTATGAAAATAACTCATTGTAAACATGTAAAGTCATGATAAAAAACCTAAAAATAGGTTCTTGGACTCCATGGGTGAAAAGGGCCGATGGATGAACATTTAAAATACCTTAAAACTTTAATCTTACAACAGAATTTACTTTCTTGCTCATTCTTAGGTGGTGAAGATTGAATTATTGAGTTTTCTTGAAGGAATAATTATTGAACTTGATGAATTTGGGGAAAGTTTACGGTTTAGTTTAGAGAGAAATTGAGGAATTTGGAAATATAATGCCTTAACTAATGATAACTCCCGTATTTTTAAGGATTGGGGCAATGGGAAAAGACAAGATTGCCCCTATGTGATATAAATTCATAATTGGAACGCCAAATTGAGCATCACCATGATGTGTGAACCCCTCATCGCTATACCCAGTGCGACGCGATGTAATCGCTTTGTGCCGTTGGAATTGAAATCTAAACATTCCTCAATCCTCATCCAAAAAATCCAAAACTTCCCTGAGACATGCTACTTACATCCCTGAACATGAATTAACATAGAAATCATCATCTCGGGTTTGGGAAGGTCACTTTAAAAATCATCAAAGTTAAGAGGCCAAAAATAAAACTTAGTCCCCATCACTTAGCTAAATTTTTAGGTTCTAAGCCTCTTATGCATGCACTATGGGCTGACCTGAGCTAAGACTAATACGGGGTATTCTAATATCTTGATCATGGGAACATTCATCCACAAATAAGACTAATTATGCTGAGAATACTAAATATACACAACTAAAAACATGATAACATAATTGAGTCTGGGACATGATACATGACTGAACTAATTCATGAATGAATGTAATGATAGGAAGATAATTATATAGCTAGGACTGAAAATGGAAAATATAAAATCTAAGGAAAACTATTACCTTAAACTACATCTGAGTTTGCGAAGAAAAGATGAGTGTACTTGGTATGCATGTCTGTTTCTGCTTTCCAAATGGCTTCCTCAATGGAATGATTCTGCCAAAGAAGTTTAACAAAGGGAACTTCTTTTTACCTCAGTGTACGAACTTGTCTATCAAGGATTTCAACTGGGACTTCTTCATAAGAAAGGCTGTCCTGGACGCCCGTACTTTCTAAAGGGACTACTATAGGTGGATTGCCAATACGCTTCTTTAATAAAGAAACATGTAATATTGGATGCACTAATGCCAAATCTGTAGACAACTCAAGATCACATAGCGACTCAAGATCCTGTAAGGGACAACATACTAGGGACCGAGCTTCCCCTTCTTGCCAAATCTCTTTACTCCTTTTATGGGAGAGATTTTCAAATAAACTAAGTCTCTAACTGCGAACTCAAGATCTCTCCTACACACATTTACATAGGATTTTTGATGACTTTGGGCTGTCTTAAGACTCTCTATGATTAGCTAAACCTTCTCCAATGCATTAAATACGAAATCTGGCCCCATAAACTCGGTCTCACTACCTTAAACCAACCAATAGAAGATCTATATCTCATCTCATAAAGAGATTCAAATGGAGCCATCTGAATACTGAAATGATAACTGTTATTATAAGCGAACTCAATTAATGGCAAGTGATCATCCCAAATTTCCTTAAAGTCGATAACATAAGATCTCAACATGTCCTCTAGGGTCTGAATGATCCTCTCTACCTGACCATCTGCCTAAGGGGGAAATGCTATACTGAGTCAAACTTGGGTACCAAGACCCTTCTAAAAAGCTTTCCAAAAATGAGAGGTAAACTGAGTACCTCTATATGAAATAATGGACAACAAGACACTATGTAATCTAACCAACTCTCTAATATAGAGCTTGGCATAATCTCCGGTTGAATAAAAAGTATGGATTGGCATAATACTTGGTTATTCTATCCATAATAGCCCAAATCGAATCATGATGGTGACGTAAATGAGGTAACCCTATCAAAAAATCCATGTTCACCTCTTCCCACTTCCATGTGGGGATGCTGAACTCATGCGTAGTTTGCTAGGACTTTGGTGCTCATCCAATTGGCACACTTAGCTACAAACTCTACAATATCCCTTTAATACCACTCCACCAATAGATTTCCCACAGATCACGATACATCTTAGTGGATCCTGGTTGAAAAGAGTAACGCGCACCATGAAATTCTACAAGAATTTGCTATCTCAATCCTTCAACACACAACACACAGAGTCTACCCTGGCAATGTAATACACTATATCCCCCTTGGGAGAAAACCTCTACTTTTTGATCTCTGACTGACTCCTTCAACTTAACTAGACTAGGGTCCTTATCTTGCTTTTCTTTCACTTCGGCAATCAAAGAAGATTCCAAACTATTATGAACCCATACACTACCCTCAGCCGAGTCAACCAAAAGAATGCCTAATCTAACCAACTGATAAACCTCCTGAACTAACTTCTTCTTATCATCCTCAACATGAGAAACACTACCCATACAAAATTTACTAAGGGCATCTGCCACTATATTGACCTTGCCCAAATAATACAAAATACTCATATCATAATCCTTCAATGATTCTAACCACATTCTCTAATGGAGATTTAACTCTCTCTGTGAAAACACATACTACAAACTTTTATGGTCTATGAAGACATCAACATGCACCCCATACAGATAATGCCTCAAAATTTTCAAGGCAAGCACAATAGCTGCTAACTCAAGATCATGGGTAGGATAATTTTTTTCATGGGGTTTAAGCTATCTAGAAGTATAGGCTATGACCTTACTTCTCTGTATTAAAACACAACCTAAACCAACTCTGGAAGCATCATAGTAAACAATAAACCCATCTAATCCATATGGCAAGGTTAAACTAGAGCTGAGGTAAGTCGAGTCTTCAACTCCTAAAACTCTTCTCATAGGAATCTGACCACTGAAACTTGACTTTCTTTTAAGTAAATCTGGACATGGGGACATAATAGATGAAAACCCTTTAAAAACCTTCTGTAATAGCCAACCCAATCCAAGAAACTCTTGATATCTGATGGAGACATGGGTCTGGGCCAATTTCTCACTGCTTCAGACTTTTGAGGGTCAACTCTAGTGCTATCACCAAAAATAATATGGCCAAGAAAAGCTACTGATCTTAGCTTGAACTCACATTTACTTAATTTGGAAAATAATTGATGGGATATAAGAGTCTGCAATACTATTTTGAGGTGGTATGCATGATCATTTTCACTATGGGAATAGACAAGAATATTATCAGTAAAGACTATGATGAACATATCCAAGTACTACTTAAATACTCTATTCATAAAGTCCATGAAAGCTAGTGGGGCATTTGTTAGACCAAAGGACATGTCCAAGTACTCCTTGAACACTATGTTCATAATGTCCATGAAAACTACTGGGGCATTTGTTAGACCAAAGGACATGACTAGAAATTCAAAGTGACCATACCGAGTTCTGAAAGCTATTTTTGGAATGTCACATTCTCTGACTCTGAGCTGATGATAGTTGGATCTAAGGTCTATCTTAGATAAATAACTGGCACCCTAAAGTTGGTTGAATAAGTCATCAATTCTGGGGAGTGGGTACTTATTCTTGATGGTGACTTTATTCAAATGACAGTAATCAATGCACATTCTAAGAGAACTATCTTTCTTTCGCAAAAAAAAGACTGGAGAGCCCCATGGAGAAACACTGGGCCTTATGAATCCCTTATCTAAGAGATATTTCAACTATTTTTTTAACTCCCTAAGCTCTGCTGGAGCCATTCTGTAGGGTAGAATAGAGATATGCTGTGTATCTGGAAGAAGAAATATTCAAAAGTCAATTTCCCTTTTGGGAGGAACTCCAGGATGATTATTTAGAAAAACATTTTGAAATTCCCTTACTACTAAAACCAACTCGAGACTGGGAGCCTATAAACTAGAGTCTGACTTAAAAAAGATGGTAAACACACCCCTTAGATATCATTTTTCTCTCTCTAAGGTATGAAATAAGCTGACCCCTAAGTACTGAAGTACTACCCCTTTATTTCAGGACTGGTTAAAAATAAAAATGGACAACTCTATTTCTATAATTAACTGAAGCATAACATGAGTGAAGCCAATCCTTGCCAAGAATGACATCAAAATCAGTTATCTCTAACTCCACAAGATTAACTGAATTGTCTTTCTGGGATATTATGACCAGATAGTTCCAGTATACCTGCCTAGCTACAATAGAGATATTTACTGGGGTGGACATTGAGAAAGGTTCTACCAAAGTCTTAGGACTGACACCAAAATTAATAGCTATGAAGGGGGTTACAAAAGAAAGAAAATCTCCAGGATCCAACAAAGCATAAATATGTAAATAAAATATTTGTAATGTACCAGTAACCACATCAGGAGAACTTTCCTGATCTTATCGGGACTGAAATTCAGACAATCTATTTGGGTGCTGCCCACTGGTTGCGCAGAAAGTAGTAACCTACTGAGTCAAGCGACCGGATAGAACTGGGGGATGATTAGACTGACTTTGCCGACCACTCTTTGGTCAATCTCTGACTCTGTGGCTTGGATTGCCACACCCAAATCATACATCATTTCCATCTCTACAAATACCCTGATGGTTTCTACCATATTTCAGGCAAAGAGGATTTATACGACCACTAATCATATTACCCTAGGGCTTAGGGCCTGGTGCCCTATCCTGATTATCATTCCTGAATTTCAGCATTGGAATACTAGCTGATGATGGAGATGGGGCTGAAGATTTATGATGGAATTAAGGACAGTTGCCACTCTTCAACCTCGGCTGAGCAAAACTGAAGCTACCTATTCTGGCTCTCTTATTCTCCCTCTCTCTTTCCTTAAACTTTTTATCCTTAATCTATTAAGAATGGACTATCAACCTAGACAATTCTATCTCCTTACCACACTATCAACTATACTAGAGAAAAACTTACTCATCCTAGACCTGCCATCAGATACCATATTAGGAGTCTACCTGGCTAGTTAAGTAAACATAAGAGAGTACTCTTTCACATTTATGCTCTCCTACTTCAAATTAATAAGCTCCTTTAGCTTATCCTCCTTTAACTCCAAGGGAAAGAACCTATCTATAGAGGTTGTGGAAAACTCCTCCTATTCAACAAGCCTTATAGCTATACCTATATCTCTCTTCACTGCTTATACCAGGTGTGAGCAACATTCTATAATTGGGAAGTACCCAACTCTGAACTCTCACTGAAATTCACACCCATAGTATCAGTTACCTTCTGAACTATGTCAAGGAACTCTTGTGGATCCTCATCAAACTTGGATCCTGAAAATAAAGCAGGGTTCATTCAGGTGAAGTCCCAAATCCTAGCTGTGGTAGTATTAGCCACTGGAATGGATGGAATAGTAGCCTACTGATTGTTCTGAGCTACTACTGAGTGAGCTAAAGTAGTGAATATAACTCTAAATTCGGCATGAGAGACATACTCATTCAGGGGATCTTCTTAAATGGGTAGAGGTGCAGACTGATTCCCATTTCTTCTTTCATTAGTCATTTTAGGAGACATGTTTTGTAAACAAAAAAATGATTGAATTAGAAAGAGAGTTTAAATTGATCTCATGCTCATTGGCATGACATAAATACTTTAAAGAAGGGAAACTTTTCCTAAAACATCTTGTAGTTTATTGTCCATAAGTGTGGCGCACTTTACACCCATGTACAAGACTCTTCTCAAAGTGTATTTTAGACTCCATAGGACACTTTAATACCTTAGTAGCTGATGCAAAGTTTGTAATGCCCCCGAGATTACACCCTAGACACCACATGGTGCTTATAGTCACAAGTGACCATAAGCTAACCCATAAGCTGGTACCTGCTGTGAGCACTGAACAATACTGATAATAAAGGAACATGTGCGGGAACAAATGAATAAGCCATAAGGTTTAAATACTAAAAATAATACAACTGAATTCCACAAATCTAAAACATAATAAGCAAAAATACAGAAAACTGACTGATAAAACTGACAACTAATTGACTGTTTAAAAGTGTTTGAAAGTCTATAAACTAACTAAATAATAGTTGATGGGACAGGCCCCAACTACAAAAAATATCTCAACTGAATAAAATACTAAAAAACTAAATAAATCTGAGATAAGAAACCGTGTCTTCGATAGATAAGGACTCACCATGACTACTGCTACTGATGTACTGGAATGTCTAGGTATGATCGGGAATATCAATGTTCAAACCTATGATATGAGATATCATAGAATAAGAAATGAGTATGCGGTCAGTACTTTGAATGTAATGGTATGATAAATGAGGTTAGGTTGATATGCATGGACTTATGTGCATGAATAATAATTGATTGAATAAATAGCATGAGATAACTGATGCATAGTATGTGTGAAATTTATAAAATCTGAGAATGCATAACCAAGCATATAACATGATCCTAAAATAGACAGTAAATTGAAATACTGAAATACTAAGACTAAATAACTGATAACTGTAAGCTATGGTTAAGTAAACTTAAAACTAAATTCTAAACTGAAATACTGAACTGAGATTGTAGGAGCTATCATCTAACTGACATACCCCAATATGAGCAAATTGGGGACCAACTTCTGACCCCAGTTGGAAGGGTGTCAGTACCGTGCCATAGGTACTAATACGTTGCTGTGTGGTTCCACTAAAATGAAGTCCTGAAGGACTAAAGAGTCACCCTCTACTGGAAGGTGCTCTATGAGATATATATCAACCCTCAACTATCTGGTTAACTTCTCAACCTAGGCTGGCTATATAGTTTTGGAACATAGGGACTGCTAAAGGTCATACTCTCAACTGGCAGGTGGGCCGCAATCCCTGGTTTGCTCTATGCTAAATTCTACTCCTAACTGAACTGACTCAGATTACTGAACTGAACTAAGTTCGACTAGTATGATAACTGACTGAACAGGTAATACTAAAATGTATCGAAAACCATTCTAAAACTATTGAGATTGAGTAAACAACTAAGTTCTTGAATATTCATAACCCCCATGACTTGATAACATTGACAGTAAAAACATATTAAAGCTTTAAAAGCATAATAAGTAGTCATTTTTCAAAATTCATCTCTTAGGTATTTCATCAAACACTTGAAATTCATGAACTTAAGCATAGTAATGATTAAAACATATAGGAATAACAATATCATAACATTAAAACCATACATTGGGGATTTAACATGGAATTTTATACTTCAAAATGTGTAAGGGCTTCTTTCCAACAAACAACATTTGTAATCATTATGCATAATAAAAATTCCCAAAATCTTTGCAAAAATAACTTATCGCAAACATGTAAATTCATGATTCAAAAATATAAAAATAGGTTCTTGGACTCCATGGGTGAAAAGGTACCATGGATGAACATTTAACATACCTTAAAACTTTAATCTTGCAAGAGAATTTACTTTTTTGATTATTCTTGGGTGGTGAAGCTTGAATTATTAAAGGAATAATGATTAAGCTTGATGAATTTGGGGAAAGGTTATAGTTTAGTTTAGAGACAAATTGAGGAATTTGGGCATAAAATGCCTTAACTAATGATAAATCCTGTGTTTTTATGGATTGGGGCGATGGAAAAAGACAAGACTGCCCTTTTAGGATTTAAATTCATAACTGGAACACCGAATTGAGAATCACCGTGATGCAATGAACCCCTCATTGCTATACCCAGAATAACACAATGCAATCATATTGAACTGCTGGAATCAAAATCCAAACGTGCCTCAAACCTCATCCAAAAAATCTGAAACTTCTTCGAGACATGCTACTTACACCCATGAACATGAATTAACTTAGAAATTATCGTCTCAAGTTTAAAAAGGTCACTTTAAAAATCATAGAAGTTAAGAGGCCAAAAATTAAACTAAGTCCCCAAAACATAGCTAAATGTTTAGGTTCTAAGCTCTTATACATGCACTATGGGATGAACTGAGCTAAAACTAATATTGGGTATTACACTTTTGGTGGTGGTATTGGTATTGGTGGTGTTGGTGTTGGTGGTTGATACAAGTCAAATGGGCGTCAACACTTTTGACCACACGACTTGAGGACAACATGAGGAGGTTCAAGCCTTGATCACCCCAAGGATCCAAGAATGTGCTTGGAGAACCTTCTTCAAAATAGCCACTTATGGGTTCTTTCCAAAATAGTCACTTTTAGGCACAGAAATAAAGAGAGCCCTTGTGGGTTCTTTTCAAAATAGCCAATTTTGGGCTATTTTTTCAATAGGCTAGTAATGCAAAGACAACTACTATAAATAGGTATATTGGACATTTCATTAGTTAGTTTTTGTTGATTAATTTACATGATGTATTTATAAGAACTCCATGGGAGTGTTTGAGTGCTTGGAAATTGAAACTCATCCCTGAACTGAAATATCAAGCAAACTTGAAGCTGAACTTGAAACTGATCCTTGAACTGAAATGACCATAGTATCACCAACTACTACTATATAATGACATAGCTCCAAGACCAATCTCATTAGGCAGAATGTATTTATTTGGTGCATAGATTAGAGTGACAGTTTCATCATCAACAGTTATATCTTCAAAGTTTATCCCTGTAGATTGGTATAAAGTTGCCTATGGAGTCTTTCAACGGGTAACAAAATGCCTTGTCTAAGCTCCAATCTCACCCTTTTGGGGACACTATCAGGATTCTATAGAGGATCTTAGCTTGCTTCTTCTAGCAAAAGGTGAGCGTTAGTGCACATAAAACAATAAGGTGTTAATACAACAAATCTTTTTTTGGTTGGGGTGGGTGGATAAGTTCTCATATATCTTTTATGGTTAAAGTATAGTTGGATGGATCAATTCATATATTTATTGAAAATCCAAAATTCTTCAATTTTGTCAATGGCAGTTCATTGTGTAAAGGGAAGTAAGTTTTTGAAGCTTTGCAGAAAAACTATGATTAATGGACAATGAGCAAGAAAGAAATAAAACATTCAGTTTATAGAGTATCATACAGTGATTGCTTCCCTACAACTTTTTTAGTAAAATCCTGAATATGATTTGACAAGCACATGACAATATTTGGAAGCAAACGGAATTTCCTGTGTACAAATAAATTGGACTGTCATGAATTTGATACATACTTATCAAGTTTTCTTAGAGCTCATGATGTAAGTGAATCTTTTGAGTATTAGATATTAACATAAAATAACCACTAGGAAAATTGGAGAATGCTGATTAAAATTTCTATTTCATGGTTAAATTTGTTGTGTAAGGGATCTGTACACTCTTCCCCTATTTTCCCCTCCTCCTTTTTGGGGGTGGGGAGTGGGATCAAATTTATCCAATTTTAATCAATATATTTAGTGATTCATAACTGGAATCAATAATAGCATATGGGGAACTGTCTCTTTCTTTTCTTTTGAATCATAAGAGTACACACTGTAGGATTAGGTTTTAGGAAGGAGCATCCACAATATTTGTTTCATCTATCTCATGATTTTCTTTCTGACTAAAGAGTTTTGGGCTTACTATCAAGAAAAATAAAATAAAGAAATTGAAAAAGGAAGATATTAGTTTTCCACTTTCTTATGACCTATACGCTTAAGAAAGGATTTGATTCAAAATGCGCGTCATGTTTGCCGAGACAAGCTAAGTGCTCTATATATAAGTGAAATTATTTTAGCACTCGTATCTTCCATTGGATGTATTTGAGTAAGAATGATCTTGCTGGACCTAAGCTTGAGATATTATACATTTCCTCTTCAAGACAAGCTGAAGAGCCATCTTGTTCAGAAACCGGTATTTCTCTGTTTCCATGTTTGGGATTATAGTCATCTAGTGCTACCCTTGTCCGCCATCTTGTTCCACATGCATGGTAGAGCACTGGATTTCCAGGTGGCCCAGTACTCCAAAGGGCAGTTTCTGTTCAAGTTCAAAATTAATTAGTATTTAAACTGGGACAAAAATGAGTATATTTCTACAGATCAGAAACTAAAGCACAATGATCGTTGACAAATAATATTTCTATACACAGATATAGAATGTACTGTATGAGAGTGAAAGCGTCATGAAACTAGAGTATGTATGACATTCAAACAAGAAGAAATATCTTTCTGTGAAAAATGCATAGACTTTCAGGATGCATCAACTGTTTTTGTACTCTCATTTTCATCACCAATGACTTTTAGAATGCATCAACTGGTTTCGTACTCTCATTTTCATCGCCAGGTTAAGTAACCATATAAAATAGTTGAACTTTTAGCTTGATGGTGGAAAGATTTAAAAGAATTGCTTGGTATGTTAAGGAACCATGCAAAAGAGTTAACCTCTTGTGATACTGCATTTATTTGCATGATATTTTAGGAAGGAAGTTACCATGTAAACCGACAGTGATTAACTATATAATATTAAACAGGGAGCTCAACAGTAAAATAATTCCCCTCAACTATGCACTGGCAGATCACCCACCACTCTCCATTGTGTGTCGCTGCCCTAACCACCCACCACAACCAGTGACCAGGTATGATTTTCCTCTGCACCCCTCCCCCCACCCTCTTCCTCCCTTCCCCCTCCCCCTTCCCCCTACCCCCTATTCCCCCCCTATGTTTTTTTCATTGCACTGCCACCACCTGTCAGGAACAATCCAGTAGCCCCATCCTGATAATCGTCGATCATGGTCTAGATCCACAAACTCCGACAATCGGCGGACCAAGGAGAATATCAACCTTTGCCAAATCTCGGCAAATCTGTCCAAAAACAACAACATACCCAGTGTAATCCCAAAAAGTTGTAATTTCGGCAAATCTGCCCATAGTAATTTTTTTATTCTCATAACTTTAAGGTACGATCCAGCAACCCTTTTCTTCTTTTCTTCTCTTATCTAAATATGTTTTTTCCTTAATAGATTGCACAAAACCTTACTGTTGCTTGTTTGTTAACTGATTCCTTAAATCTAATATAGAGTTTGTGAATTTGTTCCTGCTTCCTTACAAATAATACTGCATTTTTTGGTTCCTAATTTGAACTACATCTTTGCTAAAGTTTACTATTTCTTGTTATTTTCGTCATTGTATTGTGCCGGGGCGGATCTACAAAATGAGGGTGAGGGTTCCATGTTACCTGCACACCTCAATTGAAACCATATTATTGTATACTAAAAGGTCATTTGGTGCCACTAGCTGATGGCTATATCTTCCGCCCATAGGGTGAGGGATCGACTCTTGCTTGCATCACTTTTGTAGATCGTTTATATTTATGAAGCTTAGGAGATTCTCTTTTTCCTTTTTATTCTTTTCTTTTCCTTTTTCGTCTTTTATTTATTTTTTCTTTATATGTTGTTGACTCATTAAAGTCCTATATACCTAAAATTAGATGAATTTGTGGAGAAAGATCTTGAATTTTGAAATTTTGGAGGTTTGAACTTGGAAACCCCCTTTTCTATCTACTCTTGCATTTCTTTGCAGTATAAAGGAATTGGGAAAGATTAGTGATGTTTATTTTGTGAATGTAATCGTTATTGGGTGTTTAAGACATGTGGAGACATTTTAAGGTAAGGAAAGGACCAAACTATCTCTAAAAAAATGCTTTAAAAGTTCAGAAAAATTCCGTCAGACGCTCTAAGTGACGAACCATCAACCCCCTAATGGGCCATCATCTAAACCGTCAACTTCTAAGCACTTTTTGAGTTCATTGATTAGGCTTGATGGCTAACTTGATGAGATGTCATCTATTTCATGAGCCGTCAACTTTGTTCGTTGGTCATTGAAAGATGGACACCCTCTGATAAAATGATCATACCTTTTTACTTTGTTGTCGGATTGACAAATAGTTGACAACATTGAAAAGAAGACTCAAAGACCTTCAATTTGGTGGGTATTTGGGAGGGAAAACTCTTCATTATTCAAGGAGTTATGCACATTCGAAGTTAACCCTAGTAAAATTATTATACGAAAACTCAATTGATAAAGAAGCTTTCAACTTATTTTTGAGCTATAAGTTCATTATGACCTTAATTTATCTCCAAAGCTCTTCCCGTACTAAGGAATTCTTTGCAGCACCTATGTAACATTAAAAATCATCGGGTTTGGGTCTATACATATTCGAAGAACATTCGGGTTTTAGCTTAAAATTTGCGGGGTGTTACATAACTAATCCGGGCTTACTTTTAAGATGGGCTTATCTCATGTTTGGTTGGTATAAAATGCATGGGATAACTGATCCCGGGATTAGTTCTCACGAGATTGTAGTGTTATGTTGTATTCCACCTTGAGGGTGGGTTAGCTAATCCTGAGTTGAATAATCCCCTGATGATTTATTACCAACCAAATGACTTTGGGTGCTACAACATAAAGCAACATTATCAGGGAACAACTTAGAATATGGTTGTATGGCCAACTTTAGAAGCACAATTAAATGTAAGTTAAATTCTATGATCTTTCATTTAAGCTACAGGAAATCCATTTGCTGTACATAAATCATTAGCAAAAAAGATTAATTGGGACATATAAGCAAAACAGTTAGAGTGCGTACCCTACTGATTTTACTGTTTTACTCTATTTGTTTCCTATCAGTAGAACAAGTACGCTAACATGGTTCATTTATGAAGAGTAAATAAGAAGAGAATATTTTTATGTGGAAAACAACCGGATGAAGAAAGGTGTAAAAAAACAACGACCTATACCTCTACAAGATTTAACCCCAACTTCACTAAAACTCTTAAGCCTTAACAATCAACAAATTACAATACTCTTGTAAACTAGGAATTAAATTCTAACTCCTATTTATACAATAAAATAAATCTCCCCAAGATAACTGTTCCCAAGTATTCGAGTTCCCTAACTTGAAGACACAACTCCTAACTCAGTTTATATTTTACTGAGACTAGAATTAAATCTCACTACAACTAAAAGAACCAACCTATTACACAAAGTCTATAACTCTCTAAGTAAAGGAATAGGTTCTTCTTCATGTTAGTGAATGAATTTGCTGATTGATGCTTTTCTTGATTGTGCGTGCGTGAAACTCTTTGAACCCTTATTTTCTATTTAAGAGAACTATTGATGGAGTCCTTTAGATGATGTAATATTCTTTCTTCAATAGAAATATCAATAGTTTCACTCCTTGTTGCAATATATCTCCTTGTCTAGGTAGGATTCCCTTTTTTAACTCAATTTTCAAATGATGTGTTTATCTTCTTTTCAACTTCTTTTCTGTACATGACTAATGCTAAATTTGCTTGCTTATCAACTTTTTACTTACACCATTATTTTATCATGATTTTATTATCAACCTTGCTCAACACTTTCACCTGTGAGTACTAGCATGACTAACATGTTTCATTCATAAGTCAATCATCAAATCTTCATTTCTCTAACATATTCCCCCTTTTTTATGATGACAAACCATTACATGTTTAACAACATCAAAACTTTCTCTTAAGTTCCTAAAATACTTAATAAAGGATTAAACACAAGAATAATAGAATGAAACAGGTTAGTTATTTGAGTTATAAACATTGCCCAATCTAATTCTTCCCCCTTTTGACATCATCAAAAAACAGTTACCCATTTAAGTAAAAGATGTGTAATAATCCATGGCCACTAGGGCTATCACTAAAATAATCAAAAGCTAGAACAAACAACCGTCATTCATTAGATTAAATAGGAGAAAAACACAAGAAGAAATGAAGTCCAGTTCATCCAAGAGAAAGCTACAATCAAGTAGTACCAAAAATTGATAAAGATAAATAGGCTAGACACAAAAATAAAAGTACTCCTAAGGTGCTAAGAGGAGAGCTAATTTGAGAAAGAGAAAGTAAAAGGAATGAGAGCAGTCAATTTTCGCACGATTTCAACATTTTAAGATATTTCACTCTCAAGGGCATCTTGAAGAGAAGCAATCTGAGCATGAAGTTGGAGATTTTTAGCCTGCACAGCTTTCAAATCAGCAGTCTTAGCAGTAAGAGAATTCCTAAATCGCTATATAGGACTGTCAGTACTTCTTATTGAAATAGGTAGTTCCATATGGTTCACTATCCCAATAACATCTTTGGTGGTCTGCAGAGACCACACTTGAAAATGTACCCTAAATTCTTCAAATATAGGGGTGAGCCAAAATTCATAATGGAGAGCATGACCATTCACATCTTTAAGAAGAACCCTCTGTATGTGCTATAGAATAATCCTAGACAAATTAATTTGTACCTCAGTATCAAACATCACCATGAGAGTGAGATCAAGGAAATTTGCTAAAGTCCTCATTTTCTTTCTAGGTGTGATTATCTTATGAATAACATTTAAGTAGAGACGATGAAGTGGAGATATCTCTATTTTGAGAACCCTACAATGATTGAAAAACTAAGGATTACCAGAAAACTTTCGAGAAATATCAAGGACTGATGTAATGTGTAACACCTTGAATCTGGTACTCGGAACACTACATGGTTCTCATGACCCCAAAGTACCACAAGTTAACCCATGACTGATATCTGTACCTGAACACTGCATAATATACTGAATGAATGTAAATAAAGTTTAAAAGTCCATAAGGATAAAAAATTTAACATAGCTAATAAAAATATAACATCTGTATGGGGTATGAAATACCCAAAACAACTGAAATAATTGTCTGAATGTGATAGTCTGAAAAGACTTTAACTGACTGAACTATTTGAATAAGGAGTTACTAGGACATGTCCCCAACTAAATCCAATTAATAAATTAATTAATGAGATAATAAAGTAACGCTCATATCCTCGAAGGATGAGGTCTCACTGCTAACTCTGACTGCTGAGACTGGAATGCTGCTGATGCTTTGGAGCTCTTACTTCTGAACCTATGTATAAAACACCATAGCACAAATATGTTAGTACGTTTAAATGTACTGGTATACATGTGAGGTAGTCTAAATTCAAAGGGTTCATATGCATGAACTATACTAACTGACTAGGTAACATAAATGTGAGAATGCATGCATGAATACAATATAACTATAATTGAGTTCATGAAAACATGATTACTGAACCTGAGTACTGATAACATGAGCTACTGATAACTGAATAACTAAAATAACTGAATTGAGCGACTGTATCTAGTAGTCTAGATTTTGATAGAACTAACTGAGTTTCGTACTATTCTGAGTTGACTATATCTAACCGTCCTAAATTCTGTACAACTATCTGAGTTCTATTACTGAAACTGAATGATGGTATCTGATAGTCTTGATTCTGTAACTAAAACTGTAGGAACTAGTTATATAACCGATATTCCCCTAATATGCCAATATGGCTAAGTTGGTGTCCAATCTGTAACACCAATTAGAAGGGTATCAATACCGCGCCACCTTTAAGGATAAGCTGTGAGAGACCCTCATCTGACAGTGTCCCCAAAAGAGAAAGATATAGTGGTTATCCACCTCATTAACCCACATCTAACAATGTTGATGTCTCAACCTAATCTGGCTACATAGTTCTAGAACGCAAGGATGACTTCTAAGCATCACACCCTCATCTAATTGTGTGTGTTCCCTTCCTTGGGTCCACTCGGTGCTAATCCCTACTCCCATCTGAATAGACACTGAACATGGATTACTGAATTGAACTGGACTGAATTAACTGAGTTTCGTTGACTGATGGAATAGTACTGAGATTACTGTATTACTAAGCTTTCCTGAGACACATGACTGACTGAGTTCTATGGACCGTGGCTTGATTGAGGATATCGTGAAATCATGACAATAACTCTAGGCACACAACTATATTTTTCAGGTACAAGTACCCCCAAGACTCAATGGAAAGAAACTAACAAAAGCATGACTTTATTGAATACAAGTATCCTTAATTCATTTATTAAGGCATTTCATCAAATATTTGACATGCATAAACTTGTACATAAATGGGGATTTCATATTATCATACTTGTATGACACTTTTCCTTCACATAGACATTTAGTCAAACACATGGGGAGCATGTTTTGGATATACAATCATCAACACGTCTAATAATCATGAATACATCAATCAACTTATAATTTGAAAGGGGATTTATCATGATTTATATGCAAATATTTATATACTAGGGTCAACCATTGAAATATGTAATTTAAAACATGAATTAAAACCCCACAATATCATGAACACGAATTTCAATTTAATTTAAATCATGAAAATTCATCAATACACAAATCTTGGTTTTTTAAAAGAGATTCTTGAGCTTCATGAGTGAAAGGGACCCATGAATCAACACATGACATACCTTGATTGTGCGTTTCTTGAAGTTTTTGGACTTAAAGAACTTGAATTTTATTGGTTTCTTGAATAAGGATTTGGATCTTGTTCTTGGAGATTATCTTTGAGAGAAAATCCTAATTTGATGTTGTGAATGAATAATGAACTTATGATCCTTGATCTGATATATTTATGGATTAAAATAGGTGGAAAAAGACCTAAATAACCTTAAAAAATGAGTAAAAATTCACTGAACGAGACCTGCGATGGCTCGTGTGATGGTCCATCGCTGGCTCAATGGTCTGTCATTTCGACAGTCATACGTCGACCAAAAATAGACTCACTGCCTTATAGTGACGGCTTGGGCTACGGTCTATCGCAAGTTCGATGGTCCGTTAACCTGTCCATTGTACCTTATCCAGAAGGTTGACTCACTGCCTTGGCTGCGATGGTCTAGGCGTCGGTCCGTCACTAGATCGATGGTCCGTCGCCCTAGCCGTCGCCCTTGGGAGATTCTGACAGCTCTGAGTAAAACATCCATAACTTTTTACCCCGATACCAAATTTGGACGAAATTGGTATCATTGGAAAGCTAAGTAAATTACCCACATAATAAAAAGTGAAAATCTTTAAATTCCACATGTACAAAAATGGATTCATATTTCAAAGTAAGTTTGTAACATTCTTGGGACGATTTTAAGCTAGGTAGAAGTACGGGGTATTGCAATATCCCTCCTTGAGAAAATTCATCCTCGAATGAGACTGAGTGAGAGGGGAGTATATAAATTGATGTACATACTAAACATAAACAATTAGAACATGATCTCATGACTGACATGACTGATAACCATATATATCATATTGATCATGCATATCTGATGCATGTATAACTAATTCATGAATGCATGAGCGCGTGTTCTAATGAACTAAGGTTCTCACAATGAGAATACATATTTGATACATGATTCTATGACTAAACTGAAGCGTGAATGCATGACTGAATATGCAATGGTATTTATTACCTGTTTGTGATAGAATTTTGAACATGGAATAGATACCAAGCTTGTAACTGAAACCTGAACGTGAAACTGAAAATCTTAAGGAGAACTATTACCTTGAGCTAGAACTAAGTTGGCGGAGAAGAGTTGAGGATACTTGGTATGCATGTCTTCTTCTGCTTCCCAAGTAGCTCCCTTAATGGACTGATTTTTCCAAAGAACTTTGACTAGAGGGACTTCTTTGTTCCTCAGTCTACGAACCTGATAGTCTAGGATTTAGACTGGAATCTTTTCATAAGAGTGGCTATTTTGAACATCTATGCTCTAAATAGGGACTAAAACTGCTGGGTCACCTATGCACTTTTTGAGAAAAGAGACATGGAAGACTGGATAAACTGAGGCTAGATCTGAAGGCAACTCGAGCTCATAAGCTACCTTGCCTAATCAACTAAGAATCTTAAAGGGAACAGCATATTATGGACTGAGCTTTCCCTTTTTGTCGTACCGCTTCACTCTCTTCATGGGAGAGATCTTGAGATAAACATAATCACCAATCTTGAACTCGAGATCCTTTCTGCGCACATCTACATAATACTTATGTCGGTGTTGAGTAGCCCAGAGTCTTTCTTTTATCAACTGGACTTTTTTTAAGGCATCAAATACTAAGTTAGGCCCTATGACTGAGGCCTCACTAACTTCGAACCAACTAATTGGAGATCTGTACCTACTATCATAGAAAGCTTTGAATAGAGCTATCCAAATACTAGAATAATAGCTGTGGTTGTATGCAAACTCAATCAAAGAAAAGTGGTCATCCCAAATACCTATGAAATCTATTGCACACACCCTTAGCATATCTTCTAAAGTCTAAATGTCATTTTTGCTTAACCATATGTCTGTGGATAGAAGGATGTACAAAGATGAACTTAGGTACCAAGACCCTTTTAGAATGCTTTCCAGAAATGAGAGGTGAACAGGGTACCTCTATCTAAGATAATAGAGAACGGAATACCATACAATCTGACCAACTCTTTGATGTAGAGTTTGGCATAATCCTCGACTGAATAAGAGGTATGGACTAGAAGGAAATGAGCTAATTTAGTCATCCTATCTACGATAACCCAAACTGAATCATGTCGATGACTTGTATGAGGCAAACCCATCATGAAGTCCATGTTCACTTCTTCTCACTTCCAAGTACGAATACTAAACTCCTGTATAGACGCAATAGGATTCTAATGCTCTATGTTAACCTGCTGACATATAGAGCACTTAGCCACAAACTCTGCAATATTTCTCTTCATCCCACTCTCCCAATAGATTTCCCATAAGTCGCGGTAGATATTTGTGGCACCTGGATGATTAGAGTAGTGTGCACCATGCGCTTCTATAAGAATTCAATACCTTAAGTCATCTACACCGGGAACACACAGATGACCTTGACAATGCAATACACCATCTCTCCCTTAGGAGAAAACCTCTACTTTCTGATCCTTGACAGACTTTTTCAACTTTACTTGACTGGGATATCTATCTTGCTTTTCTTTTACCTCAGAAACTAGAGATGATTCTGATCTACTCTAAACCCCTATGTCACCCTCCTCAAAATCGACTAAGTGAACACCTAGTCTGGCAGGATAATGGATTTTTTGAGCTAACTTCTTGTTAATGTCCTCAATATGAGCAACACTGCCTATAGATAGTCTACTCAGAGCACCGGCCACGATGTTGGCCTTGCCCAGATGATAAAGGACACTCATGTGATAATCTTTTAAGAGCTCTAACCACTTTCTCTGACAAAGATTAAGATATTTTTGAGAAAATACATACTGAAGGCTCTTATGATCTGTGAATACATCTATATGAACTCCACATAGATAATGCCTCCAAATCTTCAAGGCAAAAACTATGGCTGCTAACTTAAGATCATGAGTAGGATAATTTTTCTGATGAGGTTTATGCTTTCTGGAGGCGTAGGCAATAACCTTACTATGCTGCATGAGGAAACAACCTAAACCTACTCTGGATTTATTATAACACACCACGCAACCATCTGGACCATCTGGAAGAGATAAGACTGGAGCTGAGGTGAGTCGATCCTTTAACTCCTAAAAACTCTTCTCGCAAGGATTTGACTACAGAAACTTAACTTTTTTCTGAGTTAATTTGGACATAGGTGATTCAATAGAAGAAAATCCCTCAACAAACTGCCTATAATAGCTAGCCAATCCTAAGAAACTCCTGATATCTAATAGAGAGATAGGTCTGGGCCAGTTTCTTACCACTTTCATCTTTTAAGGATATACTCTAATGCCATCACCAAAAATAATATGGCCAAGGAATGCTAATGACCTTATCCAAAATTTTCACTTACTAAATTTGGCAAACCACTGATGATTTCTGAGAGTCTGCAATATTATTCTGAGATGGTCTGCATGATCATGCTTACTGTGGGAATAAACAAGGATGTCATCTATGAAGACTATGACGAACATATCCAAGTACTACTTGAACACACAGTTCATCAAGTCTATGAAAGTTGTTGGGGTGTTGGTAGGACCAAAGGACATAACTAAGAGTTCAAAGTGACCATACCGAGTATGGAAAGCTATTTTTGGAATGTCATATTCTCTGAATTTGAGCTGATGATATCCTAATCTGAGGTCTATCTTAGACAAATAATTGGCACCCTAAAGTTTGTCAAACAAGTCATCAATTTTGGAAAGATGATACTTGTTCTTGACCATGACTTTATTGAGCTGACGACAATAAATACACATTCTGAGAAAACCATCTTTCTTGTGCATAAATAAAACTGGTGCACTCCATGAGGAACCACTGGCCTGATGAACCCCTTATCTAAGAGATCCTTCAACTTCTCTTTCAATTCTCTAAGTTCTGTTGGTTCTATTCAATATGGAGAAATAAAGATAGGCTGAGTATCTGGAAGAAGATCAATACCAAAGTCTATTTCCCTTTTGGAAGGAATTCCTGGAAAATCTTTGGGAAATACATCTAAATATTCATTCACTACAGGGACTGATTCGAGACTGGGAGTTTCAGAACTAGTGTCCTTAAATAAAACAAGATGATAGATACATCCTTTAGATATTATTTTTCATGACTGAAGGTAGGAAATAATATGACCTCTGAACGCTGAAGTACTACTCTTCCACTCCAGGATAGGTTTATTACGAAATTAAAACTGGACTATTCTATTTATGTAGTCGACTGTGGCATAGAAGAAATGAAGCCAGTCCATGCCGAGAATAACATCAAAGTCAGTCATCTCTAATTTGACTAAGTCTGCTGAAGTTACTTTCTGAAATATCATAATTAGATAGTTCCTGTATACCCGCTGGGCTATGATGGTTCTACCCACTAGGGTAGAGACTGAGAAAGGCTCTGCTAAAATTTTTGGACTGACTTCTGAGACTGAATGACTATATCTGATAGTCTTGATTCTGTAATTGAAACTGTGGGAAGTAGTTATCTAACCGACATTCCCCTAATATGCCATTATGGCTAAGTTGGGGTCTAATCTATAATCCCAATTTGAAGGGTGTCAATACCGTGCCACCGGTAAGGATAAGTTATGAGTGACCCTCATCTGATAGTGTCCCCAAAAGAGAATGGTAGGGCCCACATCTGATAGTGCTTATCCACCTCATCAACCATCATCTAACAGTGTTGATGTCTCAACCTATGCTGGCTACATAGTTATGGAATGCAAGGATGGCTTCTAAGAATCACACCCTCATCTGATAGTGTGTGCTCCCATCCTTAGGTTCACTCAGTGCTAATGCCTACTCCCATCTGAATAGACACTGAACATGGACTACTAAACTAAACTGGACTAAATTAACTGAGTTTCATCGACTGGTGGAATTGTACTGAGATTACTATATTACTAAGCTTTCCTGAGTCACATGACTGACTGAGTTCTATGGATCGTGGATTTATGGAGGATATCGTGAAATCATGACAGTAACTCTAGGAACACAACTAAATTTTTCGAGCACAAGTACACCCCAGGACTCGATGAAAAGAAACTGACAAAAGCATGACTTTCTTGAATACATGACCAACATGACAATCCTTATTTTATTTATTAAGGCATTTCATCAAACATTTGATATGCATAAACTTGTACATAAATGGGGATTTCATATTATCATACTAGTATGACACTTTTCTTTCACATAGGCATTTAGTCAAACACATGAGGAGCATGCTTTGGTTACACAATCAACAATACATTTAATAATCATGGATACATCAATCAACTTGCAATTTGAAAGGGGGTTTATCATGATTTTTATGCAAATCTTCATATACTAGGGTCAACCATTGAAATATGTAATTTAAAACATGAATCAAAACCCCACAACATCATGAACACGAATTTTAATTTAATTTAAATCATGAATATTCATCAATACACAAATATTGGATTTTAAAAAACGATTCTTGAGCTTCATGGGTGAAAGGGACCCATGAATCAACACATGACATACCTTGATTGTGAGTTTCTTGAAGTTTTTGTACTTGAAGAACTTGAATTTTCTTGGTTTCTTAAAGAAGGATTTGGATCTTATTCTTGGGGATTACCTTTGAGAGAAAACCTTAATTTGATGTTATGAATGAATAATGAACTAATGGTCCTTGGTCTAATATAAGTAGGCGTTAAAATGGATGGAAAAAGACCCAAATGCCCTTTAAAACTGACTTAAAATTCACTGAACGGAACCTGCGATGGCTCATCTGAGATCCATCGCTGGATCGATGGTCCGTCACTGGCTCAACGGTCTGTTGTTTGGACTGTCGTACATGGACCAAAAAAAGACTCCTTACCTTATAGCGATGGCTTGGGTGACGGTCTGTCACAAGTTTGATGGTCTGTCAACCTATCTGTTGTACCTTATCCCAAAGGTTTACTCACTGCCTTGGCTGTGATGGTCTAGGCGATGGTCCATCGATAGATCGATGGTCCGTCAACCTGGCCATCGCACTTGAGCGCTTCTGACTACTCTGAGTAAAATGTCCATAACTTTTTACTCCAATAACATATTTGGACGTAATTGGTACCGTTGGAAAGCTAATTAAATTCCCTACATAATAAAAAGTGAAAATCTTAAAAATTTCATGTGTATAAAATGGATTCATATTTCAAAGTAATTTTCTAACATTCTTGGGACGATTTCAAGCTAGGTAGAAGTACGGGGTATTATACAATGTTGTCAAGTGAAGGCCAAGTGACCTTGACATAGTGACCCCATCCCCCCATAGGAATGTTTTGGATTCTGGCAAGTTCAGCAACATAAATATTTATTGTAACCCCTCTTACAGTGGTAGAAAACATCTCTCTAATATCAACGTCATTGGTGTAGAATTCATAACTCTTAGTTTTTGCTAACTTTATTTTTGAGTCACCTTAAAGAAATGAGTGTGACCACCCCTGGGACTCTAATTTTCTCAACAAAACTTCCATGTTAATACCCTCAAAACCACTAACAACACATCCTCTAGTCAACTTATGCTTCTAAAAATACAGAAGATGCTCTACAGGAGAGTGAAGATTTGTAGGTGATTCATCAAGCTCAAAGTCAGGGTCTAAATCAACAGGAGCATCAGGAAGTGACTCACATTTAGATAACTCATAGGGAATAGGTATATCAACCTTTTCTTTAAATGTGTGGAGGCTCTTTGAGCAGTGGACTTGGAAGAAGATGAAGTCTTTGAAGCAGGAGTGGATTTTGGCTTACTCGAAGGTGCAGGAAAGGAAGAAGGTTTTGGAATAGTCTGCTTCACTATTTTTTCCTTTGCATATAGAATGGAATAGCACATCTTGAGAGAAAGATGAAAGAGGAGGAGGAGAAGGAGGAGGAATGGATGTATTCACACACTTCCTTTTTATAGCTTAAAGAACTTCAGCAAGGGATGCCTCTTCTTATTGTTTCTTTCAATGAGTGTGAGGAGTTCTAGGAGTGGGTAAAATAGGACAAGGTTCAACAAGATCATGGTCCTCAACAACAATGGTTGAGGAAAAATGTTTTCATTTTGATTGAGATCTTGACTTTCTTGGAATCAGGCTAGCAATAGGAACATCATCAAGGATGATAATTAGGATAGCAATCGAAGCTGGTGGAGTGGGTTTAGGAGAGAATGAAGGATTGGAAGAAAATTGAGCAAAAGGGTTTTTGAGATTCTTGAAGGAGGCCAAATCAGATAGTTTAATTAGAATGGTAGGTAGAATGGGAGGTGTTGTGTTAGCAGTGGGATGAAGAATGATAGCTGTAGAAGGAGAGGTAGAAGAGTTAGAAGATGGGGATAATAAAGAGGATGCCATGGTGAGGAAGAAACACTAAGTATTTCTTGCTTATGAGATGGTGAATGAATAAGGTGTGAGGAAAAGAAGAAATAGATATAAGAAGGGGAAAAAAAGTTAAAATGTAAATGAGAGGGATTTGATGGATAGTAGGATAATGATGAAGAGTTATAGTGGTTATGGGATTGTGGTGGCACCTTTTTGAAAATGTTGGACTCTTAGGATTTGGCGGTTTAGAAAAAGTTTAAGGAACCAAAAGGGAAAAATTATTTCTCCTTAGTCAATTTAAGATAAGCTAATAATCATACCTGAACTCTTGAAAATTCTAAACAAAATTGATTTAAGTGTTCCAACATCACTATAAAAATTAAATAAATGAAGGTTAGATCACTCAACATTTTGGAATTAGGACACACAACTAAATGTGTAAGACTGGATTAATCAACAAAAATTCAAGAGCACATCAACTTTTCTAGTTAATCATTGAGGGATATTTATGCAATCTTAATCATCCCTAAGGCTAACTTATTCTTTTCAAAGTGTTCCCTACTTCAAGCCTTAGTAAATATATCGGCAATTTGTTATTCAGTAGAACATAACATGAATGATACAAGACCTTTTTCAACATTATCTGTAAGAAAGTGATGTCTAATATCAATATGTTTAGTTCTTTTATGTTGGACAGGATTTTTTGCAATATTAATGATACTTTTATTGTCACAGAAAATAGAAACACATCCAACATTCATACCAAAATCCATGCGTTATTGTTTTATACATAACAACTGAGCACAACAAGATCCAACAACAACATACTCAGCCGCTACGGAGTTTTGTTTCTAAGTGGACCAGGTAATTAAACTTGATCCAAGGAAGTGTACCATGCCTATGGTGCTCATCCTGTCCACCAAATAGACTGCATAGTTAGCATCATAATAACCCACCAAGTTAATATTACTACCACTTGGATACCACACACTAAGATTACTAGTTACTTTAAGATATCTAAAGATTCTCTTCACAAATTTCAAATGAGATTCCTTAGGATTTGCTTGAAACCTTGCACATAATCCAAACTGAACACAATATTGTAACTCTAGATTTAGTTCCCCCTATCGAGGTACCTATATATTTGGTAACTCTTGTGGATGGACCGTGTTGAGTAACCTGTTCGTCAGAATCACTCCCTTCCTGTAGTTAGTATTGGCACAAGATTCATCAAAAACTACATGCACACTTTCTTCAACACAATTTGTTCTATTGTTTAGAATCGTATATGCCTTACTATGATGTGAATATCCTAAGAAAATTCCCTCATCAATATTAGCATCAAATTTTCCTAATTGATCCTTTCCATTATTATGAATGAAACATTTACAACCAGTATTTCTAAAATAACAAATATTTGGTTTTATTCCTTTTAGTAATTCATAGGAAGTCTTCTCTAGAATAGGTTTGATCATGCATCTTTTTATGATATATAAAATAGTACTAATTGCCTCAGCCCAAAGGTTTTTAGCAAGCTTTCCTGCAAGAACCATTGCTCTGGCCATATCTTCTAAAGTCCTATTTTTCCTTTCTATTACTCTATTTTGTTGAGGTATTCTAGGAGTAGAGAAATTGTGATAAATACCATTTGCAGAACAAAATTACAAAAACTTGGCATTTTGGTCAGATTTTATAAAAATTAGGGAAGTGCCTAGTTTCTTTTCAATTTTCTTAATGAAAATAGCAAAGACATCAAAATCATCTTCTTTGGAAGCTATAAAAGATGTCCTGATAAATTTGGAATAATCATCAACAATCACAAGAACATACATCTTTCCACCTTTGATTTGTAGTCTCATTGGCCCACACAGATCCATATGGATTAGGTCAAGACACTTACTTGTACTAATATGGTTCATTGACTTAAAATAAGATTTTACCTTATTCCCCCTTATACTAGCACTGCAAACCCTTTCTTCTTTGAATTTGGCTTTGGGCAAGCCTAGTACCATATCCTTGGAAGAGAGTTTGTTTAATTGTCTCAGACTTGCATGTTCAAGTGTCCTGTGCCAAAGGAGGGGATCATTTTCTATAGAACTTAAATAGTTCAAATTTGTTCCTGAAATTATCATTATATTAGCTTTGTACATATTGTTGTGTTTTCTTGGAATGAGTACAACCTCCATGGTTTCCATCCTTTTGACTTTGACTCTTGTAGAAGTAAAAACAACTTTGTTACCTTTATCACATAGTTGTGATATGCTGAGTAGGTTGTGCTTCAATCCCTCCACAAGGTAGACACCCTCAGATTCCCTTGATTCAGATGTAGCAATCTTTCCAACTCCTGTAATTATTCCCTTTTTGCCATCATCAAATGAAACTCCAGCCCTACTTGTTTTGGAGAGTGAAAGAAAATTTTCTTTATCACTAGTCATGTGTCTTGAGCATACACTATCTAGGTACCAATTATTTTTTTCTTCCTTTCACTCTCACCTATAAAAGTAAATTAGGGGTTAGATTTAGGAACACAGATAAGCTTGGGCCCTTTTTTATGAGTAAAAGGATGAATCAGATTTCTTTTAGTCCATGCAGGAAACAAGTTACACAACCTGTTTCTTTTTATAGTTTTTGTTTTCTTTAGATTGGTTTGAGTTGGTTTATTTTCTAGATTTATACTCCTAGACCTACTTTTAGTAGCAATAGGACATTCAGTAGTTGGATGACCAGAATTTCCACATATGTAGCACAAATCTTGAGTAATATCAAAGCTTTTGTAAAAACCCAGTTCAATTTTTTCATTGTGACTTCTCTCACTTAGTTTGTGAACCATTCTTGAAGCATTTGTCCACCTGTTTGTTCTTTCAAGATTAAGCTTTAGTTTGGTAATTTCTTGACTCAATTTATACATTATTTTCTTTCGCATCACTACACTCTTGTTTGTACTTGATTAACTCAAGTTCAACATTTTCTTGTTCCTTGATTTTACCCTTTTTTCCTTGTTCAATGAGTGTCAGTTTTAGCACTTCAGTTTTGAGAGTGAGAGTGACATTTGCAGAATCAAGTTGTGCAACCTGTTCCTTAAGAGTGATGTTTTCCTTTTCAACAATATTCTTACAAGCTTCTAAATCAATGAAGTCAAATTTGAGGCTTGCAAGGCTATTGAATAACGCATCCCTATCAGAAGTTAAATCTTGGAAATCATCAATTAGAGTACTCATTAGGGACATAAGTTTAGTTTTAGAAAATAAGTGCAATTTTTCTTTAAGCTTAAGAATGCTTACCTTAGAAGTACATCTTCTTCTTCCAAGTTTGAATCTCTAATGGCCATGAGTGCAGTCTCATCAATTTCTTCATCTTCTAACTCATCTGAATTAGATCTCCAAGTGGCTACCATAGCATACTCCTCCTTCTTTTTAGCCTTTTCTTTTAATTATTTTTTGGCTCTTTCCTTCTTCCACTCTATTTTTCTTATAGCGCAGTCTCTAATTTGATGATTAGTCTTACCAAAATTATAGCATCCATTTGGATTGTCATTGGAACATTTCTTGCTACCTATTCCTCTTTTCTTTTTAAAACACTTGTTGAAGTTCTTAGTTATGAAGACAATTTGTTCTTTATCAAGTTCAACTTCTTCATCACTGTTTGATTCCTTTAATGCCAAGATTCTCTCAGGACCTACCATTTCTTTCTTGATCCCATCAAATTGTATTTTCATAGGTCATAAGATTACCCACCAGTTCATCTACTGTCATTTGAGTGAGATCTTTTTCTTCCCTAATGGCAGTGACTTTAACATCCCATTTAGACTTAGGTAATACCCTTAACACCTTTTCAACTTGTTCCTTCACAGGAATGTCTTTTCCCAAGGAGGTCAATTCATTTATTAGGGCAGTAAGCCTGGTCATCATCTCATGAAGTGATTCACTCTCCTTCATCTTGAAAGCTTTATATTCAATAAAGAGAAGGGCAATTCTGAACTTCCTTAGTTAAGAGGTTCCCTTATGTGCATTGACCAGGGCATCCCAAATTTGCATAGCAGTGGTATATTTTGATACTTTTTTGTATTCAACTGGCCCTAATCTACCGACCAAGATGTTCTTGGCTTTGACATTCTTCCTTAAGGCTAGTAAGTTATCAATAGTAAACTCACTTGTTACTTTCTTGACCTGTTCACCATCAACCAACTTTATTGGAATAGTAGGACCATCAGTGATCCTAATCCATAATTCATTGTCTTCCCATTTCCATCCTATCTTTCCACCAGATGAAGTGAGAACCATCAAAGAGTGGAGGTCTAGTAGTTGACTGACGTTCACTGTGGCCAGTAGGAGGTAAGGAATTCATCACAGTGATCTTTTCTTAGGTGCTAACCTTATTTATGACAACCTCACTCTGATACCACTTGTTAGAGTGCATACCCTACTGATTTTACTATCTTACTCTATTTGTTGCCTATCAGTGGAAAAAGTACACTAATGTGGTTGACTTAAGAAGAGTAACTGCGAAGACAATATTTTTATGTGGAAAACACCCGACTCAAGAAAGGTTTAAAAAACCACAAACTGTACCTCCATAGGATTTAACCCCAACTTCACTAAAACTCTTGAGCCTCAACAATGAACAAATTACAATACTCTTGTAAACCAAGAATTAAACTCTAACTCATATTTATACAATAACACAATTCCCCCCAAGATAATTGTTCGCAAGTATTCAAGTTTCCTAACTTGAAGGCACAACTCCTAACTCTGTTTATATTTCAATGAGACTAGAATTAAAGCTAATTACAACTCAAATAACCAACCTATTACCCAAAGTCTAAAACTCTTTAAGTAAAGGAACAAGTTTTTCTTCAAGCTAGTGAATGAATTTGCTGATTGATGCTGTTCTTGGTCATGCGTGAGTGAAACTCTTTGAAGACATCTCTTCTATTTAAGACAACTCTTGATGGAGTTCTTCAGATGATGTAATCTTCTTTCTTAAATCTCCTTGTTTGGGTAAGATTCCTTTTTTTAATTCAATCATCAAATATTGTGTTTAACTTTTTTCCAACTTCTTTTTTGCATGTGACAAATACTAAATTTGCTTCCTGATCAAATTTTGACTTCAACCATTATTTTATCATGATTTTATCATTATCCTTGGTCAACTTTCACCTGTGAGAACCAGCATGACTAACATGTTTCATTTTGGGCATCCGAATCAAATCTCTGTGTATCTGGCTTTTTTGGCACTTCTGGACATACTTGCTACAATCATTTTCCATAGTAATCCATAAGTAACCAGTTCTCAGAATCTTTCTACCGAAGGCAAACTCGCTTATATGGGGTCCGCATACTCCTGCATGAAATTTTATTAATTTCATAACTTCCCCAGTATCGACACATCTTAAGAATCCTAAGTCTAGAGTCCTCCTAAAAAGAGTTTCCCCACTTGAAAAATAATTCTTTGCCAAATATCGGATTATCTTTTTATGATTGTTGATGGCCTCTTTAACGTGCACACAATGTGTTGGTTTCTCCTTCAAGCTTATTTCCAATAGATCAATGCAACTATGATCTGGGATCTGAATAATGTAGGATATAAGAGCCAAAGCATCAGAAAACTCATTCTGTATCCTCGGGATATTTATGAAATCAACTTTCTTGAATCTTCCACACAAATCTAGCACCAGCTCTACATAAAGGGGTAGTCTTGGATTTCTTTACTGACCATTCTCCATGTACTTGGTGAATTAGCAAATATGAGTCTCTGATGACTAGCAATTCATGAAAACCCATATTAAGTGCTAACTTGAGACCTAGAATGCAAGTCTCATATTCAACCATGTTATTTGTACACGGGAAGCATAATTTAATGGTTACTAGATACTGTTGGCCTATTTTTGACACCAAAATTACTCCAATTCTTGAACCTTTGAAGTTGACCGCTCCATCAAAGAACAATCTTCATTTGGGATATATCTCTGCAATGTCTTCTCCCATGAATAAAATCTCTTCATCTGGGAAGTAAGTTTGAAGTGGCTCATAATCATCATCAACTGGATTCTCTGCTAAATGATATGCTAAGGCTTGCCCCTTGATTGCCTTTTGAGTCACTACACAATGTCAGACTCACTCAACAGTATATGCCACTTGGCTAACTTTCCTGTATACATGGCTTTCTGAAATATATACTTTAATGAATCCATTTTGGAAATGAGATACATTGTGTATGAGGATAGATAATGTATCAACTCTTGTGCAGCCTAGGTCAAAGCACAACACGTCCTTTCTACAAGAGTGTAACAAGCCTCATATAGTGTAAACATTTTACTCAAGTAGTAGATTGATTTCTCTTTCTTACTGGTCTCATCATGTTCCCCAAGGACACACCCGAAAGCATTTCTGAGACTGACAGATAAAGCAACAACGGACTTCCTTCCCTTGGTGAAACCAAAATAGGCAGAGAGGATAGATATTCTTTGGTTCTGTCAAAATCTTTCTGACATTCTTTTTTCCACTCATTCAATGCATTTTTCTTCAACATCTTGAGAATTGGATCACATACGACTATTGATTTGGCAATAAACCTGCTAATGTAATTCACACAACCCAGGAAACTCATAACCTCTGTATTTGTCCTTGGTAGTGGTAAATCCTGGATATTTTTTATCTTGGATGGGTCTAGATCAATGCCCCCTCTACTGACTATAAACCCCGATAATTTCTCAGCAGGCATACCAAAAGCACACTTAGCAGGATTCAACTTCAAGTTATACTTTCTTAGTATGCTGAAGAATTTTTCCATATGGGTCAGATGATCTGAACTCTTGCGAAATTTGATAATTTCATCATCCACGCACACCTAAATTTCTTTATGAATCATATCATGAAAAATCATCATCATAACCCTCATGTATATCGCACCCACATTCTTGAGACCAAACGGTATCACCCTGTAATGATAGACACCTAGGGCATAATGAAAGCCATCTTTTCTACATCTTCCTTATCCATTAATATCTGATGATACCCGATGAAACAAATCATGAAAGACTATATTTCATTCTTCACACAATTATCAAGAGTGTAACAAGACTCATATAGTGTAAACATTTTACACAAGTAGTAGATTGATTTCTCTTTCTTACTGGTCTCATCATGTTCCCCAAGGACACACCCGAAAGCATTTCTGAGACTGACAGATAAAGCAACAACGGACTTCCTTCCCTTGGTGAAACCAAAATAGGCAGAGAGGATAAATATTCTTTGATTCTGTCAAAATCTTTCTGACATTCTTTTTTCCACTCATTCAATGCATTTTTCTTCAACATCTTGAGAATTGGATCACATACGACTATTGATTTGGCAATAAACCTGCTAATGTAATTCACACAACCCAGGAAACTCATAACCTCTGTATTTGTCCTTGGTAGTGGTAAATCCTGAATATATTTTATCTTGGATGGGTCTAGATCAATGCCCCTTCTACTGACTATAAACCCCGATAATTTCTCAGCAGGCACACCAAAAACACACTTAGCAGGATTCAACTTCAAGTTATACTTTCTTAGTATGCTGAAGAACTTTTCCATATGGGTCAGATGATCTGAACTCTTGTAAAATTTGATAATTTCATCATCCACGCACACCTAAATTTCTTTATGAATCATATCATGAAAAATCATCATCATAACCCTCATGTATATCGCACCCACATTCTTGAGACCAAACGGTATCACCCTGTAATGATAGACACCTAGGGCATAATGAAAGCCATCTTTTCTACATCTTCCTTATCCATTAATATTTGATGATACCCGATGAAACAAATCATGAAAGACTATATTTCATTCTTCACACAATTATCAATAATGATGTGGATATTGGGTAGCGAAAAATTATCTTTAGGATTGGCTATCTCTATAGTCAACACAAATTCGATCATGCCATCCTTTTTCGGCACTGGGACAATATTAGATAGCCATGTTGGATATTTTTTTACCTCCATAACCGTGGATTGAATTTTATTCATCACTTGTTCCTTGATCTTCAAACTTAGGTCCAGCTTGAATTTCTGCATTTTTTACTTAACTAGATCAAACTTGGGATTGATTGGTAACTTATTCGACATGATGTTGGTGCTCAAACCTAGCATATAATCATAGGACCAAGCAGATATGTCAATGTAGTCCCAAACCAAGTGAATGAGTTCTCTTTTTTGTGCTTCTGCTAAGTGAGCACTAACACTTTTATCTTTGACTTTATCGTGGTTGCCCAAGTTGACTGTTTTAGTTTTCTCTAGGTTGGGCTTCCACCAATTTTCAAATTCTTCTATATCTTCCACTAACCGCTCCACATCATATTCTTTCTATTCCTCATCATTCACCTTTCTTTATTCATTTAATCCCTGACATGACATGACATTGGAAGATTTTAAATTATTGTTACTGAAATAAACAAACAAACCAAGTTAGATGATAACAAGATAACAAAATATGATAATACGATCACATTTAAAAATAACTTCTTAGATTAAGGGAGGCCTTTTCATTAAAATTTTGGAATAATTACAAATATGACTCATGACCTGCGCAAATACAGGCCCATGCTTTTTTAAAAGTAGTAAAATGCAAAAAAAAAAATTTGAGACATAAAAAGGTGGATCACAGGGCCTCCTTCGAATCATCACTGACCTATTAAAAATACTAGCAATTAACCTTTAATCTACCACAACGGGCGATGGGTTATGAGTGGAGTGGAGGTCTAATTTTGCCAACCCTCTCCTGAAGCAACTGTAATACCCCCGATTTTTCTTTAAGTCGAGTTTTATCTTTAAGAAGAGTAAGGGAAGACGCTAACTTCCTAGGTGAGAAATATTTTAAACCATGTAGCATTTCCCTAATATCGACTTTTTTTCATGTAGATAATTGAATTAGATTTCCAATGATACCATTTTTTTCCAAATCCGGTATCGGGATGAGAAGTTATGGCCATTTTACTGAGAGTTATCGGAACCGCCCAGGTGCAACGAATAGGTTGACGGACTGTCAAGTTTGCGATGGAACATCGCTCGAATTGTCGAAACCAAGGTAGTGACTCCCTCTTTTGGCCCAAGTACGACGTCCAAGATGATGGACCATCTAGCTACAGACGGACCATCGCCCTATGACCATCGCAACTAAGGTAGTGTGGCCTTTTTCTGACCAACGTGCGATAGATGATCAGACGGACTGTCAAATTGTACTGAATCGAACATTAATTTACAAATTACTGAATTAGTGAACCGATGTTTATAAGTATGGTATGTGGTATCTACTTTTAAATACCTAAAATTTAAAAATACTGAATTGAATACTGAATGTCCACCCCTACCTTTAATCACATTCTTTTCCCTGACTCAGGTAATTTTTTATTGCTTTTTGTGTAAATATACCCAATTGGTATTATACGTCATATTACATTCAGATTCTTTTCTATACTTTTGTTTTAATATTTTTTGTCCATTCATTTGTTTTCTAGATAGAGTTGATCCAGTGTGGGACGTTGTTATTTTATAAGACACCATGCGGGAACATCAGACTCAGGTTCACGATCTGCAATGAGAGTTATCTATCATGAGGGCAAGGATGATCTGAGAGATCCGGTGGCTGAGGAGTGCATTGCTACTGCCAATTGAAGATTGGCTGACTAGCAATAATGATGATAATAATAATTAGATTATTTTTTCTTTTAGCCTATGTATTTTTATTTATTTTTTTAAATAAAAAATTTATGTTTGATCGACTTTGATGTTTTAATTCTTATTTAATTTTAATCCTGTCTATTTCTTTTTCTCAAGAAACATGTCGACCATAAAATAATAATTTGAATCAATAGCAATAGTAGGAGTTGAAACTTAAAACTTGACCGAATGCATACATTAATACTCAAGTAGAGCCCATTATTTGATCATATTGATTAAGCAATTAGTAAATTATTAAGGTTGATCAAATGAAAATACAAAAATAAAACTACAACATACCCAGTATAATCCCACAAGTGGAATTTGGGGAGGGCGGTGTATCTCCAGACCTTAACTCCTACCTCATGAAGGCAAATTATTTTTTAGTCTATGTAGGTTTATTTGTTTTTGTTTAGTAAAAAATTTATGTTTGATCGAATTTGACGTTTTAATTCTTATTTAATATTCATTCTGTCAATTTCTTCTTCTCAACAAACACGTCAACGATTAAGGAATAATTTGAATCCAGTTGCAATAGTAAGAGTTGAAACATATGAGTTATCTATTCGATTTGTGCCAGGAGTTGTATTGTGTTGTTCTAAATAGATTACTGATCTGTTGCAATAGAATAATTATCTATTGCAACAGATTAATAGTCTATTGTAACAAATAATTATTTTATTGTAATCGATTATTCATCTATTGCAACAGATGGGTAATATATCACAATATATTACTAGTTTATTGCAACAGATAACTCCTCTATTGTAATAGATAACTCGTCTGTTGCAACAAATTATCGATCTGTTGGATCATGTTATGGGCACTGTAGGACCATAAATATGAATCCAACATATGAGTCTTTTGGTTGCAATAAAATATTTATCTATTGCAACAGATTGAGTGATCTATTTAAATAATGGGTTCTTATGTTGTAGTCATGAACGAGTTTTATCCATTGTTGAAAAAATAAAAGTAGCAGTGTACCCAGATGACAAATTCAACAAAAACATATAATTTTACTTACCAAAGTTACCTATGTAGTAATGCCAAAGTTGAAAGTGAGGTACAAAATAAAACTTCACCCAAAAAATTGGTCAGGTAAAGTAGAAGTAGTAGAGGTAAAAACAACAACAATGGTCGACAAGAAGAAGATGAAGATTATAATGAAGTAGAAGTTGATGATAATGAAGAAAAAGATGAGATGAACAAAGCAACAACAACAATGAACAATTAAAATCACGAAGAAATAGAAAATGACAATAGATGAGAAGAGAGAAAAACACACCTTTTTTCCTCCATTTTTTGTTATATTAATTAACATTTGGATCAATGTATAAATTTAAAAACTTAGGAGTTATTTTTAAATTTCCCCAACTTTGTTAATATATAAAAAAGTAATTGTCACCTCCACTCAATTATTAAGACTTGAGTCACCTACACCTCATTTTCAAACTCTTTTGTCACTTTTAGCTCAAAGACCCATGTTCCAAGCCCATATTTCAGTATTCATCTACTTGTGATATATTTTAGGACTCCTTAAATATTAATTCTTCCAATATATTTTACCATATATTTTTCTTATCAAATGTGTTAATACTTATTAATTAATAAAATATTTATTTTCTTATCAAATATTTTACGACTCTTTAATTTTTAAAATATATTTTAAAAATACGTGTTTTTTTTTTTAAAAAAATTCAAGGTACTACTTACCCTATATTTCAGGAATCCTAATTTTAAAAAAAGTCTTACTATATTTTTAAAAGTTATAAACCATATGTTCTGGGATTCAATATCATAAATATAAATAAATAATAATTTGATAAAAATAGTGAAAAGACATTTCTTTTTTCTAAAGCAAAGACCTTTAATGATGGACAAAAATTAAAACAACATTTCTATGCCCTCTTCACACTTTTAATATATTATAGATTATAGATTATAGATATAGATTATAGAAATAGAATAGACATAGATATAGATTAAAGATATAAATTATAGATATAATAGCAATCCTCTATTTCTCACATTTCTCTCAAATATTTGATCGTCTTTTCGATCTCTTTTTACTATATATTGACTTTATTCTACTTTCTCCATTAGTGATACATTGAGTTTTAGCAATCTGACTTTCTCTATTCTACTCTTGTTGAGAGATATGAAGATTTTAGGAGTTTAATCCAATCCTAAATATTAATTAGTAAAATTTTACTGTTTTGAGAATTTGAAAAACCAAATTTAAATTTTGAAAAGAAAATTTACTACATTACCACATCACTACAATAAACATAAATATAATATTGTACATTTTTATCATCTATACTCCCTCTAATTATTACAAAAACAAAGACTGAAAATAGTAACAAGATCTTTGTGTAATAAACTTTAAAATTGAATGCTTTTTATGTAACAAAATAAAAAGATGATTTCTATGTGATAAATTTAAAGTTGGATAATCACTAGTGAAATTTGCCATGGAATCCTACGTACGTAAATACACAAATATGATAGGGTGCATTTCTCCTTTTAATACGCCATATACCACGCGAATTCAAATTGATCGAGAGTCCCTAAAGTGTGAATATCGAATATCAGAATGAAAAAAAATTGAAGTCTGGAAATCTTTTTTACGTTATGATTTTTTTCATGGCCGCCCATTATCTCAAGATGTAAGTGGAACTAACAACTTAAACCCAAAATGGGAAATCTCACATTTGTCTAAATTATTTGAAGTTCCAAATCATCAAGGTCACTTACTTCTTAATTAGGCTATATAAACTCCTAGTTAATACACACAACAAACATTTAAATTTAGAATCCAAATATTCTCAAATGGGGAGTCAAATGAAGAATCGATTGCTTCAATTCGTTTGTCCTTTAGCATTTTTCTTGATTGCCACTTGCAGTATGACATATTCACCTATTTCAACATACGTGCAATAACCATGTGCCACAAGTGTCAAAAGACAATTACAAAGTTACACATGTGCCCCAAAATCATTACTCTAATGTACCACACGTAGCCAAACCTAGCTATGACAAGGTGCCAAAGGTACTTAAAAGACCAATAAAATTATTTACCATCAACTCTAAATTTAGACAATTACGAGGTGCATGTACAAGGTGTCATCCAAAAAACAATTTGTGCCTAACAACAAGAAGGCACACCCTACAAGGTGTCCTATTTGCCTAAGAATGGCTACTATAAGAAACCATCAGTTTCTGATACCTACAAGGTCCCATCTTTTCCAAAAGGTAGCTACTATAAGATACCTTCTATAATACAAGCCAAATTGCCTCCGGACCTTTGCATGAGATACGTATGATGCTTGAGGTACTTGATGACTACTTAGTGATTTTAAAAGATGCCACATGGAGGAAGAATTCCATTAACAAGGGTAAAAATAATTTCACAAAGTTGAAGGAGTGCAAAATGGGGCCCGAAAGTCCCTCAGAAGGGTCATGCACCCAAGGAAATTTGGTTTTTCTTTTGATCCACTCTAGCCTTTCACGAGCGAGTTAAAATAGCCCCTAGTGAGTCTTTACATACATTTGGGTCACTTTTGGGCCCTAATTATGTAATATTTAGCCAAACTATAAATGCTTGTTAGCTAGGCATATTTCCTTAGTTTTTGTTGATTAGTTTGTTAGGTTGTAGAGACTGATTAACATGTGACGTACTGTTATATATTAATGTTCACGTGGTTCAACCTTTTATTCTCATTTCTCTGTGTAACTATACATACTCTGATTCATTAATATAAATAACTCATCCGTTGTGGAGTTTACTCACAGGTGTTACCACATAATTTATTCTCACTTATCTCTCTCTCTTCTCAAAAAATTTCTCTCTAGTTTTCTTCATCCTCTTCATAGATCTAGTGTGTATGCACGCAAATTGATCCAAACAACAGGTATCAAAGCTTGGGAGTTTATCATGACCACTTAAGATGAAAGGATCGAAGCTTGGAATCGAGAAGTTTGATGGATCTAATTTTGGTTTTAGAAAGATGCAGATTGAAAGTTTATCTACACCAGAAAAATATTTATGAAACCTTTACCGGGGTGAAATTAAAGTCCTTGACAGAGGAGAAGTGGAAGCTCAAGGATCGACAGGCTCTAGGGCTTATCCGATTGACTTTGTCGTGAAACATGGTGTTCAACATCATCAAGGAGAAGACCACGTCTGATATATTGAAGGAGCTATCAAATATGTACAAAAAAACATCTGTGATGAACAAGGTATGTTTGATGTATGGAATATTCAATTTATAGATATCTGAGAATGGATCTATCGCTGATCATTTAAAAGAGTTCAATATGATTATTAGTCAACTATATTTTGATGTCATCTCTGCCTGAGTCTTAGGATACTGTTGTTGCTGCGATTAGAAGTTCTCATGGATATGAAAAACTAAAGTTTGATGACCTCCGAGATCTTGTTCTTTGTGAAAGCATTTACAAAAAAGAAATTAAGGAGTCATCTGGTAGTGCTCTCAGTGTTTACCGAAGGGGGAGAGACCAATCGACGGGTCAGGATACACATGGCATATCAAAATTAAAGAATCATAGAAAATCTCCACAAAAATCTAATGTGACATGTTGGAATTTTTGAGAGAAAGGACACTTTCAGACAGAATGCAAGAAACACAAGAAGAAGAAGAATCAGAAATCTAGAGATGATAATGATTTTGTTAATTCAGCAGAAGACATTGGGGATGCTCTAATCCTTAGTGTGGACAGCCAGTTGAATCTTGGATATTATATTTTGGTGCATCTTTTCATTCATCTCCAAGCAAGGAATTGTTCCAAAATTTCATGTATCAAAATTTTGGAAAGGTTTATCTTGTTGACAACAAGTTGTTGACAATTGAAGGAAAAGGGGATATCTGTATAAAAACTCTAGTAGGAAATCAGTGGACATTAGAGGATGTTAGATATATTCTTGGTCTCAAGAAGAATTTGATCGCTGTTGGTCAGTTGGATAGCATAGGCTACTCAACAGAGTTTGGGAAAAGTTCATGGAAGATTGTGAAGGCTTGTATGGTTGTAGCATGTGGCACAAAATTTGGAACTTTGTACACTAATGCAGGGTGTATAAACATGGCTGCTGTTGCTGAGGGTTTTTCGGTTCATGTCTATGGTATAACAAACTTAGACACATGAGTGCCAAAGGAATAAAGATGCTGGTTACAAAAAAAGCTTTAGAGGGGATAAAATTTATTGATATGGGTCTTTGTGAGAGTTGTGTTATAGGTAAATAGAAATGAGTAAGCTTCACGAAGACTGTAAGAGAGCCAAAGAAAGTATGGCTGGAAATGGTCCATACAAATGTTTGGGGACCATCTCCTATTTCATTACTTGGTGGATCTAGATTCTATGTCACCTAATTGATGATTTTAGTAGGAAGGTATGGGTTTACTTCTTCAAACATAAGTTAGATGTGTTTGCTAATTTTAAGAGGTGGAAAGATGAAGTTGAAAATCAGACTGGCTTGAAAATCAAATTCATGGGGTCTGATAATGGAGAAGAACATGACAAGTTAGAATTCGAACAATTCTATACAGCTGAGGAAATCAGATTGATGAGGATAGTTCCCCGGAAGGCAAGGCAGAATAGAGTCACTGAAAGAATGACTAGAACATTGAATGAGTGTGCAAGAAGCATGAGGATACAGTGTGGGCTGCCTAAGACGTCTTGGGTAGATGCTGCGAGCACAGTTGTATACTTGATCAACAGGGGAATATCAGTTCCTTGGGGTTCAAGATTCTGGAAGAAGTATACACAGAAAAAAAACTCAAGTATTCTCAATTGAGAACTTTTGGTTGCACTAATTAAGTTTATGTTGATCTAGATAAGAGACATAATATTGATGATAAAGCTATAAAGTGATACTTTATAGGTTATGGTTCCAACATATTTGGGTATAGGTTTTGGCATGATAGGAACAAGAATATCCTAAGACATTGTGATATGGAATTTGATGAAACTATCTTATACAAGGACAGAGAGCAAAAGGTTTAAGAGACTACAAAGTAAGTGGGAGTTGAGCTTGAGTTGCCGAAGAGTACACCCAAAGATGTTACAGCAGAAACTCAATAAACTCTAGAGACTATAGTTGAGGAACAAGAGGTGGAACAAGTGACACCTAAGAAGGTTGAGAGGAGATCATCCAGGACCATTAGGGCATTAAATAGGTATTCACCATCATTACATTATCTATTGTTAACTTATGAAGGGGAACCAGAGCCCCTGCAGGTGGAGGATTCACTCAAGTGACAGAAAGCCATGGATGATGAGATGAGCTCACTTGATAAGAATAACACATAGATGTTTACTAAGTTTCCTACAGGGAAGAGAGCCTTAATGATCATGTGGGTTTTCAAAATCAAGGCAGAACCAGATAGCAAAAGAATGTTCAAGGCTCGGTTAGTAGTTAAAGGATATTCACAATGGAAACGTATTGGTTATGCATAAATATTTTCTCCTATTGTGATGTCCGAATTTGATTGAGTATTATTGGATCAGAGAATCTGCATCTTGATCAAATGGATGTAAAAACTGCATTTTTATATAGAGATTTGGATAAGGAAATCTATATGCAGCAACCAGAGGGGTTTGTAATTCCTGGCAAGGAACACATGGTGTGAAAGCTCAATAGGAGCTTGTATGGGCTGAAGCAAGCACCTAGACAGTGGTATAAGAAATTTGACTCCTTTATGAGCAAGAACAACTTCCACAAGAGTGAAATAAATTAGTGTTGCTATTTTAAGAAATATACTGATTCTTATGTATTTTTACTCTTCTATATGGATGATATGTTAATTGCAGGAAGGAGATAAACTCTCTGAAGGTAGGTCTGTCTTTTGAGTTTGAGATGAATGATTTAGGTGTAGCAAAACAGATTCTTGGGATGAGGATTTCTCGGGATAGATCTGCTGGCACTTTGAATCTATCCCAAGAGTAGTATGTTGAGAAAATGTTGGACAAATTCAGAGTTAATGAAGCTAAATGAAGGACAAATCCATTGGAAAATCATATAAAATTGTCAAAGGAGCAGTCACCGAAGCCAGCTCAGGAGCAAGAGCACATGGCACTTATTCGATATACTTCTGCAGTTGGGAGTCTGATGTATGATATGATTTGCACTATACCTGACATAGCATATGCAGTGGTATTTTTTAGCAGGTACATGGTAAACCTCGCGAAAGAGCATTGGGAAGCTATGAAGTGGCTTCTAAGATATCTGAAAGGTACATCCAGTACTTCACTTTGTTTTGGCAATGGCAAAGTGATTTTGCAAGGTTTTGTTCATGTTGATTTTGGTGGGGATGTGGAATTGATCAAGAGCACTTCCGAATATATTTACGCCATAGGTGGTACAGCAGTGAGTTAGATGTACAGGCTTCAGAAGTGCGTTGCTCTTTCATCTATTGAGGATGAGTATGTGGTAATAGCTGAGGCTGGAAAGGAGATGATATAGCTTGTAGATTATCTGGAAGAATTGGGAAAGAAGTAGTATGAGAAGATTCCTTACACTGATATACAGAGTGCCATATAGTTGGTGAAGAACCCAGTCTATCATTCAAAGATGAAACACATTAGAAGATGGTACCATTTTACTTGCAGGGCAATGGAAGAAGGTGATATATATTTGGAAAAGATAGAGGGAGCAAAGAATCTAGTAGACATGTTGTCAAAATGTGTTGATGTTGGTACAATAAAATATTCCTCCATCATCAATATGCCCTTTGATTTCCCTTTTGTTATCAATTTTGTTTCTATCTTTCTATCATCGTTATCCTATCGTTCTATCTTTACTTTTCCATGTCTTCAATTTGAGTCCTCGTGGATTGTATCATATCATTTGGTATCAAATCTGAGCTTGATTTCGTTCCTACGAAGTCAATCTTGGGTTTGTTAACTTGAAAATCAATAAAATAAAAATAGAAGTGTCAAAATCAAAAATACCAATAAAAGTCACTATTCCTATTTTTGTTCTTAGGTCAACTTTTGAGTTTTTATTTTTGTGTTTTCTTATGTTTCTATTGTTACAATTGTGTTCTCTAACACTATAAGAGTCTATAAACCAAATTTGAGTCAAATCAGAACTTATTTGAGTGTTCTATCCTTATTGAAAACTTGGGTTGAAGATTTTGAAGTTGGTTCAAAGAGATGAATTTTTTGGTGAAGAATTTGAGTAAAATAATATTTGGAATTATTTTAGAATGTTGAAAAGTGCTTCGTTTAAATATTTCATCTCTTTCCGAGCTAAGGAGAAAAAGTTGGAAAAGCTCGTGTTCTTGGTGTTCTTGAAGAAATTGTGATCTTCAAGAAGAATTTTCAACTAATATTGGTTATTTGATCCATCAATAAGAAATAAAAGGTGTGGAAAATTGTTTGTAATAAATAATTTCCAAAGGATTCCAAGTATATTCCAAAAGAAAGTACAAAGGGGGGCCAAAAGAGGGTCAAAAACGCCATTCCAAGAGAGCTGGGGGCTGATCGGCAGCCCATCTACCCTTGACCTATGTTGGAACTGCTACAGAAGCCCAAACGCCTGTAATACTAGTATGTGGACATCTATCTGCATCCAAGGTGCATTGGGGATGTGCCCAACCTACTAGAGCAGGTCCCATATGCAGATTAACCCATTCCAACGCAAATCAAGTCTCCAAAACACATCTCATGTTTTCCGATTCCATTTTCCTCAAGGTTTGATTACTAAGTTTCAAAATTTTTATTCCTAAAATCTTCTTTTGATTCGTAAACTACTCATCAACTACTAAGTTGATTGATTAGTTCTTGTGTCCTATTTCTTTCATTGTCCATTTTCTTTCAAGATTTTATTTTTTTCAATTCTTTGTGATTTCTAGATTCAAGTCCTTAAGTAGTTTTATTTGTTTGAGTCATTCAAACAAGAATCCACTCCGGCCGCAAAGTAGATATTGACACCGTATCGACCACTGGAGTATAAGTAACTTTCAACATTCGTTGCTCCCATTGTGAGGATCACAAAGGTGAGATCATTACGAGCGTTGGTGAGGAGATTTACTACTAATATTGTTTGTTCATTTTGTAGGTACAAGGTGATATAATGGGAGCGTGTATTTCATAGCCTAGGATAATTATGACTACTACATACAAGACTATTGTTGTGGTGAAGATTGTTATGGCTACGTAGAAGATGGAGATTATCGGGGCTATAAATATAGCCATGATCAAGAGTTAAACGAAAATGAGGGATATTATTCTAAAGAAGAATGTGAGATAATTGATAAACCTAGTACGTATAGTGAATATGGAGATGATGAAGAGCCTTGTGATAGTTTTTATGAGGAAAATAGGGCATGTGAGGAGTATTACACTTCCCACTCTGAGCCTAGAGGTGATGATGTAAGGTATAACTCGTTCGTTTACAAATCTAATGAGGATCTAATTTCTCACCCTTGTAGTGCTTCTTATCAAAGTCAAAGTGGTGTGAATGGTTATATTAACTTTAGTGGAGGTTTTTCCATAAGTATAAAATAGTATGCATCTCCGAAGTCTAAAGGCGTTACATCTCAAGTTTCTTGTTCTAGTGCCCAAACTTATGGAAGCACAAACAAAGGTCTATATAGAGGGTATAGTAGGAGTCAATATCTTCCTACTCTCTCCATCTTTAAAGGAGAATGTGATCCTGAAGTTTACCACGATTGGGAATAGCCATTTGAAAGAGTCTTCTAGGATTATGCTATGAGCGAAAGCAAACAAGATACATATGAAAATAAGTACATTCAAGGTCCGACCTAGAATGGTGTAAACTTGCAAGGAATCCTACTCCAACTTGGAGTACCTTGAAAGAGTTTTAGAGGCCAATATATGTGCCGAAGGGTTATATGAAGCTTTATAATAGTGATCCAAGAAGACAACCTTGTTCAAGATGGGTAGATATTCGTGGAGTTCCGAGATGTGTTCTTATAGTTTTTGATTTGTTTCATACGAACTGCATAACTATCTTATGGTTAATTATCTAGGGATAGCTCGAGTGTCTAAGAGTTTCCCATACTTCTTGGAAGGCTATAGAGTCTTAGAGAGCCTGAAGGTTTCCTTCACCCGAGATGGGTACTATGAGGAGGCATGGTGTGACATATTCTTATTATAATGTGGACACATACATTTGGGTGCCGATTGGTTTGCTCAACCCAAGATTCCAAATATGAAAAATTTGCCTAAGTTTGCAAAGGACCAATGGGGAAATCATCTCTTTCCACCTACCCTTCCTAAATCTCTAGGAAAGATAACCACTTACTCCAAACTGAATTAAAGTGAGAGACAAAAGATTGAGAGGAGAAAGGGAGTGCAAGGTGGCAACCTAAAAGACGAAAAAGTAGAGGCAGTGAAGAGTGAGTGAGGGATTGCCACCAAACTGAGCTAACATTATTTGTCCTTCTTTTAATAAGGACATTTGTGTAGGTACCAATATTTCAAGAGGAGGAGAACAAGTGATAAAAGAGAGGATTCCCTTTGAAGATTTGACGATGGAAATCTTAGATTATTCCAAAGCTTTTGGAGGACCTTCACACCAAGGTAAAGAAGAAGATGTTCAACAACTTTAAGGTAAAGTAGCTAACTCTTCAACTTTTGTGCATGTGAATGATGATTGTATGGCTAGTAGCCCATTGAGTATGAGTAACAGCTTACCTACATATGAGTAAGCTAATTCTTTACCTCTTGATGATAATGTACATATTGTGAGTATGGATACACTAGTTGATCCTATTAATGACCGAATTGATTCTTTTTGTAAGATAAATTTGTGTCCACCTAGTATTGAAGCCATTGTATTAGATTATAGTGCATCATCTTGTGGAAATTGTGTTGACCAACTTAAATGTGAAACTAGTCCATCACTTGAGGATGTGTGTAATGTGATTAGAGAACATTAAGTGAGTGATTAAATTGAGAATGTTGCTCAAGAAAATAGGTGTGACCTTTTGAGCTTGTATTTTAGTGAATGTCCTAATGCTTGCTTGGCTCATAGGGATGATCATGTGCTTGAAACATCTTCGATACTTTATAATGGTTTTTTAGAGAATGGACTTGTATCTTAACATCCTCTTCATGTATAGATCCTTCTCTCTTTATGAATAATATCTTGATTGAAGATGATGAGATAACTCCTAGTGAATTACCTAATGGTGTGAATAATATTATTGATATAGCTCATCTTGAGGGATATATTCCATATAACAACCCACTATGGTGTGACAACATTCCTCCTAAAGATGAAAATCTCTTCTTGGAAGACGAGTGTACTCTTAAGGGTGAGGTATGTTATGTCTTGGAAAGGAATAATCAATAGGGTGACTCTAACTTCGATTTGCTTGAATCTTTAAGAAATTCATTAAATGTTTGTTCCATCAAAAATAATTGTGGATGTTATACTTTATATGACTATAATGCCCCGGAAAATGGGTCCCGGAGCGTCACACAATGCTTGAGGCTACGAGTAGCCCCAAGCTAACCCTTTGAGCTATTTCCATTCAGTTCAACACAAATCAATGGGGTTTCCATAAATAACCCTCAAATATCAACAGGATGTATGAAAGAATCACATAGCCCAAAGAAAATCATCATAATTATGAGAGGATGAAATAAGTACAATAACACATGTGAGTCATCATATAATTTGTCAATCACCTTTAGTTCATCAAGAAAATCAATTCTCATAATGTAAATATCATTTAAATCTTTCGAAAGAATAACTTTCACTATTCCACTTTCAAATCACTTCACCATTCACCATAGACACAAGGAAACACACACACGCTGGGAGATCCTATAACCGACATAAACCATGTGAGCTACATGGATTCCAATGTACAACCCACATTGGGGAGACCCGTCCTATCCTTGCCATGCAGTAGGACTATCGATATCAAATTCACACAAACTAGTGATCACTATATAAATTAGCCTCAGGCTTACTCCTACGGGGGCACGCAGTTGTAGGGATTTAAGGTCGCTTTATACCTCCTACTCGGTGTTAAAGATTTCTCCCGGACTTAGCTCAGATTATTTCAAAGACAATCCATAACAAAAAAATTTCAGTAATATATAAATATACATCAGGAGCCATCATGCTTCCCATTTATCAAAATCAACCACATTGTGGATTTCTTTCACACTCGAGTTCAAAATAACTCCATTATGGCCAAAAGGTCAAATCATTCAAAATATCTCAAATATTCAACATCAACGTGCTTATAACACACACTTTCTCAAAACACACAATTTCCAATGGGGATTCACGACCCAAATATCAAAATCATGATAAATATCATTCAAGATTCATGCTTTATATCTCCACACATGTAAATTCATCTTTCAAAATCATAAACATCAAGATTTCATAATAATTATCATAAGATATGGGTTCATGCTTCAATTTCGTAAAAGTCAAATAAAAACCATGTCTTTGTAAAAAAAATTACTTTTGGGCACAAGAACGAAAGAAAGTTCTTGTTGGAAAACCCCACATACCTTGAATGATGAACTTTAGATCGATACTTATTTTTGAGATGTTAATCTTGCCTTTGAATGATGGTTCTTGGAGTTCATGAACTAGGAACTTGGAATGTTGAATAAATTTGCAGAATTAATGGTGAACTTTGGAGGTTCTTGAAGTTGGATGTAGGAGCTTAGGGTTTTCTTTTTGAGGGAATTTGATGAAATATAACATATAATGCTTTTAGTAGAATTTAATATAGGGTTTGGATGGATTTTGGGTGAGGGGGGATGACCAAAACGCCCCTAAAAATTAAATAATTCTCGAATCTGTCCTTTGGTGGACTATTTTGATAGTCTGAAGTAGATCAACCATAACGTTTTACTCCGATATCGAAATTGGATGAAACTAATTTCATTAGAAATAGGACTATCATATATTTCCGTTGATATATAGTATCTCACCCAGATTGTTGTGTACGAGGAGTTATGATCATTTGAAGTTGACCCAAAAACTCGATTTTGATAGACTGAAGTAGATCGACCATAACCTTTTTCTCTAATAGACAAATTGGATGAAACTAATTTCATTGGAAAGAGAACTCACAGAGCTTTCCGTTGATATATAGTAGATCACCCAAATCATTATGTACGAGGAGTTATGATCGTTTAAAGTTGGAGCAAAAATACGCCAGGCCTCAGTACTTTTTCCTGCATGTTTTACTGTTCACTACTATTCACGGTTCGATCGGAATGTTCATAACTCATCGCTCGGGTGTCCGTTTTGGATGATCCACATATCGTTGGAAAGTTATTCAATACTCTACGCAATGGTGGGTCATAATATAATATATTACACACGAAAAAATTTATAATTTATTCTAGAAGATAGAACCCAACATGTTTACGCACAAAATTTCAACGAAAAATTTTCTGGGGTATTACATCATCCCCCTTTGGAAACATTCATCCTAGAATGACTCTAGACATGCAAAGATTAGATAAGAAATGGAGAATACAGCTGAAACCATTTGTTAGACTCATCACCACATCATTTCTCACTCCGAATGCAACTTAGAATGCATTAATTCAAGAAACTACAGCTGAACACATAATAAATGACAGCTGCACTGCTGCAACTTTTATCAAAAGTGCATGATTTAGGAAAGAATGGCACCTTCGGCTTTATTGGAGTTTGCAGAAAATAGGTACGGGTACTTGGACCGCCTTAGCTTCCCAAGTTGCACCTTCAACAGATTGGTTTCGCCACAACACCTTGACCAAGGGAACTTCTTTGTTCCTTAGTCTTCAGACACTGAATTCAAGAATCTCAACAGGAATCTGATCAAAAGAAAGATTTTCTTGAATGTCATCACTCACAGAGGAATCCACTACCACAACATCGCTAATATGCTTTCTAAGCATGGAGACATGGAATATTGGATGAATAGAGGACAACTCGTAAGGCAACTCAACAAGCTAAGAATTTTGTAAGGACCAACATAACGGGGACTAATCTTCCCCTTCTTTTTGAATCTCTTCACCCCCCTTATGGGTGAAATTTTAAGATACACTAGGTCACCAACTTCAAACTCAAGGTCACTCCTTCTAACATCCGCATATGACTTCTGACGAATCTGTGTAGTTTTCAACCTTTCCATAATCAACTTAACTTTTTCCATAGCCTCAAATACCGAATTAGGACCACTCACAGCCATTTCACCCACCTCGAACCAACCTATGGGTGATCTACACTTCCTCCCATATAAGGCTTCAAACGGAGCCATGCCAATACTAGAGTGGAAACTGTTATTGTAAGCAAACTCTATCAACGGTAAGTGATCATCCCAACTTCTGTTAAAGTCAAGTATACAAGCTCTTAACATATCCTCTAAGGTCTGGAGGGTCCGCTCAACCTGACCATCGGTCTACGGATGAAAATCAAAACTCAAAAGCACTTGGGTACCAAGACCCTTTTGAAAAGCTTTCCAAAATTACGAAGTGAACTGAGTACCCCTATCCGAAATGATAGACAAGCAAACTCCATGCAGTCTGACTAGCTCTCGGAGATACAATCTAGCGTAATCCTCAGTAGTATATAAAGTATGCATAGACAAGAAATGAGCAGACTTAGTCAACCTATCAACCATAACCCAAATGGAATCATGATGGCACCAGGAAGGAGGTAAACCAATCACGAGGTCCATATTTGTCTCTTCTCACTTCCAGGTTGGAATACTAAACCCTTGCATCATACCACCAGGTCTTTGGTGGTCAATCTTAACCTGTTGGCATATTCCAAACTTAGCTAGAAACACTGCTATATCTTTCTTCATGCCACTCCACCAATAGATTTCCTGCAAGTATCGATACATCTTGGTGGGACCAGGATGAATATAATATCGAGCCCCGTGTGCTTCAGCCATAATCCTCTGTCTCAGATCATTAATATTCGGGACACACAATCTACCCTGCAATCTAAACTCACCATCTCCCCCTTGGGAGAAAACCTCTACTTTTTGGTCCTTGACTGACTCCTTCAGTCTAACCAAACTAGCATCTAAGTATTGCTTTTCCTTCACTTCCAAAACCAAGGAGGATTTAGAACTACTCTGAACCCCTATACTACCTTCAGCAGAGTCAAACAACCTAACCCCTAATCTATCTAAACGATGTACATCACGAGCCAACTCTTTCTTACCTTCTACCATATGCAAAACACTACCCATGGACACTCTACTTAGGGCATCCGCCACAACATTGGCCTTGCCCGGATAGTGCAGCACACTCATATCATAGTCCTTTAATGATTCTAACCATCATCTTTTCCTAAGATTCAATTCTCTCTGGGTAAACACATACTGCAGACTCTTATGATCAGTGGAAACATCAACATGGACACCATACAAATAGTGTCTCTAGATTTTCAAAGTAAACACAGCAGCAACCAACTCAAGGTCATGGGTGGGGTAATTTTTCTCATGGGGTTTCAACTGTCTAGAAGCATAAGCTATCATATTACCTTTCTGTATCAATACGCAATCCAACCTAAATCTCGAAGCATCACAGTACACTACAAAACCATCAACACCATCAAGCAAAGTCAAAACAGGGGCTGAAGCGAGCTGAGTCTTGAACTCCTAATAACTCTTCTCACAAGATTTGGACCACAAGAACTTCACTTTCTTTTGGGACAACCGAGTCATAGAAGGTACTATAAAGGAGAAACCCTTAACAAAACGGTGGTAATAGCCAGCTAAACCCAAGAAACTTCGGATATCTATCGGAGAAATAGGTCTAGGCCAATTTCTAACAGCATTGGTAATTTGGGGATCAACTCTAATACCCTTGGAAGAAATGATATGACCTAGAAAAGCAACTAACGTTAGCAAAAACTTACACTTACTGAACTTGGCAAACAACTTGTGATCTCTAAGTGTTTTCAAGATAGTTTGGAGATGATCAGAATGTTCATCCTCACTACGGGAGTACACCAGTATATCATCAATGAACACTATGACAAACATATCCTGATATGGTCTGAGGTCCATAAAAGTTGTTGGGGCATTAGTTAACCCAAAAGACATAACAAGAAACTTAAAATGGCCATAACGAGTTTGAAAAGCGGTTTTCGGGATGTTACACTCCCTAACATTGAGTTGATGGTAGACGGAACGAAGGTCTATCTTTGGGAAATAACTTGCACCTTGCAATTGGTCAAAAAAATCATCTATTCTTGGAAGGGGGTACTTATTTTTTATGCTGACTTTATTCAGTTGGCGGAAATCAATGCACATATTCAAAGAGCCATCTTTCTTTCTCATAAACAACATAGGAGAACCCCAAGGAGAAACACTAGGCCTTATGAAACCCTTATCTAGTAGATCTTTAGTTGCTCTTTCAACTCCTTAAGTTCTGCAGTGTCCATATGGTAAGGAGGAATAGAAATGGGCTGAGTATCGGGAAGAAGATCAATCCCAAACTCTATCTCTCTATCAAGAGGTATCCCTGGAATATCATCCAAAAAGATATCGGAAAACTCATTGACGACGTTAATAGACAGGAGAGTTGGACTTTCAAACTTAGTGTCTTTCACTCTAACCAAATGGTAAATACACCCTTTGGAAATAAACTTTCTAGCTTTGAGGTAAGAGATAAAATATCTCTTGGGTGACACAAATTCCCAGACCACTCAAACACAGATGCACCCGAAAATTGAAACTTGACCACTCGGGTCCGACAATCAATAGAGACATAAGAAAAATACAGCCAGCCCATGCCCAGAATCACGTCAAAATCTACCATGTCTAACTCAATCAGATCAGCCAATAAGACTCTATGAAGAATGGTAACAAGACACTTTTTATACACTTTCTGGGCAACAATCGAATCACCCATTAGGGTAGAAAGTAGGAAAGGATCAGGAATAATCTCAGGACTCATTTCAAAATTCACAGAATCAAAGGTGTAACATATGAGAAACTAGATCCAGGATCCAACAAATCATACATATCAAACTGAAATATACGAAGCATACTAGTAATAACATTGACAGAGTCCTCCTATTCCTGGAGGGACGGAAAAGCATAGAATCTATTCTAGCGCTGCCCACCAGCATTACTAGAAGAGGCCCCCTAACCTAAGGCTGGGCAGGTCGCTGGAACTAGAGCACTAACAGTTTGAGTTTGAGTCTTAGGGAGATAATCACAACGCCCTTCTCTATTCTGTGGACAATATTTAACTTTGTGACCTATGTCACCACACCAGAAACAACCCCTCTTCTCACCCCAACACTCACCCGAATGATCCCTACCACACTTAGGACACAGGGGATGATTTGTTTTACTGCCAGCACTGTACTAGGACCTGGATGCATATGACCTGCTACCTTGCTCCTGCCTACCTATAGGAACGGGAGCACTAGGAGATGATGGTGCTGGCATAGATGAATGATCCTGATACTGAGAGCGACTCCCTACCTACGATCTAGTCTGACCCTATATGTGGTGCTTGGACCTAGCTCTCTTATTCTCTCTTATTCTATCTCTCTCCTTAATCTTGTCTGCCTCAATTTATTGGGCATGAGTCATCAGCCTAGAAAGATTCATCTCACTATTCAGCATAGCAGACCTACACTCCTTAACAACATAACTAGATATTTCAGTCACAAACTTACTCATACTAGCCTGATTATCAGCCACTAAGTTTGGAGCATACTTGGTCAACTGATTGAACTTTAGAAAATACTTCCTAACAGTCATAGAGCCCTGTCGTAGGTTCATAAACTCTTTCACCTTGGCCTCCCTCATTTTGAAAGGGAAAAAATTATCCAGGAATGCATCCTGGAAGTCTTGCCAAGTGGTAGGGATAACTCCCTCACCTCTACCTTTCCTTCAAGAAACAACCCAGTCATAAGTAAGGTCTTTTAACCTATACGCAGCCAACTCCACACTATGTTCCTCAGATACATGCATCACTTGAGTAATCTTCTGCACCTCCTCTAAAAATAACCGTGGATCCTCATCAGACTTGGACCCATAGAATTCCGGCAGATTCATCCGCATGAAGTCACGGATCCTGGCAGTAGATAAATCACCTCCCTACTGCTGTGGAGATGGGGCCGGGTGGGCTTGAACATTTGCAATAATAGCTTGGGCTAGAACCTAAAAGTCTACCCGAAATTCAGTATGAGACATATTTTCATTCAATGGGTCAGCGGGTTGAGGTTGCTGATCATCATTATTTCTTCTCGCTTAACATGAAGGCATATTTATAAAATAGGAGAGAATGAATCAATAGTACAGAGAGACACTATAAGCGCGATAGACTTCCGAAAGAAAGAATCACATTTTTTCCGAAAACGTCTTGTAGCCTCTTGCTCATAGATGTGGCTTGCTACACACCGATGATCAAGACTCTACTTAACGCGGCTTTTCAGACTCCCTAGGAAACCTTACAACCTTAGGCTCTGATACCAAGTTTGTAACGCCCCGAAAAATGAGTCCTCGAGCATCACATGGTGCTTGAGGCTATGAGTAGCCCCAAGCTAACCCTTTGAGCCATTTCCATTCAGTTCAACATAAATCAACGGGGTTTCCATAAATAACCCTCAAATATCAACAGAGTAATCATCATCCAAGAATAAAAGAAGTTCAGAAAGAAAAACAAATATGATTTATTAGGCAACTCCCAACATCTATACTAGTCTGAAAAGCCTCTTTGAAAATCAATAAAACCAGCGAGCCATTGAGACATGCCCCAACTGACTCATACTTAATTATCAAATGTAAACTATTTTGTGAAATCAACATCAGACATCTTGTCCTCAAAACATGAGGACTCACAATAATAGAGGATGTAGAACAACGTGTTCGAAGAATCACTGTCGAACCTAGAACTAAGTACCTGAACCTACATTCTGAGATAATGCAACCCACATCCGAAGATGTGAGTCAGTACCAGGGAAAGGAACCGTGTATATGGGGGTGTATGCAGTTGTATAAACATTATCATTATAAATATTTATAAGAAATATGTAGGATGTATGAAAGATTCACATAGCCTGAAGAAAATCATCATAATCATAAGAGGATGAAATAAGTACAATAACACATGTGAGTCATCATATAATTTGTCAATCTCTTTCAGTTCATCAAGAATATCAATTCTCATAATGTAAATATCATTTAAATCTTTCAAAAGAATAACTTTCACAATTCCACTTTCAAATCACTTAACCATTCACTATAGACACAAGGAAATACACACACGCTGAGAGATATTATAACCAACATAAACCGAGCTACATAGTGTCCAACGTACAACCCACGTTGGGGAGAGCCATCCTATCCTTTCCATCGGAGTAGTACTATCGATATCAAATTCACACAAACTAGTGATCACTATATAAATCAGCCTTAGGCTCACTTCTACAGGGGTACGTAGTTCTAGGGAAGTAAGGTTGCTTAATGCCTCCCACTCGGTGCTAAAGATTTCTCCCGGACTTAGCTCTCAGATCATTTCAAAGACAATCCCCAACAAAACAATTTTAGTAATATCTAAATATACATCGGGAGCCATAATGCTTCCCATCTATCAAAATCAACCACATTGTGGATTTCTTTCACTCGATTTTAAAATAACTTCATTAATACCAAAAGGTCAAATCATTCAAAATATCTCAAATATTCAACATCAACGTGCTTATAACATACACTTTCTAAAAAAAACACAATTTCCAATAGGGATTCACGACCCAAATATCAAAATCATGATAAATATAGTTCAAGATTCATGCTTTATATCTCCACACATGTAAATTCATTTCTCAAAATCATAAACATCAAGATTTCATAATAATCATCATAAGATATGGGTTCTTGCTTCAAATTCATAAAAGTCAAATAAAAATCATGCCTTTGTAAAGAAAATTACTTTTGGGCACAAGAACGAAAGAGAGTTCTTGTTGTAAAACCCCACATACCTTGAATGATGAACTTTAGATAAATAATTATTTTTGAGAAGTTAATATTTCCTTTGAATGATGGTTCTTGGAGTTCTTGAACTAGGAACTTGTTATCTTGAATAAATTTGCAGAGTTAATGGTGAACTTTGGAGGTTCTTGAAGTTGGATGTAGGAGCTTAGGGTTTTATTTTTGAGGGAATTTAATGAAATATAACATATAATGCTTCTAATAGACTTTAATATAGGGTTTGAAAGGATTTTGGGTGAGGGGGAATGACCAAAACACCCCTAAAAATTAAATAATTCTCGAATCTGTCCTTTGGTGGACTGTTTTGATAGTTTGAAGTAGATCAACCATAATGTTTTACGCCGATATACAAATTAAATGAAACCAATTTCATTAGAAATAGGACTCTCATATCTTTCCGTTGATATATAGTATCTCACCTAGATCATTGTGTACGAGGAGTTATTTTCGTTTGAAGTTGACCCAAAAATTTACTTTTGATAGGCTGAAGTAGATCGACCATAACTTCTTGGACCGATTGGTAAATTGGATGATAACAATTTCATGGGAAAGAGGACTCACAGATATTTCCGTTGATATATTGTAGATCACCAAGATCATTATGTACAAGGAGTTATGATCGTTTAAAGTTGGAGCAAAAATATGCCAGGCCTCAATACTTTTTCCTGCATGTTTTACTGTTCACTACTATTCACGGTTCGATCGGAATGTTCATAACTCGTCTCTCGGGTGTCTGTTTTGGAAGATCCACTTATTGTTGGAAAGATTATTCGTAGGCAGTCCTCAATGGATTTTTAAAAAATGGTTGTCCTTCCTTTTAAACTAAAAAAAAGGAAGTTGTTTTCAAAAATGAAAAATATATTAGTTAATAAATAAATAAATTTCTCATTATTAAAAAAAAAGATATATTTCTTTGTATCTCAAATTTTTGAGGACTACACACACCTGATTTTCATCTTAGTGAGACCCGTAGGCAACCCTTCTGGGGTTTGGTGATCTCTTCAAAAAAGAAGATAAAAGAAAAAGAGTTTGTGAAAAAATATTGCATTCTGACGCCTTTGATATTTCATATATAGTTAGTTTAAGGTGGTTGGTTTGTGGTATTTTGGCTGGTCCTCCACATCACACAAAATCTAAAGATGGTTCAACTGTGTCCAACAAAGATATAGAAAGTGACTTCATGGATCAAAGAAAGAGTCATGAAAATGAGAGTTTAAAGGAAGAGAATTTGAGACTAAGGCAACAAATAATGGAAATGTATCGAGCTTGGGTCAGTGGGCATCCTCCTCCTCCATTCCCTACTATTAAAGACTGGGGCATGTCTTAAAGTGTCAACTTTCTCCAAAACTTTAGGATATCAAAATTTAAGGAACATGATGGACATAAGGATTCTGTGAAGCATTTGGGACGATACTTCAATCGATCAAGGGAAATTAAAAAAAGAAAGAAGAAGGAAAACATATTTATTGTCATACCAGGGCCAAAGAAGAGTTTGAGAGGTTCAACCCACCAATACTGTCAGTGTCAATCCCAAGATTAAATATTAGATCCATACAATCACATACAACAAGGTTCCTTTCTCTAAAATCTAAGAAATTCCATTCCACTCCCTCAATATCCTTTGAACAATACACAGTCATATGCTCATCTATCTTCCTATCCACAATGGCGTTCCCCGATCCCTTAATATCGTTCTTCACCCTCACAAATTTACCAAGAAACCTCTAAATCCAAGTTTTATCCGAGGCCAGAGTTTGTAATGAGGAGAAAAGCAAGGTATAATTTCACGCCAATTAGGGAGTTCTATACCAGTTTGTTCTAGACATTGAGGCAATAGGGCATGATTACTTCCATCCCTGAGTATATTACCGATCCACATTCAAAATATTTTGATCCTAATATACGTGTGCTTATCATTCTACCACGATCGCTTGGTAGAGCATATCAGCTAGTTTGGCACTATGAATGTATAAACTACACAAAATAATCAATCAAATGAAAAAAGCAAACCAGTCCAAAAATATAATGTCCACTCCAATTATACAGTCCTACGCTAACCTTTACTAATCTCAAACTATGCTCCAATGCTTTACCCGATGACTCGAGCCTTGATTAAAAACCTCCTTTATAAACATAACATGTTGGGGCATTCCCTGATGAATAAACACATGAAACCTCAGGGCATTCCCCGACCAAATGAATACACTTTAATCAAGTACGATAAACTACAAAACATTCAACATACATTCCATATTCAAACATTGATCAAACACTTATTCCTAAATTTTGCCTACCGGAATCTACATTTGCCTATCCGTCAACAAATCATAATTCTAACATGTGTAATATCATCCATACATCAAAATTAATCTATATTCATTTTTTATGAATTCCCAACATCCAACCCCAAATTATGTTTTAAACATACATCTTTCACGTGACAATTATCCATATCTTAAAAAAAAAACTCATATCATGATCAACTGTTCGACATCAAATCATCATAAAAAACTCACAATCACAATCAACAAATACATAATCATAGTCAATTTAACAAATCAAGATAAGGAAAATAAAGAGCAAGAGTAATGAATTGGACCTTTTGTGTATTTTTGAATGAATTATGAAGAGAATACAGTCCTTCAAGAACCTCAAAGAATACCATAAAATCTAAAATTCTCAAATCATGAATTGAATAAAACAAGTTCGAACCACGATGCCCCGAATCTTGAATCTAACAGAAGTCCAAAATTCGCGTGAATACCCAAAATGGAACTTGAGAACAAAAGATCCAAAGAACTATATGCAGTTTCCGATGAGTCCGTGCTGGAATAAGCCGGACAACGACCCGATAAAACTGTTGCAATAAACTTAGTATGTTTTGATATTTTCCAAGGATGTGATTGTCGGAGCAGTAACGAGATGCGATCTCCCCTTCTATTCTTACTTCTGACTCTCCCTCACCATTATCATTTTTTTTCCATTTCTATAGAGTGTACAATCTAAAAATAGAATAATTGTGCATGGTGTGTATTACCCTCTTTGTAATGATTTTTCTATGTGTGAGTCTTGAAAAACAGTCAGGAGCCCATATCCGTGTGATTGTGTATAGATATGAATTGTGAGGGTGAGTATTTCTCATTGGAATAATCGAGTGAGTTCCTGTGTTGTGTGGGAATTTCCCTCTTTTCATATTCTGTGTATGTGTGTGATGTTGATATATGAAAAAATGGAAGAAAGATCCTTCTGTGTTTTTTTTTTGTCTTGTGCGTATGGTGATACATATAATGGAAAAGAAAAATCCAGCCAGGTCAGTGTGTGCTTGTGTGGACCCCTCTCCCCAAAAATGAGATTCCTTATATGGTGGGGAAATAACTAGGGAAACAAATATGTAAGGGTAGGGGTAAGGGGTATGGGGGGACACATGGAAGGGTAAGGGTTAGGGGTAGGGATGTGAGGTGTGAGCTGGTTGAGATAACGTTTGTTAGGATAAGGGAATATTAGGGATTTATTGAACTTTTGTTATTTTTGTATTTTTGTGGGGTATAATCACAGGGATGAGGGTGTATGATAACGTGAGGTAAAAATAGATGAATTGGATTTTCTGGAGGGACAAAATTAGGTGTATACATCATGCCCCTTTTTAGGTGTAAACACAAAGTGTTTTAGGACAAAAAAATTGACATAGAGACAAAATTTTAACCCGACCATTATTCAAAGAAAGAAATAGAAGGAAGAAGGACAACCGAGCTGGAGAGTCGAGTGAGGTCCCATCGAGGTTCTGTTCCGCGGCTCTATCATTACATGATAAAAGAAAATTACATGTTAAATACATAAATAAAACTAAAAAGTTCTATCTTTACAACTTCCCTTGGACTCTTGACTTGAGTTTCATCACCCTATTCTTCAGGCGAACTCCTAACTTGTAAATTCTTAAACTTTTTTCTTGACTTTCAACTTCTTCACCCTGTTCTCCAGGCGGATTACTGGCTTTCAATTTCTTCAACTTGTTGCTTGGCTTTCAATTCTTCAACCTGTTCTCTAGGCATGCTCCTGACTTGCTATTTTTCAACTTGTTGAATTTTAATTTCTTCATCTTATTGCTTGACTTTCAACTATTTTACCTTGTTTCTTGACTAATCATTTATTCACCCTGTTCTTTAGGAAGATACCTGAAATCACATCAAAACTAAAAAGAAAATTATCACAAACAAAGATTATTATAAAGTAATTTCATGTTCCAGAAAAGTGAGTTCCAAACAATAAGAATTAAAATTTGCCCCAGTTTATCATCAAAGGACTTTTGTGAAAGTCCCTTCATAACTATTTGAAAAAACCCAAACAAAGAAGTGCATCGTCTATGGGTTAATTGGAATGATTCGGTTAGAAAGTGCATTTTCTAGAAGTCAAAGGGAATGACTTGACTAGAAAGTACATTTTCTAAGAATCAAGAGGAATGGCTCTACTCAAAAGGTATGTCGTATAGGAATTAAGGGGAAAGACTCGACTAAAGGTACGTCTTATAGAAATCAAGGGGAATGACTCTACTAAAGGGTACATTTTATAGGAATCAAGGGGAATGCCTCGACTAAAAGGTACGTCTTATAGCAATCAAGGGAAATGACTCGACTAAAAGGTACGTCTTATAGGAATCAAGGGGAATGACTCGACTAAAAGGTCCATCTTATAGGAATCAGAGGGAATGACTCAACAAGAAAGTACATCTTCTAGGAATCAAAGGTACTGACTCGACTAGGAAGTACATCTTCTAGGAATCAAGGGGGATGACTCAACGAGGAAGTACATCTTATAGGAATCAAGGGGACAGACTGGAGAATGAATTACATCTTCTAGGAATCAGGGTACTAAATCAACTAGGAAGTATATCTTTTAGTAATCAAGGGGACTGAATTGACCAGGAAGTACATCCTCTAGGAATTAAAGGTACTGACTCGACTAGGAAGTACATCTTCTAGGAATCAAGGGGGATGAATTGACTAGGAAGTACATCTTCTAGGAATCAAGGGTACTGCCTCAACTAGGAAGTACGTCTTCTAGGAAACAATAAGAATGACTCGACTAGAAAAGTACATCTTCTAAGAATGAAGGAGACTGAATCAACTTAGAAGTATATGTTTTAGTACTCAAGGGGACTGACTCAACCAGGAAGTATAACCTCTAGGAATCAAAAGTACTGACTCGACTAGGAAGTATATCTTCTAGGAATCAAGGGGGATGAATACACTAAAAAGTACATCTTCTAGGAATCAAGGGTACTAACTCGACTAGGAAGGACGTCTTCTAGGAAACAATTGGAATGATTCGACTAGAAAAGTACATCTTCTAGGAATCAAGGGGACCCACTCGACTTGGAAGTACGTCTTCAAGAAATAAAGGGCACTGACTCGACTAGGAAAGTACATTTTCTAGCAATCAAGGGGACTAACTCGACTAGAAAGTACATTATCAAGGAATCAAGGGAACTGACTCGACTAGGAAGTAAATCTTCTAGGAATCAAGGGGAGTGAATCGACGAGGAAGTATATCTTTTAGGAATCAAAGGGGACTTGCTTAACTAGGAAGTACATCTTATAGGAATCTAGGGGAATGACTCAACTAGGAAGTACATCTTCTAGGAATAAAGACTTAAGTCAGGAAGTGCATCCCCTAAGAAGTAAAATTTAAATTAACCAATCAAGGAAGTGTGTCACCTTAACAATGCCGCTTAAAATTCCTAAAAAAAGGAAGTGTATCTCCTTACCAATGCCGCTTAAATTACCTAAATAACGAGGTGCATCTCCTTACAAATGCTGCTTGAATTAACCAAATAAGGAAGTGCATCTCCTTAAAAATATTGCTTGAATTACCCAAACAATGAAGCGTGTCTCCCTACAAATGCCGCTTGAATTACCCAAAAAAGGAGGTGTACCTCCTTACTAATGCCGCTTTAATTACCCAAACAAGGAAGTGTGTCTCCTTACAAATGTCGCTTGAATTACCCATACCCAAAAAAGGAAGTGCATCTCCTTACTATTGTGGCTTGAATTACCCAAACAAGAAAGTGTGTCTCCATACAAATGCCACTTGATTACTCAAATATGAAAGTGTGTCTCCTTACAATCGCCGCTTAGATTACCCAAACAAGGAAGTGCATCCCCTTACAAATGTCGCTTGAATTACCCAAATAAGGAAGTGCACCTATTTACAAATGTCTCTTGAATGACCCAAACAAGGAAGTGTGTCTCCTAACAAATGTTGCTTGAATTATGCAATCAAGGAAGTGTATCTCCTTACAAATGCCACTTGAATTACCCAAGGAAATGAGCCTCCTAGACATTGAAGTGTGTCTCCTAGAAATATTATATTATGATTTTTACCATGGTTTTGATTACCAAATTTGTGCAGAAATAATGCCCACTTGCATTTATAGATGTGAAAAAATATGGCCTTCGATGTTTAGGCTTTGAAGTCACTGATTTGAAGGTAACATGTTTCCTATTTCATCAAAGAAAACTTCTAAGTTTAAAACATGGTGGCTTGTTTCTGGCTTTGGCTTTCGAGGCAATTGATGTTGCGCTGGTCACATTCAATCTTTCTTCCAACCATTAACATATATCATTGACTTGCTGCATCATTGGCCCAAACTCAAATTATTAAGAATGTCTATGAAATAATACAACATCTCTGCTTTTTCATGTTCCTTAGATAAACTTTTTAAACCTTGGTATTTCTATGAGTTCCCAGATTTTTCTATTGACTAAACGTTTTTGCATTCCTTATTTCGGATCACAAACATGTCTCTTTCATGTTCTGGCCTTTCTGTCTTTCTTTGTACAATTGAAGAAGTTGGTAGCCAGTTTTGAAATCTTTTCTCACTTGTTTTGACATGGACTTGACTCAAAAACAAGAGAAAAAATGACAATGATTTTATTTGGATAACTAATTGAATAAAATAAATATAAGAGAAAAAAATTAATGTCCCCATTTGAAAAAAATAAAAGAAAACTCGTCTAAAAATAGTAGTCAACTCTAATGATTATGACATGTATTTTGGATTATGTTGCCTAATCTTTCCATCCAAACTTTCACCAATGGTTGTTGAGTTAATGGCTGTGAAACTGAGTTGCTTCCGTATGTTAATTGCATTTAAGATCTCATTCGACTAGTGACACGTTGAAGGGTTTTCGCCAACATGCCTCTCTCATTTTCTCTCTCAGCTCACCATTGTCTTATGGTGTCCGTGAGGGGTTTCACAAATAAAACTCTCATTTTTATTTCTCTCAACTTACCATCACCTTATGGTTTCCATAAGGGTTGTTAGCAATAACACTCTCATATTTTTATATCTCTCCTGATTCCTAAGGCCAAGGAAAACAAGTAGTACCCAAAAATGCATCATCATATCCATTGCACGTGTAGCCTTAACATTCTCAAAGTTTGATTTGAAGGTGTTTCCTTGATTGTAGCATAGATTTTGGATATGGTTAGGAAGAAAGGATGGCATGAAGCCCAAACAACACTTGGAGTGGTATAGGACTTAAATGTTTTTGAATCGACCCCAAAAATAAGGATTAACTCATGCCCTAGTTTCTTTTGACTGGGTAATTCTAAATTGTTTATTTGGTTGGACCAAGCCTAGAGTATTGCGATGATAATCAAGAGTATTGAACGTAGATTCACTAGTTGATAGGTGAAGCTTAATCATTGAATTGATAGCCAAAGTAGAAGCCTCAGTAGAAGGTTGAGTAACAATAGCATATACGGTATTTAGTAGTAGAAGGTTGAGTAACAATAGCATATACGGTATTTAGTGCTATGAATGTGGTAGGATTACCTGAGTAGCTAAAGAAAGAGTGGTGGAAGTATTGGGGTGCATTTGTCGTGGAATGGATTATGCAGCATGCTATGGTGCATCAACTATAATAGTAAGAAACTAACTTTGTTATTTTGGTTGAAGACTCAAGGTATTTGCGGGGTTAATAATGGGGAATGGAGGAGGAGGCAACCCACTGGCCCAAGCTCGATACATTTTCATCATTTGTTGCCTTAGTCTCAAATTTTCTCCCTTTAAACTCTCATTTTCTTAACTCTCTTTTTGATCCATGAGTTCACTCTCTATATCCTTTTTGGACACAACTAAACCTCGTTTAGATTTTGTGTGATATGGAGGACCAGCCAGAATGCCACAAACCAACCATCTTAAACTGACTCAACAAAAAATAACAAATGTGATAAGAGTTCAACACTTTTTCAAAACCTCTTTTTCCTTCTTTATTTTCTTTTGAAAAGATCACCGAACTCAATAAGGGCGCCTACGTATCTCACTCCCGAGAGAGGAAAATCAGGTGTTGGTAGTTTGTGAAGTTTTTCCATAAAAAGGCCGATAAAACTCATTCTTTTTCTTTTTCTTGAAACCTTAAAAAGAAAAAAAAAATTTCAAAAGAATTGACGGAAATATTTGGTCCCACTAGGTCTCAATCTGATGCAGATAAGCATGACCTAAAGGCTGACCTATGTTGGTGTCCACAAACAAGGTTATTTGGGGGAGCGTATGGTCGATAGTGGCTGCGAGAGCTTTTCAGTTACTCCATACACCCGAAGGCTCCCCCATCTAATATAAGGGTGGCTTAACTAGAAGTCGTGTACAAACAGGTACTATGAACTTGTTGCAGAAAAAAATGACTTGGGTTATACACATGATGACAGATATAAAGCGGTAGCACATAATAAAATTGTAAACATGTAGCACATAGGTAATCAATATTGATAAAATAAATACAAACGATAACACAAACAATGTTTATACACACATAATGTAAAACTAAGACGATACAAATTTAAAAAGTAAGCTTGAATTGTGAAAAATCTCCAGCGGAGTTGCCAAAGCTATCACACCCCTTTTTTAAACAAAAAGAATAATTTTAAGTTCGAAAAGGGTTTTTATTATTAAGTGACAAAATGAAGATTTGTTTTGAAAAATAACTTTTAATATTTTAACTCAGAGTCTCCACTTGGTATAATCCGGTGTACCAAGTCACCTTTGGAAAATCCTTTTCAAAATGATTTGACTCTTTAAACTGGTTTACGAATAGAGATTCTAGGTAAGGAATTTTGTTGATCAAGGGAAAGGTGTTAGGCACTCCTCGATCCTGTGGTTCGACCACAATGACTTGGTTGAGCATATCGGCTAGTTTGGCACTATAAATGTATATATATCACACAAAAAAAAACCAAAATAATCAATCAAACAAACAAAATAAGACCAGTCCATAAATATAACGTCGAGTCCAATTATATTGTCCCAAAATAGAAAAATGCAGAAATATAAACCTATGCTCACCAATACTAATCCCGAACTACTCTCTAATGCTTTCCCGATGCCTCGGGCCTTGATCACAAACCTCCTTCAAAGACATAATACGTTGGGGTATTATACGGTGAATGAACACATGAAACCTCGGGGCATTCCCTGGCCAAATGAATACACTTGAATCAAGTACGATAAACTAGAAAACATTCAACATACATTCCACATTCAAACATTCAACAAAACACTTATTCCTAAATTTTTCCTACCCGAACATACTTTTGCCTATCTTTTTAAACATATCATGATTCTACAATGTTCAATATCATCCATACATCAAAAAAAATTGATATTTATTTTTTATCCATTCCCAATATCCAACCCCAAATTACATTTTAAATATACAATTTTCACACGATAATTATCTATACCTTAACACCAAAACTCATATCATGATCAATTGTTAACATCAAACCATCGTGAAAATACACAATCAGAATCAACAAACACATAATCATAGTCAATTTAACAAATAAAGATAAAGAAAATGAAGAGAGAGAGTAAAGAATTGGACCTTTTATGTATTTTAAAATGAATTGTGAAGAGAATAAAGCAATTCCGAAACATCAAAGAATACTGCAAAATCTTGACTCTCCAACTCACAAATTGAATAAAACCAGTTCAAACCATGACAAACCGAAACCTAAATCTAACAAAAGTCCAAAATGCAGGTGAATACCCAAAATAGAACTTGTGAAGAAAAGATCCAATGAACTACATGCAGTTTCTAGTGAGTACCTACCAAAATTATCTCGAGAATGATCGGACTGTAATGCCCCAAGAGCACACCCTAGGCATCACACAGTTCTTACAGTCCCAAGGTACCACAAGATAACCCATGAGCTGGTAACTACTGTGAGCGCTGGATAACATGATCATAAATGTGGAAGAATACAGACATGCCATAAGGTTTTAATAACTGAATTCAAAACTGAACTATGAGTCTATTGAAATAACTGACTAAATCTGATAAAATACTGACAAACTAGATAAATAACTGTAATTTATAAATACTGAATAACTGACTCTAATGTCTGATAAGTCTTTAAAATTGAATGACTATGAGTTGATAGGATAGGCTACAACTAACTCTAACTAACTACTAAACGGAGACATAAAATTGAGTAAGACTGTCCTCAAAGTATGAGGACACACCACTGCTACTCCTGAGGATTTGAAAGTCTAATCGTTTATGATATAATATGTCATTGTGCAATAGAAAAGGTATGTGATCAGTACTTTGAATGTACTGGTATGCTAAATAAGGTAGGCTCATATGCATGGTTTCATGAATAGAACTAATAATTAATAGAATATGTATGTAAAGCATGGAGTGCTGCATATGCATGAAAATCTATAATTACTGAAGATATATGAAAATCTGTAGTTAGTGAGGATGGATGACCAAGAATATAACATGAACCGAGAAAAAATTTGTAAACTAAACTTCTGAAATTACTAAAATATGTATGATTTGTTCAAAAAATACTAAGATTGAATAACTGAAATAGGAATATAACTGAGACAGTATCTAAGACTGTGGGAGGTATCATCTAACCGACATGCCCCAATCTAATTTAATTGGGGTACAACATGTAACTCGGTTAGAAGTGTGTTAATACTATGCCATGTGTACTAACACTGGTGGTGTGGTCCACTAAACTGATATAATGTCCAAAGGACTAAAGGTGTCAAGCCTGAACTGACGGGTGACCCCTGTGAGATAATCAAGCCTATCCCCTGTGAGATGTTCAAGCCTAATCATATAGATTACTTGTCATATCCTACACTGTCTACGTAGTTATGGAGTATAGGGACTGTTACTAATGACTTTGCCTATCTGTCACTAAATGATAATATTAAAATATGGAGAATCGAATAACAATAATAATTTTATTGAAACATGTTATAAAATCATAGTTCATGGAGATTCATAGGTGAAATCATAGTCTAAAACATAATAACTTGGAAAGATTATAACTTTGTAATTAAAAAGGGATACTTGGACTCTATGGGTGGAAGGGAACTATTGATGAACATTTAACATACCTGAGTTAATGAATTTGGGATGATTGATGGAGAGTTCTTGAGATCTTTCCTTGAATTTTAGAGCTAGGGTTCTTGATTGGGAGAGAATCTTCTTTGATTTGAGGGGAAAAGTTATTTAAATAATGAAGTAATAGATTAATTAGGGTGAATTTTATGTTAAAGGCTGACTGTGGTGAGGGGAAAAAGATGTTAAGGCCCTCAGATTTAAAACTGAGAATTTTCTTAAAATTCTCGATTTTATGGCCTGGCGCGATGAGGCGCTATCGTGTAGTGTCACTGGAATCAGACATTTAAAAAAATGTATGGTTGTGCAACATAGAATAATCACGTTGCCACCTTGTTTGTGACTTAGTAGCTTACCATGATGCGGCCCCATCGCGCTGCAACACTATGAAATGACAAATACTAATTTGGCCTATGGCGCAATGTGCTAGGATCATAGATCCTCACTTGAATTTGCCAAATGGTAAATTGGCCTGCTCCGCGATGCTCTAACGGTTAGAATGACGGTTTTCAATGGAGGGAAATTAAAATCGCCATAACTTCTTACCCTATTATCTGATTTGGGCATATTTTATATTATTGGTAAGGTAATTCAATTTCGTACGCAATGGCAGGCTCTAAACTGAAAATAATGGGTGTTTTGAAAATTTCATATATGAATACTTATGTTTTGGGACTTAGATTATGGTAAGGAAATGAGGGGTATTACAATATCTTCCCCTTGGGATCATTCGTCCTAGAATGAGACTAATTAAGCTGAGGGAAAACTGATGGACGATGCTTACGTACTGAACATGCATATTTGATGAATAGAATGCATCATTAAACTGAGTGATGAATTCACGAATTACATGAACATGATGAGAAACTAAAACAAAGCATGATAGAGAGTAATCCTAAGAAGATTATTACCTTAAACCGAATCTGAATTCACGGAGAATATACGAGGGTACTTGGTCCGCATATGTACTTCTACTTCCCAAGTGACTCACTCAATGGATTGAGTCCACCAGAGAACTTTGACTAGTGGAACATATATTGCAGGCTCTTATGGTCAGTGAACATATCAACATGAAGCCCATGCAAATAATTCCTCCCAATCTTTAAGGCAAACACTACAACTGGTAGCTTTAGATCATGAGTACGGTCATTTATCTCATGAGATTTCAGTCGTCTGGAGTCATAGGTTATGACCTTACCTCTTTGCATGAGGAAACAACCCAAACCTACTCTGGATGCATCAAAAGAGACAACAAACCCATTTGAACCATATGGCAATGTAAGAACCTGTACTGAGGGGAGTCGAGTCTTTAACTCCTGAAACCTTTTCTCACAGGAATCTGACCTCTGAAACATAACTTTCTTCTATGTTAATCTGGACATAGGGGATGCTATAGAAGAAAATACTTTAACAAATCAACGGTAATAGCCATCAAAACCCAAGAAACTCCTGATGTCTGATGGAGAAATAGGTCTGCGCTAGTTTCTCACCACCTCGATCTTTTTAGAATCAACCCTAATGCCATCACCCAAAATGATATAGTCAAGGAAAGCTACTGATCGTAGCCAGAATTCACACTTACTTAATATAGAAAAGAAATAATGAGTTCTGAGAGTCTTAAGTCCAATTCTAAGTTGGTCTGCATGATCAATTTTGCTACGGGAGTAAACAAAAATGTCATCAATGAAGACTATGAAGAACATTTCCAAGTACTGCTCGAACACTAGGTTCATCAAGTCCATAAAGGCTACTAGAGCATTCATAATACCAAAGACATAACTAGAAACTCAAATTGACCAAACTGGGTTCGGAAAGCAGTTTTTAGAATGTCACACTCCCTAACCTTGAGCTGATGATAGCCTAATTTGAGGTCTATCTTGGAAAAGTAGCTGGCACCCAGAAGTTTGTCAAAGAAGTCATTGATTCTAGGAAGTGGATATCTGCTCTTGACTATGACTTTGTTCAATTGACGGTAGTCTATGCACATTCTGAAAGAACTGACTTTTTTACACACAAATAGAATAGGTACGCCCTATGAGGAAATGATAATTATGATGAATCCCTTATATAAGATATTCTTTAATTGTTCTTTTAACACCTTGAGTTCTGCTAGAGCCATTTTGTATGGCAGAATAAATATGGATTAGGTGTATGGGAGCAGGTCTATTTTGTAGTCAATTTCCCTTTTGGGAGAACTCTGGGAAGATCTTCAGGGAACATATTTGGAAATTCCCTCACAACTAAAACTTCCTTAAGAGTTGGAGTTTCTTAGTTAGAGTCTTTGACTCACACAATATGATAGACACATGCCACGGATATTATCTGTCTCACTCTAAGGTATGAAATCAATTGACCCCTACGAGTTGTGTTACTACCCTTCTATTGAAGGACTGGTTCATTTGGGAACTGAAAATGATCTATTATGTTTCTACAATCAATTAACGCATATCATGAGTTGAACCAATCCATGCTGAGAATGACATCAAATTCCATCATCTCTAACTCTACGAGATCAACTGAAGTAATTTTCTGAGATATGGTGACTAGACTATTCTTGTATACCTGTCTGGCCATAATGGAAACACCTAATAAGGTACACACTGAAAAAGAGATTTGCTAGAGTTTTTGGACTGACTCTGAAATTAACAGCCATATAGGGAGTTACAAAATAAAAAGAAGCTCCAGGGTCTCGTAAGGCATAAACATGTAAGTAAAAGACCTGAATTGTACCTATAACTATATCCGAAAACTTTTCCTGATCTTCATGGGACTGAAGAGCATATAATCTATTCAAATGCTGACCACTGGTAGCACTGGAAGTGGCGCCCTGCTGAGTTGGGCGACCGGATGAAACTGACAAATGATGGGACTGGCCCTGTTGGTGCACATCCCTACCTTTCTGAGTAATTAACTAAAAACTCCTGAATCCAATGGCGTAGCTTGCCATACCCGAAGAACATATTACTACCCACTCTACACTTACCCTGATGGTGTCTGCCATGTTTTTGACATAGAGGATTTGTACAAGCACTACTAACACTGACCTAGAACTTTGAGCCTAGTGCTTTATCCCTATTATCATTTCTGAATTTGGGAATGAGAGCACTGGATAAAAAGGATGTTGGGGATAAAGACCTCTAATGGAACTGAGGACGATTACAACCTTCTATCTTTTGCTGATTGGAGTTTAAACTACCTGTCCTAGCCCTCTAGTTTTCTCTCTCCCTATCCATAATCTTCTACTCCTCTATGTATTGAGCATGGACTATTATCCTAGACAAGTCCATCCTATTAATCAACATTGCGGTCCTACACTCCTTGACCACATTATCAGATATACAAGGCATAAACTTATTCATCTTAGACTTGTTATCAGCTACCACGTAAGGATCATATCTAGCTAACTGAGTATACTTGAAGCAATACTCCCTTACGCTCATGCTCCCTTGCCTCAAGTTAATAAACTCTAATATCTTGGCCTCCCTCAACTCTAATGGGAAGAATCTATCTAAGAAAGTTGTGGTAAACTCTTCCTATTCTACTGGCCCTGTATCTACACCACTATTAACCTTCCAATGCTTAAACCAAGTATGGGCTACATACTGCAAGTGGTATGCAACCAACTCAACACTCTGACTAGCCATTACCCCCATAGCATCTGTGAACTTTTGAACCATATCTTAGAATTCTTGTGGATTCTTTTTATACTTGGATCCCATGAAAGAAGGAGGATTCACTGAGTAAAATCCCAAATTTTGGTTACAACATATTGGCCACTGGTTTGGTTAAAACCACAGCTGGTCATTCATTCTATTCTTCTATGGAATTTGCTAGAGTAGTGAAAGAAGCTCTAAATGCAAGAGACATGCTCGTCCAGAGGATCTACTTGGACGGGCTGACTGGTTTCCTGTTATTCTTATGTTTTTCTTGAGAGGCATGTTCTATAAATAAAAGGAAGAAATGGATTAGACAGGGAGTTTAACTTAAGCTCTTGCTCACTCTCACAGCATGAATACTAAAATAAGGAAAACTCTTTCCTAAATGACTTGTAGCCTCTCATCCATAAGTATGGAGCACTACACACCCATGCACAAGACTCTACTTGATGTGACTTTCAGACTTCATAGGACACTTTAAAACCTTAGGCTCTGATATCAAGTTTGTAACACCCTGAGAGCACACCCTAGGCATTATATGGTGCTTACAGTTCCAAGGAACCATAAGCTAACCCAGGAGATGGTACGTACTGTGAGCACTGAATAACATGATCAAAACTGTGGAAGAATACTAATATGCCATAAGGTTTTAATAACTGAATTCAAAATTAAAATATAAGTCTATAGAAATAATTGACTGAATCCAACAAAATACTGATAAACTAGATAACTAACTATAATGTTTGAATACAGAATAATTGACTCTAATGTCTAATAAGCCTCTAAAACTAAATGTCTGTGAGATGATAGGAAAGGCCTAAACTAACTGTAACTAATTACTAAATCGAGACATGAAATTGAGTAATCCTATCCTTATAGTATGAGGACTCACCACTGCTACTGTTGAGGATCTAACAAGTCTAATCATGAGCTGAGAATAGAGCGTTAGAAACTAAGATATAATGCATCAAAGCCTAAAATAAAAGGTATGGGATTAGTACTTTGAATGTACTGGTATCCTAAATGATGTAGGATGATATACATAGTTTCATGTACAAAACTAATTATTAACTAAATATACAAGTAAAGCATGGAGTACTAAGTGTTCATAAAAATCTTTAATTACTGAAGATACGTGAATAACTATAGATACTATGGATGCATGATCAAGCATATAACATGAAATGAGTAAAATATGTAAATTAAAATACTAAAATAAGTTAAATCTATATGCTTTGGTCAAAAAACACAAAGACTAAATAACTGAACAAGGACTATAACTGAGACTGTATCTGAGACTGTGGGAGGTATCATCTAACCGACATGCCTCAATCTGAGCTAATCGAGGTCTAACCTATAATCAGTTAGAAGGGTGTTAATACCTTGCCACAAGTACTAAAACTATTATGTGGATCCACAAAACTGATATAATGTCCAAAGAACTAAGGGTGTGAAGCCTGGACTGACAGGTGAGCCCTGTGAGATAGTCAAGATGAATCTAATGGGTTCCTTCTCATATCCTACGCTGGCTACATATTTTTGGAATATAGTGATTCTACTAACGACTCTACCTATCTTACGGGGAAGCTGCCATCTCTACACTCGCTTTGTACTAAATGCTACTCTCAACTGAAAGACTCTGAAATACTAGACTGTTCTAAGTTTAACTGACTGTTATTTGACTATTTTGATAATGTTCAAAGTATGTTCTGAAGACTATTCTGTAAGGTACTAAGACTAGACTACATAAATAGCTATGGTTTTCAGGTATTCAATACCCCCTGGACTCAAAAACAATAATGGTAAAATGGCACTAAAGCTTGGGGGACAAAGCATGAAGGCTTTTATTAAATCAATAACTCTTGCAGGAATTTTATCAAACACTTGTAGTTCATGGTATAACACAATAATAGGAATGTCATGGAACTAAGAGAAATAGCGTGAATTCGACTTAATAGTATTAAATCATGGTTTAATTCAATAAATAATAATATTAAAATATGGAGAATCCAATAACAACAACAATTTTATTGAAACATGGTATAAAATCATAGTTCATGGAGATTCATAGGTGAAATCATAATCTAAAACATAATAATTTGGAAATATTATTACGTCGTAATTAAAATGTGATACTTGGAGTCCCTGGGTCAAAGGGACCTATGGATGAACATTTAACATACTTGAGTTAATGAAATTGGGATAATTGATGGAGAGTTCTTGAGATCTTTCTTTGAATTTTTGAGCTAGGGTTCTTGATTGGGAAAGAATCTTCTTTGATTTGGGGGAAAAGTTAGTTATACAATGAAGTAGTTGATTAATTAGGGTGAATTTTGTGTTAAAGGATGACTGGGGTAAGGGGAAAAAATGTTAAGGCCCTCATATTTAAAACTCAAAATGTTTCAAAAATTTTCAATTTTATGGGTTGGCGTGACGCGGCACTATCTCATAGTGTCACTGGAATCAGACAATTGGGAAAATGCATGGTTGCGCGACGTGGCGTAATCACGTTGCCACCTTGTTTGTGACTTAGAAGCTCACCGTGATGCAGCATAATAGCGCTGCAACACTGGAAAATGACAAATACCAATTTGGCCAATGGCGCGACATCCTAGGATCACGGACCCTCACTTGAATTTGCCAAATGGGAAATTGGCCTGCTCCAAAATGTGCTAAGGGTTAAAATAACGGTGTTTAGTGGCTGGAAATTTAAATTTCCATAACTTCTTACCCGGTTATCTGATTTGGGCATATTTTATATTGTTGAAAGCTAATTCAATTTCCTACATAATGGCAGGCTCTAAACTAAAAATAATGAGTGTTTTGAAAATTTCATATTCGAATACTTATGTATTGGGACTTAGATTACACTAAGGAAACGCGAGGTATTACAATATCTCCCCCTTGGGATCATTTGTCCTCAAATGAGACTAGTTATGATGAGGGAAAACTGATGGAATGAGCTTACATATTGAATATGCATATCTGATGCATAGAATGTATGATTGAACTGACTCATTAATACATGACTGACATAAACATGATGTGCAACTGAAAATGAGCATGATAGAGAGAATTCTTAAGGAGATTAGTACCTTAAACTGAATCTGAATTCGTGGAAAATATATAACGGTACTTGGTCTGCATATCTACTTATGACTCCCAAGAGGCTCACTCAACAGACTGAGTCCGTCAGAGAACTTTGACTAGTGGAACTTCTTTTCTGCTTAGTCTACAAACTTGATGATTAATAATTTTGACTGTAATTTCCTTGTAGGAAAGACTGTTCATAACATCTATGCTTTCTAGGGGAACAACTACAACTGGATCACCAATAGAGTTCTTTAACAATGAGCATGGAACACTTGGTGTACTGAATCTAGATCTAAATTCCACTTAAGCTCATAAGCTACCTTTACGAAACTACTAAGAATTTTGAAGGGACCGACATATCGGGGACTGAGTTTTGCTTTCATACCGAATCTCTTCACTCACTTTATGGGAGAGATTCTCTAGTTCACAGAATCACCGATCTTAAACTCAAGATGTTTTCTTCTCACATTTTTATACGACTTCTATCGTCTCTAGGTTTCTCTAAGTTTTTCTCTGATCAACTGAACCTTGTCTAAGGCATCAAACACCAAGTCAGGCCCGACTACTGCAGCCTCACCTTCTTCAAACCAACCAATTAGTGATCAACATATCCTACCATAAAGAGCCTCAGATGGAGCCATCTAGATACTGGAATGTTATCTATTATTATATGCAAATTTGATCAAAGGCAAGTGGTCATACCAACTACCTTTAAAATCAACTACACATGCTCTCAGCATATCCTCAAGAGTCTGAATGGTCTTTCTTCTTGACCATCTATCTGAGGGAGGAAAGCTGTACTAAGATGGACCTAGGTACCAAGACCCTTTTGGAATACTGGGTACCTCTATCTGAGATGATAGATAAGGAAACATTGTCCAACCTTACCAAATCTTTGAGATAGAGTTTGGCATAGTCCTTTGCTAAAAAAGAGGTATGGACTGGCAAGAAATGAACTAATTTGGTCATCCTATCTATGATAACCCAAATAGAATCATGTTGATGACGGGTACGAGGCAAACATATCATAAAATCTATGTTCACTTCTTCCCATTTCCATGTGGGAATACAAAAATCCTGTATGGACCCACTAAGCTTTTGGTGCTCAATCTTAACTTGATGACATGTAGTGTATTTATCTACAAACGATGAAATATACCTCTCATTCTTACTCCACCAATAGATCTCCCGTAAATCATGATACATCTTAGTGTCCCATGGATGAATAAAATAACGCACACCATGTTCTTCTGAAATAATTCGTTTCTTTAAATCTTCTGCATTAGGAACAAACAATCTACCCTGACAATACAAAATTCCATCTCCCCCCTGGGAGAAAACCTCTACTTTATAATCTCTGACTAGTTTTTTCAACTTAACTAGACTAGGTTCTCTATCCTACTTTTCCTTCACCTTAGAAACTAGAGATGATTCGACGCTACTCTGCAACCACACACTACCCTATGATAAGTCAACTAAGAAGACACCTAGTCAGGCAACTTTATGAACTTTCTGAGCTAACTTCTTCTTACCATCCTCAACATGAGCAACACTACCCATAAACATTCTACAGAGATCATCAACCACTATATTAGCCTTGCTCGAATGATACAAAAGATTTATTTCATAATCCTTAAATAACTCTAACCTCCTTCTCTGATTCAAATTCAAATCTTTATTAGAGAGAACATATTGCAAGCTCTTATATTCAGCAAACAAATCAACATGCACCCTATACAAGTAATTCCTCCAAATCATTAAGGAAAACATTACACCTGCTAGCTCAAGATCATGAGTATGGTAATTCATCTCATGAGGTTTTAGTTGTCTGGAGGCATAGGCTATGACCTTAACTCTTTGCATGATGACTCAACCCAAACCTACTCTGGATACATCAAAATGCACAACAAACCCATCAAAACCATCTAGCCATGTAAGAACTGGGGCTGACGATTGTCGAGTCTTTAACTTCTAAAAACTCTTTTCATAGGAATCTGACCACTGAATCTTAACTTTCTTCTATGTGAATCCGGACATATGGGATGTAATAGAATAAAATCCTTTAACAAATCGATGGTAAATGCCATCCAAACCCAAGCAACTTTTGATGTATGATGGAGAAATAGGTTTGGGCTAGTTTCTCACCACCCCGATCTTTTGAGGATCAATCCTAATACCATCATCCAAAATAATATGGCCAAGGAAAGCTACTGATCTTTGCTAGAATTCACACTTAATTAATATGGAGAAGAACTGATGAGTTCTGAGAGTCTTAAGTACAATTCTAAGGTGGTCTACAGGATCATTTATGCTACAACAGTAAACAAGAATGTCATCAATGAAGACTATGAAGAACATGTCCAAGTACTGCTTCAATACTCGGTTCATCAAGTACATGAAGGCTACTAGGGCATTCATAAGACCAAAGGATATAACTAGAAACTCAAAGTGACCAAACTGGGTTTGAAAAGCTATTTTTAAAATATCATATTCTCTAACCCTGAGTTGATGATAGCCTGATCTAAGGACTATCTTGGAAAAGTAGTTGGCACCCTGAAGTTTGTCAAACAAGTCATTGATTCTAGGAAGTGGATATCTGTTCTAGACTGTAACTTTGTTTAACAGAGGGTAATCTATGAGAATTCAGAGAGAACCGTCCTTTTTACGCATAAATAAAATAGGTGCAGCCCACTGGGAGATTCTAGTTTTAATGAATACCATATCTAAGAGATCCTTTAACTGTTCTTTTAACTCCTTGAGTTATGCTAGAGCCATTCTATATGGTAGAATAGATGTGGTTTGAGTGTCTGGGAGAAGGTCTATTCTATAGTCAATTTCCCTTTCGAGAGGAACTCTGGGAAGATCTTCAGGCAATACATATGGAAATTCCCTCACAACTGAAACTAACTCAAGAGTTGGAGTTTCTTAGTTAGAGTCTTTGACTCGCACAATATGGTAGACACATCCCTTAGATATCATCTATCTCACTCTAAGGTATGAAATCAACTTGCCCCTACGAGTGTTATTACTACTCTTTCATTCAAGGACTAGTTTATTTGAGAACTTAAAATGAACTACTCTATTTCTACTATCAACTAAGGCATAGTATGAGTTGAGACAATCCATGTAGAGAATGACATCAAAATCCATCATATTTTTCTCTACGAGATTAACTGAAGTAACTTTCTGAGATATGGTGACCGGATAGTTCTTGTATACCTATTTGGGTATAATGGAAACACCAATGGGGTGGACACCGAAAAGGGATTTGCTAGAGTTTTGGGACTTACTCTGAAATTAATGGACAAATAGAGATTTACAAAAGAAAGAGAAGCTCCAGGGTCTAGTAAGTCATAAACATGTAAGTTAAAGACATGAAACATACCTTTAAATATGTTTTGAGAATTTTCCAGATCTTCGTGTGATTGAAGAGATATAATCCGTTCGGACGCTGACAACTGGTAGCATTAGAATTGGCACCCTACTGAGTTGGGTGACCTGATGGAACTGATGACTGATGGGACTAGCCCTATTGGTGCACATACGTACCTTTCTGAGTAACTACCAGACACTCTCGGATTTGATGGCCTAGCTTGCCACACCCGAAGCACATATCACTACCCACTCTACACTCACCCTGATGGTGTCTTCCATATTTCTAACACAGAGTATTTGTACGAGCACTACTAACACTGACCTGGAACTTTGAGCCTGGTTCTCTATAACCATTATAAGTTCTAAATTTGGGTATAGGAGTACTGGCTGAAGAGGGTGTTGGGGCTGAAGACGTCTGATGGAATTGAGGATAGTTACCACCCTCTATCTTTAGTTGACTGAAGCTAAAACTGCCCATCCTAGACCTCTTGTATCTTGTCTCCCTTTCTATAATCTTCTTCTCCTCTATCTGTTGAGCATGGACCATCAGCATAGAAAAATCGATCCTACTAATCAGCATTGCGGTCCTATACTCCTTGACCATACTACTAGATATACCAGACAAAAACTTACTCATCTTAGACCTATTACCAGTTACCATATAAGGAGAATATCTAGCAAACTGAGAAAAATTGAAGGAATACTCCCTCACGCTCATGCTCTCTATCCTCAAATTAATAAACTCTAACACCTTGGCCTCCCCCAACTCCAATTGGAAGAATCTATCTATGAAAGGTATGGAAAAATCTTCCTATTCTATAGGCCATGCATCTGTATGACTATTTACCTTCCAATACTTAAACCATGTACAGGCTACATCCTGCAAGTGGTATGCAACCAACTCAGCACTCTGACTAGCCGTCACCCCCATAGAATTTGTGACCTTCTAAACCATATCTAATAATTTTTGTGGATCCTCTTCATACTTGGATCCCATTAATGAAGTTGGATTCTTCGATTGAAATCCTAAATTTTGGTTGCAGCAGCATTGGCCATTGGTTTGGCTGGAACAGTAGCTGGTTGTTCATTCTATTCTCCTATGGAATTCGGTAGAGTAGTGAAATCAACTTTGAATTCTACGTGAGAGACATGCTCGTCCAGAGGATCTGCCTAGATGGGTTGAGGGGTTGGCTAGTTTCCTGTTATTCTTGGGAGGCATATTCTATAAATGGAAGGAAGAAGTGTATTCAAAAGGGAGTTTAACTTGAGCCCATGCTCACTCGCACGACAAGAATACTAAAAGAAGGGAAAATTTTTCCTACATGCCTTGAAGTCTCTCTTCCATAAGTGTGGAGCACTACATATCCATGCAAAAGACTACTCGATGCGGCTTTCAGATTTCCCAGGACACTTTAAAAACATAGGCTCTGATACCAAGTTTGTAACACGCCGAGGGAATACCCTAGGCATTACATTATGCTTACAATCCCAAGGGACCATAAGCTAACTATGAGATTTTACCTGCTGTGAGCGCTGGATAACATGGTCAAAACTGTGGAAGAATACTAATATTCCATAAAGTTTTAATAACTGAATTCAAAAATAAAATATATGTCTATAGAAATAATTGACTGAATTTGATAAAAAACTGATAAATTGGATAACTAACTGTAATTTCTGAATACATAATAACTGACTTGAATGTCTGATAAGCCTCTAAAACTAAATATCTGTGAGTTGATGGGAAATGCCCCAAATAACTCCAACTAACTACTAAACTGAGACATTAAATTGAGTAATCCTGTCCTCAAAGTATAAGGAATCACCACTGCTACTGCCGAGGATCTGATAAGTCTAATCACGAGCTGAGAACTGAGAGTTAGAACCTATGATATAATATATTATAGCACAAAAGAAAAGGTATGCGATCAGTACTTTGAACAAAGTACTGGTATCCTAAATGTGGTAGGATGATATACATGGTTTTATGAACCAAACTAATGACTAACAAAATATGCAAGTAAAGCATGGAGTACTAAGTGTGCATGAAAATTTGTAATTGTTGAAGATACATGAATAACTATAGATACTGCGGATGCATGGCCAAGCATATAACATGAACTGAGTAAAATCTGTAAATTAAAATACTAAAATAAGTAAAATCTATATGCTTTGGTCAAAGGACAGTAAGACAGAATAACTCATTTGGGAGTATAACTGAGACTGTATCTGAGATTGTGGGAGGTGTCATCTAACCGATATGCCCCAATCTGAGGTAATCATGGTCCAACCTGTAATTAGCTAGAAGGGTGTTAATACCATGCCACGAGTACTAACATTGGTTGTGTGGATCCACTAACTTGATATAATGTCCAAAGGACTAAGGGTGTCAAGCCTGAACTGTCGAGTGAACACTGCAATATAGTCAAGCTGAATCTGACGGGTGACTTCTCATAGCCTACACTGGCTACATACTTCTAGAGAGTAGGGATTGATACTAACGACTCTGCCTATCTTATGGGGAATCCATCATCTCTACACTCGCTCTTTGCTAAATCCTACTCCTAACGAAAAGACACTGAAATACTAGACTGTTCTGAGTTTAACAGACTGATATTTGACTATTCTGATAATGCTCATAGTTTGTTCTGAAGACTATTCTATAATGTACTGAGACTAGACTACATAAACAACTATGGTTTTTGGGTATTCAATACCCCATTACTCAAAAACAACAATGGTAAAATGACACTAAATCTTGGGGGACAAAGCATGAAGGATTTTATTAAATCAATCACTCTTTTAGGCATTTTATCAAACACTTGTAGTTCATGGTTTAACACAATCATAGGAATATCATGGAACTTATAGAAATAACATGAATTCGATATAATAGTATTAAATCATGGTTCAATTCAATAAATAATAATATTAAAACATGGAGAATCGAATAGCTACAGTAATTTCACTAAAATATGGTATAAAATCATAATTTATGGAGATTCATGGGTGAAATCATAATTTACAACATAATAACATGGAAAGATGATAACTTGGTAATTAAAATGGGATACTTGGACTCCATGGGTGGAATGGACCCGTGGATTAATATTTAACATACCTAAGTTAATGAATTTATGATGATTGATGGAGAGTTCTTGAGATATTGCCTTGAATTTAAAAGCTAGGATTGCTGATTAGGAGAGAATATTCTTTGATTTGAGGGAAAATTTATTTAAATAATGCAGTAATATGTTAATTAGGGTGAATTTTGAGTTAAAGGATGACTGGGTTGAGGGGAAAAAGACATTAATTCCCTCATATTTAAAACTCAAAATTTCTGATTTTGTGAGCTGGTGCGATGCGGTGCTATCACACAGTGTCACTGTAACTGGTCAATTGGAAAGATGAAATGATACAAGAAAACCAAGGAACACACGCAATTGACTTAAAACAGTCCAAACACACTCCAAAAACAGTCCACTATTTCAAAGAATTGAGGACCCTTTTGAAGACCACTCTCGGATTCAAGAATAAAATACAAGAAGGACAATATGACTAGGTGTTTGACACCTTTTTCAGCCAATTAAAAACTAAGTTAACAGCACAAGATGAAACAAAAATGATAAAAACAACAACAACAACAAAAACGGCTTCACAATACAAGATAAAAAATGGATACAAGATTACAAAAGAAAAATGATAGATAGATAGACCACATGAAGGTATAATATTAAGAACCCAATAATGGTAACTGTTGGACCCTTAACACTGCACATAACAATAAACCTATCTCTTACAAAGACACAAGATCAGAATCCACCTCCCTAGAATCAATGTTTCCAAGCAAATGCAAACAGAGGTGATTTTACACTTGTCTAAGCCCTAATTTTGGTTTGGGGTGCCTCAAGGAAAGAGGACTTGTGTTTCTTTGTCTTTTAAGACTTATTATTTCATTAATAAACTAAGTAAATAAATCCCTACATGTTCCTTATATATTACAAAAAAAATAGAAGTTAAAATGACCAAAAATGCCCTTCAAGAATGGGCTGGCCTTTAGTGTATGGAGTGGGCTGTTTTGGTGTGTATTTGGGCCTTTAATTACACTTCTCTTGCACATACACTTGGTTTCATTCAATTCACACCCACATAAGTTTATTTCCATGATTATTCTCGTATCATTCTCTCCATCTTGAGAAGAATTTTCCAACAAATTCATGGCTTCACTTTGTTCAATTGGCCACTTCAAAAATAGTCCGCAAAACATGAAGAACCTGAGAGCTCAATATGAACAAGTATCTGCCAACATCTTTATTTTGAACCTCAGTTTCCTCTCCATCTTGAGACTTGGTTTCAATCTTATCCGACGCAATTCTCCTTCCATCATATAAGCATCATCGTAGACTCCATCTACTTCATGTCCCTTTATTCCATACTCCTCTATATGGTGTAAGTGGACTTTCAGTTAAGGAGGCTATTTTCGTAATGTGGAGCTTGGATGGGAGGGAATGGGCTTCCAAGTCCTTCTTGTCAGACTTGATCAACTTGCGGGAGAAGTGATCTACCTTGTTCTCGATTTTGAGGGTAATTAGTAACTTGGATCATGGCATTTTGTGGTGAACTTGAAGGGTTGACTTTTGTATTCAAAGTCTCAGGGGCAATGGTGATGGAAGTTTTTTTCTCATGACCACTTGAGGAAACATAGAGTCGAGGAGTAGAAGCACAAGAATTTGTCGACTCTCCATTCGATCAAACCTCTCATTCATTGTAGACATCTCTCCTTAGATTGAGGACATAGTCGTGAGCAGACTTTCCATTCCTTGGTTGATAGTTTAAAGTCTTTCCAAGATATTACCCAGAGAATTGTTGTCCATTGTATCCAAGAAGTTACCTACAAAACAATAAACAAGTTAGTTGTTCAAAGAATGGTCCTCACACTCTATCTTTAATCCTTTGTCCCTCGCATCTTGTCACTTTTGATCTCACAATTATTGTAAGTTTTCTTGTAATCCATGAGACACTAAGAGGTGAACCGAGTGTGTAAAATGACTCAAGATAATAAAAATACACAAAGAAACGTAAACACGGAAAAAATGGTTTCAAAACCAAGTGACAATCTAGTAAATTGTCACTAGTTTGTAAGTTAGTATTGGAATCAACAAACAAAACTAATGAGACAACAAAATGAAACTAAAAGATCACAATTTAGGATTAAAATTTTCATGTGAACAGTAACTTTTGTGACGTGGCAGCACACCATTGGTCACGGCCCCACAATTAGTCACTAGTTATAGTTTACAAACTTTAGTTACTATGTAATGGAAATAATTGGTTTTGGAGGGAAAGTATATGTCTTGAATCTCCTTTAAGTCTAATAATCAAAAGGAAAGACTTGACTTTGTACAATTCTCACAAAACAAGGTCCCTTGAAACAAGGAAAAGTGGTTGAAAAGTAGATGTCAAGTCAAGTGATGGCACAAGTCTTCTCACAAACAACTTTACAACTTGTAGGTTTACCTTTTTGAATCTATATTACACTTTTAGTTGTCTTAAGTTTTAAGATGATACGAAGAATAATATGAAAACCACATCAATCCTTCAAGAACAACAACAATATTCACAAATTCAAGACCCAACCGGCCACAAGTCACAAATTCTTGCCCCAGGTCCTTGTTCACAACACAACTTTAACAAGTTCAAGCTCAAATATAGATCTAGACACCTTTTAGTGTTAGTGAATCACGAAACTAACAAAAGAAACAAAAATACACACCAAAGGACTACTAGATCTAGATGCTACAAGCAACCTCGACCAAGATGAACAACAAGAACAACACTTTCAAGGCCAAGAACAACAAGAAGACAAAATTTTATTTTATTTTTTTTTAATTTTCTTAGCAAGAAAGCCCAAGATTGGTATTGTAAGAACAACATCAAAGATGGATTTGATACCAAATGATACAATAAACCCAAGGAACATACAGAATTGGCTTAAAACAGTCCAAACACACTCCAAAAATAGTCCACTAATTCAAAGAATCGAGGAACCTTTTGACGACCACTCTCAGATTCAAGAATAAAATACAAGAAGGATAATGTAACTAGGTGTTTGAAACCTTTTACAGCCATTAACAAACTAATTTAAAAACACAAGATGAAACAACAATGAGAACAACAACAACAAAAAAAAATGGCTTCACATTGCAAGATACAAAACAGATACAAGATTACAAAAGAAAAATGATAGATAGATAGACCACATGAAGGTATAACATTAAGAACCCAATAATGGTAACTCTTATACCCTTAACACTATACACAATAATAAACATATATCTTACAAAGACACAAGATCGGAATCCACTTCCCAAGCAAATGCAAACACAAGTGATTCTACACCTGTCTAAGCCCTAATTTCAGTTTTAGGTGCCTAAAGGAAAGAGGACTTGTGTTTCTTTGTCTTTTTTCTTGTAAGACTTAAAATTTCATTAATAAACTAATTAAATAAAACCCTACATTTTCCTTATATATTACAAAACAAATAGAATTTAAAATGACCAAAAAGGCCCTTCAAGAATGGGCTGCCTCTCTAGTGTATGGAGTGGGCTGTTTTGGTGTGTATTTGGTCCTTTAATTACACGTCTCTTGCACATACACTTGGTTCCTTTCAATTCACAACCACGGATTAATTGCATTGCCACCATGTTTATGAACTAGAAGCTCATTGCGATGTGGCGGCATCGCGCTGCAATACTAAACAATGACAAATGTCAATTTATCCTATGATACGATGTGCCAGGATCATGGACCCTGAGTGGAATTTACCAAATGGGAAATTGGCCTACTCTATGATGTGCTAATGGTTGAAATGATGGTGTTTAACAACTGAAACTTAAAATTGCCATAACTTCTTACCAGGTTATATGATTTGAATAAATTTTATATCATTGGAAAGCTAATTAAATTTTCTAAACAATAGAAGGCTCTAAACTAAAAAAATGAGTGTTTTGAAAATTTCATTTATGAATACTCATGTATTGGGACTTATATTATGCTAATGAAATATGGGTTATTACACCAACCAACTAATTCCAGCAAACTTCAGTATGTTTTGATATTTTTCGGTTACGTGGTCACCGGAGTAGTAACTAGACATGATATCCTCTTTGATTCTTACCTCTGACTCTCTCTCACCATTCTTATCTCTCTCTCTCCATTTATATTATATGTATAATCCAAAAATAGAGGAATTATACGTGGGTATGTATTACCCTCTCTATGATGGTTTTTCAGCGTGTGAATTATGAAAAGAGGTCAGGATCCCATTTCTGTAAGTGTATGTGCAGATATCAATTTTTAGGGTGAGTATTTCTCATTGGAATGATCGAGTGAGTTCCTATGTTCTATGGGAATTTCCCCTTTTTCCTATTCTGGGTATTTGTGTGATGTTGATATATAAAAAAAATGGAAGCAAGATCCTTCTCTGTATGGTTTTTTTCTTGTGCGTATGGTGACACATATAATAGAAAAGAAAACTCCCCAGGTCAGTGTGTGATTATGTGGTCCACCCTCCCTAAAAATGGAATTCCTTTTATGGTGGGGAATAGGGAAATAACCAGGGAAAAAATATGTAAGGGGTAGGGGTAGGGGTAAGGGTAGAGAGTATAGGGGGTCACATAGAAGAGTAGAATCTAGGGGTTGGAGTGCAAGGTATGAGTTGGTTGAGATAAATTTTGTTAGGATAAGGGAATATTAGGGATTTAATATACTAGGGATTTTCTAAAATTTTGTTATTTTTGTAATTTTATATTTTTGTATTTTTTGAGGTATAATCATAGGAATGATGGTGTATGATAACGTGAGCTAAAAATGGATGAATTGGGATTTGGGGAGGGACAAAATTAGGAGTCTACGGTCCTGCACTTTGTCGGACTTCATTGAGGCCACACTCGCTAGTCATAGTCCCTAGTCAATTTAATTGGCGAGATTCGCTAAAAGTTCCTTACTTACTTCCCTGTGTTTCCTCTTAAACAAGGTTTAAGATGATATATTGTCTGCTCCACCTCCCCCTTTCGGCATGTGTATTCTCCCAAGTTCCTCCTATTGTATAACAATCTCCTCGAGCAAACCATACATATATATTTGGACCAAGGGAATTTCAATTTTTTTCCATTCTTATTTGTTGCAGTGCGAGGCTTTGGAGACCTTTTAAAAGTCCATTGCACCATTAAAATTGGTCCAATCACTATTCTATATTTACATTGCATCCTAAAACTTGAATCTTTCTCTATACTTGACACATAAACATGAGCAAAACCATCATTAAATTCTAATAAGGTATCGACACCATCGTCTTGGAACCCTTTGGTCTTATCAGTTCACACCTATCAAACTAAACATTAAAATGTAGGATCTTGTTTGAAGGATCAACGTCTAATCGGTAAAATATTGCATTCACAAAATCATTATACTTTATGTGTATGTATCATGACAGCCTATTCAATAATACATAACTCCCATGCATGAAAGTGGATCCACTCATCTTCACGCACCTTAATCTTCCTACCCCACCAATGTCAGATAGTGTTTATTCTTCACTTTCCATCATTATGTAGTGTACAAGACTACGGAGGCTCAAAAGGTAACCATCTTCAATGTAAGATAACTACTTGCCCGTCAAGAAAAAACAAGTGCTACAAGTCATGACTTTTATGTTGTTTTGTTTTTAAATATGTTTATATAGTAACTTATTAATTTTGATTAATTAAAATATGTGATGACTATGAAAAAGAGGTGAACAGTTGTAACCTTTTGTCTAACACATTCATAACAGTTGACGAATCCAATTCTCCATCTGTTGATATAGATGAATCAGCTATTAGAAGAAATAAAAAAATCATCTCCAACAGATAGTCCATATGTCACAATAGATAATCCATATGTTGCAATAGATGTCTCATTTGTTGCATATATGGACCATCTGTTGCAATAAATGGTAAATCTGTTGTGATAGTGGGTTATCTGTTGTGATAGATGGACGATCTTTTGCAATAACTCAATAATAATTGTTATTATTAAGTGTCAAACCATTTTGAAAAGGTGAGAATTTTAAATGTAAAGGAAAAAGTTATAACTTTTCACAGAAAATAAAAAGTCAGCAGTTTGAATATAATTAATACAATAGAGAAGAACAATCATTCCTTTATGCCTAACACATTCAGAATCAATCCTCTATAAATATTTTTATCCTTAATCTTCATTCTACTCCACTTTTATTTATTTCTTGAATTTTTTCTTTTAGTATTACATCTTCAACCACTTCTATTCAAAGAGCATATTCCTTTCTCATTAAGGTAAGTTTTTTTCTATGTAAATCTACTAGTTGGTAGTAAATGTTGTATTACATTCGAATTTTTTTCTTTAATTTTGTGTTTACATCTTTTTTAATTCATGCGTGTTCTAGATATGGCTAATCCTATTTGTGACATTGCTATTATACACGACACCATGTGGGAACTTCAAAGACAGGTTAACTACTTACAGAGAGAGTTGGTCACCGTGAGAGCAAGGATGTTCAGAGAGATGCAGAGGCTAATAAGGCTCCTAATACTTCCAATTGATGATTGGCTTGTTGGTACTAATGATGATGATGATGTTGAAAATAATAATTAGAATGTACCTTTTATTTTAGCATGTGTATTTAATTTTTCTATACAGTTATTTTTCATTTAATGAAAAAAATATTTTTGCTCTACTTTGGATTTTTAATTCTTATTTTATTTTTATTATGTCTATTTCTTCTTCTAAACATGTTAACATGTCGACGGTTTGAGGTAAGGAGCAATTTTGAATCTAGTAGCAATAACCAATTTGGCTTTTGAGTTCTTTTGCAGATGGACCATGTGTTAAAATAGATTCATCACCGATTGGGTTTATGTCAATAGCTTATCAAACTATTGCGACGGATTTGTCATATGTTGGAGGAAAACATTCTAGTTTGATGAACTTTATTATGTTCTTCTAGCTAGATGGTTGCAACAGATGGGTAATCTATTGAAAATAATTTTGTGGTTGGCTGTATTTAGTTCATGTTTTGCCTTTTTTTATTGATGCATAAGTTATTAAAAAAGATAATTTCAATTATAAATAATAACATTTATGTTCACAGCACCAAGTTAAATATATAAAAGTCCACAACAAACAAACACAAGTTTTTGCAATTACATTAATAAGGGTGGATTATGATTCGGGCATGTAGTTGTTTTGTGGCTAGCGCTCTTACATACGGTGCACTTTCTTCTTCTTGATGGAAATTATTCTCTTACCGTAACGCCTTGAAAATGGGTCCTGAGATGTCACACGATGCTCAATACTACGAATAGTAATAATCTAGCCCTGTAAGCCTTCTACTAAATCTAAAACTTATAATAGAGGAATAAAGACATAAGATCAAGGTATGATTCAGAAATCTATATTAATATAGTATCTAAAAATACTAGACTCAAAAGTCTGAATATTTAATACTGAAATCTGAATCATGTCTAGTAGTCTCACAAGAATGTACTACTAATAACTAGAGAGACACTGGGACAAACCCCCAGCTGACTCAAACTGTCTGAAAATATTGAATCATCTATACTAATAAGCTGAAAAATTGAATGACTGGGTCCCCAAACTATGAGGACTCAGCAATTGTTAGGATGTAGATGGAGATGCTCAAAATCACTCACATTTCTAAAACTAAACACTTGGACCTACATTATGAGAAAATGTATTGCATAGATATATATGTGGATCTCTACTTCTGGTTGTACTTAGTATATGGGGGTGAATGTAAAATTAAATAAATATCTCAATATAATTTTAAATTTGTAAAAGAATGCATGATAAAATGTAGATGACTCAAATATTTTGGAATATAAGAAAACTGAAAATCATAATCATGATTAGCAAAACATGTTGCATAAATCTACCGAGTCATAACATTTAGTTTCTTAAAGCTGTATGGGTATTCTGTTTTTAAATCATGTTGTTTAAGTGTAGAAATGACTCATTTTTGTATCTGTAAACTAAAATTTGAAATCTCTTAGCTAATGGAATATGTGAAGCAATATATGAATAAAACTGTGAGCCTTTACACTTGTTTCCAAAAGCTATTCTCTTATTCGTTTCTGTTAGGATTACAATTTTTTTGTAGCGAGGTTCTTCTAACCGACATACACTGTGAGCTATCATAATGTCTATCGTCTAGTTCCCTTATCGAAAAACGTCACGTTGGGGAGAGGTGTCACACTCTTTCCATGGAGTATAACCTAATCTAAGTGATCACATCTGTATTTCTCATCCATATACAAATGGGAATAATCTGATAATCTGAACCTACATTGGATCATAGTTTTGGGGCATGAAAATGTACCCAACTCTATACTAAATACTACTCCCTTTAATGTATAAGCTGATTCTATACGAAATCCACTTTAAAATCTATAATAAGGATTTATAATAAAAATTCATGGTACATTTGTTTAAATTGAATTGTAATCCAAATCTATAACGTTGATTTCATATCTACTCTTTGATCAAAAGATCAAATTTTGATTTATCTGAAAATACAAAACATAGGATGCTTAAAGTAGAGTCATTCTTGGAATATCAATATTCAAACTTGGGATTAATAACCCATGCATAAAATTCATGTCAAATCATCATAAAGTTCATGCATGATAATGAAAATATTAATAATTCAACTTAAAATCTGAAAATTAATGCTATATGCATGAAAATTCGAAAATAGCGATGCAATTCATCATCTAAATCACTAAATCTCATAATCTTCAAATAGCAATACTAGGGTATGAATCCTAAACTAAAATTCATGTAATTTCATGCAAAATTCAACTTTACGACTAATTATTTGGAAAAAGTATTAAAGGATTATCCTTATTGAAAACCCCACAAACCTTAATTGATGAAATTGATAAAGAAGCTTAAGCTTGAATTCCTATTTGTTCTTTTGAAGATGATTTCTTGAATATCTTAAATTGAGAATCTTAAATTTTGGGTTATCTTGGAAAAAAGAATGGTGAAATTTGGAGTTCTTGAGGATCTAAATATGATGTTGTAGGGTTTCTCGGTGAGAAATTATGTGAAAAGCATGCATATATGCTTAGAATAGATTAAATTCCTTGTTTTTCACAATTTGGGGCTTGGGAAAATTACTTGATTTCCCTTTGTAAAAACTACTCAAAACTGGAAAAATCCCAATTTAGCACACCACCACGATGCGATAAAATTGCAGTGGTTCACTGGAAAAAAATACAAACGTCATCTTGGGGTCTGGCGTGACGCAGCATAATCGCGTTGCGTCACTACAAAAGGAAGAGTGTCAGTTTGTCCTCTGGAATGATGTGACATAATCGCGTTTCTTCACTGGAAAAGGATGAGTGTCATTTTTCCCTCTATCGCGACATGGTGCAATACTATTTACACTAAAATTGCAATAACTTCTCAACCGAGTATCGAATTATGGCGAAATTAGTATCGTTGAAAAGCTGATTCAATTATATATACTTTGATAGGTCTAGAACTAGATAAATTTTCAAGTATTAAGAGTTATACACTTTTGAAGTTGACCCTTGACACTCTAGGAGCTAAACTGAGCTAGGAAAAGTACAGGGTATTACATTATCTCCCCCTTGGAAACATTCGTCCTCGAACAAGACTAGTTAAATGGAAAATACTGAGGAACTGAGGCAATATGCTGACCTGCACAACTGAAACAACAACATGACTGAATCTAAAATATACTGAGCGAATGAACTAATTTGCAAATGCATGAATTGACAAGAAGATAATCACATGGCTGAATCTAAGACTGGAAAAGAACTAAATTAAGTAAGATTGTTACCTTAAGCTTAATCTGGGTTCATGGAGAATAGATGAGGATATATTGTTCGCATGTCTACTTCTGCTTCCCAAGTAGCTTCCTTGACCGTCTAATTTTTCCATAGAACTTTTACAAGGGGGACTTCTTTGTTCCTTAGTCTACGAATCTGAGAATTAAGAATCTCTATTGGAAGTTCTTCGTATGAAAGGATATTCTGAATATCTGTTCTTTCTAGAGGAACTACAATAGCTGAATCATCTATGAACTTCTTCAATAAGGACACATGGAACACAGTATGAATTGATGATAGGTTGGTGGGTAGCTCAAGCTCATATGCTACCTTTCCAAAATGACTTAAAATCCGGTAGGGGCTTACAAATCGGGGACTAGGATTCTACTTTTTCCCAGATCTCTTCACTCCCTTCATGGGTGAAACTTTCAAATAACAAAATGTTTACTCCAAACTTAAGATCTCTCCTTCTTACGTCAATATAAGATTTCTAACAACTCTGAGTTGCTTTAAATCTCTATCGAATCAACTAAAGTTTCTCCACGGCTTCAAACACCATATTTGGCCCAATCAAAGCGGCCTCACCCACTTTGAACCAATTGACTGGTGATCTACATCTTCACCCATAAATATCTTCAAACGAGTCCATCTGAATGCTAGAATGGTAACTTTATTTATAGGCAAACCCAATATATGGCAAGTGGTCATTCCAACTACCCTTGAAGTCAAGAACATATGCCGTCAATTATCCTCTATGTTCTGAATTGTCCTGTTTGCAGATGAAAAGATGAAATGAGATGAACTTGGGTACCAAGATCCTTCATAAAAGCTTTCCAAAATTAAGGGGTAAACTGAGTACCCCTATCTAAGATGATGGACAAAGAAAATCCATGCAATCTAACCAACTCTCAGATATATATCTTAGCATAATCTTCTGTCGTGTAGTATGTGTGAACTGACAAGAAATAGGCTGATTTTATCAATCTGTCTACAATGACCCAAATCAAATTATGTTGTCACATTAATGGGGTAATCCTATCACAAAGTCTATGTTCACCTGTTCCCACTTCCAAGTGGGAATACCAAACTCCTGCAATGTGCCACAAGGTCTTTGGTACTCTACCTTAACCTGTTGACAAGGTGCATACTTGGATATAAATTTTCCTATATCTCTATTCATGCCACTCCACTAATAGATTTCCCATAAATTGAAGTACATCTTAGTGGATCCTGGATGAATGGAGTAACGTGCACCATGCTTTTCTGCCATAATCCATTGCCTTAAATCATCAACACATGGCACACATAATCTACCCTGGAATTTCAACACACCATCTCCTCCTTGGGAGAAAACCTCTACATTTTGGTCTTTAACTTAATACTTTAGTTTGACCAAACTAGAATCCTTATCCTGCTTCTTTCACTACAAAAACTAGAGAAGATTATGAACTGAAACATTCCCTTCAGCTGAGTCAACCAATCTTACACCCAATCTAGCTAACCGATGAACTTCTCGAACTAGTTCCCTGTTATCACTCTCCGCATAAGAAACACTACCCATAAACAATCTACTATGGGTGTCTGCCACTACATTGGCCTTGCCCGAATGATATAACACACTCATGTCATAATCATTTAATAACTCTAACCACCTTCTCTAAAAAAGATTTAACTCCCACTGAGTAAACACATATTGCAAGCTTTTGTGATCCATGAAAACATCAACATGCACCCCATACAAATAGTGACTCAAAATTTTCAAGTCAAACACAACATCTTCTAGCTCAAGATCATTGGTAGGGTAGTTATTTTCGTGAGGCTTACGTAATTTAGAGACATAAGCTATAACCTAACCTTTCTTTATCAAAACACAACCCAGACCGATTATAGAGGCAGTACCATCAGGTAGCGGTAAAACTGGGGCGGAAGTGAGTCATGTCTTCAACTCCTGAAAAATATTCTTGCATGAATCTGACAACTGAAACTTAACTTTATTTTGAGTAAATCTAGACATGGAGAAAATAGATGAGAAACCCTCCGCAAAACGTTTGTAATAGCCAGCTAAACCAAAGAAACTTCTAATATCTGATGAAGATATAGGTCTATGCCAGTTTCTTACTGCTTCTGTCTTTTGAGGATAAACTCTAATGCCATCAATGGAAACAATATGACTAAGGAAAGCTACTGATCTTAGCCAAAATTTGCATTTGATAAATTTGGCGAACAACTGGTGATCTCTAAGAGTTTGCAACACAACGGGAAAAGACAATAATATCATCGATTAACACTATGATAAACATGTCTAAATACTACTTGAACACTCTGTTTATCAAGTCCATGAAGGCTATTAGGGCATTTGTTAGCCGTCAGGACATGAATAGAAACTCAAAATGACAATAATGGGTTCTTAAAGTTGACGTTGGAATATCACATTCCCTAATTCTAAGCTGACAATAGCCGGATCTAAGATCTATCTTGGTGAAATAATTTGCACCTTGGAGTTGGTCGAATAAGTCATCAATCCTAGGAAGAGGATATTTGTTTTTGATTGTGACTTTATTCAGCTAAAGATAGTTAATGCACATTCACAAAGAACCATTTTTTTTCACGAATGGGATGGGAGCGCTCCATAGGGAGACACTGGGCCTTATGAAACCTTTATCTATGAGATCCTTAAGTTGCTCTTTTAACTCTTTAAACTCAGTTGGAGCCATAGACATGGTGGAATAGATATAGATTGAGTATCTGGAAGGAGGTCAATACTAAATTCTATTTCCCTTTTTAGAGGTATCCCATGGAAAATCCTTGGGAAAAACTTTAGGAAAATCATTGACTACACGGACTGACTGAACTGTTGGAGCCTGAGACATAGTGTCTCTTACTTGGACAAGATGTACATCCTTTTGAGATCAACTTTCTAGCTTTAAGATAGGATATGATATGAATCATCGGAGACACTAAATTACCATCCCACTCAAATAATGGCTCATCTGGAAAGTAAAACTCCACCACTTGAGTGGGACAATATATAGGTTTATAACAAGAATGGAGCCTATCCATTCCATGAATAAGGTCAAATTCGACCATATCTAACTCTATTAAGTCTACTAACATGATCTTATGAAGAACATTCATAGGACACTTTATATAAACTCATCCGGCAACAACGGACTCACCCATTTTGGGAGAAACTAAGAAGGGCTTAGGGATCTTTTCAAGACCTATTTCAAAATTAACTACAACTAGTGGGGTCACATAAGAGAAAATTTACCCTGGATCTAGCAACACATAAACATCAAGATAAAATACATGAAGAATACCAGTAACTATATCTGGTGAATCGTCCTGCTCCTGATGGGTTGGTAAAGCATAAAACCGATTTAGGCGCTGACCACCACCGCTATAGGATAATGCACTCTATGCAGAGACTGGGCGACCTAGAGGAGAAGGTGTGCTAGTATCCTGAGTCTAGGGATAAACATCTCTATTTCCTTACTTAGCATGTTGACACTTTTTATTCCATGTCCTAACTTACCATAACCATAATATCCTTTCTGTTCCAACAAGCACTCAACAAGATGATTCTTACCATACCAAGAACATAGAGGATAACTTGGTTTTCCACTCACATTATTTAGAGATTTGGAAATAGAATTCTTACCACACTGCTCTTGCCTAGCTCTGAGGGTGGGAGCACTAGATCAAGATAGCACTGGTATAGATGAATGATTATGAAATTGGGAACGATTTCCTCATGCAAGCCTTGTTAGGCCATACTCAAACTGCCTGGTTCTAGCCTTTTTAATTCCTCTCTCTCCCCCCTATATTTTTTCTACCTTAATCTGTTAAGAATAATCATCATACTAGAAAGATCCATGTCCCTAATAAGTATTGCAGTCCTACACTCCTTAACTACCAAACTTACTCGTACTCGCCCTATGTCATTACCTAACCCAAGGCCCTAGTCATGATGGACATCCCGAACCATGAAGTCCTGAGCACCCCTTTTAACTTGTAATCATACACACCATTCATATACTAAGAGGGAAATGCAGAAATACATAACAAAATAGAATCACGATCAATTTTTACTTCAAACTACTCAATACTTCTATGAGTTCATAAAGATTAGAAACATCTAAAACTAGTCTGCAAAATATCTACTAACTGATAATAACCTCAGTCTGAAGACTGGGACAAGGCCCCAAGCCAGACCATGAATCAAAATAAAATAACAATGGCTTATATAGTAGGCCTTCAAGAATAAGGGCTTGGCCTGGACGAGTATCCTGAATGACGAAGGCTCGAAGAGACCCCTGTCTCTGCCCAACCCACTAGTTATAATATTCGCTTTAGGCCCAGGCCCACATGACTTTAAAATGCATCACTTGGAGTAACGCTTTCTTACTTATATACCCAGCATCCCTCCTGCGTTTTGCCGATATGGGACTCTTTCCTAAATTGTGGTGTTATATACACCCCCCTTATGGACCCAATGTCCTTACTGAGGTTTTCCCCACCGAATGGTATTTTCCTACACTCAGGACTGAGGTTTACCCTGCTTTATCGAGATTTACCTACACTCATTTTGAACTCTGGACCATATCGATAAAGCTGACATAAGAGTAGCTCTAATACCATTCTGTTACGACCCGAGACAAGGCCCTAGCCGCGACTGGCATCCCAAACCACAAAGACCTTTAAATATCCCTTTCTCTTCCCAGCCCACTAGTGATATTATCCGAATGGGCCCAGCCTCCACAGTTTTAAAACACGTCATTAGGGAGAAAAACTTTAAAACTTATATACTTAGCATCCCTCCTATGTTTTATTGATGTGGGACTCCTTCTTAAGTTGGTATATTACATAATCCTATTCTCAAACTTGTCACAACATGAGCCGGGACCCTAGCCGTGATGAGCATCCCAAACGATAGAGGCTAGACGCCCTTTTACATCTAGTGATCATGCACAATTACAATACTCATATAATAATGAAAATATGAAGAAATATAATAAATGGAATCATGGTTTATCTCTTAACATTTGAACAATTTTGAAATAAATTCTTAGAATTCATAACATGTGACACCCGTCTGTGAAATCTCTAAAATTACAGAATCCAACAAATGACCAAACAAAACTGGTACAGGGCCCCCAGTTAGACCATGAAATAAACAAATAACAATGTTTAAGAACGCCCAGCCTTCCAGAGTAGAGAAGGCTTACCAACTTCATACTTTGGTCTGAAATATCTATGGCTTAACGGGACCCCTGGACTGAGCCTCAGACCCTAAAATATAGGGGTCAATACAGATGTACTAGTACGCAGAGCAATCCAAAATAATGAATTTATACATATAATCATAAGTGAGAGCAAGTCACCAAACATTATGCATAAAATAGTTTGAAATACATTATCCATCTCAAATGATCATAAAATAATCTTATCAATGCAACTCTTTGCTTTAAATTACTTTTGAGATGGGGGTACACCCTATATATCTGCTACCCCATGGTCTATATGGGATCCGCCCTTAACTCGGTGACCAAGCCCCCAATCCAAGTTTGCCGCAGGATTTGGAGTATTTGAATCTACTACGCCCTAGGGCCATCGCCAGCATACAATAAAAATATACATATCGGCAAAACACAGTTTTGGGCAATGAGTTTTATGGCTCATGCCTTCTTCGAAAAACCACCTAAAATCTCTGAATTCTATTTTTAGTATGTTCTAAACATGCATCCTTCTAAAATAAAATTCTGAAATTCTAAGCAAAAATCTGTATCTTTAATTTGTTCTAAATCTGCTATGACATTATCTGAATTTGGTATCGTCATACCAAGACTTGCAAGTCATATTTATGAGCCTTAAAATATCATGTTACAGTCTCTTCTTCCAAAATATAAATTTGGGACCACCATAGTTCAAACAATTCAAGAAGATTCAGACTTCAAAACATTTATCACGTTACACAAAGATTACTCTTTTCAGCATTTCAACAAACATTTGGTGGTCATGAAATTTGTGACAAAATATATAATCTTCTTAGTAAACATGTCTAACCTTTAACATCATGTAAAAAAACCCTCTCTTTGATTCAAATGCATAATCAAGTCATATGCAAAATCAAGTCATTTTTATTATGATCCCAACAATACATTTTCAATAAATCAAATCTTACAAAAACAAGATGCTTGTAAACAAGAGGGATTTCTAAGAGTTCATGCTCGTAATTCATCATTCAAAGTCTTCAAACACATTTATCTATATACTTATACATGGTTGTAAAACAAATTTGGGGAAAAGGCCTCAAGACAAAAACAATAATACCATTAAAGGATTCATAATGCAAGATTGTAAATATAATTCCAAAACCCCTTTGAAATTTCATGAATTCATTAACTTTAAATATTATTTGAAGTGTCTTCAACAAGTCCATATAGTTTACGAAAATCCCCCGTACCTTAGATTATTTGGTTTAAAGAGTAGGACTCAAATCTTGATTTGTTCCTTAAAGAATTTGAACTAAAAGGTTGATTCTTAATTTATTGTTCTTGGGGAAAAACCCTATTTTAATCTTATTTTTAGAGTAAAGAAGGAAGTTTTTGATGTTGTACTGATGGGAATTGATTAATAATGTGTTAGGGTGTAATTAAATCCATTGGGGAGTTCTTGTAAAGAGGAAAAATACTAAAACAATCCTTTCAAAAATCATGTTTTTGAGCTTCGGGATGGCCCTATAGACCATCACGAGCCCCACGAATCTTCCCAAGAACCGTCGCTGCATCCTAGTGACTGAATCACTGTTTTGGGTTAACGGACCCTGCGACGGACCATCACGGGCCCGACGGACCATTGGCCCATTCGTCGCTCTTTAGGCAGCCTAACACCTTAGTGTAAAATGGGTATAACTTTTTACCCCGATATCGAATTAAGGAAAAGCTGGTGGCGTTGTAAAGAAGATTCAAAGACCTTTCATTTGATATGTAGTAGTCCCTTTAATTTTTTATATACCAAAAGTTATAGTTGATTGAATTTGACCCAAATTTTGACACCAAAACATGAACGCTAGGAAAAACTCCTTCTTGGGTTAAGGGACCTGTATGTTCTCAATTCATGCTCAACTAGATTCCTACACTACATAATGGATTAACACACTATATTTACATCAGATTTATTTCTTTTTGAACCTTCATGCATAGAAATAATTGTTCACGTTCTTGCCCGAAATACGGGGTGTTACATTATCTCCCAGTTGGGATCATTCGTTCCCGAATGACGGTTAGGTACTTTTTGATTCTCTAAAGGTATGGAATAAGGAATGTAACTTCACATTGAATGTTTTTCCTCCATAAATATGCAAAGGCATCAAAAAAAACTTCGTCATAACCCCTAGTGAAACACTTAAGCATAAAACCTGAGGTAATGAAACTTTACATTGGGATGACCTTGCACATGAGTTCTACAAAACATTATCACCACAACAAGGGATGAGTTAATTTGGTGATAGTAGGCCTGATTTACATTGGTACCAGCATGATATAACAAATATTGACATCAACATGATCTGGGTATGTGTTCTATGGAACATGATCGAAACATTGTAAAGCATGGAATTTTTTTTTTGACTCCTCGGCCCAATTAAGATTGGTACAAGACATGAGATGAGATTCCCGTCAGATATAAGATTATATTAGATTAGAAACATTCTCTAACTCAAAGATATATTGAATAGACTTAAACTTAGAGATACTACTTGTCTATACCCCAACATTAATCAACATACTTCATTATTTCAAACTTATACTTCTCCCTTAGCAAATCTATTCACAATAATTTATGTTTCACCATACAATACTTCTATGTTGAATTCTAACTCAAAGGAAAGAGGATCTAACTTAAACTACAGGAACCTGTCGTCTACATTAGATTAAGAAATCACCTAACCTCATCACTATAATTCCACAACCTCAAGTCTTAATTCAAGGAATACTAACAACATGTCACATTGGTTTATTTACTCACAAAACACAAAATTCAAGCCTATCATTATGACACCCCACTTTATGGATCTCTCCACTAAGACCAGCAAATTCAATCATTCTCACAAAGATTCTCCATATATAATTCACTCTTAACTATTTCAATAACGAGTATTCATCTCATTCTTCTCTCTTTTATTTTAACCTTAGCTCAAGAAATCACCTCAATATTTTCACCTTCAAGAACATTTACTCCTCTGCCTAACACATTACTATGCTTCCTCAACCACCATCACACTAACATACTAGGGTCATTGTGGGACCCGAGCACAATCATCATGAAGGGAAGTAACATTTGTCATACCAAAGGTTATACTTATTGCGCTACTCAAGGAGGGATATGAAGTGAAGATATGATAGAATAGACATGGATTGCATCAGATATCAAGTGTATGGATCATAAGAAAAGATTCATTTGGTATAACTATAACACAACATGATTTCTTAAGGCAGACTACGGTGAGAAATATGGGTACACATATTTCATGATTTGTATAACATAAGGGCCGAATTCATAAAGCTAATGATTGAGACAAAGATTAATACTTGAAGTTATTGCTTCTTATTTTCAGAGCTAAAATAGTAATAAGTTTGCAAAACTTTATTGCTTTGGCTAATTCCGGCTTAAAATCATTCAATTACATACAAAAACATATTTTCTTAGTACAAAGAATGCCATGAGACTTAGGTTTGGATCATGAGCAACATAACATATAGAATGGATACTTGGAGTATTGGGTCACTGAGGGAAATTATTGCTTCTTGTTTGCACATCAAAATATGGCATGACTTATATAGAGAACTCAAACCTTAGATATCAGCAGGACTTGAATACATAAAATAGCGGTAGAATAAACTCTTAAACTGAAGTAGGAGAAACATGCTTAAATAGGACTAGGTTTATAATGAATCTTCCCTAAATCTCCACAAAGAGGAAATTTGGGGATTACCTTAACTCACCATCTCCCTCCTTGATCAAAGTCACAATCCTATACTTGAGACATAACTTCTTATCAATCTATAATCACAATTCTCAATACAATAGTGGGTATCGGTATACACATGAACATAAATTCCCTCAATAATTTAACATAAGACACTTAATTCTTTGTAATACCCCAGAAAATTTTTTGTTGAAATTTTGTGCATAAACGTGTTGTGTTCTATCTTCTAGAATAAATTATAAATTTTTTCATGTGAAATATCTTAGGTTATATCACACCATTGCATAGAGTATTGAATAATCTTTCCAAATATATGTGGATCATCCAAAACGGATACCCGAGTAATGAGCTATGAACATTCCGATAGAACCATGAATAGTAGTGAACAGTAAAACGTGTAGGAAAAAGTACTAAGTCCTGGCATATTTTTTCTCTAACTTTAAAAGATCATAACTCCTTGTACATAATGATCTGGGCGATTTACTATATATCATCAGAAAGATCTGCGAGTCCTCTTTCCAATGAAATTAGTTTCATCCAACTTTTCTATTAGAGCAAAAAAGTTATGGTCTATCTACTTCAGCCTATCAAAAGTGAATTTTTGGATCAACTTCAATCGATCATAACTCGTCGTACACAATGATATGGGTGAGATTCTATATATCAATGGAAAGATATGAGAGTCGTCTTTCTAATGAAATAGATTCCATCCGATTTGGATAGCGAAGTAAAATGTTATGGTTGATCTACTTCAGACTATCAAAATAGTCCACCAAAGGACAGATTTGAGAATTATTTGATTTTTAGGGGTGTTTTGGTCATTTCTCCTCACCCAAAATCCCTCCAAACCCTATATAAAATCCTATTACAAGCATTAAATGTTATATTTCATCAAATTCCCTCAAAAAGAAAACCCTAAGCTCCTACATCCAACTTCAAGAACCTCTAAAGTTCACCATTAATTCTGCAAATTTATTCAAGATTCCAAGTTCCTAGTTCAATAACTCCAAGAACCATCATTAAAAGACACGATTAATATTTCAAAAATGAGTATCGATCTAAAGTTCATCATTCAAGGTATGTGGGGTTTTTCAACAAGAACTCTCTTTCGTTCTTATGCCCAAATGTAATATTATTTACAAAGGCATGATTTTTATTTTACCGTTATGAATTTACATAAGTGGAGATATAAAGCATGAATCTTGAATGATATTTATCATGATTTTGATATTTGGGTCATGAATCCTCATTAGAAATTGTGTTTTTTTTAGAAAAACCACGTTGATGTTGAATATTTGAGATATTTTGAATGATTTGACCTTTTGATCTTAATTGAGTTGTTTTGAACTCGAGTCTGAAAGAAATCCACAACGTGGTTGATTTTGATAGATGGGAAGCATGATGGCTCCCGATATATATTTAGATATTACTGAAATTGTTTTGTTGTGGATTGTCTTTGAAATGATCTGAGCTAAGTTTAGGAGAAATCTTTTGCATCGAGTGGGAGGTATAAAGCGACCTTACTTCCCTAGAACTACATGCCCCCATAGGAGTAAGCCTGAGGCTGATATATATAGTGATCACTAGTTTGTGTAGATTTGATATCGATAGTCCTACTTCGATGGGAAGGATAGGAAGGCTCTCCCCAATGTGGCTTGGACGTTGGACTCCATTTTGCTCATATAGTTTATGTCGGTTATAGGATCTCCCAGTGTGTGTGTATTTCCTTGTGTCTATGGTGAATGGTAAAGTGATTTGAAAGTGGAATTGTGAAAGTTATTCTTCCGAAAGTTTAAAAGATATTTACATTATGAGAATTGATATTCTTGATGGACTGAAAGTGATTGACAAATTATATGATGACTCACATGTGTTATTATACTTATTTCAGCCTCTCATGATTATGACGATTTTCTTCGGTCTATGTGAGTCTTTCATACATCCTTCATATTTTTTATAAATATTTATGATGATGATGTTTATAAAATTGCATACACCCCTATATACTCGGTTTCTTTCCCTAGTACTAACCCACATCTTCAGATGTGGGCTATATTTTCTCAAAATGTAGGTTCAGGTGCTCAGTTTCAGGTTTGACAGTGATTCTTCGGGCACGCTGTTCTACATCCTCTGTTGTGGTGAGTCCTTATGTTTAGAGGATATGATATTTGATGTTGGTTTCAGAGAATTATTTATATTTGATAATTGAGTATGAGTCAGTTGGGGCATGTCTTAATGGCTCGCTGGTTTTATTGATTATCTTAGAGAATTGCCAGACTAGTATAGATGTTGGGATTTGACTAATAAGTCATATTTTATATCTTTCTGAAATTATTTTATTCTTTAATTATGATTACTATGTTGATATTTAAGGGTTATTTATGGAAACCCTATTGATTTGTTTTGAACTGAATGAAAATGGGTCAAAGCATTAGCTTGGGGCTACTCATAGCCTCAAGAACTATGTGATACTTTGGGACCCATTTTTCGGTGCATTAAAAACTTGGTATCAGAGTCAATGGTTTTATGGTGTCCTAGGGAGTCTGACTAGCCGCATTAAGTAGAGTCTTGATCATCAGTGTGTAGCGCGCCATATCTATGAGCAAGAGGCTATAAGATGTTTGACAAAAAAGTATGATTCTTTCTTTCAAAAGTCTATCGTGCTTAATGTGTCTCTCTCTGCTATTGATTCGTGCTCTCCTCTTTCAAAAATATGCCTTCATGTCGAGCGAGAAGAAATAATGAAGGTCAGCAACCTCAACCCGCTGAACCATTGAGTGAAAATGGGTCTCATGCTGAATTTCAAGTAGCCTTTTAGGTGCTGGACCAATCTGTTACTGCAAATGTTCAGACCAACCCGGCCCCGGCTACACTGTAGTAGGGAGGTGATTCAGCTACTGCCAGGATCCTTGACTTCATGCGGATGAATCTGTCAAAATTCTATAAGTCTAAGTCTGATGAGGATCCATGGTTGTTTTTAGAGGAGGTGCAGAAGATTACTTAGGTGATGCATGTATCTTAGGAACATTGTGTGGAGTTGACTGCGTATAGGTTGAACGACCTTGCTTATGACTGAGTTGTTACTTAGAGGAAAGGTAGAGGTGAGGGAGATGTCCCTACAACATGGCAAGAGTTCCAGGATGAATTCCTAGATAAGTTTTTGCCTTTGGAGATGAGGAAGGCAAAGGTAGAAGAGTTTATGAACCTGCAACAGGGATCTATGACTATTAGGGAGTACTATCTAAAGTTTAATCAGTTGGCCAAGTATGCTCCTGACTTAGTGGCTGATAATTGGGCTACTATAAGTAAGTTTGTGACTGGAGTATATACTTATGTGGTTAAGGAGTGTAGGTTTGACATGTTCAATAGTGAGATGATTCTTTCTAGGCTGATGACCCATGCCCAACATATTAAGGCAGACAAGATTAAGAAGAGAGATGGAATGAGAGGGAATAAGAGAGCTAGGTCCGAGCAGCATAAATAGGGTCAAACTAGATCGTAGGGAGGGAGTCGCCCTCAGTATTAGGATTGTTCATCTATGCCAGGACCATCATCTGCTAGTGATCCCGTGCCTAGAGATAGGCAGGAGCAAGGTAGCAGGTCATATGCATCCAAGTCCAGGTAAAGTGCTGGCAGTAAGCCAAATCATCCCCTGTGTCCTAAGTGTGGTAGGGCTTATTTGGGTGAGTGTTAGGGTGAGAAGAGGGGTTATTTCCGTTGTGGTGACATGGGTCACAGAGTTAGAGATTGTCCACAGGATTGACAAAGGCGTCATGACTATCGCCCTCAGACCCAGACTCCAAACTGTTAGTGCTCTAGTTCCAGCGACTCGCCCAGCCCCAGCTCAGGGAGCCTCTTTTTGCAATGCTGGCGAGCAGAGCCAGAATAGATTCTATGCTTTACTATCCCTCCCAAAATAAGAGAACTCTCCTAAAGTTATTACTGGTATGCTTTGTATATTTTAGTTTGATGTATATGCTTGGTTGGATCCTGGATCCAGTTTCTCATATATTACAACTTTGATTGCTGTGAATTTTTAAATGAGTCCTAAGATTATTCCTAAGCCTATCCTAGTTTCTACCCCAGTGGATGATTGGATTGTTGCCTAGAAAATGTATAAAAAGTGTCCTGTTACCGTTCTTCATAGAGTCTTATTGGCTAATCTGAATGAGTTAGACATGGTAGATTTTGATGTGATTCTAGGTATGGATTGGTTGTATTCTTCTTATGCCTCTATTGATTGTTGGACCTGTGTGGTCAAGTTTGAGTTTCTAGGTGCATCCGTGTTTGAGTGGTGTAGGAATTCTGTGTCACCCAAGAGTCATTTTATCTCTTACCTCAAAGCTAAAAAGCTTATTTCCAAGGGGTTTATTTACCATTTAGTTAGAGTCAAAGACACTAAGTCTGAGACTCCAACTCTCCAGTCTGTTAACATTGTTAATGAGTTTTCTGATGTCTTTCTAGATGATCTCCCAGGGATACCTCCTGATAGAGAGATAGAGTTTGGGATTGATCTTCTTCCTGATACTTAGCCCATTTTTATTCCTCCTTACCGTATGCCCCCTACAGAACTTAAGGAGTTGAAAGAGAAACTCAAAGATCTAATATATAAGGGTTTCATAAGGCCCAGTGTTTCTCTTTGGGGTGATCCTGTGTTGTTTGTGAGAAAGAAAGATGGCTCTTTGTGTATGTGCATTGATTAACGCCAACTGAATAAAGTCACCATAAAAAATAAGTACCCTTTTCCGAGAATAGATGATTTGTTTGACCAATTACAAGGTGCAAGTTATTTCTCAAAGATAGACCTTTGTTCCAGCTATTATCAACACCAAGTTAGGAAGTGTGACATCATGAAAATCACTTTTTAAACTCGTTATGGCCATTTTGAGTTTCTTGTTGTGTCTTTTGGGTTAACTAATGCCCAGCATCTTTCATGGACCTTATGAATTCAGTGTTCAGACCATATCTGGATATGTTTGTCATAGTGTTCATCGATGATATACTGGTGTACTCCTATAGTGAGGATGAACATTCTGATCATCTTCGAACTGTCTTGCAAACCCTTAGAGATCACAAGTTTTTTGCTAAGTTTAGTAAGTGTGAGTTTTGGCTAAGGTCAGTTGCTTTTCTGGGTCATATCATTTCTTTTGAGGGTATTAGAGTTGATCCCCAAAAGACCAAAGCTGTTAGAAATTTGCCTAGACCTATTTCTCCGATTGATATCCGAAGTTTCTTGGGTTTAGCTGGCTATTACCGCCATTTTGTTGAGGGTTTCTCCTCTATAGCGTCTCCTATGACTCGGTTGACCCAAAATAAAGTGAAGTTCTTGTGGTCCGAATCTTGTGAGAAGAGTTTTCAGGAGTTGAAGACTTGACTCACTTTAGCCCCTGTTTTGACTTTTCTTGATGGTGTTGATGGTTTTGTGGTGTACTGTGATGCTTCGAGAGTTGGGTTGGAATGAGTATTGATGCAGAAGGGTAAGGTGATAGCTTATGCTTCTAGACAGTTGAAACCCCATGAGAAAAATTACCCCACCCATTACCTTGAGTTGGATGCTGTTGTGTTTGTTTTGAAAATCTAGAGACCCTATTTCTATGGTGTCCATATTGATATTTTCACTGATCATAAGAGTCTGCATTATGTGTTTACCCAAAGAGAATTGAATCTTTGGCACAAAAGAAGGTTAGAATTATTAAAGGACTGTGATATAAGAGTGTTGTACCATCCGGGCAAGGCCAATGTTGTGGCGGATGCCCTAAGTAAAGTGTCCATGGGTAGTGTTTCGCATGTGGTAGAATGTAAGAAAGAGTTGGCTCTTGATGTACATCGTTTGGCTAGATTAGGGGTTAGGTTGTTTGACTCTGCTGAAGGTAGTACAGGGGTTCAGAGTAGTTCTGAATCCTCCTTGGTTTCGGAAGTGAAGGAAAAGAAATACTTAGATGCTAGTTTGGTCAGACTGGAGAAGTTAGTAAAAGACCAAAAAGTAGAGGTTTTCTCCTAAGGGGGAGATGGTGTGTTGAGATTGTAGGGTAGATTGTGTGTCCCGAATGTTGATGATCTGAGACAGAATTATGGCTGAAGCACACGAGGCGCGATATTCTATTCCTCCTGGTGCCAACAAGATTCCAAGACTTGTGGGAAATCTATTGCTGGAGTGGCATGAAGAAAGATATAGCAGCGTTTGTAGCTAAATGTGCAACATGCCAACAGGTTAAGGTTGAACAACAAAGAACTGGTGGTATGATGCAAGAATTTAGTATTCCCACCTGGAAGTGGGAAGAGATAAATAGGGACTTCGTGATTGGTTTACCTCCTTCCCGATGCTATCATGATTCCATTTGGGTTGTGGTTGATAGGTTGACTAAGTCTGCTAATTTCTTGCCTGTTCATACTTTATATACTGCTGAGGATTAGGCTAGATTGTATGTCCGAGAGCTAGTCAGACTGCATAGAGTTCCCTTTATCATTTTGGATAGGGGTACTCAGTTCACTTCTCAATTTTGGAAAGATTTTCAGAAGAGTCTTGGTACCCAAGTGTTTTTGAGTTCTGCTTTTCATCCCCAGACCGATGGTCAGGCTGAGCGGACCATCCAGAACATAAAGGATATGTTGAGAGCTTGTACACTTGACTTTAAGGGAAGTTGGGATGATCACTTACCGTTGATAGAGTTTTCTTACAATAACAGTTTCCAATCTCTTATTGGCATGGCTCCATTTGAAGCCTTATATGGGAGGAAGTGTAGATCGCCCATAGGTTGGTTCAAGGTGGGTGAACTGGCTGCGAGTGGTCCTAATTCGGTATTTGAGGCTATGGAAAAAGTTAAGTTGATTAGGGAAAGGTTGAAAACTGCATAGAGTCGTCAGAAGTCATATACAGATGTTAGAAGGAGAGACCTTGAGTTTGAAGTTGGTGACCTAGTGTATCTGAAAATTTCACCCATGAGGGGGTTGAAGAGATTCGGAAAGAAGGGGAAGCTTAGTCCCCGTTATGTTGGTCCTTACAAAATTCATAGACATGTTGGTAAGGTAGCTTATGAGGTTGAGTTGCCTTCCAAGTTGTCCTCTGTTCATCTAATATTCTATATCTCCATGCTTAGAAAGCATATTAGCGATGTTGTGGTAGTGGATTCCTTTGTGAGTGCTGACATTCAAGAAAATCTTTCTTTTGATGAGATTCCTGTTGAGATTCTTGATTTCAGTGTCCGAAGACTAAGGAACAAAGAAGTTCCCTTGGTCAAGGTGTGTGGGGAAACCAATCTGTTAAGGGTGCAACTTGGGAAGCTGAGGCGGATATGCGATCCAAGTACCCGCACCTATGATCTGCGAACTACAATCAAGCCGAAGGTACTGTTCTTTCCTAAATCATGCACTTTTGATTAAAGTTGCAGCAGTTCAGCTGTCATTTATTATGTGTTCATCTGTAGTTTCTTGAATTTATGCATTCTATGCTGCATTCGGAGTGAGAAACAAAGTGGTGATAAGTCTAACAAATGGTTTCAGTTGTATGCTCTATTACCTATCTAATCTTCACTTGTGATAACGCTAAAACTACAACTCTCGTAAGAGTGTAAGCGGTCGCTGTCAAATATAGAACCCAACTGGGTTGCGTGTCGAATCCCACAGGGAATACTTGGTCACTAAGTGTTGGAACTGTTAGTAGACTGTTGGTCGAAAATTCTACGGAAAGGGGGGTTTGATTTATGCGTGAAATAATGTTGACAAAATAAAGAATGAAACAATTAATGTAGTAGGATTTAATCACAGAGAAGAATAAGTTAGGGTTATGTCCACCTTATGAGTTCAACGTATCTATTAACTATGAGTTATGCAGAATTCAGACATGCATGCACTTATAGAGATTCGTATTCTAATGGTAAATCCTAGCGTCTCTCGACCATCAAGGATTATCTCACTTTAACTCTCTCGAGCCTAAAGTGTATAACTAACTGTACAAATTCTACAAGAAGTTATTCCAGTTACGGCACTAGCGTGTAAACAGGGGTTGATAGCCCTATTTCCTTGTCACACTCTCTTTTCTAAACATATAACTTTTCTCTCAAACAAGTTAATGCTATAATGGCGTATTCTATATGTCTGCAACCACAAGAATTTAATTTAAGATGAAGAGAGTAATGATATAAGTGGCATACACATCAAGAATTCACAAACTCATAGTAATAGATAGTATATCATAAGGCTTCCATAACCCTAACAGAGAAGTTTAGCTACTCATAATTGTAAAGGAAAACAACAAAGTCATCATCATCATACCAAAACAATCACAATCTCATGATAGGTATGTATTGGCGTCACTTATGACGTGATTTCCTTGCTAGTTGGTCTTGTAGCGTTTCTCTTGTCTTAAAACGTGAAAACTAAAAGTTGAATAGAAGAAAAATAATGTCAACAACGAACGAATGAATGAATGCTGAAAAATTCAGCAAATAAGGGTTTTTATAACATCATTGTCCTAGTCCTACTCAGTTACTGCATCCTTGTCCTAGTCCTACTAGGTTACTGCTGCACCCTTAAGTATTAAGAAATACTGATTTTGCTCGGGATAGATTTTCCATGCATCACATTTAGTCCTCAAGCTTACAAAAGCTGCCTTCCTTCTTACGTGAAGTTTCCTTTGCTGCCCAAAGGTCCACAAAGTACTGAAACCTTCATCATTTATACCTGAAAACTTGATAATCACGTTGGGTAGCTCACTTACGGGAAAAAGGACTAAAAGTGCAGGAATTATATATTTGATCCTCAAAACTTAGCCTAAAATATGGGTAAATTATGGTGTTTAGGTGTGTAAATACGCCCAAAATCAACACCCCACACTTAAAGCTTTGTTCGTCCTCGAACAAAATATTATGTCCATGTAAACAACTACTTAGGATTTCACAGTAACAGCACAAATATTCATCAAGACAGGCACGACAATTATTAACAAAGAGTAGTTTTCTGATCACTACTAGAAACAATTTAACCTCCAACATAGACTCGTGATGATGGTTAATTCGTATCCACAAGTCAAGGCTTAAATAATCATACAAAACTACCAAAAACTCGTCAACCATGTGTGTCTCACAAAAGATATCACCCATAATCACTCACAAGTATTTTTCAAAACATGGGTACAAGATTCTCCTTGCTCTTGCTCTCACAAAGAATTCACATGTTGCAATTGATGACCATAGGCTTGCCCTTAGTGTAATGCTCCACTAAAAATCAGAATGCTAAGCTTAGGATCAACTAGGTCTTTACAGGTTGTAATGTAGGCTAAGGGATAGGTAGGACTATTTTGGCTAGAAATAGTGACTAAGTTCCCTAAGCGCTTTAATACATCACATTATTCCATTAACACTCTCTTTTAAACAACCTCTCTACTTTTCTTTTATCTACCACCCTTTTTCACCTATTTTGTTATTCAATTTTAAACAGAATTAACTTTTTATTTTTCATTTTCATTTTTTTCTTTTTTCTTTTTTTTATAACACACCTCTATAATAGTCACTCTTTTTCATAACAAATTCAAGTACCAATACACTCTAAGGCATCACTCTCACCCAATTTCCTCTTATTTTGCCACATGACTTTACAATTTAAAGCGCTTAGGAATTTGGATCGATCAAATTATGGTCTTGAAAAAAATGGATTAGGCTACATATGAGGCTGTCAAACAAAATAGCTTAAGGCTCAAAGGGGGTTAACTAGGATAATGTATAAGGGTAGGTAAAAAGAAGGTAAACAATCACATGCTGCCAAAGAAATGCCTAAATCATCTCCTAAACTCACACTCTTTATTTTTCTTTACATACACACCAGGCAAGTTCTAGCATCAACCACAAACACAGAATATACTATCATCTCACACACATAAGGCACATGGTCAACTTTATTGGGAACAGTATAGACTCTTGACCCAACAGATGAATGAATTAAACCACACAGTTATCACACAGTGAGTCACACTTGGAGCCTAAACGTCTTAATAGTAATGATTTTAGCACAAACTCTTGTCATAATACCATGCCGCCTATCAGAACAATTTCATGCAAAATTTAAAAATTTAACTACAAATGAGAATAAATACAGGCAAAGTAGTACAATACAGCATAAAAATACCCTCAACCCACACTTAGATGGGACACACTGCCCTCAGTGGAAATAAATAAGGAAAACCTGATTAGGCGGATTCCTCCTCTATGTCTGGGGTCATACACCTGTGTCGGCATCATAATCAGAGTCGTCATCCTTAGAAGTTCCTCAAAATGTACCCCACTTAATTCCAAGATTACGTTGACGTATTTGTAACGAGGAGGATTCAGCTTGCTCTTTTCTTCCCCTTTTCTGACCTTTCTGCAAAGTGGATACTTTTTCTTTCCCTTGTCGTCCTTTTGGTGCCATTCTACTTGCTAATGGACTTGGAAGATGATCTTGCAAGGTTAGATGAGCAAAAAGAAAAGTTTTGAGAGATTTGGGAAGTAAAGGCGGCGTCTAATGCTTTGCCTAGTTGAGCATAGGCAGCGCCAATGCTATGGGATTGTTGGGCATAGGCGGCGCCTATGCTATGGCATTTTAGATCCAGAGAGCAAAGGCAATGGAATAGGCGGCGCCTTTATCTTTGCCTAGTTGAGCATAGGCGGAGCCTATGCTATGGCATTGTATATTCAGAGAGCTTAGGCCAAAGGATAAGCCTTGCCTTGTTCGTTCCCTAGATTTACATAGGCCTTGCCTTGTTCGTTGCCTAGATTTGCATAGGCATGGCCTTGTCTGTTGCCTTTACTCCTTCATTCCTAACTTGCCACCTTTAACATGGAACCCTTCCAAATCAAAATTTGAGACCAATCTCCTCCTTTATACGTCTTGCACCTACACTTACTCACAAACAACAAAAATGATTAGAATGATGGGTTACCTCCCACCAAGCACCTTAGTTTTGGTCGTGTCTCGACTAAAAAACAAACTCCTAGTAAAACAAAACAATCAAAGACGATGGGTTGCCTCCCATCTAGAGCTTTATTTATTGTCGTGGCACGACATAGTAATCTCGATTACTTAGACTTCATCGAGATATATGGTGCATCGTTTTCTGAATGGATTCAAACGATGTTGATTCTTACTTGTAGGCATATAATGTTCTTCGAGATGACTCTTGTGCATATATATCCCAGGACGGATACTAATTATATTATCAATAGTCCAACCCATATCTCTCTTGTACCTCTTCAGAGCAGAGATGAGAGCCTCTAAGTTCTGTACACCTAAATCAGCCGCAACACTCACCGGAAGTGTATTTCCACTTCCCAAGAACGCATACCTTAGGTGACTGGGGAGCTCTTTCGATTCTCGCGTTGGTGTCTCTTCAATGGAAGTCTTCGCTATTGGTGAAGATCAATTCTTAAGACCAAGGTCCAGATTCTTAGGAGCATGAGAATAGGACCCTATTCCTGTTAGAGCACAAACGGTTTCTTCATATTCTTCAGCTTCCTCACGCTCAAAATTCAACAGCACATCAGATAGTGGCTCAACAGTAAGCTGCTTCTCTACAGATACTTCTTTCTCATCCTCATAATAAACATCATCTACAGAGAACACATTCATATCGCTGGGTTGCTTCATTGCTTTGCATACATCAAAATGGACCACTTTGCCATTCATCCAAAATAAAAGATCATTATCTTGTAAATCAATAAGCACACTTCCAATTGTGAGAAAATTACTCCCCAATATTATAGGAACTTCATAATCCATCTCGCAATCCAAAATAACAAAGTCTACATGAAAGATGAAGGTGGAAACCTTCACCAACACATCATATAAGATACCCACAGGTCATTTTACCGACCTATCTGCCATCATGAGCCGCATATTGGTTGGTGTAGGATCACCCAACCCCATCTTTCTGTAAACGGATAGCGGCATCAAATTGATGCTAGCTCCCAAATCGCACAATGCCTTAGCAAAATCCAAAGATCCAACAGTGCAAGGAATAGTGAAAGCACCAGGATCTGCCTTCTTCTGTACTAAAGACCTCGTGGCAATTGCACTGCAATGATGAACATTATCTGCCAGCTCATAGCTTGATGCCCTCTTTTTTGTCAAAAGGTCCTTCATGAATTTAGCATACCCAGGCATCTGTTCCAGCGCCTCCACCAAAGGAACATTAATAGTCAGTTGCTTTAACATAGTCATAAAATTATTGAACCTGGTATCATCAACTTTCTTCTTCTGTCTCTGAGGAAAAGGTGGAGGTGAAAGGGGAATAGTTTTCTCCACCACTTTCTTTTTATCTTACTTGCGATTATCAACCTTTTCAGGAGTGTCATCGGCCTTCTTCTTCAGTCTCTGAGGAAAAGGTAGTGGTGGAAGGGGAATAGTTTTCTCATGAATGCTCTCATTCTGATTTTTAGCTTCTACAGAATCATCACAATCTGCATCAATAACATTCTCCTCTATATTATCAACCACCTGCTTGCCTTTAGATGGATTGTCTAACACTTTACCACTTCGGGTAGTAATATCCATACATGATTCGTCATTTCTTGGATTTTTCACAGTATCACTAGGTAAAGTGTCAGCCTTTCTTTGATTGAATGTCGCTGAAAGTTGACTCAATTGTTGTTCCAACTATTTTATTGAAGTGGAATGCGAGTCAACCAATTGATTTATTGATGACAAATCATTCTTAACCTGGTTTACTCCTGTATTGGTTGCCTCCACTCCCTTCAATAGCTTAGCCATCATATCTTCCATTGACATCTTCCCAGAGCCAGATGCCACAGCCTCATGGTTTCCAGGGGGAATATACAAACCACTCCTGTCAATCTTATTCTTCCAACTACCTTGATCACGGTCCTTGTTTCCAGATTTATCATAATAGATCCGACCTTGGTTTCCTTGGGCATTGCCTTGGAAACCCCCCTAATTATTCAAGTAGTGAGCTTCTTTCTCAAAATTGTATTCATCTCTACCCTGTGATATGACAGCCTTGACTTTTTCAGTCTTCCCTGATAATAAATGCTTGTTAAGAAGATCCATCTACATTTTCATGTGCGCCATATCCTGATCATGTTCCTCTTCTCTTCGCCTCTGTTCTGTTGTCATGCCAATAGATATAGTAGAGCTTGCTACCTCAGAATCCCTGGTATGCCAACCTCTACTCTGCTTTGTCATATTATCCAGCATATCACTTGCTTTAATAAAAGTAAGGTCCATGAATGACCCACCTACAGCATTATCAACCACTGGCTTTGTCACCGAGTTCAAAGACCTGTATAATATTTCCATTAAGTGGATATTGGTCATCTGATGGTTTGGGCACCGCATAAGCTTCTTCTTGAACCTCTCCCATGTTTCGTGAAGAGCTTCAGTCGGAAGTTGTCAAAAATTGCTGATCTCATCTCTCAACTGTGATCTTTTGGATGGCGGAAAGAATCATTCTAGGAAAGCATCTTTCAATTGCCTCCAATTAATAATAAAATCAAGAGTTAGCCCGTTCAACCATAAAGTTGCCTCCCCAGATAGAGACAATGGAAATAAGCACAGCCTAATTGCATTTTGTCCAATGCCTGGATTATCGAATGAATTGTATGCAGAGATAAAATTGATCAGATGCATATTCGGATCATTGCCTGCAAGTCCACCAAATAACCCCTTGAGCTACAACAGTTGAATCATGGTGCTCGTGATATCGAACTTGGCTCCAGGTATGTATGTATTGGCGTCACTTATGACGTGATTTCCTTGCTAGTCAGTATTGTAGCGTTTCTCTTGTCTTAAAACGTGAAAACTAAAAGTCTAATAGAACAAAAATAATGTTAACAATGAACGAATGAATGAATGCTGAAAAATTCAGCAAATAAGGGTTTTTATAACATCATTGTCCTAGTCCTACTCAGTTACTGCATCCTTGTCCTAGTCCTACTAGGTTACTGCTGCACCCTTAAGTATTAAGAAATACTGATTTTGCCCGGGACAGATTTTCCATGCATCACATTTAGTCCTCAATCTTCCAAAAGCTGCCTTCCTTCTTACGTGAAGTTTCCTTTGCTGCCCAAAGGTCCACAAAGTGTTGAAACCTTCATCATTTATACCTGAAAACTTGCTAATCACGTTGGTTAGCTCACTTACGGGAAAAAGGACTAAAAGTGCATGAATTATATATTTGATCCTAAAAAATTAGCCAAAAATATGGGTAAATTATGGTGTTTAGGAGTGTAAATACACCCAACTTCAGCTTGTCTATCATTATTCAAGGATGAATATTTCCAAGGGGTGATGATGTAATACCCCAGGAAATTTTTCGTTGAAATTTTGTGCGTAAACGTGTTGGATTCTATCTTCTAGAATGGATTATAAATTTTTTTGTGTGGAATGTCTTAGATTATTACCCACCATTGCGTATAGTATTGAATAATCTTTCCAACGATATGTGGATCATCAAAAACGGTCACCCGAGCAACGAGTTATGAACATTCCGATCGAACCGTGAATAGTAGTGAACAGTAAAACGTGCAGGAAAAAGTACTAAGGCCTGGCGCATTTTTGCTCCAAATTTAAATGACCATAACTCCTTGTACATAATGATCTGGGTGATCTACTATATATTATCATAAAGCTCTGTGAGTCCTTTTTCCAATGAAATTAGGTTCATCCACTTTGTTTATCGGAGCAAAAAAGTTATGGTCAATCTACTTCAGCCTATCAAATGCAAATTTTTTGGCCAACTTCAAATGATCATAACTCCTCGTACACAATGATATGGGTGAGATACTATATATCAATACAAAGATATGAGAGTCCTCTTCCTAAATAGGTTTTATCCAATTTGGATATCGTAGTAAAACATTATGGTTGATCTACTTCAGACTATCAAAACAGTCCACCAAAGGATAGATTCGAGAATTATTTGATTTTTAGGGGCATTTTTGTCATTCCCCCTCACCCAAAATCCATCCAAACCCTATATTAAAGCCTATTAGAAGCATTATATGTTATATTTCATAAATTCCCTCAAAGAGAAAACCCTAAGCTCCTACATCCAACTTCAAGAACCTCCAAAGTTCATCATTAATTCTGCAAATTTATTTAAGATTCCAAGTTCCTAGTTCAAGAACTCCAAGAACCATCATTTAAAGGAACGATTAACATTTCAAAAATGAGTATCGATCTAAATTTCATCATTCAAGGAATATGGGGTTTTTCAACAAGAACTCTCTTTCGTTCTAGTGCCCAAAAGTAATTTTCTTTACAAAGGCACGATTTTTATTTGCCATTATGAATTTGAAGCATGAACCCATATATTATGATTATTATTAAAAAATCTTGATGTTTATGATTTTGAAAGATAAATTTACATGTGTGGAGATATAAAGAATGAATCTTGAACGATATTTATCATGATTTTGATATTTGGGTCGTGAATCACTATTGGAAATTATGTTTTTTTAGAAAGTGTGTGTTATAAGCATGTTGATGTTGAATGTTTGAGATATTTTAAATGATTTGACCTTTTTTTCTTAATGGAGTTTTTTAGAACTTGAGTGTGAAAGAAATCTACAATGTGGTTAATTTTGATAGATGGAAAGCATGATGGCTCCCAATGTATATTTATATATTACTGGAATTGTTTTGTTGTGGATTGGTTTTTAAATGATCTGAGCTAAGTCTGGGAGAATTCTTTATCACCGAGTGGGAGGTATAAAGCGGCCTTACTTCCCTAGAACTATGTGACCCTCTAGGAATGAGCCTGAGGCTGATTTATATATTGATCACTAGTGTGTGTGGATTTTATATCGATAGTCGTACTCCGTTGGAAAGGATAGGACGGCTTTCCCCAATGTGGGTTGGACGTTGGACTCCATGTGTCTCACATGGTTTATGTCGGTTATAGGATCTCCCAGCGTGTGTGTATTTCCTTATATCTATGGTGAATGGTGAAGTGATTTGAAAGTGGAATGGTGAAAGTTATTCTTCTGAAAGATTTAAATCATATTTACATTATGAGAATTGATATTCTTGATGAACTGAAAGTGATTGCCAAATTATATGATGACTCATATGTGTTATTATACTTATTTCATCCTCTCATGATTATGATGATTTTCTTCGGGCTATATGAGTCTTTCATACATCCTGCATATTTCTTATAAATATTTATGATGATGATGTTTATAAAATTGCGTACACCCCATATACTCGGTTCCTTTCCCTAGTACTGATCCATATCTTTGGATGTGGGCTACATTTTCTCGGAATATAGGTTCAGGTGCTCAGTTCCAGGTTTGACAGTGATTCTTTGGGCACGTTGTTCTACATCTTCTGTTGTGGTGAGTACTCATGTTCCGAGGACGTGATGTCTGATGTTGGTTTCATGGAATTGTTTACATTTGATAACTGAGTATGAGTCAATTGGGGCATGTCTCAATGGCTCGCTAGTTTTATTGATTTTCTTAGAGGCTTGTCAGACTAGTATAGATGTTGAGAGTTGACTAATAAGTCGTATTTTGTTATCTTTTTGAAATTCTTTTATTCTTGGATTATGATTACTCTGTTGATATTTGAGGTTTCTTTATGTAAACCCCATTGATTTGTGTTGAACTGAATGAAAATGTCTCAAAGGGTTAGCTTGGGGCTACTCGTATCCTCAAGCACCATGTGATGCTCCGAGACCCATTTTCTGGGGCGTTACATTCTTTCTGGGACATTCCCCCTCAGGGACACTAATCATAAAATCCTCTAACCCTGAAATCATCAACTCGTAACTAATCATCATTATAGGCATGGGCATCCATGCTTCTAAACAGTTGACACTATATCTTCAACTTCTTAGAATTCTCGCATTACACCTCTAATCACATAACTTACAACATGATAAAATTTGCAAAACCATACCCAAGGCTCATATTACCTACCCACATTTCCTCAATTTAACTCTAATGAACACCGTATAATAACTCACCAGACTTCTCCATACTACAATTTGAAGAACACAAACTAGGTACGTAAAACCCTTATACACGTAAATGCTAAACTATTCCTTTTAAAGTATACTCTAAAGGCATTGCTTTCTAAGAATGCTACTCTTAATTTTTTCTATCCTCTATCATCGTCGACCTACAACTCATAGTCTCATGAGCATACACATCTTCACTTCTTATTACAAAAAAAATACACTCTCTACTACTTATCTTTCTAATATTAGATCATTAATTACATAGCTTATATCATAAAATCTTACATAACACCATACTACCAAGGGTGAAACTTATTCTTATATTCTAATGTTGTTATCCACTTAATGACTCACACATAATTCATCATTTTAACACTAGTCCTCATAAACACATATACCTTATGATTACCACTTAAACTTTTTCATAAATTATCAGCCTAGGCTTTTTCACAAATCACATCAAGCGTACTAATCATTCCCATAAAAGATACATCAGTAATCTTAAGCTACTATTCTTACCACCATATTCTACACTTAAAAATCAAGCCTATAGTCTAGCATCAATTACTTACCATAAATAAAGCATACAACATAATATATTAGTCCGTCAAATTGGGAAATTCAACCCGGATACCACATTTCACTTAGATACTACCTACAACAAAATCACCTCCATGAAATTAATACTACCCGTCAAAATCTACTACATACATTCTCATAAGTAATACTAGTTTACAACCACTAAAGAAAAGAAGGTAAAGGGGGTAAAGTCACATAATAGATATGGCCAACCTTAATCTTATTTTATATACTAATATGATCTTATCTACATATTCTACTTCCTCACATCATACTTACTTACCCAAGCATATATTTAGATTACCTTCAAATTCCACAACAAGAAGGAGTCTATAATTATAACTTATTGGCTAATCTAACCATTTCCATTCACAACCTATAATGGATTTCTACAACTACCCTAACTATCAACTCTAGGCTCCTTCCGTATTTCAAAATAGACAATAATCTCAGCCAAACACTTCCTCCATTGAATACCTTACAATCTATAATATCACTCTCACATTAGTCTATCAGTATAAAATGACAAATCATCCCTCAATCGATGGTTATAAAACTAAAAATATTTATTTACACAAAATAAAAGTCTCCCTCACTCTGACAACTAGCCTAGTGACATTATATCACCAACTTCTTGGCCCAATCTCACTAACAATAGGTCATAACACTTTAACATACAATACTACTCGGGTGGAAATACAGTACCAATATTCTCCTACACAACATTCCCCTTATGCATGACATCTGTAACAAAAATTTTAAAAGGGACTAGATACACTTAAATAGCTCAGGCTAAAAAGCATGATTTCATCAGGATCAAAGTTTACACTTGAATCAATACACCTTGAAGCACTAATGGACTCCTCTCAAGTCCTTGTACAATTTAATAATCTTTCATGACTCAATCAGAATGGAATATACCATTTAGATTCTCGACTTCTGTACTTGAATAACCTTAACAACGAGACATATCTAAGAACATCAGAGTAAGATCTGGGATAACTTTACTTATGGTTGGGAGACACCATAGCATAAATTAGAGTATGAAAGAGGAACATTCTAACTCCATAGCACAAACTAGAATATGAAGAAAGTGAGACATTCCTATATGCCTTGTAGCCTCCTGCTCATTCGTGTGGCATGCTACACACCCATAAATAAGACTCTACCCGATGTGCTTTCACAGACACTCTGAGACTATGAACCATGCTCTGATACCATGTGTTTCACCAATTGAGCTGGGACCCTGGCCGTGTCAAGCATCTCGAACCATAGAGGCCAGACGCCCTTCTGTATATAGTGATCATGCACAATTAAAATACTCATATAATAAAGAAAAGATGCAGAAATATAATAAATGGAATCATGGTCAATCTCTTAAAATTTGAACAATTTGGAAATAAATTCTTAGAATTCAAAACCTATGACACCCGTCTTTGAAATCTCTAATATTACAGAATCAAAGATATGACTAAACAAAACTAGGACAAGGCCCCCAGTTAGACCTTGAAACAAAAAAATAAAATGTTTAAATAAGCCCGACCTTCTAGGGCAGAGAAGTCTCACAACTACAGACTTCGGTCAGAAACACATATGGCTTAATGAGACCCCTGGACTGAGCCATAGACCCTGAAATATAGGGGGTCAATACAAATGTACCGGTATGCAGAGCAGTCCAAAATAATATTTGTAAATATGCAATCATAGGTTAGAGCAAGTCACAAAACATTATGAATGAAATAGTTTGAAATACATGGGTTATCTCAAATGATCATAAAACAATCTTATTAATACAACTCTTTGCTTTATATTACTTTTGAGCTAGGTGGTACACCCTACATATCTACTTTACCATAGGCTATATGGGATCCTTCCTTCACTCAGTGGCGAAGCCCCCAACCCATGTTTTCTGTAAGTGTTAGAATATCTGAATCTGCTATACCTCAGGGCCATCGGCAGCGTATAATAATAATATAGCCTATCGGTAAAATACAGTTTTGGGCAATGAATTTTATGGCTCATGCCTTTTTTGGGAACCACCTAATATCTCTTAAGACCATTTTTAGTATGTTATAAACATGCATCTTTCTAAAAGAAAAATCTAAAATTCTAAGCAAAACTCTGCATCTTTAATCTGTTCTAAATTTTCTATGTCATTATCTGAATTTGGTATTGTCATACCAATACTTGCAAGTCATATTTATGATCCATAAAATATCATGTTACAATATATTCTTTCAAAATATAAAGTTTGAACTTCCATACTTCAAACAATTCAAGAAGAGTTAGACTTTAAAACATTTGTCAAGTTATGCAAAGATTACTCTTTTGCAGCATTTTAACAAACATGTTGTGGTCATGAAATTTGTGACAAAACGTGCAATCTTCTTAGTTAATATCTTGAACCTTTAACACCAAGTAAAACACCCTCTCTTCTATTCAAAGCCATAATCAAGTCATAAGCAAAATCAAGACATTTATATTATGATGCCAACAATACATTTCGAATAAATCAAAACTTACAAAAATAAGATGCTTTTAAACAAGAGGGATTTCTAATAGTTCATTCTCTCAATTCATCATTCAACTCTTTAGACACATTTATATATATATACCTATACATGGTTATAAGAAAATTTTGGGGAGAAGGCCTCAAGACCAAAAAAATAATACCATTAAAGGATTCATAATGCAAGATTGTAAATATAATTCCAAAACCGCTTTGAGATTTCATGATTTGACTAACTTTAAATCTTATTTGAATCGTTTTCAACAATCCCATTTAGTTTAGAAAAACCCTACGTACCTTAGATTACTTAGTTTAAAGAGTAGGACTCATATCTTGATTTGTTCGTTGAAAAACTTAAAATCAAAGTTTGATTCTTGATTCCTGGTTCTTGGAAAAACCCCTAATTTGATCTTATTTTAAGTGTGAAGAAGGAAGTTTTTGATGTTCCAACTGATGGAAATTGATAAATAATGTCTTATGGTATAATTAAATCCGTTTGAGAGGTTTTCTGAAGATGAAAAATACCAAAACAACCCTTTAAAAAAATTACATTTTTGAGCTTCGAGATGGCCCATGGATGGCCCGATGGACCGTCAAGGGCCCGATGGACCGTCACGAGCCCGATGGACAATCACCAGAACCGTCTCTACATTTCCAGAGAGTGAGTCACTATTTTAGGGCGACAGGCTCCACGATGGACCGTCATGGGCCCGACAGACCATAGGCCAGGCCGTTGCTCCTTAGGTAGCCTGACACCTTACTATTAAATGGGCATAACTTTTTACCCCTAAAATTGGATTAAGCCAAAACTAGTGGCATTCGAAAAAGAATTCAAAGACCTTTTATTTGATATATATTATGTCCTCTAATTCGTTATATACTAAAAGTTATGATCGATTAAAATCGACCAAAATTTTGACGCTCACTAAAACCTGAATGATAGGAAATCTTCCAACTCCTACTTGCATTAAGGGACCTCTATGATCTTGATTCATGATCAACTAAATTCCCACACTACATAATATACTAACACACTATATTTACATTGTATTTACTACCTTTGGAACCTTTACGCATAGAAATAATGGTTTACGTTCTAGCCCAAAATGTGGGGTGTGACATTAGTTCTGAGATAGATGGTAAACCCTAAAATCTATAATTCCCTGGGATATATGGAATCCTCCCTTGAATTGGAGCCCAAGCACCCAATCCAAGTTTACCGCAAGATTGGAGTTTCTATAAAGGGGACATATAAGATCACACAGCAGGGTGCCTAAATCCCTCATCAAATCAACGTGTCATGGTAGTACACAAGATCAATATGCAGGGCTCCTAACCATAGTCCCAAATTGGGATGACATGAATCAAGGTACATAACATCACAAAGAAGGGTACCATAATCCCCTGTTGGCAAATCACAATTTCTAGCTTAGTGTTTTTCAACTCACACTTTCTTTAGGTAACCATCTAACTCTCTTCAATTTCATTTTTAACCTTTTATAAGCATTCATCTTTCTGAATTCAAAATCTAAAAATCTGAGTAAAATCTGTATTTTTAGTCTGTTATGAATCTGCTATTCCATTAATCTGTTTGGTATCATCATACCAAGACTTGCATATCTTCTAAGCCATAAATTTTCATGTACAAATCTTTCATTAAAAACAATGTTCAGACCACAAAAACATTCAAATAGTAGAAGAGAATTCATATTTCAAAACATATGTTAAACCATGTAAAGATTCTCATCTTTTCAACTTTCCAACAAATGGTGGTCAATTTCTCAAAAAAATCATGAAATTTTTTCAATTATCATATTTAGCATTTAAAACATGATACTATCCCCCTCTTAATTTCTCAACCATCATAAAATTCATATAAGATAGTAAGGCTCTTGGCTCAGTCTTTAAATCATGTAATTTAGGAACTCATTACTTATAAACCAAGAAGTAAAACAATGAGAGAGGGGAAAATTTGGTAATTTATGCTCTCAATTCATATTTAAAAACTCCAAACACATGCATACATATATACTAACAAAAATCAAAATTAAGGAAAGGCCTCAAGACCAAAACAATATTATCAAAACGGGTTCACAAAGAATAATTGTTAATGTAAATGTCAAAACCCTTTGGTAATTTCATGGCTTCTCAACATTCAAATACCATTAAAACTATTTTGCCATGCCCGTGTAGTTTTAGGAAAACCCCACGTACCTTATATTGATTAGTTTGAGGATTGGAAACCTAATCTTGAAACCTTTCATGAGAATCTTGAAATGAAAGACTTGAATTCTCTTATCTTTGGGGAAGAAAAGTTGAATCTTGTTCTTGGAGGTTGCTAGGGTTTTCCTTTGAGTGAAAATTGATCAAAGAGGCAATTGATGCTTCTTGGGGCTGAAATTTTATGTTATGGATGGGCTTTGGGTGAGGAGAAGTGACCAAAGTTCCCCTATACCCATTAGGAACATGTCACGACCCGAGCCTAGGCCCTAGCTGTGACGAGCATCCCGAACCATGAAGGCCTGGAACACCCATTCTCTATCTGGTTATCATGCACAACATTCGTAATCATAATAAAACGCAGAATTAAAACTGAGTACGGAAATCATAGTCAAGTTGTGCAACATTTCTGAATAATACTATCTGACATCAGTTTGCGAAATCTCTACTAAGAACACAAACATCTGTTTGAAAAGAAACTGGGACAAGGCCCCCTGTAATAGAAGGCTCACCACTGTGAGATCAAGTCTACAAATTCGAGAATGTCTACTGAGTAGCTGGACCCCTAGACTGTGCCTCCGAACCTGGAAGGAGGGGGGGTCAGCACAAAAGTACTGGCACACGAAGCAATCCAAAAATAGTATAATGGAACATACATACATATATATAAGTGAAAGCAATTTTTCATCAAGACATCCGGTATAAAACTGTTTTTGAAAAATACATGGGCACTTTCTGAAAACATGCAACCTGTCTGTTCATTTCAAATCATGATCTGTGTTTTACTTTTGAGTTAGGTGGTGTTCCCCTACAAGTCTGAATATTCCACGGGCTTTATTGAATCCGCCATTGACTCGGCGGGGAAGCCCCCAACCCAAGTGTGCCGCAAGGGTTGGAGTCTCTGAGTCTGATACGCCACAGGACATTTAAGTCAGCGTATAATAATATACCCGGGTCGGCAAACTACGGTTTAAGGCAATGAGTCGCTTGAACTCAAGCCCTCTTCGGGGGACCACCTAACATCTCTGTACGCCCATTTTTAACCTTTTCTAAACATGTATCATTCTGAAATTTCTAAATCATGAAAGTCTAATAAAAATCTGATTTCTGAACTAGTATGTGTCTGTTATGGCATTTGTCTGAGTTGGTATCGTCATACCAAGACTTGCAAGTCCTATTTCTGAGCCATAATATATTAAGCAAGAGCTTTTATTCAAAACATAGTTTAGACCACCAAAACATGTAACTGATGTAAAGGATTTCATATTCCGAACTTAAAGTTCAATTCATGCAAAAATTTCATCAAACATATGGTGTTCATGTGCATTTTGGCCAAACCATGCATTCTTTCATTACATTTATATTCAACATTCACAACTCTCTCTTTGGTGTTCAAGAATCGTATTCCAAACATAGCTAAAGTCAAACCACTTCATATCATAATTTCATTTCTTCAATATGTCTTTCAAAACAATTTATATTACGTGAAACATGGAAAAATTTACATTAAAAGAGGGGTTCCATGAAAATCATGCTTTAAATTCATATTTCAGGACAAACACATATATACATATACATATAATTTTCAAACCACTTTGGGGGAAAGCCAAAAGGCCAAAACAATATCATTAAAGCTTCTAAAACATGAGTATGCACATTAATTCGGAAACCCAATACTTAAAACATGATTTTTATGCCCATGAGATTTTAGGGAAAACCCCGCGTACCTCTATTTTCAAGGATAATAGATGTTTCTTGAAGCTTGCGGATTGGTGATTCCGAATATGTAATTATCTTTGAAAACTTACGGTCGAATCTTGAACTATTTGGGTTTTTATTTTGAAACCCTAAGGAGAATTCTTGAGCAATTTTGAGGAAAGCATGTGTATTATGGTGTTTGAGGGATTAAATCCCGTGTTGGTGGTATATATAGGGGTGGAGGATGACCAAAATACCCCTAAGGAACAATTAAGGTCAAATTTGTCCCTCAGTTGACAGTTTGATAGGGTGGAGTAAATCGATTATAAATTTTTACTCATATATTCAAATTGGATGAAACCAACTGAATTTGAAAGAGGACCCAAAGATATTTCGTTTGATATATTATATCTCACACAGTTCATTATATACAGGGGGTTATGATCATTTGAAGTTGATCCTGAAATGCTGAAAAAATTGGGCAATAGGCTATGCGTTTTGCTACTGTTTTGAAATCCAAACGCAGCCTTATGCATTCCGAAAAATTCTAAAACTTATCTGAGATGTACTATGAGATTTCCCGATCATAACTCAACTTGAAAATCTAAAAATGAAGGTCGGGAAGGTCGAGAAGTTGTATCCCGAAGGTTGCCAGCTAAGAATGAGTCTAGGTCATTTCAACACTTAAAAATTTTAAAACTTAAGTCTAAAGCTCAGAAATTACAGTCTAATACATGCATGACTTTTACTGGGTGTTACATTATCTCCCCCTTGGGATCATTCGTCCCCGAATGATGGATTGAAAATGTTGAAGCTCAAAGGTATAGAATGACGCCGACATGATGTGTCTTCTAAGAAAGTATATAACTAAGTATATAACTGATCTGAAACATTTAAACTTCTATCACGAAACTGAATTCTGAGTTGGGTTGCCCTTACTTGGTTCAAGACGCTGATTCATGCTAAGAGTTTAGGATTCCCTTGAAGTGTTCATGATCAAATAATACATATTTAATTGAGAAGTGATAACTTATGCAATTACGAATCATGAGGCATCAAGACTTTGATCGTACCAGGGTATTATACTAACTGGGCTAAAATACTTGGAAGTATTTGAGATTATGCACTGAACACTCATGAACTGAGTCACGACTAAATAGCTGAATCTGAAACATGATGCTTTGACTGAACTGAATTCGCAACTTAGGATGAAATATATTGGGATGGTCATATGCATGAGACTTCGGATAGCAGGATTGGGTGAAAAGGTGGAAAACCACCGTAACTTGTCGCCTGACTGCTAAACTGAAATACACTGGAAACTTATATTCAACTGGAGTATCTCTTCAACACTCTGTCTAAAGAAATTCTAGTGGCCTTATGGAGCAAAAGATCTTGGACAATGCAACTTCTTGTTTTTTTCAAGCTTAGCACACTTCTTTAATACTCCCTTAACTATACTATTTCCCTTAAATACCATATTCATTCCATTCAACTTATAATTCTCATATGGGCATTCATAGCTCTTTCTACAATGTCTATAGTAGCTTAAATCCTTTCACTGCGATCAAGCCTAACTCCAAGTCACAAAAATACATGTCATACCATGATACTAGTCTAAACAATATGATTCAATCTTCCACATCCTTTTTAAAGTTCACACCCTAAGCATATCATGCCTTCCCACATTAATGACTAACTCTGAACTCTTAATATAGATTCACTAGTGCATATTGCGTCCCTTCACTAAAATCCCAACATGTCATTCAAGCCTATCTTTATAACCTCATATGAACTTTGAGGCAAACACCCATGAAGAAACACTTCACATATTCTCTAAACCACTATTAATATAACTCCCACGCGCTACCCCAAGAACATACACATACAAATTTCCACTAAAACTCACATATATCAAAAACTTGGTCCCAGATCTTACTTCACACTTATGGTCTTATCTAAAACAAGCATACTATAAAGCGGGAGTACATGAGTCATGAGCTACATGACCTCAATTTGGAGTTCATAACTTATGGAATGGGATTCCAACTACTAAATGAACTGAAACTTCTCATTTTGGAACTTGAAGAGTACATGGTTCTCTATCATAAGCATGAACATGAATTTTGATCATTGGACTGAAACGTAAGGCATGAGTAGATATTGGGATAACTGGAAAAAAAAATACTGAGAAAAGAATGGGTTGAGTCTCACCCTCACTTTCTGACGTTCTATATCATCATGACATCACGACTAGAATCTGAAAGCCTAACTTAGTTATTTGCTCTATCATCTCCCCCGTAGCTTCAAGCCATCATATTAAGTTTGGGAGATCCCTTACTAGACTCTAAACTGAAGTACACTCTAAACTGAAGTACACTCACTGCACTCTGGGCTCTGAAAAACTACTATAAACGCATATCATGGAACTTAACCCAAATGGCTACACCTGAAAGTGGAAAACCCACTGTTAATACTACCTTCTGAGATACACTTTATCATTCTATAGACCCATCAGTCATCATATAATACTTGCACACTTACTAACTTCGGGTCTTCATGAGTATCCCCATAGTCGAAGTGCACACCCTCTAGCGCTTTAACTCTTGTTTCTATTAGTTCAACCTTCAAAAACTCAAATTTAGAATCTAGCACTCAACATGGATATCACCAAGCCTTCAATGAATCATACTACTTCCGACATAGCCTATCAATATCGCGACTCCAAACTTACATCTCTCTACTATGAGAATCAAGATCATATAAAAAGGCTCAACACTATCAATCAAAACTCCTTAACTAGACTATAACATCTAACTAGTCTTTCTCCACCTTAGCAACTCAACGGTACCACTCGTCATACAAAACGTGTAATAGTCTTAGAAAATACCGCAACCTCAGATCACCTTGGGCATACTTCTACATTATATATGCAACATCATACTTTACTACGAATCAAATAAACTTAGGCTCTTGCATATACCATTCAAGCCTATTAGATTACTTCCATAAAACTAGTATCATTAACCAAGAAATCATCACATCCACCTTCATGGACATCAATTGTTCAAACTTAATGTCTAGTGCTAAACATGATTTACAACCCAACCTTATACATAATTGTTACGAAACATACATCATTAATCTTAAGTCACTATTTTTACAACCACATTGTGACGCTCAACGTCACAACCCATTAAACTCCTCACGTTTTGGGCATGTTTCGGACTATTCGGGCGCATTTTTGAGCTTGGCGGGGCTTCGATAAATGCTCCGCATTGCTGCCAACATTCCAGTACCTTCTAGATGGTCAAAATAGGCTAGCAGTACATTTATTAGACTTTAGGAAGTTCACACGGGCTGGTATGAAACTGCAAATTTTCCACTTTAAAAGGTCCACAAAGGTTGGCAAGCATGTGCAGAAATTTCAGAATGCATGTGCAGGATTTTCAGATTTTCAGCTTGTAGTTGATAATTGTATATCTTGCATTTTTGTACCTTGTTGACTTAGGGACTTTTAGGTACTATAAATACATGCTGTAAAGCATCATAGGCATCAGCTCATACTTGTTTTATTCAGTAAATACCACCCATGAAGAATACAACATAATTTACTAGTCCATCAAATTGGGACATTCTACCCCAAATACTTGATTTTATCTAGATACTATCCACGACCAAAGCACCTTTATAACATTACTACTATACCTCAAAAATCTACTACATATCTTCTCACTAGTAGTACTAGTTTATAACTACCAAGGAAAAGAAGGTCAAGGAGTAAAGTCACATAATAGAAATGATCGACATTAATCTTATACTATAACCCCATACAATCTTATCTACTTATACGGCCTCTCACATCACGGTTACTTACTCAAGCATACATTTAGACTACCTTCAAATTCCACAAACAACCATGAGTCTATACTTACAACTTACTGGCTAATATAGCTATTTTCTCACACTTCAAGCAACCTACAAATCATCCTAACTAACAACTCCTTCTCTACCATCTACTAAACAACACACAAGGACGAATCACCTCTTTACCAACTCAATCTCATGCAAACAAATTCAGCTATACATATATTAAACCAACACAAGAACAAGAAGTTGGACAACAAGTTGCTAGTGAATCTAAATAGGCCTCACACGGCTTCACTAGACTTTGATTTTGTATTTTGAACAAGAAAATGAAATGAATGACAAGTCAACTATGCTAGTGAATCGAAAGAGCCCCACATGGTTTCACTAGACTTTATTTTTTTTTCAACAACACCTTGATGACAAGATTACATGAGATAGAAATTTAATACGCAATATCCAATGAACTAAGAATACACATCTTACTCTGTATAAATAAAATCGGAGTCAAACACTTCCTCCACGGACTACCATACCATCCACACATGCTACTAGTTACCACATTAGTCTATAACCATAAGGGGGGTAAATCATTCTCGAACATCGGTTATTCAACTAAAATATTCATTTACACAAAAGTCACCCTCACTCTGACTTCTAACTTTGTGAATTCACATCACCAACTTCTTGGTCTAATTTCACTACCAATAGGTCATGACAACAACACTTTAACGCATACTACTATTCGGCTGGAAATACAGTTCCAACATTCTACTACACATCATCCCCCCTTAAGCAAGACATTTGTAACATAAATTTGATAGGGACTAAATGCAATTAATACCTGAAGCTGAAAAGCATGATTCCATCAAGATCAAGGTCTACATCGGAATCAATACACGTTGAAGCACTAACGGACTCTTCTCAAGTCCTTGCACAAATTTTAACTCTTATATGGTTCGATCAGAGAGGACCATACCATTTAGATTCTAAACTTCTACACTTGAATCACCTCAATAATGAGACATATCTGAGGACATTAGAGTAAGGAAAGAATTTGGGATGACTTTTTACTTTCATATGGGCGACATCATAGCACAAATTAGAGTATGAAAGAGGAACATTCTGACTCTATTGCACGAACTAGAACATGAAGAAAGAGAGACATTCCTAAACGCCTAGTAGCCTCCTGCTTATAAGTGTGGCGCGCTACACACCCATAAATAAGACTCTACCCGACGCGATTTCACAGATACCCTGGGACCATGAACCGTGCTCTGATACCAAGTTTGTCACGACCCGAGCCTAGGCCCTAGCCATGACGAGCATCCCGAACCATGAAGGCCCGGACACCCATTCTCTATCTGGTTATCATGCACAACATTCGTAATCATAATAAATGCGGAATTGAAACTGAGTACGGAAAACATGGTCAAGTTCTGCAACATTTCTGAATAATACTATCTGACATTAGTCTGCGAAATCTCTACTAAGAACACAAACATCTGTTTGAAAAAAAACTGGGACAAGGCCCCCTGTAAACCAAAAAAATAATAAATAAGATAACGTCTGACATAATTAGGCCTTCTGAATAATATAAGGCTCACCACTATGAGATCAAATCTGCAAATCCGAGAATGTCTACTGAGTAGCTGGACCCCTAGACTGTGCCTCAGAACCTGGAAGGAGGGGGGTTCAGCACAAAAGTATTGGCACGCGAAGCAATCCAAAAATAGTATAATGGAACATACATACATATATATAAGTGAAAGCAATTTTTCATCAAGACATCCTGTATAAAACTGTTTCTGAAAAATACATGGGCACTTTCTGAAAACATGCAACCTGTCTGTTCATTTCAAATCATGATCTGTGTTTTACTTTTGAGTTAGGTGGTGTTCCCCTACAAGTCTGAATATTCCACGGGCTTTATTGAATCCGCCATTGACTCGGCGGGGAAGCCCCCAACCCAAGTGTGCCGCAAGGGTTGGAGTCTCTGAGTCTGATACGCCACAGGACATTTAAGTCAGCGTATAATAATATACCCGGGTCGGCAAACCACGGTTTTAGGCAATGAGTCGCTTGAACTCAAGCCCTCTTCGGGGGACCACCTAACATCTCTGTACGCCCATTTTTAACCTTTTCTAAACATGTATCATTCTGAAATTTCTAAATCATGAAAGTCTAATAAAAATCTGATTTCTGAACTAGTATGTGTCTGTTATTGCATTTGTCTGAGTTGGTATCGTCATACCAAGACTTGCAAGTCCTATTTCTGAGCCATAATATATTAAGCAAGAGCTTTTATTCAAAACATAGTTTAGACCACCAAAACATGTAACTGATGTAAAGGATTTCATATTCCGAACTTAAAGTTCAATTCATGCAAAAATTTCATCAAACATATGGTGTTCATGTGCATTTTGGCCAAACCATGCATTCTTTCATTACATGCATATTCAACATTCACAACTCTCTCTTTGGTGTTCAAGAATCGTATTCCAAACATAGCAAAAGTCAAACCACTTCATATCATAATTTCATTTCTTCAATATGTCTTTCAAAACAATTTATATTACGTGAAACATGGAAAAATTTACATTAAAAGAGGGGTTCCATGAAAATCATGCTTTAAATTCATATTTCAGGACAAACACATATATACATATACATATAATTTTCAAACCACTTTGGGGGAAAGCCAAAAGGCCAAAACAATATCATTAAAGCTTCTAAAACATGAGTATGCACATTAATTCGGAAACCCAATACTTAAAAAATGATTTTTATGCCCATGAGATTTTAGGGAAAACCCCGCGTACCTCTATTTTCAAGGATAATAGATGTTTCTTGAAGCTTGCGGATTGGTGATTCCGAATATGTAATTATCTTTGAAAACTTACGGTCGAATCTTGAACTATTTGGGTTTTTATTTTGAAACCCTAAGGAGAATTCTTGAGCAATTTTGAGGAAAGCATGTGTATTATGGTGTTTGAGGGATTAAATCCCGTGTTGGTGGTATATATAGGGGTGGAGGATGACCAAAATACCCCTAAGGAACAATTAAGGTCAAATTTGTCCCTCAGTTGACAGTTTGATAGGCTGGAGTAAATCGATTATAAATTTTTATACATATATTAAAATTGGATTAAACCAACTTCATTTGAAAGGTGACTCAAAGATCTTTCGTTTGATATATTATAGCTCACACAGTTCATTATATACAGGGAGTTATGATCGTTTGAATTTGACCCTGAAATGGTTAAAAAACTGGGCAATAGGCTATGCGTTTTGCTACTGTTTTGAAATCCAAACGCAGCCTTATGCATTCCAAAAAATTCCAAAACTTATCCGAGATGTAATATGAGATTGCCCGATCGTAACGCAACTTGAAAATCTAAAAATGAAGGTCGGGAAGGTCGAGAAGTTGTATCCCAAAGGTTGCCAGCTAAGAATGAGTCTAAGTCATTTCAACACTTAGAAAAATTTTAAAACTTAAGTCTAAAGCTCAGAAATTACAGTCTAATACATGCATGACTTCTACGGGACGTTACAGTACTAAAATATCATGTGAAGCAGTTCCGTAATGTCCAGCCCTACACGTCACCTCACAATCGCGTTGCCTTACTGCTTCTCACAAAAAATGTCATAATATTTCCCTTGGGCATCAGATTAAGGAAAAATTGTTATAGTTGGAAAGCTAATTCAAATATCTACAATTTGGTTGGTCTTGAGCTATAAAATTTTATGTGTATCAAAAGTTATTCACGTTCAAAGTAGACCCTTGTAGAATCGAATATCAAACTTTGGATGAATGAAAGATTCTTAGCTCAACTTTGCTCTAAATGATTTCTATGAGAATTTTTCAACTCATAATTACTTCATACACTACGAGAAATATCATGACACATGAATTTAAATATAAACCATGAAATTAGAGCTTACACATGTAGTAATGACCATTTGCTTTCTAGGACAAAAATACGGGGTGTTACACCATAGAGTCAGCCACCATATAAGGGGCATATTTAGACAACTGATTAAACTTAAGGAAGTACTCCTTCACTGTCATAGAGTCTTTCCTCATGTTCACAAACTCCTCTACCTTAGCTTCTCTTATTTCATGCAGAAATAACCTATCTAGAAACACATCCTGAAACACTTGCCAACTCATAGGAGCTGCATTCTCACCTCTACCATTCTTCCACATAACCACCCAATCAAATGCTATATCCTTCAATCTATAGAATGAAAACTCTTACCTCTCCTCTTTAGAAACATGTATATTCTGGGTGATCTTCTTTACCTCATCAAAGTAAAGTTGTGGGTCCTCACGTGCTTTTGATCCAAAGAACTCTGGCGGATTCATTCTCATAAAGTCATGAATTTTGGCTTCTGTTAAGTCCTCAATCTTCTGAAGTGGGACTGCTGCTTGATGCTTGCCCTGAAAATTGGCAGTAACTGCTTGTGTTAATGCCTGAAAGACAGCCCAAAATTTACCATGAAATATATTCTCATCAAGAGGGTCAGTGGGTTACTGTGGTTGGTTATCACTTTTGCATGCATTATCTCGGTGAGGATGAATATTCAACTGTCATGTAAGAGAACAATTTAAAAGTAGATAGATACATTGTAAGCATGATAGATAATAAAAGACAAAGACAATTTCATAAAAATATCCCATGGCCACTTGCTTATAAATATGGTACACTTTACACCCATGATCAAGACTATACAATGCAGCTTGTACAACTCTCTAGGACTCTTATAACCTTAGGCTCTAATAGCAAGTTTGTAACACCCCAAAATGGCTCTCAAGAAGTCACACGGTGCTCAAGACTACAAATAGCCTTTAGCAAACACTATAAGCCTTCTACTAAATTTAAAACTCATAATACAGGAATATAGACATAAGATCAATCTGAGATACAAAAATCTATCTGAATAATATCTAAAAATACTAGTCTCAAAAATCTAAACGATCAATACTGGTAATTAGAATCAAGTCTAGCAGTCTGACAAGCCTCTACAACTAATAACTAGAGAGTCACTGGGATAAACCCTCGGTTATCTCAAACTATCTAAAAATACTAAATCATCTCTACTAATAAGCTAAAAAATTGAATATCTGGGTCCCTAAACTATGAGGACTTACCAAATATCGGGATGTAGATGGAGATGCTCTGAATCACTTGCATTGCTGAAACTGAGCACCTGGACCTACATTATAAGACAATGTAGCACATAGACGTATATGTGAATTAGTACTTCTGGATTGTACTGAGTGTATAGGGTGAATTCATAAGTTAATAAATATCTCAATATTATAATAAATTTATAAAAGAATGCATGCTAAAATGTAGATGATCACATGAGCTAGAATATCTGGTAACTGAAAATCATAATCATGAATAGAAAAAAATGCTGCATAAATCTATATTCTGTGTTTAAATCATGTTGTATATGTGTAGAAAGGACTCATTTTTGTATTTGTAAACTGAAATATGAAATATCTTAGATAATGCCATATGTGAAGCAATATCTGAATAAAACTGTGAGCCTTTACACTTAGTTTATAAAAGTTGTTATGTTATTCGTTTTTGTTAGGATTACTCTTTTTTTGTTGGGAGTTCTTCTAACTTACATACACTATGTGAGATATCATATCGTCCAATGTCTAGTTTCCTTATAGAAAAACCTTACGTTGGGGAGAGGTGACATAATCTTTCCACAGAGTATGACCTAATCTAAGTGATCACATCTGTATCTGCCATCCTTATAAAAATGGGAATAATGATCATCTGAACCTATATTGGGTTGTAGTTTTGGGGCATGAAAACATACCCAACTTGGTGCTATATACTACTACCTTTAATCTATATACTCATTCTGTAGGAAATCCACTTTAAAACCTAGCATAAGGTTTTATAATGAAAATGCATGGAACATCTATTTAACTTAAACTATAATCTGAATATGTAAAGTGGATTCCATATCTAAGCTACGATCAAAAGATCAAATCTTGATTTAAAATTTAAAAATACAAATCATAGGATGCTTAAAGTATAGTCATTCTTGGAATATCAACATTCAAAGTAGGGTTTAATAACCTATGCATCATATTCACATCAAAGTCATAAAGTTCATGCTTGATAATGAAGATATAGGGAAATTAATTCTATACGCGTGAAAATACTAGAATAGCAATGCAATTCATCATCTAAATCACTTAAAATCTCATAATCTTCAAATATAAATATTTAGGAATGAACCCTAAACTGAAATTCATGTAATTTTATACAAAATTAAACTTTTGAACTAATTTTTGGGTACAAGGTTGAAAGGAATATCCTTGTTGAAAACCTCACATACCTTAATTGATGAAATTGATAAAGAAACTGAAACTTAAATTCCTATTTGTGCTTTTGAAGATGATTTCTAGAATATCTTGAATTAGGAATCTTGAATTTTGGGTTACCTTGGAAAAAGAATGGTGAAATTTGGAGTTCTTGAGGAATTGAATGTGATGTTCTAGGGTTTCTTGGAGAGAAATTATGTGAAAAGCATGCTTAGAATAGGCTAAATTCCTTGTTTTGCATGATTTGGGGCTTGGGAAAATAACTAGATTGCCCTTAGTAAAAATTACCCAGAACTGGAAAAATCCCGATTTGGCATACCACTGCGACGCGGTACAATGGTGGTGGCTCACTAGAAAGAAAACAAATATTATTTTTGCCTCTGGCGCGACGCTGCATAATCGCATTATGTCACTAGAAAAAGACAAGTGCCATTTCGGTCTCTGGCGCGATTCGGCGTAATCACGTTCCGTCATTGGAAAAGGATGAGTTCCCTTTTACCCTCTACCAGGATGCGGTGCTATACTGTTTCCACTAAAATCGATATAACTTCTCAATCGAGTATCAGATTAAGGTGAAATTGATATTGTCTTTAGATGTATAAGGAGTTACACACTTCTGTAGTTGACCCTTGACACACTAGGAGTTAAACTGAGCTAGGAAAAGTACGGGGTATTACACCGACTAGATGCCTCCACTTATATGGCCTTCTTTGAGATTTGATAGTGCTTGGGTCAATATATGAAGGAGGTATTAATCTCTCCAATAGCTCAGGAACAACCAAAGATTCTTCGGGAGGCTCCGAAGTAATATTCCCCTCATATTCCATTGTATATTTTTCCACCAAATAATATGGAGATGAGTACTCATAATTTTTAGTTCCATATTTTGCACCGTATTGAGCTCTAAGAGTTACCATAGCATGAGGATACGGTATTTTATCCAAGTTAGAAACTCTGCACGTACAAGATTTATTTGAAGATTGACTGTGAAAATATCACCTTGACCGTTGATACTGAATTTGTAATCTACTATTTGATGAGATAATAGCCTATTCCTTAGACTGACGTTTGGTCATATTATTTTTTCCACTTCTAGAACAAATGGGTTCCTGGGTCCTCATACTCCACACACCTTTTGTGAAAAAATTGGTCATACTTCTTGTTTATTATTTCAAACAGAGCCATGATGGGAAATTCTCTTTCATCACCAAAAAATGAGTTCATCGATATAGCTATTTTTGACGTTATGATATTGTATCTATACAAAAGAATCACTTAGTACGATATCATACTAACATTGTAACTCAAAAAAAGACATTAAATTCATAAGAATGTACCTATTTGCCTGACAAAATGCCTGGATCCATCTCTTAAAACTGACACGTACAAGATGTTCTGCTGCCTTGCGATGCATATCCGCTATTTAATTGAAATGGTCAAAAAACTCCTCCCTACTATATGCTCTATAAAAAGGGGTTAATACCCTTTATTTGTGAAAGTTTTTCTGAATGTTCTCTCCAAAATGCCTGATGTAACAAGCAAAGTGAGCTGAAGTAAAGAAAACTAAACTCATCGTTGGAATACTTCGATTCCTAATCGAAACTAAACATAACTCTTCGATATCTTTGACGCAGCTTCGCATTTTTTCAAAAAAATATCCATATCAGACATCGTCATTCCTTGTTTGCCACATAAAAAGATACAGGAAAGATGTGATTCTCTGCATCCTGCGCCACTGCTGTTAGAAGAACTCAATTATAAATGCTCCTCAAGATGGTACGATCGATGGCTATGCTTTTTCTCAAATGTCAAAAACCTTTAATCCAAGCACCATAGGATACAAACAAACACTTGAACCTTTAGTTTTCATCAACATGAAATGTCATCTTACTTTCGAAATGTGTGGACTCAAGCATGTAATGGTTGGCATCGAGGACTGCATACATATGCTCGTGGGTCCCCCTAACCAAGTCCTTGTCAATTCCAACGTCCATATATATCTCCCAATAAGTCACCGAGACACACAATTTTGTAAGGAGTTGATTGTCCATAACCCTTATAGAAGGGCCTTTGTCATCGGGTAATCTATTCTTGAAGTATTCACTGAGGACCTTTGCTGTGGCGTAAGGATTTTGGCCTGAGATGTGCTCCAAACCACAGGTGTGATAATTTTCATGTTTATGAATGATGAATCTGTCAGAAATTAAGTAATTCACTACTCTCAACCATAACTTAAAGTTCAAATTAGTACATTTGTAGAAAAATACTTTTGTCGAATTAATCACCTTCGTTATTCTAAAATATTTTTTCAAGGTAGAAATAAACAAAGTAATAGATCATTCTTTCTATTTCTTGAATGACATTTCTTTGTAAAATTTGGTCTCATCGTCTGGACGATTTCCATACTATGTCTATCAAGAAGAACTACCTACAATCTTAGTTGCATCAATGGGCGTAGTGTTTTATCATCATCTGTAATGTTCATGTCTTGACATCCAACCTATCATCGAAGATGTTTTTTTGTTGTTCTTCTTCTATATTATGTTTCTCATTCTCTCTCTTCTTTTCAACCACATACACTCTTAACACCAGCCTTGATAAATCACTAAGATAAGCACGCAACCTAACCTGATCGATTATCTTGAAAGGTAGTACCCTATGATTTTCAAAAGAGTTGTGCATGTAGTCGATGATGAGTTCTTCCGTTTAACAATCCAGTCCAAAATAACCAATGATTAAGTTCACAAAATCATCATACGAAACATCACTTTTGACTTTTATAGCTATCGTCTCTAGGATTTTACACTCTTTCCAACGCCATACATATGGATTGCTCTTCTCAATCCATTGACCATGACAATCCACCCCTATTGTTAGTGATCCCTCCATTAGTGGTGCCTAAATAAAGTCATTTGTTGAAAAAACTTAATAGTGATTTCATAGTGCCATAACAAGAATCCCAACAGATGTGTAATTTGCTGAAATAGGTAAGTGATAAGTTGCAATAGATTACTTACCTGTTAGGATACATGTTATGCTCCTGAAGCTGATTTCAACCGACAAGTCACCTGTTGTAACAGGTGAATCATATGTTGTAACAGACTATACATCTAGTGCAACAGATGATGCAGCTGTTGGAATTAAGCTCAGGTTTTGTTGCAACAGGATATTAATCTGTTGCAGCAGATAATTACCCTGTTTGAACATATGACACGCCTGTTGGAATCGAGTTTAAGTTCTGCTGAAATAGGTTACTAATTTGGTGCAACAAGTATTTACCCCATTACAACAAACAACAAATATTTATCCTATTGTATCAAATAACTAGTCGGTTACAATAGAAGACCCATCTGTTCGATTCATGTTACAGAACTATAGAACCATAAATAAGAATCCAACATATGTCTTCTATTACAACAGATGGTTCATCATTCAGAACAGATGATTGATCTTTAAATAGATATCTCTTACATTTCATTCATGTTCGCGTGCTATCTTTTGTTTAAAAAATAGCACAATAACAGTTATCAGATGACAAAATCAACTAAAAATCATAACGTGACTTTCCAAAGTCTCTTGTGATATAATGCCAAAGTGGAAAGTGATGTATGAAACAAAATTTGACGTACGAAATTGGTCAAATTGTAGCAGTAGTGGTAACAACAACAACAACAATGGTCAACACGAAGAACATGAAGATGATAATGAAGTAGAAAATTATGATAATGAATCAAAAGATGATTAATAAAGAAGCAACAACAATGAACAACAAAAATTGCTAAGAGAGAAACAACAATGGATGAGAAGAGAGAGAATTGTGCCTTTTTTTTCCCTCCGTTTTTCGTTATATTGGGTGAACATTTGGATCAAAGTATACATTTAAAAAGTTGTGGAACTTACCAAAATTTCTTAATCTATAATAAAGTAATTGTCACCTACACTCAATTATTAATACATGAGTCACCTTAACATCGGTTTCAAACTCTTTTGTCACTTTTAGCTTAAAGCCCCAGGTTACTTCGTTTGAAGAATGGAACCCTAATCTTGACGCTTTCTTGAGAATCTTGAACTTAGAGAGGTTGAACTCTTGATATTTTGGGGAAGAGTTAGGGTGTAGTTCAGAAAGAAATTGAGTAATCTTTGGCATATAATGACCTAGTGACGACTTAATTTCTTGTTACTATGAGTTGTCGATATGGGGAAAAGATGAGACTGCCCTTTGGAAATTAACTTCATAACTAAATCCCAGTTTTGGAGTCCATTGCGCTACGCCAGAGGGCTCATCGCCATAGGTACCGCGACGTGTTACAATCGCGGTGACCTACAAATTTTATGATTCAAAAACTGCTCAAACCTCGTTCAAAAAATTTGAAAATTCCCCGAGACATTTCCTTGACATCCTCGAACATGAAATTAATCATAAATCTACGTCTCAAGGACGGGAAGAACAATTTAGAAATCAATGAAATTAAGGGCTTAAAATATGACTAAGTCTTTCAATAAAGAGAAAATTTTCAGGCTTCAAATTCCCTATACATGCAACTATGAGTGGTATCAAGTCAAGAATGTTGCGCGGTGTTACAGAGATGTACTTATCTTAAATTGCCATTATAACAATAACTTGAAGCACGAAATATAACAGATTAATTATAAAGATAGATAGTCAACGGTTGTACTGGCTTGCTCCATAGATGAATATCTATTAGAATACTTTGAAGCTAATCAACATCTTCTCTAGCTGAAGACATAGCTATAGATTCTTGTTCCATCAACTAGTAGTCATTAATATTGGACCTTTTCAATTTATCCACAGGAGATTACATGCGCGGACTTAACAAAAGTTTATGCCCTTAAGTTCATCAAAATATTAGACAATCCATACTTTGAATGTTACAAGTGCTTTTTCATGGTTTAAAAAACTAAAATATCATATTATTTCCTAACATACAATTAATCGAGAAACATTTGATATCTCAGATTTGAGAAAAACCATTAAATACGATTGGAATCAAACATACTCTTTAAATTTCCATACATACAAATAATACTATTTTCCAAAGTAATGGCACAAGCACAACACAGGTATGAGATCAGAGACAAAAACTAGAACAAGGCATCGTAATTTCAGGCATCTTCATTAGCGTGTTCACAGTTAGTGCACATATGAGAAAATCTGATTATATTTTCTGTAATTCAAGTCAAATGCTTAGTTTACTGGAAGAGCCAACAATACACTTTCACCCTAAAAGCATAGGAACAATCCACAAGGTTTCCTCTAACCTTCTTGTGTACAAGTCAAAATCTGTTCTATGAATCTACCATATCCATTTTGCTTCATTTGTAACTTATTCACCCAGATACTCAATAATATCAGGTTCTCTTCACATTCTAGAGACAAACTAAGTTCTTAATGCGATTGTTTTCAGGATTATGGTTTATACAAGATGATAGTAAATCTGGTAGCATGATAGAATTATAAGTTTTATACTGAAAACAACAAAAACGATGGAGAATGTCATAAAATCTGACATTAGTAGTCCCTTTGCTTTATACCCTTATTTCAGAGTGCTTCATGAGCAATTTTGATAACTGTTTTCTTTCTCTATAATGTTATAAATTCTGACATTAATGCTTAGTACCAAGATGGTATTGAAAAGATTACACAAATTGGACTTGACCAAATTACATGACAAAAGACTCTCGCAAGTTCAGAAAATCCAACACATCAATCGCAAAAGATCCTCTACTCAAAAATAATAAATTCTGAATACATTTAAATTTTGTAATGGCTACGCGTTCCTACTGCAAAGAATAAATCCTATCTTCTGCCGCCTATCCTGTGTTAAACACTCTTAGAGGGCAGCAAGCGACTTTGGTTGGTAATTTAGTCTTCCATAACAATTTCAAAGGTCATTTTTTAGTCTCAAAAGGGAACCCTCCATCTTGCAACCTTCTAATGTCACATTTTCCATTTTCTCCAAAATGAAGGCAACTTCTGACAATTCTCGGTCATTAATCCTTCTTGTCAATCGAAAGTCCCATCCTTATCTCTGACCAAAATGAATAAAGAAAGACACATTTCCTTATCTTCACACTATTTAACTGTCCATAGTCTAATTATCTCTCATTTCCTTCTTTTATAATATATCTCCAAATATGGAAATACAAGATTTTATGGATCAGAATTTATCACTTTAGACAAGTTTCCCGTAGATTTCTAATCTTAGCGGTTACGAAAGCCCCATAGCCATAGGTCACATCAATTAAGACTGCATAACGATATATCTGTATTGGTTAAAACCTGATTAGACCACGTGATGCACCACCAATGGATGAAAATGGGGAAGAGAGTTCTAGCTACAACAACAACAGCATACCTATTAAATTCCCACCTAGTGGGGTCTGGGGAGGGTAAAATATACGCACTCCATACCACTACCTCTAAAGAAGTAGAGAGGTTGTTTTCGATAGACCCCCCAACTAAAGATAGTAAGACGGTAAATAAGGTCATAATACATGAGACAAGATGAAATAATAGAAATAAAGCACCCACAAAGTAGTATTGTACCCTAACAAACCGTGAGCACCCACCTCCCCTAACCCACCTAAATAGGGACTCTATCCTACATGCAAAGTCCTATGACTACTAGCAAGGCTATTCCAAAGCACACCTAATACTAGTTGCGACTCACCCACTTGCACTAACCTTCAACCTAATTCGTGTTCTCCATACTTTTCTATCTATGGTCAAATCATTAGTAAGTTGTAACTGATCCATGCCATGTGTAATCACCTCCCACCAGTATTTCTTCTGCCTACCTCTACCCTACCTTAAACTAACCAAAGATAACCTCTTGCACCTCTGAATCGGGGCATCCATACCCCTCCTCATCAAAAGACCAAACTATCTCAACCTCCCTTCCTGCATCCTTTCCTCCACTGAGGCCACTCCCACCTTTGCTTGAATAATCTCATTTCTAACCTATCTCCCCTAGTAAGTCCACACATCTAATGCAACATTCTCATTTCCGCCACCTTCAACTTTTGGATATGAGAGTACTTGATTGACCAACACTTTGCTCTACACAACATGGCATGATTGACCACCATTCCATAGAATTTTCCTTTAAGCTTGGAAAGAACCTTCTTATCACACTAGACTCCCGAGGCAAGCCTTTATTTAATCCATTCCTCCCCTAATACAATGTGGCACATACTTATCAATATGTCCATTCCCATGAATCATAGACACAAGATACTTAAAACTATTCCTTTTAGAAATAACTTATGAATCTAACTTCACTACAACCTCGTCCTGATATGTCACGTCGTTCAACTTGTATTCCAAGTACTCCATTTTTGTCCTACTCAACATAAACCCTTTAGACTCTAGGGTTTGTCTCCAAACCTTTAATTTATCATTAACACCTCCCTAATTCTCATTAATAAAAACTACATCATTGGCAAATAGCATACATCAAGGCATCTCTCCTTGAATATACCACATCAAAACATGCATCAATAAGGCAAAAGGAAATGGACTAAGAATTGATCCCTGGGTGCAACCCTGTAAAAATTGGGAACTACACTGAATCCACTCTCACTGTCCTCACCCGGGTTTTCTCTCAATCAGACATCTCCTTAATCTCTCTGATAAATAAAATTTTGAAAGATTGAACCTTTGGAAGGAGCCTAGGAAAGAGATAATATGAAGTTATACCAAATAACATGGAAGAAAAATTTGATGGGGAGAGAAATGTTATGAAGCACAGGTACATAGATGAGCTCATACCAATCTGACACTGTAGAAGGAATATTTACAGGCACCACAAACGGCACTGCCAGGTGGCATCAGTTCTTCGATTCTAGTACTTTAGGGCTCTAGAATTTTTTTATTGGCTGAGGTGTCACTTTTATAGCTGATAAATAGTTTGCCATTTTTACTTGTAAAGACATTATATAATGCAAGCAATACAACAAGAATATCTTGTCTTCTTTCGTACTAAGTCTGCTTATTTGTCCTTGCTTTATTTTGCCATTCACGGATAATCTCGGAGCAGCTGCTGGGGTTCTCGGAAACATAAGAAAAAGCATTGAAACACACAAAGTTATGATTATTATTCTTTATTGCTTTGTGTTCTTCATAAGCTCTTTCCTTTTTAACAATTAAATTGAGATTCAAACCACTATACAAGCGTATATGATGTGAAGATTCATTTATATTATATGTTTTGTTACCTTATCAGGAAAAAATTATATTCAATGTCTTGTCTTGTATTTGACCCAAAAAAAAAGAAGTGCAAAAAGAGCATGTTAAGCTGATTTCTTACAGGTCATCAGCTAATGACGTCCCTGGTCAGATATCATTAGAGGATTAACAATGCTCTCTACATAGATTTCTACAGTATTGCATTCCTCAGATAAGTATAATGAATCTATTTATTAACCTACTTATCCGCACCCCCCTACAAATGGTATCAGAGCACAGTAATTTAAAGAGTACAGAAGTGAGATATAAGTTAGTTAAATGTTAAAATTACCTATTTATTAAATTAATTATGAGAAGACCATTTAAAAATAGAGAAACTTTTAGAAAAATTAAAGAATCCTTAGTTAGTAATAATTCAGAATATATAAGTCTAAATAAAACAAAAGAAAATCCACAAAGATTAGCCTATCTAATTACATTAATATCTAGTATTGAAGCAAAATTAATAATCCATTTAAAATCTATAAGAATGAGACATATACCACCTAATTATGATAAAATTAGATTTAGATATCTACCAAGATATTATAAATATAATTTAAATGAATAAATAGCAAAAATACAAAGAATTAAAACAATTTATCTCTGAAAAACGTAAAGAATTAAAAATAAGAAAAGAAAGACTACATTATAATATATTTGCCAGAGTTAGTAAAAATTCAATAAATACACAAAAAGATGAAATATCAAAATTAGAATCACAAATAGATAGTTTAGAATATATATACCAACATGAACTATTCACAATAAAATGAACAGAGAAGAATTCATAATAGATGAAAAAATATACGAAAATCACGAAGGATAAAAAATAAAAATAGTATTTTCTAATCTAGGAAGAAGATACAAGAAAATAGGAGAACATTTATACCTAATTTTAGAAAAAGAAAAATTAAAATTAGAAGATAAATTAACAGCAATGGTAAGAATAGAAAAAGAAAATGAAGAAATAGATAGAAAAAAGGAAATAGAAATAATTAAACAACAAACTACGGAAAAAATATGAAAAATAGAAGAAACTAAAAATAGTAGAATTGCTGAATTACAAAAAGAACTACAAATGTTAAAATATTTGTACGAACAAAGGCAAAAAGAAAAAGAAGAAAAAGATAAAGAACAAAAATTAATAAACGAGATAAATCAATTTAAAGAAAAATTAGAAATAAATAATATAGATGTTGAAGAAACAGATAATTATGATTCAGAAGAAAGTGAAACATATACAGAAATATTAACAAGTACAAAAAATTTAGAACTAAACAAAAAACAAGAAATAATTAATGAAGAAAACTTAAAAAATACCAACACAGAAATAAATACTCTTGATAAAAAAGAAGATGAAAATATAATACCTAAAACAACAGAAATAAGAAAACCTATATATTATAAAAATAAATTTTAAAAATATAATGAATATGACAAATGGACACCAAAACAGATAGTTAATAAAAATTATAACTTTTTAGACCTAGACTGTGTAATAGATACAGAAAAAATAATACAATTATGGATAGGATATATGACAAAACAATTATTAGATAAAAATCTAAACATAACAGATGCACCAGAATATATAGAAAGAACATTAATAGGATCAGTAAAACTATGGTTTTCAAATTTAACTGAAAATAGTAAGAAAGTATTAAGAGCTAATAAACCTATGGAAGGAACATCATCAACAACAACTAAACTAACACCTATAGAATTATTTAAAAAATATGAAACAGCTATAAAAGATGAATTTGGTAGTATGACAACAATAGAAAAAGAACAAGATGAAAAAAAACATACAAATAGGAATTTAATGTTAAAATTAACAATATGTAATATGGGTTATATAGACGAATATACTTGTGCATTTAAAGAATATTATTATAAAGGAGCACATAGTATAGAAGAAAGTAAGGAAATAAGAAAATTATATTTTAATAAATTACCCGAACCATTTAGTTCAAAGATAATAAAAAGTTGGGAAAAAGCAAAAATAGTAGATACATTAGGAGCTAGAATAAAATTTTTACAACAATGGTATAGAAACTTATGTGAAAAATATAGAGAACATTAATAAGAAATTTAGCATGTTGCAAAAATAAAATAGCACCCCAATTTGGATGCGAAGAAAGATATTATAAGAAAAGAAAAAGACATAAGAAATATAAGAAATATAAAAAATCAAAATATAAATATAAGAAACCAAGAAAAAGATATTATGTAAAAAATTACAAAAATAAAAGACCATATAGAATGAAAAAATCTATAAAAGAATGTACATGTTATAATTGTGGAAAGTTAGGACATTTAGCTAGAGATTGTAAATTACCTAAAAATCAAAAAAATAAACAAATATCAGAAATAAAAATAGATAATACAAAATATATGCAAATAGATTATATAGATTATGAATTAGAAAGTGAAGATAGTATATATGAAATTTCAGAAAACGAAACAAATACTGAAATAGATAATGAAATAGATGAATCGAATGACTGAAAAAGATATAAAAATAATAACAAAGGAAGAATATTTAAATGACAAAGAAACAGAACAAAAAATAATATTTGACAGTAATATATTTGATGAAATAAAAGGAAAAGAATTAGATTTAAGTGTAGAAAAAATATTTAAAATACCAACAATAAAAAATATTTTTACTAGGAAAAAAGATGAATATTATGTAGTATGTCAAAAAGAACATGTAATAGACTGTAGATATGCTAAAGGTAAAGCTAGTATACCACTAATAACAAAACGAATAATTAATAAAGAAATAAATAATATAAAAAGTAAAGGAGACCCAATAAAATATGTACACCTTGGAGGTACAGAAATATTAATAAAAGCATGTTTTAGAGATGGAATAGATACACCGATAGAATTATATTTAGCAGATGATAGAATTATAAAACCTATAGAAAAAAGCATAATAACTGCCGTAAAAGGAAATTTAATATACCAAAAATTTAAATTTATAATAAGTGCAAATTATTCAGTAGTAGTAACAGATAGAAATATAGATAAATCACTAGTACTATATTGGAAGATATCAGGTATAGAATTTAACCCCAGGAAGTAAAATATTTACAGCAAGATGTAAAAATTTATATGTATTAACAACAGAACATAAAATAACAGGAAAAAATAAGATTAACAAGATACAAATAGATAGCCCATTTGAAAATATTGTAAAAACAATAGATTATAATGATTATAGCTATAGAGACATAGATATAGAAGAAAATTTAGAAATAGTAAATGATAGAATAAGTACAACAAAAAGAATAGTTAATGAAAAACTAGAATCATCAAGTTCATCAAAAGAACAAGTTATGAAACAAATTTAATAAGTAATATAAATCAATATTATATAACAGAAAAAATAAATGAAAAAGAATATTTAATACTATTAAACACAGGATAAGAAGAAAATTATATAGCAAAATATCTAGTAAAGGATGAAGAAAGGAAAATTGATAATTATATATGCCCAGATCTACCAAGAAGTTTAATAAATAGTAAAAATATAGCAGAAAAAAAAATAATACTAGGAGTCAGAAAAATAAAAATTGAATTTGAAGTAAAAGAAGAAATACAAAAAGCAGATATAATATTAGGAATAAAATGGTTAGAACATATTATACGTATTAATGAAGATAATAGTGGAAGAATATTACAGTAGATATTATACGCCTATGATAGATACAGGAGCAGAAGCTAATTTATGTAAGTATAATTGAATACCAGAAAGTAAATGGGATAAATTAAAAATACCAATAGTAGTTAAAGGATTTAATAATGAAGAAAGCTTAATTACTTATAAAGCTAGGAATGTAAAAGCACAAATATGAGATAAGATATTGACAATAGGAGAAATTTATAATTATGAACTAACGTCAAAAGATATACTTTTAGGAATGCTATTTTTAGATAAACTATACCCACATATAATAACTAGAAACAATTGGTGGTTTACAACACCATGTAAACAGAAAGTAAGAGTAAAAAGAGTTAATAATAAAATAACACAGAAAACTGATAGGATAAAAGGAAGTGAAACAATTACACAAAAGTTAGAAAATATAAAAAACACTGAAGATACAATAGAATTAGTAGTATTTTCAATAAATAAAACAGAAATAACTATATTTTCAATAAATAAGATAGAAATAGTTAAGAAAAAATTAGAACAATTTTATAGTGAAGATCCATTAAAAGGATGAGAAAAACACAAAACTACCATAAAAAATGAATTAATAGATAAGAACAGCATAATAACCCAAAAACCATTAACCTATAATTTTGACGAATTAAAAGAATTTAAAATGCATATAGATGAATTATTAGAAAAACAATATATACAAAAAAGTAATAGTAAACATAATAGTCCAGCATTTATAGTAAATAAACATAGTGAGGAAAAAGTGGAATGGTTATTGATTATAGAAATTTAAATGCCAAAACTATAACATATAATTATCCAATACCAAATAAGATATTAAAAATAAGACAAATACAAGGATATAATTATTTTAGCAAATTCGATTGTAAATCAGGATTTTACCATCTAAAGTTAGAAGAGGAATCTAAAGAATTAACCGCATTTACGGTACCACAAGGATTTTATGAGTGGAATGTATTACCCTTTGGATATAAAAATCCACCAGGTAGATATCAACATTTTATGGATAATTATTTTAAACAATTACCTAATTGCATAGTATACATAGATGATATATTATTATATACAAAAACTAAAGAAGAACATATAAAATTATTGGAACAATTTACAGCTATAATAGAAAAATCAGGAATAAGTCTAAGTGAAAAGAAAGCCGAAATTATGAAAAATCAGATAGAATTTTTAGGAATACAAATAGATAAAAGTGGAGTAAAAATGCAACAACATATAGTACAAAAAATAATAAATTCGAAAGAAGAATTAGATACAAAAAAGAAATTACAATCATTTTTAGGATTAGTAAACCAAGTAAGAGAATATATTCCAAAATTAGCAGAAAACCTAAAATCACTACTATTAAAAATTAAAAAAGGATGTAGAATATAATTATAATGAAGAAGATAAAAAACAAGTTCAAAAAATAAAATTATTTTGCAAGGACTTACCAAAATTACAATTTCCAGATGAAAATAGAAAATTTACATATATAGTAGAAGCAGATGCCAGTGAATATAGTTACGGAGGAGTACTTAAATATAAATATGAAGCAGAAAAAATAGTGGGAAATAAATAGAAAAGAATTATGTTCATTATATAAATGTTTGTTAGCATTTGAGCCATATATTGTATATAACAAATTTATTGTGCGAACAGATAATACACAGGTACGTTGGTGGCTAACAAAGAAAATACAAAATTCAGTTACAACAAAAGAGATTCGGAGACTAGTTTTAAATATATTAAATTTCACATTTATAATAGAAGTAATCAGTACTAACAAAAATGTTATTGCAAATTACATATCAAGACAAAGCTACACAGACTGAAATGATGGAAGAAAATACTCTTGAAAAGATACTCAACGCCCTAACTACGCTTTCATTGAAGGGAACTGAGATAGAAAAGCTAAAGCTAAAGACTAGTGAAGATAAACTGAAGTCCATAGCTATGAATCAGCTAACTCAGCAGTGCGCAGAGCTATGTCAATCGGAAGACAATAAAATTTCAGAGCTAGAAGGAGATGTTGGGACACTCCATAAAACCCATAACGTTTATCAATCTACTTCTGCAGGTACAAGCAAAGGAGTTAGAAAAAATGCAAATATGAACCTGAACAAGCTATTTGATAAATCATATACACCAAATACATCAAAAGATCCCATGTTTATACCCCCACAAATTACCACATACCGAGATAGTCTAAACCAAGACAAAAAGACTTACAACTACACAGCCCGTACATACATAGAAAATATCTACAATGTACAAACCTTTTTAAATAGCAACCCCAAAGCTACAAATATCCAAGAACCAGATACAAACTATATAACTCAAAGATTGACCGGATATAATAAATTAATTGCTTTACCTAAAACCAAACCAAGTTGAGTTAGGACTTGCGATGAATATGGACTACTTAGTACTGTATATACCACGGACGGAAATGAGATATCCACCATACCAGAAATATATGAAGCATTTATCACTTTTAAAAGAATAACCAAAGGTACCTTGTTTTTTATAAAAATTTATACGGCACCAGCAGAGATATTATTTGATGAAGTAAAAAAACCTATACAAGTTGTAAAGATAGGGATGACACAAGATATGATTATACCACAAGATATTATTCCACAACCAGAAATACCTAGAATTGAGATACCAAAATTTTATGCAAACAAAAGGATTATCGGACTATCTACAATTTTGCAAGAGCTAGCAAATACATACTACAACCAAAATCCCATATCGAGCTCCTATTCAAGAAATCATGTACTAATATATTCAAATTCAAAAGAGTTACGGGAAATAGATATGGAAACTATTAGGCAATGGATTCTCACGTTGCTTAAACCCGAAACGGAACCTATCGCCAGAGCTATCAGAGAAAAATTTATTTCGAAAGAATTATTAACTAGATATTGCAAGACTATTGGACATAAATATCCAGATCACAAATGTTCAAAATGTAATAAAGGAGATAATGATGTCCCAGCAGTTCAGCTAGAATAAAAGAAGATAAGGACGCCAGCTGGAAAGATAAGACCAGAGCAATAATGGAGATACAACAGATATGACAAAATAAACGGAAGACTTATTGTAAATTTGTATAAGTTGTTTACGTAAAGATAAGTTAGCATTTAAAAAGTAGTTGGTAGCATTTAATGTACATTCAATAAAGTTTGAATTTTATCTTTATAGGCTTAGGGTAGTCTATATAGGATAAAAGACTTTTTAAGTCTTTTTTGTTGATTTTTGTTTGTATTTATTTGACAGATGTAAAAAATTGTAAGGATCGGTTTATTCTATAAATAAGAGAAGAAGAAGGCATTGCAAAGGGCAAGCCTTCTCGCATTAAGCCAAAATTCTCTCCATTCCAAAATATTTTGCCTAGTTAATTAAATATATACATTTCAATGGAAAAAGCTATGGAGCAACAAACCTCAGAAATATCAAAGCTACCGGAACAGGTATATCTATTTATGATTATGAATAGCTAAATTCATAATTCCCGACAATCATGATAAGATAAAATAAATTCATATTAGTTACTTTATAGTAGAATTATTCGAAGAATAATATGTTAAGAAGTTTATTAGCAAAGTGGAAACGGAGAAAAATCGCTAAGAACTATGCTATCCTAAAGGTGAAACCAATGAGGCAAGAAGCCGTGGAGGGGAGTAACCAGAGTCGAGGCGTTGTTTAAGGGAAAAAGTATCCGAATTACCATGCTAATAGTGACCGAAGAACATGTTACATAAGAATAATGTAGTATATAATAATCTGAGATGACTATATTTTATTATGTACATGGCTGAAGGGAATATTTTGAAAAAAACAATTTTATGATAATGAATGATAATATATCTGATGTCATGGTAGATAAATTTAAGATACTTATTTTGTATGCACTTAGAGATATAAATGTTGCAGATATAAGAAAAATTATATTAGTAAAAGTATTTGGAGAATATTACATGACTAGATTAAATTATATACCATGTATACCTAACTACTCTTATAAATACTTATTATGTTAAAATTACGTAGAATTTTTAAAGATATGAGAAATATACAGTTACTAGAAAAACAGATAAAAATAAATATAGACAAATACATGGAAAATAAAAAATATATAAAATCTCTTAATAAAAATATGCAAGAACTACTAAGGCTAAAAGAAATAACTATAAAATATCAATTTTAGAAAATAGATCGTTTAGACTACCTTAAAGTTTTAATCTTATATATACTCAAAGACATAGAAATTATAGATATTAAGAAAATAATATTAGAAGAGGTAATAAACTACGAAATTGAAATAATAAATGCATTAGAACAGATATACGAAGACATTTACCCAGAAAATATTATTCTGATCAAGACTGTGGATGTTAGAATATATTAGAAAAACTAGAGAAAACCAAGATAATCTAAATAATGAAAATAATTATAAAAACCGAATTAGAAAAATAATGGAAGATCTAAAATAAAAGCTAATATGGATAGAAAAAACCTTAGAAAATCTAGAAAAAAGTACATGTGAAAGCTTATATACTTTAAAAAACTCACTACGAGAACAACAACACAAGATAATAAATGACATAGAAAATCTAGAATTAGATATATACTACAGTACAGATAGAATAAATTATTATACAGAAATTTGTAACTCTACAGTTACTACAGGATAAAATAATAAACCAAATAAATTAATGGATCCATCTTACAAAAAGAATAATTTATTGAAACAAAATCTAAAAAATATCCACGCACAAAAAAGAATAGATTCATTACCTATAATAAATCTATTTATTAACCTAGTTATCTGCACCCTCCTACATGGCTTCCACCGTGCGACGTATGACACACTTCCTCATCCTAAACTTTACCCAACACTTCCAAACTCATCCTCACTCGATCCCTACCCAATCCAATCGTATTGTAGGCTCATTTCTTGCTAAAAAAGGATCCAAACTGACGGGGAATTATAGATTTGCATTTGGCTCTACAAGAAAAGGAGAAAAATTCAGAAAAAATTATAGATGAGGAGTTTGATAGGCTTGATAAAAAGGCAAGATTCAGTATTATACTAAATCTCTCTGCCGATGTACTAACGAAATAGCTTCAAAAACCATTGTTAAAGGCATGTGGGAAAAGTTGAAAGGCTAGTATATGAAAAGGACAATAGAGAATAAACTCTACTTGAAGCAAGCAACATTTTGTATGCATTAAAATACTTTCATACTCACATGTTTTGATGTCTTTGGGTCCATTTTTATGGATTTAAGTAATATAGATGTTATGAATGGGGAAGAAGATCAAGTTATTTTGCTAGTATGTTCCCTACCCCCAATCCTTTAAGCATTTTAGAAATACTATACTTAATGAAAATGAAACTCTCTCTTATAGAAAAATCAAATCAATGCTGAAATCTAAATATTAGATAGATACAGATGTCATAGGGGAAGATAGTAAAAATCGGGCGTCCGACTTATTTGTTAGGAGTATAACTAATTCTAAGCCCAGATATAGAAATTCAATATATTATTATTGTTATAAAAAAGGCCACATTAGGTTTGATTGTTCTAAGTTAAGAAATAATGAAAAAGAATAGAAAAATAAGCATGAGGATTCTGACAATGCTGAAGCAAGCGTTGTATTGATGAGATTGAAGAGCAGTATTTTTAGTAACTGAAAATATTTTTTGTCCTAACAATATGCGGATTTTAGATTCAGCTTGTTAGTTTCATACATGTCCTAACAAGAATTTGTTTTCTACATATTGTTTTGTTAAGGTGGAGTTATCTTAGTGGGCAACAATGATTGTTGCAAAATTTTTGGAAAAGGTACAGTAGTCTAAATGAAAATGCATGATTGTATGGTGGGAACTCTCACCATGTTAGATATATTCCTTAGTTGAAGAAATGTCTCATCTCTTTTGGACACTCTAGAATATTTTGGGTGCAAATACTCAGTTGAAGGTGAGGTTCTTGAAGTCTCGCAAGGTGCTCCTATGGTTATTGTAACATCTCACACTAAGTAACTTGCCAGGTATCTCCGAGGGAAATTTCATCCTTTCATTTTTACCATAACCTCGAGTGACTTGAACCTTTTCTATAATTAGTATCCAAACATTTGTTTTTTCCTCAGCCAGATGTTATTTATACAGATAGGAGTCTCTTAGTTTCCATCAGTTACAAATCTCTCTTCCTTCCTCACTTTCACAAATTAAAAGCTATCTTTCCTCTATCAGTTTCACATACGTGAAAAAAGGAAGAAAAAAAGTCCTTCTGTTTCTCAGTTTCACAGGTTAAAAACTCCATGTTCTCCTTTAGTTTTTACAAAACTAAATATCTTCTTCCATTTCTAAAATGCTGCTCTCAGCAGTCTCGAGAGAATTGATTCAAGAAAGCAAGTCTTAATCCTTTCTTCCGGTCTCAAGTTCTTTCAACATTTAGAGGTATGTAGAACCATTTCTTGCTCATATTTCTGGATGTTTTATTGTTCTCCAATTCAAATTACTTTCAAACAATTTAAGTTTAAAAGAATTTTTACAATATTATCTATGAGATTCAATGGTTTAAGTGACCTGTGGGGATATGTACAGATAACTCTCCATTTCATGTTCTTTTCGGAATTTCGTGAATTCTAATGTCTCTTGTGATTGGCTTTGAGAATCATAAATCTTTTTGTTAATAACTGTGAAAGATTTCAATTGCAATGTATAGTGATTATACCTAGAGAGAAGTCCATTCTTTAAAAGAAGTGAGACCTCAACAAAGAGAACTAATTACATAATCTGTTGATCAAAGACGACATCTCTCAGTCCTTTTTGAACTTCTAAGTATATCTACTCTTTCTTTGAATTCATTTTGTATTTGTTTCGAGATTGTATCTCCGTCTATAACGTGGTTTCAGTTACACTATCCAATTTATAGTAGTTGTATTTGATACACATATGCCCCCAGCCTTGTAGTTGAAATATGCTTCCTTACTTTTCCCAGAGCATAATTACGAAACAAAAACCTTCACAGACTACTTGTTCTGTCGCTGCGACGTTCGGTCAACAAAACTCATACTGTTACATTGCTTATTCAAATCTATCCTGCTCTATTGTTAAATAAATACATTACACAGTAAGTAAAAGCAACATCCTATTCAAGGTACTCCATCTAAGTTGTGCAAGAAAGCCTACTATTTAGCCCTATCTCTTTCTCTATAAACAGTAACTTCAATTTCTCGGCCGACTTTGTAACAATGGAAATGACCAGCCTTAATATTGATTGCACCTCTGCCGGATTTATTCTTAGCCCAGAAGCATGTCAATAAGAGTTTGTCTTGCCAGTTTTCCACATTTACATATACCCCAACCTGGTGAATATTCTTCTCCACATATCCTTTGTAACACAACAGAGAAAAAAAGAAAGAAAGAAATAATTAATGATCAAGAGATTCAATACCTAAGACACAAAATATACAATCAAGTGGTACATTTATCCAAAATCCCTGAAGTCTCTCCATTTTAGCTAGTCTCTTCCATGTTGGCAACCAAACAATCAAGTGGTACATTTTTTTGTAATCTTTAACATAAAACTCTGGGAGTTCTTCTTAATTTCAAATATACAAAGATTAATTAATTTTGATAATACATCTTAAATGGAAACTCTAACTTTTAGTTATGAACTCCGAACCTCAACTACAACACTTCAATTTGTTCATTAGTTTTGTTAAGTGTGGTGGAAGCTGTGACATGATGTATTGTTATTATGTAACATCACATTACTATTCATGTCACACCAAAAAATGCTTAATAACTATAATCATTCATGAGGTATGTTCCCAAAGAGGTTGATTTTCCAAGCATGAGTCCTAAAGGACAAATTCATGATCATTGTCCTAGAATGGCAAACATATGAACATGAGACTAAATTGGCTAAACTATGAACATAAGCCTAACAAGGCAAACATTTTGATCAAGAACTAATCAGATAAATAAGATAATGTCATGAGCATAAGGGAGTTAGTTAGATGACAGTAAAGGCATATGTTGAAATAACAAATGCTCGAAACTATGTTTGCCAACATAGGATAGAGATATTCTGCAAGTCGAATGACTCTTTTTTTAATGTGTTCGGAAAAGAGGCTAACCATGTATACTTGCTAGAAAATTATATCATGTCACATCCTATGTCTGGCAAGGTGTAGGATGGCTTAGCTGATCGGGCCAAGATCAGACTCCAGGCGCTCACATGGTGGTTTATGATGGTTCACTACTTTCTCCCACAAATAATCAAAAGAATTAAATCTATGTTACATGATCTGAATTATAAATTTACTTTATACTCCTATTCCTTTCCAGTTGTCTTCACTTACATTTGAATTTTATTGTCATTTCTAATCTCTTGATCTACTACCCTCGTAAAATGGTTTTGCATACCAATACATTCCACATATTGATTGTCTTTAGTGCTACATCATTTCATAATATAGGTTCTGGATCTAAAGTCTGCTGTCAGGCACCTCTTTAGGATCTCTATCTTCTGCCATTGGTGAGCCTCTTTCCTACCAAGAGGCTGGACGAGATATGATGACTTTCTTGTATTTTCCTTCCTTTCAGTATTGGTACTAATTTGTGGCTTCACAGACTGGTGTAGTTTGCAAACAAAATTTTTAATTTCTAGTCTTTATCATAACTATTAGTAATGTATAATATTAAGTGGTTTTAATAAACATTGATGAAAATATTTTTCATTTAAGAAAGATTATTGTAATCTCACATTGTTTCAGTTATATTCTTTCATGTTAGTTGTATTGTAATGTGTTATGATACAATGTTAGCTCGTGCTAGAAATAGTATTGGGTACGTGTCATGGGCCTTGGCTTGGAACATGAAAAACATGGTATCAGTGTCACAATCCGATTTCTTAAATAATGATGGCACCTACTTTAATCCACCAGTTGGCAAGCCAAGCCATAGTCCGGAATGATAGGTAACGGGCTAACAGGCAGAGACCAAATAAAAGATCACAAATAATGATAACAACATCAATAATAAGTAAAAACTAAGAAGGGAGCATATATATTATATCAAAACAAGATTTGAAAAAGGACCAACTATACAAATGAATCCCTCCCAAGGCCTGATAAGGTCAGTACTAGAGCCGCTACTAACATGTACCCAGAGTACTAGACAAAAATCTAAAACGTACACAATATACACAAGCAGTCTCGAGTGCATAAGACTAACTTGAGTAGATATAGAAGGATCAGCCTTGGACAACAACAAACTCACCCTACTCTGAATCAGTACTGGAAGGTAGGAATCACGTCAACGTCGACTGCTAGTACTCAGATTTGTATCAGGAAAAAGATGTGGAAGTGTAGTATGAGTACCAAAGCAACGGGTAATGAATAGGAATCATCGGTCGACTGAACTCAATACAGAAAAGGTATAACTACAATGCAAGAATGTAATTCAAGTCAATAGTAAAGGGACAGAAAGGGTAAATAATTGCCAAGCTACGCCAATGAGATTAAGGAATAAATATAGGTGATATAGAAAATAAATAATTAAGTAAAGACAGACAAGTAAAACATAACCTAGATGGGCACCCATAAGCCTGCTAGGCTCACTAAAATAACCATGAATAATCTATAATTACACTGATCCCAATAAATCATGATAGTCATCCAGATGTGTACCAGACTTAAACCAGCACCAATGGGTAGTAACAAGAAGCCAGACATCGGACTAAAATTGGTAGCAATGGATAATAACAAGAGGACACGTGCCGGACTCGAACCTGAACTCAGAGGAATCACAACCATAATCAGATGTCGGACTCAAACCAAAACTCAGAGGAACCACAATCCTAATCAGATGCCAGACTCGAACCGATACTCGTAGTAACATTAATAATCAAATACCAGACTCGAACTATAACTCCTAGTAACCATACGCAACGGTAATATTAAAATTCGTACCATATCATAACAATGTCAACATCTAAATAATCATCGGCCAATCTTATTCAAAAAGGGATAAATTCAAAATTTTGCAATTTAGCTTCACTTCCTAAATTAATAGATGCTAAATTATATTAAAAAATAATACTCCAATATTTACTAGAATGGGGTCCTAATCCGGATAAATAAGACAGGTTATATATATCAAATAATACACGACTATAAGCACTTATCCAAAGCTAGCATAATAATTCACAATTTTTGTAGATAAACTCAAATCTAAAAGTAGGGTAAACCAACCCTACTTGGACACCAAAGATAAAAGGCCTTTCCACAAAGCCTCAAAATAACGCTACAAGAACCCGATCTTTGAATAATCAATATTAATTTAATGGTCAAAAGGTGCAAAAAATATTATCGCCCAAAATATTTGCTAAAAAGTTTATATAAACGTGTTGTATATGCATAAGAGTACCATGGTTTGCTTTTGTTAAAAAGAATATTTATTGTATATCACCACTACCAAGTATGCTTGTATCAATATATATGAGTGAATATATATAAAAAAAAAGTAAAGACCTTTCCAAATGGTCAAAATATGGGTCAAGTGTATGGCTGCCAGTTAACACCATGTTGTTGTCCACATCTCTTCCCCACGTGTGGTGATATTGCCACAACTAATATTTTTTTCTACACTGAATACATATTCAGGTACTATATAAATTCGCGGTAAAATTATTATAATATTTTTAATATAGCATAATTAATATAAAATTATTTCTAACAAAACCGTTATTATATAATAATAATATTTTAACATTTCTAAAAATACTATCTCCGCCTAAAATATTAATAAGTCATAAAAGTCCATTATAAGATGATATAAATCTATCATCACTTAAAGAATTTTACAAATATCAAAAATATTCTAGAAGGGTTCTAAATTATATTTCTACCAAATGCCAAATTAAATTTAATAATCCACGATATATTTAGATATTACTAAAATTATTAGAAAATACTGGAAAATGACCGTAAGGGTCTTTACAACATCCACTACTAAAAGGACTTTCGTCCGTAAAAGTAAAAGATAAGGTCATACCTGAAGGATCAAACATGTAGGGATACTGGGCGTGCAAATCACACTCGATCTCCCAAGTAGCCTCCTCAACTGGATGGTGACGCTTCTGAATCTTAACTACCAAAATATGACTGGAGCGCAACCGCTTGACATCCCTTGCCAAAATAGATGTTGGCTCCTCTACAAATGCCAATCCCTTGTCCTACTAATTTGAGTCCCACTGAAGTACGTGTGACTCATCTAGAATATGCTGCAGCAACATAGATACATGAAACACCAGGTGAATAGCTGAGAAGGCGGTGACAATGCCAATACATAAGCTACCTCCCCAACTCTCAATTGGATCTCAAAAGGTCAAATATATCTAGGGATAAGCTTGCCTCTCCTTCCGAACCTCATCACACCCTTTATGGCCGATACTCACAGAAAGAACCTATCACTAGCTTTGAAACTCTATGGATGACATTTACGATCAGCATAACTCCTCTATCGGCTCTAAGCTGCTCGTAGACTGTCCTGAATCAATCAAACTCGGTCCAACGAATCACAAATCAAATATGTACAACATGGACTAGCCTCAGAAGTCTCAAACCAAAAAATAGGAGATCGACATGGAGTACCATACAATGCCTCAGATGAGGCCATCTGAATACTCGAGTGAAAGCTGTCATTATATGCAAACTCTGCCAAAGGACGAAATTAGTCCCACTGACCTCCAAAATCTAACACACAAGCGCGTAGCATATCCTCTAAAACCTGGATAGTCCGCTTTGACTGCCCATCTGTCTGGGGATAAAAGCTTGAATTAAGGTCAACCTATATCCCCAACTCCTTCAAAAATGCTCTCCAAAAGCTAAAAGAGAAGAGAGAGCCTCGGTTAGAAATAATAGACACAGGACCCCATGTAGCTGAACCACCTCCTGAATGTAAACATGATCTAACATCTCGGCATTGTAGGAAACTCAAACGGGTATAAAATATGCAGACTTGGTCAATCGATCCACGATGATGCAAATTCTATCAAAACCATGCAAAGTCTGAGGTAATCGACCTTCGAAATCCATAGTAATTCGCTTCCATTTCCACTCGAGAATGGGTATCTACTAAAGTAATCAACCAGGTCTTTGATGCTCGGCTTTTACCTACTGACAAAAAAGATATCGAGCCACAAATATTTTTATATCTCTCAGCATACCACTATACCAGTAATGTTACCTCAAATACCCATACATCTTAGCTATCCCAGGATGAATAGAGTATCTGGAGCTATGATCCTCACAAAGAATTAACGTGATCAAATATCCAACCTTGGAAACACAAATACAATCGTCAAACCTCAATACCCCCTCAGAATCAAGGGTAGACCACTGAGACTCACCTCTAAACACCTGATCCCAAATGATATGAAGCCTACTATCCTCAAACTTATGACTCTAAATCTACTCCAACAAGGTAGATCTATCCATCATACTAGCAATTATTCTTTGAGGGTCAGAAATATTCACACGAATAGTCATGTCAGCTAAGAACTAAATGTCAAAAGCCAACGGCTGCTGAGAAGTTAAAATAAAAGCTAAGCTACCCATATACACTGACTTCTAACTCAAGGCGCCCGTTATGACATTTGTCTTGCCCAGATTATAGAGAATGGAGATATCATAGTACTTTAACAACTCAAGCCACCTGCACTACCTCAAATTAAGCTCCTTCTAGGTCAGAATATACTGAAGATAGTTGTGATCAATAAATATCTCGCACCAAAACCCATACAAATAATGTCTCCAAATCCTAAGCGCAAATACTACCATTTCCAATTCTAAGTCATGATTGGGGTAGTTGCACTCATCATCTTCTACTGTCTTCATGTATATGCAATAATACAACTATGCTACATCAGAACATAACCCAAACCAACACTAGATGCATCAAAACAGATAGTAAAACCCTCGACCTCAACAGGAAGAGTCAGAATAGGAGCTGGAGTGAGCAAATCCTTGATCTTTATAAAGATTGCCTCACAACTCACAGACCACTAAAATGGAACCTCCTTCTAAGTATATCTACTCATAGGGGCTATAATAGAAAAAAATCCCTTAATGAACCACCTGTAGTAACCCGCCAACCCAATAAAGTTGCGGACCTCAGAAGGTAACGTAGGCCTTGCCCAACTACGAATAGCATCAATCTTTGCTGGGTCCACCATAATACCTTCATTGGACACTACGTGCCCAAGAATGCTACAGACTCAAAACAAAACTCACACTTTGAGAACTTGGCATAAAGACTATGGTCTCTCAAGTGCAAAGTACAATCCTCAAATGCTGCTCGTTCTCCTCCTAGATCCTCAAATACACAAGAATGTCACCAATAAATACTATCATGAAGGAGTCCAAATATGGCCTGAACACATGATTCATCAGATCCATAAATGTTGATGGATCATTGGTCAACCTAAAACACATCACTAGAAACTCATAATGACCATAACGAGTCCAAAAGGCTATCTTACGAATGTCTACAGCCCTAAGTCCTAACTGATGGAAACCAAACCTCAAATCATTGATACGAGGCATAGGATACTTATTCTTCACAGTCACCTTATTCATCTGCCTGTAGTCGATACAAATATACAAGGAGCCATCCTTTTTCTTTACAAACAAAATAGGTTCACCCAAAGGAGATACACTCGATCTGCTAAAGCCATTACCCAAAAGATCTTGAAGCTGACTATACATCTCCTTTAACTCAATGGGAGATATATGATATGGAGCTATAAAAATAAGTCGGGTTCCTAGATCGAGGTCAATATTAAATTCTACATCATACTCAAGAGAAAGGCCAGGTTGGTTGATCGAAAATACATCAAAAAAGATGTGAACAATAGGGATGGAGTCAAGTAGGGGACTCTCGACACTAAGATCCCAAACATATGCAAGAAATGACTTACAACCCCTCGTATCAGTCTCCTAGCCTGGATGTATGAAATAATCCCCGTCGATGCACTACTAAGAGAACCCTACCACACAACTAGTGGTATGCTAGGAAAAGCTAAAGTAACAATCTTAGCAAAATAATCCAAGATCTCATGGTAAGGAGACAACCAATCCATCCTTAGAATTATATCAAAATAAATCATATCTAGGATAATGAGGTCAATATGAGTATCAAATTCCCAAATAGTCACCAAACAAGATCTATATACCTGATCCACTACTAAAGAATCACCCATTGGGGTAGCCAAAAATAATGGCACAAATAAATATTCCAAACATAAAGCCAATCGTGATGTTAAATAAGCAGAAACATATGAAAATATTGAACTGGGATCTAACAAAGTAGAAGCTGGCTGGAGGGATATGAAGTTCATACCTGTGATCATGACATCTGAAGCCTCAACCTCTAGTTTACCTGGTACACCATACAAATAACCCTATCTACAACTAGACTAGGGGATTACCTGACTTCCTCCTCTACCTCCCTATGGACCACCTCTAGAACCCTGGGAATTACCTCTACAATTGTGTACACCACACCTACCTAACAACAACACTGATCTGATTGGCTGCATAGCCAGAACTGAAGGCTTAATCATCATATACTGAGGACACTCACAAGCAAAGTGACTAACAAACCCATAATCATAAGATGCCTTGGACACCCTTGTAACACCCCGTGTTTTGGGCTAGAATAAAAATCATCATTTCTATGTGTAGATGATCCAAAAGCCATAAATACTATACAAATTTTCAATGTTAATCAAGTATGTAGTTTGTTAACCTATTTGATCGTGAATTGAGATCATAAAGGTCCCCTAACTCAAGGTAAACTTTCCTATCATTTGAGTTTTAGTGAGCATCAAAACTTGAGCAAACTTCAATTGACCATATCTCCTTGTATATAATGAAATTGGTGGCTTACTATATATCAAATTAAATATATTCAAATTATCTTTTGATCGATAACAAATTTGACTAAAACAGACACTCGGTGAAGAAGTTAGAGTATTTTTAGTGTCAGTATTCCTAATTAACTGGCCAACGCATCGCGATGAGCCTTAAATCGATAATTGTTAATTCCAGTAGCTCATCGTAATTTTCAGTGTGTCACGGTGAATCCTTATACGGCATTACAGTACCATATTTTAAATTCCAAGGTCAAACTAGACATTTACCATGGCCCCAAACCCATCCAAACACGGAATTTAGTCCTAAATACACCTCAATACATACACATTCACCAAAATTCATCAAGAATGTTCTCCAGGATTTCAAACAATAAACCAAAATAATTTAAGATTCAACCGTGAGTTTTTAAAGATAATTAGAGATTTAGAATCCACAATCCGTAAGCTTCAAAAATCATTCTTTCTTCTTGAAAGTAGAGGTACGTGGGGTTTATACTAAAAACTACATTGGCTTGAAATTGTTAAAGCATGATTTAAAGGTTTTGATGTATGTATTTTATGGAGATTTTTGAAAACTATATTATTGGTTATGCATTTCAGAAGTTTCAATGCTATTATTGCTTTGGCCTTATGGTATTTTCCCCTAAATTGATTTACATATATATGTATATGTATAAAATTGAGATTTAAGATTGTTCAGAGCATAAATTATGAACTCCCTCTCTTATATTGAATTAAATATTATGGTTTTGTGATTTGAAAGATATTTTTGCAATATTATATCATTTGAGCATGATTTGAAAGAGTTGAGAGGGTGTTTATTGATATAAATGTGTTCTTGTATTTAGGAGAAAGAGTTGTATATGAGTTAAGAACTTTGACATGACCACCTTGTATTGTATTATTGAAATGCTTAACAAAGATGAGTTCCTTGCATGTGTTTACATGAGGTATGAGAAGGAGTTTGTTTGAATTGAATTATAAAAATGGTGGTCCCAAAACTTGTGTTTTGATAACAGAGATGTACGATAGACTAATAATGTCTCAAATATGTGACTTGCAAGTCAATGGTATGATGATACCATATGTATTTATGCCATAACAGACCATGTCTTTAGAGTATGTTTTTCGAGTAGGTTTTTAGAGTATGTTTTCAGAGATAACATATTTTGATAGAGTTATAAAAAGCGGCTGAAAGAGGGTTAAGTGGGTATCCCAAGAAGGCGCGAGTTTAAGCAACTCTTAGCCTGAAATCATATTTGCCAATATAGGTAGATTACTATTGTACACTAGTGACGGCCGTGTGACATAGTAGATTTAGAGACTTCAGCCCTTTTGGCATACTTGGGTTGGGAGCATTGCTACGGAGTTAACGGCAGATTCCATATAGCCCATTGAATTTTTCACAGTTATAGGGTATACCACCTAGCTCAAAAGTACCACAGATTTCTCAGAGTTGTGACAATTTTTACAGAGTCTTTAAAATGCCTATGTGAATTCTTACTATATGATATATTCATGAACTATTTTAAATTTCTCTCATATATTTTGATTAATAAATAATTATTTTGGATATGCTTTATGTAACAGTACATCTGTATTGACCCCCTCTCCTCCTACCTCTCAGGTTCTGAGGCTTAGTCTAGGGGTCTAGATAAGTAGTTGATAATTCAGACAGTTGATCAGATTATCTAGTTTTGAGCCTTCTCTATTTCATAAGACCCGACTTTTCAGTTTTTGTCACTTATTTCAGTTTTGGTCTACTGGGGTCCTTGTCCTAGTTTTAGACAATTATCAAATTTTCATGCCGTAGAGATTTCATAGACTGAGTCAAATGTTATTTAGACATAGTTGCTTTACAGTTTCCCTACTTATGTTGAATTCAGAATTGACCATCGTTCCATAGCAGATTATGTTTTCGAGTTTTCTTTTATTCTATGAATGTTGTGCACTATTAACAGATAGAGAATTGTGTTCTGGGCCTTCATGGTTCGGGATGTCTATCACGGTTAGGCCCTAGTTTAGGTCATGACAAACTTGATATCAGAGCATGGTTTATGGTCCCAGGGTGTTTACAAAATTGCATCGGGTAGAGTCTTGTTTATGGGTATGTATCATGCCACTCTTATAAGAAAGAGGCTACTAGGCATTTAGGATTATTTCCCTTTCTTCATGTTCTAGTTCATGCTATTGAGCCAGAATGTTCCTCTTCCATACTCTAATTTATTCTATGGTATCCCCATACGAAAGCAAAGTTATCCCAATTCTTTCCTTACTTTGATGTGTTCAGATATGTCTCCTTGTTGATGTGATTTAGATACAGAAATCTTGAATCTAAATAGTATAGCCCTTTTGATTAAGCCATATAAGATTTTGAGATTGTGCAAGGACTGGAGAAGATTTTGTTAGTGCTTTAGAGTGTATTAATTTTTGTGTGAACTTTGATTCTGATGAAATTGTGCTTTTGAGCCTGCGGTATTAAGTGTATTCAGTCCCTTTCAAAAATTTTATGTTGCAAATGTCATGCTTATGAGGTAATGAGGTATAGCAGAATGTTGGAACTGTATTTCCACCGAAGTAGTAGTATAAGTTAAAATGTTGGTGTCATGACCTATTCGTAGTGAGATCTGGCCAAGAAGTTTGTAATACAAAATCACAAGGTTATAAATCATAGTGAGGATGGCTTTTGTATAGATAAATGTGTTTAGTTGAATAACTGATGTTTAAGGATGAGTTACCCCTTTATAGTTATAGACTAATGTGGTAGCTAGTAATATGTGTAGATTGTATGGTAGTCTGTGGGGGGGAGTGTTTGACTCAGATTTTTTGCTCATACAGAGTAAGATATGTATTCTTAGATCATTGATTATTGTGAGTCAGTTTCTATCTCTTGTAACCTTGTTATCATTGTGTTGTTGAAAAATCAAAGTCTAGTAGAGCCGTTGAGATCTATTTCGACTCACTAGAAACTTTTTGTCCATCTTTTTTATTTTTGTGTTGGTTGGAACTGAGGGTTTAGGGGCATAATGGCAAGAAATGTGGAAAGGATGATTTATTGAGTGTATGTATAGACAAACCTTTTTGCATGAGATTGAGTTGGTATTAAAGTGATACATCTTTGTGTGTTAGTTTAGTAGAAGGTAGAGAAGGAGTTATTAGTTAAGGTTAATTGTTGTCTATTTGAAGTATGAAAATGGCTACGTGAGCCAATAAGCAATAATTATAGACACATGGTTGTTTGTGGAATTTGAAAGTAGTCTAAATGAACGCTTGGGAAAGTAAGTGTGATATGAGAAAGCCATATAAGTAAATAAGATTTTATGGGATTATGATATAGGATAAAGGTTGACCATGTCTATTACGTGACTTTACCCCCCCCCCCCCCCCCCTCTTACCTTCTTTATGTAGGTAGTTGTAAACTAGTACTACTTGTTAGAAGGTAAGTAGTAATTTTTTGAGGTATTTGGGTATAATGTCCAAATTTGATGGACTAGTATGTCATGTTGCCTTCCTTATTTGTGGTAGATGATTGATGCTAGACTATTGTTTTGAATTGAATGTACGATGTGGATGTAAGAATAGTGGCTTAAGATTAATGATGAATATTTTGTTAGAATTGTGTGTCAGGTTTAGCTATAAATCATGCTTAGCACTAAACATTAAGTTTGAGCAATTGATGACCATTAAGGTAGTTATGATTATTGCTTGGGTAATGATACCAGTTTTATGGAAGTAATCTAATAGATTTGAATAGTGTACGTAATAGATTAAGTTTATTTAATTCATAACAAAGTATAATGTTGTATGTATGATGTAGAAGCATGCCTAAGATGATATTGAGTTGCGGCATTTTCTAAGACTATTACATATTTCATGTGGCTAGTACACATAGCAGTACAGTTGAGTTTCTAGGTGGAGAAAGACTAGTGGTATGATTCATCAAAGGCTTGGTGATATCCATGTTGAGTGTTATAATCTAAGTTTGAATTTTCAATGTTGAACCGAGAGAAATAAAAGTTGAAGTGCTATAGGGTATGCACTCTGACTATGGGAATACTCATGAGGATTCATTGTTAGTAGTGTTCAAGTATTATGTGATCGACTATTGAGGTCTATAGAAATATAGAGTCTGCCTCAAAAGGTAGGGTTAGCAGTGGGTTTAACCCTTTCAGGTGTAACCATTCGGCTTAAGTTCTATTAATTGCAGGTATTATCGTATTCCAGACCTCATAGTATAGTGAGTGTAGTTCAGTTTATAGCATAGTAAGGGATCTCTCAAACATAAGATGAAGTCTTAAAGATAAGGGGGAGATCATAAAACAAGTAACAAGACAAGCTCTCAGATTCTAGTAGTGATTTTTGTGTGATATAGAACATCAGGAAGTGAGAGTGAGGCTTAATCCATTCTTACCTTAGTATTTTTCAGTTATCCCAATACTTACTCATTCCTTACGTTCCAGTTCCACAATCATAGTTCCTGTTCACGTATATGAGAGAAAATCACGTTCTCTTCCAGTTCTAAAATAAAGAGTTCCAGTTCATTCAGTATTCGGAATCACATTACATATGTTATGAACTTCAAATTGAGGTCATGCAGCTCATGACTTATGTACTCATGCTTTATGGCATTCTTAGTTCCCAAAATTCATGCTATACTCTTTGTGATTGACGAGATTCAACTTATAGTCATGTATGCCCCAGTTCAAATCACTTTGATGAATCCCTAATGTTTATTTGCTATTCCTTCAGCCTCAATTAAGTGTCAAGTCTCGTATAATATTGTCCCATACTTCAAGGTCTTATGTTCTAACCTTTTAGTGACTTCTCCTTATGTGATGATAGTGGTGATGATTAAATGCTTCTTGTTAATGGAATATCATAGTATTCTTATTTTAGAAGGCCATATGTGTGAAGTATGATCTGGGGCTAAGTCTTTGATATATGTGATGGTTAGAGTAGATTTATGTGAGTATGTCTTGGGGTAGCGCAGGGGAGTTATATTGATAGTGGATTAAAGAACGCATGAAGTATGACCTTATGGGTCTTTGCCTTAGAGTTCATATGTGGTTATTAATGTAGGCTTGAATGATGAGATTTAAGTGAAGGAATGCTATATGCACTAATGAACCCATATTGATAGTTCAGAGTTGGTCATTGAGGTGGTAAAGCATGTTATGCTTAGAGTGTGATCTTTAAAAATATATAGAAGGTTGAATCATATGGTTTAGACTAGTATCATGGTATGGCTTGTTTTTTTTTATGATTTAGCATTATGCTTGATCATGGTGAAAGGATTTAAGCTACTTTAGACATTAGTAGAAAGGTTTAGCAATGCCCATATGAGAATTATAAGTTGAATCAATGGAGCATGGTACTTGAGGGGATATTATAGTTCAGGGACATTCGAGAAATGTGCGGAGTTTGAAAGTAAGAAGTTGCATTGCCTAAGGCCTGGTAATTCTGCCCTACTTTATAAGTTATATATCTATATTCCATGCTATAGAGTAGTGTCATTATTGTGATTCCTTAGTTGGATGTCTTGTGTAACTAGTGTCCAAGATTCTTTGCTCCCTAATGCTACTATGACTTCTTTAGAAAGAGTGTTGAATGAGATACTCCAGTTAAGTATGAGGGTCCAACATAATTCAGTCTGTATAGCTAGTAATTCATTTTAATAGTCAGATAGATAAGTTACTATGGTTTACCATGTTTTCACCCAGTCCTACTATCCGAAGTGTCAAGCGTATGACCATACCAAGAGATAATCCATTCCATCCATCTAAATTGCAGATTTAGTTCAGTCAAAGCAGCATGTTTCAGATTCAACTACTTAGTCATCACTCGGTTCATAAGAGTGCAGAGCATAATTTCAAATATTTCCAAGTAATTTAGCTCAGGCAGTACAGTAACCTGGTGCGATCTAAAACGTGTTGCCTCATTATTTGTACTAGTATAAGTGATCAATTCTCAATTCAATATGTATGATTTCATCATGAACACTTTAAAGGAATTTTAAACTCTTAGCATAAATAAGCTCCTTCAAGTAAGTGAAGTCAAGTCAACTCAGAATTCAGTTTCATGATAGAAGTTTAAATGTTTCAAATCTGTTAAATCCTTTCTTAGAAAACACATCAGGTCCATGTTAATCCATACCTTTAAGCTTCAACGTTCCTACCCATCATTCGGGGATGAATGATCTCTAGGGGGAGATATTGTAACGCCCCGTGTTTCAGGCTAGAATAAAAACCATCATTTCTATGCGTAGATGATCCAAGAGCCATAAATACCATGCAAATTTTCCATGTTAATCAAGTATGTAGTGTGGTAACCTATTTGAGCATAAATTGAGATCATAAAGGTTCCCTAACTCAAGGACAAGTTGAAAGCTTTCCTATCGTTCGAGTTTTAGTGAATGTCAAAATATGAGTTAACTTCAATCAATCATATATCCTTGTAAATAACAAAATGGGTGGCCTACTATTTATCAAATGAAATATCTTTGAATTAGCTTTCTATTAATACCAAATTTACCTAAAATCGAAAATTGTCAATTCTAGTAGCTCACCATGATTTCCATCGCATCGAGGTGAAGTCTTTTATAGCATTCCAGTCTAGGATTTTAAATTCCAAGGTCAAACTACACGTTTCCCATGGCCCCAAACCCATCCAAACACGGGATTTAATCCCAAATACACTTAAATAGATACACTTTAACCAAAATTCATCAAGAACGCTCTCTAGCATATTCAACCGTCAGTTTTTGAAGATAATTAGCGATTTGTTATCCCCAATTCGTAAGCTTCTAGAATCATTCATTATTATCCGAAATAGAGGTACGTGGGGTTTATCCTAAAAACTACATGGACTTGAAATTGTTAAAGCATGATATAAAGGTTTTGATGCATGTATTTTATTGGGGTTTTGAAAACTATATTATTGGTTATGCATTTCGGAAGTTTCAATGCTACTATTGCTTTGGACTTGTGGTCTTTTCCCTAAATTGATTTACATATATATGTATATGTATGAAATTGAGGTTTAAGATTGTTGAGAGCATAAATTATGAACTCCCTCTCTTGTATTGAATTAAATATTATGGTTTTGTGATTTGAAAGATGTTTTTACGCAAAGTTATAGCGTTTGAGTATGATTTGAAACAGTTGAGAGGTTTTTTCCTTATATAAATGTTTTCTTGTGTTTAAGAGAAACAATTGCATGTGAATTGAGAACTTTGACATGACCACCTTGTATTGTACTATTGAAATGCTTGACAAAGATGATTTCCTTGCATGTGTTTACATGAATTTTGAGTAAGAGTTTGTTTGAATTGAATTATTGAAATAGTGGTCTCAAAACTTGTGTTTTGAAAACAAAGATGAACGATAGACTAATAATGGCTAAGATATGTGACTTGCAAGTCAATGGTATAATGATACCATATGTATTTATGCCATAACAGAACATGTTTTCAGAGTATGTTTTTAGAGCATGTTTTCAGAGTATGTTTTTAGAGACTGCATGTTTTGATAATGTTTTAAAAAGGGGCTTAAAGAGGGTTAGGTGATTACCCAAAGAAGGCACGAGTTGAAGCAACTCTTAGCCTGAAACCGTATTTGCCAATATGGGTAGATTATTATTCTACGCTGGCAACAACCAAGTGGCATAGTAGATTCGGAGACTCCGACCCTTGCGGCACACTTGGGTTGCAGGCTTCACTGCCAAGTTAATAGAAATTTCTATGTAGACCATGAAATTTTTCAGAGTTGTAGGGTATACCACCCAGTGCAGAAGTAACACAGATTTCTCAGAGTTGTGATGATTTTTACAGAGTCTTTAAAATGCACATGTCAATTCTTACTATATGATATACTCATGAACTGTTTTAAATTGCTCTCATATATGTTGAGTAATAAATGATTATTCTGGATATTCTCTGCATACCAGTAAATCTGTATTGACCCTCTCTTCCCCTACCTTTCAGGTTCTGAGGCTCAGTCTAGGGGTCAAGATAAGTAGTAGATAATTCAGACAGTTGATCAGATTATGCAGTGGTGAGCCTTATTTATTCCAGAATGTCCTTCTTTTCAGATTATGTCACTTATTTCAGATTTGGTCTACTGGGGGCCTTCACCCAGATTCAGACAGTTGTCAGATTTTCATGTAGTAGAGATTTCACAGACTGAGTCAGATGTTATTTAGATGTAGTTGCTTTATAGTTTCCATACTTATTTTGAATTCGGAATTTACCATGGTTCCGTAGTAGATTATGTTTCTGCATTTTCTTTTATTTTATGAATGTTGTGCATTATGACTAGATAAAGAAGGGCATTCAGGACTTCATGGTTTGGGATGTCCATCATGGCTAGGCCCTAGTTTGGGTCATGACAATGCTGCTCTATCTAGAAGGTATGGCATATCTTTAATGACTACTCGATGATCCTGACTGAACAACTCTCTATGGCTTGCTGTTGCTCAGACTACTGGAACTACTATAGATGGTCTGACCCCTGTCGGATATCTGAAGCGTTGCCTGAACTGGCCGACTAGGATGACCTTGATGCTGGGAAGGCTACTGATGAGGGTAGCTACTATGAAATCCTTGGCTCGACCACAGTGAACTGTTGTTACTACCCTAGTAGTGTGGTGTCTTATCTCTGCTCCCTTGGGCCTCACAATCCATCTCCTCTATGGAATAAACATGATCGGCTATCTCCAAAAAAGACTTCCCTGAAGTCACCAAACTCTGTGTAGCCCTACGGAGTTACAATCTCAATTCCCTAAGAAATCATCGAATCCACTCATACTCCGTATCCAGAATCATAGTGGAATGTCTGGCTAACTCATGTAATTTTGCCTCATACTCATCCACCGTCATAGAACCCTGTCTCAATGCGGTAAACTCATCCCGGAGGCACCTACTCATTCTACGAGTCATATATTTCCCGTAGAAAGCCTCGGAGAACTTAATCCAAGTTACTGGTGAAGGGACAGCTGGTCTGGAATCAAGATAACCTCTCCACCACCTCCTCGCTACTATGTCAAACTGATAAGAAACAAATTCTACGCTTCACACTTCAACTAACCATAAATTTGGCAACCACTCCTCGTAACTGGATAGGAACACCTGAGCATCCTCTTCCGGGGTCCTGGCAAACCTGGGTGGAGTCAATCTAAAAAATCAGTCCAACATCTTTTACTTTTCTGAAGATATAACTTACTGTGCTACTGATGGATATGGGACTACTAGTTCTGGTAGAACCTCAACCCTAGGCACCGCTGTTGTATGTTGTACCCCTAAATCACACCACCCTGTGCTGCTGACAGTCGGTGGATCCCAAATAACTGAACTAGTGTATCCCTAAGAATCGATGAAGATATAAAGTCGTGTGGAGCCTGGGCTGCCCCCTGGCCCACCTATTGAGGTGGCGGAATACCTGTAGCTCTCTTAATCCTCGAAGCTATAACAGGATCAGGTGACAGATCCCTAGCCTAATGTCAAACAGGGGCTGCTACTCTACCCTGCCCCTGATATCTGGGTCGACCTTGAAACCAAGCTAGAACTCTAGATACGAACCCAAGGCCTCGACCCCCTGCTCTTGAACCTCGCATCCTAGTCATCTGCATAAAGATTGAACCAATAAAAAGAGTTACAACGAACCCAGACCTACACATAAAAATGAGATTTTTTTTCCTCAAAATGTTCGATAGCCTCCCAAGGATAGGATACATTCATCTCTGTACCAATCCGTGGGACTCTACTAATCATCAACTCCAGTAAAAACAATAGTAGTAAGATCGTAGCTCTGATACCAAGCTGTCACAACCCAATTTCTCAAATTTTGATGGCGCCTACTTTAACCCACAAGTAGGCAAGCCAAGCCATAGTCTGGAATGATAGGTAACGAGACAATAGGCAGAGGATAAATAAAAGATCACATATAATTAAAACAACAATAATAAGTGAAAACTATGAAGGGAGCATATATATTATATCAAAATGAGAGGAGGAAAAAGGACCAACTATATAAATAAATCCCTCCCAAGACTTGATAAGGTCAGTTCTAGAGCCACTACTAATAGGTACTATAGTACTAGACAAAACTCTAAAATGTACACAATATACACAAGTAGTCTTGAGTGCAAAAGACTAACTAGAGTATATAGAGGAGGATCAGTCTCAAACGACAACAAAATTACCCTATTTGAATCAGTACTGGAAGATAGGAATCATGTCAATGTCAACTGCTAGTACCCGGATATGTATTAGGAAAAAGATGCAAAAGTGTAGTGTGAGTACCAAAGAAATGGGTACTAAGTAGGCATCATCGGCCAACAGAGCTCAATATAGAATAGGTATAACTACAATGCGAGGATATAATCCAAGTCAATAGTAAACTGACAGAAAGAGAAAACAACTACCAAGCTACGCCAATGAGATAAAGGAACAAATGCAAGAGATAGAAAATAAATAATGTAGTAATGAAGGAAAAGTGAAAGATAACCTAGATGGGCCCCCATAAGCTCGCTAGGCACACAGAAGAAGATAAGTAACCCATCCATACCCCCCATAAGCGGGTGGGAAACACAAATAATAAAAATAACCATGAATAATCTATAATTAGGTTGATCCTAATAAATTATGATTGTGATCTAGATGTGTACCGGACTTGAACCGACACCAATGGGCAGTAATGAGAGGCCAAACAACGGACTTGAACCGTTAGTAATGGATAATAACAAGAGGACACGTGCTGGAATCAAATCAAAACTAAGAGCAATAATAACCATAATCAGATACCGAACTCAAACCAAAACTCAGAGAAACTATAAGCATAATCTGATACCAAACTCGAATCGGAACTAATAGTAACATTAATAATCAAATGATGGACTCGAATCGGAACTCATACTAGCCATACCCAACAATAATACTAAAATCCATACCATATCATAACAATGTCACAGTCTAAATAATCATCCACCAATCTTAATTAAAAAGCGATAAATTCAAAATTTTATAATTTACTTTCACGTCCTAAAGTAATAGATGCTATATTATATTAAAAGATAATATTCCAATATTTACTAGAATGGGGTCCTAATCTGGATAAATAAGACAGGTTATATATATAAAATAATACACGACTATAAGCACTAATCCAAAGTTAGCATATTAGTTCACAATTTCAGTATATATGCTCAATCTAAAAGTAGGGTGAACCTAGCCTACATGGATGCCAAAGGTAAAAGGCTTTTCTGTGAAGCCTCAAAATAACGCTACTGTAACCGAGCTTTGAATAGTTAAATATTAATTTAATGGTCAAATGGTGCCAAAAATATTATCACCCAAAAACTTTGCTACAAAGTTTATATAGACGTGCAGTATATGCATAAGAGCACCATGGTTTGCTTCTGTTAAAAATAATATTTATTGTATATCACCACTACCAAGTATGGTTGTATGAATACTCATGAGATAATACATATAAAAATAAAAGTAAATACCTTTCCAAATGGTCAAAATATAGGACAAGTGTATGGCTGCTAGTTAACACCATGGTGTTGTCCACATCTCATCCCCACGTGTGATGATATTGCCACAACTAATAATTTTATCTACACTGTATATATATTCAGGTACTGTATAAATTTTTGGTAAAATGATTATCATATTTTGAATATACTATAATTAATATAAAATTGTTACTAATAAAACCTCTATTATAAAATAATTACATTTTAACATTTCTAAATTTATTCTCTCTGCTTAAATCATTAATAAATCATAAAAGTTTATTATAAGGTGATATAAATATATCATCACTTAAAGAATTTGAAAAATATCAAAAATATTCTAGAAGGGTACTAAATTATATTTCTACCAAATGCCAAATTAAATTAAATAATCTATGATACATTAAGATAGTACTAAAATTATTTGAAAACATAGGAAAATGACTGTAAGGGTCATTACAACATCCACTACTATAAGGACTTTCGTCTACGAAAGTAAAAGATAAGGTCATACCTGGAGGGTCAAATAGCTAGGGATACTGGGCGCATATATCACACTTGATCTCCTAAGTAGCCTCCTCAACTGGACGGTGATGCCACAAACCTTAACTATCAGAATGTCCTTGGAGCGCAACCTCTTGACATCTCTCGCCAAAATATACGCTGGCTCCTCTACAAATGCCAATCCCTCATCCAACTGAACAGAGTCCCACTAAAGTACATGTGACTCATCTATAATATGCTGCAGCAACATAGATACATATAACACTGGGTGAATAGCTGAGAAGGCTGGATGCAATGCCAAAACATAACTACCTTCCTAAATCTCTATAGGATCTCAAAAGGTCTAATATATCTAGGGATAAGCTTGCCCCTCCTCCCGAACCTCATCACACCCTTCATGGGTGATACTTGCAGAAAGACCCTATCACATACTTTGAAACTTTATGGATGACGTCTGCGATCATCATAACTCCTCTGTCTGCTCTGAGCTACTTGTAGCATATCGTGAATCACTCAAACACGGTCCAACAAATCACGAATCAAATATATTCCATATGTTCTAGCCTAAAAAGTCTCAAACCAACCAATAGGAGATTGACATCACCTACCATACAATGCCTCAATGAGGCTATCTGAAGACTCGAGTGAACATTGTTATTATATGCAAACTCTGCCAAAGGTAGAAACTAGTCCGATTGACCTCTAAAATCCAACACACAAGCGCGTAGCATATTCTCTAAGACCTGGATAGGCCTCTCTGACTGCCTATCCTTCTGGATTTGAAAGGTTATTCTAAGGTCAACCTGGGTCCCCAAGTCCTCCTTAGATGCCCTATAAAAGCTAGAAGTGAACAGAGAGCCTTGATCAGAAATAATGGACACAGGGACCCCCTGTAGTCAAACCACCTCCTGAATGTAAACATGAGCTAACCTCTCGGCACTGTTGGAAACTCGAACGGGGATAAAATATACAGACTTGGTCAATCAATCCACAACGACCCAGATGTTGTCAAAACCATGCAAAGTACGAGGCAATCCACCTACAAAATCTGTAGTAACTTACTCTCATTTCCACTCGGGAATGGATAGCTACTAAAGTATTCCTCCAGGTCTCTGATGCACGACCTTTACCTGCTAACAACAAAGACATAGAACAATAAATCCTGTTGTATCTCTCCGCATACCACTCCACCAGTAATGCTACCTCAAATCCTTATACATCTTAGTTGTCCCAGGATAAATAGAGTATCTAGAGCTATGAGCCTCACGAAGAGTCAACTGGATCAAATCTCCAACCCTGGGAACACAAACACAATCATCAAACCTCAATACACCCTCAGAATCTAGGCTAGCCCACTGAGACTCACCTCTAAACACCTAATCCTTAATGCTACAAAGCCTACTATCCTCAAACTGATGACTCTGAATCTGCTCCAACAAGGTAGATCTGGCTCCACACTATCAATGATTGTTTAATGGTTAGAAATATCCAAATGAAGTATTATGTTAGTTAAGGACTGAATGTCCAAAGACAACGGCTGCTGAGAAGCTGAAATAAAAGCTAAGTTACCTATACATACTAACTTCCAACTCAAGGTGTCCGTTATGGCATTTTTGTTGCTGATGTGTGAGCAGATACTAACATATTTGAGGCTTTTAACTCTAAATAATTGTGAAGCCTTAAGCAACTTTTATTGTTTTTGATTGTTTTTATTATTTTAATGCATATACAAGTGATCGGGGAGGAAACCAAAGAAAAGAAGAATAAATCAGTTAAAATCTAGTACAAATAAGATAAAGTGTAGCTGACTCCATTTCTGAAGCATCTTCAAACGTGGGATAGGCTGCCAAAGTTACCGCCAAGCTTAGATAGAACCTGAGGAGTTGAGATGAAATGTGATGATATTTTAGAAGCTTCGTCAAATCTGTGATAAGGCATCAAAATTACCGTCAACCTGAAGCAGATTATGCTAATTTCCAGTAAAGATGTAATGATATTTTTTATGCACCATCACATAGTTGACACACTTTAAGATTTACCATCAGAAGAATCAGAAGATAACAATTCACTAGAATCTTTGACGACATCTTGCACACGCGATTTGACGTCTGACTGTCGTCAAGATCGCCATCATCTATTCTAAAGAGAAAACTGAAACCTTAATTTTTGTTTCCTTATTTAGAATTAAGTAGTTATATCACTTTTAGGGTTTTGAGCATAATTTATCTATTATTGAGGAGAACTAATGATATTCTTTCCTCCCTATCTCAAGAACAATATTTCGGTGTATTCCCATGTGATTTAAATACAAGTTCACTTTTAATTTCATTCATCATTGTAAGTTAATCCTTTTAGTTAGGAATTCAAATTGTATGCTTATTGCATGTGTCATGAGTAGCTAAACTCTTTTAACCTTGATTATGGAATCTAGGGTCAGGTCATGATAAGGTGTTAAATAATCAAAGTTTAATAAGTGTTAGTATTCTTGATAATTCTGAGGTTATAATTTATGTCTGTTGGTTGTAAACAATAGGTGCGCCTACTTTGGTTTGCTTGAGAAAGAAATTATAAATAGTAGAAAGTTAATAATCAACAGGGACTCAGAAAGGCTTTGTTTTATAATCAGCGTTGTAACAAGGTTGATTAACCTGACATTAAATCTGGACAGTCAGTTGTGATTCCCTAAGTCCGAGAGGATTAGGAAATTAGACGCTTGAATAGGTAGAAAGATATTTTAGCATACCATCGATAAAGATAGCTTGTCATCCTAACCACCATGAGAACCTTTAGTTATTCGTAGAATCTGTCATGTATGATAAACCCGAGTGAACATAATTTTGGTTATTTCATAAACTCTTGATTACCAATAATCACTTGTTCAACCATTAAAAACCCTCATTTTGTCTTTTTGTGCCAATTGTTTGAATTTAACTTTTAGCTTTAGTTTCAAATTATTTTAACTGCCACTCACATTGTTCCCTATGGATTCGACCCCGACTCCAAAGTTGGCTAAATATATTGACGACGATCGCCTTGCACTAAATTGACGTGTAATTTGAACATTATCAAAAATGGTGCCATTGTCAGGGAACAATTCAACATATTGAGTTGGTTTGGAATTTTAGCCTACTAGTTGGAGTTCAAACTTATAAATATTTGTTTTTAGTTTTCTTTTATTTCTTGTGTTATGTAGATTTTTATTTTATTTTACTCATTACTATAGCATCATGGAATGAACATGAGCTTGGTGGCTGGAAATCTTATCTTGATGATCCATGTACAAATTATGATGGACCTCACTTTTGGCAAGATTGTAGATATGCTCTCCAGAGAGAGATGTGTACACCATCTCCATTCTACCGGGAGTATGATTGTTCTTTATGTGGCGGTCGAGATGGACATTTGAGAGATTTCCCAAATGCCTCCTCCTCTTATTGCGCTAACCGAAATTCTAATTCTTATTATGAGTTTGATAGGTCTTCTGGTCAAGTACAGGAAAAATAAAACACCATAAAGAGTGGCATTAAAGCTATGCTACTATTGTTGGAGTGTGTGGACACAATGAATGATATGATATGTGATATACATCAAGACATAAAGGAAAATAACGAGTAATGAAGAATGATAGAGGATATGGATTTAGAGGTCAAGCATTCAAAGCATTTTTCCAGATTATGTTTAGATAATATCTTGTCTGTGGAATCATTTAACATAATGTACGAGTGTGAAGATGAGGAGAAAGAATCTGATATTGATGATGAGCTTGATGTTGAGCAACTCTCAGTGATTTCCCAACCAACCAAACCATCTATGAATGAAGAAGCCAAAGACGAGGAGATGGTACTAGAGTCAAAACAAGAAATCAAGCATAATCCTTGTGAAGACTTTAGTCCATTTTGGGGTAAAAATACTAATAGGGATGCTACTCCGAAATTGAGAGTAGTCCTCATTCGAACCACTTTTCAACATCATGCTTGGTGGATTTAATGAAATTCGAATCACCCAAGCAAATGATGAATTTTGAAAATGAGGATGAAAATTCTTACATTTTGAAGTTTATGTTTCCAAAGGGGTATACTACAACTCCAGTCTTGAAGGCCAAGAAGCTTGAAAATCGATATCCATTTAGTGGCTTTTTAAGATCCTCATCTTTTCCCAATGAGCCCACACGAAAGTTTGATGCAAAATTAGGAAAGCAGTTCAAGTCTTTGAAGTGGCATGATAGAACATTCCTTATCATGCCCTCACATTTTCCTAATGGACCTAAAAGATGTAAAGATCAAAAGATTGGCCGACAATTTAAATCATCAAAGTGGAGGGATGAAGTATGAATGGATGTTGTTATGATGTGACACTAAATTAGGCGCTTCATGGGAGGCAACCCAAGGTATTTTGTTATTTCTATTTTTATTATGTGATTGACATCAGATCTTAGCACCGATGGTGCCACAGGTATGTTTCTAACTCTCTTATTTTGGTTTGACGTATTGGGGACGTTACATGATATTAATTTAAGGGTGTTGGGGCTACTTATGGGTTTTGATGTCCTCATGGAGTTTTTGTTTTTTTGCCTCCTTTCCCCAGAATCATATTCCTAGAAGAGCCGGCATGTTTAGGCATGTTGTTTTTGTATTGTGATGTGTTGTGGTTAACTGGGAGAAAAAGAAGTATCTACAGCAGTTGACATAGTTTTATTGAATTTTCTTGGAATGATAACTACCTCTCCAGTTGTCTGTGTTAACCGTGTGATGTGCATCTGTATGTGACTACTGTGAATCTTTTTATGTCATTAGTGTTGGGGACATGATAATCATTGTTAACAATTGCATGAACTGGATTGATAGTAGCTTGTGATGTACCTTTGTGCCATGTGCGTGTGAGATACTACCTAGATCCCTTTGTGTTTTAAATCAAGAACTTGCCCAATTTTGTTTGCCTAGGTTGTAGGATAGGGGTTAGGAAAGGATCATAGGCCATTTTTTTATTTAGTCCACTTTTAGCCTAAATGACCTTCCCAGTCTGCATGATATCCCTTGATTCCTACTTTAAGCCTTCATTGCCTATTTCTTTTTGAGAAACCTATCACCTTCACATTAATATTGTAATGAACCTGTTTTGTCCCTGGTCCTCCTTGGACATTGTGCACCTTAACTTAGTAAAATAACCTAAGTTGAGGGTGGCTATCATAGGGGTGTGTGATTCAAAATGAGTATGAGAGAGATAGAACAAGAGAAAAGAATAAAAAGCCAGCTGCCGTGTAAAAACAATAAGAAAGGAAAAAGTTGTGTAAAATATGACAAAAAGATAATTTGATTATTGAAAAGACCGCACCCATTTTGAGCATGTGTGATCAATAAAAGAGAGGAAGAGAAAAAGGTTAAGAAGTAAAACCCCAACAGGTTAGTGTAGTGTCAAGGAGGCGTAGTCACTTTAAATACCCTTGAATATCATACCAGCCCCTAGCCTACATTACAAGCCGAGAAAAAGTCCTATATTGATCCTAGCTGACATGTCTGAAGACCTTGGCAATAAAAATAAGGGCAAACCTCTGGAAAATGATATACAATGATTGGAACTTTATTCTGAGAGTGAGAATCTGTGGATCATCCTTATGTTAAATATTTGATGTATGATATGAGTAAGAAAGGAATTTCTTTGTTGTGAGGGCACACTAGGTATGTTACAAGTAGCTAACTTATTTGGGTAGTGCAATTTGGTTCATGCAAGATTGTGTTGCTGAATTTATGCCATATCTTGAGTCCTGTGTGTCACATTATTGTTCTTCAATAGTATACACAGTTGAGTTGGAAATAGTTGACCTTGGAGAAGGTAACGTATGTTAGAGCTTATGTGAATGAGTGAATGTCAATTGTTCTTTGTATCTTCCTAAGTTATGTTTTGGTTGCTTGAGGACAAACAATTGTTTTAAGTTGAGGGTGTTGATGTGTGAGAAGATGCTAAAACATTTGATGCTTTTAACTCTAAATAATTGTGAAGCCTTAAGAAACATTTGTTGTTTTTGATTTTTTTTATTGTTTTAATGCAGATACAAGTGATCGGGGAAGAAACTAAAGAAAAGAAGAATAAATCAACTGAAATCTGGTGCGAATAAGCTAAAGTGTAGATGACGCCATTTTTGAAGTGTCATGGTACAGGCTGTCAAAGTTTCTATCAAGCTTAGACAGAACCTAAGGAGTTGAGATGAAATGTGACGACATTTCAGAAGCACCGTCCAATCTGTGATGAGGCAACAAAATTGCCGTCAACCTAAAGCACATCATGCTGATTTCCAGTGAAGATATGATGACATTTTTCATGCACTGTCATGTATTTGACACACCATCAGATTTGCCGCCAGAGTAATCAGAAGATAACAATTCACTGAAATCTTTGACGTCATCTTGCACACACCGTCAGACGTCTGACACATTGTAAAGATCACGGTTGTTTATTTGAAAGAGAAAACTGAAACCTTAATTTTTGTTTCGTTATTTAGAATTAAGTATTTATATCACTTTTAGGGTTTTGGTCATAATTCATCTATTATTGAGGAGAAAAAACGATATTCTTTCCTCCCTATCTCAAGAACAATATTTCAGTGTTTTGCCGTGTGATTAGAATTTAAGTTCACTTTCAAATTTATTCATCATTGTATGTTAATCCTTTCAGTTAGGAATTCAAATTGCATGCTTGTTTCATGCGTCATGAGTAGCTAAACTCTTTTAACCTGGATTATGGAATCTAGGGTTAGGTCATGATAAGGTGTTAAATAATCAAGGTTTAATAAGAGTTAGGATTTCTAGATAATTCTGAGATTATAATTTATGTTTGTTGGTTGCAAACAATAGGTGTACCTACTTTGGTTTGCTTGAGAAAGAAATCATAAATTGTAGGAAGTGAATTATCAACAGGGACTCGGAAAGGATTTGTTTAATAATCTGCACTGTAAGAAGGTTGATAACCTGAGATAAAATCTGGGCAGTCAGTTGCGATTCCCTAGGTCCGAGAGGATTAGAAAATTAGACTCTTGAAAAGGTCGAGAGACATTTGAGCATACCATCGATAAAGATAGCTTGTCATCCTAACCACCGTGAGAACCTTAAGTTATTTGTAGCATCTATCATGTACCGTAAACCCTAGTGATCATAATTCTGTCTATTCCATAAACTCTTGATTACCAACAATCACTTGTTCACCCATTAAAAACCCCCCCATTTTGTCTTTTCGTGTCAGTTGTTTGAATTTAACTTGTAGCTTTAGTTTCAAATTAGTTTAATCGCCACTCATATTTTTCCCTGTGCATTCGACCCCAACTCTAAAGTTAGGTAAATATAATAACGGTGACCGCCTTGCACTAAATTGACGTGTAAGTTGAGCATTATTACTTGCCCGGATGATAGAGAATCAATATATCATAGTAATTCAGCAACTCAATCCACCTATGTTGTCGCAAATTAAGCTCCTTCTAGGTCAGAATATACTGAAGACTGTGGTGATTAGTAAACATCTCACAGAGAACCCCATACAAATAATGTCTCCAAATCCTAAGCACAAATTCTACTACTCCCAACTCTAAGTCATGAGGGGTGTATTTTCTCTCATGCACCTTCAACTATCTCGATGAATATGTAATAAATGACCATGCTACATAAGAATGTACCCAAAACCAACACCAGATATATTATAGTAGACAATAAAACCCTCGCCCTCAATAGAGAGAGTCAGAATAGGAGCTGAAGTAAGCAAATCCCTGAGCTTCATAAAGCTCTCCTCACAACTCGCAGACAACTAAAATGGAACCTCTTTCCTGGTCAATTCAGCCATAAGGGTTGCAATAGAAGAAAAACCCTCAATGAACCACCTATAGTAACCTGCTAACCCAATAAAGTTGTAAACCTCAGAAGGTGACAGAGGCCTAGCCCAACTTTGAATAGCCTCAATCTTGGCTGGGTCCATCATAATACCGTCCTTGGACACTATGTGCATCAAGAAAGCTACAGACTCAAGCGAAACCTCACACTTTGAGAACTTGGCATTAAGTTTGTGGTCTCTCATAGTGCGAAGTATAGTTCTCAAATGTTTCTCATGCTTCTCCTGGCTCCTCGAATATACAAGAATGTCATCAATAAATACTATCATGAGGGATTCCAAATAAGGATTCCACACTCATAATTAGAATACTATAAGAGATTTAGGATATGTTCCTATTTTCATACTTCTAGATCATGCAATAGAGATACACTAAGAAACTTATTTGAATTCTTGCATTATTCCAATTCCTCTTACTATGCCTCAACTTTGAGGTGCTAGAAGTATTAAATTTCATATTCATATCGATGTCGTTCTCTAAAATAGAGCCAAAAAAAGTTAAAAAGACTACATGGGGGATTAATAAGAGACAATTAGTCTATTTAATCCCATTGATTTGAAAGAAGGTACACTTGTTCATATAAATTGTGCATCTATACCAAAATAAAATATACTCTCACAATTTCTTTTCTCTTTTTATTTTAGAAAAACCTTGTTAAAAATGACACCTTTATCCAGATGATATGTATTTCAGTGTTTGGATAGTATTGTCACCTGAGAGATAGTGTGATTTGGGGGTTGTAAGTCATAAGTAGCAGAATATATTCTAGAGCTAGAGATATGAATTCAAAAGTATAGTGGCTTAAATGTGGGGATAACAATTGTTTGGAGTATGTAGCAAGAGTCATGTATTTATTAAGCGAGAAATGGGATGGAATGTCCTTCGGCGTTGGCTAGGGTGTATGAAGACATACAAAATTTTACAGCAGTTAATAGATAAAGAGTGATTGGATAAGATTACTTGGAGTATACTCATTTATGAAAGAATGTTACTATGGTTTAAGTTTGTGTTAGTAAGAAGTGATAGTAATGTGGCGAAGGAGAATGTCCTTGTAGGCTGCAATGCGATAGATAGTGTGATTTAGATCGACTAAGTTGTCATGAAATTTAAATGGACAAATGATTCTTGGTTTTTGTAGGATACAATTTGAATTAGTATTATCAGATAGTGTTTCCATCCATGTTTAGCACTCAACACTACGCTTGAACGTTAGAGGACCACAACGAAGAATAAATGGTAGTATAAGAGTGATCACACTATTTTTGAAAAATTAAATCTAGTAGGCTTAGTTTTTGTGTGTGGAAGAGATTATGTTTGATAATTTTAGGATAGTGCGAATGTGCAAAAATAATACATATATAGAATAAAAGTGAAAAGGTGAGTTTTAGTTGACATCCATAGATGAAGAAGATCCTTAAATTTTATAATAATAAAGGGGCAACCAAGGAAGTATGTTATTATACGAGATTCCAAGTTATATAGTGCTATGTGTGCCTAGTTAATACCCTTGAGTTTCTAAGTGTGGAGAAGCCTAAGTATGTCATATATGGTGCTATTAAGAGATGAATTGAGGCAATTATAAATGGATAATGTTGAGCCTCTTAGTACAATTTTAATTTCCATTGGAGTGGGTGGATATGAATTTGGAGGTGTGATGCTAGTAGACTAAAAAGGGAAGGTAGGGTATAGAGGAAGTTTTTATGTATAGCAATAACAACATAAATTATACCATGACGACTGTGAAGTTAAGAGAAGTATCTAGAAAGGAGATCCTAACAAGGGTTGTGTACCTAAAGATATAGTCTATTGGGGGTGTAAGGTGATGATAGCTCGATATGAGAATAGGTTCACATACTTTATAGGTTAACTTTGACCTAAGGGGCTTATCTTAACACCCCGTGGTTCCTTGATTTAATACCTCACATCGTATCATGCTTAAGGGATTAATCACCTGGAAAATTTCCTAAGGGTCAAAAGGACTTAGTCATATTTTATGCTTCTAAACTTGTGTGACCTCTAAATCAAATTTTCCAACCTTGAGATATGGATTTTTAAATTGATTCATGTTCGGGGGAGTAAGGGGATGTCTCGGTAAAGTTCTACATTTTTTGGACATCATTAGGGATGTGTTTAGATATTGGAAACAGTGGTTCGATGCGAAGTCGATGCAACACGTCGATGATAGTATCAATGAAATAGTGGACCGATGCAATCTTGACATGTTGTGTCGGGTAATGAGTCGGTGCCCAGTTTGTTAATTCTTGTAAATAACCGGCCTTGGGGAGGGTAATTCAGTCATTTTTCCCTCATCATAACACGGACAAAACACAAAATTAGAGATTTTTTAGGTCGAATATCAATAACAAATACTCTAATTATCTCAGAAGAAAATAGTAGTTGCTTCGCCATAGATTAAGAGTTCATCTTTAAAGTAAAGAATTTCATGAACGTAAACAAGATTCAAGTTTGACTGTCCCTCCCAAGTAATCTAAGGTAGGTGAGACTACTCTAAACCCCATGGGAATTGATATTTCGGTTTTCCAATTCATTTTCAAGGATATACACATATGTAAAGACGACACTGTTCCCAGATCATTGATAAAATTGTGTTGAGATTATTACATCATGATGAAGTGTTGTGAAAATTATAGTATCAAGCCCTAAATTTTAATTTTTTTTGTGTAACTATGATGATGTTTAGATAGTGAACTTAAATAAGAGCATGGGGTATATAATTCCCTCTTTTACTATTAAATTGTATTGATTTCACATGTTGAGGATGGGTTATGAAAAATTGTTAAGTGTTTGAGCCTTTTACATATAGATTGAATTATTTTCATGAGATAATGGAAAAGTGATTTACTTGTTTTATGATGATTATGATTCATGTTTAGATTGCTTTAAAAGTGATTGGAAAAGATGACCACCGTAGATAAGAACATTTCATAGAAAATTGTCTTTTTTGAATATTTTGAAAGGTGAACTTTCATTAGATAATAGAATTATTTTGGGTGGTCAATAAGTATCTTTGAAGTAAGATAAGGGCAGTAGAGATGTGTAATATGACTTGCTAGTCTGGGTATGACTACCTTATTTTTTATATGCCCGATGATATTATGAAAGAAAGAACTTTTAAAAGAAGATATAGTTTAAACAATCTAAAATTGGACTTAAGAGAGTTAGATAGTTACCAGAAGAAGGTACGAGTCAAATGATTCATTACCCAAAAATGTGGTTTGCTGACACAGATTTATAATACAAAAAAGGGACATTATATACTAGCGACGACCCTACATCGTAGTAGAGAAGCAGAGACTCCAACCCTTGCGGCAAACTTGGGTTGGGAGCTTGGCCGCCAAGTCAAGGGAAGATTCCATATAGCCCATAGAATAGAAGAGTTGTAGGGTGTACCATCTAGCTTAGAAGTAAGGCAAAGAGTAGAGTCATAATTTGCGGAATGTGTTTTGAAAGTTTTAGATTATGCCTATATGTTTTCAACTATTTTAAGATGATATGTGTTATTTATGAAATGCTCTTACCTATGTGTTAGAAAAATGTATATTTTGTCTTTGGGTTGTTCTGCATACCAGTACAATTGTATTAACCACCTATTTTTAGGGTCTGAGCCTCAGTCTGGAGGTTCTGCTAAGCTGTAGAGTTATCAGTACTGAAGAGTGCACTGGTTAGACTTCTTTATTTTGAAAGGCTTGTGTGTTTTAAGACATTTGTTCTTTACTTTGGTTTTTTTCCACTGGGGGCCTTGTCCCAGTTTTAGACAGTTTATTAGTTTCATATGTGGTAGAGATTTTGCAGACTGAATCAGATAGTGTCTAGATGTTGATGAACTTATTTCTATACTGTTAAACAAAATTCTAATTATGACAATGATTCCATAACGATTTATAATTTCGTATCTTATTTTTAGGTTGTGAGTAATATGCATGATTACAAGATGTAGAAGGGCACCCGGGCCTCTATGGTTAACGATTCTCATTGCGGCTAGAGTCCCAACTTGGGTCGTGACAAACTTGGCATCACCGCATGGTTCATGCTCCCAGGGTGTCTGAAAAATCATGTCGGGTAGAGTCTTGTTTGTGGGTGTTTAGCGCCCCATGCTTATAAACAGGAGGCTACTAGGCATTTAGGAATGTCTCCCTTATTTGTTATTCAGTTCGTGCTGTAGAGTTTGAAATGTCCCCTAATTAGTGGTCTATTGTATTTCAGAAAAGCTATCATGCCTCTACGTCGCTCCATTGATCAGATTGCTTAAAATGAATAGGGTTGTACTACCCATGGTATGAGGACATGTAATAAGGTTTACATTATTGAATTTTTTGTTGCTTTAGAAGTCCCTCACATTCAGACAAGTCCGCCTAGGGCACTAGGGCTCCCCGGTTTTGGACTAATCACACCCAACCTCCCAGAGAGAGATATCAAATAAGACAGTCGATGCATATAATTTTACAGTTGTGGCTTCATAGACCCGATAGTCGAAGGATATTAGATCTGCGTCTGGTGCATCTGAGACTACATGGATGGGTCAGTTTATAAGGATGAACCTACCTAAGTTTACTAGTACAAAGATGGAGGAGGATCCACAAGAGTTTGCAGAAGAGATAGAGAAAAATTTTTTATTGATGCATGTGGATGAATTGAAAGGGGTTGAAATAGCGGCTTATCAAGTTAAGGAGGTAGCAAATCAGTGGTGCTATGAGTGGGAAGATTCTAGAGGTAAAAATGTTGAACCTTCTATATGGGGTGAATTAGTGATAGTTTTCCTAGATAGATTCTTTCCCCAGGAGTTGAGGGAGTCCAAGGATGAAGAGTTCATGAATTTGAAGTAGGAGAAGATAAGTGTCAAGGAGTACACCCTAAAATTTAATCAAATATCCCGTTATGCTTCTTAATAGGCGAGAAGCTTGAAGGCCCATATGAGAGAGTTTGCATCCATCCTTTCAGATGACTTGGTGTTAGAGTGTAAAGGGGAAATTTTGAACAGATATATAGACTTCTCCAGATTGTCCATTCATATACAGCAGGTTGAAGATCAGAAAAAGAGGGTTGTTGAAGCAAGGAAGAAAAATAGATAGGCCATGAGTAACAGACTAGCATACAAGAACTATAGTCAGCACCATGATGGTAATTGGGGTAACAGGTGGCTGAAGAAAAGGTTTAAAAATCATACCCAATCATCAGCCAATTCTCCAGCGCCCAGACCTCTAGTGGATCGATAGTTTCAGAATTCTCAGCCTAACCATGGATCGAAATGCAAGGAACTTAGTCTCAGGGGAGTTTATATCATACTCCTTAGCCTTACCCATGCTGTGGAAAATGTGGGAAAGATCATCCTGGATCATGTCAGTTTGGTACTCTTATTTGCGATGCCTGTGGCCAGCCAGGACATATAAAAAGGTATTTCCCCACGTCAAAAGGAAACCTTGGAAGAGCCAGGTCTCAGGCAATTCCACCGCTCCTCCTCCTAATTCAGCTACCGACAGTGGTCACAACTAGTTATATGCTTTGTCCAACCATCAGGATATAGACACTTACCCAGATGTAGACACGGGTATGTTACAAATATTTTTAGGAAATACATATTTGTTGCTTTACCTAGGATCTACCTTGTCTTATGTGACACTGTATATGGCAGTTAGTTTTGGGTTTAAGTCTAAATTTATTTTGGAACCTTTTTCCATATCTACTCCTGCTGGTGACTCTGTGGTAGCTAGGAGAGTGTATAAAAATTGAGTAGTGATAGTTTGTGACCATGATACTGTGGCAGATCTTATAGAGCTTGACATGATTGATTTTGATGCTATATTAGGAATGGATTAGCTTCACTCGTGCTATGTCATCCTACACTGTAGAACCCAAAAGGTTACATTCTATTTTCCGAATGAACCTGTGATAGAATGGGAGGGGTATTTCTTAGCACCAAAAGAAAAATTCATCTCTTATCTTAGATCCCGCAAACTTATATCTAAGGGTTATTTGTATCATCTTATTTAGGTCAAGGATTCCAGTGCTGAGAGTCCTTCTCTCCAGTCTATACCTATGGTAAATGAATTCTCTTAAGTCTTTCCCGATGATCTCCCAGGAATATCACCTAATAGGGAGATCAATTTTGGCATTGACTTTTTGCCAAAAACTCGACCTATTTCTATTCCACCATACAGGATGGCTTCAGCAGATTTGAAAGAGTTGAAAGTGTAGTTAAAAGATTTACTTGACAAAGGATTTATCCATCCTAGTGTTTTTCCCTGGGGTGCACCCGTACTCTTTGTATGTAAGAAAGATGGTTCCCTCTGTATGTGTATAGTCTATCATTAGTTAAATAAGGTCACTATCAAAAACAAATATCCCCTTCCTAGAATTGAGGATCTCTTTGACCAACTTCAGGGTGCTAGGTGTTTTTCAGAGATAGAACTTCATTTGAAGTACAATCAGTTGAAGGTTAGGGAAGCTAATATTCCAAAAACATCTTTCCAAACATGATATGACCTTTATGAATTCATAGTCATGTCCTTCGGATTGACTAACGCCCTTATAGCTTTCATGGACCTAATGAATAGGGTGTTTCATCAGTTTCTAGATATGTTTATCATAGTCTTCATTGACGATATTTTTATTTATTCTAAGAGTGAGGAGGATCATGCTAAACACCTTCGAATTATTCTTCCGAACCTCAAAGATCATAGATTGTATGCAACATTTTCCAAGCATGAATTTTGACTTGATGTTATTGCTTTCTTGGGGAATATTATGTCTAGTGAGGAAATTAAACTTGATCACCAAAAGATTGAGGCTGTGAAGAAGTGGCCAAGACCCACGAATTTAACAAACATTCAGAGATTCTTGGGTTTGCTAGGGTATTATGGAAGATTCAAAGAGAGTTTTTCTTCCATAACTGCTCCACTTACCATGTTGACAAAGAAAAAGGTGAAATTTGTGTGGTATGACTCATGTAAAAATAGTTTTGAGAAGTTGAAAGACAAGTTGACTACCACACCTATTTTGACTCTTATGGAGGGTACATAGGGTTTTGTTGTATACTGTGATGTGTCCCGAGTGGGAATTGGGTGTATACTTATCCAGCATGACAAGGTGGTAGCTTATGCATCTAGGCAGTTGAAGGTGCATGAGCGAAATTACCCCACTCATGAGTTGGAGTTAGTGGCTGTGGTATTTGAACTTAAAATATGGTGAAATTATCTTTATGGGGTTTATGTTAATATATTTACTAACCATAAAAGTTTGCAGTATGTTTTCTCATAGAAAGAATTGAATCTCAGGGAAAGACGGTGGATGGAACTATCGAAGGATTATGACATGAGCCTGCACTATCATCCAGGTAAGGCAAATGCATTAGCCGATACCCTCAGAAAATTATGTATGGGCAGTCTTTCACATGTTAAAGAAGTAAAGAGATAGATGGTGAAAGATATTCACCGGCTTATAAATCTTGGGGTACGACTTTTAGATTTCGAAGATGGCAGAGTAGTTGTTCAGGAATTAGCTAAGCCTTCATTATGTGCAGAAGTTAAGTGGAAATAGGCCGAGGATCCCATGTTGATAAAGATTAATAAAGATGTGGGTTAGAAGAAGGTGATGGATTTGAAATTAGCGGTGATAGTATTTTGAGGTACCAAGGCAGGCTGTGTGTACCGAATATGGATTGTTTGTGAGAGAGAATCCTTGATGAGTCTCACTCTTCGAGGTATGTTGTTCACCTAGGCTCTACTAAAATGTACCATGATCTTAAAGCTATATATTGGTGGAATAATATGAAACGTGATGTTGTTGATTTTGTTTCCAAGTGTTTGACTTGCCAACAAGTTAAAGTGGAACATTTGAGACTAGGTGGAACTTCCCAAGAGATAGATTTTCCTATGTGGAAGTGGGAGATGATAAATATGGACTTCATCATGGGACTTCCGAGGTCCCGAAACCAATATGATTTCTTTTGGGCAATTGTGGACCGGATGACCAAGTCCGCTTACTTTCTGTCGGTAGGGACTAATTATTTGAGAGATGATTATGCCAAGCTATACATTGAGGAAATAGTTCGCTTGCATGGAGCACCAGTATCTATTATATCCGATGTAGGTACGCAATTCTCTTTACATTTTTGGCGATCTTTTCAAAGAGGTTTGGGTAGCTAAGTGAATCTGAGTACGACATTCCACCCATAGACCGATAGACAAGCGGAATGCACCATTCAAACCCTGGAGTATATGTTTAGGGCTTTTATAATTGACTTAAGGGTATTTGGGTGGATCATTTGCCATTGATAGAGTTTTCCTACAATAATAGTTGCCATGCCAGCATTAAGATGGCTCTTTTTGAAGCAGTTTATAGGAGAAGGTATAGATCACTGATTGGATAGTATGAAGTGGGTGAAATGCGGTTATTTGGGCCTGATCCTGTACATTATGAAATGGAGAAGGTGAAAATCATTAGAGAATGACTTAATATAACTCAAAGTCTCCAGAAATCCTACGCCGATGTTAGGAGAAGCGAGCTAACTTTTGAGATCAGAGATTGGTTGTTTTTAAAAGCCTCCCCTATGAAGGGAGTCATGTGATTTGGGAAAAAAAAGTTGAGTCCTCACTTAATAAGACCATTAATAAGACCATATCAGATTGTGATAAGGGTAGGTGGGGTTTCAATGAGAAAAAGTAGTATCCTTAGAGATAACTATAGATGCAAGAGGGACCTTCTTGAGTTTTAGAACAAACCTAAGAGCAAGTCAAGAATCAAGATAAAGTTTACTAAGGAGAAATAGATTATAGGATCAAATAATTAAGACTAGTGTGATTGTTTTAGGCATGGCATGTTGTACCTTCGAGTTAGGCTTGAATTTGATAAGAATGTGCAATCAGAACCAGATTTTAGTATCTTTCTCTACTTATGTAAGTTTAAAATAATGAAGTATGGTATTTAGTGGAAAGATGGGGTAGATACAAAAGGTGTTGCAATGATCTGAGGCTACCAATATTAGAGGTGGAAACACTCCTATTCTTAAGTATAATGCACCACTATTATATGTCATATAACTTCATATTGAATGAGGACATGTCCCAAGTCTTCATAATGTCATTCATGCACTATGAATCCAATTCAAGTAACTAAGATACCCCTAAGTTTCATGCCTATGATTTCCATGAATTCATGTCTTAAGTTGTTATGTTCATGTCTCTGAAACCCATGTCCTACATCATGTCTGTGTTAAGTCTCATTCCCAAATTCTCATGCATTGACTTTTTTTTCATGAGTCTATAACCTTGATTTGAGGACGAATGATTTCAAGGAAGAGATAGTGTAACATCTTGAACTAAGTAACTTGCCAAGTAACTGCAATGACAATTTCGTCCTTTCATTTTTACCTTAACCCCGAGTGACTTGAACTTTTTTTATTCATCAGTATCCAAACATTTGTTTTTATCCTCAGCCAGATATTATTTTAGCAGATAGAAGTCACTTAATTTCCATCAGTCACAAATCTCTCTGCCTTCCTCAATTTCAAACATTAAAAGCTCCCCTTCCTCTATCAGTTTCATATACGTGAAAAAAGAAAGAAGAAAAAGTCCTTCTATTTTTCAGTTTCATAGGTTAAAAACTCCCTGTTATGCTTTAGTTTTTACATGACTAAACATCTTCTTCCAATTCTAAAACATTTCTCTCGGCAATCCCAGAGAGAATTGATTTAAGAAACCAAGTCAAAATCCCTTCTTCCAATATCAAGTTCTTTCAACGCTTAAAGGTATGTAGAACCATTTCTTGCCCATATTTCTGGATGTTTTTTTTTTCTCCAATTCAAATTAATTTCAAAATATTTAGGTTTAAAGGAATTTCTACAATCTTATCAATAAAATTAAATGGTTTAGGTGAGCTATTTGGATATGTACAGATAACACTCCATTTCATGTTCTTTTCGGAATTTCGTGAATTCTAATGTATCTTGTGATTGGATTTGAGAATGATAAATATTTTTGTTAATAACTGTGAAGGATTTCAATTGTAACATAAAGTGATTATACATATAGAGTATACCATACGTTAAAAGAAGTGAGGCCTCAACAAAGAGAACTAATTACATAATATGTTGATAGACGACATCTCCAAGTCATTTTTGAACTTCTAAGCGTAACTACTCTTTCTTTGACTTCATTTTGTATTTGTTTCGATATTATATCTCCATCTATAACGTGGTTTTGGTTACACTTTCCAATTTATAGTAGTCGTATTTGATACACTAGTGCCCCCAACCTTGTAGCTGAAATATGCTTCCTTACTTTTCCCAGTGCATAATTACAAAACAAGAACCTGCGCAGACTACTTGTTCTTTCGTTGAGATGTTAGGTCAACCAAACTCATATTGGTACATCGCTAATTCTAATCTATCCTGATCTAGTATTAAATAAATACATTACACAGTATGTTAGAGCAGCATCCTCTTAGAGGTACTCCATCTAAGTTGTGCAAGTCAACCTACAGTTTTACCCCTTCTCTGTCTCGTCTCTGTGAACATGAAGATCAATTTCTCAAAAGACTTTGTCACAATGGAAATGACCAACCTGAATATTGATTGCACCTCTGCCAGATTTATTCTTAGCATAGAAGCATGTCCATTAGAGTTTGTCTTGCCCACTTACCACATTTATATGTACCCCAACCTGGTCAATATTCTTCTCCACATATCCTTTGTAACACAACAGAGCAAAAATAAGAAAGAATTAATCATCAAAAGATTCAATACCTATGCCACAAAATATACAATCAAGTGGTACATTTATCCAAAATCCCTGAAGTCTCTCCATTGTAGCTAGTCTCTTCCATTTTGGCAACCAAACAATCAAGTGGTAAATTTGTTTTGTAATCTTTAACATAAAACTCTGGGAGTTCTTCTTAATCTGAAAGATACTAAAGTTTAACTAATTTTAGTACGACATCATAAATGGGAACTCTAACTTTTAGATTTGAACTCCAAACCTCAACTAGAACACTTCAATTTGTTCATTAGCTTCATTAAGTGCGGTGGAAGCTGTGACATGATATATAGTTATAATTTAACATCACTTTATTATTCATGACACTCCAAGAAAGGCTTAATAACTATAATCATTCCCGAGGAATGATCCCAAAGAGGTTGATTTTCCAAGCATGAGTCCTAAAGGACAAATGCATAATCAATGGCCAAAAATGGAAAACATATGAACATGAGCCTAAAATGGCTAAACTATGAACATGAGCCTAGCAAGGCAAACATTTTGATCAAGAAATAACATGAGCCTAGCTGACCGTGAAGGCATATGTTGAAATGACAAATGCTTGAAACTATGTTTGCCGACATAGGATATAGATTATTCTGCAATCCAAATGACTCTTTTTTATGTGTCCTAAAAACGGGCTAACCATGGATACTTGTTTGCAAATTATGTCATGTCACATCCTGTAATGCCCCGAAGTTTTTCTTAGCTAAATTTTGTTCCTAAAATATCTAGCATTGTCTTCTAGAATAATTTATACTTTTTCCTGGTCGAATGCCTTAGATTCTACTTTTCATTTCGTAGATGATTGAATAAGTTTTCCTTCGACATAAGATTCTTCCAAAATGGACACTCGGTGAAGGATTTATGGTTAATCTAAGTCCTAGTCATAAAACATCGTATTTCCTATCACTGGAGCATTGCAGAGAGGGTGCAAATAATGATGGTAAATTGCCAGTGGGACTCTGTGATGGTGGCACATCGCGGAGTGGGCCAAATTCCCATTCATCTATTTTCAGTAAGCCATCATGATTGTGTGTGGCTAGTGGTGTTGTTGAGTTGCTAGATGGAGAAAGACTAGTTAAATGGTATATGGTGTTCTAAATAGCCAAGTTATGGATTTTTGATAGATAATATTAAGCCTTTTGATATGATCTTAATTCTCATAGTACACAAATATAAGTTTTGAGTCGTGATACTGGTAGACTATGAGAAAAGTGGAATGGTCCGACAAAGGTTTCGTGATATCCATGATTAGTGTTAGAAGAATCTGAGTTGGTGAATGTTTAAGCTGTTATGTGATGACTTTTGGGAATATAGAAATCTAAGTGTTGAATCTTAGAAGTAGGTATTAGCATTGGTTGTTATACATGAAGATACCATCTTACAGGATAAGTTTAGTTTTATATGTATTGTTATATCCCCGACTCTAGAGTAAAGTAATTTCAGTAGTGGTTCACAGACTTAGAGTGATGACTTAAATCTAAGGGGGTGATGATTGAAAGAGTAACCAAGTCAAGTTTTTAGATGATAATAGATGTGCCAGTAAGTTGTGGAATTGGCCGTGAGAAAGAATAATGCTCAATCTATTCTTATTTCAGCAGTTTACTTCAGTTATTCCAATACATACTCATGCTTTATGTCCAGCTTTATGATCATAGCTTCTGTTCAGGCATATGGTAAGGAATCATGTCCTCTACTAGTTCTTAGTATAGTGAGTTCCCAGTTTGTTTAGCAGTCAGAATTGCTTTCCGTAAGTTAAGAATTTCAAAAAAATTTAGATCATGCAGTTCATGACTATTGTGGACATGTGATACTCATAACGATTAGTGAAAATTTAGATTCAGGTACGTCTCATATTAGATCTCTTCAATAATTCCATGCCGTGAATGCTCTATTCCTCACGCCTCAGTAGGGTATCAAGTTACGCTAAGTACTTCCCTCATGTTCGGAATTCCGATATTCTAATTTTTCAGCGACCTTTTTCCTTAGGTTGAGACAGTGATGATGAACAGTTGTCTAGATGGGAAAGAGTAAATATTTCTTGTTGATGAAAGATGGTTGTGTTCTTATTTAAGTTAAGGCATTAATTGTGCAGTAATATTGAGGCCAAGACTTTGATACATGTTAAGGTTAGTTGAAATTTTATGTGTTATATTTAGGAAAAATTATTGTGTGCTTGTTTTATGTAAGTCTATAAGTTGAAAGAATTTTGGGGTGAAGTTTCGTGTATGTCTTGGTTAGTTGAGGATATTTTATGTGTACCATCTAAATAGTGTAGGGATGTTGTTATGGATAGATGTATTAGAGAATGTGAGAAATATGCTTTATGAGTGGCTATTTAGAAGTGCATATGTGGGTATTAAGATAGGCTGGAATGTCATGTTTGTATGCATATGGATTTATTCCTTGAGTGTTTGTGAATGTCTAATACGAAGTTTAAGGTGATTGCTAGAGTGGAAATAAGAATTATGCTGGAGATGAGGAATTGTGAAATGCAGGGTGTGCTAAATTCATGATTCATTCTAGTACTATAGTATTATGTGGTGTTTCTTGCAATTTTGAGTTAGGATGGAAGATGATGAGGGGATTTAGTTCAGTTTAGACATTAGTAGATGGAAATATCAGCGGCCATGTGAGAAAAATAAGTGAAATCAATGAGCATGGTCTTTAAGAGAAAAGTATAGTTGAGAGAGTATTTTTGAAGTGTGGCTAAACTCGAAAGTAAGAATTTGCATTGCCTAAGTTTTGGCAATTCTATCCTAGTTTATGAGTTATATGTCTATATTCTATGCTATAGAGTAGTGTCATTGTTGTGATTCCTTAGTTGGATGTCTTGTATGACTTATGTTAGAGATTCTTTGCTCCCTGACGCTACTAGAACTTATTTAGAAAGAGTGTTGAAGAGATACTCCAGTTAAGTATAAGTGTCCCATATAATTCAGTTTAGCAGTCGGGCAGACAAGTTACTGTGGTTTTCACCTTTTCACCCAATCCTACTATCTGAAGTACAATGTGTATGACCATCCCAAAAGATAATCTATTCCATCCGTGTAAGTTGCGAACTCTGTTCAATCCAAGCATCATGTTTTAGATTTAGTTATTTAGTCATGACTCAGTTCATAAGAGTTCAGCACATAATCTCAAAGTTTTTCCAGCTATTTTAGCTCAGATAGTGTAATAACTTTATACGATCTAAATCTTGTTGCCTCATGATTCGTACTTACCTAAGTTATCACTTCCAAATCCAATATGTGTGATTTGAGAATAAACGCTTTGGGGTAGAGGGTATCCCAAACTGTCAGCATGAATCAACTCCTTAAAACAAGTAATGGAAAGTCAACTCAGAATTTAGTTTTGTGATAGAGTTTAAATGTTTTAGATAGAGTTATATCCTTTCCTAAAAGACATATCAGGTCCGTGTTATTCCATACCTTTAAGTTTCAACATTCCTACCCAACATTTGGGGATGAATGTTCCCAAGGGGGGATACTGTAACACCCCAAAGATTTTCTTAGCTAAATTTTGTCCCTAAAATATCTAGCATTATCTTCTAGAATGATTTATAATTTTCCCTGATGAAATCGCTTATATTTCAACTTTTCATTTTGTAGATGATTGAATAAGTGTTCTGTTGACATAAGATGCATCCAAAACGGACACTCGGTGAAGCAGTTATGGTTAATTTAAGTCCTAGTCATAAAACACCATCATTCTTATCCTTGGTGCATTAAGGAGAAGGTGTAATTGACAATGGTCAATTTTCAGCGGGACTCCGCGATAGTGGCGCATCGTGGATTGGGCCAAATTCCCATTCGTCAATTTCCAGTGAGCCACAGCGATAGTGGCGCATCGCGGTGATCCATGAAATTGGGCTCCCAGTTATATTTTAACACCAGTCTCATTAAGGGTATATTGGATATTTTTCCACACCCTTATCAGTCCAAACACGAGATTTCAATTCCAATTAAGTATATTACTCATACATTCACCAAAAATATTCAAGAACACTCTCTAGGGTTCCTTATTGATAATCCAAATGAATCAAGATTCAATCGTGGATTTTTAAAACAAATTGAAGATTTGGAATCCCCAAGTCGTGGGCATCAAGAAGCATCCTTTGAATTACTAGATAGAGGTACGTGGCGTTTATCCTAAAAAAACTACATGGGCTTAAAACCATTGAAGCATGATTTTTTTATTTTTATGCATGAATTTCAAAGGGGTTTTGGAATCTATGTTCTAAATTACGTGCTCCGAATGTTTTAATGTTACTATTTTTTTGACCTTGTGGTCCTATCTCCTAAATTGATTTATATGTACACGTATATGTATGGAATTTGAGATTTAAGATCACTGAGAGAATAAATTATGAACTCCCTCTCGTGTATTGAATTAAAGAATATGGTTTTACGATTTGAAAGATGTTTTCGCAATATTATAACATTTGAGCATGATTTGAAATTGTTGAGAGGGTGTTTCTTTATATAAATATGTTCTTGTGTTTAGGATAAAGAATTGCATGTGAATTGAGAACTTTGACATGACCACCTTGTACTGTACTACTGAAATACTTGACAAATATGAGTTCCTTGCATGTGTTTACATGAGGTTTGAGAAAGAGTTTCTTTGAATTGAATTATTGAAATGGTGATCCCAAAACTTGTGTTTTGAAAATAGAGATTTACGATAGACTAATAATTGCTCAGAGATGTGACTTGCAAGTCAAAGGTATGACGATACCATATGTATTTATGCCATAACAGATTATGTTTTTGGAACATGTTTTCAGAGTATGTTTTCAGAGACTCTATGTTTTGATAGAGTTTTAAAAAGGGGCTTAAAGAGGGTTAGGTGTTTACCCGAAGAAGGCGCGAGTTCAAGCAACTCTTAGCCTGAAACTGTATTTTCTGATACGGGTAGATTATTATTGTACGTTGGCCACGATCGTGTAACGTAGTAGATTCAGAGACTCCAATCCTTACGACACACATAGATTGGGGAATTGCTACCAAGTTAATGGCAGTTTCCATATAACCCATGGAATTTTATAGAGTTGTAGGGTATACCACCTAGCACAGAAGTAACACAGATTTCTCAGAGTTGAGATGATTTTTACAGAGTCATTAAAATACCCATGTGAATTCTTACTATTTGATATACTTATGAACTTTTTTAAATTTCTCTCATATATGTTGAATAATAAATGATTATTTTAGATATGCTCTGCGTACCAGTACATCTGTATTAACCCCCTCTCCCCTACCTCTTAGGTTTTGAGACTCAGTCTAGGGGTCCAGATAAGCAGTAGATAATTTAGATAGTTGATCAGATTGTGTAGTGGTGAGCCTTCTCTATTCAAGAAGGCCCGTCTTTTCAGATTATGTCACTTATTTCAGTTTTGGTCTACTGGGGACCTTGTCCTAGTTTTTAAAACAGTTTTGAGATGTAGTAAAGATTTTGCAAACTGAATCAAATCTTATTCAGATGTTTTTACTTGTAGTTTTTCTTTCTTATGTCTTGAAACCCAGAGTTAATGATCATGTTTCCATGTCAGATGTTATTTCTGCATTTTCTTTTATGATATGAATGTTGTGCATGACTACCAGATCAAATAGAGAAGGACGTTTGGGCCTTCACAGTTCGGCATGTCCATCACGACCAGGCCCTAGCTCAGGTCGTAACACATCCTATGCCCGACAAGGTGTAGGACGGCTTAGCTTATCGAGCTTAGATCAGACTCCATGCCCTCACATGGTGGTTTATGACGGTTCTCTACTTTCTCCCACAAATAATCAAAGTATTTAAATCTATCTTACATGGTCAATTATAAATTTAATTTATACACTTATTCCTTCCCAGTTGTCATTTCTAATCTCTTGATGTACTACCCTCCTAAAATGGTTTTACATACTAATACATGGTGTAGTTGTCAAACAATCTTTTTAATTTCTAGTCTTTATCATGACTATTAGTAATGTATAATATTAAGTGGTATTATAAACCTTGATGAAAATATTTTTTAAGAAATATTTTTTTAAGTTATATTCTTTCATGTTGGTTGTATTTTAATGTGTTATTATAGAACTTTCGCTCGTTCTAGAAATATTATTGGGTGCATGTCATGTCCAGGGCTTCGGCTTGGGACATGAACGTTATGAAGGCACGTAAGTCTGGAATGTTGTACACACTATTGGGATCTACTATTATAGGTGTTGTTATTGATTTGATTTTAGAAAGAGACCCGTCTAGTACTAACATCTTGAAATATTGAAAGCCCTTTGGGACATTGTGACGAATGTGGAGCATACTACTATATTAGCTATAATTTGACAAAAGTGGAGATTTATGATGTGGCCACATTTTTGGCCTGTATTTTATTGAAAATATCATGATAAATGATATATTGAAATCTCTACCAATATTTTTTTCCCTCATATTGATGAGATTATTTTGAGATCTATTTTCTCCCCTTAACCCCCTCCAATAAATAGAGATTTCTTCACCTTAAAACACACACAAATTTGAGAAGAGTTTTGTTGTGTTTTTCTTCTTCATTGAGATTATTTAGAGAGAGAATTGTGTTGGGAAACAATTGAGTGAACCCTTTTTTGGAGTAATCTTGTTAGGTTATTCTCTTGGGGTATTTTGGATATTAGAGCATCTAATTACTATCTTTTGTGCTTTTGTACTCTCTTTTGTATCCGTTGGTGTTAATATATAGCTCCTCGTTATGGTGTTGCACTTAGGTCAAGTTGATCGAATCACGTTAATTTGGTGCCTCCTTTTATTTTCTCAACTTATTATCGCCTTTACTATTGTATTTAATTGACTGTTTTGTCTAATTTTTAACCATCTGGATTTTTTATCCCGAAAAGTAATGCCTAAGTTGCAGCATTAAGATCTGATCCAAATTGAGCAAGGACGGCCACTTCGCGATATTGTGCCAATTCTAGTTTTGAACTACCACTACTTGGTTCATAGTTTTTAATTGAGTGGTAGACCCCATGCAACTTAATCTTATATTATTATAAAGTAACAAGGAAGGAGGGAAATCTATTCAACCAGAAGGCAGAGGCGAACAAACGAGATGGTTCGTCCCTAGATGGGGTGTTGTTGTCGGGTCCTTGTTGGAGTCAGGTTTGGTCTTCCATCACGTTAGGGGTTCTAGTCTAGTGTCATTGTATTTGTCCAAATTATACAAAACTGTGTTTAGGACAATATATTCTTCATAATAACCAATTACCAGAAACTAGTAAGAAAACTAAGTATTTTCGTAAAACATATTTTTCATTGACAACAATTTCCTTCAAACAAAACACACCCAAATTGTATTTAACAAATATTTTGTTTGGCCGACATTTGAAAATATAATTTTTAGAAATTTGAGTTGTAAAATAATAATTCAAGAACGTCAAAACAATGAACGTTAATTATATTAAATCTAATATTTTGTTTGCTCCAGATTCAAAAAATCTATTTATTTAAAAAAATACTGAAAATTTTGCAATCAGAGTTTGACAAATACCCGACGAAGATCCAAAGTGCTAATTTGGTAATATAAGGGACTAAAACTTCTAAGGTAATATTTAAGAAACTTCTTAAAATATAATAAAAATGATGTCAAGATTTTCAAGGCTTAAAAATACGTAGACAAAGAAGGTACTGCAATTGAACCTTCTCCTTACATGCCATGTATGAGAAGTTAAGGAGGCCTTTTCCAAAGGTAACATGGAGAAGACTGTGGTGCCAAAACATGGGACATCTCAAGTGGATGTTCATATTACTACTAGCTATACATGCGACATTATATACTAAAGATACATTGAGCATATGGGGGATTATAACAGATCAATGTAATGCCCCAAAAAATGGGTCCCGGAGTGTCACACGTTGCTTGAGGCTACGAGTAGCCCCAAGCTAACCCTTTGAGACATTTTCATTTAGCTCAACACAAATCAACGGGGTTTCCATAAATAACCCTCAAATATCAATAGAGTAATCATCATCCAAGAATAAAAGAATTTCAGAAAGATAACAAAATACGACTTATTAGTCAACTCCCAACATCTATACTAGTCTGACGAGCCTCTAATAAAATCAATAAAACTAGCGAACCATTGAGACATGCCCCAACTGACTCATACTCAGTTATCAAATGTAAACAATTTCGTGAAACCAACATCAGACATCACGTCCTCGGAACATGAGGACTCACCACAACAGAGAATGTAGAACAGTGTGCCCAAAGAATCACTGTCGAACCTGGAACTGAGTACCTCAACCTACATTCCGAGAAAATGCAGCCCACATCCGAAGATGTGGATCAGCACCATGGAAAGGAACCGAGTATATGGGGTGTATGCAGTTTTATAAACATCATAATCATAAATATTTATTAGAAATATGCAGAATGTATGAAAGACTCACATAGCCCGAAGAAAATCATCATAATCATGAGAGGATGAAATAAGTACAATAACACATGTGAGTCATCATATAATTTGCCAATCACTTTCAGTTCATCAAGAGTATCAATTCTCATAATGTAAATATCATTTAAATCTTTCGAAAGAATAACTTTCACAATTCCACTTTCAAATCACTTCACCATTCACCATAGACATAAGGAAACACACACACACTGGGAGATCCTATAACCGACATAAACCATATGAGCTACATGGAGTCCAACATACAACCCTCGTTGGAGAGATCCATCCTATCCTTGCCATCGGAGTAGGACTAGTGATATCAAATCCACACAAACTAGTGATCACTATATAAATTAGCCTCAGGCTCACTCCTACGGGGGCACGCAGTTCTAAGGAAGTAAGGTCGCTTTATACCTCCCACTCGATGCTAAAGATTTCTCCCAAAATTAGCTCAGATCATTTCAAAGACAATTCACAACAAAACAATTTCAGTAATATATAAATATACATCGGGAGCCATCATGCTTCCCATTTATTAAAATCAACCACGTTGTGGATTTCTTTCACACTCAAGTTCAAAACAACTCTATTAAGACCAAAAGGTCGAATCATTCAAAATTCTCAAATATTCAATATCAACGTGCTTATAACACACACTTTCTCCAAACAACACAATTTTCAATGGGTATTCACGACCCAAATATCCTAATCATGATAAATATCGTTCAAGATTCATGATTTATATCTCCACACATGTAAATTCATCTTTCAAAATCATAAACATCAAGATTACATAATAATCATCATAAGATATGGGTTCATGCTTCAAATTCGTAAAAGTTCAAATAAAAATCATGCCTTTGTAAAGAAAATTACTTTTGGTCACAAGAACGAAAGAGAGTTCTTGTTGAAAAATCCCACATACCATGAATGATGAACTTTAGATCGATACTCATTTCTGAGTTGTTAATTGTTCCCTTGAATGATGGTTCTTGGAGTTCTTGAACTAGGAACATGGAATCTTAAATAAAATTGCAGAATTAATGGTGAACTTTGGAGGTTCTTGAAGTTGGATGTAGGAGCTTAGGGTTTTCTTTTTGAGGGAATTTGATGGAATTTAACATATAATGCTTCTAATAGGCTTTGATATAGGGTTTGTACAGATTTTGGGTGAGGGAAAATGACCAAAATGCCCCTAAAAAATCAAATAATTCTCGAATATGTCCTTTGGTGGACTGTTTTGATTGTCTGAAGTAGATCAACCATAACATTTTACTTTGATATCCCAATTAAATGAAACTTATTTCATTAGAAAGAGGACTCTCATATCTTTACGTTGATATATAATATCTCACCCAGATCATTGTGTACGAGGATTTATGATCGTTTGAAGTTGATCCAAAAATTTACTTTTGGTAGGCTAAAATAGATGGACCATAACTTTTTTCTCCGATAGAAAAATTGGATGAAACCAATGTCATTGAAAAGAGAACTCACAGAGTTTTCCGTTGATATATAGTATATCACCCAGATCATTATGTACAAGGAGTTATGATCATTTAAAGTTGGATCAAAAATATGTCAGGCGTCAGTACTTTTTCCTGCACGTTTTACAGTTCACTACTATTCACGGTTTGATCGGAATGTTCATAACTCGTCGCTCGGGTGTTCGTTTTGGATGATCCCCATATCGTTGGAAAGCTTATTTGATATTGTACGCAATGGTGGATCATAATCTAAGACCTTCCACACGAAAAATTTATAATTCATTCTAGAAGATAGAACCCAACACGTTTACACACAAAATTTCAACGAAAAATTTTCCGGGGTATTACAATCAAGAATGTGAATTTTGCAACACTGATAACGAGAGCGTGAATCATCTATTGTTTGACTGACAGATTTGTAAACACATCTAAGACAAAGCCCGAAAGTGGCAGGGGATTAGCATGCAGATTATGAGTTTGTTGGTTGTGTATAATGCCATATTGTGGGAAAGAAATCAAAGAATCTTTGAAGATAAAAGCAGGACAACTAAGGAAATTGTAAGAAAGGTAATACCAGATGTCTTTGTAAGAGGAAAGTGTAAAGCTAAAGTTCCTAGTTGACAAGCAATGCTTACCAGGGAAATGCAAGGTTGGGCTGCTTTGTCCTACCTGCATCAGTTTGAGTTTTGTACATCTTTGCTTTTTGTAATAAAAGGTGCACTTAATTGCCCAAAAAATGATATGAAACAAAATTTAATTTTTCAGCAGCTGGCTTCTGTAATTCCTGTTCTTCACAAATAATGCAGCAACATAGGGTCATATTTCCAGACTCCGAATACAGTTCAAGGTATGTTGGACTGTCAATTCTACTAATTTTAAGATTGTTTCTCTGTTAATTAAGTCGTTTTGCCCTTACTAGTAGTCGTAGGACTAGCCTTTAGTTTCTTGTTCTTTGATTTCTGCTTCTATAGATTGTTTCATGTACTTCATTTATAGCATTATTTTATTATAGTACTATGCTACTACTGTCTGTTGTTTTTGTTACTATTTGTAGTCTCTTGTTGTCTTGAGATAGGGCTCTATCGAAATTAGCCTCTCTACCTTGGTAAGGTAGAGGTAAGGTCCGCGTACACTCTAACTTCTCCAGACCCCACTTTGTGGAACTACATTGAGTATGTTGTTTTCTTTGGTTATAGGGATCTAGTAACTATACTAATTTATTTTGTTTCCTTAATTAGTTATGATTTGTAAGTACAAATAAATTCTTTGCTCGTGTGATTAATCATATTGAAATACAGAGAAGATTTTTATTATTAGTGGCATTGCTAAGTAGGATAGTATATGCATATATCATGTTCCTTAGTTTATCTCGTAAAGGATGTGGCTTGTGGTAACAAATACTCAAATTTATATAGTATGCAGGATCTATTTCTAGTGGCTCGGTAAATTTGGTGGAAGCTGAGTGACTGAATCATATAAGTGAAGAGGGAACTAATTGTTTGGTTGAAGAGAAATTCTTTTCGGAGTGAAAGAAGCAAATTTATAAGAGATGTGTTCATAGCTTATCCAAAAAACAAAAAAGAGTTTTTTGTTTTTGTTTTTGGAGTTCCTGTAACTGTTCTTTTACTCATTAAAAAAATCAAAATTGGTGCTGGTATATTGTGATATTTTTGGTCCACCTATAGTGAAGTCTAAAGGTGGTGCGATTTGCATTGCGACTTTTATTGAAGATCATTCTAGAAAACTAGTACATTTTCTTTAAAGTTCAAGGATCATATGATTGATACACTCAAGTGTTGGGTTCGCTAAAGATTTGATGATTGAACGAAACATATCAGTTATGTTGGTTCACATATGCACAGGTGCAAGTATCTAACTCATACCTAGATCACAAATAAGAGAAGACAAGGTTGCTCGATTGAAGGAGTGGATAAGTGGCTATATCACATAAACTCAAAATAATTACCATATGCTGAATTAAAGAGTCTGAGTTCAACTAAAACACTTGAAGAAGCATGAGTTTGAATTGAACAAGGAGTCTAACTTGAAGTAGAACTCTACAAAATGAGAACTCTGATTGAAGCAAGAGGTTGATTATAATAACTCAAACTTTTTAATGAGGGGTAAATGGGTAATTTGGCAATATTATTAATATTAATTAAGAAAATTTAAAAGGAATGGGCCAAACTCATTCTCTTGTTCAGTTGTTTTCACGTTCAATTATAGAGAATTAGAATATTAGGGTTTTTTAATTTCTTTATTGCTATAAAGCAAAAAAAGAAACTAATGATGAAATTTTGGGAGAATTGAAAGGCGAAAATAGAGATTTTGAACCACTTTTTCTGTTGTTTATGACAATACGTCAGAGTTAATTTAGTTGAGATACACAGTGGCTTTTTGAACTTCCAGTTGTATCTTATTTATCATTACCACATAAGAGATATTATGTGTGTATTATTTATTCATTTCGTTGTGCCTTGTATTATCTAACATTTGTTACAGGGGCACTAAATTAGTGAGTTGAGGATCGTACTGGGATATATATATATATATATATATATATCTTATGTATGTATGTATACATCTCACTCCTTACTTGCATAGCTACATATGCAGTTGTGGAGGCAGAGACTAGTGGTTGACGGTCTTTATATATGGATTCCATTCCTGAGGTGAGCCTTCACATTGTTCATGAAGGTTGTAGTCCAACTTTAGCTATATTTAGATTATATTTCTTTTTGTTGGGTTTGCATTCCCAAACGTTGAACTCATGTAACTCTTATTAGATGCTCTATGGTTTTAGTGTGGTATTTGGACTAGAAATTTATATCTAAGTGACTGTTGTTTTCATATATCATTATATGATATCTGGTTGGACATTTACTTTGCGTTAATGATTATTTCATGCATTTGGAGTTGGATATGGTTTTATCTCAGTGTTTATAGGCATTATGAATATATAGTGAATTGGTTCTCCTGAAAAGTGGTGTTAGCGGGAGCCAGTCATGCCTCGTGGTTATTTTTAGGACTTGACAAAGTTGGTATCAGAACATAGGATTTAGTTCCTGGGTCATGGAGTAGTGTTTAGTAGGTACCTGTTCATGGGTTTGTAGGTGCTCATTCTTATGAACTAGAGGCTACGAAACTTCTAAGAAGTTTTCCCATTTCATTCATTATTTTTGCGATTAGTTGAATTAAGTCTAACCTTCAAATATTTTTTCACGGATGGCTAAGAGACATGGTTCTTCCTTCTCTAGTCATTCTAATGCACCTACTAGGGATGTTTCTGGATAGGATCCTATCCGTGGTGGTTGTGGAGTTGGGTCTCATCCAACTAGGACACAAATTGATCCTCAACCTGGAGTTGGGAATGGAGGCCAACCCAAAGTGGTTGCTTCTGAGAAAGTGTAGCATCAAGTTTATTGGGAGGCTCCAGCTACAGTGCAAATTATTGTACCTACTATTGCATTGTCTGTGGACTCAAAGGTTAGATTGTTAAATGTACTAGTTGTATTGGTGCCTAATAAGGGTTAAGTTCCAGCTCCTCAGGTTACTTTGAAGACACAGAAGCATGTTCAGTTAAATATTGAGGCTACTTAGGCACCTCAACCATTTGACCATTCGATTGAAGTTGTGGGACAATCCAAGGATCTTAAGAATTTTATGGATCTTAAGCCATCGGAGTTTGATGCTACACCATCTAATATTGAGCCTCAAAAGTTTATTGATCTTTTCAAAAAGATATTAACTACTTTAGGATTGAAGGAGACTCATGGTGTAGAATTTACCACTTTTTAGTTCTTAGGGTCACCTGGGGCATGGAGGACTTCCATTTTGAGGGGTAGAGAAGTAGGACTACCACTAATCAGTTGGTCAGATTTTTAACTCATGTTTATGGACAAATTTATTACATTAAGAAAACAACATGATATGAGACGCAAGTTTAATGACTTGCGAAAGGGATCTATGATAGTTACTTAGTATGAAGCTAAGTTCACTAAGTTGTCCAGGTATGTTCTATTTTTGGTTGCTGACCCAAATGAGAAAGTAGGATGATACGTAGATAGACTAGAGACTCGTTATCTTGGTGTTATGATACGGTATGTGCATAATAGATCTTATGCTAAGGTGGTTGGCACTGCTCTCCATTCTTAGTCTTATTATGAGATGGAAAGGATTAATTGAGAAAAGTACAAGGTGCATAACTCAGGTGAGTTAGTAGTGCTCCATCTAGGTGCAAAAGAGGTTTTCATCTTGGATAGTCTAGGACTGCATGGTCAGAGTCTGTCAAAAAGTTTTTAAGGAATATTTATCCAAATAGACAAGATCAACAACAGATGCAGGGAAAGAGTAGCGATTCTATTCAGACTGGACAACATCCAAAATGTTCTAGTTATGGAAGGAATAATAGTGGCCGTTGTTTTTGAGTTTGTGGACCTTGTTATACTTGTGGTGAAAGAGGGCATATTCCAATATTTTTTGCTAAGGGAGATTTATTTTTTAGTAAAGTTACTATACATATGCAGAGAGATGTTGCAGGTACTCATGCTCACACTCAGATAGCTAGGATCGCTTCACAAAGTGCTCCTCGATAGGGTCAATAGCGTATTTAGGGTTCTTAAATAGTAGGTCGACCACTAAGATTCTTTGTTATGGCTAGATAGGACATAGAAGCATCTAATATAGTAGTCATAGGTATTATATCTGTAAATTCTAATGTGGCATATGCTCTTCTAGATCCTGGTTCTACGTACTCGTATGTGTCTCCATCTTTTCCTTTATTCATAGAAAGAAGGATTGAGACTATTATTATGCCATATATTGTTATGACCCTAGTGAAGGATACCTTAATTGTGGATAGAGTTTATAAATATTGTGTGACATCTATTCAGGGTAAGGACACCATAGTTGATCTAATTGTGTTGCCAATGACTTACTTTGATATGATTATGTGTATGTATTGGTTGACGTCATGTTAAACTTTGGTTGATTTTTATGCTAAGCTAATACGTAATGATATTCTCGAAGGAGACCCTTTAGTGTGGAAATGTATGACTCATGTGACTCGGGTAAAGATAATATCTTATCTAAAAGCCAAACCATGGTTATTTTGGTTTTATTGCTAACATTCACAGATGATTAGCCAGGGATACCTCCGATGTAAGAAATTGAGTTTAGCGTTGTAACACCCCACATTTCGGGCGAGAATGAAAACGATCATTTCTATGTGTAGATGATCCAAAAGTAATAAATCCTATGGAAATATGGCTTGTTAATCATTTTAGTAGTGTGTTGAATTGAATGAGCATTCTGTCGATATAAGATTTGCCAAAATCTGATACTCGAGCAAGAAGTTATGGCAATTTAAGTCCTAGTCGTAAAATACCATCATTTTGGTGCTTGGGGCATCGCGGAGGGAGTCTATTTAACAATTGTCAAATTCCAGTTGCCTAGCACGATAATGACGCATCACGCTGAAGTTCCATATACCAACCAATGTGACAATGCGATGGCTCCACATCGTGGTGACCCTAAAAATCCCATTTGTCAATATCAAGTGAGCTACCGCGATAGTGGCACGTCGCGGTGGCCCATTAAAGCAGACTCCCAGCTATATTTTATTCCATATTATTTAGGGTATATTTGGTATTCCCCCCCCCCTTATTAGCCTAAACACGGGATTTAATCCCAAAGACACCAGAATTCATTCACAATCATCCAAATTACTCAAGAACACTCTCTGGAGTTTCAAACTAAAAACCCAAATAACTCAAGATTCACCCATGGGTTTTCCTTAATTCTTCAATATTCGGAATACCCATTGCTAGGACTTCAAGAAGCACCCATCAATCATACGTATAGTATCCCAAAAGCTAGATACCATTCAAAAGCTTCTAATTTAATGTAAGTGGCGTTTATCCTAAAAACTACACAGGCTTGTGAATACTAGTTCATGTCTTAAATATTATCAAGCATGATTTGTTAAAGGGGTTTTGAAATCCATGATTTTATTATGCTTATTGCATGTTTTATGATATTGTTGATTTGGCCTTTAGGTATTTCCCCCTTGAATTAATTTACAAGTATATGTATATGTATGAAAATTTAGATTGAAGATTGTTTGAGAGCATATATTATGAAACCCCTCTCGTATGTTGAATTAAAGATTATGGTTTTGTCGGAAAAGAGTTGAAATGCATGCCTTGTGATTTGAAAGTAGTTTTCTCAATGTCATAGTAATTGAAATATGATTTAGAAATAATGAGAGAGCGTTTCTTGATGTTACTATGACGTTCTTGTGTTTAAGAGAAAGAAATGCATGTAATTGAGAACTTTGGCATGACCACCTTGAATTCTTAAAATGTTGACAAACAGAATTTCTGGCAAATGTTTACATGAGATTTAAGAAAGAGTTTTTTGAAATGATTTATTGAAATGGTGGTCCTAGATTTATGTTTTGAAACAGAGATTCTTATATGCTAATAATGTCTCAGAGATGTGACTTCCAAGTCAATGGTGTGACGATACCATAATTATGTATGCCATAACAAAGTATTTTTTTAGAATTTGATTTGAAAGAATACATGTTTTAAAGAGTTAAAACAGGGATTAAAGAGGGTTAGGTGGTTACCCGAAGAAGGTTTGAGTTCAAGTAACTCTTAGCCTAAAACTGTGATTTGATGATTCGAGTATATTATTTTTACACTGGCAACGGCCGTGTGGCATAGTAGAGTTAGAAACTCTAATCCTTGCAGCAAACATCGGTTGGAGGCTTCCCCGTTGAGTCAATGAAGGATTCCATATATCCCATGAAATTTCAGAGTTGTAGGATATACCCACCTAGCGCAGAAGTAAAACAAAGAATGTCGCAGAGTTGAGATGATTTCCTTTCAGAGTCTTTCATAAATGACCATGAGATTTCTTACTATATGATATGCTTATGAACTATTTTAAATTGCAATCATATATGTTGAATATAAATTATTATTTTGAATTTGCTCACCATACCAGTACATCTGTATTGACCCCCTACCTCCCAGGTTTGAAGGCTCAATCTAAGGGTATGGTTAATCAGTAGAGTATTCAAGAGAGAAGTGATCCATACAGTGGTGAGCCCTCTTTATACCTGAAGCCATATTATTTCAAATTATGTTAATCAATTGTTTTGGTCTACTAGGGGCCTTGTCCCAGTTTTCAGAATAGTTTTGAGATGTAGTAGAGATTTCGCAAACTAAGTCAGATCTTATTCAGATGTTCTGAATTACAGCATTCTTTCTTATGCCTTGAAACCCAAAATTAATAACCATATTTTTGTATCATATTATATTTCTGCATTTTCTTTTATGATATGAATATTGTGCATAATTACTAGGTCAGATATACTAGGACGTTCGGGCCTTCATGGTTTGGGATGTCCGTCATGGCCAGGCCCTAGTTCAGGTCATGACAAGTGTTTACTTAGTGCCAGAGACTCAATCTACGTCTATTCCACCTTACCATGTAGCTCCATCTTAGTTGAAAGAATTGAAATATCAACTCCAGGAGTTATTTGATATGGGAGTCATCTGGCCTAGTGTGTCACCTGTGCTATTTGTTAAAAAGAAAGATGTCACGAAGAGGATGTGCATTGACTACAGACAGTTAAATAAGGCAACAATCAAGAATAAATATCCTTTCTTTGTATTGATGATCTATTCGATTAGTTAAAATTTTCTACCCATTTTTCTAAAATTGACTTGAGATCAGGTTATCATCAACTAAGAATCAAGGATAAAAATATCACTAAGACAACTTTTAGGACAAGGTATGGACATTTTTAATTTTTAGTGATGTCTTTTGGACTTACTAATGCACCTATAACATTTATGAACCTCATGAACAGGGTATTCAATTCATACTTAGACCATTTTGTGATTGTGTTCATTAATGACATTTTGGTTTACTCTCGGAGTGAGATAGAACATGGAACATGCTTGAGAGTTGTCTTGCATACACTTAGAGAATAAAAACTTTAATCTTTGATTTGGTTTTAGTTATTGCATTCACCCCCACTTTATCAATTCATTCCAAAAGTGCTGACCACATATATATCTGTATGGCTATATTGTTTCATAATGGAGGTACTAGTTATTGCCCACACACCATAATCAGACAATTCACAACTTCTAGCTAGCAGGTGATGAGTTCTCATTATTAGTGGACTTGAGTCAACTATAGTTCCACTATTATATACGTTATTCAATTGTATTGGTTAAGGATAGCTAGGGGTCATTTCTCGGCTACCCCTAGTCATTATTAGTAGAGTCTTCATACACAATAAGTAAGAGTTGATGTATTTTATTTCAAATTTCTTTTGTATAATCTAGTGAGGTAAATGTTTTAAAATAGTTTGTAATGAATGTCTAGCTAATAACATATCTCTCGCTTAATATTTTCAGTTACTTATTCCAGTTGCTTATGAGTTAAGCTGGTATCATGGGTTAATTTGGGATCTATCTTTTTTCTAAGCACCGTGCGTTGACCGGGGTGTAGTCTTAGGGCATTACAGTATGATTACTATCTTTTTACCTTGAAAAAAAAGAAGGAATGGTTTTCATATTAGTATATATGGATGACTTTCTTATCAGTGGGGATAATGCAACCATGATAAATGAAGTCAAATAGATCGTACACAAATAATTTAAGCTCAAGGATTTAGGAGAGCTTAAATATATTCCAGGTATTGAAGTGCTAAGGTCCACAAAAGGGGCTATATTAAACTAGGGAAAGTATATTATGGAGTTTATATCTGATACAAGACTTGTTGGTGCAAAACCTATTTTTATACCATTAGAATCAAATGCAAAGCTGACCTTATTAGAGTTTGATAGAACTATTGGTGCAACTGAAGTTATCATTCTTAGGGATGCTACATCCTATCAAAGATTGATTGGAAAGCGTATGTATGCTATCAATATGAGGCTAGATATCGGTTATATTGTGTAGACCTTAAGTTAGTTCATAGAACAACTAAAGAAGTCTCATATGAAAACTGCTAAAAAAGTAGTAAGGTATCTAAAGGACACTCTAGGTCAAGGTATATGGATGAATACTCACACTACTGCAAGAGTTGTCCACAAGATTACTCAACTTATGGCTTCTCAGTCTCATTGTTCTAGAGGTATGGATTTGGTACCCAGTTCTTCTTAAATCACTCAAGTTGGCCAATTGATGAGGCTGAATCCACCCACCTTTATGGGTACCACAGTTGAGGAGAATCTATTAGGGTTCATTGATGAAATGGATAAAATATTCATAATCATGCATTCTAATGTTATTGAGGGGGTAGAATTGGTGTCCTATCAATAGAAGGATGTAGCCATCCAGTGGTATGAGGAATGGGAATAATTAAGGGATCAGGGTGCTACACCTTCTATATGGAAGGAGTTTCAAGAGGCTTTACTGATCATTTTCTCCCCAAGGAATAGAGAGAGGCTAAGGCCGAGGAATTTATTAATATGAAGTAGGTGAAGATGAGTGCCAAAGAATATGCATTGAAATTCACCTAGTTGTCCAAATAAGATATGGAGTTAGTGGGCAATATAAGGGATTGTATGAGGATATGTTCATATGGCCTCTCAGATGATCTTGTGTTTGAATGTAAAGGGAAAATGTTAAACAAGGGCATGGATATCTCAAAGATAATAGTGTTGATAATGCAGGTAGAAGAGGAGAAAAATGGTAGGAAGAATTACATAAAAAAAAGGCAGGCGAAGAGGGCTAGGTCTACTAATCAGAATGTCAGTCAGTAACAAGGTGGCAAATAGAGAAAGCAGTAGTCTAATATGAAACTTTGGAGCAATTCTCTGTCTTAAGATAACGCCCTAATGCCCAGACTTGCAGAAAATTATCGATTCTATAACATCAAGTCTAACAACATATCGAGAATACAAAGTACAGAAAAGTGTGTCCCAAACCTCTAGTTCATACCCATGTTGCGGTAAATATGGGAGGAATCACCTGGTAAGGTGCCAGGTAGTCAGTTATGCTATACGTGTGGTCAACTGAGTCATTTTCATAGAATTGCCTCTCAAGGGAAATTTGGAGGCAGTAAGGGCCCAATTTCTACATCTTCTGCCCCAATTGTTAAAAGGAATGCTCCTGGGAGAGGTGGGGGTCATAATCGGTTCTATTATTTGTCTACTTATCAGTACTCAGAGGCTTCAATAGATGTTGTTATGGGTATATTATAGATTTTTTCCCATGATGTGTATGTGTTACTTGATTTGGGTCTACTTTGTCTTATCTGACCCCTTATGGGGAAATTCATTTTAGTTATATAACCCTTGAATGAGGGATGGTTTTCCCCTTTATAGTGATTGACTAAAGCTATAGCAAGACTAAAAGATTGTATGGTAGTCTGTGAAGAAAGTGATTGATTGGCTATGATAATCATTTACATAAATAGGGAAGAAGCTCAAAGTGGTTAGGTATGTTGGTTGTAGAAATTATTTATAGGTTAGGACTGTAAAAGGGATAGATTATCAAATAAGTTATAAGTTATAGAATCTTGTAGGAAGTTGGGATGTACGCCTGTGTAGGTAGATATGTTGTAAGGAGGTATGTAGTAGATTCTGAGGTATAGTAGTAATGTCATAGAGGGGTTATTTTTGTAGGTTGTAGTTAAGTGAAATGAGGAATTTGGGTTTATTTCCCAACATGATAGACTAGTTTAGTATGTGGCAAGCTTTGTTGGTGGTATATATATGATTCTAGACTATACGTTTAAACTGTAGTTGTTAATGTGGTGTTATGAATAGTTTCTTAAAATAAAGGATGTACATTTTACGGCAATAGATTATTAGGCCTGATGTGATGTGTGAATGATCTTAGGTGGATGACTTATAAGATATTGGAGTGTGTAATTGTGATATATGCATGAGTTCTAGTGTTGAAATAGAAATGGTGGTTAAATCATTAGATGGATAAGAGTCTTAAGTTATTAGAATATAGTGTACTCGATTTTGAGTTATGAGTGTCATGTACACCTAGTCTAAGTCCGCAAGTTTAGAATTGTGACTTTGATCTAAGGGGGAGATGATGAAATTAGATAGTTCCTGAATTTTCTCGTGGTGTCAATTTTAGTTAAGGGTCACGATAAATATATTCCTATTCAAGCCAGCTCCTCTTTCTTCAATTTAAGGGGATATCTACAAATGTCTTATGTATTCGAGTCATGCCTATGCTTAAGCTTCGAGTTTTATGCTCAGTTTATGTTTGTGTTCCAACCTCCAAACTAATAGTAATAATGTCCCTCAGTAATCCAATCCTTTAGGTATTCAAGCTCTATATGATGATATTCATTAACCATAAGTCTATGACTAATGTCATGCTTAATTCTATGGAACTATGCTTTCTATATATTATTAATTTATTTTATGTTGAGTCTAGCCAAAACGGTAAAGATTATGCAAACTCAAGTCCATTTTCAGTTCTTTAAATGTGGAGCAATAGCTTCAAGTGGCAATTCTTGTCTCAATCGTTGACTATATTAATTTTTCTTTTATGCTATACAACTTATGATATATGCTCACATGTTTCTCGTTGAGCAAAGTTATGATCTAGGCATTTCATATATGAAGCACATCATGCCTATTATATCGTATCTTGCATATCACACCCCACTTTAAGTAGACCAACAAATATAAGTTATAATTAAATAGTGTTACTTCCATTGTTGAAGCTAGTACTCTAGTCCCTTAAAGAACCCCCTTATGATAGTATGATATTGTTTATGGAAGCCTAGTGAGGAATAAATGTTCTTGATTGTAAAATTTTGATGTGGTTACTCAAGATATTGTTTTATGTGAAGAGGGAAGAGGAATACGAACTTTCATTATATGAAATATTTTGGAAGGGGGATACATGGTGAGAGTCTTTATGAGGGTGATTGAAGTTGCTCGTCTAAAGGAAGAGTTTAGGAATTTTTGGATGGGTTCAGGGATGTTTTGGGTGACGAAGGCTCTAAGCCTCCGTGATTGCCTAGCGACGCGGAGGTTGTGTACTGCAATGCGGACCTAGGAAAATTTTTGATTGTTTTTATTGTCTCGCTTGGGGTGAGGAGCTTTGGGTCTTGTACCCCTCGTACGACCTTGGTCTCGTCATCTTGTGATTTGTGCTATAAAATTTACTTGATGATGCTAAGATTTGATTCTTATTCCTATATGTGTTTTTTTAGGGGGAGTTCTAAATGAGAAGTTACAAACTTTGTTCCATACTTATAAAGCTTCAAAAAATTCCTTTCCAGCAATGGAGGATGAATGATTCCAAGGGGAGACAATGTAACACCCCATATTTTTTGGCTAGAATTTGAACCGACATTTCTACGTGTATAATCATGAATCCTATTATTTCTATGAAAAATGTGTCATGGTCATTAACCTGGAATTAAAATGCCTTTAAGGGGAGGAATATTTGTAGTAAACACTTAGAGTGAAGTAGATTAAGAACCTTCATTATCGACCAAATTTTAGAATTTCATTCTACAAGAGTCAACTTTGAACGTGTATAACTTTTGAATTATGAGAATTTTTTTAGCTAAAGATCCAACAAATTGTGGATAATTGAATTATATTTCAAATACCACCAATTTCACCTTAATCTTATACCCAAGCAAAAACTTATAAGCATTTTTGTGAGGAGACAGTAAGGGTCTGCGATAGAGGCGTGACGCGGATCCAATCGCGGAGATTACCCTCCGCGGTAGGTTGATGCTTTAAATGCATCAATTTTTGAGTTTGTTGACATGGGAGGTGGGGTATTGAAGTCCTTTCATTTATAACCCCCTAGCACTATATTAACCTTTTTCTATTCATTTTCATGATATAACATCGTTATATCACCTCTCCCAAAACCCCTAATCATCTCTTTATTAGAAAAGAGGAGAAACTACCTAGGATTTAAGGAATTCAAGCTTTAGGGGTCCAATTTCTGTATGTTCTCTTTGATTTAAAGGTATGTGGGACTATCCTTAATCTCATAGGAATAAATTTTATATTTTTTAACAAGTTTTAAATATATATATATATATATATATATGTGTGTGTGTGTGTGTGTGTGTGTATGTATGTATGAATATGAAAAAGGTTTTGGAAATCGATTAAAGAGTATGCATCATGAACCCACTCTGAAGGAAATATGTGTTTATAATTATGTTTTCTAGAAACATGTTCTATAATCATGTGCATTCAGGGTATGAGTTTTGAAAAGAAATTTATGACCATGATTTGTGGGAAACCCCTCTTCCTTGATGAAGATTATGATAATACCATGTTATGAATTATTAAATAGGTTGGAGAGCATGAATCATAAGTCCCCTTTTTTATCATGAAACTTATGTCTAATTTATGTTTGTACTTCTTTATGAAGAATGATGTTTCTCGAGTTAGAAATGCCTCTCGGCCTATTATACTTTGTAATTTCATATGTTTTTAAGGAGGCAATTCTTATTCTAAATGTTTTTGTGTCCTAATGTAGATAATGCACGAATTAAATCATTGAATTATCCACCACATTTTTATGTCTTGAAAAGAGAGTGTCTTTGCATATGTTTTGATGTTCTTTAAAAATAAGAACTCTCTTGTGATGTTTAATTTGTTTTGGTGGTCATTTATATGCTTATGAATAAAAAGAGTTATGAATATGATATGATATGATATGATATGGCATGCAAGTCTAGGTATGATGATACCTCATACTAAATGCCCATTGTATTAAAGTAAATAATGTTATAAGCGTTAAGCATGATTTTAAAAGGTTAAAATTGATCTTGAAAAGAGTTAGATGGTTATCCGAAGAAGGTACAAGTTCAGATAACTCATTGCCTTAAACTGCATTTTTCTAATACAGGATTTATTGTGCCATAAGAGATGGGATATGCCCTAAAAAAGAGGATGTGCCCTGAAAGAGAGGATTATATGCTAATCTTGTGCCCTTTTGTATATCAAAATCAGAAACTCCAGTCCTTGTGGCAAACTTTGGTTGGGGGCTTGGCCACCGAGTTAAGGGACGATTACATATAGCCAATGAAATTATAGAATTGTAGAGTGTATCATCTAGATCAGAAGCAATATGAAGAGTTGTCTAGTGCTTTATAAGAATGTTTGAAGATCATCAGATTATGCCCATCTATTTTCATTTACCTTCGGCTAAATTGATTTATGAAATGCTATTACTTATGTTGTATAAAAATATATGTTATATTTTTGGATTGTTCTATATATTTTTAATTTTATGGCCTAATTGTGGGCCTTGTCCCCACTTAGATAGACTACTATGCCTAGTTCAGTAGAGGCTTCGTAGATGGTGTTAGATTGTATTTGGGTTTTCTTATGATTTTATATTATTAAGTTTTAAGTTTTGTCTTGGTCTGCCATGATTTCAGTTATCTTTTGCACTTTTATTTCACATTAGTAATGCTTATGATCACGTGCTAAGGGGCCTCTCGGGCCTTTATGATTCAGGATGCCCGTCCCGGCCAGGCCTCAGTTTGGGTCGTGATAATTTTCCTCTTATATTTTATATTTGGTCCATAGAGATACATTTTCCTTTTAGTTATGATATTTGACCCATAGAGATACATTTTCCTCTTAGTTGTAATATTTGTTCCATAGAGATGCATTTTCCTCTTGGTTATGAGATTAGGCCCATAGAGATACATTCTCCTCTTAGTTATGATATTTGGCCCATAGAGATGGATTTATCTCTTTGTTATAATATGTGGTCCATAAGGATGCATTTTCCTCTTGGTCATGATGTATGGCCCATAGAGATGCATTTTTCACTTAGTTATGATGTCTGGTCTATATAGATGATTTTCCTCTTAGTTATGATTATTTGGCTTATAAAGATGATTTTCCTCTTGATCCTGATGTATGACCTATAGATATGAGATGCCTAATAGAGGTTACATTCTCAGTGATATTATTCCACCTAGATGTGAGATGACTCCTATATGTGAGATGATTATAGATATGTTATGACTTATAAATATAATTGTCAATATACGTTCTGGCTATGTATATGGGCCTAAGGCCGTGATTATGATGTCATGATTATTCTGGACATATTATTAGGCCGAGTGTCCTGTTATAATATTTGTTGGATATCTAGAAAGTGCTTATCTTTGTAAAGGATATGATTGTAGAACATGGACACATGTATATTTATGTTGTGTATGATTTCATTTACTAAATACCGGTGATGACATGCATAGATTTGGTACCCTCAAGATTATTATATAAGTATTGATATGAGCCTAGCTGAAATACAACCTTATCACTATTTTTCTAAATAATGGTTAAAACCCACTTTTCACCTTAACAATGAATTTCTTTACTATAGTAAATGTCTAACTAAATGGAATAGACGTACGTATAAGCGAGGTTAACAATATTATTTTAAAGATTTGATCGAGATAGATTTCAGTCCATGACTGAACACTATTATTTACTTCGATCGTGAGATATTCGGAGCCTTTCTACACTTTTACAATAATTTAGTCTTGAAGATCATATTGAGCCACAGACTTAAGAATTTACACTCTTTCAGTCATGGCTTGAGTTCAGTATCTATTATATATCCATATATATGTACTGATGATTATGATGATATATATACCCGATTTGAGTTCATTGGATACTTTTGTGGTGATAGATATACCCGGTTAGAGTGCAAAGAATATTTTTGTTATGATATATATATTTCATGTTCGAGTCCGGAGGATATTATGATGATATGTTGATAGCCAGCAAGGTCTAAGAGTAATTAAGATAATGATGATGGTTACGATGATGAGATTGTGATGTTGATTGATTACCTTACATTTATTCTTGCATGTGCATCACCTAACACCAATATGCACTTATTTTTATTTGCCAATATGGTTGTATGGAAATAGGATATGAAAATGCCTTGTGTTATTGTATATTGATTGAACCTTCCAAACTTGGGGAGGTGGGGGTACGCATAGGCTCGGCTTGGTGTTTGGTTGTTTAGAATAGCCGATTACTCGCATTGTTATTTATATTGGTATTATCAATTTTATCATCATTATTATGTCTAGCCTATGACAGATTAGTCATTGTTTTTGTATCGAGATTTGAGGTACGTTCTTGTCCTCTTTTATCATGCGATTGCATTATCATACATGATTAATTCATGTTTAGACATGTGGGTTAGAAACACTGCTTATGAGAGTATTAAATCTTGATCAGATTATAATGAGGTTTTAAAATGAGAACATGATGATTTATGTTATGCCTTGAGTGGACCTCATAAATATATGTAATGTATACTAGATATACGGCACGTGTGTTGCACATGAGATTTATTTATTATTGAATTTTTATAGTGTTAAATTATTATGTTGGTTGTTGATGTTGATAATTTGATGAGGTTTATTCTTGGAACTTAGTTGTGTGAAAATGACCCGTTTAAATGTTTTCTGTACTAATACAATTTGATAGAACTTATTAATGTATGTTACACTAATTAATCCTATCAATGTGAATGAGGACATATTATCTATAGTAAATTATGTAAGTAATCGTCTATGGCACTAATATGGATTAAGTTCATACTGGAATAGAAAAAGTAGGCTAGCTTTGTGCAATGTGTAGTGTGAAACGCTTGGTTCAATAATTTAAGTTGGATAATAATTAAAATATGAAATAAATTATGTAGGTGATAAACTGTGGATGATCGTAATATATAGCAGTGTTTATAACTAAAAATTTTATTTTGGCGAGTTGATGGATATTGATTTGAATTGTCGTGGTCGTTTTGTTTTTGAAGAGGTTGCATTGAAGGCTTGACAATGCTTATACAGGGACGTTATTTTTGTTTAGTTTTAGATATGTTGTATTATCGATTCAATTTGATCAAACTTTGGAATAATTAATTTATCACTAAATAATTTATTGTTATTTTTGTTCCGCCTATTCAGAAAATATAGATGATATCATTACATAGTTAAAAACATTAGCAGAATAGATACATTTCTGGAAAAGTTGAATGCGGAAGGTTATGTCGCATCTTATTCACCTAAGCCTACAAAATCAACATACTGAGATTATAATTAGATACATGTAATTTATATATTTATTTGGATTTGATTAATTTGAAATATGTTAGATATTACATCTCACCTAATACTTTCGATATTCCTTGTGTATGTTTCTTTCTACCCATTTGATTGTTCTATCATAATCAAGACTCTTGTTCTGGCCATTGATATTCCTCTTGATAGTTTCACGTACAATTGCTCATGTGAGAAAACATTTTATGGAAGATATAATCCAATAATTAAATCAAATATGTTCATGAAATAAATATTGCTATTGTAATAGTCATTCACCCATTGGGCCACATTTCACGTGCAAGAAGAAAATGTGTTCCTTCATTTCAGTGTTCTACTAAATGACATCATTTTTTTGTTTTTAGTTGGACAAAATACCTGATAGTTCTCAAATGTTAAAATTAATATGTTTGATTTCACAGGCAATTCCAAGATCATACATCGTGGTAGCAAAATCATTAGTATTCTCCTTGAAGGCATGAATCTATGCAAGGGTGGAATGCAAAATTATCCATCTGTTTGTAAGCGTGTGCATCAATATAAATATATATATATTTATTGAAAAGGGAAATAGAATTTCCTAATGGAAATTCAGGATTTGATGGATTGCTTAAGATTTTATGAAGGTGAAAAGTAGATATAAAGTTTCGAAATCGGATACATCAACACCTTGCTCCCATATATTTCATATGAGCTGCATGTTCACATGGCTATCGAAGAACAATACTTGCCCTAGATGTAGAAATTGTGTTGGATGAATAGTTATAGATATTTTTGTGCTTTCAACTTTGCTTGAAATCGGGATATGAAATAAACCGTACCCGATAGAAATTCCTCATTAAACTTCATCTTCTCTTGAAACTTCAAGGTTTGAATTAGTTCGTAATTCTCCTTCATGACACTACAGAGAGTGACACCTGTTTTAAAAGACCCCTGCCTTCTACCGCTCCTTCGGCTATAGGCGTCTGTTTGAAGATAGTCTGCCATGTAAATCACCTTCCATATCATAATTTTGTATTGCCTTTCACCTCATTCCTTGATCTTATATGTAAACCCAAGAGGTTTGATATCTTACCTATCCTTCATCAACTGCCATCTTCTCCTCATACAATAATAAACCCAGTATATTCCCACATAGTGGCGTCTGGAAAGGGTAGAATGTATGCAATCCATACCACTTCCTTCGAACAAGTAGAGACGATGTTTCCGATAGACCCCCAACTCAGGACACAATGACAGCAGACAAAATTCTCATAGTTTTCACAATTTTATGTGGTGGTTATATATTCAGCATCTTTACAATTTCCAACATCTATCTTCCCGATTAAAGGTGTAAGCTTACTTTCTTTAAATTGAAATTGAATTTCTCCAACCTTACTTTCTTATGCTTCTCTGTTGACAGAGAGTTTAGCTCATAAAGTAGCAGCCAAAGTAAATACATTATATTGATAAGAAATAAAAACGTATATTAGCAATATGAAAAACTACGTAAAAATACATAAACAGTGAGTGGATGGCCCAGGAAAATTATTTTATTATACATTTATTACATAAATACAACGTCATAAACTAACTGCAACACACAATACAGTCTAAGATCATTGAATCAGTCCTGCTTTCCTAATGGCTGGACCACCCCTAGAAAAGGGTTTACTTAATTCGGTCTTACCATGCTAGAAACCAGACTCCGAAGATTTTACATCATCATCAACAAATCAGTCATATTCAGGGGGACTCATTAAAGATATTTCATAAAAGCTAAAGTGATTAGCGGCACATTTCCGGATGGAAAATAAGCAAGTAAAATACCAATAGAATCTAAGACCATAATCATGTTCTTTTTCTTAAAAATAGAGTCAACCCTTCACAGTTTATTGTCAGTGAAAATATGGAAATGAAAAACCACATAAAATCTCTAGGTTAAACTCGTAAATGTATTGATACTAAGGAAAACATACCATATAAATTATATTAGTGCGAAAATAAACTTGATTAGGAGCGTCTGAAGATTGCAAAACATGGACATTACTTACAACTTAATTTTGTGGGCAAAGAATTATAACAATATTTTGGTCTAGCTTTAATGGGGGAAGGAGATGGATGAAACAACGGTAATGACAAAAATCTGGACATAAAGTAGATGGAATTAACTGTTTGAAGTAAATGAATAACGATAAATACTTGAAATTTTGTTGTTTGTGAATTACCAGCGATTCCGGATAGTTTTACAGAGAAGATGGAAGATTTTGGGGCTACTGCTATGGCGTTTCTGCTTTTAAAGAGAGTAACTGGCGTTATTATTAATACCTGCTCGTTGAAGCGGGGCATTTGAAACTGTTATGTTGGTGCCTCTTGGGAGTTTGCAGCACGCAGATGTAGGGTTGATAAGTCTAATTAAAGTTAAACGGACTGGGGTATCCCGTATATGAATACTAATCACTACAACAATTTGATAATAAATCAAAGCTTTATAACCTAAGGTAGAATTCAAGCACAAGTGATGCTAGCAGATGTATTCTATGGAAATATGACAAAATATAGATAAAATAGAATCTACTTTGAGGAATTGCTATATATTTGTGGATAGTAATCTTTAAACTACCAACATGCTCATAATAAGTTTCTTGACCAGTGCGTAAGATACCTGCTTCAATAAAATAGCCAAAGTCATAGCCAAACCAAGCAAGGTCCAACCAATTAAGGACATATTTCATCTAAATCACACATTGTTTCCTTAGCTCCCCAATATAATCAGCATACTCAGAATGGCTTGCAACTCAATCTTTCAATCAACTAAATATTTGTAACAGTGCTAATCGATAAGCACTCCAATTCTGGAAAGAAATCATATTTTCTCCATCTTCAATAACCTCTTGGTTAAATATCATTTCTTTTTTACCAATAGATTTCATTAGTGTTATAGTTCTCAAAGGATGATTAGGAGATTGGAGAGCTAAGGAAAACAAATGAGAGTGAGATGAACCTTGCCTTACAAAATAGAGCGAATGTCAAAAAATGTTGTCTTTCTATACAGATTAATGTCTGTTCTTCATATATAAAAAATGACTAATATAGGCAATCTAAGCACTTGACAATTTGATTTCAGGAGACACACGTAAAATCTTTGCATCAAATCAATTAATACAGGAAATTGAAGAAAGAGACGAGCAATAATTATAAGAAAAAGATGCACAACAAATATTGTTCCTAATTCTTCTGATTAGTTTTCTTTCTGAAAGGTCTACTGTACTGCTATGCCCTTTTTCGCCTTGAACTGGAAAAAAAAATGACAATATTTTTTAGACAGATCAATATGTCTTGGTTAGTTATTTGAAAATATTCACAATTATCGATTTAAATTCACTTAATACAAGACAGAATAAACCAAAAGAGAGAATAATAATATTCTACTCTGAAAGTGAAAACAGAGAAGAGCAAAAGCCACATAATTTTATAAGTTAAACTCTTAAATGTATTAATTATACGGAACACATACCATATTGATTATATTAGTGCAAAACAAACTTGATTAGGAGTGTCGGACAGGTGAAAAGGCTTGGATGTTACTTGCAACTTGATTTTGTTGGCGGAGAATCACATCAATGATTTGGTCCAGCTTTAAAAGGGGAAGGAGATAGATGAAACAAGGACAATGACAGAAATCTAAACATACAGAAAATTGGATTTAAATCATTGAAGTAGATGAATAATAGTAAAGGCTTGAAATTATGGTGTTTGAGAAACAATGTATACCTAATAGATTTATACAGAGGATGGAAGATCGCTGGGTACTGCCATGGCGTTTCTACTTTTAAGAAGAGTAACGTTGTTATTATTAATGTCTGCTCATCGAATCGAGGTGTCTAAAACTATTCCGTTGGTGCCTCTTGGGAGGTTGAAGCGCATAGATGTACGTAGGGTTAATAAGAGTACATGGGCTGGGGTTAATTTTAGAATTTAAATAAGTTTATTTTAATTTAATGAGCTGGGGAAATTTTAGAAATTTCATGTTAAGTTTTGATAAGTTGGTGCTTTTAAGGTAGTATTGATATTGATATATAACTATCTAGCTATACGTAGATAATATACTAACGTATATCACCCCTTCATTTGTCCATATTGCATATTTATTCCTTGGCCTTGTAAATATTTATCTACCTTTTTTTCGTCCTTTATTCACATATTAGCGTGGGATATACCGTATAGTATTGAGATTTACAAATTTTGACATGAATAGGATAGTTCATCCTTGATAACTCCTTAGCCTTATTATGTTAGTGTCAGCTTGGACAAGAATAGAATAGGTTATCCTTATTATCTCATTTACCTTTTATATGATTTATGGACTGTTGGGTGTAATTTCCATTTATTTAATATGTTGTATATATCTGCTTTATATTTGGAGCTCAGTTGGCAGTTGCCTACTGAGTATCATTCGTTTGGTATTCATACTTGTGCAGTCTGCAAATCATAGTATGGGTTATCTCCATTGTTGTGTGTGTCGTGCAGATCAACCATGGTTTGGAGACTGAGAGTGAGCTCCTGACGTTCAGAGTATTACTTACCTCCGCTCTTATACATTAGACTAGTCTCTATATTGTATCTGGAGATAAGTGGCATCAGTGTAATTTCATTGATATTTCACTCTTGTACTCTAATCATATTATTGATACTCTAATCATATTATTGAATAGTCTGTTACTAGCCTTTTTGTACTATGAATTTTCTTGCCTACTGGTGAGTTATAAAAAGTGTCATCATGACATGAGAAATTTGGTCATGACATCCAGGTTCAAATCTGTAATCATGAGTTGATTTGTTTATAGCGAAGCTTGAGATAGAATTATTTTATATACAATATATACCATAAGGAACAACACAATAAAAAGATCAAAAAAATTAGTAAGTACATAATTCTAATTAGGAAAAATATATAATGCAATGATATGTATATATTGACAGTGATTCAAAGATACAAAGAAGGAAATCCATTTAATATTATGAGTTTGTTCAAATGGGTCTAAATGGGAATAAATATGATTTTATTACTTTCTTGGATGTCATTCATGTGTATTTCCATCTAAGAATGTGATGACTTTATGACTATAAATACACTCTTTGAGTTGAGACCCAATATTAATTTTTCATACTTTCTCAAATTAAAAGATTAACAATGAGAAACCTACTGATCGCAATAGAATTAAAATAGACTGGATGAATAATCAAATCAACATATCTATGACATTATCTAAAAGCCGTGATGGCCTTTTTACGAAGGCGAGTGATCTCTCTACTCTTTGTGTTGGGGAAATTGTCACTGTATTTTATCCCCTTCTGAAAAAGTGTTTACTCTATCGGACACTCTTGTGTCCTTTCAATGGTACATAAGATTCTGAATCCTCTACCCAACACAGATAGTCCAAAATCTCGCGCCAAGCCTTATAAATGAAGATGTAATCAGAATGGCGAAGTTGATTGAAGCAGAGAAAAGGCGTGATGTAAGGTTTCAATCAATAATTATGATTGACTCATAAAAAGGAATAAATTATTTTCAACGTCAAGAACTGAGTGACATTCCATAAGCAAAATTGAAGATGACAGAAAAAGTGGAGATTCAACTAAAAAAAAAAGGTATTTAATTCCCTTTCAAATCCTATAAATATGCCTTGGCTCCAAGAGATAATATTTTGTCCACATCTGATGTTGAATCATCTGGATCTAGTTAAATTTATATTATTTATTACTTTAATCTTACATTTTAGTTTGGTTATTACGAATAAAATGAATAATATTCATTTCAGTTATTTAGTATAAGGCAATTTATCATTTATAGATATTAAAATTGATATGTGAGTGTTGAATGGCCAAATAATAGAATAAATTCAAATAATACAAATAAAATCAAGTAAGATAAATTTAAATACAAAAAAATCTCATATTAGAAAACAAAATTCGAGAAAATACAACCTGTCTAATCATTTTATAAAAAATAACCTAAAATTACGATTATAGTTGGTACGGTAAGCTCTAGTCCCCACCCTCACCCCAATTTGTACTTCTCCCTCTAGAAAATTAATTTTTCTATTACTAATTAAAACAGAAACTCTCAAAATCCATTCTAAATTTGTATGTTAGTCAAAATAATATAAAATAAATTTATAATATTCAATTCAAGCCAGGATTCCAACGGATCATTAAATTTTAAAATCCATGCATCACCTAATGAATGTAATGAAGACATCTATCATGGAATAACCTTGTTATAATAATCCTTTGAATTTCATATCTTATGTTAATTTTCATTGTTGCAAAATAAAGGGAATGATTTCTTTTTAACTCTAAATTTCATGTGTTTAAAAGTATTTTTATACTGTTTATTTATTATTTAAAGGGATAAAATACTTTTTGTCATCTCAAAAATATATATTGTTACTTTTATAATAGTATGAACCTTATGCTAATTCTGTGAGATTAGGTGTCTACGAGAGAGTAGCATTATTTAGTGTGTATTATACATGAATTCATTTTGCAACATAAATTATGACAATGACAATTCAAATATCAATATTTATAATTCATGTGAATATATAACAAATACACAATTTCAAAGTGTAAATTTCTTTTACGTAGAAGTCGTTAATGTAAAGTTCTATAAGGTGTTCAAGACATATATACCAACAGAAAAAAAATATCCATAAAAGTGTTAGAAATTAAAATAAATTATTTCTACATGATGTACTAACGTAAAAACTAGAGCCAATAAAGAAAAGCTCAAGCAATTAAGATAGGGACGTGTTTCTGTAAAGTGCTTCAGTCTCAAAGTTAGATATACTATGTTACGAGAATATGATGCATACAGCTCTTCCAATGGAGGAAACTAAGAAAAATAATGGAATGCATATATCTATGCAACTTAAGAATTAAGTATATTTTATAAGGAATATATTGTCACTTATATATTTTATTGGTGGAACTTCTAGACCAAATTTCAACAATTAACCAACTTTCAATATTAGCGGGTCAAACAAAAAAGAGATACAAAATTTGCCGTATCATTTAAGTGATTCATATGTATCATACTTACTGAAGAAAATCATTTTACATGGTTTATATATTATAGGGGTGCGGATAACTTTAATAGATCTATTGTAACTATGGATCTATTTTTATTTGTGCGTGGATATTTTTTAATTTCTCTAAATATTTTTATTTTATTTATGTTCATATTTTGGGGGGTGATTAAATATTTTTATTTTATATATGTACATATTTTGGGGGGTGATTAAATGTTTTACTATAGTATTGTTTAGTTTTTTCTCTTAGTCTTTCTAATTATTCTATATTATTTTTAAGGTATTCTAAATATTCTATATCTTTTGTTCTAAAATATTCGATTAAATTCTCTTTCATAAGTATTTCTTCTAATCTTATTTCTTCCATATCTTGTCTCCAATATTTTAAATACTCATAGTTTATCATTTTATTATAAAGTAGTTGCTTGTTTACTAATTTCTGTGTAATATTCTATTCTAATTGTACTATAATTTATATCTGAATTGAGGTTATTAATGTTATTAATTATATCTCTTTCTTCTTCTCTTAATGAGTTTTTTCGTGTTATATAAACTATTATCTGTACTTTTTTCTAAATTTTCAAAGGTTTCTTTTATCCATATTAATTTTTCTTCTTAGATTTTCATTATTTCTTTGAGTCGGTTTCTATAATTAATTTCTTTATATAGGTCAATTTGGGTTTCTCTAATTTTTCTAATATATTCTAACATTTTAGTCTGAATAATATCCATCTGAATAATTATCTAGGTATAGTTGTTCTATCCAATTTATAATTTCAATTTCATATTCTAATATTTTTACTAATATTATTCTCTTAATATCTATAATTCCTATATTTTTAAGTATATATAAGATTAACACTTTAAGATTATATGTCATTTAAAATTGGTTAAATATTTTATTATAATATTTTTTAGTTGTTTTCTTAATCTTATTAATTCCTCTATATTTTCCTTAAGAAATTCTATATATTTTATATCTTTAGTTCTCATATATTCTTCTAAATTTGTTTTCATTAGTTTTTCTATTAATTGTATATTTTTCATATTCATTTTTCAAAATTCTAAATATATGTAATTTATCATGGTTGATATGTAGGTTTAGTATATAAGCATTTGTAAGAGTAGTTAGGTAAGTGCGGTTTATAATTTACTCTAGTCATAAAATATTTATCAAATATTCTTTCCAATATGATTTTTCTTATATCTGCAATTTCTATATCCTTAAGCACCTATAAAACAAGTATTTTAAATTTATCTACCATTTTGTCAGATAAATAAGTATTCATTTTTCATATGATGCTTTTTCAAAATATTTCCTTCAATCATATACATAACAAAATATAATCATTTTAGATTACTATATTCTAGATTATTCTTAAATAACATATTTTTCGGTCTCTATTAGCATGGTAATCTGGATACTTTTCCCATAAACAACGTCTCTACTCTAGCTACTCCCCTATCACAGCTTTCTTGCCTCACCGGTTTCACCTTTAGGATGACATAGTTCTTAAAATTTTTTCTCCTTTTCCACTTTGCTACTAAACTTCTTAACATACTATTTTTCGAATAATTCTACTATAAAGCAACTAACATGAACTTATTTTATCATATCATGATTGTTAGGAATTTATGAATTTAGCTATTCATAATAATAAATGAATATACCTGTTCTGGTCGATTTGATAATTCTAAGCTTTATTACTCCATATATTTTTCTATTGAAATATACCTGTTTTTAAATAATCAAAATATTTATTGTAGACAAGAGAGAGTTTTTGCTTAAATGCATGAAGGCTTGCTTCCTTCTGTCTTCGATGTCTTTCATTTATAATGAGAATACTTTACACCGTTATTTTTACACATATCCTAACTTTTTCTACCTAACCTAATTATTGTCCTAACTATACTTTACAAAAAGTCTTCTTCTTTAAAAGAAGAGAATGACTTAAAAATGCAAATAAGAATAAAAGCTATTAATACCTAGACTAACAATAGTCAGAAAACCTATACAATAGATTAAAAATTTACGTAAAGACAAAAAAAAGTCTATCTAATTTTGTTAAATATCTCTTTCATAATTAATATCTCAGTTTTTTATCTCCATTATTGATCCGTTGCTATCTTCTTTTTGTCATAACTGTTGTTTTTTATCTTCTTGTCAGTGTAGCATCACATCTGAAATAAAGTTATATCTGCCACTACATCTGCTACATATGTGATCATTGTATTTTTGGCCAAAGTTTTCACAAAATTGTTCCATAGCTTCTTCTGAAATAATTTTTTTTTGATAGATCTCGTTAGTGGTTGCTCTTCTGATCCGAGGAGTGTTAATCCCCATTTTCTAAGTTCTTCCATGTCTTGGTCTCTAACTTCTTTACTTGTTGAATAAACCAATGTTTGATTCCTCAAGCTATATATCCAAATGGGTTTCTGCTTTGAATAATTATTAAGTGATTCTGATAATATATTACTAAGTCCAATAACTCTTTTGTTGCGGTAAAATCCTGGTATCTATGTCTTTGGTATCTCATCTTGTTCACATATTTCTTCTGGAATACTACAATCTCTGGTCATACCTATCTTGATTACTGTATTAGTCTGTTTAACTTCATCAAACAATATTTCGACTGGGGCGAAATAAAATCGTACATAAAATAATTGTCCGTTAGTAATTCTCTTGTAGATCATAAATCCATTGTGAATGTCTGGAATTCCTTCTAACTCTTCTCCAGTTGTTGTGTAAACTGTAGATAATAATCCATAATAGTAACATGATTTGATTAAATTAGAACTTATACCTGGAAAAGCAATAAGTTTATTGTAATTCTGACATTTCTGGATAATATATCCTTTTTGTTGTGTGGTTAGTTCTTCACTTCAAATAGATTTGGTATTTAACATGGTTTGTAAGGTGTATATATTTTCAATGCATTTTCGGGCAACATATTTGTATCTCTGTTTTTCTTGGTTAAGTGATTCAGAATATATATGTATTTAGGGAGGTGCAAATGATTCTGATCTTTGTATATTTGGTGTATATGATTTTGAACATATCTGGTTGAGGTTGTAAGTTTTTTTCTTTGGTATTTCATTTTTATTTTAAGTGACTATATTTTTTCCTTTAGATATATCTCCTGCGCCTGCAGCTGTAACTATAATTTCATTAGTAATTTGAGTTTATAGGTATTTCTCATTGTCACCTTCTAGGTCTAATTTTTTAATGTGCTCTCCCTGCACAGTATCTTGTTTTTATAGTGCCCAACCTGCACTTTTACGTTTGTAACTTCAATAGTTATTGTAATAACTCTTTCTTGTAATAACTTCATTTGCTCAAACATTTGAAGTAATAAATCAGTCTGGGTATCTTTGGCATCAGTCTCTTCCATTGATAAATCCGTTTGGGAAGCTTTGTTTTGATAAGTATTCCGCAATGACATTTTTGTTAGTATTGATCACTTCAATCATAAATGTAAAATTTAGTATATTTAATACTAGTCTCTAAATTTCCTTCGTCGTAACTGAGTTCTGTATTTTTCTCGTTAGCAACCATCGTACCTGTGTGTTATCTGTTCTTACAATAAATTTGTTATATACTATATATTGTTAAAATGCTAATAGGCATTTATATAATGAACATAATTATTTTCTATTTATTTCTCAGATATTTCCGTTTCATCAAATGTTCCTGAATAATATCTACAATGATGTTCTGTTTTTTTATTTTTGTATTTGTATTTAAGTACTCCTCCATAACTATATTCGCTTGCATCTACTTCTACTATATATGTAAATTTTTATATTTTTGTCTGGGAATTGTAATTTTGGTAACTCTTCACAAAGTATTTTTATTTTCTGAACTTGTTTTTATCTTTGTCGTTGTAATTATATTCGATATCTTTTTTTAAAAAAATTCTGTAATGATTTTAGATTTTCTGCTAATTTTGGTATATATTCTCTTACTTGATTTACTAATCCTAAGAACGATTGTAATTTCTTTTTTGTATCTAATTCTTCTTTTAAATTTACTGTTTTTATACTATATGTTGTTGCATTTTTACTCCACTTTTATCTATTTGTATTCCTAAAAATTCTATCTGATTTTTAATAATTTCGGCTTTCTTTTCACTTAAACTTATTCCTGATTTTTCTATTATATCTGTAAATTGTTCTAATAATATTAAATGTTCATCTTTGGTTTTTGTATATAATAATATATTATCTATGTATACTATACAATTAGGTAATTGTTTAAAATAACTATCCATAAAGTGTTGATATCTACCTGGTGCATTTTTATATCCAAATGGTAATACGTTCCATTCATAAAATCCTTGTGGTACTATAAATGCAGTTAATTACTTAGATTCTTCTTCTGACTTTAAGTGGTAAAATTCTGATTTACAGTCAAATTTACTAAAATAGTTATATCCTTGTATTTGTCTTATTTTTAATATCTTATTTGGTATTGGATAATTATATATCATAGTTTTTGCATTTAAATTTATATAATCAATAATCATTCCACTTTTACCTCTTTTTTGTTCACTATGTTTATTTATTATAAATGCTGGACTATTATGTCTGCTATTACTTTTTTGTATATATTGTTTCTCTAATAATTCATCTATATGCATTTTAAATTCTTTAAATCGTCAAAATTATATGTTAATGGATTTTGAGTTATTATGCTATTTTTATCTATTAATTAAATTTCTATAGTAGTTTTATATTTTTCCCATCCTTTTAATGTATCTTCACTATATAATCTTTCTAATTTATTCTTAATTATTTCTATCTTATTTACTGAAAATATAGTTATTTCCTTTTTATTTATCGAAAATAAGACTAGTTCTATTGTGTCTTCAGTATTTTTTATATTTTCTATCTTTTGTGTCATTTTTTCACTTCCTTCTATCCAATCAATTTTCTTTATTATTTAATTAATAACTATTTTTTCTCTTACTTTTTGTTTATATAGTGTTGTAAACCACCAATCTGTTTTAGTTATTATATGTGGGTATAATTTATCTAAAAATGACATTCCTAAAAGCATATCTTTTGATGTTAGTTCATAATTATAGATTTCTTCTATTGTTATTATTTTATCCCATATTTGTATTTTTACATTTTTAGCTTTTTATGTAACTAAACTTCCTTCATTATTAAATCCTTTGACTACTAGTGGTGTTCTTAATTTATCACATTTACTTTCTGGTAAACAGTTGTATCTCCATATGTTTTCTTCTGCTCCTGTATCTATCATAGGTGTATAATACCTATTATAATATCCTTCTACTTTTATTTTTACAAGTACATATATTTTCATATCATGTTAAAGTTCTTTGTATGAATAATCTTTCTTTATTATATGTTATAGACAATTGTGTATATTCTATATTGTATGATTTTACTTGTTCTAACCATTTTATTCCTATTATTATGTCTTCTTTTTGCATTTCTTCCTTTATTTCAAATTCTATATTTATTTTTCTAACTCCTATTATTATTTCTTTTTTTCTGCCATATCTTTAATGTTTATTAGACTCCTTGGTAAATCTGGGCATATATCACTATTATATTTTATTTCTTCACTTTTTACTAGATATTTTGCTATATAATTTTCTTGTTGTCATGCGTTTAAGAGTATTAAATATTCTTTTTCATTTATTGTTCCTGTTATATAATATTGATTTAAATTAACTGTTGAAGTTGTTTCATAATTTGTTCTTTTTGATGAACTTGATGATTTTGGTTTTTCGTGAGCTATTCTTTTTGATGTACTTATCCTATCATTTATTATTTCTAAATCTTCTTCTATATGTATATTTTTGTAACTATAGTCATTATTATCAATTGTTTTTACGAATTGTTCAAAAGGACTTTCAGTTTGTATTTTGTTAATTTTATTTTTTCCTGTTATTTTATGTTCTGTTGTTAGTACATATAGATTTTTACATCTTGCTGTAAATATTTTATTCCCGGGGTTAGTTCTATTCTTGATATTTTTTAATATAATACTAATGATTTATCTATATTTTTATCTGTATTGCTACTAAATAATTCTCACTTATTATAAATTTAAATTTTTGGTATATTAAATTTTCTTTTATAGCGGTTATTATATTTTTTTCTATAGGTTTTATAATTCTATCATCTGCTAAATATAATTCTATTGGTGTATCTATTACTTCTTTGAAACATGCTTTTATTAATATCTCTGTTCCTCCAAGGTGTACATATTTTATTGGATCTTTACTTTTTATATCTTATTTCTTTATTAATTATTCTTTTTGTTACTAGTGGTATACTAGCTTTTCCTTTTGCATATCTACAATCTATTACATGTTCTTTTTGACTTACAACGTAATATTCTTTCCTTTTTCTACTAAATATATTTTTTATTATTGGTATTTTAAATATTTTTTCTACACTTTAGTCTAACTCTTTTCCTTTTATTTCGTCAAATATATTACTATAAAATATTATTTTTTGATCTGTTCCTTCTTTATTTAAATATTCTTCCTTAGTTATTATTTTTAAATCTTCTTCAGTTATTTAGTTCATCTAAGCAACAAGATTATGAGGAATCTCCAATTCGAGGAATTCTGGTTAAATGTAAGAACCCCTAGGTCCGAGACAATGCTAGGTAGAAAATTCCCAAGGCATAAAAAATCTTCTATAATGGGCTTCTCAAAACTAAAAGCAGGACCATTAAAAGGCCAATCTTTAAAGAAAAGAAGATCGTCACTACTGGGTTAAGCAGATATCCTGAAGTGAAGCAAAAATTTTGATACTACAACTTGGGATGGACCGAGAAAGAAGGAAGCTCATTTATTTGTACACTAGTTCAGGAGTTCGATGCAAACTATTAGGATTGATTACCAAACATTTGCAAATAAGGGGAGAAATTAGTAGATCAACCCTTGTTGGATAAAGTTCCAGTACGGGGTATGATGGTTGATCTCTCAGAAAAAACAATCAAGAGATTTCTTAATGGCCCCAAATTCACTTCTCAGGTTACTTCACCTATATTCTATGCTCGGTTAAAGCATCATGCAAATCAATGGGCTTGGTTAGCCACCCTCATAGCTAAAGGAAAACCTAAATGGTTGACCAACCTGAATGAAAGGATTTTTAAGGCCTCCCTGACTCAAGAGGCAAGGTTTTAGTGAGGTGTAGTGCGCACCCATTTGATGCCTATAGAGGGAGATTACATCCTTGGATAAGATAGAGCAATACTGGTCGCAAGTATTGTGGATAAAATCAACTTTAACTTAATAGAAATCATTGCTAAAGAGATGAAAATTTAGGTCTTAAGGCCTGACACGACATATCCTTTCCCTTGTCTAATTATAAGGTTATGTAAGGCAACCAATGTACCTGAGGTTGCAGGGATAGACAATGAACTGCCTACCAAGAAGACCCATAACCCCATCCGATATGATGAAAATCATCCAAAGCTGACACTTGACAAAGGAAAAGGGGTTTCAACAGATCCACCAGTTACAAATATAAGCTCAACACCTAATGTAGAGGTGTCGGATTTTGAAGCTCCACAACCGACATCCACAGCACTAGCAGACTCAGTGCTAAGAAATGAAATAAATCCTTCAGCTGCTATGTTTACCATAGAATTTGCCTTCAACCCGATGAATTTCAGGAAAGTGGTAAAACAAGACAAGTGGTGGAGGTCGAGCTATAACTCTTTGCCAAGAAATTTACCTCTGCGGTAGTCAAAAGGATTAAGGTCGTACTTGAGCCCTTCTGAGCCTTTCCCAGTTAGATTGATGAGTTAGAAAAATATTTCAATACACGGTTAAGAGAAATATCAAGATCAGACCTTGCACAATTTAGATCATCTCTAGACCATGTAAAGGCGCATGTTGGAGTATTACAGCAGCACCAACTTATGGTGTCAGCAGAACCGGCTGTTGATGAGTCTAAGGGTGAAATCCCATTTCTTGATCTCACGAGGGAACCTATAAATAAAAAGAATAATAAGGAAAATAATAAAAGTAAAGGTAAGAGAGAAAGGCCTAAGAGCAATAAATAAAGAAAAGTAGAGAAGAGGGAAATAAAGAAGGTTGAAAAAGAAAAGACAAAGAAGGCAATAATTGAGTCCCTAGCTGATAATAAAAAATGGGAGGAGGCCCTATGAGAGAGAGCCGTAGGTGCCTCAACTAATAGGCCTCTAACAACTTCTAGGCTAGATGTGTCAAAAAGGAGGCAGGCTTCCGATGGAGATAAGGCAGCACAGGATACAACAATAGGGTCAGGGACCCATGATCCCCTTGATTGATCTAGTCCAGGTATACCCTAATCCTTAGGTTAGTTTTTCTTTGATTTTAAGTTGAGGGTGTAGGGTGAGTTATTGTTGTAACATTTTGTAGTTGACTAGGAGAAATACAAGTACTTGAGGTAGTTAACGTGGTTTTGTTATTTTGTGAACACCTCTCAAATGGTCTGATTTTTAACTATGTGATTTGCATCTAATTATGACCACTGTGCATCTTGTTATGGTATCAGTTCTAGTGACTTGATAATCATTGCTAAACAATTCCATTAACCGGATAAGTAGTAACTTGTGATATACTTGTGTGCCATATGCATGTGAGATCTTACGTAGTTCTCTTTCTATGTTGAATCCAGAACTTCCCCAATTAGTCTTACTTAGATTGAAGGATAGAGGTTAGAAAAGAATCATAGTCCATTTTGATATTAGGAACTTTTAGTCTAAATAACCTTCCCCGTATGAATAGTATCCCTTGATCCCTATTTTGAGCCTGAATAGTGTATTTATTTTTTATGATACTTATCACCATCTCATTTATATCATTATGAACCTATTTTGGCCCTGGTCCTCCCAGGACACTATGCACCTTGACTTAGGCAAATGTCCTAAGTTGAGGGTGTCTATCATAGGGGTGCGTGATGTAAAATGAGTATGAATAAAGGTAGAATAAAAGAAAAGAAGAAAAATTTGGGGGAGGGGGGGTAGAAAAAAACCAGAAAAGAAAAGTTATGAAAAAAAAGAAGTCAGTATAGAAAAGACCACACCCATCCTGAATATGTGTGATCAAGAAAAGAGTAGAATAGAAAAAGGTTAATAAGTGAGACCACAGAAGCAAATGCAGTGTCAAGGAGGCTTAGTCACTTTAAATATTATCGAGTATTATACCAGCCCCTAGCCTATGTTACAAGCTAAAGAGAAGACCTATAGTGATCCTAGTTGACCAGTCTAAAAATCTTGGTAATAAAAATAAGGGCAAGCCTATGGTATTTGGCATACATTGATTGGAACTTCATTCTGAGAGTGAGTGTCTTTTTATTGTCCCCATAGTTACATATGTGACGTCGGATATGAGTAGAGTGGGAATTTTTTGTAGTAAGGGCACACTGGTTCCGTTGCTAGTTTCTAACTTGTTTGGATAGTGTAATCTTTGTACATGCATGGCTGTTGTTGCTGAATTGATGCCATATCTTGATTCCTGTGTGTCACATTATTGTTTTTCAATAATATGCACAGTTGTTATTTTCAAATTAATTGACCTTTGAGATTGTGAAGATGTTTTGAGATAATATGGATGGTTGACTGCTGAATGTACTCTGTATCCTTTTAGTTGTGTTTTAGTTGCTTGAGGACAAACAATTATTTTAAGTTGAGGGTGTTGATGTATGAGCAGATGCTAATACATTTGAGACTTTTAACTAAGAATAATTGCAAAGCCTTAAGCAACTTTTGTCATTTTTTTATTGTTTTCTGTTTGATATAGTAAAAGTTAAGATGCAAGAGAACCAACAATAATGGAAGTAAAAGAGCTGATTTCTAAGCAAGTAAAGAGGGAAGGATAGCTGATGACTTATCTGATAAGTCGTCAGCCTTTTGATAAGATCTGAGAGTTGCCGTCAGCCTTAGATAGAGAGTGAGCTACAACGGTAATTCATGATGACATCTGTGATGGGCCATCAGAAGTGTGATAAGATGTCAGGCTCGTCGTTATCCTTAGAAAGAGAATGAGCTTCAGCTAGAATTTGTGATGACATTTGTGATAAGCCGCCAGGCTCGTCGTTAGGCTTAGGCAGGGAATGAGATTTGAAGTGAAGAAGCGACGACAATCTTTATAAGTCATCATATGTCTGATAAGCCATCACATATCATCTTCAACCTAAGGCAGAGATTGTCAAAAGTGTACAGGAGCTGATGATATTCTTGATAAGTCATTAGACTCCTGATAAGCCATCACATATGTCGTCTCCTGTCTGAGAAAATACTGTGATCTATGCTTTTGTTTCATAATTAGACTGAAGTACTTAAAGCATATGTTAGGGTTGTCTAATCAGAAAATGATAGGAGAACTGACATTTTGAGAATCTCTTCACTCTAGTTTTCTTACTTAAACTTTTCAATTATTTTTGGAGAGATAATTACAATTGTTTTGGGATTTTCTACTGTGAATAAAATCTGACAAACACTTGTTGCTATTCATCTTGCTGTAAGTTCATATATCAAACTATGAATTCAAATTGTTGTCTTGATTATTTTATTATGAGTAGCTAAATTCCCTTAACCCAAGTTGTGGGATCTATGGGTTTGGATTTGTAACATAACTAAGTGTTCAAGATTCTAACGGTGGTAGAAACTTCTTGTTAATTCCATTATTTTATACTCTGACTATTGGTTGCAAACAATAGGCCATGCTTACTGGTGATTTTCTTGAGATAAGAAATCAACCCTAGTAAGAAGTGAATTATCAACAGGGACTTGGAAGCATCAAACTTCCATTTAATAATTAATGCTGCAATAAGATTAATTAACCTGAGATAACATCCTTTTATGAAATATAAATTCCCTATGTTTGAGAGTATTAGGTGGTTAAATATCTGACTAGGTTGAGAAACATTTAGACCTAACTTCGATAAGGATAGTCCGTTTTTCCTACCTAGCACAAGAATCTTGAACCGTTACTAGCGTCTATCATATCACAACACCTATAGTGAACATAACTCTAGTTTTCCTTATCATATTGATTCCAAACACAGAGTTGAGAAGTAATTACTTTTTACCTTTACAAAAACCCCCATTCATTGGAAACTGATAACTATCAGTTAATTAACCCGCCGATAACTCAAATTCATACCATATTACCTGTGGGATTCAACCCCAACCTAGTTGGATTATATATTGACTATGATCGCTAACATCTCATAAAAGAGGTGTAGATTGAGTGTTATCACTCCATAAGAGTAACGTCAAGAAAATGCTAGCCATAGTTCTTGTATTATTCCTAGGAATTAGCATCATTTACACAACATCAAAATAGAGTTGATAGAGTGGAGATATCTCTCTCTTAATAACCCATCGATGATTTACCAAGTGAAGGTTGTTAGAAAACTGATGACAAATATCAAGAGCAGAAGAAAGATTGTTAAGAGGTGGACAAGTTCCCTTGTATAGTGACCCCACCCCCAAGAGGAATGTGTATGTTACAAGAAACATCTTCTACATAAATATTCATAGTGACCCCTCAAACAGTGGTAGAGAACACATCACCAATAGCTACCCTATTAGTATAGAATTCATACACTTTAGGTTTAGCACACCTACTCTGAAAGCCACCTTGTAGAAAGAGGTATGACCATCCCTGAAACTCTAGTTTTCCCAATAAGGTATTCATATCAGCAACACCAAACCCACTAATAACCTTCCCTTTAGCTAGATTACGTTTTTGAAAATATAGATAGTGGTCCTCAGGTGTGTACTGATTTGAAGATGGTTCTTGAACCAAAAAATTAGGATCCAACTCAGCAGTAGCATACAAAGGTGAGTCTGACTCAGACGAATCAGAAGTAACAGGTTTGTTGACCTATTTCATTAGATGGGAGGATGATTTTGGAGGAGAGATTTTGGAGGATGAGGAAGCTTCTGAGGTAGGGGTGGATATAGAAGATGAAGCTTTTGGGGTAGGTTTAAATGATGGTTTACATGATCAGGAGGGTTTGGGAGTTTTACGAATAATTGTCTTCTTCCTTCGTAATGAGCGAAGAAGAATAACATGAGAGGATGCACGAGGAGGAGGAGGAGCAGATATAGCAACTCTTTTATTTTTACTAGCTTGAAGTGCTTCTTTTAAGAAAGCATCTTCCCATTTTATTTTACTTTTCAGTATAACGTGTTCGAGGAATAGTAACAATAGGGAAAGGCTTTGCTGGAACATTATCATCAACATCAATAGCGAGGTAAGAGGGTTTATATTTTGCTTTAGATCTGGAATTTAGAGGGATTAGGTCTGCAATAGGAATATCATCTTGATCAATAATTTGAAAAAGGATTGGAGTTGGTAGTAAAGGATGAAGGATTGGAAGAAAATTGGGCCAAAGGGTTTTTTAGATTCTTGAATGCTGCAAAATCGAATAATTGAATCAAAATTAGGGGAGAAATGAGTGGGGGTAAAGTAATATTAGGATGAAGGATACTGGTTGTTGAGGGAGTGGTGGTAGAGTCAGTGGATGGGTTAGAAGATGATGATGCCATAGCGAAAAAGAGGGAAAAATGATTTGTTTATGGTTGTTTAAGTGGGTAACGATGAAAAGAGAAAGAAGTTTATTTAAGGTGGAGAGAGAGAAGATGAATCGTGGATGAAGTGTATTTGGTGAAGGAAACATAATGCCGAAGAGATGTAGTTCTGATGGGAAAGGGTTGACGGATTTTTGAAAGAGAAGGACTTTTGGATTTTTGGCGGTCTAAGTATAATGGATAGGACCATGTAGAAAACCTGTGTCTCTTTATGCTACTATAGGTAAACAATAATCATACCTTAATTTTGAGGATAAATAGGACAAATGAGTCAATTTACTCTAAAATCATGGAATTAGGATACACAACTAAATGAGTCAATTTACTCTAAAATCTTGGAATTAGGATACACAACTAAATGTGTATGACTGAATTAATCAACAATCACTTAAGAGCAACTTATTCTAGTCAATCATTAAGGGAGATTATGCAATTTTAATCATCAACAAGGCTAACCTATTCTTTTCAAAATGTTCTCTACTTAAAGCCTTAGTGGATATGTCAGCAATTTGTTCCTTAATATAACAAAACATAATTGATATAAGACCTTTTTCAACATTATCTAGCAGAAAGTGATGTCTAATATCAATATCCTTAGTTATTTTATGTTGGACAAGATTCTTAGCTATATTAATGGAACTTGTATTGTCACAAGTTGAAATTACTACCTTTTGGGTACCATAGACCCAGATCACTGGTTACTTTGAGATATCTAAAGATCCTTTTCACAAATTTTAGACGAGACTCTTTTGGATTTGCTTGAAATCTAGCACATATTCCTAGACTAAACACAATATTAGGCGTGCTTATTATGAGATACAGTAATGACCCTATCATCCCTCTGTACATCTTGTGCTCCATATTAGGACCTGTTTCATCCAAATCATGTTTTGTAGCAGAGGTTATTGGAGTGTTGATATCTTTTGCCTCTTCCATGGAAAATTATTGAGGAGTTCTTTTACATACTTTTGTTGATAGATCATTGTTCCAGATGCTGTTTGTTTGATTTGAAATCCCAGGAAGTAATTTAGCTCCCCCATCATGCTTATCTCAAATTTCCAACTTACGAGTTTGGTAAAATCATGAGTCATGTTCATGTTTGTGGAGCCAAAAATAATGTCATCCACATATACCTACACAACCAAAAAATCTTTTCTATTAGTTGTCAAGAATAGAGTGTTGTTAATTTTACCTCTAGTGTGACTATGCTCTAGTAGAAACTTTGAAAAACTCTCATACCAAGCTCTCGGAGCTTGTTTCAACCCATACAAAGCCTTGTCTAATTAATACACATGATCAACAAATTCCTTGCTTTCAAATCCTTAAGGTTGTTTAACAAGTGCCTCATCTTTGAGAATGCCATTCAAGAATGCACTCTTAACATCTATTTGATAAAGAATGAACTCTATATAGGAAGAAAAGGAAACAAGTAATCTAATATCTTTAATTATGGCTACATGAGCAAAAATCTCATCAAAATCTATGCCTTCTTCTTGATTGTATCCTTGTACCAAAATCTTGCCTTGTTCCTTGTAACTGTTCCATGCTCATCAACTTTATTTCTATACATCCACTTAGTCCCAATTACTGTTCTGTCTTTTAGGAGAGGAACTAAGTGCCATACTTTGCTTCTCCCAAACTAATTTAACTCTTCCTGCATGGCTATGATCCAATCAGCATTAAGCAGTTCTTCAATTACCTTCTTTGGCTCAACTTCTGATAGGAATACCTTGAAAGAGCACATACTTCTTAATACAGACCTTATGGTGTTCCAAGAAGTCAGATCAGTGAGAACATTCTTAATAGGATATGATCCTTTATACTTGTAATATTTTGGGACCGAACCTAGTGAGCTACTACGATCACTGAAGATGTTATGAGCTGAGGTAGTTGGTGGCTTTGTTCCCCTGTCAGTATCCCGACAGAATTAGTTTCCCCTTTTGAGGTGCCTCCACGTTTGCTAGCTCCAGTCAATGAATCAGGTTGTGTAACCTATTTCTTAGTCACTTCCTTCCTGCAAGTTAATATTAACACAGGATTCATTAAAAACTACATACATACTTTCTTCAGCATAGTTTTTTCTATTGTTTAGACCCCTATAAGCCTTTCTATGAAGTGAATAGCATTATAATATTCCCTCATCACTTTTAGCATTAAATTTTCCTAAATTTTTACTTCCCATTATTTTGAATAAAACATTTCCAACCAAAAGTTCTAAAATGAGAAATGTTTGTTTCTTTCCTTTTAGTAATTCATAGGGATTCTTCTCTAGAATAGGTCTGATCATGCATCTATTTATAATATATGATGCAGTACTAATTGTCTCAGCGCAAAGGTTTTTAGCAAGATTTGCTGCAAGTATCATTGTTCTAGCTATATCTTCCAAAGTTCTATTCTTTCTTTCTATCATTATATTTTTTGTGGTGTTCTAGGAGCAGAGAAGTTATGATCTATACCATTTGCTGAACAGAATTCTAAAAATTTGACATTCACAAATTCTGTACTATGGTCAGATCTTATGGAAACTAATAAAGTGCCCAGTTTCTTTTCAATTTTTTTGATAAAAATTGTAATGATATCAAAGGCATTTTCTTTAGAAGCTTGAAACAATGTCCAGGTGAATCTAAAGTAATAATCAAGAATCACAAAAACATACCCTTTTCCACCTCTAATTTAAAGTCTTATTGGTTCACATAAGTCCATGTGGACCAGGTCAAGACACTTGGTAGTTTTGACATGATTCTTTGACTTAAAAGAAGATAATACCTACTTCCCCCTTACATAGGAACTACATAACTTTTCTTCCTTAAACTTGGTCATGTGCATTCCCAATACAATATCTTTGGAAGAAAGTATGTTTAGTTGTTTCAAACTTGCATGTCTATGTTTTCTGTGCCAAAGGAGGGGATCATTCTCTATTGCACTCAGACAAGTCAGCTATGGTCCTGGTATTTCCATTATGTTAGCTTTATATGTTTTTTTATATCTCCTTCCAGTAAGCACAATCTCTTTGGTGTCCATCCTTTTAACTTTGTCCTCTGCAAAAGTAAAAATAACTTTATTACCTTTATCACACAGTTGTGAAATGCTCAATAGGTTGTGCTTTAATGCTTTACAAGATAAACATCTTCCAATGCTCTTGACTTAGATGAGCTAATTTTTCCAACTCCAGTAATGATTCCCTTTTTCCCATCACCAAAGGAAACTCCTCCTCTATTTATTTTGGAGAGTGAAAGGAACTTTTTCTTATCACCAGTCATGTGTCTTGAACAAGCACTATCCAGGTACCAATGCTTTTTGCTTCCTTTCACCTTCTCTTGCAATAAATCAATGGTTAGACTTAGGAACCTAGACAATTTTGGGTTCTGTTTTATAAGTAAATGGATGAATTAAATTTCTTCTAGTCCATGCTATCAACATATAATGTGACTTGTTTCTATGACCTGAACCAGTGCTTTTCTTTTTGGTCTGAGAAAATCTATTTACCAGGTTTTGACTGTTAGATATGCTTTTAGTATCCACTGTACATTCAGTTGTTGGATGTCTAAGTTTAACATAGATGTAACATAAATCTTTAGGATTATCAAAACCTTTGTGGAAACCCAACCTTGCTTTCCATTTTGATTTCTTTCACTTAACTTATAAATAATTCTTGAAAAATTTGTCCACCTATTTGATCTCTTAAGATCATGTTTCAGTTTAGACTTCTTGACTTAGTTTATTTATCATGTCTATTGCATTACTACTGTAACACCCCGATTTGTTGAACTGGAATGCTACACGATGCTCATGACCTCGAGGGACCATAAGCTAACCCATGATTGATATTTGTACCTATATACTGCAAATCAGAATATAATAATACAGAATACAAGGAACTGTAAGGCCATAAGGTTCAACTGAGTAAAATCATATGGGCGAAAATACCCAAAACAACTAAATCTGAATGTAAATCTAAAAGTAAATCTGAAAGCCTCTAAACTATCTGAATAAGGAGTTGAAGAAACATATCTCCAACTAACTCCGTAAAACTAAACTGAAGAAATAAAGAATTGAATCAAATCATATTGTCCTAGAATCAATGAGGACTCACTGTGTCTCTGTGACTGGAATGCTACCGCTACTGCTGAGCTAGAGGTCATGTCTCAGAACGTATGGTGTAATATGAAAAGAAAGCACCATAGAGCAAATGCGTTAGTACAACTAGAGTACTGAGTATACGAGGAAGGTAGGCTGAACATAAAGGGTTTCATGTATGAACAACACTAACTGACTAATATGAACGTGGGAGTGCAAACAAACACATATAGAAACTGGGACCATGAATACGTGATAGCATGACTTGTAAGCTAATGCATGGTTTACTGATAACTGTCCTGGCTAATACTGAAATAGATAACATGGATGACTGTATCTGATAGTCCTGTATATACTAAAATCTGAAGAACTATCTGAGTTCTTTTACTGAGACTGATACTAGAACTGTGGGAAATAGTGTTTAACCGAATGCCCCATGTATGCCATTATGGCTAAGCTGGGGTTCAATATCTGCCCCCTACTGGAGGGTTGTCAATACCGCACCACTAGTAAGGACAACTATGAGTGACCCTTATGTGGTGGGTACTCAATGAGAACGGTGGGAACCCTAAACTGACTGGTTAAGCCACCTCATCAACCCTAAGATAATGGGTTAAGATGTCTCAACCTATGCTAGATACGTAGTTATAGAACATAAGGATTGCTACTAAGAATCACACTATGAAATGGCGGGTGAGTTCCCATCCTTGGGTTCACTTGGTGCTAACCTCTACTCCCATCTGGAGGGACTGGACATGAATAACTGACTGTACATGACTTGATCTTACTAAATTCCGTTGACTGGCGGAATGTTACTGATATCTGACAACTACCTAAGATCATAAGGTTTTCCTGAGTCACATGACTGACTGAAGTCTATGGAATCATAGCTTGAGTTCGAATATCGTGAAACATGACATGGATTTAGGCACACAGATATAGTTTTCGGGTACAAGTACCCCCAGGACTCGATGGAAGGAAACTGACACATATGACTGACTTGATCATAAGAGTAGAGTCCATAATATATAATATCATAAGTAGGGATCTCATACTAAGCATGGTTATCAACAATGTATTACATGGAAAGGATTTAATATCACATGGAAGTACTTGCACAATCATAATATCATGTTCGTTGCATAATCATATTGTTAACACATACTAATAGCATGGAAGTTCATGTGGATTGCATGGTTATCATGCATCTTATTCATAAGTAGGATTTGCAAGTAAACATAGCATAATCTCATAAGAATAGTTCATGGGTATTCCAACAACATTTACAAGGCACATTATCAATCATAGAAGTCATTGGAACGTAAGGGCATATCATGAATCCTTCACTTAGTCGCAATTTAGCTATATTGCATGATATCTAGTTCCTTAGGAATTTTATCAAACACTTACATGGACATCTTTAGCATAGGTGAATTCATCAAATTATACATAATGAACAACCAAATTTACATGTTTCCAACTAATATGATATCATGAATTCACAAAAACATATAAAGATTCCATCTTGGGAATCACCCAATATCAACAACATGTCATCAACACCCAATAATATAGAAATCATACATTATAATGAAAAAGAGAAAAAACAAACAAGCATCAAAATTGGTATGATCATATCACCACAATCAACCAAGCTTTTGTATTTTAAAGATTGATTCTTGAACTCCACGGATGAAAGAAATCCATGGATGAATACTACGCATACCTTAGAAGGAAGATTCTTGATGATTGACAGAGGAATTTCCTTGTAATCGGATCTTCAAGCTTACTTATGAAACCCTAGTTATTTTTCTCCTTTAGTGCTCTTGGATGATGAGATATGAGATGAAAATAGGGTTGCAGTATGTTTAGAAGATATATATTTTGTAGGGTTAAGTTTAGGGACGTGTAATGAGTATTTATATACTTAATTACCTTTAAAATAACTCAATATGGAGTGTTTTTGACACTTGGAATTGGCTTAGCCAGCGCCCAAGTGATCGCCTATGCATGGGTTGGGTGGCGCCTAACCAATCGCCTATGCTTGGGTTAGGCAGCACCTAACCAAATGCCTATGCTTACTGTCTCTCACGAAAAATGGGCATAACTTTTTGCTCAGGTTTTGGATTAAGGCGAAATTGGTATCGTTGGAAATCTAATTAGATTTTATACAATTTGTTGGGCCTAAATCAGCCAAAATACCACATTAACATCGAGTTATACTCATTCAAAGATGACCCTTGCAAAATCGAACACTAAAACTTGATGAATTCAAAAACTCTTAGCTTGTATTACCTTAAGTGACTCATATGAACATGCTTAATAGATCATAAGCTATCCTATCACTAGGATATTCATGGTAAGTCATGTACTCAAGTATGAATCACAGGATTAGAAACATACGGGGTATTACAACTGTACTCTTGTTTGTACTAATCTAACTCAAATTCAGCACTTTCTTGTCCTTTACTCATTGCTTTTTTCCCATTTTCAGTGAGTGTCAATTTAAGGACATCATACTTAAGATTATTTACTTAAGATTATTATTTGAAGAATCATGTTCTTCAACCTGTTTCTTGAGAGTGCACATTTCATTTTAAATTATATCCTTACAGAGCTTTTAAACTAATGAGATCAAATTTAAGATTAGCAAGACTATTGAACAATTCATCCCTTTCAGAAGTTAATTCTTAGAAATCATCAATTAGTGCACTCATCATGGAAACTAGTTTTGATTTAGAAAAGAAATGCAATTTTTCTTTAAGTTCAAGTATACTTACCTCAGAAGCATCATCTTCTTCCTCTAAGTTTGAATCTCCAAGAACTATGAATGTAGTTTCAACAACTTCATCATCATCTGAATCAAATACTTATGATGCTATCATTGCATGTTCTTTTTTTTTCTTTTGGATTTTTTTAAATTCCTTTTTAGCCTTTTCCTTTCTACATTCTATTTACCAGATAGGGTAATCTCTGATCTTATGATCAGTCTTACCACACTTGTAACATTTATTTGGATTTCCATTTGCTTGTTTCTGGCTACTTGATCCCTTCTTCTTTTAAAAGAATTTGATGAAGTTCTTAGTTATGAAGGAAACTTGTTCCTTGTCATGTTCAATTTCTTTTATCACTATCAGAAGCCTTCAAATCCATGATTTTATTAGGAGCTTCTTGTACTTTAGTTCCATCAACTTCCATTTCTTAAGTTCTCGAATTCCCTACCAATTCATCCAGGGTCATACCTGTGAGATCCTTATTTTCCTCCTTAATTACAGGTACCTTAACATTCCATTTTGATTTTAGTAGTACTTTCAGAACCTTTTGAACTTGTTCCTCTTCAGTGATGACTTTTCCCAAGAAACTCAGTTAATTTATTCAGGCAGTAAGCCTTGTCATCATGTCATGGAAGGATTCATTTTCCGTCATCTTAAATGCCCCGTATTTAGTAAAAAGAAGAGAAATCCTGAATTTTCTTACTTGAGAGGCACCCTCATCTAAATTTACCAATGCATCCCAAATTTTCTTAGCAGTGGTACAGGTTGAAACTCAGATGTATTTAGCTGGTCCTAATCCATAGACTGAGATGTTCTTAGCCTTAGCATTTTTCTTTAATGCCACAAAGTCATCTCAGTATATTCACTCCTTACTTTCTTAACTGGTTCACCATCAACTAACTTCATTGGAATAGTAGGACCAAAAGTAATCCTATCCTATAATTTGTTGTCTTCTTCTGGGATGAACACCTCCATCCTAGCTTTCCACCAGATAAAGTAAGATTCATTAAAGAGTGGACGTCTAGAATTTGACTGACCTTCACTGTGACCAGTAGGAGGTGCTAGCCTTATTTAAGACAACCTCTCTTTGATACCACTTTTTAGAGTGTATGCCCTACAAATTTTAATATTATACTCTATTGGTTGCCTATATGTGGAACAGGTAAGCTAACCTAGTTCAGTGAAGTAAAAGTTGAACATAATATTTTTACGTGGAAAACACCTGGCTCAAGAAACGTCTAAAAAACCATGACTTGTACCTCTATAGGATTTAAACCCAATTCCACTATTACTCTTGAGCCTCATCAATCAACAAATTACAAGACTTCTTGTAAACTAGGAATAAAAACTTCTAACTCTTACTTATACAAAAACACAAATCTCCCCAAGATAAGTGTTCCCAAGTCTTCAAGTTCCATAAATTGAAGACATAACTCCTAACTCAGTTTATACTTCAGTGGGACTAGAACAAAATACTCATTACAACTCAAAGAACCTACCTATTACAAAGTCTACAACTTTGTTTGTAAGGGACTGGATTCTTCTTCATGTAAGTGAACTGTTTTACTAATTGTTGATTATCTTTTTAGTGCTTGAATGAAACTACTTGAATATTGGTTGTAGTATTTAATCCAAATCCTTATTGATTCCTTTAGTTGATGAACTCTTCTATATTTAATAAGACTCCCAAGTGATTTCACTCTTTGTTGTTGCCATCTCTCTCCTTAATGAAATAGGCCTCTTTTTGCTTGATCTCTCTATCTAGCTGGACTTCTTTATCAGTTCAAACTCTAAATATTTATTCTCCTCAATCTTTTTGCAGTATGTGATAAGCATTAGTAACAATTTTGAGCTTCCTTGCCTATCCATTTTTGTCTTAACGTCTTCTCATCCTTCAATCAACTTCAATATGCAATACATCTGAGAACCAGGGACTTCTGTTTCTTTACTTGTGTTGAAAAACTTGCACAACTTGTTTCATTTAGATGTCCATCATCAAAACTTCACATTCCCTAACACATGTTAATATAATCAAGGCATAATAGATAAATGTGTCCTTTAAATTGGATTTAACTTGCTTGTATGACCACCAACATTGGGTGTGCACAATTATGCACTTAAGCTTGTATATAGTTGAACAAGTAGACATATGTATCCTATGTGGCATCCTATATGTAGTATACCACTTGCGACGAATATGTTTACTTGTCAACTTACTACAGGATTAAGTGACCATTTATGCACACCCAAACATAGAGGGCATAAAAGAGAAAAAGAGGAGAATTATAAGAAAGATAAAGGAACAATACATAAACATTCCCTTTAACTTGACGTCAAATCACATCTATGACCTCCAACTTTGGCCGTGCACTAATTAGCACTTACACTTGTATAAAATTGATGTTCTATGCGGTATAATCCAGGTAGGATGCCATATAGTACAAGAATTGTCCACGTAGGATGCTACATAGGACATATGTCTCTACTTGTAAACTTTATACAAGTTTAAGTGCCTACTTGTGCACACTCAAAGTTGGAGGCCATAGATGTTATATGAGACCGATTTAAAGGGCATGTTTACATATTCTTCCAAAGATAAAGCTTGTTAATTTTAGTGATCTAAGGGATTTAAAAATTTCATTTTCTTTCTTCAAATAATATGTTCACTTTTGTTTTTCCAGTTTAGGCTGATCCTATTTTTTTGTCAATATATAAATGTTACACTTAAGTTGGATTATCGACAAACATATATTTTTGATTTTATTTAGTCCTTAGAGTATACTTCAATGATCATTACTAATGTTTTAGAATCAATCGGGGCTTTAAACTACAACGAGTCTTTCAGAAAAAGTTTCTTAGAAGTCTATTAGGAATCCAGATAATCTTTGGACCTTTAACTTAAAAACTATGAATAAAAAATTGTTAAGGTTTTTTCCCTGATTGTCTTACCATGTTTATGTTTTAGTTTTCTTGAAAGAAAAATAAAAGTAATACCATAACTACTTTTACTTCTGTTGAAAAGAAAATGTAAAACTTTTTCATATTTGGCTAACCTCTTTCTTAGAAGAAAAATTTTGGACATCTATAAATAGAACCCCACCCCCATCCCTCATATCACAACACAATAGCATCCACAATGTAGTTATTAAAGATTATTGTTTACGAGGATATTTCTCCTAATATGTTTAATGATTTTTATATTAGGATTTCATATGTAGGACAATGACCAAAACATATAATAATATTATATTATTTTTGTATTCTATATTGTGTCATCTAAATTATTAATGATTTGATTTGCAACTATAAGCTTTCGTATGACGCCCTCTCAATTTCAAACCTAACAAGTGGTACCATTGCCCACAGTTCAATGATTTAATGGTCCAATTGTTGATCAAAATTACAACCAATTTGAACATAATGAAGATATATGTCCAAAAACTACAAGTGGAGATAATTGGCAATCATATTTTCAATAATCCTGTTGTTACATATTTGAAAATAAAGTTCAGTTTTAACCCTACAAAGGACTCATATATTCTTAACCCGAAAGGGCTTATATATATTTTTAACCCAAAAACTTTATTTTTAAGCATGCCAACAATAGTGATAAATACTGTGTGAAGAACATAGATAAAAGATGTAAAGAAGGTGAATCAAGGCCAGAAAATCAAGTCAAAAATGGGAGATTTTTTAGGTTTCTGGCCCTAATTTTCTTACCAAATTTATGTTTTACTTTTCTTGAAAAAAAAAATAAAAGTAATACCATAATTACTTTTACTTTTCCTGAAATAAAAATATAAAACTTTTCCATATTTTCCTAACCTCTTTTTGGAGGATTGATTTTGGACCTATATAAATGGACAATCCCCCTTCTCATCTCACAATGCAATAGCATCCACAATGTAGTTATTAAACAGCCTTGTTGTAACACCCCAGTTTTTTTGTCAGGCTAAGGTTGAACCATCTTTCCTATATTTATAGACCCTAAGCCAATAGTTTCTACTTATATAAATATGTTAATGACACATCCTTAGTGTAGAAATATCCTTAGAGATGATCATACACCATAAAATCTCCTTGATCAAAAGTTGAGTTAAGTACTTTCCTAGTAATTGATTTTTAATCGATGATTTTTCTTGGGTTAACTTATAGAGACTATTTATCCTAGGATATGAAGAGTCATGTGGCCTACTATATATTAAACTGAAGCTCCTCATGTCTTCTCTCCAAATCTACTGACCGTTCATCAATCTTAGTCTAAACTAAAAAATATGAGTGTTTGAATGAGGCACTGTATAGGCTGTGCGATGGGGCATGCATCGCCCACTTAAGGCCTATGCCATAGGTTGTGTGTTGCACATATTGGCCTATGCCATGGGCTGTGCACTATATGTCTAAGGCAAAACGGCATAAATGCTCTGTTTTGGTGTTATTTTAAGGGTAATAAGGTCCTTTCATGTCCTATAACCGTCCCTAAACACTTATAGGCCAAATTAAAGTTTAGATACAGGCTTTATAACTCACCAAAATCCTTAATTCATCTTCTTTAAGAACAATAAGATAAAATAACCTAGTGTTTGAACTATTAATCTTCAAAGGTTAATTTCTCCATGTTTTTGTCATTGCTAAGGTATGTGGGTGTAATACCCCGTACTTTTTCCTAGCTTGAAATTTTCATAAGAATTTTGGAAGATTTATTTAAACGATGAATCCACTTTTGTACACATTGTATTTTTAATAATTTCACTTTTTTCACGTGGGAAATTGAATAAGCTTTCAATTAATACCAATTTCAAAAAAATCCAACATCAAAAGAGAAAGTTATGGCCGAAATACAAAAGGAAGTAAAACCGTCCAGGTAAGATGGTAAGGCCGATGGACCATCTGACTAGCAATGGACCGTTGCACATGATTGTCGCAGTGAGGCAGTGTGACTAGATTTTTCCCTGGATCGTTGGCACGGGCCGATGGATCATCGGACTAGCCATGGACCATTGCTCAGGACGTAGGGAAATAGTGAGGCCCTATTCAGCCTAGAAGTGACGGTCAGGATTGACGAACCATCAACCCAGAGATGGACCATTGCACTCCACCATCGCACCAAGGCAGTAAGTTCCAGTGCTGGTCCCAGTGTGAAGGTTAGTTCGACGGGCCGTCAACCCAGTGATAGAAAATCGCTTATTCCATTCAGTTATTTTAAAGCCATTTTTGGTCCTTTAGCACCCGTTTATATACCTAGTTATATCCGATCAAAGATCATAAATTCATTATCCATCTACAACAACAAAATTAGGGTTTTCTCTCTAAGATAATCCCTATGAACAAAATCCAAATCTTTTTCAGGAACTAAGAAATTCGAATTCTTCAAGTTCAAGAACTTTAAGAAACTAAACCTAGGTACGAATAGTGTTCATTCATGGACTAATTTTCATCCATGAAGCCCAATAATCTCGTTTCAAAGTTTAAGTTTATGGATTTCCTTTATGAATATCATGATTGGGCTGCTCTTGTTTATGTTGATAATGAGTAATTGAATTCTATTCCATGTTGGGGGATAAATTTTATGTGGATTTGATTAGTGCAGATGTAGATTCATGTAAAACTATGATTCAATACTTGAATGATGAAATTAGAATTGAATCATGATGTTTAATTGTTGTATAATGTTGTCTACACATACTATGCCTACCATGTGTTTGATTAAATGCCTTGATGAAGGAAAAATGCCCAACTAGTATGATATTATGAAATCCCCATTTATGTACAAACTTATGCATATCACATGTTTGATGAATTGCCTCAATAAATAAATTATGGATTGTGATGTTGGTCATGTATTCAAGAAGTCATACTTTGTCAGTACCTTTCCATCGAGTCCTGGGGGTACTTGTACCCGACAACTTAGCTGTATGCCTAGAGCCAGTGTCATGTTTTCATGACATCCTCAGTCAAGCCATGATCCATATAAATTAGTAAGTCATGTGACTCAGGAAAGCTCAGTAATTCAGTAGTTTCAGTGATTTCTGTTAGTTTTAGATATCAGTAGTATTCCGTTACTTATGGAAATTCAGTAAACTCAATCCATTTTTAGATTAGTTAATCATGTTTAGAGTCTATTCATATGGGAGTAGAAATTAGCGCCGAGTAAACCCAAGGATGAGAACACATACTATTAGATGAGGGTATTTTTTGTAGAAATCATCCTTGCGTTCCAGAACTATGTAGCTAATATTGGTTAAGACATCAACACTGTCGAATGAAGGTTGATGAGGTGGATAAGTACTGTCAGATAAGGGCCCCACCATTCTCTTTTAGGGACACTATTAGATAAGGGTCATCCACATCTTGTCCTTATTAGTGGCACGGTATTAACACCCTTTGAATCAGGGTACAAATTGGACCCCAATTCAGCTATAATGTATTATTTGGGGCATGTCGATATATTACTACTTCCCATAGTTTTATGTTACTGAATTCAGGACTATTAGATATAGTTAACTCAGATACAGTACGAAACTCAGCTTGTTCTATTAGATACAAGACTGTCAAATATAGTCACTCATGTTATCAGTAATTAGAACTCAGTCATTAGTCATATTAGTTATCAGTAAACTCATGTTATCATGATTTTAGATATAGTTACTATGTATGCATGCATTTATTCTAATGTTCATATTAGTCAGTTAGTCAGTATTGTTCATGCATATGAACCCTATGCATTCATCCTACCATACATGCATACTAGTACATTCAAAGTACTGATGCATTTATGCTATGCTGTCTTATACCATACATTCAGAGACACAAGCTCCAGAGCATTAGTAGGTTCCAGTCTCAGTAGTTAGAGCTAGAAGTGAGTCCTCATCTTTGAGGACATGATCATTACTTTATTTTCTCATTAATTAATTTATTAGTTGGAGTTAGTTGGGGACATCCCATCAACTCCTTATTTAGACAATTCAGTTAGTTAGAAGCTTTTTAGACTATTATTCTTAGACAGTTATTTTAGTTATTTTGGGTATTTTATACTCCATCCAGATGATATATTTTTATTAGTTATGTTATAGTTTTGAACCTTATGGCCTGTTAGTTCATGTTTCAGTATTATACAGTATATTATGTAGTATACAGGTACAAATATCATGTCATGGGTTTGCTTGTCGTCTTTTTGGGTTATGAGCATCGTGTAGCATTCCAGGTACCAGATTTGGGGTGTTATAAACTTGGTATCAGAGCCTAAGGTTCAATAGAGTCCTACGAAATATGAAAGTCATATCTATTAGAGTCTTGTGCATGGTTGTGTTGTGCACCACATTTATGTACAGGAGGCTATAAGATATTTTAGGAACAATTTCGCTTCTTTCAATATTTATGCCATGCCAGTGAGCATAATATCAAGTCAATCTCTTAGTCTAATTCATTTCTTCTTTTTATTTCAGAACATACCTCCCAAGAGAAGAACTCAGCCAGTCCATGAAAATCCCTTGGACGAGCATATTTCTCATGCAGAGTTCAGAGCTACATTCACTACTCTTGCTCAGTTAGTTGCTACTTAGAATGAATGACCAACTATTATTCCAGCAAACCCAGTGGCCATTTCAGATCCATCTAGGATTCACGACTTTACCAAAATAAATCCTCAATCCTTACTCAGGTCTATGTCAGATGAGGACCCTCAGTAATTCATTGATCAAGTTCTGAAGGTGATAGACATCAGGGGGGTGACTACTGCTGAGAATGTTGAGCTAGCTGCTCATCAATTGCAGGATATGGCTCATACTTGGTTCAAATAGTGGAAGTTAGAGAGGTCAGATAATGTAGGTCCTATAGAGTGGGAGGGGTGTGTCTCTACATTCTTAGATAGATTCTTTATTGAAGAGCTTAGAGAGGCAAAGGTGATAGAATTTATCAAACTCAGGTAGGTCAACATGATGGTGAAAGAGTATTCTCTTAAGCTTACTCAATTAGCAAAATATGCCCCTCATGTGATTGCAGACCACAGGGCCAATATGAGTAAGTTCATTTCAGGGGTGAATGATAGCATGGTAAATGAGTGTAGATCTGCCATGCTAAATAGTGACATGACTTTATCCAAACTTATGACTCATGCTCAGTAGATCAAGGAGCAAAATATTAAGATAAGGGAGAAGCAGAATAAGAGAGAAAGGACAGGTAGTTTCAACTTTGCCCAGCCTAAATCAGAAGGAGGAAATCGTTCTCAGTTTTGTCCTAAGTCATCCATCCCAGCTCCTTCATCATCTAGTGCTCCAGTGCCTAAATTCAGTGACAGCAACAGAGATAGAGTGCCAGGCTCTAAGTCTTAGGTTAGTGTTAGTAATGCCCGAACTAATCCACTTTGTCAGACTTGTGGTAAGAACTATAAGGGAGTGTGTAGAGCTGGTAGTGATGTTTGTTTTAGATATGGAAATCCAGGCCATAGAGTCAAAGATTATCCTTAGTCAGGTTATCAGAGTTTTCTCTGCTCCTCAGCTCAGTTCGATTGCCCAAATCAGTAGGGTGCCATGTAATACCCCGCATATTTCTAAGCTAGGAAGTGAATAAGTATTCCTACGTATGAAATCTCCTATCCTATGATTCATACTTAAGTACATGACTTACAATGAATATCCTAGTGATAGGATAGCTTATAATGCATTAAGTATGTTCATATGAGTCACTTAAGGTAATAAAAGCTAAGAATTTTTGAATTTATCAAGTTTTAGTGTTAGATTTTGCAAGGGTCATCATTGAACGAGTATAAATTGATGTTAATATGGTATTTTGGCTGATTTAGATCACCAAATTGTAGATAATCAAATTAGCTTTCCAATGACACCAATTTCACCTTAATTCAATACCCGAGCGAAAGATTATATCCGTTTTCGTGTGAGACAGTAAGGATAGGAGATTGGTTAGGCGCCACCCAACCAAACATAGGCGATTGGTTAGGCACCGCCCAACCTTGCTTAGACAATTACTTGGGTGCCGCGTAAGTCAGTTCCAGGTGCCAAAAACACTTCGTTTTGAGTTATTTTAAGGGTAATTAAGTCTTTTAACACTCCTTACACGTCCCTAAAATTAACCTAATGAAATATATAGCTTCTACACATATTACAACCCTATTATCATCTCAAAACTCATCATCCCAGAGAACGAAAAGAGAAAAAAAACTAGGGATGTATAACTAAGCTTGAAGATCCGATTTCAAGGAAATTCCTCCGTCAATCATCAAGAATCTTCCTTCTAATGTATGCATGAGTTGATTCATGGACTCCTTTCATCCATGAAGCTCAAGAAACATCTTTTAAATTTTGTATCATGATATTTATGTTGTTTTTTTTGATGTTCATGTGGTTAGAGTTTGATGATGCCTTATATGGGATCTTTGTATTTTTATTTTGAGGATATGGTGGTATTTAACGTATAAATATGTGAAATTAGTGGTTGAATATTTGTAATATTGAGGAATCCACCTATACCTAAGATGTGCATGTAAGGTGTTTGTGAAAATACCTAAGGGAGTAGAAATCATGCTTTTATGACATAATAAGTCCTAAATGACTATTCCATGTTCTATGTTTTTGTTCAACGTGATCCCCGTGCTATTGTCTTGATTTGAAGAAGTTTTATGAGATGCTTATGATATTGTTGCGATATAGAATGACCATGTTATTGAAGCCATGCAAGTATATACATGTTGTGTGCATTCCCGATCATGTGATAGTTTGTTGAGAATCATTATTATTATGAAAGACTTATGATATTGTTAATTGTGGACTGAAATCTTGTGATCAAGTAATGTCATGTATGTTAGTTTCCTCCTCTCGAGTCCTGGGGGTACTTGTACTCGAAAAATATAGCTGTGTGCCTAAATCCATGTCATATTTTACGATATCCGAACTCAAGCTATGATTCCATAGACTTCAGTCAGTCATGTGACTCTGGAAAACCTCATGATCTTAGTTAGTTGTCAGATATAAGTAACATTCCATAAGTCAATGGAATTCAGTAAGATTAAGTCATGCATAGTTAGTTATTCATGTCCAGTCCCTCCAAATGGAAGTAGAGGTTAGCACCGAGTGAAACCAAAGATGGGAACTCACCCGCCAATTCAGGGTGTGATTCTTAGTAGTCATCCTTGTGTTCTAGAAATACGTAGCCAGCGTAGGTTGAGACATCTTAACCTGTCAGATTAGGATTGATGAGGTGGCTTAACCCATCAGGTTAGGGTTCCCACTATTCTCATTGAGCATCCATCAGATAAGGGTCACTTACAGGCTATCCTTACCCGTGGCACGATATTAAAACCCCTCCAGTCGGGGAAAAGATGGGACCCCAGCTTAGCTATAACAGCTTACATGGGGCATGTCGGTTAAACACTACTTCCCACATTTTCAGTATTAGTCTCAATAAAATAACTCAGGGCATTCTTTAGATTTTAGTAAATACAGAACTGTCAGATACAGTCGTCCATGTTATCAGTTTCAGTATCAGTCACGACAGTTATCAGTAAACCATGTATTAGCTTTCAGGTCATGCTATCACTTATTTATGGTCCCAATTTCTATATATGTGTGTTTGCACTCCCACGTTCATATTAGTTAGTCAGTGTTGTTCATGCATGAAACCCTTTATGTTCCGCATACCTTCCTTGTATACTCAGTACTCCAGTTGTACTGACGCAGTTGTGCTATAGTAATTTCATTTCATGTTACACTATAGGTTCTGAGATAGGAGCTCCAGCCCAGCAATAGCGGTAGCATTCTAGTTGAAGAGACACAGTGAGTCCTCATTGATTTGAGGATAATATGATTTGATACATTTATTTATTTCTTTAGTTCAGTTTTATGGAGTTAGTTGGAGACATATTCCTTAAACTTCTTATTCGGATAGTTTAGAGGCTTTCAGATTTATGTTCAGATTTACGTTCAGACTTAGCTTTTAGATTGAGTTGTTTTGGGTATTTTTACTCATATAATTTTATTTAGTTGAAACTTATGGACTTACAGTTCTATGTATTCCGCATTAATATATTATGATTTGCAGTATAGAGGTACAGATATTAGTCATGGGTTAGCTTGTGGTCCCTCAGGGTCATGAGCACGTGTAGCATTCTGGTTCAGCGAATGGGGGTGTTACAAACTTGGTATTAGAGTCTAAGGATCAATAGTGTCCTAGGAAGTCTGTAAGCCGCATCTAGTAGAGTCTTGTACATGGGTGTGTTGCGTGCCACATTTATGTGCGGGAGGCTATAAGATGTTTTAGGAACAATCCCCTTTCTTCATTATTCATGTCATGCTAGTGAGTATAATCACAAGTTAAACTCTCAGTCTAGTCCATTCTTCTCTTATTCCAGACCATGGCCCCAAAGAGAAGAAACCAGTTAGCTCCTCATCCTAAAGATCCTTTGGGCAAACATGTTACCCATGTGGAGTTTAGATCCATATTTACCACACTTGCTTAGTGCATGGCTGCAAAAAATGAATGGCCACCAGTTATTCCAGCTAATCCAGTGGCCAATCTCAAAGCATCTAGGGTTTGGGACTTCACCCGGATGAACCCTCCATCTTTCCATGGGTCTAAGTCTGATGAGGATATGACCTTAGCCAGACTCATGATCCATGCTAAGAAAACCCCAGTGGGTATACAGGAACTGCCCGGTTATGATATGTCAGAAATCCGCATTAGCAGATTTAGTGGAGTTAGAGATAACTAATTTTGATGTCATTTTCAGCATGGATTGGCTTCATTCCTACTATTCCACAGTCGACTGCAGAAATAGGATAGTTCAGTTTTAATTCATGAATGAACCAGTCCTAGAGTGGAAGGGTAGTATTTTAGCATTCAGCGGTCAAATTGTTTCCTCCCTTCAGGCAAGGAAAATGATTTCTAAGGGGTGTGTGTATCATCTCTTGCATGTTAAAGATTCCAGTTCAAATCTGCCAGCCTCAAAACAGTCCCTGTTGTTAAAGAATACTCAGATGTCTTTCTCAAAGATCTTCCAAGCATTTCTCCTGAAAGGGAAATAGACTTTGCCTTAGACCTTCTTTCGAATACTCAACCTATTTCTATTCTACTATACCGAATGGCACTAACATAACTCAAGGAATTGAAAGATCATTTGAAGGATCTCTTAGATAAGGGATTCATCAGACCCAACATTTCGCTGAGGGGTGCGCCAATGTTATTTGTGCATTACAAATACGGTTCTCTCAGGATGTGTATTGATTACCGTCAACTCAACAAGGTCACGGTCAAGAACATATATCCTCTTCCCAAGATTGATGATCTATTCGACCAGTTTAGGGTGCCAGTTACTTCTCCAAGATTGACCTCAGATCAGGCTATTATCAGCTCAGAGTTAAAGAATGTGACATTCCGAAGACAGCTTTCCATACTGGGTATGGTCACTTCAAATTTTTAGTCATGTCATTTATTCTTAGCAATGCCCGTGCAGATTTTATGGATTTGATGAACCGTGTGTTCAAGTAGTACTTGGACATGTTTGTCATATTTTTTATAGATGATATTCTGGTCTATTCTTGCACAGACCATGATCATGCAGACCATCTCAGGATTGTTCTTCAGACTCTCAAGGATAACCAGTTATTCGCTAAGTTCAGCAAGTGCAAATTTTGGATAAGATTAGTAGTATTCCTTGGCCATATTGTTTCCTGTGATGGCATTAGAGTAGATCCTCAAAAAATTGAGGCAGTAAGAAACTAGCCCAGACCCGTATCTCCATCAGATATTAGGAGTTTCTTGCATTTGGCCGGCTATTACAGATGTTTTGTTGAGGGATTTTCTTCTATTGCATCTCCCATGTCCAGATTGACTTAGAAGAAGATTAAGTTTCAGTGGTCAAATTCATGATAGAAGAGCTTTCAAGAGTTGAAGACTCTACTCACCTCAGCTCCAGTTCTAGCTATTCCAGGTTGTTCAGACGATTTTGTAGTCTATTGTGATGCATCCAGAGTGGGTTTAGGTTGCGTCCTCATGTAGCATTGTAAGGTCATAGCCTACGCCTCCAGACAGTTAAAGCCACATGAGAAGAAATTATCCTACTTGTGATCTTGAGTTAGCAGTGGTAGTTTTTACCTTAAAGATTTGGAGGCATTATCTCTATGGAGTTCATGTAGATGTCTTCGTAGACCATAAAAGCCTCCAGTATGTATTTTCCTAGAAAGATCTCAATCTTCACTAGAGAAGGTTGTTAGAGCTCTTGAAGGATTATGACATAAGTGTTATTTATCATCTGGGCAAGGCCAATATTGTGGCTGACACTATCAGTAGACTCTTCATGGGTAGTATTTCTCACATTGAGGATAGTAAGAAAAATATGGCTCAGGAGATCCATCAGCTTGCCAGACTAGGCGTTCGCTTAGTCGATTCTTCAGAGGGTGGTGTATATGTTCATAGTAGTTTAGAGTCATATCTAGTTTCCCAGGTGAAAGTGAAACAAGATAGGGATCCTAGCCTTGTCAAGCTCAAAGAGTAAGTTCAGAATCAGAAAGTCGAGGTTTTCTCCAAAGGGGGACATGGTGCTCTTCATTGTCAGGGTAGTCTATATTTTCCAGGTGTAGATGAGTTGAGGCAATGAATTCTTGCAGAAGCAGATGGTGCGCGATACTCTATTCATCCAGGGGCCACTAAGATGTATCGCGATATGCGGGAGATCTATCAGTAGAGTAGGATAAAGAGAGATATTATAGAGTTTGTGGCTAGGTGATCTATATGTCAGCAGGTTATGATAGAGCATCAGAATTCTAGTGGTTCCATGCAAGAGTTCACCATTCCTACTTGGAAGTGGGAAGAAGTTAACATGGAGTTCGTGACGGGTTTGCCTAGAACTTATCATCAACATGATTTAGTCTGGGTTATTATTGATAAAATGACTAAGTCAACTCATTTTCTTTCTGTTCGTAATTCTCATTCCTCCGAGCATTATGCCAAACTCTATATCATGGATTTAGTCAGGTTACGCGGTGTTCCACTATCTATTATCTCAGATAGAGGTACCCAGTTCACTTCTAAATTTTAGAAAGCGTTCCAAAAGGGTCTCAGTACCTAAGCCCATTTCAGTACAATATTTTATCCTCAGACAGATGGTCAATCAGAGAGGACTATTCAGACTCTTGAAGATATGCAAAGGGCGTATGCGATTGACTTCAAGGGAAGTTAGGATGGCCACTTTCCTTTGATTGAGTTTGCATACAACAATAGCATCATTCTAGTATTCAGATGGCTCCATTCGAAGCTCTCTATAGTAGGAGATATAGATCTCTGATTGGTTGGTTCGAAGTTAGTGAGGCCTCCATCATAGGTCCTAACTTTGTATTTAATGACTTAAAGGAAGTTCAGTTGATCATAGAGAGACTCCAAGCTACTCAGAGCCGACAGAATTCCTATGCAGATGTTCGTAGAAAGGATCTCGAGTTCGAGGTCAATGACTATGTCTATCTTAAGATCTCTCCCATGAAGGGAGTGAAGAGGTTTGGCAAGAAAGGGAAACTCAGTCCCTGGTATTTCGGTCCCTTCAGAATTCTTTGTCGCTTCGGCAAGGTAGCTTATGAGTTTGAGTTGCCTTCAGATCTAGCCTCAGTCCATCCAGTCTTCCATGTCTCTTTGCTAAAGAAGTACATAGGTGACCCAATAGTTGTTGTCCCTATTCAGAGCATCGATATTTAGAATAGCCTCTCTTATGAAGGGATTCCAGTCGAAATCTTAGATTATTAGACTCGTCGATTGAGGAACAAAGAAGTCCCTCTAGTCAAGGTTCTTTGGTGAAATCAGTCTCATGAGAGAGCTACTTAGGAAGCAGAAGCAAATATGTGTATGAAGTATCCTCACCTCTTCCCCGCCAATTCAGATTAAGCTTAAGGTAATAGTTCTCCTTAATCTTATTCAGTTTTACGTTCATGTTTCCAGTATAAATTTGGTACCTATTAACCATTTTATACTCAATCATGCATTCATGTGTCAGTTGTCTGTGCACCAGATATGCACGAGTTTAGTATGTTTAGCATGTAAGTCATGAGATCAAGTTGCAGTTCTTCATGTTTAGTTTATGTTCTATTGTATTGTATCCCTTCTCTGTAAATTCTCATTCAAGGACGAATGTTCCCAAGGGGGAGATATTGTAATACCCCACATGTTTCTAAGCTATGAAGTGAGTAAGTATTCCTACATATGAAATCTCCTATCCTGTGATTCATACATGAGTACATGAATTATAATGAATATCCTAGTGATAGGATATCTTATGATGCATTAAACATGTTCATATGAGTCACTTAAGGTAATACAAGCTAAGAGTTTTTGAATCCATCAAGTTTTAGTGTTTGATTTTTTAAGAGTCATCTTTGAACGAGTATAACTAGATATTAATGTGGTATTTTGTCTGATTTAGTCCCACCAAATTGTAGAGAATCGAATTAGGTTTCCAACGATACCAATTTAGCCTTAATCCAATACCCGAGCGAAAAGTTATGCCCATTTTCGTGAGAGACAGTAAGGATAGGCGATTGGTTAGGCGCCGCCTAACAAAACATAGGCGATTGGTTAGGCGTCTCCCAACCTAGCTTAGGCAATCACTTGGGCGCCGCCTAAGTCAGTTTCAGGTGCCAAAAATACTCCGTTTTGAGTTATTTTAAGGGTAATTAAGTCTTTTAACACTCCTTACATGTCCCTAAACTTAACCCTACGAAATATATAGCTTCTAAACATAGTACAATCCTATTATCATCTCAAAGCTCATCATCCAAGAGCACTAAAAGAGAAAAACAACTAATGTTGCGTAACTAAGATTGAAGATCTGATTTCAAGGAAATTCCTCCGTCAATTATCAAGAATCTTCCTTCTAAGGTATGCGTAAGTAGATTCATAGACTCCTTTCATCTATGAAGCTCAAGAACCATCTTCTTAATTTTGTATCATGATGTTTATATTGTTGGTGGTTGATGTTCATGTGGTTGGAGTTTGATGAAGCCTAAGATGGGATCTTTGTATGTTTATTGTGTGGATATGGTGGTATTTAATGTATAAATATGTAAAATTGGTGGTTGAATATTTGTAATCTTGATGAATCCACCTATACCTAAGATGTGCATGTAAGGTGTTTGTGAAAATTCCTAAGGGAATAGAAATCATGATTTTATGACATAATACGTCCTAAATGACTATTCCATGTTCTAAGTTTATGATTAACGTGATTCCCGTGCTATTATATTGAATTGAAGAAGTAGTACGAGATGCTCATGATATTGTTCTGATAGGGAATGACCATGTTATTGAAGCCAGGAAAGTATATACATATTGAGTGCATTCTCGATCATGTGATAGTTTGTTGAGAATCATTCTTATTATGAAAGCCTTACATATGATATTGTGAATTGTGGACTCATTTCTTATGATCAAGTCATGCCATGTGTGTCAGTTTCCTCTTATCGAGTCCTAGGGGTACTTGTACCCAAAAACTATAGCTGTGTGCCTAAAGTCATGTAATGTTTCACGACATCTGAACTCAAGCTATGATTCCATAGAATTCAGTAAGTCATGTGACTCAGGAAAACCTCATGATCTTAGTCAATTGTCAGATATAAGTAAATTTCTGCCAGTCAACGGAATTCAGTTAGATTAAGTCATGTACAGTCACTTATTCATGTCCAGTCCCTCCAGATTGGAGTAGAGGTTAGCACCGAGTGAACCCAAGGATGGGAGCTTACCCGCCAGTTCGGGGTGTGATTTTTAGTTGTCATCCTTGTGTTCCAGAACTACAAAGCCAGCGTAGGTTGAGACATCTTAAACCGTAAGATTAGGGTTGATGAGGTGTCTTAACTCATCAGTTTAGGGTTCCCACCATTCTCATTAAGTACCCGCCAAATAAGGGTCACTCACAAGCTGTCCTTACCCGTGGCACGGTATTGACACCCCTCTAGTTAGGGCAGAGATTGGATCCCATCTTATCCATAAAGACACACATGAGGCATGTTGGTTAAATATTACTTCCCACAGTTTTAATAGTAGTCTCAATAAAAGAACTCAGGGCTTTCTTCAGATTTTAGTATATACAGGACTATCAGATACAGTCGTCCATGTTATCAGTTTCAGTATCAGTCATGATAGTTATCCATAAACCCTGTATTAACTTAAAGGTCATTCTATCACTTATTCATGGTCCCAGTTTCTATATATGTGTGTTTTCACTCCCACGTTCATATTAGTCAGTCAGTCCTGTTCATTCATGAAACCCTTTATGTTCAGCCTACCATCCTTGTATACTCAGTACTAGACTAAAGTATTTGCGCTATGGTGCTTTCTTTTCATATTAAACCATAGGCTCCGAGACACAAGCTCCAGCCTAGCAATAGCGGTAGCATTCCAGTCACAGAGACACAGTGAGTCCTCATTGATTGAAGGACAATATGATTTGATACATTTATTTATTTCTTTAGTTTAGTTTTATGGAGTTAGTTGGAGACATGTTCCTTCAACTCCTTATTCAGATAGTTTAGAGGCTTTCACATTTATGTTCAGATTTATGTTCAGACTTAGCTTTTATATTGAGTTGTTTAGGGTATTTTCACCCACATGATTTTATTCAGTTGAACCTTATGGCCTTACAGTTCTATTTATTCCGCATTATTATATCATGATTTGTAGTATACAGGTAAGGATATTAGTCATGGGTTAGCTTGTGGTCCCTCGGGGTCATGAGCATGGTGTAGCATTCTGGTTCAGCAAATCGGGGTGTTATATTCCACCTCCAGTACTACTAGTGGGCAATGCCCAAATCATCTTTATGCTCTTTAGACTCAGCAGGATCAGGAAAATTCTCCTGATGTAGTTACTGGTACATTATAGGTCATTCACGTTCATGTTTACTCTTTGCTAGATATAGCAACTTCTTTGTATTTTGGTACTATCTATATAGCAGGTGATTTCGGAATCAGTTTTGAAATTCTAGTAGAGCCCTTTTTAGTGTCTACCCTAATGGGTAAATCCATCATTGCCCGGAAGTTATACATGAACTGCCCGGTTATGATATTTCAGAAAGTCACTTCAGCAGACTTAGTTGATTTAGAGATGACTGATTTTGATGTAATTCTTATCATGGATTGGCTTCATTACTACTATGCCATAGTCGACTGCAGAAATAGAATAGTCTAGTTTTAGTTTTTGAATGAACCCGTCCTTGAGTGGAAGGGTAGTGTATCCGCTTTCAGAGGTCAGTTTGTTTTCTACCTTTAGGCAAGGAAAATGATATCTAAAGGATGTGTCTATCATCTTTTTCATGTTTAAGGACTCTAGTTTTGAGACTTATAGTCTTAAGTCAGTTCCAGTGGTGAATGAATATTCATATATCTATCCCAAAGATCTTCTAGGGATTACTCCCAAAAAGGAAATAGACTTCGACATTGATCTTCTTCCAGATATTCAACCTATATCTATTCCACCATATAGAATGGCACCAACAGAACTTAAAGAATTGAAAAGCAGTTGAAGGATCTCTTAGATAAGGGATTCATCAGGCCTAGTGTGTCCCCATGGGGCGCTCCATATTATTCGTGTGCAATAAAGATAGTTCTCTCAGAATGTGTATAGACTACCATCAACTTAATAAGGTAATGGTCAAGAACAAGTATTCTCTTCCAAGAATCGATGACTTGTTCGACCAAATTCAGGATACCAGTTATTTCTTTAAGATAGACCTCAGATCTGGTTATCATCAGCTCAGAGTTAGAGAATATGACATTTTAAAAACAACTTTCCATACTCGGTATGATCACTTCGAATTCTTAGTCTTGTTCTCTGGTCTCACCAATGCCCTAACAGCTTTCATGGACTTGATGAACCATATGTTCAAGCAGTACTTGAACATGTTCGTCATAGTCTTTATAAACATATTCTGGTCTATTCCCGTAGTGAGCGAGATCATGCAAAACATCTCAAAATAGTACTTCAGACTCTCAAAGATCATCCACTATTTGCCTAATTTAGTATGTGAAAATTTTTGCTAAGGTTAGTAGAATTCCTTGGACGTATTGTTTTTGGTGATGGCATTAGAGTAGATCCTCAAAAAACCAAAGTAGTAAGAAACTGGCATCGGCCTGTCTCTCCATTAGACATCAAGTGTTTCTTGGGTTTCGCTGGCTATTATAGATGATTTGTTGAAAGATTTTCTTCTATTTCATCCCCTATGTCCAGATTGACTCAGCAAAAAGTCAAGTTTCAGTGGTCAGATCCTTGTAAGAAGAGTTTTTAGGAGTTGAAGACTCGACTCACCTCACCTCCAGTATTAGCTATTCCAGATGGTTTAGATGGGTTTGTAGTGTATTGTGATGCGTCCAGAGTAGGTTTAGGTTGTGTCCTCATGCAGCATGGTAAGTTCATAGCCTACGCCTCAAAACAGCTTAAACCCCATGAGAAGAATTATCCTACTCATGATCTTGAATTAGCACCTGTAGTGTTTTCTTTAAATATTTGGAGGCAATATCTATACGGTGTTTATGTAGATGTGTTCACAGATCATAAGAGCCTTCAGTATGTTTTTTCTCAGAAAGATCTCAATCTTTATCAGAGAAGATCATTAGACCTCTTAAAAGATTATGACATAAGTGTCCTTTATCATCTGAGCAAGGCCAACGTAGTAACCGACACTCTCAGTAGACTGTGTATGGGTAGTTTTGCTCATGTGGAGGACAGTAAGAAGAAGTTATCTTAGGATGTCCATCAGCTTGCCAGAATAGGCATTTGCTTAGTCGATACAGAAGAGGGTGACATATGGGTTCAGAGTAGTTTGGAATCATCTCTAGTTTCTGAGGTGAAACAAAAGCAAGATAGAGATCCCAATTTAGTCAAGTTAAAAGGGTCAATTCAGGATCAGAAAGTAGAGGTTTTCTACTAAAGGGGAGAATGTGTTTTGCATTGTCAGCGTCATCTCTGTCTTCCAGGTGTAGGTGACTTAAGGTAGAAAATTCTTGTAGAAGATCATGGTGTGCATTATTCTATTCATCCAGGGGCTACAAAGATGCACGACGACTTACGGGAAATCTATTGGTGGAGTGGGATAAAGAGAGATGTGCTAGAGTTTATGGCTACGTGCTCTACATAATAGTAGGTTAAGAAGAGCATCCAAAGCCTAGTGGGTTAATGCAGGAGTTCTATATTCCTACTTTGAATTGGGAAGAAGTGAACATAGATTTTGTGATAGGTTTGCCTCGTACCCATCATCATCATGATTCAGTTTTGGTCATTGTGGACAGAATGACCAAATCATCCTATTTCCCTCCAGTTCATAACTGTTATTTAGTCAAGGATTACGCCAAAGTCTATATTAGAGAGTTGGTCAGATTGCACGGTTTTCCATTATCTATTATCTCAGACAAAGGTACCCAGTTAACCTCTCACTTTTTAAAAGCATTCCAAAAAGGTCTTGGTACCCAAGTCCATCACAGTACAACTTTTTATCCTCAGATAGACGGTCAAGAAGAAAGGAACATTCAGACTCTAGAAGATATGCGAAGGGCGTGTGCAATTGATTTCAAGGGAAGTTGGGATGACCACTTGCCTTTGATTGAATTTGCATACAATAACAACTATCATTCCAATATTCATATGGATCCATTATAAGAACTCTATGGTAGGAGATGTAGATCTCTAATTGGTTGGTTCAAAGTTAGTGAAGCTCCAGTCATAGGGCCTAACTTAGCATTCGACGCCTTAGAGAAAGTCCAGTTGATTAGAGAAAGACTCCGGGATGTTCAGAGCCAGCAGAGGTCTTATGCAGACGTTTGTCAAAAAGATATCAAGTTTGAGATTGGTGATCATGTCTATCTAAAGATCTCTCCTATGGAGGGAGTGAAGAGGTTTGCCAAGAAGGGAAAACACAGTTCCTGATATGTCGGTCCCTTCAAGATTCTCTATGGCTATGGAAAAGTAGCTTATGAGCTTGAGTTGCCTTCAGATCTAGCTTCAGTTCATCTAGTCTTCAATGTCTCTTTTCTTAAGAAATGTATAGGTGACTCAGCAGTCGTAGTCTTTATTTAGAGCATCGATGTTCAAAATAGCCTCTCTTATGATGAGATTCCAGTTGAAATCCTAGACTATCAGACTCGTAGATTAAGGAACAAAAAAGTCCCTCTAGTTAAGGTTCTTTGGCGAAATCAGTCCGTTGAGGGAGCAACTTGGAAAGTAGAAGTAGACATGCGTACCAAGTATCCTCACCTCTTCTCCGGCAACTCAAATCAAGCTAAAGGTAATAGTTCTCCTTAAGCTTACTCAATTTCATGTTCAGTATTTATCATAGACTTGGTATCAAGTACCATAGCATATTTAGTCATGAATTCATGTATCATCTCAGTTATATAATTATGCATCAGACATGCATTCTCATTGTGAGAAAATTAGTTCATCAGAACATCCAGTCATGCATTCATGAATCAGTTACAAATGCATTAAATATGCATGTTCAGTATGATATGTTCAGCGATAAGTCATGTCATTCGTGAAATCATGTTTTAGTATTCATGTTTAGTATGTACTTTTGTTATTTTTTCCCCTTACTCAGTCTCATTCAAGAATGAATGTTCTGAAAGGGTAGATATTGTAATACCCCATACTTTTTTCTAGCTTGAAATTATCCCTAGAATGTTTGAAGCTTTCTTTGAAAGATGAATCCACCTTTTTACATGTGATATTTTTGATATTTTCACTGTTTTTCACGTGGAAAATTGAATAAGCTTTCCATTGATACCAATTTAATCAAAATCAAACATCAAAATAAAAAGTTATGGCCAAAATCCAGAAGACAGTAAAACCGCCCAGGTGCAACGGTGAGGTCGATGGACCATTGGACTAGCGATGGACCATAGCCCACGACCTTCGTAGCAAGAAAGTGTGACTACCTTCTACCCTGGATTGGCAGCCTAGGATGATGGGCCATCGGACTAGCGACGAACCATCGCTCAAGACATCACAAGGGAAACAATGAGGCCCTATTCTACCTAGAATCGACGGTTGGGATCGATGGACCACCGACCCAGCGATGGACCAACATACCTTACCGTCGCACCAAGGCAGTAAGTTCCAGTTCTGGTCCTAGTGTGATAGACCATCACACCCACCATCGCTTGTTCCATTCAGTTATTTTAAAGCCATTTTAAAGGGGCTTTTTGGTCTTTTACACATGTTTATATACTTAGGTATATCCGACCAAAGCTCAGAAATTCATTATCCATCTAAAACAACAAAATTAGGGTTTTCTCATCAAGATTAATCACCAAGAACAAGATTCAAATCTTCTTCAAGAACTAAGAGATTTAATTTTTTCAATTTCAAGAACTTCAAGAAACTCAACCCAGGTATGGATAGTGTTCATTCATGGACTCATTTCGTCCATGAAGCAAAAGAATATCTTTTCAAAGTTTAATTTTATGGATTTCCTTTATGAATTTCATCATTGGGCTGCTCTTGTTCATGTTGATAATGAGTTATTAAATTCTATTCCATGTTGGGGGATAAATTTTATGTGGATTTGATTAGTATAGATGTAGATTCATGTAAACCTATGATTAAACCCTTGAATGATGAAATTAGAATTGAATCAAGATGTTTAATTATTGTATAATGTTGTCAACATATACTATGCCTACCATGTCTTTTATTAAATTCCTAGATGAAGGAAAAATGCCCAACTAGTATGATATTATGAAATCCCCATTTATGTACAAGCTTATGCATATAACATGTTTGATGAATTGCCTCAATAAATATATTTTGGATTGGGATGTTGGTCATGTATTCAAGAAGTCATGCTTTGTCAGTTTCTTTCCATCGAGTCCTGGGGTACTTGTACTTGACAACATAGCTATATGCCTAGAGCCAGTGTCATGTTTTCATGATATCCTCAGTCAAGCCATGATCCATAGAACTCAGTAAGTCATGTGACTCAGGAAAGCATAGTAATTCATAGTCTCAGTGATTTCAGTTAGTTTTAGATATCAGTAGTATTCCGTTTGTTAATAGAATTTAGTAAACTCAGTCCATATTTAGATTTCTTAATCATGTTCAGTGTCTATTCAATGGGAGTAGAAATTAGCACCAAGTGAAGCCAAGGATGGGAACACACATTGTCATATGAGGGTGTGATTCTTAGAAATCATCCATGCGTGCCAGAACTATATGGCCAGCATCGGTTGAGTCATCAATACTGTCGAATGAGGGTTGATGAGGTGGATAACCACTACTAGATAAGGGCCCCACCATTCTTTTTTTGGGACACTATCAGATGAGGGTCACACGCAGCTTGTCCTTACCAGTGGCGCAGTATTGACACCCTTTTGATCAGGCCACAGATTTGACCCCAATTCAGCTATAATGCATTATTTGGTCCATATTGGTTAGATGACAACTTCCCATAGTTTCATGTTGTAGAATTAAGGAGTGCTAGATACAGATACAATACAAAACTCAGCTAGTTCCATCAAATTTAGGTCTATCAGATAGAGTGACTCATGTTATCAGTTATCAGAACTCAGTCATTAGTTATGTTAGTTATCAGTAAACTCATGTTATCATGATTTCGTATATAGTTACTATGTATTCATGCATATATTCTCACATTTATATTAGTCAGTTAGTCAGTATTTTTCATGTATTTGAACCTCATGTATTTAGCCTACCTCACATGCATACCAGTACATTCAATGTACTGATTCATTTGCGCTATGGTGTCTTATACCACAGGTTCAGAGACACGAGCTCCAGAGCATTAGTAGGTTCCAATCTCAGCAGTGAGAGCTAGAAGTGAGTCCTCTTTTTATGAGAAGATGATCATTGCTTTGTTATCTCATTAATTAATTTATTAGTTGGAGTTAGTTGGGGACATATCCCATCATTTCCTTATTCAGAAATTTCGGTCAGTTAGAGGCTTTTCAGACTATCATGTTCAGACAGTTATTTTAGTTATTTTGGGTAATTCATACCCTATCCAGATGTTATATTTTTATCAGATACGTTATAGTTTTGAACCTTATGGACTTTTAGTTTATGCTTCTACATTATACAGTATATTATGTAGTATACAGGTGCAGATATCAGTCATGGGTTAGCTTATGGTCCTTCAGGGTCATGAGTACCATGTACCATTTTGGGTACCAGATTCAGGGTGTTACAATGGGTCTATCCTAAATCTCATGGGCATAGGTTTTACAATTTTAATAATCTTTAAATTTATATATGTATGTGTATGTATTGAGTTTGGGGAAATTATTTTAAGGTCATTCAATGTGAATCAAATTTGACAAAACTACATAATTGTCATGGGGTTTGTTCAATAGAATAGATTTATAATATCGTGTATATGTGTTGGATACAATGTATTTTTAATGTTTCACAAATTGAGAAAGTGATATGAAACATGTTAGTCAAGCTGGTTCAACGACACACTATCTTATATAGCTGAAATTTGTAGCAAAATCATCAATGATTAAAGACAAGTTTGTAAAAATCAAGGAAGGACCAGATGGGTGGCTAATTCAGCTAAACTGAAGAAACTAAATATGTGATGATTTAAAGTGTTGGAGTTTGATTACAATCCTAAGGAAACAAGAGTTTGAATTGTAGAGGGAGTCTCACTTGAAGTAGAAGCCTATGCAATGAGAGTTCTGATTAAAGGAGGAGTTTGAAATAAAGAATGACTCTTTGAAGAGCTGTGCTTAAATAGAAGATGTATTATTCAGAAGAAATTGCGCACTTATAGAGAGAGAAAAGCCTTAATACGATTAAATTGAGAAAGTTCATAATTGAGTGAATTCTGACTGAAGATTCAAGTGCTTCCAATACAAAGGAAAAAATTGACGAACCTATTTTACAGGATTAAGCTTTACAGTTCACGAGTCAGTTTAAATGTATTTTTCTTATTGAGTTGTAATTTATTTCTTTCCTAGATTGATTGTTTAGGAACAATACTGAGCTGAGTTAACTTCAACTTTTGGATTACTCAAAGTGGGTTCAACGGTCAAGGGTGATTGTTGATTATATGAATTAAAGTTGATAATTCCAGTTATTAAGTTATAGGAATTAAAATTTATAATTCCAATGATTAAGGTATAGGAATTAGAGTTTATAATTCCTAGTTGTTGGTTACAAGAGTTTTGTAATCATTCATTGTTAAGGCTCAGAATTCTTTAGTGAAGTTGGGGTTAAATCCTGTAGAGGTACAGGTTGTTATTTTATACACCTTTTTGAGCCGGTTGTTTTCCACTTAAAAATCATTATGTTCTTTACTTCCTATTTTACTGCTTCCTTGGAACATATTAGATAATCCATTCCATCCATAGGGAACTCTTATATTAAAGTTACTGATTAGTAGGGCACGTACTCTAACAAGAGGTTTCAGAGTGAAGTTGTCTAAAAAAGAATTAACACCTAAGACAAATATTACTATGATGAATTCCGCATCTCCTACTGGTCACAGTGAAGGTCTAGCCTTCACTAGACCTCCACTTTTTGATGGTTCTCACTTTATTTTATGGAAAGCTAGGATGGAAATGTTTCTTCAAAGTTTAGATTATGAATTATGGAACTCAATTATTGATGGACCAATAAAGTTAATAGATGGACAACAAATGAAAAAGGTAAGGAGTGAATTCACCCCAGAAGATCTTGTTAGACTACAAAATAATGCAAAAGTGAAAAATATTCTTGTATGTGGTCTTGGTCCAGCCAAGTACTGTAATACCCCAACTTTTTTAAAGTCAAATCTAGTCTCCAGAAGAGTTATTGATGACTTTCTAAATGATTAATATTTATCATGTGGGAAATGGAATAATCTTTCCATCGATGCCTATTCCATCAAAATCCGACATCGGAAGAGAAAGTTTTGATCGAAATACAGAAAGCTAGTCAAAACTTCCCAATTACGACGATGATGGCCGATGGACCGTTGAGCTAGTGATGGACAATCGCCCAAACCATCGAAGTGAAGGCAGTGAGACTACCTTCTGCCTAAGGGCTACGACTAAGGCTAATGGACCGTCGAGCTAGTGAGGGACCGTATCCCAAGCAGTTCCAACAGAGGCATTGAACCCTATTTTACCAAGGTGCGATGGTTAGGACCAATAGACAGTCGACCCAGCGATGGACCATCGGCCCAACGATGGACCGTCGCACCCACCATTGCATAGTTCATTCAGTTATATTAAAGTCATTTTTAAAAAATCATTTGGTTCTTTTTGCACCAGTTTTAACCCTTAATAATATCAAATCAAGTTTCATAAGTTCATTATCCATCTACAACATCAAATTAAGGTTTTATCTCTACAACATCATATTAGGGTTTTTTCTATAAAAGTTAATCCCCAAGAACAAGATCGAAATGATTCTTCTAGTATCTAAGAGATTCCAAGTTCATCAAGTACAAGAACTTCAAGAAACTCACAACCCAAGTATGTCATGTGATTATTCATGGGTCCCATTCATCCATGAAACTCAAGAATCTCTTTTCAAAATTCAAGATTAGTTTATTTATGAATGTTCATGATTTAAATTGAATTGAAATTCATGTTCATGATGATGTGGGATTTTTGATTCATGTTTGAAACTACATACTCTAATAACTTACCCTAGGATGTGTTGATTTGCATAATAATTATGATAAAATATTAAATTTACACGTTGATTGATGTATCCATGATTATTAGATGTGTTGAGGATTGTATAACCAAATCATGATCCCCATGTGTTTGATTAAATGCCTATGTGAAGGAAAGTGCCGTACTAGTATAATAATATGAAATCCCCATTCATGTACAAGTTCATCTATTTCAAGTATTTGATATAATGGCTTAGTCAATGAAATATGGATATTTGTTTGGCCATTATGGTGATTTAGAACATCTACTTCATGAAATCTCCAACTTATTGTATTATGGATTTTGATATTGGTCATATATATAAGAAAGTCATGCTTTGTCAGTTTCATGCTACCGAGTCCAAGGGGTACTTGTACCCGATAATTAGTTGTGTAACTAGAGACATTGTCATGTTTTCAAGATACTCCCAGTTGAGCAATGTTCATAGAAATTTAGTCAGTCATGTGACTCAGGAAAACTCAGTAATCTTAGAAATCTAAAAAATTCCATAATCTCAGTAGTATTCCATAAGTCAACAAAAAACAGTTAATTTAGTCTGGTTTAGTTCTATAATCTATGGTAAGTTTCTATTAAGATAGGAGTAGGAATTAGCATCGAGTGAACCGAAGGATGGGAAGACAAACTGTCAAATGAGGATGTGATCTTAGAAGTTATCCTTGCATTCCAGAACTATGTAGCCAGCTTAGGTGGAAACATCAACACTGTTAGATGAGGGTTGAGGAGGTGGATAAACACTGTCAGATGACGGTCCCACCATTATCTTTTAAGGACACTGTCAGATGAGGTTCACCCACAACTTGGTCTTACCAGTGGTGCGGTATTGGTGCCCTTCCAATTAGGGTTACAGATTGGACCCCAACTCATCTATAATGCATTATTTGAGGTATGTCAGTTTAATGACTGCTACCCATAGTTTTAGTTATAGACCAGGACATTCAGACATAGTCATTCAGTTTAGTAATAGAACTCAGATATTTCTATAAGATTCAGGACTGTCAGATACATCAACTCAGAATAGTATAGAACTCATCTAGTTCCACCAGAACCTAGACTATCAGATATAGTCGCTCAGTAGTAGTTATTTCTATTATACAATTATCTCTATCTTATTTTATCAGTAATCAGACTGAGTAATTATGAAATCACGAACTCAGTTATAGTTATTATGTATTCATGCATGTATTCTTACGCTCATTTTATGCAGTTTGTTAGTATAGTTCATTCCTGCGAACCCTTTTATCATTCATCCTACCTCACTTGTATACCAGTACATTCAAGCATACAGATGCATTTGCACTATTGTGTTTTATACCATAGGTTCAGAAGCATGAGCTCCAGAGCATCAGTAGCATTCTAGTTTTAACATTCAGAGTTAGCAGTAAGTCCTCATCCTTCGAGGACATGACCATTAATTTATTATCTCATTAATTAATTTATTTCAATAGTTAGAGTTAGTTTGGCACATGTCCCATCAACTCCTTATTCAAACATTTTAGTTAGTAAGAGGCTTTTCAGACTATCATGTTCAGACAATTTATTTTAGGTTTTGTTTTGGTATTGTGACACCATATTTCTCAAAGATTATTTTATTAGTTTTGAGCCTTATGGCCTTGTAGCCTTTATTTCGGCATTTATATAGTATATTATGTAGTGTTCAGGTACATATATTAGTCATGGTTTTATCTTGTGTTCCTTTGAGAACATGAGCACCATGCAGTAGTTCGGGTAGCAGATTTGCGGAGTTAAAAACTTGATATCAGAGCCTAATGTTCAATAGATTACTAGGAAGTCTAAAAGTTGCATCTAGTAGAGTCTTTTACATGGGTGTATTGCGTGCCATATTTATGTGCATGGGGCTATAAGATGTTTTAGGAATAGTTTCCCTTCTTTTAGTATTCATGTCGTGCCAGTGAGCATAATCTCAAGTCAATCTCTCAATCTAATCCATTTCTCTCTTTCATCTAAAGAACATGCCTTCTAAAAGAATAAATGGGAATCAGTCAATCCCTCATCCCAAAGAACCTTTGGGAGAACATTTTTCTCATGTAGAGTTCAGAACTACATTCACTACTCTTATCCAATCAATTGCCTCTCAGAATAAACGACCTTCAGTCATTTCGGCCAACCCAGTGGCTAATTTAGCTGCAGTGAGGCTTCAGAATTTCAGCTGAATGAATCTTCCACCCTTTCTTGGGTCTAAGACACATAGGACCCTCAAGAATTCATTAATTAGGTTCACAAGGTTACAAACATCATTGGGGTTAATTCTAGTGAAAGTCCAGAACTAGCAGTATATTAGTTGTAGGATGTCGCTCACACTGGTATAAATAGTAGAAGTAAGAAAGTCCAGATGATGCAAGGCCTATTGAGTGGGAGGAGTTTGTCACCGCATTCATAGATAAATTCTTAACCCTAGAGCTGAGAGAAGCTAAGGTGTTTGAATTTATCAACCTCAAGTAGGGCAACATGACGGTGAAAGGGTATTCTCTTAAGTTTACTCAATTAGCTAGATATGCTCTTCATATGGTTGCGAATAGAAGGGCCAAGATGAGTAATTTTGTTTCTTTGGTGAATGATAGTGTGGTTAACGAGTGTAGGTCTGTGATGTTGAATAGTGACATGACTTTAGCTAGGCTTAAGACTCATGCTCAGCAGATAGAGGAGCAAAAGATTAAGATAAGGGAGAAGCAGAATAAGAGAGTAAGGACAGGTAGTTTGAACTTAGCACAAATTAGATGGAGGAAACCGTCTTAATTTTATCCTAAGTCAGCAGTTTCAGCTCCTTCTTCAGCTAGTGCTCCAGTTCTTAAGTTCAGGGATAGTAATAGAGATAGAGCATTAGGCTCTAAGTCTCAGGGCAATGTTAGAAATGCCCGAACTAATCCCCTTTGTTAGACTTATGGTAAGAACTACAAGGGTTCTTACAGAGCTGGTACCGATGTCTATTTTGGATATGGCAAGCCAGGCCACAAAGTCAGAGATTATCCCTAATCAGGTTGTCAAGGTCAGCAGAACCGTTCCCCAACTCAGTTTGGTTTTCCAAATCAGCAGGGTGCCTCCTCCAGTGCTACTAGTAGGTAACACCTAAATTGACTTTATGCTCTCCATTCTAGGCAAGATCATGAAAATTCTCCTGATGTAGTTACTGGTACATTACAGATCTTTCATGTGAATGTTTACGCTTTTCTATATCTAGGAGCTTATTTCTCTTTTTTTTACTCTCTATATAGTAGTTGATTTTTGAGTCAGTTTCGAAATTCTAGCAGAGCCCTTTTCAGTCTCTATGAAGTGGGTTAAACTATCATAGCCCGACAGGTAAACAGGAACTGTCTGATTATGATATTTTAGAAAGTCACGTCAGTTGATTTAGTCGAATTAGAGATGATTAATTTTGATGTCATTCTCAGCATGGATTGACTTCATTCCTGCTATGCCACAGTTGACTACAGAAACAGAATAGTCCAATTTCAATATTCGAAGGAACTAGTCCTAAAGTGGAGAGGTAGCACTTTGGATATTAGGGGTCATTTTGTTGCCTACCTTTGGGCATGTAAAATGATATCTAAAGGATGTTTCTATCATCGTGTTTGAGCTAAGGACACAAGTTTTGAAACACCCAGTCTTGAATCAGTCCCAGCCATGAATGAATATTCAGATGTCTTTCTCGAAGATCTTCTAGGAATTCCTCACGAAAGGGAAATAGACTTCGGTATTGATCTTCTTCTAGATACTCAACTTATATCTATTCCGCCATATAGAATAGCACCAGCAGAACTCAGAGAATTGAAAGAGCAGTTAAAGTATCTCTTAGATAAGGGATTTATCAGGTCTAGTGTGTCCCACTAGGGCACATAAGTCTTATTAATGCCCAAGAAAGTTGGTTCTCTTAGAATGTGTATAGACTACCGTCAACTCAACAAAGTATCATTCAAGAACAAGTATCCACTTCCCATAATCAATGACTTGTTTGACCAACTTCAGGGTGCTAGTTATTTCTCTAAGATAGACCTCATATTAGTCTACCATCAGCTTAGAGTCAGAGAATGTGACATTCCAAAAATAGACTTCCATACTTAATATGGTCACTTCGAATTCTTTGTCATATCATTTGGTATTACCAATACCCCAGCAACTTTCATGGACTTGATGAACCATGTGTGCAAGCAATACTTGGATATGTTCGTCATAGTCTTCATAGATAATATCCTTGTTTTTTCCCGCAGTGAGCGTGATCATGCAGATGATCTGAAAACAGTATTGCAGACTGTCAGAAATCATTAGTTGTTCGCCTAATTTTGTAAGTGCGAATTTTGTCTAAGGTAAGTAAAATTCCTTGGTCATATCATTTCTAGTGATGACATTAGGGTTAATCCTCAAAAAATTAAAACAGTTAAAAAATGGCCCTGACCTATATCTCCAGCAGATATTAGGAGTTTCTTAGGTTTGGCTAGATATTATAGATGATTTGTTAAGGGATTTTCTTCAATTGCATCCCCTATGTCTAGAATGACTCAGAAGAAAGTCAAGTTGCAGTGGTCAGATCCTTGTGAGAAGAGTTTTCAAGAGTTGAAGACTTGACTCACCTCGGCTCTAGTTTTAGTTCTTCCAGATAGTCTAAATAGGCTCGTAGTGTATTGTGATGCATCCAAAGTAATTTTTGGTTGTGTCCTCATGCATCATGGTAAGGTCATAGCCTACACCTCTAGACAGCTTAAATCCTATGAGAAGAATTATCCTACTCGTGATCTTGAGTTAGCAGCCGTAGTTTTTGCCTTAAAGATTTGGAGGAATTATCTATATGGGGTTCATATAGATATGTTCATACATAATAAGAGCCTTCAATATGTCTTTTATTAGAAAGATCTCATTATTCGTCAAAGAAGGTGGTTAGAGTTCTTGAAAGATTACTACATGAGTATCCTTTATCATCCGGGGAAGGCCAATGTCATGGCCAATGCTCTTAGTAGACTATCTATAAGTAGTGTTGCCTATGTAGAAGATAGTAAGAAGAAGTTAGCTTAGGAAATCCATCAGTTTGCCAGACTAAGCATTCGCTTATTAGATTCAGAGGAGGGTGACATATGGGTTCAGAGTAGTTCAAAATCATCTCTAGTTTTTGAGTTGAAAGAAAAGCCAGATAGAGATTCCAGCCTTTTCAAGTTAAAAGAGCCAATCAAGGATTAGAAAGTAAAGGTTTTCTCTCAAGGGGGAGATGGTGTATTGTATTGTCAGGGTAGTCCGTGTGTTCCAGGTATAGATGACTTAAGGTAGTGAATTATTATAGAAGAGCATGGTGCGCACTACTTATTCATCCAGGGGCCATAAAGATGTACTGTGACTTGCGGGAAATCTATTGGTGGAGTGGGATAAAGAGAGATATTACAGAGTTTGTGGCTAAGTGATACATGTACGCAGGTTAAGATAGAGCATCAGAAGACTAATGGGTCTATGCAGGAGTTCAGTATTCCTACTTGGATGTGGGAAGAAGTGAACATGGACTTTGTGATGGGTTTGCCTCATACTCGTCATCACCATGATTCAGTTTGGGTCATTGTAGACAGGATGACCAAATCAACTAATTTACTTCTAGTACATACCTCCTATTCAGTCGAGGATTACGCCAAACTCTACATGAAAGAGTTGGTCAGATTACACAGTGTTCCATAATCTATTATCTCAGACAGAGATACCCAGTTCACCTCTTATTTTAGAAGAGTGTTCCATAAGGGTCTTGGTACCTATGTTCATCTTAGTACCGCCTTTCATCCTCAGATAGTTAGTCATGCAGAAAGGACCACTCACACTATAGTAGATATGCTGCGAGTGTGTGCAGTTCATATCAAGGGTAGTTGGGATCACCACTTACCTTTGATTGAGTTTGCATACAACACCAGCTATTATTCCAGTATTAAGATGGCTCCATTCAAAGATCTTTATTGTAGGTAATGCAGATCTTCCGTTGGTTGGTTTAAAATTAGTGAAGCCTCAGTTATGGAGCCTGACTTAGTATTTGCTGGCTTAGAAAAAGTCCAGTTGATCTGAGAAAGACTCCTGCTTGCCCAGAGTCAATGCACTAAAAGGATCTCGAGTTTGAGATTTGGTGATTATGTCTATATAAAGATCTCTCCCATGAAGTAGCTAAGAGATTTGGTAATATGGGAAAGATCAGTCCCCGATATATCGGTCCCTTAAATATTCTCAATTGCTTCGGTAAGGTAGCTTATGAGCTCAAATTGCCTTTAGATCTAGCCTCAGTTCATCAAATCTTCTATGTCTCTTTTCTCAATAAGTGCATAGGTGACCTAGTCATTGTAGAACCTATTCAGATCATAGATGTTCAGAACAACCTCTCTTATAAAGAGATTCTAGTTGAAATTCATGACTATCAGACTCATAGACTGAGGAACAAAGATGCCCCTCTAGTCGAAATTCTTTAGAAAAATCAGTCCATTGAGGGAACTACTTGGGATGGAGAAGCGGAAAAGTGGACCATGTTTCTTTACCTCTTCTATGTAATATTAGATCTAGCTCTAGGTAATAGTTCTCCTCAATCTTTTTCAGTTTCATGTTCAGATTTCAGTGATAAGTTTGGTATCTAGTTCATTCTCAGAATTCCATTATAAACTTGGTATTAAATACCATTGCATATAAGTAATGCATTCACGCACCAGTTCAGTCATATAATCATGCATCAGAGATTCATTCTCATCGTGAGAAACTTAGTTCCTCAAAACACTCAGTCATGCATTCATGAATCAGTAACATATGCAACAGATATGCTTGTTCAGTATGATATATTCAGTTATCAATCATGTAAGTCATAAAATTATGTTAAAGTCATTCATGTTCAGTATGTACATTAGTTTATCTTTCTTCTCTCTTGCTCAGCCTTATTCGAGAATGAATGTACCCAAAGGGAGATATTGTAACACCCCAACTTCCTTTAAATCAAATCTAGTATCGAAGAGTTATTGATGACTTTCTAAATGATTAATATTTCAATATGATACAATTTACCCAATTCTAATTCCCTTATGTGGAAAATTGAATAAGCTTTTCATCGATATCAATTCAGTTAAAATTCGACATTAGAAGAGAAAGTTACGACCAAAATATAGAAAGCAGTCAAAACTGCCCAGGTACAATGATGAGGGCTGATGGACCATCGAGCTAGCAACGGACCATCACCCAAAACATCGCAGTGGAAGCAGTGAGACCACATTCTGCATAAGGGTGACACCTCAGGTCGATGGACCATCGAGCTAGCAATGGACCGTTGTTGTCATGACCCTGGAACTCTAGTCGTGATGAGCATTCCTAACCATAAAGGCCCAAAACACCCCTATCTGCCTGATAATCATGCACATAATTCATGAAAAAAGAAATGTGGAAGATTCACATTATAACAGAAACATGGTCAAGAATCATATGAAAACGAAAATAGGGAATAGTGTCTCACAATCTAAATCAACATCTCTAAAACCGTCTGAGAAATCTCTACTACATGACTGAAACAATGTCTATCTGAAAACTGGGAAAAGGTCCCCAGCAGACCCAAAACTAATAAATGATAAATTAAATAGCAGACGTCAGGCCTTCCAAAATATAGAAGGCTCACCACTTCATTCCGCGATCTGTCGGAAGAAATTTCTGGTTATCTGGATCCCTAGACTGTACCTCCAAACCTGGGAGGGAAGGGGGTCAATAAAAAAGTATTGGTACATAAAGAAATAAAAATAGAAGTATAATATTTTTGCACAATATAGGTGAGAGTCAGTATAAAGTAGTTTCATATCAAATCATTTGAAAACACATGGGCATAATGTAATTGTTTTCAATAACAATAAAATGCAGCTGAGCTAGGTGGAATACCCTACATAACTTACACCAACTGTCAAACCCCGATTGCCGCTAAGAATAGAGTATACATGAGGGGAAGACACACAAGATCACGCACCATGGTGTCTCGACCCAATGTTAGTGCCTAAGATCACTAATCGTGGGCTCCTACCTATAATCCCAATTAAGGAATGACATAAATTATATACTAAAGATCACATAGCCTGGTACAAAATTCTCATGTTGGCAAACACGGTTTCTAGAGATGAGCCCTTACACTCAAATGCCTTCTTCGGGCATCCACCTATCTCATGTAAAATGAATGTATTTAAATTTCATCTGATTTAATCACATATCATATTCTGTAGGGTATCGTCATACCCGACTTGAAAGCCATCAATATCACATTATTCTTCTCATTCAACAATTGTATTCAACATGTTTTAACACAAATAACCCTCTCATTTTCAAGTCAAAATCATATCATTTCTCAAAACATTTCATGTCATGCTTTTCAAGATGTTTTCAAAAAATTTACATTATATGCACATTCAAAACAAACTCACATAAAGAGAGGGATTTTATATAATGCATGCTCTCAAAATCTCACCTTTTTGAAACACACGCATATACATATATAATATGTCAAATCATTCGGAAGTAGGCCTAAAGACCAAATTCAATATTATAGAAACGTTTAAAACATAATTATATTCGTAGTTTAAAAAATCACATTTGTAAAATATGAATTTAAAGACCCATGAGATTTTTGGATAACCCCACGTACCTCGATTACTATGAATATTCGGTGCTTCTTGAAGCCTACGTTAAGAGGATTACAAATATGCAATTAGTTTCTAAAACCCATGGTTGAATCTTGATTTTATTGGGGTTTTATTTGAAACCCTAGAGAGAGTTCTTGAACAATTTTGATGAATGAAGGTGTATTTTTTGGTCTTTGGGAACTGAATTTCTTGTTTAGGGCTAACTAAGGGTTGAAAAGGACCATTTCCCCCCTAAAACTGAATGTTGAAGTCACTTGAAACCTTTACATAGGCGCTGCCTATGCTATCGCCTATGTTTACATAGGTGCCTTCTATGCTATTGCCTATGTTTACATAGGCGTTGCCTATGCTATCGCCTATGTTTACATAGGCATCGCCTACTACTTTGAAAGGTCATAACTTCTTGCTCGGGTGTTAGATTTTAGCAAAATTGTATCGTTAGAAAGCTAACTCAAGGACCTAAAATTTGACATATAGTAGGATCTCTAAATCGACACATACAGAGAATTATGTTCGATGGAGGAAACAGATTACAAAGTCCATTAAAACTTAATCGATCGAAATAGTTTCAACTCGTCCTTGAGTTGAAGGACCTCTATGGTCTTAATTCAAGCTTGAATGGATTCACATACTACGAAAATAATTAACATGGTATATTGGCATAAGATTTATGGCTTCGGGAGTATCAACGCATCAAAATCATGGTCTATATTATAGCCCAAAATGCGGGGCGTTACATTATCTCCCCCATGGGATCATTCATCCTTGAATGATGGGTAGGAACATATTGAAGCTTAGAGGTATGGAATAATGCAGACACAACATGTCCTCTAATAAAGAATACACTGATCTGAAACTTAACCATATGGCTAGAACTACTGATGTTCTGAATTCTTATACTGGACATGCATATCTGATGCATGGAATACATGACTGAAGCTACTCGTAAGCTGGATTCTAATAATGAACATACATACTTGATGCATGGAATTGTTACTGAGTTGTTCTCATGAACACAGATCTGAATACACTGCTAAGCTAAACTTTTTCTATTGGACATACATTTCTAATACATGCATATCTAACTGAATGGACGTATGAACGTACGACTTAATACGCAATGATAACTGGTGTGGAGCATGTAATAAGAATCTATGCATGCAGCTGAATGGGGTATCTCCGCCTTGGGACCCTATGTCCCTCTATCAATGATCAATTTACTAAGATACTCAGAAAACTGAGGCAATGTGCAGGGCACCTACGAATTGAATCATAACTGAACATCTGAAATCTGAATTTAAGGCATGATGCATGAACTTTGCTATACTCGTAACTACTGGTATACTCTATATTGGAATAGTAGCATGTCTGAGATTTCGAGTAGCATGAATAAGTGCAAAGAGGAGAAAACAAGTCATGTGAATCTGATGGTAAACTAACTTATTGGCCATACAGACTGAATTATACTATACCTTCATACTTAACTGGAGTATCTATTCAGCACAATTCTCTAAAGAAATTCTAGTGATAATAGGGAGCCATGAATCTTGGGTATGGATTAGGCAAGACACCTACTAAGGAATCATCAACACGACACCACTCTGTAGTCTGAAATATAGACATATAACACCTAAATTAGGATAGAATTACCAGACCTTTGGCAATACAACTTCTTACATTCAAGCTTATCACACTTCTCGAATATCCCTTAACTATATTATTCCCTATAAATATCATATTCATTCAATTCAGCTTAAAATTTTCATATGTGCATTGACAAATATTTTTACTAATGTCGGAAATAACTTAATCCCTTCGCCGTGATCAAGCCTTACTCTAAGTCACAAAAACAAATACAACATGCCAGACCATGCTATTATTCTAAACCATATGATTCCACCTTTTACATCTCCTTTAAAGATCACATCCTAAGTATAACATGCCTTACCTCTTCAAAGACTACTCTGAACGCTTAATAAGAAGTCGCTAATGCATATTGCGACCTTTCACTACAATCCAAAAATGTCATTCAAGCCTAATTTATAACCTCATGTTAACTTCAAAGAAACCACACTTAAATAAATACATCACATAGTTTCTAAACTATTGTCAATATAACTCCCACGCGCTACCCTAAGACATACGCACACAAACTTTTCCACTAAACAAGAACTTGACTGAATCTAACTTCATACGTATGGCCTTACCAAACAAGCTTACTATGATCTTCCATTCTACAATAATAATTGCATCATCACTACTATCATTGCATAGGAAGTGTCACTAAAAGGTTAAAACATAAGACCCACAAGCTTGAAAAGATCTTTATATGGGACTGAGCACACTATTAAGAGTGAGTACATGCATCATGAGTTGTATGACCTCAACTAGAGTTTGTAACATAAGGAATGTGATTTCGACTACTTGAATGAACTATAACTCATTATCTTGGAACTGGAAGAGTACGTAACTCTCTATCATATACCTAAATCATGAACTATGATCATGAAACTGAATCGTAAGTCATGAGTAAGCATCCGAATAACTAAAAAAAATACTGAGGTAGGAATGGTTTGAGATTCACCCTCACTTTCTGATGTTCTAAATCATACTGCATCACTACTAGAATCTAAGAGCCTTACTTGGTCATTCGTTCTATTATCTCCCCCTTAGCTTCAAGTCATCATCTAGAGTTTAGGGGATCCCTTACCAGATTCTAACCAAACTACACTTACTGCATTCTAGGGTCTGAAAGAAAAAAAATGACAAAACATGCATATCGTAGACTTAACCCGAATGACTACCTTCTGAGATACACTCTATCTTTCCATAGCTACCAATAGTCATAGTATAATGCTTGCACACTTATTTCTATCAGTTCAACCTTCAAAACACAAACTTAGATTCTAACACTTAACATGGTATTTAGATCACCATATACCATATAACTAGTCTTTCTCCAATTAACAATTCAATGGTACCACTAGCTACACAAAATATGTAATAGTCTTAGAGAAATATGCCGCAACCTCATATCACCTTGGCATACTTCTACACCATACCTACAACATTATACTTCATTATGAATATATTTAAACTTAATCCATTTCATACACCGTTCAAGCCTATTAGATCACTTTCATATAACTAACATCATTGATCAAGAAATCATCACATCCACGTTTATAAACTTCAACTGTTCAAACTTAATGTCTAGTGCTAAACATGATTTTACAACCCAACCTTACGCATGATTCTTACTTGGAAACCATGAAATAAACATTAAGAAACACTAGCACACTAGAACTTCATAACAACAATAATTGACCCTGACCTTACGGTCTTCCTTATCATAACTCATTAGCATATACTATTTCAACACATCAAGCCTACTAAAATTTAATCCCACAAATATACATCAATATTCTCATGCCACTATTTTTTCATCCACATCCTACATTAAATTTAAGCCAATGGTCTAGCATCAATCATCTACCACCAATGACGAATGCAACATAATATACTAATCCATCAAATTGGAACATTCTATCCTAAATACTTCAAAATCTGCTACATACCTTCTCATAAGTAGTACTAGTTTACAACTATCAACAAATGAAGGTCAAGGGGTCAGGTCATATAATAGACATGATCAACCTTAATCATATATTATAACCCCATACAATCTTTTCTACTTATATGGATTTCTCACCTCATACTTACTTACTCAATCATACTTTAGACTATGTTCAAATTACTCAAACAACCATGAGTCTATAATCATAACTTACTCGCTAATATAGCCATTTTTACATTCAAGCAACCAACAAATCATCCTGACTAGCAACTCCTTCTCTACCTTATACTAAACTAACTCACAAGGATGAATTACCTCTTTACCAACTCAATCTCATGCAAACAGATTAAGCCATGCATATATTAAACCAAAGAAAGAACAACAAGTTGATAGTGAATCGAAATAGGCCTCACACGGCTTCACTAGAGTTTGGTTTTTTATTTTGGACAAGAAAATGAGATGGATGACAATGCAACTATGCTAGTGAATCGAAAGAGCCCCACACGGTTTCACTAGACTTAATTTTTTTTTTTCCAAAAACACCATGATAACAAGATTACATATTACAAGGGATAGAAAATTGACACATAATATTTAATGGTCAAAGAATGTACATATTATTCTGTATAAATAAAAATCTGAGTAAAACACTTCGACCATGGACTACCATAACATCCATACATGCTGCTAGCTGCCACATTGGTTTATCACTATAAAGGGGTAAATCATCCTCAAACATTGGTTATTCAACTAAAATATTCATTTACACAAAATCACCCTCACTCTGACTTCTAACTTTGTGACTTTACATCACCAACTTCTTGGTCCAATATTACTACCAATAGGTCATGACAACAACACTTTAACTTATGCTACTATTCGGGTAGAAATACAGTTCCAACATTCTGTTATACATTGTCCACATTTGTAACAAGATTTTAAGAGGGACAAGATACACTTAATACCTTAAGCTGGAATGCACTATTCCATCAGGATCAATATTTACATCAGAATCAACACATATTGATGCACTAACAGACTCCTATCGAGTCGTTTCACAATTTTTAAAATCTTATAGGACTCAATAGCAAAGGACTATATCTTGTATATTCTAAAATTTTTGAGCATGAATCAGCCCAATAATGGGACATGTCTGAGAACATCAGAGTAGGGAAATAATTTGGGATAACTTTACTTTCATATTATACAAAAAAGTACTCAAATTCACTCCAAACTAAACCCTAATTCCCTCCAAAAGATCAAGGATTTATCTTCTAAGTAAAGATTATTTTTTGAACTAAAGAACCTATGATATATGGGAATATCCTCAAAATCCATGGACATGGATTTTATTGTTTTCATACAATATAATGATTGATAATCATGTTGCAAACTAAGGGGTTTTGAATATTATTTGGAAAAGAATCTTATTAAATCGTTTTGATGAAAATAGTTGTACTGTGATGAACCCTTGTTGTTGTAATCAAATCTTGACCCTTTATGTGTGTGTATATATATATATATGTATATATATATAGTTTGAAATGTTTAATTAAGAGCATAAACAATGAATTTCCCTCTCTTGTGGCGAAATAAAGTGTATATTGGTATTGTGAGTGATTTAAAAGCATGAATTACGATTTTAAAGTAAGTTTGCAAACATCATGATTTTTGACATGGTTTATGATATGATGAGAGGGAGTTCCTTGCCATAACTATACTCTTGAATTTAAAGGAAGTATTCCATATTATTGAGTAAATTGACATCACCAAAGCATGTTTTAAGTCTTGCAAAAGAAGTTATTTTCGTAAGTTTTCTCGAGATTTTAAAATGATGACTCTCTTGTGATATTATGATTCTTTGGTGGTCAAGTGCATGATTTGAATGAGATGGGCAGTAACATTGGTACAATATGAATGATTTGCAAATGTTGGTAGGACGATGCCCGGTGATGACATGCCCTTGAGATTTAAAACATTTAATGATTTTGTATATGAAGCAAGTTGTTTAACAAACTAAAATTAGGCCTAAAGAGAGGTAGATGGTTACGAGAAGAAAGTGTTTGAGTATAAGATCTCATTGCTAGAAATCGAGTTTGCCAATTTGAGTGATATGATCTGGCTAGTGCCAATGTATACTTTTCCTTGAGACATTGGTATATTAGAATAGCAATTAGGATTCCAATCCTTATGGCATACTTGGATTGGGGGCTTGGCTGCCGAGTTAAGGGTGGATTCCATATAGCCTTTGAAATTGTAGAAATATACGGTGTAGCATCTATCTCTGGAGTAAGATAAAGTGTTAGTCTTGATTTGAAGAAAGCATTTGAAAATCCTAAATTATACCCATTTGATTTACGTATCTTATATATAATGTTTTAGGAAATGCTCTCATCTATATTGTGTAATAAAAAAAATCTATTTTTGGATTGTTTCATGTACCTGTACAATTGTATTGACCCCCTACATTTCTGAATCAAAGGCACAATTCTGGGGTCCTGTTAAGCAGTAGATTGGTATCTAAGACTTGTATTTGGTAAACTTTCTTTATTCCAAAAAGCCTAGTTTATGAGACTCTGTTATTTCGTTATGGATTATGGTCCAACTAGGGGCCTTGTCCCAGTTTTTAGACATATGTTGATTTATGTCTCATTAGAGATTTCGCAGACTGGTGTCATATGTTTTGAATGCTATGAATCTAATTTCGTATTATTCAGTTGAATTAAGAGATTGACCATGTTTACGTCTTATTATAATTTTCGTGTTTTTTTATAATATATGAATATCGTGTATGATTGTCAGATAGAGATTGGTACTAGGACTTTATGGTTTAGGATGATTGTCGTAGCCCAGGACTTAGCTCGGGTCGTGGAAAATTTGATATTAGAGCACGATTCATGGTCCCAGGGTATCTTCAAAATTGCATTGGGTAGAGTCCTTTTTATGGGTGTATAGCGCGCCACACTAATAAGTATGAAGCTTCTCGACATTTAGGAATGTCTCTCTTTCTTTCATGATTTAGTCCATGCTATAGAGTCTGAATGTCCTCTAACCTATGATTTGCTATATTTCTGAAATTGATCATGCCTCGTTATCGAGCAAATGAACAAAACACCCAAGCTGAGGATGTTTGTCCTACCCATAAGATGCGGACCCATAATAAAGCTCCTACCTCAGAGTTTATGGATACTCCCAGAGTTCCTTTTGTTCCAACCAATCCACCTCAGGATCCCCAGACCGGTGTTAACCGTTCTTAGCCACCTCAGAGGAAATTTTCAAATACTAAATTTCAAAAGTCCATCCATATGATTGCTCAGTTGGTGGCTCTCAAACCTATAGGTCTGAAGATGTGAATTCTATGTCTGGTTCATCTGATGTTACATGGGTTGGTCAATTCATAAGACTGAACCCACCTATGTTTACTAGTATGAAGGTTGAAGAGAGCCCCAAGGGTTCATTGATAAACTAGAGAAAAATTTTAGAGTCATGCATGCGAATGAGGTTAAAGGGGTTAAGTTAGCAACCTATCAGTTGGAGGATATGGCTAATTAGTGCATATTGAATGGGAGGATTTAAAGAGTAGTGATGCTGAGACTTCTGTGTGGGGTGACTTTGTGGAGTCTTTCCTGGAGCATTTCTTCCCCCAGGAATTAAAGGAGTCAAAAGTTGAAGAATTTATGAATTTGAAGCAAGGGAAAATAAGTGTCAAGGAGTACACACTAAAGTTCAACTATTTATCCCATTATGCTTCAGAATTAATGCATAACATGAGATCTCACATAAGAAAGTCTGCATACGATCTCTCAGATAATTTGGTGTTGGAATGTAAGGGAGCAATGCTAAATATAGATATGGATTAATCTTGGTTGTCAATTCATATTCAGCAAGTTGGAGAGTAGAAGAAAAGGTTGGCAGAGGCAAGGGAAAGAGATAGGCAGGTCAAGAGGGTCAGGTTTACAAAACAGAATAAAAATCAGCACCAAGGCGGTAATAGCTGGGGTACCAAGTGGTCGAAGAAAAAGTTGTAGAGTAATGCTCAGTCTTTATCCAGTGCCCCAACACCCCGACCTCAGTTGATTGGTGGTTTCAAAATTTTCAGTCCAACAGTGGAGCGGGAGTGCAGGGTGATCAGTCCCAGAACTATGGCCTGACTATTTAGGCAATATCCTCGTTATGGATATTGAGGAAGGTACTGTTGCATCTATGGTGAGTGCGTGTGTTATACTTGTGGACAATCAGGATATTTCCAAAAGGACCACCCACTGTTAGAGAAAATATTGGGGGCACTAGGTACCCAGTTAATTCCAAAACCCTACCACCATAAAAGGGTACTACTTTAGCAACTGGTAGCATTCATAACTAGTAATATGCTCAATCTAACCTACAAAATGTAGAGGGTTCGCCAGAAATTGTCATCGCTACGTTGCAAATCTTTTCTCGTAATGTGTATGTGCTTCTTAACCCGAGGTCTACGTTGTGTTATGTGACCCCGTGCATGGCAATCAGTTTTTGATTTGAGCCTGAAACTATTTCGGAACATTTCTCTATTTCCACCCCTATTGGTGACTCTATTATAGCTAGAAGGGTGTATCAAAATTGTGTTGTGTCCATTTCTAATCATGATTGTAATACCCCGTACTTTTTCCTAGCTCAGTTTAGCCTCTAGTGTGTCAAAAGTTAACTTTAAAAGTGTATAACTCTTGATACATGTAGAATTTTCCTGCTCTGGACCACCATTGCGTAAATAATTGAATCAGCTTTCCAATAATATTGATTTCGTCTCAATCCTATACTCAGTTGAGAAGTTATGGCAATTTTAGTAAAATAGCAGGGCATTTCGATAGGCACCGTGTCACGATGAAGGAAAAAATTACAAATTTTCTGATTTCCAATTGATCATCGTGATTACATCACATCACAGTGAAACTCCATTTCGCGTTTGTCCCTTTTCTAGTAGCTCATCACGATTTGCCTATGTCGTACCACAATACCCATATGGACTAACACCATGTCGTGGTGCAATATAAAATGGCACTCATCCTTTTCCAGTGACACAATGCGATTACCCCGTGTCGCGCCAAAGGCCAAAATGGCTAATGTTCTTTTTCTAGTTAGCCACCGAGATAGTGATACGTCTCGGTAGGTCCCAAAATTGAGTTTCCAGTTTCTGAACTTAATTTTCAAAGGGCAATCTAGTCATTTTCTAAGAATCTAGTTCATGAATAACACTAAATTAATCATATTCTAAGCATTATATGCTCACTTTTCATCAACTTTCTCTAAACGGAAGCCCTAGAACTCAAAACTTAATCCCCAAGAAATCCAATTTCCGCCATTATTTTTCTAAGATAACCCAAAATTCTAGGTTCCCAATTCAGGATAATTAAGAATCAATCTTCAAGAGCTCAAATAAGAATCCAAAATTAAGCATTCTCATCAATTGAGTCAATTAGGGTATATGGGATTTTTCAACAAGGATAATCCTTTCATACTTGTGCTCAAAATAAGTTTTTGAAGTTAATTTCACATGAATTTACAAGATTTTAATATTAGGGTTCATACCCAATATGGTTATTTACAAGATTATGAGATTTAGATGTTTAATTGCATGATTTCTTTTGCATTTTTATGCGTATTACAGTAATTTCAAGATTTTGAATTGAATTATCAAACACAAATATTATAATTTTTTGATGTGAGTATGTTCATGAGTTATTAAGCCCTATTTTTTATGTGTATATTTCAAGAATGACTATGCTTTGAGCATCCCATGACTAGTTATTTTTTAGATTTTGGTAAAGATTTGATCATTTGATCTTAGCTTCTATATGGAATCTACTTTACAATTTCAAATAAAGAATATATTAACATATACATAATTATTTTTCATTATAAACCTTTATACTAGTTTTGAAAGTGGATTTCTAACAGAATGAGCATTCAAATTAAAGGGAGTAGTATTTAGCACTCAGTTGGGTATGTTTACATGCCCCAGAACTACAAGCCAGATTATCAAATTATTTCTATTTCTATATGGATGATAGATACAAATGTGATCACTTAGATTAGATTATACTCCTTGGCAAAAGTATGAAACCTCTCCCAAACGTGAGGTTTTCCCATAAGAAGACTAGACGTTGGACTCTATAATAGCTTACATAGTGTATGTCGGTTAGAAGTACCACCCTAATAGAAAATACTACAGAATAATATTAACAAAACAACTTTTAGAAACTAAGTGTAAAGGATCACAACTTAATTCAACTATTGTTTTACAAAAGATATTAGCAATGAGATTTTAGATTTCAGATTGCAGATACAAAAGTGAGTCCTTCTACACTTAGACAACATGATTTAAACATAGAATACTAGTAGAGATTTTAGAAACTAAATGTTATGACTCGCTATATTTATGCATTATGTTTTTCTATTCATGAATTATGATTTTCAGTGTTCAGATATTCCATCTTATGTAAGTCATCTGCATTTATCATGCATTCTTTGAAAATTTATAAAGACGTTGACATATTGTTTTTACTTAAGCATTTACGCCCATATACTCAGTACAATCCAGAAGTATTGACCCACATATACGTTTATATGATACATAGTCTCATAATGTAGGTTTAGGGGATCAGTTTCTACAACGTTAGTGATTTCGAGCATCTCCATCTAAATTCTAACAGTTGCTGAGTCCTCATAGTTTGGGGACCTAGTTATTCAATTTTTGGCTTATTAGTATAGATGATTCAGTATTTGTAGTCAGTTTTAGTCAATTGGGGGCTTATCCCAATGACTCTTTAGTTACTATTAGTAGAGGCTTGTTAGACTGCTTGATATGATTTAGATTTCCAGTATTAATTGATCAGACTCTTGAGACTATTATTTTTAGATATTATATTTAGATAGTTTCAGCTTAACTCATATAGAATTCTATATTTTAGCTTTGATTATATATCTTTATTTCCTTTATTTTGAGCTTCAGATTTAGTAAAGGCAAACAGGGATAGCTTAAGGCTACTCGTAGTCTTTAGCACCATGTGATATCTCGGGACCCATTTTTGGGGTATTAAAAACATGTTATCAACCCTAAGGTTAGAAGAGTCTTATGGAGTCAGACATGCTGCGTTATGTAGAGTGTTGATTATATATATGAAGCGCACCACATTTATGAGCAAGAGTCTACGGGATGTTTTCAGGAAATCATCTCCTTATTTTATAATATATTGTGCTTAAAGTATCTCTATCTTCTTTTAACTTATGATCTTACGTGATAGTTCAATATGCCTCCTCGTCGAGCTAACTCCTGCAAAAATGATAACCAGCCACCTAAGCCTGCTGACCGTCTAAATATAAATGTATCCTTGATGAATTCTGGGCTTCCTATCAGGGAAACCATCAGGCAGCAATTCCACTTCTGGAGAATGGTGATTTAATAGCATCCAGAACTCATAAGTTTATGAGAATGAATCTGCCAGAGTTCTTTGGGTCAAAAACATGTTAGGACCTGTAATTTTATTTAGATAAGGTAAAGAAGATCACCAAAAATATGTATGTTTTTTAGGAGAAGAGTGTAGAGTTGGCATCCTATAGATTAAAGGATGTGGCATATGATTGGGTAGTTATGTGGAAGAATGGTAGAGGTTAGAATGCAGCTCCTATAATTGGCAGGTGTTTCAGGATGTATTTCTAGATAGGTTGTTTCCACGTGAGATGAGAAAAGCTAAGGTAGAGAAGTTTGTGAACTTGAGGCAGGGCGTGATAACTGTGAAGGTGTACTACCTAAATTTAATTAGTTGTCTAAGTATGACCCTGATACGATGGTTGAACCTAGGGCGATTATGGTATGTTTGTAACTGGAGTATCTGGTTTGGTATTCAATGTGTGTAGGACTACCATGCTAATTAGGAACATCGATCTTGCTAGATTGATGATTCATGCCCAACAAATTGAGGTAGAAAAGTTGAAAGGAAGAGAAAAGGGAAGTAAGAAGGCTATAACCACATAGTTTGAGTATAGCCAGACTAGGTTTAAAGTGGGAAATCATTTGCAGTTTTAGAATCATTCGTCTTTGGCAACACCATCTTCAGCTAGTACTCCCACTCCCAGAGCTATGAAGGAGTAGTAGGGTAAGACTTCTATGTCCAAATCTTAGAATAGTGTAAGTGGGAGACCCAGTTATCCTCAATGTGCTATTATCCTCAATGTGCTAAGCATGGTAAGAATCATCTTAGTGAGTGTTTGTTGGGGTAGAAAGGTTATTAGGGTTATGGTAAGTTAGGTCATGGAATTAAAAAGTATCTGCATTATAAGCAGGGAAATAGGGATGTTCATCCCTAGACTCAGGATACAAGTGCACCTGCTCATCTAGGTCTCCATATATTTCCTCAAGGCGCATCATCCAGTATAGGTGGCAGTCAGTGCTAGAATCAGTTCTATGCTTTACCATCCTATCAGGAGCAGGAGGATTCACTAGGTGTTGTTACTGGTATGCTTCATGTCTTTCAGTTTGGGAAGATTTTTCTTGATAAGTATTTTGCAATGACATTTTTGTTAGTACTGATTACTTCAATCGTAAATGTAAAATTCAATATATTTAATACTAGTCTTCGAATTTCCTTCGTAGTAACTGAGTTATGTATTTTTCTCATTAGCCACCATCGTACCTGTGTGTTATCTGTTCTTACAATAAATTTGTTATAAACAAAATATGGTTCAAATGCTAATAGGCATTTATATATTGAACATAAGTCAGTTCTATTTATTTCTCATTTTATTTCCATTTCATTAAATGTTCCAGAATAATATCTACAATGATGTTCTATTTTTTCATTTTCGTATTTGTATTTAAGTACTCCTCTATAACTATATTCACTTGCATCTGCTTCTACTATATATTTAAAGTTTTTATTTTCGTCTGGGAATTGTAATTTTGGTAACTCATTACAAAGTATTTTTATTTTCTTGACTTGTTTTTTTTTCTTCGTCATTCTAATTATATTCAATATCTTTTTTTTTTAAAAAAAAATTTCTGTAATGGTTTTAGATTTTATGCTAATTTTTGTATGTATTTTCTTTCTTGATTTACTAATCCTAAGAACGATTGTAATTTCTTTTTTGTATCTAATTCTTCTTTTAATTTTATTATTTTTTGTACTATATGTTGTTGTATTTCTACTCCACTTTTATCTATCTGTATTCCTAAAAATTCTTTCTGATATTTCAGAATTTCGGCTTTCTTTTCACTTAAACTTATTCCTGATTGTTTTATTATATCTGTAAATTGTTCTAATAATTTTAAATGATCAACTTTGGTTTTTGTATATAATAATATATCATCTATGTATACTATACAATTTGGTAATTGTTTAAAATACCTATCCATAAAGTGTTGATATCTACCTGGTGCTTTTTTATATACAAATGGTAATACGTTCCATTCATAAAATCCTTGTGGTACTATAGATGCAGTTATTTCCTTAGATTCTTCTTCTAACTTTAAGTGGTAAAATCTTGATTTATAGTCAAATTTACTAAAATAGTTATAGCCTTGTATTTGTCTTATTTTTAATATCTTATTTGGTATTGGATAATTATATGTCATAGTTTTTTCATTTAAATTTCAATAATCAATAAGCATTCTACTTTTACCTCTTTTTTGTTCACTATGTTTATTTATTATAAATGCTGAACTATTATGTTTACTATTATTTTTTTTGTATATATTGTTTCTCTAATAATTCATCCATATGCATTTTAAATTCTTTTAAATCGTCAAAATTATATGTTAATGGTTTTTTGAGTTAATATGCTATTTTTATCTATTAATTCAATTTTTATAGTAGTTTTATATTTTCCCCATCCTTTTAATGGATCTTCACTATATAATTTTTCTAATTTGTTCTTAATTATTTCTATCTTATTTACTGAAAAATATAGTTATTTCGTTTTTATTTATCGAAAATACGACTAGTTCTATTGTGTCTTCAGTATTTTTTATATTTTCTAACTTTTGTGTAATTTTTTTCACTTCCTTCTATCTAATCAGTTTTCTTTCTTATTTTATTAATAAGACTTTTTGCTCTTACTTTTTATTTATATGGTGTTGTAAACCACCAATCTTTTTTAGTTATTATATGTGGGTATAATTTATCTAAAAATGGCATTCCTAAATGTATATCTTTTGATGTTAGTTCATAATTATAGATTTCTTCTATTGTTATTATTTTATCCCGTATTTGTATTTTTTTACATTTTTAGCTTTATATGTAATTAAACTTCCTTCATTATTAAATCCTTTGACTACTATTGGTGTTTTTAATTTATCTCATTTACTTTCTGGTAAACAGGTATATCTACATATGTTTGCTTCTGCTCTTGTATCTATCATAGGTGTATAATACCTTTTATAATATCCTTCTACTATTATTTTTACAAGTACATATATTTTCAAATCATGTTAAAGTTCTTTTTATGAATAATCTTTCATTATTATATGTTATAGACAATTGTGTATATTCTATATTGTATAGTTTTACTTGTTCTAATAATTTTATTCCTAATATTATGTCTGCTTTTTGCTTTCTTCCTTTATTTCAAATACTATTTTTATTTTTCTAACTCCTATTATTATTTTTTTTCTGCCGTATCTTTAATGTTTATTAGACTCTTTGGTAGATCTTGGCATATATCACTATAAGATTTTATTTCTTCACTTTTTACTAGATATTTTTCTATATAATTTTCTTCTTGTCCTATGTTTAAGAGTATTAAATATTCTTTTTTAATTTATTGTTCCTGTTATATAATATTGATTTAAATTAACTGTTGAAGTTGTTTCATAACTTGTTCTTTTTGATGAACTTGATGATTCTGTTTTTTCGTGAGCTATTCTTTTTGATGTACTTATCCTATCATTTATTATTTTTAAATCTTCTTCTATATCCATATTTTTGTAACTATAGTCATTATTATCAATTGTTTTTATTCAAAAGTCTTTCTATTTGTATTTTATTAATTTTATTTTTTCCTGTAATTTTATGTTTTGTTTTTAGTACATATAGATTTTTACATCTTGCTGTAAATAGTTTACTTCCTGGGGTTAGTTTTATTTCGGATATTTTTTAATATAATATTAATGATTTAGCTATATTTTTATCTGTTATTGCTACTGAATAATTTGCACTTATTGTAAATTTAAATTTTTTGTATATTAAATTTACTTTTATAGTGGTTATTATACTTTTTTCAATAGGTTCTATAATTTCATCATCTGCTAAATATAATTCTATTAGTGTATCTATTCCTTCTCTGAAACATGCTTTTATTAATATCTCTGTTCCTCCAAGGTGTACATATTTTGTTGGGTCTTTACTTTTTATATCGTTTATTTCTTTATTAATTATTATTTTTGTTACTAGTGGTATGCTAGCTCTTCCTTTTGCATATCTACAATCTATTACATGTTCCGTTTGACTTGCTACGTAGTATTCTTTCTTTTTTCTACTAAATATATTTTTTATCATTGGTATTTTAAATATATTTTCTACACTTACGTCTAACTCTTTTCCTTTTATTTCGTCAAATATATTACTATGAAATATTATTTTTTGATCTGTTCCTTATTCATTTAAATACTCTTCCTTTGTTATTATTCTTATATCTTCTTCAATTATTTGGATCTTCTAATTCACTATATATTTAATTATCTGTTTCATTCTCCGAAATTTCATATATACTATCTTCACTTTCTAATTCATAAACTATATAATTTATCTGTATATATTCTGTATTTTCTATTTTTATTTCTGATATTTGTTTATTTTTTGGATTTTTTGGTAATTTACAATCTCTAGCTAAATGTCCTAGTTTTCCACAATTATAACAAGTACATTCTTTTATAGATTTCTTTTTTCTATATGGTCTTTTATGTTTATAATTTTTTACATAATATGTTTTTCTCGGTTTCTTATATTTATATTTTGATTTTTTGTATTTCTTATATTTCTTATGTCTTTTTCTTTTCTTATAATATCTTTCTTTACATCCAAATTGAGGTGCTATTTTATCTTTACAACATGCTAAATTTCTTATTAATATTTTTTCCATTTTTATTTCTTCTCTATATTTTTCACATAGATTTCTATGCCATTGTTATAAAAATTTTATTCTTGCTTCTAAGGTATCTACTATTTTTGCTTCATCCCAATTCTTTATTATTTTTGAACAAAATGGTTCAGGTAATTTACTAAAATATAATTTTCTTATTTCTTTACTTTCTTCTATATTATATGTTCCTTTGTAATAATATTCTTTAAATGCGCACGTATATTCATCTACATAGAACATATTACATATTGCTAATTTTAACATTAAATTTCTATTCATATCTTTTTCTTATTTTGTTCTGCTTCTTCTGTTGTCATACTACTAAATTTATCACTTATAGCTATTTCATATTTTTTCAGTATTTCTGTTGGTAGTATTTTTGTAGGTGTTGATGTTCCTTCTGTTTTTGTATCAGATCTCAATACTTTTTTACTTAGTTCGGCTAGGTTTAAAAACCATAATTTTACTGTTCCTATTAATGTCTTTTCAATATATTCTAGTGTATTTGTTGTATCTATTTCATTATCTAATAATTATTTTGACATGTATCCTACCCATAGTTGTATTATTTTATTTTTGTCTATTACACAGTCTAAATCTAAAAAGTTATAATTAGTTATTTGTCTTAGTGTCCATTTATTACATTCATCCTTTGGATTATATCGTTTAAACTTACTTTTGTAATTAGAGGTTGGTTTTCTTATATCTGATGTACTCGGTATTATATTTTTATCAAGAGTATTTACTTCTGTATTTATAAGTTCTAGAAATTCTTTATTAATTACTTCTTGTTTTTCATTAATTTCTAATTATCCTATGTTTTTTAGAATTTCTGTATATGTTTCACTATCTTCCGAATTGTAATTATCTGTTTCTTCAGCATCTATTGTATTTATTTCTAATTCACTGGTTTCTGGTTCATTATTTTTTATTTGAAACTTTTCTTTAAATTGATTTATCTTAATTAATAATTTTTGTTCTTTATTTTTTTCTTCTTTTTCTTTCTGTCTCTTTTCACATAAATCTTTTATCATTTGTAGTTCTTTTTCTAATTCAGTAATCCTACTATTTTTAGTTTCTTTTATTTTTATTTCTTTTGTAGTTTGTTGTTTTATTTTCTTGATACACCTAAATTACAACTCTCAGTAGAAAGTGTAAGCGGTCGCAGTCAAATATAGAATCCAACTCGGCTGGGTGTCAAGTCCCATAGGGAATATTGTGCTCACTAAGAGTCGTAATTATTATTAGACTATTGATCAGAGTTTCTTAACCAAAATGGGGGTTTGGTTTTTCTTTAATTTGTAAAATGATAAATTGTAACTAGATTGGTTCAACTAATGATTTTCTCCGTATTTCGTAACTTTATGAGATTAATCAAACTAGAGTTATGATCACCAAAATTCTAGCATCATTTGGGTTGTGAATTATTTATGAGTTCCACTTAACAAATTCAATTGCAAGAAAGGTTGAATCCTATTCTATATCGATTAGTTTCTCAACCTAAATGGATAGATTATCCTATAGTTTTCTCAAACTCATAGGATTCCTTATTCTTTCAACCTAATTCTCGTATAAGCTAATCCTATTAGGGCATTAGCTATTACTCTAAAGGTTAAGGCCCTTTGAATTCATGTAAACACCTTCTTTTCCCCACAAACAGTTTCCTCTCAGACAAGTGGTGTTCTTGGGCTTACTAATCAAGTGTGCAACCAAGAAAAGTCATGAAATTGAAGAAAGGTTTATGGAATCTTATTCAATTATGGAACTCAAATTTATTCCCAACCCATAATGCATTTCACATTAAGGATCCCATAACCCTAGTTATGAGATTTAGCCACAACACTCCATAGAAGATGAATTCATTCTTGCGTTATTCATAAATAAATGGAAAGTTTAATTACAAAGAACCCCAAGAATTAGTTCTTCAATCTTCAATGATCAGTTGTTTGATACTAAAATTCCCCAAAGTACTTGGATACCAAGAAGTTCAATAGATGAAAAAAAAACTTGTAAAAGGTAAAAGATGCGTTCTTAACCCTACAAGTTGGTATTTATATATCCCAGCTAAAAAAAGAATTTAAAATTTAAAAACGGAAAAACCGCATCCCATTTGACGATTCATTTGACAGACCGTCAAAGATTTGACAGTCCACTATCTTTTTGATCACTTGATTCATCTGAATGGCAGTTTCTAGATAACTTCTGATGGTCCACCTGGGGGTCCATCCATGGACTAACGGACCGCCATCTTTACCGTCGCAGAGTCCTTTTGGAAGGCAGCTCTGGATAAGAACTGATGGTCAGTCTGGTGGTCCATCCCAAAATTGATGGTCCACCATTTTGACCGTCACGAAGTTCCTCTGGAGAACAGGTTCTGGATAAGAGTTGATGGTCAATCTGGTTGTCCGTCCTACATCTGACGGTCCACCACCTTGATCGTCACCAAGTCCCTCTGAGAAGTAGTTTCTCGATTAAAGTTGATGATCTATCTGGTGGTCCATCACATGTCTGGCGGTCCGCCATATTGTCCGTCAGTCGAATCCTCTGGAGGCCTTATTCTGGTTCAAATTGACGGTATATATGGTGGTCCGTCGTAAACCTGATGGTTCATCATTTTGACCGTCAATTCCCCTTTTCTGCTAGTTTTTCCAATATTCTTTTGTGGTTATCTCCTTCCACTGAAACACTAAAAACCTTCATTAAATATCACTTTGGTTGCTTGAAAACATACAATTTTCCTAAGAATATGATGCTAAATGTTCCGTAAAACACCAAAACATCAACACCCTCAACTGAAGATCATTGCTTGTCCTCAAGCAACCTAACACCAAATTGCGTACATGAATAATAAAATGACAGGAAATCAACCATTGAAACATTCTCTTATGCAAACATTCACTTATCAGCTTAATCTCATACATTTAAAACAACAGAATCCATACCCAACATTTTTTCTATAATTCAGAACATAAGCATGAATGTTACATCTCGCGGATAAAAGTAAATTCAGTAAAACTTCAATTGCCCTCACAACAAAAAAGTCCACCACTCATTATATGATTTGGACACTGTCCAGCTCTCACACTCACAAAAAACAAATTTTCAAACATAGCCTAAGTACCTATAGGCTTTTCTTGGCCATACGATTTGTCCTCACGGTTGACTCACGAGGATCAAACAGGTCTTTTCAAGGCTTACAACAAGGTTTAGGATTAGGTGGGGTATGTTTCCGAGTGAAGTGACTCATTGAAACTTAAATCTTCTTGACTTAGCATATTTTCACCCTCAATCTGCTACTTATGTCTTTTTTTTTTGAATAGAAGAACCAGTCACCCTTAACTTATGCTGATGCAGGCAGTGACCAATTGTTTCTAATTGGATTCTAGCTCACACTACATTGAGGTCTTTCATTTTTTTGACACTAGCCACCCTCAACTTAGATGCTTCATCTAAGTTAAAATATACAATGTTAGCATTTGGCTATGTTAAGAGCTGAATGTTAAAGTCCTATGGAGAGTTACTGGCAGGGGCAGGAGGTTAAACCAATTCTTAGAGGTACAAGATGGGTTCAAACAGGAATAATCCTTTAGGATGGGTTGCTTTTTATGTTAGAAGGTTTAGCACTTCAAGGAGGCCTATTATCCTATCCTAATGACTCCACTACAAGACTGTATCCATGGCTCGGGCAAGTTCTAGGTCATATGCTAAGAAAAAACTGCAAGTAAATCCTCATACCCACAGGCATCGAAGTTAAAAATCCTTTACAATTCTCCGAATATTCATTACATGATTCATGCATTTTTTTATAGACCAATGCTGAATACAGAATTCTTGATGGTTATTTGCATATGCTTAATTGAAAAAGTAAATAATTACAGACACATGTTCAACGTCTTATTCCAATATCATTCATTCTCCATATTTACAACTAAGTACTGAAACAGAACTAATTCATAGACTGTCATTGAACACTTGTATTTATATTACGCTTTGCAGAATTTAAATGAAAAAATAAAAACAAGCTAGACAGGCCGCTTCTACTAGATAGTACATGATTGTATTTAGAATATCGGCAACAAGATCCAACCATGGTGTACATACCCCCACCCCCACACAGAAAACTATGTATTGTCCTCAAAGCAATAAATTATCGTACATGAGAATTGGTATATTTACGTGGCCTCTCATTCCTCTGAGGCATCTGTAAAGTTTAGTGAGTCTCTATCCTCGTCACCCTGTAAAATGTTGGCCCCTATGGTGGTAGGAGCACTCACAACTTCACCCTCGACATTTTGAGGGATGGTTTCCTGAATTAAACCTACACTTCACCCCCTTTCTGGGGCAGCACTAGTAGAAACAACTGCCGCTTCATTTTATTGTTCTCCTTGCTTCCTTTTTGCTTCCTTGTTTGATTTCTTCATAGCTCTCCTCTGGTTGTGCTGGTCTAACTCCTCGGGTGACATTACTTCTCTCTTTCTCCTTTTTTCCTCTTTCTTTGCTGCTTGTACATCTATTTGCTGCTTGTATTTATCCTTCACTGGTCTATCCATCAGATCCATAATACCCTCATCATCATCACTTACCACCAGAGTCAGATCAAATGCAGGCGGTTGTGATTGTTTCTTCTTTAACTCACCTATATCAGCCTTTGCCTGCTCAAATTCAGCCATGTGCTTGGTAAGATCAGGAAGAGATAGTGAATCTAGCCTTTTGTTGATGTGATCTTCCATGTTATCCATCCTCAATTGAATAGTTTGAAATGGCTTGACTGCTTCGACCACGATTTCATCCATAAAAAGTTTGAAATCTCCAGACCACTCTTCTAACTACTTCTGGAACCTCTTTTGAGTCTTCACAACTTTGACAAAATTCACCGGGTTTAATCTATATTCCGCAAAATCTTCTCCACTAGCAAACTGGGTAGAATCTGATCCTACAGACGTACCCTGGGGCACATAATCAGGAGGCACATATGTGGTACTGGGTAAAGGCATACCTTTGGGCATTTTTGTGGCTTTGGGAACTGGTACAGACTAAGACTGATGTGCTGGAGGCTTGTTCACTCAAATGTCAAACTTCGACTCATCTCTGGACTTCCCAATGTCCTGTTTCTGAGTGGCTGAAACTTCATTATCAACACATCAAATCAGCGGCACACCAGGTTATTTGTATAATGCAGTAATCAAAAATGGGAAAGTATGGAAGTAGTCTACTTATGTGCCCTCAAAAACTTCTCGTCTGCAATTAGCCGGCCGAAATCAATGTCCAAAACTCAAATAAAATTGGCTACCATCATGGCCCTGTGATTATCCAGGTTTCCATCTTCTTTTGTTGGTATTAACCTTAATCGAACAACAGCCCACCAAAACTTAGCCTTGAAACTAAGTGTGAATTTTGCAATGCCTTCTTTGGGGTTAGTTGCCCAGAATGGATTTCCATCATCAGTGATCAACGATGCTGCCCAACATCTATGGACAAAAGCATTTCTCATTCTATATTCAAAATCAGGGATAACAGGTGGAGCTTCGTATGCTGGCCCAAATAATATTCTGTTGATAGTTTGGGCTGAGATATCAATAATAACTCCTCGAACTAAAACAGACTCCCTGTTTGGTCTATTCAAAATTAAAGTCCCCTTCGGACATTCAACTTTTACCAGACAAATATAATTTGCTAAGAATTCCCTTACCCAGTTTGGTTGGTACTCCCCTGGTGGAGGGCTCATCCATGCCAATCCATAATCATTGAATCAACGTTCCAGTTCTGGATATTCATGAAGCTCCGTTGCCATAATCTGATGTTCTTTAGAGAATGATCTCAGGATCCCTCGAGCAGTGGGATGCAACCCATCATAGAACTCTTTTTCTGCTCCCTTAATTTACCACCTAATAGCATCTCCTACTTGGGGATCCTTCCATCTGATCACATTTTCAGCTTCAGGTTCAGGAACTTATCCTTGGTTCTCCATATTAGCCGCTTCAATTTCACCTTCTATAGTTGATGGTTGAGTTGAAGCAACTGCCATTTCATATAGGGTTGAATCGGTGAAACTAATGCTATTTTCACTGCCCTCCTCATACTGGGGGATTATGATGGCTTCTCTTTCTGTTTTCCTGGTGTTATAGGTCGGTGCGGATGTTTTTCTACCTCACTGAGATTTTCCTTCATTGGTTTGTGTATTTTTAGGAGCCATGTCACCTGAAAATGGATTAAGAAATCAGTGCAAGGTAACACACAGACAAAATAGTTTACAGTGAGGCCTGATGGGAGATTTTGTGGTCCACCAGTAGTGGGATGGTTTGTCAGATCCACCATCAGCTTTGTCTAGTATGTTTTTTTTTAACTTTCGGGACGGTCAACTTAGTGGTTCATCGAAAACATGATGGTCCACCAGTTTGACCGTCAAATACAATCCAGAAACTTATTGTCTTTGACCTTTGGGACGGTCAACTTGGTGGTCCATCACAAAGGTGACAGTCCGCCATGTTAACTGTCAAACATTCGTCCTCAGGAACATTTATGGGTTCGACTGATTTTAAGCGTATCTTAAGATCAAATCAATTTTTAGCTTGAGCAACAACATTAAAACCACATTTTAAGCAAGACTTCATCCACTAAATAAAACTTAAGAATAAATTATTCAAACTCAACACCATTAGACCAAATCATGAAACAATCCATGCCCTTACGTTTCAAATAACCAAGAGGAAAGAAGTAAATGCTCATACCTTGATGTTGCAGTATTCTACTTGCTTGAGACTTCAGAGACTGAACTACTTGCAACTTCTATCAATTTTGTTACTCTTTATTTTGTGATGGGGATAGGGAAAGAATTTCCTAGCTTAAATAGAAAAGAAATGAAGGAGTGGAAGAGTCTCAGATAGAATAACTCAGTTCAGGTTCTTTGAATCTTAGAGAAGTGGAAAAATCAAAGGTCCTGGAATGGTTAGAATGAGTGTACCCACTCAGTTTTATTCTTAAAATCTAATTTTGGTTCAAATACGGAGTACTTATAAAGAGTACCGATTTAACCCCACCGGATTCAGAATTAGGGTTAAAGTGACGGTTGAATTGACGATCCGTCATAAGTGTGAAAGACCACCACTGGGAACGTCACCCCTTAGTTGAGTCGATGAGTTTCTATTTTGGTGTGACGGTTAATGGGATGGTTAACCATAGGCGTGGCTGTCCACAAAATTGGCTGTCACTACTTACTAGAATGCAGGTCAATAGTCTCGCTTCTGACAACTGCTTTTATGGTCCACCATATAATTGGCAGTCCGGCACTCATGCCGTAATGCCCTATCTAGTGAATGCATTTTACTTCCTAGTTTTGATGGTTGAGTGTGGCGGTCCATCAGTATTTTGGCGGTCCTTCAAGTGTACCGTCGCAACTTTCCAGTAGCTCAAATGCACCCAATTTTACTCTTTACGTAACTTCTGGTCCTGCACACTTCATAAACACATAATAATTTCCCAAAAACATAAAATAGACTCTACTTATGGTTACAACAACATGTTATGGGTTGCCTCCCACTAGAGCCTAATTTAATATCGTAGAACGACTTAGGTATCTTGAATAATCAGACTTCATCGAGGTAAAAGACATCAATACTTTTTATTAGGTCTTTTGGACTAATATAAAGTTTGATTCTTTGCCCGTTCACTTTGAAGACACTACCATTTTGTTTTCAAGCTCGACTACTCCAGATGAGTAGACTTGGCTAATTTTAAATGGGCCTGACCACTTAGACATCAACTTACCCAAAAATATCTTCAGTCTGGAGTAAAAAAGAAGGACCAAATCACCTTTAATAAATTCTCTCTGTGTTATTCTTTGGTCATGGTATTTCTTCATTCTTTCTTTGTACAAGTCAGGTCTTTCATAAGCTCTGAGATGAAATTCATCCATCTCGTTAATCTACTCCGATCTTAGATTAACTGCTTCATTTCAATGCATATTTAGCCTTTTTAGAGCCCACAAGGCCTTATGTTCTAGCTTAATTGACAAATGACATGCCTTCCCATAAACTAGCCGATATGGTGACATGCCAATTGGTGTCTTAAAAGTTGTTCGATACACCTTGAAGGCGTCATCGAGATTTTGAGACCAATCTTGTCTACTGGTATTCACTGTTTTAGTGAGAATGACCTTGATCTAGAGATTCGACACCTCCACTTTCCCACTAGTTTGTAGGTGGTAAGGAGTTTCTACACGGTGTTGTTTTACTCCGTACTTCCCCAGTACAACCCTAAAGACTTTATTGCAGAAATGGGATCCCCTATTACTTATGATTGTTCTTGGTACTCCAAAGCGGGAGAATATGTTCTTTTTTAGAAATGCCACATCTCTTTTTCCTTTATTGTCAGCCAACGCCACAACTTCTACCTATTTTGATACATAGTCTACAACTACTAGGATGTATTTTAACCCATACGAGCTTACAAATGGACCCATAAAGTCAATGCCCCATATATCAAATAACTCTACTACCATCATCTTGGACATTGATATCTCATGACGTTTGGAGATTGATCCTTGTCTCTGACATTGATCACATCTAAGAATGAGCTCATATGCATCTCTGAATAGTGTGGGCAATAGTAGCCACTATGCAGTACATTCTGAGTAGTGCAATCGCCTGTATGGTGACCACCAACAGGTGAAGCGTGCATGCTTCCAAAATATTGAGCATCTCCACATCTGGTACACAACGCCTAATAAATCCAACTGCACATCTCAGGAAAAGATAGGGCTCATCCCAGAAATACTCGATAACATTATGAAGGAAATTTTTCCTTTGATGAAAGGAAAGATTATCTGGAATCACCTCACTTACCACATAGTTTTTTAAATCAGCATACCATGGAATCTGGTCAAACTTAGTAGCTAGTATCTTCTCATCCGGAAAAGAATCATCAATATCTAACTTGTCCTTGATTGCTTGTGCACATTCAAGTCTGGATAAGTGATCATCCACCTGATTTTCCTACCCCTTGCAATCCTTTACCTCAAAGTTGAATTCTTAAAGCAACAATACCCACCGGATTAATCTTGGATTCGCATCTTCCTTAGCCGTTAAGTACCTCAGATCTGCATGATTCGTGTGGACCACCACCTTAGTCCCTAGCAAATACGCCCTGAATTTCTCAAAGGCGTAAACCACAACCAAAAGTTCTTGTTTAGTGATAGTGTAGTTCTTTTGAGCCACATTCAGGGCTTTTCTAGCACATTAGATTAGATGAAACAACTTATCCTTTTTCTGGCCCAACACAACTCCAAGTGCCACCCCGCTAGCATCGCACATTAGTAGAAACGACTTTGTCCAGTCGGGAGAAATAATAATTGGAGCCTCTACTAACTTTGGCTTAATGCATTCAAACACCTTCCTACAGTCATCATACAAGAGAACTTGGCCTATTTTTTCAAGAAGTTTGCACAATGGGTTTGCAACCTTCGAGAAATCCTTTATAAATCTGCGATAAAATCCTGCATGTCTAAGAAAGCTAAGCACCCCTTTTATAGACATGGTGGAAGGTAGTTTCTCGATAACATCAACTTTTGCATTATACATCTCAATACCTTTCGTAGAAATTTTATAATCTAGAACAATGCCCTCTTTCACCATGAAGTGGCATTTTTCCTAGTTAAGGACCAGGTTAAACTCTTCACACCGTTGTAATGCTTGACTTAGATTCAACAGGCATAAGTCAAAGAAATCTCCAACCACTGAGAAATCATCCATAAACACCTCCAAGGTGTCTTCAACCATATTAGATAAAATAGACATCATGAATCTCTGGAATGTAGCTGGTGCATTACATAATCCAAAGGGCATTCTTTTAGAAGAAAATATGACATATGGGCACGTGAACATTATTTTCTCCTAATCCTCAGGAGCAATGGAGATCTTATTATACCTGGAATACCCATCCAAGAAACAGTACCAGCCTCTGCCTGCCAATCGATCAAGCATCTAATCCATGAATAGCATTGGAAAGTGATCTTTCAGTGTCCACGAATATAACTTTTGGTAGTCCATACACACCTTCTAATTTGTGACAGGACTGAGTGGAATTACCTCATTCTTCTCATTGGCTACTACCGTCATGCCCTCTTTTTTGGGCACACACTGTACATGACTCATCGATTTAGGCAACGCTGATGCTCAATATTGGGTACATAATCTTCCTCTAACTGAATCTTGTGCATATATATTCTAGGAGAAATATCAATGATATCTGCAATAGTCTAACCAATAGCTCTCTTATATCTCTTAAGAACAGAGATAAGAGCTTCCACCTATTGTTCACTGAGATCAGCATCAATAGTAACTGACAGCATATTTTCCATACCTAAGAACACATACCTCAGATGACTAGGTAGCTCTTTCAAGTTTAAAATGATGGCTCTTCAACGGATGGCTTCGCCGGTGGTGAAAGCCGAAGGTCAAGATCCAGCTTCTTGGGGGCATAAGAATACGACCCCATTCCTATCAAACCACAGACAATTTCTTCATACTCATCAATATTCTCACGATCAAAGTTCATGAGCACAGCAGCCAGTGGCTCAACAGTAAACTGGTCCACCAAAGATAATTCCACCTCTTCCTCATAATAAATATCCTCTATAGAGAACAAATTCATTTCTTTGGGCTTATTCATTGATTTGCATAAATCAAAATGCACCACTTTATCATTCATCCAAAATGAAAGCTTATTTGCTCGCAGATCAATAAGCACAGTTTCGGTTGCGAGGAATGGTCGACCCAATATTATGGGCCCCTCAAAGTCAACCTCACAATCCAAAATAACAAAATCTGCAGGAAAAATGAAGGTAGCCACCTTTACTAAAACATTATACAGAACCCCAACAGGCCATTTTATCGACCTATCTTCCATTACAAGCCACATGTTTGTTGGTGTAGGATCTTCTAACCCCAACTATTTATAAATGGATAGCGACATCAAATTAATGCTAGCCTTGAGATCACATAAGGCTTGGAAAAATCCAAAGACCCCACCGTACAAGGAATAGAGAAGGCTCCCGGATCTGCCTTCTTCTGAACTAATAACCTTGTAGCAATCATACTACAATGATGGAGATTATCAACTAGTTCATAACTTTCTATTCTCTTCTTTGTCAAAGGGTCCTTCATGAATTTGGCATACCCTGGCATTTACTCCAATGCCTCAACCAAAGGCATATTTATAGTCAGCTGCTTCAATATAGACATAAATCTACTGAACTTCATATCATCAGTATTCTTTTTCAGTCTTTGAGGAAAGAGAGGGGGTGGTTTTGGGAAACTTTTAACCACAACTTCCTTTTCCTTTCCTTCTTTTAATAAAATGTTACAATATATGACAATCAGGTACAGTAACTGGAATTACCCTATCTGATCCTATAGATTCCATAGAATTATCAATATCAGCTTCATCCATATCTTCTGCTATCACATAAACTACCGGCTTACCCACATATTGGCTCTCCAACACCTTACCACTTCTAGTGGTAATAGCTATGCACGATCCATCCTTTTTAGGATTTTGGAATGTGTCACTAGGTAATGTACCAGCCGTTCTTTGTTTAAGTATCACCAAAAATTATCCTATTTCCTGCTCCAATTATTTGATCGACGTAGAATGTGAGTCAGCCAATTGATTCATCGAGGATAAATTATTTTTCACCTCAAGTACTCCAATGTTTGTTGCTTCTACTCCCTTCAATAGCTTGGGCATCATGTCCTCCATGGACATCTTCCCAGAGCTAGACATAGCTACATAACGACTTTCAGGAGGAATATACAACCCACTACTGTCATTTTTGCTTTTCCAATTTTCTTGGTTTCAATCCTTGTATCTGGTTTTAATCATAATAGTTCCAACCTTTGTTTCCTTGGACACTGCCTCAGAAAACCCCCTGATTGTGTAAGTAATTTGCTTTCTCTTTGGAATTGGAGTCAGCTCTTCCCTGTTATACAACATCTTTAACCTTCTCTATCTTTCCTAATAATAAATGCTTAGTGAGAAAGTCCATCTGCATTTTCATGCGAGCAATATCTTGGTCATGTTCCTGTTCCCTTCGCCTCTGTTCTGCAGTTATACCAATAGATATAGTAGATCTTGTTACCTTAGTATCACTGGCATACCAAGATTTACTCTGCTTTGTCATATGATCTAGAAACTCAGATGCCTCAATAAAAGTAAGATCAATGAATGATCCACCCGCAGCATTATCTACCACTGGTTTGGTCACTAAATTCAAGGATCTATATAATATCTCCATCAAATGGACATTTGTCATCTTATTATTTAGGCACCACATAAGCTTCTTCTTGAACCTTTCCCAAGTTTCGTGTTGAGCCTCAGTTGGAAGCTGTCTGAAATTGCTTATCTCATCTCTCAATTGTGCTCTATTGGATGGTGGAATAAATATTTCTAGGAAAGCATCTTTCAGTTGCCTACAATTGGTGATAGAGTCAGCAGTTAGCCCATTAAGCCATAGAGTTGCCTCTCCAGGTAGAGACAATGGAAATAGGTGCAGACGAATTGCATTCTGACCAACCCCTGGATTGTTAAACGACTTGCATGTTGAGATAAAATTAATCAGAGGCATATTCAGATCATCGCCTGCAATTTCACCAAATAACCCTTTACGTTGTAGTAGCTGGAATGTTGAACTTGCCTCTGGGTGCTAATGGAGGAGGAATAATAGCCCCTGTGGCACCAGCCCTATCCAATTCATCATCATCATCATCAAAAGCAAACTGCACAACTCTACGTTCGGGTCTCATTCACTAATATAAATGGATTTATATAGTGTTGTAGCGTAGCAAGAAGCTCCAAATCCTTGATTTGGCCAGGAAAGACTGCACTGCTTTGGTCCCAGGAAGCGAAGGGAATGAGCGCAGCTGGTTTTTGGACCCTATGTTGAGTAAGGGTTCCAAACCTTCCAAAAGTGATAGGTATGTGTTCTTTCTTGGCACTCTCTTTCTATCATGGCGGTCTCTATTGATAGGTGCAGCCAAATTATCTGCACGTCTTGGATTTAATATCTCATCATCACCCAAATCTTCATCATCAGGTATTGGTGCCCGACTTGGGTTATCAGCATTCTGCTAATTTACTTGCGCAACTGCTAATGAAACTAACTTAGCCTACTCCTATTGAGCAGTTATTCTTTTAGGGTCTCGTTGCGCATCCATTATGGCAATGAGATGTGGTTCAGGATTTATAGGTAATAATGGTTGACCCAATCTCCATGTATTTGGCATACACAAGAGTCAACTTTTTCAAAACAAAAACAACAAACAAAAAGTAAATTTTGAGAATATTTGACGAAAGGGTTTATTAACTATCACAAACTTAGTTGACAACCATATTCCCCGGCAACGGTGCCAAAATTTGGTATGCCTAAATTACACCTCTCAATAGAAAGTGTAAGCGGTCGTTGTCAAATATAGAACCTAACTTGGTTGGGTGTCGAATCCCACAGGGAATACTGTGCTCACTAAGGGTCGTAATTGTTATTATACCGTTGATCAGAGTTTCTAAACCAAAATGGGGGTTTGTTTTTTCTTTAATTTGTAAAATGATAACTTGTAACAAGATTAGTTCAACTAATGACTTTCTCCGTATTTTGTAACTTTATGAGATTAATCAAACCGGGGTTATGATCACCAAAATGCCAATATTATTTGGGTTGTGAATTGTTTATGAGTTCCACTTAACAAATTCAATTGCAAGAAAGGTTGAATACTATTCTATATCGATTAGTTTCTCAACCTAAATGGATAGATTATCCTATAATTTTCTCAAACTCATAGGATGCCTTATTCTTTTAACCTAATTCTCATGTAAGCTAATCCTATTAGGGCATTAGTTATTACTCTAAAGGTTAAGGCCCTTAGAATTCATGTAAACACCTTTTTTTCCCCACTAACACTTTCCTCTCAGACATGTCGTGTTATAGGACTTACTCCTCAAGTTTGCAACCAAGAAAAGTCATGAAATTGAAGAAAGGTTTATGCAATGTTATTCAATTATGGATCTCAAATTTATTCCCAACCCATAGATGCATTTTACATTAAGGATCCCAGAACCCTAGTTATGTGATTTAGCCACAACACTCTATAGAAGATAAAGAATTCATTCTTGTATTATTCATAAATAAATGGAAAGTTTAATTACGAAGAACCCCAAGAATCAGTTCTTGAATCTTCATTGATCAGTTGTTTGATACTAAAATTCCCTAAAGTAGTTGGATTCAAAGAAGTTCAATAGATGAATAAGAAAACATTTAAAAGGTAAAAGATGCATTCTTAACCCTAAAAGTTGATATTTATATGTCCTAGCTAAAAAAAGAATTTAAAATTTAAAAATAAAAAAATGGCGTCCCATTTACTGTCCATATGACGGACCGTCAAAGATCTGATGGTCCACCATCTTTCCCATTACTTGATTCATCTGAATAGAAGTTTCTAGATAATATCTAATGGTCCATCTGGATGTTCGTCGATGGACTAACGGACCGCCATCTTTACCGTCACAGAGTTCTTTTGGAAGACAACTCTAGATAAGAACTGACGGTCAGTCTGGTGGTTTGTCCAAAGATTGACGGTCCACCATTTTGATCGTCACGAAGTTCTTCTGGAGAACAGGTTCTGGATAAGCATTGATGGTCAATTTGGTTGTCTGTCCTATATCTGCCGGTCCGCCACCTTGATCGTCACCAAGTCCCTCTTAGAAGTAGTTTCTGGATAAGTGTTGGCGATATATCTAGTGGTCAGTCACATGTCTGACGTCCGCCATATTGTCCGTCACTCGACTCCTCTGGAGGCCTTGTTCTGGTTCAACTTGACGGTATACATGGCGGTCCGTCATAAACCTGATGGTTTGTTATTTTAACTGTCTATTCCCCTTTTCTGCTAGTTTTTCCAGTTTTCTTCTGTGGGTATCTCCTTTCACTGAAACACTAAAAACCTTCATTAAATATCACTTTAGTTTCTTGAAAACATACAATTTTCCTAAGAAAATGATGCTAAATGTTTCGTAAAACACCGGAACATCATTTATCTATTTCCTTTTTTATATCTATGTCTTTGTTTTCTCTTTCTATTCTTACCATGGCTGCCAACTTATCTTCTAATTCTATTTCTTCTTTTTCTAACATTAAATATAAATGTTCACCTATTTTCTCATACCTTCTTCCTAGATTAGAAAATACTGTTTTTATTTTTAATCCTTCGTTGTTTTCATATGTATTTTCATCTATTATAAATTCTTCTTTGTTCATCTTATTTAAATGTATATAAGTTATGTTGATATATATATTCTAGACTATCTATTGTTGATCTAAATTTGATATTTCTTCTTTTTGTGCATTGATTGAGTTTTTACTAACTCCGACAATTATGTTATACTGTAGTCTTTCTGTCCTTATTTTTAATTCTTTACGTTTTTTTAAATATTATTTGTTTTAATTCTTTATATTGTTGTGGTTTTTGTACGTTATCCATCTTAACAAACAAAATATCGTTTTGGTAAATATCAAAATTTAATTGTTTCATAATCTAATAAATCTAAATATATACTACTTCCGTAACTTTAAATAAGATAGGCTCTGATACCAATTGTAGGGGGTGCGGATAACTTTAATAGATCTACTGTAATTGCCGTATAATTTTAGTGATTCATATGTATTATTCTTACTGAAGAAAATCATTTTACATGGTTTATATATGTTTAATTGTGTCAGGGATTAGAGTTTTATGTTACGACTTTCTTTCACATATTGTATATTATAATTATGTTTTATGAATTCACAAACAACCTTGAGTTTTTACTAATTTTCTTTTAAATTTGAAATTATGATCCTTTAATTTTTGATATATTAATACATTTGATGAAAAAATGTACTTACACAATGTATCTTAAACTAGGTCTTTCACATATCATGATTGCAGGAGGATATATGTATATACACACATACTAGTCTTTCAATCAAGTGTGTTGCAAGTGTATATTGTGTCATGGAGTATATGAAATCCTAAAGTGATATTTATTTTATTAAGGATAAGTTTTGAGTATATAGTAATACATGAAAGATTAAATCATGTATAAGTTTTCGTGAATAATTAAATCTAAAGTGGATCTCATCTAATACTTCCTTACAGATGATATTCTTTGAGTATGCTCGTTTCATCTATTTAAGTGAATTGGTCATAACAAAGAACCTTTTTGTCAACATTAATATCTTTAATGAAGTGCAACATAAATATGGACATGCAAGAAAACATAAGGAAGCCCAATGCATAAAGCATTCCACGTTCGCAGAATTCATAAAAAAGTCGTACCCAATGGGTGTGATCTAGACAACTAACACATTAATTTTTTCATGGTAAAATATAGTGACAAAATAATTTGTATTTCTAGCATTCCTCTTCTTTATTATTACCGTGATTTTTTTCTCATACCAACACAATAAAGAAGTCACTAAACTTTGAATCTGCTCATGCTCTCGTATTAGTTGTGAATTGTATCCTTTTCATTAAAGGCCACAGAATAATGTGATTTTCCAAACTTGCATTAACGATCTATGTTCATGTATATTTTAAAATAATTAAAAATATTGCTGGAAATCTCCCACAAAGAACAAGACTTTTCTTGCCAAAAGCTACATAGATATGCATTTTTATCTCAACTTCTCATGTCTTAACTGTTTCAATTTTGTGACGTTTGGCCATGGATGCTTCATTCCATGTAATTAATTTCGCTCATCTTTTGAAATTAGCAACCACTTTGGTTAGATGTTGTTGTAACAATTATATCATTCGTTTGTAGAGATATTACATATTTAGAGCGAGTAACACAATCTTCGAGTGCTATTGCAGTTGCTACACTCTCAATTGTACCAACACAATGCATACAGAAATAATAAATATTTGTCCTACCATAATCAGCGTAACTTAAAAATTCTACCCCTGTTAATACATGAAAAACTAAATTTTGTTTGTTTTTAGTTACCATGTTGTTAGAGTGCGTGCCCTACTGATTTTAATATTATACTCTACTAGTTGCCTATCTGTGCAACAAGTAAGCTAACGTGGTTCATTGACGTAAAAGTTGAACATAGTATTTTTTACGTGGAAAACATACTGCTCAAAAAGCTGTAAAAAACCACGACCTGTACAGGATTTAACCCAAACTCCACTATTAATCGAGCCTCAACAATCATCAAATTACAAGACTTCTTGTAAACTAGGAATTAAAACTTCCAACTCCTATTTCTACAAAAACACAAATCTTCACAAGATAAGTATTCCGAAGTCTTCGAGTTTCCTAAATTGAAGGCACAACTCCTAACTTGAAAACCCTGGTAACCCAAGGAGTGCAGAGCAAATCGCTTCACCAGTACAACGTAATACTCACAGGAACTGTTCGTAACAAGGAAGGCAAGATTACCAGCCGGTCCAGTATGAACTCAATGATGATGATGATGAAATGGATGGAGCAGGTGCAACAGGTGCAATTATTCCTCCACCGTTAGCATACGGGGAAAAATTCAACATTATGAGTACTATGATTCAACTCTATAATCTGAAGGGGCTGTTTGGTGGCCTTTTTGGGAATGATTCAAACTTGTATCTAGTGAACTTTTTCACTATTTGTAAATCTTTTGATAACCCAGGTGTGGGTAATATTTCTATCCGTTTGAGATTGTTGCCATTGTCTCTGTCTAGGGAGGAAACATTGTGGCCTAATGAGCTGACACCCAATTCTATGACAAATTGGAGACAATTGAAATGAGCTTTCCTAGAAAGGTTTTTTCCACCTTCCAAGAGGGTACATTTGAGGGATGAGATCAGCAAATTTAGACAGCTTCCAACTGAAGCCTTGCATGAAACCTGGGAGAGATTCAAAAAAAAGATGACACAGTGTTCGAACCACAACATGACAGATATACATTTGATGGAGACTTTGTACAGGGCTCTTAACTCAGTGACAAAACTGATTGTAGATAATATTGCTGTGGTTCGTTTGTTGATCTTACATTTCCAGAGGCTTTGGAAATGCTTGAGAGAATCACCAAACAGAGTCAGGCATGGCATACCAGCGACTCTGTGGTATCAAGCCCTACTATTTCTGTTGGTATGATTGCAGAAAAACGCAGAAGAGATGAGGAGCGTGATCTAGACATGGCTCACCTAAAAATGTATATGGACTTTCTAACCAAGCATTTACTATCAGGTAAAACTGAGAAAGTGAAGTATGTGGAATTGTAGGGAAAAGTGGAGTTTGGCTCAGAAGAAGAGGCAAACTATGTAAATAATCAGGGGGGTTTTCGAGGCAATAGCCTAGGAAGTCAAGGTCAGATTTATTATGAAAAGGCTAGTTATAAGAAGCAGGAGCAAGGTAATTGGTGGAGAAATAATGATAGGAGCTGGTTATATGTTCCTCCTAGAAATTGTGAGGCTGTTACAACAAATTCTGAAAAGATGTCCCTAGAGGACAGATGGCTAAATTGTCAAAGGGAGTGGAGGATACCAACTCAGGGGTGACTTCCATGAAGACCGATCTGTCCTCTATGAGTCAGTTGGTAAACTCGCACTCCACTTTGATCAAGCAGCTGAAATGGTAAATGAGCCAATTCTTAACAGTGTTGAACCAGAAGAAGAGTGGAACATTACCTAGTGATACAGTTCAGAATCTGCAGAATAATGGCTCATGTATGGCAATCACCACTAGAAGTGGTAAGATATTACCTGGTCCATCTGTGGGAAAAGGTGGAGTTAAAGATGTGACTAAAGCAGATTACGAACCCAAAGAAAAATGTCCAGTGGAATCTAGGAAGCTGGATGGTTCTGATGATGCTCCAAAACAAGGAAAGGAGAAAGAAAAGGAAGCAGTAGTGAAAACACTCCCAAGACCACCACCTCCCTTTTCTCAAAGATTGAAGAATAAGGTTGATGATATGATATTTAGTAAATTCATGGAAATTTTAAAGTAGTTAATGATAAATATGCCTTTGGTGGAGGTACTCGAACAAATGCCAGGGTATGCTAAATTCATTAAGGACTGTGTGACGAATAAAAGAGCGGTGAGCTATGAGTCAGAGGATAACCTCCACTATTGTAATGCTATTTCTACACAATCCTTGGTGCGTAAGAAGGATGACCCTGGAGCATTCATTATTCTATATACAATCGGGTCTCTCAATTGTTATAAGGCCATATGTGATCTGGGAGCAAGCATAAATCTGATGCCTCTAGCTGTGTATAAAAAGATAGGTTTGGGGGATACTACCCCGACAAACATGCGGTTGGTGATGACAGATAGTTATGTAAAGCGGCCAGTAGGAATATTACATGATGTATTGGTAAAGGTAGTTGACTTTATACTTACTACTGATCTTGTAGTCCTAGAATGTTAGGTGGATTTTGATGTACCCATCATTTTAGGTAGACCATTCCTTGCTACTGGGAGAGTAGTAGTGGATATAGAGCTGAATGAACTGAATTTTAGGTTCAACGATAAGGAAGAAAGATTCGAAATGCACTCATCCATGATACATTAAAAGGACATGAGTGTCTTCTCAATTATGGATGTGTTTTATGAAGATGGGAAAAAGGTAGCAGCATGGTGTCTTGATGAATTATTTGTAGTCAAGATAACCTAGTCGTGCTGCGATATTGAATTAGGTGCTATTGGGAGGAAATCCAAAATTTTTATGTTGACACACAAGTTGTTTTAATTTATTTATATAGGAAGCATAATGAACTGAAGAGGTATGTAGGGTTCTAGGTAAAAATTGATGAAGTCAGCCAAAGGACCTTGATGACAGATGTGACGAGTTATCATAATATTGATAAGTTGTCAGATATGTCGTTAGAAAATCCAAAAGAAGGCAACACTCTGCCCAAGGTTGGAGACATCTGCGATAACTTATCAGACATCTGAAAAGTTGTCAGGTAATCTTGGGCTCAAATACTAAAAAATTCAACCCGGCCCATAGTTAAACCTTTTCACCTTCTAGCATATCTCATTTATTTTCTTTAAGTTTTATTTCCTTCCAGATTTAGTTTATTTACTTACTCTTTTCAAAATTAATTCCTAATTAAAACAAAAAAAATATTCTTTCCTATGTAGTGTGGGTTTGAAATCAATATCAAGAACTCTTCTTTCATCTACTACTTCCTCTCACTCGATTAATGAAGTGTAATTGCCTATCAGGTATGCTTATAACTTTTTATTATGTAAGTGATGCAACTGAGGTAAATCTTAGTTTCAAATATATTGAGGCAAGCTTAACTTGCCATTATGTGAAAAATAGAATCTAGGGTGTACAGTGTTGCAATGTGCATTAAAACCTAGGGCTTAGCTCAAGAACACAACTCCATGTGATTCAAAGAAGAAAATGGATTGATAATCAAGACTAAAACTAAGTTGGAGGTTGTATTGTAAGCTGACGATGTGTTTGATAAGCTATCATATTTGTAACGGCTTATCAGACTATGTTGTCACAAGTTGAGAAAAATAAGCCTGTTCTGTTTAAGGCTGACGACACGAATGATAAGTTATCACATATGTGATGACTTATCATAACATCATGAAAATGAATGGTCTTGGTTAGCCACCCTCATAGTTGAAGAAAAACCTGAATAGTTGACCAACCTGAATAAAAGGATTTTCAAGGCCTCCCTGATCAAGAGGCAAGGTTTTAGTGGGGTTTAGTGCTCACCCATTTGATGCCTACTGAGGGAGATAATATCCTTGGAGAAGATAGAGCAATACTAGTCGCAAATCTTGTGGATAAACTCAACTTGAACTTAAGAGAAATCATTGCTGAGGAGATGAAAATTTAGGTCTCAAGGCCCGATATGGCATATCCTTTCCCTTGTCTAGTTACGAAGTTTTAAGGTCATACTTGATCCCTTCTGAGCCTTGCCTAGTCGGATTAATGAGTTAGAAAGCCATTTTAATACACGGTTAAGAGAAGTATCGGGCTCAGACCTTGCATAATTTAGATCAGCCCTGGACAATGTAAAGGCGAATGTTGGAGTATTACAATAACACCAACTTATGGTGTCGATAGAACTGGCTGTTGATGAGTATGAGGGTGAAATCCCATTTCTTGATCTCATGGGGGAACCTATAAAGAAAAAGAAGAAGAAGGGCAAGAAGAAAATTAAGGGTAAGAGAGAAAAGCCTGATAGCAATGAAGAAAAAAAAAGTAGAGAAGAGGGCAATAAAGACAGTCGAATAAGAGAAAAAAAGAAGGCAATGATTGAGTCCCTAGCTGATAATGAGAAATGGGAGGAGGCCCTATGAACGACAGCCATAGGTGCCTCAACTAGTAGGCCTCAAATATCTGCTAGGCCAAATGTGTCAGAATAGAAGGAGGCTCCTAATGGAGATAAGGCAATAGAGGATGCAGTAGCAGGGTCAGGGACCCATGATCCCCATGCTTGATCTAGTCTAGGTATACCCTAACCTTTCATTTAGTTTTTCTTTGATTTTAAATTGAGGATGTAGGGTGAGTTATTATTGTAACATTATGTAGTTGACGAGGAGAAATACAAGTACTTGAGGCAGTTAACGTCGTTTTGTTCTTTTGTGAACATTCCTCAAATGGTCTAATTTTTTGACTGTGTGATTTGCATCTAATTGTGACCACTGTGCATCTTGTTATGGTATCAGTTCCAGTGAATTGATAATCATTGCTAACCAATTCCATTAACTGGATAAGTAGTTACTTATAATATACTTGTGTGCCATGTGTGTGTGAGATGTTACTTAGTTCCCTTTGTATGTTGAATCCAAAACTTGCCCGGTTAGTCTTACCGAGATTGAAATATAGGGGCAAGAAAAGGATCATAGGCCATTTTGATATTAGCAACTTTTAGCCTAAATGACCTTCCCTATATGCATAATATCCCTTGATCTCTATTTTGAGACTGAATAGTGTATTTCTTTTTTATGATACTTATCACCATCTCATTTATATCATAATAAACCTATTTTGGCCCTGGTCCTCCTTGGACACTGTGCACCTTGACTTAGGAAAATGGCCTCAGTTGAGGGTGTCTATGATAGGGGTGCATGATGTAAAATGAGTATGAAGAAAGGTAGAGTAAAAGAAAAGAATAAAAAGCTGGGGGCGGTGGAAAAGAACAAGAAAAGAAAAGTTATGAAGAAAAGAAGTGATTGTAGAAAAAATTGCACCCATCCTGAATATGTGAGATCAGGAAAAAAGTAGAGTAGAAAAGGTTAATAAGTGAAACCACAGAAGCAAGTGTAGTGTCAAGGAGGCTTATTCACTTTAAATATTATCGAGTATTATACCAACCCCTAGCCTATGTTATAAGCCAAAGAGAAGACCTATAGTTATGCTAGTTGATCTGTCTTAAACTCTTGGTAATAAAAATAAGGGAAAGCCTATGGTATTTGGTATAAATTGATTGGAACTTCATTCTGAGTATGAGTGTCTTTTGATTGTCCCTATGGTTACATATGTGATATCGGATATGAGTATACTGGGACTTCTTTGTAGTAAGGGCACACTGGTTACGTTGCTAGTTGCTAACTTGTTCGGATAGTGTAATCTTTGTACATCATGGTTGTTATTGTTGAATTGATGCCATATCTTGATTCCTGTGTGTCACATTGTTGTTTTTCAATAATATGTACAGTTATTATTTTCAAATTAATTGACCTTGGAGATTGTCAAGATGTTTTGAGATAATATGGATGGTTGACTGCCGAATGTACTCTGTATCATTTTAGTTGTGTTTTAGTTGCTTGAGGACAAGCAATTACTCTAAGTTAAGGGTGTTTAGATGCTCACACATTTAAGGCTTTTAACTAAGAATAATTGCAAAGTCTTAAGCAACTTTTGTCGTTTTTTTATTGTTTTCTATTTGATATTGTAGTAAAAGTAAAGATGCAATAGAACCAACAATAATGGAAGTAAAACAGCTGATTTCTGAGCAAGTAAAGCGGGAAGTACAACTAATGACTTGTCTGATAAGTCATCAGCCTTGTGATAAGCTCTTAGAATTGCCGTCAGGGTTAGACAGAGAATGAGCTTCAACTGGAATTCGTGACGACATCTGTGATGGGCCATCAGAAGTGTGATAAGCCATCAGGCTTGTCTTTATCCTTATAAAGAGAATGAGCTTTAGCTAGAATTTGTGACAAAATTTGTGATAGGATGTCAGAAGTGTGATAAGCCATCAGGCTTGTCGTTAGGCTTAAGTAGGGAATGGGATTTGAAGCGAAGAAGCGGTGGCAATTATGATAAGTCATCATATGTCTGACAAGCCATCACATCTCATCTTCAACCTAAGGTAGAGATTGTCAAAAGTGAAGAGGAGTTGACGACATTCCTGATAAGTCGTCCGACACCTGGTAAGCCATCACACATGTAGTTGCCTGTCCGAGAAAATACTGTGATCTATGATTTAGTTTCATAATTAGATTGAAGTATTTAAAGCATATGTTAGGATTTTCTAATCATAGAATGATGGGAGAACTGATGTTTTGAGAATCTTTTCTCTCTAGTTTTCTTACTTAAGCTTTTCAATTATTTTTGGAGAGATTATTATAATTGTTTTGGGATTTTCTACTGTGAATCAAATCTGACAAACATTTGTTTCTGTTCATCTTGCTGTAAGTTCATATATCAAACTATGAATTCAACTTTTTGTCTTGATTATTTTTTTATGAGTAGCTAAATTCCCTTAACCCGAGTTGTGGGATCTATGGGTTTGGGTTTGTAATGTAACTAAGTGTTCAAGATTCTAATGGTGGTAGGAACTTCTTTTTAATTCCATTATTTTATACTCTGACTATTTGTTGCAAACAATAGGCCTTGCTTACTGGTGATTTTCTTGAGATAAGAAATCAACCCTAGTAAGAAGTGAATTATCAATAGGGAGTTGGAAACATCAAACTTCCATTTAATAATTAATACCGTAATAAGATTAATTAACTTGAGATAACATCCTGTTATGAAATATAAATTCCCTATGTTTGAGAGAATTAGGTGGTTAAATGTCTAAATAGGTTGAGAAACATTTAGACATAAGTTCGATAAGGATATTCTGTTGTTCTTACCTTGAACCGTTACTAGCTTCTTTCAAATCACAACACCCATAGTGAACATAACTTTGGTTTTTCTTATCATATTGATTTCAAACATAGAATTGAGAAGTAATTAGTTTTTACCTTTCCAAAAACATCCATTCACAGAAAACTGATAACTATCAGTTAATTAACCCGCAGTTAACTCAAATTCACACCATGTTACCTATGGGATTCGAACCTAACCTAGTTGGGTTATATTTTGACAATGATCACTTACATCTCATAAGAGAGGTGTAGATTAAGCGTTATCACTCCATATGAGTAACGTTAAGAATGCTAGCCACAGTTCTTATATCCTTCCTAGGAATTAGCATCTTTTACACAACATCAAACTAGATTTGATAGAGTGGAGATATCTCTCTCTTAATAACTAATCGATGATTTACCAAGTGAGGGTTGCTAGAAAACTAACGATAGATATCAAGAGAAGAAGCAAAATTGTCAAGAGGTAGATAAGTGTCCTCGACATAGTAGCCCCACCCCTAAGAGGAATGTGTAGGGTACAAGAAATATCTGGTACATAAACATTCATGGTGACCCCTCAAATAGTGGTAGAGAACACATCACCAATAGCTACCCCATTAGTACAGAATTCATACACATCAGGTTTAGCACACCTCCTCTAAAAGTCACCCTGTAGAAATAGATATGACCATCCCTGAAACTCTAGTTTTCCCAACAAGGTATTCATATCAACAACACCAAAACCACTAATAACATGCCCTTTAGATAGCTTACACTTTTGAAAATAGCTATAGTGGTCCTCAGGAGTGTACTGATTTGAAGATGGTTCTTGTACCAAAAAATTAGTATCCAACTCAGCAGTAGCATGCAGAGGTAAGTTTGATTCAGATTAATCATAATGAATAGGTTTGTTGACCTATTTCATTAGATGATAAGATGATTTTGGAGAAGAGATTTTGAAGGAAAAGGAACCTTTTAAGGTAGGGGTGGATATAGAAAAGGAAGGTTTTGGGGTAGGCTTAAATGATGGTTTATATGATGAGGAGGGTTTGGGAGCTTTATGCATAATTGTCTTCTTCTTTCGTACTAAGCGAAGAAGAATATTCAGAGAGGATGAACGAGGAGGAGGAGGAGCAGACATAGCAACTAGTTTCTTTTAACTAGTTTGAAGTGCTTCTGCCAAGGAAGCATCTTTCTATTTCATTTTACCTTCAGTATGAGGTGTTCGAGGAGTAGTAACAATAGGAGAAGGCTTTGCTGGAACATTATCATCAATATTAATAGCAACGTAAGAGGGTTTATATTTTGCTTTAGATCTGGACTTTTGAAGGATTAGGTATGCAATAGGAATATCATTTTGATAAATAGTTTGAAAAGGGATTGGAGGTGGTAGTTAAGGCGTAGAAGAGGATTAAGGATTAGAAGAAAATTGGGCAAAAGTGCTTTTCAGATTCTTGAATACTGCAAAATCGAATAATTTATCAAAATTTAGGGAGGAATAAGTGAGGGTAAGGTACTATTAGGATGAAGGATACTGGTTGTTGAGGGAGTGGTGGTAGAGTCAGTGGATAGGTTAGAAGATGATGATTCCATAGCAAAAAAGAGGGAAAAGTGATTTGTTTATGGTTGTTTAAGTGGGTATTGATGAGAAGAGAAAGAAGTTTTTTTAAGGTGGAGAGAGAGAAGATGAATCATGGATGAGTGTATTTGGTGAAGGAAACATAATGCTGAAGAGATGTAGTTCTGATGGGAAAGGGTTGGCAGCTTTTTGAAAGAGAAGGACTTTTGGATTTTTGGTGATCTAAGTATAACGTAAAGGACCATGTAGAAAACCTATTTCTCTTTATTCTACTAAAGGTAAACAGTAATCATACTTTAATTTTGAGGATAAAATGCACTAAATTGACTCTGTGTTCCAGTCTCACTAGAAAAACAACACATAAATGAGTCAATTTACTCTAAAATCTTGGAATTAGGTTACACAACTAAATGTGTACGACTGAATTAATCAACAATCACTTAAGAGCAACTTATTCTAGTCAATCATTAAGGGAGATTTATGCAATTTTAATCATCAACAGGGCTAACCTATTCTTTTCAAAATATTCTCTACTTAAAGCCGTAGTGGATATGTCAATAATTTGTTCCTTAATAGAATAAAACATAATTGATATAAGACATTTTTCAACATTATCTCTAAGAAAGTGATGTCTAATATCAATATCCTTAGTTGTTTTGTGTTGAACAAGATTCTTAGCTATATTAATGGAACTTGTATTGCAACAGAAAATAAGAACACATCCAACATCTATACTAAAATCCATAAGTTGTTGCTTAATCCACATCAACTGATCACAAAAAGATCCTGCAACAACATATTCTGCTTCAGCAGTAGACAAAGCTACTGAGTTTTGCTTCTTAGTGGATTAGATAATCAAACATGATCTAAGGAAGTGTGCCATGCCTGTGGTGCTCTTCATGTCAACCATGTTTCCTGCATAGTCAATATCAGAATATCCAACCAAATTGAAGTTACAAACTTTTGGGTACCATAGACCAAGATCACTTGTTCCTTTGAGATATCTAAAGATCGTTTTCACAAATTTTAGATGAGACTCTTAAGGATTTGCTTTAAATCTAGCACATAGTCCTAGACTGAACTCAATATCAGGTGTACTTTCTATGAGATACAGTAATGACCCTATCATCCCTCTGTACATCTTTTACTCCACAATAGGACCCGCTTCATCCAAATCAAGTTTTGTAGCAGTGGCTATTAGAGTGTTGATCTCTTTTGCCTCTTCCATGGAAAATCTTTTGAGGAAATCCTAGGAAGTAATTTAGCTCCCATATCATACTTATCTCAAATTCACAACTTATGAGTTTGGTAAAATTATGAGTCATGTTCATGTTTGTGGAGCCAAAAATAATGTCATCGACATATACCTACACAACCAACAGATCTTTTCCATTAGTTTTAAAGAAGAGAGTGTTGTTAATTTTACCTCTAGTGTTACCATGATCCAGTAGAAACATTAACAATCACTCATACTAAGATCTTGGATCTTGTTTCAACCCATACAAAGACTTGTCTAATTTATACACATGATTAGCAAATTCCTTGCTTTCGAATCCTTGAGGTTGTTTAACAAATGCCTCCTCTTTAAGAATGCCATTCAATAATGCACTCTTAACATCTATTTGATAAAGAATGAACTCCATATAGACGGAAAAGGAAACAAGTAATCTAATAGCTTCAATTATGGCTACAGGAGCAAAAGTATCATCAAAATCTATGCCTTCTTCTTGATTGTATCCTTATACCAACAATCTTACCTAGTTCCTTGTAACTGTTCCATTCTCATCAACGTTATTTCTATACACCCACTTAGTCCCAATTACTGTTATATCTTTTAGGAGAGTAACTAAGTCTCATACTTTGCTTCTCCTAAACAAATTTAACTCTTCCTACATGGCTATGATCCAATCAACATCAAGTAGTTCTTCAATTACCTTCTTTGGCTCAATTACTGATAGGAATGCCTTGAAAGAGCACATACTTCTTAATCCAGACCTTATGGTATTCCCAGAAGTGAGATCAGTTAGAACATTCTCAATAGGATATGATCATTGATACTTGTAATTCATAGGGAGTCTTCTCTAGAATAGGTCTGATCATGCATCTATTTATGATATATGCAGCAGTACTAATTGTCTCAGCCCAAAGGTATTTAGCAAGATTTGCTACAAGCATCATTGTTGTAGCTATATCTTCCAAAGTTCTATTCGTTCTTTCTATCACTATATTTTTAATGGTGTTCTAGGAGCAGAGAAGTTATGATCTATACCATTTGCTGAACAGAATACTTAAAACTTGACATTCTCAAATTCTGTACCATGGTCAGATGTTATGGAAACTAATAAAGTGCAAAGTTTCTTTTCAAGTTTTTTGATGAAAATTATAAAGATATCAAAGGCATCTTCTTTACAGGCTTGAAACAATGTCTAGGTGAATCTAGAATAAAAATCAACAATCACAAAAACATACCCTTTTCCACCTCTGCTTTAAAGTATCATTGGTTCACACAAGTCCATCTGGACCAGGTCAAGACACTTGGTAGTTCTGACATGGTTCTTTGACTTAAAAGAAGATCTTACCTGCTTCCCCCTTACTTAGGAACTACATAACTTTCCTTCCTTAAACTTGGTTTTGTGCAGTCCCAACACAATATCTTTGGAAAAAAGTATGTTTAGTTGTTCCAGACTTGCATGTCCATGTTTTCTGTGCCAAATGAGGGGTTCATTTTCCATTGCACTTAGATAAGTCAGCAATGGTCTTGGTATTTACATTATATCAGCTTTATATGCATTTTATATCCCTTTGTAATAAGCACAATCTCTGTGGTGTCCATCATTTTGACTTTGTCTCCTGCAAAAGTTAAAATAACTTTATGACCTTTATCACACAGTTGTGAAATGATCAATAGGTTGTGCTTCAATCTTTTTGTAACACCCCGATTTGCTGAACAGGATTGCTACATCGTGCTCATGACCCTGAGGGACCACAAGCTAACCCATGACTGATATCTGTACCTATATACTACAAATTATGATATAATAATAAGGAATGCATATAACTATAAGTCCATAAGGTTCAACTGAATAAAATCATGTGGGAGAAAATACCGAAAAAAATATAATTTGAAAGCTAAGTCTGAACGTAAATATAAAAGCGTCTAAACTATTAGAATAAAGAGTTAAAGGAACATGTCTCCAACTAACTCCATAAAACTGAACAGAAGAAATAAATAAATGTATAAAATCATATTGTCCTCGAATCAATGAGGACTAAGTGTATCTCTGCGACTGGAAAGCTACCGCTACTGTTGGGATGGAGCTCGTGTATCGAAACCTACGGTGTAACATGAAAAGAAAGCACTATAGCGCAAATGCGTCAGCACAACTGGAGTACTGAGTATCCGAGGAAGGTAGGCTGAACAAAAAGGGTTTCATGCATGAACAACACTGACTTACTAATATGAACGTGCGAGTGAAAACAACATATAGAGAAACGGGGACCGTGAATACGTGATAGTATGACTTATAAGATAATACATAGTTTAATGATAACTGTCTTGACTGATACTGAAACTGTAGGAAGTAGTGTTAAACTGACATGCCCCATTTATGCCGTTATGGCTAAGCTGGGGTCCAATCTCTGCCCCGACTAGCAGGGTGTCAATATCGTGCCACGGGTAAGGACAGCCTGTGAGTGACCCTTATCTGGCGGGTAATCAAGTAGAATGGTAGGAATCCTAAACTGACAGGTTAAGCCACCTCATCAACCCTAATCTAACGGGTTAAGATGTCTCAACCTACACTGGATACGTAGTTTTGGAACACAAGGATGGCTACTAAGAATCATATCCTGAACTGGCCGGTGAGTTCCCATCCTTGGGTTCACTCATTGCTAACCTCTAATCCAATCTAGAGGGACTGAAAAATGAATAACTGACTGTGCATGACTTAATATAACTGAATTCCATTGACTGGAGGAATGTTATGGATATCTGACAACTGACTAAGATCATGAGGTTTTCCTTAGTCACATGACTGACTGAAGTCTATACAATCATAGCTTGTGTTTGGATGTCGTGAAACATGACATGGCTCTAGGAACACAACTATAGTTTTCGGGTATAAGTGCCCCTAGGACTTGATAGGAGAAAACTGACACACATGACATGACATGATCACAATATTTGAGTCTACAATTCACAATATCATAAGTAAGGCTTTCATAATAAGAATGATTCTTACAAAACTATCACATGATCGAGAATGCACACAACATGTATATACTTGCATGGCTTCAATAACATGGTCATTCCATATCGCAACAATATAATGAGCATCTCATACAACTTCTTTAATTCAAGAAAATAGCATGGGGATCACGTTGAACATATACTTAGAACATGGAATAGTCATTTAGGACTTATTATGTCATAAAAGCATAATTTCTATCCCCTTAGGCATTTTCACAAACACATTACATGCACCTTTTAGGCATAGGTGGATTCATCAAGATTACTAACATTAAACCACCAATTTCATATATTTATACGTTAAATACCATCATATCCTCACAATAAACATACAAAGATCCCATCTTAGGCATCGTCAAACTCAAACCATATGAACATCAACTACCAACAGCATAAACATCATGATACAAAATTTATAAGATGGTTCTTGAGCTTCATGGATAAAAAGAGTCTATGAATCAACTCACGCATACCGTAGAAGGAAGATTCTTAATGATTTATGGAGGAATTTCCTTGAAATTGGATCTTCAAGCTTAGTTATGCAACCCTAGATGTTTATCTCTTTTAGTGCTCTTGGATGATGAGTTTTGAGATTATAATAGGGTTGTTATATGTTTAGAAACTATATATTTCATAGGGTTAATTTTAGGGACGTATAAGGAGTGTTAAAAGACTTAATTACCCTTAAAATAGCTCAAAACGGAGTGTTTTTGGCACCTGAAACTGACTTAGGCAGTGCTGAAGTGATTGCCTAAGCTAGGTTGGACGGCGCCTAACCAATCACCTGTCCATACTGTCTCTCAGGAAAATGGGCATAAATTTTCGCTTGGGTATTGGATTAAGACGACATTGGTATTGTGGGAAATCTATTTCGATTCTCTAATATTTGGTGGGTCTAAATCATCCCAAATACCACATTAACATCGAGTTATACTTTTTCAAATATGACCCTTGAAAAATCGAACACTAAAACTTGATGGATTCAAAAACTCTTAGCTTGTATTTGGTTAAGCGACTAATATGAACATTCTTAATGCATCATAAGCTATCGTATCACTAGGATATTTGTTGTAAGTAATGTACTCATGTATGAATCACAGGATAGGAGATTTCATATGTAGGAATACTTATTAACTTCCTAGCTTAGAAACATACGGGAAACTGGAGCGCTTTGTCTCTATTGCCATCTATGAACCTCGGCAGTATAGCGCTGGCAGAGGAATGAGCTGGAACAGATGACTTGGAGCAAAACTATGAATGGTTTCCTCCATCTGACTTGGGGTGAGCAAAGTTGAAGTTACCTGACCTTTCTCTCTTATTCTACCTCTCACTTGTCTTAAACTTCTACTCTTCTACTTGCTAGTCATGGGTCATGAGTCTGGCTAAGGTTAAATCACTGATCAGCGTCACAGACCTACACTCATTTACCATGCTATCTTTGACCCCTAATACTATCTTGCTCATCTTAGCTTAATTGTGTGCAACCACATGAGGAGCATACCTGGCTAGCTGAGTAAATCTGAGAGAATACTCCCTAACCATCATATTCCACTGCCTGAGGTTGATGAACTCAATAATTTTGACTTCCCTAAGCTCTTGGGGAAAGAATCTGTCTAATAAGGCCGTGACAAATTCATCCTACTCGATAGGGCCTGTATCATCTAACGTCTCAGACTTTTACTATTTGCTCCAATCATGAGAAACATCTTGTAACTGGTAGGTGACTAACTCAGCACTCTCAATAGAAGTAACACCCATGATGTCAATGACCTTCTGGACTTGGACAATGAACTTCTGAGAGTCTTCATCAGACTTAGACCAATGGAAAGACGGGTGATTTATCTGGGTGAGGTCCCGAACCCTAGATGCTTTGGGATTAGCAACTGGATTGGCTGGAATGACTGGTAGCCGTTCATTCTGTGCAGCCATGGATTGAGTAAGTGTGGTAAATGCAGCTCTAAACTCTGCATGGGAAATATGTTCACCTAAAAGGATCTTCGGGCTGAAGAGCTGGCTAGTTTCTTCTCTTTGGGGCTATGGTCTAGAATAAGAGAATATTGGATTAGACTGAGAGTTTAACTTGTGATTATGCTCACTAGCATGACATGAATAATGATGAAAGGGGACTATTCCTAAAATATCTTATAGCCTCCCGCACATAAATGTGGAGCGCAACACACCCATGTACAAGACCCTAATAGATACGACTTTCAGACTTCCTAGGACACTATTGAACCTTAGGCTCTGATACCAAGGTTGTAACACCCCAATTCACTGAACCGGAATGCTACACGGGTGCTCATGTCCTCAAGGGACCACAAGTTAACCCATGACTAATATCTGTACATCTATACTGCAAATCATGATACAATAATGCAAAATATATAGAACAGTAAGGCCATAAGGTTCAATTGAATAAAATCATATGGGTGAAAATACCCAAAACAACTCAATCTGAAAGCTAAGTCTGAACATAAATCTGAAAGCCTCTAAACTATCTGAATAAGGAGTTGAAAGAACATGTCTCGAACTAACTTTGTAAAACATAACTGAAGAAATAAATAAATGTATCAAATCATACTGTCCTTGAATCAATGAGGACTCACTGTGTCTCTACGACTAGAATGCTACTGCTACTCCTAGGTTGGAGCTCGTGTGTCGAAACCTATGGTGTAACATGAAAAGAAAGCTAATACATGGTTTACTGATAACTGTTATGACAGATATTGAAACTGTGGGTAGTAGTGTTTAATCGGCATGCCTCATGAATGCCGTTATGGCTAAGCTGGGGTCCAATCTCTGCCCTAACTGGAGGGGTATCAATACTGTGCCATGGGTAAGGTTAGCTTGTGAGTAACCCTTATCTGGTGGGTACTCAATGAGAACGGTAGGAATCCTAAACTAATGGGTTAAGCCATCTTATCAACCCTAATCTGAAGGGTTAAGATGTCTCAACCTACGCTGGCTACATAGTTCTCGAACAAAAAGATGACTACTAAGAATCATACCCTAAACTAGCGGGTGAGTTCCCATCCTCAGGTTCACTCGGTGCTAACCTCTACTCCCATCTGGAGGGACTAGACATGAACAAATGACTATGCATGACTTAATCTTACTGAATTCCATTGACTGGCAGAGTGTTACGGATATCTGACAACTGACTAAGATCATGAGGTTTTTCCTGAGTCACATGACTGACTGAAGTCTATGGAATCATAGCTTGAGTTCGAATATCGTGAAACATGACAAGTCTCTTGGCATACAACTATAGTTTACGGGTACGAGTTCCCTAGGATTTGATAGGAGGAAACTGACACACATGAAATGACTTGATCACAAGATTTGAGTCCAAAATTCACAATATCATAAGTAAGGTTGTCATAATAAGAATGATTCTCAACAAACTATCACATTATCGGGACTGCGCACAAAATGTATATACTTGCATGGCTTTAATAACATGGTCATTCTATATCGCAACAATATCATGAGCTTCACGTACAACTTCATTTATTCAACACAATAGAACAGGGATCACGTTGAACATAAACTTAGAACATGGAATAGTCATTTAGGACTTATTATGTCATAAAAGCATGATTTCTATTCCCTTAGGTATTTTCACAAACACCTTACATGCACATCTTAGACATAGGTGGATTCATCAAGATTACAAATATTCAACCAACAATTTCATATATTTATACGTTAAATACCATCATATCCTCACAATAAACATACGAAGATCCCATCTTAGGCATCATCAAACTCAAACCACATGAACATCAACTACCAACAACATAAACATCATGTTACAAAATTTAGAAGATGGCTCTTGATCTTCATTGATGAAAAGAGTCTATGAATCAACTCACTTATACCGTAGAAGGAAGATTCTTGATGATTTATGGAGGAATTTCCTTGAAATTGGATCTTCAAGCATAGTTACGCAACCCTAGCTATTTTTCTCTTTAAGTTCTCTTGGATGATGAGCTTTGAGATGATAATAGGGTTTTTAAATGTTTAGAAGCTATATATTTCATAGGGTTAAGTTTAGGGACGTGTAAGGAGTGTTAAAAGACTTAATAACCCTTAAAATAACTCAAAACGAAGTGTTTTTGGCACCTGAAACTGACTTAGGCGGCGTCCAAGTGATTGACTAAGCTAGGTTTGGCGGTTCCTAACCAATCACCTATGATTGGTTGGGCGGCGCCTAACCAATTGCCTATCCTTACTGTTTCTCATAAAAATAGGCATAACTTTTCGCTTGGGTATTGGATTAAGGAAAAATTGGTATCGTCGAAAAGATAATTCGATTCTCTACAATTTGGGGGGTCTAAATCAGCAAAAATACAACATTAACATTGATTTATACTCGATCAAAGATGACTATTTCAAAATTGAACATTAAAACTTGATGGATTCAAAACTCTTAGCTTGTATTACATTAAGTGACTCATATAAACATGCTTAATGCATCATAAGCTATACTATCACTAGGATATTCATTCTCAGTCATGTACTCAAGTATGAATCATAGGATAAGAGATTCATACGTAGGAATGCTTATTCACTTCCTAGCTTAGAAACATGTGGGGTATTACACCTTTACAAGATAGACATCTTCCATTGCTTTTGATTCAGATGAACAAATTTTTTAAAATCCAATAATGATTCCCTTTTTACCATCACCAAAGGAAACTCCTCCTCCATTTATTTTGGAGAGTGAAAGGAAATTTTTCTTATCACCAATCATGTGTCTTAAACAAACACTATCCAGGTACCAATGCTTTTTGCCTCCTTTCACCTTCTCCTGTGAGAAATCAATGGTTAGACTTAGGAACCTAGACAATCTTGGGTTCTGTTTTATGAGTAAATTGATGAATTAAATTTCTTCTAGTCCATGCTATCAACATATAATGTGACATGTTTCTATGACGGGAACCAGTTCTTTTCTTTTTGGTCTGAGAAAATCTATTTGCCATGTTTTGACTGTTAGATAAGCTTTTAGCAGACACTGGACATTTAGTGGTTGGATGTTTAAGGTTAACATAGATGTAACATAAATCTTTAGGATCATCAAAACCTTTGTGGAAACCCAACCCTGCCTTTTCATTTTTATTTCTTTCACTCAACTGGTAAATAATTCTTGAAAAATTTGTCCACCTATTTCCTCTTTCAAGATCTTTTTTCAGTATAGACTTCTTGACTTAGTTTATTTATCATGTCTGTTTCATTACTATACTCTTGTTTGTACTTTTCAAATTCAAATTCAGCACTTTCTTGTCCATTACTCATTACCTTTTTCCTATTTTTAGTGAATGTCAATTTTAGGACTTCATACTTAAGATTATTATTTGAAGAATCAATTTTTGCAACCTATTTCTTAAGAGCGCACATTTCCTTTTAAATTATATCCTGGCAAGATTTTAAATTAATGAGATTAAATTTAAGATTTGTAAGACTATTGAAAAATTCACCCCTTTCAGAAGTTAATTCTTGGAAATCATCAATTAGTGCACTCATCATGGAAATTAGTTTTGATTTAGAAAACAAATGCAATTTTTCTTTATGTTAAAGTATACTTACCTCAGAAGCATCATCTTCTTTCTCTAAGTATGAATCTCCAAGAGCTATGAATGTAGTTTCATCAACTTCATCATTATCTGAATCAAATCCCCATGATGCTATCATTGCATGTTCTTCCTTCTCCTTTCTTATGGATTTTTTTTATTAAAATCCTTTTCAGCCATTTTCTTTCTCTATTCTATTTTCCAGATAGGATAATCTCTACTCCGATGATCAATCTTGCCACACTTGTAACATCTATTTGGATTGCCTTTTGAACATTTCTTGCTACTTGTTTCCTTCTTCTTTTTAAAGAATTTAATGAAGTTCTTAGTAATGAAGGAAACTTGTTTTTTGTCCAGTTCAATTTCTTTATCAATATCAGAAGCCTTCAAATCCATGATTTTCTTAGGAGCGGCTTGTTCTTTGGTTCCATCAACTTCCATTTCTTAAGTTCTCAAATTATCCACCAATATATCTAGGGTCATGCCTATGAGATACTTATTTTCTCCCTAATTGCAGTTACCTTAATATTCCATTTTAATTTTGGTAGTAGTTTCAAAACCTTTTGAACTTGTTCCTCTTCATGTGATGCCCCAGAAATTTTTTTCATTAAGATCTTGGACGAAAATGTGTTTAATTCTATTCTTTATCATGATTAATAATTTTCCTATGTGTAATTTCTAGATATGCAACCCGTCATCGCGTAGAGCATTGAATAAGCTTTCCAACGATATATGGATCATCCAAAACGGACACTCGAGCGATAAGTTATGATCATTTCGATCTAACTGTGAATAGTGGTGAACAGTAAATGTGCAGGAAAAAAATACTGAGGCCAGGCGAATTTTAGGGTCAACTTAAAACAATCATAACTCCTTGTACATAATGATCTGGATGCGCTACTATATATCAACAGAAAGCTCAGAAAGTCCTCTTTCCAATGAAATTGGTTTATCCAATTTGACCATTGGAGCAAAAGGTTATGTTTGATCAACTTTAGCCTATCAAAATAGTCCACCAAAGGACAAATTTGAGATTATTTGAGTTTTAAGGGTATTTTGGACATTCCCACTCCAAACCATCCGGGTAAACCATATATTTAAGTTCATTAAGAGCATTCAATAGCTCATTTTTCTCTAAAATTTCCTAAGGCTCAAACCCCAACCCTACTACTCTAAATTTCATCTTTCAATGTCTCTTGATTGAACCATAGAAATTTTAAATTGATTTGGGATTCGAGTTGATCATGTTAAGGGCTTCAAGAAGCACCCTTTATTTTCGTGAATAAAGTTCCGGAGTCGAAATTTCATATTCATCTTCCATTTTTAGGTATGTGGGGCTTCGAACAAGATTATCCTTTCAATCTTGTGCCTGATATTTTTGTTGAATTACATTGACAAGAGATTTTACATGTTTTACCATGAATTGGAAATATCATTTTATATCTTATATTACTGTCCATAAGCTATGGAATTATTTCATCCGATATGTGTATGATGTTGAGATGAAATTATGTCCAAAACGTATTTGATTATGAGAGTATGATGATTTAATTAGTTAAGCCTTGATTTATACTATAATTTCACTATTTCATTATTATGAATTTATAATTGAAATGGAAATTCTATAGTCCTACTATGGGTTGATGTCTCAAATACCTTTAAATGAGAGTTGAATGGCAAATTAAGAAATGTTGATATTGAAGTTGCAATGAGTCTTGGTATTTTTCGAATGGTTTTGATGCGTTAAATTGTTGAAAATATTATGTATTGAGTCTTTATATCCTTGTCCAAATGTCGAGTTAGTTATGGTTGAATGCATTGATGCCTTATTGATGTTAAGGAAGATTATAATGTTTTGAGCTAAAATGTGTTGAGTTAGTAATCCACAAATTGATATGATTTGATAAATGAGAAAGATATTTCATTTGGACTTTATCATAGACCCTTGTGATGTCGTGGTGGATTTCCTAATGCGTTCTGAGTTTGTCGGGGAGTAGTACTTAGCTCCAAGAGGGAAATTTGGTATTTCCCCAAACCTATGTGCCACCGTAGGGTTGTTTGATGATGATATTATTGGCCAGAGAGCCCGATTGTGATTATTGCAATTTTAAGATCGTACTCCCTAGCAAAGAGTATGATGCTTCCGCCAATCGGGGTTTCAAATATTGGTATTCCACATAGCTCACGTGGGATTCTCGATGATAGGAAACTCCTCTGTCCATAAAGGTCATGTTTATTGAAATACCGAGTCACTCCGAGTTTTGATGTGGTAAGTCAAGTTGCCTATGATGATCTATAATGATTTATGAGGTTTTTCTCCTCCATTTCCTACCTAAGATGTTATGAGTTGCATGGTTTAATGTCACTCAATCATGGTGTGTCATTATGGTCCATATGTACATTTTTACAAAATTTATGATATTATTTTTATTGTGCATGCGTCCCCATATACTAAGTACGTATCTTGTGCTGACCCATATATTTCTCTATGGACTACATTGTTATCATGATGATAGGTTCAGGTACTCTGCTGCGGCTACGATAATGATATCCGAGTGCCTCATGTATGTTCCTTCAGTGGTGAGTCCTCATGGTTCGAGGACCAAGTTGCTAGTTTTGGTGCTGTTGTTTTGTCATCCCTTTGGTCTGTTGAGTCAGTTAGGGATTTGAACCAATGGCTCATTGATTTTACTGTATAGAGGCTATGTCAGACTAGTGTATTGTTGGGTTTGTTTGTGTATAGACATTCCATATATGTATAGTATAATGATATTCCATTCCATGTGTGATGTCATATGATATGTACTTATATATATATCCTTAGTGTAGCGTGTATGTTGTTGTGTTGGAACCCAAGGGTAGTGTTTTGGTTTAAAGGATTAGTTTGATGCTTCATGTAGCCTTGGGCACTGTGTGGCATCTTAAGATGGTATTACGGGGCGTTACAAACTTTGTATCAGAGCCTAAGGTTGTGAAGAGTCCTAGGGAGTCTGACAAGCCGTGTTACGTAGAGTCTTGAGCATCGGTGTGTAGTGAGCGACACCTATGATCAACAGGCTACAGGGCTTTCTAGGAAAAGTTATTTCTTTCTTTCTACAAGAGTATATCATGATTACAACTATTTTCTTCTGCTGTTAATTTGTGCGTTCTTATGACAAAAAATGCCTCTAAGTCGAGCTCGCGGAAACAAAAACCAACCTCAACTCATTGATCCATTACATAAGACGGTATCCCATGTCGAATTTTAGAAAGATTCTTAGACACTAGCCCATGAAGTTACCGCTAATACTTAGGCTAATGCTCTACCTCCATAGGAAAATAATTCGGCAGAAACACGAATTCGTGACTTTATGCGGATGAATCTGTCAGAGTTTCATGGGTCGAGAGCAGGTGAGGACCCACAGTTGTATGTTGATGAAATGAAGAAAATTATACAGATTATGTACGTGACCGAAGAAGAAAGTTTGGAGCCAGCTTCTTATCAGTTTAAGGATGTTGCCTATGACTGGGTGCAGATTGGAATAAAGGTAGAGAGGGAGATACCGCTCTGATGACTTGGAAATTATTCCAAGATGCTTTCTTGGATAGATTCTTTCCTCTTGAGTTATGGGAAGCTAAGATAGAGGAGTTTATGAATTGGAGACAAGGCTCCTTGTCAGTTAAAGAGTATTGTCTTAAATTTAATCAGCTATCGAAGTACGCTCCCAATATGATGGCTGGCTCGAGGACTAGTATGAGCAAGTTTCTAATTGGGCTGTCGAGTTATGTGGTGAAACAATATAGATCTGCTATGATCAACAGGTAGATTGATCTTCCTAGGTTAATGATTCACGCCCAACAGATTGAGTCAGACAAGATAAAGGAAAGAAAAAGTGCAAGAAGGATTAAGAGAGTCAGATTGGAGCAACAAGGGTCTGGTAAGAATAGATTCTCTAGAGGGATTCGCCCATAATTTCAGAGACGTCCATTTATACATGCGCCTTTCTTCAGCTAGTGCTCCCGTATATCGGGGTAAGGAGGAGCTCGGGTAAAGGTCAGTACCTTCCAGGTCTCAGGACAGTGTAAGCAACCGGACTCATCCTCCTTCGTGTGCTAAGTATGGTAAAGACCATTTTGGGGAGTGTTATATGGGTTAGTGAGGCTGTTTCGGTTGTTGCAAGTTGGGCCACATACTTAGAGACTGCCCGTATGACAGATAGCGAAGTTGTGATGCCTGTCACTAGAGTCAGGATACCAGTGTCCCTCCTCCCGTAGCCTGTCTAATTCCTCCTCAGGGTTCTTCATCTAGTACTACTGGCAGTTAATGCCAGAATTGTTTCTATGCTATACCACCTCATCAGGAGAAGGAGGACTCTCCCGATGTTGTCACTGGTATGCTCCGTGTTTTCTATTTTGATGTCTATGTGTTGACAGATCCCGGTACATGTTTTTCTTATGTGAAACCTCTAGTTCCTAAAAATTTTGAAACGGATCCTGAACTAATTTTTGAGCCTATTTTGGTTTCTACTCTGGTAGAAGAGTGTATCATTACTAAGTAGATGTATAAGAAATGTCCAATCACTATCTTTCATTAGGTTATGTATGCTTATTTGATTGAGCTAGCGATGGTTGACTTTGATATCATTTTGGGTATGGATTGTCTTCACTCATGCTATGCATCTATTGATTGTCTTGCCCATGTGGTCAAGTTTCAGTTTCCTGATGAACCTATCCTTGAATGGTGCAGAAGTTCTGTGATTCCTAAGGGTCATTTCATATCCTATCTCAAAGCTAAAAAGTTGATTTCAAAGGGTTGCATCCACCATTTGGTTTGGGTTGAGACACTATGTCTGAAACCCCGACCATTCAGTAAATTAATGTTATTAATGAGTTTCTTGATATCTTTCCGGAATATCTGCCTGGAGTACCTCTTTATAGAGAGATAGAGTTTGGGATTGACCTTCTTCCCGATACTCAGCTTATTTCCATTCCTCCATATCTCATGGCTCCAGCGAAACATAAAGAGTTGATAGAGCAATTGAAAGATCTTTTAGACAAAAGATTTATCAGACTTAGTGTGTCCCTGTGGGGTGCACCTATCCTATTTATGCGTAAGAAAGATGGTTCATTACGGATGTGTATTGATTACCAGCAGCTTAATAGGGTTACTATCAAGAATAAATGTTCTCTTTCTCGAATTGATAATTTATTTGATCAATTGCAAGGTGCGAGCCACTTTTCGAAGAAAGACCTCAGATCCAGTTATCAGCAACTTAAGGTTATGGAATGTGATATCCCCAAGACAGCCTTCCGAACCCGTTTCAGTCATTTTGAATTTCTAGCAATGTCTTTAGGGTTAAGTAATGCTCCAACGGCTTTCATGGATCTTATGAACCATGTATTCCGGCAATATCTGGATTTATTTTTAATAGTGTTCCTTGATGATATTCTTATTTACTCCCGAAGTGAGGGTGATCATGCGGATTATCTTCAAATCATGTTGAAAACTCTTCGAACTCATCGGTTTTATGCTAAGTTCAGTAAGTGTGAGTTCTGGCTAAACTTTATAGCCTTCTTGGGTCATGTTGTTTCTTCCGAAGGTATTAGAGTTGATCCTGAAAAGATAGAGGCTATAAAGAGCTGGCCTAGACCTATTTCTCCTTCTGATATCCAAAGTTTCTTGGGTTTAGCTATTTATTATTGTCATATTTTTGAAGGGTTTTCATCTATTGCGTCTTCTATGACCCATTTGACCCAAAAGAAAGTGAAGTTCCTATGGTCTGAATCTTACAAGAAGAGTTTTCAGGAGTTGAAGACTCGACTCACTTCAGCCCCTGGATTGACTTTGCCTGACGATGTTGCTGGTTTTGTGGTGTATTGTGATGCTTCCATGGTCAGTTTGGGTTTTGTGTTGATGCAAAAGGGCGATAAGAGCTTGTAGTATTTATTCACCCAAAAGGATTTGAATGTTAGGCAGAGACGATGGTTAAAACTGTTGAAAGATTATGATATGAGTGTGCTATATCATCTGGGCAAGGCCAATGTAGTCGAAGATGCCCTTAGTCTTAAGTCCACTGGTATCGTAGCATATGTGGAGATTGGTAAGAAGAAGTTGGCCCACGAAGTACATCATTTAGCTAGATTGGGGGTTAGGTTGTTTGGTGATGCTGAGGGTAGTATAGGAGTGCAAAGAGGTTCCGAATCCTCTTTACTTTTGGAAGTAAAGAAGAAGCAAGACAGGGATCCTAGCTTGGTCGAGTTAAAAGAGTCAGTTAAACACTAAAAGGTGGAGGTTTTCTCCCAAAGTGGAGATGGCATTTTGAGACTCTGAGAAAGATTATGTGTTCCTGATGTTGATAACTTAAAGCTGAGGATTTTGGAGGAAGCCCACGGTACACGATACTCCTTCCATCATGGTGCTACCAAGATGTACCATGATTTGCGGAAAATCTATTAGTGGAATGGTATGAAGAGGAACATAGAAGAGTTTATGGCGAAGTGTTCCATGTGTCAACAGGTTAAAATAGAGCATCGAAGGCCTAGTAGTGTGATGCAAGAGTTTAGAATTCCTAATTGGAAGTGGGAGGAAGTGAATATGGACTTCATAGTTGGTTTTCCTCCTTCTCGTCGCCATCATAATTTGAAGATTATGGTAGAATATATATTCGGGAACTCGTCAGACTTCATGGAATTCCTTTGGCTATTATTTCTGATAGAGGTACTTAGTTTTGGAAACCTTTCCAGAAGGGTCTCAGTACCCAAATTCATTTAAGTTCTGCTTTCCATCCATAAACAGATGGTTAGGCCGAGCGGACCATTCATACTTTAGAAGATATGTTGAGGGCTTGTATGCTTAATTTTAAAGGTAGTTGGGATAAACACTTAGTATTAATCGAGTTTGCTTACAATAATAGTTTTCATGCTACTATTGGAATGGCCCTGTTTGAAGCTTTGTATGGTAGAAGGTGTAGATCACCTATTGGTTGTTTTGAAGTTGGTGAGGATACCACGACTGGACTGAATGCGGTGTTCAAGGCCATGGAGAAGGTTATGTTAATTCGACAATGGTTGAAAATCGCCCAGAGTCGTCCAAAATCATAGGCATATGTAAGAAGGAAAGACCTTTAATTTAATGTTTGTGATTTAGTGTACTTGAAAGTTTCACCCATGAAAGGGTGAAGATATTTGAGAAGAAAGGGAAACTAATTCCCCGTTACATTGGTCCCTATAAGATTGTGGATCGCATTGGGAAGGTAGTGTATAAGGTTGAATTTCCCGCGGAGTTATCTAACGTCCATCTGTTTTTTCATGTTTCTATGCTTAAGAAGACTATTGGTGATTCTGTAGTGATTGATCCTTTCGAAAGCTCGGGTATTCGAGATAGTCTTTCATATGAAGAGATTCGGGTTGATGTTTTTGATTTTCAAGTTAGTAGGCTAAGAAACACGGAAGTTCCTTTGGCTAAAGTGCTTTGGCGAAATCAGTCCAAGGAGAGTGCTACTTGGAAAGCCGAAGTGGATATGTGTGCCAAATATCCGCACCTCTTTCCTACGAATCCTGACCATGTCAAAGGTATCGTTCTCTTTTGATGTGATCCTTATTGCTATGTTTATCTTGGCTTGTGTGTTTTCTACGATATCCAAAAATATCTAGAATGGAGTATATGCTTGGGGAAGATCATTTCTCTCTATATACTCATTTTAATAGTATTCTTGACCTACCTATCAACATTCGAGGCTGAATGTTTCCAATGGGGAGATGATGTGATGACCCAGAAAATTTTTTCGTTTAGATCTCAGACAAAAATGTGTTGAATTCTATTCTTAATCGTGATTAATAAATTTTTTGTATGGAATTTCTAGATATGTGACCCATCATCGCGTAGAGCATCGAATAATCTTACAAACTATATATGCATCATCCATAACGGACACTCGAACGATATGTTATGATCATTCCTATCTAATCGTGAATAGTGGTGAACAATAAATATGCAGGAAAAAAAATACTGAGGCCAGACGAATTTTGCGGTCAACTTCAAATGACCATAACTACTTTTACATAATGATCTGGATGAGCTACTATATATCAACAGAAAGCTCTGAAAGTCCTATTTCCAATGAAATTGTTTTTATCCAATTTAGCCATCGAAGCAAAAAGTTATCGCTGATCTACTTCAGCCTATTAAAACAGTCCACCAAAGGACAGATTTGACATTATTTGATTTTTAAGGGTATTTTGGTCATTTCCACTCCAATCACTCCGGCTAAACGATGGATTTAAGTCCATTAAGGGCATTCAATGGCGCAGTTTTCTCCAAAATTTCCTACGGCTCAAACCCCATCCATACTACTCCAAATTTCATCCTTCTATGTCTCTTGATTAAATCGTAGAAATTTCAAATTGATTTGGCATTTGAGTTGATCATGTTAAGCGCTTTGAGAAGCACCCTTTATTTTCGTGAATAAAGTTTTGAAGTCGGAAGTTCATATTCATCTTCCATTTTTAGGTATGTGGGGCTTTGAACAAGATTATCCTTTCTATCTTGTGCCCGATATTTTTGTTGAATTACATTGATATGAGATTTTACATGTTTTACCATGAATTGGAAATATGGTTTTATATCTTATATTATTGTCCATGAGCTATGAGATTATGTCATTCGATATGTGTATGATGTTGAGATGGAATTATGTCCAAAAAGTATTTGATTTTGAGATTATGATGATTTAATTTGTTAAGCCTTGATTTATACTATCATTCCACTATTTTATTATTATGAATTTGTAATTGATATTGGAAATTCTATATCCTTACAATGGGTTGATATCTCAAGTACCTTTAAATTAAAGTTGGATGGCATATTAAGAAATGTTGATACTGAAGTTGTAATGAATCTTGCTATTTTCCGGATGGTTTTGATGAGTTAAATTATTGAAAATATTATGTATTGAGTCTTCATATCCTTGTCAAAATGTTGAGTCGGTTATGGTTCAATGCATTGATACCTTGTTGACATTGAGGAAGATTAAAATGTTTTAATCTAAAATGTGTTGAGTTAGGAATCCACAAATTAATATGATTTGATAAATGAGAAAGAGATTTTATTTCATCTTTATGATAGACCCTTGTGATGTTCTAGTGAATTTCCTAACTCGTTCTGAGTTTGTCGCGGAGTAGTACTTAGCACCAAGAGGGAAATTTGGTATTTCCCCAAACTTATGTGCCATCCTAGGGTTATTTGATGATGATACTATTGGCCAGAGAACCCAATTGTGATTACTGCAGTTTTAAGGCGTACTCCCTGGAAAAGAGTATGATGCTCCCGTCAACGGGAGTTTCAAACGTTGGTATTCCACGTAGCTCATGTGGGGTTGTCGGTTATAGGAAACTCCCCTGTCCATAAGAGGCGTGTTTATTGAAATACCGAGTCACTCCAAGTTTTTATGTGGTAAGTCAAGTTGCCTATGATGATCTATAATGATTTATGAGGTTTTTCTCCTACATTTCCTATTTAAGATGTTATGAGTTGCATGATTAAATGTCACTCAATCCAGGTGTGACATTATGGTTCGTATATACGTTTTTACAAAATTTATGATATTATTTATATTTTGCATGCACCCCACATACTCATTGCGTATCTTATGCTGACCCACATACTTCTCTATGGGCTACATTCTTAACATGATGTAGGTTCAGGTACTCTGCCGCAGCCGCGACAGTGATATCCGAGTGCCATATCTACGTTCCTTTAGTGGTGAGTCCTCATGGTTTTAGGACCAAGTTGCTAGTTTTGGTTCTATTGTTTCGTGATCCCTTTGGTCTGTTAAGTCAGTTAGGGGTTTATCCCAATGGATCGTTGATTTTGTTGTATAGAGGCTATCTGAGACTAGTGTACTGTTGGGTTGGTTTGTGTATAGACATTCCATATATGTATAGTCTAATGATATTCCGTGCCATGTGCGATGTGATATGATATGTACTTATATATATATTTCCTTAATGTAGCGTGTATGTTGTTCTGTTGGAAACCAAGGGTAGTGTTTTGTCTTAAAGGGTTAGCTTGAGGCTATGTGTAGCCTTAAGCACTGTCTGGCATCTCGAGATAATATTTGGGGGCGTTACACGTCAGTGATAACTTTTTCCAAGAAACTTATCTCATTTGTTAAGGCGGTAAGCCTTGTCATCATATCATGAAAGGATTCATTTTCCTTCATCTTAAATGCCTCGTATTAAGTAAAAAGAAGAGAAATCTTGAATTTTCATACTTGAGTGGTACCCTCATATAAATTTACCAATGTATCCCAAATTTTCTTAGCAGTGGTACAGGTTGATACTCGGTTCTATTTAGATATTCCCAATCCATAGACAGAGTTTTTCTTAGCCTTATCATTTTTCTTTAATGCCACAATGACATATGCAGTAAATTTACTCCTTACTTCCTTAACCGGTTCACCATCAACCAACTTCATTGGAATAGTAGGACCATCAGTAATCCTATACCATAATTTGTTGTCTTCTTCTAGGATGAACATCTCCATCCTAGCTTTTCACCAGATAAAGTGAGAGCCATCAAAGAGTGGACGTCTAGAAATTGACTGACCTTCACTGTGACCAGTAGGAGATGCGGAATTCATCATTGTAATCTTTTATTAGGTTCTAGCCTTATTTAAGACAACCTCTCTTTTATACAACTTCTTAGAGTGTATGCCCTACAGATTTTAATATAATACTATATTGGTTGCCTATCTGTGGAACAAGTAAGCAAACGTGGTTCGTTGAAGTAAAAGGTGAGCATAATATTTTTACGTGGAAAACACCCGGCTCACGAAAGGTCTAAAAAACCATTAACTTTAGCTCTATAGGATTTAAAACCAACTCCACTATTACTCTTGAGCCTCAACAATCAGCAAATTACAAGACTTCTTGTAAACTAGGAATTAAAACTTCTAACTCTTATTTCAACAAAAACACAAATCTCCCAAGGATAAGTATTCCCAAGTCTTCGAGTTCCCTAACATGAAGACACAACTCCTAAATCAGTTTATACTTCACTGAGACTAGAACAAAAGACCCATTACAACTCAAAGAACATACCTATTAAAAAGTCTCGACTTGCTATTTAAGGGACTGGATTCTTCTTCATGTAAGTGAACTGTTTTGCTGATTGCTGACTATATTTTAAGTTCTTGAGTGAAACTACTTGAATCTCGTTTGTAGTATTTAAGCCAAATACTTATTGATTCCTTCAGTTGATGCACTCTTCTATATTTAATAGGACTCCCAAGTGATTACACTCTTTATTGCTGCCATCTCTCTCCTTGACTAAATAAGACTCTTTTTGCTTCATCTCTTAGTCTAACTGGACTTGTTTATCAGTTCAAACTACTCCTTTATCAGTTCAAACTCTAAGTATTTATTATCCTCAATCTTTTTTTTGTATGTGATAAGCATTAGTAACAATTTTGAGCTTCCTTGCTTATCCACTTTTGTCTTAACGTCTTGTCAGGCTTGTATCAACTTCAACATGCAGTACATGTGAGAACCAGTGACTTCTGTTTCTTTACTTGTGTGGAACAACTTTCACAACTTGTTCACTTATATGTCCATCATCAAAACTTCGCATTCCCTAACACATGTTAATATAATTAAGGCATAATAGATAACTGTGTCCTTTAACTTGGCTTTAACTTGCTCGTATGACCTCCAACTTTAGATGTGCACAAGTATTCACTTAAACTTGTATATAGTTGAACAAGTAGACACATGTATCCTATGTGGCATCCTATCTGTAGTATACCACATATGATGAGTATGTCAACATGTCAACTTAGTATAAGATTAAGTAACCATTTATGCACACCCAAACATTAAGGGTATAAAATAGAAAAAGAGATGAGAATTATAAGTAAGATAAAGACACAATACATAAACACGCCCTTTAACTTGACCTAAAATCACATCTATGACCTTCAACTTTGGGTGTGCACTAATAAGCACTTAAACTTGTATAAAATTGTAAAGTAGACACACACGTCCTATGTGGCATAATCTAGGTAAGATGCCATATAGTACAAGAATTGTCCACGTAGGATGCTACATAGGACATGTGTGTCTACTTGTAAACTTTATACAAGTTTAAGTGCCTACTTATGTACACCCAAAGTTGGAGGCCATATATGTGATATGATACCAAGTTAAAGGGCATGTTTACATACTCTTCCAAAGATAAAGCTTGCTAATTTTAGTGCTCTAAGGGATTTACAAATTTCATTTTCTTTCTTCAAATAATATGTTAACTTTGGTTTTTTCCAGTTTAGGCTGATCCTATTTTTTTTGTCAATATATAAATGTTAAACTTAAGTTGGATTATGGACAAACATAAATTTTTTATTTTATTTAGTCATTAGAGTACACTTCAATGATCATTACTAATGTTTTAGAATCAATCGGGGCTTTAAACTACAACGAGTCTTTCACATAAAGTTTCTTAGAAGTCTATTAGGAATCCACATAATCTTTTGACCTTTAACTTAAAAACTATGAATAAAAAATTGTTAAGGTTTCTGCCCTGATTGTTTTACCATATTTATGTTTTACTTTTATTGAAAGAAAAATAAAAGTAATACCATAATTACTTTTTATTTTGCTGAAAAGAAAGTGTAAAACTTTTTCATATTTGGCTAACCTTTTTCTTGAAAGAAAATTTTTGGACATCTATAAATAAAACCCCACCCCACCCCTCATATCACAACACAATAGTATCCACAATGTAGTTATTAAAGAGTCTTGTTTAAGAGGAAATTTCTCCTAATATGTTTAATGATTTCTTTATATTAGTATTTCATATGTGGGACAATGACCAAATCATATAATAATATTATATTATTTTAGTATTTTTTTTGTGTCATCTGAATTATTAATGATTTGATTTGCAACTTTAAGCTTTCTCATGACGCCTTCTCGATTTCGAACCTATTAAGTGGTATCATTGCCCACTGTTCAATGATTTGATGGTCTAATTGTTGATCAAAATTACAACAAATTTTATGATAATGAAGTTATATGTCCAAAAACTACAAGTGGAGATAATTGTCAATCATATTTTCAACAATCCTGTTGTTACATATTTGAAAATAAAGTTCACTTTTAACCCTACAAAGGACACATATGTTCTTAACCTGAAAGGTCTTATATATATTTTTAATCCAAAAACTTTATTTTTAAGCATGCCTAGAAGCAGTGATAAATACTGTGTGAAGAACATAGATCAAAGATTTGAAGAAGGTTAATCAAGTCAAGAAAATCAAGTCAAAAAGGGGAGATTTGTTACCTGATTTTCTTACCAAGTTTATGTTTTACTCTTCTTGAAAGAAAAATAAAAGTAATACCATAATTACTTTTACTTTTCCTGAAACAAAAATATAAAACTATTCCATCTTTGGCTAACATTATTTTTGGAGGAGTGGTTTTGGACCTCTATAATTGGAAAATCCCCCTTCTCATCTCACAATACAATAGCATCCACAATGTAGTTATCAAACAGCCTTGTTGTCATACCCCATTTTTTTTGCCGAGCTAAGGTTGAACCATCTTTCCTATATTTATAGACCCTAACCCAATAGATTATACTTAGATAAATGTGTTAATGACACATCCTTAGTGTAGAAATATCCTTAGAGATGAACATACACTATAAAATTGCCCTGATCGAAAGTTGAGTTGAGTACTTTCCTATTGATTGATTTTTAATTGATGATTTTTCTTGGGTCAACTTCTACTGACTACTTATCCAAGGATTTGAAGAGTTATGGGGCCTACTATATTCCTCGTGTCTTGTCTCCAACTCTACTAACCGTTCGTTAATCCGAGTCTGAAGTAAAAGGTTATGATTATTTGAATGAGGCACTGTATAGGCTTTGCAATGGGGCATGCATCGTCCACTTAAGTCCTATGCCATATGTTGTACGTCGTACACCTTGTCCTTTTCCATGGGTTGTGCACTATATGGCTAAGGCAAAAAGTCATAAATGCTCTGTTTTGGTGTTATTTTTAGGGTAATAAGGTCCTTTCATGTCCCGTAACCATCCCTAAACACTTATAGACGAAATTAAAGTTTAGATACATGCTTTATAACTCACCAAAATCCTTAATTCATCTTCTTTTACCACTAGAATCGAGAACGACCTAGTGTTTGAACTATTAAGCTTCAAAGGTCAATTTCTCCATGTTTTTGTCATTGCTAAGGTATATGGGTGTAATACCCCGTACTTATTCCTAGCATGAAATTGTCCTAAGAATGTTGGAAGATTTATTTGAAAGATGAATTTACTTTTGTACATGTGGTGTTTATAATATTTTCACTTTTTGTCATATGGGAAATTCACTAAGCTTTCAGTCAATACCAATTTTATGAAAATCCAACATTGGAAGAGAAAGTTATGGCCGAAAAATAGAAGGAAGTAGAACCTCCCAGGTGTGACGGTGAGATTGATGGACCATCGAACTAACGACAGACCATTTCCCACGACCATCGCAGTGAGGCAGTATGAGTACCTTCTGTCCTGGATCGTTGGCATAGCCGATGGACCTTAGGACTAGCCATGGACCATCACTCAGGCCGTCACAAGGGAAATAGTTAAGCCCTATTCTTCCTAGAAACGATGGTTAGGACTGACGTACCATTGACCCAGTGACAGATCATTGCACCCAACTATCGCCCCAAGGCAGTAAGTTCCAGTGATGGTCCCCAGTGCGATGGTTAGTCCGATGGACTGTCGACCTCGTGATGGACCATCGGTTGTTCCATTCAGTTATTTTAAAGCCATTTTTAAAGGGGCTTTTTGGTCCTTTAGCACCTATTTATATACCTAGTTATATCCAACAAAAGATTTGAAATTCATTATCCATCTACAACAACAAAATTAGGGTTTTCTCTCTAAGATTAATTCCCAAGAACAAAATCCCAATCTTCTTCAAGATCTACGAGATTCAAGTTCTTCATGTTCAAGAACTTCAAGAATCTTAACCTAGGTATGCATAGTGTTCATTAATGGACTACTTTCGTCTATGAAGCCCAAGAATCTCTTTTCAAAGTTTAAGTTTATGGTTTTCCTTTATGAATTTCATGATTGGGCTGCTCTTATTCATGTTGATAATGAGTAATTGAATACTATTCCATGTTGGGGGACAAATTTTATGTGGATTTGATTAGTACAGATGTACATTCATGTAAACCTATGATTACACCCTTGAATGATGAAATTAGAATTGAATCATGATGTTTAATTGTTTTAAAATGCTGTCTACACATACTATGCCTAACATGTGTTTGATTAAATGCGTTGATGAAGGAAAAATGCCCAACTAGTATGATATTATGAAATCTCCATTTATGTACAAGCTTATGCATATCATATGTTTGATGAATTTCCTCAACAAATAAATTATTGATTGTGATATTGGTAATGTATTCAAGAAGTCATGCTTTGTCAGTTTCTTTCCACTTAGTCCTGGGGGTACTTGTACCTGACAACTTAGTTGTATGACTATATCCAGTGTCATGTTATTATGATATCCTCAGTCAATCCATGATCCATAGAACTAAATAAGTCTTGTGACTCAGGAAATATCAGTAATTCAGCAGTTACAGTGATTTCAGTTAGTTTCAGATATCAGTAGTATTCCGTTAGTTAACGGAATTTTGTAAACTAAGTCCATATTTAGATTAGTTAATCATGTTCAGTGTCTATTCAGATAGGAGTAGAAATTATCATTGAGTAAATCCAAGGATGAGAACACACAGTATCATATGAGGGTATTTTTCATAGAAATCATCCTTACGTTCCAGAACTATGTATCTAATATAGGTTAAGACATCAACACTGTCGAATGAAGGTTGGTGAGGTGGATAAGAATTATCAGATAAAGGCCCCACCGTTCTCTTTAGGGGACACTATTAGATAAGGGTCACCTATAGCTTGTCCTTACCAGTGTCGGAATATTAACACCCTTCCAATCAAGGCACAAATTGGACCCCAATTTATCTATAATGCATCATTTGGGGCATATCAGTTAAATGACTACTTATCATAGTTTTATGTTACTGAAATCAGGACGGTTAGATACAGTCAACTCAGATACAGTACGAAACTCAGCTAGTTCCATCAGATTCAGGACTATCAGACACAGTCACTCATGTTATCAGTAATTCGAACTCATTCATTAGTCATGTTAGTAATCCATAAACTAATGGTATCATGATTTCAAATATAGTTACTATGTATGCATGCATGTATCTAACGTTCATATTAGTCATTTAGTGAGTATTGTTCATGCATATGAACCCTATGCACTCAGTCTACCTTACATGCATACCAGTACATTCAAAGTACTGATACATTTATGATATGGTGTCTTATACCACAGGTTCAAAGAAACGAGCTCCAAAGCATCATTAGGTTCCAGTCTTAGCAGTCAGAGCTAGAAGTGAGTCCTCATCTTTTATGGACATGATCATTATTTATTTTATCATTAATTAATTTATTATTTGGAGATAGTTGGGGACATGTCCATCAATTTGTTATTCAGACAGTTTAGTAAGTGAGAAGCTTTTCAGACTATCATGTTTAGATAGTTATTTCTATTGTTTTGGGTATTTCATACCCCATACAGATGTTATATTTTTATCATTTATGTTATAGTTTTGAACCTTATGGCCTTTTAGATCATATTTCTATATTATACAGTATATTATGCAGTATATAGGTTTAATTATCAGTCATGCGTTTGCTTGTGGTACTTCGGGGTTATGAGCATTGTGTAGCATTTCGGGTACCAAATTTGGGGTGTTACAAACTTGGTATTAGAGCCAATGGTTCAATAGAGTCCTAGGAGGTCTAAATTCTGCATCTAGTAGAGTCTTGTGCATGGTTGTGTTGTGTGCCACATTTATGTGCAGGAGGATATGATATATTTTCGGAATAGTTTCCCTTCCTTTAGTATTCATGTCCTGCCAGTGAGCATAATCTCAAGTCAATATCTCAGTCTAATAAGTTTCTTTTTTTTTTAATTTCAGAACATGCAACCTAAGAGAATAACTAAGCCAGTCCAATAAGACCCCTTGGATGAGCATATTTCTCATGCAGAGTTCATAGCTGTATTCACTACTCTTGCTCAGTCAGTTGCTGCTTAGAATGATTGACCAACTGTTGTTTTGGCCAACCTAGTGTCCAGTTCAGCTCCATCTAGGATTCAGGACTTCACCCAAATGAATCCTCCATCCTTGCTCAGGTCTATGTCAGATGAGGACTCTTAGCAATTCATTGATCAGGTTCTGAAGGTGATAGACATCATGGGGGTGACAACTGTTGAGAATGATGAGCTAGATTAATATCAAATAAAGGATGTGGCTCATACTTTGTCAAATAGTTGAAGTCAGAGAGGTCACATGGTGCAAGTCCTATAGAGTGGAAGGGGTTTGTCACTACATTCTTAGATAGATTCTTTCCCTAAGAACTTAGAGAGGCAAAGGTGCTAGAATTTATCAAACTAAGGTAGGTCAATATGAAAGTGAAAGATTATTCTCTTAAGTTTACTCAATTATCAAGATATGCCCCTCATGTGACTGCAGACAGCAAGGCCAATATAGGTAAGCTCATTTCAGGGGTGAATGATAGTGTGGTAAATGAGTGTAGATCTGCCATGATGAATAGTGACATGACTTTAGCCAGACTTATGACTCATGCTCAGTTGACCTAGGATAAAAATATTAAGATAAGGGATAAGTAGAATAAGAGAGAAAGGACAAGTAGTTTCAACTTTGCTCAGCCTAAATCAGAAGGAGCAAATTGTTCATAGTTTTGTCCTAAGTCATCCATCCCATATCCTTCATCATCTAGTGCTCTAGTGCCTAAATTCAGAGAGGGCAACAGAGATAAAGTGCCAGGCTCTAAGTCTCAGGGCGGTGTCAGCAATGTCTAAACTAATCCCCTTTGTCAAACTTGTGGTAGGAACTATAAAGGTGCTTTCAGAGTTGGTAGCAATGTTTATTTTAGGTGTAGAAAGCTAGGCCACAGAGTAAGAGATTGTCCTCAGTTAGGTTATCAGAGTCATCTCAGCTCCTTAGCTCAGTACGATTGCCCAAATCAGTAGGTTTCCACCTCTAGTACTACTAGTAGGCAATGCCCAAATCGTCTTTCTACTCTTCAGACTCGACAGAATCAGGAAAATCCTCTTGATGTATTTACTGGTATATTAAAGATCTTTCTTGTTCATGTTTAGGCTTTTCTAGATCCAGGTGCTTCTTATTCTTTTGTTACTATCTATATAGCAGGCGATTTCAGAATAAGTCCCAAAATTCTAGCAGAGCCCTTTTTAGTCTCTATCCTAGTGGGTAAAACTATCATAGCACAGAAGGTGTACATGAACTACCCGATTATGATATTTGAGAAAGTCACTTCTGCAGACTTAGTTGAATTAGAGATGACTGATTTTGGTATAATTCTCAACATGGATTGACTTTATTCCTACTATGCCATAGTCGACTACAAAAATATAATAGTCTAGTTTCAGTTTCAGAATGAACCCATGCTTGAGTATAAGAGTAGTGTATCCACTTTCAGAGGTCATCTTGTTTTCTACCTTTGGGCAAGGAAAATGATATCTAAAGGATGTTTCTATCAACATGTTCATATTAAGCACTCTAGTTTCTGGACTCCTAGTCTTAAGTCAGTTCTAGTGGTGAATGAATATTCAGATATCTTTCCCGAAGATCATCCAGGGATTACTCCCGAAAGGGAAATAGACTTCGGCATTGATCTTCTTCCAGATACTCAACCTATATCTATTCTACCATACAGAATGGCACCAGCAGAACATAAAAAATTGAATGAGCAGTTAAAGTATCTCTTAGATTAGGGATTCATCAGGCCCAGTCTTTCCCCATGGGGCGCTCCAATATTATTCGTGTGCAAGAAAGATAGCTCTCTTAGAATATGTATAGACTACCATTAAATTAATAACGTAATGGTTAAAAACAAGTATTATTTTCCCAAAATCGATTACTTGTTCGACCAAATTTAGGGTGCCAGTTATTTCTCTAAGATAGACCTCAGATCTGGTTATCATTAGCTCAGAGTCAGAGCATATGACATTCTAAAAACAACTTTCCGTACTCGGTATGATCACTTTGAATTATTAGTTATGTCCATTGGTTTCAGCAATGCCCCAACAGCTTTCTTGGACTTGATGAATAGTATGTTCAAGCAGTACTTGAACATGTTCATCATAGTCTTCATAGAAGATATTCTGGTCAATTCCCCCAGTGAGCGAGATCATGCAAACTATCTTAAAATATTACTTCAGACTCTTAAAGACCATCAACTATTTTCCCAATTTAGTAAGTGCAAATTTTTGCTAAGGTCAATAGTATTCCTTGGCTGTATTGTGTTTAGTGATGGCATTAGAGTGGATCCTCAAAAGACCAAAGTAGTAAGAAATTGGTCTCGCCCTGTCTCTCCATCAGACATCAGGATTTTCTTAGGTTTGGCTTGCTATTACAGACGATTTGTTGAGGATTTTCTTCTATTGCATCCCCTATGTCCAAATTGACTAAGAAGAAAGTGAAGTTTAAGTGGTCAAATCCTTGTGAGAAGTGTTTTCAGGAGTTGAAGACTCGACTCACCTCAGCTCCAGTCTTAGCGATTCCAGATGGTTTAGATGGGTTTGTAGTGTATTGTGAAACGCCCAGAGTGGGTTTTGGTGTAACGCCCTGATTTTCTGAATCAAAATGTTACACGGTTCTCATGACGCCAAAGGACCACAAGCTAACCCATGACTGATATCTATACCTGTAAACTGCATAGTATCTCATAAAATATGTGGAAAGATGAACTATAAGGCGATAAGGTTCAATACTAACACATATTTGAAAAATATTGTATAACTATACGAAAAAGGAACATAAATTTTGAAGTCTAAACATCTAATATGACATCTAGTCCGAAAGCCTCTAACTGAACTGAATAATGAGTTGATGGGACATGTCCTCAAATAACTCCAACTACTGAAATAAAGTGAAAACTGAAATATAAGTGAAATCATCATGTCCTCGGAGGATGAGGACTCACGTCTAACTCTGACTGCTGATCCTGGAATCTACTGCTAATTTGGAGCTCATGCCTCTGAATCTATGGCGTAACATAAGAGAAAGACCCATAGCACAAATGCGTCAGTACGTCTGAATGTACTGAGTATACGAGTGAGGTAGGCTAAATGCAAAGGGTTATTTTCAGGGACAATACTGACTGATATGAACATGAGAGTACATACATGCATACGTAACTATAACTGAACTCTACTGAGTCTGAATATTGACAACATTAGTGTACTGGTAATGAGATTCCAAAAGACTAAGTTTACTGATATTGATATGTAAATCACTAATAAGTGATGGATCTGATACTATATTATTGATATACTAATAGACTGATATTGCATTACTGATAAATGAATACTTGTTTCTGACAGTTCAAATTATGAAGAACTAGTCTGATTGACTATATCTGATAGTCCTAAAGCTAAGTACTGATAGCATATGTTCTGATAACTATTTTGATTCATAGCATAAGTGACTATATCTCACAGTCTATAAATCTGAAGGAAACTATCTGAGTTCTATTCTATTTCTGAGTTCACCATATCTGATAGCCTTGATATACTCAAATCTGAAGAGCTATCTAAGTTCTTTAATAAGACTGGACAACTATAGCAGAAAGTCCTGAAATCTGTAACTGAAACTGAGGGAAGTAGTTATCTAACCAACATGCCCTAAATATGCTACAATAGCTAAGCTGGGGTTCCATCTCTGCCCCGACTGTAGGGTTGTCAATACCGTGCCACTGGTAAGGATAACTGTGAGAACCCTATACTGGAAGGTACTCAATGAGAATGGTGGGAACCCTAAAATAATGGGTTAAGACAACACATCAACCCTAATCTGACGGGTTAAGATGTCTCAACCTACGCAGGATACGTAGTTCTAGAACACGAGGATGACAACTAAGAATCACACCCAGAACTGGTGGGTGAGTTCCTATCCTTGGGTTTATTCGGTGCTAAATTCTACTCCCATCTGAAGGACACTGAATTGAATAACTAAGCTGAACTAAACTGGTTTGCTAAACTAATACTTATTAACTGGACTAATACTAGTGGTATTGTTTATCAGCGCTAAACTAATTTTATAGGAATCCAATGAATAACGAAATGTACTGAGTTTTGAGGACTGGTTGAGAGTGCTGAAGTTACTGAGATTGACAGTGAATACTGAGGGTGCTGCGGTTACTGAGCATTGAGATTACTAAAATTACTGGAATACTGAGATTTCAAAGTTTTTCCTGAGTCACATGACTGACTGAATTCTATAGATCATGGCTTGACTGAGAGTATCGTTAAAACATGACATGGCTCTAGGCACACAACTATTTTTTTTGGGTACAAGTACCCCCAGGACTCGATGGAAGAAAACTGACACAACTTGAATTTCTTGACTACACGACTATCAATAAAAATCCATAATACATAAGTGGGGAATTTCATAAAGTACATGGTCATCATAATATCAATCATGAATAGGAATCCTTATATTGAAGTCATAAATCTCATATTCTAATATCATGGACATTCCGACAACATATACTATTCATAGCAATCATATGGAAACCATTCAAGCGTAAGGGAACGGCAACATGTACTGTTTAGTTCATATTGTACTGATTTGGGGATATTATACTTCATGTATTTACTCAACATCTCAAACATGGATATATTTTCTATACATAATTTATATCTCCATTATCATACATGCTTTATACCACAACAATAACAACACCTAATTTGCATGGAAATTCATATTGGAGTGTATGACTAACATGAACTTGTTATTTAGATATCATGAAATCATGTAAATATGAAGTTCTAACATACAAGGCATTTTACCGAACAACTTGCATCAATTCTTTAAGGAATAGGTGTATATCATAATTGCATTCAATCAATCCATCTAAAGATCATGCTTTTAAACTAACAACATAACTTTCATGAGATATACAGTCACGATACTATTGTATTGCAAAACAAACAAGCATCAACATGAGTATGATCATATCACTACAATCAGCCAAGCTTTTATATTATAAATATTGATTTTTCAACTCCACGGATGAAGGGAATCCGTGGATGAACACTACGAATACCTTGGAAGGGAGGTTCTTGATGATTGACAGAGGAATTTTCTTGAAATTAAATCTTCAAGCTTAAATATGCAACCCTAGTTGTTTTTCTCTTTTAGTGCTCTTGGATGATGATCTTTGAGACGTTAATAGGGTTGTAATGTATTTAGAAGCTATATATTTCATAGGGTTAAGTTTAGGAACCTGTAAGGAGTGTTAAAAGACTTAATTACCCTTAAAATAACTCAAAATAGAGTGTTTTTCGCCCCTAGAACTGACTTAGGTGGCACCAAAGTGATTGCCTAACCTAGGTTTGGCGGTGCCTAACCAATCGCCTATGTTTTGGTTGGGCGGCGCCTAACCAATCGTCTATCCTCACTGTTTCTCACGAGAAAGGGCATAACTTTTCGTTCGGGTATTGGATTAATGCAAAATTTGTATTGTTGGAAATCTAATTTGATTCTCTACAATATAGTAGGATAAATCAGCCAAAATGCGACATTAACATTGAGTTATACTCATTCAAATATGACGCTTTCAAAATCAAACACTAAAACTCGATGGATTCAAAAACTCTTAGCTTGTATTACATTAAGTGACTCATATGAACATGCTTAATGTATCATAAGCTATCTTATCGCAAAGACACTCATTGTAAGTCATGAACTAAGATGCTACTCACAGGATAGGAGGTTTCATACATAGGAACAATGGTTCGTCTCCCAGCTAAGAAACATACGGGGTATTATAATATCCCCCCCTTGGGAACATTCATCCTCGAATAAAAATTAACTGAAGTGGGAGAGATGATAAAATGAAGTACGTACAATGAATACACTACTGAAACATGGGTTCATGACTGTCATGACTAAAAGCTGAGCTCAACATACTGAACATGCATATCTGATGCATGTGATGTTGATTCATGAATATAAGACTGAGGATTCTAATAAAGTAAGTTTTCTCAAAACGAGAATGCATATCTGATGCACAACTAAAAGGCTGAATCCATGCATATCTGATCCATGATTATATGAGTGAAATAATACGTGAATGCATGACTAAAAGTACTAATGAGCTGATCACACATATCTGATGCGTGAATTCATGACTAAACTTACTCATGAACATGCAATGTTAAAGGTATCAAGTTTGAACTAAAAACTGAGCATGGAACTGAATGCCAAGTTTTGCACTAAAATATAAACATGAGAACAAGTAAGTTTAAGGAAAACTGTTACCTTGAACTGAAAATACTAATAAGTTTGAGATTAATTACTCCATATGCATGATCGAAAACATAAGAACATAACTAAGTCTCGGACGTGGTAGATATACTGAATCTCTGATCTAAACTGAATCTTGAAAACATGGCATACGACTGAAGTTGGAGTTTGAGGGTTTACTTATGAGTACCCCTTCTCCAAATTGGATTCATCAAAAGAAAATAGAGCAACATGTTTATGTCATGAAATTTTAGGGGTATGATTTATCTCCGCCTTGGGACACTATATCTCTCAAAGAATATTGACTTGGATGAGCTACTGAGGGAAATTGAGGCGATGCGTAAGACACCTAGGAACTGAATCATGACTGAATAGCTAGTATCTGACACAAGATATGATACATGAATTGAGCTGAACACGAGTGCATAAATACACTAACTTATCTAATTAACTAAATAACTGATAGCGGAATACTGGATCTGCGAAGCTAAACTATACTTAGTCTGAATAGCTGGGCTGAGATTTTTGAGTTTTATGCATAGGAGATAAGGACTAACTAAGAAGAATGAGGTATTTGAGCATGGATTCATGAAGTCTACATTATTTTTAAATACAAGACCAAGTGTACGACATGGATCTGAGGTATTCTATAAACTGGGGTACGGAAACACTGATAACTGAGTACTGCCAACCTGAATGCTATGGTCAACCATGTATGGAACTGAACTGAGTTTCAAATATGGTTACAGAACTGAAGATGACATTATAAATAAGCCCATAGCTAGTAAAGATACTTAATTCATGGACTGAATACTGATCACTGAGTGCTAGATACTGAAACTATAATTCAGTTGGCAACAGAGTTTTTGATGACTACATGCTAGGGACTGACATAAGTCAAGGATCTAAATGTACACTTACACTTTGTACTTTCCCAAATTCTAAATAAGACCCCTTACTAGAAGTTTACTTGCACATTTATCATGACATTCAAGCCTATCTTCATAACTACACCCTCGTGCAAAGTAAGCATGCAATAATCTTCTCTTATCTAAACAACTGCTTATCACTACACTGTTCCATAAGGAGAGCTAACAGGAGGAGTAAATCAGGAGGACCTGAAACATGAATAGATACAAACTAAACTTGGTATATGACTGAAACTTAAGTAATAAAATATCAATAGTTTAGATTTACCAATAAGGCCTGAAATGAGGATATACATGACATAGTCTAAATGTATCTGATCTGTTGGGGCATAGAATGAGTCTTGAGATGCATGACCCGAGTCTATAGTTTTCTATAATCGTGGGACATGATTCGAATACTGAGGGAGCTGGAACTGAACCCCTTATACTGGGAACTAAAGACACACATAATCCTATGGAAAGTGTGTGAAAGTAGATTATGCTCATGGAACATGACTCGTACTGCGGAGTAAAAGGGGCTCCTTATGGTGGAAATTAAATTCATACATGGTCATGGAAAAAGAGATATATGAGCATGGTTTATAACCATAGAGTTGGTATGTAAGACCTAAGTGGATTTCATGATAGCTAAAGTACAAATCTTTGTACTAACAAGAGGATGGGTTGGGAATCGTCTTCCCTTACTACTTTTCTATATATACTGGCACTACTACTGGAATCTGAGGGCCTGTCTTAGGTAATTGATCTACCATCACATACCTACATTATGTTCAACACCTATCTATCTTACTAAACACATCATCTGATTCTGTTTCCTCATATACTGCTAATATCACATTCACACCTTCATGCTTAATTTTGAGTCAGTAAACATAAGTATTTAGCTCGTACTGTTCAATCCTACTAATCTATTCCCCATGAATACATAATTTGATCAAATAGAATATACTATCCTAACTCTACTACTGCTAAAATTCTGGGTTCAAGAATGAGTTCTCATGATCATGAATAAAATCTGTATGACCTTGGAACAATAATGAACTGATGGGATACTATTTAAGTCTGTTGCTAATCACATAACTGATCGTTGGGAATATCTGAGAAAGCTCTGTCTTTAGTAATTTGAACATCACTGTTTCTATTACCTTGAAAGTATGGTAAAGTGAACATGAAGGGTGCATGATACGAATCTACATGGTTTCCTTAAAGAAACTTGTTATAGCACGATCTTGAGACCTGAAAGAAGGGAAACTATTCCTAAAACATCTCATAGCCTCTTGCACATAAGTGTGGTGCACAACACGCCCATGTACAAGACTCTACTTGATTCAGCTTTCAGACTTCCTAGGACACTGTTGAACTTGGCTTTGGTACCAAGTTTGTAACTACCTAATTTTCTAAACAAAAATGATACACGGTGCTCATGATCTTGAAGGACCACAAGCTAACCCATGACTGATATCTGTACCTATAAACTACATATATCTCATAAAATATACGAAAACATTAAATGTAAGGCCATAAGGTTCAATACTAATACATATTTCAAAAATATGGTTTAACAATATCGAAAAGGAATATAAATTTTGAAGTCTGAATATCTAATCTGACATCTAGTCCGAAAGCCTCTAACTAAACTGAATAAGGAGTTGAAAGGACATGTACCCAACTAACTCCAACTACTGAAATAAAGTAAAAACTAAACTAGAAATGAAATCATCATGTCCTCGATGGATGAGGACTCACGTCTAACTCTGACTGTTGATCCTGGAATGTACTGTTGATTTAGAGCTCATGCCTCTGAACCTATGGTGTAACATAAGAGAAAGCACCATAGCGCAAATGTGTCAGTACGTCTGAATATACTGTGTATACAAGTGAGGTAGGCTAAATACAAAGGGCTATAAGCATGGACAATACTGACTGATATGAAAGTGAGAGTACATACATGGATACATAACTATAATTAAACTCGTGGAGATACGGACTACTAAGTCTGAATACTACAACATAGGTGTACTGATAATGAGATTCTGAACAACTGAGTTTATTGATATTGATATGTAAATAACTAAAAAGTGATAGATCTGATAATGTATTACTGATATACTAAGAGACTGATATTGCATTAATGATAAATGAATGATTTTTTCTGACTGTTTGAATTATGAAGAACAGGTCTGATTGAATGTGTCTAACAGTCCTGAAGCTAAGTATAGATAGCATGAGTTCTAATAACTTTTCTGATTGATAGAATAAGTGGCTATATCTCACAGTCCATAAATCTGAAGAAAACTATCTGAGTTCCATTTTATTTCTCAGTTGACTATAACTGACAGCCCTGATATACTGAAATCTGAAGAGCTATATGAGTTCTTTCCTAAGACTGGGTAGCTATAGCTGATAATTTTGAAATTTTTAATTGAAACTATGGGAAGTAGTTATCTAACCGACATGCCCCAAATATGCTATAATAGCTAAGCAGGGGACCAATCTCTGCCTCGACTAGAGAGGTGTCAATACCGCGCCACTAGTAAGGACAACTGTGAGAACCCTATATAGGCAGGTACCCAATGAAAATGGTGGGAACCCTAAACTAATAGGTTAAGCCACTTCATCAACCCTAACCTGATGGGTTAAGATGTCTCAACCTACGCTGGCTACGTAGTCCTGGAACACAAGGATGACTACTAAGAATTATACCCTGAACTGGCGGGTGAGTTCGCATCCTTGGGTTCACTCGGTGCTAACTTGTACTCCCATCTGAAGGACACTAAACTTAATAAGTAAACTAAACTGAATAACTGAAATCAACTGATTAGCTGAATAGATACTAATTAACTGGACTGATATAAGTGGTATTGTTTAGTAGAGCTAAACTAAGTTTACTGGATTCCAATGACTGACGGAATGTACTGTGTTCTGAGGGCTGTTTGAGAGTACTAAAGTTACTGAGATTGACTATAAATACTAAGGTTACTGCGGTTGAGATTACTAAGATTACTGGACTACTGAGATTACTGAGATTTCTGAGTTTTTCCTGAGACACATGACCTACTAAATTCGATAGATAATGGCTTGACTGAGAGTATCGTGAAAACATGACATGGCTCTAGGCACACAACTACATTTTTTGGGTACAAGTACCCCTAGGACTCGATGGAAGAAAACTGACACAACTTGAATTTCTTGAGTACACGACCATCAATAAAAATCCATAATACATAAGTGGGGGATTTCATGAAGTACATGGTCATCATAATATCTATCATGAATAGGAATGCTTATAGTCAAGTCATAAATCTTATATTCTAATATCATGGGCATTCCGACAAAATATACTATTCATATCAATCGAATGGAAACATTCAAGCCTAAGGAAACGGCAACATGTAACGTTTAGTTCATATTGCAATGATTTGGGGATGTTATACTTTATGTATTTATTCAACATCTCAGACATGGTAGGAAAAGCATGGATATATTTTGTGTACGTAATTTATATCTCCATTATCTTACATGCTTTATACCACAACAATAACAACACATAATTTGTATCAAAATTCATATTGGAGTGTATGACTAGCATGAACTTGTTATTTAGATATCGTGAAATCCTGTAAATATGAAGTTCTAACATACTAGGGATTTTATCGAACACCTTGGATGCATTCTTTAAGGCATTGGTGGTTTCATACTTGCATTCTATCAATCCATCTAAAGATCATGTTTTTTTAACTAACATCATAACTTTCATGAGATATACATTAACCATACTATTATATAGCAAAACAAACAAGCATCAACATGGTTATGATTATATCACCACAATCAACCAAGCTTTTATATTTTAAAGATGATTTCTTGAACTCCACTAACGAACGGAATCTATGGATGAACACTACGCATACCTTGGAATGGAGGTTCTTGATGATTGCCGGAGGAATTTTCTTGAAATTGGATCTTCAAGCTTAGTTATGCAAGCCTAGTTGTTTTTCTCTTTTAGTGCTCTTGGATGATGAGCTTTGAGATGTTAATAGGGTTGTAATGTGTTTAGAAGCTATATATTTCGTAGGGTTAAGTTTAGGGACGTGTAAGGAGTGTTAAAAGATATAATTACCCTTAAAATAACTCAAAATGGAGTATTTTTGGCACCTGGAACTGACTTAGGCGGTACCCAAGTGATTGCCTAAGCTAGGTTGGGCGTTGCCTAACCAATCGCCTATCCTTACTGTCTCTCACGAAAAAGGGTATAACTTTTCGCTCGGGTATTGGATTAAGGCCAAATTGGTATCGTTGGAAAGCTAATTCGATTATCTAATATTTGGTGGGTCTAACTCAGGAAAAATACCATATTAAAATCGAGTTATACTGGCTCAAAAATGACCCTTGCAAAATGAAACAGTAAAATTTGATGGATTCAAAAACTCTTAGGTTGTATTACCTTAAGTAACTCATATGAACATGCTTAATGTATCATAAGATATCTTATCTCTAGGATACTCATTATAAGTCATGCACTAAAATGCTACTCACAGGATAGGAGGTTTCATACATAGGAAAAATGGTTCGTCTCCTAGCTTGGAAAGATACGGGGTATTACATAAGGTTGTGTCCTCATGAAACATGGTAAGTTCATAGCCTATGCCGCCAGACAGCTTAAAACCCATGTTAATAATTATCCTACTCATGATCTTGAGTTAGCAGCCGTAGTATTTGCCTTGAATATTAAGAGGAAATATCTAAATGGTGTTTATGTAGATGTGTTCACAGATCATACGAACCTTTAGGATGTATTTTCTCAGAAATATCTCAATCTTCATCAGAGAAGGTGGTTAGCACTCTTGAAATATTATGACATAAGTTTCCTTTATCATTCGAGCAAGGCCAACATAGTAGCCGACACTCTCAGTAGACTTTTTATGGGTAGTGTTGGAAGTTAGCTCAGGAAGTCTATCATCTTACCAGAATAGGAATTCGCATAGCCGATACAGAAGAGGGTGACATATGGGTTCAGAGTAGTTCATAATCATCTCTAGTTTCTGAGGTGAATGAAAAGCAAGATAGAGATCCCAATTTACTCAAGTTAAAAGGGTCAGTTCAGGATCAGAAAGTAGAGGTTTTCTCCTATGGGAGAGATGGTGTTTTGCATTGTTAAGGTCATCTCTGTGTTCCAGGTGTAGATGACTTAAGGCATCACATTCTTGTAAAAGAGCATGGTGCGCATTATTCTTATCATCTAGGGGCTAAAAATATGTACCGTGACTTGCGAGAAATCTATTGGTGGAGTGGTATAAGGAGAGATGCGCCAGAGTTTAGGTCTAAGTTCTCTACACGTCAGCAGGTTAAGATAGAGTATTCGAAGCCTAGTGGGTCCATGCAGGAGTTATGTATTCCTACTTGGAAGTAGGAAGACGTGAACATGGAATTAATGATGGGTTTGCCTCATACCCGTCATCATCATGATTTAGTTTGGGTCATTGTAGACAGAGTGAGCAAATCATCCTCTTTTCTTCTAGTTCATACCTCTTATTTAGCCAAAGATTGGAGAGTTGGTCAGATTGCACGGTATTCCATTATCTATTATCTCAAACAGAGGTAGCCAGTTCATTTCTCACTTTTGGAAAGCATTCCAAAAAGGTCTTGGAACCAAGCCCATCTCAGTTCATCCTTTCATCCTTAGAAAGACGGTCAAGCAGAAAGGACCATTCAGACTCTAGAAGATATGCTAAGGGTGTGTGCAATTGATTTCAAGGGAAGTTGTGATGACCAATTGCCTTTCATAAAATTTGCATATAATAACAGCTATCGTTCTAGTATTCATATGGATCCATTTGAAGCTCTCTATAGTAGAAGATGTAGATCTCCAATTGTTTGGTTCGAAGTTAGTAAAGCTTCAGTCATAGAGCCTAACTTAGTATTCGACGCCTTAGAGAAAGTTCAGTTGATTAGAGAAAGACTTCAAGCTTATCAGAGCTGGCAGAAGTCTTATGCAGATGTTCATAGAAAAGATCTTGAGTTTGAGATTGATGATCATGTCTATCTAAAGATATCTCCTATGAAAGAAGTGAAGAGGTTCGGAAAGAAGGGAAAACTTAGTTCCCAATATGTCGGTCCTTTCAAGATTCTCTATCGCTATGGAAAAGTAGCTTATGATCTTGAGTTTTCTTCAGACCTAGCTTCAGTTCATCCAGACTTTAATGATTCTTTTCTTAAGAAATGTATAGGTGACCCAGAAGTCGTAGTCCCTATTCAGAGCATCGATGTTCAAAATAGCCTCTCTTATGAAGAGATTCCAGTTGAAATCCAAGACTATCAGACTCATAGATTAAGGAACAAAGAAGTCCCTCTAGTTAAGGTTCTTTGGTAAAATTAGTCCGTCGAGGGAGATTCTTGGGAAGTAGAAGTAGACATGTGTACCAAGTATCCTTAACTCTTCTCTGCCAACTCAGATCAAGATCAACGTAAAAGTTCTACTTAAGCTTACTCAGTTTCATGTTCAGTGTTCATCATAGACTTGGTATCAAGTACCATTGCATATTCAGTCATGCATTCATGTATCATCTCTGTTATATGATTATGCATTAAACATGCATTCTCATTGCGAGAAACTTAGTTCATAAAACACCCAGTCATGTATTCATGAATTGGTTACACATGCATCAGATATGCATGTTCAGTATGATATGTTCAGCTATAAGTCATGTCAGCTATGAAATCATACTTTAGTATTCACGTTCAGTATGTACGTTGGTTATTCTTTCCCCTCACTCAGTCTTATTCAAGGATGAATATTCTCAGAGGGGAGATATTGTAATACCCCATACTTTTTTCTAGCTTAAAATTGTCCCTAGAATATGGGATGCTTTCTTTAAAAGATTAATCCACATTTGTATATATGGTGTTTTTAATATTATCACTATTGGTCACGTGGAAAATTGAATAAGATTTCCATTGATACCAATTTAATCAAAATCGAACATCAGAAGAAAAATTTATGGTTGAAATACAGAAGACAGTAAAACCGCCCAGGTGCAACGGTGTGGCCGGCGGACCATCGGAATAGCGACGGACCGTTGCCCATGACCGTTGTAGTAAGGAAGTATGACAACCTTCTTTCATAGAGTGGCGGCCCAGGTCGATGGACTATCGATCTAGCGATGAACAATCTCTTAGGTCGTAGCAAGGGAAATAGTGAGGCCCTATTCTAACTAGAAGCGATGGTCGGGATCGATGGACCATCGACCCAACAATGGACCATCGCACTCCACCATCGCACCAAGGTAGTAAGTTCCAATTTTGTTTGTAGTACTATGGACCATCGCACCCACCGTTGCTTGTTCCATTCAACTATTTGAAAGCCATTTTAAAGGGGATTTTTGATCTTTTACACATGTTTATATACTTAGTTATATCCAACCAAAGCTCAGAAAATCATTATCCAACTATAACAACAAAATTAGGGTTTTCTAACTAAGAATAATCCCCAAGAACAAAATCCAAATCTTCTTCAAGAACTAATAGATTCAAATTTCTTAAGTTCAAGAACTTCAATAAACTCAACCCTGGTATGGATAGTGTCCATTCGTAGACTCCTTTCCTCCCTGAAGCCCTAGAATCTCTTTTCAAGGTTTAAGTTTATGGATTTCCTTTATGAATTTTATGATTTGGCTGCTATTGTTCAAGTTGATAATGAGTAATTGAATTCTATTCCGTGTTGGGGGATAAATTTTATGTGGATTTGATTAGTACAGATGTACATTCATGTAAACCTATGATTAAACCCTTGAATGATGAAATTAGAATTGAATCAAGATGTTTAATTGTTGTGTAATGTTGTCAACACATACTATGCCTACCATGTGTTTTATAGAATGCCTAGATGAAGGTAAATGCCCAACTAGTATGATATTATGAAATGCCCATTTATGTACAAGCTTGTGCATATCACATGTTTGATGAATTGTCAAAATAAATAGATTATGGATTATGATATTGGTCATGTATTTAAGAAGTTATGCTTTGTCAGTTTCTTTCCATCAAGTCCTAGGGGTACTTGTACCTGACAATTTAGTTGTATACCTAGAGCTAGTATCATGTTTTCACAAGATCCTCAGTCAATCCATGATCAATAGAACTCAGTAAATCATGTGACTCAAGAAAGCTCAGTAATTCAGTAGTCTCAGTGATTTCAGTTAGTTTCAGATATCAGTAGTATTCCGTCAGTTAACAAAATTTAGTAAACTTAGTCCATATTTATATTTCTTAATCATGTTAATTTTCTACTCCAATTGGAGTAGAAATTTGCATTGAGTGAACCCAAGGATAGGAACACACACTGTCAGATGAGGGTGTGATTCTTATAAATCATCCTGGCGTTCCAAAAGTATATAGCAAGCATCGATTGAGCTATCACCACTGTTGAATGAGGGTTGATGACGTAGATAAGCATTGTCAGATAAGGGTCGCACCATTTTCTTTTTGGGACACTATCAGATGAGGGTCACCCACAGTTTGTCCTTACTAGTGGTACAGTATTGACAACTTTCCAATCAGGCCACACATTGGACCCCAATTCATCTATAATGCATCATTTTGGCCATGTTGGTTAGATGGCTACTTCCCATAGTTTCATGTTATAGAATTCAGGAGTGTCAGATACAGTCAACATAGATACAGTATATAACTCAGCAAGCTCCATCAAATATAGGACATTCAGATAGAGTCACTTATGTTATCAGTTATCAGAACTCAGTCATTTGTTATGTTAGTTATCATTAAACTCATGTTATGATGATTTCAGATATAGTTACTATGTATGCAAGCATGTATTCTCACGTTTATATTAGTCAGTTAGTCAGTATTGTTCATGTATTTGAAACTCATATATTCAGCCTACCCCATATTCATACTAGTACATTCAATGTACTGATGAATTTGAACTATGGTGTCTTATACATAGTTCAGATATACGAGCTTCGGAGCATTAGTAGGTTCCAGTCTCAGTAGTCAGAGCTAGAAGTGAGTCCTTATTTTTGAGGACATAATCATTACTTTATTATCTCATTAATTAATTTATTATTTGGAGTTAGTTGGGGACATATCCCATCAACTATTTATTTAGAAAGCTAAGTCAGTTGGAGGCTTTTTAGACTATCAGGTTCAGACAATTATTTCAGTTTTTATGGGTAGTTCATACCCCATCCAGATGTTATATTTTTATCAGTTATATTATAGTTTTGAACCTTATGGACTTTTAGGTCATGCTTCTTCATTATACAGTATATTATGTAGTATACAGGTACAGATATCAGTCATGGGTCATCTTGTGGTCCTTTAGGATCACGAGCAGCGTGTAGCATTTTGAGTACCAGATTCAGTGTGTTACAGTGGGGCTATCCTAAATCTCATGGGCATAGGTTTTACGATTTTAATAATCTTTAACGTTATATATGTATGTATATGCATTGAGTTTTGGGAAATTATTTTAAGGTCATTCATCGTGAATCAAATTTGATAAAACTACATAATTGTCATGGGGTTTGGTGAATAGAATAGATTTATAATCTCATGAATATATGTTGGGTACAATGTAGTTTTGATATTGACAAACTGACAAAGTCATATAAAACATGCCAGTCAAGCTGGTTCACAGATACATTATCTCATGTAGGTAAAATTTGTAACAAAATCATCGATGATTAAAGACAAGTGTATAAAAATAAAGGAAGGACCAGATGGGTGGTTAATTCAGATAAACTGAAGGAAATAAATAAGGGATAATTTAAAGTGTTGAAGTTTTACTACAATCCTAAGTTCACAATTGTATGAATTGTAGAAGGAGTCTCATTTGAAGTAGAAGTCTATGCAATGAGAGTTCTGATTAAAGGAGGAGTTTGAAATAAAGAATGACTCTTTGGAGAGCTGTGCTTAAATAGAAGATGTATTATTCAGAATAAATTGCGTACTTACAGAGAGAGAAAAGGCTTAATATGATCAAATTGAGAAAGTTAATAATTGAGTGAATTCTGACTGAAGATTCAAGTGGTGTCAGTAAAAAGGAATGAATTGGTGAATCTATTTTACAGGATTAAGCTTTACGGTTCATGAGTTAGTTTAAATGTATTGTTCTTATTGATTTGTTATTTATTGTTTTCTGATGATAGGCGAATTTACGCGCCTATATCAATATATTTTGCCCATATTTTGGCCTAGTTTTGAGAACAAATTATATATTTCATGCACTTTTAGTCCTTTTTCCTATAAATGAGCTAACGAATATGATTAGTAAAGTTTCGGGTATAAATGATGCAAAATACAGCATTTTATGGCTTACTTGACGCAAAAGAAAGCTCACAAAGGAAGGGAAGAAAGTCTACACGCCTAAGGACCAAAACTGCTACATGGAAAATCTGTCCCGGGCTAAAACAGTATTTCTGAAGACTTTGGGGACCTGGACCAAAACTGCTGCATGGAAAATCTGTCCCGGGATAAAACAACAATTCTGAAGACTTTGGGGACTTACAGACACATAGCTGGATTTGGACAATGATACATTAACCTAGTACAATTGGGTTATGTATTTCATTAGTTTATTTGGATTATGATAATGTTAGATTAACCTAGTACGTTTGGGTTAAGTATTCCATTAGCCTAGTAGGATTTGGTTATTTATTTCATTAGCTTAGTAGGAGTAGGATATGGGTATTATAAATACCCTATCATGCTAGAGATTTTTAATTAACTCCTCCCTTAGTGGAGAGAATTAACTCCTCCCTTAGTGGAGAGATACATTCAATAATTAATCTTCTTCCATCCCTCTCTTCTTCCACCACAACAATTCTACAACTCTTCTAATCTTTCCATTAATTCTATTCTTCTTCTATTCATCTATTCCACAACAAGAGAATTGTTACTTGCTAAAGGAATCACGCCACACGCCTATCACCTAAGCTACACGCCATTCACCAATATTGTGATATAATAATAATGCCAATCGTGATTTCCTTCGCATTCATGGGTAACTAAACTTCTCTGTTGGGGTTATGGAAGCCGAATGACTTACTATCTATTGCTGTGAGTTTGTGAGTTCGATACACGTATATTGCTTATATCATTATTCTCTTCATCTTAATCTACATTCTTTGCGGTTGCAAACGCAAGAATACGGCAGTCTAACATCTAACTTGTTCGAGAGAAAGGTTATTTGTCTGGAAAAGAGATAATGTCAAGGTAGTAGGACACCCTTTCCTATTAAAAAGCTAGTGTCGTAACTGGACTAACCTCTTGGAGAATTCGTACCGTTAGACACGCTTTAAGCTCGAGACAGTTAAAGTGAAATAGTCCTTGTTTAGGTCGAGAGATGCTTGGATTTACCATCGACTACAATTCTCTATAAGCAATTGCATGTCAAGACTCTACACACTCATAGCCAATAGAGACGTATACCTCAGAAGGTGGACATAACCCCAACGCTTCAATTCTCATTGTTTACAACCAACGTAACAATCTCTCTCTTTTTACTTTATTATTTTCTGCTTTTGTTTACATTACTTGCAAAACAAGAATCCCCCCTTCTTATGAGACTTGCACCAAAAGTCTATTAATTTTGCTTACTTGTTGGCCAAGCTATTCCCTGTGGGATCGACACCCAACCCAGGTTGGGTTCTATATTTGCTAACGACCGCTTTACACTCCTACGAGAGCTGTAGATTGAGTGTTATCAAAAATTGGCGCCTTTGCCGGGGAATACGAGTGTCAATCAAGTTCGTGATAATTACTAGACCCTTTGGTCAAAGATTCTCGTACTTTTACGTTTAGTTTTTGTTTTTGTTATTGCAGGTTTTTCTTTTAGTGCATGCCCCATACTAGAAGTTCTGGTCAACCGTTATTACCAATCAATCCGGAACCACAACGAATTAGAAGAATGGAAGCACAAGCTGAAATCGATAGGATGGCGGCTCAACATGAGCAAGCGAGATTAGCTGCTCTTGCCGCTGCTCAAGTCCAACAACAAAACATGGATAATCCTGGGCGAGCAACAAATCCTGACGATGAGGATTTAGGTGACGATGAGTTGATAAACCCAAGGCATGTCGCTGAAACTGCAACACCTACCAACAGAAGAGGTCGACAAGCTCAGTATAGATATGATCGCCAACCTTTGTAGCCAGCTTTCGACGATGATGATGATGATCTTGATGGTGCCGGAGCCACTGGATCTATAATTTCACCACCATTAGCGCCCGGAGCCAAGTTCAACATGACTAGCACCATGATTCAGTTATTGCAACTCAAGGGATTATTTGGTGGACTAGTAGGTGATGATCCGAATATTCATCTCATCAACTTTATTTCTACATGCAAGTCTTTTGACAATCCTGGTGTTGGTCAGAATGCTATTCGATTACGTCTATTTCCATTGTCTCTGTCTGGGGAGGCAACACTATGGTTGAATGGGCTGACTCCTGATTCAATTACAAATTGGAGGCAATTGAGAGACGCTTTCCTAGAAAGATTCTTTTCGCCATCCAAAAGGGCTCAATTGAGAGATGAAATCAGCAACTTTCATCAGCTTCCCTCTAAAGCTATTCACGAAACATGGGAGAGGTTCAAGACAAAGCTAGCGAGATGCCCAAACCATCACATGACTAATGTTACCTCATGGAGATCTTGTATAGAGCCTTGAATTCAATAACTAAACCAGTGGTGGATAACGCAGCTGGAGGTTCTTTCATGGACCTCACCTTTGGTCATGCAAGCAATATGCTAGATCACAAGACAAAGCAAAGTAGAGCTTGGCATACCAGGGATTCTGAGGTAGCAAGCCCCACTTTATCTATTGACATGTCTGCAGACCAGAGAAGAAGAGAAGAAGAACGTGATCAAGACATGGCGTACATGAAAACACAATTGGATCTTCTGACAAAGCACTTATTATCAGGGAAGACCGAAAAAGTGAAAGCTGTAGCGCTAAAAGTAAGAGACGAATCTGATTCTGAAGAGGAGGCCAACTACTTGAACAATCAGGGGGGTTTCCGTGGGAATGCCCAAGGAAACCAAGGTCGGAACTATTATGATAAATCTGGAAACAAAGACCAAGGTAGTTGGAAGAAAAATAATGAAAAAAGTGGTTTGTACGTTTCCCCTGGTAAACGTGATACCGCCACATCTAATTCTATGGAAGACATGATGGCTAAGTTATTGAAAGGAGTGGAAGCAACGAGCGCGGGAGTTAAGGAGGTGATTGATGATTTGTCCTCCATGAAGCAACTAGTTGATTCTCATTCCACTTCTATCAAGCAAATAGAGCAGCAGTTGAGCCAACTTTCAGCAACATTTAATCAAAGAAAGGTTGGCACCTTACCAAGCGATACTGTGCAAAACCCAAAGAATGATGGGTCATGCATGGCCATCACTACCAGAAGTGGTAAGGTGCTGGAAACTTCAGCAAAAGGCAAGCAAGTGGTTGACGAAGTTGCGGACATGGATGCTACACTTAGTGATGTTACAAAAGGAGAAGAAGCCGCAACAACTACTCCCAACGTCAAGGACGTTTCACCTAGTGACGTGCAGCCTAAAAAAATGGAAAAACAGAAGCTAGAGGAGAAGAAAGCCGTGGAGAGAACACTTCCATACCCACCACCACCTTTTTCCCAAAGATTGAAGAAGGTGGCCGATGACACTAATTTCAGCAAATTTATGACCATGTTGAAGCAACTGACCATTAATGTTCCATTGGTAGAGGCACTTGAACAAATTCCTGGGTAGGCGAAGTTTATGAAAGATCTTTTGACTAAAAAGAGGGCAGCAAGTTATGAGCTGAAGGATGATGTGCATCATTGTAGTGCAATTGCTACCCGATCGATAATTCAGAAGAAGGCCGACCCGGGAGCTTTCACTATTCCTTGCACAGTCGAATCTTTGAACTTTGCCAAAGCATTGTGTGACTTAGGATCCAGCATCAACTTGATGCCATTATCGATCAATAAGAAGTTGGGGTTAGGAGATCCTACACCAACTAATATGAGGCTTGTTATGGCGAATAGGTCGGTAAAACGACCGGTTGGTATTCTATGCGATGTCTTGGTAAAGGTTTCTTCATTTATCTTTCCAGCAGACTTTGTCATCTTAGATTGTGAAGCATATTCAGAGGTTCCCATAATCTTGGGACGCCCTTTCCTTGCTACGGGAAGTGTGCTCATAGATTTGAGAGCTAATGAGCTTTCATTCCGAATAAATGACGAAGTGGTTCGCTTTGATGTTTGCAAATCAATGAAGCAACCCAAAGATCTGAGTGTATTTTCTGTGGCTGATGTTGTCTTTGATGATGAGAAAGAGTTACTTGCAGAAGAGCGAATTCTTGATGATCCTTTGGAGGTTTTGCTCATGAAAGGAGAGAATGATGATGCTGAAATTTCTGATGAAGATATTTGTGCTCTATCGGGATTAGGGACATATCGCTATACCCCCAAGAAGCTGGATCTTTATCTCAAAAATCGACATTCACCACCAGCTAAGCCATCTATTGAAGAACCACACACGTTAGAATTGAAGGAGCTGCCAAGCCATTTGAAGTACGCATTTTTAGGAAGCGGAAAAACTCTTCCAGTCATTATGGCAGCCGATTTGGGTGAGCAACAAGTTGCAGCTCTTATTGCAATCTTACGCAAGTATATTAGAGCTATTGGATGGACCATTGCGGATATCATTGGTATTCCACCTTGGATTTGCACACATAAAATTCAGCTTCAAGAAAAGTGCACACCCACCATTGAAAATCAAAGGCGATTAAACCCACCAATGCAAGAAGTGGTGAAGAAGGAGATTATCAAGTGGTTAGACGCAGGAGTTGTATACCCTATCTCTGATAGTACATGGGTGAGTCCTGTGCAATGTGTTCCCAAGAAAAGAGTCATGACGGTGGTCGCGAATGCAAGGAATGAGCTTATTCCACTCAGGCCCGTTATTGGATGGAGAGTATGCATGGACTACCGCAAGCTAAATTCTTGGACGCTCAAGGATCACTTCCCCATGCCATTTATGGACCAAATGCTAGATCGATTAGCGGGGAAAGTATGGTTTTGCTTTTTGGATAGTTATTCAGGTTATAATCAAATTTATATTGCACCTGAAGACCAAGAGAAGACAACGTTTACATGCTCATATGGTACATTTTCCTTCAAACGCATGCCATTCGGGTTGTGTAATGCACCAGCCACCTTTCAACGTTGTATGATGTCTATTTTCTCTGATATGGTTGAAGACACTTTGGAGGTATTTATGAACAACTTTTCAGTTGTTGGTGAGTCTTTTGAAGCATGTTTGGCAAACTTGAGCATGGCATTGCAAAGATGTGTAGAGTTCAACCTTGTGCTGAATTGGGAGAAGTGCCACTTCATGGTAAAAGAAGGAATCGTTCTTGGGAACAAGATCTCTGAAAGAGGAATAGAGGTTGATCGCACAAAAATAGAGGTAATCGAGAAGCTACCACCTCCAATTTCGGTGAAGGGAGTTCGTAGTTTTCTTGGCCATGCTGAGTTTTATCGTAGATTCATCAAAGACTTCTCCAAAATTTCTAGTCCATTGTGCAAACTATTGGAGAAAGATGCGAAGTTTGACTTTAATGACGATTGCTTAAAGGCATTCAAATGCCTTAAAGGAAAACTCATTGAAGCCCCTATCATGGTAGCACCAGATTGGACGCTCCCGTTCGAAGTCATGTGTGATGCTAGTGGTGTAGCCGTTGGTGTTGTTCTTGGACAGAGAAAGGAGAAACTATTTCATCCTATCTACTATGCGAGTAAGGTCCTAAATGAAGCCCAAAGGAACTACACCGTTACTGAACAAGAGCTCCTAGCGGTTGTGTATGCGTTTGAGAAGTTTCGCGCCTATCTATTGGGTACTAAGGTGATCGTTCATACAGACCATGCAGCTCTTAGGTATCTAATGACAAAGAAGGATGCAAAACCAAGGATGATTCGATGGGTATTGCTGCTGCAAGAGTTTGATTTCGAAGTCAAAGATAGAAGAGGTTTCGAGAATCAAGTGGCTGATCACCTATCTAGACTCGAGAGTGAGCAAGTGGCGCAACCTGAAATTCAGATTGATGATGCATTCCCTGGCGAGGAGATATTAGCAACAACAATGGAGAAATTACCATGGTATGCCGACTTTGCAAATTTCGTGGTGAGTAATGTGCTACCCGCCATTTTATCTTACCACCAAAGGAGGAAGTTTATGCATGACGTTCAGCACTACTATTGGGATGAGCCTTATGTGTTTCGAAGATGCGCTGATGGTATGATTCGACGATGTATATCCCATGAAGAAGTGCCCACTATATTGGAAGCATGCCACACTTCAAAAGTTGGAGGACATCATGCAGGCAATCGAACGGCAAGAAAAGTATTGCAAAGTGGATATTATTGGCCTTCGATATTCAGAGATGCATATGACTATGTGAGGAGGTGTGACCAATGCCAACGGCAAGGTGCTATTTCAAAACACCATGAAATGCCCATGTCCAAAATTTTTGAGGTAGAACTCTTTGATGTGTGGGGTATTGATTTCATGGGGCCATTCGTGAATTCGTTTGGAATGAAGTACATCTTGGTTGCTGTGGATTATGTGTCAAAATGGGTTAAAGCTGTAGCATTGGCCGACAACGAAGGAAAGCGTGTTGTAGCGTTCTTAAAGAAGAATATCTTCTCTCGCTTTGGAGTACCTCGTACTATCATAAGTGATGGAGGATCTCACTTTTGCAACAAGCTATTCAAATCTATATTGGCAAAGTATGGTGTCAAGCAACATAAGGTATCTACGTCGTATCATCCCCAAACTGGTGGACAAGTAGAGGTTTCCAATCATGAGATCAAGCAAATCCTTGCAAAGACGGTTAATGCAAATCGGAAGGATTGGTCTCGAAAGCTAGATGATGCACTATGGGCGTATAGGACTGCATTCAAGACACCCATTGGCATGTCTCCTTATCAACTAGTTTATGGAAAGGCTTGTCATCTACCCATTGAACTTGAATACAAGGCATTGTGGGCATTGAAGCGATTGAACTTGAATTGGGAAGATGTGAAGAATCTGAGGTTGGAGCAGTTGAACGAACTAGATGAATTCCGGCACCATGCATATGAACGATCGGATTTATACAAGGAGCGGATGAAGAAGTATCATGATCAGCGGATTATTCGACGAAATTTTCAAAAGGGTGACATGGTGCTACTCTTCAACTCCAGATTTAAGCTCTTCCCAGGTAAGTTAAAATCGAAATGGTCTGGTCTATTTAAAGTCATCCAAGTCTACTCGTCTGGAGTAGTCGAATTGGAAGACAATGAGGGTGTTATCTTTAAAGTGAATGGCCAACGTGTCAAGCCATATATCGGTCCTCTTGACTCGATGAATGACATGACCATCACTTATCTCGACGAAGTCTAAGTGCTCGAGATTACTACGTCGAGCCACGATAATAAATAAGGCGCTAGATGGGAGGCAACCCATCATTTTATTGTTTTATCGTTTTATCGTTTTATCGTTTCGTCGTTTTAGTATTTTTTCTTTTTGATAAATGAAAATCCAAAAATAAGAGTCATGCCACAACCAAAACCACGACGCTTGGTGGGAGGCAACCCATCGTACTAATCGTTTTCATTTGGTTTTGAGCAAAAATAGGTGCAAGAAGTATTCAACGAGGAGATCGATTTCAATTGACGATTTGGACGCATTGTATGGTAAAGTTGGTAAGTTAGGAATGGTGATGCATAAGGCTATGGATTGAGCCTTTTCCTCGTCAAAATAGGCTTCGAGGAAGGCAAGGCCTTGGTAGAACTAGGCCACGAACGATGCACGACCTATCCTATAGCCTAAGGTCTCGGAATGTAGTGTGATATACACTATGCGCCGCCTATTCCTAGGTATGCTTTTGACTATGCGCCGCCTATGCTATGGCATTTGGTCTCAGTATCTCATATGCCATAGACTATGCGGCGCATATGTCGATAAATGCCATAGACTATGTGGCGCATATGTCCCATTATGCCATAGACAATGCGCCGCATATGTCATTGATATGCCGAGTGATATGTGCCGCATATGTGGTGTTTTTGTCTCCAAAAACGATTGTAAATGGGTCATAACCCGACCCATACTCTTCCTATATAAAGGGGACTTAGTTTTATAACACAACCACATTAGAATAAACCCTAAGGGCGCCGCATAACCTTCCAAATCCTCTCAAAATTTTCTTCTTTTGCTCTTCCAATTCACAACACCATCTCCACAAGCTTCAAGCACGTAAGTACTCGCATATTCTTCATTTATTTCTCGTAAGTACTACGTTGCTATGTTTATGATGAATTGCTAAATCATATATGATTGTTGGTGATGTTCATGTGTTTGGATTGTTGTTTCAAAATCATGTCTGTAAACATATACGTAGGGAATTCTTGGCTTGTTTCCGACTAGAATTTGGTTTCAATAGAATTGTTATGATAATTGCTGAATTGATATGGTTATGAATATTGCTTAAGACTGTTGTTTGGATGCTTACATGTTAGACCATCCCGGCCATCGGGATAAGACTATAGTGCCTATTGACTTAGGAGGTTGTGCTTGTTGTAAGAATAACGATTCCATGTGGTAACCCCTATGTCGTAGTGTTGCTATATCCACCATGAAAGTAGTCCAATGGCTGCAAATAAGTGATGCAATGCTGATTTTCTTGTCAGAATACAATCCTAAAACGTATGTCGACGAAATCTAAGTAAATGGACTACGCTCACCTCACTGATTTGCATAACAAAATTAAGTGTGGGGTGGTACCCCTAGTGCTTGCATATAGATTGTAACAAGTGAGATTGTGCTGCAACTTACATTAGTTCTAGTCTCAGGTACAATGGGACCTAAAGCAAGGCAAGGCAAGGAGAAGGCTACCACGTCCCAAAAGGGCAAGAAGAGAAGTCGAAAAGACCAAGGAGAATCATCCTCAGCACACCTACCACGCAGAATGTTCGGAATAAAATGGGTTCTTGAGGAAGAATCCAAAGCATGGTACAGCAGCAACAAAGAAAGAAAATATGTGCATGTCGACTTGATCAACAAGGAGACTTTAGCAAAGAAGGAGTCGCGAATGTTGGCAAAAATAATGTCTTTGAAGCTGGATTTCATCTTCCGCGACATGAGAGAGTGCAATCTTGACTTGACAAGAGAGTTTTATGCCAACTGGTCGCCGAACACAACAGGCAATGAAGTCAAAATTCGGGGCCAAGTGTTACAGCTCACCGCGGATTGGATCAACTCTTTTCTTGGCTTACCTTCGGTCGACAAAGCACCATTCAAAGAACTGTATAGCAGGCCTCCTTATAGAGCGATACGACACACACTTTGTGGAAGTAGATCAATGGCAAGGTGGGGCAGACATAAAGAAACAGGTCGACACAACACCTTCCCCTATGCTCCACTAAATAGGGAAGCAAGAATCTGGATGCGTATTGTCAACTCATGTCTTATTCCTGGGACTCAATACACCAAGATATCGACAGATAAAGTGTGTTTGGTCTATGCTTTGATGACGAATGTCCCTATCAACTTTGGGGCAATCATTCGATCTACCATGAGGAAGGCCAGACTCCACAAAAGGTCCCATTTCACATTCGGCAATTTGTTGACAGCAATGTTGCGGAAGGAGGATATCGAAGAGGAACCAGCTGACCACAAACTCCCACACAACCCAAAGAAGGTTGACCTCACCAAGGTCAAAGATGCTGAAACAACTCATGGAGTCAACCTTACTACTGCGGAGAGACATGCTCGTGACGAGAGTTTCTTCCGTCATCTCTATGGCATGACACGATTCACTATGATGAGTGGTGGACGTATTCCAACTGCTGAAGAGCTCCAACAGCTGGACCACGACTACCCAATGAACATGCATGCACGGGAGATGTGTGGAGTGGGTGTATATTTTGAGGAACCTCTAGACGATGATGTGCCGACTGATGATGATAGACGCTTGCCTGATTCTAAAGAGGAGGAGAACTCTAACGACGACTCTTATGATGATTCAGACGAAGGGGGTATGACCCCCGACATTGACGAAGAGTCCGACTAACCAGGTTCTTCGAATTTATTTTCCACTGAGGGCAGTGTCCCGTCTAAGTGTGGGGTGGCAGAATCGCATGCTATACTTCTTTGTTTGCACCTTTGTTTGTATGTTTGTTTGTTTATGTTTGTTGGTTTACTTTGTTTTTTTTGAGTCCGTTTTTTTTTTTTTTTTTTTTTTTCGTTTGACGTTTTTTTTTAGTTTTTTTTAGGAGTCAAATTTTTCTAGCTTCGCATGAAATTATTTTGATAGGCAGCATGAGATTATAACAAGAGTATGTGCTACAATTGTGACTATTAAGACGTTTAGGCTCTAGTTGTGACTCATTATGTGATATTGTGTGATTCAATTCCTTCAATTGTTGGGTCGAGAGTCTATATTACATCCAATCAAGTCGACCATGTGCCTTGTGTGTGTGAGATAATAGTATATTCTATGTTTGTGGCTGATGCTAGAACTTGCCTGGTATGTATGCAAAGCGAAAATAAGGAGTGTAAGTTTAGGATATGATTTAGGCATTTCTTTGGCAACCTATACATGTTTACCTTCAGTTTTACCTACCCATGGATATCATCCTAGTTAAACCCTTTTGAGCCTTTAGCCTATTTCCTTGACAACCTTGTATGTAAGCCTAATCCATTTTCTTTCAAGACCATAATTTGATCCAAATTCCTTAGTGCTTTAAAGTGAAAAAGTCATGTGACAACATAAGAGGAAATTGGGTGAGTATAATGCTATAAATTGGAATGGTTCTTGAATGTGAAAAAAAAAGTGCTATCATAAGAGGGATGTTGTGAAAAGAAAAAGGAAAAGAAAGCTGAAAAGTGAGTTGTGCTTAAAATTGAAAAAACAAAAGAGTGGAACAAGGGTGGTAGAATAAAAGAAAGAAGAAAGGTTGAAAGAAAAAAGTGTCAATGATACAATGTGATGTATTAAAGCGCTTAGGAACCTAGTCACTATTCTTGGCCAAAATAGTCCTACCCGTCCCTTAGCCTACATTACAACCATCAAAACACCTACTTGATCCTAATCTTAACATTCCGACATTTAGTGGAGTACTACATTAAGGGAAAGCCTATGGTCATCAGTTGCTACATATGAATTCTTTGTGAGAGTGAGAGCAAGGATATTTTGATACCCATGTTTGAAAAATATGATATACTTGTGAGTGATTATGGGTATTATATTGTGAGACACACAGGGTTGATGAGTTTTGGACAGTTGTACATGATTTTATGTACCTTAACGTTTGCATGCGAGTTGATCACCATCACGAGTCTATGCTTGAGGTTAAATTGTTTCTACTTATAATCAGAAAGCTACTCTTTGTTGATAATTGTTGTGCTTGTCTTGAAGAATGTTTTGTGTTGTTGCTGTAAAACCCTAAGTTGATGTTTAGAAGGACATGATATTTTGTTCGAGGACGAACAAAGCTTCAAGTGTGGGGTGTTGATGATAGGCGAATTTACGCGCCTATATCAATATATTTTGCCCATATTTTAGCCTAGTTTTGAGAACAAATTATATATTTCATGCACTTTTAGTCCTTTTACCTATAAATGAGCTAACGAATATGATTAGTAAAGTTTCAGGTATAAATGATGCAAAATACAGCATTTTATGACTTACTTGACGCAAAAGAAAGCTCACAAAGGAAGGGAAGAAAGTCTACACGCCTAAGGACCAAAACTGTTGCATGGAAAATCTATCCCGGGCTAAAACAGTATTTCTGAAGACTTTGGGGACCTGGACCAAAACTGCTGCATGGAAAATCTGTCCCGGGATAAAACAACAATTCTGAAGACTTTGGGGACTTACAGACACATAGCTGGATTTGGACAATGATACATTAACCTAGTACAATTGGGTTATGTATTTCATTAGTTTATTTGGATTATGATAATGTTACATTAACCTAGTACATTTGGGTTAAGTATTCCATTAGCCTAGTAGGATTTGGTTATTTATTTCATTAGCTTAGTAGGAGTAGGATATGGGTATTATAAATACCCTATCATGCTAGAGATTTTTAATTAACTCCTCCCTTAGTGGAGAGAATTAACTCCTCCCTTAGTGGAGAGATACATTCAACAATTAATCTTCTTCCATCCCTCTCTTCTTCCACCACAACAATTCTACAACTCTTCTAATCTTTCCATTAATTTTATTCTTCTTCTATTCATCTATTCCACAACAAGAGAATTGTTACTTGCTAAAGGAATCACGCCACACGCCTATCACCTAAGCTACACGCCATTCACCAATATTGTGATATAATAATAATGCCAATCGTGATTTCCTTCGCATTCATGGGTAACTAAACTTCTCTGTTAGGGTTATGGAAGCCGAATGAGTTACTATCTATTGCTGTGAGTTTGTGAGTTCGAGACACGTATATTGCTTATATCATTATTCTCTTCATCTTAATCTACATTCTTTGCGGTTGCAAATGCAAGAATACGCCAGTCTAACATCTAACTTGTTCGAGAGAAAGGTTATTTGTCTAGAAAAGAGATAATGTCAAGGTAGTAGGACACCCTTTCCTATTAAAAAGCTAGTGTCGTAACTGGACTAACCTCTTGGAGAATTCGTACCGTTAGACACGCTTTAAGCTTGAGAGAGTTAAAGTGAAATAGTCCTTGTTTAGGTCGAGAGACGCTTGGATTTACCATCGACTATAATTCTCTATAAGCAATTGCATGTCAAGACTCTACACACTCATAGCCAATAGAGACGTATACCTCAGAAGGTGGACATAACCCCAACGCTTCAATTCTCATTGTTTACAACCAACGTAACAATCTCTCTCTTTTTACTTTATTATTTTCTGCTTTTGTTTACATTACTTGCAAAACAAGAATCCCCCCTTCTTATGAGACTTGCACCAAAAGTCTATTAATTTTGCTTACTTGTTGGCCAAGCTATTCCCTGTGGGATCGACACCCAACCCAGGTTGGGTTCTATATTTGCTAACGACTGCCTTACACTCCTACGAGAGCTGTAGATTGAGCGTTATCACTTTCCTAGATTGATTGCTTAGGAACAACTTCATGTTTTGGATAAGTTAATGTTGGTTCAACGGTCAAGGGTGATTGTTGATTCTAGGAATTATAGTTTATAATTCCAGTTATTGAGTTATAGGAATTCAAATTTATAATTCTATTGATTAAGGTATAGGAATTAGAGTTTATAGATCCTAGTTGTTGCTTACAAGATTTTTGTAATCAGTCATTGTTAAGGCTCAGAGTTATTTAGTGAAGTTGGGGTTAAATCCTATAGAGGTATAGGTTGTGATTTTTTCACCTTTTTGACCCGGGTGTTTTCCACGTAAAATCCATTGTGTTCTTTACTTCCTATTTTAATGTTTCCTTGGAACACGTCAGACAACTTATTCCGTCAATAGGCAACTCTTATGTTAAAATCACTGATTAGGAGGGCACGTACTCTAACATAAGGTATCATAGCAAAGTTGTCTTAAAAAGGATTAACACCTAAGACAAAGATGAGCTATTATGAATTCCACACCTCCTACGGGTCAGAGTGAAGGTCTAGCCTTGACTAGACCTCTACTCTTTGATGGTTCTCACTTTATTTTATGGAAATCTTGGATGGAAATGTTTCTTAAAAGTGTAGATTATGAATTAAGGAACTCAATTATTGATGGACAAAAATTCCCATAAAGTTAGTAGATGGAGAACAAATGAAAAATGTAAGGAGTGAATTAACCCCATAAGATCTTGTTGCACTACAAAAGAATGCAAAAGCAAAAAATATTCTTTTATGTGGTCTTGGTCCAGCCAAGTACTGTAATATTCCAAATTTTGTAAAGTCAAATGTAGTCTCCAAAAGAGTTATTGATGACTTTTTAAATGATTAATATTTATCATGAGGGAAATTGAATAAGCTTTCCATCGATGCCCATTCCGTCAAAATCAGACATCTGAATAGAAAGTTATGATCAAAATACAAAGAGCAATTAAAATTACCCCATTACGCCTATGGACCATTGAGCTAGTGATCGACCATTGCCCAAACCGTCGTAGTAGAGGCAGCGAGACTACCTTCTGCCTAAGGGCTACGTCATAGGCTGACGGACCATCGAGCTAGCAATGGACCATCACCCAAGCAGTCACAGTAGAGGCAGTGAACCCTATTCTTCCAAGGTGAGACAATCAGGATCAATGGACCGTCGCACCCACTATCGCATAGTACGTTTAGTTATTTTAAAGTCATTTTTAAAAGGGTATTTGAGTCTTTCTCCACCCGTTTTAACCCCTAATAATATCAGATCAAGGCTCATAAATTCATTATCCATTTACAACATAAAATTATTATTTTATCTCTACAACATCAAATTTGGGTTTTCTCTCAAAGATAATCCGCATGAATAGGATCCAAATGATTCTTCAAGTACCTAAGAGATTCCAATTTTTTCAAGTCCAAGAACTTCAAGAAACTCACAACCCAGGAATGTCATGTGGTTATTCATGGGTCCCATTCATCCATGAAGCTCAGAATCACTTTCAAAAATCCAAGATTAGTTTCTTTATGAATGTTCATGATTTAAATTGAATTGAAATTCATTTTCATGATGTTGTGGGATTTTTGATTCATGTTTGAAACTACATACTCTAATGAGTGACCTTAGGATGTGGTGATTTGGACAATAATCATGATAAAACCTTAAATGTAAACATTGATTGATGTTTCCATGATTATTAGATGTGTTGAGGATTGTATAATCAAATCATGCTCCCCATGTGTTTGATTAAATGTCTATGTAAAGGAAAGTGCTACACAAGTATAATAATATTAAATACCCATTCATGTACAAGTTCATGCATGTCAATTGTTTGATGAAATCCTTAGTCAATGAATTATGGATATTTGTCTAGCCATTATGGTGCTTTAGAACTTCTACTTATGAAATCTCCAACTTATTGTATTATGGATTTTGATATTGGTCACGTATATGAGAAAGTCATGCTTTGTCAATTTCATGCTATTGAGTCCAGCGGGTACTTGTACCCAATAATTAGTTGTGTGACTAGAGCCAGTGTTATGTTTTCAAGATACTCTCAGTCGAGCCATGTTCATAGAAATTTAGTCAGTTATCTGACTCAGGAAAACTCAGTAATCTTAGGTATCTCAGAAATTCCATAATCTCAGTAGTATTCCGTCAGTCAATGGAACTCAGTTAATTCTGTCCAGTTTAGTTTAGTAATCCATGTTCAGTGTCTATTTAGATGGGAGTAGGAATTATCATCGAGTGAACCTAAGTAAGGGAAGACATACTGTGAAATGATTGTGTGATCTTAGAAGTCATCCTTGCATTCCAGAACTATGTAGCAAACTTAGGTTGAGACATCAACACTATTAGATAAGGGTTGGTGAGGTGGATAAACACTGTCAGATGAGGGTCTCACCATTATCCTTTAAGGACACTAGCAGATGAGGGTCACCCACAACTTGTTCTTACCCGTGGTGCAGTATTGGCACCCTTCCAATTGGGGTTACAGATTGGAACCCAACTCAGGTATAATGCATTATTAGGGGCATGTCGATTGCATAACTACTTCCCATAGATTTAGTCATTGACCAGGATCGTCAGGCACAGTAATTTAGTTCATTAATAGAACTCAAATAGTTCTACAGGATTCAGGACTGTTAGATACAGTCAACTCAAAATAGTATAGAACTCAGCTAGTTCCATCAGAACCTAGACTGTCAGATATAGTCTCTCAGTAGTAGTTACTTCTGTTATATAGTTATCTCTATCTTATGTTATCAGTACTCAAACTCAGTAATCATGTTATCATGAACTTAGTTATCGTTATTAATATTCATGCATGTATTCTCACGCTCATGTTACGCAGTCTGTTACTATAGTTCATGCATATGAACCTTTTTTGATTCAGCCTACCTCACATGTATACCAGTACATTCTAACATACAGACGAATTTGCACTATTGTCCTTTGTACCATATGTACAGAAGCACGAGCTCCAGAGCATTAGTAGTATTCTAGTCTAAATATTCAGAGTTAGCAGTGAGTCCGCATCCTTCTCGGACATGACCATTACTTTATTATTTCATTAATTATTTTATTTCAGTTGTTGGAGTTAGTTGGTGACATGTCTCATCAACTCCTTATTCAGACATTTCAGTCAGTTAGAGGTTTTTCGGACTATCATGTTCAGACTGTTTATTTTAGGTTTTGTTTTGGTATTGTGACACCATATCATTCAGAGATTATTTTATTAGTTTTGAACCTTATGGCCTTGTAGCCTATAGTTCTGCATTTATATAGTATATTATGCAGTGTTTAGGTACACATATTAGTCATGGGTTAGCTTGTGGTCCTTTGGGAACATGAGCACCATGTAGTATTTTAGGTAGCAAATTCGTAGAATTAAAAACTTAATATTAGAGCCTAATGTTCAATGGAGTCCTAGGAATTCTGAAAGCCGCATCTAGTAGATTCTTGTGCATGGGTGTATTGCACACCACATTTATGTGCAGCAGGCTATAAGATATTTTAGGAATAATTTTCCTTCTTTTAGTATTCATATCGTGCCAGTGAGCATAATATCAAGTCAATCTCTCAGTCTAATCTATTTCTCCCTTTTATATAAAGAACGTGCCTTCTAAAAGAATAAATGGGAATCAGTCAACACCTTACCCCGAAGAACCTTTGGGCGAAGATTTATCTCAGGTGGAGTTCAAAACTACATTCACTACTCTTACTCAATCAGTTGCTGCTCAGAATGAACGACTATCGATTATTTCGTCCAACCCAGTGGCTAATTTAGCACAGTGAGGATTCGAGATTTAACTTAAATAAATCCTCCATCTTTTCTTGGGTCGAGGAAAGATAGGATCCTCAGGAATTCATCGATAAGGTTCACATGATTAAAGACATCATTGGGGTTACTATTAGTGAAAGTGCAAAACTAGTCGTATATCAGTTGCAGGATGTCACTCACACTTGGTATAAATAGTAGATGTCAGAAAGTCCAGCTAATGCAGGGCCTATTGAGTGGGAGGAGTTTGTCACCATATTCTTAGATAGATTTTTAACCCTAGAGCCAAGAGAAGCTAAGGTGTTTGAATTTATCACCCACAGGCAGGACAACATGACGGTAAAAAGGTATTCTATTGGTTTACTCAATTAGCTAGATATGCTCCTCATGTGGTTGCAGATAGCAGGGCCAAGATAAGTAAGTTTGTTTCAGTGGTGAATGATGGTATGGTCAATGAGATATAACTTTATCCAGGCTTATGAATCTTGCTCAGCAGATAGTGTAGAATAAGATTTAGATAAGAGAAAAGCAAAATAAGAGAGTCGGGACAGGTAGTTTCAACTTTACCCAACCCAAATTAAAAGGAGGAAACAATCTCAATTTCATCCTAAGTCAGTAGTTCCAACTCTTTCTTTAGATAGTGCTCTAGCTCCTAGGTTCAGGGATAGTAATAGAAATTATGCATCAGGCTCTAAGTCTTAGGGTAGTGTCAGCAATGCCCGAACTAATCCCCTTTGTTAGACTTATAGTAAGAACCACCAGGGTGCTTACAAAGCTGGTAGCGATGTCTATTTTGGATGTGGAAAGCCAGGCCATAAAGTCAGAGTTTGTCCCCAGTCTAGTTATTAGGGTCAGCAGAACCGTTCCCCAGCTCAGTCTGGTCGCCCAAATCAGTAGGGTGCCTCCTCTAGTGCTACTAGTGGGCAACACGTAAATCGACTATATGCTCTTCATTCCTGGCAAGATCAGGAAAATTCTCCTGATGTGGTTACTAGTACGTTACAACTCTGTATTGTGCGTGTTTACGTTTTTCTATATCCAGGAGCTTCTTTCTCTTTTGTTACTCTGTATATAACAGTTAATTTTTGAGTTAGTCCCAAAATTCTAGCAGATCCCTTTTTAGTCTCTACCTAGTGGGTTAAACTATCATAGACCGTTGGGTATATAGGAACTGTCTGATTAGGATATTTTAGAAAGTCTCCTCAGTAGACTTTGTCGAATTAGAGATGACTAATTTTAATGTCATTCTCTGCATGGACTAACTTTATTTTTGCTATGCCATAGTTGACTGTAGAAATAGAATAGTCCATTTTTAGTTTTCGAATGAACATGTCCTAGAGTTGAGAGGTAGCAGGCTGTCGGAGGTCGTCTTGTTCCTTACTTTCGGGCACAGAAAATGATATCTAAAGGATGTGTCTATCATCTAGTTTGAGTTAAGGACACCTGTTTTGAAACACCCAACCTTGAATCAGTCCCAGTTGTGAATGAATATTCAGATGTCTTTCTCAAAGATCTTCCAGGAATTCCTCCCTAAAGGAAAATAGCCTTCGGTATTGATATTCTTCTAGATACGCAGCCTATATCTATTCTGCCATATAGAATAGCACCAGTAGAACTCAGAGACTTTAGTGAGAAATTGAAGGATCTCTTAGATAAGGGATTCATCAGGTCTAGTGTGTCGCCTTGGGGCACATAAGTTTTACTCATATGGAATAAAGATAGTTCTCTTAGAATGTGTATAGACTGCCGCCAACTCAACAATGTCACGGTCAAGAACAAGTATCCAATTCCCTGAATTAATGACTTTTTTGACCAACTTCAGGGAGCCAGTTATTACTCTAAGATAGACCTCAGATTAGGCTACCATCAACTTAGAGTTAGAGAATATGGCATTCTGAAAAATAGCCTTCTATACTCAGTATGGTCATTTCAAATTCTTGGTCATATCCTTTGGTCTTACCAATTCCCTAGTAGCTTTCATGGACTTGATGAACCATGTGTTCAAGCAGTACTTGGAAATGTTCATCATAGTCTTCATAGATAACATCCTTATTTTTTCCCACAGTGAGCGTGATCATGTAGACGATCTTAGAATTGTATTGCAGACTCTTAGAAATCATCAGTTTTTCACCAAATTTAGTAAGTGCGAATTTTGGCTAAGGTAAGTAGCATTCCCTAGTCATATCATTTTCAATGATGGCATTAGAGTTCATCCTCAAAAGATTGAAGCAGTTAAAAAATGGTCTCGCCCTATATCTCCATTAGATATCAAGAGTTTCTTAGGTTTGGATAGCTATTATATATGATTTGTTGAGGGATTTTCTTCAATTTAATCCCTTATGTCTAGTTTGACTTAGAAGAAAGTCAATTTTCAGTGGTCAAATCCTTGCGAGAAGAGTTTTGAAGAGTTAAAGCCTCGACACTCCTCATCTCCAGTTTTACCTCTTCCAGATGATCCATATAAGTTCGTAGTGTATTGTGAAGCATCCAAAGTAAGTTTTAGTTTAGTCCTCATGCAGCATGGTAAGGTCATAGCCTATGCCTCTAGATAGCTTAAACCCCATTAAGAAGAATTATCCTACTCATGATCTTTAGTTAGTAGCCGTAGTTTTTCCTTAAAGATTTGGAGGAATTATCTATATGGGGTTAATTTAGATATGTTCACAGATAATAAGAGCCTTCAGTATGTCTTTTCTTAGAAATATCTCAATATTCGTCAGAGAAGGTGGTTAGAGCTCTTGAAAGATTACAACATGAGTGTCTTTTATCATCTGGGGAAGGCCAACATCGTGGCCGATGCTCTTATTGGACTATCTTTAGGTAGTGTTTCTCATATAGAGGACACTTAGAATAAGTTAGTCGATTCCGAGGAGGGTGACATATGGGTTCAGAGTAGTTCAGAATCATCTGTAGTTTTTGAGGTGAAAGAAAAGATAGATAGAGATCCCAGCCTTTACAAGTTAAAAGAGCCAATCAAGGATCACAAAGTAGAGGTTTTCTCCCAAGGGGGAGATGGTGTATTACATTGTTAGGGTCGTCTGTGTGTTATAGGTATAGATGACTTAAGGCAGTGAATTATTATAGAAGAGCATGGTGCACACTACTTTATTTATCCAGAGGCCATAAAGATGTACTGCGACTTATAGGAAATTTATTGGTGGAATGGGATGAAGAGAGATATTGCAAAGCCTGTGGCTATGTGATATACATGTCAGCAGGTTAAGATAGAGCATCAGAAGACTAGTGGGTCCATGCAGGAGTTCAATATTCCTACGTAAAAGTGGGAAGATGTGAACATGGACTTTGTGATGGGTTTGTCTCATACTCGTTTGTCCTCACCATGATTTAGTTTAGGTCATTATAGATAGGATGACCAAATCAACTCATTTCCTTCTCGTACTAACCTCCTATTTAGCCAAGGATTATGGAAAACTCTACATCAAAGAGTTGGTCAGATGCATGGTGTTCCATTATCAATTATCTCAGACAGAGATACCTAGTTCACCTCTTAGTTTTGGAGAGTGTTCCAAAAGGGTCTTGGTACCTAAGTTCATCTCAGTACTATCTTTCATCCTCAGATAGTTAATCATGCAAAAAGGACCATTCAGACTATATTAGATATGATGCGAGCGTGTGCAGTTGATATCAAGGGTAGTTGGGATCACCACTTGCCTTTGATTGAGTTTTCATAAAAAACCAGCTATCATTCCAGTATTAAGATGGTTTTACTCAAAGCTCTTTATGGTAGGTGATGCAGATCTCAAGTCAGTTGGTTCAAAGTTAGTGAAGCCTCTGTTATGGAGCCTAACTTAGTATTCGAAGCCTTAGAAAAAGTCCAGTTGATCTGAGAAAGACTCCATCTTTCCCATGATAGGAGTTAAGAGATTTGCCAATAAGGGAAAGCTTAGTCCCTGATATATCGGTCCCTTCAAAATTCTCTGTCACTTCATTAAGGTAGCTTATGATCTCAAATTTCCTTCAGATCTAGCCTCGGTTCATCTAATCTTCAATGTCTCTTTGCTCAAGAAGTTCATAGGTGACCCAATCGTTCAGAGCCTAGATGTTTAGAACAACCTCTCTTATAAAAATATTCCAGTCAAAATTCATGACTATCAGACTTGTAAACTGAGGAATAAAGAAGCCTTCCTAGTCAAAGTTCTTTAGCAAAATTAGTCCGTTGAGGGAGCTACTTGGGAAGCAAAAGTAGACATGCGGACCAAGTATCCTCACCTCTTCTTTGCAATCTCAGATCTAGCCCAAGGTAATAGTTTTCCTTAAGCTTTTTTAGTTTCAAGTTCAAATTTCTGTGATAAGTTTGGTATCCAGTTGATTATCAGAATTCAATTATAAACTTGGTATTAAATACCAATCCATATTAAGTCATGTATTCATGCACCAGTTTAGTCATAAAATCATGCATTAGATATGCATTCTCATTGTAAGAAACTTAGTTCCTAAAAACACTCAGTCATGCAATCATTAATCATTAACATATGCTTTGGATATGTTTGTTCAGTATGATATATTCCGTTATCAGTCATGTCAGTCATAAATTCATGTTACAGTTATTCATGTTTAGTATGTACATTAGTTTATCTTTCTCCTCTCTTGCTCAGTCTTATTCAAGGATGAATGTTCCTAAGGGGGAGATATTGTAATACCCCTACTTTCTTAAATCAAAGCTAGTCCCAAAAAGAGTTATTGACGACTTTCTAAATGACTAATATTTCTATCTGATAAAATTTCCCCAATTCTAATACTGTCATGTGGGAAATGGAATAAGCTTTTCGTTGATACCAATTCCATCAAAATCCGACATCGAAAGAGAAAGTTATGGCCAAAATATAGAAAGCAGACAAAAACTGCCCAGGTACAATCATGAGGGCCGATGGACCATTGGATCATCGCCCAAACTATCACAGCGAAGGTCGTGACACCTCCTTCTACATAAGGACAACACCTCAGGCTGACGGACCATCAAACTAGCGATGGACCATCGAGAAAGACATTACAACAGAGGAAATGAACCCCTATTCCACCTAGTTGCGACGTTTAGGACCGATGGACCATCAACCTAATGATGGACCGTCGCACCCACCATAGTATAGTTTGTTCAGTTTTTTTAAAGTCATTTTTAAAAGGGTATTTGGGTATTTTTCCACCCATTTTAACCCCTAATAATATCATATCAAGGCTCATAAGTTCATTATCCATCTATAACATCAAATTAGTTTTTTCGCTCAAAGATAATCCCCAAGTACAAGATCCAAATAATTCTTTAAGAAACTAAGAGATTTCATGTTCTTCAAGTCCAAGAACTTCAAAAAACTCACAATCCAGGTATGTCATGTGTTGATTCATGGGTCATATTCATCCATAAATCTCAAGAATCTCTTTTCAAAATCCAAGATTTTTGTACTTATGAATTTTCATGATTTAAATTGAATTGAAATTCGTGTTCATGATGTTATGGGGGTTTTGAATGATGTTTGAAACTACATACTCCAATGATTGACCCTACAATGTGGTAATTTACATAATAATCATGATAAACCCTTAAATTTTTACATTATTTAATGTATCCATGATTATTAAATGTATTCAGGATTGTATAACCAAAGCATACTCCCCATGTGTTTGATTGAATGTCTATGTGAAGGAAAGGGCCATACTAGTATAATAATATGAAATTCCCATTCATGCACTAGTTCATGCATGTCAAGTGTTTGATGAAATTCCTTAGTATATGATGTATGGATATATGCGTGGCCATTGTGGTGCTTTAGAACTTCTACTTCATGAAATCTCCAACCTATTGTATTATGGATTGTGATGTTGGTCATGTATTCAAGAAAGTCATTGTTTGTTAGTTTCATGCTATCTGGTCCTGGGAGTACTTGTACCTGACAATTAGCTATGTCCCTAGAGCTAGTGTTATGCTTTTAAAATACTCTCAATAGAGCAATTTTCATAGAAATTTAGTCATTCTTATGACTTAGAAAAAATCAATAAACTCAGTAATCTCAGAAATCTTAGAAAGTCAGTAATCTCAGTTGTATTCCATCAGTCAACATAAATTAGTTAATTTAGTCTAGTTCAGTTCAAAAATCATGTTCAGTGTCTATTCAGGTGAGAATAGGAATTATCACTGAGTCAACCCAAGGATGGGAACACAGACTATTAGATGAGGGTGTGATATTTAGAAGTCATCCTTGCATTCCAGAACTATATAGCTAGCATAGGTCAGGACATAAACACTGTTAGATGAGGGTTGATGAGGTAGATAAACACTGTCTCCTACCATTCTCTTTTGGGGACAATGTTAGATAAGGGTCACCCACAACTTGTCTTTACTAGTTAAGATGTATTGACATCCTTCTAATTGGGGTTACTGATTAGATCCTAACTCAACTATAATGCATTATTTGGTGCATGTCGGTTAGATGACTACTTTTCAATATTTCTGTTATAGATCAGGACTATCAGATACATTCATTCAGTTTACTAATAGAACTCAGATAGTTCTACAGGATTCAGGACTGTCAAATACAATCAACTCTAAATAGTACAAAACTCATCTAGTTCCATTAGAACCTAGACTGTCAGATACTGTCGCTCAGTTATAGTTATTTTAGTTATCAAGTTATTAGTGTCTCATGTTATCAGTACTCAGACTCAGTAATAATGTTATAATGAACTTAGTAACAATTATTATATATTCATACATGTATTCTCATGCTCAAGTTATGCAGTCAGTTAATATAGTTCATGCATGTGAACTCTTTTTCATTCAGCCTACCTCACATGTATACCAGTACATTCAAATGTATTGACGTATTTGTGCTATGGTGTTTTGTACCATATGTTCTGAAGCACAAGATCCAGAGCATAAGTAGTATTCGATTCTCAGCAGTTAGAGTCAGCAGTGAGTCCTCATCCTTTAATGACATGTCCATTACTTTATTATATTATTAATTAATTTATTTCAGTAGTTGGAGTTAGTTGGGGACATGTCCTATCAACTCCTTATTCAGACATTTTAGGCTGTTAGAGGCTTTTCATACTATTATGATCAAACAGTTTATTTCAAGTTTTGTTTTGGTATTGTTATACCATATCATTTAGAGATTATTTTATTAGTTTTTAACCTTATGGCCTTACAACCTTCATTTCTGCATTTATGTAGTATATTATTCAATGTTCAAGTACAGATATCAGTTATGGGTTACCTTGTTGTCCTTCGAGGTCATGAGAATCGTGTAGCATTCTAGGTAATAGCTTTGGGGCGTTACAAGTATAATAGAGTGTCTAATTACAATAATGGTAAGCAAATTTTGGATGCATTGGTGAATACACATGATGGCACTAGCCAAGTGAGAAAATTGAAAATTGCATTACTTTTCACTTAATATGAGGCTTTCAAAATAGAGATAAATAGTCACTACAAGATATGATAACTAGGTTAACTTTATTGGTAAATGAGTTGTCATATATAGGAAATATTTTATCTATTAAGGAACAGGTAGAGAAGGTTTTAAGAGTCTTACCAAAGTCTAAGTGGAAGGTCAAAGTTACAGCCAAAAGGGAAGCTAAGGATCTCACTAGAATCAGATGATAAAGAAGATGATCAAATAGATTTCATGACTATTGTAGATTCTGATATGGAAAAAGATGATGAAAATTCTGAGGTAAGTATTCTTGAACTCAAAGAGAAGTTGCTGTTATTTTCTAAAAAGAAACTTGTTTCCTTGATGAGTGCTCTAATTGATGATTTCCAAGAATTAACTTCTGATAGGGTTGAGTTATTCAACTATCTTGCAAGTCTCTAGTTTGATTTTATTGATCTAGAAACTTGTAATAACACTGTTGAAAAGGAAAACTACGCTCTTAAGGAACAAGTTATAGGACTTTATTCATCAAATCTGAAGTTCTAAAAATGTCTTTTTCTGAAAAAGAAAAAAAGGTCAAGAGTGATGAATTAGAAAATATTGAGTCAAAATTGACTAAGATTAAACATGAATACTTTTATGAAAAAGGAAAGGTTAGTAAAGTAAGTTAAGAAGTTTCTAAATTGAAAATTGATCTTGAAAGGGATGATAGATGGACACATTCTTGAAGACTTGTTCAAAACCTAGATCAAAGAACTCCTAATGTAAAGGTTGGGTTGGGCTTCAATAAAAGTTCTAATGCTATTAATGATCTTTGTTATATTTGTGGTAACCTGGGACATCCAACCACTGAATGTCCTGTTGCAGTAAAAAGCAAATCAAAAAGCATAAGCCAAGTGAAAGATTCTGGTTCTATGTTAGCATAAGCTAAAAAGAAAGTCAAAACTGGTCAGAGAAATAAGTCACATAACCTGTTTCCTCGATGGGCTACAAGGAACCTCATACATTGTTTTTCTTATACTAAAGGACCCAAGCTTGTCTGAGTTCCTAAAGATAACCCCTAATTTGTTTTACAGGTGAGAGTGAAAAGAGGCAAGAATTGGTCAAGGCATAAAACTTGAAGAAAATAAAGTTTCTTTCACTTACCATATTTAAAGGGGGAATGGATATTTAGGAGACGGTAATAAGATATCAATACTAGATTTGCAAAGATTGGGAGACCTAAAACAAAATCCTTTTTAAAGATGGTCAAATTTGGAGTGCTCATGTACGAGGGAAGTAAGGGAGATTTAAAAAAAAATAGGATGACAGTGAAACTGATGAGCATGCACAGGAACATACTGATGGCATATTAAAAGAGGGAAGAGCAAATCAAGAAATTGATTCATTAGTAACACCAACACAACATGATGATAATTTTGTTGGTAGTTTAAAAAAATTTGTGTTGTCACAAGAATATTTATGTATCTTATGGGAATCAATGGCTTGAGACTATGAGATTCAAAGGAAAGAAAATTTCACTCTTGAGTGCTATAAAAATAATGACTATGTGAGTTACTTAATTGACTGAAAAAGCACAAAAGGAACTAAGTAGAGAACATTTTGAAAGGAATAGATTAAACTTATGGATGATTAAAATTGCATCAACTCCGCTCAATGATTGACTAGAATAACTATTTTTCCTTTTAATATTATTACTTGAAAAAGCATTTGATTAAGTCTTGTACATTTAGTTCTTTGTCCCAATTACAAATTTTTGACACTTCTAACTTAATTTTGTATTAGATTGTGCAAAAAAATAACTACAATCAAGTATGCTCTACACTGACATAAGCATAGGCTATTTAAGTTGAAACAATTGAGCACACCTGTTCCATTCTTCACACTTCATCCTTCCCTTGTCCAATGATGCTGACAAATTGGTTGAACAAATTTTCTTTGACTCTCTCAAAATGGTTGTGCATAAATGTGTTAAATACACACTAGAAATTCCTTCTTCTTTCTCAACCAAAATGTCAGTTGTTGTATTATAAATTTGCAAAACTTGATCAATAGTCTTATGTAGCATATGTTTATGATGAATGAAAAGGGACATGATCTCCCTTTTAGATCCTAATTGGCTATTTTTCATTGGGGGGGGGGGGAATTTCTTAATCCTAGTTCATATTTGACTTATTAAATGACATTGGATGTTCCTGAATGGATGAATCATTCTACTCTACCAATTTCAATAAGATGGGCTAACACTTATTTGAAAAAATTTATTTAAAAAATGATGATTTGAACTAGAAGGTGCACAAGACAGTCATGGAGTGGAACAATAGGTCCTTAAGGATAGGATCATGACTTTGAAGCTTGACCTTGGTTGATAAAGGGATTAAAATATTGAAGTCATTGGTCAATTGTCAAAGTTGATATCACTTGTTCCACCTTCCTCATCAGCTCCTCACTATTCATATCCTTATCCATATCGTACTTTTACACCATATTTTTTATTAATGCTTAGTTGTTTTACATTGTTCAGTACTATCTTAGGCTTAATTTGGAATATGCTCTAGTAGTTAAATGAAATGGTTATCTTTTCAAAATTGACTCATATTTTTTCTCTCTTTATGTCACGACCTGAGCCTAGGCCCTAGCCATGACGAGCATCCCGAACCATGAAGGCCCGGAAATACCCATTCTCTATCTCGTTATCATGCACAACATTCATAATCATAATAAAATGCGAAATTAAAACTGAGTACGGAAAACATGGTCAAGTCCTGCAATATTTCTGAATAATACTATCTGACATCAGTCTGCGAAATCTCTACTAAGAACACAAACATCTGTTTGAAAAAAAACTGGGACAAGGCCCCCAGTAAACCAAAAACATAATAAATAAGATAATGTCTGACATAATTAGGCCTTTCGAATAATAGAAGGCTCACCACTGTGAGATCAAGTCTGCAAATCTGAAAAATGTCTACTTAGTAGCTGGACCCCTAGACTGTGCCTCAGAACCTGGAAGGAGGGGGGGAGGGTCAGCACAAAAGTACTGGCACGCGAAGCACTCCAAAAATAGTATAATGGATCATACATATATATATATAAATATATATATCTTAAGTGAAAGCAATTATTCATCAAGACATCATGTATAAAACTATTTATGAAAAATATATGGGCACTTTCTAAAAACATGCAGCCTGTCTGTTCATTTCAAATCATGATCTGTGTTTTACTTCTGAGTTAGGTGGTATTCCCCTACAAGTCTGATATTCCACGGGCTGTATGGAATCCGCCGTTGACTCAGCGGGGAAGCCCCCAACACAAGTGTTTCGCAAGGGTTGGAGTCTCTGAGTCTGATACACCACGGGATATTTAAGTCAGCGCATAATAATATACCCGAGTCGGCAAACCACGGTTTTAGGTAATGAGGCGCTTGAACTCAAGCCCTCTTCGGGGGACCACCTAAAATCTCTGTATGCCCATTTTAAACCTTTTCTGTACATGCAACATTCTGAATGTCTAAAATCATGAAAGTCTGAAATATCTGTTAGTCTGAGTCTGATAAAAATCTTATTTCTGTACTAGTCTGTATCTATTATGGCATTTGCCTGAGTTGGTATCGTCATACCAAGACTTGCAAGTCCTATTTCTGAGCCATAATATATTAAGCAAGAGCTTTCATTCAAAACATAGTTTAGACCACCAAAACATGCAACTAATGTAAAGGATTTCATATTCTTAAGTTCAATTCATGCAGAAATTTCATCAAACATATGGTGGTCATGTGCATTTTGGCAAAACCATGCATTCTTTCATTACATGCATATTCCACATTCATAACCCTCTCTTTCGTGTTTAAAAATCGTATTCCAAACATAGCAAAAGTCAAAGCACTTCATGTCATGATTCCTTTTCTTCAAGATGTATTTCAAAATAATTTATATTACCTAAAACATGGAAAAATTTACATTAAGAGAGGGGTTCCATGAAAATCATGCTTTAAATTCATATATTTCAGGACAAACACATATATACATATACATATAATTTTCAAACCACTTTGGGGGAAAGCCAAAAGGCCAAAACAATATCATTAAAGCTTCTAAAACATGAGTATGCACATTAATTCGAAAACCCGATACTTAAAACATGATTTCTATGCCCATGAGATTTTAGGGAAAACCCCGCGTACCTCTATTTCCAAGGATAATAGATGTTTCTTGACGCTTGCGGATTGGTGATTCCGAATATGTAATTATCTTTGAAAACTTACGGTCGAATCTTGAACTATTTGGGTTTTTATTTTGAAACCCTAAGGAGAATTCTTGAGCAATTTTTGAGGAAAGCATGTGTATTATGGTGTTTGAGGGATTAAATCCCGTGTTGGTGGCATATATAGGGGTGGAGGATGACCAAAATACCCCTAAGGAACAATTAAGGTCAAATCTGTCCCTCAGTTGACAGTTTGATAGGCTGGAGTAAATCGATTATACCTTTTTACTCATATATTCAAATTGGATGAAACCAACTTCATTTCAAAGAAGACACAAAGATATTTCGTTTGATATATTATGGCTCACACAGTTCATTCCATACTGGGAGTTATGATCATTTGAAATTGACCCTGAAATGCTGAAAAAAAATAGGCAATAGGCTATGCGTTTTGCTACTGTTTTGAAATCCAAACGCAGCCTTATTCAATCCGAAAAATTCCAAAACTTATCCGAGATGTACTATGAGATTTTCCAATCGTAACTCTAGTTTAAAATCTAAAAATGGAGGTCGAGAAGGTAGAGAAGTTGTATCCCGAAGGTTGCCAGCTAAGAATGAGTCTAAGTCATTTCAACACTTAGAAAAATTTTAAAACTTAAGTCTAAAGCTCAGAAACTACAGTCTAATACATGCATGACTTTTACGGGGCGTTACACTTTAATAAATTACTATGTTGGCTAAATTCTTTGTCTGATTGTTTGGCGATACCCTAGTGGCCATGAATAGCATAACAAATCACTTTACCTAGTATAATATTGCATTATAAATGGTTTTTAGATGATGACAAAAGAGGGAAGATAAGAGGGGTGCAATGTTTATAGCCTATTGACTAACTTATTTCATTCTAATGTTTTATACTTTAGTGCCTATAGGTGAATATGTTTGGATTCACAAAGACAAGAGGTTTATCATCATCGAAAAATGGAATTGTTGGGTACGATGTGGTTTTGATGATTGACAAACTGACAAAGTGATATAAAATATGTCAGTCAATCTAGTTCATACACACACTGTCTCATGTAGCTGAAACTTGTAACAATATCATTGATTATTAAAGACAAGCATGTAAAAATTAAGGAAGGTCCAGATGTGTGGCTAATTCAGATAAACTCAAGAAAATAAATATGTGTTGATTTAAAGAGTTGGAGTTTAACTTCAATACTAAGGAGACAAGTGTTGGAATTGTAGGAAACTCACTTCAAGTAGAATTCTATGCAATAAGAGTTCTAATTAAAGGAAGAGTTTTTAAAAAAAGAATGACTCTTCTGAGAGCTGTGCTTAAATAGAAGATGTATCATTTAGAATAACTTGTGCACTTACAGAGATAGAAAAGGGTAAATACAATCAAATTGTGAAAGTTCATAATTGAGTGAATTCTTATCGAAGATTCAATTTCTGCTAGTATAAAGGAATACATTTATAAACCTGTTTCACCAGATTAAGCTTTACAGTTCATAAGTCATTTTTAATGTATTGTTCTAATTGTGTTGTAATTTGTTTCTTTCTGAGATTTATCATTTAAGAAAAATACTAAGCTGAGTGAACTTCAAGTTTGGGATAACTCGGAGTGGGTTCAACGGTCAAGGGTGAATGTAGATTATAGGAATTAGAGTTTATAATTCCAGTTATTGATTTATAGGAATTAAAGTTTATAATTGCAATGATTGAGGTATAGGAATTAGAGTTTATAATTCCTAGTTATTAGTTACAAGAGTTTTGTAATCAGTCAATGCTGAGGCTCAAAGTTATTTAGTGATGTTGGGGTTAAGTTTGTTAGAGGTACAGGTCTTGTTTTTTTACACCTTTTTGAGCTGAGTGTTTTCCATGTAAAAATTGTCGTGTTCTTTACTTCCTATTTTACTGCTTCCTTGGAACACCTCAGACAACCCATTCCATCCATAGGCAACTCTGACGTTGAAGTCACAGAACAGTAGGGCACGTACTCTAACAATATGTTATGTGAATTCAAAAGGTGACTTACAAATGTGAATTGACAAATTCCATTTTTCCCCATAATGAAATTAATGAACTTTGCATGGTATGAATTGTGAATTATTTTTTAGTGCAAGACTTAAGAGCCCCTTTTTTATTATGATATTTATGTATAACTAATATTGTGTTTGGTTTATGAATAATGGAGATTCTTGAGTTTAAATGCCTCTTTAACCATTACGCATTGTCATTTGCACACTTTCAATAGGGGTATTTCTTATAATAAAGGTTTTTTAGTCTTAACTAAAAGAAATACATGTGTTGGATAATTAAATTGACCACCACGTGTTAAAGTGTTAAGAGATTGTTTTGCATAAGTCTTTATATGTTTTTTATAATAAGAACACTCTTGTTATTTGATAAATCTTTTGGTGGTCATTTACATATTTTTAATAAGAAGGGTTGTGGATTTGATATGATATGCATGACTTGCACTTCTGGGTATGATGATACCCGTTGATGATATTCTCTAAACAAAATAATTGTTAAATGTTTTAAAAACATGAAGCATTGTTTTAATGGACTAAAATTAGGCTTAAAGAGAGTTAGATGATTACTTGAAGAAGGATCTAGTTCAAATAACTCAATGACTAAAATCGTGTTTTGTTGATACGGGTTTATGTTGTCCTATAATATAGATTATAGGTTCGCAACACTCTTATGGTGTAGTAGGAATAACAGACCCCATTCCTCGCAGCAAACTCGGATTGGGAGCTTGGCTGCCGAGTTAATGGGGGAGTCCATATAGACCATGGATAATTATGTTTGTAGGGTGTACCATCTAGCTTGAAAATAAGACAAAGAGTTGAGTTATGATTATAAGAAAATGTTTTGAAGCTCATCAAATTATACCTATGTATTTTCAACTGTTTAATGCTGACATGCTTTTATGAAATGCTCTCACCTATGTTGTATATAAATATATTTTATTTTTGGATTGTTTTATGTACCAGTAGCTCTATGTATTCACCCCGTATATTTCAGATTATGCAGAATAGTCCAATGATGCATCACGTCAGTAGAACAATTGGGATTTGACATAATTGGTGAGCCATCCATATTTCGGAAGATAATTATTTATATGTTTAGTTTTTCAATATATGGTTCGACCAGGGGATTTGTCCCGTCCTATACACGTTGTATTTAGTAGTGGCTTCGTAGACAGTAGTTGAAGTACTGTATTGTCAAATCTTGTTAACACATTTCAGATTTTATGTTTTCGATGAACACTGTTATATCTTTTTCATATTCATTTATATATGGATTTTTCTTATGATAGTATGCTAAGTGGTCTCACAGGCCTTCGAGGTTTTGGATGGCTATTGTGGCCAGGGCCTTGGTTCGGGTTGTAATAAGCTTGGTATCAGGGCAAGGTTTATGATCCCAAGGTGTCTACGAAGTCATGTATAGCAGAGTCTTCCTTATGGGTGTGTTGTGCACCACACTTATAATCTAGAGGATACTATCTGCTTAGGAGTTGTTTCTCATTCTTTCATACTCTAGTTTGAGTGGTAATGTCATCCATTGGAAATTTATCCTAATTCCTTCCTTGCACTAATTCTATTAGCCATCTCTCATTGTAGAAATGATATAAGTGCAAAATCTTAGAGTCTAAAGGAGTGGCCCTTAAACATTGGGTCATCTAAAAGATAATTAAATAGCACAAGGACTTAAGAGGAGTACATTAGTTCTTCACGGTGTATTGATTCGAGTGTAGACCTTTATCCTGATGAAATCACACTTTTCAGCCTAAGGTATGAAGTGTATTCAGTACCTTTAAAATTTTTTGTTGCAAATATCATGCTTAAGGGTAGAGTTATGTAGCAAAATGTTGGAACATTATTTCCATCTGAGTTGTAGTATATGATAGGGTGTCATGATCTATTGGTAGTAAGATTGTCAAAAAGTTAGTGATATGATGTCTTAATTATAGAAGTCAAAGTGAGGATGACTTTTGCATTAATAAGCTAGTCCTAGTTGTATAACGGTTTATTGGGGGACAGGTTGCCATTTTATAGAGATACACTATTGTAGTAGCAATATGTGTTTATTATATGGTATTATGTGAAGGAAGTGACTGGCTATGATTCTTATTTATTCAAAATAATAAAGGAGCTTACAAAAGATAGCTATGGATGTTTTAGAAATTATTTATAGGATGTGAATGGAAATGGGTAGAATAGTCCATAAGTTATGGGTAGAGACTCATTGGTGTAAATGGAATTCGAAGGTAGTTTAAACGTATGCATGGGTAAGTAAATATGATATGAGAAATTGGAATATGTTTATAAGATTGTAATTGGTTGTAACATAAGATTAAGATTCACTATCCCTATTATATGACCTTATCCCCTTGATTGTATTTTCTCTAGTCATTGTAAACTAGTACTACATCTGTGATGGTATGTAGAAGATTTTAAGGTGTAGCAGTAATGTCGTGGAGAGGATGAATTTATGGGCCATAGTGAAGTGAAATAAGAGGCTTAGGTTGATATTTCTATTTGATTGATTAGTATAGTATATGGCATGCTTCATATGATTGGTGTTGTTAGGCAATAGGCCTCAACTTTTGAAGGGGAGTGTAGTATATGAAAGTACGCAATTATCATGGGGTTTGTTCCATAAAATTTATTTATCATCTCATTTATATGTGATTTAAATTCGGAAGGTGATTTATGAATGTGAACTAAGAAATTCCTTTTTTCCCCATAATGAAATTTATGAAATTTCCATGGTATGAACTGTGACTTGTTTTTGAGAGCATGACTTAAGAGCTCCTTTTTGATCATGAGATTTATGTATAACTAATATTGGGGATGGTTTATGAATTATGGTGATTCTTGAGTTTAAATGCCTCTTTAACCATTATACCTTGTCATTTTATTACTTTAAAAGGGTATTTCTTATGTTAATGGTTTTTGAGTCTTTACTAAAAAAAATTCATGTCTTGAATAAATAAATTGACCACCACGTGTTTATGACACCCGGTAGTTGTAACGCTCTTTTAATGTCTCTATGACTACCTCTAGGACCCCAGTGGTGATGGTAGATCATGTGTTAGCATTGTGCGAGGTGTTAGGGGTGTTCTAGGACCTAAAACTAAGTAGGCATCAGAAAATAGAGGTTAGACGATGGATAGGAACCACATTACCATCTCCTACCATCACTGGAAAGGTTTAGAAATGGCTTAGGCGCTGCCTACCTCGGGTTTGGCTATGGTTTAGGCACTGCGAACCTTGCTTTTAGCCATGGCTTAGGCGACACAAAGCTTAGGTTTGGCTATGTACTAGGCGCCCCCTACCCTAAATTTTTGTGTTGTAGGGGATCCGTTTTTGAGTTATTTCAAGGGCAACAAGGTCTTTTGGCATCACATAACCATCTCTAAACACCTACAGATGAAATCAAGGCCCCTAAATACATATTAACACTCTAAATCCCTAGTTTATTTTCCTTAAACATAAGAAGAGAAAAATAACTTAGGGTTTTGACATTCAAGCTTAAATAGTTATATTTGTTCTTGATGTCTTTGTAGTTAAGGTATGTGGGACTATTCTAAACTCTGTGAGAAAATTTTTTTATTGTTTTTATCAAGTTTAAGGATTTATCATCGTGTACAAAGAATGGTTTTGATATTGTTTTGAAGAGCATGTCATGAAATCATTTTAATGAACGTATTAAGTTGTGTTGAACTCTTTTTCATGGAATTGAATTATCCCACTATGTGTATCCATTTTCAGTTTTGGAAAGTTTAATTGAGAGCATAAACAACAAATTCCCTCTGTTTATATGAAACATATTATCTATTTGAATTGTTGATAATTTTGATTGCATGAACTATTGTTTAGAAAGTAATTTCCTTATTATCATGGTGGATGATATGGTTTATGACATAGTGAGAAGGAAGATATATTTATTTATAAGTTTTCTATTGTTAATACAAGGAAATGCATGTATTTTAAAAGAAAGATTGGATACCATGCGATAATATGTTTTAGAAGAAGTGTTTTGGTATACGTCGGCATGTTTTTTGATGTAATAATGTCATCATGAACTATTTAAATCTTTAGGGGTGGCCATCTAAATGACTTCTTTTATAAAAAGGGCCATGATTTAAGACATGATATGTAATGTCTTGCAAGTCTAGGTATGACGATACCTATTATGGTTTGCCCTTAACATGAATGAAACAAATATTGTAAAGATATATAGTATGGTTTCTAAGAAATCAAAAACTAGGATTAAAGAGAATGAGTTGGTTACCCAAAGAAGGCTTGAGTTTGGATAACTCTTTTCCTAAAACCTTGTTTTGTCGATACTGGTTCTTACGTGCTATTCGGTAAGTGGGATAGCATGGTATGTCGGCAAGTGGGAATACTTTTTTATGATATATCTTAGGATTCCAACAAACTTGGACTGGGTACCTAGCCATCGAGAGATGGGTGGGATACACATAGCCCATGGATTACCATGTATGTTGGGTGATCCATCTAGCTCAAAAGTAAGATAAAGAGTGCGTCATAGTTTCAAAGTATTGTTTTGAAGTTCATTAAAGTATGCGCATGTGTTTTCACTTATGAATTATGTTTATTGTTATACGAAAGGCTCTCATTATGTTATATAACGACACATTGTTTATGATTGTTTCACATATCAGTACATTTGTATGAACCCCCTAAATTTTAGGATCGAAGGCACAGTCCCGAGGTCCTGCTAAGAAGTAGAGTTTTTCATCAACCGTTCAGTTAGTGAGACTCTGTTATTTCGGAAGGCCTTGTTATGATAAATTACATATTATTTTAGTGTCATGTGTTTTTTTCTAAATATTTATGAACTTATATTTTTTAATTGAAGTAAAAGAGAATGACCATGTTTCCATTTTACTATTTTTTCTGCATTTCCTTATAGTATATGAATTATGTATATGATTTCCAGTCAAGGAAAGGATCTCGTGCCTCCATGATTTGGTTCGGGTCATGATAAAATTGGTATCAGATAATGGTTTATGGTCCTAGGGTTTCTGCGAGATCGTATCGAGTGGAGTCCTTGTTATGGGAGTGTAGCACACAACAATTATAAGGAGGAAGCTACTAGATGTTTAGTATTGTTTCTATTTTCTTCTTGTCTTAGTTCATGCTATAGAGTCTAAATGTCCTCTTATTAATTATTTCCTATATTTCTGAAGTTGAACATGCCTCCCCATAGATCCAATGATTACAATACTCAAGCTGAGGATGTATGCCATACTCATAAGATGTGGACGCGTACTGTTGCTACTACAGGATTTCCTTCTTCCAAACTAGTCCACCTTGGGCTCCACGGACCGGTGTTAACTGTCCCCAGCCTCTTTAGAGATATATTTCAAATGCTGAGTTCTGAAATCCTATCCATATTATTGCTCAGCTGGTGGCCTCTCAGGCCCGTCAGTCTGAAGATGTCGGTTCTATGTCTTGTTCATCTTAACTTACTTGGGTTGGCCAATTCATAAGGCTAAACCCACCTACCTTTACTAGAACAAAGGTTGAGGAGGACTCTCAAGGGTTTAATGATGAAATGGAGAAAAATTTCGAAGTTATGCACGCTATTGAAGTTGAGGGGGTTGAGTTAGCAGCCTATCAGTTGAAGGACGTGTCTAACCAGTGGTACAATGAGTCAGAGAAGTTGAAGGGCTGTGATGCTGAACCTTTAATTTGGTGTGAGTTGTAGAAGCTTTCCTGGACCGTGTCTTTCTCTAAAAGCCGAGAGAGGCAAAGGATGAACAATTTATTAATCTAAAAGAAAGAAAGACGATTGTTAAGAAGTATGCATTAAAGTTCACTCCCGTTATGCTCTAAAGTTAAGGAGTAATTTGAGGGATCGCATGAGAAAGTATCTGGTATCTTAGATGACTTGGTGTTGGAATGTAATAGAGCAATGATGAATAGACATATAGATTTCTCTAGTTTGTCTATTCATATACCACAGGTTAAAGAGCAAAAGAAAAGGGTAGACTAGGTAAGGGAAAAGTAAAGCGAAGCAAAAAAAGCTAGGTCTATAGACCAGAATAATTGTCAGCACCAAAGTAGTAACTGGGTTATGAGTGGTCAAATAGGAAGTTTTGGAGTAACTCTCAGTCTTCAACTAGTACCCCTGTATCCTGACCTCTATTTGACCAGCAGTTAAATGACTCCCAAAATAATAGTAGGCCAAGGATGCCGGAAACTCAGTTCCAAAGAAGCGTGGCTCATCCTTCCACATCATCCCCTTGTTGTTACTCATGTGAGACAAAATCAGCCATGGCGATGCTACCTCGGGATTAATGTGTTCTATACTTGTGGTTAAATAGGTCACATTTAGAGACTGTCCTTATGTAAAAGGGAATTTTGGGGGATCTAAGTCTCAGACAAACTGCATAGCTCCACCATCACCCAAGAGTAATACTTTGGTTACTGGAGGTGGTCGCAATTGATAATATGCTTTACCTAACCGCCAGGAAGCTGGGGCTTCACCAGATGTTTTTACGAGTACATTTTTAATTTTCTCCTATAATGTATATGTGTTACCTAATCCCGGGTCTACCTTGTCTTATGTGACCCCTTATGTGGCAGTTAATTTTTCATTTTGAGCCAGAAAATATTTTGGAACATTTCTCTGTTTGTACTCGTGTTTATGACTATATTGAGGCTAGGAGGGTGTATAGAAAATATGTTGTGTCTTTCTATCATTGTTATACTATGGTGGATATTATAGAGCTTGATATGATTGAATTTTATGTTATTTTAGGAATGGATTGGCTACATTCATATTATGCCACATTAGATTGTAGAACCTAAAAAGTCACTTTCTCTTTACCAAATGGGCTAGTGATAGAGTGGGAGGGGTATCCTTTAGCACCAAGGGGGAATTTTATATCTTATCTCAGAGCTCATTAACCTACATCAAAGGGTTTCTTGTATCATATTATTTGGGTTAAAGATTACTTCTAGTACTGAAAGTCCCACCTTCCAATTTGTCCCTGTAGTCAACGAATTCCTAGAAGTTTTTCCTGATGACATTATTGGGATACCACCAGATAGGGAGATAATTTTTGAAATTGATTTATTGCCAGACACCCAACCTATTTCTATTCTGCCAAATATAATGGCTCTTATAAAATTGACAGAGTTGAAGGAACACTTAAAAGATCTCCTTAAAAGGGATTTATCTATCCTAGTGTTTCTTCAGTACTCTTTGTCAGAAGAAAGATGACTCCCTCCGTATTTTTTATAGATTACCATTAGCTGAACACAGTCACAGTAAAGAATAAATATACTCTTCCCAGAATTGATGAACTTTTTAACCAACTTCAAGGTGCCAAATATTTCTCTAAGATAGACCTTCATTTGAGGTATCGTCAGTTGAAGGTTAGGGAGGTGGAAAATCCCAAAACAACTTTCCAAACACGATATGTCCACAATAAGTTCTTAGTTATATCCTTCAGACTTACTAATGCCCTGATAACTTTTATGGACCTAATGAATAGGGTGTTTTGTAGTTTTTTAGATCTGTTCATCATCGTCTTTATTGACAACCTATTGGTTTATTCTAAGAATGAGGAGGATCATGCTAATAACTGCTAATCCATCCTCCAAACCCTCAAAGATCATGAGTTATATTGAAAGATTTCCAAATGTGAATTCTGGAATTATCCTCTAGCTTTCTTGAGGCGCATTGTTTCTAGTGAGGGGATTAAGGTTGACCCCCTAAAGGTTGAGGCAGTGAGAAAATGGCCCATTACTATACTCCAACCGATATCCAAATCTTCTTAGGTTTGGCAGGTTATTATAGAAGGTTTGTAGAGAGTGTTTCCTCGATAGCTGCTTCACTTACTAAATTTACTCAAAAAAAGGTAAAATTCTCATCGTCTTACACCTGCAAGAATAGTTTTGAGAAACTTAAAGACAGGTTGACTACTGCACCAGTTTTGACCACTCCTGAAGGTTTAGAGGGATTTGTTGTGTCCTGTGATGCATCTCGGGTGGGACTTAGGTGTGTTCTTATGCAGCATGATAAGTTGATGGTGTATGCATCTTGACAGTTAAGGGTTCACAAAAAGAATTACACTACCCAGGACTTGGATTTAGCAGCAGTGGTATTCATGATAAAGATTTGGTGTCATTTTCTGCATGAGTGTAACACCTAATAGTATTCTCGACTTGAAACCACACTCAATAGCATGCTTAAGGAGCTAACAACCTATAATTTTTCTAAGTGTTAAAAGGACTTACTCATATTTTAAGCGACTAGACTTCAATGATTTCAAAATCAATCTTTCCAACCTCGTGACATGGATTTTTAAGTTGATTCATATTCAGGATTGTAAAGGAGTTGTCTGGGGAGTTTTGAACTTTTTAGACGATGTTTGAGGTGTGTGTGGATGGTCAAAGTAGTAGCTCAATGCGATATTATCACGTCGTGCAAAGAATCCCATCGGTGAGGGTCAACACAATACGTCATCTATAGCTTTGGGGGGACCAATGTAGCGCGACGTGTAGTGTATCGGGTGCCCAGTTCATATTAATAATTTTTGGGTCCAAGAGGGTAGTTTGGTATTTTATGTTCATCTTATCTCCGCTATAACACAAAATTTAGTCATGATTAGGGCATATTATACCAAAAACCACTCAAATTCCCTTAAAACTAAACCCTAACATCCCTCTCAAAGATAAAGGATTTGTCGTCTAAGTAAAGATTGTCAAGAAAAGAGTCAAGGTTGGGGTTCCATTATTTGAACTAAAGAACCTATGGCATGTGGTACTATCCTCAAAATCCATGGGCATGGACTTTATTGTTTTTATACTATATAATGATTGATAATCTTCTTGCAAACTAAAGGGTTTTGAATATTATTTAGAAAAGCATCTTATTAAATCATTTTGATGAAAATAGTTGTACTGTGATGAACCCTTTTTGTGATAATCAAATCTTGACCCTTTATGTGTGTGTATATATATATATGTATATGTATATGTATATGTATATATAGTTTGGAATGTTTAATTAATAGCATGAACAATGAATTTCCCTCTCTTGTTGCGAAATAAAGTGTATATTGGTATTGTCAGTGATTTTTGAAAGAATGAATTACGATTTTAAAGTAAGTTTGCAAACATCATGGTGTTTGACATGGTTTATGATATGATGAGAGGGAGTTCCTTGCCATAACTACACTCTTGCATTAAAAGAAAGAATTCCATATTATTGAGAAAATTGACATAACCAAAGCATGTTTTAAGTCTTGCAAAAAAAGTTATTTGCATAAGTTTTCTTGAGATTTTAAAATGATGACTCTCTTGTGATATTATGATTATTTGATGGTCAAGTGGATGATTTGAATGAGATGGGCGGTAACATTGGTACAATATGAATGATTTACAAATATAGGTATGAAGATGCCTAGTGATGACATGCCCTGGAGATTTCAAGCATTTAATGATTTTGTATATGAAGTATGTTGTTTAATGATCTAAAATTAGGCCTAAAAAGAGGTAGATGCTTACCCGAAGAAAGTGTTTGAGTGTAAGATCTCATTGCTATAAACCGAGTTTGTCAATTTGGGTTATTTAATTTGGCTAGTGCCAATGTATACGTGTCCTTGAGATATTGGCATATTAGAATAGTAATTAGAATTCCAATCCTTATGGCATACTTGGATTGGGGGCTTAGCCGCCAAGTTAAGGGTGGATTCCATATAACCTTAGGAATTGTAGAAATGTAGGGTGTACCATCTATATCAGGAGTAAGATAAAGTGTGAGTCTTGATTTCAAGAAAGCATTTGATAATCTTAAAGTATGCCTATGTGTTTTACCTATCTTATATAAAATGTTTTACGAAGTTCTCTCATCTATATTGTGTAATAAAAAGAATCTATTTTTTGATTGTTTCATGTACCAGTACAATTGTATTGACCCCCTATATTTTTGGATCAAAGGCATAGTCCTGGGGTCCTGTTAAGCAGTAGATTGTTATCTAAGACTTGCAGTTCGTAAGCCTTCTCTATTCCAAAAAGCCTAGTTTATGAGACTCTGTTATATCATTATGGTTTATGGTCCAACTGGGGGCCTTATCCCAGTTTTTAGACATATGTTGATTGATATGCCATTAGAGATTTCACGGACTGGTGTCATGTGTTTTGAATGCTATGAACCTAATTTTGTATTATTCAGCTGAAGTAAGAGATTGACCATATTTCCGTCTTATATATATTCTACATTTCTTTATAATATATGAATAGTGTGCACGATTTCTAGAGATTGGCACCAAGCCTTTATGGTTCAAGATGATTGTCGTGGCCCAGGCCATGGCTCGGGTCATGGCAAAATTTTTATTAGAGCATGGTTCATGGTACCAGGGTGTCTTCAAAATTGCATTAGGCAGAGTCCTTTTTAAGGGTGTGTAGCGTGCCACACTTATAAAGAGGAAGCTTTTAGGTGTTTAGGAATGTCTCTCTTTCTTTCATGATTTAGTCTATGCTATTATGTCTGAATGTCCTCTAACCTATAATTCGCTATATTTCAGAAATTAATCATGTCTCCTCATAGAAAAATTAAACAAAACACTCAAGCTGAGGATGTTTTTCTTACTCATAAGATGCGAACCCATAATAGAGTTCGTACCCCAGAGTTTATGGATGCTCCTAGAGTTTCTTTTGTTCCGAAAAGTACACATCAGGATCCCCAGACTGGTGTTAACCGTCCTCATCCACCTCAGAGGGAAGCTTCAAATAATGAATTTCGACAGTCCATCCATATGATTGCTCAGCTGGTGGCTCTCAGACCTGTAGGTCTGAAGCTGTGAATTTTTTGTCTGGTTCATCTAATGTTACATGGGTTGGTCAATTTATGAGACTAAACCCACCTATGTTTACTAGTACGAAGGTTGAGGAGAGCCCCAAGGGTTCATTGATAAACTAGAGAAAAATTTTAGAGTTATGTATGTGAATGAGGTTAAAGGGGTTGAGTTAGCAGCCTATCAATTGGAGGATGTGGCCAATTAGTGCATAATGAACGGGAGGATTTGAAGAGTGGTGGTGCTGTGATTTTTGTGTGGGGTGTGTTTATGCAGGCTTTCCTGGACCATTTTTTTGCCCAGGAATTAAAGGGGTCAAACGTTTAAGAATTTATGAATTTAAAGCAAGGAAAACTAAATGTCAAGGAGCACACACTAAAGTTCAACCAATTATCCCGTTATTCTTTAGAATTTATGCATAACATGAGAGATCACATAAAAATGTTTGCATACCATCTCTCGGATAATTTGGTGTTGGAATTCAAGGGAGCAATGCTGAATATAGATATGGATTACTCTTGGTTGTCAATTAATATTCAGAAAGTTAAAGAGAAGAAGAAAAGATTGGCAGAGGCAAGGGAAAGAAACAGGCAGGACAAGAGGGTCAGATTTACAAACCAGAATAACAGTCAGCACCAAGGCAATAATAATTGGGGTAACACGTGGTCAAAGAAAAAGTTTTGGAGTAATGCTTAGTCTTCATCCAGTGCCCCAACACCCCAACCTCAGTTGATCGACAGTTTCAAAATTTTCAGTCCAAAAGTTGAGTGGGAGTGCAGGGTGATTAGTCCTAGAAGACTGTGGCCTATCTATTTAGGCTATATCCTCATTGTAGATATTGAGGGAGGAACCATCTGGGAAGGTGCATCTATGGTGAGTGTGTGTGTTTTACTGGTGGATAGTCTGGTTATTTCAAGAAGGACCGCCCCACTGGTAGAGAAAATGTTGGGGGCACTAGGTACCAAGTTAACACCAAAAGCCCACCACCACAAAAAGGTACTACTTCAGCAACTTGTAGAATTCAGAACTAGTAATATGCTCAATCTAACCTCCAAAACGTAGAGGCTTCCTCAGAAATTATCACGGCTACGGTGCAAATCCTTTCTCATAATGTGTATGTGCTTCTTAACCTATGGTCTAGGTTGTATTATGTGACCCCGTGCATGGAAGTCAGTTTTGGATTTGAGCCTGAAACTATTTCAGAACATATCTCTGTTTCCACCCCTGTTGGTGACTCTATTATGGCTAGAAGGGTGTATCAAAATTGTGTTCTGTCCATTTGTAATCATGATTGTAATACCTCGTACTTTTCCTACCTCAGTTTAGCCTCTAGTGCGTCAAGGTTTAATATTAAAAGTGTATAACTCTTGATGCATATAGAATTTTTCCACTCTAAACCGACCATTGAGTAAATAATTGAATTGACTTTCTGATGATATATATTTTAGCTCAATCCTATACTCGGTTGAGAAGTTATGGAAATTTTAGTAAAACAACAGGGCATTTCGTTAGGCACCGCGTCATAGTGAAGGAAAAAATTGCAATTGTCTGATTTCCAGTTGATCACCGTGATTACATCACATCGCGGTGAAACTCCATTTCACGATCGTCCCTTTTCTAGTAGCTCATCGCGATTTTCCTATGTCGCACCAAAATACCCAAATAGACTAATACCGTGTCGCGGTGGAGTGCAAAATGCCACTCATCCTTTTCCAGTGACGCAACGCTATTACCCTGTGTGTTGCCAAAGGCCAAAATGGCTAATGTTCTTTTTCTAATAAGCCACCGAGATAGTGATACGTCTTGGTGGGTCCCAAAATTGAGTTTCCAATTTCCGAACATAATTTCCAAAGGGCGATCTAGTCATTTTCCAAGCATCTAATTCATGAATAACACTCAATTAATCCTATTCTATGAATTTTATGCTCACTTTTTATGCATATTGCAGTAATTTCAAGATTTTGAATTGAATTATCAATATTTACACTATCAAACATGAATATTATGATGTTTTGACATGAGTATGTTCATGGGTTACTAATCCCTATTTTGTATGTGTATATTTCAAGAATGACTATTCTTTGAGCATCCCATAAGTAGTTATTTTTAGATTTGGATAAAGATTTGATCTTTTGATCTTAGCTTTTATATGGAATCTACTTTACAATTTCAGATAAAGAATAGATTAACATATACACAATTGGTTTTCGTTATAAACCTTTGTACTAGTTTTGAAAGATGATTTCTAACAGAATGAGCATTCAAATTAAAGAGAGTAGTTTTAAACACTGAGTTGGGTATGTTTACATGCCCCAAAACTACAAGCCAACATAGGTTAAAATTATCAGATTATTTCTATTTCTATATGGATGATCGATACAGATGTGATCACTTAAATTAGGTTATACTCCTTGGCAAGAGTATGAAACCTCCCCCTAACGTAAGGTTTTCCTATAAGAAGACTAGATGTTGGACTCTATGATAGCTTACATAGTGTATGTCGGTTAGAAGTACCTCCCTATTACAAAAGACTACAGAATAATCTTAAGAGAACATCTTTTAAAAATTAAGTGTAAAGGCTCACAATTTAATTCAGCTATTCTTTTACAAAATATATTAGCTATGAGATTTTAGATTTTAGATTACAGATGCAAAAGTGAGTCCTTCTACACTTAGACAACATGATTTAAAGACAGAATACTAGTAGAGATTTTAGAAAGTAAATGTCATGACTCACTAGATTTATCCAATATGTTTTGCTATTCCTGAATTTTGAATTTTGAATTTTGCTATCAGACACTTGAGACTATTATTTTTAGATATTATATTTAGAAAGTTTCAGCTTACCTCATATAGAATTCTATGTTTTAGCTTTAATTATATATCTTCATTTCCTCTATTTTTAGCTTCAGATTTAGTAAAAGGAAAATAGGGGTAGCTTAAGGCTACTCGTAGTCTTGAGCACTGCGTGATATGTTTGGACCCACTTATGGTGTGTTAAAAACCTTGTATCAACCCTAAGTTTAAAAGATTTTTATGGAGTCAGACAAGCCGCGTTATGTAGAGTCCTGATTATGGTTATGAAGCGCACCACATTTATGAGCAAGAGCCTACGAGATATTTTTAGGAAATTATCTCTTCATTTTATAATATATTGTTCTTACAGTATCTCTATATTCTGTTAACTCATGTTCTTACGTGACAGTTCAATAAGCCTCCTCGTCGAGCTAACTCCTACAAAAATGATAACCAGCCACCCAACCCTGCTGACTTGCTGAATGAGAATATATCCCTTGCTGAATTCTGGACTTCCATTTAGGCATTAGCCCAGGTAGTGATAGCCGATATTCAGGGCAACCATCAGGCAACAATCCTACTTCTGAAGAATGGTGATTTAATAGAAGCCAGAATTTATGACTTTATGAGAATTAATCTTCCAGAGTTCTTTGGGTCAAAAGCAGGTTAGAACCTGTAACTTTATTTAGATAAGGTGAATAAGATCACCCAAAATATGCATATTTTTTAGTAAAAGAGTGTAGAGTTGGCATCCTATAAACTGAAAGATGTGGCATATGATTGGGTAGTTATGTGGAAGAATGGTAGAGGTTAGAATGTAGCTCCTATGATTGGCAGGTGTTTCAGGATATATTTCTAGACAGGTTCTTTCCACGTGAGATAAGAAAAACTAAGGTAGAGAAGTTTGTAAACCTGAGGCAGGGCGTGATGATAGTGAAGGTGTATTACCTTAAATTTAATGAGTTGTCTAAGTATGGCCCTGACACGATGGCTAAACCTAGGGTGAGTAAGAGTATGTTTATAACTAAGTATATGGTTTGGTATTCAAGGTGTGTAGGACTACCAAGCTAATTAGGAACATGGATCTTGCTAGATTGAAGATTCATGCTCAGCAAATTGAGGTAGAAAAGTTGAAAGGGAGAGAAAAGGAAAGTAAGAAGGCAAGAACCAGGTAGTTTGATCATAGCCAGACAAGGTTTAAAGTTGGAAATCATTTGCAGTTTTAGAATCGTTAATCTTTGGCAGCGCCATCTTCAGCTAGTGCTCCCGCTCCCAGAGTTAGAAAGGAGTGTAGGGTAAGACTTCTATGTATAAATGTTAGAATAGCGTGAGTGGGAGGCTCAGTTATCCTCAATGTTCTAAGTATGGTAAGAATTATGTTAGTGAATGTTTTTTGGGGTAAAAAGGCTGTTAGCGTTATGGTAAGTTAGGTCATGGAATCAAAGAGTGTTTGCATTATAAATAGGGAAACAGGGATGTTCGCCCCTAGATTCAGGAGACAAGTGCACCTGCTCATTTCAGTCTCCATATCTTTCCTCAAGGCACATCATCCAGTACTGGTGGCAATCGGCGCTAGAATTAGTTCTACTCTTTACCATCCTATCAGGAGCAGAAGGATTCACTAGGTCTTGTTACTGGTATGCTTAAGGTCTTTCATCTTAATATTTATGTGTTGTTTGACCCTGGGTCAAACTTCTCTTATGTGACCCTATTAGTTGCAGTAAATTTTTAAATAGGTCCTGAAATGATCCCTGACCCCTTCTTAGTTTCTACCCCAATAGGTAAGTTAGTTGTTGCCAACCAGATCTATTAAAAGTTTCCTATTACCATCCTTTATAAAATCATGTTAGCAGACTTAATCGAGTTAGATATCGTAGACTTTGACCTTATTCTTGGTATTGATTGGCTCCATTCCTATTATATATCCATAGATTGTCTCACTCAAGTAGTGAATTTTTAGTATCCTGATGAGCCAGTGTTTGAGTGGGAAGGTAACTCAGCAACTCCCAAGAGTCATTTGATATCCTATATTAAAGCTAGAGAGTTGATCTCAAAAGGGTGTATCTATCATTAAGTTCAAGTCAAAGACACTAAGTCTGAGACTCAAACTATTCAGTAAGTCTTTGTAGTCAATGAGTTTCCTAATATCTTTCCTGAAGATTTTCCAGGGGTACCTCCATATAGGGAAATAGAATTCGGTATAAACCCTATCCAAAATACGTAGCCCATTTCTATTTCACCATATTGTATGGCTCCAGCAAAGCTTAAAGAGTTAAAAGAGCATCTTAAAGACCTATTAGATAAGGGTTTCATAAGGCCTAGTGTTTCTCCATGTGTACTCCTGCCCTATTCATCCAAAAGAAAGATGGTTCTTTGCAAATATGCATTGACTACCATCAGCTGAATAATGTCACAATCAAAAATAGATACCTTCTACCTAGGATTGATGAATTATTTGATAAACTCCAAGGTGATAGTCATTTCTCCAAGACCAACCTTGGATTCAGCTATCATCAGCTTAGAGTAAGGGAATGTGACATTTCGAAAATATTTCTAAACTCGTTATGGTCATTTTGAGTTTTAGTCATATCATTTGGTCTCACCAATGCCCTATCAGCCTTTATGCACTAGATAAACACAGTGTTCAAATAGTATCTGGACATGTTTGTCATAGTCTTTATCAATGATATTCTTATCTACTCCAATAATAAAGATGATCATACAGACCATCTAAGAATTATGTTGCAAACTCGAATAAATAACTAGCTTTTTTCTAAATTCAGCAAATGTAAATTTTTTATAAGATTAATATCTTTCCTCGTTCATATTGTTTCTAGTGAGGGCATTTGAGTCAATCCCTAAAAGATAGAAATAGTAAGAAATTGTCCTAGACCTATTTATCTATCAGACATTAGAAGTTTCTTGGGTTTAGTTAGCTATTAAAGATGTTTCATTATAGTTTCTTATCTATTATGTCCCCTATGTCTATATTGACTCAAAAGAAAGTCAAGTTTCAGTTGTTAGATTCCTGCAAGAAGAGTTTTTAGGAGTTGAAGATTGGACTCACTCCAGCCCCAATTTTAGCACTAATTGATGGTACGAATGGTTTTGATGTATATTTTGATGCTTTTATAATCGGTCTGGTTTGTGTTTTGATGAACAGAGGTAAGGTTATAGCCTATTCCTTTAGAAAACTTAAGCCTCATGAAAAAAATTTCCCTACCCATGATCCAGAGTTAGCTGTTGTTTAGTTTGCTTTGAAAATCGTAAGGTAACATCTTTATGTGGTGTATGTTGATGTGTTCACAGATCATAAAAGTTTTAGTATGTATTTACTCAGAGGGAGTTGAATCTTCATCTGAGATGTTGGTTAGAATTATTGAAGGATTATTACATGAGTACGCTATATCATCCAAGAAAGGTCAATGTTGTAGTAGACACCCTTAGTAGATTGTCTATGGGCAGTGTAGCAAATGTAGGGAATGATAAGAGAGAACTAGTTTGAGAAGTTAATCGGTTAGCATGATTGGGTTTGATTTTGGTTGACTCGGTTGAATGAAATGTTTGCGTTCAGAGTAGTTCCAAATCCTCTCTAGTTTGTGTAGTGAAAGAGAAATAGGATAAGGATTCTAGTTTGGTCAAGTTGAAGGGTTCAATTAAAGACCAAAAGGCAGAGGTTTTCTCCCAAGGGGGAGATGATGTGTTGAGATACTAGAATAGATTCTATGTGCCATGTGTTGATGATTTGATAAAGTGGATTATGGCAGAAGCACATGATGTACATTACTAGATTCATCTAGGAGCCACTAAGATATGCCGCAATTTGTAGGAAGTCTATTAGTGGAGTGGTATGAAGAAATATATCGTATAATTTGTAGGAAAGTGTGCGACTTGTTAACAGGATAAGGAAGAGCAACAAATACCTGATGACATATGTCAGCAGTTAGATATCCCTACTTGGAAGTGGGAAGTGGTGAATATGGAATTTGTGACTGGATTACCCCATTCATGTCATCAACATGATTCAATTTGGTTTATAGTAGACAGATTGACTAAATCGGCTCATTTCTTACCAGTTCACATAACTGACATAGATGAAGATTATGTTATGATGTATATAAAAGAGTTGGTTAGATTGCATGGATTTTCTTTGTCTATCATCTCAGATAGGGGTACTCAGCTTACCACTCAGTTTTGGTAAGTTTTATAGAAGAGTTTTGGTACCCAAGTTCAACTCAGTTTAGCTTTTCATCCGCAGACTGATGGTCAGGCAGAGAGTACTATTCAGACCTTAATGGATATGTTGAAGGCATGTGTTCTTGATTTCAAAGGGAATGGGATGACGAATTTCTGTTAATTGAGTTCTCCTACAATAACAGTTACTATTCTGGTATTCAGATAGGCCTATTTGAAGCTCTTTATGGGCGGATGTTTAGATCACTATTTGGATGGTTCAAAGTAGGTGAGGGTTATTTGATTGGGCTAGATATGGTGATTAAAGCCATAGAGAAAGTTCAGCTGGTTTGAGAAAGATTGAAAGTAGCTCAAAGTTGTTAAAAATCTTATGTAGATGTAAGTATGAGAGATATTGTGCATTGGAAGGTTTCGCCCATGAAGGGGGAAAAGAGGTTTAGCAAAAACGGGAAGCTTAGTCCTCGATATATATGCTCCTATAGGATTTTGAGTCATGTTGGCCAGGTAGCGTATGAGATTGAGCTACCTGCAGACTTGTCATTAGTTATTCGAGTACTCTATGTGTCTTTACTAAAGAAATGCAAGGACGATTCAGTTGTTGTAGTCTCTCTAGAAATCATTCAGAATAGTCTTTCATACGAAGAAGTTCTAGTAGAGATTCTTGATCAACAGATCTGTAGACTAAGAGACAAAATAGTTTCCTTGGTCAAAGTTCTGTGGAAAAATTAGTCCGTTGAGGGTTCTACTTGGGAAACAGAAGCACAAATTTGAGCCAAGTATCCTAATGTCTTTTCCATGAACTCAAATTCAGTTGAAGGTAATAGTCTACCTTAATTTGGTTCTTTTCATGTCTTAGATTCAGCCATATAGTTATATTCATATAAATTCATCTATTCGCAAATTAGTTCAGTAGCTAAGTTTTCTTATATTTAGTCATGAATTTTGTTTTAGTTGTGCATGCCAGCATATAGCCTCAGATCCATAGTATCTTCTATTTAACAAGTCCCATTCGAGGACGAATGTTCCCAAAGGGAAGATATTGTACTACCTTTTACTTTTTCCCAGCTCAATTTAGCCTCTAGTATGTCAAGGGTTAAATTTAAAAGTGCATAACATGGTTGAGAAGTTATATACTCTAGTGTGTACTTTTTCCAACGACTAAAATTTTTCCTCAATCTGATACTCGGTTGATAAGTTATGGTGATTTTAGTGGAAACAGTATGGCGTTTCGACAGGCACCACATCGTGGTGTAGGGCAAAATTGCACTTGTACGATTCCCCGTGGAGCATCGTGATTACATTGCATCATGATGAAACTTTAGTTCCCATTCATCCCTTTTCCAGTAGCTTATCACAATTTGCCTATGTTGCACTAAAATCCACAAATGAACAAACACCACGTCACGGTAGAGTGTAAAATGGAAATCGTCCTTTTCCAGTCACACATCGCGATTACACCGTGTCCCACCAAAGGCCAAAATTGAAATTGTTGTTTTTCAGTAACCAACACAGTAGTGGTGCATCACTGTTGGTCTAAAACTCGGGATTCCAATTCCGAATTTAATTTTAAAAGGGAAATCTAGTCATTTCACACGTCCTCAATTCTTTAATGACACTGATTTAATCCTATTCTAAGCATTACATGATCACTTTACATTAACTTTCTCACAAAGAAAACCCTAGAACGCAATACTTAATCCCCAATAAATCTAATTTTCAACATTCTTTTTCCATGATAATCCAAAATTAATGGTTTCAAATTCAAGATAATCAAGAATCAATCTTCAAGAACACAAATAGGAATCCAAAATCTAGTATTCTCATCAATTACATCAATTAAGGTAAGCAGTGTTTTAAACAAGAATAATCCATCCTTGTGCCCAAAATTAGTTTTTGAAATTAATTTCACACGAGTTTCAAATTAGGGATCATACCCAATATTGTTATTTGCAAGATTATGAGATTTTAAGTGATTTAGGTGTTGAATTGCATGATTTGTTTAGTATTTTTATGCGTAATGAAGTAATTTCCAAATTATGAATTGAATTATCAATATTTACATTATCAAACAAAAATATTATGACGTTTTAACATGAATATGATACATGGGTTTTCAAGCCCTGTTTTGTATGTTGATATTTAAACAATGACTATGCTATGAACATCCCATAACTTCTTATTTTAAGATTTTTATAGAGATTTGATTTTTTGATCTTAGCTTTTATATGGACTCCACTTTACAATTTCAGTTACATAATAGATTAACAAATGCACAATTGGTTTTCATTGTAAACCTTTGTAATATTTTTAAAGTGGATTTCCAATAGAATGAGCATACATATTGAAGGGAGTAGTATTTAGCACCGAGTTGAGTATGTTTACATGCTCCAGAACTACGAGCAAATGTAGGTTTAGATTATTAGATTATTCCCATTTCTATATAGATGACAAATACATATGTCATCACTTAGATTAGGTTATACTCCTTTGCAAGAGTATGACACCTCTCCCATATATGAGGTTTTCCTATAAGGATACTAGATGTTGGACACTATGATAGGTCGCATTGTATATGTTGGTTAAAAGAACCTCCCTAATAGAAAAGACTACAAAATAATCTTAACTGAATAATTTTAAGAAACTGAGTGTAAAGGTTCATAACTTAATTTAGATATTGTTTTACAAAAGATATTAGCTATGAGATTTTAGATTTCAGATTACAGATACAAAAGTGAGTCTTTCTACACTTAGACAACATTATTTAAAGACAGACTAGTAGTACAACTTTTATAAACTAAATGTTATGACTCCCTAGATTTATGCAGTATATTTTGCAATTCATGAATTATGATTTTCAGTTAATAGAGATTCCAGCTTAGGTGAGTTATCTACATTTAGCATTAATTAGTTTGCAAATTTATAAAGATGTTGAGATATTTCATTAAGTTATGCATTCCACCCAATGTTCTAAGTACATTCCTGAAGTACTGATCAACATATACATCTATGTGCTACATTGTCTCCTAATGTAGGTTCAAGTGCTCAGTTTCCGCAGCGTGACTGATTTCGAGCATCTCTATCCATATCTTAATAGTTGGTGATCCCTCATAGTTTGGAGATCTAGTTATTCAGTTTTAAGCTTATTAGTATAGATGATTCAGTATTTGTAGACAGTTCGAGTCTGTTGGGGGTTTATCCCAATGCCTATTTAGTTACAAGTAATAAAGGCTTGTCAGACTGCTAGATATGATTCATATTCCTAGTATTGATTGATAAAAATCTATACTATAGTATTTTCAGATATTATATTCAGACATTTCAATCTAGCTTCTAAAGAATTTTACCTTTTTGATTTGATTATATATCATTAGTTCCTCTATTTTGAGCTTCAGATTTATTAGGAGACACACAAGGTTATGTTAAGGCTACTCGTATTCTGGAGCACAGTGTGACGTCTTAGGTCCCATTTTTGGGGCGTTACAGTGATACTATGGTAGACCTTGTAAAGCTTGATATGATTAACTTTGATGCTATCTTGGGGATAGATTGGCTCTATTCATCTTATGCCACACTAGACTATAGAACTCGAAAAGTCACTTTCTCATTTTCGAATAAACTAGTGATAGAATGGGAGGGGTATTCTTTAGCACCTAGGGGGAGTTCAAATCTTATTGCAAAGCTCATAAACCCATATTTAAGGGTTTTTTGTATCATTTTATATGGGTCAAAGATTTTAGTACTGAAAATCCTTACCTTCAGTCATACCCCGTATTTAATGAATTTCAGAAAGTCTTTCTTGATGATCTCCTAGGGATACCACCTGATAGGGAGATAGACTTTTTCCTTTACTTATTGCCATACACTATCCTATTTCTATTCTTCCATACATAACGGCTCCTGCAGAACTGAAAGATTAGAAATAGCAGTTAAAATACCTCCTTGATAAAAGCTTTATTCATCTAAGTGTTTCTCCCTGGGGTGCTATAGTTCTTTTCATGCATAAAAAATATGATTCCCTCTGTATGTGTATAGATTATCATCAGCTTTATAAGGTCACTGTCAAGGATAAGTACCCTCTTCCTAGATTTAATGATTCATTTGATCAACTCCGAGTTGTCCGTGTTTCTCTAATATTGACCATTATTTGTGGATTATCAGTTAAAGGTTAGAGAGGCTGATATTCCCAAACCAGCTTTTTGAACCTAATATAGTCCTTATGAATTCTTATTCATGTATATCGGAGTGGTAAATGACCATACTCCTTTCATGGACCTAATAAATAGGGTGTTCTATTAGTTTCTGGACCTGTTCGTCGTAGTTGTCATTGACCACATCATAAGTTACACTAAGAATGAGGAAGATCATGCTAGTCACCTTTGAATCATCCAACAAACCCCAAAGGATCATGAATTTCATGAAAATTTTTCATAATATAAATTATGGCTTAATTTTATGGATTTCTTAGGACATATTATGTCTAGTGAGGGAATTGAGGTTGATCCCCAAAAGATTGAGGAAGTGAGAAAATGGCCCACACCCACCACTCCAACTGATATCTGGAGCTTCTTGGGTTTGGAAAGGTATTATAGAAGGTTTGTAGATATTTTTTCCTCAATAGCTGCTCCACATACCAAATTAACATATAAAAAGTAAAACTTCTTGTAGTATGGCTCACGTGAAAGTAGTTTCGAGAAACTAAAGGATAAGTTGACCACTATGCCATTTTTGACTCTTTCTGATTGTACAGAAGGTTTTATTTTGTACTATAATCATCTTGTGTTGAACTTGGGTGTCTGATTATGCAACATGGTAATTTGGTGGCTTATGCATCTAGGTAGTTGAAGGTGCATGAACGTAACTATCCCACACATGACTTAAAGTAGTGGTTGTGGTGTTCGCACTTAAAATATGGAGGCATTATCTTTATGGATTGTATGTAGATATATTGACTGATCACAAAATTTTGTAGTATGTTTTAGCGCAGAAAGAACTTAATCTTAGTCATTGGTGTTTGTTGGAACTGTTAAAGGATTATGACATTAGCTGCATTATCATCCGGGCAAGGCAAACATGGTTGCTGGCGCCCTTAACATATTGTCAATGGGCAATTTTTCTCATGTTGAGAAACGAAAAAGAGAGATAATATGAGATATTCACCAGCTTGAAAATTTAGGAGTTCAACTTCTTTATTTTTAAGATGGTGGAGGAATTATTCCTGAGATAACAAAATCCTCTCTATGTGCTGAGGTTACGGAAAAGTAGGCCCAAGGCCCTATCTTAACGTCAATTAAGAAAGATGTTGGTCAATAGAAAGTAATGGCATTTAAAATTAGAGGTGATAGGATTTTTAGATATCAGGGTAGGCTATGTGTGTCGAACGTGGATAGTTTATGAGAGTGAATTATTGATAACTCTCATACTTTGAGGTATGTTGTTCACCCAAGCTCTACAAAAATGTATCATAACCCTAAGGCTATTTATTTGTGGAATAATATGAAAAAAGATGTTGCTTATTTTTTTTTGAAGTGTATGAATTTTCAACAAGTCAAGGTAGAGCATTTGAGATCAGGTAGCACTTCCCAAGAGGTAGTCTTGCCTATGTGGAAGTGGGAGATGATTAACATGGATTTCTATAATACCCCATACGCTTCTAAGAAAGAAATTGGACCTTCGTTCCTATTATTGTAAAATCTAGTCCCGTAATACATACTTGAATCCATGTTTCATGATCATTAACCTAGTGTTAAGAAAGATTATGAGGTTGTACTGACGTTCATAAGTGTCACTTAGAGCAAAGTGAGCTAAGAGCCTTTGGTTCATCAAATTGTTTGTGTTTGATTTTACAAGGGTCATCTTTGAATGAGTATAACTTTAGTTCCCATAAAATTTTAGATAATCGAATTGTCATTCCAACGATACCAATTTTGCCTAAATCCGATACCCGAACGAAAAGTTATGGAATTTTCCGTGTGTGGCAGTAAGGGGTCGTGATAGACCCATGCTGAGATGGATATTCCACCTGATAGGGGGTCTTGTTGCACTACGGGGGATATTTCCCAACAGTTTTAGCTTCTTAAAGGTTAAGGGTTACTTTGGTCCTTTCCCCTCAACCCCAAATGTTCCAAACACAAATTGTAACACCCAAAATGGCATTATTTTCCCCTTTCACTCCAAATTTCTCTCAAAAATACCCTTCTATATTCCCAAGAAATAAAATCTAAGCATTACCATTCAAGAAATTTTAAGAAAAGTCATTCTCCTTCAATATTTATGCTTTCGAGGTGTGTTAGTTGTTCATCCATGGGTACTTTCCACCCATGGAGTCCAGGAATCCAATTTTAAGTTTAAAATAATGATCTTTACATGTTTTTATGAACTTTATCCATAAACTCCTATGATTATCTAATTTACATAATGTTTATGAGTAATTGTTGTTGAAATTAAACCTTACACAATTGAATGGTGCTATTCACATGATAACTCCCTAAATCCCATGATTTGTAGCATTTTAGTTATGTTAGCATCTCATGTTTTGATGATTTTCATGCTCAAGTTTATGAATTTCAAGTGATAGTGTAAATTCCTAAATTATTGGGGTTTAAATAATGACCCGTTGTCATGTTTCCAAGATTTTTTGATAGAAAGAGTCCTTACACATTTAAAGTTGAATTATGTTTAGCTATATCTTGGGAATTCAATTTTCAAGTGATGTTTTCAATTGATTTCACATGGAAAGCACAATAGTATGTTTTAAATATTGTGACTTCCATATCACGTTTACAAGAATAAACAATAAAACCATTAGTTTATGATTTGGTCATGTAATTGTGCTATCTTTTCATGTTCAAAAAGCATCCCCACATTAACGCTTTAGTCATCATGTACTTGATGAAATGCTTAAGTGAATAATTATGAACAATGGTTTCCTTCCATGGTTTGAAATCTTTCATATGGTCCTATTGTTATTTCTATTAAGTCCAAGGGTTATGAATACCTAAAATTTAATAGTTTATTTAGTTTTATGAGCATTACCACGTAGTTAGCCATCATGACCAGTTACTTGTCTAGTTAAGTTAGTTATATCTGGTAATTTGTGTCATTCAGTTATGAGTAGTATTCAACACAGAGCGAACCTATGGGTAGGGGCTCACTCACCAATTTGGACTGGGTCCGTAAGAGCAATCCCTAAGTTCCAAAACTATGTATCCAGCGTAGGTTATGAGATGTCACCCACCAGTTTTTGACTGACACTTTAAAGGATCACCCGCCACTTTAAAACTGATCTCAAGGGTCATCTAGTAGATTAGAAATGACTCCACAACCATTGTTTGTACCCATGGCATAGTACTAACACCCTTCCAACTGGGGTAACAGTTTAAACCCCAATCAGCTCAGACTAGGGCATGTCGGTTAAATGATACCTCCCACAGTTTCTGTTTCAGTACTCATGCATATCATGCTATATATTCAGTCTATTATGACTCATGCACAATAACCCATGCATATCAGCCTAACCTCATTTATCATACGATGTCTTATATCATAGGTTTGGATACTAAAATTATTGATCATACTTAGAATTTCCAGGGCATCAGTAGCAACGACCATGGTGAGTCCTCATCCTTCGAGGTCAAGTTATCTTATATTTAGTTATGTCAGTATTTCAGTTATTTAGTCCTTCAGAGTTAGTTGGGGGCTTCTCTCATCAACTCCACAGTCAGAGAGTTTAGAGTCTTTCAGACTAGTAAAGACAATTGGTCAATTTTCAGTTATGATTGTCAGTCATTTAATCAGTATTGCTAGTATGTTTCTTGATGTTTTAAACCATGATTACGTATTGATTTAAAATGTTAATAACTTATGGAATATCAGTTAAAATTCTGCACATGTTGCTTATTAGTTTTATTCAGTGCTCACAGTAGGTCTAAATTTATGGGTTAGATTGTGGTATCTCGAGAATGTAAGCACCGTGTGTCGTTAAGGGTGCACTCCCGAGGCGTTATAATTTTACTACGGGACTTTCAAAGTCCTGGAACTTATATTATTCCATTTGGTTATTTTCAGATTAGATGACCAAGTCCACTCATTTTTTCTTGGTGAGGACAAACTATTTTGGGAATAACTATGCTAAGTTGTACATTCAGGAGATAGTCCGATTGCATGGTGCTCCTGTAACTGTTATATCTAACCGGGGTGTGCAATTTGTTTGGCAGTCTAGCAATTTTTTCAGAGGGTTTTAGGAACCCAAGTGAAGCTGAGTACTGGCTTCCACTATCACACTAATTTGCAAGCTGAACACACTATTCATACCCTTAAGGATATGTTGAGGGCCTGTGTGATAAACTATAAAGGTAGTTGGGTGGATTATTTTCCATTGATAGAATTCACCTACAACTATAGCTACCATTCCAGCATTCTATTAGATACTTTCGAGGTGCCTTATGGAAAGAAATGTTGGTCAACAATCCGGTGGTATGATGTGTGTAAAACTCGGTTGTTTGTGCTGGACCTTGTGCGTCAAGCAATGGACAAGGTGAAGATCATTAGAGACTAGCTTAAGACATCTCAGGGTTACCATAATTCTTATGCCAATGATAGAAGGAGAGGTTTTAATTTTTAGGTTGATGATTGGGTATTCTTAAAAGTCATCCCTATGAGGGGAGTCTTGCAATTCGAGAAAAAGGGGAAACTTAGACCTCGTTATATAAGACCATATTAGATTATGAGAAGAATTGGGGGGTGATTATGAGTTAGATTTGACCTCGAGTATGGATTCTTCTCATCCAATATTCCATTTTTCAATGCCAAAAATGTGTATTGGAGAAAACTCTCTTGTGTTGCCTATAGAGAAAATCAATGTGAGAGACTTCTTGTTATACAAACAAGAACCTATAGACATTTTGGATCGCCAAGTTTGGAAGCTGAGAAGTAAGGAGTTAGCTTCGATTAAAGTATTGTGGATGAATCAAAAAGCTAAAGAAGCTACTTAGGAATCGGAACATGACATGCATGTTAGATACCCAAACCTCATTGAAATGGGGGATGACGACCTAAAAGGTACAAATCATTTACTAATCTCTTTATCTTTTCCTTAGTGTGCTTGAAATCGTGCTTGCTTGTATTCCAAGCCATCGTTAGGGGGATTAATTATCCGAAAGGGGGATAATGTAACACCTCGTAGTATTCTTAACTTGATACCACACTTAGTGGCATAATTAAGGACATAACAACCTAAAAATTCTCAAAGTGTTAAAAGGACTTTGTCATATTTTAAGCTTCTAAACTTCAATGATTTCAAAATCAATCTTTCCGACCTTAAGATATGGATTTATAAGTTTATTCACATTTAGAAGTGTAAAGGAGTTGTTTGGAAAGAGTTTCAGCTTTTTCAGATGACGTTTAAGGCATTTTTTTATGGTTAAAATTGTAGCTCAATGTGAAATCATCGTGTTGCTCCAGGGATAATGTCAGTGGGGGTTGATACAATCCATTGTGTATAGCATCGGTGGGACCAACGCTGCATATCGTGTAGCACATCCGGTGCCCAGTTTGTATTAACAATTTATGGGTCCCGGAGAGTAAGTAATTTTTTTGCCTTCATCTTATCTCAGCCATAACACGAAATTTAGTCATGATTAGATCATATTATACCAAAACCCACTCAAGTTACCTCAAAACTAAACACTAACTTCTCTCCCAAAGACCAAAGATTCATCTTCTAAGTCAAGATTATAAAGAAAAGAGTCAAGGATGGGATTCCATTCTTTCTAATAAAGAACATAAGGTATGTGGGACTATCCTCAAACTCCATGGGCATGGATTTTATTATTTTTATAAAATTCAATAACGTATAATCATGTTGCAAACTAAGTGGTTTTGAATATTGTTTGAAAAGCATATTATTAAATCATTTTGATAAAAATAGATTTATTATGTTGAACCCTTTCTGTGGTAATTAAATATTGTCCCTTTATGTGTATATATAGATTTTGGAATGCATAATTGAGAGCATGAACAATGAATTTCCCTCTCTTATTGCAAAATAAAGTGTATATTTATATTGAGAGTATTTCTTAAAGCATGAATTAGGATTTTAAAGTAAGTTTCTCAACATCATGGCATTTGAAATGGTTTATGATATGATGACAGAGAGTTCCTTACTATAACTATGCTCTTGCATTAAAAGAAGGGTTACATATGACTGAGTAAATTGACATGACCACCGCATGTTTTAATTCTAGAAAAATAGGTTATTTTCATAACTTTTCTTGAGATTTCTAAATGATGACTCTCTTGTGATATTATGATTATTTGGTGGTCAAGTGCATGATTTGAATGAGATCAGCTGTAACATTAGTATGATCTGAACAACTTTCAAGTCATGGTATGACGATACCCGGTGATTACATGCCCTTGAAATTTTAAGCATTAAATAATTTTATATATGAAGAATGTTATTTAATGAACTAAAATTGGTCCTAAAGTAAGGTAGATGGTTATCCGAAGAAAGATGTAACACCCCACACTATCGGGCTAGAATTTAAAATATTATTCATACGCGTATAGACCCAAACCCAATGATTCTTTATCAATATATGTGTTATGATCAATCCTACATCGTGTGAATACCTTTTAATATGAATTAATGTCACAAAAATCCCCTATCTCGAAGACAAGTTGAATACTCTTCTATCGATTAAATTTTGTTGAATGTCTAAACTTGGGTCAACTTCCATTGACCATAAATTATTGTATATAATGAGTTATAGGGCCTACCATATAAAAAATAAAAGGCACTTAAGTCATATTTCCAAATCCATCGAGTTTTCCTAAATCTGATATCGGAGTAAAAAGTTATGCCCATTTTATAGAGAAGTGTCAGTCTACCGAAGTGCGATGGCTAAACTGGAAGACCGTCAAGCTAGTGAAGGCCCATCAAGTTAGGCCATCAACTTGAAACAATAAGCTCGTTCTATGGCCATAAATAGGCGGGTGGAGTGAAGGTTCATCACCATACTAATGGTCCATCAACAAAACCATCAGTCGAGGCTGAGTTACTCAAATAGGCCATTTTTAAATGAGTATATTTGTATTTTCCATCCCAATTACTTCTCCAGGAATATAAATCCCACCTTAAGTGTTTTATTACATATTCTATCAGTTTTCGCCATCTCAAATCCTCTTTACTATCAAGAACAAGATAAAACTAAGGTTTCCTCCGAGAATAATAAATCAAGAATCAATCCTTAAGTCCAAGATTTCAATGATACAAATTAAAATTTGAGTTCTACTCCTTAAACTAAGTAATCTAAGGTACGTCATGTTTTCCTAAACTACATGGGCATGGTAAAACTGTTTTGATAATGTTTAAATGTTGATAAATCATGAATTTTTAATGGGTTTTGAATTCATATTTACAATTATGCATTGTGAAATCCTTTTTATGATAATGTTTTGGTCTAGATGTCTTCCCCTAAATTAGATTTGTACTCGTATAAAAGTATGTATGCATTTTTGAGTTCTAATGTTGAATTGATAGCATGAACATTTAAAATCCCTGAATTATTGTAAAGCCTCTAGTTTTCATATGTTATGAATTATTCAAATTGCATGTTGAGAAGCATGATTCAAAAGTCTTTACTATTGTTTAAGACTTGTTTTTTTATATGAAATGAAGAAAGAGTGATTCTTGTTAATTAAATGAAAAGTAGTGATTCAAAGAGATTACATGGTTTGTTACAAGATACTTGACCACTACGTGTTTGTGAATTGAAATTAAAGATTTTTGCCTAAGTTTTTCGTGAATTTCACTATATGCATACTCTTACATTGTTTGAATGATTTTGAGGTCTGAATATTGTTTTGAATGAAAAAAGTTGTAATATGATACTATATTTCTTTGAATATGACTTGCAAGTCTTTGTATGACAATACGAAACAAATGAATGGCATAGCAGTTTCGGAACATACTAAAACACAGATTTTACTCAGATTTTAGAAAGATGAATGTTTAGAAAAGACTAAAAATGAACTTAAAGAGAGCTAGGTGGTTAGTTGAAAAAGGCATTTGAGTGTAAAGACTCATCACTGGGAACTGTGTTTTTCCAATATGGGTTTATTATGTCCCAAATTAGGGATTGTATGCTGGCGAAGGCCCTGTGGCATAGTAGATATTCCAAAACATTAACCCTTGTGACAAACTTGGGTTGGAGGCTTGACCTTCGAGTCGAGGGCGGATTTCATATATCGCATATGATTGTACAAATGTAGGGTGTACCACCTATCTCAAAAGTAAGATAAAGGGTGAGTCATAGTTTTCAACAAATGTTTCAAAGTCTTTAAAGTGTCCAATGTGTTTTTATATATTATATGTAAAATGTTTTATGAATTTATCTCACTTATTATATATTAAAATATATTATTTTGGATTGCTCTGCATACCGGTACATCTATATTGACCCCTATATATTTTAGGATTCTAAGACACAGTCCCAGTGTCCTACTAAGAAGTGAATTGGGTTGTTCAAACTTTGCAGTTAGTGAGCCTCCCTTATTTAGAATGTCCTTGTTGATTTAAAATTGATATATTTTATTTTGGTTTATGGTTTGACTGGGGACCTAGTCCTAGTATTCAAACAGTAAAATTATTGATTTGTTAGAGATTTGGCAAACTAGTGTCAGGTGTCTATTGAAAGTTTATGAACTCATTTTTGCATTGTTCAGTTAAACTAAAAGAATAACCATCTTTCCGTCTTATCATGTTTTTCTGTATTTTTGTTATATTGGATGAATATTATGTATAATTCGCAGTTATAGAAGGGATCTCGGGCCATCATGGTTATGGATGCCCATCGCGGTAAGGACCTCGGCTCGAGTCATGACAAACATGGTATTAGAGGCACGGCTCATAGTCCCAATGTATCTGTGAAATTATGTCTAGTAGAGTTTTGCTTTTGGGTTTGTTGTTCACTACTCTTATAATCAGGAGCGTAATGGGTATTTAGGAGTTGTTCATAATCTTTCATATTCTAATTTGTGGTATAGCATTATCTATATGCAAGTTATCCAAAATTCCTTCCTTGGTCTAATTTTATGGTCCATTCCTCATAGTCGAGGCGATAAAAGTCAAAGAGTCTAGCTCCCCCAGCGAGGTGGTTCTCTCTAATTGAGTTATCCATAAAAGTCATGAGATAGAACAAGCACTTGAGAGGAGTCCATTAGTGTTTCAAGCTGTATGGATTTGAGTGTATACCTTTTTCCTGATGAAATCATGCTTTTCAGGCTAAGGTATAAAGTGTATTCAGTCCCATTTAAAAATTCTTGTTGTAGATATCATCCATAAGGTTAATGATATGTAGCAGAATTTTGAAATTGTAGTTTCCACCCGGGTAGTAGTATATGTTAAAGTGTCATGACCTATTTGTGTAAATAAATAGTTTTAGTTATATAATCAATGATTGGAGGATGGTCTGCTATTTTATAGTGATATACTTATGAGCTGGCAATATTTGTAGATTGTACGGTAGTCTGTGAAGGAAGTTACAAGATATGATTATATTTTTTTTAAAATAGGTAAGGATCTCAAAATGGATGGTTATGGTGGTTGTAGAAATAATGTATAGGTTGTGAGCGAAAAGAGGTAGTTAGTAAGTTATGGGTAGAAATTCATTATTTTAAATTAAATATTGAAGGTAGCAGCGATGTATGCACGTGTAATACCCCAGAAAAATTTCTTCATAAAGATTTGGTGAGAAACATATCGAGTTCTGCGCTTTTGAGCGATCCATAAATTTTCTGTGGAGTATTTCTAAGATGTTGACCTACCATTGCATAGAGTATTGAATAAGCTTACGAACGATATGTCGATCATAAAAAATGGACACTCGAGTGATGAGTTACGACCATTCCGATCAAACTATAACCATTCTGATCGAACTGCGAACAGTGAAACGTGTAGGAAAAAAAGTACTGAGGCCTTGCATATTTTTGCTCCAACTTTAAATGATCATAACTCCTTGTACATATTGATCTAGGTGATCTACTATATATCAATGGAAAGCTATCCTTGTACATATTGATCTGAGCTATGTCCGGGAGTAATCTTTAGCACCGAGTGGGAGGTATAAAGTGACCTTACTTCCCTAGAACTACGTGCCACCATTGGTTGTGAGCCTGAGGCTAATTTATATAGTGATCACTAGTGTTTTTGAATCAATACTGGAAATCCTACTCCGATGGGAAGGATAGGACGGCTCTCCCCAACGTGGGTTGTACGTTGGACTCCATGTAGCTCACATGGTTTATGTTGGTTATAGGATCTCCCAATGTGTGTGATCTAAGTTGAAAACATATTTGATTAAAAGGATGATTTTGAGAAAGTCATTATTCTTAAAAGATTTAAGGAATATACTCTAGTGAGAATTGACATGAGATTTGATTGTTTTGATGATTTGAAATTGATATGAAAATGAATTGAGAACGTATTGTAATGACTCACTTGTTTTACTTTACATGTATTATTCATCCATGATTTTGGTGATTTAATTCGAGCTAAGTGAGTCATATATATCTGCATGAATAATTTTATAAACTATGATGATATTAAGAAATTATTTTATATATGCATTTCACCCTATATGCTCGATATTTTTCGATGGTACTGACCCATATATTCGTATGTGGGCTACATTTTCTCAGAATGTAGGTACAAGGTATAGTTGCACCTTCAGATCCAGTCAGTCTGTGGTATCCAATCAGCAGGTGATGAATTCTTTTGATTCAAGGGCTTGGGTTAGTTATGCAGAGTTTATAGTGTTGTATTTCTTTATTTAGTCATATTGAGTTGGGGTAGTCGGGAGTCATGACCCGGCTACCTACAGTCAGTACTAGTAGAGGCTTCATAGACAGTTAGTAAAAGTTGATATATTTTTTTCAATTTTGGTTGTAAAGGGAAAATTGTAATCCTATAAAATTCTATTTTTGTATCAATCAGTAAGAAGGATGGTAAGTGTGATTTGTTGAGCATAAGTATAGCAAAATCCCTTTTTTCATGCAATTGGGTTAATAGAAAGTGATATAGTTTTTTTCCAGGTATGAAACGGGTCTTGCCGGTATTTGTATGATAGAGAGTATAGGTTAGTGATGGAAGTACTCGGTGGGTAAGTGTTGTTAATCTAGGCGCTCTACAGATTGCAAGAGGAAGTTAAGTTAATACGTAGAGAGCTATGAAGTAAGTTAAGTTGTGTATGAAGGATAGATAGTAGTGACGGGTGACAAAAGGGCGTGTAAATGGATTGTGAATAAGATAGGCTATTTAATTATGACCAATTATCATTGTTATGAAGTTTAAATAGGCTAGCATTTGTTGAGGATTGTCTTATAGTTTCTAAGTGGAAATTTCGTGAGAAAAGTTTTAAGTTATATTGTGTGCTAAAAGTTAAGTTTTAATGATTCGTTATCATGAAGGTGACTGCGACATGGTATTAGTTGTTAGGAAGTGATCTAGTAGGCTTGAATAGAGGATATAAGAGCCTCAGTTTGGTTGATTCATGATTAAGTTTGATGTTGTGTTTATTATGAAAAAGGTCACCCAAGATATTATGGGACAGCTTTAATTTCAAGGATTAGTGTATGACTGTAATGGTTGAGCTTCTTATATGTGATTTTGATTCTTATAGTTTAGAAATATAAGTTTACAAGTGTGATTTTAATAAGCGATGACAGAGGTAGTGTGGTCCGTTAGGGATGAGAAAAAAATGAGTTGAGCGTTAGATTCTAAGATTGAAATTTTGAAGTTGAGCTTAAAGCATGAAAGCTCTAGATGGTGTATACTTATTTTGAGCTAAGTGGTAATGTGAAGAAAGATTGACATTAACCTTTCATGTATATTGTGGTTAGTTGAAGTTTTAAGTTGTTATCTTGAGGGATTGTGGTGTAAATGTTTCAGATTCTGGAAGGTAGTTATGCTTCAATTCGTAAGCTTTTACTAAACGATCTTTATTTTCCAAGTTTTCCAGCTCAGTCAATCAGAATCGTATAGTGTACCTTCTCATTTATCATTCATCATGTTATCCAAGGATCTTAGGAATGAAATCATTTCCATACGAAGCATCTCAGTAGTTACGAGTATACGTCTGTTCTTGCGTCATGCATATGAGCTAATTCATAGGTGCCCCGTGCACAGTCTTAGTGACCCTGTGAAATTAGTGTTGTAGAGGAACATAGAGTCCCAAGGGGGCGATACCCCGTGACTTCTTAAAATATCCATGTTTTAAACACATCTAGTTCATGCTCAAGTTCTCATTACGAGCCTTTAATTGGCTATTATTGCATTGAATTCATACATTCCAGAGTCAGATATGCATGCTCAGTATGAGGACTAGGAAACTGTAATTCCAATCGTGCCAATATGTCTTAGATGTTCGTGTCCCTTAAGAAGGTTAGTTGAACAGTGCTTTTATCCTATTAAGTGACATTCGAGGCTGAATTTTTCCTAAGGGGAGATAATGTAATACCCTGGAAAATTTTCTTCGTAAAGATTTCGTGAGAAACGTATCGAGTTCTACACTTTAGAGAGATCGATATATTTTCTGTGCAGTATTTCTAAGAAGTTGACCTAACATTACGTAGAGTATCGAATTAGATTTCCAATGATATGTAGATCATCAAAAATGGACACTCGAGTGATGAGTTATGACCATTTCGATCGAACTACGACCATTTCGATCAAACTAGGAAAAGTAAAACGTGCAGGAAAAAAAGTACTGAGGCCTAGCGTATTTTTGCTCCAACTTTAAACAATTATAACTCCTTGTACATAATGATATGGGTGATCTACTATATATCAATGGAAAGATCTGCGAGTCCTCTTTCCAATTTAATTGGTTTCATCCGATTTTTCTATCAGAGCAAAAAGTTATGATCGATCTACTTTAGCCTATTAAAAGTGAATTTTTGGGCCAAATTCAAATGATCATAACTCCTCGTACACAATGATCTGGGTGAGATACTAGATATCAATGGAAAGATATTGGATGCCTCTTTCAAATGAAACTAGTTTCATCCAGTTTGGATATTGGAGTAAAACGTTATGGTTGATTTACTTCAGACTATCAAAACAGTCCACCAAAGGACAGATTCGAGAATTATTTGATTTTTAGGGGCGTTTTGCTCATTCCCCCTCACCCAAAATTCGTCCAAACCCTATATTAAAGCCTATTAGAAGTATTATATATTATATTTCATTAAATTCCCTCAAAAAGAATAATCCTAAGCTCCTACATCCAACTTCAAGAACCTGCAAAGTTCACCATTAATTCTGCAAATTTATTCAAGATTCCAAGTTCCTAGTTCAAGAACTTCAAGAACCTCCAAAGGTCACCATTAATTCTTCAAATTTATTAAAGATTCCAAGTTGTTAGTTCAAGAACTCCAAGAACCATCATTCAAAGGCACAATTAACATCTCAAAAACAAGTATCGATCTAAAGTTCATCATTCAATGTATATGGGGGTTTTCAACAAGAACTCTCTTTCGTTCTTGTGCCCAAAGGTAATTTTTTTTACAAAGGAATGATTTTTTATTTTCTTTTTACAAATTTAAAGTATGAACCCATATCTTATGATTATTATTATGAAATCTTGATGTTTATAATTTTGAAAGATTAATTTACATGTGTGGTGATATGAAGTATGAATCTTGAACGATATTTATCATGATTTTGATATTTGGGTCGCGAACCCCATTTGAAATTGTGTTTTTGAGAAAGTGTGTGTTATAAGCACGTTGATGTTGAATATTTGAGATATTTTGAATGATTTGACCTTTTGGTCATGAATGAATTATTTGGAACTCGACTGTGAAAGAAATTCACGTTTTTATTGATTATGATAAAGGGGTAGAAAATTGCCTCTCAATGAAAATTATTGAAGTGTTTATTGTGGATTTTCTTTACTGTGAGCCTGAGGTTGATTTAAATTTCTGAGCTAAGTCCGGGAGTAATCTTTAGCACCGAGTGGGAGGTATAATGTGACCTTATTTCCCTAGAACTATGTGCTCCCATAGAATGTGAGCCTAAGGCTGATTTATAGAGTGATCACTAGTGTTTTTGAATTAATACTGAAAGTGCTACTCTGATGGCAAGGGTAGGATGGGTCTCCCCAACATGGGTTGTACGTTGGACTCGATGTAACACACATGTTTGATTTCCGTTATAGGATCTCCCAATGTACGTGTGTGTACTCTTCTATCTGAGATGAAAACATATTTGCTTAAAAGGCTAAGTTTGAGAAAGTCATTATTCTATAAAGATTTAATGAATATATTCTAATGAGAATTGACATGTGATTTGATTGTTTTGATGATTTGAAATTGAGATGAAAGTGAATTGAGAACGTATTGTAATGACTAACTTGTTTTACTTTACATGTATTATTCATCCACGATTTTGATGATTTAATTCGAGTGAAGTGATTCATCTATATCAGCATGCATAATTTTATAAACTGTGATGATATTAAGATATTATTTTATATATGCATTGCACCCCCATATGCTCGGTATTTTTCCATGGTAGTGACCCACATATTCGTATGTGGGCTACATTTACTCTGAATGTTTGTACAAGGTATAGTTGGACCTGCAGATCCAGTCAGTTCGTGGTATCCAGTCAGCAGGTGATGAGTTCTTTTGATTCAATAGCTTGGGTTAGTTATGCAGAGTTTATAGTGTTGTATTTGCTTTATTCAGTCGTATTGAGTTGGGATAGTCGGGAGTCATGAACCGACTACGTACAGTCATTACTAGTAGAGGCTTCATAAACAGTCAGTAGAAGTTGATGTGTTTTGTTTCAATTTTTCTTGCAAAGGCAGAATTGTAATCTTGTAAAATTCCATTTCTGTATCGATAAGATTTAGAAAAGAGTTAATTTCTGCTGATTTGTATGGATTTGTATTATTATTCATTTGCTTAAGATTTATGCCAATAGAAGGGTTAGCTTGGGGTCACTTGTGACCTTAAGCACCATGTGACATCTCGGGACCCGATTTTGGGGCATTACAACACAAGTGAGTGAATATGATGTGAGGGTGTAGAATATGTTGATACGATCGTAATGAGTTATAATATAAGATTAAGTTCGATTGTCTCTATTATGAATTTAGACCCCCCCCCCCCCCCCCGCACTAATTGTCTTTACTCTAGTAGTTGTAAACTAGTGCTACTTGTGAGAATATATGCAGTAGATTTTTATGTGTAGTAGTAATGTCGCGGAGGGGTATGATTGAAGGTAGTAGTTAAAAGAAATGAAGTATTTTGGGTTGACTTCCCAATTTAATGGGCTTGTATAGTATATGTCATGATTTGGTGGTGGTACATGATTGACCCTAGACTATAGGCTTGAACTTCAGATGTAAAGTATGGTGGTAACAATAGCATCTTAAGATTAATGATGCATGTTTTGTTGGAATTAATTAGCAGGCTTGATGTAATGTATGAAATGGCCTAGGTTGATAATTTATGAAATGTGTAAGTGGTAATCGTGAGGTATATGTGTACATGAGGACTAGTGTTAAAATGACGAATTATTGTTGAATCATTAAGTGGATAAGAATGTGAGTATATGGGAATAAGTTGAACCTCAAGTAGCAGGTTGTTAGACAATGTTTTATGTGTATAAGTGTTTTGTGTACCTAGATTTAGTTTTTGAATCTTGTATTATGGAAAAGTCTGGGACGTTGTTGCATGGTGTTCTTTAGAGTTGAATTGAGGATATTTATGTAAGACCCTGTAAAATTCTAAAGCTTAACACAGTCCTTTAAACATTTCAAGGGGCTCCTAGACTTAGAAAAATTTAGCTACATTCCAAACTTAGCTTAATTTTGGCTTTTAAACATTGGCAAATTTATTTTGCCACCTTAATGTCCTTTATTGCTTCGTATTTTTATTAATTCCTGATCTGGAAGGTCAATAGGTGTTCCCGGACAAGTTTCAAATGTTTTGGAAACTCGATTAGATCAAGATTGGAAGTCCAAAATAGTGGACTAATGCGATTTTAGCGTGCCGCGTCACCAATCGTATTGGTCACCAGTTGTGCAGACTGCCAGAGCCAAAACAATTGATGCTCGATGCGTTTATGGCGCACCGCACTAGGTATAGTGTCCCAGCCCTCGACGCACTGTGTCACTCATAGTGTCGGTGCCCAGTTATCTAGTCATTAAATTTCTTAATTCTTAATGGCAAAGGGGTAATTTTCCCAACCCTATATAAGTCTTAAACATAGGATTAAGCCTGATTTACACAAAAATACACCCTTTTCCCTCAAAATCCTCTCAATATAACATTAGGGTTTGCAATTGGGGATCCAAGTTCATGCAAATTTCTCTGTGAATCATCAAGAATCTTCAATCTAAGGTATGCATAGTGCTCATTCATGGACTCTTTTCGTCTTTGAAGCCCAAGAACCAAGTTTTAAATTATGAATTATTGAATTCATTCTATGAATTGAATTATGTTCATGTGTTTTTGTTGTATGAATTCCAAGATGGAACCTTTATTATTTCTTTATGAAATTACGCTAATATGTGGACTGAAATCATAAAATTGGGTTGAATTGCAATGTAAGGTTGTATTAAATTCATGCTCATGCCTAAGCCTTAAATCATGCAAGCTAAGTGTTTGATAAAATGCCTAGGAGAATAGAAATTCTTATCAGTTGTGCGGTATTGATACCCTTCCATTTGGGGTTACAGATTGGACCCCAACTAAGCTATATTACAATTATTTGGGGCATGTTGGTTAGATAACTACTTCCAATAGTCTCAGTAATATAACTTAAATAGTTCTACAGAATTCAAGACTGTCAGATACAGTTAACTCAGAATAGTACAAAACTCAGCTAGTTCCTTCATAGCATAGACTGTCATATACAGTTGCTCAATATCCATTATATTAGTTATCAGTGACTCATGTTACCAGTAATTAGTTTCTAAACTGTTATATTCAGTCAATCAGACCAGTTCTTCATAATCAAAACTTTTAGAAATAATTATTCCTCTATCAGTAATATACTATCAATTCCCTAGTATTCAGTAGACTCAGCTATTAGTATCAGTAAACCCAGATGTTAGTAAATTAGTACTCAGAACTCAGTACCAGTGTCACTATAGTCTCAGCTATAGTTACTTGATCTTGCATATATTTTCACATTCATGTTATATAGTCATTTAGTATTGTTCATGCATATGAACCCTTGCATTCAGCCTACCTCACATGCATACCAGTATATTCAATTGTACTAATTCATTTGTGTTATGGTATTTTACTTTACACCATAGGTTCAGAAGTACGAGCTCCAAAACATCAGTAGCATTCCAGTATCCAGCAGCCAGAGTTAGCAGTGAGCCTTATCCTACGAGGACATGTTCATTACTTTATCATTTCAGTACTTAGTTCATTTTAGTAGTTTGAGTTAGTTGGGGTCATGTCCCATCAACTCCTTATTCAGATAGTTTAGAGTCTTTCATACTATAATATATTCAGATAGTTTATTTCAGTTTTGGGTATTTCTATACCCCATTTAAACATTATTTTATCAAATTTTATGTTTTAGATTTGAACCTTATGGCCTTACAACTTATGTTTCCGCATTTATATAGGTATATAATGCAGTATTCAGGTACAAATATCAGTCATGGGTTAGCTTGTGGTCCTTCGATGTCATAAGCTCCGTGTAGCACTTCGTCTACCAGTTTCGAGGCATTACAATATTGGTAGGCAATGTGCACCTTTTGTATAGTTTTACAAATTTGGTTAAGTTGTAGGTTATGTGATTACATGTGTAATGATAGTATTCTAAGGAATTGAAGATGAAGTGTTAAGTGTTTAGCACCGTGTAGCATTTCGGGTACCATATTTGAGGCGTTACAATATAGGTAGGCAATGTGCGCCTTTTTTATAGTTTTACAGATTTTGTTAAGTTGTAGGTTATATGATTAGATGTGTAATGATAGTATTCTAAGGAATTGAAGATGAATTGTTAAGTGTTTAGAAGCGTTGATGTCTATCATGAAAATAATAGTTGTAAGTTGATGACTTTAGGAGTTAGAAGAAATTATGATTAGTGTCCTTAAAGGGGAATGTCCTAGAATGAAATTAGTGCCTTTATATTAGAGATTAATGTGAGGAGTTTATTTTTATGTATATATTGATGCCCCCCCTTTTGTGATAAGCAGTGTGGATGCGTCCTCTCATGAGAGTGGGAGTTGTAGAGTGATGGCTATATAGGCTAGAGAAAGTTAAGAGTAGCATTTTTGAAAAGCAAGGCCTTTAGATTATGGTTCATCAAGGAGAGTTTAAAATTTGGGTCTATGGTGATATCTCTGTTGTGTTGAGAGTTGTGGATATAAATATTGACTTGAGGTTATGTCCTCAAGTCTAGGAGTGTGACATTGATATAAAGGGGATATAATAACTTAAAATATTTTTAGAATTTTCTTGTGGTGTCAAGTTTCAATTAAGAATCATGATAAATCAATTCCCAGTAAATAAAGCTCCTCCTACTTCAATTTGAATGGATATTTACTTATGTCTTATATATTCATGTCTTGCCTATGCATATGGATTGAGCATTCTATGCAACTCATGTCATGTTCCGACCTCCAAAAAAGAAGCAGTAATGTCCTAAAGTGATCCAATATTTCAAGTATCCAAGCCATATATTATGTTTCTTATAATCCAAATCTATGTCTCACAGCATGTCGGGTCCTATGAAAATATGTTTCTATACGTCATTGAATCATTTTATGCCAGAATTAGCCAAAGTGATAGAGTTTATGCTAACGCATTTGAAATTTCAGTTCTTTAAATAAGGATCAGTTGCGTCAAGTGGCAATCCTTATCTTAGTTGTTAACAACATAAATTTTGGCTTTATGCCATATACCTCATAATAAGTGCACCCATGTTTCTGATTGTTGTCTGTCCTAAGGACACCATATTGTGTTGTGTTTGTGCAGAACGACTCTTTACTTATGATCAAGACACTTGATATATGAAGATCTTCATGTCTATTCTATCGTATCTTTACCTTATGTCCCTCCTTGAGTAGTACAATAGGTATAAGTTATGGTCTAAAAGTTTTACTTCCATTCATGACGTTTATGCTTAGGTCCCTCAATGACCCTCCGTATGTTTGTATGATGGTTATTGTAGAAGAGTGGCGGTGTTTTAGGGTGAGGAGTAGATGATCTTGAATATGAAAGTTTTGATTTTATTTCTTTAGCAAATATTATAGGAGAACGGGGAAAGAAGGAGATGAACTTTTGTTATGTGAAATAGTTAGGAAGGACATATGTGATGAAAGTCAATGCGAGAGTGATTACAATTATTAGTCTTAGTAGGAGATGCTCGGAGTGGGCATAGAAATGGTAGGCTTAATGAAAATACAAACCAATGCATTATACGGTTAGTATTCTTTCATTTAAAACTCGAGTATGTTTGACAGTAGTGATAAGGTGAAGTAATTTTCTTAACAGGGTGTAGAGTACATGGTATCATAGATTAAACTAGCACCTCTATTCTCTGATTTAGGCTTCAACATAGGAGTATTATACAGTAGGATTCAAGCTCTAGAGGTTAGAAGTGTGATGTGAGAATTGTAAGTTAGAAATAATGAGCCATGTAATTTATCTTTTAAGGCATAGATGAGTAGTGGATCTAAGTGTAAGTATATTCAACGTAACATGTAAAGTATAGAATGCTTATATTTCTATCTCTCACAAAATCTCATTTCTTGGTTGTACCGATTTCAATCAGGTGTACTATCACCTTTTAAACTCATGCCTTATATAGTGACAATTATGATCCCTAGAACTCATGTGCAAGGTCATCTCTATATCAGTTCTTATCCTCTCACACTTCGTGCTTACATGATTAATTTGGCAATGTCATAAATGCTCTTCTTGAGGTCTATGTGTGTTTTGTTCACTGAAAATTCTTAGAGTAAGGTTACATCCTTTATTCCATATTTTTGGAGCATACATAAGTCCCTACCCATTATTCGGGAACGAATGATGCCATGGGGTGATAATGTAACACCCCGCACTTTTAGGCTAGAATTTAAACCTTCATTCCTATGTGTATAGACACAAACCCATTGATTCTTTCTTAATATATGTGATATGATCAATCATATAGTGTGTAAATAAGCTTTAATATGACTTGAGGTCACAAAAATCCCCTAACTCTAAGACGAGTTGAAAACTCTTTTTTTGATTCAGTTTTTGTAAATGTCTAAAGTTGGGTCAAATACCATCGACCATAATTTCTTGTATATAATGAGATAGAGGTCCTACAATTTATCAAACAAAATTTGTTTGAGTCTTCTTACTAACGCCACCTAGTTTGCCTTAATCCGATATCGGAGTAAAAAGTTATGCTTGTTTTCCTGAAAGTTATCAGTCTATCAAAGTACGACAACCAGACTGATGGACCATCACAAGTTATGCAATAAACATGAAATAGCTAGCTCGTTCTCTTTCAATAAACTGAAGGTTGGAGTTACGATTTGTCACTATACTGACGGTCCGTCAACAAAATCATCAATCGAGGCTGAGTTTCTCAAATGAGCCCTTTTTAAATGGGTATTTGGGTACTTTCCCATCCAAAACTCCATCTCCATAAATATAAATCATACCCTAAGCATTATAATACAGATAATATAAATTTTCAACATCTCAAATCCTCTTCATTCTCAAGAACAAGATCAAACTAGGGTTTCCTCTAAGAACAAAAACTAATGAATCAATCCTTAAATCAAAGATTTCCAAGAAACAAATCATGATTAGTGTTCTTATAGTTAAACTAAGTAATATGAGGTACATGGGGTTTACCTAAACTACATGGCCATGGTGAAATCGTTTTGATAATGTTTAAATATTGAGAAATCATGAATTTGGATTGGGTTTTGAATTTACATTTACAATTATGCATTGTGAACTCCTTTTTATGATAATGTTTTGGTCTTAAAGCCTTTCTCTGAATTATATTTATAATCCTATATAAGTATGTATGCATTTTTGAGTTCTAATGTTGAATTGAGAGCATGAACATTTAAAATCCTTCTCTTATTGTAAAGCCTCATGTTTTCATATGTTATGAATTATTCAATTGCATATTGAAAAGCATGATTCAAAAGTCTTTACTATTGTTTACGACTTGATTTTGGATATGAACTAAAGAGATGGTGATTCTTTTTAATATAAATGAAAAGTGGTGATTTAAAGAGATTATGTTGTTTGTTACCATATACTTGACCACCATGTGTTTGTGAATTGAGATTGAGGATTTTTCCCTATGTTTTTCATGAATTTCACTATGCGCATCCTCTTAAATTATTTGAATGATTTTTTTGTTTGAATATCATTTGCATGAAAAGAGTTGTAATATGATACTATATGGCTTATAATATGACTTGCAATTCTTTGTATGATGATGCCAAATAGATGAATGCCATAGATGATTTAAAACAATATATAATACAAATTTTACCCAGATTTCTAGATTTTCATTTATGAAGATATATGTTTAGAACATACTAAAAATATGTTTAAAGGGAGTTAGGTGGTTACCCAAAGAAGGCGTCTGAGCGTAAAGGTTCATCACTAGGAACTATGTTTTTCTGATATGGGTTTATTATGTCCCAAATTAGGGATTGTATACTGGCGATAGCCCTGTGGGGCCGTAGATATTCAGAAACTCCAACTTTTGCGGCAAATATAGGTTGGGGGATTGGCTGCCGAGTCAAGTGAGGATTCCATATAGCTCGTGGGATCATAGAAATATAGGGTGTACCACCTATCTCAGATGTAAGCTAAAGAGTGAGTCGTGGTTTCAAAGAAATGTTTCCAAGTCTTTAAAGTGCGCCCATGTGTTTTCATATATTATATGTAAAATTTTTTATGAATTTATCTCACTTATGTTATATATAAATATATTATATTGGATTGATCTGCGTACCATGACGTTTGTATTGCCCCCTTATATTTTTAAATTATGATACATAGTCCCGGGGTCCCGCTATGCAATAGATTGCGTGGTCCAAAGTTTTCAAATAGTGAGCCTCCCTTATTTTGGAAGGCCTTGTTCACTTGACATTGTTATATTTTATTTTGGTTTATAGTCTGACTGGGGAACTTGTACCAGTATTCATACGATAGTGTTTTTGAGTTGTTAAAGATTTCACAGACTAGTGTTATCTGTTTCTTGAATGGTCACGAACTTATTTTTGTGTTATTTAGTTGAAGTAAAAGAATAACTTTCCATCTTGTCATGTTTTGTGCATTTTCATTATATTATATGAACATTGTGTATGATTGTCAGTTAGATAAAAACTCTCGGGACTTCACGGTTCAGGACGCCCGTTGCAGTCAAGGCCTCTATTCGGGTAGTGACAAAAGCATTTGAGTTTAAGAGCTTATCTCTATAAATTGAGTTTTCTAGTTTGGGTGATATGATTTGTCTAATGCCAATGTATAGTTTTCCTTGAGACACTGGTATACTATAGTAGTAATTACGACTCAGATCCTTGCGCCATACATGGATTGGGGGCTTGGCCGCCAAGTCAAGGTAGGATTCTATATAGCCCATAGAAGTACAGAAATTTTGGGTGTACAATCTATATTAGGAGTTAGATAAAGTGGGAGTCTTTATTTCAAGAAAGAATTCGAAAATCATAAATTATGCCCATGTGTTTTACTTATCTTTTATGTAATGTTTTATGAAATTCTCTCATCTATATTGTGAAATAAAAAGAATCTATTTTTGGATTGTTGCATATACCAGTACAATTGTATTCTCCCTATATTTTAGGATCTTTGGCAAAGTCTCGAGGTCTTGCTAAGTAGTAGATTTGGTATCTATGACTTGCTGTTGGGGAGCCTTCTCTATTCCTAAAGGCCTAGTTTATGAGACTCTCTTATTTCATTATGGTTTATGGTACGGTTGGGGGACTTTTCCCAGATTGTAGACATATATTAATTTTTCTATTGTTAGAGATTTTTCACACTGGTGTCAAGTGTTTTGAATGTTAATAACCTAATTTGGTATTATTCATGTGAATTAAGAGATTGACCATGTTTTTGTCTTATATTATTTTCCGCATTTCTTTATATTATATGAATGGTGTGCATGATTTCTAGATATAGATGGGTGCATGGCCTTTATAGTTTGGGATGCTCGTCGCGCCAAGGCCTCGGCTTAGATTGTGACAATGGGGTACATGTTCATATATTTACTAACCATAAAAGTTTGCAGTATATTTCCTTGCTGAAATAACTTAATCTCCAGCAGAGGCGGTGGTTTTAATTGTTGAAGGATTATGATATAAGATTGAACTATCATCCGAGCAAGGGTAATGTGGTAGTCGATGCCCTTAGCGGATTTTCTATTGGTAGTCTTTCTCATGCGGAGAAAAGAAAGAGAAATATGCTGAACGATATTCATCAGCTTGCAAATTTGGGAGTTTGACTATTGGATTCCAAAGATAGAGGAGTATTTGTTCACGAGGCTGCAAAATCCTTTGTTTGTGTAGAAGTTAAGAAGGATCAGACAAAGGAACCCATCTTAATACAGAATAAGAAAGATGTTTGCCAACAGAAGGTTATGGTTTTTGAAATTGGAGGTGATGGGATTTTGAGGTATCAAGGTAGGCTATGTGTACTTAATACGAATGGGTCGCGGGAGAGAATTCTTGATAAACCTCACACTCCCAGGTATGTTGTTCACCCTACCTCTATAAAAATGTATCATTATCTTAAGGCAATTTACTGGTGGAATAAAATGAAAAGAGATGTTGCTAACGTTGTGTCTAAGTGTTTGAATTGCCAACAAGTCAAAGTAGAACATTTGAGATTAGGTGGAACCTCCCATGAGATAGCTTTACCTGTGTGGTAATGGGAGATGTTCAATATGGACATTATTATAGTACTTCCGATATCCTGAGACTAGTATGATTCCATTTGGGTGATTGTGGATAGGATGACCAAGACTTCTCATTTTCTTCTAGTGCGAACAAATTATTTAGGGGATGATTATGCTAAGTTATACATTCAGGAAATAAATCATTTGCATGGATCTCCAGTGTCTATTATATCCGATCGAGGTACACAATTCTCTTCTCAGTTTTGACGATCTTTGCAGAAGGGGTTAGGTACCCAAGTAAACCTTAGTACTGCCTTTCACCCTCAAATGTATGGGCAAGTAAAATGTACAATTAAGACATTAAGAGATATGCTGAGGGCTTACGTAATGGACTTCAAGGGTAGTTGGGTGGATTATTTTCCATTGATAGAGTTCCCCAATAATAACAGCTATCACTATAGCATACAAATGGCTTATTTAAAGGCTGTTTATAGAAGGAGGTGCCGGTCTCCGATGTGGTGGTCTGAAGTAGTTGAAAACTATCTGTCTGAGCCTAATCTTGTATGTCGAGAGATGGGGAAAGTGAAAGTTAGAGATCTACTTAAGACAGCTCAGAGTCACCAAAAGTCCTATGCTAATGTTAGAAGAAGAGAGTTGCGGTATGAGGTTGGTGATTAGGTATTTCTATGAGTCTCCCCTATAATGGAGTCACGTGATTCGAAAATAAATGGAAGCTTAGACCTCTTTACATAGGCCCTTATGAGATTACGAGGAGTATTGGTGGGGTTTCTTATAAGTTAGAATTGCAAACGAGTTTAGCTTCCGTCCTTTTTGTATTTAACGTACCAATGTTGAATAAGTGTATTGGGGACAATTCTCGTGTTTTCCTTGCGGAAGAGATTAATGTAAAAGACCCATTTTCATATGAAGAATAACCCATTGCTATTTAAGATTTCCAAGTATGAAAGTTGAGAAGTAAGAAGATAACTTTAGTTAAGATGTTGTGGAAGAATTATTAAGTGGAGAAAGCTACTTGAGAATCAGAGAATGACATCCATTCTAGATATCCGACCCTCTTTGTAACCATGGAAGATGATATGGAAGGTACCAATCTTATCCTACTCTTTATTTTCCTTGTAGTTCTTGAAATCGTGCTAATTGTACTTCGAATCGTCATTCTAGGATGAATGATCCCAAGGGGGGATAATGTGACACCCCATAGTTGTAACACTATTTTATGTCTGTAAGATGACCTGTAGGACCCCCGTAGTAATGGTAACTCATTTGTTAACATTGTGGGCCTGTTGGGGATGTTCTAGGACCTCAAAACTAAGTTGGCATCGCAAAATATTGCTTAGACGATAGCTAGGCATCGTATTACCATCACCTATCTTCGATGGAAAGGTTTGTCCATGGTAGAGACGCCACCAACCTCAGCTTTGGCGATGGCTTAGGCGCCACCAACCTTGGATTTGGCCATGGCTTAGGTGCCACCAACCTTGGGTTTGGCCATGGGCTAGGCGCCACCTACCCAATAATTTTTAGGTGTAGTTGCTCCATTTTTGAGTTATTTCAAGGGCAACAAGGTCTTTTGACATCACATAACCATACCTAAACACCAATAGACAAAACCAAGGCACCTAAAGATGTATTAAAACTCTTAAATCCCTAGTTTATCTTTCTTAAACATAAGTAGAGAAAAGAAACTTAGGGTTTTGACATTCAAGCTTAAAGAGTCAAATTTCTTCATAGTTTCTGTGTGATTAAGGTATGTGGGACTATCTTAAACTCAATGGGCATAATTTTTTATGGTTTTGTCGAGTTTAAAGATTTATAATCGTGTACAAAGAAGTGTTTTAATATTGATTTGAATAGCATGTCATGAATCCGTTTTAATGAAATTATATAGGTTGTATTGAACTCTTTTTCGTTAAATCGAACTATATCCCCTTATGCATATACATTTTCAGTTTTGGAAAATTTAATTAAGAGCATGAACAATGAATTCCTGATCATGATATCAAAGATATTGTCTATTTGTATTATTAATTATTTTGAATGCTTAAACTATTGTTTTGTAAGTAATTTCCTTATTATAATGGTGGATGATATGGATTCCGACATAGTGAGAGGGAAGATCTCTTTATTTTCAATTGTTAATAGTAAGGAATGCATATGTTTAAAAAGAAAGATTGGCCACCATATGATAATATGTTTTAGAAGAAGTGTTTTGGTATACATCTGCATGTGTTCTGAAGTAAGACTGTCCTTAAGAACTATTTAAATCTTTAGGGATGTCCATCTAAATAACTTCTTTTAAAAAAAGGGCTATGATTTATGACATGATACCTATTCTCTTGCACGTCTAGGTATGATGATACCTATTATGGTTTGCCCTAAACATGAATGAAACAAATATTGTAAAGGTATAGAGTATGGTTTTTAATGAATCAAAAGCAGGGCTTAAAGAGAGCTAGTCAGTTACCCAAAGAAGGCTTGAGTTCAGATAACTCTTAGCTCGAAATTATGTTTTTCCGATATAGGTCTTTATGTGATATTCTGCAAGTGGTATAGCATGGTATGTCATCAAGTTGCCATACTTTTTAAGATATTTCCCATCCTTGTGGAAAACTTGGATTGGGAGCCTGGCCGCCGGGTTATGGGTAGGATCCACATAGCCCATATATTACAATATATGTAGGGTGATCCATCTAGCTCAGAAATAAGATAAAGAGTGAGTCATGGTTAAAAAGAAGTGTTTTAAAGTTCATTAAAGTATGCCTGTGTGTTTTCACATATCCAATATGTTCATTATTTTATGAAAGGCACTCATTATGTTGTATATAAACACGTTATTTTAGATTGTTTCACATACCAGTACATTTGTATTGACCCCCTATATTTTAGGATTTCATGAACATTCTCGGGGTCCCACTAAGAAGTAGAGTTGTTTATCAGCAGTTGCAGTTGGTGAGCCTCCATTATTTCAAAAGGCCTTGTTATGAGACACTTTCATTTGATTTTCGTGAATGGTCCGACTAGGGGACTTTTCCCAGTTTACAAATAGAAGTCATTTTCATGTTGTTAGAGATTTGGCAAACCAGTGTCATGTATTTTTTTCTAAATATTTATGAACTTATATCCGTATTGTTCAATTGAAGTAAAAGAGGATGACCATGTTTCCATTTTTCTATGTTTTTTGGATTTCCTTACATTATATTAATTTTGTATATGATTGTCAGTTTGGTAAGGTGATAACGCCTAAACTAGAGCTCTCGTAAGAGTGTAAGCGGTCGCTGTCAAATATAGAACCCAACTGGGTTGGGTGTCAAATCCCACAGGGAATACTTGGTCACTAAGCGTTGCAACTATTATTAGACTGTTGGTCGAAAATTCTACGAAAAGGGGGGAATTGAATTATGGCATGAATTAATGTAAACAAAGTAACGAATGAAACGATTTGTGTAGTAGGATTTAATAACAGAGAAAAATAAGTTAGGGTTATGTCCACCTTATGAGTTCTACGTATCTATTAACTATGAGTAATGCGGAATTCAGACATGCATCCAGTTATAGAGATTCGTATTCTAATGGTAAATCCTAGTGTTTCTCAACCATCAAGGATTATTTCACTTTAACTCTCTCGATCTTAAAGTGTATAACTAACGGTACAAACACTCCAAGAGGTTAATCCGGTTAAGCCAATAACGTGTAAACAGGGGTTGGTAGTCCTATTTCCTTGTCACACTCTCTTTTCCAAACGTGTAACTTTTCTCTCGAACAAGTTTATGCTATAATGGCGTATTCTATATGTTTGCAACCACAAGAATTTAATTAAGATGAAGAGAGTAATGATATAAGTAGCATACGTATCAAGAATTCACAAACTCATAGTAATAGATAGTATATCAAAAGGCTTCCATAACCCTAACAGAGAAGTTTAGCTACTCATGAGTGCAACGGAGATCACAATAGATATAATCATCATACCACAACCTAGAATAATCTTAGCGATGGAGATGGTTTAGGCGTCCACTAGGGTTTGACCTTTCTCCCTTCTCCGTTGATCACAAGAGTCGTGCTTTCTCTGTCTGAAAGTAATGTGAATAGTGCCCAAAAGTCGAATGAAGAATTATTAATGAATGAATAATGAAAAGCTTGCTGAAAAATTCAGCAAATAGGATTTTTATAACATCCTTGTCCTAGTCCTACTAAAATAGGGTTTTTATCCTTGTCCTAGTCCTACTGGATTACTGCTGCACCCCTAAGTATTAAGAAATACTGATTTAGCCCAGGGCAAGTTCTCTATGCATCACATTTAGTCCGCAAGCTTCCAGAAGCTATCTTCCCTCTTATGTGAAGTTTCCCTTGTTACCGAAAGGTCTAAAAAGTGCTGAAAGCTTCATCATTAATGCCTGAAAACATGCTAATCACGTTGGTTAGCTCACTTACAGGAAAATGGACTAAAAGTGCAGGAATTATATATTTTATCCTCAAAACATAGCTATAACATGGGTAAATTATGGTGTTTAGGCGTGTAAATTCACCCAACATCTACACCCCACACTTAAAGCATTGTTCTTCCTCGAAAAAAATATTACGTCCATGCAAACATCTACTTAGCATATCACAGCAGCAACAAAATATTCATCAAGAAAGGCACGATAATTATTAACAAAGAGTAGTTTTCTTGATCACTGCTAGAAACAATTCAACCTCCAACATAGACTCATGATGATGGTTAATTCGTAGGCACATGGGTATAAGATTCTCCTTGCTCTCACTCTCACAAAAATTCATATGTTGCAACTGCTGACCATAGGCTTGCCCTTAGTGTAATGCTCTACTAATATCAGAATGCTAAGCTTAGTATCAAATAGGTCTTTACAGGTTGTAATGTAGGCTAAGGGACAGGTAGGACTATTTTGGCCAGGAATAGTGACTATGTTCCCTAAGCGCTTTAATACACTACATTATGTCATTAACACTCTCTTTAAAACAACCCTTCTACTTTCCTTTCATCGACCACCCCTTTTCACCTATTTTGTTATTCAATCATAACAGAACTAACTTTTTATTTTTCTTTTCATTTTTTTTTATAACACACCTCTATGATAGCCACTCTGTTTCATAACACATTCAAGTACCAATACACTGTAAGGCATCACTCTCACCCAATTTCTTCTTATTTTGTCACATGACTTTACAATTTAAAGCACTTAGTAATTTTGATCAAATTATGGTCTTGAAGAAAATGGACTAGGCTACATATGAGGCGGTCAAAGAAAATGGCTAAAGGCTCAAAGAGGGTTCACTAGGATAATGTACACAGGTAGCTAAAAATAAGGTAAACAATTGCAGGCTGCCAAAGAAATACCTAAATCATCTCCTATACTTACACTTTTTTTCGCTTTACGCACACACGGGCAAGTTCTAGCATCAGCCACAAACACAGAATATACTATATCCTCACACACACGAGGCACATGGTCAACTTTATTAGGAGCAGTATAGACTCTTGACCCAACGGATGAATGAACTGTACCATACAATTATCACACAGTGAGTCACACTTGGAGCCTAAACGTCTCAATGGTAATGATTTTAGCACAGAGTCTTGTCATAATACTATGCCGCCTATCAGAACAATTTCATGCAAAAAATAAAATAAAATAAAAATAAAAATCTAACTACAAACAAGAATAAATGTAAGCAAAGATGTACTACAGCATACAAATACCCAAACCCCACACTTAGACGGGACACACTGCCCTCAGTGGAAAATAAATAAGGAAAACCTGATTAGTTGGACTCTTCCTCTATGTCTGGGGTCATACCCCCTGCATCGGAATCATCATCAGAGTCGTTGTCATTAGAGTTCTCCTCCACGTCTGAGTCTGGCATTCGGCGATCATCATCGGTCGGTGTCATCCAAAAGGGCATAGAGGTATTTGCAGTGAGAAAGATTCAGCTTGCTCTTTTCTTCCCCTTTTCTGACCCTTCTGTGCGGTGGATGCTTTTTCTTTTCCTGGTCGACCTTTCGGTGCCATTTTACTTTGTGATGGACTCGAAAGATTATCTTGCAAGGCTAGATGAGCAAAAAGAAAAGTTTTGAGAGATTTTGGATGGTTACGTGGCGCCTAATGCTTTGCCTAGTAGGGCATAGGCAGCGCCTATGCTATACCTAGTTGAGCACAGGCGGCGCCTATGTTATGGCATTGTAGATTCAGAGAGCAAAGGCTTTGGCATAGGCGGTGCCTAATGCTTTTCCTAGTTGAGCATAGGCGGCGCCTATACTATAGCCTTGTCGATTCGGAGAGCAAAGGTCATAGCATAGGCCTTGCCTTATCCGTTGCCTAGATTTACATAGGCCTTGCCTTGTCCATTGCCTAGATTTGTATAGGCCTTCCCTTTACCATTGCCTAGTTGCTCCTTCATTCCTAACTTACCACCTTTAACATGGCTCACTTTCAACTCCAAATTTGGGACCGATCTCTTCCTTTATACGTCTTGCACCTACACTTACTCAAAAACAACAAAAACGATTAGAAAGATGGGTTGCCTCCCACCAAGCGCCTTAGTTTTGGTCGTGGATCGACTCTTCTTTTTGGATTTTTATTTAACAAAATAAACTCCTAGTAAAACAAAACAATTAAAAACGATTGGTTGCCTCCCATGTAGCGCTTGATTTATTGTCGCGGCACGACATAGCTATCTTTATTACTTAGACTTCATCGAGATATATGGTGCATCATTTTCTGAATGGATTCAGGCGACGCTGATGCTTCATTGTGGGCATGCAATCTTCTTCGAGATGCATCTTGTGCATATATATCCCAGGTGGAATACAAATTATAGCATCAATAGACTAACCAATGGCTCACATGTACCTCTTTAGAGCAGAGAAGAGAGCCTCTACTTGTTTTTCACCTAAATCGGCCACAACAATCACTGGACGTGTATTTCTGCTTCCCAAAAATACATACCTTAGATTGCAGGGTAGCTCTTTCAATTCTATCATTGGTGGCTCTGCAATGGATGTCTTCGCTGTTGGTGAAGGTCGATTCCTAAGATCAAGGTCCAGCTTCTTAGGAGCATGAGAATAGGACCTTATTCCTTTTAGAGCACAAATGGTTTCATCATGTTCTTCAGCCTCCTCACGCTCAAAATTCAGCAGCACATCAGATAGTGACACAATAGTAAGATGCTTCTCTACAGATAATTGTTTCTCATCCTCATAATAAACATCATCCATAGAGAACACATTCATATCGCTGGGATCCTTCATTGCTTTGCATACATCAAAATGGAACATTTCATCATTCATCCGAAATAAAAGCTCATTAGCTCTTAAGTCAATAAGCACACTTCCAGTTGTGAGGAAAGGGCGTCCCAAGATTATGGGAACTTCAGAATCCACCTCGCAATCTAAAATAACAAAGTTTGCAGGAAAGATGACGATGGAAACCTTCACCAAGACATCATTCAAGATACCCACAGGTCGTTTTACCGGCCTATCTTCCATCACAAGCCGCATTGGTTGGTGTAGGTTCACCCAACCCCAACTTTCTGTACATGGATAGCGGCATCAAATTGATGCTAGCTCCCAAATCGCACAATGCCTTAGCGAAATCCAACGATCCAATCATGCAAGAAATAGTGAAAGCATTAGGATCTACCTTCTTCTGTACTAAAGATCTCGTTGCAATTGCACTTCAATGATGAACATTATACTTCCCTCTTCTTTGTCAAAAGGTCCTTCATGAATTTAGCGTACCCAGGCATTTGTTCTAGCGCCTCCACCAAAGGAACATTAATAGTCAGCTGCTTCATCATAGTTATAAATTTACTAAACCTGGTGTCATTAGCCTTCTTCTTCAGTCTCTGCGGAAAAGGTGGTGGTGGAAGGGGAATTATTTTCTCCACCACTTTCTCTTTATATTTTTTCCGATTATCAACCTTTTAGAAGTGTCATCAGCCTTCTTCTTCAGTCTCTGAGGAAAAGGCGGTGGTGGAAGAGGAATCGTTTTCTCCACCCCTTCCTTTTTATCTTACTTCTGATTATCACTCTTTTCAGGCTGGTGACGTCTAGGTATAACATCATGAGCACTCACTTCAGCTTCTACGGCATCTTCAAACTCTATATCAAGAACATTCTCCTCTGTATTATCAACTACCTGCTTGCTTTTGGACAGACTTTCCAACACTTTACCACTCCTAGTAGTAATAGCCATGCATGATCCATCATTCCTTGGATTTTGCACGGTGTCGCTAGGTAGCATTCCAATTGTTCTTTGATTGAATGCCGCATAAAATTGACTCAATTGCTGCTCTAGTTGTTTTATTGTTGTAGAATGCGAGTCAACCAATTGATTTATTGAAGACAAGTCATTCTTTACCTCAGTCATGCCATGTTGGTTGCCTCTACTCCTTTCAGCAGCTTAGCCATCATATCTTCCATGGACATCTTCCCAGAGCCAGACGCCACAGCCTAATGATTTCCAGGAGGAATATATAAACCACTCCTGTCAGTCTTATTCTTCCAACTACCTTGATCACGGTCCTTGTTTCCAGATTTATCATAATAGTTCCAACCTTGGTTTCCTTGGGCATTGCCATGGAAACCCCCCTGATTATTCAAGTAGTTAGCTTCTTCCTCAGAATCGGATTTATCTCTTTCTTTTGACGCAACCGCTTTGACTTTTTTGATTTTCCCTGATAATAAATGCTTGGTAAGAAGATCCATCTATATTTTCATTTGCGACATATATTGATCACGTTCCTCTTCTCTTCGCCTTTGTTCTGCAGTCATGCCAATAGATATGGTAGAGCTTGCTACCTCATAATCCCTGGTATGCCAAGCTCTACTCTACATTGTCATGCGATCTAGCATATCACTTGCCTGAATAAAAGTAAGGTCCATGAATGAACCTCCTACAGCATTATCAACCACTGGATTGGTCACTGAATTCAAAGACCTGTATAATATCTCCATCAAGTAGACATTGGTTATATGATGATTTGGGCACCGCATAAGCTTCTTCATGAACCTCTCCCATGTTTCGTGGAGAGCTTCAGTTGGAAGCTGTCGAAAATTACTGATCTCATCTCTCAATTGTGCTCTCTTGGATGGAGGAAAGAATCTTTCTAGGAAAGCGTCTTTCAATTGCCTCCAATTAGTAATAGAATCAGGAGTTAGCCCATTCTGTCCAACTCCTAGATTGTCAAATGACTTGCATGTAGAGATAAGATTGATCAGATGCATATTCGGGTCATCGCCTGCAAGTCCACCAAATAATCCTTTGAGTTGCAATAGCTGAATCATGGTGCTAGTGATATTGAACATGGCTCCAGGTGCTAAGGGTGGAGGAATAATCGCCCCTGTGGGACCAGATCCATCCAAATTTTCATTATCGTATTCAAAAGGAATCTGCACAGCTCGACGATCAAGCCTCAATCTAGCTTGATGATCTCTCCTCTACATAGGTGCCGCCATCTCAGCAGCATGCCTCGAGTTTAGTAACTCATCATCACCCATGCCCTCATCATCAGGATTTATTGCTCGCCCTGGGTTATCAATATTCTGTTGATGCACTTGAGCAGCGGCCAATGCAGCTAATCTGGCCTGCTTTTATTGAGTACCCTTTCTTTCAATGTCACACTGTGTATCCATTCTGCCAATAAGTTATGGTTCAGGATTTATGGGTAATAATGGCTGACCAGAACTTCGAGTATTTGGCATGCACTTAACAGAACCTGAATAAAACAAAAACAACTACTAAAAGTTAAATCTGAGAATTTTTTACCAAAGGGTCTAGTAACTATCACAAACTTAGTTAACAACTGTATTCCTCGACAATGGCGCCAAAATTTGATTACACCCAAACTACAGCTCTCGTAAGAGTGTAAGCGGTTGCTGTCAAATATACAACCCAACTGGGTTGGGTGTCAAATCCCATAGGGAATACTTGGTCACTAAGTGTTGCAACTATTATTAGACTGTTGGTCGAAAATTCTACGAAAAGGGGGAATTGAATTATGGTGTGAATTAATGTAAACAAAGTAACGAGTGAAACAATTTGTGTAGTAGGATTTAATAACAGAGAAAAATAAGTTACGTTTATGTCCACCTTATGAGTTCTACGTATCTATTAACTATGAGTAATGCAGTATTCAGACATGCATCGACTTATAAAGATTCGTATTCTAATGGTAAATCCTAGTGTTTCTCAACCATCAAGGATTATTTCACTTTAACTCTCTCGAGTTTAAAGTGTATAACTAATGGTACAAACTCTCCAAGAGGTTAATTCGGTTAAGGCATTAACGTGTAAACAGGGGTTGGTAGCCCTATTTCCTTGTCACACTCTCTTTTCCAAACATGTAACTTTTCTCTCGAACAAGTTAATGCTATAATGGCGTATTGTATATGTTTGCAACCACAAGAATTTAATTAAGATGAAGAGAGTAATGATATAGGTAGCATACGTATCAAGAATTCAGAAACTCATAGTAATAGATAGTATATCAAAAGGCTTCCATAACCCTAACAGAGAATTTTAGCTACTCATGAGTGCAACGGAGAGCACAATAGATATAATCATCATACCACAACCTAGAAAAATCTTGGTGATGGAGATGGTTTAGGCGTCCACTAGGGTTTGACGTTCTCCCTTCTCCGTTGATCACAAGAGTCATGCTTTCTCTGTCTAAAAGTAACGTGAATAGTACCCAAAAGTCGAATGAATAATTGATAATGAATGAATAATCAAAAGCTTGCTGAAAAATTCAGCAAGTAGGGTTTTCATAACATCCTTGTCCTAGTCCTACTGAAATAGGGTTTTTATCCTTGTCCTAGCCCTACTGGGTTACTGCTGCACCCCTAAGTATTAAGAAATACTGATTTAGCCCGGGACAAGTTCTCCATGCATCACATTTAGTCCGCAAGCTTGCAAAAGCTGCCTTCCCTCTTATGCAAAGTTTCCCTTGTTACCGAAAGGTCCATAAAGTGCTGAAATCTTCATCATTAATACCTGAAAACATGCTAATCACTTTGCTTAGCTCACTTACAGGAAAATGGACTAAAAGTGCAGGACTTATATATTTTATCCTCAAAACTTAGCTATAACATGGGTAAATTATGGTGTTTAGGCGTGTAAATACACCAAACATCATAAGGGCTCTCTAGCCTCTATGGCTTGGGATGACCATCACGATCAGGGTGTTGGTTCAGTTCGTGACAGTGTTAAAGTCTTGTCAAGAGAGTGTTTTGCAGAAGTCTTCATATGTTTCTGACAATTAGAAGTCTCTCTTGTTATTTGATAAATCTTTTAGTAGTCATTTACATGTTATGAATGAGAAGGGTTGTGGATTTGATATGATATGAATGACTTGCAAGTCTTGGTATGATGATAACCGGTGATGATATTCCCTTAACGGAATAAGTATTGGATGTTGGAAAAACACGAAGCTTGGTTTTGAAGGACAAAAATTGGGCTTAAAGAAAGTTAGATGGTTAACCAAAAAGGATCAAGTTCAGATAACTCATAGCCCAAAATCTGGTTTTGCCAATACGGGTATATGATGTACAATAATATGGATTGTACATTTGCGATGAGCTTATGGTGTAGTACAAATGAAAGACCTCAATCCTTGCAGCAAACTTAGAATAAGGGTTTGGTTTACGAGTTAAGGGTGGAGTCCATATAGGCCATGGATAAGTACGTTTGTAGATTGTACCATCTAGCTCAAGAGTAAGACAAAGAGTTGAGTCATGATTACAAGAAAATTTTTTAAGCTCATTAAATTATGCCCAGATATATTCAATTATTTTATGCTGACATGCTTTTATGAAATTCTCTCAGCTATGTTGTATAAAAATATATTTTATTTTTGGCTTGTTCTATGAATCAGTACCTCTGTGTATTGATCCCCTATATTTCAGGTTATGTGGTATAGTCCCATGGTCCATCACATCAGTAGAACACTTGGGATTTGACAGAATAGGTGAGCCATCCATCTTTCAGAAGGCATTTATTTATATGTTTATTCTTTCAATATATAGTCTATCCAGGGGCATTGTCCTACCCTAGACAATTATTATTCAGTGGAGGCTTCGTAAATATTAGTTGAAGTGTTGTATTATCATATCTCGTTGACAAATTTTCGATTATAAGTTTCCAATTAGCACTATTATATCTTCTGCACTTTGATTTATGTATGGATGTTGCTTATGATAGTATGCTAAGGGGTCTATCGGGCATTCGAGTTTCGAGATGCCTATCAAAGCCAGGGCCTCGTTCGGATAGTCATACTTATTAAGGGGGAGATTTCTCATTATAGATTTAATGATTTTTTGATATTAGAATTTCATATGCAGGCCAATGGACTATAACACCCTTAACATTCGAGCTAAAAATAAAATTAATTGGGCCTCGCTTCATATGTACTTTCACCAGAATTTAGAAATTTTATTATATATAGATGCAAAGGTCAAGTCTTGAGTATCGTAGAGGTATTGGGTATGATTTAAGGGCATAGGAAATCTCTAAAACAAATTTGAGTGAAAGGTCCATTAATGATTAAGTTTTCGTATAGGTTCACACAAGGACCAAATTTAAACAAGTATTTCTCCTAGAATATTTAGAGTTACGTGACCCATTACCTAACAAATTAAAGCATTTTGAGTCTTCTTTCCAACGCTACCAACAACTCATTAATCCGAGACCCAAGCAAAATATTGCGTGAATTTTACTAAGAACAATCAGAACAGCCCTCTACCATATGAAAATTTTCTTCTTTTGTTTTCTTTTCATATTCTTTGAGGGGCAATTTCGACATTTCCTTTCAACATTAACCCAAAGTTATTAAAACCTACTTCTCTATTAATTTTATAACACTCTTAGACTTACTATCCATCTGATGTTACAATACAAACCTCCCTGCCTTCTTCAAGTTTCCCAGGATAAACCCTCAGATTTTCCCATCTGTTTTTCATATGATATCCTTCAATAAACATCCCTATTCCTACTCTAAATCTCAACTCTCAAGAATCTGATGAAATTCATTTAAGAGAACAAGTCTAATCCCTTCTCCAGATCTCAAGTTCTTCAAACATTTTGAGGTACGTAGAACCATCTTTTGCTCACGTTTCATTATGTTTTCTTATTCTCCAAGCCTGTTTTGTAATCTTCTTTCCAAGCAGATGGTGTCTAGGTGTTTGTATTTAGCAGTTATATTAAAAACAAATCAACCTGTTAAGCTCTATTTCCTCTTGGCATCTTAACAAGTGATTATGTATTCATAACGTATGGACTGGTTTTGCCTAAATCTAGAACCTGAATCTTGTCTAGTCGATAATATGGTGCTCTCAATAATCTTCAACAAGTATTTTCTATTTATAAATTTGATGAAAATGTTAGGATTAATTAATAGAAATAACATTCCTTTGATCTCTTAAATTAATGTCTGATCTCGTTTAAGTATGTGTTGGCATGCTAAAATTCTATAAGTTTAACAAGTAGGAAGGACTGCTTTATCTTCTACTGGGATCTTATGTTAATCTGTTTTCCAAAATCTATGGTTGTAGATGATTCGTAATGCAATATCTAGCCAATCCTCCATGTCAATTTCTCGGTCATGCCATCATGTGAATGTTTCTATTAAAGTTATAAGATAAAATTTTATGAAACTCTTGAAATATGATTCCAATTCCATAATCCATAAGAAAGTCTACTTCTTGCAACATTCTTAAAACTATTTGCATTATGAAATTGCAAACCCTAGTATAATAATACCAACTTCTTAGGAATTTTCCCATTGACCTAGTTAATAGATACTTAATAATATTAATATGAATATTTTTACAAGAATGGTTCCAATCATGTACATGAATTATATCATATTGAACCAAGATATTACCTATCATGACTCTCCAATATTGATAGTCTTAACTCATGAATATGAACCTATTATGGCTAACTTTCAATATGAGCCTAAAGAGGCTATACATAATTATGAGCATAAAGAGGCTAAACCATGAGAATGAGCCTAAAAAGGCTAAACAATGAACATGAACATAACAAGACTAATATTTTTATCAAGAACTACTCCGATAAATAAGACAGCGTCATGAGAATAAGGGAGTTAGTGAGCTAACCATGAAGGCATAGGTTAAAATGACAAATGCCTGAAACAATACTTGCCAACATAGGATAGAGATTATTCTGCAAGTCAGATAATTCCTTTTTTATATGTCCTTAAAAGGGTCTAACCATGGATACTTGCAAGCAAATTATGTCATGTCATGTTCTATGCCTAGCAAGAAATAGGACAGCTTAGCTGATCAGACCAAGATAAGAATCCATGCGCTTACATTGTGGTTTATGATGGTTCGCTACTTTCTCCCACAAATAATCAAAGGAATTAAATCTACTTTATTTGGTCTATTGTAAATTTAGCTTATATTCTTGTTCCTTTCAAGTTATCTTCTTTTATGTTTGAATTTTATTGTTATTTTTAATCTCTTGATCTACTACCCTCCTGAAATGGTTTTCCATCCCAATACATTCCAAATAATACCACCTTTGGTGCTATTTCATTTCATGATATAGGTTGTGGCTCTCATGTCCATGGTCAGGCACCTCATTAGAATCTCTATCTTCTGCTATTGGTGAGCCTCTTTTCTATCAGGAGGTTGGACGGGATTGTAACGCCACGATTTGCTGAACTAAAATGCTACACGGTGCTTGTGACCTCGAGGGACCACAAGATAACCCATGACGAATATCTATACATGTACACTACATAATATACTTATAGAATACATAAAAATTGAACAATACGCCTTAAGGTTCAACTGAATAGAATATCTGATAAATAATAACATCCATATAAGGTAACAAATAACCAAAACAACTGAAAGTTTAATCTAAAATCTAAATTAAATCTGAAAGCCTCTAAATACTGTCTGAAATAAGAAGTTGAAGGAACATGTCTCCAAGTAATTCTGTCTAACATAACTAAACTGAAATAATGAATGAAATAAAATAATATCATTCTCGGATGGGTGACGACTCACTGCCACTCTACGTACTGGAATGCTACTGCTACTGCTGATCTAGAACTTGTGACTCTGAGCCTATGGTCTAACATATAAGAAAGCACCATAGAACAAATTCCTTAGTATATCTAAAAGTACTGAGTATATGAGTAAGGTAGGCTAAATACAAAAGGGTTTACATGCATGAGCAATGCTAACTGACTGACTAATATGAACTTAAGAATGCAAGCATACATACATAGTAACTGAGATTGTGAATACGTGATATCTGGATCTATTCTCTAATACATGGTTTACTGTTATATAACTTGACTAATATTAGAATTTTGATATCATGTATGGTTGTGTCTGATAGTTCGGAATCTAATGGAACTACCTGAGTTCCGTATTGTAACTAAATTGACTGTACCTGACAGTCTTGGTATACTTAAATCTAAAGAACTATCTGCATTCTTTTACTAAGAATAGGACTAAACTAATAGGAGGTAGTCTCTTAACCGAGATGCCTCAATAACGCATATAGCTATGTTGGGATCCAATCTCTGCCTCAGTTGGAAGGGTGTCAATACCACACCACTAGTAAGGACAACTATGAGTTACCCTTAGCTGTAGGTAGTCAAATGAGAATGGTGGGAACCCTAATCTGACAGGTTAAGCCACCTCATCAACCTAAATCTAGAAGGTTAAAATGTCTCAACCTACGCTGGCTACGTAGTTCAAGAATGCAAGGATGACTATTAAAAATCACACCCTAAAGTGGTAGGAGAGTTCCCATCCTTGGGTTTATTCGGTACTAAATTCTACTCCCATCTGAAGAGACATAACATGATTTAACTGGCTATACATGGATTGAGTAACCGACTTCCATTGACTGAAGGAATAGTATTATCTGAGAATTTATTGAGATCATGAGATTTTGGAGATTTCCTAAGTCATATGCCTGACTGAGTTCTATAGATCATTGCTTGACTGATATTATCATGATAACGTAACATGGGTCTAGGACAAAGCTATATTTTTTGGGTAATAGTACACCTAAGACTTGATGGAAGGAAACTGACACACATAACTAACTTGATCATAAAATGGAGTCCACAATTCACTATATCATAAGTAGGGGATTTCACACTAAGCATAGTTCTCAACATCTTACGTATGGAAGGAAAATTCATACAACATGTGTATACTTCCATAGCTTCAATATCATGCTCAATCCATATCACAACAATGATGCATATCAATCACGTGGAATTCATGTGAAATCATAAAGCATAGATAATGAACTTGTCATTTAAGCACAATTAGTTCATGGGACATCAATTCTATCATCCTATGCCTTTTATCAAACATTTTTCATGCGTTCTTTTAGATTAGGTGTGTTTTCATAAATTTTCCTATTTTAAACCACATAAAGTTCATGGATTTCAACTAACAAACACATATACTTCATGAAAACACCTTTAGCTATCATGTTGAAACTTAAACAACAATCATCAACATGTACATGGTTATATCATAACAAGACAATCACAATATAATATTTAAAACATGGTTCTTGAACTCTATTAAGAAAATGGATCCATTTATGAACACTACGCATACCTTAGATGGAAGATTCTTAATGATTAATGCAGAAATTTACTTGAACTTGAATCCCAATTTGAAAACCCTAATGTGTTCTTGAGAGGATTTTTAGAGAAAGAGTATGTTTTGGTGGAATAAGGGCTTAATTTTGTGTTTATGGAATATATATATAGGGGTGGAATGATGACCCAAATACCCGTCTAGATGCATCATTTAATTTCTGTGAAAATTACCTAATTTGGCCCCCCGGCGCAAAGCGGAGATATCGTGTTGCCCCCTATTTGAGACCTTGAAACTCACCACGACACGTTGGAATCATGGAGAGATACTGGAATTGACAAAAGTCATTTTGGCTTAAGGCGCGACGTGCCACTGACATAACTGACGCTTCTGTAACTTTAAATCACCATAACTACTTTACCGGGTGTCCATTTTAGTTGAATTTGGAATCCATGAAAAGATTATTCAATTCTCTACAATTTGAAGGGTGTACATCTGCCAAAATGCCACCTATAAACCAAGTTGTACTCGTTAAAAGATGGCCCATATGAAATCACACACGAAAACTTGCTTAACACAACATAAGAACTATTATCACTAGGATAATCATCCTAATTCATGTACTCCGATATGAATCACTGGATAGGATGTTTCATGTGTAGTAACAACGGTTCATTTTCTAGCTTAGAAATATACGGGGTATTACAATATCTCCCCATTGGAAACATTCATCCTCGAATGAGACTGACTGAAATGGGGACAGATGATAAACTAGAGTACGTGCAAGACATACTCTACTGGAACATAATCTCATGACGGACATGGCTGATAAGAAAAAAAATCATGCTGGACATGTATATCTGATGTATGAGTAACTGATTCATGAATGCATAACTATGATTTCTGATAAGTGAGTTCTCCCTATGAGAATGCATATTTAATGCATGATTATACACTAGACCGATACATGAATGCATGACTGAATATTCAATGATACTTGATACAATATTTGAGATGAACCGTGAGCAGGAACTGAATACCATGTTCTATAGAATACTGAACGCGAAATTGAATAAGCTTAAGGAGAAATGTTACCTTAAGCTTGATTTGGATTAGCGGAGAAGAGGTGAGGATACTTGATTCATATATCTGTTTTTTCTTCCCAAGTAGCTCCCTGAACAGACTTATTTTGCCAAAGAAATTTGACTAGAGGGACTTCTTTTCCTCAGTGTACGAGTCTGATGGTCTAGAATTTTTATCAAAATTTCCTCATAGGAGAGACTATTATGAATATCAATTCTCTAAATAGGGACTACGACTGATGGATCACCTATACACTTCTTGAGAAAAGAGACATGAAAGACTGGATGAAATGAGGCTAAATCTGAAGGAAATTCAAGCTCATAAGCTACTTTCCTATGTGACGGAGAATCTTGAAGGGACCGACATATCGGGGACTGAGCTTTGCCTTCTTGCAAAACCATTTTACTCACTTCATGGGAGAGATATTTAGATAGACGTAGTCACCAATCTCGAACTCGAGATCCTTTTTGTGCACATCTGCATAGGTCTTCTGTCGGATCTCAGCAGCCAAAAGTCTTTCTCTGATCAACTGGACTTTCTCTAAGGCGTCCAATACGAAGTCAGGCCCTATGAATGAGGCCTCAATAACTTCAAACCACCCGACTGGAGATTTGCACCTCCAACCATAGAGAGCTTCAAACTAAGCCATTTTAATTCTGGAATGATATCTATTGTTGTATGTAAACTCAATCAAAGGCAAGTCGTCATCACAACTCCCCTTGAAATAAATTGCAGACGCCCTTAGCATATCTTCAAGAGTTTGAATGGTCGTTTTTTCTTGACCATCTCTCTAAGGATGAAAAGTTGTACTGAGATGATCTTGGGAACCAAAACTCTTTTAGAATGCTTTCTAAAAGTGGGAGGCGAACTCAGTACCTCTGTGTAAGATGATAGATAATGGAATACCATGTAATTTGACCAGCTCCCTGATGTAGAGTTTGGTATAATCCTTGGCAAAATAAGAGGTATGGACAGGAAGGAAATGAGCTGACATGGCCATTCTGACTACAATGCCCCAAACTAAATTTTGCTGATGTTGAATTCGAGGATAACTCATCACGATGTCCATGTTCACTTCTTCCCACATCCAAGTTGGAATGGTGAACTCCTGCGTGGAACTACTAGGTTTCTGAGGCTCTATCTTAACCTGCTGATATGTAGGGCACTTAACCATGAATTTTTCAACATCTCTCTTAATCCCACTCCACCAATAGATCTTCTCTAGGTTGTGGTAAATCTTAGTAGACCCCGGATGAATAGAGTATCGTGCACCATAACCTTCTGCTAGAATTTACTGTTTTAAATCATCTACACATAGAACACAGAGATGACCCTGACAATAAATGACACCATCTCCCCCGTAGGAGAAAACCTCTATTTTCTAATTTTGAACTAACTCTTTTAGCTTGACAAGGCTAGGATCCTTATTTTACTTTTCTTTTACCTCAGAAACTAGAGATGATTCCGAACTACTCTGAACACATACACCACCCTCTGAAGAGTCGACTAAGCGAACGCCTAGTCTGGCAAGTTGGTGGACTTCTTGGACTAACATCTTCTTGCTATCATCAACATGAGAAATACTGCCCATAGAGAGTCTACTGAGAGCGTCGACCACTATATTAGCCTTGCCCGAATGATTGAGGACACTCATGTCATAATCTTTAAGAGACCTAACCACCTTCTCTGATGAAGATTGAGATCTTTTTAAGAAAAGACATACTAAAGGCTCTTATGATCTGTGAATATGCCTACATGAACCCTATATAGATAATGCCTCCAAATCTTCAAATCAAATACTATGGATTCTAACTCAAGATCGTGAGTAGTATAATTCTTCTTATGGGGCTTTAGCTACCTGGAGGCATAGGCTATGACCTTACCATGCTGTATGAGGACACAAGCCAAACCTACTCTAGATGCATCATAGTACACTATGAACCCATATGAACCATCTTGAAGAGCTAAGACTGGAGATGAGGTAAGTCGAGACTTCAATTCCCAAAAACTTTTCTCACAAGGATCTGACCATTGAAACTTGACCTTCTTCTAAGTCAATCTGGACATGGGCGATGCAAAAGAATAAAATCCCTCAACAAATTGCCTGTAATAGCAAACCAAACCCAAAAAACTCTTAATATTTGATAGAGAGACAGGGCGATGTCAATTTCTTAACTCTTTAGTCTCTTAAGGATCTACACTAATGACATCACCAAAAATAATATGGACAAGGAATTCTACTGACCTTACCCAAAACTTGCATTTGTTGAATTTGGAGAATAGTTGCTGATCTCTGAGAGTCTGAAAAATAATTCTGAGATGGTATAAATAATCACGCTCACTGCAAGAATAGAGTAGGATATCATCTATGAATACTATGAGGAACATGTCCAAGTACTGCTTGAACACATGGTTCATCAAGTCCATAAAAGCGGTTGGGGCATTGATAAGACCAAAGGACATAACTGGAAATTTAAAGTGACCATATCAAGTATGGAAAGTTTCCTTTGGGATGTCACATTCTCTAACTCTGAGCTGATGATAGCCTAATCTGAGGTCTATCTTGGGCAAATAACTGGCACACTAAAGGTGGTTAAACAAGTCATCTATTCTAGGAAGAGGACACTTGTTCTTGATCGTAACTTTGTTGAGCTTATGGTAATCAATACACATCTTGAGAAAAATGTATTTATTGTGCACGAATAAGATTGGTGCAACCCACAAGGAAACGCTAGGTCTAATGAATCCTTTATCTAAGAGATCCTTTGATTGTTCTTTTAGTTCTTTGAGTTTTGCTGGAGCCATTCTGTATGGTGAAATAGAAATAGGATGAGTATCTGGATTGAGATCAATGCCGAAGTCCATTTCCCTTTTGGGAGGAATGCATGGAAGATCTTCGGTAAAGACATCTAAATATTTGTTAACCACTGGGACTAATTCAAAGTTAGGATATACGGAATCAGAGTCTTTAATATGAATGAGATGATAAACACATCCCTTAGAAATCATTTTCTTTGCCCGGAGGTTGGAAATAAGCTCACCCCTAAAAGATAAAGTACTACCCTTCCACTCTAGGACAGGCTCATTTGGGCACTGAAGATAAACTATTCTATTTCTACATTTGGCTATGGTATAGAAGGAATAAAGCTAATCAATGTTGAGAATGACATTAAAATCAGTCATCTCTAACTTGACTAAATTTGCTGACATGGATTTCTGAAATATCATAACCGGGTAGATCCTGTATACCTGCCAAGCTATGATGGTTTTATCCACTAGGGTAGAGACTGCAAAGGGCACTGCTAAAATTTTAAGACTAATTCTGAAATTGCCTGCTATATAAGAAGTAACAAAAGACAAGGATACACCGGGATCTAGCAAAGCATAAACATGAACATGTAAAATATGTAACATACCAGTAATGATAGCAGGAGAATTTTCCTAATCCGGTCAGGTCTGAAGAGTATAAAGTTTGTCTGGGCGTTGCCCACTAGTAGCACTGGAATTGGCACCCTGCTGATTTGGGTGACCGAACATGGGTGTGGAACGATTTTGCTGACCCAATATGCCTGGCTACAGACACTTTCTAATCCTGTGTCCTAGCTTGCCACAACCGAAACAAATAGCTCTACCAGCTCTACAGGTACCTTTGCTGTTCTTACCACAAATCTATCACAGGGGATTAGTTCAGGCACTACTCTGAGACATAGAGCCTGGTACTTAATCTCTATTTCCATCTCTAAATTTTGACACTGCGACACTAGTGGAGGAAGGAGCTGGAACTTTGAGCTTAGGACAAAACTATGAATTGTTCTCTCCTTCTTATTTAGGTTGAGCAAAACTGAAACTGCCTGATCTTGCTCTCTTATTCTACCTCTCCCTAGTCCTAATCTTCTGCTCCTCTATTTTCATAGCATGGCTCTTGAGCCTAGCTAAATTCATATAACTCATTTACCATGCTAACATTCACTCTTGAAAAGAACTTGTTCATCTTATCCCTATTGCCTGCAACCACATGAGGGGCATATCTTGCTAGCTTAGTAAATCTGAGAGAATACTCTTTATCCATCATATTTCCCTGCCTGAGAACACACGAATTTTTCCCTCCCTCAGCTTTTGGGGAAAGAATCTGTCTAAGATAACCGTGACAATGTCCTCCAACTCTATAGGACCTGCACCATCTAACCTCTCGGACTTCTACTATTTCTACCAAGTGTGAGCAACATCTTGTAACTGGTATACGACAAACTTGGCACTTTGACAAGAAGTAACTCCCATGATGTCTATGAACTTATGGACTTGGTCAATGAATTCTTTAGGGTCTTCATAAGACTTAAACCCAAGGAAAAATGGAGTGTTTATTCAGGTGAAGTCTCGAATCCTAGTTGCGGCTGAGTTGGCCACTAGATTGTCCGGAACAACTGGTGGCCATTTATTTTGGGTAGCCAGATACTGAGCAAGTGTTGTGATGCGGCCCTAAAATCTGCTTGAGAAATATGTTTGCCCAAATTATCTTCGCGATGAGGAGCGGGCTGGTTTTTTCTCTTTGGAGGCATATTCTAAAATGAGAGAAGAACAGATTAGACTGACAGTTTAACGACATGAATACTGAAAGAGGTGAAACTGTTCCGAAAACATCTTATAGCCTCTTGCACAAAAATGTTGCGCGCAACACAACCATGCATAGGACTGTACTAGATATGGCTTTCATACTTCCTAGGACTCTATTGAAGCTTAGGCTCTGATACCAAGTTTGTAACGCCCCGATTTGTTGAACTTGAATGCTATAAGGTGCTTATGACCCCGAGGGACAACAAGCTAACCCATGACTGATATCTATACCTGTACACTGCATAATATACTTCTAGAATGCGGAAAACATAAACAATAGGCCATAAGGTTCAACTGAATAGGAATCTGATAAATAATAAAATACATATAGGGTAACAAATACCCAAAACAACTAAAAGTTTAATCTAAAATCTAAACTAAATATGAAAGCCTCTAAATACTGTCTAAAGTAAGGAGTTGAAGGAACATGTCTCCAACTAAATCTATCTAACAAAACTGAACTGATATAGTGAATGAAATAAAATAATATCATCCTTGGATGGATGATGACTCATTGCCACTCTGTGTACTAGAATGCTACTTCTACTAATGATCTGGAACTCATGACTATGAGCCTATGGTGTAACATATAAGAAATTAACATAGCGCAAATGCATCAGTACAACTGAAAGTACTGAGTATACGAGTGAGGTAGGCTAAATGCCAAAGGGTTTACATGCATAAGTTATGCTAACTAACTGACTAATATGAACATTAAAGTGCACACATGCATACATAGTAACTAAGATCGTGAATACATGATATCTAGATCTGTACGCAAATACATGGTTTACTGTTATCTAACATGACTGATGCTAGAATTGAGATAACATAGATGACTGTGTCTAACAGTCCTGAATCGGATAGAACTACTTGAGTTCTGTACTGCAACTGAATTGACTGTAACTGATAGTCCTGATATACTTAAATCTGAAGAACTATTTGAGTTCTTCTACTAAGATTGGGACTGAAACTGTAGGAGGTAGTTGCTTAATTGATTTCCTCAACAACATATATAGCTAGGTTAGGGTCCAATCTCTGCCCCGGCTGGAGGGTGTCAATTCCATACCATTGGTAAGGATAGCTGTGAGTGACCCTTAGCTGGTAGGCACTGGAATGAGTATGGTGGGAACCCTAAGCTGATAGGTCAAGCCACCTCATCAACATTAATATGGAAGGTTAAGATATCTCAACCTACTCTGGCTACGTAGTTCTGGAACAAGAGAATGACTACTAAGAATCACACCCAAAACTGGCAGGTAAGTTCCCATCCTTGGGTTCACTCGGTGCTAACTTCTACTCCTATCTGAGGAGACTGATCATGATTTAACTGGCTGTACATGGACTGAGTAACTGACTTCTGTTGACGGACGGAATGGTATTACTATTTGAGAATTTATGGAGATCATGAGATTTCTGAGATTTCCTGAGTCATATGACTAACTGTGTTCTATAGATCGTGGCTTGACTAAGATTATCATGATAATGTGACATGGCTCTAGGGACACAACTATAATTTTTAGGTACTAGTACCCCTAGGACTCGATGAACGGAAACTGACGCACATAACTGACTTGATCATAAAATGGAGTCCACAAGTCACCATATCATAAGTAGGGGATTTCACACTAAGCATAGTTCTCAACATCTTACATATAGAAGGGAAATTCATACAACATCTGTATATTTGCATAGCTTAAATGTCATGCTTAATCCATTTCACAATAACAACGCATATCAATCACATGTAATTCATCTGAAATCATAAAGCATAGAGCATGGACTTGTCATTTACGCACTATTAAATCATGGGACATGAATTCTATTATCATAGAACTTTTATCAAACACTTTGCATACGTTCTTTTAGCATAGGTGTGTTTTAACGAATTTCCCCATTTTAAACCATATAATGTTCATTGATTTTAACTAACGAACATATATATTTCGTGAAAAAACCTTTAAATATCATCTTAAAACATAAACAAGAATCATCAACATTAACATGGTTGTATCACAATAAGAAAATCACAGTATAATATTTAAAAGTTGGTTCTTGAGCTCTATGAATGAAATGGATCCATAGATGAACACTATTCACACCTTCGATGGAAGATTCTTGATGATTAATGGAGAAATTTGCTTGAACATGAATCCCAATTGAAAACCCTAATGTGTTCTTGAGAGGATTTTTACAAAAAGATTATGTTTTAGTGAAATATGGGCTTAATTCTGTAGTTATGGAATATATGTAGGGGTGGAAAGATGACCCAAATACCCTTCTAAATGCGTCATTTAATTTCTGTGAAAATTACCTAATTTGGGCCTCCGACACGATGCAGAGATATTGTGTTGCCCCCCGTTTATGACCTAGAAACTCACCGTGAAACGGTGGAATCATGAAGAGACACTAGAAATTGACAAATGTCATTTTGGCTTATGGCGCGATACGCCACTGACTGAAATGATGCTGCTGAAACTTTAAAGCGCTATAACTTCTACACAAGGTGTCCGTAGAAGAATTTGGTATCAATGGAAAGCTTATTCAATTATCTACAATTTTGAGGGTATAAATATGCAAAATTCCACCTATAAATCAAGTTATGCTCGTTCAAATATGACCCATGTGAAATCACACACGAAAACTTGGTGGATTTAAAAATTCTTAGCTTTGATTACTCTACGTAACTCTTATGAACATGATTAACACATCATAAGCTCTATTATTATTAGGATACTCATCCTAATTCATGTACTCCAATATGAATCACAGGATAGGAGGTTTCATGTGTAGGAACTAGGGTTCATTTTCTAGCTTAGAAATATATGGGGTTGTCACACCCCAAATCCCATTGGACCAGACTGGCACCCGTAGCCGAGGAGGCCCGGGAGAACCCGTTCATAACCTATACTTTCACATTCACATTACTTATGAAAATTAGAAATTTGGGCAGCACTTCGTTGTAAATAGAAGAAAACAGTACCTGTATCAGCCCAGCAAACACGCATAAATATATATATAAATAGTAATTGGCCATCAGAGCCATCACGTCTATCAACCAAACACTCCTATGGTTGTACAATATGTCTACAAAAGCCTCTACATAGATACACAACTGAGTTGGGGTCGGGACAAACTCCCGCCCACAAAAGACTTTTATGCAAATACCAAAAGTACATATAGAGACGACTTGGGTTGCCCCAAAACAACTGGAGCTCACCACTAACAACAGAACGTCCTGGCTCTTACTGCGGAGGTGTACGACCTGAAGTACTTGTTCCTGCAGGCATGAATGCAGGTCCCCCGTGAGGGACATCAGTACGGAAATATGTACTGAGTATGTAAGGCAGTGAGTATCAAGATGATATACAAAAGGTCAACAGAAACCAGATACGAGTGAATAAACAGTATGAGTAGACCACACTTAAAAGAACTGATGGGATACCTGCACATTACTTGCATATCATTACTTCCCGTAATCCTTATCAATACATAACATATGTCATACAATGGCCAACTGATCAGTGGTACTAATACAATACATCAGGGACCACCCCTGGAATAGCATATATAGATAATCTTTATAATACGATGGCCAACTGATCAGTGGTACTAATACAATACATCAAATCATCAATTTAAAATATAGACATTCCATTTCATAATTCAATTAATCTTTGAGATTGGTTACTTTGTGGTCACACTTTATGGAACTTGAAACCATGATACCTCAATAGGAAAAACATGTAAATAGGTAATCAATATCATGAAGATGAAGTAGAGAATCATGGATACCTCATTAAACCATTTCGGAGTCAACAATAGTATATGGACATTTTTTGACTAGCCGGACATCTTAAAAGTGAAAACAAGTTCAATTGGTAGTGTCGAAGATCATATGATGTTATTATGTGTCATGTGTCGTAGGGCAATGTTGGAAGCTTACTTGAGAGTGCCATGGGTCATTATTCATGCCAAAGAATAGATAGAGTATGTCTTACATACCTTTATATAACCACTTCAATACAAGTGACTTCCCGTACTCTTCGAACACTTATCTACAATAAGTCATTTGTGGCAAACTAGTATTAGCAACCAAACCTTACCATTTAGGTATTAACTTCACCAAATAATGTCTAGGAAGTAATCCTTTAGCTCATCAATAAGAGTACTACATACATCCTCTTATACTCTTATTACATTCACATATCATGCATTTTCATGAAATATCTCTCAACATCACTCTTAGCCTTATTTCCGTTCTTAATCACCATCCAATACCAACATGATCACTAGGCATACAACCACTAATATAATGATATATCACCACAATTCATCCTCCATAATCCAATACAGAAACTTCCATAATTTACTACTAACAATTTTTACACAACAATTCATAACTATGTTTCTAGTTATCTTCCAACATCAAGACAATACTCATAATCCTTTATCAATACTTATTCATGGATAAGAATCAAGAATAAAAAATATTCATACCTTAACAATGAACTCTTGTATTTAGGATCCTCCTTACATAACCATGGGGTGCTTCTTGAAGCTTCCGAGATGGTGAACACAACTACGGAACCAATTTGAATTTTCTACGGTTGAATCACAAAATATTTGAGGTTGAAATTGGATAGGGTTTTCACCTTTCCTAAAATTTGGATAAAATCTGATAAAATTGAGGCTAAGTGCAGGCTTTTAAGACCAATTTTCGTCCAAATAGAAAATGACCATTGTACCCTAAAAATTGAAATAAATCCCGAATCTGTCCCTAGTGGACAGTTTTGACAGGCTGAAGTAAATCGAGTATAACTCCTTACTCCGATGTTGGATTTGGATGAAACCAATTGCATTAGAAAGGAGACTCAAAGATATTTCTTTTGATATATGGTAGAGCGCCCAGTTCATTATATTGAGGAAGTTATGATCGTTCAAAGTTGACCCAAAAACTGGCAGGCCTCAGTATTTTCCTGCTAATTTACTGTTCACAAAAAATCTGTTTTGAGAGGCTGAAGTAAAACGATTATAACTCCTTACTCCGACGTTGGCTTTTGATGAAATCAATTTCATCGGAAAGAAGACTCTAGGAGCTTTTCGTCTATATATAGCAGCTCACACAGTTCTTTTTGTACAAGGAGTTATGATCGTCTCAAGTTGGAGTGCCTAGCTGCAGAAATTTTCCTGCAGAATCACTGTTCACAGGCTTCCCGGCCACCGTTTTGAAATTTCGAACGTGCTCGCTTATATGAAATACTCCTCTGTTTTGGGCAAACTTTATATCGTTGGAAAGCTTATTCCAATACCTACTCATACAACTATTGACGGGATACTTCCGAACACCATAAACTTAATTTAACTCATACGCAAGTCTTTAGGACTCCATATAATCGCGATAAGTGTACGAAAAAATTTACGGGGTGTTACAGGGGTGTTATAGGAATATTATGACTTCCTTATATCTTCTTTTCTTTTAGTATTGATAGTTATTAGAGGCTTCATATGCTGATTTAGTTGCCAAATAGATCTTGTAATTTTTAGTATTATTTGTCATGACTATTGTATCTTCAGAAAATAAGAGATATTAATGAACATTGATGAAAGTCTTTATCCTTTAAGAACTCTTATTCTATTCTATTTCCTCTTTATTAATTGTGTTAGTTGTATTCTCATATGATATGACAAAACGTTCACTCGTACTAGCAATAGTATCGGGTCCATGCCACGTCTAGGTCCTTGGCTTGGGGTGTGACAAACTTGGTATAGGAGCATAGAGTTAAAGTATCCTAGGGTGTCTGTGAAGCGATGCCTAGTAGAATTCTAATTATGAGTGTGAAGTGCGCCATACTTATAATTTGGAGGCTGCAGTGCATTTAGGAAATGTCTCTTTTCTTTCATATTCTAGATTGTGCCACAGAGGTGCCTCAAGAATCTTATGCGAATTTGTGAGATGCTCTAATTCCTCTAACTATGCCTTACCTTTGAGGTGGTAAAAACATTAAGGGTCAGAATCCTATCGAAGTAGTTCTCTCAGAGCCAACAAAAAAAATATTAAGAGACTGCATGAGAGATTAAGCAAAGATCATTAGTGCTTTAAGCCCACTAATTCATAAGAATGCACGCTTTTTCATTTTAATCGTTCGCCTGTTCCAAATTAAGATGTACTCTCAGATTTCCTTTACTTTTTTTTTTCAAAAAAAAATTGTTTAAAACTAGACCTTTAGCTAGAAGTTATGTATTTTAGTTCTTGGATAGTATTATCACCTGAGAGATAGTGTAGTTCGGGTTGTTGTAAGTCATATGCAGTAGAATGAGTTTGAGAGTTAGACATACGAAGTCAAAGTGTAGTGGCCTAAAGTGAAGATAGTAAATTGATCGGAGTATATAGCTGGAGTCATGTACCTATTAAGTGATTTATGGGGTGATATGTCTTTAGGAGTTATCTAAGGTGTGATAAGTTTGGTATAGATTCTATGGTTGCAAGTAGAGCAAGGATTATTGGATACAATGACTTAGATGTATACTTGAAATAGAAAGCAAGTTAGGATGACATGCGATAGTGTTACTAAAGATTAACTCTATTTTGTGAACAGGAGGATAGAGTGGTCTGGAATAGACAAATATAAGCTACCCTTTGTATTTTAAAGAGAGTACCCCCACTTGTTTTTTTAAAGATATGAATATAGTTTAGGCATGTCATTGAATGAGTAATAGCGGTGTACGAAAAAATATGCAGATAGATTGCAATTAGATTTGTGTGACACTAAAAATTTACTATTTAGTTGTGAGCCCTCAATGATCTAGTGTTTCTTGAATATCTTTGGTATCAATAATTCTAATTAGTATAAGTGGATGAGTGTTGCCATCTATGTTTAGTACTAGACCATAAAGCTTGACCTTAGATGATTTTCGTGGTAAGAAGAAGGGTAGCATGAGAGTGATAATGTTAGTTAGGTTTCGATACAATGGGCTTGACAAAAGCTATGCGAGAAATAAAGATGTTAACCTGTGAAATTTATGAAGGTGTAAGTGTGGTATATGTGGGCTCTAGATGAATAAGTGAATGAAGGGTAAAACATTTGATGATGAGGAAATCTTAAGAATTATAAGGGAAGATGTGTGCTCCAGAAGAGATACGTATTGTAGATAAGATTCTAAGCTCCTAAGTGTGGTGTGTTCCTAGTCTATTATTCTTGATATTATGTATGTTGGAGAGATTCAAAGTATGAATTATATGGTAATCCTTCGATCTTCATCAGGGAATTATAAATAAGAAAGTATAATGTTAAGTCTCTTGATATAGGTTTTAATTCTATAATATTAGGTGGATAGAAATTTAGAGGTGTGATGATTGTAGACTAATAAGAAAAGACCAGCCTCTTAAGTTTTTGAGGAAGTGGGCATGTATACCAATAGGAGCATAAATTATAGAATGATGGCCATAGAGGCAAGAAAATATTTAGAGAAGTATCTCTGAAAAAAGTTCTAGCAAAGATTAAGTATCTACAAATATAGTCTATTAAAAAGAGTTTAGTGTTCATGGGTATAGTCATACCCTGACCATGCAGAGTAAATAAATGATATCTCAGTTTAGATAATAGGTCCACAAACTATCAAATTTCTCCTAGAATATTTAGAGTTACGTAACCCATTAACTATCAAATTAAAAATATTTGAGTGTTCTTTTCGACGCTACCAACAACTCATTAATTCGAAACTAAAGTAAAAAGTTACGTGTGTTTTACTAAGAACAGTCAGAACAGCCCTATACCAGACAAAAATTTTCGTTTTTTCTTTTCTTTACATATTCTTGGAGGGGTAATTTTGTCCTTTCCTTTTTACATTAATCCCAAGTTATTAAAATCTACTTCTTCATTAATTTTATACGTTAAGACTCCTACACTTACTATCCATCAGTTACACGTTACAATACCAACCTCCCTACCCTCTTCAAGTTTCACAGGATAAAACATCACTTTTTTCCATCAATTTTTCATGCGATATCCATAAATAAACATCATTATTCCTCCTCTAAAACTCAAATATCAACAATCTGACGAAATTCATTCAAGAAAACAAGTCTAATCCCATCTCCAGATCTCAAGTTCTTTAAACGTTTTGAGGTATATAGAACAATCTTTTGCTCACGTTTCACTATGTTTTCATATTCTCCAAATCTGTTTTGTAATATCCTTTCAAAATAGATGGTGTCTAGGTGTTTGTATTCAGCAGTTAGATTTAAAACAAATCAACCTATCAAGTTCTATTTCCTCTTGGCGTCTTAACAAGTGCTTATGTATTCATAATGTTTGACGGATTTTGCCTAAATCTAAAACCTGAATCTTGTCCAGTCGATAATATGGTGCTCTCAATAATCTTCAATAAGTATTTTCTATTTTTAAAATTCTTGAAATGCGTTAGGATTAATTAACACAAAGAACGTTCCTTTGATCTCTTAAATTAATATCCGATCCCGTTTGAGTATATGCTGGCATGCTGAAATTCTTTAAATTTAACAAGTAGGAAGGACTGCTTTATCTTCTATTGGGATCTCATATTAATCTATTTTCCTAAATTTATGGTTGTAGATGATTTGTAATACAATATCTAGTCAATACTCTATGTCAAATTCTCAGTTATGCCATCATGTGAATGTTTCTATTAAAGTTATAACATAAAATTTTATGAATCACTTGAAGTATGATTTCAATTCCATAATCCATAAGAAAGTCTACTTCTAGCAACATTCCTAAAACTCTTTGCACTATGAACTATACATTATGAAACTGCAAGCCCTAGTATAATAATATCAACTTCTCAGAAATTTTCCATTGACCTAGTTAATAGATACTTAATATTATTAATATGAATCTTTTTACAAGAATGGTTCCAATTATGTACATGAATTATAGAATATTAAACCATGAAATTACCTATCATGACTCTCCAATATTGATAATGTTAACTCATGAATATGAACCTATTACGATTAACTCTCAATATTAGACTAAAGTGGTTATACATAATTATGAGCCTAAAGAGGCTAAACCATGAGCATGTGACTAAAAGGGTTAAACTATGAACATGAATGTAACAAGTCTATCATTTTGGTTAAGAACTAATCAGATAAATAAGATAACGTCATGAGCATAAGGGAGTTAGTTAGCTAACCGTGAAGGCACAGGTTGAAATGAAAAATGCCCGAAATAATGTTTTCCAACATAGGATACAAATTATTTGGCAAGTCGAATTAGTCTTTTTTTAAGTGTCCTGAAAAGGGACTAACCATGGATACTTTCTACCAAATTATGTCATTTAATGTCCTATGTCTGGCAAGGTATAGGACGGCTTATCTAATCAGGCAGAGATCAAACTCCATACGCTCACATGGTGGTTTATGACTGTTCACTACTTTATTCCACAAATAATCAAAGTAATTAAATCTACTTTATTTTTTCAATTATAAATTTATCTTATATTCTTGTTCCTTTCTAGTTATCTTTTTTTATGTTTGAATTTTCTTGTCATTTTTAACCTGTTGATGCACTACCCTCCTGAAATGGTTTTTCATACCAATACATTTTATGTATTGGCTGCCTTTGGTGATACATCGTTTCGTGATGTAGGTTCTGGCTCTCATGTCCACGGTCAGGCACCTCATTAGGATCTCTATCTTCTGCTATTTGTGAGCTTCTTTTCTATCAGGAGGTTGGATGGGATATGATGACTTCATTATATTTTATTTTCTCTTAGTATTGGTACTTATTATAGGCTTCACAAATTGATTTAGTTGCCAGACATAAATTGTAATGTTTAGTATTATGTACCATGACATTGTATCTTCCAAAACGTTAAGTGATATTAATGAACATTGATGAAAGACTTTATCCTTTAAGAACTCTTATTCTATTCTGTTTCCTCTCTATTCATTATGTTAGCTATATGCTCATGTGATATGCCAAAATGCTCGCTCATACTAGCAGTAGTATCAGGTGCATGCCACATCTAGGGCCTCGGCTCAGGGCATGACACGGCCAAATCATATAATAATATTATATTTTTTTAGTATTTTATATTATGCCATCGTAATCAACAATGATTTGGTTTGCAACTTTAAGCCTCCACATGACACCCTCTCGATTTTAAACCCAATAGAAATTGCACAAACACTACCAACTATAGCTATTCCCCAAAATTTTGGCCTAATCTTCCTTTTTTGCAATAGATTAAGGGGACACCGAAGCTTGTCTATAAACAAATAAAATTCAATTTTTAGATAGTCATTTGTTGCGCAGTTTAATGATTGTTAATAATAATCAAGAAGTATGCTTGGCTTTCCAACTACACTGAGTTTATAAGCAAAAATACTTTACAGTTCAATAAGAATCTAGGTACACTTTCAGCATTCTTTATAGTTTTTAAAGTATTTGATTAAAGAGAAAATACACAATTACCCCCCCGAACTATACCCAAAAAGGTTATGAGACACCTCAACTTAAAGGTGGTCCTATTGCACCCTGAACTAATTAAAAGTGTAATTTTGACACTCTTAGTGCCTATGTGGCATATACGTGGCACACACGTGTGCCTACGTGGATACTTCAGTGTGTTGTGTCACGTATGTGCCACGTAGGTACTAACAGTATCAAAATTATACTTTTAATTAGTTCAGAGGTAATAGGAACCCCTTTATGTTGCGGTATGTCATAGACCATTTAGGTATAGTTCAAGGGGGTAATTTGGTATTCTCTCTTGATTAAATTTTAGAATTTTGTATCACAACTTAAATAATGTATTAGAACTTGCATGAATGCAATGAAAATAAACCTTGATCAGATTAATGAAGCTTTCAGTAGAAGTTAGTCCATATCAACTTGAAAATACAAGCTACAGGAACATAAAAATCTAAGCGTGTTAATATTAAAAGTCAATAAAACTCTAAACATATGTAAAATTTAGTCAACCTTATGCAATGTACAAACAAATGGGGAGGCTTTAAGCATTCCGAACTCAGACCGATGATTTCACTGGATCTGATTAGACTAAGACCCTCATTTAATTGAATGTTCTTTGTTTCCTTTGTAATTTTGCAGCTTCCCAGTATGGCTCATAGTGGAAGAATTTGGGGATTTTTCCTTCAGCATTGCATCATATACAATGCCAACAGCAACAGCTAAGATGAACTTTTGAAGCAATAGATATACCTTATCCATCGAACAACTAAAATGTTGGATTTTGCACAGAAATGGTGAAGTAATGTGGTTTTCAAGGAAAAAGCTTTTTCATGCTTTAATGAAAGAAAATATATTATTTTAAAAAATGAGGAGTTACAGGATAATGTTATGTATTTTTAGTATGTATATAATACCAGGGGACAAAACGGAAACAATTCCAATGAAACACTGGCATACTTCATAAATATCACCAGTTTGCCCGAGTCATGTTATTATATATCAAGCGACGTAATAAAAAAAAAATAATCTTGGTCCCTCAAAACAATATAAAGTACAATACGAAACAACTTTAACATCAACTAATGACATTAAAACAAAATATTGAAGACCCGACATTCAGTAGAGAAGGTGAGAATGCTAGAAAGCTGGAATCTCAATTGAACAATGCCTTTTTGTGGAATTCTTAGCAATTATTAATTTTATATTGAAAGTTCATATTGTTATTACTCAAGCAAGCAATAATATACAGTAGCAGTAGAGGCCCTAAGCTTCACACAAATATATTTCTACTAACCTGCAATGTAAGCACCTTCGACGGCGGAGGCGAGACATGGAAGAAGCCTTTTGAAAGAAATAAACATGAAGAAAGAACATAAATGAAAAAAGAAATAAATATTACTGAATTGTTTTGCACATATCTTCAAAAACATTGACTACATCGCTATGCGGAGTGGAGTTAGCATGAAAACCTCTGGAGAAAAAATATTCCTGCATAAGACGCACGATGAAACAAGGAAAAAAAAGATCGAAAGAATAAATTTGTATGCTTAACAGATCTAAAATCATACTCGGAACTAAAGAAGACAAAATAGCATAAGGTTATAAATGGATGAACAAACCTTAGTAAACTAAAGAAATAAATTATAAATGGAGTTTAGAAATTAATTAAGTTAAGACTATCAAAACATTGGTTAAAAAATCAAAGCAATATTAGAAATTCATAAATAAATGAATGTTTTTTGTCTGCAATTGAAAAAAAACACAAATAGAGTTCAACGATGACATATATTGCTGAAGATTTATTGTGTTCGATAGAGAACTGCTACTTGAGGATTTAATTTTTATGAGAGAACAGAATAAAATACAGTGACCACTCTTCACACATGTGTCTTTATGCCGAAGACCATTCAAAGCAACCTTTCAAGCAGGCCTCTGTAGCATGATTTTCTATGAGTTTTTTTTTTTTCTAAAAATAAATATGTAGGAGTATTTTAGTAATTTTACTTTGAGTTTTTTGAGTTGAAACTTTTAAGGTAGTAAAAAAGTATATATATATATATATATATATTGAGTGTGCACAAGTAACACTTAAACTTATATAAATTTGAACAATTTGAGTCCTAAGTGGCGTCAAACGTGGTCAATTCTTGTCCTACATGCGTCCTATATGTATTATGTCACATAGAACGTGTGTATCTACTTGTGCAACTTTAGACAAGTTTATGTGCCTATTTTTGCATACTCAAAGTTGAAGATCAGAGATATGATTTGAAGTCAAGTTAAAATGACATGTTTATTCATTATGTCTTTTAGTTATAAGAAATAGAAAATAAAAATAAGTATCTAAAGAACTTTTTAAAAAACATCTATACACGTGGCGACACGTGTATAGCACCACAATTAATTAAATTTTGTTGTGCAGCCATGTCAGCATTAAATGACGTATTTATTACACTTTAAAATTGTTAGGGGTAAAAAGACCTCCTTTAATAGGGGTATCTCTACAACTTTTTCTATAGTTCAAGAGGGTAACAATATTTTTTCCTCTTAAAAAAATATCATGTATGAACAAACTTTCAAATTTACTTATTGTAATATTGGAGTTGTAAAATAAAAATTCACGTTCCTTATCATCTACATGTGCACATTTATTTATTCTTTTAGGAAATGGAATGCTTCGCTTATTTTTCCCCTTAAACCTTATAAGATTGCATCATTAATAGAGTTCCTATAAAGTACACACAGTTTTCAGTGGGGTTTTATTTCCATTCCTTTACAAATTATCACTACCAATTATTTTCCTAAACAAGACAAAGAATCTGCTAAATGAAATTTGTGTTTCACATACTGCAGAGAAATTGTACTATCCTTCACTCATATTTTCATGTGATTGTGTCTGAGACGTACTTATCTGAACTTGCCAATATAACAATCTCTTGAACCCCGAAATATAATAGCTTAATCATCTCAATAGATAGTCAAAGTGTTAGGGTTTTTTTCCCATATTTTGTAAACAAATTTAAGTTTTATTTTTATTAGAAAGAAAATAAAAGTAATACCATAATTACTTTTTCTTTTCCTAAAAGAAAAAAATATAAAACTTTTTCATATTTGACTTAGCTCTTTCTAAATGAAAACGTTTAGGAACTCAATAAATAGAAAACCTTCTCTTCTCATAACATAACACAATAACATCCACAATGTATTCATTAAAGAAACTTGTATATGGGGAGATTTTCTACCAATAGGTTTTATGTTTTTTTTTTTCAATATTACTTTTTTATATGTAGGTCGTTTGACCAAACATATCAATAATATATTTTTAGTATTATGTTTTTGTTTTTCGTCTGATTTATCATCAATATCGTTTGCAAATTTTATGCTTTTGCATGATGCCGTCTCGATTTCGAACCCAACACAAATTACAGCTCGGAATATAACTGCCTAAATATCACAATAGATAGTCAAAGGTAGTACTGGCTTGCTCCATAGAGGAATAACTATTAGCATACTTTGAAGCGACTTATCTTATACTCTAGCAGAAGACATAGCTAAAAATTCTTGTTCCATCAACTAGTAGTCATTACTTTTGGACCAGTTCAATTTATCCACCGGAGATTATGTGGGCTGACATAACAAATGTTTATGCCTTTAAGTTCATCAAAAATGTGTTAGACAATCTGATTTACTATTAACTTTTGAAATTTAACCAAAAGTTGTTGTCATGGGCCATGGAGGTCACGTGTTCAAGCCGTAAAAAAAAATCTCTTGTAGAAATGCAAGTTTAAGTTGTGTCGAGTAAATCCTAGTGGTTCGGTCTTTCTTTGGAATATCGCATAGCGGGAGCTTAGTACACAAGGATGTACTTTATTCCCATCTTATTATTGCCTAACATATACAATTAATCGAGAAACAATTGATATCTCAGATTAGACAAAAACCTTTAAATACGAAAGGTATTAAACATACTCGTTAAATCTACAAATATCAAAAATTATATCTGGAGAATTTCCGTATATACAAATTCGATTGTCCAAAGAAATAGCTGCAATACAGCCACATGTGATCTGAGACAAAAACTAGAACGAGGCATCGTAATTCTCAGTCATCTTCATTAGCGTGTTCGCAGTTACTGAACATATCCATTTTACTTCATTTATACCTTATTCGTTTTGATACTCAACAATATCAGGTTCTCTCCACATTCTATAGCAGATGATTATAAATCTGGGAAAGACAGAATTACAAGTCTATATTAAATACAACAGACATGATGGAGAAGGCAACCACATCATTATAAGGCATCGCCCTTTCAATCCATGCAGCAAATACAGATTACTGTTCAACATTAGCTTCCACTTCCTGAAATTCAATAGTACAAAACAAGTTAAGGTCGTATCTCACAAAATTCTCACGTGACTCAAAAAAAAAGTACAAAAAACTAAAATAACCACCTAATTTAAACAATAGCAACAGCATAGGTGCGAGTGAATCATCATTTCTCAATGTAAAAGGATTCTTTAGTCAACTGGTTAGCAATGAAAATAAAATATACATTCAGCTAAACTCCTTAACTCATTTAAGCAGCACCATATTGAAAATCATAACACAACACAATTTTATATAAACATTCTGCATAGTTTGTTATGTCAGTTCAAAAAGAATAAGTTGCGTTGAAATTGATAAAGTTCCGTGGAGTTCATAATTTCATAAAAGGAACCAAAGTAGTAGTTGTGGCATGTTGAAGCACTTCTTCAACGAAGTATTTCATATGAGTTTTGGTTGTAAGTCATGTTGGGTTCTAAGTGAAATGGAGAAAAGAAAATGGAGGAAAAAGGAAACGTATGTTCACTTTTTAAAAGGAGTGTTTCCCCACATTGGTGGGAGAAAGGAAAATCCTTGTACTTAAATCTTGAAGCACTCCTTGATGTTGATAGAGAGGCATGAAGAAGACGAGGCTCAATGTAACACCTCGTATTTTGGGCTAAAACAAAAACCGTCATTTCTATGCGTAGATGATCTAAAAGCCATAAAACCCATGCAAATTTTTTAGGTTAATCAATTATGTAGTGTGGGAAAATAAATGAGCTTTTTGTCGATATAAGATTCGCCCAAATCTGAAACCCAGACAAGATGGTATGGTTAATTTTAGTCCTACTCGTAAAACACCATCATTTTAGTATTTGGCTCTATTTAACAATTGTCAAATTGGAGCATCCTAGCACGATTGTGGTGCATCACACTGAAGTTCCTGGTCGCAACCAGTAGGACAACGCAATGGTTCCGCATCGCGGTAACCCCAAGAATCCCATTCGTCATTTTCCAGTGATCCACCGCGATAGTGGCGCGTCGCGTGGCCCATAAAATTTGGCTCCTAGTTATATTTTATTCCGTCTCATTAAGGTTATGTTGGATAATTTTCACCCACTTATCAGCTCAAACATGGGATTTTTCTCCCAAGTGACCACATTATTCATTTTTTCTTCAAAAATTTACAGGAAAATCTCTCTAGGGTTTCAAATTAAAAACCCAAATATCCTATGATTTCACCATGGTTTTCAATAATTCTTCAAGATTGGAAATCATTATTGCGAGGGCTACAAAAAGCACCCATCAATTGTTCGAATTGCATTCTTAAAGCACGAGTTCATTCAAGAGTCATAAATAAAGGTATGCGGGGTTTTCCTGGAATCTCATGGCCATAGAAATCATTATTTTATGAATAAGGTTTTGGATTTATGAATATAATCATGTTTTAGAAGTTTTGACGGTACTGTTTTGGTCTTTAGACCTTCCCCCAAATTGATTGGAAATTGTATATATATGTAAGCATGCATTTTAAAGATTGATGATTGAATACATAGCATGACTCATGAAAAATCCCTATTTTGTTATGATTTTCCTTTACTCATGATATACTATGAATTATTTTAAAATTCATTTTGAAGAGCATGATACGAAATGTCTTGATTTATACTATCACTTGAATATGCTATCAAAATAAAAATAGAGGGTTATGCATGTTGTTAAATTTTGAATATATATATGATGAAAGAGTGCATGGTTTTGCCAAAAGAAGATGACCACCATATGTTTGAAGAATTCTTGCAGAGTTTTGACTTATATTTCGGAACATGAAATCATCTCATAATATTGCAAATGTTGGGTGGTCTGAATATAGTTTTAACGAAAGAATTATGCTGAAGAAATTATGGCTCAGAATTATGACTTGCAATTGTTGTTATGAGAATACCAAAATATAAAATGTCATAATAGACTCAGACAAACATAGAAATCAGATTTTCATGACTTAAGATTTAAGAATGATTTATGTTTAGAAATGCATAAAATTGAGCATAAAGAGATGTTAGGTGGTCCCCCAAAGAAGGAACGAGTTCAGACAACTCATTTTCCAAGATCGCGATTTGCCGATCTCGGTATATTATATTACTCTGGCCTAGTGTCCTATGGCGTATTAGACTCAGACACTCCATCCCTTGCGGCACTCTTGGGTTGGGGGCTTATCCGTCGAGTTATTGGAGGACTCCATATAGCTTGTGGGATTTTAGACTTGTAGGGGTGTGCCACCTAAGTTAGAAGTAATACAAAAATCAGAAATTGCATTGATAGAAAGCTCTTTATGATTATCCAAATGATGCTCATGTGTTTTGAAAACTATTTTATGTCTGATATTTGGACAAATTGCTCTCCATTATTTTATTTATATAAAAGATTTATTTTTGATTACTTTGCATACTAGTACATTTATATTGACCCCGTTCCTCCCAGGGTCTAAAGCTCAGTTCATTGGTCCTGCTAGGCCGTAGAGTTTTTAGACTGTAGTGATGTGTGAAGTTGGTGAGCCTACTTTATTCTAGAAGGCCTATGTATTTTGAATTATGTTATTTATTTTTGTTTAGTTCCACTGGGGCCCTATCCCAGTTTCAAACAGTTTTCATTTTCAAATGTAGTAGAGATTTTGCAAACTAGTTTAGATGTTGTGTAGCTGATATTGGATTTTATTTTTCAGAGTTTAATTGAAGTCAAAGTATGACCATGTTTTCATAATGTTTTGCAATTTTGCATCATCTATTATAACTTATGAATATTGTGCATGATTATGAGAGAGAGAAGAGAGTTCGAACCTTCATGGTTCGGGATGCTCATCACGGTCAAGGCCCCAATTTAGGTCGTGACAAACTTGGTATCAAAACCAGGTTCATAGTCCTAGGGTGTCTGCAAAATCACGTTGGGTAGAGTCTTATTTATGAGTGTATAGCATGCCACACTTATAGGCAGGAGGATACTATAAGTTTTGTAATGTCTCTCTTTCTCCATGTTCTAGTTCATGCTATGGAGTCATAATGTCCCTCTTACATACTATAAATCGTGCTATGGTGTCGCCCATACGAAAGTAAAGTCATCCTAATTCTTTTCTTACTTTGATGTGCTTCGATATGTCTCATTATTGAGGTGATTCAAGTGAAGAAGTTTAGAGTCTAAACGGTATAGTCCATTCTGACTAAGTCATATAAGATTTTAAAATTTGTGGAAGGACTTGAGAAGAGCTTGTTAGTACTCCAAGGTATATTGATTCTTGTGTGAACTTTGATTCTAATGAAATTGTGCTTTCCAGCCTGCAGTATTAAGTGTATTTAGTCCTTTTCAAAATTTAAAATGGAGACGTCATGCTTCAGGGGAAATGATGTGTAGTAGAATGTTGGACTTGTATTTCCACCCGAGTAGTAGTATAAGTTAAAGTGATGATGTCATGACCTATTGGTAGTAATATTGGACCAAGAAGTTGGTGATGTGAAGTCGTAACGCTAGAAATCAGAGTGAGGTGCCTTTTGTGTAGATAAATGTGTTTAGTTGAATAACTGATGTTTCAGAATGATTTTCCATTTAAAGTGATAGACTAATGTGGTAGCTAGTAGCATGTGTGGATTGTATGGTAGTCTGTGGGAGGAGTGTTTGAATCAGATTTTTTTTATATACCGAGTAAGATTTGTATTCTTAGATCATGGAATGATGTGTGCCAAGTTTCTATCTCTTGTAATCTTGTTATCATTGTGTCGTGGAAACTGAAAGTCTAGTGAAGCCGTGTAAGGCTCTTTCGATTCACTAGCATAGTTTCGTTGTCATTCATCTCATTTCTTATTCAAAACACAAAATCAAAGTCTAGTCGAGCCGTGTGGGGCTTATTTTGATTCACTAGCAACTTTTTGTTCATCTTGTTGTTCTTGTGTTGGTTGGAACTAGGGTTTAGTGTCTTAATGGAAATATAAGTGTAAAGCCAATTTATTGAATATATGTATGGCCGAATCTTTTTGCATATGACTGAGCTGGTAATGAAGTGATACATCCCTGTGTTAGATTAATGGAAGGTAAGGTAGAAAAGGAGTATCAAAGCGCAGTTCATATGTATAAAAAGGAGTTCAGATGGGTCTTATGGAGCCATAAACTAAGTTTCGCTGTATAAAAGTGGTAGATAGTGATGATGTGTAGAAGGAAGATGTGTTAATAGATTTTAAATAAGATAGATCATAGGATTGTGATTGATCCTTATTCTTATGAAGTTTTCGTGAATTAATGTTTCCCGATATTTTGGTATGTAAAATATTGTATAAAGTGGTGTTACATCATAGCTATAACTAGACACTAAGTTGGAATATTAGATTGTGATCAAGGTGGATATAATGAATTGATGTGGTAGGTGTTAGTTGTGTGGAAGTGATCTAGTAGGCTTGAACATTGTATACAAAGGCTTAAGTTTATTTGATTCTAATCAAGCCTGAAGTTGTATGTATAATGAAGAAGTACAACAAGTGTTGTGGGGATGCATTATTTTCAAGGATCATTGCCTGTTGTGTGTTTAGTAGTACCGTTGAGTTCCTAGGTGGAGAAAGACTAGTTAGATAATATGCGATGTTCTTAAAAACTAAGTCATGAAGTTATGATTAATTATGTTGAGCCATTTTCCATAATCTTGATTCTCATGGTTTAGAAATATGTTCGTAAAAGGTTTGGAAATATCCATGATTAGTGTTTAAATAATCTAAGTTGGTGAATGTTTAAGATGTTATAAGATGACTTTTGGGGTGATATAAACCTAAGGTGTTGAATCTTAGAAGGAGGTATTAGCATTGGTTGCAATATAAGAAGATACCATCTTACAAGGTAAGTTTAGTTTTATGTGTATTGTTATATCCCCGACTCTAGAGTAAACTGATTTCAGTTTACACTAGAGTGTATATAGTTGCTCAGAGACTTTGAGTAATGGCTTAAGTCTAAGGGTGGGATGATATAACTAGTAACCATGTCATGTTTTTAGATGCTAATAGATATGCCAGTAATTTGTGGAATTGGCCATGAGAAAGAATGATGCTTAATCTATTCTTATTTCAGCAGTTTACTTTAGTTATTCTGATACATGTTCATTTTTTATGTTTCAACTTCATAATCATAACTTGTGTTCATGCATATGATAAGGAATCATTTACTCTCCTATTTCCTAGTATGACGAGTTCCTAGTTTGTTCAGCAGTCAGAATCACTTTTTGTAAGTTATAAATTCCAAAAATTCAGGTCATGCAGTTCATGACTCTTGTGCACATGTGATACTCTTAACGATCAGTGAAAATTTAGATTCATATCATGTACGTCCTTAGATTAGGTCTCTTTAATGATTCCATGCTGTGAGTGCTCTATTCCTCACGGCTCAGTAGGGTATCAAGTTATTCTTAGTACTTTCCTTATGTTACAGATCCCGATATTCCAAATTACAGTTCTATTTTCCCTTAGATCGAGCTAGTGATGATGAACGGCTGTTTAGATGGGAAAGAGTAAAAATTTATTGTTGATGGAAGAGGGGTGTATGCTTATTTGAGTTAAGGAGGTAATTGTGGAGTAAGATTGTGGCCGAGTCTTTGATGCATGTCAAAGTTAGTTGAAGTTTTATGTGTTATATTTTGGAAAAATTGTTGTGTTCTTGTTTTATGTAAGCTTTTAAGTTTGAAAGAATATTTGAGGTTAAGTTTCGTTTAAGGTTTAGTTAGTTGATAATATTTTATGTGTATCATCTAAGTAGTGCAGAGTTGTTATGGATGGAAGTATTAGATATTCTGAGAAAGATGGTTTATGTGTGTTTGTTTAGAAGTGTATATGTGGGTATGAATATAATCTAGAATATCATGTTTGTATACATGCGGATGGATGCTTTGAGTGAGTGTGAATGTCTAATACGAAGTTGAAGGTGAGTGTTGGAGTTGCTAAAAGAATTAGCCATGAGATGATATGAAATGCAGGGTGTACTAACTTATGATTCAGACTAGTACTATAGTATTATATGCTGCATCTTGTGATTTTGAGTTAGGCTTGGAGATGATGAGGGGATTTAATCCAGTTTAGACATTAGTAGATGGAAATATCAGCGGCCATGTGAGAAAAAATAAGTGAAATCAATGAGCCTTGTGTTTAAGGGGAAAGTATAGTTGAGAGAATATTTTAGAAGTGTGGCTAATCTTGAAAGTAAGAAGTTGGATTGCCTAATGTTTGGTAATTCTATCGAAGTTTACTAGTTATGTGTCGATATTCTATGCCATAGAGTAGTATCATTGTCATAATTCCTTAGTTGGATATTTTGTGTAACTCATGTCAGAGATTCTTTGCACCCTAATGCTACTAGGATTTATTTAGAAAGAGTGTTGAAGAGATACTTCAGTTAAGTATAAGTTTTAAGTCTGTGTAGCCTGGAATTCAGCTTAACAGTCAGGCAGACAAGTTACTGCGGTTTCCTACCTTTTTAGCCAGTCTTACTATCCAATGTACAATATGTATGGCTATTCCAAAAGATAATCTATTCCATCCATGTAAGTTGCGAACTCAGTTCAGTCCAAGAAACATGTTTCAGATTCAATTATTTAGTCAGGACTCAGTTCATATGAGTTCAACATATTATCTTAAATTTTTCCAGCTAAATAGCTCAGATAGTGTAATACCTTTGTACGATCTAAATCTTGTTGCCTCATGATTCGTACCTACATAAGTTATCACTTTCAAATCCAATGTGTGTTATTTGAGCATAAATACTTCGGTGTAAATCATAAACTCTCAGCAAGAATCTGCTCTTTGAAGCAGGTAAACTCAAGTCAGATCATAATTCAATTTCACGTAGATGTTTAAATGTTTCATATCAATTTTATCCTTTCATAAAAGAAATAGTAGGTCCGTGTTATTCCATACTTTAAAAAATCAACGTTCCTACCCATCATTAGAGGATGAATGATCCCAAGGGGGAGATAATGCAACACCCCGAAATTTGGGCTAGAAAAACATCATATCTTTATGTAGATGATCCAAAATCCTTAAATCCTATCCAAATTTTCCATGTTAATCAATTATGTAGTGTGGAAAATTTTTTGAGCTTTCCGTTGATATAAGATTCGCCCAAATCCGGTACACGGGCAAGATGTTATAGCTAATTTTAGTCCTAGTCGTAAAACACCGTCATTTTGGTACTTGGTGCATCGCGGAGGTATTCTATTTAGCAATTATCAAATTCAAGTAGCCTAGTGCAATTGTAGCGCATCCCGCTGAAGTTCCAAGTCCTAACCAGTGGGACAACACAATGGCTCTGCGTCGCAGTGACCCCAAGAATCCCATTCGTCATTTTCTAGTGATCCACCGCGATAGTGACGCATCGCATAACCCATGAAATCGGAGTCCTAGTTATATTTTATTCTGTCTCATTAAGGTTATGTTGGGTAATTTTAACCCCTCTTATCAGCTTAAACATGAGATTTTTCTCTCAAGTGACCACATTATTCATTTTTTCTTCAAAAATTTACAAGAAACACTTCTAGGGTTTCAAATTAAAACACAAATATTCTAACATTTCACTGTGAGTTTTCAAAAATTCTTTGCGATTCTGAATCCCCATAGCGAGGGCTATAAGAAGCACCCATCAATTGTTCAAATAGCATTCCAAAAGCATGAGTTGATTCAAGAGTCAGAAATTATGGTCCAAATTGATTGGAAATTGTATATATATGTAAGCATGCATTTTAAAGATTGCTGATTGAATTGAGAGCATGACTCATGAAAAATCCCTCTCTTGTTACGATTTTCTTTTATTCATGATATACTATGGATTATTTTAAAATGCATCTTGAAGAGCATGATACGAAATATCTTGATTTATACTATGACTTGAATATGATTGTGAAATAAAAATAGAGGGTTATGCGTGTTGATAAATGTTGAATATACATATAATGAAAGAGTGCATGGTTTTGCCAAAATCACATGACCACCATATGTTTCAAGAATTCTTGCATAGTTTTTACTTATGTTTCGGAACGTGAAATCATCTCAAACTATTGCAAATGTTGGGTTGTCTGAATTATGTTTTAATGAAAGAATTATGCTTAATGCATTATGGCTAAGAATTATGACATGCAAGTCTTGGTATGACGATACCAAAATCAACAATGCCATTATAGACTCAGATAAACATAGAAAACAGATTGTCATTACTTATGATTTCAGGATGATTTAAGTTTAGAAATGGATAAACTTGGGCATAAAAAGATGCTAGGTGGTCTCCCGAAGAAGGTACAAGTTGATACTACTCATTTCCCAAAACCATGATTTGCTGATCTGAATATATTATATTACGCTAGCCTAGTGCCCTGTGGCATATTAGGCCCAGACACTCCAACCCATGTAGCACACTTGGGTTGGGGGGTTTCCCACCGAGTCAATGGCAGAGTCTATATATCCCGTGGGGTTTTAAACTTGTATGGACGTACCACCTAACTCAGAAGTAATACGAAGATCAGAAATTGCATTGACAAAAAGGTTTTTATGATTATCAAAACAATCCTCATGTGTTTTGAAAACTATTTTATGTATGATGTTTGGACAAATTACTCTCCATTAATTTATTTTTACAAGAACATTATTTTGGATTACTTTGCTTACCAGTACATTTGTATTAACCCCCCTTCCTCCCAAGGTCTAAAGCTCGGTTCAGAGGTCCTGCTAGGCCATAGAGTTTTCAGACAATAGTGATTTGTGCAGTTGGTGAACCTTTTTTATCCTAGATGGCCTATGTCTTTCAGATTATGTTATTTATTTTGTTTCAGGTCCACTGGGGCCTTTTCCCTATTTCAGACAGTTGTCATTTTCAGATATAGTAGAGATTCACAGACTGCTTCACATGTTGTGTAGTTGATATTGGATTTCATTTTTCATAGTTTAACTGAACTCAGAGTATGACCTTGTTTCCATAATGATTTATAATTCATCATCTTCTATTATAACTTATGAATATTGTGGATGATTACTAGAGAGAGAAGGGCATCTGGGCCTTCATGGTTCGGGAAGCTCGTCATGGCCAGGGCCCCCGTTCGGGTCGTTATACTCGCGTCATCATCATTTGAAATTTGATCAATTGATCCTGAAGGGGACACCGTAAATTCAATGGACTTGAATCTTCCAATCTTCTTCTCTTTCTAAAGTTTAGTTTTGCTATCTTTTAAAGTACTTTGAACTCCATTTTGTTGATGTTCATAAGTTGGGGTAAACTTACTATTGAAGTTCAAAGTTGTGAACAGAGTTACAACATCATTAGATTGTTCATATGTTAGTTTGAACATGTGTTTAAAGCTATTGTTGAAAAACACAGATTTTACTAAATTAGAAAAACAACAAGTCAAGCGTATATCATGAATAATTTACAAAACTTTATCTTTGGATAATTCACCAAGACGATGTCAAGTATATGCTAGAAAATGAGATTCTCCTTTTGCAACAAAGGTATAAAACAATGAAACCCTTCAAGAAAAAAATAAACACAACTTTTCATACATCAAGATAGACTCATAACACCATATTATTCTAGAAGGAGAGAAGAGGTTACAAATTACAAACATTTAGGCGATAAAATAATACGTGCTTATAAAAATTACAACATACAAAGAAAGGAATTTTAACATAGAACTTTGACTTATGCTTTGTTACTTTGGCTTAAACACAAGTGCTTAAAAGATATTTTGGTTCTAAAGCACTTAAGATAAGCTAATCTAAATAGGCTCTAAGTTGCATATATTTGTACATCATGTAGGCATAGTTTTTAGCCAAACTATTATCGAAATTGTCTAACCTATGGTAGTAACACTAGTGAACAATAGATAGGATGTGACTATATTTCCTCTTCTGATACAAGTACAACAACGAGGATGGATGTACGTGAAATGTATTAAACCTGATACTTGGAGCATACAAGTGAAGTGCAAAGGAAGGCTTAAATACGCTCCAAAACAGTCCACAAACTACAATCCAAGGGTGCCCAAAGTGAAGGATTTGACTAAGGGGACTTTTGGACATTTCACACTATTTTTGTAACCTACTATAAATAGAACATTTTAGGTCATTTAGTCATAGATATTCATGATATTTGTAATTCTTGTATGACTTTTGAAACACCAAGTCCTCTCTCCTTTGAGGAAAAATCGAAACTAGTTTTCAACGTGTGTGTGGAATCACTTGTGTAGGATTCATGGTTTGGAATATTGGGTGCTTGAAGGATTGAGGTCCCTCTTGTGTTCACGAAGAGTGTGGGTGTTCTTATTACATGTTTGTAAGGGTTTAGTTGTTGAGTACACACCCTATTTCTTAGGTCGTCTAGTAATATATGTCTCACTACCTATATTTACATTTCTTGCCCTCTTTGTTGTTGTTCTAGTCAGAAACGTGTACTGTTGTTTCCATTAGGTTATTGCTCATCTTGTTATCTTGTTAATCTCTTTGTTAGTTTGTGGTGGCTGATTTGGTGTCAAATACACCCTTGTTTCTTGTATTCTTATTGTATTTGTCAAATCCGAGAGTGGTCTTCAAAAGGGTCCATGGTTCTTGAACTAGTGGATTATTTTTGGAGTGTGTTTTCATGTGTTCCTTATCTGTCTTGTATCATCTTCTCCCATGGACAATTTTAACTCCCCTTTTCAATCCCCCATCTTCTGCAAATCTATAGGTGGTCTCTATCCCAATAAGAGAAAGGGGAAAAGATATACGATCCCTTTGCTTTATCCCCTTATTTCCAGAGTGCTTCATGACCGCCATTTGGATGACATTCTTCTTTCTCGATAATGTTATAAATTCTGACAGTAATGCTAGGTGGTACTTAAAAGATTACGCAAATTGGACTTGATAAGATTACATGACAAAATACTCTAGCAAGTCCAGACACACCAACATATAAGTCGCAAAAGACCAACTATTTCAAAACAATAAATTCTGAATACATTAGAATTTTATAACAGCTACGTGTTCCTGCTGTAAAGAATAAATCCTATCTTCTGCAGCCTATCCTGCGTTAAAAATGCTTAAAGGGCAGCAAGAGGCTTTCACTGGTGCTTTAGTTTTCCATAAATATTTCCAGGGCCAACCTTTAGTCTTAACAGTGAACACTCCATCTTGCAACCATCTAATGTCACATTTTGCATGTTCTGCAAAATGGAGGCAGCTTCTGCCATTTCCCTGTAATTAAGACTTTCTGAATTCAACAGTCCATAGACTAATTTTTCTCTCATTTCCTAATTTTGCAATATATATCCATATCGAAACTCCGTAAGGAAATACAAGATTTTAGGGATCAGAATGTATCACTTTAGACAAGTTCCCTGTAGATTTTTAATCTTAGCGGCTACGACAGCCCCTTAGCCATAGGTCACATCTATTCAGACTGCATAACAATATATCTGTATTGGAGAAAAATTGATTCGAGTATGTGGCGCACAACTAGATGAACACATTGCAGAGAGGTCTTGCTGATAAATGAAATTCTGAAAACATATAATCTTTCTGAAGGTGCCCAGGAAATAGATAATGTGAAGTTATACCAAATAACATGGAAGAAAAAATAGATAGGGAGAGAAATGTCAGGAGGCGCAGGTACATGGACGAGCTCATGCCAATCTGACACTACAGGAGGAATATTTGCTGGCACCACCAACAGCAATGCCATGTGGCATAAGGTCTTTGGTTCTAGCACTTTAGGGCGACAATAGAACTTTCTTATTGGCTGAGGCCTCACTATTACGGCTGATAAATAGGTTACCATTTTTAATTGTAGAGACATTATATATTCCATGCAATTTAACAGGAATATCTTTTTCTTTTGCATAGTAAGTCTACTAATTTGTCCTTGCTTTATTTTGTCATTCACGGATAATCGCGGAGCAGTAGCTGTGGCTCTTGGAAACATAAGCAAATGCATCGAAAACACATGGAGTTACATTTATTTTTCTTTATTGCTTTGTGTTCTTTTCAAGCTCATTCCTTTTTAATAAGTAAAATGATATTCAAACAACTATACAAGCATATATGATGTAAGGATTCATTTATATTATATGTTTTGTTACCTTGTCAGGAAAAAAATTATATTCAATGTCTTGTCTTGTATTTGACCCCAAAAAAATAAAAAATTGCAAACAGAGCATATTAAGCAGAATTATTACTGGTTATCAGCTAATGACGTCCCTGGTCAGATATCATTGGAGGATTAACAAGGCTCCCTACAAAAATTTCTACAGGATTGCATAGCTCAACTTCAGTAATGGGCTCTAGTTTTCTGGTTGAACCATCGAATAACATGATAAATGGGGTAACTAAAATTAAAATTTCACCATTATTTGATTGGCAAAAATGCATAAAGAATGTGTATCCTTGTGAAGGAAATATATGTAGTTTTTCGGGTACACACAATATGTATTTTAAGACAAAAACACTATGAAGTACAACAAAACTCTCAACACAATATCAAAATAATCTTTCAAAGAAGTGTACTTTATTTTTCAGAAATAAAAATGAAAAAGAAATGGCCGAGTCCTTTTAATTCACGAATGTCCTTAAGGAAATGATTCCCCTCAAGTACCTGAGGTTGTGGAATTTTCCTTCCTGGATAAAATGGCCAAACAAACCAACTGTAGTGGTACCTCAAACAATTGGAATATCTTCGAACTCACTCAGCTATTTAATTGATCACACGGAATGTTTTGAAGACAAGAAAAGTTTGTATATACAGAAAATTTTTCATACCTAAACCTGTGGATAAATGCAGGTTTATATAGCCATCAAGTGCCTCTTCCCAAAGGTGGCAATGGTTCATCTGAAAAGATGTATCCTTTTGGAAGAGTCATGTCTGTTTATTTGAATCATTGTGTCTTTTTCTGAACAGACACAACTCTCTGAATAGTCACTCCTTTTCAAAAATAGCATGTCTTTTCCTCAAAGGTTATGTCTCTTTATTTTCCATTCACACCTTTTTCATACATATTGAACCCAACAATCTCCCACATGAATGGCGAATGACTATTTTTTCATAAAATTTTACGGACAAGCATGTGATCATCAAGCAAAGACTGGTTGCATCTGGATAAATGGGTTTCCACTTGAACTTTCCATAGTGAACATGCATCGGATGCACTCGGTCAATCGGCAGATTTGATATCTTTCAACCGTCGAGCTTTAATGTACGCCTAGATAACACATGTCACTCAACCAGTCTTTTACTATTTATGGTTCTCACGAATTTGTTATTTTTAGCCATGAACACGTCCTGGATTTATGAAAGCTTAGAGAATAGTCTTTTACTAACATTCTCCTTGAAGCAGCTTCCACTTCGCCCTGCCATAGGTGATTTGTAAACTTTCAATCCCATAGATTAAACCATTTGGTCAAATCTGCCAAAATTAGATGATCATTAAAAGACTTCTCCCCTTAAGTCTTCTCCTTGTTTACTAAACATTATCTACCTCATGAGAAAGGGTTGGTATTTTGACAATGTTGAACCTGTCAGACACAACTTCGTTTTATCTTCTTGAACCTAGCTCTTGGGATCTCCAGTCTGCTAGGTAGAGTTACCACCATGGTGACTTGTCCTAGTCCTTAAATCCTTTCCGTTAGATATGTTTTCCAATCCTTCTCTAGATAGGCCTTTTGTAAGTGGATCCGACACATTATTCTTTCACTTTACATAGTCAATAAAGACAATTCTACTAGAGAGAAGTTCCCTAACGGTATTATGTCTCTGTCGTATGTGACGATATTTAACGTTATACATCATGCTCCCTACCCTACCTATTGCTGCTTGGCTATCATAGTGTATACATACTGGTGCCACTAGTTTAGGATAATAAGGAATACCATCCGAGAAATTTTGGAGACATTCTACTTCTTCACCGGCTTTATCCAATGCGATAAATTCAGATTCCATTGTAGAGCGAGCAATACAAGTCTGAGTGGATGATTTCCAAGAGACTGCTCCTCCACCGATAGTAAATACGTATCTACTTGTGGATTTTACTTCGTTCAACCCAGTGATCCAATTTGCATCATTATATCCTTCAAGTACCACTGGATATTTATGATAATGAAAAGCAAAGTATTTGTTGTATTTAAGATACCCTAAAACTCTTTTCATTTCCATCCAATGTGTTTTGATGGGATTACTTGTGTACCGACTCAACATACTCATAGCTCATGCTATTTCTAGTCGTGTACAGTTCATTATATGCATTAAACACCCCAATACTCTTGCGTACTCTAATTGTGAGTCACTTTTACCTTCATTCGTTTGAAGTGCAAAGATCACATCCAAAGGAGTCTTGGCAATACTGAATTCCATATACTTGAATTTGTCAAGTACATTTTTGATATAATGAGACTGTAAAAATTCCAAACTTTGTGGAGTTCTATGGATTCATATACCTAAGATCACATTCGTAACTCCAAGGTCTTTCATATCAAACTTGCTCTCGAGCATTCATTTCATTCCATTTATGTCAGAAATATCTCTACTAATGATCAACATATCATCCACATATAAACAAACAATGACTTAGTGATTTGGAGTGTCTGAAATGTAAACACATTTATCACATTCATTTATCTTGAGCCCATTTTCCCACATGGTTTGTTCAATCTTCACATGCCATTTTTTAGGTTCTTTCTTTAGTCCATGCAATGACTTAATAAGTTTACACACCTTATTCTCTTTTTCTAGAACCACAGAAAACTTAAGTTGTTTCATGTAAATTTCTTTCTCGAATTCTCCATTTAGGAATGCAGTTTTTACATCCATTTGATGTATTTCGTGATCATATACCACCGCCAAGGGAATCAACATTCGAATTGATGTCATGCTTGTTACTGGCAAGTATGTATCAAAGTAATCAAGGCATTCTTTCTGTTTGAAGCCCTTTTTCTACAAGCCTTGCCGTGAATATATCAATAGGACTATCCGCCTTCATTTTCCTTTTAAAGATCTATTTAGAACCTAAAGGTTTATTTCCTGAAGAAAGATCAACTAATTCCCACATATGGTGGCTTAAGATTGAATCAATCTCACTATTGACTGCTTATTTCCAAAAGGATGAGTCTGACGACGACATCGCTTCTTTAAACATTTGAGGCTTATTTTCTCAGAGAAATATTACAAAATCTGGTCCAAATGAAGATGGAATTCTTTTACGTGTACTACGTCTTGGATTCTCTTCATTATGTACATTCTCACTTGGTCCATCTCGAGGTCCTTTAGATCCTCCACTAGACTGTTCATGTCTAACCTTATATGGGTAAATGTTTTCAATGGATTTAGGATTATCTGATTCAATTACCATATTTTCATTTATATTCGGATGTTCGAATTTATGAACCAAAAACTGATATGCTTTATTGATTTTAGCATATCCTATGAACATGCAGTCCACCATCTTAGGTCCTATTTTAACCCTTTTAGGCATAGGAACTTGGACCTTTGCTAGACACCCCCACACTTTGAAATATTTCAAGTTGGATTTCCTTCCTTTCCATTTTCATAAGGAATTGATTATGTCTTACTATAAGAAACTCTATTGAGTATACAGTTGGCTGTAAGTAAGACATTCATCATTTGCTTCTATGTTTGGCTTTTCCTTTCAACAATTCTTTAAGATTGAGGTGAATACGGAGTCGTAGTTTGATAGACGATTCCATTCTCTACACATATTTTGTCCAAGGGATATTCATATTCTCCGCCCCTATCACTTCTTTTCATTTTATCTTTTTCTCTAACTGATTTTCTACATCAGTTTTGTATTGCCTAAACACATCTATTTCTTTATCCTTACTATTTATCAAGTAGACATAACAATTTCTAGTGCAATCGTCAATAAAAGTTATGAAATAATTTTTCCCACCATGTGATGGTGTTGATTTCATATCACGAATGTCAATGTGTATTAAGTCAAAGGGATTGAAATTCCTTTCAATGGACTTATAAGGATACTTTGCATACTTTGATTCCACACACATTAGACACTTTGATTTATTACACTCAAAGTTTGGACAAACCTCAAAGTTAATAAGTTTTCGTAACATGTTGTAATTAACATGGCCTAAACATTCATGCCACATATCATAAGACTCAAGCAAGTAAAAAGAAATTGAAATTTTAGTCATTTCAACATTCATTACATTCATCTTATAAAGGCCCTTGGTGAGATAGCCTTTTGCTACATACACTTCTCCTTTGCTAATTAGAATTTTTTCAGAAATGATTATACATTTGAATCTGTTCTTGTCTAGAAGTGAAACAGAAATCAAGTTCCTACGTAGTCTCATAACGTACAAGACATTGTTAAGTGTCAAGACCTTTCCTGAAGTCATTTTCAAGCCCACTTTTCCTGTTTCTTCTACCTTAGACATAGAGGAGTTTGCCATGTAGATCATTTCTTCTACTTTAGCTGGAGCAAATGATGAAAACAACTCTTTATTGACACAAACATGGTAGGAGGCACAAAAATCCGTCCACCACTCGCGAGGATTCCCCACTAAGTTGCATTCGAAAAATATAGCACACAGATCATTCAAAATCAAACAAATAAAATAGTTTATGTGAGTACTAAAAACATTTTCAATTTTTTCAACTAAGGAATTTTTCAAAGATATACTTTCCGCTAGGAGATCGTGGATGATTACATGCAATTCCTGCACTTTCTATCTATCATTTTAAAGTCTAGGAACCTTGCAACAAAGAATTTCTTAATTCCCTCATCCTCTGTCTTGTATTTTCGTTCTTGTGCCCCCCATAATTCCTTCGATGTCTTAGTTCCACTGTAAACATTATAGATGTCATCTTGGAGACAACTAAATATATAATTCCTGCAAAGAAAGTTCGAGTGTTTCCAAGCCTCTACAATCAGGAAACGCTCTTTGTTTGAGGTTTCCCCTGGCACCTAAGAAGCATCCTTACTAGTGAACCTTTGAAGACATAGTGTTGTGAGGGAGAAGAACATCTTCTGCTGCCATCGCTTAAAGTCAATGCCTGCAAATTTTTTGGGTTTCTCCGCAGGTGCCATTGGTGGCGGAGTATTTGCTCGACTTTTTAAGGCAATATAGTTGGCCCCACAGTCGTAGCCACATCATGCATTTGACTTTTGTTGCCATTTTTCCTGTCACCACAAGACAATAAAATTTAATATTTTCAGAATATTACTTATAAAGATAAGCTACTTTAAACTTTTCTTCTTATTTCTAGTTAACGATGAAGTTTTTATGACTTTAAATTGTTACCCGAGTGATCTTTAACATGTGATGAAGATTTTATGTCTTCGAATCACTAGTTATCTTCAAACGGAGTAGAAATCTTAAAGCTTTAATCAACAAAAACAAGCAATACAGATTCTGCTAAGTTATTTCCTTAAGATTGTACTTTCTCGGGTACACATAATCTGTATTTTTGAAACACTACTTCAACACTAGTTCAAGCTTAAAATAAGAATACTATGAAGTACAACAAAACCCTCAACACAAGATTGAAAAAATCTTTCTAAGAAGTGTGTTTTATTTTTCAGAAATTAAGATGAAACAGAAATGGCCAAGTCCTCTGAATTCACGGAGTGTCCTTAAGGAAATAATTCCCCTCAAGTACCTGAGGTTGTGGAATTTTCCTCCAGGATAAAATTGCCAAACAAACAAACTTTAGCTTTTCGTCAAACAATTGGAATCTCTTTGAATTAACTCAACTATTTGGTTGATCACACCGAATGTTTTGAAGAGAAGAAGAGTTTGTATATTCAGAAAATTTTACATACCTAAACCTGTGGATAAATGCTGGTTTATATTGACATCAAGTACCCCTTCCCAAAGGTGGCAATGGTTCATCTGAAAAGGTGTATCCTTTGGGAAGAGTCATGTCTATTCATTCAAAACATTGTGTCTTTTTCTGAACAGACACAACTATCTGAATAGTTACTCATTTTCCAAAACAATATGTCTTTTCCTCAAAGGTTGTATCCCGCTATTTTCCATTCACACCTTTTTTCATACATATTTAACCCAACAATATATATAGCGAAGCAAGTTGAGTATATTTGATGGTGAACAATTTTTTCCAAAATCTGCAATCCTTAAAAATCCAGACATCTGAAGTAGTCGCACCTAGACAACGTGTATGAAGAAAAGAAAGGTCACTTACAATAACTCCTAGTCTGAAATCTAAATCAACTTGTCCATTAATGGGAAGCTCCAAGGTTCCCCATTTCTCATTTCCTCAGTTAAAAGAAAAGATTTGCACATGACATAATTACTAATGCTAATAGATGAAACCCAACAAGGCTTTCCGTTTACAAATTTACCCGAATGGTTTCATTAGAAGATGCCTTGAAACTGCTCATGGACTTTAGTGCAAGAATCTGTCCTCAAACTGTAAATGTTGACCAATGACGGGAAGAATTATGACAAAAACTGGTAAATAGAGCTTTATAACTGTCATGTGACTCACTTAACAATTGGTATTCTGCACTACTCCAACGGCGAAGGAACATTTGACATGCTGCTTCAAGAATCCACTTAGGTTTTACCAATATCTTTCGGGCATAATCCAAGAGATTGTTAAATCTAGCTCTACATCTTATGAAAAAGTTCTTCTTTATAAGAAATGTTTTTACATCATCCCACCAATAAAATTTCTACAACAAAAATATAATATTCAATCTTTTGTTCTAACAAAGTACTAATAAGTAGTCGATAAGTTAAATCCTTACCTTAAATTCTTCAAATATTCTATCCCTATCAAGTTCTGGAACCTTTTATCAACAGGTCCTGTAGCCGTTGAAATGCCGATTAATGCATATTTGCACCTTTTGTCCAACTCCAGAATCTAGCATAAACCTATAACACAAGATCAAATAGTAATTTCATAGAGAATAATAATATAGTAATAAAAAAATTAGTGACATTATTATATTTAGAAATCATACCCTCTCACAACTAGAATAAGATAAATCCTCCCAGAATCATCTTTGTCTCCTGGATGCCTAGTAAGTGATAGTGGATGCACCGGCGTGAGCGGATCTGAAGCACCAGATGGAGTGCCTCCAAGATAAGGATCTGACAACCAAATCGATCCAGCTAAATTATTGTGCGAATCTGCATGACTATTGCAGGAGGGTATCGATGATGGTAGATGTACGGAGGGGCCAGCGGCCATCCGATAGTGCTGTACTGGTAGTGGCATGGTCATAGGAGCAGAATGAGTTGGTGTAGACCCATGTAGTTGCACCATATGCATAGGAGTGGGTATCGAATCCTCGGACAACCTATAATATGAGGGTCGTGCTGTCACGTCAGCAAACCGACCCTTAGATATATGAATACCTGTCGGTCGTCTATAAGGAGGAGGTTGTCTATTCTTTTTTGGATTCGTAGTATACAACTTTTCCTTTACATTTGTCACCTCTTCCTGACATCTCAATTATGTTAAGTTAATAAGTAGTTAGTTCCTACAAAATTAATGTATAAGAAAACATTCCAAGTAAATAATTTCAAGTTACTAATTAACATTTCAAATCACTCCACAACACGACATATGGATAAAAACAAAATTATTACTATATATATCATGGAAAAGTGGAAACAAAAAACTTAAACAGTATATTACATGTCAATCTTAAACAAGAAACATAAAGGTAAATACATAGTAAAGCATAAAAACATCAATACATAATAAATACAACCTACACAACTAATCCTCCTCTTCTGAAGACTCTCCACTAAACCATTCACCCTCTTTGGAAGATTCCTCATCTCCTACCCACCCACTCAACCTCTTCTTTCGCTACGTTAACTTCTTCAAATATATATTTCGGGTGATTCAAACCATCCACAAATTCAACTTCCACTAGCTAGTGATCAATCTGCATTTCATTTTGATACGAAGTCTCCAACACATTCTCAACTTCCACCTGGCCTATAGGCTTTGTTTTTATTACATCCCACCAATCAGACATGTCATTACGCAACAGATAAGGAGCATAATACACTTGTTTAGCATTTTTCTTTAGAACAAATGGATCGTAAATTTGATACGAGCTATTGTGCTTCACTTCGATGATGTTATGCTCCCTATGTACTCTTGTGCCTCTTTTGCTTGGATCAAACCACTTATATCGAAAGAGGACAATTTTTTTATTGGGAAACCAACATATTCCAATTCTAAGATCTCGTGTATGATGCAAATGTAATCAACATCATCATCACCCTTAACTTAAACACCACTATTATTTGTTTTCCTTGTTTTGGAGTGTTGTTCGATGGAAAATTTAAACCCATTTACTTTGTATTGGGACACTGTATTAGCTTCAACTGGACTCAAAGAAATATCTCTCAAGAGCTGATCATATAAGGCTGCATTTGGTAAATGGTGTACATAAAAATATTATACATATATATATTTTAGTTGAGGAATTTGTAAATATTTAAACTTTGTAGAAATATTAATAAACATACTAACCTTTTTTTTAAACCATGTTGCGAAGGATACATACACTTGATTTTCGTGGAACTGAGTCTTAAATGAACTGAACATCCAACAGGGGAAACACAATTAGTTTCTTTAAGGGAATGAGTAATCAAATAAGATATGTTAAAATTTTAATCTCCTTACTTCTGAAAGGGCTCAATTCTGTGTAATTCAGCATGACATACAAAGTTACTGATTTGCGCTCCGTGGGAGTGAGCCAGCGAGTTATGGTCTTTTTAGACTTACAACCAGATTGATTGAAAAATGATATCGGTTGTAAATGAGGCTCATTCACATCGTCCTGAGGACGGTTCGGTCGGTTTCTTGAATAGGCAACTTTATCGCGAAAGTAGTATGAACAAAATTGAGAAGTTTCTCTCGCAAGATATAACTTAAATATAGAGTCTTTAAACCTATGTTTGTTTTTGGGACCCCTTTTTAATTTTTCGATTGTCCTGTACAATCTTAAGGTTAGATGTTTACTATATTTAAAAAAGATATGTATGCATTTAAATGTATTGCAAATACCTACCATTCGAATTCATACATCCACCTAGTTTGAACTAGACCGCCCAACCAAGTTTTGTGTATAAGGTGAATGGGAATATGTTCCATTACATCGAAGAATGCTGGCGGAAAATCTTCTCCAGCTTGTTGGTGATAACAACAATATTACATTCCATTCGCTCCAGATTTTCTTTTTTTAACGTGGTATCACATAAGTCTTTGAAAAACAAATTGATCTCTGCTATTAGTTTCCATATGTTTTCAGCTAAACCAATAAAAGCATTTGGAAGTAATTGTTCCATGAAAACATAAAAATCATGGTTTTTCATTCCATGCAAGACTCTTTGTGTCATATCAACCCTCTTACCCAAAGTTGAGGCATATCTATTGGGCATCTTTAAACTTTGAACCCACTTACATATTTGAAGCTTTTGGTCTAGCTTGAATGTAAAACTAGCCTTGGGCTTAAGAACATTATCGTTGGGCACCTGCTGTAACGTAATTTTCTGGGATTGCAATATTCTGGTAAGTCAAGTGTGGCCTTAGGATTATCCATTGTTTTGCTGGTGACATCTATAACTGGGTTGAATAAGTTGTCAAAATAGTTCTTCTCAGTATGCATGACATTAATATTATTTGGTAGTAAATTATCTGGCCAATATTATAACTCCCAAAATATACTTTTCTTAGTGCAGTTATATGAAATGCTATATTCATCAAGCCTGTACAATCGTTTCTCGCTGGCTTTAGGCAAATCCTAAACTATTTTCTAGACATCATGACCAGACAGCCTTGGAGGTGGACCATCATGTTCCCTTATATTCCTTATGAATGCATTCTTGAGTCTCCTAAATTCATGATCAGGTGGCAACAAACAACGATGACAATCAGACCATGAATTTTTCATGTCATGTCTCAATGTGAAAGATTTTGTTTTTTAAATGCAGTATGGACTAGCCAGCTTTCCAGCTGTTATCCACCCAGACAACATTCCATAGGCAGAAAAATCATTAACAGACCATATTAGATATGCACGCAGAATGAAATTATGTTTAAGAGAGATGTCCCAAGTTTAAACCCCTTCATGCCATAAAATTTAAAGTTCATCAATCAAAGGTTGCGAGTAGACATCTATTCTGGTTTTTTGGATTATGTGGGCCAGGAATAACACAATTCAGAAATATATAGGGACTAGTCATCAATAGTTCAAGAGGAAGATTAGATGGAGTGTTAAATACAAGACAACATGAATATGGTGCACCACCAACTGAAAAAGGAGAGAACCCATCCGCACATAATCACAATTGAATTTTTCGTGACTCAGCTGCAGAATTTGGATTTGTCAAATCAAAATGCTTCCAAGCCTCTCTATCAGATGAATGACACATAACACTAGTAGGCCTTTTATTTTCATTGTGCCATCTCATAGGAGGAGCTGAGCTATTTGAAGCTCACAACCTCTTCAACCTTGGTATAAGAGGTAAATAATGCATATCCATAATAGTAATTTTATTTATAGTAGAACCACACTTATATCGAGAATATTGACAAAAATTATAGAACTTTATCTTAGCATCTTCCTTAAATCATAACATGCAACCATTTTCACAACAATCAATTCTAACCGAAGAGAGACCTAACTTTAATACCAATCTTTTTGCCTCATAGAAAGAATCAGGAACCTCTTAGCCGGGGTCAACTAACTCTTTAATAAGGTCGATCATTGAGTCCATTCCTCCTTCAACAATATTTCAGTCAGATTTAATACTTAATAATCTAACAGCAACAGAAAAACGAGAGTGTGAACACCAGTCAAACAAAGGATGACTAGTAGCATGTAATTCTTTGAAGAAATTGCCTGCTTTGCTATTATGAACATCTTGTGCATAAAGACATTCTGTCATCCTACTATCTAGATATTCATTATGCCCTGCAGACTTACTACTTTCTCCAACAACAAAGACATTTTGTGCAACATCCCCCATGAATACTACGCAATATTAAAAAGTCATTGTGAAATCCCTTTCTTATAAGATGATCTTTTACATCTTCTTCACTTATAAGATTTATACCATCACATCTAACACAAGGACAATGAATAACCAAATAACGTGTCCACATATCAAGTGTCATAACATGTTCAACAAATCTTTTGACACCATAAACAAATTCCTCCCTAATACCCATTGTATTATTATTATTCCGTTGATATATCTAGCTACAATCAGGTTTCATCTACACAATCAATCAGATTCATCTAATTAGATCATATCACAAAAATTTGACCATTTTCAAGCAACTAAGTAAACTAACAAACCACATTCAAAACGAAACAGTCCACATTAAAGTTCCTAGACTTAACCATATTCAAAAGACAAACGACATTCAAAACAAAAAAATTCCCATTAAAGTCCCTACACTTAACCATTTTCAAACAAGTCATCTACGAAACCACATTCAAAACAAAAAAAATCCTCTTTAAAGTTCCTACACTTAACCATTTCAACCAACTAAGTATAAAAGTAAAACAACATTACAAATAAAGAGTCTCTTTTAAAGTCCCTACACTTAACCATTTTCAACCAACTAATTATCAAAACAAAACCACATTCAAAACAAAAAAAATATCCTCTTTAAAGTCCCTAGACTTAACCATTTTCAACCAACTAAGTCTCAAAATAAAACCACATTCAAAACACAAAATTCCCTTTAAAGTCAATACATTTAACCATTTCAAACCAACTAAGTCACTTATCAAACCACTTTCAAAATAAAATAAATCTTCTTTAAAGTACCTTCACTTAACGATTTTTAACCAACTAAGAATCAAGACAAAACCACATTCAAAACAAAAAAATCCACTTTAAAGTCCCTACACTTAACCATTTTAAACCAACTCAGAATAAAAATAAAACCACATTCAAAACACTAAATCTCATCCAAAGTCCCTAGACTTAACCATTATCAACCAACTAAGTCACCTTTCAAACCACATTCAAAACAAAAAAAATCCCCTTTAAAGTCCCTAAACTTAACCATTTTTAAGCAACTAAGTCACCTACCAAATCACATTCAAAACAAAAAAATCTCCTTTAAAGTCCCTAAACATAACCATATTCAAGTTAGTAAGCCGCCTACCAAACCACATTCAAAACAAAATAATCTCCTTTAAAGACCCTAAACTTAACCATTTTCAAGCAACTAAGTCACATACCAAACCATATGCAAAACAAAAAAATCCTCTTTAAAGTTCCTACATTCAACCATTTTCAACCAAGTATCAAAACAAAACCACATTTAAAACAAAAAAATTACACTTCAAAGTCCCTACACTTAACCATTTTCAACCAACTAAGCATCAAAACAAAACCACATTCAAAACACAAAATCCCATTCAAAGTCCTAAACTTAACCATTTTTAACCAAAACCATTTTCAACCAACTAAGTCACCCATCAAACCACATTCAAAACAAAAAAAAAAAAACCTTCAAAGTAGCTAAACTTATCCATTTTAAAGCAACTAAGTCACCCACCAAACCATATCAAAAATAAAAAATCCCCTTTAAAGTCCATACACTTAAGCATTTTCAACCGACAAAGTATCAAAATAAAACCACATTCAATACAAAAAAATCCGCTTTAAAGTTCCTAAGTTTAACTATATTCAAGTGACTAAGTCACCTACCAAACCACATTAAAAACAAAAAAAAATCCCCTTTAAGGTCCCTAAACTTAACCATTTTTGAGCAACTAAGTAAGTTACCAAACCACAATCAAAATAAAACAATCCTCATAAAAGTCCCTACACTTAACCATTTTCTACCAACTAAGTATCAACACAAAACTACATTCAAAACACGAAATCCCCTTCAAAATAACTAGACTTAACAATTTTCAACCAACTAAGTCACCTACTAAACTACATTCAAAACAAAAAAATCTTCTTTAAAGTTCCTACACTTAACCATTTTCAACCAACTAAGTATCAAAATAAATCCACATTCAAAACAACAAAATCCTCTTTAAAGTCCCTACACTTAACCATTTTCAATCAACTAAGTATAAAAACAAAACCACAATCAAAACACAAAATCCCCTTCAAAGTCCCTAGACTAAAACATTTTCAACAAACTAAGTCACCTTCAAAACCACATTAAAAATTTAAAAATCCCATTTCAAGTCCCTAAACTTAACAATTTTAAAGCAACAAAGTCACATACCAAACCACATTCTAAACAAAAAAAATTCCCTTTAACGTCTCGAAACATAACCATTTTCAAGAAAGTAAGTCACTTACCAAACAACATTAAAAACAAAAAACTCCTCTTTAGAGTCCCTACACATAACCATTTTCAACCAACAAAGTATCAAAACAAAACCACATTCAAAATATAAAATCCCCTTTAATGTCCCTACACTTAACCATTTTCAACCAAATAAGTCACTTACCAAACCACATTCAAAATAAAAAAAAATCTTCTTTAAAGTTCCTACACTTAACCATATTCAACCAACTAAGAATCAAAACAAAACAACATTCAAATAAAAAAAATCCTATTTAAAGTCCCAACACTTAACCATTTTAAACGAATTAACTATCAAAACAAAACCACATTCAAAACCCAAAATCCCCTTCAAACCAACTAAGTCACATTCCAAACAATATTTAAAATATAAAAATCCCTTAAAAGTCCCTAAGCTTAACCATATTCAAGTGACTAAGTAACCTACCAAACCACATTCAAAAAATAAATAAATCCTCTTTAAGTCCATACACTTAACCATTTTCACCCATCTAAGTATCAAAACAAAACCACATTCAAAACAAAAAAAATCCCCTTTAAAGTCTCTACACTTAAACATTTTTAACCAACTATGTATCAAAAAAAAAACCTCATACTAAACACAAAATCCCCTTCAATGTCCCTAGACATAACTATTTTCAACCAATACCATTTTCAACCAACAAAGTCACCTACCAAACTAAATTCAAAACAAAAATATCCCTTTTAAAGTCCCTAAAATTAACCATTTTTAAGCAACTAAGTCACCTACCAAATCACATTCAAAACAAAAAAATCCCCTTTAAAGTACCTAAACTTAACCATATTCAAGTTACTAAGCCACCTACCAAACCGCATTCAAAACAAAATAATCACCTTTAAAGACCCTAAATTTAACAATTTTCAAGCAACTAAGTCACTTACCAAACCATATGAAAAACAAAAAAATCCTCTTTAAAGTTCCTACACTCAACCATTTTCAACGAAGTATCAAAATAAAACCACATTCAAAACAAAAAAATTACACTTCAAAGTTCCTATACTTAACCATTTTCAACCAACTATGTATGAAAACAAAACCACATTCAAAACACAAAATCCCATTCAAAGTCCTAAACTTAACCATTTTTAACCAAAACCATTTTCAACCAACTAAGTCACCGACCAAACCACATTCAAAACAAAAAAATCCCCTTCAAAGTAGATAAACTTAACCATTTTCAAGCAACTAAGTCACCTACCAAACCATATTAAAAAAAAAAATCCCCTTTAAAGTTCCTAAGTTTAACTATATTCAAGTGACTAAGTCACCTACAAAACCACATTAAAATAAAAAAAAATCCCCTTTAAGGTCCCTAAACATAACCATTTTTAAGCAACTAAGTAAGTTACCAAACCACAATCAAAATAAAACAATCCTCATAAAAGTCCCTACACTTAACCATTTCCAACCAACTAAGTTTCCACACAAAACTACATTCAAAACACAAAATCCCTAGACTTAACCATTTTGAACCAACTAAGTCACCTACTAAACCACATTAAAAATAAACAAATCTTCTTTAAAGTTCCTACACTTAACCATTTTCAACCAACTAAGTATCAAATTAAAACCACATTCAGAACAAAAAAATCCTCTTTAAAGTCCCTACACTTAACCATTTTCAATCAACTAAGTATCAAAACAAAATCACAATCAAAACACAAAATCCCCTTCAAAGTACCTAGACTAAAACATTTTCAACAAACTAAGTCACTTTCAAAACCATATTAAAAATTTAAAAATCCCATTTCAAGTCCCTAAACTTAACAATTTTAAAGAAACTAAGTCACCTACCAAACCACGTTCAAAAAAAAAAATTCCCTTTAATGTCTCGAAACTTAACCATTTTCAACCAAGTAAGTCACTTACCATTCACCATTCAAAACAAAAAACCTCATCTTTAGAGTCCCTACACTTAACAATTTTCAACCAACAAAGTATCAAAACAAAACCACATTCAAAACATAAAATCCCCTTTAATCTCCCTACACTTAACTATTTTCAACCAAATAAGTCACTTACCAAACCACATTCAAAATAAAAAAAATCTTCTTTGAAGCTACTACACTTAACCATATTCAACCAACTAACCATCAAAAAAAAAAATCCACTTTAAAGTCCCTACACTTAACCATTTAAAACCAATTAACTATCAAATCAAAACCACATTCAAAACATAAAATCACCTTCAAACCAACTAAGTCACATTCCAAACAATATTTAAAATATAAAAATCCCTTTAAAGTCCCTAAGCTTAACCATATTCAAGTGACTAAGTAACCTACCAAACCACATTCAAAGAAAAATAAATCCTCTTTAAAGTCCCTACACTTAACCATTTTCAACCATCTAAGTATCAAAACAAAACCACATTCAAAACAAAAAAAAATCCCCTTTAAAGTGCCTACACTTAAACATTTTCAACCAACTATGTATCAAAACAATACCACATACAAAACACAAAATCCCCTTCAAAGTCCCTAGACTTAACTATTTTCAACCAATACCATTTTCAACCAACAAAGTCACCTGCCAAACCAAATTCAAAACAAAAATATTCCTTTTAAAGTCCCTAAACTTAACCATTTTCGAGCAACTACGTCTCCGACCAAACCACATTCAAAATGAAAAAATCACCTTTAAAGTCCCAGCACTTAACAATTTTCAACTAAGTATCAAAACAAAACCACATTCATAACGAAAAAATCCCCTTTAAAGTTCCTAAAATTAACCATATTCAAGTAACTATGTCACCTACCAAATAATATTTAAAACAAAAAAAATTCCCTTTAAGGTACCTAAACTTAACAGTTTTCAAGTAACTAAGTCACTTACCAAACCACATTCAAAACAAAAAATCCTCTTTAAAGTCCCTACACTAAACCATTTTCAACCAACTAAGTATCAAAACAAAACAACATTCAAAACACAAAATCACCTTCAAAGTCCGTAGAATTAACAATTTTCAACCAACTAAGTCACCTACCAAACCACATTCAAAACAAAAAAAATTCCCTTTAAAGATCTTAAAATGAACCATTTTCAACTAACTAAGTATCAAAACAGAATGTCAATAATACCAACAAAATCAACAAGATGTCAAGAAAAATGCTAGTCAATCGCACAAGGCCACACACGGCTTGACTAAACCTAATATGAACAATGGAAGGAAGATAGAAAAACAACAGTCAATCGCACAAGGCCCCACACAGCTTCACTATGTCAACATATCTTTGATATTTTCCTTAATTAATTAATATTACAAAGTGGTAGCTTCAATTTGATTATAGATTCTCTCATGGAAAGCTACAATATCGAAAACAATTAGCTTAGCAAATTAAAAAATAGACAAGTGCAATTTTCTCCAACATACCCATCTACTCTATGCAAGATATTACTCATTTCAGTCCACATAACAAACACAATCCATACTGCATTCATGTTTTTCCCGAATTTCCCCATTTTCAACCAAAACATAAGAACTAGGGTTTCAAAGTTCAAAATAAAGTGAAGTTAAATCAAAATAAGGTTAACAAATCTCACATTGTTACTTACTTGAGTTGGAGAAATAAAGATTTTCTATAAGAACCCACTTCTTCGACTAATTTTGAGTGTCAGTATGTGTTTGTCTTGGTATGCGGGTTGAGTGTTTGTGTGTATGCTGTTTTGCATTTGTTTTTGTGTAAACCAATTGAGAAAGTTAATTATTTGGGTGGGTTGGGTCGGTTTATTAATTGTTTTTCATTTTTTTTATTTAACAGTAAAACTGACCACACGTTGTTGATTTTTACAAAATTTTTGATAAATTAAATTTTAATAAACTACAATTAATAAATTAATAAATTAAAATAAATTTTAATTACTTAAAATTTTTAATAAATTCTATAATATTTATAATAATATCTAATTAATCTAATACAATGTGTATGTATATAAATCAGATAATTAGTTATTTAATCATCACATTAACACGAGTAGTATATTTCCTCCATCCTATAATAATATAAATGAATTTTGCAAATTACGATAAATTTTGGGTTCATTAGCTTTTAATTACAATATTATATATATATATATACATGTTAATCAGATAAATTATCGACATCTTACGTTATTACAACTTCAACAATATAAGTGTATCTACATTGACACAAAATAGTATCTCTATTCGTTCAATAGTATGATATCAATGTATTATTCAAAATATTTTGATATATAGAATCAATTATCGAGCTTACGTTTACTGCAAATATCACCACACAAGATATATGTATATATACATATATTCAATTTTCTATCACCATTTAAATATGTAATATAAATATCACATACGCGATTTTTCTACCCCATAATAATATTCAACATATTTTACATATACTCATGTACAAAACTTTTATGCGGAAAAACTCAAAATCACCGCCAAAATTTGGCGGTCGTTAAAAATTCAAAATTCAAACAATTTGGAAAGTATATGCCAGTTTCATGATTCAATTTTCTATCTCCCTCCCCTGCCATGTTAAGTATATGCCAGTTTCATGATTCAAAGTATATTATTTTTTTATTTTAATTAGAAAACCGCCCACAAGTGGTCGGTTTTTATAAGTGTTTTTTTGTAAAAACTGACCAATTGTGGTCAATTTTTTTACAAAATAAATTAAAAAAGAATTTTTAAAAACTGACTAGAAGTGGTTGGTTTTTATAAATATTTTTTAATTAGGATTTTTTAAAAAAACTACCACTAGTGGTCTGTTTTGTTATTTTTATAAAATCTTTATTTGTTAAATAATTAATTATTATTATTAAAATTATTGTAATAATTATTTTGATTTTTTAAAATATAAAAGAGAACACTTGTGGCCGCTTTGTAAAAAAAAAAAAAACTGACCACGTGTGGTCGATTTTTTGTGGTTTGTTTTATCGAGTTTTTTAGTAGTGAAATATGGCAGTTGAATATGGACCCTAGCCTAGTTCAAAATGATTCTTCCATGACTCAAGCCAAGGCCACGCTTGTGACGGACATCCCAAATTAGTGAAGGTCCAATACGACCCCTTAGCATTATATCATAAGCATAATTAGGAATAAAGTTGTGAAAATAGACCCATAAGATATGAAGTTCAAGTACATGATGAATAAAAATTCAAGTCATGAAACATATGCCTAACTCAGTCTACGAAGCTTCTAACATTGCCAAAGAAAATCGAATGCTAGAACATTGACAGAAACAATGTAAATGGATGGTTCAACACTTGCAAATTGTTGTCCTAAAAGAATCCTAGTGCTGAGTAGGATAACGGGGGAAATCTTCGAAACCTACATCATGAAAGGATGTAGCATTCGGGGAAGGTCAGTACGTTAAGTAAGAGTATGAGACCCAAGAAAAGGGACAAGTAATTTATTAAAAAGAAGTTAATGACATTAATAACAAATATAAAAATAGTAAAATATGAGGCAAGTAATATAAAATATATTGACATAACCAGTTGAAACATTAATTCTGAACTGTGTAGTTGGCACCAATATCTAGTAACTCACGGGCTATTTGGTTCTAGTATTTGCCCAAATGGTGGGTCCCTCAATCCATGTTTGTTGCATGAACTAATATCACATAAATTGGCTATCATAATATTGTAACTCCCTGAACTTTCAAACTAAAAACAAAATAAATAATTAAGGTTTCGTACATGTTCATATAAGTATCAAGTTTAAGGACGAATATCTCCTAGAATACATAGAGCTACGTGACACATTACATATCAAATTAAAGATTATTGAGTCTTCTTTTGTAACACCCTATAGTTTTGGGCTAAAATTTAGACCATCGTTCCTTTACGTATACACCCAAACAAAGTGATTCCTTATTAATACATGTGCGGAGATCAATCCTATAGTGCATGAATACCTTTGAATATGAATTGAGTTCACAAGAATCCCCTAACACTAAGACGAGTTGAAAATAATTCCATCGATTAAGGTTTTATGGACACTCCAACTTGGGTCAAATTCGTCGAGCATAACATTTTCTATACAACGAATTAGAAGTCCTACTATATATATAATGAAAGTTCTTCAAACTATCTTTCTAATGGTACCAATCTAACCTAAATCAGATACTTGAAATAAGAGTTATGACTTTGCAAAGTGGAGTATTTTCCATCCGAACTAGTCTAATATGCCTTTCATATGCTCCATCATCTTGGGCACATTTCAGGGGCATAACACTTTAGTTTAGTATGCCATTCATATGCTCCAGCGTCTTCGGTGCATTTCAGGGGCATAACATATTAGTTTGAGATGTATTTCATCTGCTCCAGCATCTTGGGCACAGATGGGGCACATTTCAGGCCACAATTTCATGGTCAACTTAAATCGATCATAAATTTCTACATATAAAAATTGAGAGGCCTTCTATATATCAAATGAATGATCTTTGATTCTTTTTTCAAACACAACTAATTTCTTCTGAATCCAACTTCTGAGTAAAAATTTCTGCCTATTTTACTCAAGCATATCAGCCTATCAACTGGTAGAAATTTCTGCGACCTTTTTTGTTTCATGAGGGGTATTTTGGTCTTTTATATCACCCAAACACACGTGATTAAGCTATTAAAAGTCCAAAATCACTCATTCTCTATCAAAATATAGCAAGAACAAGACCCTAACTCCCCTCCCGAAGATCAAGATCCATCCCCTAAGTTTAAGATTTCCTAAAATCAAATCAAGATTTGGATCCTGTTCTTTGAACTAAGTAATCTAAGGTATCTAGAGTTTTCCTAAATAACATGGGCATGGTGAAAACATTTTTAATGATGTTTTGAATGTTGAAAAATCATGGATCTGTAATGGGTTTTGGAATTATATTTACAATCTTGCATTCCGAATTCTTTAATGATATTATTGTTTTGGTCTTGAAATCTTTCCCCCAATTGATTTGTAATCTTATATATGTATGTATGAAATATATATTGGATGTTGAATTGAGAGAATCAATTATTTGAAATCCCTCTCTCATTTAAAGATTTTCTATTTTCGTAAGTCATGATTTTATTTTAATGTATTTATGTGAAGTATGTTACAAATGCCTTATGATTGTTAAGAGTTGTTTATGGTTTTGAATTGAAGAAAGGTGTTTTTACATGTTGATAAATGTTTAAGATTTGTAATAAAAAAATTACATGGTTTGTCAAAAATACATGATCACCACATGTTTCTTGAAATGTTGAAAAGAGAGAGATTCTTTGCATTGTTTGACATATGATTGAAATATAAATTCTATTGAACTATTTGAATGATATGGTGGTAAAAACTTTATGTTTTGAATGAAAATACTGTAACGTGATATTTTATGACTAAGATATATGACTTTCAAGTCTTGGTATGACGATACCAAATTCAGATAATTCCATAGTAATACAGAACAAACAAAATATGGATTTTCTTTAAGATCATCAGATTTTGAACTTAGAATGATACAAGTTCAGAAAAGGCAAAAAATTGGCATAAAGATAAGTTAGGTTGTTACCCGAAGAAGGCACCAGTTTAGAAAACTCATTTCCCAAAATAATATTTTGCTGATACGAGATTATTATATCCCCTAGAGGGATTATACGATGGCCTAGTACCCTGTGGCATTTCAGAATTAGAAACTTCAACTCTTATGACAAACTTGGGTTGGGGCCTTGGCCGCCGAGTTAAGGGCGGACTCCATATAGCCCATGGGCTTATAGAATTGTAAGTTGTACCACCCAACTCAGAAGTAATACAAAGATTAGAACTGCATTGTCAAAAACTATTTTAAGATCACTGAAACTGCCTATATATTTTTAACTATTTCATGCATGATATTTCTGACCTACTCTCATTTATGTTATATATATATATATATATATGTAAAAACATTATTTTGTATTGCTCTGCGTACCATTACATCTGTATTGACCCCCTATATTTCAAGATTCTAAGACACAGTCCTGGGTCCCGTCAACCAGTAGATTGTCTGATTGGGTGCCTTGTCCAAGTCTTCAGACAGAGGATATTTTCAATCAGCGGAGATTTTGCAGACTAGTGTTATCTGTTTTTGATGGTTATGAAATCATTTTAGTATTGTGTAGTTGAATTATAAGCTTACCATGATTTCATTTTGTTATGTATTCTGCATTTTCTCTTTGTATATAAATGGTATATGTGATTGAAAGTTAGAAGGGCCCTCGGGTCTTCATGGTTGAAGATGCCCGTCAAGAATAGGGCCCTAGTTCGGATCATGACAAACTTGGTATCAAATCAAGATAATGGTGCCAGGGTATCTGCAATATCGTGTCGAGTAGCATCTTGATTATGGGTGTGTAACATGCCTCACTTATAACCAAGAGGCTACAAGGAGTTTAGGAATGTCTCTCTTTCTTTATGTTCTAGTTCGTGATATGGAGTTAGAATGTCCCTCTTTCATACTCTACTTGGCATCGTTTATATAAATGTAAAGTTATCCTAATTCTTTCTTACTCTGATGTTCTTAGATATGTCTCATTTTGAGGTGATTCAAGTGTAGAAGCTTAGGATCTAAATAATGTGGTCCTTTTCTGAATGGGTCATAAAAGATCATGAGATTGCACAAGGACTTGAGAGGAGTCCATTGGTGCTTCAAGGTGTAATGATTTTAGAGTAAAATTTTATTTTGATGAAGTCATGCTTTTTCAGCTTGAGGTGTTAATTGTATTCATTTCTTTTCAAAAATTATGTTGGAGATGTCATACATAAGGGGAATAATATTTCGCAGAATATTTTTCATAACCCAGCCGGAGGTCCTGGATGCGATGGGCATCCCGAACCACACAGGCCCAAGATACCCCTGCCACTCCCCAATCCACTAGTGATATTGTCCGCTATGGGCCAAGGCCCGCACGACTTTAAAATGCATCACTAGGGAGTAAGGCTTTCTCACTTATATAACAAGTATCCCTCCTGTGTTTTGCTGATGTGGGACTTATACCTAAGATGGGGTGTCACATACATCCCCTCTTACTCAGCATCCTCACTGAGATTTTTCCCACCGAATGGGATTTGCCCACAATTAGTACTAAGGTTTGCCCTGCCTTATTGGGATTCGCATACACTCAGTTTGAACTCTGGCTCACATCTACATGGATGACACAGGAGCGGATCTGATAATATCCTATCACGACCCAGCCCAAGGTCCTAGCCACAATGAGCATCGCGAACCACACAGGCCCGAGATACCCCTTCCACTCCCCAACCAACTAGTGATATTGTCGGCTCTACGCCCAGGCGTGAACGGCTTTAAAATGCATCACTAGGGAGTAAGGCTTTCTTACTTATATACCCAACATCCCTCCTATGATTTGCTAATGTGGAACTCCTTCCTAAGTTTGGGTATCATAATATTGGAACTATATTTTCACCCGAGTAGTAGTATAAGTTAAAGTTTTTGTGTCATGACCCATTAGTAATGAGATTAGACCAAGAAGTTAGTGATATGAAGTCACAAGGTTAGAAGCTAGAGTGAGGGTGACTTTTGTGTAAGTAAATATTTTAGTTGTATAACCGTTGATTTAGAGATGATTTCTCATTTTATAGTGATAGTTTTATATGGTAGTAATACTTTTAGATTGTATGGTATTCGATAGAGAAAATGTTTGACTGTGATTATTATCTATTCAAAAATAGGGAAGGATCTCATGGTGGATAGTTATGGTGGTTTTAAAAATCCCTTGTAGGTTGTGAACGAAAATGTTTAGATTTGCCAATAAGTTATAAGTATATACTAATAGTTGTTTGTGGAATTTGAAGGTATTCTAAATATATGCTTGGGTAAGTAAGTATGATGTGAGAAAGTAGAATATGTAGATAAGAGTGTATAGGTTTATAATATAATATTAAGGTTGACCATGTCTATTATATGATTTTACCGCCTTGACCTTCTTTTCTTTAGTAGTTGTAAACTAGTACTACTTGTGAGAAGGTATGTAATAAATTTTGAGGTGTAAGAGTAATTTCATGGAGGTGATTTGGTTATAGGTAGTTTCTAGGTGAAATGGGTATTTGGGTAGAATTTCCCCATTTGATGGACTAGTATATTATGTTGCATTCTTCATTGGTGGTAAATGATTGATGCTAGACTATAGACTTAAATTTTAGATGTAGAATGTAGTGGTAAGAATAGTAGCTTAAAATTAATGATGTATGTTTTGTGGGAATGAATTAGTAGGCTTGATGTGATTTGTGAAAGAGCCTCGGTTGATAATTGAAAAAAGTTTAAGTGTTAATTGTGAGGTATATGTGTATATGAGGACTAGAGTTAAAATGATGAAATGTGGATGAGTCATTAAGTGGATAAAGGCGTAAGTATATAATAATAATGTGCACCCCTTGGTAGTATTGCGTTACTCGTTCGGCAAGATTTTATGATATGAGTTATGATATTAAGAAGGCTAAGTAGTGGAGAGTAGGTTTTTATGTGATAAGGAGTGAGGTTATGTATGCTTATGAGACTGTGTGTTATAAGTAGAGGATAATAGAGGATTGCAAAAATTAAGAGTAGCCTTCTGGGTAAGCAATGCCTTCAGAGTGTACTTAAAAAGAGAAAAGTTTAGCATTTATGTGTAAAAGTGTTTTACGTTCCAAGTTTGTGTTCTTAAAATTGTAGTACTGAGAAGTCTGGTGAGTTGTTGTTCGTGGTTCGTTAGATTTGAATTGAGGAAATACTGGTACGCAATATGAGCCTTGGGTATGATTTTACAAACTTTGTTAAGTTTTAAGTTATCTAATTAGTGGTGTAATGTGAGTATTTAAGGAGTTGAGGATAGAGTGTTAAGTGTTTGGAAGTGTGGATGTCCATGACCATAATAGTGTTAGTCATAAGTTGGTGACTTTGGGTGTTAGAGGAAGTTATGATTAGTGTTCCTAAACAGATGTCCTAGACAAAATTTTGTGTCATTGTATTAGCAATAAATGAGAGAAGTTGCATCATGTGTATATTGATACCCAATATTCTTTAGAGAATTATGGTTACAGATTTATGAGAGGTTATGTTCTCAATTCTAGGATTGTGACTTTAATCTAAGGGGGAGATGATGAGTTAAGGTAGTTTCTTAATTTTCTCATTGTAGCCAAAGTCATGATAACTCTATTCCTATTCAAGAATGTTCCTCCTACTTCAGTTTAAGAATTCATTCTACCAATGTATTATGTATTCAAGTCTTGCCGATGCCTAAGGTTTGAGCTCTCTGTTTAACTCATGTAATGTCCTGATATCCAAACAAGGGCAATAATCTCCGTCAGTGATCCAGTATTCCAAGTATCCAAGCCACATGTTATGTTTCTCATGATCCATAAATCTGTGTCCCAAATCATACTTGGTTCTAAGAAATCATATTTTTTGTATGCTACTGATTCATTTTATTTTGGGATTAGCCAAATGATAAAGTTGTGCGAACTTATGACTATCACATCTCTGAAAATAAGTAGCAATATCTTCAAGTATTAATCTTTGTCTCTATCATTAACTTTATGAATTTTGACCTTAAGTTATACGAATCATGAGATATGTGTACCTATGTTTCTTACCGTAGTATGTCCTAAGAAAATTATGTTATGTTGTGGTTATGCTGAACGACCTTTTTTCCTACAATCCAAGCAGTTGATATCTGAAGCACTCTGTGTCGATTCTATTATTTCTTTACTTCATATCCATCTTCGAGTAGTGCAATAAGTATGAGTGATGGTCTGATAATGTTACTTCCATTCATGATGTTTATGCTTTGGTCCCTTAATGACCCTCTGTATGTTAATATGATGGTGATTGTGGAAGCGCAGTAGTGTGTTAGGTATGGGAGTAGGTGTTTTTGAAGGTGCGAAAAAATATTTATGTTATCCTTGAGCTGAGATTATAGGTAAAAGGGAAAAGAAGGAGATGAACTTTTATTGTGCAGAATAGCTAAGAAGGAGAATTGTGGTGAAAATATTTGAGAGCGATTGAAATCGTTGTTCTTAGTGGGAGAGATCCATGTAGTGGGTGTAGTAATGATTAGGCTTGAATATTGTAGTTGCTGAAAACACAAACCTATGTGCTATGTGGTTGGTACTCTCTGAAATAATGTTGAGTGTGTTTGACGATAGTAATAAGATGAAACAATATTTTTGAAGGGATGCAGAGTACATGATTCCATAGTGCAAACTAGCACCTCTTTCCTCGGAGTCAGTTTTCAACATAAAAGTATATTACAATGAAACACAAATTCTTGTGGTTAGATATGTTACAGGAGAATAGTAAGTCGTAAATGATGAATAATGTTGCTTAATGTTGCAATACAGACAAGCAGTGTCTCCAAGTTTAAGTATTTTTGTTGTATCTTGTAAGATGTAAATGATAATATCCTTATGTATCACAAGAATATTATCTCATGTCTTGTACTAGTCTTAATCATGCCGAAGACACTTAAGAAAAATTCATGTCTAACAATGTTTAGATCATGTGCTATAAAACACATGCAAAGATTATGTCGATGTCAAGTTTCGTTATCTCAGGTTTCGTGCTTACCCATTTCCATAGAGGATTATCATGAAGATTGTCTTATGCCTTCGCATATTTTTGAGGAGGAAAAATGTTCAATGCAAGGTTACGTTCCTTATTCCATACCTTTAGAGCTTCAATAAGTCCCTACCTATCATTCGAGGACAAATAATCCCATGGGCAGATAATGTAACAGCCCGTTCTTTTGGGCTAGAATTTAGACCATCGTTCCTATGCGTATAGACCCAAACTAAGTGATTCCTTGTTAATACATGTGTGTATATCAATCCTATCGTGTTGGAATATCTTTAAATATGAATTGAGGTCACAAGAATCCCCTAACTCTAAGACGAGTTGAAAACAATTCCATCGATTAAGTTTTAGTGGACACTCCAAAATTGGGTAAACTTTCATCGACCATAACATCTTGTATACAATGAATCAGAAGGCCTATTATATAGAGAAGGAAATTTCTTTGAAGCATCTTTCCAACTGTACCAATCTCGCCTAAATCTGACGCCCGAGCTAAGAGTTATGACTTTGCAAATTGGAGTATTTTCCATCCGAAGTCTTATATGCCTTTCATATCCTACAGCATCTTGGGCTCATTTCAGGGGCATAACGCACTAGTTTAGTATGCCTTTCATATGCTCTAGCATCTTTGGATCATTTTGGACGCATTTCAGGGGCATAACATACTGGTTTGAGATGCCTTTCATCTGCTCCAGCATCTTGGGCGCAGATGGTGCGCATTTCAGGCCAAAGTTTCAGGGTCAAATTCAATCGATAATAACTTTCTCTATATAAAAACCTGAGAGGGATTCAATATATCAAATGAAAGGTCTTTGAGTATTCTTTCCAATCCAACTGATTTTGTCAAAATCCAACATCGGAGTAAAATGTTATGCCCATTTTACTTCAGCATATCAGCCTTTCTACTGGCAGAAATTTCTGCGACCTTTTTTATTTCTTGAGGGGTATTTTGGTCTTTTCTATCAACCCAACACACGGTACTTAGCCATTCAAAGGTAAAAAATCCCTCATTCACTATAGAAATATCTCAAGAAAAAAACCTTAACTCCCCTCCCCGAGATCAAGATCCATCCCCTAAGTTCAAGATTTCCAAGAATCAAATCAAGATTCGGATCCTGTTCTTTGAACTAAGTAATCTAAGGTACGTGGGGTTTTCCTAAATTACATGGGCATGGTGAAAATATTTTTAATGATGCTTTAAATGTTGAAAAATTATGGATCTGTAATGTGTTTTGAAATTATATTGATAATCTTGCATTACAAATTTTTTAATGATATTATTGTTTTGGTCTTGAGGTCTTCCCCCCAAATTGATTTGTAATCTTATATATGTATGTATGAAATCGAGTTTGTATGTTGAATTGAGAGAATCAGTTATTGGAAATCCCTCTCTCGTTTAATGTTTTCCTATTTTCGTAAGTAATGATTTTATTTGAATGTATTTCTGTGAAGTATGTTACAAATGCCTTATGATTGTTAAGAATTGTTTATTGTTTTGAATTGAAGAGAGGGGGTTTTTAAATGTTGATAAGTGTTTAAGATTTATAATGAAAGAATTGCATAGTTTGTCAAAAATACATGACCTCCACATGTTTGTTGAAATGTTGAATAGAGAGTGATTATTTGCATTGCTTGACATATGATTGAAATATAGATTCTTTTAAACTGTTTGAATGATATAATGGTCTAAACTTGATGTTTTGAATGAAAAGACTGTAACATGATTTTTAAGACTCAGAGATATGACTTGCAAGTCTTGGTATGACGATACCAAATTCAGATAAAGCCATAGTAATAAGAACAGAACTGAATATGGATTTTCTTTCATATTTTTAAATTTTGAACTTAGAATGATACAAGTTCAGAAATGGCTAAAAATGGATATAAAGAGATGTTAGGTGGTTATCCAAAGAAGGCACGAGTTCAGAAAACTCATTACCCAAAATTGTGTTTTGCCAATATGGGATTATTATGTCCCCAAGATGGATTATACGATGGCCTAGTGCCCTGTGGCATATCAGAATCAGAAACTTAAACTCTTGCGACAAACTTGGGTTGGGGCCTTGATCACCGAGTTAAGGGTAGTCTCCATATATCCCGTGGAGTTAAAGAATTGTAGGGTGTACCACCTAACTCAGAAGTAATACAAAGATTAGAACTTCATTATCAAAATTTATTTTAAGATCTCTAAAACTGCGCATGTGTTTTTAACTATTTCATTCATGATATTTCAGACTTGATCTCATCTATGTTTTATATATATGTAAGCACATTATTTTGGATTGCTCGGCATACCATTAAATTTGAATTTACCCCCTATATTTCAGAATTCTGAGACACAATTCTAGGTCCCGTTAAGCAGTAGATTGACTTGTCAGAAGTTTGCAACTGGTGAGCCTCCCTTACTTCAGAAGGCCTGGATTAGAACTTTCTATTGTTATTTTATATTTATTCATGGTGTGATTGGGGGCCTTGTCCCAGTGTTTAAACATAGGTTATTTTCAATCAGTACAGATTGGGGGCCTTGTCCCAGTCTTCTCATTTCAGTATTGTGTAGTTTAATTAAAAGCTTACCATGATTTCGTTTTGTTATGTATTATGCATTTTCTCTTTGTAAATGAATTATGTATGTGATTGCAAATTAGAAGGGCCCTCGGGCATTCATGTTTCGGGATGTCCACCACAGATAGGGCCCTGGATTTGGGTCGTGACATCTTTCCCGAATCAACGGCTCATCAATCTAAGTCCCAAGTCAAAAGTTACGTGTGTTTCTCTAAGAACGGTCAGAACAGCCTAGCAGACAAAAATTTGCTATTCTTTTCTTATATTTTCACATTGTGATTTTGTCCATTACTTTTCCTATAACCCCTAATACCTTTTTAAAAATCTTTCTTCATCAGTTTCAAACATTTTTTTAGTATTAACACCTCTCTCCCTTCTCTGAAACTAAATCTTAAGAAATCCAAGAGTATTGGGTCAAAATCAGGCTTACTTCCATCCTTCACGATCTCTAAGTTCCTCAGATGATTTTTTGTATGTATAAATACTCCATTCATCTATTTTAATGGGATTTGTTCTCCTTTATTTCTAGTTACTATCATTCTAATTAGGTTGCATAATTTTTCATGCCCTTGTCAAAGAATAGAGTTCTTTTAGCAAGTTGTTTGGAAACTCTAGGATAAACATTCTGCAACACCCCGCATTTCGGGCTAGAATGAAAACCGTCATTTAGATGGGTAGATGATCAAAAAATATTAAATCCCATGAAAATTTGGCAAGTTATTTAATTATGTAGTGTGAGAACCTATGTGAGCATGAATTGAGATCATAGAGGTCCCTTAACTCAAGGACTAGTTGAAAGCTTTCCTATCGTTCAAGTTTTAGTGAGAGTCAAAACTTTGATCAACTTCTATTAACAATAACTCCTTGTATATGATGAACTAGGTTTCCTATTACATATCAAATGAAAGGTCTTTGAGTCCTCTTTCCAACTCCACTGGTTTCGCTTTAATCCGGACTCCGAGTAGAAAGTTATGCTCATTTTACTTCATAGTATCTGTCTGCAAAAATGTGACGACGAGGCTGACGATTTATAAGCTTTGTGATAGCCCGTCAGACCTGATCACCAGACTATGGAAGTGAATGGTGAAAACCAGCCCAAAAGTGATGACCTGGGTGATGACTTATCACCTGAGTGACAGTCCATCAACCCTGGTCGTCAACAAATGCAATTATGCGATTTTTTTGGGTTCCTTAGGGGTATTTTGGTCTTTCCCTCACTCCAAATCCTTTCGCATGAATTAAATCACCCCTTAATCATTATTAATCAATCACTATCAATTTTACAACATCAAAAACTTCCTCTTCACTCTCAAAATAAGATCAATTAGGGTTTTCTCCAAGAACAAGAAATTCAAGAAAATCAAGTCTTAAGTTCAAGATCTCCAAGAAACAAATCAAGAACCGGATTTCATCTATCAAGATCTAGGTTCCATATTTTAGATCTTATAATTTAAGGTACGTAGGGTTTATCCTAAAAGCTATATGGGCTTAAAACCATTAGAGCATGATTTTAAGATTTTTATGCATGAATTTCAAAGGGGTTTTGGAATATATGTTCTAAATAACGTACTCCAAATGTTTTAATGTTACTATTGTTTTGACCTTGTGGTCCTATCCTCTAAATTGATCTACATGTATATTATATGTATGGGATTTGAGATTTAAGATTGTTTGAGAGCATAACTTTTGAACTCCCTCTATTGTATTTGATTGAGGCTTATGATTTTGTTGGAAAAGTGTAGAAATGCAGGTTTTATGATTTGAAAGATGTTTTCTCAATGTCCTTGAACTTGATTATGATGTTGAATTCTTGAGAGGGTGTTTCTTCATATAACTATGTGATGTTAATGACAAATAATTGCATTAGATTTAGACTTTTAACATGACCATCTTTGTTTGCTGAATAATTAATAAAGAGAATTAATTGCATGGTTTTACATGAGTTTCTTAAAAGAATTATTAATATGGTGGTCCTGAATTTAATGATTTAAAAACAAAGATATAAATTGCTATAAATGGCTCAGAGAATGTGACTTACAGGGCAATGGAATGACGATAACATATAATTTTATATGCCATGACAGAGTTAAAGATTTCAGTGTATGTTTTTAGAGCATGCATGTTTAAAGAACTAAAAATGGGCATCAAGAGGGTTAGGTGGTTACCCGAAGAGGGCATGTGTTCAAGTAACTCTTATCCTAAAATTGTATTTGCTGATACGGGTAGATTATTATTGTACGCTGGGGATGGTCGTATGGCATAGTAGATTCATAGACCCCGGCCCTTGTGGCACACTTAGGTTGCCGGCTTTGCTTCCGAGTTAACGGCAGATCCTATATAGCCTGTCGGATTACAGATTGTAGGGTACATCACCTAGCACAGAAGTGACACAATGAGTGTCACAGATTTCAGATGCTTTCATAGTGTCTTTTAAAATATCCATGTGATTTCTATGATATGTTTATGAACTTCTTTAAATTGCTCTCATATATGCTGAATATAAATGATTAATTTGGATTTGCTATGAGTACCAGTACATGTGTATTGACCCTAGTAATGCCCCAATTTTCTGAACCGGAATGCTACACGCTGCTCATGACCTCGAGGGACCACAAGCTAACCCATAACTAATATATGTATTTGTACATTGCATCATATATGAATATAAATGCAAAAACATAAACTAAAAGGACATAAGGTTCAATACTAAACATAATCTGAATAATAACAATGTCTGAATATATAGTAGCATCATAATACCAAAACAAAACTGAAATACTGAAGTATGAATCTGGTCTGAAAGCCTCTACTATCTAAATAACTTAAATAAGAAGCTGATGGGACATGCCCCCAACTAACTCCCAACTACTAAAAGCCTAACTAAAATAATGATGTAATAAATTAGTAATCATGTCCTCGGAGAATAAGCACACTCTGAAAACTCTGACTGCTAAAATCTACAATGCTAATGTTGGTTTGGAACTGGTGCCTCTAAACCTATGGTATAATATAAGAGAAAGCACCATAGTAAAAATGTGTCAGTATGTCTGAATGTACTGAGTATACGAGTGAGATAATCTAAATTCAAAGGGTTTATATGCCTGAACAATGGTGACTGATATGAACGTAAGAATATATGCATGCATAAGTAAATATAAATGAACTCGTGGTGATACTATCTACTAGGTCTGAATGCTGACAACATGATTTTACTGATACTGAGCTAGTGAATTGATGAATAACTATTTCTAACAGTTCAAATTATAAAAAACTGGTCTGATTGACTGTGTCTAATAGTCCTGATATTGAATATTGATAATGTAAGCTATGACTACTGATCTAACATATATAACGGTGATGATTGGCCTAACCAATGTAACTTTTACTAAGTGACTGTATCTGACAGTTTAAATAATCTAATAATGATTAAGGGTGACTAAGCTTGAGATCAGGCCTAACTAACGGGTGGTCTCTAGAACTAATATTTAGAATAATCAACTGAATTTGAGACTGAGATCAAGCTTATCTATTCGTTTTCCGTTGTAAGTGCTGATACCAAATAAATTTAACTTAGACCAAGTCTTAAACCAAGCCTATTTAGTGGGTGGTCTATGAATCTATGGAACTATCTGAGTTACTTACTAAGATTGATGGCCGTATCTGACAGTCCTAATTTCTGAGTTCTACTCTAAAGACAACTACTGAAACTCTAACTGTGGGAGTTCTTACTTAACCGATATGCTCGAAGTCTTAACTAGTGGGTTCCAACCTGTAACCCCAACTGGAAGGTTGTCAGTACACATACCATATGTAAATACCTCTATGGTCAAGCCTATCTAACTGGTGACCCTCGTTGGAAGTCAATCCTAAGGAAGGATAATGTCAAGACACTCTAACGGGTGACAAGCCTTTTTCTGATGGGTGACTCCTATATCGTGCGCTGGTTATGTAGTTCTGGAGTTCAGGGATTGATCCTAATGACTTTTTCTCTCTGGTGGGGAGCCTCCATCCCTGCACTCGCTCTATACTAGCTCCTACTCCCAATTGAAAGACTCTGAATTGATTCTTAGAACTTGTTCTTGAACTAAACTAAAAAAATCACTGAGTTTCTTACTTGACTGAGCTGAATCAGTTCACTTGGTTCTGTTATCTGATGGAATACTACTAAATCAATAATCTGATAGAATGATACTAAGTTTGAATTGATTTCTTGAATGCTACTGTGATCTGAGTTGAGTACTAACCTGAAGCTGGAATGATATTAGATTACTAAGATTTCTTCTGTTCTATAACTGTCTGAGAGTTTTAAATTTTGTAACTAACTGAGTTCTACTAATCATAGCATGACTGATATTCTCTTGAGATTGACTTTACCTTAGTCACACAATTATATTTTTTGTGTACCAGTACCCCCAGGACTCGATGGAATAAAACTAACACACATGATACTTCGTGATCCTAGGAATAACATCCACAATTTTTAATACCATAAGTAGGGGATTTCATACTATATATGGTTCTCAACACCTTATACATGAAAGGAAATACATATAACATGGGTATAACTGCATACCTCAATATCATAGACATTTCATATCACAACAACAACTCATAACAACAACACATATCAATAACACGGAATTCATGTGGAAACATACGAAATAGAACATGGACTTGTCATTTAAGCACTATTAAGTTATAAAAACATGGATTCTTTTATTCTTGGAATTTTATCAAACACCTTACATGCACAACTTTGGGCATAAGTGTACTTATCAATTTGACAATCTTAATCCATCCAAAATCCATGGATTTCAACTACCCTACTCACATGCTTCATGAAAAACACATCAAGATACTACCTTGAATCCAAACAACAATCATCAACATGAATATAATCATAACACAACAAGGAAATCATAATTTATAATTTAAAACATAATTCTTGAGATCCATGCATGAAAGGGATCCATGGATGAACACTACGCATACCATAGAAAGGAAACTTTGATGGGCTACAGGAGTGTTCTTGGATTTGGAAACTAAATTCTTGATTATCTTGGAAAAATGGATTGAATCTTGCTTTTGGGAGATGATTTTAATAAACACCCTAATATTATGGTTGAAAGTTTAAGAAAGGGTTTTTGAGATGTTTAACTAAAGATAATTAAGAGAAAGTTACGTCCCTTGAGGTTTAAAAGTCATGTGAGGTAAAGGAAAAGACCAAAATACCTTTACCAAACTGAAAATCTTAGCTGATGACCAAGGCTGAAATGTTGTCAGATTTGTGATAAGTGGTCACAAATGTAGTCACTTGGGAGCTGGTTTCTGCCTAAGGATGATAACATTCATCATAAGTCGACACACTTGTGATAACTTATCATAAATGATGTCACTGGGGGATGGATTCTACCTAAGGCTGACGATATTTGTGATAAGTCATTACACTTGTGATAAGTTATTACGAATGTCGTCACTTATTTTCTAGGCTGATGTGCTAGAGTAAAATAGGTATGACTTTTTCCCCGGTATCAGATTTTTTCAAAATTTGTATCTTTTGAAAGATAATTCAAAGATCTTTCATTTGACATATAGTAGGTATTCTTATTCGATATATATAAGGAGTTATGGTTGATTGAAATTTACCTAAGTTTTGACGCTCACTAAAACTTGAATGATAAGAAAACTTTAAACTTGTCCTTGAGTTAGGGGAGCTCTATGATCTAAATTCATGCTCAAATAGATTTCCACACTACATAATTGATTAACAAACTAAATTTACATGGGATTCGAGGCTTTTGGAACCTCTATACATATGAATGATGGATTTTAATTCTAGTCTTAAATGTGGGGCGATACATTATCTCCCCCTTGGAATCATTCATCCCTAAATAAAACTTGATAGAGTGAACATACTTAAAGGACGAGTATTTTTTAAACATGACTATATGGATAGATTTACTGACATAAATTCATGCTGAACATGGATATCTGATGCATGACTATTTGATGAAAATCTTATATTGAGCATTCATACCTGATGCATAAAATACATGACTGAGAAGTTCTCTTGAATGCATAACTGGATACATTGATAAGCTGAGCTTCTACTATTGATCATGCATATCTAATCCATGAATACATGACAGATCTGACTCTTAAATGCTTGAATGAATATGTACTAATAACAAATACTAGTTTTGTGAAAAATATTTGGAGATGCAATTGAATGGGTTTAAATACATGAAATCATGGAGAAATTATGGGGTATCTCCACCTTGGGACTCTATGTCCCTCTAAGAAGGCTTACTTTACTGATACACAGGGGCGATGCACAGGCTATCTATGAACTGGATCATAAATAAACATTAGAGAGCTAAAAATAATGCATGATGCATGAACTAAGTTATACTTGCAACTACTAAGGTACACTATCTTAGAATAGTTACCTTACATAGATTTCTGACAGTATAACTAGATGGAAATATGTGAAAACAAACTATACGAATCTGATTGTATGACTGCTAAACTGAATTGCTGGATTTACTGACTAATACATGTTGGGAACTTAAGATGAACTGAAGCACTGCTTCTATTCTTTCAACTAAACCTTCCACCTTAGCCTCAAGTCATCATCATAAGTCTACAAACACTACAGTAAACTCTAAACTGAACTACAATCATTCTACTCTAGGGTCTACAGTACAATAATGTACCTAAATGATAACTCATCCTGAAAAACTGCACCTTAAAGTATAAATGTCACTGCGAATATTATGCCAAAACTATCTGCGAGGACTGCCTGAGAAAGCTCTATCTGTAGGACTTTGGGCTTTGCTACTTTTGCTACCTTAAGAGTAAGGTAAAGCTGACATGAATGGAACATGATGAGAATCCACATAAGTTTCCTAGAGAACCTTTCTATAGCATGATCTGAGACATGAAAGAAGGGAAACTGCTCCTAAAACATCTTATATTCTCCTACACATAAATGTGGTGCGCAACTCACCCATGTACAAGACTCTACTACAAGGAGATTTCAGACTTCCTAGGATACTATTGAACCTTAGGCTTTGATACCAAGTTTGTAATGCCCGAATTTCCTAAACTAGAATGCTACACGGTGATCATGACACCGAGGGACCACAAGCTAACCCATAACTGATATCTGTACCTGTATACTTCATAATATATGAATATAAATCCAGAAACATAAACTGAAAGGCCATAAGGTTCAATACTGAACATAATATTAATAATAACAACATTTGAATAAAGTACTATCACAATACCAAAAGATAACAAAAATACTGAAGTCTAAATCTTGTTTGTAATCTAGTCTAAAAGCCTCTACTTTCTGAATAACCTGAATAAGGAGCTGATGGGACATGTCCCCAACTAACTCCCGACTACTGAAAGCCAAAATGAAATACAAATATAATAAAGTAGTAATTATGTCTTCGAAGAATGAGGACTCACTGCTAACTCTGACTACTAAAATCTATAATAGTACTGCTTCTTTGGAACTCGTTCCTCAGAACCTATGGTGTAACTTAGAGAAAGCATCATAGTGTGCATGCATCAGTACGTCTGAATATACTAAGTGTACGAAAGAAGTAGGCTAAGAACAATGCTGACTGATATTAACATGAGAATACATACATGTATAAGTAACTGTAACTCAACTCGTGGTGACACTAAATACTGAGTGTAAATACTATCAACATGATTTTAATGATATTGAGATACTGACTAGATAAATGACTATTTCTGATAGTTTGAATTATGAATAACTGGTTTAATTGGTTGTGTCTAACAGTCTTGAAACTGAATACTAATAACGTAAGCTATTACGACAGATCTAACTAATATAGCTGTGATGATAGGCCTAACCGATGTAACTTATACTGAGTGACAGTATCTAAAAGTCTAAATCTTCTAATAATGATTAAGAGTGACTAATACTAAGATCAGGCCTAACTAATGGGTGATCTCTAGAACTAATATATGGAATACTCAACTGAATCTAAGACTGAGATCTATCTGATGGGTGAGCTTTATAAGTACTGATACTGAATAACTTTATGTTAGACTAAGCCTATCTAGTAGGTGGTCTATAAATCTGTGGAACTATCTTAGTTCCTTATTGAGATTGATGACTGTATCTGACAGTCCTAATTTTTGAGTTCTACTCCAAAGACTTATTCTGAAATAGTAACTTCGGGAGGTCTCACTTAATCGATATGCCTGGAGTCTAGACTAGTGAGGTCAAACATATAACCTCACTGGAAGGGTGTCAATACCGAGCCACGAGTAAAGACCTCTTTGGTCAAGCCTATCTAACGGGTAACCGTCCTAGGAAGTTAAGCCTAAGGCAGTATAATAGTCAAGCCTCTCTGACGAGTGACAAGCCTTTTTGTTATGGGTGACTCTTACATCCAGTGCTGGCTATGCATTTCTAGAGTTTAGTGATTGCTCCCAATGCCTCTTCCTCTCTGACGAGGAGCCACCATTCCTGTACTTGCTCGTTGCTAGCTCCTACTCAACTGAAAAATTGTTAACTGATTCTTAGAACTTGTACTTGATCTGAACTAAAGCTGTTATTGAGTTTCTTACTTGACTGAGTTAACTTGGTTCTATTATCTAATGGAATGCTACTAATCTACTATCTGACTGAATGATACTAAGTTCTAAATTGATTTCTTGAATGATACTAAGATTTGAGCTGAGTACTGAACTAAAGCTGGAATGATAATGATACTTAGATTATTGAGATTTCATAAGTTCTATAACTGTCTGAGAGTTCTGAATTCTGTAACTGACTGTGTTTTATTGATCATAGCATGACTGAGATTATCTTTAGACTGACTCAACTTTAGACACAACTATATTTTTTGGGTACAAGTACCCCCAGGACTTGATGGAAGGAAACTTACACACATGATACTTCTTGATCATAGGAATAACATCCACAATTCAGAATACCATAAGTAAGGGATATCATACTACACATAGTTCCCAATACCTTATACATGAAAGGGAATACATATAACATAGGTATAATTGCAACCTCACTATCATGGATATTCCATATCACAACAATAACTCATAACAACAACACATAATAATAACATGTAATTCATTTGAAAACATAAGGAATAGAACATGGACTTGTCATTTAATCACTATTAAGTCATAAAAACATGGATTCTATTATTCTTGGCATTTTATCAAATACCTTACATGCACAACTTTGTCCATCGGTGTACTTATTAATTTGACAATCTTAATCGATCCAAAATTCATGGGTTTCAACTAACCTACTTACAGGTTTCATGAAAAACACATCAAGATACAACCTTGAATCCAATCAAAAATCATCAACATGAATATAGTCATAACACAACAAGAAAATCACAATTAATAACTTAATACATGATTCTTGAGCTCCATGGATGAAAGGGATCCATGGATGAACACTACACAAACCTTTGAAAAGAAACTTTGATGAGTTGCTGGAGAGTTCTTAGATTGGGAAACTAAATTTTTGATTATCTTGGAAAAAAAAGTCTTGAATCTTGCTTTTGGTAAAAGATTTTAATAGAAACACTAATCTTTTGGTTCAAAGTGTAAGAGAGGGTTTTTGAGATGTTTAACTAAAGAAAAATAAGAGAAAGTTACATCTCTTGAGGTTTAAAAGTCATGGGAGGTGAAGGAAAAGACAAAAATACCCTTATGAAACCACTTCTCAATTACTGAAAATCTTAGCTGACAACAAAGGCTGAAATGTCGTCAGATTTTTGATAAGTCATCATAAATGTCATCACTTAGGAACTAGTTTCTGCCTAAGGCTGATGACATTTGTGATAAGTCGTCACACTTGTGATAACTTATCAGAAAAGTCATCACTGGGGGATGGATTCTACCTAAGTCTAATGACGTTTGTGATAAGTCATCACACCTGTGATAAGTTATCACGAATGATGTCAATCAGTTTTCTAGGCTAACATACTGGAGTAAAATGGGTATAAATTTTTGCTTCGGTATTGGATTTTAGTATAAATGGTATAGGTGGAAAGATAATTCAAAGTACTTTTATCTGACATATATTAGGTCCTCTAGTTCGATATAGTCAAGGATTTATGGTCGATTTAATTTGACCTAAGTTTTGACGCTCACTAAAACTTGAATTATAGGAAAGCCTTCAACTTGTCCTTGAGTTAGGGGACCTATATGATCTACATTCATGCTCAAATAGATTCCGACACTACATAATTTATTAACATACTAAATTTACATAGGATTTGAGGCTTTTGAAACATCGATGCAAATGAATGATGGATTTTCATTCTAGTCCAAAATGGAGGTCATTACAACCCTCCTCCTCTACCTCACAGGTTCTGAGGCTTATTCTAGGGTTCCAGATAAGAAGTAGATAATTTAGATAGTAGATTAGATTGTGTAGTTGTAAGTTTCTCTATTTTAGAAGGTCTGTCCTTTCAAATTATGTCATCTATTATAGTTTCGATCTACTGGGGGCCTTATCCCAGTATTTAGATAGTTGTCATATTTTCATGTATTAGTGATTTCACAGACTGTTCCAGATGTTGTTTAGTTGGCTTTGGATTTCATTCCTTATCGTTAAACATAATCCAGTTTATGACCACGTTTCCATATTTGATCAAAATTTTGCATTTTCTTTTATTATATGAATGTTGTGCATGACTACCAGATAGAGTAGGACATTAGATCCTTCTTAGTTTAGGATGTCCGTTATGGCCAGGCCCTTATTCGGGTTATGACAAACTTGGTATCAGAGCATGGTTCATGGCCCTAGGGTGTCTGTGATATTACATCGGGTAAAGTTTTATTTTTGGGTATGTAGCACGCCACACATATAAGAAAGAGTCTACTAGGCGTTTAGGAGTGTCTCTTTTTTCATGTTTTAGTTCATATTATGGAGTCCGGATGTTCCTCTTTCATACTCTAATTCATGTTATGGTGTCGCCCATATAAGAGTAAAGTTATCCCAATTCTTTCCTTACTTTGATGTACTCAGATATGTCTCGGTATTGGGGTGATTCAAGTGCAGAAGTTTAGAGTCTAAATGGTATGGTCCTTTCTGATTTATCCATATAAGATTTTAAAATTTCGCAAGGGCTTGAGAAGAGTTTGTTAGTGCTTCAAAGCGTATTGATTCTAGTGTGAACTTTGATTTTGGTAAGATTGTGCTTTTTATCCTATGATATTAAGTGTATTCAGTCTTTTTCAAAATTTATGTTGCTGATGTCATGCCTAAAAAGGGAAATGATATATAGCAGAATGTTGGAACAATATTTCCCCTCGGATAGTAGTATGAGTTAAAGTGTTGTTGTTATGACCTATTGGTAGTGGTATTTGACCAAGAAGTTGGTGATATGAAGTCATAAAGTTTGAAGTCAAAGTGAGGGTTACTTTTGTGTAGATAAATATTTTAGTTGAATAATTGATGTTTGAGAATGATTTACCCTTTTTATAATGATAGACTAATGCAGTAGCTAGTAGCATGTGCGGATTGTTGGTAGTCCCTATGGGAAGTGTTTGACTCATATTTTTATTTATACAAAGATATGTATTCTTAGATCATTTATTATTTTGTGTCAAGTTTCTATCTCTTGTAATCTTGTTATTATTGTGTTGTTGAAACTAAAAGGCTAGTGAAGCTGTGTGGGGCTCTTTCGATTCTCTAGCATAGTTGCCTTTTCATTCATCTTGTTTTCTTGTTCAAAACACAAAATCAAAGTCTAGTGAAGCTGTGTGAGGCCTATTTCAATTCACTAGCAACTTGTTGTTAAACTTATTGTTCTTGTGTTGGTTGAATATAAGTTTAGACGAATCTTTTTGCATGAGATTAAGTTGGCAATGAAGTGATACGTCCTTGTGTGTTAGTTTAGTAGAAGGTAGAGAAGGAGTTATTCGTCAAGTTGATATAAGGTTGCGGTATTTTTTTCTCTTATAAGTCTATTACATGTTGTGTGTGGATAGTGGTATCATTGAGTTTCTAGGTGGAGAAAGACTACTTAGATGGTACATGGTGTTCTAAATGGCCCAGTTAAGGAGTTTTGACTGCTAATTCTGAGCCTTTTGATATGATGTTGAACCTCATGGTATAGAGATATAAGTTTGGGGTCATGATATTAGTAGCCTATGACATAATAAGTATGGTTCATTAAAATCATGGTGATATCCATGTTAAGTATTCGAATCTAAGTATGATTTTTGAACATTGAACTCATAGAAATAAAAGTAGAAGCACCAGAGGGTGTGCACTTCAACTATGGGGATACTCGTGAAGATTCAAAGTTAGTAAGTATTCAAGTATTATATGATGACTATTGGTGGTTGTAGAAGATAGAGTGTATCTCAGAAAGTAGTATTAACAGTGGGTTTTGCACTTTTAGGTGTAGTCATTCGGGTTAAGTTCTATGATACGCGTGTATGGTGATTTTTCCAGATCCTAGAGTGTAGTAAGTGTAGTTCTGTTAGAGTCTAGTAAGGGATCACTTAAGATGATGGCTTGAAGCTAAGGGGGATATGATACAACGAATAACCAAGACAGGCTCTCATATTCTAGTAGTGATGTTAGTATAACATAGAACATCAAAAAGTGATGGGGAGACTCAACACATTCTTATCTTAGTATTTTTCAATTATCCCAATACCTACTCATTCCTTACATTTCTGTTCCATGATCATGGTCCATGTTTATGCATTTGATAGAAAATCATGTGCTTTTCCAGTTTCTAAATGAGGAATTCTAGTTCATTTCAGTAGTCGAAATCACATTCTATAATTTATGAACTCCAAGTTGAGGTCATGCAGCTCATGACTCATGTATGCATGCTTTATAGTGTGCCGATTTTTCATAACTTATGCTATATGCCAAATAATTGGTGGGATTCAGCTTATAGACAGGTATACTCTCAATTTAAATAACTTTGATAAATCCCTGATGTTGTTTTGCTATTTCTCAAGCCTCAATTAAGTGTAATTTCTTGTATAATATCCTTCCATGTTTCACGGTCTTATGTTCTAACCTTTTAGTGACTCCTCCTAATGTAATTATAGTGGTGACCAGTAGATATTCGTGTTGATGAAAGATAATTGTATTCGTTTCATAGATAAGACCATAAGTGTGAAGTATGATTGGGGGCCAAGTCTTTCATACATGTGATGGTTAGAGGAAATTTTTGTGTGTATATTCTTGTGATAGAACATGGGAGTTATATTGACAATGGTTTAGAGACTATGTGAAGTATGTATTTATGGGTGTTTGACTTGAAATTCATATGTGGTTATAAAGATAGGCTTGAATGACATGTCGGAATTTAAGTGGAAGAACGTAATATGTGCTAGTAAATCCATAGTAAGAGTTTAGAGTTAGTCATCATTGAAGTGGTAAGGCACGTTATGTTTATGGTGTTATATCTAAAAATATATAAAAGACTGAATCATATGGTTTAGACTAGTATCGTTGTGCGACATGTTGTATTTTGTGGTTTGGAGTTACTCTTGATCGTGGTAAGAGGATTTAAATAACTTTAGACATTAGTAGAAAGAATTATCAATGCCCATTCGAGAATTTTAAGTTGAATTGATTGAGCATGGTATTTAAGGGGAATAGTATAGTTAAGGGAGTATTCGGGAAGTGTGCTAAGCTAGAAAGTAAGAAGTTGCATTGCCTAAGGCCTAGTAATTCTACCCTAGTTTATGAGTTATATGTCTATATCCTATGCTATAGAGTAGTATCAATGTTGTGATTCCTTTGTCATATCTCGGGTGTAGATTTTGCCCAAGATTCCTTTTCTCCCTAATGTTACTAGAACATCCATTGAAAGAGTGTTGAAGAGATACTCTAGTTATGCATAAGTTTCCAAGTATAATTCAATATGTATAGCCAAGAATTCAGTTTAACAGTCAGGCGGACAAGTTACTGTGGTTTTCCACCATTTCACCCAGTCCTACTATTTGAAGTCTCGTGTGTATGACCATCCCCAAGAGATAATCTATTCCATACATGTAAATTTCGAATCCAGTTCAGTCCAAGCATCATATTTCAGATTCAGCTATTTAGTCATGACTCAGTTCATAAGAGTTCAGTGCATAATCTCAAATTTTTCCAGGAATTTTAGATCAGACAGTGTAATAACCTGGTATAGTCTATGTCTTTTTACCTCATAATTCGTATTTACCTAAGTCATCACTTCTCAATTCAATACATATTTTGGATCATGAACACTTCACGTGAATCCTTATTCTCAGCATGAATCAGCTCCTTGAAGCAAGTAAAGTCAAATCACTACAGAATTCAGTTTCATGATAGAAGTTTAAATATTTCAGACCAGTTATTTCCTTTCTTAGAAGACACATGCTGTTTGCTTTATTTCATACCTTTAATCTTCAACATTCCTACCCATCATTCGAGGACGAATGATCCAGAGGGGGAGATAATTAACACCCCGCATTTTGGGCTACAATAAAAATCATTATTTCTATGTGTAGATGATCCAAAATCCTTAAATCCTGTGTAGATTTGGCATGTTAAACAATTATGTAGTATGGGAACCTATTTGAGCATAAATTGAGATCATATAGGTCCCTTAACTTAAGGACTAGTTGAAAGATTGCCTATCGTTCAAGTTTTAGGGAGCGTCAAAAATTGATCAAATTCGATCTACCACAAGTACTTGTATATGAAGAACTGGGTGGCCTCCTATATATCAAATGAAAGGTCATTGAGTCCACTTTCCATCGCCACTATTTTCTCTTTAATCTGGTATCAAAGTAGAAACTTATTCTTATTTTACTTCAAAGTATTTGTTTGCCAAAACGTGATGATGAGGCTGACGAATTATGTGTTGTATGACCGCTCGTCAGACATGGTTGTCAGCCTAAGGCCATGAATTGTGAAAACCATCCCAAAAGAGATAACCGGGGTGACAACTTATCACTTGAGTGATGGCCCATCAACCATGGTCATCGACTGATGCAATTATGTAATTTTTTTGGGTTCCTTAGGGGTATTTTGGTCTTTCCCTCACTCCAAAAAACTTTCACACAAATTAAATAAGCCCTTAAGCATTATTAATCAACACTATTAGTTTTGCAACATCAAAAACTTCCTCTTAACTCTCAAAATAAGATCAAATTAGGGTTTTCTCCAAGAACAAGAAAGTCAAGAAAATCAAGTTTTAAGTTCAAGATCTCTGAGAAACAAATCAAGATCCGGGTTTCTCTATCAAGATCTAAGTTCCATCTTTCAGATCTTATAATTTAAGGTACGTGAGGTTTATCTTAAAAACTGCAAGGTCTTAAAACCATTAGAGCATGGTTTTAAGATTTTTATGCATGACTTTCAAAGGGGTTTTTGAATCTATGTTCTAAATTACATACTTCGAATTTTTTAATGTTATTATTGTTTTTACCTTGTGGTCCTATTCCTTAAATTGATTTACATGTATACGTATATGTATGGGATTTGAGATTTAAGATTGTTTGAGAGCATAAATTATGAACTCCCTCTCTTGTATTGGATTAAAGATTATGGCTTTGTTGAAAAAGAGTTCAAATGCATGTTTTATGATTTAAAAGATGTTTTCTCAATGTCCTTGTACTAAAATATGATTTGGAATTGTTGAGAGAGTGTTTCTTCATATAACTATGCGATGTTATAGAGAAAGAATTGCATCAGATTGAGACTTTTAACCTGACCGCCTTTGTTTACTGAATCATTGATAAAGAGAATTAACCGCATGGTTTTACATGAGTTTCTTGAATGAATTTTTGATATGGTGGTCCTGAATTTAATGATTTGAAAACAGAGATATGAATTACTATAAATGGCTCAAAGAATGTGACTTGCAAGTCATTGGTATGACGATACCATATATGTGTATATGCCATGACAGAGTTAAAGATTTCAGAGTATGTTTTCAGAGCATGCGTGTTTAAAGAACTAAAAGTTGGCATTAATAGGGTTAGGTGGTTACCCAAAGAAGGAATGAGTTTAAGTAACTTTTAGCCTGAAATCATATTTCCCAATACAGGTAGATTATTATTGTACGCTGGTGACGGTCGTGTGGCATAGTAGATTCCGAGACTCCGACCCTTCCGGCATACTTGGATTTAGGGATTGGCTGTTGAGTTTATGGCAGATCCCATATAGCCCGTGGGATTATAGATTGTAGGGTACACCAGCTAGAGCCGAAGTAAGATAAAGAGTGTCACTGATTTTAGATGTTTTCACAAAGTCTTTTAAAATACCCATGTGATTTCTTACCATGTTTATGAACTGCTTTAAATTGCTCTCATATATGTTTAATATAAATAATTAGTTTGGATTTTCTCTACATACCAGTATATCTGTATTGACCCACCTCACCTACCTCTCAAGTCCTGAGGCTCAGTATAGGGGTCCAGCTAAGCAGTAGATAATTCAGACAGCTGATTAGATTGTTCAGTGGTAAGTCTTCTCTATTTCAAAAGGCCTATCCTTTTAGATTATGTCATCTATTATATTTTCGGTATACTGGGGGCTTTTCCTAGTTTTCAGATAGTTGTCCGATTTTTATGTAGCAGAGATTTTGCAGACTGTTGCAGATGTTGTTTAGTTGATTTTGGATTTCATTCCGTATTGTTAAACTTAATCAATACTATGACCATGTTTCCATATTAGATCAAAATTATGCATTTTCTTTTATTATATGAATGTGATGCATGACTACCAGATAGAGTAGGACATCCGAGCCTTCATGGTTCGGGATTTCCATCATGGCCAGACCCTAGTTCGGGTAGTGACACTTTCAACTTCATGAATATTCCAAAAGGTTTAATGAATTTCACTAACTCATATAATTGATGAGAGCCTCTTGAATCCGGAAAATTATGAAACTCATTATATTTGTGAAAATCATGAACCTTGTGGTTATTTGGTATAATGATTTGAATTATAGCATGAACGATATTAAACTCTATTGAAATCCTAGTGTATGAACTTCATAAATGATGAATTTTGTGATGATTTTTAAAATCTTAACCTTGAACTTTGCTTGTTTATTTCCTTGCAACATAAAGTTATTGTACAATCCCAGCTTGAATCCTCCATTATTTTTATATGAACCATCAATCCTATAATATTTTCTTGAATTAACCCCAATTTGAACAATTGATAAATGATTGACTGATTGTAATCCCCAACTAAATCCTTTCATTTTCTAATAACTAAAAGGTCTAAATTTTTAATTATTTTTCTACAGAATAATATCATGAATTTCGACACTTTTGATATGATATGATTCACCCTCAACAAGAATACTTCAAATTACCCCATAATTCCTCTAAATGCTATAAAAGACAAACAATGAGCGATGACATAAAGTATGATGACATTTACCTCTAGTGACACCCCAAACATGTTATGGAATGATAAGAACCCATGATTTGTGAACCTAATATTAAAATTCTCAGGAATAAGCCCTACGGTGGCAAATCTATGACTTTGTACATTAGCCTAAAAGGGCTAAACTATGAATATGATCCTAACAAGTAAATATTTTGATCAAGAACGAAGAAGATAAAAACATTACATCATGTGCTTAAAGGAGTTTGTTAGCTGAGCATAAAGTCATAGGTTTAAACAATAAATGCCCAAAACTATATTTGCCGATATAGGATAGAGATCATTACAGATACTCTCTTTTATTTCATGTGTCCCAAAAAAGGGCCAACCATGGATACTTGCTAGCAAATTATGTCATGTCACATCTTGTGCTCAGCAAGGTATAGAATGACTTAGCTGATCAGGCCGAAATCAGACTCCATGCTCTCATATGGTTGTTTATAAAGGTCCACTAATTTCTCCCACAAATAATCAAAGGAATTTAAATCTACTTTAATTGGTCAGTTATAAATTTATTTTATATTTTCTTTCCTTTCCAGATGCCTTCACTTATATTTGAATTTTATTATCATTTTTAATTTCTTGATATACTAGCCTCCTGAAGTGGTTGTACACACCAATAAATTCCATATATTGATCATCTTTTGTGCTACATCATTTTATGATGTAGGTTCTGGATCTCAATCCGCAGGCACCTCATTAGGAATATTATCTTCTGCAATTAGTGATCCTCCTTTCTACCCAGGGCAAATTTAGATATGATAATCTCTCTATGTTGGTTTTAGTATCAGGGTATGCCGGGGCCTTTTTTTGATAGATATATCTAGTCAGTAGAGGCTTCAAAGACTGGTTTAGTTTTCACAAAGATCTTGTAATTTTTAGTCATATTAATCATGACTATTATATCACCAGTCATTATATGATATTAAAGAACATTGATGAAAGACTTTCTCCTTTAAGAAATCTTATTTTATATTTCTTTCTCTCTATTCATTATGTTTGGTGTATGCTCAAGTGATATCCCAGATCGTTCGCTCATGCTAGCAATATTATTGAGTGTGTTCCATGTCTAGGACCTTGGCTCAGGGCGTGACAAACTTTATCAGAGCCTAGAGTTCAAGTATCCTAGTGTGTCTGTGAAGCCGTGTCTAGTAGAGTTCTTTTTATGGGTGTGAAGCATGACACACTTGTAATGAGGAAGATACGAGGCATTTTGGAGACGTTTTTTTCTTTTATACTCTACATCGTGCAATATAGCGGTGCAAAAATAAAAGATATACTTACTTGGATTTGTGCATTTCTCAAATTTCTCTATCTACTCCTTATATTTAAGGTGGTTGGACTTGTGAAACTTATATTCCCATCAATGAGGTTCTCTCCAATATAGCCAAAAGAAATCTAACCGACTACACAAGGGGTTTTGAGTATCCCATTAGTGTACTGGAGTCTACCAATTAAAAAAAAAATGTTCACACTTGTTCACATAAATTGTACTTTCCATATTAAGATTGTTCTCCCAGACCCTTTCCATAAACTTATTTAAGGTGACACACTTAAGGGGGGATAGGTGAGTCTAGACTCTTGAACAGTGTTGCCACCCAAGAGATGATGTGATTTTGGGGGTTGTAAGCCATATGTAGTAGAATGAATTTTAGAGCTGGAAATATGAATTTAGAAGTGTAGTGGCTTGAAAGGTGAGATAGTAAATTAATCGAAGTTATAGCTAGAGTCTTGTAAAACTAAAGGTGCACCCAAATGTAGTATGTTATTATATTGGATTCTAAGTTATTTAGTGCTATGTGAGCCTAGTTAGTACCCTTGAGCTTCTAAGTGAGAAGCCTAGTTATGTAGTATATGGTACTCTTGAGAGTTGAATTGAGAGGATTATAGGTGTACAATGTTGAGCCTCTTCGTTAAGTTTTAATTTCCATTGGAATGGGTGGATAAGAATTTAGAGGTGTGATGTTAGTAGACTAAGAATGGAAGATCAGGTATAGAGGAATTGGTTATGTATTCCAATAAGAGCATGAAATATAAAATGATTACTGAAAAGTTTAGAGAATATTAAGAGAATTATCTCAGGATGAAGTCCTAGTAAGAGTTGTGTACCTAAAGATATAGTATTCAAGGGAGTATGTTGATGATAGCTTAGATTTGAGAATAGGTCCACACAGAGATAATAGGGCAAAGAACAAAATTGGTTCTTGAGATGAAGATAGTAAGTCTTTTCAGAAATGAGAAAAGATGAGATTCATTATCATTCATTCTTATTCTAGCATATTTAATGACTTCATCGAATAACACACTCTATACATGTCTTATGCGTTCATGTCATGCCTATGGTTAAGATCCAATTTTTATGCTCAAACTCATGTCCATGTTTTAACCCTTGAATAGGAGACAATAACTTCACACCGCTATAGCAGTATTACCTAATGTTCTAGATATTCAGGTTCTACACTACGTTGTTCCTGAGCCAAAAACCCATGTTTTACGTTAGGTTCTGCCCTAAGAAACCATAGTTTATGATATATTCCTAGCTTGTTCTTTGACATGACTGCCCAGATGACTCTCTATTTAGGCTTTATGTATTTGATATATGAAATAATCATGCCCACTATGCTTTATTCCCAGGTCAAATATTTATTAGCAAGGTTCTCGGTAGCATGGATGAAGTGCGAGAGGAGGATTAGAGATATGTAATAGTTAGATGAATTCATATGGGGTGTCCCCATATAGGAGTACATGAAATTGCAGTTCATAGAGGTTATAGGGTACATGGAGAAGATGTTTCTTTTTATATAGTATTAACTGGGAAAAAATCATGAAGTTGTTATAATGATGAGCTTGGATATCACTTTGATACCTATTGGATAAATACACTATGATATTGTGACTTCTTAAATAGAGTTCAAGGATGGTTGTTTTCATGATGGGAAAAAGTAGTGTCCATGGGTATAATTATAGATGTAAGAGAAACCTTGTTGAGTTTTAGAACTAATCTAAGATCAGGTTAACAATACGTATGAAGGTTCCTAAAGGAAAATATAATATGGGATCCTGAAGTTTAGATGGGAATTAGTATTTTAGGCGTGGCACCTTGTACCTCTGAGTAGGCTTGGACATGGTAAACATGTGTTAGAATCATAATTTAGTACTTGTATGTACCCATGTGAGGATTGTACTTTGGAAATAATGAAGTGTAATATTCAGGGGGGAAGGTAGGTTCGAAAGGTGTTGCTAAGAGCTAATGCTACCGTTATTACAGGTGAAAATACCCGTATTCCAGTGTCTAATGCACCCCTAATTCCTATTATGTAACTACAGATCGAATGGGGCGTATTTCCAACTCTTCATCATGTCATTCATGCCTTGTGAACCCAATTCATATAACTAAGATACCCCTATAGCTCATACCCGAATTCATATCTTACTTTGTTATGTTCATTTCCCATGAAATGCAGGTCGTGCATGACCCGTACCTCTATGTTTCTTCCATGGCTGGTTACGAAGCTCCATATGTTGGAAAAGTTCATGTCATTAAGAAATTCTTCAACAGAGACTAGACTATGTTAGTATGCCCATGTAAGGTAGTCCTTCTATCCCTGATTATCATTCGAGGATGAATGATCCCAAGGGGGAGATATTGTAACACCTTGAACTTTTAAACTAAAAACAAAATAAATGATTAAGGTTTCGTACATGTTCATAAAAGTATCAAGGAAAAGTATCTCCTATAATACTTAGAGTTACGTGACCCATTACATATCAAATGAAAGAGTTTTGAGTCTTCTTTCCAACGGAGCCAATGGCTCATCAATCTATGTCCCGAGACAAAAGTTACCTGTGTTTTGCTAAGAACGGCCAAAACAGCCTAGCAGACAAAAATTTGCTATTCTTTTCTTATCTTTTCACAGGAGGGGTGATTTCGTCCTTTACTTTTCCCATAACCCCCAATACCTTTCTAAAACACTTTTTTCATCAGTTTTAAATGTTTTTTTCAGTCGTAACACCTTTCTCCATGCTCTCAAACTCAAGATTAACAAATCTAAGAGGATTGGCTCAAAAATCAAGCTTAGTTCCCTCCATCGCGATCACTAACTTCCTCCAATGATTTTCGGTACGTATGACTACTCCTTTCATCTTTCTTTTGGGATTTGTTCAACTTTATTTCCAATTACTTTCATTCTAATTAGGTTGTAGAATCTTTCATGCCCTTGTCAAAGAATAGAGTTATTTTAGCAAGTAGTTTGGAAACTCTTTGATAAACTTTCAACTTAATGAATAGTCCGAAAAGCATAATGAATTTCACTAACATATATATATATATATATTTATGAGAGTCTCTTGAATCTGGAAAATTATGAAAGTCATTATATTTGTGAAAATCATGAACCTTGTGGTTATTTTGTATAGTGATTTGAATTATAGCATGAACGATATTGAACTCTATTGAATTTCTAATTTATGAACTTGATAAATGATGCATTTTGCGATGATTTTTAAGATCTTAACTATGAACTGCTCCTGTTATTTTCTTGCAACATAGGCTTATTTTTATATGAACCATGATACCTATAATATTTTTTGTTGAATTAACTCCAATTTGAACATTTGATAAATGATGGACTTTTTGTAATCCCTAACTAACTCCTTCCGTTTCCTCAGAATTAAAAGGTATAAATTCATAATTATTTTTCGGTAGAATAATAACATGAATTTCAATACTTTTGATATGATATGATTCACCCTCAACAAGAATAATTCAAGTTACTCTATAATTCCTCTAAAGGCTATAAAAACAAGACAATGAGCGATGACATTAAGTATGATGACGTTTACCACTACTGACAGCCCAAACACGTCATGGAATGATAAGAACCCATGATTTGTGAAAATAATATTAAAATTCTCCATATTAATCCCTAGGTGGAAAATCTATTACTTTGTGCCTAAAAATGGCCAAATTATATACGTGAGCTTAAAAGGGATAAACTATGAATATGAGCCTAAAAAGGCTAAACAATGAATGGAAGCCTAACAAGGTAAATATTTTGATCAAGAATGGAGAATATAAACACATTACATCATGAGCTTAAAGGAGTTAGTTAGTTTACCATGAAGGCATAGGTGTAAACAAGAAATGCCTGAAACTATGTTTGCCGACCTAGGATAGAGATCATTCCGCAAGTCGGATACTCTCTTTTCTTTCATGTGTCTTGAAAAGGGCTAACCATGGATACTTGCTAGAAAATTATGTCATGTCACGTCTTGTTCTCAGCAAGGTATAGGACAGCTTTGTTGATCAGGCCGAGATCAGACTTCATGCGCTCACAAGGTGGTTTATGACGGTTTACTACTTTCTCCCAGAAATTATCAAAGGAATTTAAATCTACTTTAATTGGTCAAATATAAACTTATTTTACATTCTTTTTCATTTCCAGATGCCTTCAGTTATATTTGAATTTTATTTTCATTTCTAATCTCTTGATATTCTACCCTCCTGAAGTGGTTTTACATACCAATACATTCCATGTATTGATCATATTTGGTGCTACAACATTTCATGATGTAGGTTATGGATCTCAAGTTTACGGTCAAGTGCCTCATTAGGACTATTATCTTCTACAATTGGTGATCCTCCATTCTACCCTGGACAAATTTAGCTATGACAATTTCTCTATGTTCTTTTCAGTAACCGGGTATGTCGGGGCCTTTTTTCCATAGATATTGTCATTTAGTAGAGGCTTCACAAATTGGTTTAGTCGTCAGAAAGATCTTGTAATTTTTAATCTTATTTATCATAATTATTGTATCGTCAGATGTTATATGATATTAAAGAACATTGATGAATGACTTTCTCCTTTAAGAAATCTTATTGTATATTGTTTTCTCTCTATTCATTATGTTAGGTGTATGCTCATGTAATATTCTAGAATGTTCTCTCATACTAGCAATTGTATCAAGTGTGTGTCTCATCTAGGGCCTCCGTTCAGGGCGTGACAAATATCCTCATTGAGAAATAACATCATAAGATCGTCCTATTAAGGAACGAATGATACCTATATAGGAAAAACATAGATTTCTGGCATTTGGTCGTGGGCACTTATGCCCTCTTGGTGGAATATACAACTCCCTTTAATCCCAAATAAAACATCATTTGTAAATAATTATTCATAGTCTTTCATAAAGGCATTCATATTTTGGTATCGTCATACCATGACTTGCAAGTCATACATATCATGCAAACATTGTTATCATAAAACATTTAGGATTCTAAGCTCCCACTTTTAAGATCATCAGCATAATCATAGTTGTGATTCAAGTAATAATTTTTAAAATAATTAATTATACAATTTTTAAATAATATAAAGGACGGAAAAGTCATTTATATTTTTTGTTAAACTCAGATCTTTCAAGAGACTTCATAACCATGGCTTAGTATTCATATATTTAACATTCAAGTTCAAGACACAAGGATTTATTATTTTCAAATATTCATTCTAGTTTCAAAACGCTAAACAAAGACTTAAAAATCATTTATAAAGAAAAGGAAAAGTTTATATTAATCTTTCAAAATAAAATCCTCAATCCTAGTTTTAATCTACCATCTAGAAAATACTAATAACTTGAGATAAACACCTTGTATGAGTAGTTTGAAGTAGGGGGTATTTAGATATACTTTTTGAAGGAAAATATTGAGGAAAGTTAGAGATTCAAGCCTTGAACTTGGAACCTAGCTTCTATTGATTCTAAGTGTTATAGGAAAAAGTATAATGAATTGATGATAGAAGAATGTCATATTTGTGGACTTGGGAATATTTAGTATGGAGGGGGGGAAATTTTCATGGAGGAAAAGACCTAATTTCCCTTAGAATAGCATTTAAATGAAATCCCATCATGTACAACAAGGGGTGTGGCACGCACCTCATCGCGGGACCCTACCCCATGTGGTGCAGGGTCATCACGGGGTCTCCCCATTGCGGAGCATGGCCTTTCGCAAGGGTGGTCCGGAAGACTCTTGCACAGTGTTATGCAATGTGGGGTTCATGGCATAGACTTCCCTGTGGGACGCATGACACACGTCTTTGTCCTAAACATTCCCCAACACTTTGAAATGTTTCCCCAATCGATACCTACCCAATGAAAGGGTCATGTAGGATCATTTCTATCTCAAAAGGGACATCCAAACCCCTGGGGCGTTATAGTATAGGATATGGCAATGCAAGAAAATAAGAAAAAATCAGAAAAATAACGGACATGGAGTTTGATAGCCTTGATAAAAAGGTGAGGTATAGTATTATACCAAATCTCTCTATTGATGTACTACATGAAGTAGCTTTAGAAACCACTGCTAAACTCTAATAGTTCAACTTATTGTTTTAATGAAGGGCTAATTGATAATTTTAACGAATTATTAATATTAATTAAGGGAATTTAAAGGAATAAGACAAAATACTGACCTTTTCCTTTATTCAATTTCACGTTGAAAAAAAGCATAAGTAGAACACAAGGTCTATTTTTGATCCCATTATTTGGAGCAGCAAGCTGCATAGGGAAAAAATGGGCAGAAAACCAATCAGGCAATTGTTTAGCTACTCTTTTTATTTTGAACTGGAAAAAGTAGCCTTGAAGAGTTATTTTGGTTCTTTGTATGTGGTGATAGAAAGCTCGTATAAATGTGTGTTCATAGTCAAGTATAAAATATTATTTTTATTGTGTACTCCCGTATTAGTATATAATTTACATAGAGGTTGCTATGGTTCTTGTCAAAGAAGTATAAGTAACTATGGTTTAAAAATTGACCAACAATGTAGTAATGTTTAGTAGACCTAACGGAAAGATGATGAAGATTTTTAACTAAACCATTTGCTGAATAACACCATCATCCCAACCCCTTTTACAATAAATATGTGTGGTACCATTGAGAATGAGACATAGAGAGAAGAGGGGTCATATTAGTTTTGTGAGACTTCTAATTGTTTCTTGACATTAGTTTATCTATACCATGTTAACTTAATGTACGGGAAATAAAATATAAGAGTATGTATTTCACAAGATGCACATTGTCTGTATTAGAGGAGTTTTAATGTGCAGTAAATAGATTTTTATAATGCTTGTGCTAATGAGATCATATGGTTAGGTAATTAATATATATAAGATTGTAATTGAGAAGTTAGGTTGGACAGTGACAGTTTTTATCTTTAATTCAAGAGTTAAGGTGTGAGATATTAAGGTTTAACTTTAAGTTTAAAAGTTAGGGATATTGAAACTTGACCCCAAATAGCATAATTGATATTGTTATTTAATATTTTTTAGATTGATCCCATTGGTAGTTTTTAGTCGATGTCCTACACATTGCAAAGTTGGGTAATTTTTCATTAGCAAGGTAAGAGAGACTTTAAGCTTTGATACTTTCTTTTCGGACTTGATTTAAAAAATGTATTTTTCTGTCTAGTTCATGTGTTGAGACAAGAGTTGGCATGGTAGAATCGGTAGTCTTTGACTATCTGTGAATATGTATTTTATAGAGTGTAATGAGAATTCCATATTGGTAATATGTGAGGTTACTTTGAGACGTTGAATATATTTTCTTCGCTTTTGTTATAGTCTTTAGGGGCATACATAGTTGTCGTATAATATTACGGTCTTGTGCATGCTAGCGTAGTAGACTTTTTTGGCATTATATATGTTATTGTAGACTTGTCGGAGTGCTAGGATGATCACCTTCACTGTCATTTATGACAAGATGTGAGAGTTGATTTAGTTGAGATATATAGTGGCCTTTTGAGCGTGTGCAAGGTAGCTAGGAGGGAGGCTAAGTTGGCAATTACAACTGCCAAATCAGTATTTGAGCATTTGTATGCTGGGTTTGAGGAGAAAAGAGGGGATAACAAGTTGTATAGGCTTGCAAAAGTTAGAAAGTAGAAGGTTCATGACCTAAATCAAGTGAAGTACATTAAAAGGAAGGATGGTAGTGTTCTGGTGGAGGATGCTCAAATTAAGAAGAGATGACAAGACTACTTTCATAAAATTTTGAATGAGGAAGGGGACAAAGGCATTGAGATATGAGAATTGTAGCATTCAAAAGAGAGATGTGATTTTAGCTACTGTAGGCATTTTAAGGTAGAGTAGGTCAAAGAGGCTATCATAAGATGTGAAGGGGTAGGGCGATGGGGCCGAATGAGATTCTGGTGGATTTTTGGAAGTATGCGGGCGGGGTAGGGCTAAGGTGGTTGACAGATTTGCTTAATGGTATTTTTAAGACTGTGAGAATGCCTAAGTCTTAGAGATGGAGTAAGATGATTCCACTCTATAAAAACAAAGGTGGCATTTAGAGTTGCTGGAACTATAGGGGTATTAAGCTGTTGAGTCACACTATAAAGATTTGGGAGAGAGTGGTTGAGCAGAGATTGAGGAAGGTTGTATGTGTTTTGGAGAACCATTTTGGATTTATGCCTGACCGTTCAACGATAGAGGCAATCTATTTGGTGAGGAGATTGGTGAAGCAGTATAGAGAAAGAAAAAGGGACTTATACTTGGTGTTCATCGACCTAGAAAAGACATATGATAAAGTCCTAAGGGAGGTTCTTCTGAGGTATTTGGAGGTGAGGGGGTCCCGGTGATGTACACCGAAGTTATTAAGGACATGTACTGTAGAGGGAAGACCAGGGTGGGGATGGTAGAAGGATACTCAGACCATTTTCCAGTCGAGATAAGGTTGTATCAGAGAACGACTCTTAGTCCATTCCTGTTTGCGTTGGTGATGGACGTGTTAATGTGGAGTACTCAAGGTGAGGTTCCTTGGTGTATGCTATTTGTGGATGATGTAGTGCTGATTAATTATATACGAAGGGGCGTGAATGACAAATTAGAGGTTTGGAGGCAAACCGTTGAGTCGAAGGGGTTCAAGTTGAGTAGGTCCAAGATACAGTATTTGGAATGAAAGTTTAGTGACTTGATACAGAAGGACGATGTGATGGTGAGGTTGGTTTCCTAATATATTTATAAGAGGGATAGTTTTAAGTATCTTGGTTCTTTGATCCAAGGGAATGATGAGATTGTTGAGGATGTCACTAATCGTATTGGAGCAGATTAGATGAAGTGGAGGCTTGCCTCGGGGGTTCAGTATGATAAGAAAGTGACCCGTAAGATTAAAGGAAAATTTTATACAGTAGCAGTCTGTCTGACCATGTTGTATGGTGTGGAGTGTTATCCAGTCAACTATTCCCATATCAAAAAAGTAAGGGTGGTGGAAATGAGGATATTACATTAGATGTGTGGGCTTAGTAGAGGGGACAAGATTAGGAATGAGATTATCCGAGAGAAGATAGGAGTGGCCTCGATGGAGGACAAGATGCAGAAAGAAAGGCTGAGATGGTTTGGACATGTGATGAGGAGGGAAGCAGATGCCCTAGTGCACAAATATAAGAGACTAGAATTGGATAGATTTAGGTGGAACAGAGGTAGTTTGAAGAAATACTAGAGGGAAGTAATCTGACAGGATGTAGAGCATTTAAAGCTTACTGAGGACATGACCCTAGATAGGAAGGTGTGGAGGTCACGGATAAGGGTAGAAGGCTAGCGGGAGGATATTAGTTGTAGCGAGCCATCGGGAGAGATCTTGTGTTGCCGGGTTAGTATCCTTAGGTCTGTGTCTATAGCGGCGAATATATGCTACTTATTGTGGGGTCCTTTTCATATTGTCTCAGTTGCTATCTCTGTACTTCTTGGTGCCGTATCTCTCATATTTCTATATAGGTCTGATTTACTTTTTAGTATTCCTTTTTTCCTTTTCTGTTATGTATTTCATCTCTTGTAACTTATTCTTTATCTAGAGCCGGGGGTCTATCGAAAACAACCTCTCTACTTCTTCGGAGGTAGCGGTATGGACTGTGTACATCTTATCCTTCCAGATCCCACTTTGTGGGAACACATTGGGTTTGTTGTTTTTGTTGTACATAGTGGCCTTTGGAACTTCCATTTGGATCTTACTAAGCATTACCATATAAGAGATATAATGTGCATATTATATATGTATTTTGTTATGCCTTGTATTTTCTATCACTTGTTCCAGGGGTTGAGTCGAGGATCGTTCTATGTTATATATGTTTTTATATATATAAATAGAGAGAGAGCAGTCACTCCTTACTAGCATGTCTTCAGATACAGTTGCATGGGGAGACTAGTGGCGACGGTCTTAAGTATGGATTCCATTCCTGAGGTGAGTCTTCTCATTGTTCGTGAAGGCTGTCATCAGCTTTAACTATTTTTATATTATATTTCTTTTCGTTGGGTTTCCATTCCCAAAAGTTGAACTCACGTAACTTTTTTTAGATTCTCCAATGGTCATAGTGTGGTATTTGGACTTAAAATTTATATCTAAGATATCGTTGTTTTCATAAAGCGTTATACGATATCTGGTTGGTTAATTACTTTGTGCTATGGATTATTTCATGAATTTGGAGTTGCTTATGGTTTTATCTCAGTTTTTATAGGCATTGTGAATGTATAGAGAATTGGTTCTCCCGACAAGTGGTGTTAGTAGGAGCTAGTCATGCCTCGGGGTTATTTTTGGGATGTAACAAAGTTCGTATCAGAGGCTAGGCATTAGATCCCATGTCATGGAGTAGTATTTAGTAGGTTCTTGTTCATGGGTTTGTAGGTGCCCATACTTCTGAACTAAGGTTACAGAACTTCTAGGAATTTTCGCATTTCATTCATTATTTGTGCGTTGAGTTGAATTATGTCTAACCCTTAAATATTGTTTTGTGGATTGTTAAGAGACGTAGTTTTCCCTTTGCTAGTCAATCTAATGCACTTTCTATGCATGGTGCGGGATAAAATTCTACCTGTGGAGGTGGTTGAGTTGGGTCTCATCCAGCTAGGACTCACAGTAGGACACAGACTGATCCTTTGCCTGAAGTTGGAAATAGAGGCCAACCCAATGTTATTTCTTTCGAGAAAGTGTGGGATCAAGTGGATCCTAAGGATCCAGCTGTAGTTCCAGTTACAGTACCTACTGTGGTATTTCTTACAGACGTAATGGTAAGATTGTTAAATGTATTTGAGGTATTAGAGCCCAATCATGGTCGACTTCCAGCTCCTCAGGATAATTCACAGACACAGATACATGTTTAGTTAAGTGTTGTGGCTACTCAGGCACCTTAACAAGTTGATCAATCTATTACAGTTGTAGGGAAACCCAAGGATCTTAAGAATTTCATAGATCTTAAGACACCAATGTTTGATGCTACACCATCTAAAACAATTAAGTTATGCATGATACTTGAGGTGCTTGAAGACTCCTTAGTCCTTTTAAAAGATATCACAAGGATGAATAATACCATTAAAGAAGGTCAAAGGACTTTGAAGATGTCGAAGGAGTGCAACTGGGATCGAAAAGCCCTTGGAAGTGTCATGTGTCCAAGGCGATTTGGATCCACTTTTGATTCGTTCTAGCATTTCAAGAGTTGGTCAAAATAGCCCCTAGTGGGCCTTTTCTCACATTTTTGTCACTTTTGGGCCCTAATGATGTAATACTTAGCCAAACTATAAGTACTTGGTAGCTAGGATTATTTTAGTTAAATTTTTTTTAATGATGATCATGAATTCATGAAAACTCTATTGGGAGTGTTGAGTGATTGGAAAATCCAAAGTTTAATCTTGTTTATAAACACTGGTTTTAATGGAGACCCGATTCCCCATTCGGTCAAAGTAAGAGCTAAGTGCTTTTAGGTAATCAATAAGGCAGGTCTTTGGGTTTGATTCACCCTTTAGGTGTCCTTTTGATATCTTATTGTGTCTATCTTTCTATTATCTATTCTTTTAATCCTTTGACTTTCCATTTGCCAATTTTAATGTTTCTTTAGTGTTTGTATTTGTTCTCGGCGTCGTAGAATATTCTCATATGACCAGGTATGTTCCATATTTTGTTGTAGACCCAATAGAGAAAGTGATACGATATGTGGATAGACTAGAGGCTCGTTATCATGGTTTTATGATATGGAATGTTTATAATGGGTCTTATGCTAAGGTGGTGTGATGACCCAAACCGAGGCATTGGCCGTGATGGACATCCCACCATAAAGGCCTGAGCACCCCTATTATATCTGGTAATCATACACAATGTTCATACAATGTAAAGAAATACGAAAGATTAATAAATGGAAAGATGGTCAGTTTTAAATTCAACTGGACAATACGAAATGATGTTCATAACATTCAAAGTACATACTCTAGTCTGCAAATTCTCTACTAATTGAAAATATCATATGTCTGAACTCTGGATCAAACCCTCCAGGTGGACTACGAATCAATTAAATTAACAATGTTTGAGAAATAGGACTTCCGAAATAAGGGAGAGTGACCAATCTATAACCTCTGACAGAATTCATCCTACTTCTTAGCGGGACCCTGGAGCAATGCCTCAGATCCTGCAATATAGAGGGTTAATAAAGATCATGTACTGGTACAAAAATAAATAAAAAATAATGTACTTGAATAAATAACATAAGTGAGAGCATTTTATGAAAAAAAAAATACATCTTCATAAACCATTTGAAAATCTATTGGCTTAGTAAATAGGCTTTTAAAAATAGTCCAGCAAATCAACTCTACATCATTGACTTAATTCTGAGCTAGGTGGTACACCCTACAAGTCTAACATTCCATGGGCTATGTGGAATCTTCCATTGACTCGGCGGATAAGCCCCCAACCCATGTTTTTCAAAAGAGTTGGAGTTTCTAAGTCAGATATGCAACAGCGCACTAGGCCAATGTATAATCCCTCTTAGGGAAAAACTAACCCGTATCGGCAAAACACAGTTTTGGGCAATGAGTTATCTGAACATATGCCTTTCTAGGGTGACCACCTAACATATCTTAAGCTAATTTTTAACCTTTTCTGAACATGCATATTTAAGAACTCAAATTCTAAAAAGCTAAATAAAATTTGACTTTTATGATATTCTGAGTCTATTATGGCATTATCTGTTTTTGTATCATCATACCAAAACTTGCAGGTCTTATCTCTAACTCATACATTATCATGTTGCAGTCTTCTCTTTCAAAACCTTGTGATCAGAACACCAGACTATTCTTCCAATATATGAGCTATACTGAAACTTATGAAAGCTTAGGCAACGATCCTCCATATCAATTCACAAAAACGTGGTGATCAAGTATCATGTAATAAACCATGCAATATCTTTCAATTATCACTTCAAATTTATAAAAAATAAAACACCGTTTCTTCAATTCATCATCAATATTAAGTTCAAACTAATAGTAAAACACTCATCTCACGCTTCAAAACATGCATTTGAACAACCCACCACATGTGAAATCAAGGGGTATTATAACAAGAGAGGGGTTTAATTATTTATGCTCTCGATTTAATCTTTGCTAAACTCAAAACACATACCTACATATACACAAGTAAAAATCAATTTTTAAGGAGAGGCCTCAAAACAAAAACAATATGTCTTCCATTGAAAAGGGTTTCATGATTTGGATATTCAAAATAATTGTTCAAACCCTTGTTATATACGTCATAACATACTTTGAAAATAGTGATAAAATTTTAACTTATGCCCATAGAGTTTTTAGGACAGCCCTACGTACCTTATTGGATGAAGAATTTGCGGAAAAGTTGACCCCTTGAGCTTGAATGTTTATCCCTAAGTTTTTTTTCTCTTGTGGTGCTCTTGGAAGATGAATTAGATATCTTAAGAGATTTAAAACATTACTAATAATCCAATTTCATTTAAGGATAATTAGGGATGGTTTTGGATTGTAGAAAGACTTGATTACCCTTAAAATGACTTAAAAATGACATTTTTATGCCCATAGGTCATAGGGCATGCGACGCATTGCCTATGGCCTACGCTAGGTAGTGCCACACATTTTCCATCACCAAAAATAGGTTGGGTGTCACATTTTCCATCACCCAAAATGGGTTGGGCGACGCATTGCCCATGGCACAACAATTCCAGTAGCCTTAGGCGATTGCTAAGCAATGCTCTCCACTTTGCAAAGTCTTAAATTTTTGCTCGGGTATCTGATTGAGGGCAAATTGGTATCGTTGGAAAGATGCTTAAAATATATTTCATTTGATATATAGTAGGCCCCCTAATTCGATTTATAAAAAAAGTTATGGTCAATGGAATTTTACCCAAGTTTAGACGCTCACTAAAACTTAATCGATAGGAAAACATTCAACTCGTCTTTGAGTTAGAGGATTTTTGTGACCTCAATTCATATTAAAAGGTTTTCCCACACTATAGGAGTTATCACTACAAATATATTAACAAGGAATAATTTAGTTTAGATCTATATGCGTAGGAACGATGGGCTAAAGTATGGGGCGTTACATTATCTTCCCCTTTGGATCATTCATCCCCAAATGATGGGTAGGGATATCTTGAAGCTATAAAAGTTTATTTAAAGAATTTAATATTGATTTGAACATTTTTTTCCTCAACAAAAATATGCAAAGGCATCATATGAACTTCATAATAATTTCTAGGGAAACGGGTAAACACGAAACCTGAGATGACAAAAATTTACATCGACATGATCTTGGCATGTGTTTTATGGCACACGATCAAAACATTGTAATACATGAATTTTCCTATGAGTCCTTGACCAGATTAAGATTGGTACAAGACATGAGATAAGATTCACGCGGGACATAAAAATGTTAGCACTCTCTATCTTACAAGGCATAACAAAAAGACTTAAACTTGGTGATGCTACTTGTATATACCCCAAAACTAATCAACATACTTCATTATTTCCAACTCACAATTCTCTCGCAGTACATCTAACCACAAGAATTTGTGTTCCGCTGTATAATACTTCTAGGTTGAAGCCTAACTCAGAGGAAAGTGGTGCTAATTTAAACTATAGGACCCTATACTCTACATTATTTAAAGAATCACCTGTAATACCCCGCAAAATTTTCTAGCTTAAATCAGTCCTTTAACATTGTTAGGGGTCCCAGACTTAGAATATATTAAGTAAGTATTAAGACTTAGTGCCATTTTAGCCTTCAAAAGTTGGACATCTTATTTCATGAAATTTACCTCCTTTAAATGATTATATTTGAGTTAATTCATGATCTTCAATGTCAGTGGAGGTTTTCGGATAAGTTTCAGATTTGTTGGACCTCATGTAGACCATGTTTGAGTGCCAAAAGTAGTGGTTTGATGCGATCTTGACGCGTCGCATTGACTATCGCATTGATAAGATAGTTTTCCCCACCTGTAACACAAATTCCAATGAATCAATGTAGAATCAGTGTGGTGTATTGACTATCGCATCGATGCCAATAATACTTCGCATCGGCCTATGCATCGATGACACATCTTACATATATTGAAATGTCGATTCCTTAGGGTTAATTTGATATTTTCCCATGGACTTTAACCCTCAAAACATGAAATTAAACCCTTTGGAGAGAAATTATATTCATTCTTTAACAAATTTCACAAGAACAAGAACCCTAGGTGTTCAAATTTCAAATCAAGAACTCAAGAACTCACCATTAACTTTAAGAAATTTATCAACTTAGTTATGTAAAGTGTCCATCCAAGGGTCCCTTCCAACCTTGGAGTCCAAGAAACTATTATTAAACTTCAAGTTTGTGGATTTCATGAATTCCATGTTGATTTTGATTATGTTCATATTTATAATGATTAATTGGGATTCTAATCCATGTTTTATGATATGTTTCATGTGAGGTTAATTGATATGTATGTAATATTATAGGGATCTATGTATAACCCTTGAAATTGTCAATGGGGATTTGAAATATGAAGTCTACTTTTTATTTAGCGTTATGTGCAAATGTATGCTCATCAAGTGCTTGATGAATTGTTCATGAGAATTAATAAGGGAAAGAAATCATGTCATGCTAGCTTATTTGCAAGTTATACCATACAAGAGTTTGATAAAATTTCTCTACAGATGCATTATGATTTCAATGTGCATGCTTATGCTAAGCAAGATCATGTGATGTTTTATTTTCATGCTATCGAGTCATAGGGGTATTTAATACCCAACAATTTTGCTATTTACTTACAGCCAGTGTTAGTTATGAAGTAATCTCAGTAGTGTATCGATGAGTAGAACTTAGCCAGTTATAGAAACCCCAAAAATGTCAGTAGTGTTTGCAATTCAGTAACAATACTCAGATCAGACCTCAGTAGACTCAATCAGTTAACAAAATTCAGTAGTATTCCATCAGTTCATGAAAATCAATGAACTCAGTTCAGTTCAGTCAAACAGTACTATCAGTAAGTATTTAGTCTAGTCTAGTACAGACTAGAAATCAGTTTAGTGTCCGTTTAGTTGGGAGAAGGATTCAGCACCGAGCAACCCTAGTGATGGGGGCATTCCTTTTAACAGAGGGTTTGACCCTTAGTAGTAATACCTATGTTATAGAACTATGTAGCCAGTGTATGTTGTGATATCTTCCTTCCAGATACTATAAGGGTTAATACCTTTCATCTGTGTTTTCCTACTAGTGAGGGTTGACGAAAGAGCTTCCTATTAGAGAGGTTTAACTCACAGCTTGTCTCTACCTGTGCATGGTATTAAGACCCTTCTAACTGGGGTTACAAGTTGGACCCTAATCAGTTCAGAGAGGGTCATATCCGTTAGATGATTACCTCCCATATTCTAAGTTTCAGTGTCAGTCTTAGAATAGAACTCAGTTAGTTCTAGAGATTTAGGACTATTAGGTATAGTTATTCAGCTAAGCATGGCACTTAGTATTGTTCCACAAACTTAGGACTGTCAGATATTGTCATTCAGTTGTCAAAAATATAGCCCCAGTAAACTCATACATTAGTAGGTCAGTATTTAGATTCAATAGTAAGTATTATCACGATCTAAGTTATAGTATACGTATTCATGCATGTATTCTTATTCAGTCATACTCCTGTCATTCATATATTATTGTTTATGCGTATCAACCCATGCATTTCAACTTACTCACTAAGTATAAAAGCATATTCAAAGTACTGATGCATACTTTTGTTTTGCACTATGATGTCTTATATCATAGGTTCAGATGCACGGGCTCTAGAGCACCCTTAGTAGTTTTCATTTTCAGCAGTCAGCATAGTGGTGAGTCCTCATAGTTTGAGAAAAATAGTTTTTTTAGTATTTCAGTATTATTTTCAATAGTCGGTGTTAGTTGGGGTCTTTTCCCATCAACTCTATAGTTCAGATAGTTTAGAGACTTTCCAGACTAGAGTATTTTCAGACAGTTGTTCAGTTTTTAGTATTGATGTTCAATTTTGGTATTGTGATACCATATGTATTATTATTTATATTATTGAATCTTATGGCCAATTTTATAAATACTTTTTGTATGTACATCTTATATTATTCAGTTATTGCAGCAGGTACCAGTCATGGGTTAGCTTATGGTCCTTCAAGATTGTGAGCACGGTGTAGCATTTGGGGTACAAACTCAGGGCATTACAAATTTGGTATCAGAGCTTAAGGTTCAATAGTGTCCTAGGAAGTCTGAAAGCCCCATCTAGTAGAGTCATATGCATTGGTGTGTTATTTTCCACAGTTGTGGATAAGAGGTTATGAGGTGTTTTAGGAACAATTTCTCTTCTTTCAATATTCATGTCGTGCGAGTGAGCATGAGCTTACATTACACTCTCCATTTAATACAAGTTTCTCTTCCATGTACAGACTATGTCTCAAAAGGGGACTAAGGGAAGAGGAATGGGGGACTAGTAAGAACCCCATCCCATCAAGCCAGATACTCTGGACGAACACGTCTTCCATGCTGAATTCAGAGCATCCTTCACCATCCTAGCTCATTCTGTGGAAGCCCAAAATGAATGACCAACTGTTGTTTCGACCAGCCCAATGGCCAATATTTCTGCTTCCCAGATTTAGGATTTCACCCAAATTTACCCTCCATTATTTACCAGGTCAAAGTCAAATGAAGACCCTCAGGAATTTCTTGATCAGGTGCAGAAGTTTACAAATATTATGGGGGTGAATGTTTTTTAGAGTACTGAGTTGGCTGCATATCAGTTACTGGACATGGCACACTCATGGTATAAATAGTGGAAAGCAAAGAGGGTCACAAATGCATGGCCCATAGAATAGGAGGAGTTTGCAGTTTCTTTTCTGGATAGGTTCTTCACGCTAGAGTTGAGGGAAGTAAAGGTGTTGTATTTTATAAACCTGAGGTAGGTAAATATCACAGTACAATATTATTGTCTCAAGTTTATTGAGTTTTCCAGATATGCCCCGCATGTGGTAGCAGAGAGTAAATCTAAGGTGAGTAAGTTTATGTCGGGGGTGTATAGTAGTATGTTCAAGGAGTGTAGGACTGCAATGCTTATAAAATAGATGGACATATCCTTACTCATGGTCCGTACCAAATAGATATATGAGGCCAATAATAAAGAGAAGAAGGGGAAGAACAAAGGAGATAGAACAAGTAGTTTGAGTTTCGCTCAGCGTAAATGAAAGGGTGGGAATCATTTTCAGTTCTACCCAAAATCCTTAGTTCCAGCTTCATCCTCAACCAATGCTCCAAAACAAAAATTCAGAGATGGCAACAAGGATAGGGTTTCAGGCCCTAAGCCTTGGGGTAGTGTTAACAGTGCCCGAACCAATCTCCTTTGTCAAAAGTATGGAAAGAACCACTAAGGTATCTATAGAGCTGACAGTGATATGTGTTTATAATGTGGAAAGCCAAGTTACAAGGTCAGACAATGTCCTCAGGTGTGTTCACAAAGTTAGAATAATCGTCTCCCAGCTCAGTCCGATATCCCAAATCAGCAGGGTGCCTCTTCCAGTACCACCAGTGGGCAACGCCCAAATAGACTCTATGCTCTTCAATACTAGTAGGATTATGAAATTTCTCCTGATGTGGTCACTGGTACATTTCAAGTTTTTCGTTTTTATGTTTATGCTTTGCTAGATCTAGGAGCTTCTTTGTCCTTTGTTACTCCATATATAGTAGTTGATTTTGGAGTTAGTCCCAAAATTCTAGAAGAGCCTTTCTCAGTTTCTACTCCAGTGGGTAAAACTATCATAGCTAGGTGGGTATATAAGAACTGTCTGGTTATGATATCTCAGATAATCACTTTAGCATACTTAGTCTAATTAGAGATAACTGATTTTGATGTCATTCTTAACATGGATTAGCTTCATTTCTTCTATTCCTCAGTCTACTTTAGACACAGAATTATCCAGCTTCAGTTCCTAATAAGACATCCTAGAGTTGGTGGGGGGGTAATTCTTCAGAACTTAGGGGTATGCTTGTTCCTTACCTTTGTTCTAGGAAAATAATAGCTAAGGGATATGTCTAACATCTTGTTCGGGTCTATGACTCTACATCAGAAACCCCTACTCTTAAATCAGTGTCAGTAGCTTGTGAATTCCTAGATGTGTTTCCCAAAAATTTTCTTAGAGTTTCTCCTAAAAGGAAAGTTGATTTCAGAATCGATCTTATCCCAAATACTCAGCCCATATCTATTCCGCCATACAAAATAGCTCCAGTAAAACTCAGGGAATTGGAAGAGCAGTTAAAGGATATCCTAGATAAGGATTCATCAGGCCCAGTGTGTCCCCGTGGGGCGTACCATTGTTATTTTTTATGTAAGAAAGATGGTTCTCTTAGAATGTGCATAGACTATAGTCAACTAAATAAAGTCACATTCAAGAACAAGTATCCACTTCCTAGAATCAATGATTGTTCAACCTACTCCTGGGTGCCAGCTATTTCTCCAAGATAGACCTCAGATCAGGTTATCATCAATTCAGACTCAGGGAATTGTGACATCCCAAAGACAGCCTTCAGTACTCAGTATAGTCAGTTTGAATTCTTTTTCATGTCCTTAGGTCTTACCAATACCCCAGCATCTTTTATGGACTTAATGAACTAGGTGTTCAAGAAGTACTTGGACATGTTCATTATAGTCTTCATAGATGATATCCTTCTTTACTCCTATAGTGAACACAATCATGCAGACCATATCAGAATAGTATTGCAGACTCTTAGAAATCATTACTTATTTGCCAAATTCAGTAAGTGCAAATTTTGATTAAGGATAGTAGCTTTTATTAGCCATATCATTTCCGATGATGGAATTAGAGTCGATCCCTAAAAGACCGAGGCAGCGAGAAACTTTCCTAGACCCATCTCTCCATTAGATATTAGGAGTTTCTTGTTCTTGGCTAGCTATTACCGATGGTTTTTTGAGGAATTTTTATCTATTGTATCCCCTATGTCCAGATTAGCTTAAAAGAAAGTCAAATTCTAGTAGTCAGATTCATGCCAGAAGAGTTTTCAAGAGTCAAAGACTCGACTCACTACAATTCCAATTTTGACCCTGCCAGGTGGTTCAGATAGCTTTGTTGTATATTGTAATTCCTCCAGAGTTGGTTTTGGGTGGTTTTTGACATAGAGAGGTAAGATCATAGCCTGCACCTCTAGACAACTTATGCCCCATGAGAAGAATTATCCTACTCATGATCTTGAGTTAGCAGCAGTAGTTTTTGACATAAATATTTTGAGACACTACTTGTATGGGGTGCAGGTTGATGTGTTCACGGATCACAAGAGCCTGCAGTATGTGTTCTCTCAAAAACACCTCAACCTTCTTCAGAGAAGGTGGTTAGAGTTGTTAAAAGACTATGACATGAGTGTACTGCATTATCCAAGCAAGGCTAATATAGTGGTTGACGCTCTCAGTAGAATATCTATAGGTAGTGTTTCCCATGTTGAGGACTGTAAGATGAAGTTAACTTAAGAAGTTCATCAATTAGAACGACTAGTTTTCCACTTTGTCGATTCAAAAGAAGGTAGCGTGGGGGAGCAGAGTAGCTCAAAATCATCCCTATTTTCTAAAGTGAAGGAAAAATAGGATAGGGATCCCAGTCTAGTCAAGCTGAAGGAATCAGTCAAAGATTATAAAGTAGAGGTTTTATCCCAATGTGGAGATGGTGTTTTGCATTGTCAACCCTGCCTGTGTGTGCCGGGTGTGGATGAATTGAGGAAGCAAATTCTTGCAGAAGTACATGGTGTACGCTACTCTATTTATCCAGGGGCCACTAAGATTTACCGTGACTTATGGGAGATATATTGGTGGAGTCGGATGAAAAGGGATATTGCAGAGTTTGTGGCTAAATACTTAAATGTCAGCAGGTTAAGGTGGAACATCATAAGCCTTGTAGCTCCATGCAGGAGTTCACTATTCCTACCTGGAAATAGGAAGAAGTGAACATGGACATTGTGATGAGTTTACCTTGTACTCGTCATTATTATGATTTATTTTGGGTCATTGTAGACTGAATGATCAAATCAGCCCATTTTCTACCAGTCCATACCTCTTACTCAGCTGAGGATTATGCCAAAGTCTATATGAGGGAGTTGGTCAGATTGCACAGTGTTCTATTATCCATTATATTAGATAGAGGTGCCCAGTTTACCTCTCATTCATGGAAAGCTTTCCAAAAGGGACTTGTCACCCAAGTTTACCTCAGTAGAACCTTTTATCCTAAAAAAGATGGTCAACAAGAGAGGGCCATTCAATCTTTATAAGATATGTTGCGAGCATGTGCGATTGAATTTTAAGGTAGTTAGGATGACCACTTGCCTTATATTGAGTTCGTATCCAACAACTGCTATCATTCTAACATTCAGATGACTCTGTTTAAGGCATTTTATAGGAGGAGGTGTAGATCTCCCATTAGTTGGTTTAACGTTGGTGAGGCCACAGTGATAGGGTCTAACCCGATATTTGATACCTTAAAAAAAGTTTAGTTAATCAGGTAAGTGCTTAAGGCAGCTCAAAGCCAACAGAAATCGTACGTAGATGTACGCAGAAAGGATATCGAGTTCAAGAGTGGTTACTATGTGTATTTGAAAATCTCTCCTATGAAGGGAGTGAAGAGGTTTTGCAAGAAGGGGAAACTCAATCCCCAATATCGCGGTCCTTACCAGATTCTCAGTCATTTCAAAAAGGTAGCTTACGAACTTGAGTAACAACAACAACAAACCCAGTATATTCCTGCCTAGTGGGGTCTAGGGACGGTAGAATGTACGCAGTCCATACCACTACCTCTAATGAAGTAGAGAGGTTGTTTCTGATAGACCTCTGGCTCAAGACACAAGAAAATATACAAAACACCCAAAGCATGAGACATGATAAAACAAAGATAGATACAACATCCACAAAAGATACAAAAGACACCGAAACCCTCCTAACTACGGACTATGATTCATCCACCCACCTTATCCCTCTAACCTAGTGTTTTCCTCCAGAAATTCCTATCCAGGGTTATGCCTTCAGTAAGCTATAACTGCTCTATGTCACGTCTAATCACTTCTCTCTGGTATTTCTTCAGTCTACCCCTACCCTTCTTGAAACTATCTAACAATAGTCTCACACACCTATGAACTGGGGAGTCCGTGCCCCTCCTCATCACATGACCAAACCATCTCAACCTAACTTTCCATACTTTTTCCTTCGCTAATACCACGCCCACCTTATCTCGAATAATCTCATTCTTAACCCTGTCAGCCCTTATAAGACCACACATCCAATGTAACATCCTCATTTCTGCGACCTTCAACTATTGAATATGGGAATTCTTAACTGGCCAACACTCCGCTCCATACAACATAGCTAGCTAGACTGCAACTCTATAGAATTTTCCTTTAATCTTGGAAGGGACCTTCTTATCGCATAAAATCCCTGAAAAAAGCCTTTATTTCATCAATACAGTGTGAGACATCCTCATCTATCTCTCCATTCCCCTGAATCATAGACCCAAGATACATAAAACGAGCTTGAGTTACCTTTATATTTATCTGAAGTTCATCCAGTGTTCCACGTCTCCTTGCTAAAGAAATGCATAGGTAAACCGGCAATCGTAGTCCCTGTAGAGGTCATAGATACTTAGAGTAGCCTCTCTTATGAATATATCCCAGTTAAAATCCTTGACTAACAGATTCGTAGACTAAGGAACAAAGAAGTTTCTCTAGTCAAAGTTCTTTGGCAAAATCAATTAGTTGAGGGAGCTACTTGGGAAGCAAAAGCATATATGTGGACCAACTATCCTCACTTCTTCTTCACAAATTCAAACTTTGTCTAAGGTAATAGTTTTCCTTAATCTTATTCATTCTCATGATCAGATTTCTATTACAAGCTTGGTATCAGTTACCATTGCATATATGGTCTTACGCTCATGAGTCAGTTCATCCATGTACCTATGCATCAAATATGTATGACTAGTATATAAAATCAGCTTATCACTAATCCCAGTCATGCCATGATGAATCATAATCAATGATGTACTTATGTATGTTCGGTGTGATAATTCAGTTTATCAATAACTTTAGCCATGAAATTATGGATTAGATGTTCATGTCCAGTAAGTAAGTTCAGTCTACTAGTATTCTAAGCTTAGTCATTCTCATTCGAGGATGAAAGTTCCCAAGGGGAGATAATGTTAGACCTAAAAATTTCTAGCTTAAACCAGTCCGTTAAGTTTATTAGGGGTCCTAAACATAGAATATATTAACTAAATATTCAGACTTAACGCCATTTTATCCTTCAAAAGTTGTCAACATTATTTCATGACCTTTATGACTTTCAAATTTTGATATCTGAGTTACTTCATGATCAGGAATGTCAGTGGATGTTCCCAAACAAGTTTCAATTTTTTTTGACCTCGTTTAGACTATGTTTGAGTGCCTAAAATAGTGGGTCGATAAAATCTTGATCCATTACGTCGACCATCGCATCAATAAGATAGTTACCCCAGCTCCAGCATAAATTCTAGTGAACTGACGCGGACTCATTGTGGAGTATTGGCCAGCACATCGATTCAAACGACGCGGCACGTCGGCCTGTGTGTCAGTAACATAGTTTATAGGTATTGAAAGGCCACATCCTCAAGGTTAATTAGGTCTTTATCCTATGCCCTTGAGCCCCCAAAATACAAAATTAAACATTTTAAAGAGAAATTATATTCATTCTTTCATAAGTTTCAAAAGAACAAGAACCATAGGTGATCAAATTTCAAATCAAGAACCCAAGAACTCACCATTAACTATCAGAAATTCATCAACTAACGTATGTGAAGTTTCATCCAAGGGTCCCTTCCACCCTTGGGGTCCAAGAAACTATTTTTAAACTTTAAGGTTATGGATTTCATGAATTCTATGATAGGTTTGATTATGTTCATGTTTATAATTATTAATTAGGATTCTAATCTATGTTTTGTTATACGTTTCATGTGAGGTTAATTGATATGTATGTAGTATTATGAGGGTCAATGTAAAACCCTTGAAGTTGTCAATGGGGATTTGAATTATGATGTCTACTTGTTGTTTAGTGTTATGTGCATATGTATGCTTGCAAAGTGTTGATGAATTGTTCATGTGAACTAATACTGGAAAAAAATCATGTCATGCTTGATTTATTTTCAAGTTATACCATGCTAGATTTTGATAAGATGTCTCTATAGATGCATTATTAATTCAATGTTAATGTTTATGCTAAGCAAGATCATATGATGCTTTATCTTCATGCTACTTAGTAATGGGGGTATTTAATACCCGACAATTTAGTTGTTTACTCAGAGACAGTGTCAGTTATGATGTAAGCTCAGTAGTGACTCGATTAGTAGAACTCAACCAGTTACAGAAACCAAGGAAATCTTATTGTGTTTGATATTCAGTCACAGTACTCAGATTAGACCTTACTAGACTCAGTCAATTATCAAAATTCAGTAGTATTCCATCAGTTCACAGAACTCAGTGAACTAAGTTTAGTTCATTCAAATAGTAATATTAGTAACAATTTAGTCCAGTCTAGCACAGACTATAAATTAGTTCAGTGTCCATTCAGTTGAGAGTAGGATTCAACACCAAGCTAACCCAAGGATGGGGGCATTCCTATCAATAGAGGGTTTGACCCTTAGTAGCAATCCCCATGTTACAAAACTACGTAGCAAGCGTAGGTTAAGATATCTTTCTGCCAGATACTGTGAGGTTTGATACAACTCATTTGAGTTTTCCTACAAGAGAGGATTGACAGAAGAGCTTTCTGTCAGACAGGGTTAAATCATAGCTTGTCTCTACCCGTGACACAATATTGACACCCTTCCAACTAGGGTTATAGGGTGGACTCCAATCCATTCAGAGAGGGGCATATCAGTTAGATGATTAATTTCTACAGTCTCAATTTCAGTCTCAGTATTATAATAGAACTCAGTTTAGTTCTACAGATTTAGGACTATTAGGTATAGTCACTCAGCTCAGCACGGAACTTAGTGTAGTTCCACAAACTTAGGACAATCAAATATAGTCATTCAGTTATCAAAAATATAGCATCAGTAAACTCAGACATTAGTAGACCAATATTTAGATTCAATAATCAGTATTATAATGATCTCAATTACAGTATACATACTCATTCATTTATTCATATTCAGTCATACTTATGTTATTCAGTTATAATTGTTCATGCATATGAACCCATGCATTTTATCCTACCTCACTGAGCATACCAGTATATTCAATGTACTGACACATGTTTTTCTTTTGCGCTATGATGTCTTATATCATAGGTTCAGATCAGGGCTCCAGAGCACCCTTAATAGTTCTGATTTTTAGCAATCATCGTAGTGGTGAGTCCTCATAGTTCGAGGACATGGTTATTTTCAGTATTTTAGTATTATTTTCAGTAGTCAAAGTTAGTTGGGGACTTGTCCCATCAACTGCACAGTTCAGACTATTTAGAGTCTTTCCAGACTAGAGTCTTTTCAGGCAGTTGTTTAGTTTTCAGTATTGATGTTCAATTTTAGTATTGTGATACCATATATAGTATTATTATTGTAACACCTCACATTTTGGGAAAGAATATAAACAATTATTTCTATGCGTAAAGGTTCAAATAGTAATAAATATAATGTAAATATAGTTTGTTAATCCATTATGTAGTGTGGGAATCTAGTTGAGCATGAATTTAGATCATACTGGTCCCTAAACCCAATGAAGAGTTGGAAGCTTTTGTTTCGTTCAGGTTTTTGTGAGCATCAAAATTGTTGTCAACTTCAATCGACCATAAATTTTGTTATATAATGAATGATAAGGACTTCTATATATCAAATTAAATTGTTTTGAATACAGTTTCCAACGGCACCATTTTCGCCTTCATCCAATATTGGGGTAAAAATAATGCCCATTTTACAGTCAGGTATCAGGCTGCCTAAGGAGTGATAGTCATGCCGACAGTTTGTTGGTCCAGTGATGGTCCATAGTGGGCTCCTCACCCCAAAAACATTGACTAACTAATTTGAAATGTAGCAACGCTTCTGGGGATGGTTTGTCAGGCCATCTATTGGCCATCCCGAATCTCAAAAACGTGATTTTTTTAAAGGGTTATTTAGGTATTTTTCCTCTTCAGGAAACCTCCCCAATGGATCAAATTACACCCTAACACTATATTAATTAATTCCCATCAGTTGAAACATCAAAAACATCCTTCTTCACTCTCAAAATAAGATCAAATTAGGGTTTTTCCCAAAGAACAAGGAATCAAAAATCAACATTTAAGTTCAAGTTTTTCAAGGAACAAATAATAATTTGAGTTTACTCTTTAAACAAAGTAATCTAAGGTACATGGGGTTTTCCTAAACTACATGGTCTTGTTGAAAACACTTCAAATAATATTTAAAGTTACTGAAATCATGAAATTTCGAAGGGGTTTTGGAATTATATTTACAATCTTGCATTGTGAATCCTTTAATGGTATTACTGTTATGGTCTTCAGGCCTTTTCCCTAAATTTGTTTTATAACCATGAATAAGTATATATATAAATGCAATTGAAGAGTTGGAATGATGAATTAAGAGCATGGACTATTAGAAATCCCTCCTGTTTACAAGCATATTATTTTTATAAGATTTGATTTACTCAAAATGTATTGTTGGGATCATAATATAAATACCTTGAGTTTTCTTACGACTTGATTATGGATTTGAATTGAAGATATGGTGTTTTTATTGGTGTTAAAGGTTAAATATGTTTACAAATAAGAGTGCACATTTTGTCACAAATTTTATGACCACCATATGTTTGCTGAAATGCTGAAAAGAGTAATCTTTGCATTACTTGATAATTATTTAAAAGTTTGAATCTTCTCAAATTATTTGAAGTATGGTGGTCCAAAATTTATATTTTGAAATAAGAGACTGTAACATGATATTTTATGGCTCATAAATACGACTTGGAAGTTTTGGTATGATGATACCAAATTCAGATAATGCTATAGCAGTTTTAGAACAGATTAAAGATACATATTTTTGCTTAGAATTTTAAAATTTGATTTTAGAAAGATGCATGTTTAGAACATATTAAAAATGGGCTTAAGAGATGTTAGGTGGTTTTCTGAAGAAGTCCTGATCCATAAAAATCATTGTCCAAAATCGTGTTTTGCTGATACGGGTCTATTATTACTGTACGCTGGCGATGGCCCTGGGGCGTAGTAGATTCAGATACTCCAACTCTTGCGGCAAACTTAGGTTGGGGGCTTAGCTATCGAGTTAAGGGAGGATCCCATATAGACCTTGGGATAGTAGATATGTTGGGTGTACCACCTAGCTCAGAAGTAATATACAGATCAGTCCTCATGTTCCGAGGATGTGATGTCTGATGTTGTTTTCACAGAATCGTTTACATTTAATAACTGAGTATGAGTCAGTTGAGGCATGTCTCAATGGCTCGCTGGTTTTATTGATTTTATTAGAGGCTTGTCAGACTGGTACAGATGTTAGGAGTTGACTAATAAGTCTTATTTTGTTATCTTTATAAAATTCTTTTATTCTTGGATGATGATTACTCTATTCATATTTGAGGGTTATTTATGGAAACCTCATTGGTTTTTGTTGAACGGAATGAAAATGGCTTAAAGGGTTATGTTGGGGCTACTCGTAGCCTCAATCACTGTGTGATGCTTCGAGACCTGTTTTCTGGGGTGTTACACACACCTATAAATAGGAGGCTACAAGGAATTTAGGAATGTCTCATTTTTTTCATGTTCTAGTTCATGCTATGGAGTTGAAATATTGCTCTTTCATACTCTAATCCATGCTATGGTATCACCCATATGAAAGTTCAGTTATTCCAGATCTTACTCTTATGTTCTCAGATATGTCTCATTGTTGAGGTGATTCAAGAGCAGAAGTTTAGAATATAAATGGTATAGTTCTTTCTGATTGAGTCATGAAAGATTATAAAATTATGTAAGGACTTGAGACGAGTCTGTTAGTGCTTCAAGGTGTATTGATTTAAGTGTAAACTTTGATCCTTATAAAATCATGCTATTCAGCCTGAGGTATTTAAGTGTATCCATTCCCTTTTGAAATTTTTGTTGTGAAAGTCATGCATTGGGGGAATGATGTGTAAGAGAATGTTGGAACTATATTTCCTCCCAAGTAGTAGTGTATGTTAAAGTGTCATGACCTATTGGTTGTGTGATTGGGCTAAGAAGTTGGAGATATGAAGTCACAAGATTAGAAGTTAGAGTAAGGGAGACTTTTGTTTTGTGTAAATATATATGTTGACTTGCAAAACCGTCGATTGAGGGATGATTTGTCATTTTATATTGATAGACTAATGTTGTAGTGATATTTGTAGATCATAACATATTTAATGCAGGAAGTTTTTCACTGAGATTATTATCTATTTATAAATATGGAAGGAGCCTGCAGTGGATAGTTAGGGTAGTTATAGAAATCCATTATAGGTTGTGAATGGAAACGGTTAGATTAGCCAAAAGGTTATAATTATAGACTCATTGTTGTTGTATAATTTGAAGGTAGTCTAAAGGTATTCTTGGGTAAGTAAGTATGATGAGAGGAAGTAGAATATGTAGATAAGATCTTATTGGGATATACTGTAAGATTAAGGTTGATCATGTCTATTATGTGACTTTACCCCCTTGACCTTCTTTTCTTTAGTGGCTGTAAACTAGTACTACTTGTGAGAAGGTATGTAGTGGATTTTAAGATGTAGTAGTAATGTCATGGAGGTGATTTAGTTGTAGGTAGTATCTAAGTGAAATGAAGTATTTGGGTTGAATTCTCTAATTTGATGGACTAATATATTATGTTACATGCTTCATTGGTGGTAAATGATTGATTCTAGGCTAGAGGCTTGAATTTTAGGTGTAGAATGTAGTGGTAAGAATAGTAGCTTAAGATAAGTGATGTATATTTTGTGGGAATCATTAGTAGGCTTGATGTTATTGGTGGAAAAGCCTAGGTTGATGAATTATGAAAAAGTTTAAGTGGTAATTATGAGGTATATGTGTATATGAGGACTAGCGATAAACTGATGAATTATGGGTGAGTCATTAAGTGGATAAGGTTGTAAGTACATAACAATAAGTTTCACCCCTAGTAGTATGGCGTGAAGTAAGATTTTATGATATAAGTTATATGATTAAAGATCTAATTTTAGAAGGCTAAGTAGTGGAGAGAAGATTGTTTTAATGTAATAAGGAGTGAAGATATGTATGCTTATGACACTGTGAGTTGTAGGTTGATAATGATAGTGGATAGCAAAAATTAAGAGTAGCGTTCTTGGAAATCAATGCCTTTAGAGTACACTTAAGAAGGGAAAGTTTATCATTTACATGTATAAGTGTTTTACGTACCTAGTTTGTGTTCTTTAGATAGTAGAATGGAAAAGTCTGGTGAGTTGTTGTACGGTGTTCGTTAGAGTTGAATTGAGGAACTATGGGTAGGCACTTTGAGCCTTGGGTATGGTTTTACAAATTTTGTTAAGTTATAAGTTAGGTGATTAGTGGTATAATGCGAGTATTCTAAAAAATTGAAGATAGAGTGTTAAGTGTTTAGAAGTGTGGATGTCCATACCCATAATAATAATTAATCATGAGTTGATGATTTTGGGGTTAGAGGAAGTTATTACTAGTGTCCCTGAGAAGGGATGTCCCAGAAAGAATCTAGTGTCTTATGTTAAATTATTGAGGGAAGTTCTGTTCATGTGTATTCCGATACCCCCTATTGTATTGAGAATTGTGATTATAAATTGATAAGAAGTTATGTTCTCAAGTCTAGGATTGTGACTTTGATCCAATGGGGATATGGTGAATTAAGGTAGTTCCCAAATTTTCTCTCTGTGGGAAGTTATGGAAGAGTCATGATAAACCTACTCCTATTTAAGCATGTTCCTCCTACTTTAGTTTAAGAGTTCATTCTACCACTGTCTTATGTATTCAAGTCCTGCCGATGTCTAAGGTTTGAGTTCTCTATGAAATTCATGTCATGTTCTGACATCCAAACAAGAAAGCAATAATGTTCCTCCGTGACCCAATACCCCAAGTATACAAGTCATATGTTATGTTGCTCATTATCCAAACTTATGTCTCACAGTATGCTTGGTCCTAAGAAAATATGTTTATGTATGTCATGAATCATTTTATGTCGAAATTAGCCAAAGCGATAATGTTTTTCAATCTTATTACTATTTTAGCTCTGAAAATGAGAAGAAATAGATTCAAGTATTAATCTTTGTCTCAATAATGGACTTTATGAATTCAGCCCTTATGTTATACAAATCATGAGATATGTGCACCCATGTTTCTCACCATAGTCTGCCTTAACAAATCATGTTGTGTTATGGTTATGCCGAATGAATCTTTACTTATGATTCAGACACTTGATATCTGAAGCACTTCATGTCTATTCTATCGTATCATCACTTTATGTCCCTCCTTGAGTAGTGCAATAAGACTAACCTATGGTCTAAGAAGCATTACTTCCAGTCATGATTATTGTGCTCGGGTCCCTCAATGACCCTTCATATGTTAGTGTCACTGTGGAAGCGTAGTAATGTGTTAGGAAGGGGAGTAAATGTTTTTGAAGGTGAAAATCTTAAGGAGATTTCTTGAGATAAAGTTAAAATAGAAGATGGAAGAGGGAGATGAATTCTCGTTATGTGAAATAGTTAGGAGGGAAGTATATGGCGAGAATCTTTGTGAGAATTATTGAATTTGTTGTCCTTAGTGGAGAGATCTATAAAGTGGGGTGTCATAATGATAAGCTTGAATTTTTTGTATGGTGAATAAATTAACCAATGTGACATGTTAGTATTCCTTAAATTAGGACTTGAGGTTGTGGAAATATAATGATGAGGTGAGGTGATTTCTTAATCTGATGTAGAGTACAGGGTTCCATAGTTTAAGTTAGCACCTCTTTTCTCTGAGTTAGGATTCAACATAGAAGTACTATAAGGTGAAACATAAATTATTGTGGTTATTTGTGCGTCGGGAGAATTGTAAGTTGGAAATGATGAAGTATGTTAATTAATGTTGGGGTATAGACAAGTAGTGTCTCTGAGTTTAAGTCTATTCAAGATATCTTTGAGTTAGAGGATGTTTCTAATCTAATATAATCTAATCTTACATCTCGCGGGAATATCATCTCTTATCTTGTACCTATCTTACTTGGACCGAGGAGTCTTAAAAAAAAATTCCATGCCTTACAATGTTTCGATCATGTGTCATAGAACACATGCCAAGATCATGTCGATGTCAAGCTTCATTATCTCATGATTGTACCAATGTAAATGAAGCCTACTATCACCAAATTAACTCATGTCTTTTGTTGTGGTGATAATGATTCATAGAACCCATGTGCAAGGTCATCCCAATGTAAAGTTTCAATACCTCATGTTTTGTGCTTATACGTTTCACTAGGGGTTATCATGAAGATTTTTTAATTCATTTGCATATTTGTGGAGGAAAAATGTTCAATGTGAAGTTATGTTCCTTATTACATACCTTTAGTGTTTCAAAAAGTCTCTAACCATCATTCGGGGATGAATGATCCCAAGGGGGAGATAATGTAACACCCTGCATTTCGGTCTAGAACGTAAACCATTATTTCTACGCGTAAAGGTTCCAAAAGCCATAAGTCCAATGTAAATATAGTTTTTTAATCCATTATTTAGTGTGTGAATCTAGTTTAGCATGAATTAAGATCATAGAGGTCCCTTAACCCAAGGATGAGTTGGAATCTTTCCTATCGTTCAGGTTTTTGTAAGCGTTAAAATTTGTTTCAAGTTCAATCGACCATAACTTTTGTTATATAACTAATTAGAGGGGTACTATACATCAAATGAAAGGTATTTTAATCATCTTTCCAATGTCATTATTTTTTCCTTAATCTGATAGTGGGGTAAAAATTTATGTCCATTTTACAGTAAGGTGTCAGGCTGCATAAAGAGCGGCGGATGGGTTGAAAATCTGTCGGGCCCATGATGGTGCATCGTGGGGTCCGTCACCCCAAAAATAGTGAATCAGTCACTAAAAATGCAGCGACGGTTCTGGGGATGGTTTGTTGGGCCCCTGACGGTCCGTCGGGCCATCCGTCTACCATCTGAATCTTAGAAACCTGATTTTTTAAAGGGTTGTTTTCGTACCTTTCCTCTTTAGAAAACATCCCCAATGGATTTAATTACACCCTAAAATGTTATTAATAAATTTCCATGAGTTGAAACATCAAAAACTTCCTTCTTCACTCTCAAAATAAGATCAAATTAGGGTTTTTCCCCAAGAACAATGAATCAAGAATCAACCTTTCAGTTCAAGTCTTTCATGGAACACAACAAGATTTGAGTCCTACTCTTTAAACCATGTATTCTAAGGTACGTGGGGTTTTTATAAACTACTCGGGCTTGTTGAAAACACTTCAAATAAGATTTAAAGTTATTTAAATCATGCAATTTCAAATGGGTTTTGGAATTATATTTACAATCTTGCATTATAAATTCTTTAATGGAATTATTGTTTGGGTCTTGAGGCCTTTTCCCCAAATTTGTTTTATAACCATGTATAAGTACATATATATATAAATGTATTTGGAGAGTTTTAATGATTAATTGAGAGAATGAACTATTAGAAATCCCTCTTGTTTACAAGCACCTTCTTTTCATAAGATTTGATTTATTCGAAATGTATTGTTGGGATCATAACATAAATGCCTTGATTTTGCTTATGACTTGATTATGGATTCGAATCAAAGAGAGGGTGTTTCAATTGTTGTTAAAGGTTAAAGATATTAATTAATAAAATTGCATGTTTTGTCAAAAATTTCACGACCAACATATGGTTGTTGAAATCCTGAAAAGAGTAATCTTAGCATAACTTGATAAATGGTTTGAACTCTGAATCTTCCTGAATTGTTTGTTGTATGGTGGTCCAAACTTTATATTTTAAAAGAAGAGACTGTAACATGATATTTTATGGCTCAAAAGTATGACTTGTAAGTTTTGGTACGATGATACCAAATTCAGATAATGCTATAGCAGTTTTAGAACAGATTAAAGATACATATTTTTGCTTAGAATTTTAAAAATTGATTTTAGAAAGATGCACGTTGATAACATACTAAAAATGGGCTTAAGAGATGTTAGGTGGTTTTCCGAAGAAGGCCTGATCCATAAAAATCATTGTCCAAAATCGTGTTTTGCCGATACAGGTATATTATTATTTTACGCTGGCGATGGCCCTAGGGCATAGTACATTCAGATACTCCAACTCTTGCGGCAAACTTGGGTTGGGGCTTAGCTGTCGAGTTAAGGGAGGATCCCATATAGACCTGAGGATAGCAGATATATTGGGTGTACCACCAAGCTCAGAAGTAATATAAAGCAAACAGTTGCATTGATAAGATTGTTTTATGATCATTTGAGATGGCTCATGTATTTCAAACTATTTCATGCATAATATTTTGTGACTTTCTCTAACCTATGATTATATGTTTAAATTCATTATTTTGGATTGTTCTACGTACCAGTACATCTGTATTGACCCCCTATATTTCAGGGTCTGACCCTCAGTCCAAGGTCCCGTTAAGCCGTAGATATTTCAAACTAAAGTGTGTAGTTGGTGATCCTTCTCTACTCTAAAAGGCCAGAATTATTTAAACATTGTTATTTTTTTGTTTCATGGTCTAACTGGGGGCCTTGTCCTAGTTTTTTTAGTCATATATTGGATTCTGTAATGTCTGAGATTTTGCAAATGGGTGTCATATAGTATGAATTCTAAGAATTTATTTCCAAATTATTCAAATGTTAAGAGATTGACCATGATTCCATTTATTATATTTTTGCATCTTTTCTTTATTATATGAGTATTGTAATTGTGGATGATCACTAGACGCAGAAGGGTGTCTGTCCTATATGGTTCGGGATGCTCATCAGGGCCAGGGTCCTGGCTCGGGTCATGACAAACTTTGTATCAAACATAGTTCATGGTCCCAGGGTGTCTGTGAAATCACGTCGGGTAGAGTCTTATTTATGGGTCTGTAGCGCATCACACTATAATACCCCGGGAAATTTTTTTGTTGAAATTTTATGCGTAAACATATTGGGTTATATCTTCTAAATTATAAATTTCCGTATGGAATGTCTTATATTATTACCCACCATTGTGTAGAGTATCAAATAAGTTTTCCAATGTTTTATGGATCATCCAAAACGGATACCCGAGCGACGAGTTATGAACATTTTGATCGAATCGTGAAAAGTACTGAACAGTAAAGTGCTGAGGCCTGGCGTATTTTTTCTCAAACTTTAAGCGATCATCACTCCTTGTACATAATGAGTTGGGTGATTTACTATATATCAACGGAAAGTTGTGTAAGTACTCTTTCCAATGAAATTGGTTTTATCTAATTTTTCTATCGGAGAAAAAATTTATGGTCGATCTACTTCATCCTATCAAATGTAAATTTTTGGGTCGAATTCAAACAATCATAACTTCTCGTACACAATAATCTGTGTGAGATAATATATATCAATGGAAAGATATGAGAGTCCTCTTGTATGCACCCCTTCATACTCAGTACATTTCAAAGTGCTGACCCACATATTTCCATGGGCTACATTCTTACCAAAATATAGGTACAAGATGTAGCACACATATCATGTTCAGCTTGCGATCAGTAAATGATCAGTCCTTTTGATTTAGGGACTTGAGTTGTTCAGATTTGAGGTGTATTGTATTTTCTGTATTCAGTCATATTGAGTAGGGGTAGTTGGGAGTCATGACCCCGCTATATTTTGTCAATGCTAGTAGAGGCTTCATAGACAGTCACTAGTAGGGGTAGTTGGGAGTCATGACCCTGCTATCTTTATGTATTTTATTCAGTTGCTTTGGGTTATGCCAGATGAAGGGTTAGCTTGGGGTCACTTGTGACCTTAAGCACTGTGCGATGTCTCGAGCTTGGTATCAGAGCATAGAGTTCAAGTGTCCTAAGGTGTCTATGAAGCCGTGTCTAGTAGAGTCTTGCGGACCAGTACGGAGACATCTTTACTTTTCTTCGAGAGGCTACAAGGTATTTAGGAAAATGTTCCCTTTCTTTCATGTCATAGATCGTGCTGTGGAAAGTTTCCTTAAGAAATTCATACGGGTTCATATTTTGCATAAATCGGGTCATTTTGCCTTGTTCTAAAATATCAGATATAGTCAAGTGTAAATCCTTATAGATGGTGCTTTATTAGATAATCTCCTCTGATACTACGGGCTTGTAACTGAGCTAGAAAAAAAATGATTTCATTAGTGCTCTTGAGTTCCAAAAAATTGAGGTGTCATATGTACATTCTTGAAGGTTGTGTATTAAGCCTATGTCGGAAGTGTTTTTGGATTTCTCCCTAGAATTCATGATGTGATTTCGTATTTTCCTTATCCGTGTACTAATGTTGAGATAGGGTGATTAAATAGTTCCAATTTCCTCTCTTGATTATATTCCTGGGCTTACTAGCAAAGGTTCCATAGATTTCAAGATGTACCCTCATCCCTCTTGAATCGTTCAGTTGAGGTAAAGCGAGATACATATTCTCGGATCCTTGATTATGGTGTACCAGGCTTTTATTTCTTTAAAATATTTTCTAATCATCTTTTGATGAAAACTTGAAGTCTAGTGAAGCCGTGTGGGGTGTATTTCGATTCACTAGCATAATTGTTTTGATATTTATTTCCCTTTTCAAAATACAAAACCAATGTCTAGTGAAGCCGTGTGAGGCCTTTTTCGATTCACTAGCAGCTGGTTGTTTACTCTATTGTCTTGCATTGGTTTGAATCGGGGGGTTGGAAACGTGGTGGAAGGTGGTGTTAATAAATTATTATAGCATAGGCCATGGAATTGTGGATGATTATTGTCGTTATGAGGTTTTCATGGACTAGTATGTTTGGGGTGTTTGACAGATGGAAATGGTTGTTGAGATTGTTGTTAATCATAGTCAAAGTGAGTTGTTAAGTTTTTATAGCGGATGATGAGAAAAATGAATTTAATGATTAAATTGCTACGCCGTTAGTGATAGGGAGGAGATTTAGTAGGTTTGAACGATATGTACGAGAGCTTAAGTCTATTTGTTTGTATTCACATGTGATATTGTGTGTAGAGGTAGTAGTATGCTCAAGGTGTTATGGAGATTTTTTTAAGTTATTAAATGTTAAGCGGTTAGTGTTATCCTTGATCGGGTAAGTATGAATGATTATATGTGGTATACGATGTAATTATGAGTTAACTTGGACATTAGAGGTTGACGAGGGTGTTAGCTTGAGATGTGATGTTAGTAAAGCATGAAGAATTTAGTATGGTTTAGCGAAGGTTTGATGTATCCATGGTAAGTGCTAGAATCTAACCTGCGGAGTGCATGAATGGTTAGTATGATAACTTTTGAAGTTGTCTAAGTTGGTGGGTATTTGGGAGTTATGTTAAGATTGGGTTTTGCGCTCGCGGGTGTTGTTATGTGGGGTAAGTTATGGATCTTATGTATGGGTATATCCGGGGACCCTACAGTAAAGCAAATGCCATGGACTAGAGTTTGTATGGTGATTCGTTGACTTGGAGTGTTGGCTTAAGTCTAAGGGGGAGATAGTAGAAAAAAAATTAACTAAGTTAAGATTGCGGGATTCAGGTTGATGTATCAGTGGGTTGCAAGATGGTGGTGAGTCGGAGTGGTGTTGATCCTATTTTACCCCAGCCTTTTCAATGACTTTGATATTTTTTTCATGCCTTATGTTTCATTCCCCCGATCACAATACATGTTTATGCATACCATGTGAAATCATGTATTCTCCTAACTATCAAAATATGGAGTCCCAATTTTTCTAGTAGGAGAAATCGACATTCCATAAGCTATAAACTCCAAACTCAAGTTACGCGGTTAATAATGCATGTGCTTAAGTTTTATTGTATGTTCAAGTTCAGTCCATCGGCAACACCCTTAGCGAACAATAAGATTCAATTTATGTCCTAGGTGTCCTTAATCTTTAATCTTGATTCTGGTTGAATTCATGCATTTGATGCCCTAGTTCTCCGGCCTCAATAACCGCACCAAGTCATACATAATATCCCTTCATATTTTACCCTTTCATGACTTTCCATTTGTCGAGGGAGTGTGGATGAACAGTAGTGACGATAGGAGAGAGTGATTGGGTTTTTATTGATAAAGATTGTGGCATGTTCATTTTAGATAAGGTGGCAAGTGTGGAGTAACCTTGAAGCTAGGCTTTTGATGTATGTCATGGTTATTTGAAGCATTTCGTGTTGTATTTGTGAATGTAGTTGTGTGATGGTTTATCTAGGTTTGTAGGTGGGGAATTGTTGAAATGAGGTCTTGTGCATGGCTTAGTTAATTGGAAAATTTAGTGAGTGTTTTCTCAAGAATAGTGCTCGGAAGTTGTCTTAATAAAGTATTGTAGAATTTGAAAACGGTGTTTTATGGATGTTGATTAGGAGTGTATATGTAATCATAAAGATAGGCTTGAACATCATGTGTGTATATATGGATGGAGATGAAAAGTTATATTATCGATAAGTTTTGGTGTCTATGTTGATTTATAAGTCTAAGCTAAAAGCTCTTGTAAATTTATCTTGCATAGCACTCATGTATTGTGAATATATCTCCTGTCTGAGGATATTAGTTGCAAGCATTGGCCTTGCTATAAGTTGAATTGTGTATATGCCTATGAATAGTTCCCTAAGCTTCAAGACTTGTTGATATGAATATGATGGTTGAAAATGGTGAGTATTAAGTGGATTAGAGTTGATTGAGTGGTAATAAGAATTATCTTTGAGATAAGGAATTGTAACAATGTGGATGTGTGTAAATTTATAATTCGGAATGATGCTATGTTACGGTGTTAGGTGGAGGAATTGGTGACTCCAAATTAAGCTTGAAAATAAGGATAGAGATTTTGGCTTAGTTAGATTTGAATAGCCAAGATTGCAAATGCCTTATGAGAATTATGAATTGAATCAAGTAAGTATGGTATTTAGGGAAAATAGTATTGCGGAGAAAGGGTGTGTGAAGCGTATTGATAAGCTTGAAAGTAAGGAGTTGTACTGCATGGGGTCTAGTACTTTTATTTTGATATAAGACTGATCAATCTACGCTCCATACTTAAAATTGTGGTCGAGTTATAAATCCTTATTTCAATATATATATATATTGTTAGGACGATATCCCAAACCCAATTGCTTCCTAGTAGCGTTGAAAGTTCCTTGGAAAGATTTTGAATCATGTCCTAATTGAATGAGAGCTCGTCTTGATTCGGTCCATACACCTAGAAATTCAACTTGATAGCTATTCTGACAGATTCATATATTTCTTCCATCTTCCGATGTGGTCTAATCTCACTACTTGAAGTTTCGTGAGCATAACCATTTCAAGAATGATTTATTTGCGTCGAAGCGAGTTACCAAATTCTATTTAGCCTTTGCTTTTGTTCATGACCCAAGTATTAAGCCATGGGTTGATCATAAAGTGTCCCGTGTATCAATTAGTATTATTCGGGGAGAACTGATCCCAAGAGGGAGATATTATGATATCCCGAGTTTTCATATCCTAGATCTTTCATCTCGTTCTTTATGAATGCGGATTTAAATTGAAGTTAATAATTTTTCCTCCATCCAACTCTTTTAGTAATAGACTCAACTATGTCGTTGTGATTATCATGAGCTTATGCATCGAAAGTACTCCAAAGCTTATAAATATATAAACTTGTTCATCAAGCTATTTTAGTTGTGTATCCTCAATTTTCCTTGTCTTCCTAACCCAACGAGCGACATTCGGGGACGAATGTTTCCAAGGGGGAGATGATGTGATACCCCGAGTTTTCCTATTAAATATTTCACTTCCAAATGGCGTTTACCTCTAGTGACACCCTAAACATGTTATAGAATGATAAGAACCTATGATTTGTTAACCTAATATTAAAATTCTCAAGAATGAGCCCTACAGTGGCAAATCTATGACTTTCGGTCTAAAAATGGCCAAATTATAAATGTGAGCCTAAAAGGGCTAAACTATGAATATGAGCCTAAAAATGCTAAACTATGAATATGAGCCTAACAAGGTAAACATTTTGATCAAGAACGAAGAATATAAATACATTACATCATGAACTTAAGGGAGTCAGTTATTTGACCGTGAAGGCATATGTTTAAAGAACAAAATGCCCGAAACTTTATTTGCTGACATAGGATAGAGATCATTACACAAGTCAGATGCTCTCTTTTATTGCATGCGTCCCAAAAGGGGATAACCATGGATACTTGCTGGAAAATTATGTCATGTCACGTCTTGTGCTCGGCAAGGTATTGGACGTCTTAGCTGATAGAGCCGAGAGACTCCATGCGCTCACATGGTGATTTATGAAGGTTCACTGCTTTCTCCCACAAATAATCTAAGGAATTTAAATCTCCTTTAATTGGTCAATTATAAATTTATTTTACATTTTTTTTTCCTCTCCAGATGCCTTCACTTATATTTGAATTTTATTGTTATTTCTAATCTCTTAATGTACCACCCTCCTGAAGTTGTTGTACATACCAATACATTCCACATATTGATTATCTCTGGATCTACATCATTTCATGATGTAGGTTCTGGTTCTTAAGTCATCTATCCAGCGCCTTATTAGGACTATTATCTTCTGTAATTGGTGAGCCTCCTTTCTACCTAGGGAAAATTTAGATATGACATTCTCTCTATGTTTCTTTCAGTATCAAGGTATGCCGGGGCCTTTTTTCGATAGATATAGTTAGTCAGTAGAGGCTTGAAATACTGGTTTTGTTGTCACAAAGATCTTGTAATTTTTAGTCTTATTTATCATGACTATTGTATCACTAGTCATTATATGATATTAAAGAACATTGATGAAAGACTTTCTCCTTTAAGAAATGTTATTTTATATTTATTTCTCTCTATTCATTATATTAGGTGTATGCTCATATGATATGCCAGAACGTTCGCTGATATAGCAATATTATTGAGTGCGTGCCACGTTCAGGGTCTCGGCTTGAAATGTGACAAACTTGGTATTAGAGCCAAGAGTTCAAGTGTCCTAGGGTGTCTGTGAAGTCGTGTCTAGTAGAGTTTTTTTTATGGTTGTGAAGTGCACCATACTTATAATGAGGAGGCTACGAGGTATTTACGAGACGTTTTTGTTCTTTCATACTCTAGATCGTCCAATATAGCGGTGCAAAAAAAAAGGATATACTTACTCGGATTCGTGCATTTCTCAAATTTCTCTATCTAATTCTCATATTTAAGGTGGTTGGAGTTGTGAAACTTATATTCCTACCAATGACATTATCTCCAGTAGAGCCAAAAGAAATATCTAACCAACTGCACAAGGGCTTTTGAGCTGCCCATTAGTGTACTGGAGTCTACCAATTTAAAAAAAAAAAATGTACACTCTTGTTCATATAAATTGAACTTTCCATATTAAGATCGTTCTCCCAGACCCTTTCCAGAAACTTATTTAACGTGACACCCTTAAGGGGGGGGGGGGGGGGGGGGAGTCTAGACACTTGAATAGTGTTTCCACCTAAGAGATGATGTGATTTTGGGGATTGTAAGTCATAAGTAGTAGAATGAATTTTAGAGCTGGAAATATGAATTCAAAAGTGTTAGTGGTCTAAAAGTGGAGATAGTAAATTAATCGAAGTATATAGCTAGGGTCTTTTATCCAATTAGTGAGTAATGGTATGGTATGTCCTCTAATGTTTTCTAGTGTATAGCAAGGCTTGCAAATTTTATGGTAGTTAATAAAAGTAAAATGGTTGGTTTATATGACTTGGATATACACGTTCTAGGGGAGATGTTTATCATGGTTTGTCATTATGTCGATGGGTAGTGGTAATAATGTTGTGAAGGAGAAGTTACTTGTAGACTACAATGAGATAGATGGTGCGATATTTTAGATCAACTATTTCGTAATGAACTTTTAATGAAATAGTGATTCCTTATTTGCTTATTAGCTACAGCTTGGATTTGTAAAACTAGATAACCTTTCCATCATTGTTTTCTTCTAGACACTCATCTAGAACTTTAGACAGCCATATTGATAAAACAATTATAGTATAAGGGTTATAGAACTAGTTTTGGAAAATAGATCTAGTAGGTTTGAGTTTTTCTGAGTATAAAAGCTTAAGATTGATAATTAAGGAATAGTGCGAATCTGCAAAAATAATACATATGTGTAATAGAAGTGAAACAGTGAATTATAGTAGGGTCCTTAGATAAAGAAGGGCCTTAAGTTATATAAAAATAAAGGTGCACCCAAGGTAGTATGTTATTATATTGGATTCTAAGTTATTTAGTGCTATGTGAGTTTCTAAGTGAGAAGCCTAGTTATGTAGTATGTGGTGCTCTTGAGAGCTGAAAATATAAAATGATTATTGCAAAGTTTAGAGAATGTTAAGAGAAGTATCTCATGATGAAGTCCTAGTAAGAGTTCTATACCTAGAGATATTGTATTCAAGGGAGTAAGGTGATGATAGCTTACATTTAAGAATAGGTCCACACACTTTAAATGTCGACTTTGACCTAAGGAGGAGATGATAGGGCAATGAACAAAATTAGTTCTTGAGATGTTGATAGTAAGGATTTTCAGAAAAGAGAAATGATGAGATTCATTATGGTTCATTATTATTCTAGCATATTTCATGACTTCAGCCAAGATGATACTCTATGCATGTCTTATGCATTCCTTTTATGCCTATGTCTAAGATCTAAATTTTATGATCAAACTCATGTCCATATTGTAACCCTTGAATAAGAAACAATAACTTCACACCTCTATCCCAGTATTACTCTAATGTTCTAGATATCCAGGTTCTACACTATGTTATCCTGAGCAAAAAAACGATGCTTTACGTTAGGTTCTTGTAAGGACCCAAAATATTCTTGCGGGATCATACGGTTCTTAAGGCTACAAATAGCACCAAGCTAACCCTTTCAGCCTGTCACTACATCAAAATAACTCATTTCGAGAAGAAATAAATAAAATACTGGCACGTCATATCAGATGATAGAAAATACAAAGAAAATACTTGGTCCAAATGACCACAATACTATAAATCTCAACATACTAACAATCTGATGACTAGTCTGACAAATTCTCCACTACTCAAGTCTACTAGAGAGCCATTGGGACAGGTCTCCAACTAACTTAAACTGAACTGAAAGCAATAATATGTCTACTAACAATACTGAAATGTCTGAAGATAGGTCCTCGAACCATGAGGACTCACCAATGAAGAGATGTAGACAAAGTTACTCGAAAATCACTAGCAAGGCTGGGACTGAGCACCTAAACCTACATTATAAGACAATATAGAACATAGACATATATGTGGATCAACAATTGGAGAATGTACTGTGTATATGGGGTGTATGCATGTACATAAAACAATATTCATGCTCTTTAATCAATTCATGCATGCAAATATGAATGACTCGCATATCTTGAATAAGTCAAATATAATAAGCTCATAAATTATGTAGAATGAAGCATGTACACAAATCTCGTGAGTCATTATACTTTAGCTTTAAAATCTGTACTCTTCTCTTATTCTCATTACTCGAAAACTAAAGAAAGCTTTAAACAATATTTTCAATCTCATGCATATATCTTATGGAGAGTAAAACTTCTTTAATGCTCAAGAACTTAGAACTATTTTAACTCAAGACACTTGGAACTCAGAATTATATAACTCATACTAGTAGAGAAAACTACTTTCTTCTTGGGAAAATTTTACTTCAAGAAACTATTTTGAAAATCTTACTATTAGGGAAAAATCACTTATCTCAAAGCTTTAGGGAAAAATATTCTATCTAAAGGGAAAATACATTAGGGAGGTTTTCCTAACCAACATAAACCATGGTAGCTACATCGATTCAAACGACTTGTCCTCCTCAGGAAGAAACCTCACATTGGTGAGAGGCGTCATACTCTTATCAGGGAGTATAATCTCAACTCAGTGATCGCTTATCTCAGCCTCGGGCCCATAAATCACAATCCTATGGTGGCATATAGTTTAAGGGTATGAAATCGTAGTAACTTACCCAACTCAGTGCTAAATACTACTCCCTTTTGGTTATCTATGCTCATCTCATGGAAATCGACTTTAAAAATAATCTCGTGTTACATAAAGAACCCAACTATAAAATCTGTAATCTCATGTATTAAAGTGGATTTCAAGGCTACTATGACCATTAAGGTCAAAACTTTCTTAATAATCTCAAAGTACACAAATCATGGGTGCTTATAGCACAAAAGTTCATACAAACTGAAATCTCAAGTAAGGTTTAATGACCCATAATCAAATCTCAAGTTAAGACTCATCAAAATGCACACTAGACGTCATAAGGATACACAAATCATATAGTAATCTGGAATGTTCAGCAATTTATCTTAAAATCTCAACATACTTATGTACTTCAATTTCTAGAACATTGGCAAATCTCAAAATATCATACATAGTAATATTGGGTATGAATCCACACTTCAAATTCATAGGAGAACTCATAAAGTCATATATCTTTGTAATTTAAAATAAGTTTTGGGTACAATGACGAAAGAATTATCCTTGTTCATACCCCACATACCTTAGATTGTGTAGTTTGATGTACAATCTTGTTTAAAATCCTTTCTCTTACTCTTTTAGAGAGGGTTCTTGAAGCCTTGGACTTTAGGAACTAAAATCTCAACTCAATTTGAAGAATCTATAGTGATTTCTTGAATTTCATGGAGAAGGGTTTTGGGCTTGTTCTATGAGGAAGAAACCCTAGCCTTTAGATATTTTGGGAGATAATGAGGCCATCTTTTTCATTTTGAATATATCAGGGTATTAAAAGGGGAAAAACCCAAAAGATCCTTTTAAAAATGAATTAAAAATACTGAACGAGATTTGCGACAGTCAGAGTGATGGTAGTTGGATCATCCATCATACATTGGTCAAAAAAAGGCTTAACTGCCTTAGTTGCGATGTTCATAGAGAAGGTCCATCGCTAGCTTAACGGTCCATCATCTTGGTCATCGCACTTGGGCCAATAGAGGGAGTCACTGCCTTGGTTGCAACGGTTTGGGCGACGGCCCATCGCAAACTTGACAGTCCATTAACCTATCGGTCATACTTGGGCTAGAATATGGAGTCACTTCCTTCGTTGTGATGGTCCAGGAGATGGTCCATCGGAAACTCAACGGTCCATCAACCTGTCCATCGCACCTGGGTGGTTCCGACCATTCTTAGTAAAACGGTCATAACTTCTCACCCCAATCCATATTTGGACAAAATTGGTATCGTTAGAAAGATAATTCAATTATCTACATGACAAAAAGACGTTATAAGGTAAATTCTACATAGTTTAAAATACTTCTTGCTTGGGAAGTTAGCCCTTACTCTTCTTAAAGATGAAACTTGACTCAAAGAAAATCCTGGATATTACAGTTCAGCCCTAAGAAACCATAGTTTATGATATATTTATAGCATGTTTAATGTGATGACTATGCCCAGAATGACTCTCTATTTAGGATTTATGTATTTGATAAATAAATATTCATGCCTACTATGCTTTATTCCCAGGTCACATCTTTATTAGCAAGCTCACGATAGCATGGATGAAGTACAAGATGAGGATTAGCTATAGGTAATAGTTAGATGAAGTCATATGGGTTGTCCCCTAGTAGGAGTACATGAAATTGCAATTCTTAGAGGTTCTAGGGTACATGGAGATGATTTTTATTTTTATATAGTAGTAATTGGGAGAAAACTTTTAATTTGTTATAGTGATGAGTTTGGATATCGCGTTGATACCTATTGTCTAAATGCACTATAAAATTTGTGACTTCTAAATTAGAGTTCGAGGATAGTTGTTTTAATGATGAGTAAAAGTAGTGTCCACGGGTATAATTATAGATGCAAGATAGACCTTGTTGAGATTTAGAACTAACCTAAGAGATAGTCATTAATAAAGATGAAGGTTCCTAAAGGAAAATAGAATATTGGATCCTGAAATTTAGATGGGCATGAGTATTTTAGGTGTGGCACGTTGTACCTCTGAGTTGGCTTGGACGTGGTAAAAATATGTTAGAATCATACTTTAGTACTTGTATGTGCCCATGTGAGAATTGTACTTTGGAAATAATGAAGTGTAATATGCAGGGGGAAAGGTAGGTTCAAAAGGTGTAGCTAAGATCGAATGCTACCAGTATTAGAGGTGAAACCAACCATATTCCTATGTCTAATGCACCCCAAATTCATGTTATGTAACTTCATATCGAATGGGCGTATTTCCAACTCTTCATCAAGTCATTCGTTCCCTATGAACACAATTCAGATAACTAAGATACCCCTATAGCTCGTACCCGAATACATATCTTACTTTGTTATGTTCCCATGTCGTGCATTCCATGACCCGTGCCTCTATGTTTCTTCCATGGGTGGTTACGAAGCTCCACATGTTGGGAAAGTTCATGTCGCTAAGAAATACTTGAACAGAGACTAGACTATATTAGTATTCCCATGTTAGATAGTCCTTCTATCCCTAATTATCATTCGAGGACAAATGATTCCAAGGGGGAGATATTGTAACACCCTGAACTTTCAAACTAAAAATAAAATAAATGATTAAGGTTTCGTACACGTTTCATACAAGTATCAAGTTTAAGTAAGAATATCTCCTAGAATACATAGAGTTACGTGACCCATTACATATCAAATTAAAGATTTTTGAGTCTTCTTTCCAGCCCCAATAGCTCATTAATCTAAGTCAAGAGTCAAAAGTTACATGTGTTTTTGTAAGAATGGTCAGAACAGCCTAGCAGATGAAAATTTGCTATTCTTTTCTGATTTTTTCATATTCTTGGAGAGGTGATTTCGTCCTTTCATTTTCCGATAACCCCCAATACCTTTTTAAACACTTTCTTCATCAGTTTCAAATGTTTTTTTTCAGTCTTAACACCTCTTTCCCTTCTCTCAAACTCAATCTTAAGAAATCCAAGAGGATTGGCTGAAAAATCATGCTTAGTTCCCTCCTTCACGATCACTAAGTTCCTCCGATGATTTTTGGTACGTATGACTACTCCTTTCATATTTCTTTTGGAATTTGTTCTCCTTTATTTCCAATTACTCTTATTCTAATTAGGTTATGGAAATTTTCATGCCCTTGTAATAGAATAGAGTTCTTTTAGCAAATTGTTTTGAACCTCTTGGATAAACTTTCAATTTCATGAATAGTCCAAAAAGCTAATGAATTTCACTAACCCATATATATTGATAGAGTCTCTTGAATTTGGAAAATTATGAAACTCATTATATTTGTGAAAATCATTAACCTTGTGGTTCTTTTGTATAATGATTTGAATTATAGCATGAACGATATCAAATGCTATTGAATTCCTAATGTATGAACTTGATAAATGATGAATTTAGTGATGATTTTTAAGATCTTAACCATATACTGCTCCAGTTATTTTCTTGCAACATAAAGTTATTGTACAATCCTAACTTGAAGCCTCCATTATTTATATATAAACCATGAATCCTATAATATTTTCTTGAATTAACCCCAATTTGAACATTTGGACTTTTGTAATCCCTAACTAACTCCTTTCGTTTCCTCACAATTAAAAGGTATAAATTCAAAATTATTTTTCTATAGAATAATAAGATGAATTTCAACACTTTTGATATGATGTGATTTATCCTCAACAAGAATACTTCAAGTTACTCCATAATTCCTCTAATTGCTATAAAAACCAGACAATGAGCGATGACATAAAGTATGATGACGTTTACCTCTAATGAAACCCTAAACATGTTATAGAATGATAAGAACCCAAGATTTATGAACCTAATATTAAAATTTTTAGGAATGAGCCCTACAATGGTAAATCTATGGCTTTGTGCCTAAAAATGGCCAAATTATATACGTGAGCCTAAAAGGGACAAACTATAAATATGAGCCTAACAAGGTAAATAGTTTGATTAAGAACGGAGAAGATAAACACATTACATCATGAGATTAAGGGAGTTAGTTAGTTGACTGTGAAGGCATAGGTTTGAACAACAAATGCCCGAAACTATGTTTGCCGACCTATGATAGAGATCATTCCACAAGTCTGATACTCTGCGGATTAGGCGCGGTAAATTTACTAGAAAGTAGATAGTTATTAGGTAATAAATATTTGCTTTTATATAATGTATTTTGTGAATATTATCGGTTGAAATATTTTTCATTTCTATCTTCTTGACTTGAGATGTTTTTTTAATTCATATTCTAAATTAGATATTATCGTAATTAAATTATCTAGTGTTGTAGGATCCTCCTTAGTACAATGTAACCTTTTGTATTCTTGGTATAAACTATATAGTTGGGTTTCAATTTCTTTTAATGATTTATTCTTTTCGTAAGATGTATCCATTAATTTATGTAATTGATAAATATTTTATAGTATTATCCATTAATTGTTTTTCTTCGTTCTTGTATTTTTTATTTTCATATATTTTATTAATATGTTCAATTTTACTGATATCCATATTTTTGGGGTGATTAAATGGTAGTTGATTTAATGCTTTGCTATAATATTCTTTAGCTTTTTCTCTTATTTTTTGTAAGTATTCTATATTATTTTTAAGATATTCTAAATATTCTATATCTTTTGTTTTAAAATATTCAATTAAATTCATTTTTATAAGGTTTTCTGTTAATTTCATTTCTTCTATTTCTCATTTCCAGTATTTTAGATATTCGTAGTTTATCATTTTATTCTTCTAAAGTAAGTGTATAATAATCTATTCTACTTGTACTATATTTAATATCTTGTTTGAGGTTATTAATACTACTAACTATTTTTTCTTGTTCTCTTTTTACTGAGTTTTTTAAACTATCTAAACTTTTATCTGTGTTTTTTTCTAAATTTTTCAAGGTTTCGTGTATCCATTTTAATTTTTCTATTAGATGTTCCATTATTTCTCTAAATTTTTTTCAATAATTAATTTCTTTATGTAGGTCTTCTTGGTTTTCTTTAATTTTCTTAATATATCCTGACATTTTTAGTCTGTATAATATCTATCTAAATCTAAATAATATTGATGTTCATAATATATGCGTAAGTTTTCTATACTGTTCAATAATTCCTCCTCTTCATAATCTTGTAATTTTTCCCATATTATTTTCTTTATGTCAATAATTTATATATCTCTAAGTATCTATAAAAAAAGTATTTTAATATCATCTGTCATTTAGGCTTGATTAAATGTTTTTTCATAATATTTTTCAGTTGTTTGTTTTAGTCTAAGTAATTCTTGAATATTTTCATTAAGGAATTCTATATATTTTATATCCTTAGTTTCCATGTATTTGTCTAAATTTGTTTTCATTTTTTTTCCTACTAATTGTATGTTTCTTATATCTTTTTACCAAAATTCTAAATATACGTAATTTATCATTCTTGACATTTAGGTTTGGTATATATGTGTTTGTAACTGTAATAAGGTATTTGTGGTATGTAATTTATTCTAGTCATATAATATTTACCAAATGTTTTTTCTAATATGATTTTTCTTATATCTACTACTTCTATATGCTTAAGTGCATATAAAATAAGTATTTTATATTTATCTACCATTTCGTCAGATAAATAATTATTCATTTTTCATAAAATTGCTATTTTCAAAATATTCCCTTCAATCATACACATGACAAAATATGATCATATTAGATTACTATATACTAGATTTTTCTTAAATAACATGTTCGTTGGTCACTATTAGCATGGTAATCCAGATACTTTTCCCTTAAACAGTGCCTCAACTCTGGCTACTCCCCCACGGCTTCTTTCCTTATTGGTTTCACCTTTAGAATGGCATAGTTCTTAGGAATTTTTCTCCATTTCCACTTTGCTAATAAACTTCTTAACATGCTATTCTTCGAATAATTCTACTATAAAGTAACTAACATGAACTTATTTTATCATATCATGATTGTTAGGAATTATGAATTTAGCTATTTATAATACTGAATAAATATACCTGTTCTGGTAAGTTTGATAATCCTAAGTTTTGTTCCTCCATAGATTTATCCATCGAAATATACCTGTTTTTAAATAAATAAGCAAAATATTTGTTGTAAACAAGAGAGAATTTTTTGCTTCAACACATAAAGGCTTGTCTTTCTCATGCCTCCAATGCCTTCTATTTATAATGAGAAACTTTAAATAATTTAGAAGTTTCTAAAAAATATAAAGACTTGAAAAGTCTTTTTCTACCTAAGCTAATTAAAGTTCTGACATATTTTACATGAAAGTCTTTACAAAGACTTTAATATCTAACTATAAGACAAAAATTTATAAATGCTTTTCGCTTGAAAAGTCAAAAAAGCCTATTCTATCTAAAGACTTTGCAAACTTTGTACAATAAACTTTAAGTAAAGTAAAGTTATGCTATTTTATTCACATGTCTTTTGTTTTTATCTCTTTCTTCCGTATCTGCTTTGTTTATCTTTTCTATTTTTCGCCAGTGTAGCATCACATCTGCAATAAATTTGTGCTTGCCACTACATCTACTGCATATGTGGTCTTTATATTTTTGGCCAACTTTTTCACAAAACTGATCCATAGCTTCGTCTGAAATAGTTCTGTTATTGATAGATCTCGTTAATGGTTGTTCTTCTGGTCTGAGGAGTGTTAATCCCCATTTTCTAAGTTCTTCCATGTCATGGTCTCTTTTTTCTTTGCAAGTTGAATAAAGCAATGCTTGATTCCTTGAATTATATATCCAAACTGGCTTTTTATTTGAATAATTATTAAGTAATGCTGATAATATATTGCTTATTCCAATAACTCTTTTGTTGCGGTAAAATGCTGGTATATGCATTTTTGGTATCTCGGTCTGTTCACATATTTATTCCAGAATAATATAATCTCTATTCATACCCATTTTGACCACATTAATAGTCTGTTTAATTTCGCCAAATAATATTCCTGCTGGTGCGGAATAAAATCAAACATAGAATAATTGTTCGTTGGTAATTCTCTTGTAAGTCATAAATTCTTTGTGAATTTCTGGGATTCCTTCTAATTCTTCTCCATCGGTTGTGTAAACCGTAGATAATAGTCCAAAACAGTAACATGATTTAATAAAATTTGGGCTTGTACCTGGTAAGGCAATAAGTTTATTGTAATGTTGGCTTTTCTAGGTAATATATCCTTTTTGTTGTGAGGATAGCTCTTCACTTTGAATATGTTTGGTATTTAATAAGGTTTGTAAGGTGTGTATGTTGACAATGTATTTACGAGAAGAATAATTGAATGTCTGTTTTTCTTGGTTAAGTGATTCAGAATATGTATGTATCTGAGGAGTTGCAAATGCTTCTAAATTTTTTATATTTGGTGTATATGGTTTTGAAAATATTTGGCTGAGGTTATAATTCTTTTTCTTTGATATTTCAGGTCTATTTTGAGTGACTATATTTTTCCCTTTAGATGTGCCTGCAGCTATAATTGAAGTTTCAGCAGTAATTTAAGTTTTAAGGTGTTTCTCATCGTCACCTTCTAGGTCTAGTTTTTTAATGTGCTCTTCCTGCACAGTATCTTGTTTTTTATAGTGCTCGACTTTCACTTTTACATTTGTAACTTCAGTAGTTAGTGTAATAATTCGTTCTTGTAATAACTCCATTTGTTTAAACATTTGGAGCAATAAATCAATTTGGGTATCTTTGACATCAGCCTCTTCCATTGGTAAATCAATTTGAGTAGCTTTGTCTTGATAAGTAATCTGCAATGTTATTTTTGTTAGTATTGATTACTTCAACTGTAAATGTAAAATTCAGTATAGTTAATACTAGTATCCGAATTTCCTTTGTCGTAACTGAGTTTTGTATTTTTCTTGTTAGCCACCATCATACCCGGGTATTATCTATTCTGACAATAAACTTGTTATACACGATATATGGTTCAAATGCTATTAAACATTTATATAAAGAACATAATTCTTTTCTTTTTATTTCTATTTCGTTAAACGGACCTGAATAACATCTACAATGATGTTCTAATTTTTCTTCTTCATACCTAATATTTGAGTACTCCTCCATAACTATATTCACTTGCATTAGCTTCTACTATATATGTAAATTTTTTATTTTCATCTGAAAATTGTAATTTTGGTAATTCTTTACAAAGTAATTTTATTTTTTGTACCTGTTTTTTGTCTTCTTCATTATATCTATATTCTACATACTTTTTAAATTTTTTCTGTAATGGTTTTAAGTTTTTTGCTAATTTTGGAATATATTCTCTTACTTGGTTTACTAATCCTAAAAATGATTGTAATTTATTTTTTTGTATCTAATTCTTCTTCTTAATTTATTATTTTTTGGACTATATGTTGTTGTATTTTGACTCCACTTTTATCTATTTGTATTCCTAAAACTTCTATCTGATTTTTCATAATATCTGTTTTCTTCTCACTTAAACTTATTCCTGATTTTTCTATTATATCTGTAAATTGTTCTAATAATTTTAAATGCTCTTCTTCAGTTTCTGTATATAATAGTATATCATTTATGTATACTATACAATTAGGTAATTGTATAAAATAACTATCCATAAAATGTTGATATCTACCTGGTGCATTTTTATATCCGAACGGTAGTACATTCCATTCATAAAATCCTTGTGGTACCTTAAATGCAGTTAATTCCTTAGATTCTTCTTCTAACTTTAACTGGTAAAATCCTAATTTACAATCAAATTTACTAAAATAATTATATCATTGTATTTGCCTTATTTTTAATATTTTGTTTGGTATTGGGTAAATATAAGTCATTGTTTTTGCATTTAAATTTCTATAATCAATAACCATCATACTTTTTCCACTTTTTTGTTCACTATGTTTATTTACTATAAATGCTGGGCTATTATGTTTACTATTACTTTTTTGTATATATTATTTTTCTAATAATTCTTCTATATGCATTTTAAATTCTTTTAGATCATCAAAATTATATGTTAATGGTTTCTGGGTTATTATGCTATTTTTATCTTTTAATACAATTTTTATAGTGGTTCTATGTTTTTCCCATCCTTTTAATGGATCTTCACTATATAATTGTTCTAATGTTTTAGTAATTATTTGTATCTTATGTATTGAAAGTATAGTTATTTCCTTTTTATTTATTGAAAATACAACCAGTTCTATTTTATCTTCAGTATATTTTATATTTTCTAGTTTTTATGTAATTTTTTCACTTCCTTCTATACAATTAGTTTTCTTTCTTATTTTATTAGTAACTCTTTTTTCTCTTACTTTCTGTTTACATGGTGTTATAAACCACCAATCGATTCTAGTTATTATATGTGGGTATAATTTATCTAAGAACAACATTCCTAAAAGTATATCTTTTGATGTTAGCTCATAATTATAGATTTCTTCTATTGTTAATATTTTATCTCATACTTGTGTTTTTACAATCTTAGCTTTAGAAGTAATTAAGCTTCCTTCGTTATTAAATCCTTTAACTATTATTGGTGTTTTTAATTTATCTCATTTACTTTCTGGTAAACAATTATATCTACATAAATTAGCTTCTGCTCCTGTATCTATCATAGGTGTATAATATCTACTGTAATATCCTTCTACTACTATCTTCATTAATACAGATATTTTCATATCATGTTAAAGCTCTTCTTAAGGATAATTTTTTTCTAATATATGTTACAGATAATTGTGTATGTTATATATTGTATGGTTTTACTTGTTCTAGCCATTTAATTCCTAATATTATGTCTGCTTTTAGCATTTCTTCCTTTATTTCAAATTCTATTTTTATTTTTCTAACTCCTATTGTTATTTCTTTCTCTGCTATATTTTTAGTATTTATTAAGTTTCTTGGTAGATCTGGGCATATATTATTATCAGATTTTATTTCCTCATTTTTTACTAGATATTTTGCTATATAATTTTCTTCTTGTCCAATATTTAAGAGTATTAAATATTCTTTTGCATTTATTGTTCCTGTTATGTAATATTGGTTTAAATTAGCTATTGATCTTGTTTCATAACTTGTTCTTTTTGATGAATTTGATGATTCTGGTTTTTCATAAGCTATTCTTTTTGTTGTACTTATTCTATCATTTATTATTTCTAAATCTTCTTCTATGTCTATATTTCTGTAACTATAATCATTATTATCAATTATTTTTACGAATTGTTCAAAAGGACTTTCTATTTGTATTTTACTAATTTTATTTTTTTCTGTTATTTTATGGTTTGTTGTTAACACATATAGATTTTTACATCTTGGTGTAAATATTTTACTTCCTGAGGTTAGTTCTATTCCTGATATTTTCCAATATAATACTAATGATTTATCTATATTTTTATCTGTTATTGCTACTGAATAGTTCGCACATATTATAAATTTAAATTTTTGGCATATTAAATTTCCTTTTATGGCAGTTATTATACTTTTTTCTATAGGTTTTATAATTCTATCATTTGCTAAATATAATTCTATTGGTGTATCTATTCCTTCTCTAAAATATGCTTTTCGTAATATCTCTGTACCTCCAAGGTGTACATATTTTATTGGGTCTCTACTTTTTATATCATTTATTTCTTTATTAATTAACCTTTTTGTTACCAATGGTATACTGGTTTTACCTTTTGCATATCTACAGTCTATTACATGTTTCTTTTAAATTACTACGTAATATTCTTCCTTTTTCCTAGTAAATATATTTTTTATTGTTGGTATTTTAAATATTTTTTCTACACTTAAGTCTAACTCTTTTCCTTTTATTTCATCAAAGATATTATAATCAAATATTATTTTTTGATTTGTTCCTTCGTCATTTAAATATTTTTATTTTGTTATTATTTGTATATCTTCTTCAGTCATTTGGTTTATTTGTATAACTTCTTCAGTCATTTAATTCATCTAATTCACTATCTATTTCATTATCTTCTATTTCATTCTCTGAAATTTCATATATATTGTATTCACTTTCTAATTCGTAATCTATATAATCTATGTGCATATATTTTCTATTTTCTATTTTTATTTCTGATATTTATTTATTTTTTGGGTTTTAGGTAATTTACAATCTCTAGCTAAATGTCCAAATTTTACACAATTATAACAAGTACATTCCTTTATAGATTTCTTTTTCCTATATGGTCTTTTATGTTTATAATTTTTTACATAATATCTTTTTCTTGGTTTCTTATATTTATATTTTGATTTCTTGTATTTCTTATATTTCTTATGCCTTTTTCTTTTCTTATAATATCTTTCTCTGCATCCAAATTGAGGTTCTATTTTATCTTTGCAACATGCTAACATTTTTATTAATGTTTTTTTTTCATTTTTATTTCTTCTCTACATTTTTTCACATAGGCTTCTATACCATTGTTATAAAAATTTTATTCTTGCTCCTAGAATATCTACCATTTTTGTTTCATCCCAACTTTATATTATTTTTGAACTAAATGGTTTAGGTAATTTACTAAAATATAATTTCCTTATTTTCTTACTTTCTTCTATATTATATGCCCCTTTATAATATTATTCTTTAAATGCACAAGTATATTCATCTATATAGCACATATTACATATTGCTAATTTTAACATTAAATTCCTATTTGTATCTTTCTCTTCATTTTGTTCTTCTTCTGTTGTTGTCATGCTACTAAATTCGTCTTTTATTGCTGTTTCATTTGTTTTAATAATGCTATCGGTGATAATTTAATTGCAGTTGTTGATGATGTTCCTTCTGTAGGTTTGTCAGTTCTTAATACTCTTTTACTATTTTCAGTTAGATTTAAAAACCATAATTTCATTGTTCCTATTACTATTCTTTCTATATATTCTGGTGCATCTATTACATTTATATTATTATCTAATATTTTTTTTTATGTATCCTATCCATAATTGTATTTTTTTTTTGTATCTATTATACAATCTAAGTCTAAAAAGTTTTAATTTTTATTAACTATTTGTTTTAGTGTCCATTTGTCATATTCATTCTTTAGATTTTATCTTTTAAACTTATTCTTATAATATGTAGGTTTTCTTATTTCTGATGTTCTAGGTATGATATTTTCATCTTCTTTTTTATCAAGAGTGTTTATTTCCGTGTTTATATTTTCTAAGTTTTCTTCATTAATTATTTCTAGTTTTTCATTGATTGCTAATTTTTTTGTATTTGTTAAGATTTTTGTATATGTTTCACTATCTTCTGAATCATAATTATCGGTTTCTTCAACATCTATTGTACTAATTTCTAATTCCTTGGTTTCTATTTCTTTATTGTCTATTTCTAATTTTTCTTTAAATTGATTTATATCATTTAATAATTTTTGTTCTTTATCTTTTTCTTTTTTTTCTGTCTTTTTTCATACAGATCCTTTAGCATTTGTAGTTCTTTTTCTAATTCAGCAATCCTACTATTTTTAGTTTCTTCTAATTTTCGCATTTCTTCTGTAGTTTGTTGTTTTATTTTTTCTATTTCCTTTTTTCAATTTATTTCTTCATTTTCTTTTTCTATTCTCACCATAGCTATCAATTTATCTTCTAATTTTAATTCTTCTTTCTCTAACATTAAATATAAATGTTCACCTATTTTCTTATACCTTCTCCCTAGATTAGAAAATACTATTTTTATTTTTAACCCTTCATGGTTTTCGTATGTTTTTTCATCTATTATAAATTCTTCTTGGTTCATTTTTTATTTAATTATTAATAGATCATGTTGGTATATATATTCTACACTATCTATTGTTGATTCTAAATTTGATATTTCATCTTTTTGTGCATTTATTGAGTTTTTACTAACTCCAAAAATTATGTTATATTGTAGTCTTTCTATCCTTATTTTTAATTCTTTATGTTTTTCAGATATTATTTAGCTGATCAGGCCGAGATCAGACTCCATGAGCTCACATGGTGGTTTATGTCGGTTCACTACTTTTTCCAACAAATAATCAAAAGAATTTAAATCTACTTTAATTGGTCTATTATAAATTTATTTTACATTCTTTTTTATTTCCAAATGCCTTCACTTATATTTGAATTTTATTTTCAATTCTAATCTCTTCATGTACTACCCTCCTGAAGTAGTTTTACATACCAATACATTTTACGTATTGATCATTTTTGGCGCTAGATCATTTCATGATGTAGGTTCTGGATCTTAAGTCCGCCGTCAGGTGCTTTATTAGGACTATTATCTTCTGCAATTAGTGAGCCTCCTTTCTACCCAGGGCAAATTTAGATATGACAATTTCTCTATATTACTTTCAGTATCATGGTATGTTAGGGCCTTTTTTTGACAGATATAGTTAGGTAGTAGAGGCTTCACAGACTGGTTTAGTTATCAGATAGATCTTATAATTTTTAGTCTTATTTATTATAACGATTGTATCATCAGACGTTATATGATATTAAAGAACATTGATAAAAAAACATTCTCCTTTAAGAAATGTGAGAACGTTCGCTCATACTAGCAATTGTATTCGGTGCGTGTCATGTCTAGGGCCTCAGCTCGGGGCGTGACAAATATCCCCATTGAGGAATAACATCATATGATCATCCAATTAAGGAACGAATGATACCTATGTTGGCAAAACATAGATTTATGGCGTTGGGTCGTGAGGACTTATGCCTTTTCGGTGGACTATACAACTCCCTTTAATCCCAAATCAAAACATCATTCTCAAACAAATAGTCTTTCATAAAGGCATTCATATTTTTGTATCGTCATACCATGACTTGCAAGTCATAGATATCATGCAAAGATTGCTATCATAAAAAATTTAAGACTTTAAGATCCCGCCTTTAAGATCGTCAACATAATCATAGTTGTGATTCAAGTAATAATTTTAAAATATTTAATAATACTATTTTTCAATGATATAAATGACAGAAAAGTCATTTATATTTCTTGTTAAACTCAGAGCTTTCAAGAGACTTCATAACCATGACTTAATATTCATATATTAAACATTCAAGCTCAAGACACAAGGATTCATCATTTTCAAATTGTCATTCTAGTCTCACAACTCCAAACAAAGATTTAAAAATCATTCATAAAGAAAAGGAAAAGTTTGTATAAAACTTTCTAAATAAAATCCTCAATTCTAGTTTTAATCCATCATCTAGAATATACTAATAAGTTGAGATAAATACCTTGTATCAGTAGTTTGAAGTAGGGGTGTTTAGCCATATTTTATGAAGGAAAATCTCAAGGAAAACTATAGATTCAAGCCTTGAACTTGGAATCTAGTTTTTATTGATTCTAAGTGTTATAGGAAAATTATAATGAATTTATGATAGAAGCATGTCATATTTGGGAACTTGGGACTGTTTAGTATGGAGGGGGACAATTTTCATAGTAAAAGACCCAATTTCTCTTAGAATAGCATTTAAAATGCAATCCTATCATGTACAACAGAGGGTGCAGCGCTCACCCCATTGCGTGAACCTCTCCCATGTGGCGCAGGGTCATCACGGGGCCTCCCCTTGTAGAGCATAGCCTTTCACTAGAGTGGTCTAGCCGACTCTTGCACAGTGGTGTGCAGCGTGGGGGGCCATGGCATGGCCTCCCCTGTGCGATGCACGACACTTTCTTGTCCTAAACTTTCCTCAACACTTTGAAATGCATCCCCAATCGATCCCTACCCAATGCAAGGGTCATGTAGGCTCATTTCTAGTTCAAAAGCGACGTCCAAACCCATGGGGCGTTATAGAATAGGATATGTCACTACAAGAAAATAAGAAAAATTTAGAAAAATAATGGACAAGGAGTTTGACAGCCTTGATAAAAAGGCAAGATCTAGTATTATATGAAATCTCTCTACTAATGTACTACATGAAGTAGCTCTAGAAACCACTGCTAAACTGTAATAGCCCAACTTATTGTTTTAATGAAGGGCTAATTGATAATTTTAATCAATTATTAATATTAATTAAGAAAAACAATATATATATACATGTATATATATATATATATATATATATATATATATATATATATATATATATATATATATATATATATATATATAAAGGAGAAACTAGGGGTTGCTGATGTGGCATGTCTAAGAATCAAGCATTGCCATTTATCTTTTTTGTGGATTTTTTGAGTTTTTTTCTAGTTTTTTCTCACTTATAAATTTATAAATTACTATCAATCAATGACACTAAATATTTTGTAAAATATTAAAGATTGTCAAATTTAACTCCTTTCATCATCAATGTTGTTAAATTTATTTCTAAAAACTTTTTGAATTTATTTTCATTTTAATTGTTTTTTTAAATTTTAATTCAATCTATTAAACATTAATTGCAGTGCTGGGAATGTAAAAAGAACCATCGTTTCATAAAAATAAAGGTTTAATTGTAATTTTATATTAATAATAATTAATGTGAATCCGTAATACTTCAAGTCAAAGAAAATTATTGTGAGTAGTTGTCAAGACATTTCAAACTTTTAAAGCCTTTATAATAAAATTTTCATGTTAAAATTAATCATCAACATTTGTAACGAAAGACTATTTACTTTTTCAAAATAAATTCTTTCAATTAACGATATAATTCTCCATTGCCTAATTAGTATAGAATTTGAAAAGTTTTTGAACCTACCATTAAAATCCGTATATACATAAGCGTACAATATGAATTCACCATTTCAATTTGCAGGAGACAATAGTAGAAAAATAATGATCCAACGGAAAAAGTCATAATAATACAAGATCATTTTATATTCTCAAAGCATAAACATTGCTACTAGCTATCTTGTGCTCTTGTAGAGGTGTTGAATCAGTACCACATTCGAGATATTCGAGGGTGCATTAAGAAGAAGAAAAGAATCAGAAATCAAAAATTTTGAAGAAATATAATAAATTTTACAAGTATATTTTTCAACCCAAACTTTCATATGAATGTTGTTATTTTCTTCCTTTTTCATCTCTACATTTATTCATTGATATGCCAATAAATAAAAAGAGGGGTCAAAAAGGGCTTCATATAATATGGACAAATTATAATTCAATTTAAAAATAATGATTTATTTATTTTGTTATATATTTAGACTTAGTATGTTCCACTTATAGTCTCTCTAAATTTATAGAGAATGATGATAAATTATAAATTGTAAGAGATAAAGAATAAAAAAAGTGGAGATATTTTAATAATACTATGAAGAGAAAAAGTAGTCATTAACTTATGATTTTAGTGAAAATTTTGGTAACAAAGAGTGTAAATAGGAAAGACGCATAGTTAACTTGTGAGGAATAAGGAAAAAGATATAAAATTTAAAAAAGGCATATGAAAAAAGGGGATGCAAATTCAAATTTGGTTTTATTATTTCCTTTCTTGGCTATCTATATTTGTCCATTTTGGTTAGTTTTTAATCTATAAAATTCATATGAATACTAAAAGCATGACTGAAAAATTATTAATAGGATTATATTTCCAAAAAAAAATGTTACTTCATAAAATTGGTAGATTATGTATATAGCTTTATGTAACAAAACAAATAAAAGAAACGATTGAATACATAAAAGTAAAAATATTAGTAAAGATTTAAATTTGTAAAATCTATACTAAACAAATCTGTTAGTGCTATGTGTAAATTTACAGTAAATTTGATAAGTATATTTTTCAATTCATACTTTCATATGAATGTTGTTATTTTCTTCTTCTGCAATCTCTAAATTTATTCATTGAAATGTCAATAAATGAAAAAAAAAAAGACAAAAAGAGCTTCATAAAATATTGCCAAATTAAAGTTCAATTACAAATAATGATTCATTTATTTTTTCTATATTTAGACTTAGTATGTTCCATTTATAGTGTCCCTAAATTTATAGAAAATAATGAAAAATTATAAATGGTAAAAGATATTAAAAAAATAAAAAAAGTGGGGATATTTTTAAAATATTATGAAGAGAAAAAGTAGACATTAACTCCCGATTTGAGTGAAAATTTGATAATAAAGATTTTAAACTGGAAAGACACATAATCAACGTGTGAGGAATAAGGAAAAAGATATAAAATGAAAAAAAAGGCATTTAAAAAAAGGGGTTGCAGATTCGAATTTGGTTGTATAATTTCCTTTCTTGGTTTTCTATATTTTTTTTTTCCTTTTGTTTTTTAGTTTTTTAGATGTAAAATTCATATGAATAAAAAAAACTATTGCTGAAAAATTACTAATAGGACTATGATTCCCAAAAAATTTTACTTCATAAAATTGGTAAACTATGTATATAGCATTATGTAACAAAATAAATAAAAGACACGATTAAATACATAAAATTAAAAAAATTATTAAAGATTAATATTTCTAAAAGCTATACTAAACAAATCTGTTAGGACTATGTGTAGAATTTATATCAAAAATTTGTACATGAAAATTATTATATTATAACTCAGTATATTTATAGGAATAATTTTGAATTCATATAAATATATGTATAAAATCTTCTACATCTCAAAAAATTTAACAAATAAATTTATTCTGATGTTATGTTGGCCTTATTTTGTTGATTCGTTGATATTTTTAATTTGTATAAAGTTGGTCTATATAGAAGTGATGTATGTAGTAGTATCTCTTATAGGAAAAGGAAAAAGGAAAAATTTATGTTTATCTTTTTTTATTATTATTTTGGATAACTTTGCGTTAGTTCTTTTCATTTTTTCCCATTCAAATTCATTTTGTACACTCATGTGTTCTCTTGTGTTCCCTAATTGATATCAATGTTTTTGTTGAAGTTCTATTAGTAAAAAAAGTCTAACAAGCTTCGCCATAAAATTAATATTTTTTAAAAAGGTATTTGTATTGAGGTTCAGATTATTCAACTTTGAGTATTGCGGGGTTCATTTCTTAAAGTAACAATTCTAACATGATATGTTTTGCTCAAATAATCTATATATAATCTAAAGGACGGGCATAGAGGAGGTGATTTGACACCTCTCTTTTGCATCCATTCATATTTTTCTTTTTTCTCCTTTTTTAATTTTTTCTCAAATTTTTATTATTTTATTTTTAAGAAGTCATCTCTATAACTCACACCTTTACATCTTCATAAATTCTAATCTTAATTAATATTAATAATATTCATAACTCTCATATCTTTGATGTTCATAACCCCTATTCATAACTTTCATGTTCATAACCCCCCTATTATAGCACTAAAAGTTACTCTCAATGGTATGCCAATATAAGATCCTTAAAAAATCGGAAGAGGGAAATTATCATGATTCAATCTCTTTTAAAAAGCTTCTCGTATGTGTAGTCTATAATTTTAGTATTACTTTATTGGAGTACTATAAGGCTTTGTTGGAGTAACTTTCTTCTAGGTTATGTTGGATTAACTTTTCTTAACTATTATAGTTTATAATTAGTAGATTCTTTGTTGTTAGAGTGTGTACCCTACTAATTTTAATATTATACTCTACTAGTTGCCTATCTGTGGAACAAGTAAGCTAACGTGTTTCACAGAAGTAAACTTGAATACAGTATTTTTATGTGAAAAACACCCGGTTCAAGAAACATGTAAAAAACCACAACCTGTACCTCTATGGGATGTACCTCAAACTTCACTATAACTCTTGAGCCTCAATAATCAATAAATTACAAGACTTCTTGTAAACTAGGAATCAAAACTTCTAACTCCTACTTCTACAAAAATACAAATCTTTCCAAGATAAGTGTTCCGAAGTCTTTGAGTTCCCCAGCTTGATGACGTTATTCCTAAATCAGTTTATACTTCACTGAGACTAGAGATTACAACTTAATATGAATCAACAACCAACCTATTACACAAAGTCTATGTCTCTAAGTAAAGGACTAAGTTGTTTCAATAGCTCCATCAAGTTGTAGAACTGATTTGCAGATTGTTGACTATCTTTTTTAGTGCATGAGTAAAACACTTGAATGTCGTTTTTTGTATTTAAGCCAACTCCTGATTGAGTCCTTTAGTTGATGTACTCTTCTATCTTCAATAGGGCTCCCAGGTAGTTTCACTCTTCATTGCTATCATTTCTCTCTCCTTGACTGAATATGACTTTTCTCCTTTATCCCTTAGTCTTATAGAACTCCTTGATCAACTCAACTTCTAGATGTTGCATTAATTTTTTCCTCAATCGTAGCAACTGAAATAATTTCGAGCTTTCTTAATTATCCACTTTTATCTCAATGCATTATCAGCCTTGCGTCACTTCAATATGTTAGAACCTGTAACTTCTCTTTTATCACTTATATGGAACAGCTTGCACAACATGTTTCATTCACATGTCCATAATCAAAACTTCACATTCCCTAAAAAATTTCCCTTTTTTGATGATGACAAACTTAGCAGCAAAGCATTCATCATAAGATCCTGACACACTCAAAAAATATTTTAAATAAAAGAACACTAAATAAAATAGGTTAGTCAACTGAGTTATAAGCATTGTATAATATATTCTTTCCCCTTTTGACATCATAAAAAAAATGGCCCAACGAGTGAAATTTATTTTAATAATCCATGGCCACCGGGGCTATCATTAAAACAATCAAGACCTAGAGAAAGAGAATAGTTATGAAGTATGAAAAATATAGGAGTAGAGCACAATAAGCAATAAGATCCATTTCATTCATTTTAAAAACAAATAGGATACAATCATCAATATCCACAAACCAGCAAAAAGTGACAACGGGGATTCTATAAAAAAGATAAGGAAAATGGTCTTAATTCACTAAGAGGGATTAAGTTGATGAGGAAGAGGGGATAAGGAAGGTCAACTTGGAAACATATAGGCATTTTCAGATCTTTCTTTTTCCAAAGAGGTTGTAAGGAAAGCAATCAGAGTTTGAAGAACCATTTTCTCATCCTCATGGGAAGCCTGAGCAACCTCCAATGCAACCTGAGCGACCTCCAACTCAACAGTCTTGACAGCATGTGCATTCCTTAACCTCTGCACTAGGTTATCAGCACTTCTCATAGAAGCACGTAACATTGTATGGTTCACTGACCTAGTCACATCCTTTATGGTTTGCAAAGACCATACTTGGACTCGTATATTGAAATCCTCAAAAATAAACGCAAGACAAAATTTATATCGCAAAGCATGACCATTTTCATCTTAAAGTAAGACCCTCTGCATGTTTTTAATCATGAGTCGAGAAAGTTCTATCTGAATTTTAGTGTCTAATAGTTCCATCAGAGTAAGATCAAGGAAATTGACAACAGTTCTTCTTTCTTGTCTAGGAAGGATCATTTTGTGAACCACATCAAAATAAAACTGATAAAGAGGCGACATCTTATGCTTTAAGAACCTATGATTGGTGAAAAGATGAGGATTTCCAAAGAACTTTCCGGATATATCCATAGCGGAGGAAATATTATCAAGAGGAGGCCAGGTTACCTTGACATAATGACCCAAACCCCCAGTAGGAATGCTTAAGATTCGAGCAAAGTCAGCAACATAAAGATTAATATTAACCCCATGGACAGTGGCTGAAAACATCTCCCCTATGGCAACTCCATTAGTTTAAAACTCTCAGGCTTTCCAAACTTACGTTGATGGTCACATTGAAGAAAAAAGTGTGACCACCCCTGAGCTCTCAATTTTGAAATGAAGATATATATTTAAGGGCCCCTAAAATCAGTGACAACTTATCCCCTAGCCAGCTTACAATTTTGAAAGTAGATATTATGAGCTGACTGAGAAGCTTTGTCAGCAGGAGTATCAACATCAAAACTAAAATTAAAATCAGGATCAATCTTAGTAAAGGGTACAAGAAGAGTATTAGGGAGAAACTCAGAGTTAGGGGAGCTAGAGGAAATAGGTGCCTTAACCTGTTTCTTGGACTTAGAGGTGACCTTTTTTGCAGGGGACTTAGATGAAGAGAAAGGTTTGGAAGTAAGAGCGATTTTAGATGATGAAGAAGCTTTTGGCGTAGGCTAAGATGATGGTTTACTAGAAGAGTAGAGTTTTGGATCTTTTCCAATTATTGTCTTCTTCATATGTACTGAGAGAAGAAGAACGTCAGAAGAAGAAGCATGAGTAGGTGGAGAAGCAAAAGTAGCTACACATTTCCTTTTACTTTCCTTAAGTGCTTCTGCCAAGGAAGCATCTTCCTGTTGCTTTTTACTACATGTATGAGGAGTTCGAAGAGAAGGGACAACAGGGGAAGGCTTTACTAGAGCATTACCATCAATATTGATGGAGATGGAAAAAGGGTTTTTATTTTGGTTTACAATTGGACCTTTGAGGGATTAGGTCAGCAATAGGAACATCATCTCGATCAAGAATCTAAAGAGGTACTAGAGGTAGTAGCGAGGTTCAGAAGATGGTGAATGGTTGGAAGAAAATTAAGCAAAGTGGTTTTGCATATTCTTAAACATTGCAAAATCAGGTAATTTGATTAAAATTGGGGGATAAATGAGTTGGGGTAAGGTAATATCGAGATATAGGATAATAGTTGTTGAGGCAGAGGTAGTAAAGTCTGTGGATGGGTTAGAAGAAGACGATTCCATGGTGAAGAGGAAAAAAATAGTGATTTAATTTTAGTTGTGTGAGTAGTAGACAATGAGAGGTGAAAGAAGTGTATTTAAGGTGGAGAAAAGGAAGATGAATCATGGATGAAGTGTATTTGGTGAAGGAAATGTAATGATGAAGACGTCAGTTCTGATGGGAAAGGTTTGGTTGCTTTTTGAAGAAGAAGGGCTTTTGGGTTTTTGGCGGTTTAAGTGTAACAAAAAGAACCATGTAGACAACCTGTTTCTCTTTATGCTACTATGGGCAAGCAATAATCATATCTGAATTCTCAAGAGAAAATGGACAAAATTGCCTTGATGTTCCAATCTTTTTGCTAAATCAACACATATCTGAGTCAATTTATTCTAAAATCTTGGTATTAGGATACAAAACTAAATGTGTAAGATTGAATTAATCCACAATCACTTAAGAGCATCTTATTCTAGTCAATCATTGAGGGAGATTAATACAATTTTAATCATCTCCAAGGCTAACATATTCTTTTCAAATTATTCTTTACTCAAAGACTTAGTGAATATGCCAACAATTTTCCCTATCGAATAAAACATAATTGATATATGACCTTTCTCAACATTATCTCTAAGAAAGTGATGTCTAATATCAAAATGCTTTAATATTTAATGTTGAACAGGATTTTTGGCTATGTTAATGGCACTTGTATTATCACAAAATTAGAAAGACATCCAAAATCTATACCAAAATCCATAAGTTATTTCTTAATCTATAACAATTAAGGACGACAAGATTCTGCAACAACATATTCAGCTTCAGCAGTAGACAAGACTACTGAATTTTGCTTCTTAGTGGACTAGGTAATCAAACATGATCCAAGGAAGTGTGTCATGTCTGTAGTGCTCTTCCTGTCAACTAAATATCATGCATAGTCAGCATCAGAATATCCAACCAAGTTGAAATTACTACCTTTTAGGTACCTTAAACTAAGATCACTGGTTTCTTTGAGATATCTAAAGGTTCTTTTTATAGATTTTAAATGAGAATCGTTAGGATTTTCTTGAAATCTTGCACATAATCCTACACTGAACACAATATCAGGCCTACTTATTGTAAGATATAGCAATGACCCTATCATCCCTCTATACACCTTTTGATCCACATCAGGACCTGTTTCATCCAAATCAAGCTTTATAGTTGTGGCTGTTGGAGTCCTTATCTCTTTTTTCTCTTCCATGGAGAACCAATTGAGAATTTTTTTTTAAATACTTTTATTGATGGATCATTGTTCCAGATGTTGTTTGTTTGATTTGCAATCCTAAGAAATAATTTAGCTCCCTCATTATGCTCATCTCAAATTCGGAACTCACAAGTTTGGGAAAATCATGAGTCATGCTCATGTTTGTGGATCGAAAAATAATATCATCTACATATTCCTGCATAACCAACAGATCTTTTCTATTAGTTTTTAAGAAGAGAGTGTTGTCAATTTTACATTTAGTATGGCCATACTTTAGTAGGAATTTTGATAATCAATCATACCAAGCTCTTGGTGCTTGTTTCAATCCATACAAAGCCTTATCTAGTTTATACACATGATCAGGGAACTCTTTGCTTTCAAATCTTGGAGGTTGTTTAACATATACCTTCTCTTTGAGAATGTCATTTAAGAATGCGCTCATAACATAAATTTTCTATAAAATGAACTCCATATAGGCAGCAAATGTAACAAGTAATCTAATAGCTTCAATTCTAGATAAAGGAGACATATTCTGATCAAAATCTATGCCTTTTTCTTGGTTGTATCCTTGGACCACCAATCTTGCCTTGTTTTTTTGTAACTATTTCATGCTCACCAACTTTATTTCTGTAAACCCACTTAGTCTAAATTACCGTTCTATCTTTTGGGAGATAAACCAAGTGCCATACTTTGCTTCTCTCAAATTAATTTAACTCTTCCTGTGTGGCTATGATCTAATCCGCATCAAGGAGTTCTTCTGTTATAATCATCGGCTCAATATCAATAGGAATTCCTTGAAACACATACTTCTTAACCCAGACCTTGTAGTGATACAGAAGTTAGATTAGTGAGAATATTCTTAATAGGAGATGATACTTGATATTTGTAATCTTTTGAGACCAATCCTAGTAAGCTACTAGTATTTATGATATATACTGCAGTACTTATTTCCTCAACCCAAAGTTTTTTAGCAATATTTGCTGCAAGAATCATTGTTCTAGCCATATCTTTCAAAGTTCGATTCTTCCTTTCCACCACTCCATTTTGTTGTGGTGTTCTAGGAGCAGAGAAGTTATGATCAATACCACTTTCCGAAAAAAATTATAAGAACTTGACATTCTCAAATTCTATACCATGGTTAGATCTTATAGAAACTAATGATGTGTCCAATTTCTTTTAAATTTTCTTGATGGAAAATGCAAAGACATCAAAGGCACCTTTTTTAGAGGCTAGAAATCTTATTTAGAGTCTAGAAATAAAGTTCAGGTGATTCTGGAAAAATCATCAACAATAATAAAAACATAACTTTTTCCACCTCTGCTTTAAAGTCTCATTGCTCCACATAAATCCATATGTACCAGGTCAAGACACTTGGTAGGGCTAACATGGTTCTTTGACTTAAAATAAGATCTTACCTGCTTCTCCCTTACACAGGCACTACATGACTTTTCTTCCTTAAACTTGGGCTTGGGTAATCCCTATACCATATCTTTGGAGGAAAGTATGTTTAGTTGTTTCAAACTTGCATGTCCAAGTCTCCTGTGCCAAATGAGTGTATCATTTTCTAATGCACTTAGACAAGTCAACTCTGGTCCTCGTATTGCTATTATGTCAGCTTTGTATATATTTTTGTATCTTCTTGAAGTGAGTACAATCTTCTTGGTGTCCATCTTCTTGACTTTGACTCCTACAGAAGTAAAAATAAATTGATTGCCCTTATCACACAGTTGTGAAATGCTCAGCATGTTATGCTTCAATCATTCCACAAGATAGACATCTTCTAATGCTCTTGAATCAGATAGCCAATTTTTCCAACTCCTGTAATGATTTCCTTTTTTCCATTACCAAAAAACTCCTCCTACATTGATTTTTGAGAGTGAAAGGAACTTTTTCTTATCTCTAGTCATATGTCTTGAGAAAGCACTGTACAAGTACAAATTCCTTTTGCTTCCTTTCACCTCCTCCTACAAAAGAACTCAATGGTTAAAGATAGGAACCTAGAGAAGCTTGGGCCCTATTTTATGAGTAAAAGGATGAATTAAATTTCTTCTAGTCCATATTGGCAACATGTAGTGCAACCTGTTTCTCTGGCCTGAACCAGTTTTTTTTTTGGTTTGAGAAAATTTATTTGCTAGGTTTTGACTATTTGATTTGGTTTTAGCATCTACTGGACGTTCAATGGTTGGATTCCCAAGGTTACCACAGATATAACACAAATCTTTCGGATCATCAATACCTTTGTAGAATCCCAAACCAACCTTTTCATTATGAATTATTTCACTCAATTTGTGAACAATTATTGAAGAATTTGTGCACCTATTAGCCCTTTCAAGATCAAGTATTAGGTTAGATATTTCTTGACTCAGTTTGTTTATCATGCCAGTTGAATTAATACATTCTAGTTTGTACTTTTCCAATTTAAGTTCAACACTTTTTTGTTCTTTACTCATGGCCTTTTCCCCATGACAATTGTAGTTTTTCAGACATAAGATCATCATTTGAATAATCAAATTCTGCAACCTGTTTCTTCCTTGTGAACTGTATCTTTAAAAGCCTTTAAATTAATGAGATCAAATTTAAGGCTTGCAATGCTATTAAACAACTCATCCCTATCAGAAGTTAATTCTTGGAAATCATCAGTTAGTGTACTCATCAAGGAAATATGTTTTGATCTATAAAACAAATGTAGTTTTTCTTTAAATTCAAGTATGATTACCTCAAAAGCATCATCTTCTCCATCTAAGTCTGAATCTCCAAGTGCCATGAATCCAGTTTCATCAGCTTTATCATCAACCCTCAAGCTGCTATCATTGCATGTTTCTCCTTCCTTATGTCCTTTTCTTTCTGTTCCTTTTCATCCCTTTCCTTTTTCTATTATACTTCCCAAACTGGAAAATCTCTAATCTGATGATCAGTCTTTCCACACTTGTAAAAACCATTTGGATTATAATTTAAACATTTCTTGCTACCTGTTCCCTTCTTCTTTTAAAAGAATTTGCAGAAGTTCTTAGTTATGAAGGCAACTTGTTCTTTAACAAGTTCAAATTCCTCATCACTATCAGAAGCCTTCAATGCCAAGATTTTCTCAAGAACTGTTTGTTCTTTGTTTCCATCAACTTCTATTTCATAAGTCCTCAAGTTTCCTACTAGTTCATCTAGGTTCATACCCATGAGATCCTTATTTGCCTTCATTATTACAGTTATTTTAACATTCCACTGTGATTTTGCTAGTACCCTCATTACCTTTTCAACTTGTTCCTCCTCAGTGATGACTTTTCCCAAGTAAGTTAGCTCATTTGTTAAGGCAGTAAGCCTTTTCATCATCCCATGCAACGATTAATTACCCTTCATTTTAAATGCAAGAAGAGAAATTCTAAATTTCCTTAGCTGAGAGGTACCCTCATGTGAATTTACAAGTGCATCCCAAATTTTCTTAGCAGTGGTGCAGGTTGATACCTTGTTGTATTCAACAAGTCCTAATCCACAGATTAGGATGTTCTTAGCTATTAAATTATTATTTAATACCACTAAATCATTAGCAGTAAATTCATTTCTTACTTTCTTGACTGGTTCACCATCAACCATCTTAATTAGAATAGTAGGACCATCAGTATTTCAATGCCATAGTTCAAAATCATAACCTTGGATGAAAATAACCATCCTGGCCATCCACCAGACAAAGTAAGAACTATCATAGAGTGGAGGTCTAGTAGTTGACTTACCTTCATTGTGCCCAGTAGGAGGTGCGGAATCCAATATTGTGATCTTTTCATAGGTGTTAGCCTTATTTAAGACAATCTGCTCTGATACTACTTGTTAGAGTGTGTGCCATACTGATTTTAATATTATACTCTACTGGTTTCCTATCTGTGGAATAAGTAAGCTAACGTATTTCATAGAAGTAAAATTTGAACATAATATTTTTATGTGGAAAACACTCGGCTCAATAAAGGTGTAAAAAATCACGTCCTGTACATCTACAGAATTTAATCCCAACTTCACAATAACACTTGAGCCTCAGCAATCAACAAATTACAAGACTTCTTATAAATAAGGAATTAAAACTTGTAACTCCTACTTCCACAAAAACACAAATTTTCCTAAGATAAGTGTTTCCAAGTCTTCAAGTTCCCTAACTTGAAGACGTTAATCCTAACCCAGTTAATACTTCCTGAGGCTAGAGTTTACAACTCAATATAACTCAACAACAAACCTATTACAAAAAGTCTATGACTCTAAGTAAAGGACCAGGTTGTTCCGATAGCTCCTTCAAGTTGTAGAACTAATTTACTGATTGTTGACTGTCTTTTTCAGTGCATGTGTAGAACACTTGATTATATTTTGTTATCTTTAAGCCAACTCCCGATTGATTCCTTTAGTTGATGTACTCTTCTATCTTCAATAGGACTCCCAAGTAGTCTCACTCTTTATTGCTGCCATTTCTCTCTCCTTGAATTAATATGACTCTTCTCTTTTATCCCTTACTTTTGTAGACCTCCTTAATCAACTCAACTTCTAGATACTGCCTTTATCTTTTCCTCAATTGTAGCATTTGAAATAATTCTGAGCTTCCTTGCCTATCCACTTTTATCTTAATAAATTGTCAACCTTGCATCACTTCAAAATGTGAGAACTAGTTACTTCTCTTTTATCACTTGTATGTAACAACTTGCACAACATGTTTCATTCACTTGTCCATCATCAAAACTTCACATTCGCTAACATTTATCGTCTTGTATTTTTTCTTGTTCTAATCTTATTACAATTATTGTTGTAGATACTTTTGTTGTATATGATGATGAAGATTAACACTATGAATAATTTTTTTTGTCCTCAACTCATTATGACTACGAGACATACCATATAACGGTAAAGTTTATGAGATAAGGTAATTGAAAAAAATCTTACTCTAGATACATTTTAAATTGCAATATTATTTTAATATTTTTTGATTATTAATTTATAAAATTACAAGTTTCTTGCCAATAAAATTTTTTCCCCTTTCATGCAACTGAATTTTTCTCATTTGCTTTTAAGACCGGACCAATATACCAATAGAGTAGATTGTTGAGATGATAATGCTCTAATTATCGCTATTAAAAAAAGAAATTATTTATATTTAAGAGGCATTTATTCCTAACAATTTGATCTCTGCTGGGATGCCTCCGTAAGCCTTCCTCTTCAAATAACATTTTCTAAAGTTTTATTTGTTTAGTTAACTATTCTTGTATTTTATTTTATTTTATATTTTTTATCGATGAAGTTTACTTTTTGTGTGTCAAGATTGTTTGCCTAATTAAAAGCAGGGGAAGGAAATCAATGTATACATGTGTGTTGCTTAATGAAGTATGTATTTATCTTTCCACAATCATGTGAATTAACCTAATAAACCTGTTGATAAAATAGGAAACTGTAGAATTAGTTTGTAATTTTGTACTATACTTCATTCATGAGGATTATTGTTATGTAAAAATTTATCAGAAAATGTATTAAAAAAGAACAATCCGGTGCATAAGCTCCCGCTATGTGGGGGGGGGGGGGGGGTAAAGGAGGAAATGAAAAGGGTGATTCTAGAAAAGATTGGAGGACAACATATCTTGCTATGTAAAATTAATGCATATAAAATTAGTTAGTAATTTTCGTATACACTATATTTCAATTCATAAGAAAATGTTTGTTGCTATGTAAAATTACTGTCGTAATCAAGTTTTTTACATTTTTATTGATTATTATTGCACTCTACTAATATGAATCTTTCGAATATATATATAAACAAAGTTATTTGCCTCTTTCTATTTGTTTTCTTTCTCAAGAAATAAATCTTAGTTCTTCTCTAGACCTTAAAATTTGAATTTTCTGAGCAAAGTTTTTTTTTTAATTTTGTACTAACTTTGAAAATGATTGAAAAATTTATCAATTTTTTAAGCATATTTAAATTTATTTTAACGACCGCGCGAAACGCTGATCGATTCGTTAGGATTAAGCCAAAAGCCAGACCTTTTCCCTTCTTCAATTTCACGATTAAAAATAGTATAAGTAGAACACTAGGGCTATTTCTGATCCCATTATTTGGAGCAGCAAGCTGCATAGGGAATAAGGGGCAGAAAATCAATCAGGCAATTGAAGAGTGATTTTGGTTGTTCGTATGTGGTGATAGAAAGATCATATAAAAGTGAGTTCATAGTCAAGTATGAAATCTTATTGTTATTGTGTAATCCCGTATTAGTATATAATTTACATAGAGGTTGCTATGGTTCTTGTCAAAGAAGTATAAGTAATTGTGGCTTAACAATAGACCAACGATGTAGTAATGGTTAGTAGACCTAATGGGAAACTGATTAAGATTGTTTACTAAACTATTTGCTGCATAACGCCATCATCCCAACCCCTTTAACAGTAAATATGTGTGGTACCATTGAGAATGAGGCAGAGAGAGAGAGAAGAGGGGTCATATTAGTTTTGTTGGACTTCTAATTGTTCCTTGACATTAATTGATCTATACAATGTTAACTGAATGCACGTGAAAGAAAATATAAGAGTGTGTATTTCACAAGATGCACATTGTCTGTATTAGTGGAGTTTGGATGTGCAGTAAAGAGCTTTTTATAATTCTTGTGCTAATGAGATCATATGGTTAGGTAATTAATTTATATAAGATTGTAATTGAGAAGTTAGGTTGGACAGAGACAGTTTTTTCTTAAATTCATGAGTTAAGGTGTGGGATGTTTCGGTTTAACTTTAAGTTTAAAAGTTAGGTATATTGAAACTTTACCCAAAATAGCATAAGTGGTATTGTTATTTAATATTTTTTTTAGATTGATCCCATTGGTGGTTTTTAGTTGATGTCCTACACATTGTGAAGTTGGGTAATTTTTCATTAGCGAGGTAAGAGAGACTTTAAACTTCTATACTTACTTTCCAAACCTAATTTAAAAAATGTATTTTTTCTGCCTAGTTCATGTGTTGAGACTAGCGTGGGCTTGGTAGAATTGGTGGTGTTTGACTAGCTTTGAGTATGTATTTTATAGAATATAATGAGAATTACATAGTGGTAATGTGTGATGTGACGTTGGGACTTTGAGTATATTTTATTCGCTTCCGTTAAAGTCTCTAGGGGCATACATAGTTGCCGTAATTTGTTAGGGGCTTGTACATGATGGAGTAGTAGACTTTTAGGGCATTATATATGATACTGTGGACTTGTCGGGGTGCTAGGATGATCACCTTCACTTTCATTTATGAAAAGACATGAGAGTTGATTTAGTTGATATACATAGGGGCCTTTTAAACTTCCATTTGGATCTTATTGAGCAATACTATATAAGAGATATTATGTGCATATTATTTATGTATTTTGTTGTGCCTTGTATTTTCTATCACTTATTCCAGGGGTATTAAAGTAGTGAGTCGAGGATCGTATTGGGTTATATATATATATATATATAGAGAGAGAGAGAGAAAGCTCACTTCTTACTAGCTTGTCTGCAGATACGGTTGCATAAGGAGACTAGTGGCTGATGGTCTTTACGTATGAATTCCATTCCGGAGGTGAGCCTTCTCATTGCTCATGAAGGGTGTCAGCTAGCTTTAGCTATTTTTATATTATATTTTTTCGCTGGGTTTGCATGCCCAAAAGTTGAACTCATGTAACTCTGTTTAGATGCTCCAATGGTCTTAGTGTGGTATTTTGACTGAAAATTTATATCTAAGTTATCGTTGTTTTTATAAATCATTATATGATATCTGGTTGGATAGTTACTTTGTGTTAAGGATTATTTCATGCATTTGGAGTTGCATATAGTTTTATCTTAGTGTTTATAGGCATTGTGAATGTATAGAGAATTGGTTTCTCTCGACAAGTGGTGTTAGTGGGAGTCAGTCATGCCTTGGGTTTAATTTTGGGACGTAACAAATTTGGTATCAGAGGCTAGGCATTAGATATCGTGTCATGGAGCAGGGTTTAGTAGGTTCTTGTTAATTGGTTTGTAGGTGTCCATACTTCTGAACTTGAGGTTGCAGAACTTCTAGGAAGTTTTCCCATTGCATTCATTATTTATACGTTGAGTTGAATTAAGTCTAACCTTTAAATATTATTTTGTGGATGGTTAAGAGATGTTGTTCTCCTTCGCTAGTCAATCTAATACTCCAGCTGCGCGTGGTGCTGGATATAGTTCTACCCATGGTGGTGGTCGAGTTGGGTCTTATCCAACTAGGCCTCGAAGTAGGACACAGACCGATCCTCAGCCTGAAATTGGAAATTGAGGCCAACCGAATGTTGTTTATTCTGAGAATGTGTGGGATCAAGTGGATCCTGATTCTCCAGCTCAGTGCTAGTTAGTGTACCTATTGTGGGATTGCTCACAGATGTAATGGTAAGATTGTTAAATGTAATCGAGGCACTAGATCCCAATCAGGGTCGAGTTCCAGCTCCCCAGGCTAATTCACAGATACAGACGCATATTCAGTAAAATGTTGTGGCTACTCAGGCACCTCAACAAGTTGATAAATCTATTGCATTTGTGGGGAAACCCATGGAGCTTAAAAATTTCATGGATCTTAAGTCACCAATGTTTGATGCTACACCATCTACTATTGAGCCTAAAAATCTTAAGTCACTATGACTGAAGGAGACTCGTGGTGGAGAATTTACCACTTTTTAGTTCTCAAGGTCACACGGGGTATGGTGGACTTTCATTTTGAGGGGCAGAGAAGTAGGACTACTCTTGTTCTCTTGGTCAGAGTTTTAAGCCATATTTGTGGACAGATTAATTCTATCAAGAAAACAAGATGACAAGAGACACCAGTTTAATGATCTTTGAAAGGGATTTATGATAGTTACTGAATACGAAGCTAAGTACACTATGTTTTCCGGGCGATACAAGCAAAATTGCCTCCGGTCCTTTTGATGAGACACGTATGATGCTCGAGGTGCTTGATGATCCTTAGTACTTTTAAAATATTCTACATGGATGAAGAATATCATTAAAGAGGGTCAAAGGACTTTGATGAGGTCGAAGAAGTGCAACGGGGCTCGAAAGCCCCTTGGAATGGTTATGTGTTCAAGGCACTTTGGATCCGCTTTTGGTTCGCTCTAGCATTTCAAGTGTGGGTCAAAACAGTCCCTAGTGGGCCTTTTCTTACATTTTGGTCACTTTTGGGCCCTAACTATATAAAAATTTACCAAACTATAAATACTTGGTAGCTAGGCTTATTTTAGTTAATTTTTTTTAATGATGATGATTAATTCATGAAAACTCTACTGGGAATGTCGAGTGATTAGAAAACCCAAAGTTTAATCTTGTTTAGAAATGGTGGTTTTATAGGAGATCTGATCCCCTATTCAGTCAAAGTAAGAGCTAGGTGCTCTGAGGTAATGAATAATTGAGGTCTTTGGGTTTCATACACCCTTTGATTGTCCTTTTGATATATTCTTGTGTCTATCTTTTTATTATCTATTCTTTTAATCTTTTACTTTCTGTTTGTCAATTTTATTGTTTCTTTAGTATTTGTATTTGCTCTTGGCGCCGTAGAATACGTTCGTATCACCAGGTATGATCCATTTTTGGTTGCAAACCCGAGAGAGAAAGTGTGACGATATGTGGATAGACTATTGGCTCGTTATCATAATCTTATGATACGGAATGTGCATAATGGATCTTATTTTGAGGTGGTGTCACGACCCGAACTGAGGCCCTATCCGTGATTGACATCCCAAACCGTGAAGGCTCGAGCGCCCACTATTCTACCTTGTAATCATACACAATGTTCATACGATGTAAAGAAATATGGAAGATCAATAAACGGAAACATGGAAACTTTTAAATTCAACTGGACAATACGAAATGAAGTTCATAACATTTTAAGTACATTACTCTGGTCTACGAAATATCTACTAACTGAAAATATCATGTGTCTAAACTTAGGGACAAAGCCCCCAATGAACTATCAATCAATTAAAATAACAAAGTTCTAGAAAAGGCCTTCCGAAATAAGGGAGGCTCACCAATCTGCAATCTCTGAAAGAATTCAACCTACTACTTAGCGGCACCCCGGGGTTATGCCTCAGATCCTGAAATATAGGGGGTTAATATAGATGTAATGGTATGCAGAGCAATCAAAAATAATATACTTTAATAGATAACATAAGTGAGAGAATTTTCTAAAAAAAATAAATCATCATAAACCATTTGAAAATCCATCGGCATAGTAACTAGGCCTCTAAAAATAGTTCTGCAAATCAACTCAATATCTTTCCCTTACTTTTGAGTTTGGTGGTATACCCTACAAGTATGATATTCCATGGGCTACATGGAATCCACCAATGACTCGATGGGTAAGCCCCTAACTCAAGTTTTCCACAAGATTTGTAGTTTCTGAGTCTGATACGCAATAGGGAACTAGGCCAACGTATAATCCCTCTTGGGGACAAAAAAAACTGAATCGGCAAAACACGATTTCGGGTAATGAGTTATCTGAACTCGTTCCTTCTTCGGGTAACCGCCTAACATTTATTAAGCCCATTTTTAACCTTTTATGGACATGTATATTTAAGAACTCAAATTCTTAAAATCTGAATGAAATCTGACTTCTATTCTGTTAGGCATTATCTATTTTGGAATCGTCAAACCAAGACTTTCAAGTCATACTTATAAGCCATAAATTATCATGTTACAGTCTTCTCTTTCAAAACCTTATGATCAGACCACCATACTATTCAAATAGTATATGAGGATGCGTATAGTGAAACTCATGAAAACTTGGGAAAAGATCCTCATTTCAATTCACAAACACGTGGTGGTCAAGTAACATGTAACAAACCATGGAATATCTTTCAATTATAACTTTAAACATTCATAAACAATAAAACACCCTTTCTTCAATTCATAATCAATATCAAATTCAAAACAATAGTAAAACACTTATCTCACGCTTCAAAGCATGCAATTGAACAACCTACCAAATGTGAAATCAAGGAGTATTCTAAAAAGAGAGGGGTTTCGTCATTGTGCTGTCGATTTAATATTTGCAAAACTCAAAACACATACCTACATATATACGAGTAAATATCAATTTTTAAGGGGAGACCTCAATACCAAAACAATATGTCTATTATTGAAAAGGGTTTCATGATTTGGGTATTCAAAATAATTGTTAAAACCCTTGTTATATACATCATAACATTATTTTAAAAGATTCATAAAATCATAACTTATACTCATAGAGTTTTTAGGATAGCTGTAACGCCCAGAATCTAGTACCCGAAATGCCACACGATGCTCATGACCCCAAAGGATTATAAGCTAACTATGACTGATATATGTACCTGCACATTGCATAATATACAGTATCAGTATAGACATAAAGGATAGAAGGCCATAAGGTTCAAAGATCTGATGAAACATAACACTGGAGATATAGTATATCAATACAAAAATAACTAAATAACTGTCTGAACATGCCAGTAAGAAAGCCTCTAAACTGTCTGAATAAGGAGTTGATGGGACATGTCCTCAACATACTCCAACTACTGAAATAAATTATTTAATGAAATAATAAAGTAATGTTTATGTCCTCGAAGGATGAGGACTCACTTCTTATTCTGACTTCTGAGACTTGAATGCTACTGATGCTCTGGAGCTCGTACTTCTTAACCTATGGTATAAAACACCATAGCGCAAATACATTAATACGATTAAATGTACTGGTATAAAAGTGAGGTAGGCTAAATACAACAGGTTTATATGTATGAACAATACTAATTGACTGAATAACATGAACGTGAGAATACATATATGGCTACATAAACTGTAACTGAGATCATGGCATCACTAAATCTGAATACAGATGACATAAGTGCTGATAACTGATACTGAGCGACTGTATCTGATAGTCTATGTTATGATGGAACTAGTTGAGTCCCGCACTATTTCTGAGTTGACTTTATCTGACAGTCCTAAATTCTGTAGAACTATATGAGTTAAATTATAGAGGCTAAGACTGAAACTGTAACTGTGGAAAGTAATCATCTAACTGATATGCCCCAATTAAAGAAATGTAGTATAGATGGTGTCTAATCGGTAACCCCAATTGGAAGGGTCTTAATACCGCGCCACTGGTAAGTACAACCATTGAGTAGTCCCTTACCTAATAGGTACTCTAAAGAGAATGGTAGGACCCTTATCAAAAAGGTTAATCCACCTCATCAACCCTTATCTAACAGGTTAGCTGTCTTAACGTACGCTAGCTATGTATTTTTGGAGCGCAAGGATTGCTTCAAAGAATCACACATCGCAGGTGAGTTCCCATCCTTGGGCTCACTAGGTGCTGAATCCTACTCCCATATGATTACATACTGAATTAATTATACTAAACTAACTGGACTGAGTTTACTGAGTTTCGTTAGCTTACGGAGTATCACTGAGATCTGATAACTAACTGAGATTACTAAGTTTTCCTAGGTCATGAGACTGACTGAATTCTACTGAACATGGCTTTACTAAGAGTATCTTGAAACCATGACACTGGCTCTAGGCACACAACTAAATTGTCAAGTACAAGTACCCCCAGGACTTGATAGCATGAAACTGACAAGACATAACACTTCTTGACACATGACCATAGTCAACAATCCATAATAAAATCATTAGGGAAATTCATGTGGTACATGATTATCATGGTTTGGTACATGAATAGGAAAGCATATAAACATGTCATAATTTCATAGGCTAATCTCACGAACAATCCATCAAGCAATGTCAATGCACAACAGTAACATGGAAGTCATTTTAAATGTAAGGGTAAAGCATGGGTTTATCAATTTGGTCATAATTGAGTCCTAAAGCATGATTCTTGTTCTTTGGGCATTTTATCAAACACATTGCATGCATAACCTTAGGCTTAGGCATATATACTAGTTCATACATCATGGTTACTTTAATCAACTCATTTTATAACTTTCCAACACACATACTAGCATAATTTCATGAAAGGGTACATGAAGACTCCAACTTGTGATTCATACAACCACATCAACATAATTAAAATCAACCCACCACATGGAAATCATAATTCATGAGTTTAGAAATGGGATTATTGAGATTCATGGGAGAAAGAACCCATGAATCAACACTTGACATACCTGGGTGGATGATTTTTTGATGATTGGTGGAGGAAAACTTGAATTCTTGACTTGGAATTAAGCGCCTAGTGTTTGTTGTTCTTCGGGATTGATCTTTGAGAGAAATTCTAATTTGATGTTGTGAATGAATAATAAAGTTATGAGCTATAGTCTGGTATAATTAGGGGTTAAAATGGGTGGAAAAAGACCTAAATAAACTTTTAAAAATGAATTTATATTGCTGAACGAGATCTGTGATGGCTTGTACAATGGTCCATCGCTGGCTCGACGGTCTGTCATTCTGACCATCACACATAGACTAGAATAAGGACTCTCTACCTTAGTAGCGATGGCTTGGGCGATGGTCCGTCGCAAGCTCAACGGTCCGTTAACCTATCTGTCGTACCTTAGCCAAAAGATTGATTTACTACCTTATCTACGACGATTTAGACGATGGTCCGTCGCTATATCGACGGTCCGTCAACCTGCCCGTCGCAAATAGGTGGTTCAGGCAGCTTTGAGTAAAATGTCCATAACTTTTTACTCCGATACCGGAATTGGACGAAATTGGTATCATTGGAAAGCTAATTCAATTTCCCACATGTTAAAAAGTTGAAATTGGGGAAATTCTATCTAATTTAAATATTAATCATTAAGAAAGTCATCACTAACTCTTGTAGAGATTAAATTTGACTTAAATAAAGTTCGGGGTATTACAACAGCCCTACGTACCTTATGCTATTCTTGGAAGATGAATTAGTGATCTTAAGAGTGTTAAAACTTTACTAATAACCCTAATTCCATTTAAGGATGATTAGTTATGGTTTTGGATTGTAAGAAGACTTGATTTCCCTTAAAATGACTTAAAATGATGTTTTTACGCCCTTGGGTCATAAGACATGTGATGCATTACCTAAGGCCTTAGCTAGACAGTGCCACGCATTTTCCATCACCCAAAATAGGCTGGGCGTCGTATTACCCATCATCCAAAATGGGCTGGAAGGTGAATTTCCGATGGCACAATAATTCCAGTAGCCTTAGGCAATTGCTAGGCGACGCACACCAATTTGTAAAGTGATAACTTTTCGCTCGTTCATCAGATTGAGGCAAAATTGTATCGTTGGAAAGCTACTTCGGCGATCTTTCATTTGATATATAATATCCCCCTAATTCAATATTTATAAAAATTTATGGTCTATGGAAGTTGACCAAAGTTTAGACTCTCACTAAAACTCAATCGATAGGAAAACTAGCAACTCATCTTTGAGTTAGGGGATTTTGTGGCCTCAATTCATATTCAATGGTTTTCCCACACTATAGGAGTGATCACTACACATATATTAACATGGAATCATTTAGTTTAGATCTATATGCATACGAACAATGGTCTAAATTCCAGCCTAAAAGTATGGGGTGTTACATTATCTCCCCCTTGTGATCATTTGTCCCCGAATGATGGGTAGGGACTTCTTGAAGCTCAAAAAATGTAGATAAAGAATATAATATTGATTAGAACATTGTTTTCCTCAAGAAATATATGCAAAGGCATCACACGATCTTCATGATAACCCCTAGGGAAACAGGTAAACATGAAACCAGAGATAATAAAACTTGACATGGACATGATCTTGGCATGTGTTTTGTGGCACATATTCAAAACATTGTAAGACATGAATTTTCCTAAGATTCCTTGACCTGATTAAGATTGGTGCAAGATATGAGATAAGATTTTCTTGGGACATAAGAATGTTAGCATTCTCCATCTTACAAGGCACAACAAAAAAAATTAAACTTAGAGATGCTACATATGTATATCCCTACACTAATCAACATACTTCATCATTTCTAACTTACAATTCTCTCATAACATCTGACCACAAGAATTTGTGTCCCAACGTATAATACTTCTATTTTGAAGCCTAACTCAGACAAAAGAGGTGCTAATTTAAACTACGGGAACCTATACTCTACATCACATTAAGAAATCACCACACCTCATCACTATAATCCAACAACCTCAAGTTTTAATTCAAAGAAGACTAACCACATGACACATTGGTTTGTGTTTTCATAAATCACAAAATTCAAGACAACTACTACTACACCCCACTTCATGTATCTCTCCACGAAGATCATCAAATTCAATCATTCTCACCAAGAATCCCACTATATACTCCCCTAATTGTTTCATGTAAACAATATTCATCTTCTTCCTCCCTGCTCCTACACTCTTAGCTCAAGAAATTAGATCAAAAGTTTTCACTTACAATGACATCTACTCCCCCATATAATGCAATTCTACGCTCCCACAACCACCATCATACTAACATACATAGGGTCATTAAAGGACCTGAGTACATGCATCATCAAATAGAGTAACATTATTTGGTTAGAACATATACTTATGTAACTACTCAAGGTGGGACATGAGTTGAAGATACGATACAATCACATAGTGTTTCATATATCAAGTGTCTGGATCATAAGTGGAGGGTCGTTCTAGTATACTCAACATAGCACGGCTTCTTAGGTCAACCACAATGAGAATCATGAGAGCTTACATCAAGAGTCTTATAACATGAGTGTGGAATTCACGAAGTCGATGATTTAGACAAGGACTTCTACTCGAAGCTATCGGTTCTCATTTTTAGAGCTGAAATAGTCATGAGTTTGTACACTTTTATCATTTTGGCTAGCCCCGATATAAAAAGAATCGTTGAATACAAAAACATAGTTCCTTAGAACCAAGCATGATTTGGGACACAGATTTATGGATCATGTACCTCATAACATAGAGCTTGAATACTTGAAATATAGAATCACTGAGGGACATTATTGCTTCTAGTTTGGAGGTTGGAACATGACATGAGTAACATAGAGTGAAGTAAGATGTGCTTGCTTGAGTAAGAATTGATTTATCAAACCTCTTACTTGAAATATGTCACCATAAGAAGATTCGGGAAATACTTTATTCTATAATCTCCCCCTTAGATCAAAGTTGTATTCCTAAATTTGTGGTGATACCTTCACATAAAAATCTATAGCTAAAACTGTAAACACAAATAGGTATCTCACTACACACATAAGCCTAAACTCTCTCAGATAAACTATAGTATGAAGGCCTCGCTTTTCGAAAGTGCTACGCTTAGCTCTCACTAGCCTCTACAGCTATCACTCTACAACTCCCACTATCATAAGAATACGCCTGCACACTCCTTATCACATAGGGGTACAAGTATATATATGAACACAAACTCCCACCCCATAATTTTTTTATACAATGACACTAAATTCATTCTAGGACATCCCCTTCAGGTACACTAATCCTAACATCCTCCAGCTCCCAAAGTCATATATTTATGGTTAATATTATCACGGGCACAGACATCCAAGCTTCTAGACACACAATACTTCACATACTATACTTACCAATCAAATAGACATATCAACCTAAGTCTCTTATTTCACTTATCTATGGCCCATAAGTCCATATTCTTCACAACATTACTACTAAATCTCTAAATCTACAACATGCCTTCTCACACGCTCTACAAATTTACAACTACTAAAGAAAAGACAAATCAAGGGGGGTATGGTCACATGATGATGGTAGTCGATCTTAATCTTATATCATAACCCATTACGATCTTATCAACATATTCTATGTTCTCACATCATAGTTACCCACCCATGCATACATCACAACTACCTTTAAAATTTCATATACAATAATAAGTATATACTTATAAATTATTGGCTAATCTAACCGTTCCCATCCTATAAACGATTTCCATAACCACCATAACGATTCACTCTAGGATCTTTCCCTATTTTGAATATATTATTATCATAGACAAACACTTCCTCCACAGACATCCATATGATCTACTAATATTGCTACCATACAAGTCTATCGCCATAAAATGGCAAATCATTACTCAATAAACAGTTATACAAGTAAAACTATTTATTTACTCAAAAGTCACCCTCACTCTAAATTCTAACATTGTGGGTTTATATCACAAACTTCTTGGCCCAATATCACTACTAATAGGTCATGACACTTTAATATACACAACTACTCAGGTGGAAATACTATTCTACCATTCTGCTACACATCATTACCCTTACGCAAGACATCTGCCACAAGAATTTTGATAGGGACTGGATACATTTAATACTTCGGACTAAAAATTATTATTTCATCAGGATCAAAATTTACACTAGAATCCATACGCCTTGAAGCACCAATGAACTTCTCTCAAGTCCTTGTGCAATTTTATAATCTTTAATAATTCAATTAGAAGGTACCACCTCATCTAGGCTCTGATATTATGCTCTTGAATTGACTCGATAAGGAGACACAGTTAACAAAGTTAGAGAAAAGAAAGAATCTAGAAAACTTCCAAATGGAAACCATAAGGTACGATCTAGAACATGAAGAAAAGTGAAACATTCCTAAATGCCTTGTAGCCTCCTGCTTAAAAGTGTGGATCGCTACATACCCATAAGAGGACTCTACCTGATGTGATTTTGTAGACACCCTGAGACTGTGAATCAATTAAACTAATAATGTTCGACAACTGGCCTTCTAGAATAAGGGAGACTCACCAATCTGCAATATCTGACAGAATTTAACCAACTACTTAGCGGGACACCAGGGTTGTACCTCAGATCCTAAAATACAGGGGATCAATACAGATGTACTGGTACACAGAGCAATCTAAAATAATGTACTTTAATAAATAACATAAGTGAGAGCATTATATTAAAAAAACTACATCATCATAAAACCATTGAAAATCCATGGGCATAGTAAATAGTCCTTTGCAAACAGTTCTGCAAATCTACTCAACATCTTTGCCTTAGTTATGAGCTAGGTGGTACATCCTACAAGTCTGATATTCTATGGGCTATATGGAATCCGCCATTGACTTAGCGGGTAAGCCCCAAACACAAGTTTTCCAAAAAAGTTGGAATTTTTGAGTCTAATACATAGCAGGGCATTAGGCTAGCGTATAATCCCTCTTGGGGACAAAATAACCCATAACGACAAAACATAGTTTTGGGTAATGTGTAATCTGAAATCGTGCCTTCTTCGGGTAATCACATAACATCTCTTCAGCCCATTTTAACCTTTTCTAAACATGCATATTTATAAACTCAAAATTCTTAAAATCAAAATGAAATCTGACTTTTATTATGTTTCAAGTGTGTTATGGCATTATTTATTTTGGCATCGTCATACCATGACTTGAAAGCCATATCTCTAAGCCATACATTATGATGTTACAGTCTTGTTTTTCAAAATCTTGTGATCAGACCACCAAACTATTCAAATAGTGTATGAGGATGCATTTAGTGAAACTCATGAAAACTTAGGCAAAGATCCTCAATTTCAATTCACAAACATGTGGTGGTCAAGTATCATGTAACAAACCATGCAATATCTTTCAATTATCACTTTAAACATTTATAAACAATAAAACACCCTTCTTTAATTCATAATCAATATTAAATTTAAAGTAATAGTAAAACACTTTCCTTGCATTTCAAAACATGCATTTGAACAACCCACCATATGTGAAATCAAGGGGTATTATAACAAGAGAGGGGTTTCATTATTCATGCTCTCGATTTAATCTTTTCAAAACTCAAAACACATACCTACATATACACGAGTAAATATCAATTTTTAAGGGGAGGCATCAAGACCAAAACAATATGTCTTTCATTGAAAAGGGTTTCACGATTTGGATATTCAAAACAATTTTTCAAACCCTAATTATTTAAATCATAAAATAATTTCAAATGATTGAAAAAATCATAACTTATTCCAATAGAGTTTTTAGGATAGCCATAAGTACCTTAATCGATGAAGAATTCGAGGAAAAGTTGATCCCTTAAGCTTGAATGTTTAGACCTAAGTTGTTTTTCTCTTATGGTGTTCTTGGAAGATGTTTAGACCTCGTATGTCTCTCGGAGACACACTTTCTTGTCCAGGGATTTTAGTTTTTATTTACAAGGTGATACACTTCTTAAATTGAACCTTGATTCCTACAAGGTGTACATTTTAGTCAAGTTATTCCCCTTAATTCTTATAAGATGTGCCTTTTAATCGCCCCTTGATTTCTATAAGACGTACCTTTTAGTCGAGTCATCCCCCTTGATTCAAATAAGATGTATCTTTTAGTCGAGTCATTGCCCTTGATTTCTACAAGACGTACCTTTTATTCGAGTCATTTCACTTAATTCCTATAAGACGTACCTTTTAGTCGAGTCATTGCCCTTGATTTCTATAAGATGTATCTTTTAGTTGAGTCATTCCCCTTGATTCCTAAAATACATACCTTTTAGTCGAGTTATTCCCCTTGATTCCTATAAGACATACCTTTAAGTCAAGTCATTCCCCTTGATTCCTATAAGATGTACCTTTTATTTGAGTCATTCTTCTTGATTCCTATAAGACATACCTTTTAGTCGAGTCATTCCCCTTGATTTCTATAAGATGTATTTTTTAGTCGAGTCATTCCCCTTGACTCCTATAAGATGTATGTTTTAGTCGTGTCATTCCCCTTGATTCCAAAAAGACGTACCTTTTAGTCTAATCATTGCCCTTGATTCCTATAAGACTTACCTTTTAGTTGAGTCATTGCCCTTTATTCCTATAAGATGTATCTTTTAGTTGAGTTATTTCCCTTGATTCCAATGAGGCATACCTTTTAGTTGAGTCATTCCCCTTGATTCTTATTATACATACCTTTTAGTCGAGTCATTCCCCTTGATTTCTATAAGATGTATTTTTTAGTCGAGCCATTCCCCTTGACTCCTATAAGATGTATGTTTTAGTCGTGTCATTCCCGTTGATTCCAAAAAGACGTACCTTTTAGTCTAGTCATTGCCCTTGATTCCTATAAGACTTACCTTTTAGTTGAGTCATTGCCCTTTATTCCTATAAGATGTATCTTTTAGTTGAGTTATTTCCCTTGATTCCAATGAGGCATACCTTTTAGTTGAGTCATTCCCCTTGATTCTTATGATACATACCTTTTAGTCGAGTCATTCCCATTAATTCTTATACGATGTAACTTTACGTCAAGTCATTCCCCTTGATTCCTATAAGACCTACCTTTCAGTTGAGTTATTACCCTTGATTCCTATAAGACATACCTTTTAATTGAGTCATTCCCCTTGATTCCTATGAGACGTACCTTTTAGTCGATACATTACCCTTGATTCCTAAAAGATGTACCTTTTAGTTAAGTCATTCCCCTTGTTTGGATTGAGACATACCTTTTAGTTGAGTCATTCCCCTTGATTCTTATAAGACGTACCTTTCAGTCGAGTCATTCCCCTTGATTCCTATAAAACGTACCTCTTAGTCGAGTCATTCTTCCTTGATTACTATAAGACATACCTTTTAGTCGAGTCATTCTCTTTGATTCCTATAAGAAGTACCTTTTAGTAGAGTCATTCCCCTTGATTCCTATAATACGTACCTTTTAGTCGAGTCATATCCCATGATTCCTATAAGATTTACCTTTTAGTTGAGTCATTCCTCTTGATTCCTATACGACGTACCTTTTAGTTGAGTCATTCTCCTTGATTCCTGTAAGACGTTCCTTTTAGTCGAATCAATCCCCTTGATTCCTATAAGACATACCTTTAGTAGGGTCATTCCTCTTGATTTTTAAAACATGTACCTTCTAGTCAAATCATTCCAAGTAACCCATAGAAGATGTATTTACTTTTTGGGTTTTCAAGTAGTTATGATATGACTTTTACAAAAGTCCTCTGATGATTAATTGGGGCCAAAATTTAATTCCTGTCATTTGGAACTTTACTTTTCTAGCAAATTGAATCTCTTTATAATAATCTTTGTTCGGGTTAATTTTCATTTTACTTTTGATGTGATTTTAGGAGCTCGCCTGAAGAACATGGTGAATAAATTAAAAGTCAAGTAACAAGGTGATGAAATTGAAAGTCAGGAGCACGCTTGAAGAATAGGGTGATAAAATAGCAAGTCAGGAGCCTGCCTGTAGAACTGGTTGATAAAATTGAAAGTCAAGCAACAAGGTTAAGAAGTTGAAAGTCAAGCAACAAGGTTATGAAGTTGAAATTCAAGCAATAAGGTGAAGAAATTGAAAGCCAAGCACCAAGTTGACAAAATTGCAAGTCAGGAGCCCACCTGAAAAATAGGGTTATGAAACTCAAGTCAAGAGTCCAAAAGAAGCTGCATAGATAAGATTTTTGTAATTTCATTTATGTTTTAACTTGTAACTTTCATTTTTGATGTAGTTTACTCGATTCTCCAACTCGGTGTAGTTCCCCTCTTTCTAACCATTTGAGATACCTGTGATTTGATTCTCTCATAACTAGGGTAGGTAGGATGTCCTAAGTCCAATTCAGTTGTCCTTATTCCTTCTATTTCTTTCTTTGAATAACGGTCTGGTCAAAATTTTATCTCGTTGTCTACTTTTTTGTCTGAAAACACTTTATTTTTACATCAAAAAAAGGGGCATGATGTAAACACCTAATTTTGTCCCTCCTAAAAAACTAACTCATCCATTTTTACCTCACGTTATCATACACCCTTACCCATATGATTACACCCCGCAAAAATACAAAATAACAAAATTTCAATAAATTCCTAACAAATTAAATGCCTAATATTCAATTATTCTGACAAACCTTATCTCAACCAATTCACACCCTACCCAACCCCCAAACCCCATACCCACATACCCTACCTCACAATAAGTTACGTGTATTCTTTTTTTTTTCATTAACAGAATAACCCACATAATATTCTATCGGGGGGGCCATACAGATTATAGCATATACACATTATCACCATTACCATTTGTGGGTCCACCAATTCACACATCAGAGAAACTTTATACACAATATATATTCATATATTAATTCGCAAAAAGGGACCTTCTTCTCCATACGATACACAGATAGAGGTACACCATTGGCATCTTCATTCTTCTTATCCTTAATCCATACACAACGACACTCACGGACCCATAGAATTCCATAAACCACAATACACCTCTTACAGACGGCTTCTTCTTCACCATCATTCACGCCATATACATCATAAATAAAAATACCTCACGGCATATACACCACATACACAATTTAATTCAGCAAGATTCCATTTTCTACTCCTCTTCACCAGTGCACATAGAATGAAACGATAATAATTCATGCACATCCACTCTTAACACTGCACCATTCCCATAAAAAAACTCACATTGATACACACTCACACACGCATACATTGAGAGCAAATTGGAGTAAGAAAAACAAAGATATGGGAGGGTGAGAGAGACAAGGCGGCAGATAGAAGTAATGGAGAGATAGAGAGTAACAAAGAGAGATAGAGAAGCATAATCATGGAGGACGCCATTTTTTGGGGTTCTTTTCTTCGCTAGAAATAAAAGAGAGTATAGGACAAGAAATAGAGGAGGGGGAAATAATTGGTTTCCATTTTTATCAAGAGGGAAAGAGGTTGCGTTTCTGGTTACTTCTCGATATGACTTGATCCTGAAAGTTTTTGTAGACTGGTTTGGGTATTAGTCGTTATTTCAGTTTTGGACATCTTGATCATCATATAGTTTCTGGGAATTTTGGTTCGAAAAGCTGGGGATTTGATTTGAGTTGGATTTTTTTTTGTGTCGAGGTTAGAATTGAGGTTTTCCAGGAGCGATGTTATCTCCGATCTATTGAAATCGACACTTGAGGTACAATTCTTTGACTCCCTATTTTCGTTTTGTTTCGATTTGGTTCATTGATGCATGATTGTGTGTACTTAGTTTTTGATTGGATGATCTTGTTGATATTAGATATTTTTTATCCGTGAATAATTAATCATGGCATGACTTTGATGTTAGCAATGGGTTTGGATAATTGTTTTGTGTAAAATTGATGTATAAAATGGATTCGGGAGTAAACGGAATGAGAATTGAGGCTTGGTAAAAGTGCCTTTTGGTTAGTTTGATCCATGGGTTGTTGTTTAACTTTAAATGAACATCAATCGAACTTGATAGCATCATGATAGGCTGAGTGGTTTGGCAAATGTAGGTTGGGTAGGTAAACTTAGAATTCGTGAAATATTGAATGTTTGATATATGTGTTGAATGCCCTGGTTTACTACTTTTTAGATTAAATTTATCATTTGGCCGGGGAATGCCCTGAGATTATATAGTATTAATTCACCGGGGAATGCCTTGAAGTATCATGTACATAAAGGAGGATCGTGATCAAGGCCCGAGGCTTTGGGTAAGGCATTGGAGCATAGTTTTAGGATTATCATAGAATAGGATTTATATTTTCGTATTTTTTCTATTTTGGAGTGTATAATTGGATTGGAAACTATATTTTTAATTTGTTTTGTTTTTGTTTTTGATTGATTGTTTTATGTGTTTTTTTGTGGTTTATTCATTTTTAATGTCAAATTAGCTGATATACTCCACCAAGCGATCGTGGTTGAACCACGGGATAGAGGCGTGCCTAACACCTCCCCTCGGTCAACAAAATTCCTTTGCTGGAATCTCTATACGCAAACATGTTTTTAAAGAGTTAAAAAATAGTTTTGAAAAAGTATTTCCAAATGTGAATTGGCACCCCCGATTATGCCAAATGACGACTCTAAGTTTATTATAAAAAGTTAATCCTTTTCAAAAAAGTTTTCATCTTTTGTCACTTAATAATAAAAACTCTTTCAAACTTTAAAATTCAAATCTTTTTAGTTAAAGAAAAAGTGTGACAGCTCTGACGACTCTGCTGTAGATGTTTTTCAGAATTCTAGCTTATTTTAGAATTCGATCTCATATCTAAGCTTATATCAAGTTCAGCACTTTCTTGTTCTTTACTCATGGCCTTTCCCCATTTTTAGTGAGAGTCAATTTTAGGATTTCAGACTTAAAATCATTATTTGAAGAATCAAATTCTGCAACCTATTTCTTGAAAGTGCAGTTTTTCTTGTCTACTGTATCTTTAAAAGCCTTTAAATCAATGCAATCAAATTTAAGGCTTGCAAGACTATTGAACAACTCATCCCTATCGGAAGTTAATTCTTGGAAATCATCCATTAGTGCACTCATCAAGGAAATAAGATTTTATTTAGAAAACAAATGTAGTTTTTCTTAATGTTCAAGTATACTTACCTCAGAAGCATCATCTTCTTCATCTAAGTCTGAATCTCGAAGTGAACATGTAGTTTCATCAGCTACATCATCATTTGAGAAAGACCCTCAAGCTGCTATCATTGCATATTCCTCCTTCGTTTTGGCCTTTTCCTTTAGTTCATTTTCACCCCTTTCCTTTTTCCATTATATTTCACAGACTGGACAATCTCTGATCTGATGATCAGTCTTGCCACACTTGTAGAACCCATTTGGATTGTCATTTGAACATTTCTTGCTACCTGTTCCTTTCTTATTTTTAAAGAATTTGCTAAAGTTCTTAGTTATGAAGGCAACTTGTTCCTTATCAAGTTTAAATTCCTCATCACTATCAGAAGCCTTCAATGCCAAGATTTTTTTCAGGAACTGCTTGTTCTTTGGTTCCATCAACTTCCATTTCATAAGCCCCTAAGTTCCCTAACAGTTCATCCAGGGTCTTACCCGGGAGATCCTTATTTGCCTCCTTTGTTATAGTTACTTTAACATTGCACTTAGATTTTTGCAGTACCCTCAATACCTTTTCAACTTGTTCCTCTTCAGTGATGACTTTTCCCAAGAAAGTCAACTCATTTGTTAAGGCAGTAAGCCTTTTCAACATCTTATATAAGTATTTATTAGCCTTCATTTTAAATACCTCATACTTAGTGAAAATAAGAGAAATTCTAAATTTCCTTACCTGAGAGGTACCCTTATGTGCATTTACAATTGCATCCCAAATTTTCTTAGAAGTGGTACAGGTTGACACCTTGTTGAATTCAACAGATCCTAATCCACAGACTAGGATGTTTTTAACTGTTGCATTTTTCTTTAATACCACTAAATCATCAGCAGTAAAATCACTCCTTACTTTCTTGACTAGTTCACCATCAACCATATTCATTGGAATAATAGGACCATCAGTATTCCTATCCCATATTTCACAATCTTCACCTTAGATGAACATCTCCAGCTCGATCGTTCACCAGATAAAGTGAGAACCATCATAGAGTGGAGGTCTAGTTGTTGACTGACCTTCATTGTGCCTAGTAGAAGATACGGAATTCATCATTGTGATCGTTTCTTAGGTGTTAGCCTTATTTAAGACAATCTGCTCAGATACTACTTGTTAGAGTGTGTGCCCTACTGATTTTAATATTATATTCTATCGGTTGCCTATCTGTGGAACAATTAAGCTAACGTGTTTCATAGAAGTAAAACTTGAACACAGTATTTTTATGTGGACAACACCCAGCACAATAAAGGTGTAAAAAATCATGACCCGTACATCTACAGTATTTAACCCTAACTTCACTATAACTCTTGAACCTCAACAATCAACAAATTACAAGGCTTCTTATAAACTGGGAATGAAAACTTCTAACTCCTACTTCTACAAAAACAAAAATCTTCCCAAGATAAGGGTTCCCAAGTCTTCGAGTTTCCCAACTTGAAGACATTTATCCTAACCCAGTTTATACTTTCTGAGATTAGAGATTACAACTTAATATGACTCAACAACAAACCTATTACACAAAGTCTATGACTCTAAGTAAAGGAACAAGTTGTTCCAATAGATCTTTTAAATTGTAGAGCTTATTTACGGATTGTTGACTATCTTTTTTAGTGAATGTGTAGAACACTTGAATGTCATTTGTTGTATTTAAGCCAACTCCAAATTGAGTCCTTTAGTTGATGTACTCTTCTATCTTCAATTGGACTCCGAGGTAGTTTCACTCCTTATTGCTGCCATTTCTCTCTCCTTGACTTAATATAAATCTTCTCCATTATCCCTTAGTCATGTAGAACTCCTTAATCAACTCAACTTCTAGATTCTGCATTTATCTTTTCCTCAATCGTAACATTTGAAATAATTCTGAGCTTCCTTGCTTGTCCAATTTTATCTTAATGCATTGTCAACCTTGCATCACTTCAATATGTGAGAACTAGTAACTTCTCTTTTATCACTTGTATGGAACAACTTGCACAACATCTTTCATTCACATGTTCATCATCAAAACTTCACATTCCCTAAAATTTGTAGTCTTTTTTTTTTTTGGTTATAATCTTACTAAAATTATTGTTGTAGAAACTTTTGTTGTAGCTGATGATGAAGATTAACACTATGAATATTTTTTTTTCTCCTTAACTCATTATGACTATGAGACATACCATATAACGGTAAATTTTATGAGGGAATGTAATTAAAAAAAATCTTACTCCAGATACAATTTAAATTGCAATGTTATTTTAATATTTTTTTGATTATTAGATTATAAAATTACAAGTTTCTTGCCAATAAAAATTCCCCCCCCCCTCCCCCTTTCATGCTACCGAATTTTTCTCTTTTGCTCTTATGACCGGACCAACATACCATTATAGTGGATTGTTGAGATGATAATGCTCTAATTATCGCTATTAAAAAAAAAGAAATTATTTATATTTAAAAGGCATTTCTTCCTTACAATTTGATCTCTGCTGGGATGCCTCCGTAAGCCTTCCTCTTCAAATAACATTTTCTAAAAGTTTTATTTGTTTAGTTAACTATTCTTGTATTTTTTTAATTTTTTATATTTTATCGATGAAGTTAACTTTTTGTGTGTCAAGATTGTTTTCCTAATTAAAAGCAGGGGAAGGAAGTCAATGTATACATGTGTGGTTCTTAGTGAAATATGTATTTATTTTTCTACAATCATGTGAATTAACCTAATAAACCTGTTGATAAAATAGGAGACTGTAAAATTAGTTTGTAATTTTCTACTATGTTTCATTCATGAGGAAGTGTTTATTGTTATGTAAAAATTCATCAAAAAATGTATTAAAAAGAATAATCCGGTGCATAATCTTCCGCTATGTGGGGGAGGGGGGAGAAGGGAAAGAAAAGGGTGATTCGAGAAAAGATTGGAGGACAAGAGTCTATTATACACAATCTTATCTTGCTATGTAAAATAAATGCATATAACATTAGTTAGTAATTTTCATATATATTATATTTCAATTCATAAGAAAATGTTTGTCGCTGTGTATAATTAGTGTCGTCATCCAGATTTTTACGTATTTATTGATTATTATTCCACTCTATTAATCTGAATCTTTATATATATATATATATATATATATATATATATATATATATATATAAAAACAAAGTTATTTGCTTCTTTCTTTGATTTCTTTCTCAAGAAATAAATCTTAGTTCTTCTATATACCTTAAAACTTGAATTTGTTGAGCAGAGCATTTTTTTTTATTTATTTGGTACTAACTTTTAAAATATAGGGGATCAATACAGATGTACTGGTACACAGAGCAATCTAAAATAATGTACTTTAACAAATAACATAAGTGAGAGCATTATATGAAAAAAAATACATCATCATAAAACCATTGAAAATCCATGGGCATAGTAAATAGTCCTTTACAAACAGTTCTTTTCCCATTCATTGATTTACATATTAAAACCATTTCGAAAGTTTCAATGCTACTATTGCTTTGGCCTTGTGGTCTTTTCCCATTCATTGATTTACATATATATGTAAAAGTATGAATTTGAGATTTAAGATTGTTGAGAGCAAACATTATGAATTCCCTCTCTTGTATTGAATTAAAGATTATGGTTTTGTGATTTGACAGATGTTTTTAAAATATCGTGGCATTTGAACATAATTTGGAATTGTTGAGAGGGTGTTTCTTGATATCAATATGTTCTTCTGTGTACGAGAAAGAATTGCATGTGTATACATGAGGTTTGAAAAAAAAGGATTCATTGAATTGAATTATTGAAATACTGGTCTCAAAACTTTTGTTTTAAAGATAGAGATTTATGATAGACTAATAATGGCTCCGAGATGTGACTTGAAAGTCAATTGTATGATGATACCATATGATTTATGCCATAACAGATTATGTTTTTAAAGCATGTTTTCAGAGACTGTATGTTTTGATAGAGTTTTAAAAAGGCGCTTAAAGAGGGTTAGGCGGTCACCCGAAGAAGGCAAGAGGTCAAGCAACTCTTAGCCTGAAACCATATTTTCTGATGCGGGTCAATTATTATTGTACGCTGGCGACAGCAATGTGGCATAATAGATTCAGAGACTCCAACCCTTATGACACACTTGGGTTCAGGGATTCGCTGCAGAGTTAATGGAAGTTTCCATATAGCCCATGAAATTTTTCAGAGTTGTAGGGTATACCACTTAGCCCAAAAGTAACACAGATTTGTCAGAAGTTGAGATGATTTTTACAACATCTTTAAAATGCCCTTATAAATTCTTAATATTTGATATACTTATGAACTGATTTATATTTTCCTCATATATGTTGAATAATAAATGATTATTTTGGATATTCTCTACGTACTAGTACATCTGTATTGACCCCCTCTCCCCTACCTCTTAAGTTCTGAGACTCAGTCTAGGGTTCTAGATAAGCAGTGCATAATTCAGATAGCTGATCAAATTGTGCAGTGGTGAGCCTTCTCTATTCCAGAAGGCTTGTCTTTTCAAATTACGTCACTTATTTTAGTTTTCGTCAACTAGGGGCCTTGTCCCAGTTTCAGACAGTTGTTAGATTTTTAAATAGTAGGTATTTCGAAGACTGAGTTAGATGTTATTTAGATGCAGTTGATAGAGAAGGGCATTCTAGGTCATCATAGTTTGGGATGTCCATTATGGCTAGGAACTAGTTCGGGTCGTGACAAACTTGGTATCAAATCACGGTTCATTGTCCCAGGGTGTCTACGAAATCACGTCGGGTAGAGTCTTAATTATAGGTGTGTAGCGTGCCACACTTATAAGTAGGATGCTACTATGCATTTAAGAATCTTTATCTTCTTTGTGATTTTGTTCGTGCTTCAGAGTATAATCTGTCCCCTAATCAATGACCTCTTACTTTTTAGAAAAACCAGCGATGCCTCCCCGTTGAACCAACGTTAATGCTTAGTATGATGAAGTCCATCCAACCCATGGGAGGTGTACTTGTAATAGAGCTCATATTCCAGAACTTGTTCCTACTTCGAGAGTGTCTTCTGTAACAACCAATCCTCCCAGAGCTCTCCGAACGGGGCCCAATCACACTCAGCCTCATGAAGGAGAGGTTTTTAATGTTGAATTCAGACAATCTATTCATATGCTTGCACAGCTGGTAGCCGTATAGACTTAAAGGTCGAAGGATACTGGATCTGTGTCTGTTACTTCTGAAGTTACTAGAGTTGGCCAGTTCATGAGAATGAACCCGCCCAAGTTCTCTGGCGCTAAGGTAGAAAAGGACCCGCAGGAGTTTGTAGATGAAATGGAGAATATTTTTAAAGTAATGCATGTTAATTAGGTGGAGGGTGTTGAGCTAGCAGCATACCAGCTAAAGGATGTAGCGAACCAATGGTACAACAAGTGGGAAGGTGTGAAGGGTGGCGTGTTGAGCTCACACTTTGGTATGATTTTGTGAAAGCTATTCTTGACAGATTTATTCATCTGGAGCTGAGAGAAGCTAAAGTAGAGGTGTACATGAAACTAAAGCAGGGTAAGATGAGTGTTCAGGAGTATACTTTAAAGTTTAACGAGTTGGCCCGTTATTCTCCCGAGCTGATGAGTAGTATGAGGGCCCAAATAAGGAAGTTTTCTTCTGGCCCTTCTGATGATGTGGTACTTGAGTGTCAGGGAGCTATGTTGAGTAGCAATATAGACTTTTCTAGATTGTCAATCCACATGTAACTACTTGAGGAGAAGAAGAAGAAGATAGCCGAATCTAGGGAATAAGACAGGTAGGCAAAGTAAGCAAGAGCGACAGACCAAGTCATAGTCAGTAGCAGAGCAGTAATTGGGCCGACAAATAGAAAAAGAAAAAGACTAGGGGTAATTAACAATCGGCATCTAGTTCTCCAGTATCCATACCCACAGCTGAGCAGTGCACCCAAAATTTTTCAGTCTAGTCAGGGGCCGAGAATGCAGGGTACGCAGTGGCAAGAAAGTGTAGCCCAGACCTCTCGGCCCTATCCGCGCTATGGGAGATATGGGAGGAATCATCCAGGGAGATGTCAGTTTGGTACTTTGGTGTTTTATTCATGTGGCCAGCCATGCCATATCTAGAGAGACTATCCAGCAGCAAAGAGTAATATTGGAGGAGACAAGTCACAAGCAAATTCATCTGCACAACCACCTCAGAAGGGTGCCATTTCAGCCATCAGAAATGGTCGAAATCGATTGTATTCTTTGACCAACTGCCAGGAGACAAAGTCCTAACCATATTTAGTCATCGGTATATTACAAATCTTTTATCGTGAGGTGTATGTATTACTTGATCCTGGGTCTACCTTGTCTTACGTGACCCCATACGTGTCTATTGGTTTTGGGTTTGAGCCTGATGTGATTGCTGAACCTTTCTTTGTTTCCACCTTGCTGGGAGATTCGATTGTGGCTAGGAGGGTGGATAGAAATTATGTTATGTCTATTTTAAGCCAGGATACTGAGGCATATCACATAGACCTTGATATGGTTGATTTTGATGCCATCTTAGGGATGGGATGGCTCCATTCATGCTATGCCACCTTGAATTGTAGGACCCGAAGAAGCACCTTTTCTTTTTCGAATGAGTCAGTGATAAAATAAGAGGGACATTCTCTAGCACCTAGAGGGCATTTCATATCTTATCTCAGGGCCTATAAACTTATTTCCAAAGGTTGCTTGTATCATTTTATTCAGGTTAAAGACTCTAATCTCGATAGTCTTCCACTTCAGTCTATCCCCATAGTAAATGAATTCGTTGAAGTTTTTCCAGATGATCTCCCAACAATACCACTTGATAGTGAGATAGCTTTTGGTAATGATTTATTGCCAGATATCCATCCTATTTTTATTCCCCCATATAGGATGGCTTTTGTGGAGCTAAAAGAGTTGAAAGAATAGCTAGAAGATCTTCTCGGTAAAGGTTTTATCCACCCCAGTGTGTCTCTCTAGGGTGCACCTATACTTTTCGTGCGAAAGAAAGATCGTTCCCTTTATATGTGCATCGATTACCGCTAGTTGAATAAGGTTACGATTAAAAATAAATATCCCCTTCCTAGGATTGATGCTCTTTTTGATCAACTACAGGGTGTTAAATATTTTTCAAAGATAGACATTCATTCGGGATATCACCAGTTAAAAGTTAGAGAATCAGATATTCCGAAAAAATCTTTTCGAACCAGATACGACCATTATGTATTCTTAGTTATGTCCTTTGGGTTGACTAATGCCCCTGCATCTTTCATGGACCTAATGAATAGGGTTTTCTGTTAATTTCTGGATCTGTTTATCATTGTATTCATTGATGACATTTTGGTATATTGTACGAGTGAGGTGGACTATGTCAACCACCTCTGAATCATCCTTCAGACCCTTAATGATCATAAACTGTATGCAAAATTTTCCAAGTGTGAATTTTGGTTGAATGCTATTGCATTTTTGGGGCATGTTGTGTTCAGTGATGGGATTAAGGTTGATCACCAAAAGATTGAGGCAGTGATAAAATGGCCCAAACCCACGACTCCAACTGATATTCAGAGCTTCTTGGGATTGACAGGTTATTATAGAAGATTCGTTGAGAGTTTTTCTTCCATAGATGGACCACATACTAAGTTGACTCAGAAAAAGGTGAAGTTTTTGTGGTCTCACTCTTGTCAAAATAATTGTAAGAAGTTGAAAGGCAAGTTGACTATTCCGAAGGGTACAAAAGGTTTTATTATATACTGTGATACATCCCGAGTAGGACTTGGGTGTGTTCTCATGAAGCACGGTAAGGTAGTAGCTTATGCATCTAGGCAGTTAAAGGTGCATAAGCGAAACTATCCTACTCATGAATTGGAGTTAGCGACTGTGGTTTTTGCACTTAAGATCTAGTGACACTATTTGTATGGGGTACACTTTGATATATTTACTGACCACAAAAGTTTACATTAAGTTTTATCGCAGAAAGAATTGAATCTCAGGCAGAGGCAGTGGTTGGAACTTTTAAAAGACTATGACATAAGCCTACGCTATTATCCGGGAAAGACAAATGTGGTAGCTGATGCCCTTTGAAGGTTGTCTATGCACAACCTTTCTCATGTTAAGGAAGAGATGAGGGAGATGGTGAAGGATATTCACTAACTTGCAAATCTAGGAGTGCGACTTTTGAATTCTGGGGATGGAGGAGTGGTTGTTCATGATATAGCTAAATCTTTCCTTTTTGCAGAACTTAAAAAGAAGCAGGTTGAAGATCTCATCTTGATACAAATTATGAAAGATGTGGGTCAACAAAAGGCAATGACTTTTAAAATTGTCGTGATGGTACTTTGAGATACCAGGATAGGTTAGGCGTGCCAAATGCAGATGGTCTAAGGAAGAGAATCCTTGATGAAGTTCACACGTCGAGGTATGTAGTTCGCCCTAGATCTACTAAGATGTATCAGGATTTGAAAACCCTTTATTAGTGGAATAATTTGAGGTGTGATGTGGCTAACTATGTTGCCAAGTATTTAAATTGTCAACAAGTTAAATTATAACATTTGAGGCCAGGCCTTCTCAAAAGATAGCTTTGCCTTTGTGAAAGTGGGAGATGATTAATGTGGACTTTCTTACCGGACTTCTGTCGTCCCGAAAGCAAAATGATTCCATTTGGGTAATTGTAGATAGGTTGACCAAGTCAATTCACTTTCTACCTGATCGGACAAAGTATTCGGGAGAGGATTTATTCATTGCAGAAGTTGTTCGTTTGCATGGAACACCTGTGTCTATCATATCTGACGGAGGTACACAATTTCTTCATAGTTTTGGAGATATTTTAATAAGGGTTTAGGTACCCAAGTGAACCTAAGTATTGCGTTTCACCCTCAGATGGATGGGCAAACTGAGCGCACCATTCAGACCCTCAAGGATATGTTAAGAGCCTGTGTACCATATTTCAAAGTTAGTTGAGTGGACCACTTGCCACTAATAGAGTTTGCATATAATAATAGCTATTATTACAGTATTAAGATGGCTCCATTTGAGTCCTTTTATGGGAGGAGATGTAGGTTGCCTATAGGGTGGTATGAAGTAGGTGAGACCCAGTTGTTCGGGCCTAACCTTATTCATCAGGGATGGAGAATGTGAAAATTATTAGAGAATGACTCAAGACAGCTTAGAGTCGCCAGAAGTCTTACACTATTGTAAGGACAAAAGACTTAAAGTTTGAGGTTGGTGATTGGGTATTTCTTAAAGTCTCTCCTATAAAGGGAGTCATGCGATTCGGGAAAAAAAGTAAACTGAGTCCTCGCTATATAGGACCATACCATATTGTGAGAATGATAGGTGGAGTTACATATGATTTAGTGTTGCCTATAAGTTATGGTTCTGTTCACCCAGTATTTCATATATCTATGTTGAAGAAGTGTATTGGAGACTATTCTTTAGTAATGTCTGTCGAAGAAATTAAAGTGAAAGACTCCTTATCCTATGAAGAAGAGCCTATAGAGATTTTGGATCACTAAGTTAGAAGATTGAGGAACAAAGAGATAGCCTCAAATAAAATGTTGTGGAGAAACAATAAAATTGATGAAGTGACTTGGGAATCAGAAGTTGACATGAGAGATAGATACCCAAACCTTTTTTATCAAATGGATGCCAAAATGGAAGGTACAATCCTTCCCTTATTCTTTCTATTCTTTATTATGCTTGAAATTAGACTTGTTTGTATCCCGCATCAACATTCGCGGACGAATGTTCCCAAGGGGGGATATTGTAATGCCCCGAAGTTTTTCTTAGAAAAATTTTGTCCCTAAAATATCAAGTATTGTCTTTTAGAATAAATTATACTTACTTTCTTGTGGAATCCGTTAGATTTCAACTTTTTATTACGTAGATGACTGAATAAGCTTTCCATCGAGATAAGATTCATCCAAATCGACACTCGGTAAAGAAGTTATGGCTATTTTATGTGCTAGTCATAAAACGTCGACATTCTAGTGTTTAGCGCATCACGGAGAGGGTTTAATTGGAATTTTCCAAATTCAAGTGGGACCTCACAAAAGTGGCGCGTCACAGAGTATCCCAATTTCCCATTCGTCAATTTCCAGTGAGCCACCGCGTGGTGCCTCGCGGTGGGCCATAAAATAGGGTTCCCAGTTTAATTTTTCCTTGTTCGTTCAGAAGTTAACAAGGGTAATTTGGACTTTTTCCAAGCCTCTTAAAACATTCAAAGTGTATATTTAAGACCTCTACAATAAAAATAAACGACACTCTCAAGATTTTCCTCAAAACAAAAACCCTAGTTCATATACTTCTCGTCCAAGAAACTCAAGATTCAACTGTAGGTTTTAAAAATTGACTGATGATTTGGAATCCTCATACTGTAGGCTTCAAGGTTCATCCCTTATTCTTCGTAATCGAGGCATGTGGGGTTTATCCTAAAAACTACATGGGCTTGAAATTGTTAAAGCATGATTTAAAGGTTTTGATGCATGTATTTTATAGCGGTTTTGAAAACTATATTATTGATTATGCATTTCAAAAGTTTCAATGCTACTATTGCTTTAGCCTTGTGGTATTTTCCCATAAATTGATTTACAAATATATGTATATGTATGAATTTGATATTTAAGATTGCTGAGAGAAAAAATAATGAACTCCCTCTCTTGTATTGAATTAATGATTATGGTTTTGTGATTTGAAAGACGTTTTTGAAATATCCTGGCATTTAAACATGATTTGGAATTGTTGAGAGGTTATTTCTTGATATTAATATGTTCTTGTGTGTACTAGAAAGAATTACATGTGTCAACATGAGGTTTAAAAAAATGATTCATTGAATTGAATTATTGAAATGCTGGTCTCAAAACTTGTGTTTTGAATACAGAGATTTATGATAGACTAATAATGGCTCAGAGATCTGACTTGCAAGTCAATGGTATGACGATATCATATGTATTTACGCCGTAACAGATTATGTTTTCAGAGCATGTTTTTAGAGTATGTTTTCAGAGACTGTATGTTTTGATAGACTGTTAAAAAAGGGCTTAAAGAGGGTTAGGTTGTTACCTGAAGAAGGCGCGAGTTTAACTAACTCTTACCCTGAAACCTTATTTGCCGATACGGGTAGATTATTATTGTACTCTACAATGGTCATGTGGCATAGCAGATTCAGAGACTCCGACCCTTGCGGCACGCTTGGGTTGGGGGCTTCCCTGTCGAGTTAATGGCAGTTTCCATATAGACGATAGAATTTTTCAGAGTTGTAGGGTATACCACCTAGTGCAGAAGCAACACAGAGCATTCTAAAATAATGTACTTTAATAAATAACATAAGTGAGAGCATTATATTAAAAAAAATACATCATCATAAAACCATTGAAAATCCATGGGCATAGTAAATAGTCCTTTGCAAACAGTTCTGCAAATCTACTCAACATCTTTGCCTTAGTTATGAGCTAGGTGGTACACCCTACAAGTCTGATATTCTATGGCCTATATGGAATCCGCCATTGACTTAGCGGGTAAGCCCCAAACACAAGTTTTCCAAAAAAGTTGGAATTTTTGAGTCTAATACATAGCAGGGCATTAGGCTAGCGTATAATCCCTCTTGGGGACAAAATAACCCATAACGACAAAACATAGTTTCGGGTAATGTGTTATCTGAAATCGTGCCTTCTTCGGGTAATCACATAACATCTCTTCAGCCCATTTTAACCTTTTCTAAACATGCATATTTAAGAACTCAAAATTCTTAAAATCAAAATGAAATCTGACTTTTATTATGTTTCAAGTGTGTTATGGCATTATCTATTTTGGCATCGTCATACCATGACTTGAAAGCCATATCTCTAAGCCATACATTATGATGTTACAGTCTTGTTTTTCAAAATCTTGTGATCAGACCACCAAACTATTCAAATAGTGTATGAGGATGCATTTAGTGAAACTCATGAAAACTTAGGCAAAGATCCTCAATTTCAATTCACAAACATGTGGTGGTCAAGTATCATGTAACAAACCATGCAATATCTTTCAATTAACACTTTAAACATTTATAAACAATAAAACACCCTTCTTCAATTCATAATCAATATTAAATTTAAAGTAATAGTAAAACACTTACCTTGCACTTCAAAACATTCATTTGAACAACCCACCTTATGTAAAATCAAGGGGTATTATAACAAGAGAGGGGTTTCATTATTCATGCTCTCGATTTAATCTTTTCAAAACTCAAAACACATACCTACATATACACGAGTAAATATCAATTTTTAAGGGGAGGCATCAAGACCAAAACAATATGTCTTTCATTGAAAAGGGTTTCACGATTTGGATATTCAAAACAATTTTTCAAACCCTAATTATTTAAATCATAAAATAATTTCAAATGATTGAAAAAATCATAACTTATTCCAATAGAGTTTTTAGGATAGCCATAAGTACCTTAATCGATGAAGAATTCGAGGAAAAGTTGATCCCTTAAGCTTGAATGTTTAGACCTAAGTTGTTTTTCTCTTATGGTGTTCTTGGAAGATGTTTAGACCTCGTCTGTCTCTCGGAGACACACTTTCTTGTCCAGGGATTTTAGTTTTTACTTACAAGGTGATACACTTCTTAAATTGAACCTTGATTCCTACAAGGTGTACATTTTAGTCAAGTTATTCCCCTTAATTCTTATAAGATGTGCCTTTTAATCGCCCCTTGATTTCTATAAGACGTGCCTTTTAGTCGAGTCATCCCCCTTGATTCAAATAAGATGTATCTTTTAGTCGAGTCATTGCCCTTGATTTCTACAAGACGTACCTTTTATTCGAGTCATTTCCCTTAATTCCTATAAGACGTACCTTTTAGTCGAGTCATTGCCCTTGATTTCTATAAGATGTATCTTTTAGTTGAGTCATTCCCCTTGATTCCTAAAATACATACCTTTTAGTTGAGTTATTACCCTTGATTCCTATAAGACATACCTTTAAGTCAAGTCATTCCCCTTGATTCCTATAAGATGTACCTTTTATTCGAGTCATTCTTCTTGATTCCTATAAGACATACCTTTTAGTCGAGTCATTCCCCTTGATTTCTATAAGATGTATTTTTTAGTCGAGTCATTCCCCTTGACTCCTATAAGATGTATGTTTTAGTCGTGTCATTCCCCTTGATTCCAAAAAGACGTAACTTTTAGTCTAATCATTGCCCTTGATTCCTATAAGACTTACCTTTTAGTTGAGTCATTGCCCTTTATTCCTATAAGATGTATCTTTTAGTTGAGTTATTTCCCTTGATTCCAATGAGGCATACCTTTTAGTTGAGTCATTCCCCTTGATTCTTATGATACATACCTTTTAGTCGAGTCATTCCCCTTGATTTCTATAAGATGTATTTTTTAGTCGAGTCATTCCCCTTGACTCCTATAAGATGTATGTTTTAGTCGTGTCATTCCCGTTGATTCCAAAAAGACGTACCTTTTAGTCTAGTCATTGCCCTTGATTCCTATAAGACTTACCTTTTAGTTGAGTCATTGCCCTTTATTCCTATAAGATGTATCTTTTAGTTGAGTTATTTCCCTTGATTCCAATGAGGCATACCTTTTAGTTGAGTCATTCCCCTTGATTCTTATGATACATACCTTTTAGTCGAGTCATTCCCATTAATTCTTATACGATGTAACTTTACGTCAAGTCATTCCCCTTGATTCCTATAAGACCTACCTTTCAGTTGAGTTATTACCCTTGATTCCTATAAGACATACCTTTTAGTTGAGTCATTCCCCTTGATTCCTATGAGACGTACCTTTTAGTCGATACATTACCCTTGATTCCTAAAAGATGTACCTTTTAGTTAAGTCATTCCCCTTGTTTGGATTGAGACATACCTTTTAGTTGAGTCATTCCCCTTGATTCTTATAAGACGTACCTTTCAGTCGAGTCATTCCCCTTGATTCCTATAAAACGTACCTCTTAGTCGAGTCATTCTTCCTTGATTACTATAAGACATACCATTTAGTCGAGTCATTCTCTATGATTCCTATAAGAAGTACCTTTTAGTAGAGTCATTCCCCTTGATTCCTATAATACGTACCTTTTAGTCGAGTCATATCCCATGATTCCTATAAGATTTACCTTTTAGTTGAGTCATTCCTCTTGATTCCTATACGACGTACCTTTTAGTTGATTCATTCTCCTTGATTCCTGTAAGACGTTCCTTTTAGTCGAGTCAATCCCCTTGATTCCTATAAGACATACCTTTAGTAGGGTCATTCCTCTTGATTTTTAAAACATGTACCTTCTAGTCAAATCATTCCAAGTAACCCATAGAAGATGTATTTACTTTTTGGGTTTTCAAGTAGTTATGATATGACTTTTACAAAAGTCCTCTGATGATTAATTGGGGCCAAAATTTAATTCCTGTCATTTGGAACTTTACTTTTCTAGCAAATTGAATCTCTTTATAATAATCTTTGTTCGGGTTAATTTTCATTTTACTTTTGATGTGATTTTAGGAGCTCGCCTGAAGAACATGGTGAATAAATTAAAAGTCAAGTAACAAGGTGATGAAATTGAAAGTCAGGAGCACGCTTGAAGAATAGGGTGATAAAATAGCAAGTCAGGAGCCTGCCTGTAGAACTTGTTGATAAAATTGAAAGTCAAGCAACAAGGTTAAGAAGTTGAAAGTCAAGAAACAAGGTTATGAAGTTGAAATTCAAGCAATAAGGTGAAGAAATTGAAAGCCAAGCACCAAGTTGACAAAATTGCAAGTCAGGAGCCCACCTGAAAAATAGGGTTATGAAACTCAAGTCAAGAGTCCAAAAGAAGCTGCATAGATAGGATTTTTGTAATTTCATTTATGTTTTGACTTGTAATTTTTATTTTTGATGTAGTTTACTCGATTCTCCAACTCGGTGTAGTTCCCCTCTTTCTAACCATTTGAGATACCTGTGATTTGATTCTCTCATAACTAGGGTAGGTAGGATGTCCTAAGTCCAATTCAGTTGTCCTTATTCCTTCTATTTCTTTCTTTGAATAACGGTCTGGTCAAAACTTTATCTCGTTGTCTACTTTTTTGTCTGAAAACACTTTATTTTTACACCCAAAAAAGGGGCATGATGTAAACACCTAATTTTGTCCCTCCTAAAAAACTAACTCATCCATTTTTACCTCACGTTATCATACACCCTTACCCATATGATTACACCCCGCAAAAATACAAAATAACAAAATTTCAATAAATTCCTAACAAATTAAATGCCTAATATTCAATTATTCTGACAAACCTTATCTCAACCAATTCACACCCTACCCAACCCCCAAACCCCATACCCACATACCCTACCTCACAATAAGTTACGTGTATTCTTTTTTTTTTCATTAACAGAATAACCCACATAATATTCTATCGGGGGGGCCATACAGATTATAGCATATACACATTATCACCATTACCATTTGTGGGTCCACCAATTCACACATCAGAGAAACTTTATACACAATATATATTCATATATTAATTCGCAAAAAGGGACCTTCTTCTCCATACGATACACAGATAGAGGTACACCATTGGCATCTTCATTCTTCTTATCCTTAATCCATACACAACAACACTCACGGACCCATAGAATTCCATAAACCACAATACACCTCTTACAGACGGCTTCTTCTTCACCATCATTCACGCCATATACATCATAAATAAAAATACCTCACGGCATATACACCACATACACAATTTAATTCAGCAAGATTCCATTTTCTACTCCTCTTCACCAGTGCACATAGAATGAAACGATAATAATTCATGCACATCCACTCTTAACACTGCACCATTCCCATAAAAAAACTCACATTGATACACACTCACACACGCATACATTGAGAGCAAATTGGAGTAAGAAAAACAAAGATATGGGAGGGTGAGAGAGACAAGGCGGCAGATAGAAGTAATGGAGAGATAGAGAGTAACAAAGAGAGATAGAGAAGCATAATCATGGAGGACGCCATTTTTTGGGGTTCTTTTCTTCGCTAGAAATAAAAGAGAGTATAGGACAAGAAATAGAGGAGGGGGAAATAATTGGTTTCCATTTTTATCAAGAGGGAAAGAGGTTGCGTTTCTGGTTACTTCTCGATATGACTTGATCCTGAAAGTTTTTGTAGACTGGTTTGGGTATTAGTCGTTATTTCAGTTTTGGACATCTTGATCATCATATAGTTTCTGGGAATTTTGGTTCGAAAAGCTGGGGATTTGATTTGAGTTGGATTTTTTTTTGTGTCGAGGTTAGAATTGAGGTTTTCCAGGAGCGATGTTATCTCCGATCTATTGAAATCGACACTTGAGGTACAATTCTTTGACTCCCTATTTTCGTTTTGTTTCGATTTGGTTCATTGATGCATGATTGTGTGTACTTAGTTTTTGATTGGATGATCTTGTTGATATTAGATATTTTTTATCCGTGAATAATTAATCATGGCATGACTTTGATGTTAGCAATGGGTTTGGATAATTGTTTTGTGTAAAATTGATGTATAAAATGGATTCGGGAGTAAACGGAATGAGAATTGAGGCTTGGTAAAAGTGCCTTTTGGTTAGTTTGATTCATGGGTTGTTGTTTAACTTTAAATGAACATCAATCGAACTTGATAGCATCATGATAGGCTGAGTGGTTTGGCAAATGTAGGTTGGGTAGGTAAACTTAGAATTCGTGAAATATTGAATGTTTGATATATGTGTTGAATGCCCTGGTTTACTACTTTTTAGATTAAATTTATCATTTGGCCGGGGAATGCCCTGAGATTATATAGTATTAATTCACCGGGGAATGCCTTGAAGTATCATGTACATAAAGGAGGATCGTGATCAAGGCCCGAGGCTTTGGGTAAGGCATTGGAGCATAGTTTTAGGATTATCATAGAATAGGATTTATATTTTCGTATTTTTTCTATTTTGGAGTGTATAATTGGATTGGAAACTATATTTTTAATTTGTTTTGTTTTTGTTTTTGATTGATTGTTTTATGTGTTTTTTTGTGGTTTATTCATTTTTAATGTCAAATTAGCTGATATACTCCACCAAGCGATCGTGGTTGAACCACGGGATAGAGGCGTGCCTAACACCTCCCCTCGGTCAACAAAATTCCTTTGCTGGAATCTCTATACGCAAACATGTTTTTAAAGAGTTAAAAAATATTTTTGAAAAAGTATTTCCAAATGTGAATTGGCACCCCCGATTATGCCAAATGACGACTCTAAGTTTATTATAAAAAGTTAATCCTTTTCAAAAAAGTTTTCATCTTTTGTCACTTAATAATAAAAACTCTTTCAAACTTTAAAATTCAAATCTTTTTAGTTAAAGAAAAAGTGTGACAGCTCTGACCACTCTGCTGTAGATGTTTTTCAGAATTCTAGCTTATTTTAGAATTCGATCTCATATCTAAGCTTATATCAAGTTCAGCACTTTCTTGTTCTTTACTCATGGCCTTTCCCCATTTTTAGTGAGAGTCAATTTTAGGATTTCAGACTTAAAATCATTATTTGAAGAATCAAATTCTGCAACCTATTTCTTGAAAGTGCAGTTTTTCTTGTCTACTGTATCTTTAAAAGCCTTTAAATCAATGCAATCAAATTTAAGGCTTGCAAGACTATTGAACAACTCATCCCTATCGGAAGTTAATTCTTGGAAATCATCCATTAGTGCACTCATCAAGGAAATAAGATTTTATTTAGAAAACAAATGTAGTTTTTCTTTATGTTCAAGTATACTTACCTCAGAAGCATCATCTTCTTCATCTAAGTCTGAATCTCGAAGTGAACATGTAGTTTCATCAGCTACATCATCATTTGAGAAAGACCCTCAAGCTGCTATCATTGCATATTCCTCCTTCTTTTTGGCCTTTTCCTTTAGTTCATTTTCACCCCTTTCCTTTTTCCATTATATTTCACAGACTGGACAATCTCTGATCTGATGATCAGTCTTGCCACACTTGTAGAACCCATTTGGATTGTCATTTGAACATTTCTTGCTACCTGTTCCTTTCTTATTTTTAAAGAATTTGCTAAAGTTCTTAGTTATGAAGGCAACTTGTTCCTTATCAAGTTTAAATTCCTCATCACTATCAGAAGCCTTCAATGCCAAGATTTTTTTCAGTAACTGCTTGTTCTTTGGTTCCATCAACTTCCATTTCATAAGCCCCTAAGTTCCCTAACAGTTCATCCAGGGTCTTACCCGGGAGATCCTTATTTGCCTCCTTTGTTATAGTTACTTTAACAATGCACTTAGATTTTGGCAGTACCCTCAATACCTTTTCAACTTGTTCCTCTTCAGTGATGACCTTTCCCAAGAAAGTCAACTCATTTGTTAAGGCAGTAAGCCTTTTCAACATCTTATATAAGTATTTATTAGCCTTCATTTTAAATACCTCATACTTAGTGAAAATAAGAGAAATTCTAAATTTCCTTACCTGAGAGGTACCCTTATGTGCATTTACAATTGCATCCCAAATTTTCTTAGAAGTGGTACAGGTTGACACCTTGTTGAATTCAACAGATCCTAATCCACAGACTAGGATGTTTTTAGCTGTTGCATTTTTCTTTAATACCACTAAATCATCAGCAGTAAATTCACTCCTTACTTTCTTGACTAGTTCACCATCAACCATATTCATTGGAATAATAGGACCATCAGTATTCCTATCCCATATTTCACAATCTTCACCTTAGATGAACATCTCCAGCTCGATCGTTCACCAGTTAAAGTGAGAACCATCATAGAGTGGAGGTCTAGTTGTTGACTGACCTTCATTGTGCCTAGTAGGAGATACAGAATTCATCATTGTGATCGTTTCTTAGGTGTTAGCCTTATTTAAGACAATCTGCTCAGATACTACTTGTTAGAGTGTGTGCCCTACTGATTTTAATATTATATTCTATCGGTTGCCTATCTGTGGAACAATTAAGCTAACGTGTTTCATAGAAGTAAAACTTGAACACAGTATTTTTATGTGGACAACACCCAGCACAATAAAGGTGTAAAAAATCATGACCTGTACATCTACAGTATTTAACCCTAACTTCACTATAACTCTTGAACCTCAACAATCAACAAATTACAAGGCTTCTTATAAACTGGGAATTAAAACTTCTAACTCCTACTTCTACAAAAACAAAAATCTTCCCAAGATAAGGGTTCTCAAGTCTTCGAGTTTCCCAACTTGAAGACATTTATCCTAACCCAGTTTATACTTTCTGAGACTAGAGATTACAACTTAATATGACTCAACAACAAACCTATTACACAAAGTCTATGACTCTAAGTAAAGGAACAAGTTGTTCCAATAGATCTTTTAAATTGTAGAGCTTATTTACGGATTGTTGACTATCTTTTTTAGTGAATGTGTAGAACACTTGAATGTCATTTGTTGTATTTAAGCCAACTCCAAATTGAGTCCTTTAGTTGATGTACTCTTCTATCTTCAATTGGACTCCGAGGTAGTTTCACTCCTTATTGCTGCCATTTCTCTCTCCTTGACTTAATATAAATCTTCTCCATTATCCCTTAGTCATGTAGAACTCCTTAATCAACTCAACTTCTAGATACTGCATTTATCTTTTCCTCAATCGTAACATTTGAAATAATTCTGAGCTTCCTTGCTTGTCCAATTTTATCTTAATGCATTGTCAACCTTGCATCACTTCAATATGTGAGAACTAGTAACTTCTCTTTTATCACTTGTATGGAACAACTTGCACAACATCTTTCATCAATACTTCACATTCCCTAAAATTTGTAGTCTTTTTTTTTTTTGGTTATAATCTTATTAAAATTATTGTTGTAGAAACTTTTGTTGTAGATGATGATGAAGATTAACACTATGAATATTTTTTTTTCTCCTTAACTCATTATGACTATGAGACATACCATATAACGGTAAATTTTATGAGGGAATGTAATTAAAAAAAATCTTACTCCAGATACAATTTAAATTGCAATGTTATTTTAATATTTTTTTGATTATTAGATTATAAAATTACAAGTTTCTTGCCAATAAAAATTCCCCCCCCCCCCCCCTCCCCCTTTCATGCTACCGAATTTTTCTCTTTTGCTCTTATGACCGGACCAAAATACCATTATAGTGGATTGTTGAGATGATAATGCTCTAATTATCGCTATTAAAAAAAAAAGAAATTATTTATATTTAAAAGGCATTTCTTCCTTACAATTTGATCTCTGCTGGGATGCCTCCGTAAGCCTTCCTCTTCAAATAACATTTTCTAAAAGTTTTATTTGTTTAGTTAACTATTCTTGTATTTTTTTAATTTTTTATATTTTATCGATGAAGTTAACTTTTTGTGTGTCAAGATTGTTTTCCTAATTAAAAGCAGGGGAAGGAAGTCAATGTATACATGTGTGGTTCTTAGTGAAATATGTATTTATTTTTCCACAATCATGTGAATTAACCTAATAAACCTGTTGATAAAATAGGAGACTGTAAAATTAGTTTGTAATTTTCTACTATGTTTCATTCATGAGGAAGTGTTTATTGTTATGTAAAAATTCATCAAAAAATGTATTAAAAAGAATAATCCGGTGCATAATCTTCCGCTATGTGGGGGAGGGGGGAGAAGGGAAAGAAAAGGGTGATTCGAGAAAAGATTGGAGGACAAGAGTCTATTATACACAATCTTATCTTGCTATGTAAAATAAATGCATATAACATTAGTTAGTAATTTTCATATATATTATATTTCAATTCATAAGAAAATGTTTGTCGCTGTGTAAAATTAGTGTCGTCATCCAGATTTTTACGTATTTATTGATTATCATTGCACTCTATTAATCTGAATCTTTATATATATATATATATATATATATATATATATATATATATATATATATATATATATATATATATATATATATATATATATATATATATATATATATATATAAACAAAGTTATTTGCTTCTTTCTTTGATTTCTTTCTCAAGAAATAAATCTTAGTTCTTCTATATACCTTAAAACTTGAATTTGTTGAGCAGAGCATTTTTTTTTATTTATTTGGTACTAACTTTTAAAATGATTGAAAAATTTATCAATTTTTTAAGCATATTTAATTTTTTTTTAACGACCGCACGAAGCGCTGATCAATTCGCTAGTTAAAAGGAATAAACCAAAAGCCAAACCTTTTCCCTTCTTCAATTACACGATTAAAAATAGTATAAGTAGAACGTTAGGGTCATTTCTGATCCCATTATTTGGAGCAGCAAGCTGCATAGGGAAAAAGGGGAAGAAAACGAATCAGGCAATTGTTTAGTTACTCTTTTTATTTTGAACTGGAAAAATCAGCCTTGAAGAGTGATTTTGGTAGTTCGTATGTGGTGATAGAAAGCTCATATAAAAGTGAGTTCATAGTCAAGTATAAAATCTTATTGTTATTGTGTACTCCCGTATTAGTATATAATTTACATAGAGGTTGCTATGGTTCTTGCCAAAAAAGTATAAGTAATTGTGGCTTAAAAATGGACCAACGATGTAGTAATGATTAGTAGACCTAACGGGAAGATGATTAAGATTGTTTACTAAACCATTTGCTGCGTAATACCATCACCCCAACCCCTTTGACAGTAAATATATGTGGTACCATTAGAATGAGACAGAGAGAGAAGAGGGTCCACATTAGTTTTGCAGGACTTCTAATTGTTCCTTGGTATTAATTGATCTATACAATGTTAACTGAATGCACGTGAAAGAAAATGTAAGAGTATGTATTTCAAAAGATGCACATTGTCTGTATTAGTGGAGTTTGGATGTGCAGTAAAGAGCTTTTTATAATGCTTGTGCTAATGAGATCATATGCTTAGGTAATTAATTTTTATAAGATTGTAATTGAGAAGTTAGGTTGGACAGTGACAGTTTTTATCTTAAATTCATGAGTTAAGGTGTGAGATATTAAGGTTTAACTTTAAGTTTAAAAGTTAGGGATATTGAAACTTGACCCCAAATAGCATAATTGATATTGTTATTTAATATTTTTTTAAGATTGATCCCATTGGTGATTTTTAGTTGATGTCCTACACATTGCAAAGTTGGGTAATTTTTAAGAGAGACTTTAAGATTCTATGCTTACTTTCCAAACCTGATTTAAAAAATTTATTTTTTCTTGCCTAGTTCATGTGTTGAGACAAGCATGGGCTTGGTAGAATCGATGGTCTTGACTAACTATGAATATGTATTTTATAGAGTGTAATAAGAATTACATAGTGGTAATATGTGAGGTGACGTTGGTACGTAGAATATATTTTCTTCGCTTCCGTTATTGTCTCTAGGGGTATACATAGTTGCCGTAATATCTTAGGGTCTTGTACGTGCTGCCGTAGTAGACTTTTAGGGCATTATATATGCTATTGTGGACTTGTCGGGGTGCTAAGATGATCACCTTCACTGTCGTTTATGACAAGACGTGAGTGTTGATTTATTTGAGATACATAGTGGCCTTTTAAACTTCCATTTGGATCTCTTTGAACATTACCATATAAGAGATATTGTATGCATATTATTTATGTATTTTGTTGTGCCTTGTATTTTCTATCACTTGTTCCAGAGGTATTAAAGTAGTGAGTCAAGGACCGTACTGGGTTTTATATATATATATAGAGAGAGAGAGAGCGCTCACTCCTTACTTACATGTCAGCAGATATGGTTGTGTATGGAGACCAGTGGCTGACGGTCTTTACTTATGGTTTCCATTCCAGAGGTGTGTTTTCTCATTGTTCATGAAGGCTGTCATCCAACTTTAGCTATTTTTATATTATATTTTTTTCATTGGGTTTGCATGCCCAAAAGTTGAACTCATATAACTATGTTTAGATGCTCCAATGGTGTTAGTATGGTATTTTGTCTGAAACTTTATATCTAAGCTATCGTTGTTTTCATAAAGCATTATATGATATCTGGTTGGATAATTAATTTGTGTTAAGGATTCTTTCATGCATTTGGAGTTGCATATAGTTTTATCTCAGTGTTTATAGGCATTGTGAATGTATAGAGAATTGGTTTCTCCCGACAAGTGCTGTTAGCGGGAGCTAGTCATGCCGCGGGGTTATTTTTGAGACATAACAAAGTTGGTATCACAGGCTAGGCATTAGATCCAGTGTCATGGAGCAGTGTTTATTAGGTTCTTATTCATGGGTTTGTAGGTGTCCATACTTCTAAACTTGAGGTTACAGAACTTCTAGGAAATTTTCCCATTTAATTAATTATTTGTGCGTTGAGTTGTATTAAGTATAACCTTTAAATGTTATTTTGTGGATGGCTAAGAGACGTGGTTCTTCCTTCTCTAGTCAATCTAATGCAGCAGCTGCGGGTGGTGCTTTCTAAGATTCTACCCGTGGTGGTGGTCGAGTTGCGTCACATCCAACTAGCCCTTGAAGTAGGACACAGACCGATCCTCAGCCTAAAGTTTGAAATTAAGGCCAACCCAATGTTGTTTCTTTTGAGCAAGTGTAGGATCAAGTGCATCCGGAGTCTCCAGCTGCAGTGCCAGTTACTGTACCTACTGTACGAATGCTTACAAACGTAATGGTAATATTGTTAAATGTAATTTAGGTATTGGATCCCAATCAGGGTCTAGTTCCAGCTCCTCAGGCTAATTCAGACACAGACGCATATTTAGTAAAATGTTGTGGGTATTCAGGAACCTCAACAAGTTGATAAATCTATTGCAGTTTTTGGGCAACCCAAGGATCTTAAGAATTTCATGGATCTTAAGCCACAAATGTTTGACACTGCACTATTTACTATTGAGCCTCAAGAGTTTATTGATCATTTCAAACAAATATTAACTACTTTGGATTGAAGGAGACTCGTGGTGGAGAATTTACCACTTTTTAGTTCTCAAGGTCACGCGGGGTATGGTGGACTTTCATTTTGAGGGGCAGAGAAGCAGGACTACTATTGATCTCTTGGTTAGAGTTTTCAGCCATATTTGTGGACAAATTAATTCCATTAAGCAAACAAGATGACAAGAGACACCAGTTTAATGACCTTCAAAAGGGATTTATGATAGTTACTGAATACGAAGCTAAGTACACTAAGTTGTCCAGGTGATACAAGCCAAATTGCCTCCGGTTCTTTGGATGAGACACGTATGATGCTCGAGGTGCTTTATGACTCCTTAGTACATTTAAAATATTCCACATGGATGAAGAATATCATTAAAGAGAGTCAAAGAACTTTGACGAGGTCGAAGATGTACAACGGGGCTCGAAAGTCCCTTGCAAGGGTCATGTGTTCAAGGCGCTTTGGATCCACTTTTGATTCGCTCTAGCATTTCAAGTGCTGGTCAAAACAGCCCCTAGTGAGCCTTTTCTTACATTTTGGTCACTTTTAGGCCCTAATTATGTAAAACATTGCCAAACTATAAATACTTGGTAGCTAGGCTTATTTTTAGTTAATTTTTTTAAATGATGATGATGAATTCATGAAAAATCTACTGGCAGTATTGCGTGATTGGAAAAGCCAAAGTTTAATCTTTTTTATAAATGGTGGTTTTACTGTAGATCTGATCCCCCATTCAGTCAAAGTTAGAGCTAGGGTTTCGTACATAATCAATAAGTGAGGTCTTTGGGTTTGATACACCCTTTGGGTGCCCTTTTTATATCTTCTTGTGTCTATCTTTCTATTATCTATTCTTTTAATCCTTTACTTTCTTTTTGTCACTTTTATTGTTTCTTTAGTATTTATATTTGTTCTCGGTGTCGTAGAATACTCTTGGATCACCAGGTATGATCCATTTTTGGTTGCAGACCTAAGAGAGAAAGTGAGACGATATGAGGATAGACTACAGGCTCGTTATCATGGTCTTATGATACGGAATGTGCATAATGGATCTTATGCTGAGGTGGTGTCATGACCCAAACCGAGGCCCTATCCGTTATGGACATCCCAAACCATGAAGTCCCGAGCGCCCCTATTCTATCTGGTAATCATACATAATGTTCATACAATGTAAAGAAATATGGAAGATTAATAAACGGAAACATGATAACTTTTAAATTCTACTGGAAAATACTAAATGAAATTCATAACATTCAAAGTACACGACTCTGGTGAACGAAATCCCTACTAACTAAAAATATCCCCTGTCTAAACTCTGGGAAAAAGCCCTCAGCTGGACTATAAATCTATTAAAATAAGAATGTTCTAGAATAGGCCTTCCGAAATAAGGGAGGCTCACCAATCTGCAATCTCTGATAGAATTCAATCTACTGCTTAACGGGACCATGGGTTTGTGCCTCAGATCCTGAAATATAGGGGGTCAATGTAGATGTACTGGTATGCAGAGCAATCTAAAATAATATACATTAATAGATAACATAAGTGAGAGAATTTTATTAAAAAAATACATCATCATAAACCATTTGCAAATTGATCGGCCTAGTAAATAGGCCTTTAAAAACAGTTTTGCAAATGAACTCAACATCTTTTCCTTAGTTATGAGCTAGGTGGTACACCCTACAAGTTTGATATTCCATGGTCTATATGGAATTATCCATTGACTCAGAGGGTAAGCCCCCAACCCAAGTTTTCCGCAAGAGTTGGAGTTTCTTAGATTGATACGCAATAGGGCACAAGGCCAGCGTATAATCTCTCTTCGGGATAAAATAACCCAAATCGGCAAAACACAATTTTGGCCAATGAGTTATCCGAACTCGTTCCTTGTTCGGGTAACCACCTAACATCTCTTAAGCCCATTTTTAACCCTTTTTGAACATTTATATTTAAGAACATAAATTCTTAAAATTGGAATGAAATCTGACTTCGATTCTGTTTTGAGTCTGTTATGGCATTATATATTTTGTAATCGTTATACCAAGACATGTAAGTCATATATCTAAGACATACATTATCATGTTATTGTCTTGTCTTTCAAAACCTTCTGATATGACAACCAAACTATTCAAACAGTATATGAGGCTGCATATAGTGAAACTCATGAAAACATGGGCCAAGATCCTCATTTTAATTCACAAACATGTGGTGGTCAAGTATTATGTAACAAACTATGAAATATCTTTCAATTATAACTTTAAAAATTTATAAATAATAAAACACCCTTTCTTCAATTCATAATCAATATCAAGTTCAAAAAAATAGTAAAACACTTATATCACGCTTCAAAACATGCAATTGAACTACATACCACATATGAAATCAAGGAGTATTATAACAAGAGAGGGATTTCTTCATTCATGTTGTCGATTTAATCTTTGAAAAAGTCAAAACACATACCTACATATACATGATTCAAAATCAATTTTTAAGGGGAGGCCTCAAGACCAAAACAATATATCTATTATTGAAAAGGGTTTCATGATTCGGGTATTCAAAACAATTATTCAAACCCTTGTTATATAAATCATAACATACTTTTAAAAGATTCATAAAATCATAACTTATGCTCATAGAGTTTTTAGGACAGCTATAACACCCCGAATCTGGTACCCGAAATGCCACACGGTGCTCATGGACCTGAAGGACCATCAGCTAACCTATGACTAATATTTGTACCTGTACATTGCATAATCTACTGTATAATTACTAAAATAAAGGATGGAATACCATAAGGTTCAAATATCTGTTAAAAATAACATTTGGAGATATAGGATATCAATACAAAATAACTGAAAAAATTATATGAACATACTAGTCGGAAAGCCTCTAAACTGCTTGAATAAGGAGTTTATGGGACATGTCCTCAACTAACTCCAACTACTGAAATAAATTAATTTATGAAATAATAAAGTAATGGTCATGTCCTCGAAGGATGAGAACTCACTGCTAACTCTAACTGCTGAGACTGAAATGCTACTGATTCTTTGAGACTCGTGCTTCTGAACCTATGGTATAAAACACCATAGCATAAATGCGTCAGTACAATTAAATGTACTAGTATGAAAGTAAGGTAGACTATATGCAAGGAGTTTATATGCATGAACAGTACTAACTGACTGAATAACATGAACGTGAGAATACATATATGGCTACATAAATTATAACTGAGATCATGACATCATTGAGTCTGAATACTGATGACATAAGTGTTGTTAACTGATATTGAGCGATTGTATCTGACAGTCTAGGTTTTTATGGAACTAGTTGAGTCCCGTACTATTTCTGAGTTGACTGTATCTGACAGTCCTAAATTCTGTAGAACTATCTGAGTTCAATTACTGAGGCTAACACTAAAACTGTAACTGTGGGAAGTAATCATCTAACTGACATGCCCCAATTAAAGTAATGTAGCTGAGTTGGGGTCCATTCTATAACCCCAATTGGAAGGGTGTCAATACCGCGCCACTGGTAAGTACAAGCTGTGAGTGATCCCTCATCTAACAGGTACTCTAAAGAAAATGGTGGGACACTCATCAAATATGTTAATCCACCTTATCAACCCTCATCTAATAGGTTTTATGTCTCAACCTATGCCGGCTACGTAGTTTTAGAGCACAAGGATTGTTTCTAAGAATAACACCCTTTACTCGCAGTAAGTTCCCATCCTTGGGCTCACTAGGTGTTGAATCATACTCCCATCTGATCAGACACTGAATTAATTATACTAAACTAACTGGAATGAGTTTGCTGAGTTCTTTTAACCAACAGAGTATCACCAATATCTAATAACTGACAAAGATTACTGAGATTACTAAGTTTTCTTAAGTCATGAGACTGACTGAATTCTATTGAACATGGCTTGACTGAGAGTATCTTGAAAACATCACACTGGCTCTAGGGACATAAATAAATTATCGGGTACAAGTACCCCCTGGACTAAATAGCATGAAGCTAACAAGACATGACATTTCTTGACACATAACCATAGTCAACAATGCATAATACAATCATTGGGAAATTTCAAGAGGCACTTGATTATCATGGTTTGGTACATGAATAGGAAATCATATAAACATGTCATAATTTCATAGGCTAATCTCATGAACAATCCATCAAACAATTTCAATGCACAACAATAACATGGAAGTCATTTTAAACATAAGGGTAAAACATGGGTTCCTCAATTTGGTCATAATTGAGTGCTAAAGCATGATTCTTGTTCTTTGGGCATTTTATCACACATACTACATGCATAAACCTTAGGCTTAGGAATATACACTAGTTCATACATCATGGTTACTTTAATCAACTCAATTTATAAGTTTTCAACCAACATACTAGCATAATTTCATTAAATATGCATGAAGACTCCAACTTGGGATTCATACAACCAAATCAACATAATTAAAATCTAGCCACCACATTTAAATCCCAATTCATGAGTTTAAAAATGGGATTCTTGAGATTCATGGGTGAAAGAACCCACGAATCAACACTTGACATACCTGGGTGGATGATTTCTTAAAGATTGTTGGAGGAAAACTTGAATTCTTGGCTTGGGTTAAGCACCTAGGGTTTTTTTTTTGTGTATTGATCTTTGAGAGAAATCTTAATTGGATGTTGTGAATGAATAATGAAGTTATGAGCTATGGTCTGATATAATTAGGGGTTAAAATGGGTGGAAAAAGACCCAAATACCCTTTTAAAAATGAATCTAAATTGCTGACGATGTATGTGATAGCTCATGTGATGGTCCATCACTGGATCGATGGTCCGTCGTTCTGACCATCTCACGTGGACCAGAATAAGGAATCACTACCATAGTAGTGATGGCTTAGGAGACGGTCCATCAAGAGCTCAACGGTCCATCAACCTATCTGTCAAACCTTAGCCAGAAGGTTGAATTACTTCCTTAGCTAACATGGTTTAGGCGGCGGTCCGTCAACCTGCCCATCGCACCTTGGCGGTTCTGACTGCTTTGAGTAAAACATCCATAACGTTTTACTTCGATACCAGATTTGGACGAAATTGGTATCGTTGGAAGGCTAATTTAATTTCTCATATGATAAAAGTAAAAATTGGGGAAATTATATCTGATTTAAAAATTAATCATTAAGAAAGTCATCACTAACTCTTCTGGAGATTAAATTTGACTTAAAGAACATTTGGGGTATTACAACAGCCCTACGTACCTTAAACGATGAAAATTTCATGAAAAAGTTAATCCCTTGAGCTATGATGTTTAGCCCTAAGTTGTTTTTCTCTGATAGTGTTCTTGGAAGATGAATTAGAGATCTTAAGAGAGTTAAAACATTACTAATAACCCTAATTTCATTAAAGGTTGATTAGGGACTTTTTTGGATTGTAAAAAGACTTGATTTCCCTTTAAATGACTTAAAAATGATGTTTTTATGTCCTTGAGACATAGGGCATATAACGCATTGCCTAAGGCCTAAGCTAGTTATTGCAACGCATTGTCCATCACCCAAATAGGTTGGGCATCGTATTGCCCATCACCCAATATGGGCTGGGCGATGCATTGCCCATGGCACAATAATTCCAGTAGCCTTAGGTAATTACTAGGCGATGCACTCCAGTTTGCAAAGATATAACTTTTCACTCTGGTATAAGATTAAGGTGAAATTGTATCGTTGCAAAGCTACTTCGATGATATTTCATTTGATATATAATAGGCCCTAATTCAATATTTACAAAAATTTATGGTTGATGGAAGTCGACCCAAGTATAGACGCTTACTAAAACTCAATCGATAGGAAAACTTCTAACTCATCATTGAGTTAGGGGATTTTGTGACCTCAATTCATATTCAAAGGTTTTCCCACACTATAGGAGTGATCACTACACATATATTAACCTGGAATCATTTAGTTTAGATCTATACGTGTAACGCCCTAACATTTTTCTTAGCTAAATTTTGGCCCTTAAATATCAAGCATTGGATTCTAGAATGATTTATACTTATTTCCTTATGGAATCCCTTAGATTTCAACTTTTTATTACGTAGATGATTGAATAAGATTTCCGTCAATATAAGATTCTTCAAAAATGGACACTCGGTGAACAAGTTATGGCTATTTTATGTGCTAGTCGTAAAACACCGACATTCTGGTATTCAGCGCATCGTGGAGAGGGTTTAATTAGCAGTTGTCAAATTCTAGTGGGACCTCGTGATAGTGGCGCATTGTATAGGATCCCAATTTCCCATTCGTAAATTTCAAGTGAGACACCGCAATTGTGGCATGTCGCGGTGGCCCATAAAATTGGGTTCCTAGTTTAAATTTTTCCATCTTCGTTCAGAAGTTAACAAGGGTAATTTAGAATTTTTTTCAAGCCTCTTAAAATGTCCAAATAGTAGATTTAAGATCTCTACAAGCAGAATAAATGACATTCTCATGATTTTCCTCAAAACAAAAACCCTAGTTCATATACTTCTCCTCTAAGAAGCTCAAGATTCAACCGTGGGTTTTCAAAAGTGACTGGAGATTTGGAATCCTCAAATTGTAGGATTCAAGGATCATCCCTTATTCTTCGTAATAGAGGTATGTGGGGTTTATCCTAAAAACTACATGGGATTGAAATTGTTAAAACTTGATTTAAAGGTTTTGATACATGTATTTTATGGGGGTTTTGAAAACTATATTATTGATTATGCATTTCGAAAGTTTCAATGCTACTATTGCTTTGGCCTTGTGGTCTTTTCCCATTCATTGATTTACATATATATGTAAAAGTATGAATTTGAGATTTAAGATTGTTGAGAGCAAACATTATGAATTCCCTCTCTTGTATTGAATTAAAGATTATGGTTTTGTGATTTGACAGATGTTTTTAAAATATCGTGGCATTTGAACATAATTTGGAATTGTTGAGAGGGTGTTTCTTGATATCAATATGTTCTTCTGTGTACGAGAAAGAATTGCATGTGTATACATGGGGTTTGAAAAAAAGGATTCATTGAATTGAATTATTGAAATACTGGTCTCAAAACTTTTGTTTTAAAGATAGAGATTTATGATAGACTAATAATGGCTCCGAGATGTGACTTGAAAGTCAATTGTATGATGATACCATATGATTTATGCCATAACAGATTATGTTTTTAAAGCATGTTTTCAGAGACTGTATGTTTTGATAGAGTTTTAAAAAGGGGCTTAAAGAGGGTTAGGCGGTCACCCGAAGAAGGCAAGAGGTCAAGCAACTCTTAGCCTGAAACCATATTTTCTGATGCGGGTCAATTATTATTGTACGCTGGCGACAGCAATGTGGCATAGTAGATTCAGAGACTCCAACCCTTATGACACACTTGGGTTCAGGGATTCGCTGCAGAGTTAATGGATGTTTCCATATAGCCCATGGAATTTTTCAGAGTTGTACGGTATACCACTTAGCCCAAAAGTAACACAGATTTGTCAGAAGTTGAGATGATTTTTACAACATCTTTAAAATGCCCATATAAATTCTTAATATTTGATATACTTATGAACTGATTTATATTTCCCTCATATATGTTGAATAATAAATGATTATTTTGGATATTCTCTACGTACTAGTACATCTGTATTGACCCCCTCTCCCCTACCTCTTAAGTTCTGAGACTCAGTCTAGGGTTCTAGATAAGCAGTGCATAATTCAGATAGCTGATCAAATTGTGCAGTGGTGAGCCTTCTCTATTCCAGAAGGCTTGTCTTTTCAAATTACATCACTTATTTTAGTTTTCGTCAACTAGGGGCCTTGTCCCAGTTTCAGACAGTTGTTAGATTTTTATATAGTAGGTATTTCGAAGACTGAGTTAGATGTTATTTAGATGCAGTTGATTTATAGTTTCCATACTTATGTTGAATTCAGAATTGACCATGTTTCCGTGCTAGATTATGTTTCCACATCTTCTTTTATTAAATGAATGTTGAGCATTATTACCAGATAGAGAAGGGCATTCTAGGTCATCATAGTTTGGGATGTCCATTATGGCTAGGAACTAGTTCGGGTCGTGACAAACTTGGTATCAAATCACGGTTCATTGTCCCAGGGTGTCTACGAAATCACGTCGGGTAGAGTCTTAATTATAGGTGTGTAGCGTGCCACACTTATAAGCAGGATGCTACTATGCATTTAAGAATCTTTATCTTCTTTGTGATTTTGTTCGTGCTTCAGAGTATAATCTGTCCCCTAATCAATGACCTCTTACTTTTTAGAAAAACCAGCGATGCCTCCCCGTTGAACCAACGTTAATGCTTAGTATGATGAAGTCCATCCAACAAATGGGAGGTGTACTTGTAATAGAGCTCATATTCCAGAACTTGTTCCTACTTCGAGATTGCCTTCTGTAACAACCAATCCTCCCAGAGCTCTCCGAACGGGGCCCAATCACACTCAGCCTCATGAAGGAGAGGTTTTTAATGTTGAATTCATACAATCTATTCATATGCTTGCACAGCTGGTAGCCGTATAGACTTAAAGGTCGAAGGATACTGGATCTGTGTCTGTTACTTCTGAAGTTACTAGAGTTGGCCAGTTCATGAGAATGAACCCGCCCAAGTTCTCTGGCGCTAAGGTAGAAAAGGACCCACAGGAGTTTGTAGATGAAATGGAGAATATTTTTAAAGTAATGCATGTTAATTAGGTGGAGGGTGTTGAGCTAGCAGCATACCAGCTAAAGGATGCAGCGAACCAATGGTACAACAAGTGGGAAGGTGTGAAGGGTGGCATGTTGAGCTCACACTTTGGTATGATTTTGTGAAAGCTATTCTTGACCGATTTATTCATCTGTAGCTGAGAGAAGCTAAAGTAGAGGTGTACATGAAACTAAAGTAGGGTAAGATGAGTGTTCAGGAGTATACTTTAAAGTTTAACGAGTTGGCCCGTTATTCTCCCGAGCTGATGAGTAGTATGAGGGCCCAAATGAGGAAGTTTTCTTCTGGCCCTTCTGATGATGTGGTACTTGAGTGTCAGGGAGCTATGTTGAGTAGCAATATAGACTTTTCTAGATTGTCAATCCACATGTAACTACTTGAGGAGAAGAAGAAGAAGATAGCCGAATCTAGGGAATAGGACAGGTTGGCAAAGTAAGCAAGAGCGACAGACCAAGTCATAGTCAGTAGCAGAGCAGTAATTGGGCCGACAAATAGAAAAAGAAAAAGACTAGGGGTAATTAACAATCGGCATCTAGTTCTCCAGTATCCATACCCACAGCTGAGCAGCGCACCCAAAATTTTTCAGTCTAGTCAGGGGCCGAGAATGCAGGGTACACAGTGGCAAGAAAGTGTAGCCCAGACCTCTCAGCCCTATCCGCGCTATGGGAGATATGGGAGGAATCATCCAGGGAGATGTAAGTTTGGTACTTTGGTGTTTTATTCATGTGGCCAGCCATGCCATATCTAGAGAGACTATCCAGCAGAAAAGAGTAATATTGGAGGAGACAAGTCACAAGCAAATTCATCTGCACAACCACCTCAGAAGGGTGCCATTTCAGCCATCAGAAATGGTCGAAATCGATTGTATTATTTGACCAACTGCCAGGAGACAAAGTCCTAACCATATTTAGTCATCGGTATATTACAAATCTTTTATCGTGAGGTGTATGTATTACTTGATCCTGGGTCTACCTTGTCTTACGTGACCCCATACGTGGCTATTGGTTTTGGGTTTGAGCCTGATGTGATTGCTGAACCTTTCTTTGTTTCCACCTTGCTGGGAGATTCTATTGTGGCTAGGAGGGTGGATAGAAATTATGTTATGTCTATTTTAAGCCAGGATACTGAGGCATATCACATAGACCTTGATATGGTTGATTTTGATGCCATCTTAGGGATGGGATGGCTCCATTCATGCTATGCCACCTTGAATTGTAGGACCCGAAGAAGCACCTTTTCTTTTTCGAATGAGTCAGTGATAAAATAAGAGGGACATTCTCTAGCACCTAGAGGGCATTTCATATCTTATCTCAGGGCCTATAAACTTATTTCCAAATGTTGCTTGTATCATTTTATTCGGGTTAAAGACTCTAATCTCGATAGTCTTCCACTTCAGTCTATCCCCATAGTAAATGAATTCGTTGAAGTTTTTCCAGATGATCTCCCAACAATACCACTTGATAGTGAGATAGCTTTTGGTATTGATTTATTGCCAGATATCCATCCTATTTTTATTCCCCCATATAGGATGGCTTTTGCAGAGCTAAAAGAGTTGAAAGAATAGCTAGAAGATCTTCTCGGTAAAGGTTTTATCCACCCCAGTGTGTCTCTCTAGGGTGCACCTATACTTTTTGTGCGAAAGAAAGATCGTTCCCTTTATATGTGCATCGATTACCGCTAGTTGAATAAGGTTACGATTAAAAATAAATATCCCCTTCCTAGGATTGATGCTCTTTTTGATCAACTACAGGGTGTTAAATATTTTTCAAAGATAGACATTCATTCGGGATATCACCAGTTAAAAGTTAGAGAATCAGATATTCCGAAAAAATCTTTTCGAACCAGATACGACCATTATGTATTCTTAGTTATGTCCTTTGGGTTGACTAATGCCCCTGCATCTTTCATGGACCTAATGAATAGGGTTTTCTGTTAATTTCAGGATCTGTTTATCATTGTATTCATTGATGACATTTTGGTATATTGTACGAGTGAGGTGGACTATGTCAACCACCTCTGAATCATCCTTCAGACCCTTAATGATCATAAACTGTATGCAAAATTTTCCAAGTGTGAATTTTGGTTGAATGCTATTGCATTCTTGGGGCATGTTGTGTTCAGTGATGGGATTAAGGTTGATCACCAAAAGATTGAGGCAGTGATAAAATGGCCCAAACCCACGACTCCAACTGATATTCAGAGCTTCTTGGGATTGGTAGGTTATTATAGAAGATTCGTTGAGAGTTTTTCTTCCATAGATGGACCACATACTAAGTTGACTCAGAAAAAGGTGAAGTTTTTGTGGTCTCACTCTTGTCAAAATAATTGTAAGAAGTTGAAAGGCAAGTTGACTATTCCGAAGGGTACAAAAGGTTTTGTTATATACTGTGATGCATCCCGAGTAGGACTTGGGTGTGTTCTCATGAAGCACGGTAAGGTAGTAGCTTATGCATCTAGGCAGTTAAAGGTGCATAAGCGAAACTATCCTACTCATGAATTGGAGTTAGCGACTGTGGTTTTTGCACTTAAGATCTAGTGACACTATTTGTATGGGGTACACTTTGATATATTTACTGACCACAAAAGTTTACATTAAGTTTTATCGCAGAAAGAATTGAATCTCAGGCAGAGGCAGCGGTTGGAACTTTTAAAAGACTATGACATAAGCCTACGCTATTATCCGGGAAAGACAAATGTGGTAGCTGATGCCCTTAGGAGGTTGTCTATGCACAGCCTTTCTCATATTAAGGAAGAGATGAGGGAGATGGTGAAGGATATTCACTAACTTGCTAATCTAGGAGTGCAACTTTTGAATTCTGGGGATGGAGGAGTGGTTGTTCATGATATAGCTAAATCTTCCCTTTGTGCAGAACTTAAAAAGAAGCAGGTTGAAGATCTCATCTTGATACAAATTATGAAAGATGTGGGTCAACAAAAGGCAATGACTTTTAAAATTGTCGTGATGGTACTTTGAGATACCAGGATAGGTTAGGCGTGCCAAATGTAGATGGTCTAAGGAAGAGAATCCTTGATGAAGTTCACACGTCGAGGTATGTAGTTCGCCCTAGCTCTACTAAGATGTATCAGGATTTCAAAACCCTTTATTGGTGGAATAATTTGACGTGTGATGTGGCTAACTATGTTGCCAAGTATTTAAATTGTCAACAAGTTAAATTATAACATTTGAGGCCAGGCGGTTCTTCTCAAAAGATAGCTTTGCCTTTGTGAAAGTGGGAGATGATTAATGTGGACTTTCTTACCGGACTTCCGTCGTCCCGAAACCAAAATGATTCCATTTGGGTAATTGTAGATAGGTTGACCAAGTCAATTCACTTTTTACCTGATCAGACAAATTATTCGGGAGAGGATTTATTCATTGCAGAAGTTGTTCGTTTGCATGGAACACCTGTGTCTATCATATCTGACGGAGGTACACAATTTCTTCATAGTTTTGGAGATATTTTAAAAAGGGTTTAGGTACCCAAGTGAACCTAAGTATTGCGTTTCACCCTCAGATGGATGGGCAAACTGAGCGCACCATTCAGACCCTCAAGGATATGTTAAGAGCCTGTGCACCATATTTCAAGGGTAGTTGGGTGGACCACTTGCCACTAATAGAGTTTGCATATAATAATAGCTATTATTACAGTATTAAGATGGCTCCATTTGAGTCCTTTTATGGGAGGAGATGTAGGTTGCCTATAGGGTGGTATGAAGTAGGTGAGACCCAGTTGTTCGGGCCTAACCTTATTCATCAGGGATGGAGAATGTGAAAATTATTAGAGAATGACTCAAGACAGCTTAGAGTCGCCAGAAGTCTTACACTATTGTAAGGAGAAAAGACTTAAAGTTTGAGGTTGGTGATTGGGTATTTCTTAAAGTCTCTCCTATGAAGGGAGTCATGCGGTTCGGGAAAAAAAGTAAACTGAGTCCTCGCTATATAGGACCATACCATATTGTGAGAATGATAGGTGGAGTTACATATGATTTAGTGTTGCCTGTAAGTTTTGGTTCTGTTCACCCAGTATTTCATATATCTATGTTGAAGAAGTGTATTGGAGACTATTCTTTAGTAATGTCTGTCGAAGAAATCAAAGTGAAAGACTCCTTATCCTATGAAGAAGAGCCTATAGAGATTTTGGATCACTAAGTTAGAAGATTGAGGAACAAAGAGATAGCCTCAAATAAAATGTTGTGGAGAAACAATAAAATTGATGAAGTGACTTGGGAATCAGAAGTTGACATGAGAGATAGATACCCAAACCTTTTTTATCAAATGGATGCCAAAATGGAAGGTACAATCCTTCCCTTATTCTTTCTATTCTTTATTATGCTTGAAATTAGACTTGTTTGTATCCCGCATCAACATTCGCGGACGAATGTTCCCAAGGGGGGATATTGTAATGCCCCGAAGTTTTTCTTAGAAAAATTTTGTCCCTAAAATATCAAGTATTGTCTTTTAGAATAAATTATAATTACTTTCTTATGGAATCCGAGATTTCAACTTTTTATTACGTAGATGACTGAATAAGCTTTCCATCGAGATAAGATTCATCCAAATCGACACTCGGTAAAGAAGTTATGGCTATTTTATGTGCTAGTCATAAAACGTCGACATTCTAGTGTTTAGCGCATCACGGAGAGGGTTTAATTGGAATTTTCCAAATTCAAGTGGGACCTCACAAAAGTGGCGCGTCACAGAGTATCCCAATTTCCCATTCGTCAATTTCCAGTGAGCCACCGCGTGGTGCCTCGCGGTGGGCCATAAAATAGGGTTCCCAGTTTAATTTTTCCTTGTTCGTTCATAAGTTAACAAAGGTAATTTGGACTTTTTTCAAGGCTCTTAAAACATTCAAAGTGTATATTTAAGACCTTTACAAGAAAAATATACGACACTCTCAAGATTTTCCTCAAAACAAAAACCCTAGTTCATATACTTCTCGTCCAAGAAACTCAAGATTCAACTGTAGGTTTTAAAAATTGACTGATGATTTGGAATCCTCATACTGTAGGCTTCAAGGTTCATCCCTTATTCTTCGTAATCGAGGCATGTGGGGTTTATCCTAAAAACTACATGGGCTTGAAATTGTTAAAGCATGATTTAAAGGTTTTGATGCATTTATTTTATAGCGGTTTTGAAAACTATATTATTGATTATGCATTTCAAAAGTTTCAATGCTACTATTGCTTTAGCCTTGTGGTATTTTCCCATAAATTGATTTACAAATATATGTATATGTATGAATTTGATATTTAAGATTGCTGAGAGAAAAAATAATGAACTCCCTCTCTTGTATTGAATTAATGATTATGGTTTTGTGATTTGAAGGACGTTTTTGAAATATCCTGGCATGTAAACATGATTTGGAATTGTTGAGAGGTTATTTCTTGATATTAATATGTTCTTGTGTGTACTAGAAAGAATTACATGTGTCTACATGAGGTTTGAAAAAAAATGATTCATTGAATTGAATTATTGAAATGCTGGTCTCAAAACTTGTGTTTTGAATACAGAGATTTATGATAGACTAATAATGGCTCAGAGATTTGACTTGCAAGTCAATGGTATGACGATACCATATGTATTTACGCCGTAACAGATTATGTTTTCAGAGCATGTTTTTAGAGTATGTTTTCAGAGACTGTATGTTTTGATAGACTGTTAAAAAGGGGCTTAAAGAGGGTTAGGTTGTTACCTGAAGAAGGCGCGAGTTTAAGTAACTCTTACCCTGAAACCTTATTTGTCGATACGGGTAGATTATTATTGTACTCTACAATGGTCATGTGGTATAGCAGATTCAGAGACTCCGACCCTTGCGGCACGCTTGGGTTGGGGGCTTCCCTGTCGAGTTAATGGCAGTTTCCATATAGATGATAGAATTTTTCAGAGTTGTAGGGTATACCACCTAGTACAGAAGCAACACAGATTTCTTAGATTTGAGATGATTTTTATAGTCTTTAAAATACCCATGTGAATTCTTACTATTTGATATACTCATCAACTGTTTTAAATTTCTCTCACATATGTTGAATAATAAATGATTATTTTGGATATGCTCTGCATACCAGTACACCTATATTGACCCCTCCCCCTACCTCTCAGGTTCTGAGACTCAGTCTAGGGGTCTTTATAAGTAGTAGATAATTCAGACAGATGAACAGATTGTGTAGTGGTAAGCCTTCTCTAATCCAAAAGGCCTATCTTTTTAGATTGTATCACTTATTTCAGTTTTGGTCTACTAGGGGCCTTGTCCCAGTTTCAGACCGTTGTTAGATTTTCATGTACTAGAGATTTCATAGACTGAGTCAGATATTATTTAGATGTAGTTGATTTATAGTTTCCATACTTATGCTGAATTCAAAATTGACCATGTTTCCGTTGCAGATTATGTTTCAGCATCTTCTTTTATTATATGAATGTTGCGCATGATTACTAGATAGATAAGGGCGTTCCGGTCCTACATAGTTCAAGATGTCTGTCATTACCAGGCCCTAGTTCAGGTCATGACAATACGTGTAGGAACGATGATGTAACTTCCATCCCAAAACTATGAGTTGTTACATTATCTCCCCCTTGGGATCATTCATCCCCGAATGATGGGTAGGGACTTCTTGAAGACCTAAAAATGTAGATAAAGAATGAAATATTGATTTGAACATTTTTTTCCTCAATAAATATATGCAAAGTCATCACACAATCTCCATGATAACCCCTAGGGAAACAGGTAAACATGAAACCTGAGATAATGAAACTTGACATCGACATGATCTTGGCATGTGTTTTATGGCACATAATCAAAACATTGTAAGACATGAATTTTCCTAAGAGTCCTCGACCTGATTAATATTGGTACAAGATATGTGATAAGATTCTCGTGGGACATAAGAATGTTAGCATTCTCTATATTACAAGGAACAACGAAAAAACTTAAATTTAGAGACGCTACATTTGTATACCCAACACTAATCAACATACTTCATCATTTTCAACTTTGAATTCTCCCGTAACACATCTAACCACAAGAATTTGTGTCCCACCATATAATATTTCTATGTTGAAGCCTAAATCAGAGGAAAGAGGTGCTAATTTAAACTATGGGACCCTGTTCTCTACATCAAATTAAGAAATCACCTCACGTCATTACTATAATCCAACAACCTCAAGTCTTAATTCAAAGAATACTAACCACATGGTACATTGGTTTGCGTTTTCATCAATCATAAAATTGAAGATTACTACTACTACACCCCACTTCATGGATCTCTCCACTAATACCATCAAATTCAATCTTTCTCATAAAGATTCCCACCATATACTTCCCTACTAACTATTTCATGTAAATAATATTCATCTCCTCCCCCCCCCTACTCCTATAACCTTAGCTCATGAAATGAGATCAAAATTTTTCACTTACAACGACATCTACTCCCCCACATAACGCACTTCTACGCTCCCACAACCACCATTATACTAACATACAGAGGGTCATTAAAGGACCTGAGTACAAGCATCATGAAATGGAGTACCACTCTTTGGTTATAACATATACTTTTTTCGCTACTCAAGGTGGGACATGAGTTGAAGATACGATACAATCACGTAGTGTTTCATATATCAAGTGTCTGGATCATAAATGGTGGGTCGTTCTGGCATAAAATCAACAAAGCACTAGTTCTTAGGGAAACCATAGTGAGAATCATGAGAGCTTACATCACGAGTCTTATAACATGAATGTGGAAATCATGAAGTCGACAATTTAGACAAGGACTTCTACTCGAAGCTATCACTTCTCATTTTTAAAGCTGAAATAGTCATGAGTTTGTAAAACTTTATCTTTTTGGCTAACCCCGACATAAAATAAATCGTTAATACGAAAACAAAGTTCCTTCGAACCAAGCATGATTTGGGACACAGATATACGGATCATATACCTCATAACATAGAGCTTGAATACTTGAAATATAGAATCACTGAGGGACATTATTGCTTCTGGTTTGGAGGTTAGAACATGACATGAGTTACATAGTGTGATCCAAGCATAGAAATAGGCCGGACTTGAGTACATAAGACACTGTTAGGTCTTTATTTAAATGGAAGTAAGAGGAGATTGCTTGAATAAGATATGATTTATCAAACCTCCTACTTGAAATATGACACCATAAGAAGATTTGAGAACTACTTTATTCTATCATATTTCCTTTAGATCAAAGTTGCATTCCTAAATTTGCGGTGATACCTTCAAAATCAAAATCTATAGCTAAAACTCTAAACACAAATAGGTATCTCACCATACATATAAGCCTAAACTCTCTCAGATAAATTTTAGTATGAAGACCTCGCTTTTCAAAACTGCTATGCTTAGCTCTGACTATCCTCTATAGCCATCACTTTAAAACTCCTACTCTCATAAGCATACGCCTCCACACTCCTTATCACAAAGGGGTATCAGTATACATATGAACAAAAAATCCCCTCCATATATTTTTTTTTATACAAGGACACTAAATTCATTCTAGGACATCCCCTTCAGGTACACGAATCCTAACATTCTCCAACCCCCAAAGTCATCTATTTATGGCTAATGTTATCATGGGTATACACATCCACACTTCTAGACACACAACACTTCATCTTCAACTCCTTAGAATACTTGGAATTGCACCTCTAATCATATAACTTGCAACTTAACAAAATTTGTAAAACTATACCAAAGGCGCATATTTCCCACTTATATTTCCTCAATTCAACTCAAAACAATGCTATATAGCAACTCTCCGGACTTCTCCAAAACACAAGGTTCGGGAATGAAATCTAGTTATACGTCACTCATACACATCACCTTATCTAACAACTTGCTACCTCGAGGTTTAACTTATGCTTTTATACCTAGGCCCTTATCCACTTAATGACTCAACCACAATTCATCATTTTTTATACTAGTCCTTATATACATAAATATCACAATTATCTAATCCTTTTTCCACGAGTTGCCAACCTAAGCTATTTCACACCTTAGATCAAGCCTACTAATTCATTCCCACAAAACATGCATTATCAATCTTGTGCTACTATTCTTATTACTACAGTCCACCTCTAAAGTTCAAGCCTATTGTCTAACAACACCAATCATATAAATCATGTCACATACTATACTAATCAATCGAATAGAAATAACAACCTAAGTCTCTTATTTCACTTATCTATGGCCCATAAGTCCATCATCTTCACGACATTACTACTAAACCTCTAAATCTACAACTTGCCTTCTTACATACACTACAAATTTACAACTACTAAAGAAAAGACAAATCAAGGGAGGTAAGGTCACATGATGAAGGTAGTCGATCTTAATCTTATATCATAACCCATTACGATCTTATCAACATATTCTACTTTCTCACATCATAGTTACCCACCCATGCATACATCACAACTACCTTCAAAATTCCATATACAATAATGATTCTATACTTATAATTTATTAGCTAATCTAACCGTTCCCATTCACAGCCTATAAGAGATTTCTATAACCACCATAACTATCCACTCTAGGCTCTTTCCCTATTCTAAATAGATTATTATCATAGACAAATACTTCCTCCACAGAATTCCATATGATCGACTAATATTGCTACCACACTAGTTTATCACTATAAAATTGCAAATCATCCCTCAATCAACGGTTATACAAGTAAAACTATTTATTTACTCAAAATTCACCAACATTGTGGCTTTATATCACCAACTTATTGGCCCAATATCACTACTAATAGGTCATGACACTTTAATATATAGAACTACTCAGGTGGAAATACAGTTCTAACATTCTGCTACACATCATTAACCTTATTGCATACCATCTACAACAAGAATTTTGATAAGGACTGGATACACTTAATACTTTAGGCTGGAAATCACGATTTCATCAGGATCAAAGTTTACACTAGAATCAATACGCCTTGAAGAACCAACGGACTACTCTCAAGTCCTTGTGGAATTTCATAATCTTTTATAATTCAATTACAAGGGACCACCTCATCAAGGATCTAAGATTCTGCTCTTGAATTGACTCGACAAGGAGACATAGTTAACGAAGTTAGAGAAAAAAAGAATCTAGACAACTTCCAAATGGAAACCACAATGGCATGAGCTAGAACATGAACAAAAGTGAAACATTCCTAAACGCCTTGTATCCTTCTGCTTATAAGTGTGACTCACTACACACCCATAAATAGGACTCTACCCAACGCGATTTTGACGACACCCTGAGACTATGAATCAATTAAACTAATAATGTTTAAAAAAGAACTAGCCTTATAGAATAAGGGAGACTCACCAATCTGCAATATCTAACAGAATTCAACCTACTGTTTAGCGGGACCCTGGGGCTGTGCCTTAGATCCTGAAATATAGGGGGTCAATACAGATGTACTGGTACATCAAGCAATCCTAAATAATGTACTTTAATAAATAACATAAATGAGAGCATTTATGAAAAAAATACATCATCATAAACCATTTGAAAATCCATGGGCATTGTAAATAGGCCTTTAAAAACAGTTCTACAAATCTACTTAACATTTTTGCCTTAGTTATGAGCTAGGCGGTACACCCTACAACTTTGATATTCTATGGGCTATATGGAATCCGCCATTGACTTGGCGGGTAATCCCCCAACCCAAGTTTTCTGCAAGAGTTGGTATTTTTGAGACTGATACATAGTAGGGCACTAGGCCAGTGTATAATCCCTCTTAGGGACAGAATAACCCATAACGGCAAAACACTATTTTGGGTAATGTGTTATCTGAACTCATGCCTTCTTTGGATAACCACCTAACATCTCTTAACCTTTTCTGAACATGCATATTGAAGAACTCAAATTCTTAAAATCTGAATGAAATCTGACTTGTATTCTATTCTAAGTCTGTTATGGCATTATCTATTTTTGTATCGTCATACCAAGACTTGCAAGTCATATCTCTAAGCCATACATTATCATGTTATAGTCTTGTCTTTCAAAACCTTATCATCAGACCACCAAATTATTCAAGCAGTATCTGAGGATTCGTATAGTGAAACTCATGAAAACTTAGGCAAAGATCCTCATTTTCATTTCACAAATACGTGGTGGTCAAGTATCATGTAACAAACCATACAATATCTATTAAATATCACTTTAAACATTTATAAATAATAAAACACCCTTTATTCAATTAATAATCAATATCAAGTTCAAAGCAATAGTAAAACACTTATCTCACACTTCAAAATATGCAATTGAACAACCCACCACATGTGAAATCAAGGGCTATAATAAAAAGAGCGGGGATTTGTCATTCATGATCTCGATTTAATCTTTGCAAAAATTAAAACACATACTTACATATACATGAGTAAAAATCAATTTTTAGGGGGAGGCCACAAGACTAAAACAGTATGTCTATCATTGAAAAGGCTTTCATGATTTGGATATTCAAAACAATTGTTCCAACCCTTGTTATATACATCATAACATACTTTCAAAAGGTTGATAAAATCATAACTTATGCCCATAGAGTTTCTAGGACAGCCATATGTACCTTAATCGATGAAGAATTTGCGGAAAAGTTGATCCCTTGAGCTTGAATGTTTAGACCCTAAGTTGTTTTTCTCTTATGGTATTTTTGGAAGATGAATAAGGGATCTTAAGAGAGCTAAAATGTTACTAATAATCCTAATTTTATTTAAGGATGATTAGGGAGATTTTTGGATTGTAAAAACACTTGATTTCCCTTAAAATAACTTGAAAATGATGTTCTTACGCCCTTGAGCCATAGGTCATGCAACGCGTTGCCTATGGACTAATCTACGCAGTGCCAGGCATTTTCCATCACCCAAAATATGTTGGGTGTCGCATTTTTCGATGCCCAAAATGGTCTGGGCGACACATTGCCCATGACACAGCAATTCCAGTAGCCTTTGGCGATTGCTAGGCAATGCACTCCACTTTGGAAAGTCATAAACTTTTACTTGGGTATCATATTGAGGTGAAATTTGTATCGCTGGAAATTTAATCCAAAGATATTTCATTTGATATTTAGCAAGACACCTAATTCAATATATATAAAAATTTATGGTCGATGGAAGTTGACCTAATTTTAGATGCTCATTTAAACTCAATCGATAGGAAAACTTTCAACTCATCTTTGAGTTAGGGTATTTTTGTGCTCAATTCATATTTAAAGGTTTTCCCACACTATAGGAGTGATCACTACACATATATTAACATGCAATCATTTAGTATAGATCTATATGCCTAGGAACGAAGGTGTAAATTCTAGCCCAAAAGTACAGGGTGTTTACACTACGCTCCATTTTGAGTGTTATTATGTGATGGAAAGGATTAATCAAGAAAACAAAAAAATGTGTAAATTATATAGGTTTAGTAGTGCTCTGGGATCAAGAGGAGTTTTCATCATGGATATTCTAGGCCTGTACAGTCAGAGTCTGTGGGCCAGTCTTCAAGGAATAGTTATCCAGCTAGACAGGATCAGCAGCAGATGCAGTGAAAGAGTAGTGGTTACTTTTAGATTGGACATTATCCAAAATGTTCTAGTTGTGGCAGAAATTATAGTGGGCATTATTTTTTAGTTGGTGGTCCTTGTTATACTTATGGTGAAAAGGGGCATATCCTTAAGTTTCCTAAGGGAGATTCAAGTTCTAGTAAGGCTACTACAAAGATGAAGAGAGACGTTGTGGGTACTCATGCTCACACTCAGCCAGCTAGGATCGCTTCATAGGGTTCTTATGGACAGTGTCGATAAGGTATTCAGCGTTCTCAGACAGCAGGTGGACCAAATATATTCTTTAAAATTGCCAAACATGAAATAGAGTAATCGAATACAGTAGTTAAAAGTATTATCAGTATAAATTCTCATAATACATATGCTCTTCTTGATCTCGGTTCTGCGTACTCGTATGTGTCTCTATCTTTTGCTTTATTTTTAGAAAGATGGATTGACACTATTACTGTGCCATATATTGTTATGGCCCCAGTAGAGGAGACTTTATCAATGGATAGAGTTTATAAAGATTATCTGATTTCTGTTCAAGTTAAATACACCATAGTTGATCTACTTGTGTTGCCAATATGATTATGGGTATGGATTGGTTGGCGTCATGTTAAGCTTTGGTGTAGTGTTATGTAAGCTTATACATTTTGATATTCCCGGAGGACCACCTTTCGTATGGAAAGGTATGGCTCATGTTATTCAAGGAAAGATAAATAAAGTAGAAATTGCACAAACACTACTAACTATAGGTCTTCCTCAAAATTTTGGTTTAATCTAGTGTTTTTGAAATAGAATAAGGGGACACCTAAGCTTGTCTATAAACAAAAAAAAGTTAGTCATTTGTTTCGTAGTTTAATGGTTGTTAGTAATTATCAAGTAGTACGCTGGGCTTTTCAACTACACTGAGTTTTTAAGGAAAAATTCTTTACAGTTTAATAAAAATCTAGTTACACTTTCGGCAATCTTTATAGTTTATAAAGTATCTAATTACATCTTAGAATTTTGACTTGAAAGTTAAATTATGTATCAGAACTTGCACGAATGCAATTAAAAATGGCCTTGATAAGATTAATGAAGCATTCAGTAGAAATTAGTCCATATCATCTTGAAAACACAAGCCACAGGAACATAGAAATCTAAGGGTGTTAAAATTAAAAGTCAATAAAAATATAAACATGTAAAATTTAGTCAACCTTATGCAATGTACAAACAAAAGGGGAAACTTTAAGCATTCCAAACTAAGACAAATTATTTCACTGGGTCTGATTAGACGAAGACCCTCATTTAAACGAATGTTCTTTGTTTTCTCTCTAATTTTGCAGCTTCCAAGTATGGCCCATTGTGGAAGAATTTGGGGGTTTTACCTTCAGCATTGAATCATATACAAATCCAGTAGCAGCAACTAAGATGAAATTTTGAACAAATAGATATACCTCATCTATTCAAACAACTAAAATGCTGGATTTTTCACAGAATTGGTGAAGTAGTGTGGTTTTCAAGGAAAAGGCTTTTTCATGCTTTGATGAAAGAAAATATATTCTTTTAAAAAATGAGGAGTTATAGGATAATGTTAAGTACTTTTAGTTTGTAAATAATACTAGTGAGGGGACAAAAGGAAAAAATTTCCAATGAAACACGGGCATGCTTCATAAATATCACCAGTTTGCTCGAGTCATGTTATTATATATCAAGTGACGTATTCAAAAAAGAAATAATCTTGGTCACTTATAAAAATATAAATAACAATATGAAAAAAATTAAACATCAATCAATGACACTAAAAGAAAATATTGAAGACCCGACATTCAACAGAGAAGGTGAGAATGCGCTGGAAGTTATGTAGAACAACGCCTTCTTGTGAAATTCCTAGCAATTATTAGTTTTATATTGAAAGTTCACATTGTTATTACTCAAACAAGAAAGAGTATACAGTAACAGTAGAGGCCCTAAGCTTCACACAAATAAATTGCTACTAACCTGCAATATAAGCACCTTGGACGGTGGAGGCAAGACATAGAAGAATCTTTCTCAAAGAAATAGACATGAAGAAAGAACATAAATGAAAAACTAAATAGATATTACTCAATTGTTTTATGCATATCTTCAAAAACCTTGACTACATCACTATGCATAGTGGAGTTAGCATAGAAACCTTTGGAGAAAAAACATTCCTGCACAGGACACACGATGGAACATGAAAAAAAGACTGAAAGAATAAATTTGTATGCTTAAAAGATCTAAAGACATACCCTGAACTAAAGAAGACAAAAAAAGGATAAGATTATAAATGTCTGAACTAACCATAGTAAACTAAAGGAAAAAATTATAAGTGGATTTTAGAAATTAATTAGGATATGAGTATCAAAAATTTTGTTAAAAAATCAAAGCAACACTAGAAATTCATAAATATATTAACGTTTTCTGTGTGTAACTGAAAAAGAAATACAAATCGAGTTCAACAATGATATATATTGCTGAAGATTTATTGTGTTCGACAAAGAACTCCTACACAAGGATTTAGTTTTTTTGAGAGAACAGAATAAAAATAGGGCCAACTCTTAACACATGTGTCTTTAGGTAGAGGACCATTCAAAGAAGTCCTTCAAATAAGCATATACAGTGTGGTTTTGTATGAGTTTTTTTTTTCTAAAAATAAATATGTAGGGGTATTTTAGTAATTATACTTTAAATATTTTGAGTTGATGCTTTTAAGGTAGTATATAAGTTTGTATGTGTGTGTATATATATATATATATATATATATATATATATATATATATATATATATATATATATATATAATTTTCAACAACTAGACACATATGACCTATGTGGCATATGTTGATGTTTTAGCGTGCACAAGCACAAGTTAGAATGATGTGTTTATGTATTATGCCTTTTACTTATAAGATAATAGAAAATAAAAATAAGTATCTAACGAACTTTTTAAAAAACATCTATATACGTGGCAATGCGTGTATAGCACCACAATTAATTGAATTTGATTGTGGTGCCACATCAGCACTGAATGACGTATTTATTACACTTTAAAATAGTCCAGGGGGTAACTGGACCTCCTTTAAATTAGGGTGTCTCAACAACTTTCGTAATAGTTCAAGAGGGTAACATTATTTTTTCCTCTTAAAAAAATATCATGTATGAATAAACTTTCAAATTTACTTATTGTAATATTGGAGTTGTAAAATAAAAATACACGTTCCTCAAGATCTACATGTGCACATTTATTCACTCATTTCGGAAATGGAAATGCTTCGCCTGTTTTCCCCCTTAAGCTTATAAGATTGCATCATTAGTAGAGTTCCTATAAAGTACGCACAATTCAGTGGGGATTTATTTCCATTCCTTTTCAAAATTATCACTACCAATTATTTGCCTAAGCAATAAACAAAGAATCTGCTAAATGAAACATGTGTTGCACATATTTAGGAGAAATTGTACTATCCTTCACTAATATTTTCATGTGATTGTGTCTGAGACATACTTATCTGAACTTGCCTTTATATCAATCACCTGAAGCTCGAAATATAATAGCTTAATTATCTCAATATATAGTCAAATTACAGACCGAAATATAACAACTTAAATATCACAATAGATTGTCGAAGGTAGTATTGGCTTGCTCCATAGAGGAATATCTATTAGCATACTTTGAAGAGAATTAACTTCTTCTCAAGAAGAAGACATAGCTATAAATTCTTGCTCCATCAACTAGTAGTCATTAATATTGGACCAGTTCAATTTATCCACTGGAGATTACGTGGGCTGACATAACAAATGGTTATGTGATGATAGGCGTATTTACACGCCTAAAGTACTATAATTTACCCATATTTTAGCTAAGTTTTAAGGACAAAATATATAATTCTGGCACTTTTAGTCCTTTTTCCTGTAAGTAAGCTGACCAACGTGATTAGCAAGTTTTCAGGTATAAATGATGAAGATTTCAGCATTTTATGGAAATTGGACGCAAAAGGAAACTTCACGTAAGAAGGAAGGCAGCTTCTGGAAGCTTGTGGACTGAAAGTGATGCATGGAGAACTTGTCCCGGGCAAAAACAGCATTTCTAAAGACTTGGGGATCAACAGTAACTTAGTAGGATTAGGACAAGGATGCAGTAACCCCGTAGGACTAGGACAAGGATAAAAACCCTATTTCAGTAGGACTAGGATACGGATGTTATAAAAACCCTACTTTGCTGAATTTTTCAGCATTCTTTCCCATTCTTTCCCTTCTTCATCAATTCGTTTTCAGACATTATTCTTCTTCTATTCGACTTTCAATTTTCACGACAAGAGAAACGCTACTAGCAAGGAAACACCGCCACAAGTGACACCAAAAAATACTTCACCTGAGATTGTTATTATTTTGGTATGATGATAATTGCTATTGTGTTTTCCGTTGCACTCATTAGTAGATAAACTTCTCTGTTATGGAAGCCTTATGAAATACTATCTATTGCTATGAGTTTGTGAATTCTTGATACGTATGCTGCTTATATCATTACTCTCTTCATCTTAATTGAATTCTTGTGGTTGCAAACATATAGAATATGCCAGTATAACATTAACTTGTTCGAAAGAAAAGTTACATGTCTGGAAAAGAGAGAATGACAAGGAAATAGGGCTACCAACCCCTATTTAAAAGTTAGTGCCGTAACTGGATTAACCTCTTGGAGAATTCGTACAATTAGATACGCTTTAAGTTCGAAATAGTTAAAGTGAAATAATCTGTGATTGTCGAAAGACGCTAGGATTTACCATAAAATACGAATCTCTATAAGCGCATGCATGTTGGAATTACGCATAACTCATAGCCAATAGATACGTAGAACTCATATGGTGGACATAACCCTAACTTAAAATTCTCATTGATTAAAACCTACTAAACATTCTGATTTTCTTTGTTACTTTGATACTCTTAATTCACGCTACAATTAAATCCCCCCTTTTCGTAGAATTTTTGATCAACAGTCTACTAATCGTTGCTTACTTAGTGACCAAGTATTCCCTATGGGATTCGACACCCAACCCAGTTGGGTTCTATATTTGACAACTACCGCTTACACTCTTATGAGAGCTGTAGTTTGAGTGTTATCAAATTTTTGCGCCGTTGCCAGGGAGAGATCATCAAGCAAGACTGAGGACTGATCGCCGAGCTGTGCAGATTCCTTTTGATGACGATGATGACGATTTGGATGGGGCTGGTGCCACAGGAGCTATTATTCCTCCACCCTTGGCACCTGGAGCCAAGTTCAATATCACTAGAACCATGATTCAACTATTGCAGCTCAACAGATTATATGGTGGACTTGCAAGCGATGATCTGAATATGCATCCGGTCAATTTTATATCTATATAGAAGTCATTCGACAATCTAGGCATTGGACAGAATGCTATTCGGCTGTGTTTATTTCCATTGTCTCTGTCTGGGGAGGCAACTCTATGGTTGAACGGGCTGACTCCTGATTCTATTACAAATTGGAGGCAATTGAAAGACGCTTTCCTAGAAAGATTCTTTCCGCCATCCAAGAGAGCACAGTTGAGAGATGAGATCAGCAATTTTTGACAGCTTCCAACTGAAGCTCTCCACGAAACATGGGAGAGGTTCAATAAGAAGCTTATGCGGTGCCCAAATCATCAAATGACCAATGTGCACTTGATGGAGATATTATACAGGTCTTTAAATTCAGTGACTAAGCCAGTGGTTGATAATGCAGCAGGAGGGTCATTCATGGACCTTAGTTTTGTTCAGGCAAGTGATATGCTAGATCGGATGATAAAGCAGAGTAGATCTTGGCATACCAGGGATTCTGAGGTAGCAAGCCATACCATATCTATGGGCATGACGGCAGAACAGAGGCGTAGGTAAGAGGAACGTGACCAAGATATGGCTCACATGAAAACACAGATGGATCTTCTCACCGAGCACTTATTATCAGGGAAGACCAAAAAAGTCAATGTTGTTGTGTCGCAAGGAAGAGATGAATCTAATTCTGAGGAAGAAGATAACTACTTGAATAATCAGGAGGGTTTTCGAGGCAATGCCCAAGGAAACCAAGGTCAAAACTATTATGATAAATCTGGATACAAGGACCGCGATCAAGGTAGTTGGAAGAATAAGACTGACAGGAGTGGTTTGTATGTTCCTCCTGGAAACCGTGAGGCCGCTGCATCTGGTTCTGGAAAGATGTCCATGGAGGAAATGATGGCTAAGTTGTTGAAAGGAGTGGAGGAAACCAACATGGGCATAACAGAGGTGGAAAATGATTTGTCTTCAATAAATCAATTGGTTGACTCGCATTGTACTGCAATAAAACAACTAGAGCAGAAATTGAGTAAACTATCAGTGGCATTCAACCAAAGGAGGGCTAGAACACTACCTAGTGACACTGTGCAAAACCCAAGGAATGATGGATCATGTATGGCTATTACTACCAGGAGCGGTAAGGTGTTGGAAAATCTACCCAAAAGCAAGCAAGTGGTTGACGATGTTGTGGACAACGCTATTGATGCTGATGGTGAAGACGCTATAGAAGCTGGCAAAAGTGGTCATGACGTTACACCTACACTTCTGCAGCCTGAAAAGAATGATAATCGGAAGCAAGATAAAAAGGAAGTGGTGGAGAAAATGATTCCTCTTCCACTACCACATTTTCCTCAGAAACTGAAGAAGAAGGCTGATGACACTTCTGAAAAGGTTGATAATCGGAAGCAAGATAAAAAGGAAGTGGTGGAGAAAACTATTCCCCTTCCACCACCACCACCTTTTCCTCAAAGACAGAAGAAGAAAGCTGAGGATACAAGGTTCAGTAAATTTATGACTATGTTGAAGCAGCTTATTATTAATGTTCCATTGGTGGAGGCGCTAGAACAGATGCCTAGGTATGCAAAATTCATGAAGGACCTTTTGACAAAGAAGCGGGCGGTAAGCTATGAGCTGGCAGATAATGTTCATCATTGCAGTGCAATCACTACAAGATCATTAGTTCAGAAAAAGGCAGATCCTGGTGCTTTTACTATTCCTTGCATGATTCGATCATTGGATTTGGCTAAAGTGTTGTGCGATCTGGGAGCTAGCATCAATTTGATGCCACTATCTGTATACAAAAAGTTGGGGTTGGGTGACCCTACACCAACCAATATGCGGCTCGTGATGGCAGATAGGTCGGTAAAATGACCAGTGGGTATCTTGAATGATGTGTTAGTGAAGGTTTCCACCTTCATCTTTCCTGCAGACTTTGTTATTTTGGATTGCGAGGTGGATTCTGAAGTTCCCATAATCTTACGACGCCCTTTCCTTGGAACTGGAAGTGTGCTTATTGACTTAAGAGCTAATGAGCTTTTATTTTGGTTGAATGACGAAGTGGTCCATTTTGATGTATGCAAATCCATGAAGCAGCCCCGCGATATGAATGTGTTCTCTATAGATGATGTTTATGATGAGGATGAGAAAGAATTATCTGTAGAGAAGCAGCTTACTGTTGAGTCACTATATGATGTGCTTTTGAATTCGGAGCGTAAGGAGGCTGAAGAACATGAAGAAACTGTTTGTGCTCTAATAGGAATAAGGTCCTATTCTCATGTCCCTAAGAAGCTGGACCTTGATCTTAAGAATCAACCGTCACCAACAGTGAAGACTTCCATTGAAGAGCCACCATGGCTAGAATTGAAAGAGCTCCCCAGGTATGTGTTTTTGGGAATTGAAAATACACTTCCGGTGAGTGTTGCGGATGATTTAAGTGAACAGCACGTAGAGGATCTCATCTCTGCTCTGAAGAGGTACAAGAGAGCTATGGGATGGACTATTAATGATATAATTGGTGTCCCTCCTGGGATATTTATGCACAAGAGTCATCTCAAAGGAGATTGCATGCCCACAAGTAAGCACCAGCGTCGTCTGAATCCATTCAGAAAATGATGCAGCATCTATTTCGATGAAGTCTAAGTAATCGAGATAGTTATGTCGTGCCGCGACAATAAATCAAGCGCTAGATGGGACGCAACCCATCATATTTAAATTGTTTTGTTTTACTAGGAGTTTGTTTTTGTAGTCGAGCCACGACCAAAACTATGGCGCTTGGTGGGAGGCAACCCATCATTTTAATCGTTTTTGTTGTTTTTGAGTAAGTGTAGGTGCAAGACGTATAAAGGAGGAGCTTGGTCTCAAATTTTAATTTGAAAGTGAGCAATGTTAAAGGTGGTAAGTGAGTAATGAAGGAGCAAAAAGGTTTCAGTTAGGCATTGTCTATACAAATCTAGGAAATAGACAAGGCAAGGCCAATGTAAATCTAGGCAATGGACAAGGCAAGGCCTATGCTATGGCCTTTGGTCTCTGAATCTAGAATGCTACAGCATAGGTGTCGCCTATGCCGAAGCCTTTGGTCCCACAATGCCATAGCATTGGGGCCGCCTATGCCAAAGCCTTTGGTCAAACAATGCCATAGCATAGGCGCCGCCTATGCCAATGCCTTTGGTCTCTGAATCTACAATGCCATAGCATAGGTGCCGCCTATGCTCAACTAGTCCAAGCATTAGGCGCCGCTTTTTCCTCCCAAATCTCTCAAAACTTTTATTTTTGCTCATCTAACCTTGCAAGATCATATTCCGAGTTCAATACCAAGTAAGTTCTTCGTTTATATTCCGAAGTTGTTACAATCTTACGCTTATAATAGTTTGTTAGATCTTGAATTGGTGTTGATGATTTGCATGTGCTTGGTTTGATATGATACACCTAGTTGATTTAAAGAATACGTGTGGATGTTCTTGACTTGGTTCCAACTTGTATTTGATTTTGATACACTGTCATACTTTTGCGAAATTGACATGGTGAAGTAATTGCATAAAAATCAAAATTGAATGCTCAAAATGCTTGAATGACTTATCTATCGAGATAAAAATCATGATTGCATACAAGCGTGAGATGTTGTGATTATTTCTATGTCATAACTTGATACGATCTCTATGTAGTAGTCTTGTTCAAAAGGTGCATTAATCCAAACATGAAAGTATAGTAAAGATTACATGAAATAGAGTTGGAAAGGATAGTAAGATGACATAAAACTATGACTATGCTAAACATATTATTGGAACATATCCCCTAAATGTATGTCGATGAAGTCTGAGTAATCAACATCATTCACTTAATTAGTTTGTGTCAACAAATTAAGTGTGGGGTGGCGCCACTATTGTTTGTTTGTCGATTGAATCTTCCAAGATAAAGCTAACATGACTCTATTAGGATCTCAGGTAGAATGGCCTCAAAAAGACGACAAGGAAAACAAAAAGCGCCCACCTCACAGAAAGGTAAGAAAAGAGAAAGAAAAGAGCAAGCTGAATCCTCCTCGCTACAAATACCTCGACGCACTTTTGGCATCAAGTGGGGTACAATTTGAGGAACTCTGAGGATGACGACTCTGATGATGATTCCGACACAGGGGGGTATGATCCCAGACATAGAAGAAGAGTCCCACTAATCAGGTTTTTCGTATTTATTTTCCACTGAGGGCAGTGTGTCCCGTCAAAGTGTGGGGTGCTGGTATTTGTATGTTGTGTTTCTTTGCCTACCTACATTTATTCATGTTCATTTGTTTGATTTTTAGTAGTATTTAAATTTTTTTGAAATTTTTAAATTATTTTGCATGAAGTGCATGAAATTGTTCTGATAGGCGGCATGGTATTATGACAAGAGTTGTGCTAAAATCATTACTATTGAGATGTTTATGCTCTAAGTGTGACTCACTATGTGATAAGTGTGTGGTTTAATTCCTTCATTTGTTGGGTCGAGGGTTTATAATACTCCCAATAAAGTCGACCATGTGCCTTGTGTGTGTGAGATGATAGTATATTCTGTGTTTGTGGCTGATGCTAGAACTTGCCTAGTATGTATGTAAAGCGAAATAAAGAGTGCAAGTTTAGGATATGATTTAGGCATTTCTTTGGCAGCCTGTGATTGTTTACCTTCTTTTTACCTACCCGTGAACATTTTCTTAGTTAACCCCATTTGAGCCTTTAGCCTATTTTCTTTGACAGCCTCATATGTAAGCCTAATCTATTTTTTTCAAGACCATAATTTGATCCAAATTCCTAAATGCTTTAAATTGTAAAGTCATGTGACAAAATAAGAGGAAATTGGGTGAGAGTGACGCCTTAGAGTGTATTGGTACTTGAATTTGTTATGAAAAAGAGTGGCTATCATAGAGGTGTGTTATAAAAAAAGAAAAGAAAAAGAAATTGAAATAGAAAAATAAAAAGATAAATTGTATTTATGATTAAATAAAAAGATAGTTATGTTTGAATGGCAAAATAGGTGAAAAGGGGTGATAGATAAAAGAAAGGTAGCAGGGTTGATTAAACGAGAGTGTTAATGGCATAATGTGATGTATTAAAGCGCTTAGGAACATAGTCACTATTTCTGGCCAAAATAGTCCTACCGGTCCCTTAGCCTACATTACATCCTGTAAAAGACCTATTTGATCCTAAACTTAGCATTCTGCTATTAGTGGAGCATTACACTAAGGGCAAGCTTATGGTCATCAGTTGCAACATATGAATTCTTTGTGAGAGTGGGAGCAAGGATAATCTAATACCCATGTTCAAAATATATACAATACTTGTGAGTGATTATGGGTGATATATTGTGAGACACACATGGTTGATGAGTTTTGGGTAGTCGTGTATGATTCTTTGTGCCTTAACTTGTGGATACGAATTAACCATCATCACGAGTCTATGTTAGAGGTTAAATTGTTTCTAGTAGTGATCAGAAAACTTCTCTTCGTTAATGATTGTCGTGCCTGTCTTGTTGAACATTTTGTGCTGTTACTGTGAAATCCCAAGTAGATGTTTACATGGACATGATAGTGTATTCGAGGATGAACAAAGCGTTAAGTGTGGGGAGTTGATGATAGGCGTATTTACACGCCTAAAGAACTATAATTTACCCATATTTGAGCTAAGTTTTAAGGACAAAATATATAATTCCTACACTTTTAGTGCTTTTTCCTGTAAGTAAGCTGACCAATGTGATTAGCAAGTTTTCAGGTATAAATGATGAAGATTTCAGCATTTTATGGAAATTGGATGCCAAAGGAAACTTCACGTAAGAAGGAAGGCAGCTTCTGGAAGCTTGTGGACTGAAAGTGATACATGGAGAACTTATCCCAGGCAAAAACAGCATTTCTAAAGACATGGGTATCAGTAGTAACTTAGTAGGATTAGGACAAGGATGCAGTAACCCCGTAGGACTAGGACAAGGATAAAAACCCTATTTCAGTAGGACTAGGATACGGATGTTATAAAAACCCTACTTTGCTGAATTTTTCAGCATTCTTTCCCATTCTTTCCCTTCTGCATCAATTCGTTGTCAGACATTATTATTATTCTATTCGACTTTTAATTTTTACGACAAGAGAAACGCTACTAGCAAGCAAATCCCGCCACAAGTGACACCAAAACATACTTCACGTGAGATTGTTATTATTTTGGTATGATGATAATTGCTATTGTGTTTTCCGTTGCACTCATGAGTACCTAAACTTCTCTGTTAGGGTTATGGAAGCCTTATCAGATACTCTCTATTACTATGAGTTTGTGAATTCTTGATACGTATGCTGCTTATATCATTACTCTCTTCATCTTAATTGAATTCTTATGGTTGCAAACATATATAATACGCCAGTATAGCATTAACTTGTTCGAAAGAAAAGTTACATGTCTGGAAAAGAGAGAATGACAAGGAAATAGGGCTACCAACCCCTGTTTAAAAGTTAGTGCCGTAACTGGATTAACCTCTTCGAGAATTCTTACCATTAGATACGCTTTAAGCCCGAAAGAGTCAAAGTGAAATAATCTGTGATGGTCGAAAGACGCTAGGATTTACCATAGAATACGAATCTCTATAAGCGCATGCATGTCGGAATTCCGCATAACTCATAGCCAATAGATACGTAGAACTCATAAGGTGGACATAACCCTAACTTAAAATTCTCATTGATTAAAACCTACTAAACATTCTGATTTTCTTTGTTACTTTCATACTCTTAATTCACGCTACAATTAAATCCCCCCTTTTCGTAGAATTTTCGATCAACAGTCTGCTAATCGTTGCTTACTTAGTGACCAAGTATTCCCTATGGTATTCGACACCCAACCCAGTTGGGTTCCATATTTGACAACGACCGCTTACACTCTTACGAGAGTTGTAGTTTGAGCGTTATCATTATGCCCTTATGTTCATCAAAAATGTATTAAACAATCCAATTTACAATTGACTTTTGAAATTTAACTAAAAGTTGTTGTCATGTGCCATGGAGGTCACAGGTTCAATCTGTGAAAACACCTCTTGCAGAAATGCAAGATAAGGCTATGTACAGTAAATCCTTCTGGTTCAGTCTTTCTCTTGAATACCGCATAGCGGGAGCTTAGTGCACAAGGCTGTACTTTTTTCTCATACTTTCAATGTTACAAACACTTTCTCGTAGTTTTAAACTCAAATATCATATTATTCCCTAACATATACAATTAATCGAGAAACATTTGATATCTCATATTAGACAAAAACCTTTAAATATGATTGGTATTAAACATACTCTTTAAATCTTCAAATATCAGTAATTATATCTGGAGTATTTCCATGTATACAAATACAGTTGTCTAAAGAAATAGCTGCAGTACAGCCATAGGTATGAGATCAGAGACAAAAACTAGAATGAGGCATCGTAATTCTCAGTCATCTTCATTAGCGTGTTCGCAGTTACCGAACATATCCAGTTTGCTACATTTATACCTTATACATTCTCATACTCTACAATATCAGTTTCTCTTCACATTCTATAGCAGATGATTGTGAATTTGGTAAGAAGATAGAATTACAAGTACATATTAATTACAACAGACACGATGGAGAAGGGAAACACATCATTACAAGGCTTCGTTATTTCAATCCATGCAGCAAATACAGAATACTGTTCAACATTAGCTTCCACTTCTGAAATTCAATAGTACAAAACAAGTTAAGGTTGTATCTCACAAAATTTTCACAACTCATAAAAACATTACCAAAATACTAAAATAATCACCTAATTGAAACAATAGCAACCTCATAGGTGCGAGTGAATCATCATTTCTCAATGTAAAATGATGTTTTAGCCAACTGGTTGGCAATGAAAAGAACATATATATTCAGCAAAACTCCTTAACTGATCTAAGCAGCAATATATTGAAAATTCTAACTCAACATCTGTACCAGAAATTACCGCTATGACAACGGTTCAAAAATCGTTGCGATAGGTACAAAAACCGTTGGCATATGCTATCGCAACAAATTTATATACGTTGCGTAGGTGTCCGTTGGGATAGGTCTATAGCAACGACATTTGCAATAGTTACACAAACCGTTGCAATTGATCTATCTATTGCAACGGTTCTACAACTCCTATTGCGACAGTTGAAGTTATCTATTGCAACGGTTCGTGCAGTACAATCTATTGCATCGGTTAGAAACCGTTGCAATAGACTGTATTGCAACAGTTGAGAGATGTAGCAATAGACTCTATTGCAACGGTTAAGAACCGTTGCAATAGATTCTATTACAACGACATAAAAGCATTGCAATATCCCTATTGCAACAACTATTGTTCTTTTGCAACGGTTTTTCACTACCTATGGCAACAGTTTTTGACACCAATTGCAACGATTTTTGAATCTTTTGCAATATTTTTTTGCCACCTATTATTGCAGTTAGTTTAAATACCAATTGATATATAGAGAGAGAAAGAATTATATTGATAAACAATTATATATACATATCACAGCAAAATCGTTCATTAATAATTCAAATTAAAATATCCAACAAACTAGCAATCTAAATCCAAAAGCAAAATGTCAAAGTCAAACGGTCATTAGTTTTCCCATAAAGTATCAAGTTCGAGTGGCAATAAGTTTGCCAAAATTCGATATCAAAACGATCGGCACTAAAATATCTATCAATAATTCGAAAATTTACTCAAGTAAGGTCAATTTCTTCATCACTTTCTTCATCTCCTCGTCCATTTTGAACGTCTATAAAAAGTGAAAAAACTAATCTCAATTAGTATATAAATGACAACATATTTAATTTTCAATTAGAACATAAAAGAACACCTATATATAGAGCATAAACAATCTTAATAGAAAATGAATAAATTATATATACAAATCAGTAAAAGAAATATAATTCATGAAAACTAAATCAAGAAACACAAACATAAAGAGAAAGGAATAATTAGTTACACAAGAAGATGAACAAATTTATACCCCAAGAATAAAATACAAATGACAAAGAACCTCACCATAATTGTAGAGCAACTGATGCAATAACATAGAAAGGGAATACTGAAATGGTGAACAATTCGCAATGTAAAATTGGTCAAGGGAATGTTGTACATATATGAACATATATCAAGTGTTCAATTGGTAAAGAGTTTAGATATGGTATCTAAATCCGTCCAAATAATATACCATGAGGATGTTTAGATGCTATTCGCTTATTTGAAATAAAGATGAAGGGAATCATCATTTCGACCATTGTAGTTTTGGCCATGATTTAGCTCATGTTTGAGCCAGGATGAGTCCTCACTTGTGGAAAAGTAGACGCTTCTTTGGCACTGTGCATACCATACATTCTTTAAGAATTTAGCTACAAACATTCAAAATGCAACACGCAATTGAGGAACTGATCAAAATCTGATGAGAAAACCAATGCTAGTGACTAAATGAGAGGTGTTGGCAGCATTTTTGGTTCAGTGGTAGGTGCATTTTCTGGTGAAGATAAGTCGGGTTAAATTTCTAAAGACTCATCACTTATTGATTTGAAACCTGGAGGGTTTCCTGATCATGTTAGTGCAAATATCTTCAAATACCCTAAGAGTATGCCTAGTTTCACTACTTCTGAGTCCATTTTTCAAGCTAAAAGAATGCATCAGGTACTACTTGTGTCTACCAAGGCAGAATTCATTCTTGATACTTTACTTAGGTTTCATCTACTGGCTGAGTTTGATGATGGCAAACAGAGCTGCAGGAAACATCTTCCAGGTCATAATGAGCGCCAAAGGAAGCCCCATATTGGTATGCACTCGGGCTACAAGTTGTTTCTGTCATTTGCTATCAAAGTAGTCCTTAATTTTGCATATTGTAGTTTCACTCTGTGAAATGAAACTCGCCAGAGATGCATAAATACTAGTTTTCATTACTATTTCTTGTAATTCATATTATATTAGTACATTTTATCAACAAAACTAGCACCAAGAGGGTGCCGAAATCTATCCATGATTGAAAGACTTGATCTCCTTTGTATATTGCAGGGAATCAATCATGTAAAACAAGGTATCAATATGATGTACAACTTTCATGTTACACCAACAGGTCAAAGGATTACAAACATCTAGCATTTGTAACACTGCTATCATTTATTACGAAATGAAAGACTCAACAACCACAACAAATACCAAATGCTTCAAATGCATACATCAACCTCACTTACCTTGTATCTCCGACATGTTCCCTCGATTTGCTTCAAATGATTATTCCAGACAATATCTTATATAAATAAGCATGACTATAAAATACGTATGAAAAAGGTGCTAAGGAATGGATCATGCTAAGGAATCTACGAGTAACAGCTATATGTACTAAGATAGTGAAAATGGTTACAAAACCTACCACTTAGCTACTTGGTTTGTTGGTAGAATCTTCAACAGATGCAGGAGACCCTCTCACGCTATATGTTGACTTTATTCTGTTGAGCATCCCACTATTGTTACCTTTCTGTTCTATTTCAATATTACCCTTCTCGAGTGACGAATAACTTTATGAAGAAGACCTCTCATCTCCCAGCTTTCCAAAAAGAGCTGCTGAAGAAGGGAAGACAGAAACAGTTCTAGAGAGTGCTCTTGAAAAATCTGCTGCCTTCCTTAGGCGGGTTTCCTTCTATACTTTCTGAGGGGAAACAGAAGATGGAATTAGGACAAAAAGTAAAGATTTGGTGAGCTCCAAAGCGCGTTTCGTGATCAGGCGGACCATAGCAGGGAGTAACTGATGAAATAAAGCCTCCGGGAATGCCTAAACATAAAGAGAAGTTAGATTCTTAACTCAATATGAAAATAACTGTCTAATAAATTCAAATGACAATCAGCCTTACTTTGTTTTGGTATGGCAAATTTGGCATAGAAGCTGTGATTTGAGAAGCACGGTAAACAGCAGCAATAGTAGTTCTTGCTACCACTTGGATACTTGTGATTTTCTCTAACATTACTTTCATAACATCAAGAATCCGACCTACATCTCCAACCTAAGAGTCAAGAAAATGAATAATCTTCACTTTCGAAGGTACATCAATAATAATAAGTTTGATTAATATTTAGTCCCATCAAAAATAGACTTTTTATTCCTGTTGCAATTTCTAACTAAGCAGCGTTGGACCAATATACTGAGAATTCAACTTATTTGATATTCAAATCCAATGACAAAACAAAACTTACAGGTTATAAAAATGATTAGATTGAATCCAATCAAGTTTTGGGAACTCAAGACTAAAGCAAAAGACTACCCAAAAAAGGGGAAGGAAGGATTGACCCCCAAGGGTGCAGACCTTAAGGGACCAAGGTTCAAATCTTAGCAGAAAAGAAAACACTCAGTGATTTCTTTTCATTAGCCCAATCCTTGGTACATCGAGTTACCCGGTAGCTGCACTAGTCAGAATTAGCAAGTACAAGTGCACATAAGCTGGAATAGGCACCACCACTATCAAAAGGAAAAACGGAAGGGTGCAAGAATGAAATTCTCACACGGTCAGATAAGACTTCAGTTCCGGAACTGAATGCAAACATTGCATTGTGGATTCGTGTAGCATGTGTTTCCAAGATTAAACAATCCAACAAAATGACCTTGGAGCAAACAAAATAATAAAATAACCCATCACTCAGTTACCGATACCGATTACAAGGATAAAACGTGCTATACTAAACACATTTGATACTTCTTTAACATGCTTTAACATGGAAGAAATTTTATGTAATGTAATCTTGCACATTCTTTTTGCTCCTTAACATTCCACTACACTAAGAAAGAATGTAACTATAATTTTCTCATTACTATTATAGCAAAACCTTATGCCCGTGATAAATAGGCAAACTTTTTATCTTAAAATAATTCACAATGTTATTTAAAATTCATAAGCATCTCACTTAGCAGAAATTACAATACATCAGATGTTTTGTCATAAGGTGATTTAAGCAAATCAGCAACTTTCGAACTTTGATGATTATGAACACAATGTTAACTGGGATACAGTGAATGTGTGCCCCCCATCATCCTTGACGGTACAATAGTTTATCGATCAATCAAATAGACTCGTTTAACTACACTACCACCCGCCTTTCCATCTATCAAAACCACTATCACCTACCTTGTCCTCTATCAAAAACACTATGCCTAACTCGTCGTGGATAGGTCTATAATAAAAACAACACCAATTGTCCATCCCAACTAAGTCTTCATTCAAATCTAAATTTAAGGTATAACTAGATATTTGAAGTGCAATAAAAAAGAAAAAACAAAGGTCAATTGGGAAAGTATAAGTACTCACAGCTTATTGCGAGTGCCAGGTTTGATATGAATCTCTCGTCGTAACAACTTCAATGATTCATCGGTCTTCTGCAGTATAATTTAAAACAAAGATTTATTTCATTGCTAAAAGTCATTAAACACTTGATAAACACATCAAATAAATACAAAAAAATTTGAGAAATGACAGTTACTTGAGCATTGAATCGAATCTTAGACATGGATGTTTAGTTCTACAGTGGAGCAACTTTGAAATCAAGGTATGGTGGTCACAATTTCCATCTTTTTGAAGTGGTGGTTAAAGAAGCATCAAAATTGAGGTGCGGTTGTGTCACGACCCGATCTAAGGCCTGGCCGTGACGATCATCCTGAACTATGAAGGCCTGGAATGCCCTACTCTATCTGGTAACCATGTACAACATTCATATAATAAAAAAAGATGTGGAAACATGATCTGCTACGGAAACATGTTGAATTCTGAATTCAACATAAGTATAGAAATTGTAAATCAACTACAGCTAAATAACATCCGACTCAGTCTACGAAATCTCTACTATATGAAAATCTAACAACTGTCTAAAACTGGGACAAGGCCCCCAGTAGACAAAAACCATATCTAATAATAGCAGTTTGAAAGTAAACAGGCCTTCTAGAATAAAGAAGGCTCACCAATTGGGCATTGCAACTCTTTCTGATAAAATCTATTACTTTTCTGGACCCCTAGACAGAGCCTCGAACCTGGAGGGAGGAGAGGGGTCCATACAAATGTACTGGTATGAAAAGTAATCCAAAATAAAACTTTTATATAAGTGAAATAGTGGAGAGCAATTTATTAAAACATCATGCATAAACAGTTCTCAAAACGCATGGGCATTTTTTAAAATTAATGTCATTTTTGTCAATGCACAGTCAGTTCTTTGTATTACTTCTAAGTTAGGAGGTACTCCCCTACAATTCTAAAATCCCATGGGCTATATGGAATTTGCCATTGACTCGGAGGGGAAGCCCACAACCCGAGTTTGCCTGAAGGGTTGGAGTTTCTAATTCTAAGGTGCCACACGGCACTAAGCCAGCATAATATAATATACCCGGATCGACAAATCACGACTTCGGGCAACGAGTTGTCTGAACTTATGCATTCTTCGGGGAACCACCTAAGCTCTCTTTATGCCCAATTTTATCCTTTTGTGATTCATGCATTTTTCTAGTTTCAACATCTAAAAAGTCTGATTGTAAACATGCATTCTATTTTGTTCTAAATTATCATGGCATAATCTGAATTGGTGTCGTTACACCAAGACTTGGTAGTGCTATTTCTGAGCAATAGTACAATAAGCATGATCTTTAATTAAAACATAGTTCAGACCACCAAAACATGCAAATAGTATAAGATATTTCATGTTCTGAAGCATAAATCAAAATTATGCAAGAATCCTTTAAACATATGGTGGTCATGTGATTTTGGAAAAATCATGCACTCTTTCATTATATGAATATTTTCAACATTTATCAACTCAACTACCCTTTCTTTTTAAATCAAAATCTTAATCTAATCATAATACAATTTAAGGCATTTTAAACTATGCTTTTCAAGGATGCATTCAAAACATCTACAACATATGATAAGTAAGGAAAAATCAAAACAAGAGAGGGATCTTACATAAGTCATGCTCTAAATTAAATCATCAACCTTAAAAAAAAAGCATACATATATATACAATTTCGAATCAATGTGGGGGAAGGTCAAAAGACCAAAACAATAACGTCAAGATTTCTAAAACATGAATGTATTCATAAATCTATAAAGCCCTTTCTTAAAATCATGATTTCTATGCCCATGAGATTCTAGGAAAACCCCTCATACCTCTATTTAAGAAATAAAAGGATGATCCTTGATGCCTGTGGCTTAGAGATTCCAAATCTCCAATTTCTTTTGATATTCCATAGTTAAATCTTGAGTTATTTGGGATTCTTGTTTTAAACCCTAGGGAGAGTTCTTGATGGATTTTGTTGAGAGTAGGTGTATTTTGGTGTAATAGGGATTAAATCTCATGTTCAAGATGTTATGGTTTTGGAAAATATTCCAAATACCCTTAATGAGACGGGTATTAAATATAACTGGGAGCATGATTTCATGGGCTACCGCGAAGCACCAGTATCGCGGTGGCTCACTGGAAATTGACGAATGAGAATTTGGCCCATCCGCTATGCATCACCATTGTGGAGTGTCACTGGAAATTTACCATCGTCATTTACACCCCTCTCTGCGACGCGCCAAGGATAGGAATGACGGTGTTTTATGACTAGGACTTAAATTAACCATAACTCCTTCACCGAGTGTCCGTTTTGGATGAATCTTATGTCAACGAAAAAGTTATTCGATCATCTACTTAATGAAAAGTTTAAATCTAAGAAATTCCACAGGGAAATAAGTAATAATCATTCTATAATCCAATGCTTGATACTTTAGGGATAAAAAGTTATCTAGGAAAAACTTCGGGGCGTTACAATATCCCTCCTTGTGAATATTCGTCCCTGATTGTTGGTTTGAGACACAGACAAGTATAATTTCAACCATATAAGGCATAGAAAGAATAACACAAGGATTGTACCTTCCATTTCATCATCTATTGGATCGAACAGGTTTGGGTATCTAGCTGTCATGTCAATTTCTTATTCCTAAGTTGCTTCTTTAATTTTCTGGTTTCTCCATAAAACTTTAAGTAAGGCTACATCTTTGTTTCTCAATCTTCTAACTTGGAAATACAAAATTTCTAAAGGCTCTTCTTCATAAGACAAGGAGTCTATCACTTTGATTTCTTCTACAGGCAATACTAAAGAATGGTCTTCAATATACTTCAACATAGATATATGAAATACCGAATGAACATAACTCAAAATAGCTGGCAATTCTGACTCATACACAACTCCACCTATCCTTATCACAATATGATACGGTCCTATATAGCGAGGACTCAACTTACCTTTCTTCCCGAATCACATGACTCCCTTCATGGGAGAAACCTTGAGAAACACCCAATCTCAAATCTCAACGTCTAGATCTCTTCTCCTAACATCAGCATAGGATTTTTGATGACTTTGAGCTATCTTAAGTCCTTTTGCAATGACTTTCACATCCTCTATTGCCTGATGAACAAGATCAGGCCCAAAATCTGTATCTCACCTACTTCATACCAACCTATTGGAGACCTACATCTTCTCCCATACAATGCCTTAAATGGTGACATCCTAACACTGGAATGGAAACAGTTATTATATGCAAACTCTATCAATGGCAAGTGCTCTACCCAACTACCTTTAAAATCAATCATGCAGGCCTTCAACATATCCTCAAGGGTCTGGATGGTGCTCTCAGCTTGCCCATCTGTTTGAGGGTGGAAAGTCCTGCTCATATTCGCTTGGGTCCAAAACTGTGAAGAAAATAGTGTACCTCGGTCAGACATGATGGACACGGGTGCCCCATGCAAATAAACTATTTCTTCAATGAAGAGCTTGGCATAATCCTCTCACGAATAATTAGTCTTGATAGGTAGAAAGTGAGCTGCCTTGGTTAGCCTATCTACAATCACCCAAATGGAATCTTACTGGTTTAGGGACCTCGGAAATCCTATAACAAAGTCCATATTAATCATCTCCTACTTCCATAAGGGCAAGGCTATCTCTTGGGAAGAATATCACCTGGCCTTATATGTTCCATTTTAACTTGCTGACAATTCAAACACTTGGCTACATAGTTAGCCACATCACGCTTCATATTACTCCACCAATACGCAGATTTTAGATCATGGTACATCTAAGTAGAGACTGGGTGAACAACATACCTCGAAGTGAGAGCTTCATCAAGGATTCTCTTTTTCAGACCATCTTCAAATACCATTATCACCAATTTTAATAGACTTCACCTTCTGTTGACCCACATCTTTCTTGATTAGCATTAAGAAGGGATCTTTTACCAACTTCTTCTTAATTTTTGTACAAAGGGAAGATTTAGCTATCTCATGAACAACCATTCCCCTATCTTTGGAATCCAAAAGTAGCACTCCTAGATTTTCAAGTAGTGAATATCCTTCACCATCTCCCTCTTTTATTTCCCCACATGATAAAGGCTGCCCATTGACAACCTGCTAAGGGCATTGGCAACCATATTTTTCTTTCCCCGATTATAGTGTAGGCTCATGTCATAGTCTTTTAGTAATTCCATCCAGCGCCTCTGCCTGAGATTCAAACTCTTTTGGTTGGTGAAAATATCAACGTGTACCCAATATAAATAGTAAGGTATTTTCGCTCATGCACCTTCAACTGCTTAGATGCATAAGCCACTACCTTACCATGCTACATAAGAATACACCCATGTCCTACTCGAGATGCATTACAGTATACAATAAAACCTTCTGTACCCTCCGAAAGAGTCAAAACAGGACCAGTAGTCAACTTGTATTTTAACTTCTCAAAACTATTCTCAAAAGAGCCAGACCATAAAAACTTCACCTTTTTCTAAGTCAACTTAGTAAGTGGTGCTTCTATGGAAGAAAAACTCTCTATAAACCTTCTGCAATAACACGCAAAACCCAATAAGCTTTGAATATCAGTTGGAGTTGTGGGTCTGGGCCATTTGCTCACTGCCTCAACCTTTTAGGGATCAACCTTTTTCCCCTCACTAGACAGAACATGCCCCAAGAAAGAAATAGCATTTAACCGGAATTCACACTTGGAGAACATTGCATAAAACCTATGATTTTTGGGAGTTTGGAGGATAATTCAGAGGTGATTAGTGTGGTCCACCTCACTTTTGGAATAAATCAAGCTATCATCAATGAACACTATGACAAATAAGTTTAGAAATTGACAAAAGACCCTATTCATTAGGTACATAAAAGCTGCAGGAGAATTAGTCAACCTGAAGGACATGACTAAGAATTCATAATGACCATATTTGGTTCAGAAACCTATTTTAGGAATGTATGACTCCCTAACTTTCAACTAATGATATCCCATACCAAGGTCTATTTTAGAAAAACACTTAACACCCTGAAGTTGATCAAAGAGGTCACCAATCCTACGAAGAGGATATTTATTCTTAACAGTGACCTTATTTACCTGACGTTAATCTATGCACATACGTAGGGAACCATCTTCCTTTTGCACGAAGAGTACAAGTGCACCCCATGGCAAAACACTAGGTCTAATAAAACCTTTATCTAGGAGATCTGCTAGCCATTATTTCAACTCTTTTAGCATTGTAGGAGCTATTCTATATGGTAGAATAGTAATAGGATGGGTATCTGGCAACACATTAATGCCAAAATCTATCTCCCTATCAGGAGGTATTCCTAGGAGATCATCTAGAAAGACTTCTGAGAATTCATTTACTACAGGGACAGACTGAAGAGGAATACTTTCAGCATTAGTATCTTTAACCCAAATAAGATGATACAAGAAACCCTTGGAAATAAGTTTACGGGCTCTGAGGTAAGATATGAAGTGCCCTCTAGATGCTAAAGAGTACCCTTCCCACTCTATTGCTAGCTTATTCAAAAAAAAAAAGGTAACCTTTTGGGTTCTATAATCTAGTGTGGTATAACACCGATGGCCATCCCTAGGATAGCATCAAAAGCAACCATATCAAGTAATATGAGGTCAGCCACAGTATCCCTACTAAGAATAGACACAACACAATTTTTATACACCCTTCTAGCCACAATAGAATCACCCACCGGAGTGGAAACAGAGAAAAGTTCAGCAATCACATCGGTCTCGAACCCATAACCAATAGCCCCATATGGGGTCACATAAGATAAGGTAGAACTGGGATCAAGAAACACATATACATCACCGAAAAAGATTTGTAACGTACCGGTGACAACATCTGGTGAGACTTTCGCCTACTAGCAGTTGGTCAAAGCATATAAACAATTGCAACCGCTTCTGGTAGCTGATGTGGTGCCCTTCTATGGCGGTGGCGGTGCGGAGGAATTTGCCTAAGATTTTGTCCAACCAATATTCTTCCTAGCAGATGGGCAATCCATCTGAAAGTGACCCGTCTGACCACAAGAATTACACACAAATGCGCCTAGCTGACACCTTTCTTGATGATGCTTACTGCAAGTTTCACACCGTGGAATAGTATAGTACTATTGAGCCACACTCCCCTAGTACTGAGTATCCTAAGCTCTAGGTTCATCACTAGTTTATAAACTCTGAGATCGTCTATCCACTAGGGGTCTAGGTGCTGGGGGATGGCTGCAGGTGCATTACTCAAAAACTTCTTTTTTTGCCATTTACTATCTAAGTTACCGCTCTATGGCTGTCTGCGGTTCTGATCCATTGTTCTGGCTCTCTTTGACTGCCTGTCCTTCTCTCTAGATTCAGCAATTTTCTTTTTCTTCTTTTCTACTTGTTGCATGTGGACTGATAGCCTAGCAAAGTCCATATCCCTATTTAGCATCGCCCCTTAGCATTCAAGAGCTAGATCGTTGGAAAGGCAGAATGCAAACTTCCTTATCCGGGCTCTCATATTACATGTCATTTCTAGTGCATAAGGAGCCAGTTGGTTAAACTTTAGAGTGTACTCCTAGACACTCATTTTCCCTAGTTTAAGATTCATACATTCCTTTGCCTTATCTTTTCTCTACTCTATAGGAAAGAATCGGGCTCGAAAATATTACACAAATTCGCCCAAAACTGTGGGCTCAACACTTTCACCCTTCATCTCTTCCCACTCATTATACCATTGGTTCTCAATATATTTAAGTTGTTACGCTGCTAACTCAACCCCTTCAACATCATCCACATGCATTACTCTAAATATCTTCTCCATTTTGTCCACGAACTCCTGTGGGTCTTCTTCTACCATAGTGCCCAATAATTTAGGTAGGTTCATCCTCATAAATGGCCTACCCAAGTAGCCTCCAAAATAACAGATGCAGACCCAGTATCCTCCAACCTCTGAGACTGTGCGGCTACCTATTGTGCAAAGATGTTAATGGATTGCTTGAATTCTGCATTTGTCCCTCTAAGAAAACTGAGGATGGTTAACATTTGTCCTTGGAGCTCGAGGAGGACTAGTCAGGACTGGAGGTACTCCTGGAGTAGAAACAGTCTCTGGGGTATGCGCTTTATTTTGGGTCCGCATCACATGAGTGGGACGGACTCCGTCATCCTGAGTATCTTGGTTATTGGAACAACGAGGAGGCTTGAATATTTTCTGAAATACAATAGATCACAGATTAGGAGATAATTCTATCTTAGACTCTAAAGCACAAACTAAATAACAAAGAGAGGAAACATTCCTAAATACCCAGAAGCCTCTTTTTTACAAGTATAGCATGGTACACACCCATAAACTAGACTCTACCTAACATAATTTTGCAGACACCCTGGGACCATGAACCGTGCTCTGATACCAAGTTTTTCACAACCCAAACCACGGCCTGTCCATGATGCACATCCCAAACCATGAAGGTGCAGAATGCCCTTCTCTATCTCGTAATCATGCAAAACATTCAAATTAGAAAAGAAGATTCAAAAACATAATCTTCTATGAAACCATTGTCAATTCTGAATTCAACATAAGTATGGAAACTATAAATCAAGTACATCGAAATAACATCTGACTCAGTCTGCGAAATCTCTACTACATGAAAATTTGACAACTGTCTTAAACTGGGACAAGGCCCAAAGTAAACCAAAACCATATCTAATAATAGTTTTATAAAAGTAAACAGGCCTTCTAGAATAAAGAAGGCTCACCAACTGGGCAATGCAACTATGTCTGATAAAATCTATTGCTTTTCTAGACCCCTAGACTGAGCCTCAGAACTTGGAGGGAGGAGAGGGGTCAATACAGATGTACCGGTACACAAATTAATCCAAAATAAATCTTTTATATAAGTGAAATAGTGGAGAGAAATTTATTAAAATATCATGCTTAAACAGTTCTCAAAACACATAGGTACTTTCTGAAAATCATAAGTCATTCGTGTCAATGCACTGTATGTTCTTTGTATTACTTCTAAGTTAGGTGGTACTCTCCTACAATTCTAAAATCCCATGGGTAGCATGGAATCTGCCATTGACTCGGCGGGGAATTCCCCAACCCGAGTGTGCCGCAAGGGTTGGAGTTTCTAATTGTGTTATGCCACACAACACTTGGCCAGCGTAATGTAATATCCTCGGATCAGTAAATTATGGTTTTGGGAAACTAGTTGTCTGACCTCATGCCTTCTTTGAGGAACCACCTAAGATCTCTTTATGTCCACTTTTATGCTGTTCTGATTCATGTATTTTTCTACTTTCAACATCTGAAAAGTCTAACTTCAAACATTCATTCTATTCAGTTTTGAATTATCATGGCATAATCTGAATTGGTGTCATCACACCAAGGCTTGTAAGTCCTATTTCTGAGCCATAGTACAAAAAGCATGATCTTTCATTAAAACATAGTTCAGACCACCCAAACATGCAAATAGTATAAGATATTTCATGTTCTAAAGCATAAATCAAAACAATGTAAGAATCCTCTAAACATATGATTGTCATGCATTTTTGGCAAAATCAAGCACTCTTTCATTATATGAATATTTTCAACATTTATCAACAAAAGTACCCTGTCTTTTGAAATCCAAATCTTAATCCAATCATAACACAATTCGAGACATTTTAAAACCATGCTTTTCAAGGATGCATTCAATATATCTATAGCATATGATAAGTAAAGGAAAATCAAAAAAAAAGAGGGATTTTATATAAGTCATGCTCTCGATTAAGTCATCAAGCTTAAAACATATATATACAATGTCGAATCAATGTGTGGGAAGGTCAAAAGACCAAAACAATACCGTCAAGATTTCTAAAACATGAATGTATTCATAAATTTTAAAACCCTTTCCTAAACTCATGATTTCTATGCCCATGAGATTTTAGGAAAACCCGGCATACCTCTATTTAAGAAATAAAAGGATGCTCCTTGATGTGTACGACTTAGGGATTCCAAATCTCCATTTTCATTTGAAATTCCACGGTTAAATCTTGAGTTATTTGGGATTATTGTTTGAAACCCTAGGGAGAGTTCTTGATGAATTTTGGTGAGAGTAGGTGTATTTTTGTATAATTGGTATTGAATCCCGTGTTCAAGATGTTAAGGGGTTGGAAAATACCCCAAATACCCTTAATGAGACGGGTATTAAATATAATCGGGAGCCTAATTTCATGGGCTACAGCGATGCGCCACAATTATGATGGCTCACTCGAAATTGAAAAATGGGAATTTGGCCTATTCCGTGATGCGTCACCATCATGGAGTCTCAATAGAAATTGACCATCATCATTTACACCCTCTCCGCAATGTGCCAAGCATAGGAATGATGGTGTATTATGACCACGACTTAAATTAACCATAAATCATTCACCGAGTGTCTGTTTTGGATGAATCTTATGTCGACGAAAAATTTATTCGATCATCTACGTAATGAAAATTTGAAATCTAAGAAATTCCATAGGGAATTAAGTAATAATCATTATAGAATCCAATGCTTGATACTTTAAAGAGAAAAATTTAGCTAGGAAAAACTTCAGGGCGTTACAAGTTCTTGGAGTAGTGATACAGTGTTCGGAGCAGTGGTACAATGGTTTGAGTATGGTGGTCGGAGTAGTGACATGGTGGTCGGACCAGTGGCGGATTAGATTTGGTGAGTTTTTTTTTGGTTTGAGACATTGTGAAATTATAAGAAGGTTTTATTTTTGGCGGACTCTTCCAAATTTTGTGATGGGAATAAATAAACCGATGGAATAGCTTCTTTTTTCAAAAAACCGTTGCCATAGCTGATTCTATGGCAATGTTTCTGACAACCATTGCTATAAAATACCCTATTGCAACCGTTATCAAACAATAGAAATGGTTATAACATGAAATATTTATATTAGAACAATTTTCTTTTGTAATGGTTTAAACATTTGCAATAGACCCTCTATGGCAGTTCTTCTGGAACCGTTGCTAAAAAATCTATTGCAAAAGGGGTAATATCTAGTAGTGAACACAATTTTCATATAAAAATTAAGCATAGTTTGTTGTGTTAGCTGCAAAAAGATAAGTTGTATTAAAATTGATAAAGTTTCGTGGAGTTAATAATTGAATAAAAGGAGCTAAAGTAGCGGTTGTGGCACGATGAAGAACTTCTTCGACGAAGTATTTCATATGAGTTTTGGGTGTAAGTCATGTTGGGTTCTAAGTGAAATGTAAATGGGAAATGGAGAAAATAAAATGGAGTGAAAGTGAAATATATGTTCACTTTATAAAAAGAGTTTTTCCTCACATTGGTGTGAGAAAGGAAAATCCTAGTGCTTAAATATCGAAGCACTCCTTCATATGGATAGTGAGGCAAGAGGCATATGATGATCGTACGATCATCGTTTGAAACTTGATCAATTGATCCTTAAGGACACACGCCGAATTCAGTGGACTTGAATCTTCCAATCATCATCTGTTGTAGACACCTAATTTTGTCCCTCCCAAAAAACCAATTCATCCATTTTTACTTCACGTTATCATAACCCTCATATGATTACACCCCACAAAAATACAAAATAACAAAATTTCAATAAATCCGTAACAAATTAAATCCCTAATATTTCCTTATCCAAACAAACGTTATCAGAACCAACTCACACCCTACCTAACCCTCTAACCACTTACCCCATCCCGCCCCAAGTCATGTGTATTCCTTTTTTCACTAATAGAATTACCCACACAATTTTCCATTGGGGGCCCCACACGGATAATAGCATATACAGATTCTCACTTTCACCATTTTGGGGTTCACCAATTCACACATTAGAGAAACTTTATACACAACATATATTAACATGTTCATTCAAAAAAAGGGACTTTCTTCGCCATACGATACACATATAGATCTACACCATTGGCATCGTCATTCTTCCTGTCCATAATCCATACACAACAACACTCACGAACCTAAAGAATTCCACACACCATAATACACCACTTACAGATGGCTTTTTCTTCACCATCATTCACACCATTTACACCATGTGCATAAATACCTCACGGCATATACACCACACATATAATTCAATTCATGCTAGTTCACACAGAAGGAAACGATGATAATTCATGCACACCCAATCTCAACACCACACCATTCCCATAAAAAACCATATATTGATACACACTCATAGACGCACACTATGAGAGTAAATTGAAGTGAGCAAAATAGAGATATGGTAGGGTGAGAGAGATAAGGAGGCAAAGAGAAAGTAATGAAGAGAGAGAGAGAGAGAAACAAAGAGAGAAAAACCCATAATTTATGAAGAAACATTTTTGTTTGGGGGGGGGGAGTTCCTTTCTTCGCAAGAAACAGAGAAAAGTATAGGACAAGAAAAGGAGGAGGGGGAATTGGTAGAGTACGTGCCCTACTGATTAGTGAATTTAACGTAAGAGTTCCTATCGATGAAATAGGTTGCCTGACTTGTTCCAAGGAATCATTCAAAAAAAAGTAAAGAACACAATGATTTTTATGTGGAAAACACCCGGCTAAAAAAGGTGTAAAAAACCATGACCAGCACCTATATAGTATTTAACCCAAACTTCACTGAGTAACTCTGAACCTCAACAACGACTGACTACAAAACTCTTGTAACCAACAAATAGGAATTATAAACTCTAATTCCTAAAACTCAACAACTAGGAATTATAAACTCTAACTCCTAACTACACACATACCTCCCAAGGTATGCATTCCCAAAGTCTCTGAGTTTTCCCAAACTCGAAGACTAGGTCCTAGTTCAGTTTGTAACACACTAAAACTTTTATTACATCAATTGTTCAAACACAATTAACAACTCTAAAAATCAATTCTAAAGCTCTTAGTTGGATTCTATACTTAGGACCAGGTTATTCAATGTGTTGATTCAGTGATTGAGTAGCACTTCGTGAAATCAATCTGTCGATTATGCTTTTCTGCTTTGTAAGTACGTGAGTTTATTCTGACCGGTGCATCTTTTATTTAAGCACAACTCTTCAAATAGCCATTCATATTTCAAACTACCCCTTCAATCGTAACTCTCATTGCATATAGTTCTGCTTCAAGTGAGACTCCTTCAATTCAAACTCTCTAAAGAGTCCTTCAAATTAAACGTTTTGCATCGACTTCTTTATTTTTTAGAATTTTTCTCCTTCTACCTATATGACTCTTATAGATATGCTCAGAAGTGAAACTCCTTCTTCACATAGGACTTCTTTTTTCAACTCAACTTGCTTTCCCTTATCATCAAGTTTTTAAATCAAGTTCAACTTATTTTATTCCCCATGTGATTAGTAAGTTGAAATTTCTAGTTGCTCTAATTTAGTTAATTATGATTTTTAATTATTTATACCATAAACTGCACTCTAGAACTTATCGGATCAGTGGAACACGTATATCAACTTGTTTTATTCATATTTTCATTCATCAAAAATTCAAGGTTCCATCAGGAATTAATTGGTTTATATTAATTTCAAGAGGGATAGAGGTCGCGTTTCTGGTTACTGCTCGATTTGAATCGAATTCATAAAATGTTTATACTGGTTTGGGTATTAGTCATGATTTTAGTTTTGGACGTCTTGATCTTCATATAATTTCTGGGAATTTTGGTTTGGAAAAATGGGGATTTGATTTGAGTGTGATTTTGTTTTGTGTTGAGGTTCCAATCGAGGTTTTTCTGGTGCGGTGTTATCTCTTATCTATTGAAATCAACACTTGTTGTCCAATTCTTTGACTCCCTCTTTTTGTTTTGTTTCAATTCGGTGAATTGACGTATAATTGTGTATTGTTAGTTTGTGATTGGATCATCTTGTCGATATTCGATATTGTTTATTTGTGAATAATTAATTGTGGCATAAATTTGATGTTAGTCATGGGTTGGGATAATTGTTTTATGTGAAATTGATATAGTAAAGGGATTCGAGAGTAAACAGAATGAAAATTGAGGCTTGGTAAAAGTGTCGTTTGGTTAGTTTGATTCATGGGTTGTTGCTTAACTTGAAATGAATATCAATCGAACTTGATAGCATCATGATAGGCCGAGTGGTTAGGAAAACATAGGTTGGGTAGGAAAAATTAGAATTGGTGGAATATTGAATGTTTGATGTATATGTTGAATGCCTTGGTTTTACTACTTTTTTGATCGATTGTATCATTTGGACGACGAATGCCCCGAGATTATGTTATATTTATTCACCGGGTAATGCCCCGAAGTATCATATATGCGAGGAGTCTTGTGACCAAGGACCGAGGCATCGGGTAAGGCATTTGAGCTTAGTTTTAGGATTAGCTTAGAATAGGAGTTATATTTTTGTATTTTTTCAATTTTGGACTGTATAGCTGGACTGGACACTATGTTTTGTATTTAGCTTGTATTTTGTCTTTGATTGATTGTTTTATGTGTTTTAGTGTGTTTTATACATTTTTAATGTCAAATTAGCCAATACGCTCCACCAACTGACCGTGGTCGAACCGCGGGATCGAGGAGTGCCTAACACCTTCCCCTCGGTCAACAAAATTTCTTAGCCAGAATCTCTATTCAAAAAAAAGTTTTTAAAGAGTCAAAAAATAGTTTTGAGAAGGGATTTCCAAAGGTGACTTGGCATACCCAATTATTCCAAGTGATGACTCTGAGTTGATTATAAAAAGTGAATTATTTTTGAAACAAGTTTCATCTTTTGCCACTTAATAATAAAAACCCTTTCCAACTTAAAAATCCAAATCTTTTTGGTGAAAACGGGTGTGGCAGCTCTGGCGACTATTCTGGGGATGCTTTTCAGAGTTCGAGCTTATATCTGAGTTGTATCGACTTAGTTTGACATTATGGATGTATAGACATTATTTGTGTTATCGTTCGTAGTTGTTTTATCATTTTTGAGTTCCTATGTGCTACGTGTTTGCAATCTTTCTTCTTATGTGTTACATCTTTATATCTGGCAATATATGCATAACCCAAGTCATTCTTTCTACATTAAGTATGTAGTAGGTGGAAAGATCTCACAGCCACTATCGACCATACGTACCCCCGAACAACCTTTTTAGTGGACCTCATCATAGGTCAGCCTTGACATCATGCTTATCAGCATCATATTGAGACCTAGCAGGACCTACGTGTCTCTTTGAAGGTACCTCACCTCTAAAGCATCCCTATGTGCCAAACTTTGCATCTCTGAGGGTAATGTGGTCATTTGACGAACCTATTTTGGGGAAAGTATTTGTTAGAAGTAAAGTGTGTAGAGTGTTGAAAAAATGAGAGAAAAAGAAAAAGTGAGTAAAAAATAGTGTTTCGTAGCTTTTTTTAGAGTTCTTTATGGCTTTCTTTTTTTAAAATTCAAAAATCAAAAAAGATTTTTTACATTTTGCATTCATTTCACGAATAAAAGACTAAAATCATCAAAAATATTTTCCTTTGTCTTCTTTAGCAAGGATTCATAATTCAAAATTTTCAAACAGATTATTTTTAGCAGTTTTATAAAAGAAAATTCCAAAAGGGTAGAAGTTTTGTACATTTCATATAATGAAAATACCGAAATGATTTTTCTTTCATAGTTGTTGATGTCAATTTTATGTGAAGTGTCTGATTAAAACCCCAAAGAAGATTTTATTCATCTGTCTTTGGTCGTGTCTCTTAAGTTAGGGTCAATTTGTCAGTTAATCATTAATTGTCTAATCTGGACAAACTATGCACCACTGATTCTCCTCTCTCGGGAGTGAGATAAATAGGCAACCTATTATTGGTTCGGGGATCTTATTTCAAAAAATCTAAAAATATTTTTTCTATCTTTATTAGCGTAGGTATTTCATATACATCTTCAAAAGAAAACTACAAAAATATTTTTCTTTAATAGTTTTAGTTTCATTTTCCTAAGAAATTCAAATCAAAAACTCAAAAAGATTTTTCGTTGGTAATCATAGGTTCCATTTTGTATAGGGATTTAAACCTAAAAAATGTAAAAAGATTTTCATCAATTCTTTTGATAATTTGTTATTTTATTTTCTTTTTAAAGTTTCTATAAATACAAAAAAAATAGATAAAGAGTTTAATTGGCCATTAATGGTAAGACTTCACAAACTACGCACACCAGATTCTTCTCTTTTGGGAGTGAGATACATAGGGGCCCTTCTCGAGTTCGGTGACCTTTTCAGAAAGAAAAAAAGAGAAGGTTTAGAAAAAAATGTTGAACTTTAATGCATTTGTTACCTCTTGTTCAGTTAGTTTAAGGTGGTTGATTTGTGGCATCCTTGCTGGTCCTTCATATCACACCAAATATAAGAAAGGGTTAGTTGTGTCCAACAACGATATAGAGATTGACCTCATGGATCAAATAAAGAGGCAGAAAAGTGAGAGTTCAAAGGAAGAGAATTTGAGACTAAGACAACAAATTATGTAAATGTACCAAGCTAGGGCCAGTGGGTTGCCCCCTTCTCCGTTTACCGCTATTGATCCTAGAAATACCTCGAGTTTATCACAAAAATCACAAAGTCAATTTCCTAATGTTTTTGATGCACCACAACATGCCTCAAAATTCATTTCAAGCCCAAAGAATTCCAATACATCAACTACTCATTCTCTAGCTCCAAAGCATAAGCCTACTACGTTGACAGCACCACATACTGTCTGTGCTTTCGTTGCTTAAACTTCTCTTGAGGCTTTCTCTTAAGCTATCAATCCAACGATTGTGCTGCCCTAATCTGCTTGTGGACCCATATTCAATACTCTTGATAATCATTTCTATACTCCCGAGCCCACATCAAAGTTAGTTGGACCACCAAAATTTCTTAGCAAGGAGCCTAGGGATAATTTTACACCAATTAGGGAGTCTTATGTCAGTTTATTCTAGAAATTGAGAGAGTTAAGCATGATCACTCCTCTCATTTGATATACTCCTGACCCACATTCAATAATTTTTGATCCTCATGTATGATGTGCATATCATTATGATGTTCATGGTCACAGTATTGAGGATTATCATGCTTTAAAAAGAGAAATAGAAAGGATGATTTAAGATAACTTAGTTTTGGTGCAAAATATTTGCACCTCAATAGTCCTACAGATTTCTTCACAAGTACATGGTACTGTACAATATGTGGGAAGCAATGAGTTAAGCATGGGACCCAGAACTTATTTATTGAAGGAAATATGTCTGATCATGGTAGAAGCTCTAGTCATGTTGATATGCTAAACACTGGCTAAGCTGTTAAGCTACGTAATTGAGAAGTCGCCCCTCTTTGTAACTCCCCATATTTCGGGCTACAATATAGACCACGATTCTGATGTGTTCATAAACCCTGAAGCCATAAAATTTTATGCCAATACGGCATGTTAATTATTTGTGTAGTATGTGAATTCATTCAAACTGAATTTAGACCATAGAGGTCCTTCAAATCAAGGACGAGTTGAAACTATTTTGAACGACTATGTTTTAGTAGATGTTGTAAATTATGTAAGCTTCCATCAGCAATAACTCTCTGTATATGTCAAATTAAGGATCCTACTATGTGTCAAGTGATAGGTCTTCGAGTTATCTTTCCAACGATACCTATTTTGCTAAAATTCGACACCCGAGCAAGAAGTTATGGCCTTTCAAAGTGATATGCGTCGCCTAACCAATCGCCCATGGCCACTAAAAAGTATAGGCGATAGCCTAGGCGGCACCTATGTGAACATAGGAGATGGGATAGGCGGCTCCTATGTAAATAATTCAAGTGACTTAAACACTCGGTTTTGGGGGCAAAATGGTCCTTTTACACCCTTACTTAGCCCTAAAACACGAAATTTAGTTCCAAGGACCCCAAAATACACCTTCATTCATTAAAAGTGCACAAGGATTTTCCTTAGGGTTTCAAAATAAAAACACAAGCAACTCAAGATTCAAGCAGGGGTTTTAGCAACAAATTGCATATTTGGAATCCTCTTAGCGTAGGCTTCAAGAAGCATCCAATATTCATAGTAATCGAGGTACGTGGGGTTATCTTAAAATCTCACCGGTGTAGTTTTTATGAACATGCCTGCTTTTAAATGGGGATTTTCAATCAAATGCTAATAACATGCTTTCAATATGATTTCTAAGTCATTTTTCTTTATGTCATGGGAATTGTTAGCCTATATACTTCAATGGTTGAAACCATGCATATGTGATTTGAGATTTTCCATGGAATTTTGATAAATATGAATGATAAATTGCTTTCAAATTCCCATGATAATGTCTTGATACCCCATATCATATTGTGACCAACAAAAGAGAGCATGAATTTGAAATGATTATTTTTCACCACTTGTAAATAATGAAGCACCTTGGTTTTTCCATGATTATGCATATGTGGATGTGATATTGATGGCTTGCAAGCCGGGTATGATGATGCCCTACAGAATATGAAATATGATTGAATAAGATGAACTTTGAATACATTTATTTTACTTGAGATAGGTGGATGCCTAATGATGGCGTTTGAGTGTAAGGGCTCATCGCTGGAAACCGTGTTTGCTGACCCCGAAATTTGGTACCAAGCTAAGTGATCTTGTGTACTTGACTTTATGTCATTCCCAAATTGGGACTATACGTATGAGCCCAGGCTAACTAATCTTGGGTACTACCATTGGGTCGAGACACCATGCTTCGTGGTCTTGTGTGTCTCTCCCTCTCTTATTAGTGAGAAACTATTGCATTACGTATATGTGTTTTCAAATGATTTGATATTAAATTGCTTTATAATGACTCTCAACTATATTTTGAAAAAAAAAAAAAAATATTATGTTTTGTTTTGATATCTCTGCGTGCCAGTACTTTTGTGCTAACTCCCTCCCCTCTCTAATCTCTCAGGTTTAGAGGCCCAATCTAGGGGTCAAGAGAATCAGTAGATCATTCAAACAGAGTTGCAGAGACAAGTGGTGAGCCTTCTATGTTTCAGAATGTCTTATGTCCTGCAGTTCTTTTATCTTATATTTTGTTTTAGGGTATACTGGGGGCTTTGTCCCAGATTATATATAGTTACTTGACTCAGTCATTTGTTAGAGATTTTCACAGAAAGTTGTTTAGAGGTTGATTGATGTTGGGGGAACCTTGGTTCCCCCATTATTGTTTCTTTTCATATTTATGACTATGTTTCCGAATTATTGTGTTTCTTCTGCATTAATTTGATCATATGCATTAAGTGCATGATTACCAGACAGATAGAGGTGTTTCGGACCTCCATGGTTCGAAATGCTCGTTACGGTCAGGCACTGGTTCGGGTCGTGACACTCTTCCTACTAGGAAGAGGTTTGGTAGTTTATGTTGTTTTCTTATATATTTTTAAGATTATTTCAGGGTTGTAGTTCAGGATCTATCTTCTTTTATCCCTTTATCATTTTTATTCAATCCCTTCTAAATTTTATTTTAACTAAATACACTGTCCTTTTTATCCTTTGTGCTTTAAATATATGTTGTTTATTGGTTTTCTTTATACAATACATTTTATATTGATTCTAGTTATATGACATGCCTACGAAATTTTCAGCCAAATCTAAAAATTTAATTGAACTATGAAATATTGAATCAGAGGGCTAAATTTAGAAAAAGCATCTAAGAAAATATGTAGAGTGCTGGGACATTTGGTGATAAGTTGAAGTCTTCTTTGAAAATTAAGGCAATTTTTTTGTGAATCACAAGAGTAACTTGGTAATCAATTGAAAGACATGTCTCAATTAGGTGAAATAGTGGATGTGTGATCCTACATCAAAAGGAATAGAAAAATCAGCTAAACAAAAGTATGAGGAATGTACAGCAAAGGTGAAGTTTGCAGAAAAAGCAGCGACGCATAGGGTCAGTTAAAGTTAGTGCCATCACAATGTCACAAATGATCTCCATATTTCACTGTCATATTGCATGACATTTACTTGCATTTTCAAGGATTGATATGACAAAGGCATTTTATTCTGCTATCGAAACATCGTGTCATCCTTTGTTTATCCCATTTGAACTTAGTTCTATTTTCTTTCATACCCCTCTTTTGGAATTAAGGTAGAGTCAGCAAGCTCAAATGAAAAGTGTCAAGAAAAAGAATAGAGTCAGAAAAGTTTCAAAAAAGAGAAGAGAAAAAATATGTCTAAAAATAAAGAAAAAAAGAAAGTGTCAAGAAAAATAGAGTCAAAATGGTCCAAAAAGAAAAAGAGTCAATAAAAGAAAACAAAAGAGAAGAAATCAAAGTCAAGCAAAAGGACAAACTGCTGGAACTACGTGAGACTTGATTCTCCTCTCTCGGGTGTGAGATACGTAGGCTACCCGACTCTGGGCTTTTTCTAACTAAATAAGTTATTTAGAGTCATCCAGCCAAAAGAAAATAGGGCATGAGTTAATCCTCATTTCTGAGTCAATTCCAAAAGTTGTAAGTCCTACCCCACTTGAAGTGTCGTTTGAGCCTAATGCCATCCTTTCTTTCTAATCCTATGAAAAAGAAAAGTTATAACCAAAGAAAGTCCTTCATATCAATCTTTGAGAATGTTAAGGCTAAGCATGCAATGGGCATGATGATGCATTTGGGAACCACTTGTCTTCCTCATCATAAGGAATTTGGAGAAAAATTAAAATGAGAGAGTCTTATTGGTGACAAACCTCACATGCGCCGTAAGATAATGGTAAGTTGGGAGAGATAAAAATGAGAGAGACTTATTAGTGAAAACCTTCACAAGAACTATAAGGCGACTGTGAGTTGAGAGAAATAAAAATAAGAGAGTTTCATTGGTGAAAAACCCTCACGAACATCATAAGGCGATGGTAAGTTGAGAGAAATACAAATGAGAGAGTTTTATAGGTGAAAACCCTCACAGGCACCATAAGGCGATGGTGAGTTGAGAGGAAAATGAGAGAGGCTTGTTGGCAAAAAACTTTCAAGGCGCCACTAGCCGAATAACGTCTTAAATGCAATTGACCAAAGCAAGAAACTCAGTTTCAAGTCCTTTAACTCAACAATAATTGGTAGAAAGTTTGGACAAAAAGATCAGGCAGCTTAATCCAAAATGCATGGCACAATATTAGAGTTGACTATCATTTTTAGGCAAATTTTTTGTTTCTTTGTTTCAAATTAGGACATTTATAGTCTTTTCTTTATTGTCTTTATTTATATTATTTTATTTTCTTTAGTTAGTTATTCAAATAAAAAATCATTGTCATTTTTATCTTGTCGTCGAGTCAACTCCATGTCAAAACAAGTGAGAAAAGATTTCAAAACTAGCTACCAGCTTCTTTAATTACACAAATCAAGACAAAATCCAGCATATAAAAGAGATATTATTGTGAGACAAAATGAAGCATGAAGAATGTTTTATCAACAGACAAGTCCAGGAACTCATAAAAATACCAAGGTTCAAAGGGGTTTATCTGAGTAATATGGCAAAGCATAGATATTATGTTTTTTTCAGAGTCACTCTTAATAACCTGAGTTTGGGTCAATGATGCAGCAAGTCAATGACATATGCTAATGGATGGAAGCAATGTTAAATATGATGAGTGAAAAAGCGTTTTCCGCGAAATCCAAAACCACAAACCAGCCACCATCTTTTTAAACTCACAAGTATTTTTGATGAAATAGGAAACATATTACCTTCGAAGCAAGGTCTTCAGAACATAAATATCAAGGGCTGCAGTGCCTCACTTTTACAAATACAGGAAGCAATGTTGCTGCCCAGGTTTGATAATCAAATCATAGGAAAAATTAATCATTCTCTGTCCCTCAGAGACACACGTTCTTGTCCAGGAATTTTAGTTTTTATTAACGGGGTGATACACTACTTAAACATAACCATGATTCCTACAAGGCATACCTTTTAGTCGAGTCATTCCCCTTGATTCTTATAAGACGTGCCTTTTAGTTGCCACTCAATTTCTATTAGACGTACCTTTTAGTCGAGTCATCACCCTTGATAACAATAAGATGTATCTTTTATTCAAGTCATTGCCCTTGATTCCTATAAGACGTATATTTTAGTCGATTCATTGCCCTTAATTCCTATAAGACATACCTTTTAGTAGAGTCATTGCCCTTGATTCCTGTAAGACATATCTTTTAGTTGAGTCATTCCAATTTATTCCTATAAGGCATACCTTTTAGTTGAGACATTCCCCTTGATTCCTATAAGACGTACCATTAAGTTGAGTGATTCCCCTTGATTCCTATAAGAAGTACCTTTTAGTTGAGTCATTCTTCTTGATTCCTATAAGACGTACCTTTTTATCGAATCATTCCCCTTGATTCCTATAAGATGTACTTTTTACTCGATTTATTCCCCTTGATTACTATAAAATGTATCTTTTAGTCGAGTTATTCTCCTTGATTCCAATAAGACGTACCTTTTAGTCGAGTCATTTCCCTTGATTGCTATAAGACTTACCTTTTAGTTAAGTCATTGCCTTTTATTCCTATAATACATATCTTTTAGTGGAGTCGTTACCATTGATTCAAATAAGACGTACCTTTTAGTCATGTCATTCCCCTTGATTCTTATGAGAGGTACCTTTTAGTAGATTTATTCCCCTTGATTCCTGTAAGACATAACTTTAGGTCAAGTCATTCACCTTGATTCCCATAAGACCTATATTTTAGTCAATTCATTCCCCTTGATTCCTATAAGACATACCTTTTTTAGTTGAGTCATTCCCCTTGATTCCTATGAGACGTACCTTTTAGTCGATCCATTCCCCTTGATTTCTGTAAGACGTACCTTTTAGTCGAGTCATTCCCCTTGATTCTTATAAGATGTACCTTAAGTCGAGTCATTCCCCTTGATTCTTATAAGACGTATCTTTCAGTCGAGTCATTCCCCTTGATTGCTATTTAATGTACCTTTAAGTCGAGATATTCTCCCTTTATTACTATAAGACATACCTTTTAGTCGAGTCAATACCCTTGATCCCTATAAGAAGTAACTTTTAGTAGAGTCATTCCCTTTATTCCTATAACACGTACCTGTTAGTCGAGTCATATCCCTTTATTCCAATAAGATGTACCTTTTAATCGAGTCATTCCTTTGTATTTCTATAAGAAGTACCTTTTAGTCGAGTCACTCCCCTTGATTCCTATAAGACATACCTTTTAGTCGAGTCATTCCCCTTGATTCCTATAAGACTTATCTTTAGTTGAGTCATTCCTCTTGATTTCTAAAAGATGTACCTTCTAGTCAAATCATTCCAAGTAACCCATAGAAGAAGCATTTCCTATTTGGGTTTTCAAGTAGTTATGATATGACTTTTAGAAAAGTCCTCTAATGATAAATTGGGGCTAAAATTTAATTCCTGTTGTTTGGAACTCTACTTTTCTGGAAAATGGAATCTCTTTATAATGATCTTTCTTTGGGTTAATTTCAATTTAATTTTGATGTTATTTCAGGAGATCGCCTGAAGAACATGGCGAATAAATGAAAAGTCAAGTAACAAGGTAATGGAATTGAAAGTCTAGAGCACGCCTGAAGAATAGGGTTATGAAATAGCAAGTCAGGAGCCCACCTGAAGAACAGGTTGATGAAATCCAAAGTCAAGTAACAAGGTTAAGAAGTTGAATGTCAAGAAACAAGGTTAAGAAGTTGAAATTCAAGCAATAAGGTGAAGAAATTAAAAGCCAAGCATTAAGTTAAAGAAATTGCAAGTGAGGAGCCCACCTGAAGAATAGGGTGATGAAACTCAAGTCGAGAGTCCAAAAAAAGCTGCATAGATTGGATTTTGTAATTTCATTTATGTTTTAACTTGTAATTTTCATTTTTGATGTAAATGATAGAGTCGTGAACTGGAATCTCGACGGGACCTCACTCGACTCTCCAACTCAGTATATATCCCCTCTTTCTAACCATTTAAGATACCTATAATTTGATTTTCTTATAACTTGCGTAGGTAGGATGTCCTAAGTCCAATTTGGTTGCCCTTCTTCCTACTATTTCTTTCTTTGAATAATGGTATGCTCAAAATTTTATCTCATTGTCTACTTTTTCGTCTGAAAACACTTTGATTTTACACCCAAAAAGGGGCATGAAGTAGACACCTAATTTTTTTCCCTCTTAAAAAACCAATTTATCCATTTTTACCTCCTGTTATCATACACCCTCACCCATATGATTACACCCTACAAAAATAAAAAATAACAAAATTTCAATAAATCCCTAACAAATTAAATCCCTATTATTACATTCTCCAAACAAACCTTATCTCAACCAACTCACACCCTGCCCACCCCTTAACCCCATACCAACATACCCCACCCCACCCCACCCCAAGTTACGTGTATTCCTTTTTTTCATTAACAGAATTGCCCACATAATTTTCTATCGGGGGCCTGCACAGATTATTGCATATACATATTCTCACCATTACCATTTATGGGGTCCACCAATTCACACATCAGAGAAACTTTATACTCAATATATATTCGCATATTCATTCTCAAAAAGGGACCTTCTTCTCCATACGATACACAGATAGAGCTACACCATTAGAATCTTCATTATTCTTCTTCATAATCCATACATAAGAACACTCATGGAGCCAAAGAATTTTGCAGACCAAAATACACCACTTACAGATGACTTGTTCTTCATCATTATTCACGCCATATACACTATACACACAAATACCGCACGGCATATACACCACATACACAATTCAATTCAGGGAGATTCTATTTTCTTCTATTCTTCACCAATTCACACAAAAGGAAACGGCAATAATTCACTCACACCCACTTTCAACACTGCACCATTCCCACAAAGAACCTCACATTAATACGTACTCACATACGCACACAATGAGAGTAAATTGGAGTGAGTGAAACAAATATATGGGAGGGTGAGAAAGATGAGGCGGCAGAGAGAGTAACAAAGAGAGAAAGAGACCCATAATCATGGAGAACGCCATTTTTTTGGGGTTCTTTTCTTCGCTAGAAACAAAAGAGAGTATAGGACAAGAAACAAGGGAGGGGGAAATAATTGGTTTATATTTTTATCAAGAGGGAAATAGGTCACGTTTCTGGTCACTTCTTGATTTGACTCGATCCGATGAATTTTGTATACTGGTTTGGGTATTGGTCGTGATTTCAGTTTTGGACATATTGATCTTCATATAGTTTCTGGGAAATTCAGATTAGGAAGTGGAGATTTGAGTCGAGTTGGATTTTTTTGTGTCGAGGCTAGTATCGAGGTTTTTTGGGAGTGGTGTTATCTCTGATCTATTGAAATCGACACTTGAGGTCCAATTTTTTGACTCCCTCTTTTCGTTTTGTTTCAATTTGGTGCACTGATGCATGATTGTGTGTAGTTAGTTTTTGATTGTATGATCTTGTTGTTAGTCATTTTGTTTATCCGTGAATAATTAATTGTGGCGTGAATTTGATATTAGAAATGGCTTGAGATAATTGTTTTTTGTAAAATTGATGTATTAAAGGGATTCAGGAGTAAACGGAATGAGAATTGAGGCTTGGTAAAAGTGCCTTTAGGTTAGTTTGATTCATGGATTTTTGTTTAACATGAAATGAACATCAATCGAACTTGATAGCATCATGATTGGCCAAGTGGGTTGGCAAATGTAGGTTGGGTAGGCAAAATTACAATTCGTGGAATATTGAATGTTTGATATATGTGTTGAATGCCTTGGTTTTACTACTTTTTAGATCAAATTTATCATTTGGGTGGGGAATACCCTGAGATTATATTGTATTTATTCACCGGGGAATGCCCCCAAAGTATCATGTGCGTAAAGGAGGCTAGTGATCAAGGCATGAGGCATCGGGTAAGACATTAGAATGTAGTTTTAGGATTATCTAAGAATAGGATTTTATTTTCGTATTTTTGTCTATTTTGGAGTGTATCATTGGACTGGACACTATATTTTGAATTTGTTTTGTTTTATGTTTTTGATTGATTATTTTATGTGTTTTTGTGTGATTTATTCATTTGTAATGTCAAATTAGGTTATATACTCCACCAAGCGATCGTGGTCAAACCACATGATCGAGGGGTCCTTAACACCTCCCCTCGATCAACACAATTTCTTAGCTGGAATCTCTGTTTGCAAACATGTTTTTAAAGAGTCAAAAAACAGTTTTGAAAAAGTATTTACAAATGTGACTTGGCATACCCGATTATGCCAAGTGGCGACTCTGAGTTGATTATAAAAAATGAATCCTTTTCGAAACAATTTCCATCTTTTGTCACTTAATAATAAAAACACTTGCAAACTTTAAAATCCAATTTTTTTTGGTTAAAGAAAGGGTGTGACAGCTCTGGCGACTTTGCTGGGGATGTTTTTCAGCATTCGAGCTTATATCTGAGTTGTATTGGCTTAGTTTGATATTATGGGTGTATAGACATTATTGGTATTATCGTTCGTAGTTTTTTTATCATTGTTGAGTGCCTACGTGCTATGTGTTTACAGTCTTATTTCCTATATTTTATCATTTTATATTTGGCATCATGTGCATATTAGAGTCATTCTTTCTGCAACAAGTCTATAGTACACATGTTGTACACGATCTCTAGTTGAGTCACCCTTATTTTAGGATGGGGAGCCATCGGTGTTATGGAGTAGGTTGAAAGCTATAGCAGCCACTATCTAACATACGCACCCCGGAAAAACTTTTTTACTGGACCCCAGTATAGATCAGCCTTTAGGTCATGCTTATCTGCATCATATTTAGACCTAGCAGGACCACGTGACCCTTTGTAGGAGACTCACCTCTAAAGCATCCCTACGTGCTAAATGTTGCATCTCTGAGGCTAACGTGGTCATTTGACGGACCAATTTGAGGAAAACATGTATTAGAAGTAAATGTGTAGACAAGAAAGTGGTGAAAAAAATAGAGAAAAAGAAAAGTTGAGTCAAAAAAAAGTGTTTCGTAGTTTGTTTTAGAGTTATTTATGGCTTTCATATTTTACAATTAAAAAATTCAAAAAAATTTTTTTACTTTTTGCACTCATTTGACAAAAGAAAAATCAAAAACATCAAAAAGATTTTCCTTTGTCTTCTTTAGCAAGCATTCATTATTCAAAAATTTTAAAGATATATTTTTAGGAGTTTTTATAAAAGAAAATTCAAAAATGATAGAAGTTTTGTACATTTCATATAACGAAAATACCAAAAAGATTTTTCTTTCATAGTTGTTGATATCAATTTTATGTGAAGTGTCTAATTAAAACCCCAAAAAAGATTTTATTTGTCTATCTTTTGTTGTGTCTCTTAAGTTATGGTCAATCTGTCAGTTAATCATTAATAATCCAATATGAACGAGCTACGCACTCCTGATTCTCCTCTCTCAGGAGTGGGATACGTAGGCAACCTATTGTTGGTTCGGAGATCTTATTTCAAAAAATTCAAAAAGAATTTTTTCACTCCTTATTAGAGTTGGTATTTCATATACATCTTCAAAAGAAAACTATAAAAAGATTTTTCTTTAATAGTTTTAGTTTCATTTTCCTATGAAATTCAAAATCTAAAACTCAAGAAGATTTTTCTTTGGTAATCATAGGTTCCATTTTGTATAGGGTGTTTAAACCTGAAAAATGCAAAAAGATTTTAGTCAATTCTTTTGACAATTTGTTATTTTTTATAAAGTTTCATGAAAAAGAATAAAGAATGGGAAAAGAGTTTAATTGTCCATTTTTGGCAAGACTTCACGAACTACGCATACCTGATTCTTCTCTCTCGGGAGTGAGATATGTAGGTGCCCTTCTCAGGTTCGGTGACATTTTCAGAAAAAAAAAAGTTTTCAAAAAAAATATTGAACTCTAACACATTTGTTACCTCTTGTTCAATTAGTTTAAGGTGGTTGGTTTGTGGTATCCTGGCTTGTCCTTCAAATCACACCAAATCTAAGGATGGGTTAGTTCTGTCTAACCACAATATAGAAAGTGACCTCACGGATAAAATAAAGAGTCAGGAAAATAAGAGTTTAAAGGAAGAGAATTTGAGACTAAGGTAACAAATGATGGAAATGTACCGAGCTTGGCCGGTGGGTTTCCCCCTCCCCCATTTACCGCTATTGATCCTACAAATACCTTGAGTTTTTCACCAAAAACACAAAGTCAGTTTCCTAATGTTGTTGATGAACCAAGACATGCCTTAGGATTCATTCCAAGCCAAAAGAATCCTAATACTTCCACCACTCTTTCTCTAATTCCTCAGCATAAGCCTACTACATTGACAACAACAACTACTGCCTGTGCTTTTGTTGCTTCACCTTCTGCTGAGGCTTCCACTTTTGATATTAATCCAATGGTTGTGCTTCCCTAAGATGCTAGTAGACCCATGTTCAATACTCTTGATGATCATTGCTATACTCCCAAACCCACATCAATGTTAATTAGACCACCAAAATTTCTTAACAAGAAGCCTAAGGATAATTTTACACCATTTAGGGAGTCATATGCCAGTTTATTACAGAAATTAAGAGAATTGATCATGATCACTCCTCTCCTTCAGTATACTTCTGACTCGCATTCAAGAAATTTTGATCCTCATGTACGATGTGTATATCTTTCTGATGTTCAGGGTCACAGTATTAAGTATTCTCGTGCATTGAAAAGAGAAATAGAAAGGATGATTCAAGAAAAAATTAATGTGGTAAAAAACATTGTCACCTCAATCGTCCCATGGAGTTCTTCGCCAGTACGTGGTACAACACAATATATTGGAAGAAATGAGTTAATCATGGAGACCCAGAACTTATTTGTTGAAGAGAATGTGTCTAATCCTGGTGGAAGCTCCAGTCATGCTGATATGCAAACCAATGGCTAAGTTGTTAAGCTGAGAAACTGAGAAGTCACTTCTCTCTGTACTAGAAAGAGGTCTGGTAGTTTGTTTTGTTTTCTATTCTATTTTTCAAATTATTTTGGGTTGTTGTTTGGGATCTATCTTGTTTTATCCCTTTGTCGTTTATGTTCAAACCTTTCTATCTTTCATTTTAACTAAATCCAGTGTCATTTTTTCCCTTTGTGATTTAAATATGTATTATTTGTTTGTTTTATTTATACAGTACATTTTATGTTGATTCTAGTGATATGACATGCCTAAAAAAAATTTCAACCATATCTTAAAATTTAATTCAATCATAAAACATTGAATTAGAGGGCTAAATTTAGAAAAAACATCTGAGAAAATATGTAGAGTGTTGGGACATTTGGTGACTAGTTGAAGCCTTCTTTGAAAAATAAGGTAATTATTTGGAGAATCACAAGAGTAACTTGGTCATCAATTGAAAAACATGTTTCAATTATGTAAAATAGTGGATGTGTGATCCCACATCAAAAGGAAAAGAAAAATCAGCTCCACGAAATCAAGAGGAATGTACAACAAAGGTGTTGTTTGCAGAAGAAGTAGTGGCACACATGCTCAATTAAAGTTAGTATTGTAAAAATGTCATAAATGATCTTCATCTTTCACTGTCATATTTGATAACATGTACTTGAATTTTTAAGGATAGATGTGATGAAGACATTTTATTCTGCTCTCCAAACATTGTGACATTCTTTGTTTATTCCATTTGAGCTTTAGTTCTATTTCCTTTCATGCCTCTCTTTTAGAATCAAGATAGCATCAACAAGCTAAAAAAAATAGTGTCAAGCAAAAGATTAGAGTCAGAAAAGTTTCAAAAAAGAGAAGAGAAAAAATATGTCCAAAAAAAAAAGAAAAGAAAAAGAGTTTCAAGAAAAATTGAGTCAGAAAGGTCCCAAAAGAAAAAGAGTCTATAAAAGAAAAAAACAAAGAGAAGTAATCAAAATTAAGCAAAATAACAAACTGTTGGAACTACATAAGACCTGATTCTTCTCTCTCGGGTGTGAGATACGTAGGTTGCCGTACTTTTGGCTCAGTCTAACTAAATAAATTATTTGGAGCCACCCAGCCAAAAGAAAATGGGGCATGAGTTAATCCTCATTATTTGAGTAGATTCCAAAAGTTGTTAGTCCTATACCACTTCAAGTGTCGTTTGAGACTCATGCCATCCTTTGTTTCTAACCCTATCCAAAAGCCAAGTTACAACCAAAGAAAGACCTTCAGATTAATGTTTGAGAATGTTAAGACTAAGTATGCAATGGGCATGATGATGCATTAGGGAACTACTTGTATTCCTCAGCATAAGGAATCATGAGAAAAAATAAAATAAGAGAGTATTATTGATGAGAAATCTCATGGGCTCCGTAAGATAATGGTAAGTTAAGAGAGATAAAAATGAGAGATACTTGTTGGTGAAAACCCCTACAGGCGCTATACGGAGATTGTGAGTTGAGAGAAATGAAAACAAGAGAGTGTAAATAGTGAAAAACCCTTACGAACATCATAAGGCGATGGCAAATTGAGAGAAATAAAAATGAAAGAGTTTTATTATTGAAAACCCTCATGGGCACCATACCGCGATGGTGAATTAAGAAAAAAATTTGAGAGGCTTGTTGGCAAAAATGCTTCAAGGTGCCACAAGGCGAATAAGGTCTTAAATGCAATTGACCTAAGTAAGCAACTCATTTTCAAGGCCATTAACTCAACAATAATTGTTAGAAAGTTTGGATGGAAAGATCAGGCAGCATAATACAAAATGTATGTCAGAATCATTAGAGTTGAGTGTCATTTTTATATAAATTTATAAATTATTTGTATCAAATGGGGATGTTCATTGTCTTTTCTTTCTTCTCTTTATATTATATTATTTTATTTTCTTGAGTGAGTTATTCAAATTAAAAATCATTGTGATTTTTCTCTTGTCGTCGAGTCGATTCCATGTCAAAACAAGTCAAAAAAGATTTCAAAACTTTCTATCAGCTTCTTCAATTGCACAAAGCAAGATAAAAGCAAGGATATAAGAGAGACAAGATTGTTAGCCGAAATGAGGTATGCAGAAATTTATGTCAACAGACACGTCTGGGAACTCATGAAAATTCCAAGGTTAAAAGGGGTTTATCTAAGAAACATGACAAAGCATAGATACTGTGTTTGTTTCAGAGTCACTCTTAATAACCTGAGTTTGGGTCAATGAAACAGTAAGTTAATGACATATGCAAATGGTTTGAAGCAAGGTTAAATATGTTGAGGGCAAGAGCGTTATCCATGAAAGCCAAAACCACAAACCAGTCACTATGTTTTTAAATTCACAAGTGTTCTTTGATAAAACAAGAATCATATTACCTTCAAAGCAAGGGCTACAGAACATAAATATCAAGGGTTGCAATGCCTCACTTTTACAAATACAGGAAGCAACAATGCTGTCGAGGTTTTATAATAAAATCATGATAAAAATTTACTATCCTCTATTCCCCAGAGACATACTTTCTTGTCTAGGGATTTCTTTTTTTATTTGCTAGGTGATACACTTCATAAATTTAACCTTGATTCCAATAAGACATACCGTTTAGTCGAGTCATTCCCCTTGATTCCTATAAGACATACCTTTTAGTAGAGTCATTCTCCTTGAATTCTATAAGACGTATTTTTTAGTCGAGTAATTCCCCTTGATTCCAATAAGATGTACCTTTTAGTCGAGTCATTGACCTTGATTCCTATAATACGTACCTTCCAGTCATATCATTGATCTTGATTCCTATAGGACGTACCTTTTAGTCAAGACATTAACCTTGATTCCGATAAAACGTATTTTTTAGCTAGTTGAGTCATTCCCCTTGATTCCTATGAGACTTACCTTTTAGTCGAGTCATTACCTTTGATTCCTATGAAACTTACCTTTTAGTCGAGTAATTCCCCTTGATTCCTATAAGACATACCTTTTAGTAGAGTCATTCTCCTTGAATTCTATAAGACGTATTTTTTAGTCGAGTAATTCCCCTTGATTCCAATAAGATGTACCTTTTAGTCGAGTCATTGACCTTGATTCCTATAATACATACCTTCTATTCATATCATTGATCATGATTCCTATAGGACGTACCTTTTAGTCAAGACATTAACCTTGATTCCGATAAGACGTATTTTTTAGCTAGTTGAGTCATTCCCCTTGATTACTATGAGACTTACCTTTTAGTCGAGTCATTACCTTTGATTCCTATGAGACTTAACTTTTAGTTGAGTCATTCCCTTTGATTCCTATGAGATGTAACTTTTAGTCGAGACATTCCCCTTAATTTCTTTAAGACGTATCTTTTAGTCGAGTTATTCCCCTTGATTCCTATAAGATGTACCTTTTAGTCGAGTCATTCCCCTTGATTCCTATAAGACTTACCTTTTAGTCGAGTTATTCCTCCTAATTCCAATAGCACATATCTTTTAGTCGAGTTATTCCTCTTAATTCCTATAAAATGTATCTTTTAGTTGAGTCATTCTCCTTTATTCCTATGAGAAGTACCTTTTAGTCGAGTTATTGCCCTTGATTCCTATAAGACGTACCTTTTAGTTTAGTCATTACCCTTGATTCTTATAAGATGAATTTTTTAGTTGAGTCATTCCCCTTGATTCATATGAGACGTACCTTTTAGTTGAGTCATTCCCCTTGATTCCTATGAGACACAACTTTTAGTCGAGTGCTTCCCCTTAATTATTACATGGCGTACCTTTAGGTCGAGTCATTGATGACTATAAGATGTACCTTTCAGTCTAGTCATTCTCCTTGATTCGTATAGGACATACCATTTAGTTGAGTCATAATCCTTGATTCCTATGAGATGTACCTTTTAGTCGAGTCATTCCCCTTGATATCTATAATACGTACCTTTAGGTTGAGTCATTCACCTTGATTCCTATGAGACGTATCTTTTAGTCGAGTCATTACCCTTGATTCCTCTGAGAAATACGTTTTTGTCGAGTCATTCCCATTGATTCCTATAACACGTACCTTTTAGTAGAGTCATTCTCCATGTATTCCTATAAGACGTACCTTTTAGTCGAGTCATTCCCCTTGATTCCTATATGACGTACCTTTTGGTCGAGTCATTCCCCTTGGTTCCTATAATATGTACTTTTTAGTCGAGTCATCTTCCGTGATTCCTATAAGACCTGTCTTTTAGTCGAGTCATTCCCCTTGATTCTTATAAGACGTACCTTTTAGTCGAGTCACTTCTCTTGTTTCCTATAATACATACCTTTTAGTTGAGTCATTCCCCTTGATTCCTATAAGACATACCTTTTAGTCGAGTTATTCCCCTTGATTCCTATAAGACGTACCTTTTATCGAGTCATTCCTCTTGATTTCTAGAAGATGTACCTTCTAGTCGAATAATTCCAAGGAACCCATAGAAGATGCATTTCCTATTTGGTGTTTCAAGTAGTTATGATATGACTTTCACAAAGTCCTCTAATGATAAAATGTGTTCAAAATTTAATTCCTGTCGTTTGGAACTTTATTTTTCAGACAAATGGAATATCTTAATAATAATCTTTGTTTGGGTTAATTTTCTTTTTAGTTTTGATGTGATTTCAGGAGCTCACTTGAAGAACATGGAGAATAAATGAAAAGACAAGTAACAAGGTGATGAAATTTAAAGTCAAGGGCCCACCTGAAGAACAAGGTGATGAAATAGCAAGTCAGGAGCCCGCCTGAAAAATAGGGTGATTAAATTGAAAGTCAAGTAACAAGGTTAAGAAGTTTAAAGTAAAGCAACAAGGTTGAGAAGTAAGCAATAAGGTGAAGAAATTGAAAGTCAAGCACCAAGTTGAAGAAATTTCAAGTCAGGAGCCCGCCTGAAGAATAGGGTGATGAAACTCAAGTCAAGAGTCCAAAAGAAGCTGCATAGATTGGATTTTTGTAATTTCATTTATGGTTTAAATTGTAATTTTCATTTTTAATGTAAATGATAGAGTTACGAACCGAAACATCGACGGGACCTCAGTCGACTCTCCAACTCGGTATAGTTCTCCTTCTTCCAACCATTTGAGATACCTGTGATTTAATTCTCTCATAAATTGGGTTGGTAGGATGTCATAAGTCCAATTTGATTGTCCTTCTTCCTTCTATTTTTTTATTTGAATAATTGTTGGATCAAAATATTATCTCATTGTCTATTTTTTTGTCTGAAAACACCTTGTGTTTACACCCAAAGAGGGGCATGATGTAAACTCCGGATTTTTTGTCCCTCCTAAAAAACCAATTCATCCAGTTTTACCTCACGTTATCATACACCCTTACCCATATGATTACACCCCACAAAAATATAAAATAAAAAAATTTCAATAAATCTCTAACAAATTAAATCCCTAATATTTCCTTAGCATATACACATTCTCACCATCACCATTTGTGGGGTTCACCAATTCACACATCATAGAAAATTTATACATAATATATATTCACATATTCATTCACAAAAAGGAACCTTCTTCTCCATACGATACACAGATAGGGCTACACCATAGGCATCTTCACTCTTCTTCTCCATAATCCATACACAACAACACTCGCAAACCTACAGAATTCCACACACCACAATACACCACTTATAGACGATTTCTTCTTCACCATCATTCACGCCATATACACAATATGCACAAGAACCTCATGGCATATACACCATATGCACAAACACCTCATGATATATATACCACACACATAATTCAATTCAGGGAGATTTCATTTTCTTCTCCTCTTCGCCAGTGCACCCAGAAGGAAACAACAATAACTCATGAACACCTACTCTCAATAGTGACCATTCCCACAAAAAACCTCACATTGATACACACTCATACACACATACATTAAGAGTAAATCAGAGTGAGCAAAATAGAGATATGGGAGGGTGAGAGAGATGAGAAGGCAGAGAAAAACTAACAAATAGAGAGAGAGATAGGGTAATAAAGAGAGAGACCCATAATCATGGAGGAAGCCATTATTTTTGGGGTTCTTTTCTTCGCAAGTCACAGAGGAAAGTACAAGACAAGAAACAGGGGGAATTAATTGGTTTCCATGATTTTCAAAAGGGATAGATGTCGCGCTTTTGGTTACTTCTCCTGCGACTGTGTCATCAAAAAACGTCAAAAGAATCCCAAAATTCCATGAAATTAACTTCTCACTGTCTAACTCGCTCGATTTAACTCAATCCTTTGAATTTTGTATACTGGTTTGTGTATTGGTCGTGATTTCAATTTTGGATATCTTGATCTTTATATTATTTGTGGGAATTTTGGTTTGGAAATCTAGGGATTTGATTCCAGTTCGATTTTGTTTTGTTTACAGGTTCGAATCGAGGTTTTCCAGGCGCTGTGTTTTCTTTGATCTATTGAAATCGACACTTGAGGTCAAATTCTTTGACTCTCTCTTTTTGTTTTGTTTCGATTTGATGCATTGATGTATGATTGTGTTCTTAGTTTGAGATTGGATAATATTGTTGGTATTCGAAATTGTTTAAATGTAAATAATTAATTGTGGTATGAATTTGATGTTAGTAATGGGTTTGGATTATTGTTTTGTGTAAAGTTGATGTATGAAAGGGATTCAGGAGTAAACGGAATGAGAATTGAGGCTTGGAAAAAGTTCCTTTTGGTTAGTTTGATTCATGGGTTGTTGTTTAACTTGAAATGAATATCAATCGAACTTGATAGCATCATGATTGGTAGGGTGGGTACGCAAATGTAGGTTGGGTAGGCAAAATTAGGATTTGCGGAATATTGAATGTTTGAAATATGTGTTGAATGCCTTGATTTTAGTACCTTTTTGGTCAAATGTATCATTGGGCCGAGGAATTCCCCGAGATTATATTGTATTTATTCACCAAGGAATGCCCCAAAGTATCATATACAAAGAGGAGGCTCGTGATCAAGGCTCGAGGTATCGTGTAAGGTATTGGAGCATAGTTTTAGGATTAGCTTAGAATAGGATGTATGTTTTCGCATTTTTTTCTATTTTGGACTGTATAATTGGACTAGACACTTTATTTTGAATTTATTTTGTATTGTGTTTTTGTTGATTGTTTTATGTGTTTTTCGGTGGTTTATACATTCGTGATGTTAAATTAGCCGATACGCTCCACCAAGTGATCGTGGTCAGACAACGGGATCGAGGGGTGCCTAACACCTTTCCCTCGGTCATTAGAATTTCTTAGACGGAATCTCTGTTCGCAAACCAGTTTTTAAAGAGTCAAAAAACAGTTTTGAAAAGGGATTTTCAAAGGTGACTGGGCACAACCGATTATGCCAAGTGGCGACTCTGAGTTGATTATAAAAATGGAATCCTTTTCGAAACAACTTTCATCTTTTGTCACTTAGTAATAAAAATCCTTTCAATCTTTAAAATCCGAACCTTTTTGGTTAAAAAAGGGATGTGACACTTTGAACTCCATTGTGTTCATATTCATAAGTTGGGTTAAACTTGCTATTGAAGTTCAAAGTTGTGAATACATAGTTACAACATCATTTGATTGCTCATATGTAAGTTTGAACATGTTTTTGAAGCTATTGTTGAAAAATACAGAATTTACTAAACCCAAAAAACAACATGTCAAGCGTATCTCATGAATAATGTACAAAACTTCATCTCTTGATAATTTTCCAAGACGTTGCCACGAATATGCTTGAAAAGAAGATTCTCCTTTTATAACCAAGGTATAAAAGAATGAAACCCCTCAAGAACTAGTAAAAAATAAACACAACTTTTCTTACTTCAAGATGGACTCATAACACCATATTATTCTAGAAGAAGAGAGGAGGTTACAAATTACCAATATTTAGGTGATAAAATAATACGTGCGCATAGAAATTGCAACGTACAAACAAAGGAATTCTAACTTAGGACTTTCACTTATGATTTGTTACTTTGGCTTAAATACAAGTGCTCAAAAGATATTGTGGTTCAAAAGCTCCTAAGATAAGCCAATCTAAACAGGCTCTGAGTTTCATATATTTGTACATCACGTAGACAGAGTTTTTAGCCAAACTATTATCGAAATTGTCTAAACTAAGGTAGTATCATTAGTGAACAATAGATAAGATGTGACTATATTTCCTCTTCTTCCATGGCCAATTTCAAATCCACCATCTTCTGCAAGTCTATTGATGGTCTCGATGCCAATAAGAGAAAGGAGAAAAGATATACAGTCCCTTTGCTTTATCCCCTTATTTCCAGAGTGCTTCATGAGCGCCATTTGGATGACATTTTTTCTTTCTCGATAATGTTATAAATTCTGATATTAATGCTCAGTGGTACAGAAAAGATTACGCAAATTGGACTAGACCAAATTACATGAAAAAAGACTCTAGTAAGTCTAGAAAATCCAACGCATTAGTGGCAAAAGATCCACTATTTCAAAACAATAAATTCTAAGTACATTTAAATGTTATAACATCCACACGTTCCTACTGCAAAGAATAAATCCTATCTTATCAGCCTATCCTGCGTCAAACATGCCTAAAGGGCAGCAAGCGGCTTTCACTGGTGCTTTAGTCTTCCATAACAATTTCCAGGGCCATTATTTAGTCTTAACTGTGAACACTCCATCTTCCAACCATCTAATGTCACATTTTTGCATTTTCTGCAAAATGGAGGCAGCTTCTGGCACTTCCCGGTAACTAAGACTTTTTCTCAATTTAACTGTCCATAGACTAACTTTTCTCCAATTTCCCACTTTTGCAATATATCTCCAAATCGCAACCCCATAAGGAAAGACAAAATTTTATGGATCAGAATGTATCACTTTAGACAAGTTCCCTGTAGATTTCTAATCTTATCAGCTATTACAGCCCCCTAGACATAGTTCACATCTATTAAGACTGCATAACAATATATATGTATTTGAGAAAAACTGATTTGAGCACGTGGCACACTAATGGATGAACACATGGCAGAGAGTTCTTGCTGATAAATGAAATTCGTAAACATATAATCCTTCTGAAGGTGCCTAAGAAAGAGATAATATGAAGTTATACCAAATAACGTGGAAGAAAAAGTAGATGTGGATTGAAATGTCAGGAGGTGCATGTACTCGGACAAGCTCATACCAATCTGATACTGCATGAGGAATATTTGCTGGCACCACCAACGGCACTGTCACGTGGAATCAGGTCTTTGGTTCTAGTACTTTAGGGCAACAGTAGAACTTTCTTATTGGCTGAGGCCTCACTATTACGTCTGATAAATAGCTTGTTATATTTACTTGTAGATACATTCTACATTCTAAGAAATACAACAAGAACAGCTTTTTCTCTTGCATACTAAGTCTACTTATTTGTCCTTGCTTTATTTTGTCATTCACGGACAATCACGGAGCAGTAGCGGTGGATCTTGGAAACATAAGAAAATGCATCGAAAAACACGGAGTCAAATTTATTTTTCTTTATTGCTTTGTCTTCTTTTCAAGCTCTTTCCTTTTTAACAAGAAAACTGATATTAAAACCACTATACAAGCATATATGATGTAAGGATTAATTTATATTATATGTTTTGTTACCTTGTCAGGAAAAAAATCATATTCAATGTCTTGTCTTGTATTTGACCCCCAAAAATATAAAAAAGTGCAAAAAGAGAATATTAAGCAGAATTCTTACAGGTTGTCAGCTAATGGCGTCCCTGGTCAGATATCATTAAAGGATTAACAAGCCTCTCTACATAGATTTCTACAGGATTGCATTCCTCAACTTCAGTAGTGTGCTCTAGTTTTCTGGTTGAACCATCAAATATCATCATCAATGGGGTAGCCGAAATTAAAATGTCACCATTATTTGATTGGCGAAAATGAATAGAGAATGTGTAACCTTGTGAAGGAAATATATATAGCGAAGCAAGTTGAGGATATTTAATGGTGAACAATTTTTTCCAAAATCTACAATACTTCAAAATCCAGACATCAGAAGTAGTAGCACCTAGATGACATGTATAAAGGAAAGAAAGGTCACTTCCAATAACTCCTAGTCTAAAATTTGAATTGGCTTCTCCATCAATGGGAAGATCCAAGATTCCCCATGTTTCATTTGCTAAGTCAAAAGAAATAATTTTCCACATGATCTAATTACATATGCGAGTAGATGATGAAGCACAATAAAGCTTCCGATAGACAAATTTACAGGAACGATTAATTAGAAATATGCCCTGAAACTACTTATGGACTGAAGTCCAAGAATCAGTCCTCAAACTGTAAATGTTGACCAGATGACGGGAAGAATTATGACAATAACCGATAAATAGAGCTTTATAAACGTCATGTGACTCATCATATCCAAAACCATATTTGGCAGGGAAAGAAGGGGAACCCCACCTCAAATTAAGTAATTTCTTTTACTTGCTAATGGTGGGGTTCCATATATGTATCTCCCTTGCATTGAACAGACAAATGAGTCCATTGGCAGACCCCAATATGATAGCAGTTGAAGTGGAACAGTCCACGTCAAATAGCTCCTCAATGAATTGTTGTTTGTTAAATAGGGCAGGGAGAGAACAAACCTTGAAATTTGCATTCATCCCTGGATATAAAACTCTATAATGGTTGCATTCTTTTTTTAACTTGAGATGACTTTTCACAAAATCAGGACTAGAAATCAATTGATTCCATGGATTTGAAACACACGTGAATTTCGACAATGACTTAGGCGGCAGTCTTAATACGATCTCTGTTGTAATCTCATCAGGGACTATCAAATCATTGGTTGGAGTTGCAATACAAGTAAATGGAGTTAAAATGAAAGTGAGGAATTTGAGAAGAATGGTCTGAATGACCTGATGAATCCAATCCTGAAAACAAACGAAACAAAACATCGTTGGGATTACTGGCCAGTGAAATTGCTCTGAAAAGTGTTTTTGTGAAGGGTGGATAGTGGTGAGTGAATATTGTAAAAGAGTTCAATTTTCTGAAATAAAATGAAGACTCCCAGGCAGTGAGTCAATATTCTTCTAATAGGGTCACCTACCAATTCTGTTTTCCTAAAAAGGACTCTGACTCATTTATTTAAGGTTGTAGAGACTCTGGCCATCACATATATTCGAAATACTAATGTTAAAAAATTAAGTTCAAGGGTGATAGTACCCTTCATAGTTTAGATAACTAATTGACAAATTTATATTATAGTTTAGACGTATTTTGATACCTTAGCCTTTATCTAAATATATGATACATTTATATAAATGTGATAGTTGTTGAACATTGAAAAGAGGTAATAACATTTAAATTCGTTGTTAACCTAGAATAAGTACATATAATTTACGGGAATTGAAACCTGTGTCTTTGTCGTGAAAGAAACATGCTAATAATTTTTAATTTTCGAACATCTTTTTTACGCAAATAAAAGTCACTTATAATAAAGGAAAAGGTGTAAATGTAACCATCGACTAGGTCATTTATATAGAATATATTTCTCATTAAAAGAATGTTGCATAAACACTCTAATAAATGGTGCATATTTACTCTTTTTGTTACTAAATCTAGTAAGCATAAGATCAAGTTCTGCAGGGGAATCAACATATTGTTGTTGTTTCAGTACTTTTGTCATCCTTATACCTTTATTTTGTAATGTGATATGGCCATATTTTTGGCCAATATTTTCTTAAAAATCACATGATAAATGATATATTGAAAATCTCTACCAAAATTTCTTTTTCTCATGTGAAAGAGATTATTTTGAGATTTCATTTATCCCAAGAACTTCCTCCTGTAAATAGAGGAGAGTTATTTCACCTTAAACTCACACCGATTTTAGAAGAGTTTAATTCTGTTTGTTTTCTTCTTCATTGAGAGTATTTTGTGAGAGAGTCGTGTGTTCAGAAACAATTGAGTGAACCCTTCTTTGGAGTGATCTTGTTAGGTTATTCTCTTGGGGTATTTGTGCTACTAGAGTATTTATTTAATATAATTATGGACTCTTTTTTGTTCCTTAGTACTCTTTTTTGTATTCATTGGTGTTAGTAAATTGCTCCTCCTTTTGGTTGTAAACGTAGGTCAAGTTGACCGAATCACGTTAAATTTGTGTCTTCTTTTACTTTTTCAACTTAGCGTTATTATCATCTTTGTTATTGTATTTAATTGACTACTTTATTTAATTCTGCAATATTCAAAATTTCTATCCTAACAAATTGATATCAGAGCCTAGTTAATATCGACTTTGTCCTAGTAGTCTCCATGAAAAGTGACAGTTGAAAATTGAAGCGATCCTAGTTCATCTTGTTTCGGATATGACACTGCAAGAAAGGGAGAAAATTTCAAAAAAAAAGTGACGGACGAGGAGTTTTATTGCCTTAATAAAAAGGTGAGATCCAATATTATACTAAATCTCTCTTCCAATGTACTACGTGAAGTAGCTTATGAAATCACTGCTAAAGGCATGTGAAAAAAGTTGAAAGTTTTGTATATGAAAAAGGACAGTAGAGAATAGACTCTACTTAAAGGATAAGTTTTACACATTTTAGATGGATGAAAATACCACTATACTCTCACATCTTTATGTCCTTGATTCCATTCTTATCAGTTTAAGTCATATATATGTTAAGCTTAAGGAAGAAGGTCAAGTTGTTTTGCCAATATGTTCCGTACCCCAATCCTTTAGCATTTTGAAGATACTATACTTTATGAATATGAAACTATATCTTATAGAACAATCAACTCTAAGCTAAAATCTAAAGACCAGATAGATAGAGATATCCCAGGGAAAGGTAGTGAAAATCAAGCATCCAATTTATTTGTCAGGTGTAGATCTAATGCAAAGCTCACATATAGTAATTCAATGTGTTGTTATTGTCATAAAAAATGGCACATCATTTTTTATTTTCCTAAGTTAAGAAACAACGAAAAAGAAAAGAAAAATGAGCACGAGAATTCGGACAATGCTTAAAGCAAGTATTGTTGCTGATGAGATTGGGGAGTAATATCTTTTTAGTCACTAAAAATAACTTTTCTTCTAACAAAAAGTGGATTTTAGATTGAGATTATTCGTTTCATAGGCATTCTCACAGGAATTTGTTTTCTATATAAGATTCTGCTGAAGGGGGAGTTGTCTTGGTGGGACACAATGATGTTGGAAAAAATTATTGGAAAAGGTACTGTCTGAATCAAAATACATGATGGTGTGGAGAGAAATCTCTCATAATTTAGATATGTTCTTGAGTTCAAAAAAAATTCATCTCTTTATGCATTCTAAAATCTCTTGGGTGCAAATATTCTTGTGAAGGTGGAGTTCTTGAAGTCACTCAAGGTGCTCTTATGGTTATGAAGGCACATAAGTCTGCGACATTGTAGATACCATTGGATTAGGTGGTATTACCAGTTTGATTCTGACATCTTCAAATTTTGAAATCCCCTTGAGATTTTGTGAAGAAGGTGGAGCATATTACTATATTAGCTAAAATTAGGTCAAGGTGAAGATTTGTAATGTGGTCATATTATTGGCCTATATTTAATTTAAAATCTACTGATAAATGATATATTGAAAATCTCTATTAAGATTTTTTTTTGTGGATGAGATTATTTTGGATCTCTTTTCCCCGGATAATTTCCTATTATAAAAAGAGGAGAGTTCTTTCACCATAAAAACACACCAATTTGAGAAGAGTTTAGTGATATTTATTTACTTCTTCATTGAGAGTATTTAGTGAGAGTTGTGTTGGAAACCAATTGAGTGAACCCTTCTTTGGAGTAATTGATAACGCCCAAACTACAGCTCTCATAAGAGTGTAAGTGGTCGCTGTCAAATATAGAACCCAACTGGGTTGGGTGTCGAATCCCACAGGGAATACTCGGTCACTAAGTGTTGTAATTGTTAGTAGACTGTTGGTCAAAAATTCTACGGAAGGGGGGATTTAACTATGCGTGAATTAGGAATATCAAAGTAACAAAGAAAACGATGTATTTAGTAAGATTTAATCACAGAGAATAATAAGTTAGGGTTATGTCCACCTTATGAGTTCTACGTATTTATTAACTATGAGTTATGCAGAATTCAGACATGCATGCACTTATAGAGGTTCGTATTCTAATGGTAAATCCTAGTGTCTCTCGACCATCAAGGATTATCTCACTTTAACTCTCTCGATCTTAAAGCGTATAACTAATGGTACGAACTCTCCAAGAGGTTAATCCAGTTACGGCACTAACTTGTAAACAGGGGTTGGTAGCCCTATTTCCTTGTCACACTCTCTTTTCCAAACATGTAACTTTTCTCTCGAACATGTTAATGTTAAACTGGCGTATTCTATATGTTTGCAACCACAAGAATTTAATTAAGATGAACAGAGTAATGATATAAGTAGCATACACATCAAGAATTCACAAACTCATAGGAATAGATAGAATCTCATAAGGCTTCCATAACCCTAACAGAGAAGTTTAGCTACTCATGATTACAATGGAGATCACAATAGATATAATCATCATACCACAACCTAGAATAAATCTTGGCGATGAAGATGGTTTATGCGTCACTTAGGGCTTGACGTTTTCCCTTCTCCATTGCTCACAAGAGCCGTGCTTTCTCTGTCAGAAAGTAACGTGAATAAATTCAAAATTGGCGTCTGAATTATGAAAAGCAATTGATGAAAGAATAATATGAAAAGTGTGAATGATAACATCCTTGTCCTAGTCCTACTGAAATAGGGTTTTTATCCTTGTCCTAGTCCTACTGGGTTACTACTGCACCCCTAAGTATTAAGAAATACTGATTTTGCTAGGGACGGATTCTCCATGCATCACATTCAGTCCACAAGCTTCCAAAAACTGCCTTCCTTCTTACGTGAAGTTTCCCTTGCTACCAAAGGGTCCACAAAGTGCTTAAATCTTCATCATAAATACCTGAAAACATGCTAATCACGTTGGTTAGCTCACTTATAGGAAAATGGACTAAAAGTGCAGGAATTATATATTTTGTCCTTAAAACTTAGCTAAAATATGGGTAAATTATAGTGCTTTAGGCATGTAAATACGCCCAACATCAGTAATCTTATGAGGTTATTCTCTTAGGGTATTTGGGAGATTAGAGCATTTAATTACTCAAATTTTGAGCTTTCTTTTGTGCATCTGTACTCTCTTTTATTTTTATTGGTGTTGATAAATTGCTCCTCCTTTTAACTATGGACTTACGTCAAGTTAACCATAACACATTAAATTTATGTCTCCTTTTATTTTCTCAACTCATCATTATTGTCAGTTTTGTTATTCTACTTAATTGACTGGTTTGTCTAATTCTGCACCATCTGGGGTTTTGATCCTAACAAGTAATGTCTGAATTGAAGCATTAAGGTTTGATCCAAATTGAACAAGGTCGGTCATTTTGCGATATTATGCCAATTTTAATTTTGAATTACCGCGGACTCGTTTCATAGTTTTTAACTAAGAGATAAAATTGATGCAACTTAAGCGTATATTACTATAGAATAAGTAGGAAGGAGCGAAAACTATTCGACCAGATGGAAAAAGTGACAAAAAGAAGTAGCTTCGTGCACAGTCAGGGTAAGAGTCGTCCTCGGATCGATGTTGGGTCAAGTTGGGTCTTCTATCAGAATAGGGGTTGGGGTCTAATGTTATTGTATTTGTCCAATTATATAAAAATGTGCTTAGGACAACATATTCTTCTTAATAACCAATTACCAAAAACTAGTATGAAAATCATTGAATTTCTTAAAACATATTCTTTGTGGGCAACATTGTCCTTCATACAAAACCACCATAACAGTATTTTTTTTACAAATATTTTGTTTCTCGACCTCTGAAAATCTACTTCTTTGAAATTTGAGTTGTAAAATAATAATTCAACAACCTTCAAACAATGAAGGTTTATCCTATTTAACCTAATATTTTTTTTGCCCCAGATTCCAAAAAATCTATTTATTTCGAAAAATACCTTTTGTTACAAGTGTTTTTTCTTTTAAATATCTAATGGTAAATACTTAAATTTTACAATCACAGTTCGACAAATATCCAACAAAGATCAAAAGTGCTAATTCGGTAATATAAGGGACTAAAACTGCTAAAGCAATACTTAAAAGAATACTCTTAGTTTTACTTTTTCTTAGAAAGAAAATTAAAGTACTACAATAATTATTTTTACTTTTCCTCAAACAAAATACAATAATTTTTCATATTTGGCAAACCTCTTTCTTGGACGAAAATTGAGGTTTTCTCTCAATTAGTTTTTATGCTTTGGCCAAACTATATCAATAATGTCTTTTTAGTATTGTTTTATGTGTCACTTGAATTACCGCCTCAATGGTTTGCATAATATTAGCTTCCGCATGACGCTGTCTCAATTTTAAATCCAACATATACATTATGCCACCTAACTTCCAATTGCCATCAGATATGTTTACAAAACCGACAGTCAAAAAATAGATGATTCACGCTCTCGTCATCAGTGTTGCGAAATGCACATTCTTGATCTGTTAAAATCCCCTATGTGCTCAATCTATATTTAGTATATAACTTCTCATGTATAGCTAATAATAATATGAACAGCCACTTGGGATGTCCCATGTTGTTGCACCACAATCTTCTCCATGAATCGTTCGAAAAAGGTCTCCTTAACTTCTCATACGTGGCATGTATGCAGAAGGTTTAATTGTGATACCTACTTCGTCTAGGAACATTGGAGCCTAGAAAATCTTGATATCATTTTTATTATGTTCGGAGTATTCTTTTATGTATTTCTTTAGCATTTTTAGTCCCTTATATTACCAAATTAGAACTTTTGATCTTCACCGGATATTTGTCAAATTCTGATTGTAAAATATTAGTATTTACCATTAGATATATTTCCAAAAAAAAAAAAAAAATTGTAAAAAAAAGCATTTTTTGAAATTAATTGACTTTTTTGAATCTGGGGCAAACAAACTATTAGGTTAAATAGGATTAACCTTCATTATTTTGAGGTTCTTGAATTATCATTTTTCAACTCAAATTTCAAATAAGTAGATTTTTCAGAGGTCACGAAACAAAATATTTGTTAAATACAATTAGGGTGGTTTTGTATGATGCAAAATGTTGTCCACAAAACATATGTTTTAAGAAATTAAGTGATTTTCTTACTAGTTTCTGGCAATTCGTTATTAAGAAGAATATACAGTCCTATGCACATTTTTAAATAATTGGACAAATACAATGACACTAGATCCCGACCCCTATCCTGATGGAAGACCCAACTTGACCTCAACATGGATCCGAAGACAACTCTGACCCTGACAGGGGACGAAGCAACTTCCTTTTGTCTCCTTTTCCATCTGGTCGAAAAGTTTATGCTTCTTCCTACTTTCTATATGATAATATAAGCTTAAGTTGCTTCAATTCTATCCCTTAGTTAAAAACTATGAAACAAGTCCGCGGTAATTCAAAATTGGAATTGGCATAATATCGTGAAGTGACCGACCTTATTCAATTTGGTTAAGATCTTGATGTTGTAATTCAGACATTACTTGTTAGGAACGAAACCCCAGATGGTACAGAATTAGACAAAGAAGTCAATTAAATAGAATAACAAAAATGATAATAATGATATGTTGAGAAAATAAAAGGAGGCAGAAATTTAACGTGTTTCGGTCAACTTGACCTAAGTTCACGATTAAAAGGAGGAGCAATTTATTAACACCAATGAATATAAAAGACAGTACAAAGGCACAAAAGAAAGCATAAATTAGGGTAATTAAATGCTCTAATAACTCAAATACCCCAAAAGCATAACCTCATAAGATTACTCCAAAGAAGGGTTCACTAAATTATTATAAACATAAAATTATTATATATTTTGGTAAATTGGCCTAAATATTATGAAACCTAATATTAAAAAAACACAAAAACTAATGAGAGAGAATCTCTCCTAAACCAAACTCTTTTATGACTAAATTGTGGATACTATTGTGTTATGATATGAAAAGGGGGTCATCTATTTATAGATGTTTAAAATCTTTCCTCCAAGAAAGAGGTTTGCTAAATATGAAAAAGTTTTATATTTTCCTTTTAGGAAAAGTTACTTTTATTTTCCTTACAAGAAAAAGTAAAACTTATTTTGGTAAGAAAATCAGTGCAAAAACCCTAACAGTTCAGATCAAAGGCAAGAGTGCAGCTTGACTAATATATCGAATGACATTTGCTGGTTATATATAATGCCATACGGTGGGAAACCAATCAGAGAATCTTTGGAGCCAAAAGCAGGACAGGTGAGGAAATTGTAAGACAGGTAATACGGGAAGTCTTTGTAAGAGGAAAGTGTAAATCTAAGGAGGCTAGTGTACTAACAATGCTTGATTTTTATCCTTAGAAAAGAGATCAGTCCAGGAATAGCAAGGAAATGCAAGGTTGGAGCTGTTTTGTCCAACCTGCATCAGTTTGAGTTTTGTACATATTTTCTTTTGGTAATAAAATGTACTTTTAATTGCCAAAAAATAAAATGATATCATACATAATTTCATTTTTAACTCAGCTGGCTTCTGTAACCCTGTTCTTCACAAATAATGCAACCAACACAGGGTCATATTTCCAGACTCCAAAGATATTCCAAGGTATGTTTTGTTATTTTGTGGTGTTTTTGGGTACAAGAATCTGTATTTAGGAACAACAACTTCAACACTAGTTCAACTTTAAAACACGAACACTATGGAGTACAAAAACACCCTCAACACAAGATCAAAGTGATCTTTCTAAGAAGTGTATTTTATTTTTTCAGAAATTAAGATAAAACAGAAATATAAAGTCAAGTCTCCCGACTTAACGGAGTGTCCTTAAGTAATAATTCCCTCACATTACCCGAGGTTATGGAATCTTCCTCCCAGGATAAAATGGCTTTCACTCTAAATATAGTGGTATCTCAAATAATTGGATTTGTCAAACTCACTCAACTATTTTATTTATCACAAATAATGTTTTGGAGACAAGAAAAGTTTTTATTTCAGAAAACTTTTCATTCATTTCTAAACCTGTGGATGAAAAAAGGTTTATATAGACATCAGATGTCTCTTTTGAAAGGTGGAAATGCTTCACTTAAAAGGTGTATTCTTTTGATGATTCATTTCTGTTCATTCGAAACATTGTGTCTTTTTTCAGAACAAACATAACTATCTGAACAGTCACACCTTTTCTAAAATAATATGTCTTTTGCTCAAAGGTTGTATCCCTCTATTTTCCATTAACACCAATTAAAACCAACAATCCCCCATATGAATGGGGAATGGCTATTCTTTGTAAAGCATTACGAACAAGTATGTGATCATCAAGCAAAGACTGATTGCATTTGGATAACTAGGTTTCCCATTGAACTTTCCTTAGTGAACATGCATCGGATGCACTTGGTCAATTAGTAAATTTAATATCTTCAAACCGTCAATCTTTAATGTATACCTAGACAACTCATGTAACACAGCCAGCCTTTTACCATTTATGGTTCTCATAGTTTTGTTCCTTTCAGCCATGAACACGTCCCGATTTCATGAGAGCTTAGAGAATAGGCCTTTACTAACATTCTCCTTGAAGTGGCTTCCACATCTCCCTCACATAGGTAATTTCAAAACGTTCAATTCTATAGATTAAAATATTTGGTCAAATCTGCCAAATTTAGATAATCATTAAACGACTTTTCACTTTAAGTATTATCCTTGTTTACTAAACATTGTCTACATCATGAGAATGGTTTGGGAAATTGACAATGTTGAACCTATCAGACATAAATAAATCTATCTCTTGGGATCTCCAGTCTTCTAGGTAGAGTTACCGCCATGCTGACTTGTCGTAGGCCTTAAACATACTCCCTTGGATGTCCTTTCTACTCCTTTTCTAGATAGGCCTTTTGTAAGTGGATCCAATATATTATCCTTTGAATTAACACAGTATACAGTGATAATTCTACAAGAGAGAAGTTCTCTAGATGTATTATGTCTACGTCTTATGTGACGAGATTTACCATTGTACATTATACTCCCTGCCCTACCTCTTTCCTTTTGGCTATCACAGTGTATACATACTGGTGCCACTAGTTTGGAACAATAAGGAATATCTTCTAAGAAATTTTGAAGCCATTCCTCTTCTTCACTGGCTTTATCCAATGCGATAAATTTAGATTCTATTGTAAAGCGAGCAATGTAAGTCGGTTTGGATGATTTCCAAGAGAATGCTCTCCACCGATAGTAAATATATATCCACTTGTGAATTTTACCTAGTTCGATTCGGTGATCCAATTTGCATCACTATATCCTTCAAGTACCGCAAGATATTTATTGTATTGCAAGGCATAGTCTTGAGTGTATTTAAGATACACCAAAACTCTTTTCATTGCCATCCAATGAGTTTTGTTGGGATTACTTGTGTACCGACTCAATTTACTAATAGAGCATGCTATATCTAGTCGTGTACAGTTTATTATACCCATTAAATATCCTAATACTCTTGCGTACTCAAATTATGAATCACTTTCACCTTCATTCTTTTGAAGTGAAAAGCTCATATCCAAAGGAGTCTTGACAATACCGAATTCTATATACTTAAATTTGTCAAGTACCTTTTCAATATAATAAGACTGTGACAATGCCGACCCTTGTAGAGTTCTATGTATTCTTATACCTAAGATCACATCTGTAACTCCAAGGTCTTTCATATCAAACTTGCTTTCGAGCATTGATGTGTGAGCAGATGCTAACACATTTGATGCCTTTAACTGAGAATAATTGCAAAGTCTTAAGGAACTTTTGTCGTTTTTATTGTTTTATCTTTGATTTTACAGTAGAAGTTAAGAGGAAAGAGAACCAACAATAATGGAGGTAAAAGAGTTGAAGTATGAAGCAAATAGAAGTGAAGTGTGGCTGACGACATTCCTGATAAGTCGTCAGCACTCTAATAGGTTATTTGCTTAATCGTCAGCCTTAAATAAAGGATGGGATTCTATTGGAAGAAGTGACAATGACATATGATAAGCCTTCACCCTTGTGATAAGTCGTTAGAGTAACCATCAGCCTTAGACAAAATATGGGAGCTGAGGTGAAGAAGTGAAGACATTGTCTGATATGTCATCACAGTTTTGATAAGCCATCAAGATCGTTATTAGACTAAGGTAGAACATAAGAAGTAAAGTAAATCATCGATGACATCTGTGATAAGTCATCAAAGATCTGATAAGCTATCACGCTTCATCATCAGCCTAAGGCAGCGAATGTCAAAAAGTGAAGAGGAGCTGACGACATTTGTGATAAGTCATCAGACTCCTAATAAGGCATCACAAAATATCGTCACCTATCAGAAAACTTTGAGTTTGTTTCCATAATTAGGATGAATTATTTAAATCATATATTAGGGTTTTCTAATTATTAAAGGAGGCTGAACATATTGGGAGGTAGAAGAGATCGGCTGGTACTCGACATTCTGAACCTATTTTGGAATGCACGTATTTTGTTATTTTCTCTCTAGTTTCTTACCTTGAACAAAATAATTAATTTTGAAGAGATTATCATCAATATTTTGGGATTTCTACTTTGATCTAATCTAAGAAACACTCATTGCTATTCATCTTGCAGTAAGTTCATCTTTCAAAGTATGAATTGAACTTGTTGTATCAATTATTACATTATGAGTGGCTAAATCCCTTTAAGCCGAATTATGGGATCTATGGTTTAGGTCTTGATAAGTTGCTAAGTGTTCAAGATTCTAAAGGTAATAGGACTCGCTGATAATTCTCAGGTTTTAATTATTGTCTATTCGTTGCAAAAGATAGATAGCACCTACTTTGATTTACTTGAGACAAGAAATCAACTATAGTAGGAAGTGAATTATTGACAAGGACATGGAAGCTACCAACCTTCCATAATGCTTAAGTAGGTCGAGAGATATTTAGGCATTACTTCGGTAAAGACAATCTGTTGTTCCTACCTATCGTGAGAATCTTGAATCACTAATAGCATCTGTCAAGTACCAAAACCCATAGTGAACATAAATTTGGTTTTCCATAAACTCTTGATTACAAACACTAAAAGTAAAGTGACCAACAATTATTTGCTAAATTCTCTAAACTCCTATTTTATCTTTTCATATCATTTGTTTGAACTTAATTTGTACGTTTAGTTTCAAACTAGTTTAATTGCCACTCACATTGTTCCCTGTGGATTCGACCCCGACTCCAAAGTTGGGTAAATATATTGACGACAACCACCTTGCACTAAATTGATGTGTAAGTTGAGCGTTATCAAGCATTCATTTCATTGTAGTTATGTTTGAAATGTCTCAACTGATGATCAACATATCATCTACATATAAACAAATAATGACTTGGTGATTCGGAATGTCTTTAATGTAAACACATTTATCACATTCATTTATCTTGAATCAGTTTGCCAACATGGTATGGTCAAACTTTGCATGCCATTATTTAGGTGCTTGCTTTAGTCCATACAACAACTTAATAAGTTTACACACCCTATTCTCCTTTCCTGCAACTACAAAACCTCAAGTTGTTCCATGTAATTTTCTTCCTCTAATTCTTTATTTAGGAATGTGATTTTCACATCCATTTGATTGATTTCAAGACCATATACAGTCGTTAAGACAATTAACATTTGAATCGATGTTATCCTTGTTACTGGCAAGTATGTATCAAAGTAATCAACGCCTTCTTTTTGCTTGAAGCCTTTTACAAGTCTTGCCTTGTATTTTTCAATAGTACCATCCGCTTTTATTTTTCTTTTGAAGATCCATTTAGAACCTTAAGGTTTATTTTCTGGAGGAAGATCAACCAATTTACTTATATGGTTGCTTAAGATTGAATCAATCTCACTATTGACTGCCTCTTTCCGAAAAAAAGGAGTCTGACTATGACATCGCTTCTTTAAATGTTTGAGGCTCATTTTCTAAGAAAAATGTTACAAAATCTGATCCAAATGTAGTAGAACTTCTTTGAAGTGTACTACATCTTGGATTATCTTCATTATGTACATTCTCACTTGGTTCATATCAAGGTCATTTAGATCCTCCGCTAGACTATTCGTTTCTAGTTTTATACGGGTAAATATTTTCAAAGAATTCAGCCTTATCTCATTCAATTACCATATTTTCATTTATATTCAGATGTTTGGATTTATTAACAAAAAACGGGCATGCTTTACTACTTTTATCATATCCTATGAACACACAGTCCATAGTCTTAGGTCCTATCTTAACCTTTTTAGGCATAGGAACTTGGAACTTTGTTAGACACCCCCACACTTTGAAATATTTCAAGTTGGGTTTCCTTTCTTTCCATTTCTCATAAGAAATTGATTGTATCTTACTATGAAGAACTCTATTGAGTATACCATTGGCTATAAGGATAGTCTCCCCCCACAAGTTTTGCGCTAAACCGAAACTTATAAGTACGACATTCATCATTACCTTCAAAGTTCAATTTTTCCTTTCCGTAATTCCATTATATTTAGGTGAATATGGGGTCGTATTTTGATGGATGATTCCATTTTCTACGCATATTTCGGCGAAGGGAGATTCATATTCTCCGCCATATCACTTCTTATCATTTTTATATTTTCTCAAACTGATTTTCTACTTCAGTTTTATATTTCCTAAACACATCTATTGCTTCATCCTTACTTTTTACAAAGTAGACATAACAATATGTAATGCAATCATAAATAAAAGTTATGAAATACTTTTTTCCACCACGTGGTGGTGTTGACTTTATATAACTTATATCAGTGTGTACTAAGTCTAACGGATTGGAATTCCTTTCAATAGACTTATAAAGATGGTTTACATACTTTGATTCCACACAAGTTTTACACTTTGATTTATAGCACTCAGAGTTTGAAAAAATTTCTAAGTTAATCAGTTTTTGTAAAATTTTGTAATTAACATGGCCTAAATGTTCATGCCATAAACTATAAGACTCAAGTAAGTAAGAAGAATTTGAACTTTTATTTATTTCAACATTCATTACATCCATCTTATAAAGGGCCTAAGTAAGATAGCCTTTTCCTACATACAGTTCTCATTTGCTAATTATAATTTTTCTACAAATGGTTACACATTTGAATCCATTCTTGTCTAGAAAGGAAACAGAAATCAAGTTCCTACGTAATTTAGGAACGTACAAGACATTGTTATGTGTCAAGACCTTTCCTGAAGTCATTTTCAAGCCCACTTTTCCTGTTCATTCTACCTTAGCCGTAGCGAAGTTAGCCATGTAGATCATTTTTTCTACTTGAGCCAAAGAAAAGAGTGAAAATACCTCTTTGTTGGCATAAACATGGTGGGTGGAACCAGAATCCATCCACCACTCACGAGGATTCCCCACTAAGTTGCATTCTGAGAACATAGCACACAGATCATCACATTCTTTGTTGCACTCAATCGTAATTGCTTTGTCCTTTTTCTTGCCTTTCTTAGGGGCACGATAATCTGTGGACTTATGGACAATCTTGCCACAATTTAATCACTTTCCCTTGAATTTCTTTTTTGGATTAATTGCTTCCTTGTACAACTTTCTTTCTTTTCTTAGAATTGTTTTGGTCATCTTCTACAATATGTGCTCCATTAATTGTAGTATTCCCTTTTCACATTATCTTGGTAGCCTAATTATCCTCTTTAATACACAGTCGGACAGTAAGATCTTCGACAGTCATCTCCTTGCGTTAATGCTTCAAGTAGTTTTTGAAGTTATTCCACATAGGTGGTAGCTACTCAATGATCGTTTCTACTTGAAATGCATCATTTACTCTTGAGAGACAACCAATTTTCTATCTATCATTTTAAAGTCCAGGAACCTTGCAACAAAGAATTTCTTAATTCTCGCATCCTCTATATTGTATGTTTGTTCGAGTGCCCCCCACAATTCCTTCGATGTCTTAGTTCCACTGTAAATATTGTAGAAGTCGTCCTGGAGACAACTAAAGATATAATTCCTACAAAGGAAGTCTGAGTGCTTCCAAGCCTCTACAATCATGAAATGCTCTTTATCCGAGGTTCCCTAGGGCACCTCAGGAGCATCATCACTGGTGAACCTTTGAAGGCATAGAGTGGTGAGATAAAAGAACATCTTTTTCTTCCATCGCTTAAAGTCAATGCCAGTAAATTTTCTGGGCTTCTCCGCAGGTGCCATTGGTTGCGGAGCATTTGCTCGACTTGTTGAGAATATACTAGTTTCCCATACAATCGTAGGTGCATCTTACATTTTACTTTCATTAGTCATTTTTCCTGTCACCACAAGACAATAATATTTAGGATTTTCAGAATACTATTTATAAAGTTAAGCAACTTTAAACTCTTCTTCTTGTTACTAGTTAACAATGAAGTTTTTATGACTTCCAATCGCCAATCGAATGATCTTTAACTTGTAATGAAGATTTTATGTCTTTGAATCACTATTTAAGTTCAAACGGGTAGAAAGCTTTAAGCTTTAATCTTCAAAAACAAGCAATTTAGATTCTACAAGGGTTATTCCTTAAGATTTTTATTTTATGGTGTTTTCGGGTACAAGAATCTATAGCACAACAACTTCAACACTAGTTCAAGTTTAAAAAAAGAACACTATGAAGTACAAAAATACCCTCAACACAAGATCAAAGTTATTTTTCTCATATTTTTATTTTATTTTTTCAGAAATTTAGATGAAACAGAAATATAAAGCCAAGTCCCCTGACTATACGGAGTGTCCTTAAGGAATAATTCTCCTCATCGTACTATGGAATCTATCTTCTAGGATAAAATGGCTTTCAATCCAACTATAGTGGTACCTAAAATAATTGGATTTGTAGAACTCACCTAACAATTTGATTGATCACAAAGAATGCTTTGAAGACAAGAAGAATTTTTATTTCAAAAAAAATTTCATTCATTTCTAAACCTGTGGATGAAAATAGTTTTATATAGCACTTAAATGCCTCTTCTGAAAGGTGACAGTGGTTCACTTAAAAGGTGTATTCTTTGGAAGACTCATTCATTCGAAACATTGTGTCTTTTTCTTCTGAACAAACACAACTATATGAACAGTCACACCTTTTCTAAAACAATATTTCTTTTGCTCAAAGGTTGTGACCCTCCATTTTCCATTCACACCAATAAAACCCAACATGTGTGACTGTTAATTATGCAAAATTTAAGACTCTTTTTTAATTTAGTCTTTTTTCCCTTTCTAGTAGTCGTAGTCGTAGGACTACTCTTTAGTTTCTTCTTCTTCGATTTCATCTTCTATAGATTATTTCGTGTACTTCATTTATAGTATCTTTTTGTTATAGTACTGTTTTACTAGTGTATGTTGTTTTTGGTACTATTTGTTGTCTCTTGTTGTCTTGAGCTGGGGGTCTATTGAAAATAAACTTTTCTTCCATGTAAGGTAGAGGTAAGATCTACGTATACTATAGCCTTCCCAAACTGCACTTTGTAGAACTACACCGGGTATTGTTGTTGTCTTGGTTATAAGGATCCGGTATCTGTACTGATTTTTTTTTCTTAATTAGATGCTATTTGTATGTATAAATAAATTTCCTGTAATGAGAGAAGCTTTTTCTTATTTGTGGCGTTGATAAGTGGGATAGGATATGCATATATGATGTTGCCTAGTTTATCTCATAATTGTTGTTGCACGAGGTAACTGTAATTGAAACGGATAGGAATAAGAAATACTACAAAACAGAAGAAAACAAGAAGAACACACAAATTTTATATGGAAACCTAGACAAGAAAAACCACATGCAGAGGAGGAGGAAATTCACTATAATCGAGAGGAATACAATAAGGAGATGAAAGTCTCAATGACGTATATGAACTACAAAAAATAACCAACTAAATCGCACATATATAATACGTGCGTACAAAAAATCTTAAGCCTAAAAATATACAGGTCCATACCTAACAATAACAAAATCTCAAACATGGGTGGCACCATGAACTATCAACAAAATTTGGCTCAAAAACTTTAATAGTAACAAACTCAAATTTATATACTATATAGATTTGTATTTCTAGTGACAGTAAATTTGGTGGAAGCCGAGTGACTGAATCATATAAGTGAAGAGGGAATTGATAGTTTGGCTGAAGAAAATTTGCATTTCAGAGTGAAAGAAGTGTCACACCCTTATTTTTTAACCAAAAAGATTTGATTTTTATGTTTGAAAAGGGGTTTTACTATTTGACAAAAGATAAGATTTGTTTCGGAAAGAATTATTTTTCATTTAAATTTAGAGTCGCCACTAGATATAAATTGGTTGTGCCAAGTGACCTTTGGAAATCCTTTTTTCAAAATGGTTTGACGCAAAAACTGAACTAGGGTATGATCCTCGGGCCTTGATCACGAGCCTCCTTTGCGTACATGATACATCAGGGAATTCTCTTATGAATAAATACAATATGGTCTAGGGGCATGCCCCAGTGAATGAATACATTTTTCAAATGCGAAAAAAATGAAATCAATCAACAAAACATTCCAAACATTCAACAACTCACAATCCTTAAGTTTTGCCTGCCAAAACTTAGTATTTCCTATCTATTTCGGCCAAAAAAATGACACTATCAGGTTCGACAAGACTATATTCATCTCAAATCAAACCACAATCAGCAATCAAAACAAGTTAATAATAACTTCATCCATTTCTATATCCCTTCCTGATTTATTATCAATCACGCATATACTGAATTATAAATCATATAATTATTCAATTTTTGATATAGAAATCAAGACAACGATAATCAACATGGATCAAATATGCTGACAACCATATCATGAAATCCAAACAATGAAACATTTTTGAGATAATAAAGGAGTAAAGTTGAGGGATGGACCTTAAAAAAATGATTTCGTTAATACTAATGTTTAATAAAATCGAACCTGGAATCCCAAATAGAACACCTAAACAATGAAACAAACTCCAACTCGATATCGAGAAATAAATACCCAGATAGATTTGAATCCTAAGAAAGAAGAAATAGCAAGCAACTCGTGACTAAAATTGCAAAAACTATGATAACCTGTTTCCCAAATATTACCGAATTTGACAAAACCTCACCGGAATTGGGTAATTTAGTTATTGGTTTATATTTTTGTGGTTTGGAAGAAGATTTTCATATCGGTGATCCCAAAATCAACCGAACAACCATCGATTCTGGCGATTTTTGGGACTAGATCGATCGAACGACAAACTAAAAACCAATTTCACCAGAAATCTCAATAATAACGACCGAATCTCTCTCAAAACCTCTTCATTCTTGATCTTTCTCTCAATGTATGTGTGCTAACTTTATTATTCTATCCGTGTTTGTGGGAGTGTGCCATGTTTGATGTTGTGAAGTTAATCCATGGAAAAAATAGTGTTTTTTTTGTGTTTCATTGTGAGAGTGTATGTGTATGAATCCATGCATGTGAGAATTATTTGGAAATGGAGGAATTTTTGTCAGTCTGTGAAGAGTCAATCCCCCCTTTATTATATCACTGGTGAGTGTGTATATATTCTCAAAAAATAGAAAAAAAAATATGAGGGGGTTATGTGGGGTAGGGATGAGATGGGATAGTGGGTGGGGGACAAGAGGGTAGGGGTGTGTGAGGGGTGGGGTGGTGATGTGTTGTCAAAATTTGATAGGGAAGGGTTGTTAGTTTGTTTCAATTGGGATTATGTGTGAATTTTTGAATAAAATTTGTTTAGAATTGGTTTTATTTTGTCATTTTGTGAAAAACGATTATGGAATGGGGTTGGGGTTCGTGGTAAGATGGAGTAAATGGTAAAAATAATTTGTGGAGGGATAAAATTATTTGTCTACATCATGTCCCATTTGGATGTAAACCAAAAAGTTTCTTCAAACAAAGAAGTAGACAACGAAATAGAATTGTGTCACGACGGTTATTCTAAAGAAGGAAATAGAAGGAAGAAGGGAAACCGAGGTTTGATTATGAGCATCCTAATCACCTATATTATGAAAGAATCGAGTCACAGGTATCTCAAAGGTTTGGAAAGTAAGGGACTATACCGTGTCGGAGAGTTGAGTGAGGCCCTGTCGAGGTTTCTTGTCTGTGGCTCTGTTATTACATCAAATATGAAAATTCAAGTTAAAAGATAACAGAAATTATAATAGTCCTATTTATGTAGCTTCTCTGTACTCTTGACATGAGTTTCTGATGCTTTAAAAATTGACAAAAGATCTGATCATAATTGGGTTTGAAATTTAGAGTAGATTCTTTCTTCATACAAAATTTGATTTTGGAGATGAACTCACAAATAGACCACGTTCTGTCGGTGGTACTTCTGAACCTTGATCCTAAATTTGAAAATATTCATCTTATTCTGAAGCAGGGCTCCTGACTTACAATTTCTTTACCTTGTTGTGGGACATTCAATTTCACTACCATGTTCTCTAGACGAACTCCCGACTTGCTATTTTTGATCTTTTGATTTTCAATTTCACCGCCCTGTTCTTCGGGCGGGATTTCGACTTCTAATTTCCTTACTTTATTTCCTTTAAATTGCTTCAACTTGTGGATTGACTTTTAATCTCTTAACCTTGTTACTTGACGTTTAATTTCTTCACCCTATCCTTCAGGTAGGCTCCTAACCTACTATTTTATCACCCTATTTTTCAAGTGGGCTCTTGACTTGTAATTTCATCATCCTGTTCTTCAGGCAGGCTCCTGACTTCTAATTCCCTGTTCTTCAGGAAGACTCCTTACTTGCTATTTCATTACCCCCTTCTCCAGGCATTCTTCTGAATTGATATTTCATTACCCTGATCTTCAGGCGGGCTCTTGATTTTCCATTTCATCACGCTATTCTTCAAGCGGGCTCCTAAATTGTAATTTTATCACCCTGTTCTTCAAGCAGGATCCTGACTTTTAATTTCATCACCCAGTTCTTCAGGCAGTCTCCTAGCTTTCAACTTCATCACCTTGTTCTTCAGGTTGGCTTTTGACATGTAATTTAATTACCCTATTCTTCATGAGGGCTCCTGACTATCAATTTCATCACCCTATTCTTTAAGCGATCTCCTAACTTATAATTTCATCACCCTATTCTTCAGGTGCGCTGCTAACTTGCTATTTCATCACACTATTCTTTAGGAGGGCTCCCGACTTTCAAATTCATCACCATGTTCTTCAAAAGGGCTCCTGATTTACAGTTTCATCACCCTGTTCTTTAGGTGGGCTTCTGACATGCTATTTCATAACCCTATTCTTTAGGCGAGCTCTCGAATTTAAATTTCATCACCCTGTTCTTCAGGCGGTCTCCTGACTTATAATTCCCTGTTCTTTAGGTGGGCTCTTGACTTGCTATTTCATCACCCTTTTCTTCAGAAGGGCTCCTGACCTGCTATTTCATTACCCTGTTCTCTAGGATGGCTCCTGATTTTCCATTTCATCACCCTATTCTTCAGGCAGGCTCCTAACTTATAATTTCTTCTCCCTATTCTTTAGGAGGGATCCTAACTTGTAATTTCAACACCGTGTTCTTCAGGCAGACTCCTGACTTTCAATTTCATTACCCCGTTCTTCAGGAGGGATCCTGACTTGTAATTTCATCACCCAATTCTTCAGGAGGGCTTCGGACTTTCAATTTTATCATAATATTCTTCAGGCAGGCTCCTTACTTATAATTTCATCACCCTATTCTTTAGGTGCTCTCCTAAAATCAAAATCAAAACTAGAACAAAAATTATTCCAAATAAATATTACAATAAAGCAAGATTTCATTTTTCTGAAAGTAATGTCCTATTTTCCAAGAGGGTCCTGAACATAAAGTAATGTCCCATTTTTCAAGAGGGTCCTGAACATAAACTAATATCTCATTTTCCAAGAGGGTTCTTAACAACAAGTAATTTCCCGGATATGCTTTCCCAACGGTCGCTAAGCTTAATGAATAGAACTTTTCCCCTATTTCGTCAAAGAAAAATTTGTTAGTTAAAAACTTAGTAGTGGCTTGTAGAACTAGGCTTCCTAGGCTTCTACTCCAGCGCTCATTCCTTTTATCTTTGTTTCATATTGCTGACACTTCTCCCTGTCTTGACGCCTCTGAGATGCACATTTTGAAACCTGATTTCCATGAATCCTGCAACCTGCTAGTTGATAGACTTCCTTTGCTTTGTTTTGAATTATGATCGTGTTTCTTTCATGTGCTGGTCCTAGGCTTTTTCTCATGAAATTGGAGATACTGGTAACATGTTTTGAAATCCCTTCTCACTTGTTTTGACAAAGACTTGAATCAAAATGTAAAGAAATGATGGTGACTTTTATTTTGATAAATGACATAAAAAGACAAAAATATAAATATATAAAGGAAAGAAAAGGGCAATGTCTCTATTTCAAAAAAGAAAACTTATCTAATTATGGCAACCAACTCCGATGAGTATGACAAACATTTTACATTTAACTGCGTGACCTTTCTACCCAAACTTTCCCATTTGTTGTTGAGTACTTGCCTTTGCTGCTGAGTCACTTGTTCAAACCCACTGGACTCATATACCTCATTCAATTGATAACATCTTGAAAGGTTTTTGCCATCAGTCCTCTCTCCTTTTTATTTCTCACATACCCATAATCGCCCTACGGTGCCCGTGAAGGTTTTACCAATAAGACTCTCTTGTTTTCAATTTCTCTAATCTGACCATTGCCTTGCAGTGCCTGTGAGGGTTTTCATCAATAAGATGCTTAATTTTAATTTCTCTCGTCTCACCATTACCTTACGGTGCCCATAAAGGTTTTCACCCATAAGACACTCTCATTTTTATTTCTCTCCTGATCCCCCATGCCGAGGAAGACAAGTAGCTCCCAACATGTGTCACCATATGAATTGCATGCTTAGGATTAAAATTCTCAAAGATTAATCTGAAGGTCTTTGTTTTGTTGTAACTTGGCCTTTGGATAGGGTTAGAAAGAAAGAATTTCATGATGCTCAAACAACACTTAAAGTGGGTGGGACTTACAACTTTTGGAATCAAATAAAACAACGAAGATTAACTCATGTCCTAGTTTCTTTTGACTTGGTAATTCTAAATAGATTATTTGGTTGGACCGAGCCCATAGTAGGGCAGCCTACGTATCTCACTCCCGGGAGAGAAGAATCAGGTCACACATAGTTTCGGCAACTTGTTCTTCATTTTGGTTTGATTTTTTTCTTTTTCTTTTATTGACTCTTTTTCTATTTGGGACCTTTGCTAACTGTATTTTCTTGAAACTCATCTCTTTTCTTTCATTTTTTTTGACACATTTTTTCTCTCTCTTATTTTTTGAAAATTTTCTATCTATATTTTTAATCGATACTTTTTTAAACTTTGCTGAGTCTGTCTTGATTCCAAAAGAGGGGTATGAAAGAAAATAGAAGTAAGGATCAAATAGGATAAACAAAGGATGACACAACGTTTGAATAGCAAAATGAAATACCTTCATCATATTAATCATTAAAAATCCAAGTACAACAAATGCAGTAGAACTAACTAATGAAAAAATATCATACATGATATCTTTTGAATGCATCAGCATTGATAGCCATTTTGGTTATTTTTCCTTCTATCTTTCAAATATAAAGCTCTATTGGGCAAAACTTTTTCACAATGAAGGGAACTTGCCAATTTGGGGAGGACTTGCCTTTAGCTTCAACCTGATGAGGGAGGATATGCTTCAATACCAACTGACCAATTTCAAAATGCCTGGGATATATATTTTTGTTATACGCTCAAGTCATTCTCTTCCAAGACAATTGGCTATGACATACCAACGTCAATATTTTTATCAATCAAGCTCAACTATTCCAGTTAGGTTTTAACCACTGATCATCATTAATCTCTGCTTCCACAATGACTCAAAGAGAGGGAATTTCAACCTCTGTGGGAATGACTACTTCTATCCGTACACCAATAACTATGGAGTTGCCCCTGTTGAGGTCCAAACAGTAGTACGATAACCTAGTAATGCAAATGGAAACTTCTCATGCCATTTTGTAGACCCTTGTATCATTTTCCACAGTATTTTGTTGATATTCTTATTTGGAGCTTCCATGGCACCATCTTGGGAATTCCAAATCTACAAATAATGTTGGCATGAACAAAATCTAGCATTGCCTTCTTTGTTACTAACTTCAAAGTTACTGCTTCTACCTACTTTGCAAAGTAATCAATGCCACCAAAATAAGTCTATAACCATTTGATTCTTTAGGCTTAATCAGTCTGATCACGTTCATTCCCCAAGCTACGAAAGGCCATATGGCAGACATTGGGTACAACTCAGTAGGAGAAGAATTTATTAGATCACCAGGAACCTAAAACTAATGACATTTCCGAACAAAACAAATAGAATCCCTCTCCATAGTAAGCCAATAATAACCTGGTCGAAGTATCTTATTTGATAGGACATACTTGTTCATATGCAACCGACATACTGGGTTTTCTTGTCCAAGATTCCCCCACATAATAAAAATCCACTAGCAGAATGTCGAAGGGTCCTCTTTTGATCACTAGTGGCATGTGTTGGGTATTCTTCTGACCGAATGTATCACTTGATATCAAAGAACCAAGGTTCTTCATCGAGGTCATCTTCAACTGAATTAAAATAATCTTATTTATAACAACTCTGTATATGTACTGGATTAATGTAGGCCTTATCAGGATGTTGGAGCATTGAAACAAAGTGGCCTAAGCATCATCAATCTCATTGAAAATTGTTGGACTATACCTAAACTTTATTGACACAAACCATTGACATAGATCTTGCAAGCATTATCGATACAGTATGATCTTTAAATATCGTGTCTCCCAATCACCTTGAATCTGATGGACAAGCAAATCTGAGTCCCCAAACACTAATAATTCCTAGACTCCCATATCAACGGTTAGCCTTAAACCTAGAATTCAAGCTTTATATTCCGCCAAGTTTTTGGTATAATGAAATTAAAGTTGCGCTGTTATCAGGAAATGTTGCCCTAATTCAAAGATTAGAACTGTACCTATTCCGACTAATTTCATGTTACGACTCCATCAAATAACAGCTTCCCACCTAGATCAGCATCTATAATGACTTCATCAATACACAAAATCTCTCCATTAGAGAAATATGTATTCAATGGTTCATAATCTTCATCAATAGAGTTCTCAGCAAGATGATCGGCCAAATCTTGGGCTTTCACGGATGTTCGAGTCACATATGTTGAAATCAATAAGCAATATTTTCCACTTTGCCAGTCGACCTATTAGAATAGGATTTGGGAAGATATACTTCAAAGGATCCATGCTGGAGGTAAGATAAGTAGTGTAGGATGAAAGATAATGCTTCAACTTCTATGATACCAAAGATAGGGCACAACACATCCTTTAAAGAAGAGTGTACTTGGCTTCATAGGTTGTGAACTTCTTGATAAGATAATAAATAACTTACTCATTTTTTTCCCGTGACATCATTTTGACCTAATACACAACCGAAGGAATTTTCCATAACTGATAAATACAAGATCAAAGGCCTAGCAAGCTCTGGTGGTACCAACACAGGTGGATTTGACAAATATCTTTTTATTTTATCGAACACTTCTTGACATTTCTCTATCGACCCAACCATAACACTCTTCTTCAGTAACTTGAATATGAGCTCACAAATGGTTGTGATCTATGAAATGAACCTAATGATATAGTTTAATCTACTAAGCAAGATCATTATATCTGTTCTATTCTTGGGTGGTGACAAATCCTGAATGGCCATAATCTTTGAAGGATCCATTTCAATACCCCAATATTTGACTACAAAACCTAACAAATTTCCAGATGGTACTCTAAATACACATTTTGCCAGATTAAGTTTGAGATTGTACCTATGAAGACTTTCAAAGAACCTCCTTTGATCCTTGACATGGTACGATTGATTTTGACTTAATAATCACATCATCTACATAGACTTTGATTTCCTTATGCATCATATCATGAAACATAGTGGTTATTGCTCTCATGTATGTTGATCCATCATTCTTTAAGTCGATCAGAATCACTCGATAATAATAAGTTCCCCATTAAGTGATAAAAGACATACTTTCCACATCATCATCATCCATAATGATTTGATGGTATCCAGCATAGCAATCCACAAAAGAGTCAATCTAATGTTTAGTACAATTATGCAATAGAATATGGATGTTGGGCAGTGAAAAATCATCCTTTAGACTTGCTTTCTTTAAATCACGATAATCAACACATACTCGAATCTTGCCATCTTTCTTTCGGACAGGAACAACATTGGACATCAAAGTAGGATAACGAGTCACTCAAATGACGTTGGCTTTAAGTTGTTTCATGATATCCTCTTTGATTTTTATACTTACATCTGTTATAAACTTTCTCAACTTCTGTTTGACAGGAGGGAATTCAGGACCAGTTGTCAATTTATGAGCTACTAATTCAGTGGTTAAACTGGGCATATCATTATAATAGCATGTAAAAACTTCTTTATAATCAATTAATTCTTTAATAATTTCCTCTTTAACTGTGGCGAAACATGTAAATTTATTTTAGTTTTCTTAACATCTCCTTGATCTCCTTGTTTAATCGACTCTGTTTTATTTAAAATAGGGTTCGGCTTATCTTCAAACTGTTTTAATTCTTTGCTTACTTCCTTAAATGCCTCTTCTTCATCATATTCCGCCTCTTTCTTCATTATATCTTGATTAGATTATATTTTAAGATCAGGCAAAAAATTCCACATGCATTTCATATCACCAAAGTCAGCATAAAGAGATGCATACGGAAAAAGACAAACAAAATATATTAGAAACAAAACAAAAAGGACATTGAATTTCATTTAAAAGGAAAGATAGGAGGGTCTAGACATAAATGACAACAGAACGTAAACACGATAAATTCCGAATTACAACCCTGAAATAACTCAAATAAATAGAAGAAAAAACAAAACAAACTACCAAAACTCTCTCCTAAAAGGGAAATAGTGACTTCCGAAATTTTGAGTTGGACATCAGGACCTATGAACTGCAAATCTGCCTTGGTGGTACCTTTTCCCACTTCAACCATATAAAATTCAAGCAACAGGTTCTGTAAGTCATCAACTAACTCAGCTTCAAACTCTATAGGCTTCATGATATTGCTTTTGACAAACGACTTACTGAGTAGCGACACTTAGATAGGGAGTGACAAAATTTTCCTTCTTTCTCTTACTAGCCTTTTTCCAATCTTTAGTTGAAGGTTTGAATCCTAGACCAAAAGTGCCCATGCTCTCACTCGGGCATATGGGATGAACTATACCATGTAGAGACACTCCTAAATCCTTACCTTACTAAAATCCATATTTCAACAATTCATTTACCATCATGACAAAAGTGGAAGATAATTGTGGTCCTGGCATAAACTGCCCTTCAAAGATATGATCGACCAATACTATATCAAAATATTGATAGACAAATGTCTCCTCTATATTATTTGCTTTAATAAAAGTCATGAGAGAATCTTTGAAGATAGACAAATCCCCTTCACAATGAATAACCACTTCTTGCTTGTCATGCTCAAACTTGATCATCTGATGCAATGTAGATGCAACTACCCCAGCCTTGTGAATCCATGATTTTTCTAATAACAAATTGTAAGAGGCGTCGATATTCAATAACTGGAAATCTATGGAAAATTCAATAGTCCCTATAGTTAGCATTAGCTCTATTTCACCAATAGAGTCTATGTTTGTTCCATCCAAAGCTCTAACACATACATTATTGGGTCGAATTCTCTCGGTACAGATATTTAACTTTTGAAAGGTGGATATAGGAAAAATGTTAGCACCATAACCTACATCAATCAAGACACACGTGACATAGAAATTTTCACACTTTACAGTAATGTAAAGGCCTTGGTTATGCCCCGTACCTTCTATAGGCAATTCATCATCGGAAAACCTAATCAGATTCACCTGAAAAATCTTTCCAACAATTTTCTCCAATTGATTCACCACAATTTTCTTAGGAGAATACGCTTCATTCAACACCTTCAATATAACATTATAATTTTTCTCAGAATGTAACAACAAAGATAGAAGGGAAATTTGGGCAGGATTCTTCTTCAACTGATCAATGATTGAATATTCTGGCAATTTCATCTTGTTCAAGAATTCTTCGGTTTCTTCTTCGGTGACAGGAATTTTTAGAGACGATTGCTTATTAATCATTGATTTAGAATTCCTCAAGCCTTCTAGCACAAAACATCTCCCGGAATGAGTCAAACTCCCTACCTTATTTATTCTTCCACAATTTCCTTCCCTTGGTCATCACAGTCTGACTATACCTATAGGGGACCTTTTTCATATCAACTAATGGGAGTTGGGTCACCTTCTTGATGATAATAGGTGATGGAAGTACTTCTTTTAACATCAAAATAGTTTGCTCGGAACTCCTACTACCTGTAACTTATTTTTTTCTTGACTTAAATCACTATTTTTTTGACTTATTTTACAATGATAATGGGATTCCTCATATTTTATTGGGATTTATCATTCATTGTTTAGTCTTGGCACAATGACATTGCCTTCAAGGAATTTGCCACGTTCACCAATTTATACTCATTAGTTTGTATTCTAACAATATGGTTATAACACATCGATGACTCTTTATCACCATATATAAACTCCAATAAATTCATTTTAGCATGGGCTCACAATGGATTTTGGTTGATGTTTGGAATCTCAGGCTTGTATTATAATCTGATTTGCATTGATCAAATCCTAGATGGCTCTCTTCAACTACCAGAATTTCTTGGAATCATGCCCCGGCATGTCAAAACAATATTCACACCTTAAAGAATAATCAAGATTCCTCGGAGGTAGATTCGAAATTCTTTTTTGAATTGGGCTCAAAACCTTCATCTTTATCAACCTTTGAAACAAACTAGCATACAATTCCCCGAGAGGTGTGAACTCATTCTTGATTTCATTCCCTTTATTAAAATTAGGCCTAGGCTAAAACCTAGATTAAGAAGGGTTTTGGTAATTTGGTGGAGTTAAGGGACAATTTTGAGAATCTGGTGCACGCTATTATGGGTAGGAAGGGGTTTGGACCTATGTTTGTGTGCTATATATTGGGTATGGGGGTGGTGGAATAGAATAAAGTAGGTTTTGCGAAGTGTAGTAATGATGATGGGAAGTATATGGATCTTGGGTATAGACTTGGGCTTGGGACTGGGGATAGGTGTGAGGTGGTCTTTTCGGATAGGTGTTTGGTCCAGTTACAATAGTTGCCACATCCTCATTTTTTTCCTCCAAAATTTCCTAATCCACTTTTAATTGGTTTGGTGGTGGCCTTTAATGCAGCAAAACTCATGATTCGTTCGGTCTTGATACCCTATGCTATCATCACTTCCATTTTGAGGACTTTAATAAACGACTTATCCATCACTGGAAGCAAGTGTTGAAACTAGGTCTTATCTTGCGCTTCAATGAAGACCTCCACCAACTTAGTCTCTTTCATTAGGGGTTTTACCCTTGCAAACTGTTCATGCCACTTTATCACATATTCCCTAAAGCTTTCAATACTCTTCTTCTTCATATTGGTTAGGGACTTCTCATTAAGAATCAGATCCATATTATGTTGAAATTATTGCATGAATTCGTTACCTAGGTCATCCCAACTATTCCACTTGTCGATGTCCTGATCCACAAACCAATCTGAGGCTAGAATCAAAATACTTTCACCGAAATAAGCCATGAGTAACTCTTCTTTACCTCTTGCACCCCTTAATTGATTACAATAACGCCTAAACTAAGCCATCGAGTCTTCGTATCCATCATACTTCTCAAACTTTGGCATCTTAAAGTGAAGAGGAAGGTTAACACCTCGAAACATGCATAAATCTTTATATGAAACACTTTTATAACCCCCAAGAACCCTTAAATTTTTCATGGCCTGTTCTCGACTCTTAAATTTCCATGCCATGACTTTTTGTTACTCTGTTGCAACAGGCTTCTCTATATCAAATAGAAATGCAGGTGGCTGAGTGTATCCATACAGTTCATTCATCTTCAAAGTACACTCCGAGGCATAATACTGATTATCCGAAACCTTAAACACTGACTCATTTGAAGATAGGGAAAGCATGATTGTTGGACGAATATCATAAGTAGGATATTAGGTGGTAGAGGATCCACAAACAAAGGTGTCACAAGTGGTTCTAAATGAGCAAAGGGGCTCTATTGAGGGACTTCCAAGGGCACACTAGAAGTGACAGTATAATATTAATGTAGCATGAATCCTGGCGCATGCTGGGGCGTATCAGTGGGACCAGAAAATTACACTTGAGACAGATGCAAATAATTGGAAGTGTTGATGATATCATACAGGTATGGATGAGGAGGCATGCCACTGGCCCAGGCTCGTTGTTGTCAGAGTCTCAATACCTCCTCATTATGTTATGAACCCCCGACCCAGGACTCTGGTTCGGGTCAATAAGCAAATTTTCTACCTGTTTCTTTGTCATAGAGAGATTTTCTTTTGATCTAGTGAAGTAAGAATGACCATCCAGAGTGCTAAAAACCAACAACTATTATTTTAAAGACCATGCTCATCAAAGACAAAGCACGTTAGGATTAGGTCACACAACAAGCATTGAAACCACATATTATGTTTGTCCTAGATTCATGTGTATTTCTTCCTTCGTTTGAGGGTAATGAGGCCCTTTTAACATCATCCTGATTTTCCGCAAATTTTTCCTACCTTTCCATTACACCTCATTCTTTTCTGCTTTTCACCCTTACTTTTCTCTTCTTTACATTAATTTTTTTCCCTTTTGTTCTCTCACTGTTTTTTTATTTTTTCTTCTCTGACTATTCTTTCTTTGTTTTTCTTCTCTCGCTATGTTATTTATTTTTATCATTCTTTACGACTTTTTCTTTTCATTAAAAAGGAAAAATGAGAAAGAATAAAGAAATAAAATGATTAGATCGAACCCAGAAGTAGGTTGCTTACGTATCATATTGTACATGAATCAGATCTTGCGTAGTTTGGGCAGTGCATGCACAAATATGAGAAATTTGATAATTTTGTTTTTTTATGAAAAATAGACAAAAAGAAAGAAAAACGGAACATCACTATATTTTAATAAAAGAATCAACTAAAATAGACTTCGAATTTAAGACAACCTTGATACTAATCAACAAAACTAAACAACACTTTAGACCAATAGGACAACATGCTTAACACTCCTAATAAAGACTCTAATGTTGAAACAGACTTAACACCGACCTAACAAAGACACAACAATACAATGACATAAAAACAAAGGAATCAAACTAAATAAAAGATAGGAAGTGCCCCTTCAAACTGCTGCGCCGTGTAATAGCCCTGGTTGAGATGAACTTGTCTGTGAAGTTTTTGTATTTCCGTTCAGACTTTCAAACATATCCTGAAATACCACTTTGTCATTTTGGAGAAAGCTTCTAGCATGTTTTCCTGCCTCTTGGGGAGTATACCTGAATTTTTTTGATGCCCTTCCACAGTTGTAAGCAAACCTAATAACTGAACCCACAAATCTTACAATTTGGCCCCTGTATCTTCATCCTGACGGTTATCAACTATCCATTCTTTTGGTATTCTCTCTCTAGGTTGTCATGGTAACGCCCTACTGTAACCCCAAGGTATGTATTGAAGAAAAAATCCATATTTCTGAGTGTACCCTAGATTTTGTAAACCTTCTATGATAGTATCCACGCCCTGCCATTTTGCATTATGCCAGAATTGGTCATATTTAATCTCACCCGTACCTTGGTTCCTAAAGTACTCAGTATCTTTTTAGATGTCCATTATCGGTGGAACATCTTTCAATCTACCCAACTAACGTATTACCCTAAAGGGAGTGCATGGTCGGGTACAGTTAATACCCATCAAAACTAGAAGGTGTTACATGCTACATCCGACTAAGATTGTTTTTGGGCGGAGTAAAAGTTAGGTCCACAGGATATTGTCATCTGTTCTTTATTCTAGAAATTCAATCCAAGCATTGACTCCGACAGGTAATGAAAATTTATCAAAGCACATTCTCTCTTTCATAGCTTTCATTCAATCGGAGAAACAATGATCAATCGCGTATGACTTTATCAAAGAAAGAGCATGCAAATTCTTCATCATCCATAGTTGTAATACTAAATTACTTCCTTAGAAAAAATGCATCTCCCTTTTTACTTTAGTTAGGGCCTTATATATTTCCTCTAAAATCATAGGTAGGAGAGTAACCTTGCTCCCTTGCTTCTCATGAAATAAGGCCATCACTACAGATTGCAAACATATATTAACACGCCTTTTTTCTAGTGGAAACACTAAAGTGCCTAAGAAAGTGAGGGTGAAGAATTCAAGATGCTTTATTTCCCCACTCTTCTTAGTCATATAAAATTCATTCCCAAAACAATCAAAACCTTCCACTGACCCGAATTGAGTGAATAAGTAGTCTAGGCTTATCCAAGATTGATTGAGGAATCCCAAATGCTTATTTTTATTCTTTAACCCACAACCCTGTTGAAATCTCATGCTAGCATGGTTGTGGGTTTGGATCATCTTTAGACCGATATAAGACAACTGACACAAACTATATACTTTTTCCAAAGTATGCGTCATTTCACAACTTCCAAAATCAAATATCAAAATATTAGGATCCAAAAGGTCAACACTACATCTATTAGATCTGGATGTGGTGTGATATGCAGGAGCTCCGTAAGATTACCCAACACTTTTTGTAGCTTGTGCTTCTCAGATTAGTTGAACGTACCCCACCACTTGATTAAATTATTGGGAACCTTGGAAACCATCCAAACTCTAAAACTTGCGGTAGGGTCCATCCTAAAATAACACATAGGACATTAACTCAAAAATTTGATAAGAGAGAAAAAGATTTCCAATCCTTGGGATTTTGACGTGGATATGTGTCGAAGGGATAGACCAGATTATGACTCAAATTAACTGAATGGCACCACTAAATAAAATTAGCCTACTTGGATAGGACCAGCTAACAACACTAGACTACGTAGAGAAATACTCTAGGCTAGGACGAGGACTAAGACAAAGACCAAAATAAAAGATTATCGTACCTACCCAGGGTCGCCTATGTATCCCGTTCCAAGGGAAGGGAATCAGGTATGCATAGTTCGTCTTGAATGATCAATTAAAGATTAAACAACCAACTAAACCTTAACGTAAAAGACACAACCACAAACCGAGGACGAAGAACGTCAATAAAATCTTTTTGGAGGGTTTTCAATTCGACGCTCAACTTAAAAAAATGACACCAACAAAATATGAAAGGAAAATCTTTTGGGTATTTTCATTATATAGAATGTACAAACTTTCTATCATCCTTTTTTTGAATTTTTCTTTTATAAAAAGCAATTATAGACAAAAAAAATATTTTTGGAGTTTTCGAACAATGAATGTTTACTAAAGAAACAAAAGGAAAATCTTTTTGATGTTTTTGAGAAAATGAGTGCGAGAGATAAAAAATCCTTTTGAATTTTTGGATTGTGAAAAAAACAAAAGTCATAAAGAACTCTAAAAACTACGAAACTCTTTTTGACTCACTGTTTTGTCAAATTTTCCTTGCATATACACTTACCTTTAATTCTAGCACATGCTTTTCCACAAATCAATCCGTTAAATGACCCTGTTACCCACAAAGATGCAACATTTAGAAAGTAGGGATGCTTTAGAGGTGGGTCTCCTACAAAGGACCACGTGGGTCCTGCTAGGTTTCAATATGATGCAGATAAGCATGACCTAAAGGTTGACCTACTTTAGGGTCCGCTTACAAGTTTGTTCGGGAGAGCGTATTGTTGATACTGGCTACAAGAGCTTTTCACCCACTACATACACCCGATGGCTCCCCTTCCTATAATAAGGGTGATTCAACTAAAGGTCATGTACACACGTATACTACAAGACTTGTTGCAGAAAAAATGACTTGAGTAATCCACATGATGTCAGATATAAAGCGGCAACACATAAGAAAAACTATAAACACGTAGTACGTAGGCACAAGACAGTGAAAAAAAAAAACACAAATGATAACACAAACAACATTTATACACCCATAGAGTCAAACTAAGCCGATACGACTAAAAAAATAAGCTCAAATTATGAAAAATCCCCCGTAGAGTTGTAGAGTTGTCACACCCCCTTTTTAATGAAAAAGATTCGATTTTTAAGTTTGAACAGGGTTTTTACTATAAAGTGACAAAAGATAAGATTTGTTTCGTAAAGGATTCTTTTTCATTTAAATTCAATGCCGCCACTTAACATAAATCTGGTGTGCCAAGTCACCTTTGGAAATCCTTTTTCAAAATGGTTTGACTTTAAAACTGATCTGCAGACAGAAATCCTAGCTAAGGAGTTCTGTTGACCGAGGGGAAGGTGTTAGGCACCCCTTGATCCTGTGGTTCGACCACGATCGCTCTATAGAGTATATCGACTAGCATGAACACTATGAATGTATAAACTAACAAACCCATAAACACGAAACAAATTATTAAATAAACAAAACTGAAAATTAGTATCCAGTCCAATTTATTATAGACCCAAAAATAAAAAGATACTAAAATGTAAACCTACGCTAACCTACACTAGTCCTAAACTAAGCTCCAATGCTTTACCAGAGGACTCAGACCTTGATCACAAACCTCCTTTGCATACATGATAATTTGGGGCATTCTCCAGTTAATAAATACAATATAGCCTCAATACATTCTCCAGCGAATGAATACATTTTTCAAATGTGAGAAAAATAGAATCATTCAATAAAACATTCCAAACATTCAACAAATCTCAATCCTTAAGTTTTGCTTACCCAAACATAGTATTTGCCTATCGATTTCGGCCTAAAACATGATACTATTTGGTTCGACAAGATTACATTCGACTTAAATCAAACCACAATCAGCGATCAAAATAAGTTAATAATTACTTCATTAATTTTTGAATCCCATCGCAATTTATTATCAATCACACACTTAATCAATTCCAAATAATACAATTATTCAATTTTTGAGATAGAAATCAAAACAACGAACATGGCTCAAACATGCTCACAACCACATCACGAAAGCCAAAATATGAAACACATTTGAATTAATAAAATAGTAAAGTTGAGGATGGTCGTTGATAATACTGTTTAAGAAAATCTAAACTTGTAATCCTCAATAGAACACCTCAACAATGAACTAAAATCGAACTTAATATAGAGAAATAAAGACTCGAACATATTTGAATCCTATGAAAAAAGAAATAGCAAGCAACCCAAATTGAAATTGAAAAAATCGAGAATACCTATATCCAAGATCCCACTGGATTTGACCAAACCTCGCCAGAATCGGCTAATTTGGTTGCTGGCCCGTATTTTTGTGGCGAGGGAGACAATTTTGTCATCGATAATTCCTGGATCAGCCGAACAATGACCGACTCCATTAATTTTTAGGACTAGACTGATTGAACAATGAATTAAAAACAAATTTCATTGGAATCTCAAAAATAACGACTGGATCTCTCTCAAACCCTCTTCATTCTCAATCTTTTTCTCGCTGTGTGTTTGTCAGGGTGTGTCCTATATGATGTTGTGAAATTAACCCATGGAAAAAATTGAGGTTTTCGTGTGTGTTTCATTGTGAGAGTGTATGTGCATGAATCTATGTGTGTGGGAATTGATTGGAAATGGAGGAATTTTTGCCAGTCTGTGAAGAGTCTATCCCCCTTTATTATATCACTGGTGAGTATGTATATATTTTCTAAAAATGGAAAAGAAAACATGGGAAGGTTATGTGGGGTTGAGGTGAGGTGGGATAACGGGTGGGAGACAAGTGGGTAGGGGTATGTGAGGGGTAGGGTGATGTGTTGTCAAAATTTAATAATGAGGAGTTGTTAGTTTGTTTCAATTAGGATAATGTGAGAATTGTGTGATAAAAATTTATTAGAGTTAGTTTTAATTTTGTCATTTTGTGCAAAAAAAATTATTATGAAATAGAGTTGGGGTGTATGGTAAGACAGATTAAATGGTAAAAATAATTTTTGGAGGAACAAAATTGCGTGTCTACAAGAATGTAGCAAATTTACAAGAAATGTGTTCATAGATTATGCGGAAAAAAAATGAGTTCTTTGTTTTGTTTTTGGGCGTTCCTGCAACTGTTTCTTTAAATCATTAAAACGATCAATGTTGGAGATGGTATGTCATCATATTTGTGGTCCACCTATAGTAAAGTCTAAAAGTGGTGCAATTTGTATTGTGATTTTTATTACCACTATTAACACTCTTTTGGCACATCAAATATGACCTTTAGCACCACTATAGTGATGGTAGATCATGTGTTGACATTGTTGGGGGTGTTGCGGGTGTTTTAGTACCTCTAAACTAAGTAGACATGCAAAATAGGCTTAGGTAATGGCTAGGCATCCCATTACCATCGTCTACCTTCACTGGAAAAGTTAGGTGATGGCCTAGGAACCGCCTACCTTGTGTTAGGCAATGGGTGAGGCGCCTCCCACCCTGTGTTAGGCAATTGGCAAGGCGCCGTCCCAACTAAAGGTAAGGCCATAGGCTAGGCACCGCCTACCCTATATTTGGCGTCGTAGGGGCTCCATTTTTGAATTATTTCAAGGGCAACCAAGTCTTTTTACGTCCCATAACCATCCCGAAATATCATAACTAGAGATTAAAGTCTCTAAATACCTTTTGACACTATCAAATCCCTAGTTCTTCATAAAACACAAGGGGATAAAAACAACCTAGGGTTTGGACATTAAAGCTTAAGGGGACGATTTCTTCACAATTTCTTCATCATTTAAGGTATGTGGGACTATCCTAAACTCCATGGGCATAAGCCTTATTATTTTATCAAGTTATAAAGATTCATAATTACGTCTACTAGAAAGGGTTTTGACATCATTTTGAATAGTATGTATCATTGAATTGTTTTTATGAAAGCATATGTTGTCTTGAATTCATTTTTATAGAATTGAATAATAACTATGTATACATGAGCTTTCGGCTATCTTTTTGAAAAGATTAATTGAGAGCATAATTTATGAGACCTTCCTCTCGGTGTGAATTTTACTTGATTTATATGATACGTGGTATTTATCATACCCGATTTTTACCTAAGGTTAAAATGAGCGCGACATTATGGACTCTAAAAGAATTGATTTTTATACAGGGTCGCCACCTAATTTTTAAGGAAAATAGGGAAACCTATTGACTTATTAATAAAACATGACTTGTGTTTTAATCAGTAAAAACCAGTTTATATTTTAAGTAAAGGTTTTATTCCTAAGGGAAGGGGTTAGGCATCCTTCAAAATTCATAGATGTGAGTCCCAACTAAATTTAGGTTTATTAAAGGAAAGAAGAAAAAAATAAATGTTTATAAATACAAATATAAAATGTTTATTAAAATGATATAAATAATTTATATATAAAAATATATAAATTGCATAAGTTATCATAAAAATTGTGCATAAAAACTTTGTGATGATAAACAAATGGACATAAGAATTTGTATGAAAAAGTGAAAAGATTGAATAAAGAAAAATTTGTTCTAAAAAAAATATTACGCAATAAATTTTAGTATAAAAATGTGAATTATTTGATTAAATATCTAAATCAATTTAATATAAATATTAATGGCCTAAATTTATCTAACGCGTGATGAAAATTGTGTAAATAAAGAATATCCCGCCTAACACCCCAAAAATAAAGTTCTTACTAGAATATTATTTGTACAATTGAAAGAATGTAAAAATACAAACATAAAAAACTCTTAACTCTTCTTTTGAGTGCCCTTTTGTACAAGTGTTCCCAAGAACCTGTAAAAATACTCATAGAAAAACTGTTAGTAACAAATAAATAATTATCAAAATAAATTTAAAAGGTATGTGTGTATATATGTATATAAAAGTATAATTTTTGCTAAAAAATGAACTCGGATTAGATTTTAGATAGACCATGACTACAACGAGATTGCTCGATATAGGAGCCGCCATAGATCGCCTTGCCGGATATGAATCAGAAAACCCTTTTTGCGTTATTATAAAAAAAATTTCATCGACCAAATTTATTTATTTTTATTATGTATTTGTATATGTAATAGCCATCTTTCATTTGTGCAGGCCTCGAAAATCGATGAAAAATTTTTCATCGACTATGGTACATCATTTGTTTGTTATCAAGTTAATAGAATTGTAAGTGGGAAAATGTAAGGTAATTACCCAATAAAAAAACTATTAATCCCAAAAACAGAGGTAGTAATGGCCATGAAAAAAGCAAAGAAACAACCAAAAACAAAGGCAATAGCAGTTATGATACTAACAAAGTAACAACCAAAATAAAGGCAATAGCAACTGTGATACTAGCAAAGTAATGGCCAAAATACCCAAACAAACCACAAATTTGCTAAAAATATTTAAAAAATGATATAATGAACAACAATAAATAGATCAAACAACTAATTACAACTTATATAAATACATATTAAAGAAGAGGTCGGAAGAGACGACATCTTGTCTGCCAGATCTGGGAAAAATAAAACACACAACATACAAAATTAATGAGACTCAGTTCACCGGAGGTGAAAAGTCAAAGTAATGGTACCTACCGGTGTAGCTTCAACGCCTTTCGTCGGAGCAACGCTGGATACACAAAGCCCAATCCAAATCTGGCCATCAATGGTATTATGAATGTAGAGGAAGGATAGTGAAGAGGGAAAAATAAAGTGAAAATTGAGGTGACATCGATGGTGGTGGAGACTAGAGCTTCGCCCGCCGGTGATCAACTCCTGCGAGGCATGGCAGTATAGAGGAAAAAGGGAGAGAGGAAAGAGGAGAGGAAAAAGGGAGAGAGGAAAGAGGAAAAAGAAGGAAAAAGGGAGGCGGCGGTGGTAAGACTTGTTGGAGTTTTGGTGGCGGTGGTGGTGTGCTTGTTGGACAATGCTTGGTCAAAAAAATGAGAAAATGAGAGGTTGGTAGTTGGGAAAATGGGGTTTGTTATCGTCAATGTTTGTTTGCCGGCGATATGGCCATTGGAGAAGAAGAGAAAATGAGGTCCAAAGTTTTATAGTGTGTTTGGTATATTTGTACTGTGTGTATTTGGTTAAAATGTGTGTATGTTGAAGTTTTAAAGAAAAACAAATGGTCCCTCATGTATTTATAATAAAAGAGAAACTTCCTCTTTACCCAATAAATTAAAATAAAAATCCTCTAGTCTCTTCGAAGCACATTTTAATTCAACAATTATTAATCGAAAGGTTTTGCATCCTTTTAAATGATAAATAAAGACTTTTTATTCAACTGATGAAAAATTCAACCCATCAACTCAAGTGTCACCTTTTAAAAAGTGGTGAGACCTTTACTTCATTGATTTATTGTTTTATATATTAAAATAATTGAATCGGCATTATCATTTACATACTTAAATAATGTACAAAAATATGAATGTCGGTACAAAATTAATAAAAAATATAAAAAAGAAATAAAATATAATTATCTTGAAAAAATGTATTACACGATAAACAATTAAAATTATAGTTTGCGGTAAAAAATTGTAGTGCTATGTTATGTACATATGCAAATGACTGTGCAAAAATTTAAAATGATAATAAACTAATAAAAATCCTAAAATTTACAGAACTAAGGACAATTATTAATAAATTATGCAGAATTAGAATATGACAATAAATTGACAAAGCAACCTAAAATAATAATGATTATCAATAATTTATTAAAAATTATAAAAATGAATGAAAAATTGCATTCTATGCACTTTAACGATCAAGAAGCCTAAATGTGTTAATTTTAGGCATGGAAAGCAAAAATTGGGTGTCAACAGTTTGCCTCTTTTCGTTTGACGATAATATAGAAGTCTTCAAATGAATACGTTGACATGTAGCCAATATTTCTCAAAAATAAAATTATTTTTGACAAAAAATTCTACTGAACTCCAATTTATAATTGCCTACATTTTCGAGTTGCATGAGGATCAGGTCAGGTATAGCTCAAAAATTATCCCAACATGTCCTATTTTGGGTTGGACCAACCCAATGCTTCCTCAAATTCTATGCCTGTAAAAATTTATAAAACTGAAAAACAATTGACAAACGATTAACTAAGCTTGATTTTTTTTATTTTTCATGTAGTGCGTAGCTAATATAAGATAAATAAATAAAGAAATTGCAAGATTTTAACCAAAGATAAGAAAAATATCCAATTGAAGACAGACACATATAAATGATCTTATTAGACGGCAAATTAACCCAAAATGTTCTATTTTTGGGTGGACAAACCCAATTCATGCTTGCAAAAATTTTATAAAAGACTAAGGTGATTTTTTTTCTTTTTCCTTTTTGTTTTTCTTCTTTGTCTCTTTTTTTTGTGCGAAATTAAAGGTATCATGTAGTGCTTAACTAAATAAGAAAAGGAAAAAGAAATGGTACAAGCAAAGATAGCATCCAATGCTTAAATGGTAAAATAAGTGCATTGCGATATATGCAGTTAAAGAGAAAGCATGATGTGCTTAAATAACAAATTAAATGTATTGCGATGTGCAAGTAAAGACAAAGATGAAATGTAGTGCTTAAATGATAAAACAAATGCATTGCAATATATGTTGGTAAAGGCCAACATGATATGTAGTGCTTAAATGATAAAATAAATACATTGCGATATTAATTTGCGAGACGTGTAGTGCCTAAATGATAAAACAAATGCATTGCTATATCTGCGTGCAGTGTTTAATTAATAAATATATTGTGATATATGTAGACAAATGCAGAGATGACATAGGTGCTTAAATAAAAAAATAAATGCATTGCGACATGTGTAGGCAAATGCAAAGATGACATGGGGTGCTTAAATGATAAAATGAATAAATTCATTGCGATGCGTGCAAGTAAAACTAAGAATAAAAAGCAGTGCTTAAATGACAAATAAATGCATTGTGGTATGTGCCAGTAAAGACAAATATAACATGCAGTGCTTAAATGCTAAGATAAATACATTGCGATATTTACAAGGCGGGCAGTGCTTAATGATAAAATAAATTACGATATGTGCGTGCAGTGCTTAACTAATAAAATAAATGATTTACAATATATGCCAAATTAATGCAAAGATGACATGTGGTGCTTAAATGATAATTGCATTGTCATGTGTGCAGATAAAAACAAAAATAACATGCAGTGCTTAAATGATGAAAATAAATAAATACATCGTGATGCATGCAAATAAAGGCAAAGATAGCATGCAGTGCTTAAATGATAAAATGTATAAATGAATTGCGATGAGTGCAAGTAAAGATAAGGATAGAATATAATTCTTAAATGATAAATAAATGCAATGCGGTATTGCGCAGGCAAAGGGAAAAAAATGCAGTGCTTAAAGAAAAAAATAAATGCATTGCAAGCTGTGCAAATAAAGGAAAGGAAAGCACATAGTGACAAAATAAATACATTGCGATGCATGCAAATAAAGAAAAAACTACCATGCAGTGCAATATGTGTAAGTAAAGACAAGCAAACATAAATATTTAATTGAAGAATAAGATGCAGAACTTTCTTATTAGGATGGAGAAATCCATGTAAAAAAATAATTATTGAACAATGGATTATTTGGGAATGGAACAATTCACATAATCACGATGCTGCTTTCAAAATTGCTCCAGTATCGAGCTATGAGATGTTGGGGGATGCAAGATTGTGTACTTTCTAGGGAGAAAGGCTGATTATGAAATTTTTATGATCGAACTCTACATAAAGCTTCCTACAAATCTGCAGTGTCAAGAGAATTAGACCAATGTAGTTCAAAATAAGAAAATAAAGTAAATTTTGAGGTGAATCTCAAAATTTGTCCATGTGTATTATTTATGCTAACATTGACCATTTTTAAAGGAAATTTTAAGAAAAAGTATGTTCTTATTAAAAAAAAATGCATAATGTCTCCAATTGTATATGAGGACTTGAGAATTAATGATGTCTTCGATTGTCCACAAAGATTGATGCCCTCAACTGGTGAGATGATTGAACACTAATAGCTTCTCGACAGGCGGGGCTATAAAAAATATGAAAATTCTCAAAGATGGATGCTTGACTGAAAAAATAAAATGTCGATATTTGAAGGTATGTGCTCGAAAGGAAAAGTCAGCTACCCATATTTTAAAATTGAATGCTTTCAATAAAAAGTCAAAATGCTCGCATTTGAAAATGGGCTCCTTGAATGAAAAACAAAAAGAGTATATGTATGTGAAAGTGAGGGCCTTGGATGAAAAGTAAAAAAAATGCCCGTATATGAAAGTGGGAGTCTTGAAAAAGAAAGATTTTTTTTCTGTATTTTTTGGTGAAAAGCTGAAAAATGAAGAAGACATGATCGTCTTGAATTTAGTTGATACCAATAATTAGTAGTGTGCATAAGAATTCCCCTATTTCCTTCTCAGCTAACCTTAACACCCCACACCTTCGGGCTAAAATATAAATGTCATTCCTACGCGTATAGACCCTAACTAAATATTTACATGTTCATATAAGTGTAGTCATCACTCCTATATTGTCGAAAAATCTTTAAATATGAATTGAGGTCAGAAGAATCCCCCAACTCTATGACAAGTTGAAAACAATTCTATCGATTAAGTTTTAGTGGACCTTTCAAATTGGGTCAACTTCCATCGACCATAAATTCTTGTATATAACGAATTAGAGGTCCTAAAATAGATCAAATAAAAGTTCTTCGAAGTAGCTTTCCAACGATACTAATTTCTCATCAATACGATACCCAAACGAAAAGTTATGACTTTCCAAAATGAAGTACGTCGCCTAGTAATCGCCTAAGGCTATTGGAATTGTTGTGCCATGGGCAATCTGTCGCCCAGCCCATTTTAGGTGATGGGCAGTGCAACACCCAGCCTATTTTGGGTGATGGAGAATGTGTGGCACTGCCTATCTTAGCCATTGGAAATGCATCGCATGCCCTATGACCCAAGGGCGTAAAAACATTATTTTTAAGTCATTTTAAGGGCAACAAAGTCTTTTTACCTTCCCAAACCGTCCCTAATTATCCTTAAACAAAATTAGGCTTATTAGTAATGTTTTAACTATCTTAGGATCCCTAATTCATCTTTGAAGAACACAAGAGGAGAAAACAACTAGTGTTTGGGCAATCAAGCTTAAAGGTCCAATCTTTTCAAAATTTCTTTGTGAATTCTTCATAACTGGGTTTTTGCTAAACTACATGGGCAGGTTGAAATAACTTTAGTAAGTTTTGGAAATTATGAAATCATTACTCTTGAAGTGTTTTGGGAACAATTAAAAAGTTATGCATTATGAATCCTTTTTAACGAAATATTGTTTTGATCTTGAAGCCTTCCCTTAAAGATTGATTTTTGTTCATATATATATATATATATATATATATATATATATATATGAGGTTTATGTATGCATTTGAGGTTTGTAAAATATGAATTGAGAGCATGAAGAATGAATTTACCTCTCACGTTATGTTATTTCTTGATCTACGGGTTAAGGGTTATCTAATTGCATGTTTTGAATTCTGAACCATGGTTTTACTAACTTATATGGATTTTATGTTGATTGTGAACTGAAGAGAGGGATAATTTTTTTTTTTGAAACGGTAAATATGATAATCAATGGAATTGCATGATTGTTTGAGAAATTGACTATTCTTTGTTGAAATATTGAAAAAGAGAATCTTTGCATTGTTTAACATATGTTCTGAAAACATGAATCCTATTGTACCATTTGAATGACTTAGTGGTCTAAATATTGTTTGAATGAAAGAGCTGTAATATGATAATGTATGGCGTAGAAATATGACTTGTAAGTCTTGGTATAATGATACCAAATAGATGAATGTTATAGTAGATTAAGAACATACTAAAACATAGATTTTACTCAGATTTTCAAAATTTGATTTTAGAAAGATACATGTTTAAAACAAATTAAAAATGGGCTAAAAAAGAGTTAGATTGTTACCTGAAGAAAGTAAGAGTTGAAAGACTCTATTCTAGAAACCGTTATTTGCCAATGCAGGGTTGTCGTACCATGCTTTATGGTCTTGTGTACCATGATTCATGTCATACGAAATTGGTACTATGGTTAGGAGCCACGCTTTATAGAATTATTCACTACCATGATATGCTGATTTGATTGGGGATCATGGAACCATATTGTGTGGTCCTGCGTGCCTCCCCTTATAGATACTCTAATCTTTACGGCAAACTTGGATTAGGGGCTTGGTTGCTGAGTCAAGAGAGGATTTCATATAGCCCGTGGAATTACAGATAATAGGGTGGTCTATCTAGCTCAGAAGAAGTAAGATAAAGAGTGAGTCAGGGTTTTTAAAGAAATGCTTTAGAGTATTTAAAATGTGCCCATGTGTTTTCATAGATATTTTATGTAAAATATTTTTTGAATTTCTCTCACTTATGTTATATACAAATACATTATTTTTTATTTCTCTGCATACCAGTACATCTGTATTGACCCCCTATATTTCAGGATCTGAGACATAGTCTCGGGATCTCGCTAAGCAGTAGAGTTTTTTAGTTAGCTGTGGTAGTTGGTGAGCCTCCCTTATTTCGGAAGGCCTAGTTATAAGTCATTATACTTTTATTTTAATTCATAGTCCGACTGGGGGCCTTGTCTAAGTTTCTGACATATGTTGTTTCAAAATTTTTAGAGATTTCGCGGACTGGTGACGTATATTTTTGAAGGTTTATAATGAAAATTTCATATTGTTCAGTTGAAGTAAGATTGTGACCATGTTTTCATAATGTTATGTGTTTTTGCATTTGTAATATAGTATATGAGTTGTGTATATTATTGCGAGTTAGAGAAGGGCTCTCGAACCTTCTTGGTTTGGGAGGCTCGTCACGGCCAGGGCCTCGTTTCGGGTCTTGACACTAACCGACATCGGATACAAAGTAACTCCTATAGTTTCAAGTGGTACCTCATACACGCCTATGTATCAAAAAGATTTTCTCATCTTGCTCGAAATAAAATTTTTTAACTATGTCTATCCCCATGTTTCAAGCGCCTCTTTTGAATTTAAGAACGTCTGAAGAAATACACTCACACTCAGAACGAAATTGAATTGATGAAATTGCGATACCATAGGCTTGACATTCATGTAAGTATCCACAAATGGGAGAATACTTGAAATAGGATCTTGTAGGACTTGTTATTGACTTGTAATGTAGGCTTGAGGATGGGTAGGATAATATTTGGGATGAAAGTGACTAATTCCTCAATGAGCTTTACACTGTATTTGTGCTTTCAAAAATTGTTGTGCTTTGACGTGTGATCTTCTTTACTGTGCTTCGTTGCCCCTTGTTTTGTATTTGCTTCAACTTCATTTGAATTTTCTATTGGAGTTTCCCCCCTTTTTTAAGAAATTTTTATTTTGGCCTTTTCTTCCTTTTTTTCTTTTTTCTTTTTTTTTCTGTGGGGGGTTTGGATCCTTTTGAAGTCATTTTTTTTATTTTAGTTCATCTGGGATAATACATCCTTTGCATTATGCTTCTTTGATCTTAAATCTTTGTCTACAATTTGCACGTATTTAGTGTGCTCAAAGAGGTAGGACCAAGAGAAGAATACTGCATGTAAGCACTCAAAAAGATATAGGCTCAGATGCGGTTGTCCGAAGAAAAGATTTAGGCTCAAAAGAGGAAATTCTAGGGATTGATGTCATTTGGTAGGCTATTAAAGGCTCAATCTGGTCAAATAAGGCCTACAATTCTTTCCTAAATCAGGTGCAACTCGAAATTTTGCCTCAACACACATTAAGGTTATGTTCTATATCAACAATGCAATGCAATGAATTAAATTAAAGATCACCACACAAGGCTCATAAAATGATGAGGTTGGCTTCATTTTTCTCTGAGATGTATGCTAGAGAATCTTCAAGCGTTATTTTGGTGTGATAAAAGGTACTAAATGAATTTATAATTTACGATGGAGTCGGTCCTTTTCATGATACCAATTTATTCCTTCTCATGCATACTCCTAAGTTTATTGATATCAAGTAAGTCAAGATTTTATTTTATTTTTTTTAAGAATGGGACCAAACCCAAATGAGGATTGCCTACGTATCTTGTGAAATAAGAATTAGATCTGCGTAGTTTAGGCAAATTTTTGATTCATAATTTGGCTTGTATAATTATAAAAAAAGTGATGGTCATCATTGAAAATAATGTGAATGACGATCAGGAAAGAACTATATGTAGTATCCAAATTGTTTTGACTAGATGATTGACAGGATTGATGTTAAGCATGAGGAGAGTTTTGTCTTAACTTCATTATACCGACAAGATTGAAAAAGTGAGACATTGAAGGAATTAAAACATTATTTTGCCACAGTTGGTAAGATTATTATGATTGAAAATACTATTGAACCCTTTTCTTTTGAAAGTGAGGATCGATATGCCAAAAAGTTAATGATTTATGATGTTTGAAAGAAGATGCTAGGTATTCTCACACAAAAATTGGGTGATGATTCAGAGATAAGTCGGCTAAGAACTAATGTCATTGAGATTTGGATTTTGAGAAGCTATTGATTTTCTCGCTTAAAAAATTTTAGAGACCATCTTTGAACTGTTCTAAAAAATTGCCCCTTTTTGAACACCGAAGAAATTATTCTAAAATAGTGAAGAGACCAAACCCTAATATAGGATTACCTACGTATCTTGTTAGAACAAGAATCAGATCAAAACTTAGTTCAAACCTATATGCAGTTATCGACAATGTTACTAAGGTGCATCTTTTAATTGATTTGCCATGCAAACAAAGGTTCGATTACACCTTCCTACTAAAGTAAAACCAATTTAGAGAAAATAGTTAATGTATATTAATTATCATTTTTCAAATATGTACAAAGACTGATAACGTGCCACTTGGGTTGTGAACCGTTTGCACATTTGGAGAAAGATGACTAATGATGCATGTACCTAAAAAGGTGTTGGTTTAGTTCTATACTATGTTAACTAAGAGTGGGTTTGCTAGACTTATCGTTCTCGAGAGGACTACTCGAGTAAGAAGGCTATGCGGGCACACAAAGAAGGTTTCTTACACCTCTCTCATATGCGAACTCTCCTAAAATCTAGAATTTTGAAAGAAATTTGCGGGTGCACAAAACACAGCTCACTTGTATGTGTGATTGTGTCAGCTTTCCCAAATGGAAAAAATATGAACGGTATGACCATTTATATAAAGCAATTAGAAAATAAATAAGCTATACAAAATATTAACAAATAACAATCTATGCCACACAAACAAGATAAATCAAGAAAATTAGAAAGAAACAAAGAATAATTTTAAAAAATATCAATATTTACCTAAATCTGTAATGGTTAGAACCTTGCATCCCCAACAAAGTCCCCAAACGGTCATACCCGATTTTTACTTAAGGTTAAAATGAGCACGACATTATGGACACTAAATGAATTACTTTTTATACAGGCTCGCCACCTAATTTTTAAGGAAAATAAGGAACCATATTTATTTATTAATAAATATGACTTTTGTTTAAATATGTGAAACCAGTTTAGATTCTAAGGGTTCAAATTATTCGAAGGGAAGGGGTTAGGCATCCTTCAGAATCCACAAATATGGTTCCCAGCCAGACTTAGGTTTATTAAATGAAAGCAGATAAAAATAAATATTTATAAATACAAATATAAAATGTGTATTAAAATGATTTAAATAATTTATTTATAAAAAAGGTATAAATTGCAGATGTTATCATAAAAAATGTGTATAAAAAGTGTGTGAAGATAAACAAATGTACATAGGAATATGTATGAAAAAATGAAAAGATTGAATAAAGAAAAATTTGTTCTAAGAAAATATTATGAAATATTGTTTAGTATAAAAATGTGAATTAGTTGATTAAATATCTAAATTAATTTAATAAAAATATTAACGGCCTAAATTCCTCTAACGCGTAATGAGAATTGTGTAAATAAAGAATATCCTATCCAACACTCCAAAAATAAAGTTCTCACTATAATAATATTTGTACAATTGCATGAAAGTAAAAATATAAATATAAAACACTCAAACTCTTCTTTTGAGTGCCCTTTTGGACAAGTATTCCCTAGATGTTGTACAAATGCTCGTAGTAAAAATGTTAGTAAAAAATAAATAATTATAAAAATAAATTTAAAAGGTATGTGTGTATATATGTATATAAAAATATATTTTTTGTTAAAAAATGGACTCGGATTAGATTTTAGATACACCATGGCCACGAAGCGGTTGCTCGATTTATGAGCCATCATAGATCACCTTTGAAAGATACGAATCATAAAACCTTTATGCGTTGTTATAAAAATTTCATCATAGCCCAAATTTATTTATTTTTATTACATATTTGTATACGTAATATCCGTATTTTATTTATGGGGGCCTCAAAAATCAACAAAAAATTTCTTCATCGATCTTGGTATAGCATTTGTTCATTATCAATATAATAAAATTATAAGGGGGAGAATGTAAGGTAATTACCCAATAAAAAAAAATGTTCATCCCAAAAATAGATGCAATACTAACCACGAAACAAGCAAAGCCAAAAACCAAAACAAAGGCAATAGCAGCTATGATACTAACAATATAAGAAAAAAATAAAAAGCTATAGTAACTATGATACTAGCAAAGTAATAGCCTAAATACCCTAACAAAACACAAATTTGCTAAAAAAAAATTGAGAAAATGATGGAATGGACAACAATAAATAGACCAAGCATCTAATTACAACATATATAAATACATATTAAACAAGAGATTGGCAAAGACGACATATTATTTGCCATATCTGGGAAAAAAAATAGACAACATACAAAATTAATGAGACACTGTTATGGGCTAACATCCCCCCTCAAACTCACAATGCAACAGCAATAAGCATTGAGAGTTTGTCACACAAAAAACGAAATCGAGACGCCGACTGAGCCTTCGTAAAAAGGTCAGCAATCTGCAAAGACGATGGAACAAAAGGAAGCGATATGGTCCCGAGCTGCAAATGATGACGGGTGAAGTGACAATCAATCTCAATGTGCTTCGTACGCTCATGGAAGACAGAATTCTTTGCAATTTGTACCGCACTTTTGTTATCACAATGCAGGGGAGTAGGCATAGAAATGTGAACCCCCATATCTGCAAGAAGCCAACGTAACCAAATAATCTCACATGTAGTCACAGCCATGGCACGATACTCAGCCTCCGTGGAAGATCTAGAGACAACATCTTGTTTCTTGCTCTTCCACGAGATTAAAGAGTCTCCAAGAAACACACAAAAACCAGTGGTGGATTTACGATCATTGCGATCTCCATCCCAATCAGCATCACTATAGGCTCGCAACTCGAGAGATGACGTCGAGGGAAACAAGAGATTCTGAAACTGAGTGCCACGAAGATACCTTAGAATACGAAGTACAGCTCCCCAGTGCACAGAAGTAGGAGCAGTAACAAACTGGCTAACAACATGAACTGCATGTGCTATATCTGGACGAGTAACCGTAAGATAAACCAAACTACCCACAATAGTCCGATAAAGACTCGGATCTGATAATGGAACACCATCACTAGGAGAGTAACGTGCATTGGTTTCAAGGGGAGTATCTACAGTCCTGTTGTCAGAAAGACGCGCCCGTGTAAACAAGTCAGATATATACTTAGTCTGAGAAAGAAGATACCCTTTCTTAGACTGAGCCACCTCAATACCCAGAAAATAACGCAGTAAGCCTAAGTCCTTCATTGCAAATCGATGAGCCAAATCATGCTTCAATAACTCAATACCACTATGATCATCACCAGTAATAATCATATCATCTACATATAAGGACAATAGAATTCGCCCTGCACTTGTATATCTAACAAACAATGCTGAATCATGGTTACTCGGGACAAATCCAAGGGAAGTAATAACAGTGGAGAATTTCTCAAACCAAGCACGAGGGGCTTGTTTGAGACCATATAAAGCTTTTCGAAGCCGACAAACTTCACCTGGCTGGTGGTCAATACCTGGGGGAGGAGTCATATAAACTTCCTCGTGGAGATCACCGTTCAGAAAAGCATTCTTGACATCCATCTGAAATATCTTCCACTATCGAACGGATGCAACAACAATCATAGTGCGAACAGTCGTCATCTTTGCTACGGGGGAAAAAGTCTCCTCATAATCCATACCATATTGTTGTGAGTACCCTTTTGCCACAAGTCTCGCCTTGTATCGCTCAACAGACCCATCAGATTTTGTTTTTATCTTATACACCCATCGACAACCAACCGCATGCTTACCAGGTGGGAGAGTAACCAAATCCCATGTATGTGTATGATGAAGAGCAGCAAGTTCCTCAGCCATAGCATTCTGCCAAAGAGGATCAGACACAGCCTCTCTATACGACTCAGGTTCAGACAAATGATGTATGTTTGCAATAAAGGAAGCAAATGAGGCTGAATATGTAGAATAGGAAAAATCTGGCAGTTTGGTGGACTTACAAGGTCGAGTAGACCACCTCAGAGGTGGTGGGTCTCCAGTCTCAACAGTCGAAGGAGCAGACTCAGGCACAGGCGAGGCTGATGCACTATCAGGTGGCACACCAGATGGCATGGATGAGTCCGGAACTGGAACCTCTATGTCAATCCCAAAGGGATCAATAAGCCGAATATCTGACTTTGTCACATCATGGGTTTTAGCTGGAATGGAATAAAAAGGAATATGTTCCAAAAAAGTGACATGTCGTGAAACATATAATTTCTGACTTACAGGATCATAGCAACGATATCCTTTTTGTCCAATACCATACCCCAAAAACACACATATAGCTGATTTTGACCCTAACTTATTTCGTTCAACATGAGGACGAAGAACAAAGCAAGTACATCCAAAAACTCGTAATGCAGAATAATTCGGCGGGTGACCATATAGTTTCTCAAACGGAGACATCCCTGAAGTCAATGCAGTAGGAATACGATTAATCACATATACAGCAGTTAGGACTGCTTCTCCCCAAAAAATACTAGGAACCTCTGCAGACAAAAGTAAAGAGCGTGCTGTCTCAACAATATGACGATGTTTTCTTTCTGCCAGACCGTTCTGCTCAGGAGTGTCGGTACAAGATGACTGGTGTATGGTACCATCAGAGGCAAGTAACTGAGTGAAGTCATTAGAGGTATATTCACCCCCTAAGTCACACCTGAAACACTTTATCACAGCCGAATGTTGTGTTTTAACAAGGGCTCTAAAGTTGTTGTAAATGCCAAAGAAATCAGATCTGCGTTTCATAAGATACACCCAGGTATAACGAGTATAGTCATCTATAAACGAAACATAATAGGTCGATCCACCCTTAGTGGAAACTGGCGCTGGTCCCCATACATCAGAATGAATAATATCAAAAGGAGCAACAGAATAAGACACACTTTTATTAAACGGTAAGGCAGAAAATTTTGCCAGTTTACAACCACTACAATCTGAAATATCACTAGTGTTCACATGACCCAAAGCACCACTAGAGACCAAAAAACGTAAACGTGAAACTGACACATGTCCTAATCTGGAATGCCAAAGATAAAACGGAGAAGACAAAGGACTCAAACGAAAAGAAGATAAATCTATGCTAGAGGCAGCAACTGCAGACACTTTGAGATTCTCCAAGACATAGAGTTCCCCCAACCTACGGCCGGTCCCAATTACCCTCTGAGTGTGTTGGTCCTGTATAACACAAACAGATTCAGAAAAAAACACCCAATTACCAGCCTTACACAACTGACTGACCGAAACAAGATTTAAAGCAAGTTTGGGAATGTAATAAACATCAGAGAGGACAATGTGAGGGGTAGTAACAGAACCAACACCCTCGACTGACATAGGTACAGCACTCGCGGACATAACAGAAATTGGTGAAATGGGTGACAAAAAACCAAACGATGACAAATGAGGGGACATGTGATGAGACGCACCAGAATCCAATATCCACAAGGAGGAAGGAATACCTGAGGTACTAGAAGAAACTGAACCCGAATGAGACATAGATGCTGACATGGCCGTAGGATTAGAAACGAAGAACTGTCTGAACTGTTCGAAAACCTGGGGATCCAACGCAGAAGGTGGCATAGTGCTAACAGACTCAACATCTACAGATGGTGCAGCAGCAGCGAACTGTGGAGGACGAGATGACCATGGAGGAGCACCAGAGGAGCGTGACGGAGACTTTTGCTGCCCATATTTCTGTTGCTGCCCAGATTGAGGCTGTTTGACCTTGTTAAGTAACAACGGACACTGAGCCTTCCAATGATTTTTCTGTTTGCAGAATGCACACTCATCAAATGCAACTTTAGGAGATTGTCGAGTCTGAGTACGTGGTGGCCTAGACTGATCAGTTGAAGCAGCAAACACGACAGGAGTAGTAGTTACTTTAGACCCTTGAACCACTTGAGACTTGATACGAGTCTCCTCTGCAATTAGTTCATGAACCACAGAATCAACAGTAGGGAGGGGAGATCGATGAAGGATTGTTCCACGTAGGCCCTCAAAGTCAGAACGTAGTGCCATCAAAAACTGAACCAAGCGTTGCTCTTCCCGTCTAGCAATGTACGGCCCAAAACCTTTTAACTCTGCAGATTCAGTAAGTGCCAATTGATCCCACAAATCCGACATGGCAGCATAAAAATCTTGAATACTGAGGTCATGCTGTTGAAGAGCACGGATATCATACTCCAACTGGTACTGTTTAGCAAAATTAGACTGAGTGTACAGTCTTTCCAAATGATCCCAGACCTCCTTTGCTGTGTCATACTTAGCTAATTGCATACCAATTGACTGAGTTACAGAATTGTTGATCCAGGTGATAATCTTGGAGTTATTAGTTTCCCATAAGTCCACCAACAAATCAAAATTTTCAGTTGTATCATCGATAGGTCTTGGTTTTACTCCAGTGATATAACCCCACATATTCTTCCCACGAAGAAAATTCTTCATGACATAACTCCAATAGGCATAGTTCTTACCATCTAATTGAGTACTAATGGACTGGAGAGAATCATCCTTTCCAGTCATTGTAAACACAGCAACACACAAATAATTCAAAAAAAAATAAAAAGATGCAAAACCCTAGGTTGAACAATTCCGAACGAACAACAATGGCAGCAAGCAAAAGAACGAAAGACGAACAATACCAGACAGCAAACGAAGGCAGCAACGAATCAATCCAACGAAAATAGCAAACGAATACAGCAGACGAACAATACCAGACAGTTCGATCCGCGCAGTAGGTGCCTGCTACAAAATCTTCAACCAACAAATCAAAGGACATGGATCGAACTAGCTTTGATACCATATTAATAGAACTTTATTGAAAGAAAGAAAGGCTAAGGTTTACCATTTAATCTGAAAAGCATTAAAACTGACTAAACCAAAAGTAGGCTATATATACATAGCCAATAACCTAAAGGTCCATAAACTAAAGGCCCAATAACATATGGGCTAACACACCGGAGATTAAAAGTCGAAGAAATAGTAACTACCTGTATTGCTTCAACCCTTTTTGTTCGAGCAACATCAGATACACAAAGCCCCAGCCAAATTTGGTCGTCAATAGTACGACAAAAGGTGAGGAAGGACAATGAAGAGAGAAAAATAATGTGAAGATGGGGGCGGTATCAATGGCGGTGGAGATTGGAACTTCGCTCGCTGGTGATCAACTCTTGTGAGGCATGATAGGAGAGAGAAAAGAGGAAAAGAAAGGAGAAAGGGAGGCAGCGGCGGTGAGACCCGCCGAAGCTCAGGCAGTGGCAGTGGTGTGCTTGTTGGATAGTGCTTGGTAAAAAAAAAATGAGAGGTTGGTAGTAGGGAAAATGGGGTTTGTCGTCGTCAATGGTTGTTTGCCTGCGATATGGCCATCGAAGAAGAGGAGAAAATGAGGTTCAAAGTTTTAAATTGTGTTTGGTATATTTGTGTTGTGTGTCTATTTGGTAAAATGTGTGTATGTTGAAGTGTTAAAAGAAAAACAAATGGCCCCTCAATTATCTATAATATAAAAGTGTGAAGACCCTTAGAAAAGTGATTTGAACTTTTTGTCAATCGTTAAAGCACTCTCCTTTAGACAAAACTATCTTTTCTCTATTTTCTTCAATTTATTATTTAATTATTTTTATTATATTAACTAGACTCCTAAAATATATGAGACTCCTAAAATATTTGAAAAGAAAATCAATTATTATTTTCCTGTGTAGTGATCAATTAGAAAAATACTCCTAAAGTAGGATAGAAAAATACTCATAAAATAGGATTTTATTTAGTAAATATTTCTATAAATACTGAGATGCACATTAAACATGAGAAGAAACTGATTTACTTATTGTAAAAATATGGTTGATGTTCATCTAACTTGATTCGATTGTATGTCTAGATTGAAGGATGCTTACTTTTCTAAACCCCAACTTCTTCACTATTTTTGTCAACATAATAAAATTTTATGTGTGTATATATATATCTTCTTTATTTTCATTCAAGTTATTCTTTTGTTTCAAAATTTTAGCTTAGACAAAATTATTTTTATCAAAACTGAAGATTGGTAATCACTATTGTATAATTTTATTGTAGTTTACAAGTGGTAGATGAATATCGGGCAGCTTTGAGAATTTTTTTAGGTAAAAAGTGGCGAGACCTTGACTTGATTGATTTATTATTTTATGTATTAAAATAATTGAATCGACATTATCATTTGCATACTTAAATATAAAATTGCTAAAAAATATAAACAGTAAATAAGATATAATTATCCTGATAAAATGTATTACTCGATAAACAATTAAAATTATACATATCAGTAAAAAAAATTGCAATGCAATGCTATGTACATATGCAAATGACTGTGCAAATATTTAAAATGATAACAAACTGATAAAAATCCTAAAATTTACAGAACTAAGGACAATTATTAATAAATTATGCACAATTAAACTATGATAATAAATTGACAAAATATCCTAAAATAATAATTATTATCAATAATTTATTAAAAATTATAAAAATGTATTAAAAATTGCATTCTATGCACTTTAACGATCTAGAAGCCTAAATGTGTTAATTTTAGGCATATAAAGCAAAAATTGTGTGTCAATAGTATTTACTTGCATATTTTGAATTCCGATGTCAAATGGTTGTTACCCATACTTGGGTTGACGTTGATCGCGAATCGATGAGAGGGATCTTCTTGCCATAACTATACTCCTTGCATTAAAAAGAAGAATTGCATGAGATTGAATAATTGACAAGTCCACTCCATGTTTAAGTCTTGAGAAAAGATATACTTTAGCATTTTTAAAATATTAATCTTTCTCAAAACTGATTCTATTTCTAAATGGCAATTTATGGTTTGGTATCATCATACAAACACTTGCAAGTCACATAATCCATCTGATACTTTTTGTTCAATCTCTTTCATGCAATAAATCATTGACCACAATAAGGTAATTCAATGGTTAAATAATGATGCTCTTGAAACAAATGTAATAGTTTAGGCAAAGATATTTCTCATCCAAGATCTTTTAAAACACTAGGAGAAACTCATCTCTTTCAATGTATTCAAATAAGCACCATGGAAACTTGAGAAATTTTAAAAAGAGTAATACTCTTCGAAATCGTTTGCAAAAGTAATGAATAATTAGGTAAAGAAAGCATTCAAAACTCCACTTTGTTCATGAATCACAATCTAATTCACATACTTAGAAAAATTTCATAATTTGTTCCATAAATGGCAATTTGAAAAAATGTTCTTGAAGTTAAATGCAATCCCATAATTTATACACTAATAAGAGTATAGAATAACATAAATTTAAATCCCATATATTTAAGGTTGTTCTACATACATTTTGCTGGAAGAAATTGGTGAAACATTTAACCTTAGATCCTTGAACTCTAGTTCACTCTCCTTCTTTGTGAATTGTGGAAAGTTAGAGTGTTATTATAATGATTAGAAGTCGTTTTTAGTGACTTAGGAATGTTTTGGGGTGAATGGAAAATGTCTTAATAGTATAAAAAAACTTAAACACCCCTAAAACACATTAAAATGATATTGCGACACATGCCTGGAAGCGTGGCCCACCAAACACGAGGCATCCCCAAGCGGCACGAGGCCACTGTATGGGTGACGTAGTATACCCTTGCAGTGGTCTAGGTGACATGGATCTAGTGTACGGGTCCCCCATGCGACGCACGACCCTTTTTCATGCCAAAAATCATCCCCAATGCCTCTGAGCTTATCCTAAAGTATTTATGCTCAATATAGGGGTCACTAGACTTGTCCTTAGCTCTATTTAAGTGTCTAAAAACTCAGGCATTACATCAAATCAGGGGGAGGTCAACTATTTTTCATGAGCAATCATCTTAAGGGGAGGGCTCATAAATGTCAACTCAAGTCAACAAATTAAAAGGGAAGTACACTACATTCAAAATTTGTCATCATCAAAACTAATTGTAAAAACCCATAGGATCATAGGTTTACTTCATCTCTTAAATGCATCTTGAAGGGGTCCAAGGCATGAATTTTACTATAATTATAAGGGACTTAGTCATTTTCAAGACCCCAAGATTTCATGGATTTTATTTTTGGCCTTCCGGAATGCAAAGAATTAATTTTTGAGTTGAAATATGTTTAGGAATGTTAAAGGGGTGTTCCCGAAGAATTTCAGAATTTTTGGAAGGGGTTTGGGGCATTTTTTGACCACGAGGTAGCAAGCCTCCAAGATAGGGCCATGCCGCGAAAGCCATTGCAGAGACTAGCCTCCCCACCATGGAGGTTGCCTTTTCCAGTGTTTCAACTAAATGTTCAAGGGGTATTTTGGACTTTACCCCTTACAACCAACCATCCAATACACTATTTATAACATATAAAAGGGCATAATTAGCCTGTTCTCATCAGTTATCACTTACACAAACCCTTCCCCTTCTCTCAAGAACAAGAAATTCAAGCTTTCTTCCCTAAGAATTTAAGAATTCAAGTTCCAATTTCAAGACTTCTTCAAGAGTTCATCTAATTGAGATATATGGTGTATTCATCAATGGGTTTCTTTCACCCATTGAGTCTCAAAATCTGCTTTTATTTCAAGTATGAATTTTACTCTCTTTATGATCAAGTTCAATATAAATCATGAAATTTATCTCTGTTTCCTCATTAGTTTTACATTCAAGGCATGGTAATATTCTCTCCCATATGAATTATGTTCCTTTATGATTTAAGTTCCAAAACCCCATGTCATATTTCTTCAATATCATGTTATATACTCAAATTTTTGCATTAAACCATGCGATAATGTTGTCCTCATAAGTTTACCATATTCCCATACTCATAATCATGAATTTCATCAATAGTGATATATTATATGCCTTGGTCTCTAAATTATGAATTTTCTTACATTGTTTTAAATTATATTACTGTAGTTAAAATAAATCAATGCTGGTGGTTGATGAACAACCAATACCTATATGGTTACATGTATTTTAGAATTTCAAGTAACAAGTTAGCCAACATCTAGATTTTATCAACATGTTCAGATCATCATTTTTATAATGAACTCAACAATATTATTTTATGTTAAATACATCAGTTCACATGTTCATGATTTCTTCAAGATTATACGTGCACTGTTATTTTCAGAGTACCATGTTTTAGCATATCAATCATCAGTGCATGCACTAATTCATTACTTAAGTGTTACTCCATTGGGATTTAGATTTAGCACCAAGCAAATGCGGGGATGGTGGCTCCCCTTCAGTTTAGGCAGAGTTGTTACTAGCAATCCCTATGTTCTAGAACTGCATAGACAGTATATGTTATGAGGGGTCACCCGTTAGTTTTGTCTTGACTTCCTTTCAGGGTCACCCATTATTTTAAGTTTGACACCCTGGTCCTTCAGGACAATAGTTTAGTGGATCCATATAACCATGTATTAGTACTCATGGCAACGTACATACACCTTTTCAACTGAGGTTACAAGTTGGATCCCAATTATCTCCGATTGGGACATGTCGGTTACATGATAGCTCTCACAGTTTTAGTCAGTACTCAGTCTATATCAGTTTAGGTTTTCTTGACCAAGTAGTCAGAGTCAGTTTTACATGTTCATGCATCTATCTTCAGTTCCACGTGCACTTCACTTAGTCCTTACCTCAATTACTAGAACATTCAATGTAATGATCGCATAATTTTCTTTTATGCTATGTGTTCTTATAACATAGGTTCAGACACTCAGTTCCCCAATAATCTTAGACAGTTCAGCATTACACAACAGGAGTAGTGGTGAGTCCTCATCCATCAAGGACATGACATATATTATAGTTGTTTTAATATTTTTTTATGTTCATACAGTTAGAGTTAGTTTGGGGTTTATCCATCAACTCCTTATAATTTTTTAGGCTTTCAGATAGTCCGTCAGTTTATTGTTTAGACTTTCAGACTTGTTTCAATTTTTTTGTAAGTTGTTCAAACATGCTAGTATTGTTTATCAGTATTTCATCAGTTTATCTTCTGCACATGTTATTTCATTGTCATTTTATCCAGTGCTCACAGCAGGTACCAGATCATAGGTTAGATTGGGGTTATGTATAGCCTTAAGCACCATGCCACGACTAGGGGTTATTCTCAGGTCATAACATATTGACAAAACCTGCCATGTAAAACTACAAAGTAGTAAGTGATTCCATAATTCCCTAGTATTCTCACATAAAAAGCGCCGATGGCAAAGAATAAATCCTCTTTTCAACAGCTCAACTTGCGTTAAACTAGCTCTGTTGGAATTTTGGTTAACCCATCTTATAGATGGAAAGTCCCAGACCTATCTTTGACCAAATTAAGACATGTCCTCGCGCGATTAGGTGTGGGCTGCCATATCTCCCATTACCTTATGGGTTTTTGTATTTTTAATTTAATTCCATGGGTATTTTTGTCTTTATACACAAAAAACTATGTCCTGATAATATATTATATTTTCCCTAAGGATGATTCACCTAAAACAACAACAAAACTCTCTTCTCTTCCTCTTTAAGTCAAGAAACAAGTTAACTCTATTAGAGAGTCCTGAGGTCAAGCCTTTCTAACCTTTTCTCCATCAAGAAGGCATGTCGAACACTCTCTATTTTATCTATTGTAGAAATATGAATTTAAATTATTGTATATTTATTATAGTTTTAGTGATTTGAAGCTAGGTAAGGGCTCCATTCATGCAAGATGTATTATTTTTCCTCATTTCTTTAAGGGTGGATTTAGACATGTTTTGGGGTTTAGGATACTAAAATAGTCTTTTGAAAATAATGAACACTTATGTTTTAAACTGAATGTCAAAAGTATGAACACATTGGAGTCATGAATACAGAGTCTTTTTGTAGCTTCAAATTTTCCAAGAAATAATCTTTGTTTCTCGTCCCTTTTGGTCATTGAATGTACTATATTTCAAAATGGTTATGATGAGCTCAATAATGGTGATAGTCATGTTTTGAAAGTAATGGTATGGCGATACCAATATTGGTCTATGCCCTTAATGGAAAGAGAACAGTTTTAATGATATTTGATAATATGAAATTGCTAAAATCTGGCCTTAAAGAGAATTAGATGGTTAACCAAGAAGGTGGGACTCCAAGTGGCTCAACACCTGACACTTGTATTTTACTGACATAGGGGTGGTTGATCATTAATTGTATAACACCTTATATGTTCCTCTATGAGTATAATTGTTGGGCATAATATTTTAATCTCGATTTATGCAGAAAACATAGATTAGGGCTTAGCTGATCGAGCGTTGATTGGTCCCACATACCCCGTTATGTTTAACGGAAGTTTGTGATCCCATTTAGTTTAGAACTAAAGAATAGAAGTGCGATTTTCTTTTAAATTGGAGTAAAAAATTGAGGTTTCACATAATTATTTGTCTTTTACTTATATTATTTTATTCTTTCGCTCAAAAGCTCTACTTATCATATTGTTGTGTTCTACATGTCGATACATTCCACTTATATGCCGTCTTCAGGCGGCTGCATTATTCCATGATGTAGGCTTGAAAAAACACTTCCATGGTACTTCAAAGCAGTAGATCTCCCCGGTCAAAGCATAGAACCCTCCCTCATCTGAAAGGCACTAACTTAGAATTATCACTCTTATGTTAGAGTCTTTGTAGACCTATGTATGTTAGAGGCTTTGTAGACCTATGTAGCTATTGTTTAAGTTTTTTGTTCCAAATACTTGGTTAATTTTTATTATATTTTAAAGGGATTTATCTAATGGATTTTTCTTCCTAAAATACTTATTTAAATTATTAAGAAGATATGTTAAAGAGTCCTCTTAGGATTTCATTGGACTGGGATACCCATTACGTCTAGGGAATTGGCTCGGGTCATGACAACATAACTTTAGATAACTACATATTTAGTTCAAGACACAACTTCTTTCACGACCTGAGCCGAGGCATTGGCTGCGATGGGTATCTCTAACCATGAATGCCCGAGAAACCCCTTAGCATAACATCATTAGCATAATTCATAAGAAATAAAAGTGTGGAAAATAAACTTAAACAAGAGAATTCCATAATCAAACTTAATAATTCATGAAAACAATCCATAAGAAAACCCAAATCCAATCCAAATCAATCTATGAAGCCTCTACTATACTGAAGACACTAGTCTGTCTAGGTCAGGACAAAGCCCCCAGCCGGGCCATAAAACTGATTGAAACTACATATGCTAGAATGACTTCTGGTGAAAGGCAGGCTCACCAACTTTAAAAGTCTGGGAACAATTTACAGTTCAGCTAGACCACGGGACTGAGACTCAAAACCTGTAGGGTAAGGTGGTCAGTACTTGGTAAGTATTGGCATATTGAGAGAATAAAAATAACATATAGTTTATGAAAAATAATAGAGAATATTAGGAAAAACAAATTATCCTAACATAAAGAAAAGTACAAAAGCATATTTGAAGAGCTTCAAATTATTCTTGTTAATCATAAACTCAACTCTCTCAGCCTTATCGTAGTTCTGAGCTAGATGATACAACCTATATTTTTGAAAAATATCTGACGGACCATATGGTATCTGCCCTTGAATCGGCAAGAAAGTCCCCAAGCCATGTTTGCGGCAAGGGCTGGAGTTTTTGATTCTGATATGCCAAAGGGCAAGAGGCCAGCGTATAGTAAATGTTTCAGGATATAATATACATGTATCAACAAAACATAATTTTGGGAAATGAGTTAGATGAACTCGTGCCTTTTTCGGGTAACCATCTAACTCTCTTGGAGCCCACTTTTAGCATTTTCAAAAATGCATGTTACTAAAGTCGTGGTATGAAATCTGAAATGTTTGTAATCATGTCTAGTTTGAGTCTGTCATGGAATTTATCTGATCCGGTATCATCATACCAAGACTTGCAAATCATATAAGCCATATCACATCAAGTCATATCATGCCATAGCCTTTTCATTTAAAACATGTTATGTGACCACCAAAATATTTAAACATCACAAGAGAGTTCTTATTTGAAAACATATGAGACTTATGCAAAACACTCTCTTTTCAATACTTTATCATAGAATGAACATCTATTTCATCAATCACATGCAAATTTTTTAGTAGGACAAAAGAGCATTTATAAATTAATAAAACACCCCCTCATTGGGTCGTAAAGCAAAGCAGATCCACAATTGATGGTAAATATTTAAACTCTATCTTTTAACTATCTGGATAAAATACCCACAACGAGTTAAGACAATGTATTTCATAACAAGAGGGGATTTCATAAATCACTCTCTCATATAAATTCTCAAAACTCATAATACATATACACATGAAAACAACTGAATTAGAGAATAACCCCATAATTTATACAAGATTTCATCATAAAATGGGGATTACAGTGTATACTCTTCAATAATTTCAAAAATCATTTCACATACATAACTAAATACCATTAAATCTTAGTTAAACAATAAATTTATGCGCATGAAATTTAGTATAGTCCCACATACCTTGAAATCGAAGAGGACATAGAGAAATTTGACCTTTGAAGATTACAATCCTCAAACCCTTGGTTATTTTTCCTTTCTTACTTATGGAGTGATATTTAAGGATTTGTAGAGGTGATATAACGTTTTAATGCCATTAATTCATCCAAAAATAATTAGAAATGGTTTTGGAATGATGAAAGACCTTAATGCCCTTAAATTAAATCAAAATGAAGCAACTTTTAACGCTTTATATAGGGTCCGCAGTGCAGAGACAAATAAAACCCTGAGGTTCACGATGCGGGGCCAAAGCAAACCCAGGGTCTACGAAGCGGGGCCAAAGCGAACCTATTCTAGTGTCCATTTTCGATCCCACCACGGATCTAATTTTAATACCTAAAAGAACCCCAATATGACCCGTTCTACCTAATTGGGGTTTACCATAGATATAGGGGTCCTAAGAGCTAATTCTACGCATTATTGTAGTGTTAAAAGTATGGGGTGTTTCATTATCCCCCCTAGGGATCATTCATTCCAGAATGATAGTTCAATCCACATTTAGCATGATTTAAAGAGTTATAAGAAATTAAAGGATCAAGTTAAGAGTAAAACCTTCAATAACATTATCCATGTATTCAAAGATTGTTGGGTATCTTGCATGCATATCATCCTTCGAATCCCAAGTAGGTTTGTCAACTTGTTGATTCCTCCATAATATTTTGACCAAACGTATCTCTGTACTCCTCAACTTCCAAACTTGACAATCTAGTATAGCTATAGGTATTTTCTCATATGATAAAGATTCCTTCACACCAATCTTCTCAACAGGAAACAAAATAGTGTGATATCCAATACACTTCTTAAGCATAAAGACATGAAATACAGGATGAACAGATGCTAAATTTGCGGGAAAGTCTAACTCATAAGAAACTCCACCTACTCTTCACATAATCTGGTAAGGACCTATGTAGCAAGGATTGAGCTTTCCTTTCTTCCAAAATCTCATGACTATCTTTATATATGGGACCTTTCGAAAAACCTAATCACCAACCTCAAATTCTAACTTTCTTCTTCTAATATCGGTGTAGGACTTCTGACGACTTTGGGTGTTCTTAAGTTTCTCTTTAATGACTCTCACTTAATTCATCGCCTGATGTGCAATGTAAGGTCCAACCAAATAAGGTTCACCTACCTTATACCAACCAATCGATGACCTACACCTTCTCCCATATACAACCTTAAAAGGAGATATTTGGATGCTAGAGTGGTAGCTATTATTATAGGTGAATTCTATTAAAGGGAAGTGATCTATGCAACTACCCTTAAAGTCAATCACGCAAGCCCTTAACATATCTTCTAAAGACTTAATGGTACAATTAATTTGCCTATCTTGTTGAGGATCAGAGGTGGTTCTAAGGTTTACTTGGGTACCCAACCCTCTCTGAAAGAACTTCCAAAACCAAATAAGAACTATGTACCTCGATCGTATGTAATGGATATGGGAGCCATATGCAATTGAAATAGCTTATTCCTGTACAACTTCATATTATCATCACCCTAATATTAGTCCACATTGGTAGAAAGTGAGCAGACTTGGTCATCTTACCTATAATTACCCAAATAGAATCATATTGGTTTTGGGATCGCGGAAGCCTAGTAACAAAGTCCATGTTGATCATTTCCCATTTCCATATAGGCAAAGCTACATCCTCGGAGGTACCACCTGACCTCAAATGCTCCATATTAACTTGTTGGAAATTCATAAACTTAGCCATAAAGTTACCAACATCTCTTTTTATGTTATTCCACCAGTAAATCTCCATAAGATCATTGTACATTTTCGTGGAGCTAGGATGAACAACATACTTGGAAGTATGAGATTCATTAATAATCTTTTCTCGCAACCCATCCACATCCGTCACACGTAGCGTTCCTTAGTATTTCAAAATTCCATCACCTCCAATTTCAAATGCCATAATATTTTTCTAACAAATATCTTCCTTGGTCTTCATCAATATAGAATCTCAAGCCTGCTTCTTCTTCTCTTTTGAACAAATAGGTGACTTAGCTACAACTTGAACAAATAAACCTCTATCCTCAGAGTCTAGCAGTCGAACTACCAGATTAGTAATCCAATAAACATCCTTGATCAAATCCCTTTATCCTTCCTCTACGTGAGAAAGACTTCCTATGGAAAACCTACTAAGAGTATCAACAACCACATTAGCTTTACCTGGATGGTAGTGTAGGGACATTTCATAATTCTTCAACAACTCCAACCACTGCCTCCGCTTAAGATTAAAATCCTTTTAGGTGAATATAGAAAGTAGACTCTTATGATCAGTAAAGATATCAACATGCACCGCACAAAGATAATGCCGTCAAATTTTAATCGCAAATACCAATTTGCCAACTCTAAATCAAGGGTCAGATTATTTTTCTTAAGTACCTTTAACTGTCTAGATGCATAAGCCACTACTTACCATGATGCGTTAGTACTCGTCAAATTCCCATATGGGACACATCACAATATACCACAAAACCCTTTATACCCTCAGGATGAGTCAAAATAGGTATAGTAGTTAACTTTTCTTTCAATCTCTCAAAACTATTCTCACAAGTGTCAGATCACAAGAATCTTATCTTCTTCTAAGTCAATCTGGTATGCTGAGTAGCTATGGATGAAAAACTCTCTGCAAATCTCCTGTAATACCCTGCCAAACCCAAGAAGCTTCAGATGTCAGTTGGAGTCATAGGTATGGGACATTTCCTTACTGCCTCCACTTTTTAGGGATCAACCTCAATTCCCTCACTAGCAACGATATGCCCCCAAAAAGATATTACACTGAGCTAGAATTCACACTTTGCAAATTTGGCATACAACTCATGATCCTTAAGAGTTTGAAGGACGATACGGAGGTTATCGTAATGATCTTCCTTAAACTTTGAATAAATCAAAATATCACCAATGAAAACTATATCAAATAGTTAAAGAAGCTGACGAAACACACTATTTATGAGATCCATAAATATTGCAAGGGCATTAGCTAGTCCAAAGGACTTGATCAGGAATTCATAGAAACCCTATCAGGTTTGAAAGTTATTTTTGGAATTTTTGTCTCTCTAACCTTCAAATGATGATAACCCAAATGAATGTCTATTTTGGAGAAACATTTAGCACCCTAAAGTTGGTAAAAAAGATAATCGATTTCGGAAAAAGGGTACTTTTCTTAACTGTGACTTTCTTCAGCTGATGATAATATATGCACATGCGAAGGGAGCCATCTTTCTTTGGCATGAAAAGTACAGGAGAGCCCCACAAGGATGCACTAGCACGAATAAAGACTTTATAAGAAGGTCCTTTAATTTTTATTTTAACTCTTTCAATTCTATGAGGGCCATTGTGACACCTAACTTTGGATAAGGAGTCCGACATCAACAAAACATAAGAAAGATATTTGGTGTATAAGTAAGCATGCCTTACTCCCAAGTGATGTATTTTAAATTTGCGCATTTATGCGCCCAGAGTGGATAATATCACTAGTGGGTTGGGCCATTACAGGGGTCTTTGGGGCCTTGATAGTTTAGGGTGCCTGTCGTAGCTAGGGCCCCAGCATAAGTCATGACAAGAATGGTATTAGAGTTGCTCCTGTGTCATCCCTCTCAATGTGGGCCAAATTTTAAACTAAGTTTAGGTAAATCCAAGTAAGGTAGGGCAAACCTCAATCCCATTCGGTAGGGCAAACTTCAGTGAGGATGCTAAGTCCATTAGGGGGGATGTATGTGACACCCTAACATAGTATAAGAAGTCCCACATTGACAAAATAATGGAGGGATACTGGGTATTTAAGTAAGCAAACCTTAATCCTTAGTGACACATTTAAAGCCGTATGGTCCTGGGCCAAAGCGGATAATATCACTAGTGGGCTTGGATGTCACAGGGGTCTCCCGAACCTTGATGGTGCAAGATTCTCCTCATAGCTAAGGCCCTATATTGGGTTGTGACAAGAACAACTTTATTGATGTGGGCCATAGTTTAAATTGAGTTTAGGAAAATCTCAATTTGGTGGAGAAAACCTCAGTGAGGATGCTAACTTCGTAAAGGGGTTTATGTAATACCCAACTTAAGGATAAAGAGTCCCACATCAGTAAAACACAGGAGAGATGCTGACATTATAATTAAGTAAAACTTACTCCCTAGTGATGCATTTGAAAGCCGAGTTAGCCTGGGCCTAGAACAGACAATATCACTAGTAGGTTGGGCCTTTACAAGGGGTCTCTCGAGCCTTTGTTGTTTATGATGCCTATCATAGACAAGGCCTCAACTTAGGTCATTATAGTCATCCTATATGGATGGATAGAAATAAGTCAAGGTATCCTGCGAGATAATCTAAAAAGACTTGTAGGAATTCATTAACTAATGGATCTGACTGGAGAGAAGCACTTTCAGTACTATAATCTTAGACCCAAACAAGTTGATGCAAGAAATCCTTAGATATGAGCTTATGGGCTCTAAGATAAGATATGAACTTCCCCTTAGATTTAAAAGAATATACGTCCCATTCTATAACTGGCTCATTAGGAAAATAGAAGGTGACCTTTCTGTTTGAACAATCTAAGGTAGCGTAATATTAATGAAGCCAATCCATCCTCATAATGGCATCAAAATCAACCATGTCAAGTTCTATAAGGTCATCCATATGATCCTGATGAAAAATAGATACCACAAAATTTTTATAAACTTGTCTAGCAATAATAGATTCACATACACTGGTTGAGACAAAGAAGGTTTTAAAAATATTTTAGTGATCAAAACCAAAAATGGCTACCACCTAAAGGGTCACATAATACAAGGTATACCAAAGATCAAGTAACACATAGTCATCATGAGAGAAGATCTGTAACATACCAATAACAATATCTAGTGAAGCCTCTGAGTCCTGACAAGTAGATAAAGCATATAAATGATTTTGACCTCCCATTACAGTAGAAACAGTACCCGTAGAAAGCGAAGCTATGGAAGCAGACTGGCCATCTCTCTTGTAATGTACTGGCTTGCCACATGCGTAGCACACAAGCCTACTAAATTGACACATTCCTAGGTGATTCTTACCATAACACCCACATTATGGGTGGGACCTATACGGCTGGGATGTAAAACCTTGAGATTGAGTGCCCGAAATCCTCGAGCCACCATTAAACCAAAAATAATAGAATCGCTAATCGATAAGGGTTCTGGGCATCGAGGATCTAGTTGATGACTAAGCATAACCCCAAGATTTTTTCTTTGACCATTTTTTATCGCATTTGCCACTCAGTTACTAACTGACCTCTTGATCTACCAACCTAGATTTCTTAGATTGCGTCTCATCTCCCCCAACTTGCTTTTTATTTTCCACCTCTACTTGTTGCATATATACTACTAATATGGAAATATCTATATCCTTGATCATCATTGCCCCTTTACATTCTAACACCAAATCATTCAAAAGATCGAATGCAAACTTTTGCACACGACCCCTCATATTTCACACCAACAATGAAGTATAATAGGATAGTTGAGTGAAGTTTAATGCATATTCCTTGACACTCATGTTCCCCTACTTTAGATTCAAAACTTCTTTAGTCTTAGCTTCCTTTAAATTCTGAGGTAAGAAGTGATATAAGAAGGCCTTAAAAAATTCACCTATATAGAAAGTTCAACATTCTCACATCTCAACTTCTACCACTCATTTTACCACAACTGATAGGCCACAAACTCTACCCCTTCAAAATTATTAGCATGCATGACTCTAAATATTTTCTCTATCTTATCCACAAACCCTTGAGGATCCTAATCCACCTTGGTACTTATAAAGGTGGGTTTCTTTAGCCTTATAAACAAGGCAATTCAAGTGATTTTAGAAGAACCAAGAATAGAGTCCACATCTCAAGAAAGACAAAACTGAGAAGCCACAAGCTAAGCAATCATGTGGATAGACAAACAAAACTCAGCATTTTAGAGCTCTCTCTATGGGGATAGAGTGTGATTTACACCAGATGGAGGAGCTTGAGGAGGGCTAGTTTGGACTGGAGGAACCAGTAACACCCCATATTTTTAAGCTATAAATCAAATAGTCGTGCTTATGGGTGTAGACTCTATTCACATAATGTATACTTAAATTCATGTGTCATGGTTTTTATTGTAGTGTTTCAAGTGCTTTTGAGGTGAAAAATATTCATAGGAATCACTTAGATCGTAGTTGAGCTAAGGACCTATGATTTGTCCAAAGATTGGTATTGGATTCTACAAGGGTCTACTTTGAATGTGTATAACTTATGATATATGTATAATTTTTTAAATCAAGACACAACAAATGATATATAATTGATTTAGCTTTCCAACAATACCAATTTCTTCTTAATCTGATATCCGAGTGATAAGTTATGACCATTTTTGTGAGAGGCAGTACGGTCTCGTAATAGGCTCACGCTGCAAGGTTCACTTCACCTTTCTGGGAATCGTGAAACAAGGTCCACTCATGTTTCTGGGAGTCACAATGCGAGTTCAACTACACCTTTATAGGGGTCACGCCATGTGGGTTATTTACATAGGAAAAAAAGGCTGAGGGGCAGTTTAATGCTTTCCCCTCAACCCTAGCCGTCCAAACTCAAATTATAACTCAAAAAGGGACATTAATTGTCAATTTTCCCCAAATCAACTCACATAAAAACCCTCCCCTTTCCCCAAGAAAAAAATCCAACTCTTCTTCTCCAATTAATCTAGAACTCAAGCCTTTCGTGATGAAGAGTCTCAAGAAAGTATAAAAATTAGGATCTCATCCTTCAAAATAAGAAACTTAAGGTACGTGGGGTTTTCCTAAACTACATGGTCATGGTGAAATCGTTTTTATTTTTTTTTTGAATATTGTGAAATAATGAATTTATTAAGGGTTTTGAATTTACATTAACTATTATGCATTATGAATCCTTTTTGATAATAAAGTTTTGGTCTTGAGGCCTCCCCCCTTAAATTTGATTTTTGTTCGTATATATATGTATGTATATGCATGTGTTTTGTGTTTTTAAACTTGAATTTAGAGCATGAACAATGAATCTTCCCTCTCTTATTGTGTTGCTCTTTGAATTACAAATTATGGGTTACCAAATTTTATGTCTTAAAGTATGAGTTAAGAGATTTACTATCTTATATGAATTTTATGTTGATCGATAATTAAAGAGAGGGATTACTTCCTATTATAAAATGATAAATGTGATAATCAAAGGAATAGCATAATTGTTTTGAGAAATTGACCATCACTTGCTGAAATGCTGAAAATAAAGAATCCTTGCATGGTTTGACATACGTTTTGAAGTATGAATCCTCTTGTTCTTTTTGAAGGACTTGATGGTCTAAACATTGTTTCGATTGAAATAGCCGTAACATGATAATGTATGGCTTAGAGATATGATGTAACACCCCAAAAATAGATCTTGAGAGATCACACGGTGCTCAATACTATAAGAAACCTTAAGCTAACCCTGTCTGCCATATACTAAATTTAAAGCTCAAAATAGAGGAAATAAAGACATATAATCAAAGTTAAGATGTGGAATTCATCCTGAGCTAACTGAAATAATCTGAATATAATATCTAAAATACTAGAGATAAGATTCTAAACAACAAATATTAAAAATCTGAATCGCATCTAGAAGTCTGACAAGCCTCCACTACTTGTAACTTAAGAGTCACGGAGACAAACCCCCAGCTGACTCAAACTATCTGAAAATACTGAATCATCTATACTAATAAGCTAAAAACTGAATAACTTGGTCCCCAAACAAAGAGGACTTACCGACTAGAGATGCCTGAAATCAGTCACGCTATTGAAACTGAACACCTGAACCTACATTGTGAGACAATGTAACTAGAATATCCCATATTTCCCTAACCTAAATTAACTCACATTTCATGAGTTATCTAATATAATTTTTTTGAAATACTAACTATTTTTTAGTTTAGACCTGCAATTTGGTAGAAAATTGAATTAGCTTTCCAACGATATAAAATTTGCCTAAATCCAATAACTGGGTAAGAAGTTCTGGCTATTTTAAGTTTCCGTCATTAAACGTCGTCATTCAGGCCAGTAGCACATTGTGGAGTCCGTCAAAATGACAATTGTCAATTTCCAGTGTCACTCCGTGATATTGGTGCATCGCGCCAAGGCTTATTTTCATGTTGGTCACTTTCCAGTGTATCAACGTGATCCAACAACATTGTGATGAATCCAAATTTTAGAACCAAAGGGGAGCCGAAATCCCACCTCGTCGCGCCAAACTCTCAGTTCCCAGTTGTCATTTTCTAGAGACACAACGCGATAGTGCCGCATCGCACCAGGGGCCCAGGTCAGGAAAATTTATCAAAAATTTAAAGTGATGTACAGGGATAAATTGGTCTTTTCCCATGATTTTTGCATGTCCAGGTACGCGATTTAATCCCTAAAAATGTTTTAAAGGTCATTCTTAATCAATTTTCCCCCATATTAAAAGCATTCTCTCACAAGAAATCAAACCCTAGCTCTAAGAAATCAAGATCCATCTCAAGAATTTCTCAAAGAATCTTCAAGAACAAATATTTCAAGGTAAGTTAGGTGTTCATCTATGCGTCCCTTTCACCCATAGAGTCCACGAATCTACATTTAAAACATCAAGACCCACGATTCATGATGTACATGCTTGAAATTTGATTGTATTAGTATTCTTGATATTAAATGAGTTCTAATTAATTATTAATTATAGATACCATGAAGTTTGAATAGCATGTACATTGAATTGTGAAATTTCCCATGTCATAATCCATGAATTTGCAAGTTAGGGCATTGTAATTCCCATGCTTATGTGTTAACCATGATTATGTGCATTAAGTTATTCTTTCTAGTTGTTTGATATAATATCTATCTTAATGAATTAATAAAATCATGGAATGTTAGTGTATGTATAAGCTTATCCCCTATAAGTGTTTGAGAAAATGTCTCTATGAATGATTATGATTTCAAGAGTATATTATGCTTTATTTTTCATGCTATCGAGTCCTGGGGGCATTTAATACCTAACAATATAGCTGTTTTCCTACAACTAGTGTAAGTTATAGAAACTCAGTCATGTAACGAATAGTATTACTCTCAGTCAGTTACAGAACTCAATAGAACTTAGTCAGTTACCGAACTCGAGTAACCTCAGTAAGCTCAGTATCTGTTTATTCTAGTTCAGCATACTTTGTTCAATGTCTTTTAGTTGGGAGTAGGATTCAGCATCGAGTGAGCATAATGATAGGGACTCACCTGCCAGTAGAGGGTGTTATCCTTAGAAGCAATCCTTGCATTCCAAAACTATGTAGCCAGCATAGGTTGAGACATCAAACCTGACAGATTGAGGGTTGACGAGTTTTTTTAACCTTTCAGATGAGGGTTCCACCATTCTTATTAGAGTACCTACTATATGAGGGTAACTCTTAAGTTTATTTACCCATGGCACAGTACTGACACCTCCCAACTGGGGTCACAGTTTGGACCCCAACTTAGTTATCTTATTTAGGGCATGTTTATTAGATGATTACATCCTATAGTCTCAGTTTTAGTCATTAGAATAAAACTCAATTCAGTTTACAGAATTAGAACTGTTAGACAAAGTCAACCAGTATCAGTAAATCAGTAATCAGTTACTTCAGATATTAGTTACTTAGTATCAGAATTCATGACTTATATTCAGTCAAGATGAGTCACAATATTTATCTATATACACATTAGTTCATAATCAATATTTGCAGTAGTATCAGTTATCCATATACTCTAATATTTAGTTACTCTATATCATGCAATCAGTTATTGTCCATGCATATCAACCCTTGCATTCAACCTTACCCATCTAGCATATCAGTACATTCTACATACTAACACATACTCTTTATTTGCACTATGATGTCTTATATCATAGGGTCGGACGCTCAGGTTCCTGTGCATAGATTGATTTAGATTAAGCCAGTAGTAATAGATTAACAATAAGTCCTCATCGTTTGAGGATATTCCTTTGTTTTATTATTTCACTACACTTAGTATTTCAATAGATGGAGTTAGTTGGGGTATTGTCCCATCAACTCCACATTCAGAAAATTCAGTTTATTGGCTTTTTAGACTAGTTTTTAGTTTTACAGATATTTATTATAGATTTATATTTCAGCGGTATTTCCGCTATTTGAAAATTATGGAATTTGAACCTATTATTCTACATTTATTTAAGTATATTATTCAGTGCTCATAGTAGATTTTAGTCAAGGGTTTTCTTGAGGTCCTTTAGGGTCATATGCATTATGTACCATATTGAATACAGACTTGGGGCATTATAAACTTAGTATCAGAGCCTAAGGTTCAACAGTGACCTAGAAATTCTGAAAGCTGCATCAAGTAGAGTCTTGTGCATGGGTGTGTAGTGCGCCACACTTATGGGCAGGAGGCTATGAGATATTTTAGGAAATAGTTTCCCTTCTTTTAGTATTTATGTTGTACGAGTGAGCATGATCTCAAGTTATACTCTTAGTCTAATTTATTTCCTTCTTTTTATTTATAGAACATGCCTCCCAAAAATACTAACAAAAGGAGAACTGGAAATCAGTCAACACCTCTGCCCGTTCACGAAGATACCCTGGACGATCATGTCTCATATGCCGAATTTAGAGCTGTATTAACTACTCTAGCCAATTCTGTTGTAGCACAAAATGAATGGCTAGCTGTTGTTCAGGAAAACATAGTGGCCAATACTGCTGTAGGCAGGATTCAAGACTTCAGCCAAATAAATCCTCCCCAATTCTCAGGATCTAAGTCAGAAAAGAATCCATAGGAGTTCCTCGATCAGGTTCGAAAAGTCATACATATTATGGGAGTGACTTCTAGTGAGAGTACTGAGTTAGTTGCCTATCAGCTACAAGATGTTGCTCATACATGGTTTAAGTAGTGGAAGGTAGACAGGGGCACAGATATAGAGTCGACAGAGTGGGAAGAGTTATCTACTGCTTTCCTAAAGAGATTTTCTCCCTTAGAGCTGAGAAAAGACAAGGTGTTAGAGTTTATCAATCTCAGGCAAGGTAGTATGAGCGTGAAAGAGTATTCCCTCAAGTATAGTTAGTTATCGAGGAATGCTCCCCGTGTAGTAATATATAATAGGTCCAAAATGAGAAAATTCGTATCTAGGGTGCCAGATAGTATGGTTTAGGTGTGCAAAATAGTGATGTTGATTAAGGAGAGGGACATATCAAGACTCATGGCCCATGCTCAATAGATAGAGGAGGCTAAGATCAGAGAGAGTGAGAGGCTTAACAAGAGAGCTAGAACAGGTAGCTTCAATTTTAATCAGCCTAAGTTAGAGGGTGGTAACCATTCCCAACTTCATCCAAAGTTTTAGTTCCATGTCTGTCCTTAACCAATGATATAGTACATAAGTTTAGAAATAGTAATAATAATAGGGCGCCAAGATCTAACTCTTAGGGTAGTAGCAGTAGTGTTCGAATAAATCCTCTATGTCAGTAATATAGCAAGAAGCATTAGGGTGTCTGTAAAGCTACTAGTGATATTTACAGAGTCAAAGATTGTCCTTAGTTAGGTTCTCAGGGTCAGCATAATTGTTCTTCACCTTAGTTAGGTCACCCGAGTCAGCAGGGTGCCACTTCCTATACCACCAGTGGGCATTGCCCAAAAAGGCTCTATGCACTTCAGTCTAGACAAGATCAGAAAAATTCTCCTGATGTGGTAACTGGTATGTTACAGATCTTCTATTTACATATTTATGGCTTGCTTGATCTGGAAGCTTCTTTATCTTTGGTAACTCCCTATGTAGCCCTTAACTTTAAAGTCAGTCCAAAAATCTTAGCAAAGTCTTTCTCAATTTCTACCCTAGTGGGTAAATTTATCAAAGATCGATGGGTATACAAGAACTGTCCAGTTATGATATCTCAGAAAGTTAATTTAGTAGACTTAGTAGAGCAAGAGATGGAAGATTTTAATGTCATTCTTGGAATATATTAGCTCCATTCATGATATGCCTCGATTGATTATATAAATAGAATAATTCATTTTCATTTTTGAAATAAACCAGTCATTAAATAGAGAGGTACCACAAAGCTTAAGGGTCAGTTGATTTCATACCTTAGAGCAAGAAAAATGATATTCAAGAGATGATCTACCATCGTGTGCAAGTCAAATACTCTAACTGAGAAACTCTAACTCTTAAGTAATTTCCAGTAGTAAATTAATTCACAAATGTGTTTCTCAAAGATCTTCTTAAAGTTCCACTCACCGGGGAAATAGACTTCGGAATAGACCTTTTCTGGATACTCAGCCCATATCTATTCCACCATAAAGAATGGCACCAGTGGAACTTAGAGAATTAAAAGGACAGTTGAAGGATCTCCTAGATAAGGGATTCATTAGACCCAGTATTTCCCCGTGGGGCACACTAGTTGTATTCGTACATAAGAAAGATAGTTCCCTCTTAATGTCTATTGACTACCATCAGTTGAACAAAGTCATAGTTAAGAATAAGTATCCACTTCCTAGAATCGATGATTTGTTTGACCAACTTCAGGGTACCCGTTACTTATCTAAGATAGACCTTAGATCAGGCTATTATTACTCAGAGTCAGAGAATGTGACATTCCAAAAATAGTTTTTAGAACCCGGTATGGTTACTTCGAGTTCCTAGTTATGTCCTTTGGTCATATTATTTATGGTGATGACATTAGAATTGATCCTTAAAAGACCAAAGTACTGAGAAACTGGCCTAGACCCATCTCTCCATCAGATATAAGAAGTTTCTATGGTTTAGCTAGCTATTACCATCAGTTTGATGAAGGGTATTTTTATATTGCATCCCCTATTTCTAGATTGAACCAGAAAAAAGTCCAATTCCAATGGTTAGATTCAGGGGAGAAGAGTTTTCAGGAGTTAAAGACTCAACTCACCTCAGCCTTAGTTTTGACTCTACTAGATGGTTTAGATATGTTTGTTGTGTATTGTGATTCATTAAGAGTAGGTTTGGGTTGTGTCCTCAAAAAGGGAGGTAAGGTCATAGCCTATGCCTCTTGACAGCCTAAGCCCCATGAGAAGAATTATTCGACTCATGATCTTGAGTTGGTAGCTGTAGTATTTGCCTTAAATATTTGGAGACGTTATTTGTATGGGGTGTATGTTGATATATTCACAGAAACCTTCAGTATGTCTTTACTCTAAAATATTTAAATTTATGTTAGAGAGTTGATCAAGTTCACGAAGTTCCAGTATCCATTATCTTAGATAAAGGTACTCAGTTCACCACTTATTTATGGAAAGCATTCCAAAAGGGTCTTGGTACCTGAGTTCACCACAGTACAACCTTTCAGCCTCTGACAAATGGTCAAGCAGAAAGGACCATATAGACTTTATAAGATATGATAAGATCCTGCGTTATTGATTTTAAATGTAGTTGGGATAAACACTTTCCTTTGATCAAATTCACATACGATAACAACTACCATTTCGGTATTCAGATGGCTCTATTTAAGGCTCTGTATGGTAGGTGATGCAGATCTCTAATTATTTGGTTCAAGGTAGGTGAGGCCACAGTAGTAGGTCTTGATGTAGTATTCGATGACTTAGAGAAGGTTCACTTAATTAGAGAAAGACTTAGGGCTTCCTAGAGTCAACAAAAATCATATGCATATGTGCGAGAAAGGATCTCGAGTTTAAGATTGCTGATTTAGTGTTCTTGAAAATCTCTCGTATATAGGGGTAAAGAGGTTTGGCATGAAGGGAAAGCTCAGTCCTCGATATGTCGATCCTTACAGAATTCTCAGTCATTTTGCAAAGGTATCTTATAAGATCGAGTTGTCTTCAGATCTAGCTTTAGTGCATCTAGTATTCCATATATCCTTGATAACGAAATGTATTGGTGACCCAGTAGTCATAGTTTCTTTAGAGGATGTAAATATTCTGAATGATCTTGCTTTCGAAGAGGTTCCTGTCCAGATCCCCAATCATCAGATTTGCAGTCTAAGGAATAAAGAAGTTCCCTTAGTCAAAGTTCTTTGGTTGAATCAGTCCGTTAAGGGATCTACTTGGGAAACAGAAGTAGATATACGGACCGAGTATCCTTACCTCTTCTCCACAAACTTAGATCTTTCTTAAGGTAACAGTCTTCCTTAGTTGTACTAAGTTCCTTGTACAAATATAATTATAAACTTGATATTCATTACCATTGCATATTCAATCGTGCATTCGTCAATCATTTCAGTCATATACTAAAGCATCAGATATGCATGTTCTCTATAAAAACCCAGCTTATTAGTAGCTTCAGTCATGTAGTCATGTATCAGATATACACGTTCAGTGTGTTAACTAAGTCTGTTAGTGTCTCAGCTTAATCACTTTCATTCGGGAATGAATGTTCCCAACGGGAAGATATTGTAATATTTCGTATTTCCCTAGCCTAAATTAACTCTCAGTTTATGAGTTATCTAGTATAAATTTTTTGAAATACTATTTATTTTTTAGTTTAGAGCCTGCCATTGCGTAGGAAATTGAATTAGCTTTCCAATGATATAAAATTCATCTAAATCTGATAACCAGGTAACAAATTATGGCTATTTTTAGTTTTAGTCCTTAAACACTGTCATTCAGGATAGTAGCAGGTCGTGGGGTATGTAAAAATGACAATTGTCAGTTCCAATGTTTCTCTGCCATATTGGCATATCGTGCCAAGGCTTATTTTGATGTTTTTCACTTTCCAGTGTATCAACGTGATCCCACTGTGTTGCGATAAGTCCAGATTTCAAAATCAAAGGGGCGCCGCAAACCCACCAATTCACACCAAGCCCTCAATTCCTATTTGTCATTTTCTAGAGACACGATGCGATAGCACTGTGTTGCGCCAGGGGTCCAGGTCAGAAAAAAATCTCAAAAATTAAAAGTGACATACTGGGATAAATTGGTCTTTTCCCATGATTTTTGCTTTCCCATGTACGGGATTTAATCCCTAAAAATATTTCAAAGGTCATTCTTAATCAATTTTTTTAACAAATTAAAGCATTCTCTCTCAAGAAAACAAACCCTAGCTCCAAGAAATCTAGATCAACCTCAAGAATTTCTCCAAGAATCTTCAAGAACAAATATTTCAAGGTATGTTAGGAGTTCATCTATGGGTCCCCTCCACCCATAGAGTCTACAAGTCCACTTTTAGAACTTCAAAATCTAAAATTCATGTTTTAAATGCTTGAAATTTTATTAGTGTTCTTGATATTAAATGAGTTCCAATTCATGATTAATTGTAGATTCCATGAAGTTTAAATAGCATGTACATTTGAATTGTGAAATTCCCATGTCATAAGCCATGAATTTGCAAGTTAGGGCATTATAATTGCCATGCTTATGTGTTAACCATGAATATGTACATTAAGTTGTGCTCTCTAGGTGATTTATAGAATGTCCATGTCAATGAATGAATGAAATCATGGCATGTTAGTATATGTATAAGCTTATGCGTTACAAGTGTTTGAGAAAATGTTTCTATGACTGATTATGATTTTCAACAGTATATTATACTTTGTTTTTCATGCTATCGAGACCTGGGGGTCTTTAATACCCAATAATTTAGCTATGTGCATAGAGCCAGTGTTAGTTGCAGAACCTCAGCCATGTCACAATCAGTAGTACTCTTAGTTAGTTACAAAACTCAATAGAACTCAGTCAGTTACCAAACACAGAAAAACTCAGTAAGCTTAGTATCAGTTCAGTCTAGTTCAGTATTCTCAATTCAGTGTCTTTCACTTTGGAGTAAAATTCAGCACCAAGTGAGCCCAAGAATTGTAGCTCACCTTCCAGTATAGGCTGTGATCCTTAGAAAAAATCCTGGTGTTTCAGAACTACGCAGCCAGCATTGGTTGATACATCAAACCTGATAGATTGAGGGTTCATGAGGTTTGTTAACTTATCAGATGAGGATTCCACCATTCTCATTAGAGTACCTACCAAATGAGGGTATGTCTTCAGTGTCTTTACCAATGGTACAGTACTAGCAACCTTCCAACTGTGGTCATAGGTTGGACCCCAACTCAGTTATCTTATTTGGGGTATGTCGGTTAGAAAATTACCTCCGATAGTCTCAGTTTCAGTCTTTAAAATTGAACTCAGTTTAGTTCTATAGAATCAGGACTGTTAGATACAATCAACCAGGATCAGTAAATTAGTTATAAATAAAATCGGATATTAGTTACTCAGTATCAGAATTTAGGACATAGATTCTGACAAGCTTAGTCATAGTATAATTATATATGCACATTAGTGCATACTCAGTATTTACAGTAGTATCAACTATCCATGTACTCTCATATTCAGTTACTCTATACTATGCGGTCAGTTATTATTCATGCATATTAAACATTGCATTTAGTCTTACCCCATCTAGCATACCAGTATATTCCCTGTACTGATGTATACTCTTTCTTTGACCTATGATGTTTATATCATGGGTTTGGACGCTCAGGTTCCCGACCGCGTATAGTTAGATTTAGATTCAGCCAACAACGGTATATTATTAGTGAGTCCTCATCATTTAAGGATATTTCTTTGTTTCATTATTCCAGCAGATTTAGTATTTCAGTATATGGAGTTTGTTGGGGGATTGTACCATCAACTCCACAATCAAACAATTCAGTTTTGTGGCTTTCCAAACTAGTTTTCAAATAGTATTCAATTTTTTACAAATCTTTATTACAGTTTGATATTTCAGTAGTATTTCAGATATTTGAATCTTATGGCATTTTAGCCTATTATTCTGCATTCGTTTCAGTATATTATTCAGTGCTCATAGCTATTATCAATCATGGGTTAGCTTATGGTTCTTCGGGGTCATAAGAACTGTGTAGCATCTGGGGTACAGAGTCGGGGCATGGCATTATAGTAGCACATTGATGTATATGTGGATCAACACTTCTATATCGTAATGAGTATATGGGGTTGAATGCACAAGTAAATAAATAACTCATGCCATAAATTTGTAAAAGATTGCATGCTAAATGTAGATGACTCACATAAGCTGTAATATCTGAAAACTAAAAACCAAAATCATGAATAGGAAAACATGCTGCAGAAATCTATCGATTCATAACATGTAGTTCTAAAAGTAGTACTGGTATTCTGTATTTAAATTATGTTGTCTAATTGTAGAAGGACTCACTTTTATATCTGTAAATCTTAAATTTCATAGCTAATGTCTTTTGTAAAGCTATATCTGAATAAAGTTGTGACACTTTACACTTAGTTTCTAAAAAGCCTTTCTGATAAGACTATTTTGTTTTAAAATATGTAGTCTATATGGATTTCTTGTAAAATTTGTTTAGAAAAGAAGGTTCTTCTAATCAACATACACGATATGAGCTATCATAGTGTTCAACATCTAGTTCCCTTATGGAAAAACCTCACGTTGAAGAGAGGTGTCGTACTTTTGCCAATGAGTTTAAAGAAGTCTAAGTGATAACATCGGTATCTGTCATCCATATAGAAATGGGAATAATCTGATAATCTGATCCTACTTTGGCTCGTAGTTCTAGGGAATGTAAGAATACCAACTCGATGCTAATTACTACTCCCTTTAATCTATATGTTCATTCTGTTAGAAATTAACTTTTAAAACTGGTATAAGGATTTATAACTGAATCTATTCTGTAACTGAAGTTGTAAAGTGGGTTCCATACGAAGCTAAGATCAAAAGATCAAATCTTTATCAAAATCTGAAAATAACTAGTCATGGGATGCTCAAAGCATAGTCATTCTTGAAATATCAAAATACAAAATAGGGATTAGTAACCTATGCATCATATTCATGTCAAAACATCATAATATTCATGTTTGATAATGTAAATATTGATAATACAATTAAAAATCTAGAAATTACTGCAATACGCATAAAAATATGAACGAAATCATGCAATTCAACATCTAAATCACTTAAAATCTCATAATCTTACAAATAACCTTATTGGGTATGAACCTTAATTTAAAAGTCAAGTAAATTCCTATAAAATTTACTTTAGAAACTAATTTTGGGCACAAGGATGAAAGGTTATCCTTGTTGAAAAACCCCACATACATTAATTGATGCAATACATGAGAACACTTGATTTTTGGATTCCCATTTGTTCTTTTGGGGATTGATTCTTGATTATCTTGAATTGGAAACCTTGAATTTTGAGTTTTTTTGGAGAAAGAATGGAGGAAATTTGAATTTCTTGGGGATTAAATTTTGTGTTCTAGGGTTTTTCTTTGAGAGTAATTTGATGAAATGTGAGCATATAATGCTAATAATAGGTTTAATCCTCTGTTATTCATGATTTGGGGTCTTGGAAAAAGACTAGATTGTGTTTTAAAAATTAAGTTTGAAAACTAGAATACCAATTTGTGGCCCCACCGCGCCCCGCCACTATCGCGTTGGCTTACTGGAATAAGACAATTGACATTTTGGCCTCTAGCGCGACATGGTGAAATCGCATTATACCACTGGAATAGCGTGACATAGGCCAATCACATGGAGCTACTGGAATGGGACGAATGGGAACTGGAGCTTTACCAAGATGCCCTATTTTTTCACTAAAATGGTCATAACTTCTTCACTGAGTATCAAATTTAGGCGTTATTAGTATCATTTGAAAGCCTAGTCAATTATGTACACATAGGTGGTTCTAGAGATGGAAAATTCTACATGAATCAAGTGTTATAAATTTTCAAAAGTAACCCTTGACAATCTAGAAGCTAAACAGAGTTACGAAAAGTATGGGGTATTACATTGTTTTGAATGAAAAAGTTGTAACATGATAATGTATGGCTTAGAGTTCTGATGTAATGCTCTGAAATTGGGTCTCGAGATGTCACACGATACTCAAGACTATAAGTAGACTTAAGCTAACCCTGTCTGCCTTCTACTAAATCTGAAACTCAAAATAGAGGAAATAAAGACATTTAATCAAAGATAAGATGCAGAATTCTATCTGAGCTAACTAAAACTATCTGAATATTATATCTAAAATAGAACACTTAAGAGTCTAAACAATAAATACTAGAAATCTAAATCGTATCTAGCAGTCTGACAAGCCTCTACTACAAGTAACAAGAGAGTCATTAGGACAAACCCCCAGCTGACTCAAACTATTTGAAAATACTAAGCCATCTATACTGATAAGTTGAAAACTGAATAACTGGGTCCCCGAACTATGAGGACTCACCAACTGTTGGGATGCAGATAGAGATGTCCAAAATCACTCACGCTGCTGAAACTAAGCACCAAAACCTACTTTATGAGACAATGTAGCTCCTCGACTGTAATGACCCAAGATTACCCCTTACTAGTTACACGGTGCTTACAATCCCGAGGGACCACAAGCTAATCAATGAGCTAGTACCTGCTATGAGCACTAAAAAATATAACCATGAATATAGAAGAATAACTGAATTGACATAATGTTTTAATAATGAAACGAATACTGAATTATGAATATGGAAAAATACTGAAATCTGAATAATCTTAATAGCTAACTGTAGTGTTTGAAAAGCCTCTAAACTGAATACTGTGAGTAGATGGGACAATCCTCAACTAACTCTACTAACTAATATGATAAAGACATGAAGTAATATAATCTGTCCTCAGATGATAGGACTCACCACCACTACTATACTGTTGATAATCTAAGGGACTAAGTACAATCCGGGAACTGAGTATCAACAACTATGATATGATACATCATAGCACAAAAAAAAGGTATGCGATCAGTATTTTGAATGTACTAGTATGCTAAATAAGTTAGGCTGATATGCATGGTCTCATGAATCGGAATAATAATAATAACTGGATATGCATATAAGCATGGAGTATTGAATAAAGAGTATGGAATCTGTATATACTAAAAATGCATGAAAATTTGTAAATATTGAGGATGCATGACCAAGAATATAACATAAACTGAGTAAAATCAGTTAACTAAAATCTATATGCTTTGGTCAAACAACACTAAGACTGAATAACTGAGTTGGGACTATAACTAAGATTACATCTGAGACTGTAGGAGGTATCATGTAACTGACATTCCCCAATTTGAGATAATTGCGGTCCAACCTGTAACCCAAGTTAAAAGGGAGTTCATACCGTGCCACGGCTACTAACAATGGTTGTGTGGATTAACTAAACTGATATACTATCCAAAGGACTAAGGGTTTCAAGCCTAAACTTACGGATAACACCTGTGAGATAGACAAGCCTTATCTGACGGGTAACTTTTCATATCTTACGCTGGCTACGTAGTTCTGTAGTATAGGGACTGATACTAATAACTTTGCCTATCTGACGAGGAAGCGGCAATCCCAGAAATTGGTTGGTGCTAATTCCTATTCCCAACTAAAATACACTGAGATACTAGACTGTTATGAGTTTAATGACTGATATCTGACTATTCTGATAATGGTCATAATATACTCCAAAGACTATTTTGTAATGTATTGAGACTAAACTAAATAAACAGCTATCGTTTATGGGCATTCAATACCCCCAGGACTCAAAATCAATGATTGTAAAATGACACTAAAGCTTGAAGGACAAAACATGAAGGCTTTTATTTAAATCAATCACTCTTGTAGGAATTTTATCAAACACATGTAGATCATGGTTTAAAACAATCATAGGAATGTAATGAAACATATAGAAATAGAATGAATCCAATATAATAGAGTTAAATTGTGGTCTTGTTCAATAAATACAACATTAAAAGATGGACGATTAAATAATAACAATAATTTTATGTTAGCATGGTATAAAATCATCGTTCATGGAGATTCAGGGTTGAAATCATAACATAGAACACAATAACTTGAAAAGTTCATAATTTTATAATTTAAAAGGGCGCTTGGACTCCATGGATGAATGGTATCCATGGATGAACATCTAACATACCTTAATTGATGGATTTCTTGAAGTTCTTGGTGAATTCTTAAGGATTGCCCTTGAATTTTAGAGCTAGGGTTCTTGATTGGGAGAGAATCTTCTTTGATTTAGGGGAAAAATTATTAAAATAATAAAATAATGGGATAATTAGGGTGAATTTTGTGTTAAAGGCTGACTGGAGTGAGGGGAAAAAGATTGCAATGCCCTCAGATTTAAAACTCAAAATTACTGAAAAATTCCCTATTTTGTGAGTTGGCGCTTGCGGCGCTGTCATGCCATGTCATTGGAATTCAACAACTGGGAACTGAGGGCTTGGCGCGATGCGGAGGAATCATGGTGCCCTTTTGATTCTGAAATTCACCCTTGGCATGATGCGCCATTATCGCGATAGGAAACTAGAAAAAGGACAATTGGAATTTTGGTTGATGACGCGATGTAGTGGTTTTGCAGAGCTTCACTAGAAAATGACAATCGTCATTTATGCTGCCTCCGTGATGCACTAAGGGGTAAAATGATGGTGTTTAATGACTAAAACGTAAAATCAACATAACTTCTTACCCGATTATTATATTTATATGAATTTTATATTGTTAGAAAGCTAATTCAATTTACTATGCAATAGAAGGCTCTAAACTGGAAAATAATTTATGTTTCTAAATTGTTATTTATGAATACTTATGTATTGGGACTTAGATTATGTTAGGGAAATATGGGGTATTACAATATCTCTCCCTTGGGATCATTCATCCTCGGATGAGAATGGTTAAGCTGAGGTAAAATTAATGGACTAAGACACACTGAAGATACATATCTGATGAATAAAAGGCATGACTGAACTGATTTATGGATGCACGACTGACATTAACATAATGTACGACTGAAACTGAGCATGATAGATTAAAATCATAAGAATACTTGAAACCTTATACTAAATTTGGATTCATGGAGAAAAGATGAGGGTACTTGGTCTGCATATCTGCCTCTGCTTCCCATATGGCTCTCTCAACAGACCAATTTTGCCAAAGAACATTGACTAGTGGAACTTCTTTGTTCCTTAGTCTACGAACTTGATGATAAAGAATTTTGACTGTGACTTCCTAAAAGGAAAAAATGTTTAATATCTACACTTTCTAAGGGAACAACTACAGATGGATCACCAATACACCTTTTCAACAATGAGACATGGAACACTGGGTGTAGTGACGCTAATTTTGAAGGCAACTTAAGCTTGTAAGTTATCTTTCTAAAACGATTGAGAATTCTAAAAGGACCGACACATCGGGGACTGAGTTTCCCTTTCTTGCTGAATCTCTTCATTCCTTTCATATGAGAGATTTTCAAGTACACAAGATCACTAACCTCAAACTCGAGATCCTTTCTACCCACCTTGGCATATGATTTCTGTCCGCTCTAGGAAGCCCTAATACTTTCTATGTTAACTGAACCTTCTCTAAAGCATCAAATACTAAGTCAGGTCCTACTACTGTGGCCTCTCCCACTTCAAACCAACTAACTGGAGATCTACATCTTCTACCATAGGGAGCCTTAAAAAGAGCCATACAGATGCTGGAATGATAGCTATTATTGTATCCGAATTCAATCAAAGGCAAGTGGTCATCTCAACTACCTTTAAAATCAACTATGCATGTTTTAACATATCTTCTAGAGTCTAAATGGTTCTTTCTACTTGACCGTCTATCTGAGGGTGGAAAGATGTACTGAAATGGACTTGGATAACAAGGCTTTTTTGGAATGCTTTCCAAAAGTGACAGGTAAACTAAGTACCTCTGTCTGAGATGATAGATAAGGGATCATAGGGAAACCTAACCAACTCTTTAAGATAGAGTTTGGCATAGTCCTCGGCTGAATAAGAGGTATGGACTGGCAAGAAATGAGCTAATTTGGTCATCCTGTCTATGATAACACAAATAGAATCATGTTGATGATGGGTACGAGGAAAACCTGTCACAAAGTCCAAGTTCACTTCCGCCTATTTCCACATGGGAATATTGAAATCCTGCATGGACCTACTAGGCTTCTAGTGCTTAATCTTAACTTGCTGGCATATACAACACTTAGCTATAAACTCTGCAATATACCTCTTCATCCTACTCCACTAATAGATCTCCGACAAATCATGTTACATCTTAGTGGCCCCTGGATGAATAGAGTAACGGATACCATACACTTCTACAAGAATTTATTTCCTCAAATCATCTACATCAGGAACACATAATTTACCCTACAAGTTTAAAACGCCATCTCCTCCTTGGGATAAAACCTCCACTTTTTGTTTTTTGGCTGATTCTTTTAACTTAACTAGACTGGGATATCTATACTGCTTTCTCTTCACCTAAGAAACTAGAGATGATTCGATGCTACTTTGTACCCACACACTACTCTCTGCTGAGTTGACTAAGCGGACACCTAGTCGGGCAAGCTGATGAACTTCCTAGGATAACTTCTTACCATCCTCAATATGAGAAACATTACCCATAGACAATATACTGAGAGTATAGGTCACTACATAGGCCTTGCCTGAATGATACAGAAAACTCATGTTATAATCCTTTAGTAGCGCTAACCACCTTCTCTAATGCAGATTCAATTTTTTTTAAGATAACACATACTGAAGGCTTTTGTGATATGTGAATACAACTACATGTACCCCATACAAGTAATGCCTCCAAATCTTTAAGGAAAACACTACAACTACTATCTTAAGATCATGAGTCAAATAATTCTTCTACCCCCGATTTAAGTTATCTGGAGGCATAGGCTACGACCTTACCTCTTTGTATAAGGACACAACCAAAACCTACTCTGAATGCATCACAGTACACAAAAAAAAATCTGAACTATCTGGTAGATGAAGAATTGGAGATAAGGTGAGTTGAGTCTTCAACTTCAGAAAACTCTTCTCACAGGAATTTGACCACTGAAACTTAATTTTCTTCTGTGTCATTCTATATATAAGGGATGCAATTGAATAAAACCCTTCAACAAACGAACGGTAATAGCCATCTAAACCTAAGAAACTCTAAATATTTGATAGAGAGAAGGGTATAGGCTAGTTTCTCACTACCTCGGTCTTTTAAGGATCGACTCTAATATCATCAACAAAAATAATATGGACAATAACAACTACTAATCCTATCCAGAATTCACACTTACAGAATTTAGTGAACAACTAATAGGATCTAAGAGTTTGCAACACTATTCTGAGATGGTATACATGCCTATTTTCTCTATGGGAGTAAACAAGAATGTCATCATTGAAGATTATGACGAACATATTCAATTACTACTTGAACACTTGGTTTATCAAGTCCATGAAGGGTACTGGGGTATTTGTAAGACCGAAGGATATGACTAGAACTTCAAAGTGACTATACCGGGTTCGAAAAGCTATTTTTGGAATGTTACATTCCCTAACCCTAAGCTGATGATAGCCTGATCTGAGGTATGTATTGGAAAAGTAGCTAGCACCCTAAAGTTAGTCAACAAGTCATCAATTCTAGGAAGTGGATATTTATTCTTGACTATGACCTTGTTCAACTAATGGTAGTCAATACAAATCTTATGAGAACAGTCTTTCTTACTCACGAATAGAATAGGTACGTTCTATGGAGAGATACTCGGTTTGATGAATCCCTTATCTAACAGATCCTACAACTATTCTTTTATTTCTTTGAGTTCAGTTGGAGCCATTCTGTATGAAGGAATAGATATAGGATGAATATCTGGGAGGAGGTCTATTCCGAAGTCGATTTCCCTTTCGGGAGAAACTCCGGAGAGATCTTCAAGAAAAGCATGTGAGAATTGATTTACTACTGGAACTAATTCAAGAGTTAAAGTTTTGGAGTTAGAGTCTTTGACTCACACAAGATTGTAAATATACCCCTTCAATATCACCTTCTGTCTCTAAGGTACGAGATCAACTGGACCCTAAGAGCTATAGTACTACCCCTCCATTCAAGGACTGGTTCATTTGGGAACTGGAAATAAACTATTCTACTTCTATAGTCAACTGAGGCATAGCATAAGTATAGCCAATCCATACCGATAATAACATCAAAATACGTCATCTTTAACTCCACGAGATCAACTAAGGTATCTTTCTGAGATATTATGAACTGACAGTTCCTATATACCTGTATGGATATAATGGAAATACCAATTGAGGTAGACACTGAAAAGGGATTTGCTAGAGTTTTGGGACTAGCTTTGAAGTTGAGGCTATATATGGAGTTATAAAAGAAAGAGAAGTTCTATGGTCTAGTAAAGCATAAACATGTAAATGAAAAACCTGTAACGTACCAGTGACTACGTCAAAATAATTTTCATAATCATAGTAGGACTGAAGAGCATATAATATGTTTGGATGCTGACCACTGGTAGCACTGGAAGTGGCATCTGCTGAGCCGGGCAATCGAATGGAACTAACGACTGATGGTACTGGCCTTGTTGGCGCACATCCCTACCCTTTGAGCACCTACCCGAAACTCCCAAATCCAATGGCCTAGCTTTCAATAATCAAAGCATGTATCACTACCCACTCCACACTAACCTTGATAATGTCTGCCTCACTTTTGACATAAAGAATTGGTATGAGAACTACTAACACTGACCTGGGATGTAGATCCTGGTGCCCTATCCCTATTATCATTTCTAAATTTGGGTACTGAAGAATTAGATAAAGAGGGTGTTGGGGCTGAAGACCTCTGATGAAACTGAGGACGTTTACCACCTTCTGACTTTAGCTGACTGAAATTAAAACTACCTGTCCTAGCTCTCTTGTTTCCTATCTCTCATTCTTTAATATTTTTCTCCTCTATCTATTGAGCATGGACCATCAGCCTAGACAAGTCCATCTTACTAATCAATATTGCGGTCCTGCTCTCCTTGACTACACTATCAGATATGCCAAACACAAACTTACTCATCTTGGACCTATTATCAGCTACCATATAAGGAGCATGCCTATATAACTGAGTAAACTTGAGGGAATACTCGCTCACACTCATGTTTCCTTGTCTCAAAGTAATGAACTCTAACACTTTGTCCTCTCTCAGCTCCAATGGGAAGTGTCTGTCTAATAAAATAATGAAAAACTCTCCCCATTCTACGGTCCCTGTCTCTACACCATTATGTACTTTCCATTGCTTAAAAAAGTTTGGGCTACATTCTGCAATTGATATGAAGCCAACTCGACACTCTGACTAGACATTACCCCCATAGCATCCATGATCTTTTGAACCATATCTAAGGATTCATGTGGATCCTCTTTAGGCTTGGATCCCATGAAAGAAAGAGGATTCATCTGGGTAAAATTCTAAATTTTTGTTGCAGAAGTATTAGACACTGGGTTGGCCAAAACAGTAGCTGTCCATTCATTTTATGCAGCTACAAAATTGGCTAAAGTAGTGAATCCAGCTCTTAATTCTAGATAAGAGACATGCTCATCCAGAGGATATACCTAGATAGGCTAAGGGGCTACCTTAGTTCCCGTTCTTCTTCCATTCTTCTAAAGAGTAATGTTCTGTAAATGAAAGGAAGAAGTGGATTAGATAGAGAGTTTAACTTAAGCTCATGCTAACTCACATGAATACTGAAAAAAGGGAAATTTTTTTCCTAAATGCCTTGTAGAATCTCACCCATAACTGTGGCATGCTACACACCCAAGTATACAACTCTACTCGACGCAGCGTTTAGACTTCCTATGACTTTAAAACCTTAGTCTCTGATACCAAGTTTGTAACAACACGAGACTACCCACTAGTTGTTATATGGTTCTTACGATCTTGAATTACCATAAGTTAACTCATGAGCTGGTACCTGTTGTGAGAATTAAATAATATAATCATGAATGCATAAGAATAATTGAATTTCCATAAGGTTTTAATAATGAAATGACTACTGAATTATGAATCTAGCAAAATACTAAAACCTAAATAATTTGAATAACTAACTGTAGTGTCTGAAAAGCCTCTAAACTTAATACAATGAGTTAATGGGATAGGCCCCAACTAACTCTACTAACTACTAACATAAATACATGAAGTAATATAATCTTTCCTCATATGATAAGGACTCACCACTACTACAGTACTGCTGATGATCTAAGGGAATAAGTGTGATTCAGGAACTGAGTGTCAGCACCTATGATGTGATACATCATAGTGCAAAAGAAAGGTATGTGATTAGTATTTTGAAAGAATTTGTATGGTAAATAAGGTAGGCTGATATGCATGGTCTCATAAATAGGAATAATAATAATTAACTAGATATGTGTGTAAAGCATGGAGTACTGAATAAAGAGTATGGAATCTGTAGATACTGAAAATGCATGAAAATTTGTAAATACTGAGGATGCATGACCAAGCATATAACTTAAACTGATTAAATATATAGACTGAAATCTATATGCTTTGGTCAAACAACACTAATACTAAATAATTGAGCTGGTACTGTAACTGAGACTTCATCTAATACTATATGAGGTATTATATAACTGACATTCCCTAAGTTGAGCTGATCAAGATCCAACTTGTAAGCCCGGTTGGAAGGGTATTAATACCATTCCACGGGTACTTAAAATAGTTTTGTGGATAAACTAAATTGATATAATGTCCAAAGTATTAAGGGTGTCAAACCTGAACTGATGGGTGACCCCTACGAGATAGTCAAGCCTAATCTGAAGGGTGACAAATTATATCTTACGCTGACTATGTAGTTCTGGAGTATAGGTACTTCTACTAATGACTCTACCTATCTGATGGGGAAGCCACCATCCCTGCACTCACTCAGTGCTAATTCCTACTCCCAGCTTAAATACACTGAGATACTAGACTATTCTAACTTTAATGACTGGTATCTGACTATTCTGATAATGCTCATAATATACTCTGAAGACTATTCTATAGTGTACTAAGACTAAACTAAATAAACAGCTATGGTTTTTAGGTATTCAATGCCCCCAGGACTCAAAAACAATGATAGTAAAATGATACTAAAGCTTAAAGGACAAAACATAGAGGCTTTAATTTAAATCAATCACTCTTTTAGGTATTTTATCAAACACATACAGTTCATGGTTTAAAATAATCATAGGAATATCATAAAACGTATAGAAATAGCATGAATCTGACATAATAGATTTAAATCATGGTCTTGTTCAATAAACACAACATTAAAACATGGAGGATTAAATAATAACAAAAATTTCATGGTAGCATGGTATAAAATCATAGTGCCTAGTGATTCATGGGTGTAATCATAACTTAAACAATTATAACTTGAGAAGATCACAATTTTATAATTTAAAAGGGTGTTTTGACTCCATGGATGAACATCTAACATACCTTAATTGATGAATTTCTTGAAGTACTTGGTGAATTATTGAGGATTGCCTTTGAATTTGAGAGCTAGGGTTCTTGATTAGGAGAGAATCTTCTTCGATTTAGGGGAAAAGTTATTAAAATATTGAAATAATAGGTTAATTAGGGTGAATTTCATGTTAAAGGCTGACTGGGGTAAGGTGTAAAACACTGCAATTCCCTCAGATTTAAAACTCAAAATTACTAAAAAATTCATAATTTTGTGATTTGGTATGATGCGGCGCTAGCGCGTGGTCTCTCTGGAGTTGGACAACTGGGAACTGAGGGCTTGGGATGATGCGGAGGAATCGCAGTTCCCTTTTGATTCTGAAATTTACCTTTAGCAGATGCACTGTTATCACGACAGGACACTGGAAAGGGTCAATTATAATTTTTGCTCACTGTGTGATGTAGTGGTTATGTGAAGATTCAATGGAAATTGACAATCATCATTTAAGCTTGCTTCGCGATGCGCTAAGGGCTAAAATGATGGTGTTTAATGACTAAAACTTAGAATAGTCATAACTTCTTACCCGGTTATCAGATTTAGGCAAATTTTATATTGTTAGAAAGATAATTCAATTTACTATACAATGGAAGGCTCTAAACTGGAAAATAATGTGTGTTTCAAAAATATTTTCTACAAATACTCATGTATTAGGACTTAGATTATGTTAGGGAAATATGGGGTATTACATTAACGTATATATGATCAGTACTTCCGGATTGTACTAGGTATATGGGGTGAATGCACAAGTTAATAAACAACTATATAATTCTATAAATTTGTAAAAGAATGCATGCTAAATGTAGATGACTCATATAAGTTGGAATATCTGAAACCTAAAAATTGAAATCTTGAATATAAAAACATGCTACTTTAATTAAGTGAGTCACATATAGTTCTAAAAGTAATACTGGTATTCTGTGTTTAAATAATGTTTTCTAAGTATAGAAGGACTCACTTCAATATCTGTAAATCTGAAATCTCATAGTTATGTCTTTTGTAAAACAATGTCTGAATATAGTTATGACAATTTAAATTTATTTTCTAAAAATCCTTTCTGTTAGGATTATTCTATTCTGAAATATGCAGTTTATAGGGAATTCTTTTAAAAGTTGTTCTACAAGGGAGCTTCTTCTAATCGACATACACTATGTGAGCTATCATAGAGTCCAACGTCTAGTTCCCTTATGGGAAAACCTAACATTGAGGAGAGGTTTCATACTTTTTCCAAAGAGTATAATCTAATCTAAGTGATCATATCTATATCTTTCATCCATATAGAAATAGGAATAATATAATAATCTGAACCTTCATTGAATCGGAGTTTTGGGGAATGTAAGAATACCCAACTCGGTGCAAAATACTACTCCCTTTAATCTGTTTGCTCATTCTATTGGAAATCCACTATTAAAATTAGTATAATGGTTGATAATAATAACCAATTGTGTATCTATTAATCTATTCTGCAATTGAAGCTATAAAGTGGATTCCATATCAAAGCTAAGATCAAAACATCAAATGCTTATCAAAATTTAAAAATAACTAGTCAGAGGATACTCAAAGCATATTCATTCTTGAAATATCAACATATAAAATTAGTCTTAGTAACCTATGCATCATATTCATGTCAAAACATCATAATATTAGTGTTTGATAATGTAAATATTGATAATTCAATTAAAAATTTGAAAATTACTGCAATAAACATAAAAATACGAAAGAAATCATGAATTCAACATCTAAATCACTTGAAATCTCATAATCTTATAAATAACCTTATTAAGTATGAACCCTAATTTTGAACTCATGTAAATTCATGTAAAATGTACTTTAAGATCTAATTTTGGGGACAAGGATAAAAGGTTATCCTTGTTGAAAAACCCCACATACCTTAATTGATGCAATTGATTAAAATATTTGATTTTTTGGTTCCTATTTGTGCTCTTGGAGATGCATTCTTTATTATCTTTAATTAGGAACCCTGAATTTTGAGTTTCTTTGGAGAAAGAATGGTTGAAATTTGGATTTCTTGGGGATTAAGTTTTTAGTTCTATGGTTTTCTTTGAGAGTAATTTGATGAAAAGTGAGCATATAATGTTTAGAATAAGTTTAATCCTCTATTATTCATTATTTGAGGGCTTGGTAAAAGACTAGATTGCCCTTTAAAGATTAAGTTTGGTAACTGGAATCTTGATTTTTGTCCCCACTACACCGCGCCGCTATCATGGTGGCTTACTGGAAAAATAAAATTTTTATCTTAGCCTCTAGAATGATGCAGCGAAATTGCATTGCACCACTAGAAAAGGACAAGTGCCATTTTGCACTCCATGGCGATACGGAGTTAGTCTATTTAGGAATTTTTGTGCGACAGAGGCCAATCGCGATGACCTACTCGAAAGGGACGAATGGGAACTGGAGCTTCATTGTGATGCAACATAATCATGGTTCTCCACTAGAAATTGGATAGTTGTGATTTTTTACTTCACCGTGATGTGGTGCCTGTCGAAATGCCCTACTATTTTTACTAAAATTGCCATAATTTCTTAACCGAGTATCGAATTTAGGCAAAATTGGTGTGATTAGAAATCTGAGTCAATTATCTACCCATTGGTGTGTCTAGAGCTGGAAAATTCTACATGCATCAAGATTTATACATTTTCAAAGCTAACACTTGACACTCTAGAAGCTAAAATGAGCTAGAAGAAGTATGGGGCATTACATATGAATTGCAAGTCTTGGTATGACAATACCAAATAGATGAATGTCATAATAGAGCAAGATTTTTAGATTTTGATTTCAAAGAATGCATGTCTTAAGGATTTAAAAATGGTCTTAAAAAGTTAGGTAGCTACCCTAAGAAGGCATTTAAGTGTAAGTGCTCATTGTCGAAAAATGTGTTTTACCAATACGAGTTTATTATATCCCCAAGAGGAACTATCTGCTAGCCTAGTTCTCTTTTTTCATATTAGAGATAAAAAGGAAGCCCTAATGGCAAACTTAGGTTGAGGGCTTAGTCGCTGAGTTAGTTGCGGATACCATATAGCCTGTGGGATTATAGAGTTGTATAATCCAACTGGGGAAGGATTTTATGTCATTGTTATTTTGTATAATCCGCTGAGTTTGTAGTTGGTGGGCCTCCCCTACTTTGGAAAGGAAGGATTTTATGTCATTGTTATTTTGTCTTAGGTCAAGGTCCAACTGGGGCCTTGTCCCAGTTTCAGATAAATGTTGTTTTCATATTTTTAGAGAATTCATGGACTAGTGATTGTTGTTCTTAGAATGTTTATGAACTTACATTCGTATTTATAAATTGAATCATGAGATTGACCATGGTTCCATATGATAAACTCTTGAGATCGAAGTTAGCACTAAAGTAAACTATTGGGGAATAAGATGATCCGCCTAGAGCAGAGCCTTTAGGGTCAGAGTTTTTCCTCTCTTCTTTATATTTTACAATAATTATGTATGATTTCCTGATAGAGATGGGTGTTCGGGCCTCCATAGTTTGGGATACTCATCACGGCTAAGGCCTCTACTTTGATCGTGACAAACTTGGTATTAGAGAACGATTCATGGTCCTTGGGCATCTATAAAATCATGTCAGGTAGTGTACTGTTTAGGGTTCTGTAGTACGCCATACATAAAAGTAGGAAGCTAGTAGATGTTTAGGAATGTTTTACTTTTCCTCATGTTCTAGATCGTTCCATTGTGTTGTCCATTTGGAAGTTATCCAGATTCCTTCTGTAATCTGACTTTATTAACTATATTTTATTATCGAGTTTGTTCAAGTGTAGTGTCTTAAAGTCTAAATGAGGTGGTCCCTTCTAATTCAGTCATAAAAGATTATGAAATTGCACAAGGACTTGAGAGGAGTCCATTAGTGATTTAATTTTATTAATTAAGTTGACACCTCTATCTTTATCAATCGTGCATTTTACCTTAAGGTATAAAGTGTATTCAATCCCCTTCAAAAATTCACAGTGCAGACGTCATGCTTAAGGGTAGTGATATATCTTTTAATGTTGAAATGATATTTCTACCCGAGTGGTAGTATGTACTATGGTGTCATACCCCGTTGTTAGTAAGATGATCCCGAATTTAGTGATATGATATCAGAAGTTTAGAAGTCAGGGTGGAGGTGACTTTTGTATAAATAAGTAGTTTGACTTGTATAACCCTTGACTGAGGGGTGGGTTGCTCTTATATGGTGATTCTCTAATGTTGTAGCTAAATTTTTAGAGTGTATAGTAGATTGTGGAGGAAGCGTCTAGCTGTGATTATTATTTATCCAAAATAGTGAACTATCTCTGAATGGATAGCTACGACGATTGTAGAAATTATATATAGGGTGTGAATTGAAATGGTTAGATTAGCCAATACGTTATAAGTATAGACTCAATATTGTATATGGAATTTTGAAGGTAGTTGTGATGTATGAATGGGTAAGTAACTATGATGTGAGAAAGTGAAATATGTCGATAAGAACATAATGAGTTATAATATAAGCTTAAGATAGACTATCCTTATTATGTGGCTTTATTCCATTGATTATCTTTCCTTTAGTCATTGTAAATTAGTACTACATGTGAAAAGGTATGTAGTAGATTTTGAGGTGTAGTAGTAATGTTGTGGAGAGGATGAACTTATGGGCCATAGTTAAGTGAAATGTGAGACTTAAGTTGATATTTCTATTTGATTTATTAGTATAGTAGATGGCATGCTCCATATGATTGGTACTATTAGACAATAGGCTTGAACTTTAGATGGAGTGTAGTGGTGAAAATAGTAGCTTAAGATTTATAATATATATTTTATGCGAATCAATTAATTGATTTAGTGTATATTTACATTAGCCTAGGTAAGCAAGTTGTAGAATAATGAGTGGATTATTGTGATATGTATATAGTCACGACGACTAGAATTAAAAATGATGAATTGTGGTTGAGTCATTAAGTGGACAAGGGCCTAAGAATATAAGAATAAATTGCCCCCTGGTAGCATGTAGTTATATAAAGTTGTATGTGTATAAGTTTTTAGTGCACCTAGTCTGCGCTCTTGAAATTCGTAGTATGGAGATGTTTGGAGAAGACTAAGGAGTTGTGGTATGGTATTCTTTATAGCTGAATTAAGGAAATACGGGAAGGCAACGTGTGCCTTTAGTATAGTTTTACAAATTTTCTTAATATTGTAGGTATGCGTCTAGAGGTCTAGTGTTGGCGTGTCAAGTAGTGAAGAATGATTTATTATGTAATAAGGAGTGTGGATGAGTATTTTCACAAAAGTGAGAGTGATAAGGTGATAGATATAGAGGCTAGCGAAAGTAAAGACTAGCATTTTCGGAAAGCAATGCCTTCAATGAATAGTTTACTAGGGAGAGTTTAGCAGTTATGTGTATAGCGATACCCTGTTATTTTTATTATTGTTCTTGTAGATTTAGTGAGAATATAAGTCCTCAAGTCTAGGATTGTGACTCTTATCTAATGGGGAGATGGTGAATTAATGTAGTTCCCAAGTTTTCATGGTGTGTCCACTTTCAGAAAGGAGTCAAGACAAATTCTATTCCCATTCAAGCATGCTCCTCCTATTTCAATTTAATGAGGATATTCTACCAATGTCTTATACATTGAAGTGATGCTTATGCCTAAGGTCCGAATTATCTATGCAATTTATGTAATGTTCCGACATCAAAACTAGAAGCAATGATGTCTTAGTAAATCCTGTCTTTCATATATTCAAACTCTATATTATGATATTCAGGATCCATAAATCCATGTCCCGGCTCATGCTTGGTTCTAAGGAACTATGTATTCATATGTTATTCATTTTATGTCGGGATTAGCCAAAATGATAAAGTTGTACGAACTCATGGCAAATTTCAGCTCTTTAAATAAGGAGCAATCAATTCAAGTGGCAATCATTGTCTTAGTGGTTAACAACATAAACTCTGGCTCCATGCTATATAACTCATGATATGTGCACAAATGTTTTCTCACCATGCTGTGTCCAAAGAATTAATGTTGTATTGTGTTTCTACTGGAACGACTCTCTACTTATGATCCAGACACTTGATATAGGAAGTACTTCATAATGGTATCGTCTCTTCACCCCATGTCCCACCTTGAGTAGATTAATAGATATGGGTTATAATTGAGTAGTGTTTCTCCAATTCGTAATGCTTGTGCTCGGGTCCCATAATGACCCTCCATATGTTAATATGATGGTATGTAATGACCTGAGACTACCCCTAGTCATCCCATGGTTCTTCGGACCACAATTTATCCCAAGCTAACCCTTGTACTGGAATAACTCATGAGCAACTGAAATAAATACATAAGTCTTAAAGAAATAAGCAGAAAATATGTCTTTGCTGAATATCATTGTTATTTTGTCTTAGGTCAAGGTCCAACTGGGGCCTTGTCCCAGTTTTAGATAAATGTTGTATTCATATTTTTAGAGAATTCTTGGACTAGTGATAGTTGTTCTTAGAATGTTTATGAATATACATTCGTATTTATCAATTGAATTTTGAGCTTGACCATGGTTCCATATGATAAGTTTTTCCTCAGTTCTTTATATTTAACAACACTTATGCATGATTTCCTGATAGAGATGGGTGTTCGTAGCTCCATAATTTGGGATACTCATCACGTCTAAGGCCTCTACTTTGATCATGACAAACTTGGTATTAGAGAACGAATCACGGTCCTTGGGCATCTATAAAATCATGTCAGGTGGTGTACTGTTTAGGGTTTTGTAGTACGCCATACATAAAAGTAGGAAGCTACTAGATGTTTAGGAATGTTTTACTTTTCTTCATGCACTAGATCGTTCCATTGTGTTTTCCATTTTGGAAGTTATCCAGATTCCTTCTGTAATGTGACTTTATTAACTATGTTTTATTGTCGAGTTTGTTCAAGTGTAGTGTCATAAAGTCTAAATGAGGTGGTCCTTTCTAATTGAGTCATAAAAGATTATGAAATTGCACAAGGACTTGAGAGTAGTCCATTAGTCATTTAATGTTTATTAATTTAAGTTGATACCTCTATCTTCATCAATCGTGCATTTGACCTTGAGGTATAAAGTGTATTCAATCCCTTTCAAAAATTCACATTGCAGATGTCATGCTTAAAGGTAGTCACATATGTTTTAATGTTGAAATAATATTTCTACCCGAGTGGTAGTATGTACTAAGGTGTCATACCCCGTTGGCAGTAAGATGATCCCGAATTTAGCGATATGATATCAGAAGTTTAGAAGTCAGGGTGGAGGTGACTTTTGTATAAATAAGTAGTTTGACTTGTATAACCCTTGACTTAGGGAAGGGTTTCTCTTATATGGTGATTCTCTAATGTTGTAGCTAAATTTTTAGAGTGTATAGTAGATTGTGGAGGAAGCGTCTAGCTGTGATTATTATTTATCCAAAATAGTGAAGTATCTCTGAATGGATTGCTACGGCGGTTGTAGAAATTATATATAGGGTGTGAATTGAAATGGTTAGATTAGCCAATAAGTTATATGTATAGACTCACTATTGTATATGGAATTTCGAAGGTAGTTCTGATGTATGAATGGGTAAGTAACTATGATGTGAGAAAGTGAAATATGTTGATAAGAACATAATGAGTTATAATATATGCTTAAGATCGACTATCCTTATTATGTTTCTTTATTCCCTTGATTATCTTTTCTTTAGTCATTGTAAATTAGTACTACATGTGAAAAGGTATGTAGTAGATTTTGAGGTGTAGTAGTAATGTTGTGGAGAGGATGAACTTATGGGCCACAGTTAAGTGAAATGTGAGACTTAAGTTGATATTTCTATTCGATTAATTAGTATAGTAGATGGCATGCTCCATATGATTGGTACTATTAGACAATAGGCTTGAACTTTATATGGAGTATAGTGTTGAAAATAGTAGCTTAAGATTTATAATACATATTTTATGTGAATCAATTAATTGATTTGGTGTAATATTTGAAATAGCCTAGGTTAGCAACTTGTAGAATAAGGAGTGGATAATTTTGATATGTATATAGTCATGACGACTAGAATTAAAAATGATGAATTGTGGTTGAGTCATTAAGTGGATAAGGGCGTAAGAATATAAGAATAAATTGTCCCCTGGTAGCATGTAGTTATATAAAGTTGTATGTGTATATGTTTTTAGTGCACCTAGTCTGCGCTCTTGAAATTCATAGTATGGAGATGTTTGGGGAAGACTAAGGAGTTGTAGTATGGTATTATTTATATCTGAATTAAGGAAATACGGGAAGGCAACGTGTGCCTTTAGTATAGTTTTAATTTTTTTTTTTAATATTGTAGGTATGCGTCTAGAGGTCTAGCGTTGGCGTGTCATGTAGTGAAGAATGATTTATTATATGACAAGGAGTGTGGATGAGTATTCTCACAAAAGTGAGAGTGATAGGGTGATTGATATAGAGGCTAGCGAAAGTAAAGACTAGCATTTTCGGAAAGCAAGGCCTTCAGTGCATAGTTTACTAGTGGGAGTTTAGCAGTTATGTGTATAGTCATACCCCATTATTTTTATTGTTGTTCTTGTAGATTTAGTGAGAATATAAGTCCTCAAGTCTAGGATTGTGACTCTTATCAAATGGGGAGTTGGTGAATTAATGTAGTTCCCAAGTTTTCGTGATGTGTCCACTTTCAGAAAGGAGTCAAGACAAATTCTATTACCATTCAAGCAAGCTGATCCTATTTCAATTTAATGAGGATATTCTACCAATGTCTTATACATTGAAGTGATGCTTATGCCTACGCTCTGAATTATCTATGGAATTTATGTAATGTTCCGACATCAAAACTAGAAGCAACGATGTCTTAGTAAATCCTGTCTTTCATTTCTTCAAATTCTATATTATGATATTCAGGATCCATAAATCCATGTCCCGGCTCATGCTTGGTTCTAAGGAACTATGTATTCATATGTTATTCATTTTATGTCGGGATTAGCCAAAATGATAAAGTTGTACGAAGTCATGGCAAATTTCAGCTCTTTAAATAAGGAGCAATCGATTCAAGTGGCAATCATTGTCTTAGTGGTTAGCAACATAAATTCTGGCTTCATGCTATATAACTAATGATATGTGCACCAATGTTTTCTCATCACGCTCTGTCCTAAGAATTAATGTTGTATTGTGTTTCTACTGGAACGACTCTCTACTTATGATCCAGACACATGATATAGGAAGTACTTCATAATGGTATCGTCTCTTCACCCCATGTCCCACCTTGAGTAGATTAATAGATATGAGTTATAATTGAGTAGTGTTTCTCCGATTCGTAATGCTTGTGCTCGGGTCCCTTAATGACCTTCCATATGTTAGTATGATGGTATGTAACGATCCGAGACTACCCTTAGTCATCACATGGTTCTTAGGACCACAATTGATCCCAAGCTAACCCTTGTACTGGAATAACTCATGAGCAACTGAAATAAATACATAAGTCTGAAAGAAATAAGCAGAAAATATGTCTTTGCTGAATATCATTGTTATTTTGTCTAAGGGCAAGGTTCAACTAGGGACTTGTCCCAGTTTCAGATAAATATTGTTTTCATATTTTTCGAGAATTCATGGACTAGTGATAGTTGTTCTTAGAATGTTTATGAACTTACATTCGTATTTATCAATTTAATTATGAGATTGACCATGGTTCCATACAATAGGTTTTTCCTCACTTATTTATATTTTACAATAATTATGCATGATTTCCTGATAGAGATGGGTGTTCGGGCCTCCATAGTTTGGGATACTCATCACGGCTAAGGCCTCTACTTTGATCGTGACAAACTTGGTATTAGAGAACGAATCACGGTCCTTGGGCATCTATAAAATCATGTCAGGTAGTGTACTGTTTAGGGTTTTGTAGTACGCCATACATAAAAGTAGGAAGCTACTAGATGTTTAGGAATGTTTTACTTTTCTTCATGTTCTAGATCGTTCCATTGTGTTGTCCATTTGGAAGTTATCCAGATTCCTTCTGTAATCTGACTTTATTAACTATGTTTTATTGTCGAGTCTGTTCAAGTGCAGTGTCTTAAAGTCTAAATGAGGTAGTCCCTTCTAATTGAGTCATAAAAGATTATGAAATTGCACAAGGACTTGAGAGGAGTCCATTAGTCATTTAATGTTTATTAATTTAAGTTGATACCTCTATCTTCATCAATCGTGCATTTGACCTTGAGGTATAAAGTGTATTCAATCCCTTTCAAAAATTCACGTTGCAGATGTCATGCTTAAAGTTAGTGATATATGTTTTAATGTTGAAATAATATTTCAACCTGAGTGGTAGTATGTACTAAGGTGTCATACCCCATTGCTAGTAAGATAATCCTGAATTTAGTGATATGATATCAGAAGTTTAAAAGTCAGGGTGGAGGTGACTTTTGTATAAATAAGTAGTTTGAGTTGTATAACCTTTGACTGAGGGGTGGGTTGCTCTTATATGGTGATTCTCTAATGTTGTAGCTAAATTTTTAGAGTGTATTGTAGATTGTGGAGGAAGCGTCTAGCTGTGATTATTATTTATCCTAAATAGTGAAATATCTCTGAATGGATAGCTACGACAGTTGTAGAAATGATATATAGGGTGTGAATTGAAATGGTTAGATTAGCCAATAAGTTATAAGTATAGACTCAATATTGTATATGGAATTTCGAAGGTAGTTATGATGTATGAATGGGTAAGTATCTATGATGTGAGAAAGTGAAATATGTTGATAAGAACATAATGAGTTATAATATAAGCTTAAGATCGATTATCCTTATTATGTTTCTTTATTCCCTTGATTATCTTTTCTTTAGTCATTGGAAATTAGAACTACATGTGAAAAGGTATGTAGTAGATTTTGAGGTGTAGTAGTAATGTTGTGGAGAGGATGAACTTATGGGCCACAGTTAAGTGAAATGTGAGACTTAAGTTGATATTTCTATTCGATTGATTAGTATAGTAGATGGCATGCTCCATATGATTGGTACTATTAGACAATAGGCTTGAACTTTAGATGGAGTGTAGTGGTGAAAATAGTAGCTTAAGATTTATAGTACATATTTTATGTGAATCAATTAATTGATTTGGTGTAATATTTGAAATAGCCTAGGTTAGCAACTTGTAGAATAAGGAGTGGATAATTGTGATATGTATATAGTCATGACGACTAGAATTAAAAATGATGAATTGTGGTTGAGTCATTAAGTGGATAAGGGCGTAAGAATATAAGAATAAATTTTCCCCTGGTAGCATGTAGTTATATAAAGTTGTATTTGTATAAGTTTTTAGTGCACCTAGTCTGCGCTCTTGAAATTCATAGTATGGAGATGTTTGGGGAAGACTAACGAGTTGTGGTATGGTATTCTTTATAGCTGAATTAAGGAAATATGGGAAGGCAACCTGTGCCTTTAGTAACGTTTTAAAATTTTGGTTAATATTGTAGGTATGCGTCTAGAGGTCTAGCGTTGGCATGTCAAGTAGTGAAGAATGATTTATTATGTGATATGGAGTGTGGATGAGTATTCTCACAAAAATGAGAGTGATAGGGTGATAGATATAGAGGCTAGCGAAAGTAATGACTGGCATTTTCGCAAACCAATTCCTTCAGTACATAGTTTACTAGGGGGAGTTTAGCAGTTATGTGTATAGCGATACCCCATTATTTTTATTGTTGTTCTTGTAGATTTAGTGAGAATATAAGTCCTCAAGTCTAGGATTATGACTCTTATCTAATGGGGAGATGGTGAATTAATGTAGTTCCCAAGTTTTCATGATGTGTCCACTTTCAGAAAGGAGTCAAGACAAATTCTATTCCCATTCAAGAAAGCTCCTCCTATTTCAATTTAATGAGGATATTCTACCAATGTATAATACATTGAAGTCATGCTTATGCGTAAGGTCCGAATTATCTATGCAATCTATGTAATGTTCCGACATCAAAACTAGAAACAACGATGTCTTAGTAAATCCTGTCTTTCATTTATTCAAGCTCTATATTATGATATTCAGGATCCATAAATCCATGTCCCGGCTCATGCTTGGTTCTAAGGAACTATGTATTCATATGTTATTCATTTTATCTTGGAATTAGCCAAAATGATAAAGTTGTACGAACTCATGGCAGATTTCAGCTCTTTAAATAAGGAGCAATCGATTCAAGTGGCAATCATTGTCTTAGTGGTTAACAACATAAATCCTTGCTTCATGCTATATAACTCATGATATGTGCACCAATGTTTTCTCATCATGCTCTGTCCTAAGAATTAATGTTGTATTGTGTTTCTACTGGAACGACTCTCTACTTATGATTCAGATACTTGATATAGGAAGTACTTCATGATGGTATCGTTTCTTCACCCCATGTCCCACCTTGAGTAGATTAATAGATATGGGTTATAATTGAGTAGTGTTTCTCCGATTCGTAATGCTTGTGCTCGGGTCCCTTAATGACCCTCCATATGTTAGTATGATGGTATGTAAAGACCCGAGACTACCCGTAGTCATTACATGGTTCTTAGGACCACAATTGATCCCAAGCTAACCCTTGTACTGGAATAACTCATGAGCAACTGAAATAAATACATAAGTCTGAAAGAAATAAGCAGAAAATATGTCTTTGCTGAATATATTCAAAACAAAACTATTAAAATTAATACAATTCTTATTATACAAAACAAAACTAGAATCAACTACAACAACTATACTGATTGTCTATGAAGCCTTTACTAGTAATGACTATGGGTAGTCGGGACATAACCCCAAAAAATTCAGAATCATTACAACTAAATAAAGAAAGAAGAATGCTACTCTAACTGTGACTGACTCGAACCCTTGAATAAAAAAGGCTCATCACCTTCTGACTTGAGACAACAACTGTCTGATTATGATGTGGATGCTACAACTTATACCTACATTATTAAACAATGTAGCACAAAGACATATATAAGGATTAGTAATTTTGGAAGCATGTGGGGACTAATGCATAAAAAAACAGTAATTGAATGTGCATATAACTTATAAAGTATGCATGCTAAGCGTAAATGACTCACACTAGCTAAAATAACTGAAAGATAAAAATCATAAATCACTAATAATAAAGCATATTGTATAAATCTTGTGAGCCATAATACTTAGTTCTAAAAGTTTTACTTTTACTCTTTCTATTAGTGGAATAAGTAGGACTGATGTTAAGTCTGTTCTCAAGTCATGCAGGTTAAGCGTAAAGGGACTCACCTTTATCATTTGTAAACTGAAAACTGAAATCTCATAGCTAATGTCTTATGTAAAACTATCTGTGAATAAGATTGGGAGCCCTTACACTTCATTTTCTAAAATTTGTTCTTTTATTCTGTTTTAGTACATCGGGATTTTGGGAGGTTCTTCTAACCGACATAAACCATATGAGTCGTCATGGTGTAAAACATCTTGTTCCCCTAAGGGGAAAACCACACATTGGGAAGAGGTGTTATACTCTTGCCAAGGAGTATAACCTTCTCTTAAGTGATCACTGCCTTAGCCCACTATGGGCACTTAATCTTAATCCTGCGGTGGCACGTAGTTCTAGGGCATCTAACCTTGAAAACATACCCAACTCGGTGTAAAATACTACTCTCATTCATTTGCTTAAAACTTTAGGAAATCCACCTTAAAATAGCACAAGGGTTTGTAACAAAAACCAATTATGCTTATTTTTCTTTAAATCTCAAACTATATGAACAATGTGGATTCCTTATCTTAGCTTAGGATCAAAAGTTCAAATTTCTTTCTTAAATCTTAGTAAACATTTGTATAAGAGGCTAAAATCATAATCTGGTTGAAACATCAATACTTCACCTTAGGGCTTAGAACCCATACTTTAAACTCATGCAAATTCATAGAAAAATATAATGCTCAATATACTTCTTAAAATACTTCATCAATATCAAAGTAATAAAATCAAAATCACAATATGATGCTTAAAACATAATTGGAGATCTGTAAAATCATATAACACTCATAAGGATGTGAATGTAGACATGCAATTCAACATCTAAATCACTCATAACATCATAATCTTCAAATAATGATAATTGGGTATGAACATTAGTTACAAGTCATGTGAATTCAACTTAAAAAATTCTAGTTTTGGTCACAAGGACGAAAGAAGTATCCTTTTTCATAACCTCACATACCTTATTTGATTAATAGAATGTAAATGCTTGAACTTTGAATCGCTAAAGGTGTTCTTGAAGATTCTTCTTAAAGTTATTGAATTTGAAAACATGGGTTCCTGATTTTTCTTGAAGAAAATTTGATAAAGTTCTTGGTGTTCTTGAGGGGCTAGGGTTTTCTTGGAGAGAGAAGGATGAATAATAATGTATCTGATGCTTTTGGGGGCTGAATGTCACAACCCGAGCTGGGGTCCTGGCAGCGACAAGCATCCCGAACTATGAAGGCTTGGGTGCCCCTTTGTTTCTGGAAATCTTGAACACCATTTACATACAATAAGAAGAAATGCGTAAAGTAAACAAATGGAATCATTGTCTTGTTCTGAATTCAATTTAACAATATTGAATGAAATCAATAAGTATCTAGACAACATCTACTTCAGTCTGCGAAATCTCTAATGCATCAGAAATTAACAACTTGTCTAAAATTGAGACAAGTCCCCCAATCAAACCGAAAACTAAAATGAAATAACAATTTTCTAAAAACAAACCTTTCGGAATAAAGAAGGCTCACCGACTGAACACTTCTTTCTGATAAATCTACGGCTTACTGGACCCTCTTGACTGTGACTTAGACCCTAAATTATAGGGGGTTAATACAGATGTACCGGTATGCAAAACAATCCAAAATAATGTATTTTTATACAACATATGTGATAGTAATTTGTAAATAATTTACATATGATATGTGAAAACACATATTTAAAAGACTTGGAACAATGATTCGGAAAATCCATGACTCACTCTTTATATTACTTTTAAGCTAGATGGCACACCCTACACTCTGTAATTACACAGTCTATATGGAATCTTCCCATGACTCGGCAACCAAGCCTCCAATCCAAATTTTTCGCAAGGATTGGAGTATCAATTTGGGGAGACATGCAAGACAACACAACATAATGCCACGATCTCTAATCAAATTAACATGTCATGGTAGTGCACAAGAAAACAAAGAATAGTTTCTCACAATAGTTTTAAAGTAGGACGGCATAAATTAAGGTATGCAAAACCACACAGCATGGTACCATAACCGCGTGTCGACAAATCACGATTTCTAGCATTGAGTCTATCAACTCATACTTTCTTCGGGTAACCATCTAACTGTCTTTAAGCCCATTTTTAACCTTTTATAAACATTCATATTTCTAAAATCATGTTTTGAAAATCTGAATGAAATCTGACTTACGTTCTGTTCTGATACGTTATGGCATAATTTGTTTTGGTATCGTCATACCAAGACTTGCAAGTTGTATTTCTAAGCCATAAAAAGATCATATAATAGTATCTTATTTAAAAATATATAGTTTGGTCAACCATACTTCAAATAATTCAAGAATATTCAAACATCAAATCATTCATCAAGTTACGCAAAGATCACTCTTTTCAGCATTTCAACAAATATGTGGTGGTTATGAAATTTGTGAAAAAGCATGCAATCTTCTTAGTAAACATCTCTAACCTTTAACACCAACGAAAAAAACATCTTTTCCATTCAAATCCATAATCCATTCATAACCAAAAAATCAATTCATTTGTATCATTCATTTAACAATGCATTTTGAATAAATCATAACTTATGAAAACAAGAAAGGAATTACTAATAGTTCATGCTCTCAATTCATCATTCAAACTCATCAAACACATACATATATATATATATATACACACACATATATATATACTTATACATGGTTGTAAATCAAATTCGGGGGAAAGGCCTCAAGGTCAAAACTTTATTATCAATAAGGTTTCATAATACATAAATGTAATTGTAAACCCAAAACCCCTTCGTAAGTTCATGATTTCTAAACATTTATTCGTCATTAAAACAATTTTACCAAGACCATGTAGTTTTGGAAAAATCCCACGTACCTTAGATTTCGTAGAAATCACGAAGAGATTTCAAAAAGATTGGACCTTTAAGCTTGAGTGCCCAAACCCTAGTTGTCTTTCAACTATTGTGTTCTTGATTTGAAGAATGAAGTCATATTATTGAAACTTTCTTTAGAATCTTGAACTTGAAAGTATTAATTTCTAGATTACTTGGAGGAGAAGAGTTGAATTTTTGTTCCTGGGGAAAGGGGAAGGTTTTTACGTGAGTTCATTTCAAGAAGATGGGAAAATAATTCCCCTCATTTGGTTATAATTCGTGTTTGGATGGCTGGGGATGGGGAAAAAGGAATAAACTACCCCTTGGCCTCTCTATCCCTTGTAAATAACCATCATGGCATGATTTCTTGAATAAAAAATGAAACTCACGTTGCGAATCCAAGGAACGGGAATGAAACTCGCGTCGTGACCTTATCGCAACAGCTCACTGCCTTACAGGAAAAATGATATAACTTTTCATTCGGGTATCGAATTTCGACAAAATTGGTATCGTTGGAAAGCTAATTCAATTATCTAAAATATGGTGGGTTGTATTATGCCAAATTCTATACATACAAAAAGTTATACTCATACAAAGATGACCCTTATTGAATCGAATATCAAACTTTGGATGAATGAAGAATTCTTAGCTTAACTATGCTTTAAGTGATTTCTATGAGCATGTTTCACCTCCTAATCTCTTCATATACTAGGAGAAAGATCATGACACATTAATTTAAATATGAACCATGGAATTTGAGCTTACACACGTAGGAATGATGGTTTGATGTCTAGCTCAAAAATGTGGGCTGTTACATTATCTCCCCCTTGGGATGATTCGTCCCCGAATGATGGGTAGGGACTTGTTGAAGCTCTAATGGTGTAGAATAAAGATTGAAACTTCACATTTAACATTTTTCCTCAACAAAATATACAAGATCATCAAACGATCTTCATGATAACCCTTACTGAAACAAGTAAGCATGTGTTTTATGGCACGTGATCAAAACATTGTAAGGCATGAATTTTTTTGTAAGAATTCTCGGCCTGGTTAAGATTGGTACAAGACATGAGATTACCATGGGACATAAGGATAGATTAGAGACATTCTCTATCCCAAATAATACGTCTAATAGCCTTTAAATTTCTATGCAGCTTCTGCTCTATGATCCCGACAATGAACCCCATATTTCAACATCTCAATCTTATAATTTCCCTTCTAAATACATAACAGCAAGATCTTTAATCTAACTCTATCGTACTACTATGTTGAAGCCTAACTCAGAGAATAGAGGTGCTAGTATAAGATATAGGACCTTATACTCTACACCCCCTTAAGAAAATTACTTCACCTTATCACTATTGTCAAACACACCCAAGTTTTAAACCAAAGAGTATTAACTGTGTAGCGCATTGTTTTGTATTTCCCTTTATCACTACATTCAAGCCTACCATTTCTAAACCCACTCCAAGGATCTAGCACTAAGACCCAAAATTTCAATCACTTTCGCCATATACCTCCTTCTAAACTTTTTCACATAACAAAGTTAATCTCCTTCGCCCCCCCTCCCTCCTAAAATTTTTGCTAAAGAAATCACATCAAAACTTTCACAACAAGATCATCTACTCCCCTACCTAAAAAATCACCACGCTTCCTCAACAACCATCATACTAACATACGCAGGGTCGTACAGGGACTCGGGCATAAACATCATGAATGGAAGTTACACTTATCAATCCAAAGCTTGTACATATAGCACTTCTCAAGGAAGGACAAGAGGTGAAGATACGATAGAATAGATGAAAAGTGCTTCATATATCAACTACTTGGTTCATAAGTAAAGAGTAGTTCAGCACAAACACAACACAACATGGTTTCCTTAGGACAACCCAAAATGAGAATCAGGGATGAACATATCATGGCCCGTATGGCCTAAGCCAAAATTTTTGTCGTTAACAACTAAGATAAAGATTTCACTTAAGGTGATTTCTCCTCATTTAAAGAGATGAAAATTTCCACAAGTTAGCATAAACTTTCTCACTTTGGCTAATTTCAGAATAAATGATTCCACAACGTATAGAAACATATTTTCTTAGGACGAAGCATGCTATGAGACATAGATTTGGATCATGAGCAACATAACACATGGCTTGGGTACTTTAAATATTGGATCAATGAGGGACATTACTGCTTCTTTTTTGGAGTTCAAAACATGACATTAGTTACATAAAAAGTTCAAACTTTAGGCATAGGAAAGACATAAATACAGTAGACATTAGTAGATGTCCATTCATATTGAAGTGGGAGGAACTTGCTTGAATAGGAATTGAATTACCGTGATTCTTGCTTGAAATTTTACACCACAAGAAAAATTCGAGAGCTACACTAATCCATCATCTCCCCCTTAGATCAAAGTCACCCTCCTAGGCTTGATAATATAATCTCTCATCAATCTATAACCATAGTTCTCAATACAATAGGGGATATCGGTATACACACAAACACAAACTTCCTTCAAAAATTTTACGTAAAGACACTAAATTATTTCTGAGTCATCCCCCTTTAGGGATACTAATCATAACTTACTCTAACCCCAAAGTCACCAAATTATGACTAACATTATTATGGGCATGGGCATCTACGCTTCTAATCACTTAACACTCTATCTTCAACTGCTTACAATACTTACATTACACCTCTAATCACATAACTTACAACTTAACAAAATTTGTAAAACCATACCCAAGGCTCCTACTGCCTACCAATATTTCCTCAATTAAAATCTAACAACACCGTATAACAACTCACCAGTCTTCTCCACACTACAAATTCATGAACACAAACTAGGTACGCAAAACACTTATACACATAAATGCTAAACCTTTTCTTTTTAAGAATACTCTAAAGGCATTGTTTTCCAACAACACTACTTTTAATTTCCCACTATCCTCTATCATCATCAACCCATAATTCGCAGTCTCATGAGCATACACATCCTATTAGACCGTTAATCATATAACTTATATCATAAAATACTACCTAACTCCATACTACCAGGGGGTTCAACTTATTCTTTATACTTACGCCCTTATCCACTTAGTGACTCACCCACAATTCATCATTTCAACACTAGTCCTCATATACACATATACCTCAAAATTACCATTTAACTCTTCATAAATTATCAACCTAGTCTCTTTTACAAATCACATCCAGCCTAATAATTCATTCCCACAAAACATACATCATTAATCTTAAGATACTATTCTACATCTAAAATTCAAGCCTATCGTCTAGCATCAATCATCTACCACAAACAAAGAATGCAACATAATATTCTTGCCAATCAAATTGGAAAATTAACCCAAATACTTCACTTAACTTAACTTCTACCTACAATCAGAACCCTACCATACCCTCACTATCACCGCTTAAAATTCACTACATACCTTCTTACCTGAAGTACAAGCTTACTGCTACTAATGAAAAGACCATAAAAGGAGTAAAGTCACATGACAAAATTAGTTGATCTTAATCTAATATCATAATCTACTTCAATCTTATCAACATATTCTAATTCCTCACATCATACTTACTTACCTAATAAAACATCACAATAACCTTCAAAATTTAATAAACACTAATGAGTTTCTACCTATAACTTATTAACTGATATACCCTTTTCCACTAACCACTTATAAATGATTTCTACAACCACCATAACTATCCACTTTGAGCTCCTTCTCTATTTTTGAATAAATAATAATCATATCCAGTCACTTCCCTCACAAACTACCATACAATATACAATTATTGCTGCCATATTATCTATCACTATGAAATAGCAACCCATCCCTCCATCAACAGTTACATAACTGACTAGTTTCCTTATATAAAAGTTACCCTCATTCTGAATTCTAAGCTTGTGATGTCATTTCCCAAATTTTTAGCCCAAAATCACCACCAATAGGTCATGACAATTTAACATATACTACTACTCAGGTGGAAATATTGTTCCAACATTCTGCTACACATCATTTCCCTTATGCATTACATCTGCAATATAAATTTTGAAAAGGAATGAATACACTTTATACCTCCAGCTAAAAAGCACGATTTCATCAGGATCAAAGTTTACAGTAGAATCAATACACCATGAGGCACTAATGGACATCTCTCAAGTCCTTACACAATTTTATAATCTTTAATGACTCAATAAAAAAAGGACCACATCATTTGGATTCCAAGCTTTTGTACTTGATCACCTAGAAAATAAAACATATCTAAGAACATCAGAGTAAAGAAAGAATTGAGATAACTTTATTTTCGTATGGACGAAACCATAGCACAAACTAGAGTAAGAAAAGGGAACATTCTGACTCCACAGCACTACTAGAATCTGATAAAAGAGAAACATTCCTTAACACCTTGTAGCCTCCTACTTATAAGTATGAAGCACTACCATCCATAAACAAGACTCTATCCAATGCAATTTTGTAGACATCCTGGGACCATAAACCCTGATATAATACCAAGTTTGTCACAATCCAAGCTGGGGCCTTAGCAATGATGAGCATCCCGAACGATGAAGGCTCGGGATCCCCTTTCTATCAGGAAATCATGAACACTATTCACATACAATAAGAAGAAATGCAGAAAGTAAACAAATAGAATCATGGTCTTCTTTTGAATTCAATTTAACAATACTGAATAAAATCAATAAGTATCTAGACAACATCTACGTCAGTCTGTAAAATCTATAATACATAAGAAATTACCAACTTGTCTAAAATTGAGACTAGGCCACCAATCAGACCAAAACTTAAGAAAAATAACAATGTTCTAAAAATAGGCCTTCCATAATAAAGAAGGCTCGCCGACTGCACACTTCTGTCTGATAAATCTATAGCTTAGCAGAACCTCTAGGCTGTGCCTCAAACCCTAAAATATAGGGGGTCAATACAGATGTACTAGTACGCAGAGCAATCTAAAATAATGTATCTTTTATACATTATAAGTGAGATTAATTTGTAAATAATTTATATATGATATATGAAAACACATGGGCATATTTAAAAAATATTGAACAATGATTCAGAAAATCCATGACTCACTCTTTATCTTACATCTGACCTAGATGGCACACCCTTTGATCTATAATTCCATGGTCTATATGGAATACTCTCTTGACTCGGCGGCCAATCCTTCAATCCAAGTTTGTCTTAAGGATTGGAGTATCGGTATGGGGAGACACGCAAGACCATACAGCATGGTTCCATGATCCCCAATCAATCAACATGTCATGGTAGTGAACAATAACACAAAGCATGGCTCCTAACCATATTCCAAAAAAAGGACAACATAAATAAAGGTACACAAGACCACACAACATGGTACCATAACCACGTATCGGCAAATCACGGTCTCTAGCATTGAGTTTATCAACTAGTACTTTCTTAGGGTAACCATCAAACTCTCTTTAACCTTTTATAAATATGTCTTTATGAAATCAAGTTCTAAAAATCTAAATAATATTTGACTTATGTTTTGTTCTGAGTACGTTGTGGCATAATCTATTTTGGTATCGTCAAACCAAGACTTGCAATTCATATTTCTAAGCCATAAAAATATCATAACATAGTCTCTTATTTCAAAACATAATATTTAGACCACCATACTTCAAATAATTCAAGAAGATTCAGACTTGAAAATATTTATCAAGTTATGCAAAGATCACTCTTTTTAGCATTTCAACGAATATGTGGTGGTCATGAATTTTTTGACAAAATATGCAATCTTCTTAGGAAACATCTTTAACCTTTAACACTAAGTAAAATACACTCTTTTCACTTCAAATCTATAATCCAGTCATAACCAAAAAATAAATACATTTGTATTATGCTTCTAATAATGCATTTCGAACAAATCATAACTTACGAAAATAAAAAGCTTTTAAACAAAAGAGGGATTACTAATAGTTCATGATCTCAATTCATCATTCAAACTTATAAAACACATACACACACACATACACACACACACACACATATATATACACTTATACTTGGTTATAAATCAAATTTAGGGGAAAGGCCTCAAGGCCAAAACTTTATCATCAATAAGGTTTCATGATACATCAATGTAATTGTAAAACCAAAACCCCTTCGTAAGTTCATGATTTCTAAACATTTATTCATCATTAAAATAATTTCACCATGCCAATGTTGTTTTTGAAAAACCCAACATACCTTAGATTTTGTAGAAATCACGAAGAAATTTCAAAAAGATTTGGCCTTTAAGCTTTAGTGCCCAAACCCTAGTTGTCTTTCTCCTATTGTGTTCTTGATTTAAAGAATGAAGTCCTATTCTTGAAACTTTCTTGAGAATCTTGAGCTTGAAAGGCTTAAATTCAAGATTACTTGGAGGAAGAGTTGAATTTTTGTTTTTGGAGAAAGGAGAAAGTTTTTACGTGAGTTTATTTGACAAAGATGGGCAGATAATGCCCCTCTTTGGGTTATAATTTGTGTATGGATTGCTGCGGATGGGAGAAAGGACTAAACTACCCCTTGGCCTCTCTTTCCCATGTAAATGACTAATGTGGCACGATTTCCAGAATCAAAAATAAAACCCACATCACAACTCCCAGAAATGGGAATGAAACTCGCGTTGTGATCTTATCGCGACAACTCATTGCCTCACAAGAAGAATGACATAACTTTTGACTCAGGTATAGAATTTCTATGAAATTTGTATTATTGGAAAGCTAATTCAATCATCTGTAATTTGGTGGGTAGTAATATGCGAAATTCTACTTATACAAAAAGTTATACTTGATCAAATATGATCCTTGTAGAATCGAATATCAAACTTTGGATGAATGAAGAATTCTTAGCTCAACTTTGCTTTAAGCAATTTCTATGTGCACTTTTCACCGCATAATCACTTCATATACTAGGAGAAAGATCATGAAACATGAATATAAATATAAGCCATAGAATTCGAGCCTACACACATAGGAACAATGGTTTGATGTCTTGCTAAAAAATGTGGGGTGTTACACTAAAATTATGTGTTATGGTTTATTTTGGGTGACGGAATCGACCAACGTGACCCTAGGCCCTTTAGGAACTGAAGTTGCGTGTGAAATAGCTCTGTATCACATTAAGGATAGCAACACATCACATCGCGTTGCAATTGTATCAGCTTACTGCCTCTTACAAAAAATACCATACCTTTTCAATCGGGTATCGAATTAAGGCAAAATTGGTATCGCTAGAAAGCTAACTCAATTATCTACAATTTTGAGTTTCTTGAGTTGCAAAATTATACTTGAATAAAAATTTATACATGTTAAATGTTGACCCTAGTAGAATCGATATGTTAAATGTTGACCCTAGTAGAATCGATTGCACAGAATTAGCTGAATCAAAGCTCTTAGCTCAACTATACTCTAAAAGCTTCCTATGAACATTTTTCACCTCAAGAGAACTTCACACACTTGGATAATTATCATGAAACTTATATCCACATGGAAATTATTTGGATTAAATCTTCTACGTGTAGAAATGATGATTAGAATTCTAGCACGAAAATACGAGGTGTTACCTGGTGATTGTGGAAGCATAGTAATATGTTAGGCAGGTGAGTAGATGTTCTTGAAGGTGAAACTTTTTATATGATTTCTTGAGCTAATGTTATTGGTGATGCGGGAAAGAAGGGGATGGACTTTCAATATGAGAAATAGTTAGGAAGGAGATATTTGGAGAAAATCTTTGTGAAAGTGATTGAAATTTCTGGTCTTAATGGGGGGAAAAGCCATGCAGTGGGTGTAGTAATGATAGGCTTGAATGTTGTTATAAATGAAACTCAACCCATTTACTATATGGTTGGTATTCCCTTAGTTAAAACTCAGTAGTTTTTTATGGTAGTAATAAGGTGAAGTAATATTCTTATATGGGACATTAAACTAGCACCTCTTTTCTTCGAGTTAGGATTCAACCTAGAAGTACCATACAGTGGGACTCAAACACTTGTGGTTAAATGTGTGATGGTAGAAATGAAATATGGACAGAACGAAGTATGTTGTTTAATGTTGGGGCATAGCCGAGTAGGGTCTTTAAGTTTAAGTCTATTCGTTGTACCTTGTAAGGTAGAGAATGATTCTAATCCTATGTCCCATGAAAATCTTATTTCATGATTAGTAACGATGTAAGCAAGGCCTATGACTACCAAATACACTCATACCATATGTTGTGACGATCATGATCCCTAGAACTCGTGTGCAATTTCATCTCTATATAAATTTTTATTATCTTATGTTTCGGGCTTACACATTTCACTAGGGGTTGTCGTGAAGCATTTTTGATGCCCTTGCATGTTTAGTTGAGTAACAATAGTTTAATACAATATTGCGTTCTTTATTCTACACTTTTAGAGTCTCAAAGAAATCCTTACCCATCATTCGGGGATGAATGATCCCAAGAGGGAGATAATGTAACACCCTGCATTTTTTAGCTAGAAATTGAACCGCCGTTCCTATGGGTGTAGACTCTAACCTTATGATGTATATTAAAATTCATGTGTCGTGATCTTTATCCTCAAGTTTTAAGTGCTTTCGAGGTGAAAAATGTTTATAGGAATCACTTAAGAGCGAAGTTGAGCTAAGAATCTTTGATTCGTCCAAAGTTTGGTATTCGATTCTTCAAGGATCTACTTAGAGTATGTATAACTTTTAATATATGTAGAATTTTTTTGATCAAGACAAACCGAATGATATATAATTTATCTAGCTTTCCAACGATACCAATTTCGCCTTAATTTGATAGCCAAGTGAAAAGTTATGACTTTTTTCGTGAGAGGCAGTAAGGTCTCGCGACACGAGGTTCACTCCACCTTTCTGGGAGACGCCACACAAGGTCCACTCCACCATTTTGTGAGTCGCGATATGATGTCCACTCCACCTTTATGGGGTCACGCCACGAGAGTAATTTACGTGAGAAAAAGAGGTCTAGGGGCAGTTTAGTCCTTTTCCCTCAACTCCAGCTGTCCAAACATGAATTATAACTCAAAAACGAACATTAATTACCCATTTCCCAAACACAACTCACATAAGGTACGTAGGGTTTTCCAAAACTACATGAGCATGTTAAATCATTTTTAAAAATTATTGAATATCGAGAGATCATGTATTTATGAAGGGTTTTAAATTTACATTAACAATTATGCATTGTGAATCCTTTTTGATAATAATGTTTTGTGTGATTGACAGGTTCACATAGAAAAGAGGGATAGTATCAAAAAAATTTATAGGCCAAGTGCAAGTACTTATTTTTGTAAGAAATTGAATTTGTGTGTTCGACTTGAAAAGAACGAGCTAATTAATTCATAATTATTCTAACATCTTTTTTCGTGGGGAGAAATTCTTACAAAAATAGGAAATACTGTTATTTCTTATTATTTTTTTCTCAAATTAATGTAGGATAAAACTTAGCTAATATTTTTTTTTACTAATAGGTATAATTATGTACTACCTTAAAGAAAATATATAAGTAATATATTTATTTGGAAAATGACATTTTTGGTCCATTAAGTTACAATAGAGGCAGTTTTGAACCAAAGATGCAGTAAGGGCATTTTTAGACTAAACTATTAACTGAGAACATTTTATTCAATTTTGCATAGCTCGAGAGCATTTTTCATCCTTTTTTGCTATTTATATAAGTAGAGGAGGAACTCTCGTCCCTAGATGCCATTGATGCAAACCCAATGTATCATTGATAGTAAAATTACATGAATTGTGTTTTTTTTGTTGCTTAAATGAATATTATAATGAAGACGACGAACAGTGGTTATGGAAGCAACCGTTGTGGTTGCAACAATGTTGGATTAAAACTGGAAATTGTGTTAACGGGAATAGAAAATTAAACATCCATTATTTCTTAAGTTTAAGAGTAAAGGATCAAAACCACACCTAAAGTATCTCTTTTTTTTAATTTTCTACCTGAACTATCACCAAATGTTTGAAACACACCTGAACTATTCACTTTCAAATTTAAAAGGGGAGTCTGTAGAGTCATACAAGTCACTGGAACTGCCTAGTTTGATATATGAATCTCAAACTAGAACATTCAACATCTTGGATTAGAAGAAAAACCCTTGTATCAAAATCTAGATGTAATTTAAGTATGCAAACATAAGAATACAATATTGTTGGTTAAAAATTTATATGATGAATACTTCATGAAAGTTATGGCTCCTGCACCGCCACAGTCAAATCAGCCCAACTATCTAAACAAAAGAAGATATTCAATACAAGCAACTTAACTAGGCATGGTAATTCTCATCTGTCTTTCGAATGCCTAATTGCTGAGTTTATTGGAAGAGCTAATAATACTCTTTGACCATGCAAAGTAGGAGAATAATCAACAAGGAAGACTCTAGCCTTCTCTGTGTACAATTTAGAATCAGTTAATGAATCTGCGATATCCATTTTTCTCCATTTGGACCAGTTTCATCCCAACACTCAACAATACTGTATTCGCTTCACATTCTAAAGACATTGATATATTTAATCATACAATGAAAAAAGGCTTATACCAAACCACGTTCTTAACATGATTGTTATCAGGATTCTGGTTTATAGCAGATAATTGTAAATCTGGTAACAAGATAAAACTCAAAGTCTGATTCTAAATACAACAAATACGATGGAGATAGAAAACAGATCAATACAAGGCATCATCGATTGGATCCATGCAGTCAGCAACATGGACTAGTATTCAACATTAGCTTCCACTTCCTGAAATTCAATAGTACAAAAGAAGTTAAGGTTGCATCTCACAAAATTTTCACATGACTTGTAAAAAAAGTGTATGGCACTATAAAAATAGCCATCTAGTTTAAGAAAAAGTAACAGCATGGATGCGAGCAAATCATCATTTCTCAACTGGTGAGCAAATAAAATGAACAGATACATTCAGCTTAAGTCTTTAACTGATGTCTAAGCAGCATTATATTGAAACTCTAAATAAACATAATTTCCATATATACACATAGTTTTGGTTATATTTCAAAAGTATATCATGGATAAAGTATAGAACTTCATCCTCTGGATAATTTGCCAAGACGTTGGCAAGAGTATGCATAGGTGGTTTTAAGGCTCACTTACTGTCACTACCGAATTAGGCCTACTATCTATTATAGAATAGAAGATTCTCCTTTTAAATCAAAGATATAAAAGAATGAAACTCTCCTAAATCAGCAAAAGAAAATGAAAGCAGAACTCTTAATACTCCACTTTGAATTTCGTTAATGAACAATAGATGGAATATGACCATGTTCCCTCTTCTTTCCCAACCAATCTCAAAACCCGTTTTCTACTTTCGACAATCTTCTATGATTCGATTGATGGTCTCTATTCCCAAAATAAAAGGAGCAAAGATAGACGGTCCCTTTTGATTATCCCTTCGAATTTCCAGTGCCTACATGGAGCGCCATTTGATTGAAATTGTTCTTTGCGCCATTTGATTGACATTGTTCAATGTGATATATTCTAACATTAATGCTCAGTACCAGTTAAACAAACTGGACTTGACCAAATTACATGATAAAAGACTCTAGAAAGTCCAGAAAATCTAGCACTTCAGTCACAGGAGACCCACTATTCCAAAAGAATAAATTCCAAATACATTTAAATTTTATAACAGCTATGCATTACTGCTTAATAGACTACATATATAATTATTAAATACATCTGGGTTATTCTGTAATTAGTTATTCTTCAGTTCTCTCTATATACAGCTGTAACCCCTTCAATATCAATAAGATCAATTATTATTAAATTATATCATGGTATCAAAGCTAGGGTTTCTTCTTTCGCCCAAACCCTAATCTCTCCTCTTTTTCGACGTGTGTGCGCCGCCGCCACCGTCTAGACCACGCCGCACGGCCTCCCTCCTCCGCCGTAGGTCGGCGCCATGGACAAGGTTGTTGATCCTCTGTCAAATTTACCGTCTGGAGTAAAATTACTGCTCAGGAATCTCCACAATCTCATCCCCGAAAAATTATCTGACAACAACTACCCGGCCTGGGCACTTAACGTCCGCACCGCCCTCGCAGCCAACTTGCTGCTCGGATGGATTGACGGTGCGGAGAATCCGCCGCCCGAGACAGCCGAGGAGGACGGCGTCATGCTCCCAAATCCCGACTACCTTCCGTGGATGATCGTAGACACTCAGATCCGAGCCTGTCTTCTCGCCGTTATTAGCCCCTCTATGCACAAACACGCCCGGGGTTTTCTCACATCGGCTTCACTTTGGGACGCACTAGCCACAAGGTACAACTCTGTGTCCACGGCTCATATTTTTTAGTTGCGTGACAGATTGCATACTCTTCGGAAGGGAACGAAGACGATGACTCAATACCTTGATGATGTGGCCTCTATTCTGTCTGACCTAGATGCTGTGAACGAGATTATTCCTGAACGAGACGTGGTGAATACCGTGATACGTGGTCTTCCGTCTGCTATTCCTCTCTCAAACAGCATATTCGCCTCTAACCTGTCGAAATCACTCTGAATCAACTGTCTGGATGGCTTAATGCAGAAGAATTGAATCTAGACATGGAACACAAATTACTGCTCGGAGAAGCCAGTTCCACCCCTGGCGTCACGGCTCTTTACTCGACTGGCAGCGGGGGCTCGGCCAGGGGTCGCGGTGACGATCGCCGTAACCAAGGGCGAGGCAGCGGCGGCGGTGACCGTCGGAACGCCGGGCAGCAAGGCAGAGGCGGGCCTCCACCGAGGGACGGCTTCCAGTCAGGCCGCGGACAGGGACGAGGAAACCAGCGGGGGCCCACACGAGATCTTCCGACGTGCCAAATTTGTGCTAAACGGGGCCATTCTGCGGCTAATTGCTGGTATCGTTATGATGACTCGCAGAATGTAAATCGCCTGTCCGGCGGATCAAGGGCGATGCATGCGTCCACAAACGCTCAATCTGGCGATTGGTATCTAGACACAGGTGCTAACACCCATGTGACGTCGGATTATTCACAACTTCAAGCTCCTCATCCGTATCATGGCTCAGAAACTATTACAGTAGGCAATGGTCAATCCCTTCCCATCACAAACACCGGCTCTGGGTATGTCTATACCCCAAATGGTAAATTTCATCTCTCAACCCTTCACCACGTCCCTTTCCTCACATCCAATCTTTTATCTGTTTATCGCTTTACTAAAGAAAATAATTGCACCCTTATTTTTAATGACACCAATTCCAGATAGTGGACAATACCACGAACCGGGTGCGGTACACGGGCCGCTGTGAGCATGGGCTATACACTCTTCCATCCAGGTCTCCGTCTGTTGTGAGTCAAGCCATTCTCTCGTCCACCTGGCATCGCCGGCTTGGGCACCCATCATCCGCCATCACCAAATTCATTTTATCTTCCTTAGGTTTTAATTTTTCAGAGAAATTACATTGCGAGTCCTGTTCAGTGTCTAAATCTTGTCGTTTACCTTTTTCACTGTCTGAACACAAGGCCACTGCGCCATTTCAATTAATTCATTCTGATGTTTGGGGTCCAACCTCAGTTCCTTCTGTTCAAGGTTTTCGTTATTATATCTGTTTTGTTAATGATTACAGTAAATTCACTTGGCTTTATCCTCTGAAATTTAAATCCGAAGCTTATACTGTTTTTGTCAACTTTGACAGAATGGTTCAAAATCAATTTAATGCCAAAATCAAAATTTTTCGAAGTGACAATGGCAAAGAATTTGTCAACAATGCATTTGGTGTTTTTCTTCAAAGTCTAGGGGCTCTTCATCACACTTCATGTCCATATACCCCTGAACAAAATGGCGTTGCTGAGCGCAAACACCGTCACCTAATAGAAACAGTTATTGCGCTCCTCCATGATTCCACCTTACCTGTTTCCTTTTGGGTTGATGCCCTTGCTACTGCCAACTACCTCATAAATCGCATGCCCACTCACACTCTCTCCAACTCCAATCCATATGCCCGTCTCTACAATCATCCACCCGACTACATCCATCTCCGCCCGTTTGGGTGTCTGGTTTATCCCTGGTTGCGTCCACACACTCAACATAAACTTCAACCTCGGTCCACCCCTTGTGTCTTTCTAGGCTATCATCCCACTATCAAAGGTTACAAATGTTTTGATCCTGTATCTCAGAAAACATATGTTTCCCGTCATGTTCGTTTTGTGGAGGAACAATTTCCTTACACAAGTCTTTCCTCTACTCCATACTCCCCCAATCCACTTGGCATTGTGCCATTATTTCCGTCCTTTTCACATGCTCATGCTCCGGCTCACTCGGCACCTAACCCGGTACCCCACTACACAACTACCCACCCGTACCAACCACCTAGCCACTCGAACCAACCACCCACCCACCCGAACCCCCAAACCTCCCACCCGAACACCCAGCCGACTGCCATACAACCCTCCACTTCCCTACATCATACTCCTAACACACATACAGCCACCCCATCCACCGCTGCACATCCCAGCTCCCACGGCAGCCCCACCCAACCCCCGTCCACACATCATACAACTCTACCACCCCTTCCTAATCACCCTCCACTCAACACTCACCCTATGACAACCCGAGCCAAGGCCGGTACCTTCAAACCCAAAGTCTACCACACTCAAATACCCTTTGATGCACATCCCATAACTGAGCCTACTACCTACAACCAAGCCTCCAAAAATAGTTTCTGGTGCCAAGCTATGGATGAGGAATTTCAGGCTCTGAATGAACAACGTACATGGGATTTGGTACCTCTGCCTAGTAACCGAAAGTCCATTGGGTGCAAATGGGTGTTTCGCATCAAACGAAATTCAGATGGATCTCTTTCTCGCTATAAAGCACGTCTGGTTGCAAAAGGGTATCATCAGGAGTATGGTGTGGATTATAAGGAGACCTTCAGCCCTGTTGTTAAGCAACAGACTATTCGTCTGGTCTTGTCTCTTGCTCTTCACTATGATTGGCCGCTTCATCAGTTAGACGTCAGCAATGCCTTTCTTCATGGTCATCTTGAGGAAGACATCTATATGGTTCAGCCACCGGGATATGTTAATCCCAACCGTCCTCACTATGTTTGCAAGCTTCACAAATCACTGTATGGCCTGAAACAGGCCCCACGTGCCTGGTACACACGCCTCTCTACTTTTCTGCAGGGTCTTGGTTTTCGCACCTACCATCATGACAACAGCCTCTTCACCCTTCACTGTTCTCGAGGGACAGTCATCATTCTTATCTATGTGGATGATATTGTTATTACAGGCAGCTCATCATCACTCATCACTGAAATTACTGAGGCTATGCATCGTGACTTCAAACTTAAGGACCTCGGTCCTCTGGAGTTCTTTCTTGGCCTCGAACTCATCCGCAAATCGGGAACCATATTGATGCATCAGACAAAATATACCCTTGAACTTCTAAATCGAGCTGGAATGACAGACTGCAAACCCGCGGTCACTCCCATGGCAGTCCGCCAATCCCCAGGGCCGAATACTCCCTTTGCCGATCCTACACTATATCGGAGCCTCGTCGGTGGACTTCATTATCTTGTTGTTACTCGTTCGGACATCCAGTATGCAGTCAATCGAGTCTCCCAATCAATGCATGCTCCCACAGAACAACACTTTCAGGCCTTGAAACGCATTCTGCGCTATCTTAAAGGTACTCTTCAATGTGGAATTTTATTTCAAAAGGGCTCGTTTGATATATCTGTTTTTTCTGATTCGGATTAGGCTAACGACAAAGATGATCGGAAGTCCACTACTGGATATATTGTTATGATGGGACCGAATCTGATTTCCTGGTGCACCAAGAAGCAAACGCGAGTGTCCCATTCCTCCACAGAAGCAGAATATCGTGCCATGGCTGCGGGTGTTGCTGAAGTCATGTGGTTACGATACCTTACAGATGCACTTGGCATTCCCCCGACGAAACCACAGATTTATTGTGACAATCAGTCCACTATTTGTGTTACCAAAAATCCAGTCCTTCATGATCGTATGAAGCATGTTGGGTCCGACTGTCACTTTGTTCGCGATGAGGTACTTGCAGGAACGATGGCCACGCACTATGTCCCATCTACTGACCAGCTTGCTGATATTCTCACCAAGCCTCTTCCGTTACAGCCTTTTCAGTATCTCTGCTCCAAGCTGCCCCTCGTTACCACTGATCAGCTTGCGGGGGGATAATAGACTACATATATAATTATTAAATACATCTGGGTTATTCTGTAATTAGTTATTCTTCAGTTCTCTATATATACAGCTGTAACCCCTTCAATATCAATAAGATCAATTATTATTAAATTATATCACTGCTGCCAGGAGTAAATCCTATATTTTGCAGCCTATCCTGCATTAAACAAACATAGAGGGAAGCAAGAGACATTTATTGGTACTTTAGTCTTCCACATCAACTTTCAAGGCCACTCTTTTTCATATTTTGCTGATAAGTTTTTGCAGCTAGTCATAGCATGTCTTAAGAGTGAACACTCCATCTTGTAATCAGTAAACTGGAGGCAGCTTCTGACAATTACCGATCATTAAGACTTCTTCTCAATTGAAAGTCCCATCCGTATCTCTGACTAAATTGAATAAGGAAGGAAACATGTCCCTTATCACTACTTTAGTAGATATGTTTTAGTAGATATGTTAGAATTTATATATTTTTATTGAATTAATTATGAGAAGACCATTTAAAAATAGAGATGCTTTTAGAAAAATTAAAGAATCTTTAATTAGTAATTATTTAGAATATATAAGTCTAAATAAAACAAAAGAAAACCCAAAAAGATTAGCATACTTAATTACCTTAATATCTAATATTGAAGCAAAATTAATAATCCATTTAAAATTTAGAAGAATGAGACACATACCACCTAATTATGATAAAATTAGATTTAGATATCCACCAAGATATTATAAATATGGTTTGAATGAATAAAATACAAAAATACAAAGAATTAAAAATAAGAATAGAAAAACTACATTATAATATATTTGTCGGGGTTAGAAAAACTCAACAAATAGACAAAAAGATGAAATATCAAAATTAGAATCACAAATAGATAGTTTAGAATATATATATCAACATGAACTATTCACAATAAAATGAACAAAGAAGAATTTATAATAAATGAAAAAATATATGAAAATCACGAAGGATTAAAAATAAAAATAGTATTTTCTAATCTAGAAAGAAGATATAAGAAAATAGGTGAACATTTATATCTAATGTTAGAAAAAGAAGAATTAAAATTAGGAGATAAATTGACAACAATGATAAGAATAGAAAGAGAAAATAAAGAAATAGATAGGAAAAAGGAAATAGAAAAAATAAAACAACAAACTACAGAAGAAATACGAAAAATAGAAGAAACTAAAAATAGTAGGATTGCTGAATTAGAAAAAGAACTACAAATGTTAAAAGATCTGTATGAACAAAGACAAAAGAAAAAAAAAGAAAAAGATAGAGAACAAAAATTACTGAACGAGATAAATCAATTTAAGGAAAAATTGGAAATAAAAAATAAAGAATAAGAAATAAATAATATAGACGTTGAAGAGACAGATAATTATGATTCAGAAGATAGTGAAATATATACAGAAGTATTAACAAATACAAAAAAATTAGAAATCAATGAAAAACAAGAAGTAATTAATGAAGAAAACTTAGAAAAAACCAACACAGAAATAAATACTCTTGATAAAAAAGAAGATGAAAATATAATACCTAGAAAATCAGAAATAAGAAAAACCTACATATTATAAGAATAAGTTTAAGAAATATAATGAATATGACAAATGGACACCAAAACAGATAGTTAATAAAAATTATAACTCTTTAGACATAGACTGTGTAATATACACAGAAAAAACAATACAATTATGGATAGGATATATGACAAAATAATTATTAGATAATAATATAAACATAACAGATGCACCAGAATATATAGAAAGAACACTAATAGGATCAGTGAAATTATGGTTTTCAAATTTAACTGAAAATAGTAAGAAGGTATTAAGAACTAATAAACCTATAGAAGGAACATCATCAACAACAACTAAACTAACACCTATAGAATTATTAAAAATATATGAAACAACTATAAAAGATGAATTTGGTAGTATGACAACAATAGAAGAAGAACAAGATGAAGAAAAAGATACAAATAGAAACTTAATGTTAAAATTAGCAATATGTAATATGTGTTATATAGATGAATATACTTGTGCATTTAAAGAGTATTATTATAAAGGAGCATATAGTATAGAAGAAAGTAAAGAGATAAGAAAATTATATTTTAATAAATTACTAGAACCATTTAGTTCAAAGATAATAAAAAGTTGGGAAGAAGCAAAAATAGTAGATACGTTAGGAGCAAGAATAAAATTTTTACAACAATGGTATAGAAACTTATGTGAAAAATATAGAGAAGAATTAAAAATGGAAAAAACATTAATAAGAAATTTAGCATGTTGCAAAAATAAAATAGCACCCCAATTTGGATGTGAAGAAAGATATTATAAGAAAAAGAAAAAGACATAAGAAATATAAGAAATATAAAAAATCAAAATACAAATACAAGAAACCAAGAAAAATATATTATGTAAAAAATTATAAATACAAAAGACCATATAGAAAGAAGAAATCTATAAAAGAATGTACTTGTTATAATTGTGGAAAGATAGGTCATTTAGCTAGAGATTGTAAATTACCTAAAAAATTCAAAAAATAAACAAATATCAGAAATAAAAATAGATAATACAAAATATATGTAGATATATTATATAGAATATGAATTAGACAATTAGGATAGTATATATGAAATTTCAGAAAACGAAACAGATAATGAAATAGATGAATCAAATGACGGAAGAAGATATAAAAATAATAACAAAGGAAGAATATTTAAATGATGAAGGAACAGAACAAAAAATAATATTTGACAGTAACATATTTGATGAAATAAAAGGAAAAGAATTAGATTTAAGTGTGGAAAAAATATTTAAAATACCAACAATAAAAAATATTTTTACTAGGAAAAAGAATAAATATTATGTAGTATGCCAAAAGGAACATGTAATAAATTGTAGATATGCAAAAGGCAACGCTAGTATACCACTAGTAACAAAAAGAATAATTAATAAAGAGATAATTGATATAAAAAGTAAAAGAGATCAAATAAAATATGTACACCTTGGAGGTGCAGAGATATTAATAAAAACATGTTTTAGAGAAGGAATAGATACACCAATAGAATTATATTTAGCAGATGATAGAATAATAAAACCTATAAAAAAAACATAATAACTGCCGTAAAAGGAAATATAATAGACCAAAAATTTATATTTATAATAAGGGAAAATTATTCCGTAGAGGTAACAGATAAAAATATAGATAAATCATTAGTATTATATTGAAAAATATCAGGAATAGAATTAACCCCAGGAAGTAAAATATTTACAGCAAGATGCAGCAATTTATATATATTAACAACAAAACCTAAAATAATAGGAAAAAATAAGATTAACAAAATACGAATAGAAAATCCATTCGAACAGATTGTAAAAACAATAGATTATAATGATTATAGCTATAGAGACATAGATATAGAAGAAAATTTAGAAATAGTAAATGATAGAATAAGTACAACGAAAAGAATAGCTGATGAAAAACCGGAATCATCAAGCTCATCAAAAAGAACAAAATATGAAATAAATTCAATAAGTAATTTAAACCAATATTACATAACAGGAAAAATAAATGAAAAAGAATATTTAATACTTTTAAATACAGGACAAGAAGAAAATTATATAGCAAAATATCTAGTAAAAAATGAAGAAATAAAAACTAATAATGATATGTGCCCATATCTACCAAGAAGTTTAATAAATAGTAAAAATATAACAGATAAAGAAAAAATAATACGAATTAGAAAAATAAAAATAGAATTTGAAGTAAAGAAAGAAATGCAAAAAACAGATATAATATTAGGAATAAAATAGTTAGCACAAGTAAAACCATATAATATAGAACATACAGAATTAATCTTAACATATAACAAAGAGAAATTATTCTTAAGAAGAGCCTTAACATAAAATGAAAATATATGTATTAATGAAGATAGTAGTAGAAGGATATTACAGTAGGTATTATGCGCCTATGATAGATACAGGAGCAGAAGCTAATTTATGTAGATATAATTACTTACTAGAAAGTAAATGAGATAAATTAAAAACATCAATAATAGTTAAAGGATTTAATAATGAAGGAAGTTTAAGTACTTATAAATCTAGAAATGTAAAAATACAAGTATGGGATAAGATATTAACAATAGAAGAAATTTATAATTATGAACTACCATCAACAGATATACTTTTACGAATGCCGTTTTTTGATAAATTATACCCACATATAATAACTTGAACAGACTGGTGGTTACAACACCATGTAAACAAAAACTGAGAGCAAAACGAGTTAATAATAAAATAAGAAAGAAAACTGATTGGATAAAAGAAATGAAAAAATTACACAAAAGTTAGAATATATAAAAAATACTGAAGATACAATAGAACTAGTAGTATTTTCGATAAATAAAACAGAAATAACTATATTTTCAATAAATAAGATAGAAATAGTTAAGAAAAAATTAGAACAATTATATAGTGAAGATCCTTTTAAAGGATGGGGAAACATAAAGCTACCATAAAAATTGAATTAATAGATAAAAATAGCATAATAACCCAGAAACCATTAAAATATAATTTTGACGATATACAATAATTTAAAATGCATATAGATAAATTATTAGAAAAAGAGTATATACAAAAAAGTCATAGTAAACATAATAATCCAACATTTATAGTAAATAAACATAGTAAACAAAAAAAGAGGAAAAAGTAGGATGGTTATTGACTATAGAAATTTAAATAATTATCCATTATCAAATAAGATATTAAAAATAAGGCAAATACAAGGATATAATTAATTTAGCAAATTCGATTGTAAATCAGGATTTTACCATCTAAAGTTAGAAGAAGAATCTAAAGAATTAACCGCATTTACTCTACCATAAGGATTTTATGAATGGAACGTATTACCATTTGGATATAAAAATGCACCAGGTAGATATCAATATTTTATGGATAATTATTTTAAAAAATTATCTAATTGTATAGTATACATAGATAGTATATTATTATATACAAAAACTAAAGAAGAATATTTAAAATTATTGGGACAGTTTACAGATATAATAGAAAAATCAGGAATAAGTCTAAGCAAAAAGAAAACTGAAATTATGAAAAATCCGATGTCTCTATCATTTACTATTTGAAAATTTTCTTCTATATCAATGTCTCTATAGCTATAATCATTATAATCTATTGTTTTTACATTCTGTTCGAATGGACTTTCTATTCGTATTTTGTTAATCTTATTTTTTCCTGTTATTTTATGTTTTGTTGTTAATACATATAAATTTTTGCATCTTGCTGTAAATATTTTACTTCCTGGGGTTAATTCTATTCCTGATATTTTCCAATATAATACTAATGATTTATCTATATTTTTATCTGTTCCGCTACGGAATAATTTGCACTTATTATAAATTTAAATTTTTGGTATATTAAATTTGCTTTTACGACAGTTATTATGCTTTTTTCTATAGGTTTTATAATTCTATCATCTGCTAAAAATAATTCTATTGGTGTATCTATTCCTTCTCTAAAACATGTTTTTATTAATATCTCTGTACCTCCAAGGTGTACATATTTTATTGGATCTCCTTTACTTTTTATATCATTGATCTCTTTATTAATTATTGTTTTTGTTACTAGTGGTATACTAGCTTTGCCTTTTGCATATCTATAATCTATTACATGTTCCTTTGGGCATACTACATAATATTCGTCCTTTTTCCTAGTAAAAATATTTTTTATTGTTGGTATTTTAAATATTTTTTCTACACTTAAATCTAATTCTTTTTCTTTTATTTCATCAAATATGTTACTTTCCAAACTACCCACACTCACTGCCTTGCGGCTCAAGGCATCAACCACCACATTTGCCTTGCCCGAATAATACAAGATGGAAATATTATAGTCCTTTAGAAACTCCATCCTTCTGCGCTGACAAGCATTAAGCTCCCGCTGGGTCATAAGATGCTAAAGACAATGCACACCATACAAGTAATGTCTGTAAATCTTGAGTGCAAAAACTACTGTCGTCAACTCCAAATCATGTGTAGGGTAGTTGTGCTCATGCAATTTATGTTGTCTAGAAGCATAGTCAATGACATGACCCTGTTGCATCAAAACATATCGAAGACCAACACCAGAAGCATACAAAACTCTATGAATCCCATGCCCTAAACTGGAAGAGCTAAGACAAGGGTGAAAGCGAGACAATCTTTGAGCTTTTCAAAGCTCAGCCTACACTCCTATAACCATCAAAAAGGAACTTCCTTCAGAGTTAATCTAGTCTTAGGGGCAGATATTGTAGCAAATCTCTCAATAAAACACCTATAGTAACCCGCCAAACCAATAAAATTGTGAACCTTAGTTGGAGATATAGGCCTAGCCAAAAAATGAATTGCTAAATTCTTAGTTGGGTCTACTATAATACCCACCTTTGACACCAGATGTTCGAGAAAACACTGACTAAAGCCAAAACTGACACTTGGAGAACTTGCCAAAAAGCACATGCTCTTGCAAAACCTGGATCACAATCCTTAAGTGTTGCACATGATCCTCACTGCTCCTCGAGTTCATATGAATATCATCATTGAACACAATGACAAAAGAGTCTAGATAGGTTCTGAACACATGGTTCATCAAGTCTCTAAATGCAGCGGGGGCATTAGTCAGCCCAAATGACATCACCAAGAACTCATAGTTACCATACCGAGTCTTGAAAACTGTCTTCGGGATATCCTCAGACTGAATCCTCAATTGATAGTAACTAGATCACAAGTAAATCTTATAAAACGCTACTTCATACGGAAGCTGATCAAACAAATCATCAATGCGACATATAGGATAACAGTTCTTCACCGTTACATTGTTAAGCTATTTGTAATCAATACAAACACGCATCGAACCATCTTTTTTGTTTACGAACAAAATAAGAGAATCCCATAGGGACACACTTGATCTAATGAAACCCTTACCAAGAAGATCTTGAAGTTGAGAATTCAGCTCTTTAAGCTTGGTAAAATCCATATGGTAGGGTTCCATAGAAATAGGTTAAGTGCTAGGCTCAAGCTTGATCGCAAAATCAATCAGACAGTCAAGGGAATTCAAGGCATATCATTAGGAAATACATCAGGAAACTTACACAGAATAGAAACAGAGTCAAGTGTCAGACTCTCCATAAGGGTATCATATATATAAGCGAGATAAGACTCATAATCCCTTGATATAAGTCCCCTTGCACAAACATAAGAAATAATTCTATTGACTCACATCTAATCGCTCCCTGCTACATGACTAAGGGTATGTTGGGTATGGCTAAGGTAACGGTCTTGGCCAAATAATCCATTTTGTATGATAGTAAAATGAAGTATCACATCAAAATCTAGCGTATCTAGAATAATAAGATCAGCATAAGTATCAACATCCCTAAATATTATAATGCATGATCTGAATACTCGATCCACTACTAAAGAATCACCCACGGGAGTAAACATGCATAATGGCACAAAGAATAAATCACTAGCCAAATCCAACCTTGGTGCATAATAATAAGATTTGTAAGAATAAGGGGATTCGTGATCAAATAAAGCAAGAGCCGACTTACAACATACCAAAATTGTACCTGTCACTACAACATCTGAAGTCTTAGCCTCGGGTCTAGCAGGTAATGCATATAACTGACCATGCCTGCCACCTGACTGGGCACCTAACCAACCTCATGTCCTGCCTGCATGAGTACCACCTCGAGCACCTTGGTAACCATCTGTACGACCTCGTGAACCACCCCTACTTGAAGTAGGAACTTCCTTAATAGAAGTAGCTCCCTAGGCTAAAGCAACCATCACCCAAAGACTAGGGCACTCTCTATAGAAATGATTAGAAAGACCACAAGTAAAACAAGACTCACGAGAAGAACCAAAACGTACAAATCTGGATGATCCGACATAGCTACCATGCCTAGCAAAGCCCAAAGATGAACCTCTCAAAGATAGATCACCACCCATACTCGGGCGACCACTAGTAATAAACTGATCCCCATCAATGATCTGAAGAGCTTCCTGAACTGATCGACTAGTCTGACTTTGAGGCTGAAAAGATGGACACAAAAGATGTCCACCATAAGAAATACCACTCCTATATAGAGAACTACCATGGATCCAACCAAATATCCCTCAAAATCTAGGTGTTTTATCACAACAATCAAGACTATCTCTATATATCTCCTCTATTACTGTAGCATGATCCAAAACATCAGCAAAAGTCCTACTCACAACAACTAGACTCAGAGTAGCAATTTGAATAGGGAGTATAAACCCTCAGCCAAAGCATCGAATCCTATAATACTAAGTTTCCAAAATAGAAGTCACATGTCTGGACAACTCATGAAAATGAGCCTCATACTCAGCGAATATCATGGATCGTACTTCAGTCTAGAGAACTATCCCTCAGTCAATGTTTAAGACTACGCCACATATACTTCTCCAAGAATATCTTTAAGAATTAGTCCATGACAAGGGATAAGAACTAATTGGTCTAGAATCCGCGAAACCCCTCCACCAGTGCCAAGAAGACAAATCCAACTGAAATATAGTGTAATCCACACCACAAATCTTAACAACGCCTAAAGCATGACGCTTAACCTTATAATCAGTGAGAAACTCAAATTCATCCTTTCCAGGAGCACTAGAAAACCAAGGTGGATACAACCTCAAATATCTACCAAACGTTTTCTACTCATCGACAAACATAGTTGGAAGGGTCACAATTAGCGGTGTGGCTATCGGCTGAATAACTATCAGCATAGGATAAATCTTAATGCTACGAGCTACAACTATAAGATGTGCACTGATCCAAAAAGTCTGCGCACCATTAGATTGTACACCACTAATCATACTCAGCATCTGAATCAGGGAATCTCTAACTAATGAAGAAGGAAAAAAATTTAGTAAGGCCTGGGCTGGTCCATTGCCCCCCGCTAGCTCTGGCGAAGGAATCTCTGGCTCCGGTTGAGGGATAGGTCCCGAGGAAGAAGGCCTATCCTGGCCCCTAGATAGAGTCTCATCATGAGGCTTTCCTCGACCTCTAGGCCACCTATGAATAGGAGTAGGATTTCTGGGCCCAATCTTGGGACTCGCACCTTGCATAGGGGCAACACATCTCCTCAAAATCTATGAAAGAGTATAGTTGAGAAAATATACTACAAACCAACTCAAACTCATAGAACAAAATGAATGAAAATAATGAAGGACTCCAAAAAATTTCACATAGCCTCTAGATGATAGGAAACGAACGTCAATGTTCCGATCTAAAGAACTCTATAGAAAGCTGCTCTTGTGCGATACCAATTTTGTCACGACCTTGTTTGGAGTCATGATGGCACCTACCATAGCCACTGGTAGGTAAGCCGATATCATAACCCGGAGCTATGACAATGAGTTACCATGGTAAGAACGTCTAACATGGAGTTTATTTATGGATAGAATATATAATAATAAAATTTCACAACTGACCAATATTCAAATACAATTCCCATGACCTGATAGTATTAAAATATGAACTTCTAAATGTTAGAAGAGGAATTTACAATCACAGAATCTAAAATATCTTAAATAATCTCGTACATTTGTCTTGAAAATAAAAGACACATAAGGAAGATGGGATAAAAGGAAACTCAATCTCCAAGAGCTCATCTTATCTCCAAATAGTCAACTCATACAAACTAGCTCAACGAGAGTGACTAGAACTTGGGTCATCACCAAAAAGGTACAAAAGTGTAGAATGAGTACCAAAACATGGGAACTCAGTAGGCATCATCGGACGACTGAGCTCAATTATAATGTAATTGTGATAAATAGTAAGACAATGATCTTAACATCAAGGGGTAAGATCGGACCTAAATCTGCTTATATACCACTGTAACAACATCTACACTACTAATGCAATAACATGACATACTATTTCAATATACTCCATAATTACCTTAACAACTAAGTATCATTTCAAAAGTGTACATCCATATACACAATAGAAATATATGTACTTTAGATAATCATCATTGTAATACCCCGCAGGTTTCTAAGCTAGGAAGTGAATAAGTATTCCTACGTATGAAATATCCTATCCTGTGATTCATACTTGAGTACATGACTTACAATGAATATATTAGTGATAGGATAGCTTATGATGCATTAAGCATGTTCATATGAGTCACTTAAGGTAATACAAGCTAAGAGTTTTTGAATCCATCAAGTTTAGTGTTCGATTTGTAAGGGTCATAATTGAATGAGTATAACTTGATGTTAATGTGGTATTTTGGCTGATTTATACCTACCAAATTTTAGGCAATCGAATTAGATTTCCAACGATACAAGTTTTGCCTTAATCCAATACCCGAGCGAAGAGTTATGCCCATTTTCGTGATAGACAGTAAGGATAGGCGATTGGTTAGGTGCCGCCCAACCAAACATAGGCGATTGGTTAAGCGCTACCCAACATAGCTTAGGCAATCACTTGGGCTCCACGTAAGTCAGTTCCAAGTGACAAAAATACTCCGTTTTGAGTTTTTTTAAGGGTAATTAAGTCTTTTAACACTCTTTACACGTCCCTAATCTCAACCTTATGAAATATATAGCTTCTAAACATATTACAACCCCATTATCATCTCAAAGCTCATCATCTAAGAGCACTAAAAGAGAAAAACAACTAGGGTTGCATAACAAAGCTTGAAGACCCGATTTCAAGGAAATTCCTCCGTCAATCATCAAGAATCTTCCTTCTAAGGTATGCGTGAGTTGATTCATGGACTCCTTTCGTCCATGAAGCTCAAGAACCATCTTCTAAATTTTGTATTATGATGTTTATATTGTTGGTGGTTGATGTTCATGTGGTTGGAGTTTGATGATGCCTAAGATGGGATCCTTGTATGTTTATTGTGAGGATATGGTGGTATTTAACGTATAAATATGTGAAATTGGTGGTTGAATGTTTGTAATTCTTATGAATCCACCTATGCCCAAGATGTGCATGTAAGGTTTTTGTGATAATACCGAAGGGAATAGAAATCATGCTTTTATGAAATAATAAGTCCTAAATGACTATTCCATGTTCTATGTTTATGTTCAACGTAATCCCCGCACCATTATCTTGAATTGAAGAAGTTGTACGAGATGCTCATGATTTTGTTGAGATATGGAATGACCATGTTATTGAAGCCATGAAATTATATACATGTTGTGTGCATTCCCGATCATGTTATAGTTTGTTGAGAATCATCCTTATTAAGAAATCCTTACTTATGATATTATGTATTGCGGACTCAAATCTTGTGATCAAGTCATGTAATGTGTGTCAGTTTCCTCCTTTTGAGTCCTGGGGGTACTTGTACCAGAAAACTATAGCTGTGTGCCTAGAGCCATGTCATGTTTCACGATATCCAAACTCAAGCTTTGATTCCATAGACTTCAGTCATTCATGTGACTCAGGAAAACCTCATGATCATAGTTAGTTGTCAGATATAAGTAACATTCCGCCAGTCAATGGATGTCCGTACGATTAAGTCATGCACAGTGAGTTATTCATGTCCAGTCCCTCCAGATGGGAGTAGAGGTTAGCATCTAGTGAACCCAAGGATGGGAACTCACCCACCAGTTTGTGGTGTGATTCATAGTAGTCATCCTTGTGTTCCAGAACTACATAACCAGTTAGGTTGAGCCATCTTAACCCATCAGATTATGGTTGATGATGTGGCTTAACCTGTCAGTTTAGGGTTCCCACCATTCTCATTGAGTACCTTCCAGATAAGAGTCACTCACAGGCTGTCCTTACCCATGGCACGGTATTGAAACCCCTTCAGTCGGGGCAGAGATTGGACCCCATCTTAGCCAAAATGGCATACATGGGGCATATCAGTTAAACACTACTTCCCACAGTTTCAGTATCAGTCTCAATAAAAGAACTCAGGGCGTTCTTCAAATTTCAGTATATATACAGGACTGTCAGATACAGTCGTCCATGTTATCAGTATCAGTCAGGACAGTTATTAGTAAACCATGTATTAGCTTATAGGTCATGCTATCACGTATTCACAGTCCCAGTTTCTATATATGTGTGTTTGCACCCCGACGTTCATATTAGTCAGTCAGTGTTGTTCATTCATGAAACCCTTTATGTTCAGCCTACCTTCCTTGTATACTCAGTACCCTAATTGTACTGACACATTTGCGCTGTGGTGCTTTCTTTTCATGTTACACCATAGGTTTCAAGACACGAGCTCCAGCCCAGCAGTAGCGGTAACATTCTACTCGCAGAGACAGAGTGAGTCCTCATTGATTCGAGGACAATATGATTTGATACATTTATTTATTTCTTCAACTCAATTTTATAGAGTTAGTTGGAGACATGTTCCTTCAGCTCCTTATTCAGATAGTTTAGAGGCTTTCAGATTTACGTTCAGATTTATGTTCAGACTTAGCTTTCAGATTGAGTTGTTTTAGGTATTTTCACCCGCATAATTTTATTCAATTGAACCTTATGGCCTTACAGTTCAATGTATTCCGCATTTTTATATCAAGATTTGCAGTATACAGGTACAGATATCAGTCATGGGTTAGCTTGTGGTCCCTCGGGGTCATGAGCATCATGTAGAATTCCGGTTCAGCGAATTGGGGTGTTACAATCATCAACCATATTTATAACATACATATAAGAACTTACCATGACATCCCATACCGCCAAAAAGTACACGAAAGAGATCACAACCAAGAACTGATCACGACTTCCCATACCACCAGACAATACACAAAATAATACAATAAATAATGCCATAAAGCACAACTACTCCATCAATTTACCAAAAACTACGGGTAGTACAACCCCACCATGACTCATTACCAAAATCCACTTCTAAATGCCCATACCGTAATTCAACATAAAGATAGAATCATTGTCACAGCATAGGCATGTAGTCATTAATTCTATAATTCATTGATAAATAATGTAAAGTCCATACTAATTAACCTTGAACTGTCTAGATACATAGGCAACCACCTTACCATGTTGCATAAGTACACACCCAAGTCCTACCCGGGATGCATCACAGTACACAACAAAGCCCTCTCTACCCTCAGGTAGAGTCAAAAATCATGCTACAGTCAACTTGTTTTTCAGTTTCTAAAAATTATTCTCACAAGAGTCAGACCATAAGAATTTTACCTTATTCTGAGTTAATCTAGTAAGTGGAGAAATTTTGGACAAAAAAATTTCAACAAAACTTCTATAATACCCCGCCAAATGCAAGAAGCTCTGCATACTAGTTGGAGTTGTGGGTCTGGGCCACTTTCTCACTACCTCAATCTTTTAGGGGTTAACCTTAAATCCTTCACCAGAAATAATGTGCCCTAGGAAAGTAATAACACTAAGAAAAAATTTACACTTGCAAAACTTTGCATAAAACTCATGATCTGTAAGTGTCTAAAGAATGATTTGGAAGTGACTGACAGATCCTTTTCACTCTTTAAGTAAATCAAGATGTCGACAATAAAGACTATGACGAACAAATCTAGAAACTAGCAAAACATTGTATTCTTTAGTTCTATAGACACTGCAGGGGCATTAGTCCATGCTAAGGACATAACTAAGAATTCATAATGACAATGACGGGTTCAGAAAGTGATCTTGGGAATGTCAAACTCCTTACCTTCAACTGATGGTACCCCGAACGAAGGTTTATTTTGGAAAAACTTTTGGCACCTTAGAGTTGTTCAAAGATATCAGCGATTCTGGGAAGAGGGTACTTATTTTTATCTATGACTTTGTTTAGCTGACGGTAATCTATACACATCCAGAGAAAATTATCTTTCTTACACATGAAGAGTACCGGAGCACCCCAGGGAGAGACACAGGGACGAAAGAAGCCATTGTCAATAAGGTCTGTTAACTGTTCTTTATACTCTTTGAATTTTGTGGAAGCCATTTCATAATTGCCAAAATTTATCTCCCTATCTAGTTGTATCTCTAGGAGGTCATTATGAAAGACTTCCAAAAATTCATTATCTACAAGGACAAAATGGAAAGAAGACTTTAGTACTTGAATCTTCTACCCAAAAAAGATGGTACAAACAACCTTTTGATATAAGATTACGAGCTCTAAGATAAGATATGAATTTCCCCGTAGGTGCTAGGGAATATCCCTCCTACTCTATCACTGGCTCATTAGGAGAAGAGAAGGTGAACGGTCTGGTTTTATAGTCTAACATATCAAAACATGATTAGAGCCAATCCATTCCTACTATAGCATGAAAATCAATAATGTCAAGTTCTACCTGGTCAGCCACAATATAACGATAAAAAATAGACACCACACAATTTCTATAAACTCTCCTAGCCACAATAGAATCACCAACAAGAATGGAAACAAAAATGGGTTTTGAAATATTTTTGGGCTAAAAATAAAAACTAACTTCCATGTAAGGTATCACAAAATACAAGGTAGACCCCGAATCAAGAAAAACATAAATATTATGATAAAAGATGTGCAACATACCAGTAATCACATTAGGTGAAGAATCTGAATCCTGGCGGGTAGACAAAGCATACAACTATTTGCAACCACTTCTAGTAGCCGAAGTAGTGCTATTAAGAGGAGGACCTAGGGATGCAGCTTGGGACTTAGCACCCCCGATATTTCATCTAGTTGAAGGAAAATCTCTCTAAATATGGCAGACATGGCTGCAGGAGTAACACCTTCATCTCTCAAAATAACACTTCCCTTGATGGTTCCTCCCATAAATTTACAGCGAGGATATGGCCTAGTAGGTTGAGTCACACCCTCCTAGAACTGGGTACCCTAAGCTCTAGGCCTATCTCCTAACTGAAACAAGTTCTCAAGCGAAGGACAAGGTGTCAGTGTACTATCTGAGGACTAGGAATTACACCAAAATTTCATCTTAGACCATTTCTTACCACAATTACCACCTTGCTGCTGACGGTCATTATGATCTGCAAACCAAGCTCACTTAGCCTGCCTCTCCCTTTTCCTTATCTCTGCCTACCCCTTCTTCTTCTCTTCTACCTGCTCCATGTGCACCAATAACCTAGAGAAATCCATGTCCTTATTTAGCATTTACCCTATACATACTAACACTAAATTATCTGAAAGCCTATAAGCGAACATCCCTATACGAGTTCTCATATTTTCTGCGAACATCCCCATATGAGTTCTCATGTTCTCAACTAACTCTTGAGCATAACGGGACACCTAGGTGAATTTCAATGCATACTTTTGACACTCATCTTTCCTTGTTTTAGATTCTCAAATTCTTTAGGTTTTACTTCCCTTAGTTCCTGGAAAAAGAAATGATCCAAGAAAGACTCTAAAATCTCACCACACATAGAAGGTTCAACATCTCAACCACCAAAATCTTCCCACTCATTGTACCACTGGTTCGATATGTCCTTTAACTAATAGGCTGCCAACCCAACCCCTTCAACCTCACTCGCATGCATGACTTTACAAAGTTTCTCCATTTCATAAATAAACCCTTATGTGGTCCTCCATAGCCTTTGTTCCAGTAAATGTGGGTGGGCTTAGCCTCATGAACTTACCAACCCAAGTAGTTTCAGATGAACCAGGCACAGAACTCATATTTTCATACGAATGGGACTGAAAAGCCATGAGCTGAGCAGTCATATGGATTGACTATCGGAACTCAACATTTGAATAATTGGGACTGGAGGAACTCATGGAGTAGAAACAAATTCTAGAGTACAAGCTCTATTATGGTTTTGAATCCCATGAGTAGGGTAGACATCATCAGCATGGTTATTCTGCTCGTTGGATCTACGGGGAGGCATGATCAATCTCTAAAATATAGGAAATCATGAGTTAGGGGACATTCAGACTCTACAGCATGAACTAAGATACGTAGAAAAGAGAGACATTCTTAAACGCATAGTAGCTTCCTTCTTTTAAGTGTGACGTGCCACACACCAATAAAAGGGACATTACCTGATGGGACTTTGTAGATACCATGGGACCATGAACCGTGCTCTGATACCAAGTTTGTCATGATCCAAATTGAGGCCATGCCCACGATGTGTAACCCTAACCATGAAAACTCAAGAGACCCCTTTGATTGTAATCAATAGCAGGACTCATCAAGTATAATAATGCAGAAGTAAACTGGAAATACAATAGTTTTATCACTTCCACTTAAAAGTACAAGATATAAGTTCAGAATAAACCCAATACCATCTATAACTAGTATACGAAGTCTCTACTAAACCAAAAATAAAAATATGTATTAAACCAGGACAAGGCCCCTGATTTGACCATGAATTAAGTCAAATGAAATTAGCACATGTGAACAAAATGGCTTCCGAAATAAGGAAGGTTCACCAATTCTCAATTCCAGACAATAATCTACTGTTTAGAAGGGCTGCGAGACTGGGCCTTAGTACCTTAAATATAGGGGGTCAATACACAAGCTACTGGTATGAAGAACAATAAAAAATAACATAGTTTTTTTGTACAACGTACAGGAGAGAATTTCATAAAACGATTTAGCATAAGGTAAGTGAAAACATATGGGCATAGTTTGATAAACTTCAAAATATTTTTCTTGCATTCATGACTAAATTGTTTACTTTTATGCTGAGCTAGATGGTACAACCTACAAGTTCACAATTCCACGGACTATATGGAACCCACCCTTGACTCGACGATGAAGCCACCAATCCAAGTTTGCTGTAATGATTAGAGTTTTTGTAGGGGATGGGGGACATGCAAGATCACATAGCAGGGTGCCAAATTTCCCCAATCAAATCAACATGTGATGGTTTGGCACGAGATCACAAAGCAGGGATCCTTACCATAGTGACAAATTGGGAAACCATAAAATAAGTTCACAAAGTAGGGTAAAAAAAAACCTGTGTCGACAAATCACTATTTCCAGCATAGAGTGTTTCAACTCGTAATTTCTTTGGGTAACTATCTAACTGTCTCTAACCCAACATTTAGCCACTTAAAAGAAAATATACGTCATGCTTACAAATAATTCTGTTAAGGACATATCATAACGGGTTATTGTTGACTCTCAATTTTGGCTCTCCCTACTTAAACTTAATGCATTTAGGCTCTCTGATCGTTAAATGACACAACATGCATTTGTTTCACATATTTTTACAATTATTAATAAATTATTGATATTCATCCTTACTATAAGATTTTCTAAATTTATTTTTACATTTTAAATTTTTATAATTTATTTTATTATTTATTAATTATTTTCTACACATTCGGATTTTTATCAATTCTTTGTTGTTTTATAGTTTACAATCATCTGCATACGTGCATGACATGAGGTCATTTTTTTTTACAGTATTTTCAATAATTTAAATATTCTTTACATTTTTTTCTGTAATTATATATCAATACCTGCATTTTTGTATATTTATTACAATCTGCAAGAGTTAAAGTCGAGCCAACTATTTTAATACATAGACCAACAAATCAGTCAAGTCAACGTCTCCTCGTCATTATGACACATGACCTTTCTTTCACTTACTATTCATAATTTAAGGGATATGTTTGAAAGAAAGTAGATTTGATTTTTACTTTTTATTATTATTTTTTCTTTTTAAATACTCAACATACATACACACAATAAATACTCAAATACACACCTACACAACAGTACATCATATTTTTATAACATTTGTAAATTAATTATATTTTTTAATATTTTCAACATTTTTATATTTTTCATAATTACAAATTAATTTCTACGTTTTACTGTCCGCAAACGCTGAGTCAAATCAATTACTTTTGTAGAGTAAAATAATTTGATGCCTTCACCATCTCCGGCGAAATATCCTCAAATCTGGCCGGTTAAATATTTCAAACTCCAAATATCTTTATTCTCATATTTTTACATGTCTACATACTGATTTTTCATTATTTCATTCTTTGTTGTTGATTTTTTTCCTCTCATCTATTAAGTGCGTAGTTAAAGATTTTTCAGAGACTTTGCACTGTCCGTTTCATTCTCATCCTACTTTGTTTCGGCGTTTGTGCTGATTTGAGAAGAAAAAAGGACGAATTATTTTTCTTTGTTTTCCTTTAGAATATTATTTTATCTAAGTTTCATGTTATCACTTCACCCCTTTTGGTTATATTATTATTTTGTACCATTTTTAAGTCACCTTTGTCCTATTGACAGCTTTTGATATTAGCTGTTTCAAATTTGAGGTTGATTTTTTGCTAGATTGACTTTTCATGTTATTTTTGTTTTGGACATTTATAGATTCTTAGTTTCTTGGGGAATTGCATTATTACTCACTGTATTGTATTTTCTTTAGCAACTATGTCAATTTGCTATGTGTTTGTCGTGCCTATCTTGGAAGGTTATTTTATCATTTTTTGCTCCTTCACTGTGGTATTAATTTTATATGAATGGATATAATATTTTTGGCCAATGAAATTATTTTTTCGAATTTGGCAATGAAATTATTTTTTGAGGCCATTTCAATACAAGAGATGAATCTTTACATTTTCAGTTATTTAAAATAGACACTTGACCAATGGTGTTATTTTTCTATCGAATTTTTGAGGTCATCCCATTACAAAGATACACTTTACTTTCTTAAAATATTATTTTATGTCATGGACAATGAAGAAATCCCCGTCAATCTTCGAGACGTTCCCAAATAAAAGACAGACATTACGAATACAAATACGTAACAAAAAATAAATATTTTTGGGCGATGACGAAATCTTTATAATATTTCAAAACTTTATCTTAGCCTACGTTTTAACAAAAACTATACTCCCTCCATTTCATAATAAATGAATTGTTGGATTTTGTCACACAAATTAAGAAAAAAACATTAAAGACATAAATTTAAAAGAACTTTCCAATTTTACCCCCAAAAAAGAAAAAGTTGACCTTGTAATACCTTTTCAAAAGTTAATTAGTTGTAAAATCATAAGGGTAAATTTTGAAAAAATTCAATGATTCACTTATTTTGAAACACCAATAAATATATTAACAATTCACTTATTCTGAAATGGCGGGAGTATTTTTAAATACGTATACGCACATATATTTTTTAATTTATTTGTTACTAACATTTTTACTATTACAAGTGTTTATACAGGTTACTGTGGACCATCATCGGAAATGACAGTCAAAGAAGACTTTAAATTGTGTCTTTATATTTTTTATATTCTCGCACTCGTACAAATTTATTCATAGGGAAACCTTTATTTTTGGAGTGTTGGACGAAATATTTTTTAATTATGCCATCTTCACCATGAATTTAAGAAAATTTAGGCTATTAATATTTATATAAAAATATTAAATCAACTTAGCTTATTTAATCAAACATTTTATACTTTTACACTAAATAATATCACGTAGGTTTTTTCCTTTAGAATAAATTTTTCTTTACACACATATACTAATGTATTTTTGTTTATATTTTTTCGATAAAACATATATACTCCCTTCGTCCTAAATTATGCGTTGCCATTTCCTTTTTGGTCAGTCTCAAAATGCATGTCGCCTTTTCTTATTTGGTAAGTTTTTAAAAACACAATTACACTTTACCGTTAGTGGTCCCACTTGATTTTAAATATTATTACTCCTTTTTTATTTGTTTTTCTATTAAAAGTTGTACAACTTGATTTTAAATAGTATTATTCCTTTTTTAAAAAAGGGTAGTTTTGTAACTTTACCAAAGTTAATACTTATTTCTTAATTATCGTGGCCGATCAAATGGGAATACATAATTTGAGACGGTGGGAGTATTATTTTGATATACTTACATAAATGAATCAAGTTAATTAAATAATTCATATATTATGTAGTCTTTTTTTCTCAAGTAATTTTTACTTTTCTCCATAATTTTAATCAGAGAAAAACATTATTTGTAAATACATTCTCTTTTCATGGTGCGTCAAAATATATTTTTTTCACACATTATAAAATAATTTTCTTTTCACATGTATTTATACATTTTTATTCATATCTTTTACCTGCTTTTTTAACAATATGTTTTATTTATATACGTATACCTTGACATACTTTTAAAAATTTATATTTTTTAAAAGAATTATTTTATATTTAATACACGCACTTTTTACATTATTTTAAATATACCTCATCCCTTTTTGATAAATTTAGTGTAGCCAGATACCATAGTTGTGGATCCTAAAGGGTGTCCAGTCTCGTCCCTTTGAGATAATTTGAACCCTTACCTAGAATCTCAATTGATTTATGCAGATTGAAACATAAATCACACATGTTTATAATTCAGTATGTTTCCTTATTTTTCTTAAAAATTAGGTGGTGACTCTGTACGAAATTCATTCCCATAACGTGGTGCTCGTTTTGACCTTAGGTAAAATACCCTGACTTGCAAATCATTCATATCATATTAAGTCCATAGCCCTTGGTATTCAAAATAGGTAAATGACCACCAAAGGTTTATCAAATCTCACAAGGGTTCTTATTATTAAAATCATATGAAACTCGTGCAATTCTTTCAGCTATCATATTAAAAATTTTATAAATAAGAAAATACCTTATCTTCTATTCATAACCAATAACTAGTACATAAATAATCTTAAAACATTTATCTCATACGTCTAAACATGGAATTGAGCATCCCACAACATGTTAAATCAAGAGGTATGATAACCAGAGAGGGAGCTTCGTTATCCATGCTCTCAATTCAAAATAAAAAACTGAAAACGCATGCATATACACAAACATAATTCAATTCACTAAAAAGAGCCTCGATACCAAAACACTATATGATTGAAATGTTTTCATAATTTTGCTATTTAAAACGATCTTTCAAAACCCTTTTTATATACATAATAACATACTTCAAAGCTTGGTAAAACAATGAATTCATGCCAATGGAATTTAGGATAGCCCCACATACCTTACGTTTATTAACTTGGAAGATGAAACCCTAATCTTTACACTTTCTTGATATTCTTGAACTTGTAAGGCTCGAACTCTTGATTATTTAGGGGTAAAAGATTGAATTCTTGATCTTAGGGAAGAGGAAAGGGTTTCTCTTGATAGTTAATTAGATAGATGGGAAATTTTACGTCGTAACTGATGATAAAAGTCATAAATTTATGAATTGGGTTGGGCTGAAAAGACATAATCACCACTCAAAAATTTAAATTCATAACAGAAGTGCAGCTTGGATGATCACCATAATGCGGTAAGTGTCCCATCACCATAAGCACCACGACGCATTGAAATCGTGCTAAAGTACTGGAATCGTTATCCAAACATGACCCAGTCCTTGTTCGAAAAGTCTGAATCTCCCTTGAGACATAATACCTACCTCCATAAACATGAATTAACCCAAAAACCTATGACTCATTGTCGGGAAGAAAAAATTAAAAATCCTCAAAGTTAAGAGGATTAAAATATTACTAAGTCTCCAACACTTAGAGAAATTTTCAGGCCTTAAACTCCTCCTTCATACAACTACGAGCTAAATCCAACCAAGAATAATGCTGGGTGTTACACTAACGAATGATCAATCACCTTCCCAGTTCCTCTTTATGTTATATACTTGTTGCCTTATTTATCCAAAGTACACAAGGAGAATAAATTATTTTTTAGATCAGGTGCATTATGGACTTCTGTAATAGTTTTCACAATTCATCATGGTAGGAAACCCAAACAAAGCCAATGCAAACTATTTTACTAGATGCATTGTTGCCCATTACTATTGTTCCTCCACTTTTCTTGTAGTTTCTGATCCAATTTCTTTATAATGTCATATGCTAAGTACAACCAGAGGTTAGCACCCATTTGTTGTCATACAATCTACTATTGCATGTTTAAGTACATATTCATTATTAGAATTATGTACCTGTTCAACAATGAATGCACTTGCCTTATCTTTAGACTTTGCTGTTAGGAAATCTCGTTTAAAATGCCCCTTTATGTTGTACCTCCAATACTCAGAATCTTCTAGTTTACATGAGAATTTGATTTATACTTTGATTTTCTCCTTCCTTGTTGTCTTGTACGACCTCCCATAAAGCTTCCACTAGTTTTATCATTTTTGACTCCTTTAAAATACCTCTACATATCACCAGAGTTAAGAGCTTGTCGCAGTTACTCAAGGGTGATAGAATTCTTGCTTTATATCATTAAATTCTCAATATCATGATATTTAATGTCAAAAAAATGGCAAAGCACATGCTAGTATCTTCTCATTCTTTTTAATTTCCAATATTCTGTAAGTCCATGACAAGTTTATTGAATGCATTTTTACTCAATCTTTATGTGTCAGGATGCCATTGTGAAAACATACTTTTTGTCATTGACCAATCTTCATAAAGACCTTATAACCTGTCCTATAACTATTTAGCTATTGCATCGGTACCTGTACTTGTTTCACAGAGCATGTTAGGTACAAGGGTAAAGGGTTGAGGTTTGGGTTGCTCCTTAACTCAGGGAGTTGTTCCTAAAATCACACAAGCAACAAGAAGTAAGAGATAGTTAAAGTAAGAAGTGTAGGAGTACAATAAAGTAATGACACAGGGTCTTTACATGAAAACTACATGCTTAAGTAAGAAAAATCATGACTTTCCTCAATGATTTCAAGCTCCACTATATTCAATCAAGACTTTGCATACGGATTCCAAGGATTAGCCTCCTAATCCTTGGTTTCCTAAAAATAATTATATTACAAGGAAATTCAAGCAGTAACTCTACTGTTTCCACCTCTAACTAACTGTAGCTAGATTTCTCAAGCTAACTCCGACTTTAATCAATTAGATAACTCTAGATAATTACAATTAGAGATGGTAAGCGAAAACACCTACTACAATCATAAGCAAGAATATGCAAGCATTTAAGTACAAAATACAAAGATTCGACTATAATAAGGAAATAAAGATCAACTCGATGAGCAACAAGTTCCCTATTATAGTTCCAACCTTTGATTACCACGTTCCTCTACTTTAGAAAGATCTTAATTGTAGTATCTGAAAGTGTTGGTTTTCGTGTTGAAGAATATGAGTATTATATATTACGACATAAGAAATCCTAAAAGCAATATCATTAGTTGAGGCAAAAAGTTGGCATAAACTTTTCACCAACTTTTGTACTATGTGTCAGCTGGAAAGTTGATTGTGAGATCGACAAGTGAGCCCAATTTATTCCCTAATGAGTAGAGTCCTTTTTCATCACAAAAAAAAGCTTTAGGGAACAAGCCCCAAACTATGAATTTGTCAATCATCAAAACTAAGGACGTAATAATTTTGACCTTTTTGATCAAAACCAAAAAATTAGATCAGCATACTCATCATCTTCAAACAATTTCTACAAATCCAAGCCTACATTTTACCAATGAACATAAGCAATAAGACCACATCCAGACCAGTTAGCCCAACTAATTCTGCCTATTACTAATGCTTATAAGAATACAGACACCTACCACCTTTTTCCCTCTACCAATGACCATTTCAAGATCCCCAAAAATGAGAGAACCCTTATCTTTATTAGCACAACTAAGCATTTAAGTTTCCCCTTAGTGAGAGAACCCCTTATTCTAACACCCTGTATTTTTGCACTTGAGTTCTAACAGTCATCCCGACATGTATAAGATCTAGTCCAAATGATTCCCTTGTGAATTTTAGTTTCATGATCATTATACAAGTGTGTGAAGTTCTTTTAGATACTCATATGAGTTACTTAAAGAGAAGTTGAGCTTAGAGCTTTTGAAATGGCTAAATCTCTGTATTCGATGCGGGTATATATAATTAAGGTATATGGATCGGTGAATAGTAATGATGACATAAGTTGTATATCCTAATGAATTATAATAAGATAGGCCATATGATCATAATTAATTATTGTTGTTATGAGGTTCTAGAGGACTAGTATTTCTTGGTTGTTTATTTTATTACTTTTGAGCGAGAATACTATTGAGGTTGTGTCATTAATAATGCCTAGAATTAGACACTAAGTTTGAACAGTGGATGGCCATTAAGGTGGATGTAAGGATTTCGTATTTAGTTATGCTAGTTATATGGAGGTGAACCAATAGGCTTGAAATAGTAAAGGCACGAATTTAAGTTTAATGATTGAGATCAAATATGATGTTGTAGGTATAATGTAGAGGTGCGACCAAGGTGATATGAGGTTGCTTTATTTTCTATGTTTATTAAGTGTTGTGTGTGGTTAGTATTACCCTTCAGTTGCTAAGTGGAACCAGGTTAGGTATATCGTATATGGTGTTTTTGATAGCTATGTTAAGGAGTTATAGATAGATGATGTTTAGTATTTTAAGTATGATTTTGTTTCTTATGATTTGGGAAAAAATATAAGTATAGAAGGGAGATTTTAGTTGGGTATGATTATGCGTTTAGTGAGGTAGGTATTTTTGCAAAGGAGAGTGTAAGTTTTTTACAATGATTATTAAAGAAAGCAAGTAACACTTCACTCTATGATTTGGATTATATCTCGCAAATCTATGAACTACAGTCTTATGTTGAATAGCTTGTGATAAGTATGAACTTATGTTTTAGAGTATGATCAGTTCTCAGAAAATCATGATCCTAGTAAAATTTAGCTTGTGTCATGCATGCCCTAAGTTTAGATCTGCTTAAGGAATTGATTCCTTGGATATTCTATTCCTCAGGCCTCAGTTAAGTGTCAATATTTTGTGTAGTATTTTTTCGTTCTTCAGGTCCTTGTGTGTTAGCCATTTAGAGGCCTCTTTTAATGTTAAGATAATAGTGATGATAATTGATGAGCAATGGTTTAGATGAGAGAGAGTTGATGACCCTTATTAAGAAAGATTATTTTTCTAAAGGATATAGGAATATTAAGGTAAATATATGGTATATGTCATAGTTAGTTGGTAATTTTGGGTATGTCTTCTTAAGTATAGTGCAAGAAAGTTATTGTCAATAGGAGTTTAGCGAATATGAGAAGTACGCTTTTATGGGTATTGTCTTGAAGTCCATATATGGTAATAATTATAAGATTGAATGTCATGTTGGGATAAAAGTTGCAGAATGCAATATATGCTAGTAAACCTTATTAAGAGTTTCGAGTTAGTAATTGAAGTGGTAAGGCATATTATGCGTAGGCTGTGAGCTCTAAAGAGACATAGAAGATTAAATCACGTGTTTTAGACTAGAATGGTGGTGTGGTATGTTGTACCTTGTGATTTAGAGTTAGGCTTGATCATGGTGAAAGGATTTAGTACAATTTAGACTTTAGTAGATGGATTTATCTATTCCCATGAGAGAATTGTAAGTTGAATCAAATGAGTATGATATTTAAGGGGAAATAGTATAACTGAGGGAGTATCTGAGAAGTGTTGCTATTCTTGAAATTAAGAAGTTGCATTGCCAAAAGTCTAGTAATTCTATCGTAGCTTGTGATTTATAGGGCTATGTTCCATGCAATAATGTTGTATCAATATTGTGAACTTGTTTCTCCCTAATATTATTAGAATTTCTTAGAAGTGTGTTGATGAAATACTCCATTTGAGTATGAACATTTTGTATGATCCAATCCATATAGCGTTTAATCTAGTTTAGAATTCAAGAACATATGCTCCCATAGATTTCAAACTCTCCATTTAGTGTTACTACCCAAAGTTTCAAGAGTAAGGCCATTCAATGAGGTATGATGTTCTCATTCATTCACATTACTAATTCAGCTCAGTTCATACATCATGCATTAGTTTCAGATTAAAATACTTAGACAAGATTCTATTCTTAAGGGATTAGTGAATAATGATCTTAGTTTTCCAAGCATTCCAACTCATGCAGTGTAATGCCCATTGTATGATCTTAGTCTCGTTTTCTCATGATTCATGCTTACATCATGTACTTGGTGATGCCATGATGCCCTTTTCTTGTGATTCCTTAATCTATTTTGTTGAGGAACAATTCCTAATGAGAAGTTACGTACTTAATTACATCCTTCGTAACTCTTTGGATTATTATTGCATCAGTTATCAATTCTTAATTCTATATGTAAGATCATATCGTGAGCATTTCAAGTGAGTTCTAATCTCTCAGCATGAATGAGCCTCTTTTTAGTCAATAGAATTAAGTCAGCTCCAAATAATCATTTTCATGATGAAAGTTTTAGTGTTTCAAGTCAACTATATCTTTCATTGGTTGAAAAGTCTTGTATAAGTTATTTCATACTTCTAATGTCTCAATAAGATCAAGTCCATCATTTGAGGATGAATGATTTTAAGCAGGAGATAATGTACCAATTTCACCTTAATCCGATATCCGAGTGAAAAGTTATGTCATTTATTATGAGAGACAATTACCTATCGCAACAGCCTTGCATTGCGAAGTTCACTTCTATTTCTGAAGTTTGCACTGCGAGGGTCATTTACATGGGAAAAATATGCCAAGGGTCAGTATAGTCCTATCCCTTTAACCCGATTTGTCCAAACACGAATAATAACACAAAAAAGGGCATTATTTGCCCATCTTCCCCGCAACAACTCACATAAAAATCCTCCCCATTCCCAAGAGAAATAATATATGTTTTTCCTCTAAGAACACCAGGATTTATTCAAGGATTCATCAACTAAGTTATGCGGAGTTATGAAAAAGTACACTCCTTTCATTATTGTCATTATTTGAAGATTATGATGTTACAAGTGGTTTAAATTTTGAATTGTATGTTTATTTTCACATCTTTATGCATGTGATTTGTTCTTAAAATTTTTTTATTGAGTTTTACGCATGATATTGTGATTTTTAATTTAGTTATTTTGATATTGTTGAACCATTTCAAGAAGTATATTGAGCATGATGTTCTGTTATGAACTTTCATGAGTTTGAAGCATAAGTTTTAAGCCCTAAGTCTCAGTACTGATATTTCAAGAAGATTATGATCTTAAGCCTTCTTTATAAGGTTTCAACTATGATTTAAGAAAGGGATTGATCTTTTGATCCTAAGCTAACATTAGGAATCCAAATTGTTCATATAGTTTGAGGTGGATTTCCTCACATTCTTAGCGATAAGTATGGGAGTAGTATTTAGCAGTAAGTTAGGCATGATTCCGAGGTCTCATGTCCCTGAACTATAAGCCACCGTAGGTTTAAGTGGCCATAGTGGGCTAAGTTACTGATAACTTATGATAAGGTTGTATTTCGATGAAAAGGGTAGAATTACTCTCCCCAATGTGGGTAAGATGTTGGATTCCTTGACAGATCACATGGTTTATGTCTGTTAGAAGAAACTCCCAAAAGAAAGAAAAATAGATAAACTTTCATAACTAAGTGTTATGGCTCACAAAGTTATTCTTATGCTTTGTAACTCATGTTTATTATTTTTAAACTTTTTTTTATTCAAGCCCAAAGTGAGTCATTTACACTTCGCATGAATTGTTTAAAAGTTCATATGTACATTAAATCATTGTTTACTTGTTCATTCACCCCCACATGCTCAGTACATTCCCAAAGTACTAATTCACGTAGACGACTATGAGCTACATTGTTTAATAATGTATGTAAAAGTTCAGTTGTAGTCCATATATTACGATCAGAAAATTGCATATTCCAGCCAATAGATGATGTGTCTTCCTACTTTGGGGACTTCTATTAAATATTATTCATGTACTTTACTTGCTTCAGTTAGATATTATTCATGCACTTTACTTTCTTACTCATACATATTGATTAGTGGTAGTTTGAGTCGTATCACAACTATATATAGTTAGTATTGTAGAGGCTTCACAAACAGTCAGTAGAGTTGATATATCTGATTTTTGTCTCGTTTATATTATCAGAGTTATAATTGTGTCGACATAGTTTTGTATTGATCATATTCAGAAAATACTTATCTTCTGTATTATTCTTAAAAACTTATGTATTTATTTCGGTTGCTTATGAGTTATGGAAGTACAAGGTTTAGATTGAGATAACTTGTGATCCTAAGCACCATGTGATGACCTGAGGGTAGTCTCGGGTCATTATAAACTTAGTATTAGAGCCCAAGGTTCAAGTGTCCTAGGGTGTCTATGAAGTCGTGTCTAGTAGTGTCTTGTGGAATGGTACAAAGACATCTATACTTTTCTTCAAGAGGCTACAGGTCATTTAAGAAATTTTTCCCTTCCTTCATACTCTGGACTATGACGTAAAGTTATTCTCCCAAAAACTTCTATCGATTCATGTGTTACTTTTTAATCCTTCATTTATGACTTATTCTTGGGATAATATAACTAGTAAGTTCCAATTCATAAAAATATAACACTATTAGATTTACTATCAGTTACTTCAGAAGTCACACAAGGGGCTTAAGAGGAGCTCGCTAGTATGATATAAGTTCCTCAATTTAAAAGTTATCCCATCATCTATATAAATTGTTCATTTAAGATAGAATAAGATATGTAATTAGATTCCTCCTTATTCCTTCAATACAGATGAAGCTCATAAGAGGAGATTGTATGAACCTAGATTGTTGAACAGAGTTTGGATTCGAGTGATATTACAACCTGGAGCGTTATGGTTTATAAGTAGCAGAACCTGCTTATAGCTTGAGGTTTGGTTTTAGAAGTGTAGTGATAAAAAAGTTGGTAATGGCGATCGATTGAATGTATATAGATGAACTTGTGCATACGATTGAGTTAGTAGTGAGGTTATATATCTTTGTGTGTTAGTTTAGTAAAAGGTAGAGAAGGAGTTATTAGTTAAGGTGAATTATTGTTTTCTTCATGTATGAGCAAAGTTATTGATAGTATTTAGTGCTAGGGATGTATAGGTATTTACTAAAAGTATTTGGTCTTTCAGAATTGTTAAAACAAGCTTCCTCATATGGCTATGAAAAATAAGATTTGTTCATGATTTAAAAGCTATCAATATAATTGAGGTATACGGATTGGTCAACATTAGTGATGTGTAAAAGGAGTATGTGCTAATTGATTATACTAATAAAGGCCATATGATAAAAATTGAATATTACTGATACAAAGTTCTAGTGGACTAGTATTTCTTGTATTGCTTTCGAGCGAGAATAGTATGTGAGGTTCTGTTGTTAATCATTCCTAGAATTAGACACTACGTTTGAATAGTGGATGGCCAGCAAGGTGGATCTAAGGATTGCATATTTAGTGATGCAAGTAATATTGAGGTGAAACAATAGGCTTGAAACAGTAAAGGTAAGAATTTAAGTTTATCGATATAGATCAAGTATGATATTGTAGGTATGATGTAGAGGTATTCCCAATGTGATATGAGGTTTCTTTATTTTCTAAGTTTATTAAGTTTTAGATGTGTTTAGTAGTAACCTTGGGTTTTTAAGTGGAAAAAGTTTAGGTATATCAGATATGGTGTTTTCAATAGCTATGCAAGGAGTTATGGAAAGATGATGTTAAGTCTTTTAAGTATGATTTTGATTCTTATGTTTTGGGAAAAACATATAAGTATAGAAGTTTGATCTTAGAGTCTATGATTATGTATTTAGTGAGGTAGGTATGTTTGCAATGAAGAGTATAAGTCTTTGGCAATAATTTTTTAAGCAAGAGAAACTTAAGAATGGTATATTTAAAAGGATTGTCCAAGAATGAAGTCAGTAAGTTCAGAATATAGTTTGTTTGTGTGAGTTTAGCATTCATATGTAGACCATTATAGCAAACAAATTTTGGCCCAGCTTTGAGGATATAGGATAGACCCATAAGTTTAGAATGTCAGCTTTGGTCTAAGGGGGAGATGGTAAAGTGTAGAACAGAATCACATTCTCACTCTAGTGTATTCCATGGATTTCAGTCATTATCCAACCAAATTCATATGTTGCATGATATATCCATGCCAAAGGCCAATGCTTCTATACTTCATTCATATTGAAGTCCAGTCTCAGCTTCTAGCAGGAAAGTAACTCTTCACTCTATTATTCAAGTTATCCCTCATGAATCTATGAACTACAGTATTATGTTGAATATATTATGATAAGTATGACCTCATGTTTCAGAGTATGATCATTTCTCAGAGAATTATGACCCTAGTGAAATACTGTTTATGTCATGCGTGCCCTAAGTTTAGATCTCCTTAATTAATCCATACCTTGGAAATTCTATTCCTCACGTCTCAATTAAGTGTCAAAGTTCTGTATAGTATTCTTTTGTGCTTCAAGTCCTTGTGTGTTAGCCCTTTCGTGTCCTCTTCTTATCGTGAGCATTTCAAGTGTGTTCTAATCTCTCAGCATGAAATCAACCCCTTTTTAGTAAATAGTATCAAGTCTGCTTAAAATAATCCTTTTAATGATGGAAGTTTTAATGTTTCAAGTAAGCTATATCCTTCGTTGGTAGACATGTCATGTATAAGTTATTTCATACTTCTAAAGTCTCAATAAGATCATGTAAATCATGCAAGGATGAATGATTCCAAGGAGGAGATAATGTCACACCCTGTAGTTTTGTTCTAGAATTCTAACCATCATCCCTACGTGTATAAGCTCTAGTCTAAATGATTCCCTTGTCAATATAAGTTTTATGATCATTATCCTAGAGTGTGAAGTGATTTCAGGGTAAAAGATGTTCATATGAGTCACTTAGAGAGAAGTTGAGCTAAGAGCTTTTTTGTAACACCCCGATTCAATGCACCAAAATGCTACACGGTGCTCATGACCCTGAGGGACCACAAAAAACCCATGACTGATAGTTGTACCTGTATACTGCAAATCATGATATAATAATGCAGAATACATAGAATTGTAAGGCCATAGTTTCAACTAAATACAATCATGTGGGTGAAAATACCCAAATCAACTCAATCTAAAAGCCTCTAAACTATCTGAATAAGGATTTGAAGCAACATGTCTCCAACTAACTCCGTAAAACTGAACTGAAGAAATAAATAAATAAATCGAATCATATTGTCCTCTAATAAATTAGGACTCACTGTGTCTCCGTGACTGGAATGCTACCGCTACCGCTACTGCTGGGCTGGAGCACGTGTCTCGGAACCTATGGTGTAACATAAAAAGAAATAAAGTACTGAGTAGACGAGGAAGGTAGGCTAAAAAAAGGGTTTCATGCATGAACAACACTAATTGACTAATATGAATGTGGGAGTGCAAACACACATATATAGAAACTGGGATCGTGAATACGTGACAGCATGACCTGTAGCTAATACATAGTTTACTGATAACTATCATGACTGATACTGAAGCTGATAACATGGATTGTTGTATCTGACAGTCCTGTATATATACTGAAATCACAAGAACACCATGAGTTCTTGTACTGAGACTGATACTTAAACTGTGGGAAGTAGTGTTTAACCGACATGCCCCATGTATACCGTTATGGCTAAGCGGGGTTCCAATCTCTGCCCCGACTGGAGGGGTGTCATTACCATGGCATGAGTAAGGACTGCCTGTGAGTGACCTATATTTGGTGGGTACTAAATGAGAATGGTGGGAACCCTAAACTAATGGGTTAAGCCACCTCATCAACTGTAATTTGAAGGTTTAAGATGTCTCAACCTACGCTATTTACGTAGTTCTACAATACAGGGATGACTACTAAGAATCACACCCTGAACTGGCAGGTGAGTTCCTATCCTTGGTGTTCACTTGGTGCTAACCTCTACTCATATTTGGAGGGACTGGACATGAATAACTGACTGTGCATGACTTAATCTTACTGAATTCCATTGACTGGCGAAATGTTACTAATATCTGACAACTGACTAAGATCATGAGGTTTTCCTGAGTCACATGACTTACTGAAGTCTATGGAACCATAGCTTGAGTTCAGATATCGTGAAACATCACATAGCTCTAGGCACACAACTATAGTTTTCGAGTACAAGTACCCCCAGGACTTGATGGAAGGAAACTAACACACATGACTCACTTGATCATAAGAGTAGAGTCCATAATTTATAATATTATAAGTAGGGATATCATATTAGGCATGGTTATAAACAATGTATTGTATGGAAAGGATTTCATATCACATGGAAGTACTTGTACAATCTTAATATCATGTTCATTGCATAATTATATTGGCAACACATACTAATAGCATGGAAGTTCATATGGATTGCTTTGTTATAATACATCTTGTTCATGAGTAGGAATTGCAAGTTAACATAGCATAATTTCATAATAATAGTTCATGAGTATTCCAACAACATTTACAAGGCACATTATCAATATAGAATTCATTGGATTGTTAGGGCATATCATAAATCCTTCACTTAGTCACAATTTAGCTATATTGCATGATTTCTAGTTTCTTGGGCATTTTATCATACACCTTACATGCACGTCTTAAGCATAGGTGAAATAATCAAATTTTACATCTAGAACAACCAAATTTAGATGTTTCCAACTCATATGATATCATGAAATTCAAAAAAAACATATAAAGATTCCATCTTGCGAATCACCCAATAACAACAACATGATCATCAACACCCAACAATATATAAATCATACATTATAATGAAAAAGAGGGTTTTTGATCTTCATAGATAAAAGGGATCCATAAATTAACTCAGACATACCTTAGAAGGAAGATTCTTGATGATTGACGAAGGAATTTCCTTGAAATTGGATCTTCAAGCTTAATTATACAACCCTAGTTGTTTTTCTCTTTTAGTACTCTAAGATGATGAGCTTTGAGATGATAATAGGGTTGTAATATGTTTTGAAGCTATATATTTCATAGGGTTAAGTTTAGGGACGTGTAAGGAGTGTTAAAAGACTTAATTACCCTTAAAATAACTCAAAGTGTTTTTGGCACCTAGAATAGACTTAGGCGTCGCCTTAGTGATTGCCTAAGCTTGGTTGGGCGGCGCCTAACCAATCACCTATGCTTGGGTTGGGCGGCGCCTAACCAATCGTCTATCCTTACTGTCTCTCACAAAAATGGGCATAACGTTTTGCTCGGGTATTGGAGTAAGGCAAAATTGGTATCGTTGGAAAGCTAATTCGATTCTATACAATTTGATGGGTATAAATCAGCCAAAATACCACAGTAACATCAAGGTATACTCATTCAAATATGACCATTGCAAAATCGAACACTAAAACTTGATGGATTCCAAAACTCTTAGCTTGTATTACCTTAAGTGAGCCATATAAATATACTTAATGCATCATAAGCTATCTTATCACTAGTATATTCATTATAAGTCATGTACTCAAGTAAGAATGACAGGATAGGAGATTTCATATGTATGAATACTTATTCACTTCCTAGCATAGAAACATGCGGGGTATTACAATATCTCCCCCTTGGGAACATTCGTCCTCGAATGAGAATTTACTAAGAAGGGATACAACACAATAGAACCTAAACTGAACATGAAGAACTGAAACTTGATCTTATGACTGGCATGCTAAACATACTTAACTCGTGCATATCTTATGCACGGACAATTGACACATGAATGCATGACTGAGTACGAAACGGTTAATAGGTACCAAGTTTATACGAGAAACATGAACGTGAATTGAATAAGATTAATTAGAACTATTACCTTGAGCTTAATCTAAATTGGTGGGGAAGAGATGAAGATACTTGGTATGCATATCTGCTTCTGCTTCCCAAGTAGCTCCCTCATGAGACTAATTTCGCCAAAGAACCTTGACTAGAGGGACTTCTTTGCTCCTCAATCTACGAGTCTGATAATCTAAGATTTTGACTGGAATCTCATCATAGGAGAGCCTATTTTGAATATCGATGCTCTAAATAGGAATAAAAACTGCTGGGTTACCTAAGCACTTCTTTAGCAACGAGACATGAAAGACTGGATGGACTGAGGCTAGATCTGAAGGCAACTCAAGCTCATAAGCTACCTTGCTAAAGCGACAAAGAATTCTGAAGGGACCAACATATCGGGGACTGAGTTTCCCTTTCTTGTCGAACCTTTTCACTCCCTTCATGGGAGAGATATTAAGATAGACATAGTCATTGACCTCGAACTCAAGATCCTTTCTATGAACATCTCTATAGGACTTTTGTCGTCTCTGTGCAGCTAGGAGTCTCTCTCTGCTCAACAGAACTTTCTCTAAGGGGTAGAATACTAAGTCAGGACCTATGATTGAGGCCTCACTAACTTCTAACCTACCAATTGGAGATCTACATCTCCTACCATAGAGTGTTTCGAATGGAGCCATCTAAATACTAGAATGATAGCTATTATTGTATGCAAACTCAATCAAAGGAAAGTTGTAGTCCCAACTTCCCTTGAAGTCAATTACACACTCCGTTAGCATATCTTTAAGAGTCTGAATGGTCCTGTCTACTTGACTATCTGTATGAGGATGAAATGTTTTGAGATGGACTTGGGTACCGAGACCCTTTTGGAATGCTTTCCAAAAGTGAGTAGTTAACTGGGTACCTCTTTCTGAGATAATAGATATTGGAATACCATGTAATCTGACCAACACCTAGATATGGAGTTTGGAATAATCCTAGGCAGAATAAAAATTACAAACAAGAAGGAAATGAGTTGACTTGGTCATTTTATCTACAATGACCTAGACTGAATCATGCTCATGACGAGTTCTTGGCAAACCCGTCATGAAGTCCATGATAAGTTCATCCCATTTCAAAGTAGGAATGGTGAACTCTTGCATAGAACCACTAGGTTTCTGATGCTCTATCTTAACCTGCTGACATGTAGAGCACTTAGCCAAAAACTCTACAATATCTCTATTCATCCCACTCCACCAATAGATCTCTTACATGTTGTGGTACATCTTAGTGTCCCCTAGATGAATAGAGTATCTCACACCATGAGCTTTTGCAAGGATTAGCTACTTCAATTCATCTACACCTGAAATACAGAGATGACCCTGACAACGAAGAACACTATCCCCCCCTTAGAGAAAACTTGGACTTTCTGATTCTGAACTGACTCTTTGAGCTTGACAAGGCTAGGATCCCTGTCTTGTTTCTCTTTTACCTCAGAAACTAGAGATGACTTTGAGCTACTATGAACACATACACCACCCTCTGAAGAATTGACTAAGAGAACGCCTAGTCTAGCAAGCGAATGGATCTCCAGAACCATCTTTTTCTTACTATCCTCAACGTGAGAAATACTACCCATGAAGAGTCGACTGAGAGCGTCGGCCACAACATTGGCCTTGCCTGGATGATAAAGAAAACTCATGTCATAATTCTTCAAGAGCTCTAACCACCTTCTCTGGTGAAGATAGAGATCTTTTTGGGAAAACACATACTGGAGGCTCTTATTTTCTATGAATAGAGATAATACCTCCAAATATTCAAAGCAAAAACTACTGCTGCTAACTCATGATCATGAGTTGGATAATTCCTCTCATGTGGCTTTAACTTTCTAGAGGCATAGGCTATGACCTTACCATGCTGCATGAGGACACAACTTAAACCCACTCTGGATGCATCATAATAGACTACAAAACCATCTGAACCATCTGGAATAGCTAGAACTTGAGCGGAGGTGAGTCGAGTCTTCAACTCTTGAAAGCTCTTCTTGCATGAATCCAACCACTAAAACTTAATATTCTTCTGAGTCAATCTGGACATGGGAGATGCAATAGAAGAAAATCCCTTAACAAACCGTCTGTAATAGCCAGCCAAACCCATGAAACTCCATATATCTTATGGAGATACGAGTCTGGGACAATTTCTTACCACCTCAGTTTTCTAAGGATCTACTCTAATTCCATCACCGAAAACAATATAGCCAAGGAATGCTATTTATCTTAACCAAAATTTGCACTTTCTAAACTTAGCGATTAATTGGTGATCCCTGTGATTCTGAAGAACAATCCTGAGATGGTCTGCATGATCACGCTCTGTGCGAGAATAAACCAGAATATCATCTATGAAGACTATGACAAATATGTCCAAGTACTACTTGAACACACGGTTCATCAAATCCATAAAAGATGCAGGGGAATTGGTAAGACCAAATGATATGACTAAAAATTCAAAGTGACCATACCGAGTACAGAAAGCTATCTTTTGAATGACACATCCTCTAACTGAGCTGATGATAGCCTGATCTGAGGTCTATCTTGGAGAAATAACTGTCACTCTAAAGTTGGTCGAATAGATTATTAATCCTGGGAAGAGGATATCTATTCTTGACTGTGACCTTGTTGATTTGATGGTAATCAATACACATCCTAAGAGAACCGTCTTTCTTGCGCATGAATAACACTAGCACACCCCATGGGGAAACACAGGGTCTGATGAATCCCTTATATAAGAGATCCTTCAACTAATCATCTGTTCCTTGAGTTCTACTAGTGCTATTCTGTATGGCGTAATAGAAATAGGTTGAGTATCCGGAAGGTCTATGCCGAAGTCTATTTCCCTTTCGGGAGAAATGCCTTGAAGATCTTCGGGAAAGATATCTGAGTATTCATTAACAAGAGGGACTATTTTGAGGCTAGCATATTCAAAACTGGAATATTTAACATGCACGAGATGATACACATACCCCATAGAAATTATTTCACTTGCCCTAAAGGTAGGAAACAAGTTCACCCCTGACGCTAAAATGCTACCCTTCCACTCTAGGACAGGATTATTTTGGAACTGAAACTGAACTATCCCATTTCTGCAGTCGACTGTGGCATAGCAGGAATAAATCTAGTCCATGCTGAGAATGACATCAAAAATTAGTCATCTCTAACTCCACTAAATCTGTTGATGTGGAATTCTGATATACCATATTCGGGCAGTTCCTGTATACCCATCGGGCTAAGATAGTTTTACTCACTGGGGTAAAGACTGAGAAGGGCTCTGCTAGGACTTTGGAACCGATTCCAAAATCGCTTGCTATGTATGGAGTAACAAAAGACAAAGATGCACCTGGGTCTAGCAAAGCATAAACATAAACATGAAAAATCAGTAATGTACCAGTGAAAACATCAGGAGAATTTTCCTGATCCTGTCGGGACTGAAGAGCATAGAGTCTGTTTGGGCGTTGCCTACTGGTAGCACTAGAAATGGCACCCTAATAGATCGGGTGACTGGACTGAGATATAGAATAATTTTTTTGACCCTGAAGACTTGACTACAACTACTCCCTAATCATGTTGCCTGGCTTGCCACAACCAAAACAGACATCACTACCAGCTCTGCAAATGCCCTTGTGGTTCTTACCACTAGTCTGACAAAGGTAATTCATTCGGGCACTGCTAACACTGCTTTGAGATTTAGAGCCTGGGACTTTATATCTATTTCTGTCTCTGAACTTTAGAACTGGAGCACTGGCAGAGAAAGGAGCGGGAACGGCTGACTTGGAGCAAAACTGTGAACGGTTTCCTCCATCTGACTTAGGGTGAGCAAAGTTGAAATTACCTGACCTTGCTCTCTTGTTCGACCTCTCCCTAGTCTTAAAATTCTGCTCTTCTACGTACTGGGCATGGGTTATGAGTCTGGGTAAGGTCATATCACCAATCAGTATCATAGATGTACACTCATTTACTATGCTATCATTGACCCCTAACAAGAACATTCTCATCTTAGCTCTATTGTCTATAACCACATGAGGAGCATACCTAGCTAGCTGAGTAAATCTGAGAGAATACTCCCTAACCGTCATATTCCCCTACCGGAGGTTGATGAACTCAAGAACTTTAGCCTCCCTCAGCTATTGCAGAAAAAATCTTTCTAAGAAGGTTGTGACAAATTCCTCCCACTCGATAGGGCCAGTATCATCTAACCTCTTAGACTTCCATTATTTGTACAAATCATGAGCAACAGGAGGCTAACTCAGTACACTCAATAGAAGTAACATCCTTGATATCAATGACCTTCTAGACTTGATAAATGAACTCCTGAGGGTCTTTATCAGACTTAAACCCATGGAAAGATAGAGGGTTCATCCAGGTAAAGTCCCGAACCCTAGCTTCTTTGGGATTGGCCAATGGATTGGATGAAATTACTGGTGTTTGTTCAGTCTGTGCAGCCATAGACTAAGCAAGTGTGGTAAATGCGGCTCTAAACTCCACATATGAAACATGTTCGTCCAACGGATCTTTAGGATGAGGAGCTGGCTAGTTTTTTATCTTATGGGCCATAGCCTGGAATAAGAGAAGAATGGATTAGACTGAGAGTTTAACATGTGATTATGCTCACTAGCATGACATGAATAATGAATAAAGAAGACTGTTCCTAAAACATCTTATAGCCTCCTGAACTATGGTGCACAACACACCCATGTACAAGACTCTACTAGATATGGGTTTAAAACTTCCTAGGACTCTATTGAACCTTAGGCTCTGATACCAAGTGTGTAACACCCCGATTCGTTGAATCGGAATGCTACACGGTGCTCATTCCCCCGAGGGACAACAAGCTAACCCCTGAAAGATATATGTAGCTGTATAGTGCAAATCATGATATAATAATGCTGAATACATAGAACTGTAAGTCCATAAGGTTCAACTAAATATAATCATATGGGTGAAAATACCCAAAACAACTTAATTTGAACATAAATCTAAACATAAATATGATAGACTATAAACTATCTGAATAAGGAGTTGAAGGAATATGTCTCAAACTAACTCTATAAAACTGAACTGAAGAAATAAATAAACGAATCAAATCATATTGTCTTCTAATCAATAAGGACTCACTGTGTCTCTACTACTGGAATGCTACCGCTACTACTGGGCTGGAGCTCGTGTCTCAAAACCTATGGTGTAATATGAAAAGAAGGCACCATAGCACAAATACATCAGTACAACTAGAGTACTGAGTATAGGAGGAAGGTAGGCTGAACATAAAGGGTTTCATGCATGAACAACACTGACTGACTAATATGAACGTAGGAGTGCAAACACACATATATGGAAACTGGGACAGTGAATATGTGATAGCATAACCTGTAAGCTAATACATGGTTTACTGATAACTGTCATGACTGATAACATGGATGACTATATCTGACAGTTCTACATATACTGAAATTTTATAAACGCCCTGAGTTCTTTTATTGAGACTGATACTGAAACTGTGGGAAGTAGTGTTTAATCGATATGCCTCAGGTATGCCATTATGGCTTAGCTGGGGTCCAATATCAGCCCCAACTATAGAGGTGTCAATACTGTGCCATGGGTAAGGACAGTATATGAGTGACCCTTATCTTGCGGGTACTCAATAAGAACAGTGGGAACCCTAAACTAACAGGTTAAGGAACCTCATCAACCCTAATCTAACATGTTAAGATGTCTCAACCTACGTTGGCTACGTAGTTATGGAACACAAGGATGACTACTAAGAATCACACCCTAATCTGGCGGGTGAGTTCCCATCCTTGGGTTCACTCAGTTCTAATCTCTACTCCAATGTGGAGGGACTGGACATGAATAACTGACTATGCATGACTTAATCTTACTGAATTCCATTGACTGGCAAAATGTTACTGTTATATGACAACTAACTAAGATCCTGAGGTTTTCCTGAGTCACATGACTGACTAAAGTCTATGGAATCATAGCTTGAGTTTGGATATCATGAAATATGACATGGCTTTAGGCACACAACTATAATTTTTGGGTACAAGTACCCGTAGGACTCGATGGAAGGAAACTGACATAGATGACTTACTTGATCATAAGAGTAGAGTCCATAATTTATAAATCATAAGTAGGTATGTCATGGTAAGCATGGTTATCAACAATGTATTGAATGGAAAGGATTTTATATCATATGGAAGTACTTGCAAAATCTTAATATCATGTTTATTGCATAATCATATTGGCAACAGATACCAATAGCATGGAAGTTCATGTGGATTGCATAGTTATCATACATCTTGTTCATAAGTAGGATTTGAAAGTAAACATAGCATAATTTCATAAGAATAGTTCATAAGTATTCCAACAACATTTACAAGGCACATTATCAACATAGAAATCATTGAAACGTAAGGGCATATCATGAATCCTTCACTTAGTCACAGTTTAGCTATATTGCATGATTTCTAGTTTCTTAGGCATTTCATCAAACACCTTACATGTGCATCTTAAGCATAGGTAAAATCATCAAATTATATATCATGAACAACCAAATTTACATGTTTTCAACTCATATGATATCATGAAATTAAAAAAAAAACATATAAAGATTCCATCTTTGGAATCACCCAATATCAAAAACATGATCATCAACACCCAACAATATAGAAATCATACTTTAGAATGCAAAAGAGGGTTTTTGAGCTTTATGGATGAAAAGGATCCATAAATTAACTCACACATACCGTAGAAGGGAGATTCTTGATGATTGATGAAAGAATTTCCTTGAAATCGGATCTTCAAGCTTAGTTCCACAACCCTATTTGTTTTTATCTTTTAGTTCTCTTGGATGATAATATTTGAGATGATAATAGGGTTTTAATATGTTTAGAAGCTATATATTTCGTAGGGTTAAGTTTAGGGACATGTCAGGAGTGTTAAAAGACTTAATTACCCTAAAAATAACTCAAAATAGAGTGTTTTTCGCATCTGGAACTGACTTAGGCGGCATCCAAGTGATTGCCTAAGCTAGGTTGGGTGGCGCCTAACCAATCGCCTATTCTTGGGTTGGGCGGCGCCTAACCAAGAGCCTATCCTTATTGTCTCTCATGAAAATAGGCATGATTTTTCGCTCGGGTATTGGATTAAGGCGAAATTAGTATCGTTGGAAAGCTAATTTGATTCTCTACAAATTGATGGATCTAAATAAGAAAAAATACCACATTAACATTTAGTTATTCAAATATGAACCTTACAAAATTGAACACTAAAACTTGATGGATTCAAAAACTCTTAGCTTGTATTACCTTAAGTGACCCATATGAACATGCTTAATGCATCATAAGCTATCCAATCTCAAGGATATTCATTGTAAGTCATGTACTCAAGTATGAATCACAGGATAGGAGATTTCATACATAGGAATACTTATTCACTTCTTAGCTTAGAAAGATGCAGGGTATTACAATTTGATTCGGCTAAATATTTGTATGAAATTTTACAAGGGTCGAATTTGAACTTATATAACTTTTTATATACATGAAATTTTTCATTAAAAAATCTACCAAAAGATATATAATTGAGTTAGCTTTTAAACGATACCAATTTAAGATAGATAATTGAGTTAGCTTTCCAATGATAATAATTTCACCTTAATCCAATACCCGAGTGAAAAGTTATGTCATTTATTTTGAGAGGCAGTAAGCAGTTGGATAGCTTGCATTGTGAGGTTCACTTCCATTTCTGGAGATCGTATCATTAGGTCCACTTATGTTGCTGCATGTCGTGCTGTGAGGGTTATTTACACAGGAAAAAGAGGCCAACGGGTAGTATAGTCCTTTTACCTCAATCCCAACCAATGAAATATGAATAACAACTAAAAAAAGGAATTATTTACCCATCTCCATCACAATAACTCACGTAAAACCCTCACCTTTCATAAGAGAAATAATCTAAGCTTTTTCTGTCAAGAACACAAGGATTTTTTCAAGGATTCGTCAATTAAGGTATGTGGGGTTACAACCAAGGACACTCCTTTCATCCTTGTGTCCAAAACTATCTTTTAAAGTTGAATTTTCATGATATGTATATTTGGGTTCATACCCAATTTCTGTTATTTAAAGATTATGATGTTAAAAGTGATTTGAATATTGAATTGCATGTCTATTTTAACATTTTTTTGCATGTGATATGATTTTACAAATTTGAATTTGAGTTTTAAGCATGATATTGTGATTTTTGATTTCATTATCTTAATATTACTGAAATATTTCTTGAAGTATATAGAGCATGATGTTTATCTATGAACTTGCATGAATTTAAAGCATGGGTTTTAAAAGATATTTCTAAGTACTGATATTTCAAGAAGATTATGATTTTAATCCTACTTTATAAGTTGGTTGCTAAGATTTTAGAACTACATTGATCTTTTGGTCCTAAGCTAAGATAAGGAATCCACATTGTTCTTATAGTTTGAGATTTAATGAAAGAAAAGCATAATTGGTTTTCATTTTAAACCCTTGCACTATTTTAATATGGATTTCCTAAAATTCTGAATCATAAGTATGGAAGTTGTATTTAGCACCAAGTTGGGTATGATTCTAAGGTCTCATGACCTAGAACTATGAGCCACCATTTATTTCAGCGCCCATATTGTGCTAAGCAAATGATCACTTAAGATAAGGTTCTATATCAATGAAAAGGGTAGAACAACTCTTCTCAACGTGGGTAAGACGTTGGACTCCATGATAGAACACATGATTTATGTCGGTTAAAAGAAAATCCCAAAGAAAAAAAATAGAACAACTTTTATAACAAGGTGTTATGGCTCACAAAGTTATTCTTATGATTCGTAACTCATGTTTACGATTTTATAGGTTTGTTTTATTCAAGCCCATGGTGAGTTATTTGCACGTAGCATGCATTATTTAAAAGTTTATTTGTATATTAAACAATTGTTTTATATATGAATTCACCCCCACATGCTTAGTGCATTCCAAAAGAACAAATTCACATATATGTCTTTGTGCAACATTGTATAATAATGTAGGTACTAGTTCAATAGTGGTTAAAATATCATGATTAGATAGTTGCAGATTCCAGCCAACAGATGATGAGTCCTCCTACTTTATGGACTTCAGTTAGATGTTGTTAATGTACTTTACTTTCTTACTCATGTATATTTATTAGTGGTAGTTGGAGTAACATCTCAGCTATCTATAGTCAGTATAGTAGAGGCTTCAGAGACATTCAGTAGAGTCGATGTATTTGTCTTGTTTTATATTATCAAAGTTGTAATCATTTTAAAATAGTTATGCATTGAACTTATTCAGAAAAAATTTTCTTCAACATTATTCATACAGAATCATGTATTTATTTAAATTGTTCATGAGTTATGCTAGTACAATGGTTAGCATGGGATTACTAATGGTCCTAAGTGCCATGTGAAGATCGGGGGTAGTCTCGAGTGATTACAAACATGGTATCACGGCCCAATGTTCAAGTGTCCTAGGGTGTCTATGAATTCATGTCTAGTAGTGTCTTGTGAAATGGTACAAAGACGTTTGAACTTTTCTTTAAGAGGCTATATGGCATTTAAAAAATGTTTCCCTTCAGTCATACTCTAGACTGTGTAGTAAAGTTATTCTCTTAGAAACCTCTATCGATTAATGTGTTACTCTGTAATCCTTTATCTATAATTCCTTCTTTAGATGATATGACTAGTAAGTACCAATTCATCCCAAGCTAACGTTTTTAGATTTACTATCAGTAACTTCAGAAGTCATACAAGGAGCTTGAGAGTAGCTCACTAGTGTGATACAAGTTCCTCACATCAAAAGTTATGCCCTCATCCATATGAGTTGTTTAGTTAAGATTGAATAAGATATGTATTGATATTCCTCCTTATTCCTTCAATGCAGATAGTGATCATAAGAGGTGATAGTATGAACCTAGACTGTTTAACAGAGTTAAGATTTGAGTGATATTACAACCTGGAGTGTTATTATTCATAAGTACCAGAACCTTCTTATAGCTTGAAGTGTGGTTTTAGAAGGGTAGTGACAACAAAAATAGTGATGATGATTAATTGAATGTATGTAGATAAACTTTTACATTCGATTGAGTTAGTATTGAGGTGATATATCCTTGTGTGTTAGTTTAGGTTAATATAGAGAAAGAGTTATTAGTTAAGGTGAATTATTGGTTTCTTGAAGTATGAATAGAGTTATTGATGGTATTTAGTGGTAGGAAAGTATAGGTTATTAATAAAAGTATTTGGTTGTTGATTATTGTTAATATAGGCTTCCCCACGTGGCAATGAAAAATAAAATTTATTGATGCTTTAAGATCTAGGAATATAATTGAGGAATACAGATGGGTGGATGTAAGGATTGCTTATTTAGTGATGCTAGTTATATGGAGGCGAACCAATAGACTTGAAGTCGTAAAGGAAAGATTTTAAGTTTATTGATTGAGATCAAGTATGATATTGTAGGTATGATGTAGATGTGTCCCCAAGGTGTTAGGAGGTTGCTTTACTTTTTAAGTTTATTAGGTGTTGTGTATAGTTAGTAGTACCCTTTAGTTGCTAAGTGAAAGAAGGTTAGTTATATCATACATGGTGTTTTTGGAAGCTATGTTAACGAATTATGAATAGATGATGTTTAGTCTTTTAAGTAAGATTTTTATTCTTATGGTTTTTGAAAAAATATAAGTTTAGAAGTATAATCTTAGTAGGCTATGATTATGTGTTTAGTGAAGTAGGTACATTTTCAGAGTGTAAGTCTTTGACGATGATTATTAAAGAAAGAGAAAGTTAAGGATGATATATATATAAGCGGATTGTCCAAGAATAAAGTTAGTAAGTTCAAAATATATTTTTTTTGTGTTAGTTTAACATTCATCTGTAGACCATTAGAGAGAAGAAGTTTTGGCCCAATCTCGAGCATATGGGATAGAACCATAATCTTAGAATATAAGCTTTGATCTAAGGGGGAGATGGTAGAATGTAGAATCATATCACGTTTTGAGAATGAGTTTGTGATATATGTCAATAAGAAGTTGTGTTGAGATAGTAATCCCTTCTCACTCTAGTGGTTTCCTTGGATTTCATTCATTATTACACAAAATTTATTGCTTGCACGATAGATCCATGCTACAGGTCAATGCTTTTACACTTTATGTGTACTCAAGTCCAGTCTTAGCTTCCAGCAAGAATGTAACGCTTCTCTTCTGATTTGAGTTATCCCTCATAAATTTATGAACTGTTGTCTTATGTTTAATAGCTTATGATAAGTATAAACTCATGTTTTAGAGGATGATCAGTTCTCTAAAATGCATGATCCTAGTGAAATTTAGTTTATGTTTTGTTTTCCCTAAGTTTAAATCTCCTTAATGAATCTATCCCTTGGATGTTCTATTCCTCATGTCTCATTTAGGTGTCAAAGTTATGTATAGTATTCTTTTATTCTTCAAGTCCTTATGTTTTAGCCTTGCAATGGCTTCTTCTTATGTAAAGATAGTAATGATGATAATGGATAAACAATGGTTTATATAAGAGAGAGTTGATGACACTCATTAAGAAAGATTATTTTCCTAAAATATGAAGGAATATTAAGGTAAATCTTTGGTATATGTCATAGTAAGTTGGGAATTCTGGGTATGTCTACTTAAGAATGGTGTAAGAAAGTTGTTGTTGATAGAGGTTTAGAGAATATGAGAAATATGCTTTTTTGGGTATTGTCCTGAAGTCCATGGTTATAATGATAGACTTGAATATCATGTTGGGATAAAACTGGATGAATACAATATACGCTAGAGAATTCATAGTAAGAGTTTTGAGTTAGTCATTGAAGTGGTAAGGCATGTTATGCTTAGGGTATGAGCTCTAAAGGAGACATAGAAGAATTAATTATGTGGTTTAGACTAGTATGGCAGTGTGGCATGTTGTACCTTTTGATTTTGAGTTCGGCTTGATCATGGTGAGAGGATTTAGTTCAGTTTTGACTTGAGTTGATTGATTTATCAATGACCATGTGAGAATTGTAAATTGAATTAAATGAGTATGATATTTGAGGGGGAATAGTATAGCTAAGGGAGTAGCTGAGCAGTGTTGCTAATCTTGAAAGTAGGAAGTTGCATTTCCAAAAGTGTAGTAATTCTATCCTAGCTTGTGATTTATATGCCTATGTTCCATGTTATAGAGTTGATCAATGTTGTGTATTATTTGCTCTCTACTATTATTAGAATTTCTTAGAAGATTGTTGTAGAAATACTCCATTTGAGAATGAACATTAAATATGATTTAGTTCATATAACCTTCAATTTAGTTTAGCAATTAAGTAGATAAGCTCCTACAGATTTCAAACTTTCCATTTAGTCATACTTAAATAATCAATATTAAGTCAATTCCATTAGGTAAGATGTTCACATTCATGAACATTACTAATTCATCCTAGTTCATGCATCATGCATCAGTTTCAGATTCAAATATTTAGACAAGATTCTATTCATAAGTGATCAGTGAATAATGATCTTCGTTTTCCAAGTATTCTAGCTCAGACAGTGTAATATTCATTGTACGATCTTAGTTTCATTGTCTCATGATTCATGCTTATATAATGTACTTGGTGATGATGCCATGAAGCCCTTTTCTTGTGATTCCTAAACTTGTTTTGTTGAGGAACAAATGCTAATGAGATGTTATATACTTAATTACATCCATAGTAACTCTTGAAGTATTGTTGCATTAGTTATTACTTCATAATTCTGTATGTAAGATTATATCGCGAGCATTTCTAGTGATTTCAAATCTCTCAGCATGAATCATCCCTTTTTTTGTCAATAGAATCAAGTAAGCTCAAAATAATAATTTTTATGATGAAAGTTTTAATATTTCAAGTCAGCTATATTCTTCGTTGGTATACATGTCATGTATAAGCTATTTCATACTTCTAAAGTCTCAATAAGATCTTGTCCATCATTCGAGGACGAATGACTCCAAGGAGAAGATAATGTAACACCACATATTTTTCAGCTAGAATTGTAACCGTGATGCCTTACACATATAAGCTCTAGTCCAAATGATTCCTATGTAAATACAAGTTTCATGATCATTATCCTAGTGTCTGAAGTGATTCTGGGGTGGGTAAAGATGTTCATATGAGTCACTTTGAGTGAAGTTGAGCTAACAGATTATAATTCAGCTAAATCTTTGTATCGATTCTATAAGAGTCGAATTTTAACGTGTATAAATTTTTATCATAAAAATCTACCAAAAGATAGTTAATTGAGTTAGCTTTCCAACTATACCAAATTCACCATAATCTGATACCCGAGTGAAAAGTTATGTCATTTTTTGTGAGAGGTAGTGAGTTGTCTCGATAGACTTGTGCGCGAGGTTTACTTTCATTTCTGAATGTTGCATCGCAAGGTCCACTTACGTTCTGGATGTCGTGCTGTGAGGTTCATTTACAAAGGAAAAATAGGCCAAGGGGCAGTATAGTACTTTTCCCTCAACACCAGCCGTCCAAACAAGAATAACATCACAAAAAGATGCATTAATTGCCTATCTTCCTCATAATAACTCACGTAAAAACCCTCCCCTTTCCAAAAAGAGATAATCTAAGCTTTTCCTCTCAACAACACAGGAATTTCTTCAAGGATTAGTCAAATAAGGTATGTGGGGTAATGATCAAGGACATTCCTTTCGTCTGTGTACCCAAAACTATCTTTTAAAGTTGAATTTTCATGATTTGCAAATTAGGGTTCATACCCTATTATCATTGTTTGAATATTATGATATTACAAGTGATTTAACTATATAATTGCATATCTATTTTCACATCCTTATGCATGTTATATGATTTTATAGATTTCCAATTGAGTTTTAAGCATGATATTGATATTTTTTATTTCATTATCTTAATATGGTTGAAGTATTTCAAGAACTATTTTGAGCATGATGTTTTTCTTTGAACTTTCATGATTTTAAAACATGGATTTTAAGCCCTAAGTCAAGGTATTAATATTTCAAGAAGATTATGATTTTAAGCCACCTTTATAAGTTATTTGCTAAGATTAAAAAGAGACATTGATCTTTTGATCCTAAGATAATATAAGGAATCCACATTGTTCATATAGTTTGAGATTTATTAAAAGAGAAGTATAATTGATTTTTCATTTAAAACATTGTGCTATTTTAAGGTGGATTTCCTAGAGTTCTTAGTGATAAGTATGAGAGCAGTATTTAGCACCAAGTTAGGTATGATTCGAAGGTCTCACGCCCTCTAACTACGAGCCACCACAGGTATAAGCGCCCATAGTTGGCTAAGTAAGTGATCACTTAAGATAAGGTTCTATTCCAATTGCAAGAGTAGAAAGACTCTCCCTAATGTGGTTAAGATATTGGACTCAATGAGAGCTCACATGGTTTATGTTGGTTAAAAAAAACTTTAACAAAGAAAAATAAAACAACTTTAAGAACTAAGTGTTATGACTCACAAGTTATTCATACCCTTCGTAACTTATGTTTATGATTTTACAGCTTTGTTTTATTCAAGTCCAAGGTGAGTCATTTACACTTAGCAAGAATAGTTTAAAAGTTTATATGTACATTAAATCATTGCTTTACTTATTCATTCACTCACAGATGCTCAGTACATTCCACAAGTACTGATTCACATATATGTCTATGTAATACGTTATTTAATAATGTAGGTACTAGTTTAATTGGAGTCCATATATCATGATCAGACAGTTGCAGAATCCAGCAAGCAGATGATGAGTCCTACTTTGGGGACTTTAGTTAGATGTTATTCATGTACTTTAGTTTCTTACTAATATGTATTTATTAGTGGTAGTTGGAGTCGCGTCCCAGTTATCTATAGTTAGTATACTAAAGGCTTCATAGATAGTCAATTGAGTCGATGTAATTGATTCTAGTCTGGTTTTATATTATCATAGTTGTAATCGTCTCAACATAATTTTTTATTGATCATATTTTGAAAAGACTTATCTTCTACATTATTCTTTAAGACTAATGTATTTATTTAAGTTGCTCATTAGTTATGTCAGTACAAGGGTTAGCTTGGGATCACTTGTGGTCCTAAGCACTGTGTGACGACCAGGGGTAGTCTCTAGTCGTTACACTTTAATAGCACAACTTAGCATTTAATTTCCCCTTGAATGAGAGAACCCCTATCTTTATCAATACAACATACTTCATATTTCTACACAATATTCATATATCTACATAGGTAGACTATATATCACGTCACAGGCAGATTACTTATCACATTATCCACTTTTTGACATCATAAAAAAGGGTAAGCAGTAAACCAAACACAGAAAAGTCATACATTTTAATTCAGGGCCATTAAGGCAACATGGACAGAGGCAAGAGAGAATTAGATATAAATAGAAGAATTTATATCACAAAAAGAGAAGCCATCCATTTAATCTTCAAATAGTATTCAAAATTATTCTCAAAATTAATAAGCATAAAATATTAAAACAATTGTGAAAAAATATATCAAAGAAAAGATATAGCTTAAGGAGAATAAAGTTCATAGGACTTAAATAAATGTCTTGGAAAGGAAGGCGAAAAGGATTAAAGTCTAGGAGGGAGATTTTAGATGAACTTTCTTACTTTCAGGCTCCTCTACCCATTCCTGCAGGGTAGCAATTTCAGCCCACACATACCTTTTAGAGTTTGTTCCCTCTTCATCTTTCCGTTGAAGACTAAGGTATTTCAGCTTCCCTTAGAGCCAAACACTTTGGTTATTTATCACTCATCCTGAGAATACATTCGGTTTCCTAACTAGGTGATATAATAACCATTCCCTTTACTGAGTCTTCTTTCACTTTCCCACCTCCTTTGGAAAAGCTGGAATCGTACGTTAGTCGACTATTCTATTTCTTTTCTCTTCTCTTTCTTTTGGATCACATCCTCTCTTTTTATATGATTTTACCTTTTACTAGTTATGTACTCCTCACAATTAGACCAATTAAACACCGCTCACAGTTAATTTCTCAAACATGTTCTCAATCAAACTAACCCTAATATGATTGGTCAAACTTACAGAATCGTCTGTAAATTTTCCAAGAATAGGAGGGGATCTAACATCTTCATCATCAAAGTTTTAAAGTGGATCATTTTGTCTCCAAATGGACAAGCTTGAACATTCCTTTTGGCACATGGCTGAAATAAGAATCTCTTTGGAATTGGGAAATTTAAATAAAGGCAATAAGAACTTTGAAAGATTCAAGGACAAATAAGATTTGATGAGAGAAGTTTTGAAAGTAAGAGAGGAAACTAATCTAATTTTGGGAATTAAATGAGAAATGAGTGAATGGCTAGCATTAAAAGATACAAAATAACTGAAAGCACATGTCTGGATAGATGGGCGACAACATGTTGAAAATCACAAGAAAGTAACATGGAACAATCATTAAAATAAAAAATAGGTATCATTGAGGAATAATAAGTGGTACTGACACGATTAGGAACCTAGTACCTAAGAGATGATAGACCTTCAAAACCATATGCTGACTTAATTTGTTTTCAAATATATTCATCCCCATCCATAGGTGCATATCTGCGCATAGACAAAACTAAATTTAATATTTAAGAAATTATTTGACCAAGATATCCGCTTAAAAATTCATAGCTATGTGAAGTAAATTAAGAATGTAACCGTTCGACAATCAGATTTCATAACTTATGTTCCGCTTTGTTCCATGCAACCAGTTCCTTACTAACCTTCTTCAAGGATTTACTGAAGATAGATCTATAAGGACTTTAGGTATTTTAAGTTTGACATCACGCTTATTTCATCACTAAGGTGACATTGCCTCCTTTAGGGGCTTTCAACAAGAAATAATCTTTAAGACTTCAAGTGTGTACTCTTAATCTGTGCAGTAATTATCATTTTCACCTTCATTGATTGTCTTCTGTTTCCTCTCCTTGCAACAAGGGTTATCTAGTTATCTTGGAAAGTCATTACAATCTTGGTTCCTAATATGAGGACAAAGGAAAGACCAACTTATTTTTGCCCAACAGGGTAAGTTTCCGTTCCTTCTTTTGAAGGTAGTAGAATCCTTTATTCCTCTATAAGTCAGAGCCCTGGATGGGCACTTTTCTTTTTCATGACTATACCTTCCACAAAAGAGGCACAGAGGAGTATTTCTTTTCTTTGCAGTTTTAACAAAAGAAGGAACATTCTAAGCCTTGCCAACTTGATAGAGGTGTTTTGAGCCTTGCTTGCTTCTAGTTTGTTCCCGAAATAGAGTAATCCACTTTAGAGCATTCTCAAGTTCTGTTCTTACCTAAACTAGTTCCCTTTCAAGAACAAAGTATCTTTCAAGCGAGGCAGCCATGTTCTCCTAGGTTTCAGTCAACTTTTCCTCCATAGAGAATTGTATCCTGCTTCTTTCACATAATACCTTGTGATTCCTCTTGGTGAATTCATCTATTTTTTCCATAGAATTATTCCACATAAGAGAATATGCACTTCTCTTGATGTTCAACCACTTGCACACCTAAATCAATCATTTTTCTATATATTTTGATTGATATTTCCCCAGCTTTGTCTTTTCCTTCTTTAATTAAGCTATTTGTTCACTCAATTTCAAAATTTCCTCCTCACAAGTCTTTAAGGCTCCCTTGAAATAATCTTTACATTTAGCAAAATCATCCAATGAATTAATCATCACTGACGCAAGTGATTTCAATTTACTGAGGGAGTAGTCCTTCAGATTTTGTTTGATATTACATAGAGTCACTAGGTTGTCTTTATCAGTCTCAGTGTCTACCATCAAGGGAAAAAGTGATTCAAATACAGAAGCTTCATCTTTCACATCCACCATAAAAACATCTCCTTATCATTCTTAATCATCTGAGTCATTGGAATAGTCTCCCCAACAAGCTGCCAACACCTGATTGACAATTTTATCAGATGCTACCATTTTGTCATGTTTCACACTAATCTTATCTTTGCCCTTTTATTTTTCATTGGTTTTCTTGGTAGGAGCTTTATACTCACTCTTGTTCAAAAGAAATCCTTAATATAGTGACCAAACTTGCCACACTTATGACTTGTGTCACTTGCATTATCATCCCCTATACATTAGCTAGGCTCTCCTCTTCTAGAGACAACCCTTAATTTTTATAACAATTTAAGAACTCCTTTTTCCATGTAAGTTGTCCTCTCATCTTGATTACAAAGTATCTCTTTAGTAGCTTTGAGGACCAGATTCTTCTTAGACTAGGGATTTGTGTCTAACTTTCCAAATTTCATTAACATCTCATAGGTTTTCCGATTACCTATGAGATCATCCCTGGTCATCTATTTCACATCTCGTGCTTCAGAGATGGAATCAACTTTTCTTTTCCACTTATTTGGCAGAGTGTTCAAAATTTCATCACCTATTTGTTCGTAGGGATGACTTCACCAATCTAGTAGAGCTCATTGGTGATTGAAATGCACCTTGTAGGCATATCTTGAATATATTTACCATCTTGCATGATAAATGTTATGTATTGATGAGCAAACATGTCAAACTTTGAGTGGTTCCTTTATGATCTATCTGAAGACAGTCTTAGATTTACTTTATAGTTTGGTAGGATGAGATCTTGTTATACTCATCACCAATGCCACACACTAGAATCTTCATTGTTTTGTAATTCTTTTCTATCTCATTTCTATCAACAATATCAATCTACTTTTTGGTTTTAAAAAATTATGTGAACACATCACTTTCACTGATCTAGTGGAAACAAATAGACCATCCTATATAATATCCGCAAGCTCAGAATCCTTATCCATGATGAAGTCATACATCCTTATCTTCTACCATCCATAATATTTACTATCAAACCTTGGAGGTCTAGTAGTAGATTACCTTCTACTAAACTTGGAGGTGCTATCATTACTTGGATTATGATCCTTCCAACCTGTTAGCCTTTATAAGAAATTTTTCTATGATACCAAATGAAGAGTAGAGGTGTTGGTTGCTCCTCGACTAATGGAACTATTTTCAGACAATCAATAAAAACTAGAGGATAATTAAAGTACGAACTACAGGAGTACAGAAAAGTAAAGACACAAAGTTTTTAAGTGGAAACTCCTCCCTCATAAGAGAACAACCATGAACTGCCTCTAGGATATTAAGATCCACAATATTCAAGAAACCCCTTGAATACAAACTCCATGGATTAGCCGTGTAATCCTTTGTTTCCTAAAAATAACACTATTATAAGGAAATCAAAGTAATAACTCTACTGCTTCCACCTCTAGCTAACTCTTGTTTTACTCAATCAACTAATTCTAGATGATTATAATAAGGTACGGTACACCAAAAAACTTAATAAAATTATATGCAATCATAGAAAAATATTTTAGTATAGAATACAAAAACTCGACTATAACAAAGAAGGAATGATCAACTCGATGAGCAACAATTCCCTGATATAGTTTCAACCTTTGATTACAACTACAAACCACTTTAGAAAGATATTTAACTATGAGTATACAGAAATGTTGGTTTTCTTGTTGAATAAGATGATCATTATCTATTGTGACACAAGAAAACTTGAAGCAATCTCATTAGTTAAGGCAAAAAAGAGGCAACAACCTTTCACCAACTTTTGTACTATGTGTCAACTAGAAAGTTGACTGTGACAGCAACAGGTGATCATAATCTATTCCCTAATATGTAGAGGCCGTTTTTCATCACAACAAAAGATTCAGGGAATAGGTCCCAAACTATGAATTTGTCAATTATCAAAACTAAGGACTTAATAAAGGGACTACTGGATGACACTCAATGCAATGCCTTCAATCTTTGCATTGTTAGAATTTATTGTACTATCGAGTAATTTTAGAGTATGTGCCCTACTGATTACTTACTTTATCTTAGAAGTTGCCTATTAATGGAACAGGTTAACTAACGTGTTCCTATCCTGCTAAAATAGTAGGTAAATTGCATAGTGATGTTAATATGTAAAACACCCGGCTCAAACAAGTGTAAAAATTCACTACTTTTACATCTAAAGAATTTAACCCGAACTTCTAACTAAGCCACAACAATCAACAAACTACAAGGCTCTTATGATAAAGAAATTATACTCTAACTCCTATTTCTACAAAACCTGAACCTTCCAAATGTTAGTATCCCCATGTTTTCAGGTTCCCCATCTTGAAGGCAAAGATCTAACTTAGTTTATAATTCACTAAGGCTAGACTAAAATGGAACTCAAGAACCATCCTAAAACTCCTTAATTCTACATAGTGGGAATAGGTTAAACGTTGACTGCCTTAAGCTTTTTAACATTTCAAATATTTTGTCAATATGTTGCTATCGTTGTAAGTGTTTGAGTAACTAAATGAGTTAATCCCTCTCTATATAAAAGAAACCACTCCAAAGAGTCCTTTAAACTCATCAGTCTTCTATCTTACTTTGAACTCTTCAACTCAATCAGAGTTTATTGTTTATTCAAAGTCCTTACTTGAGTAAAACTCTTCCTTCAGTTTATCATCTTAGTGTTTTGCTAAACCACCACATCTTAGTTAATCATCACTTCTTCTTTCACATATGATTATTATTTCATTACAAGAGCTTATCCATTTCTGAATTCTAGAACATTTGTACGTATCGTCTAGTGAGATCCGACCTCTGTCTTCATGTGTTTGGACCAGCTTGAGTAGCATGTTTCATTTACATGTCAATCATCAAAACTTCATTGATATAATAGGTACTTTCCATCCATATATTAATTGAACCTTCCCTCCCCATTAATGGCATCATCTGAATCTTTTAGATATTGAAGTTATGGCACCCATTAATCTATAAATTTCCAACTTCTTGAAACTTATCATTACATGTTCTTCTTCTACTATAGATAGTAACTAAAAGAAATAAACCAAGGTATTTCTTTTCTAATATGGAATTTCAGATTGTTCTACAACCACGAAGCATATTCAGACAGAACCTAGGCGTTGATACCAACTATTAGTGGAAACATGGAATAAAAAGAACAAAATAAAGAACACAAAATTTAATGTGGTTCAAATCTGAATGATCCTACATATACAAGTGAACATGTCATAGAATTGTTATCTCAACTATTTACTCTTACAACAGATGAACCATGAATTTTTTGGGGTGGTTTAACAATGAAGAATCGTCAGCCTTTTATATATGACAAAATTTGGTCTCCAAGCATAAAATAACAAACGAAAAAATAAATACAAAATTTATCCTCCCCAAATTTTTCTTGATCTCCAAATTTACTTCCTAAACAATTAAATTGACAAGTTTGATTTTCTTCCAAACAGATTAGACCCCACAAAAACTAGACCAACTCTTTCAGTGATAAACCCTTTCAAATAAGGACTGATTGTCTCTATCTCTCTCATTAAACATGTATATTTCATAATGATTTGTTGCTTTAGAATACAAAAATTCTAATTATTGATAATGGAGGACTAAGTGCAATGCAAATGATCAAAAACCAGTAAAATAAAAAGGAGAAATGCTTCCAATAAATGTAATATCTCATATTTTGGACTAGAATGAAAGTCCGTCATTTCTATGCGTAGACGTTTCAAAAGCCTCGAACCCTATACAAATTTAGTGTGTTAATAAATTATGTAGTGTAGGGATTTATTTGAGAATGAATTTAGATCACAGAGGTACCCTAACACAAGTTCAAGTTGAAAGTTTTCCTATCGTTCAAGGTTTAGTGAATGTCAAAACTTGGGTCAACTTCAATCGGCCATAACTGCTTGTATATATTGAATTAGAGGGCCTACTATTTATCAAATGAAAGAACTTTGAATCATCTTTCCAACTATACTAATTTTACAAAAATTCAACACCCAAGCAAGAAGTTATGACTTTACAAAGTGGAGTACATTGCCTGACATAAGGTGTGCGACGCACAACCTAAGGTATGCGATAAGTAGTGCAACGCACACCTTAATATGTGTGATAAGATATGCAACGCACACCATAAGGTGTGGGATAAAGTGTGTTCCACATAAGTGGGTGTCCAGGTGACTTAAAAGTCCATTTTTGGGTCAAAAATGGTCCCTTTTCCCCCCCTATATAATGCCTAAACACGAAATTAAGCCCTTATTTCACCAAAACATATTCTTTCTCTGAAAATCCTCTCAATAACACAATATTGGGTTTTTATAGAAGATTTAAGCTCAAGAAATTCTCTACATCAATCTTCATGAAATTGAGAAATAAGGTATGTGTAGTGTTTATCCACGGATCCCTTTTGAGCTCAATAATCAACTTTTAAATAGTAAAGTTTGATTTTAATGATGTGTTATGATTATATTCATGTTGATGATCATTGTTTGAGTTTCAAGGTTGTATTTTTATGTTTTTTCATGAAAAATTTGACTATGATAGTTGAAACCCATGAATTTTGGATGGAGTAAGAATGCTATGTTGATAAGTATACATATGCCCAAAATTATCATGTAATGTGTTTGCTAAAATGCCTAGAATGATAAAAATCATGTATTATAACTTAGGGGTGAACTATATGATAAATTTATGCTAGTCTATTATGTTCAAAGAGCTCACTTGTCATTGTTGGGCAATATATGTGTTAATGAAATGTACATGATGATTGGGGAATGGATTTATAGTGTTTCTATATGTCTTCCATGCAATGAAGAAGATCATGATTTTTAAGTATCACATGAGTTATCCCCAAATTATTACAATATGAACTAAATGTTACATGTTATCCATTCCTTTATGGTTAAATAGTTTCCATGCCATTGTTATGAATAGTAAATGTTGTCGGAATGCCCATGATATTAGAATATGATATTTATGAATTGATTATAAGCATTCCTATTCATGTTACATAATATGAACACCATGTACTTCATGAAATCCCTTACTCATATATTATGGATTGTTATTAATGGTCATGTAATCATGAAAGTCAATTGGTGTTAGTTTCCTTACATTGGGTCCTGGGGGTACTTATGTAGTTGTATACCTAGAGCCATGTCATGTGATCATGATACTCTCAGTCAAGCCATGATATATAGAATTTAATCAACCATTTGACTCAGGAAAAATCAGTAATCTTAGTATTCTTAGTAGCTCAATAATCTCAGTAATCTTAGTACTTAGTAACCTCAGCAACCTTAGTATTCACTAATAATCTAAATAACTTCAGTACTCTCAAACAGTCCTTAGAAAATAGTACACTCCATCAGTCATTGAAATCCATTAAACTTAGTTTAGCTCCGTTAAATAATACTACTAGTATCAGTCCACTTAATTTGTATTACTTCAGCTAATCAGTTTAGTTCAGTTGTTCAGTTCAGCTTAGTCATTTAGTTCAGTGTCCTTCAAATAAGAGTAGAAGTTAACATCGAGTGAACCCAAGGATAGGAACTTACCTGCTAGTTCAGGGTGTGATTCTTAGCAGTCATCCTTTTGTTCCATAACTACATAGCCAACATAGGTTGAGTCATCTTAACCTTTCAGATTAGGGTTGATGAGGTGTGTTAACCTGTCCGTTTAGGGTTCCCAGTGTTCTCTTTCGAGCACCTTCCAGATAAGGGTCACTCACAACTATTCTTACCAGTGGTGTGGTATTGATACCCCTCCAGTTGTGGTAGAGACTGGACCCCAACATAGATATATACATTATTGGGGCATGTCGGTTAGACAACTACTTCCCACAGTTTCAGTCCTAGTCTCAGTAAAAGAACTCAGATAGTTCTTTAGATTTTAGGACTGTTAGATACAGTCAACTCAGAATTAAAATGGAACTCAGATAGTTCCTTCAGATTAATGAACTGTCATATATAGTTAGTTATGTTATTAGTTATATCAGTTCTCAGAACATATGTTATCAGTCACATCAGTTATCAGAATTCATGATATCAGTATTCAACTCAGGACTGCCAGACACAGTTAACCAGACCAGTTTTTCATAATCAAAACTGTCGTATGCAGTTATTCATGTATCAGTAACATATTACTAGTCCCTCAGTATTTACTAATACAGTATCAGTTCGTCACTTATTAGTGATTTACATAGTCGGCATTCAGTTTCAGTACTGTTTGACACAGTTAATCAGACCAGTTCTTTATAATTCAATCTTTCAGAAATAGTCATTCATCTATTCAATATCTCAGTATCAGTACACTCATGTTGTCAGTATTCATATGCAGTAGCTAGTATCTCCATGAGTTTGATTACAGTTATGCATGCATATATGTATTCTCACGTTCATATCTGTTTGTATTGTTCATGCATATAACCCTTTGCATTTAGCATGCCTCACTTGCATAATCAATATATTCAGACGTACTAATGCATTTGTGCCATGGTGTTTCTTTTATTCTACACCATAGGTTTAGAGATGCGAGCGCCAAATCAGCAGTAGCATTCCAGTGTTCAGAGTTGCAGTGAGTCCTTCTTATTCGAGGAAGATGAAGTTAGTTAGAGACATGTTCCATCAACTCTTTATTAAGACAGTTTAGAGGCTTTTAGGCTACAGCATGTCAGACATATTTCTGTTTTGTTTTGGTATTGATATACCACTTTCAGACATTATTTTTATTGGACGTTTTGTATTATTTAGATTTAAACCTTATGTCCATTCAGTACATGTTTCTTCATCTTTATGTTATATTATGTAGTATATAGGTACAGATATCAGTCATGGGTTAGCTTGTGGTCCTTCTGGGTCATGAGCACCGTGTAGGATTCCGGTTTAGAAATATCGAGGTGTTACAAGAACTACAAGCTAAACAAGAAAATATGATTCATGGATTCATATATATTCAACATTTTTTCATCTTATCAGGAGAAAAAAGATATCCAGCGTCTAGTCCTATATTTATACAAAAGAAGTTCAAAAGAAGCATGCTAAGCATAATTCTTACAAGTTATCAACTTGGACAGATATTGTTAGAGGGTTAACAAGGCTCTCTAAATAGATTTATTCTCCCTCAACATCAACATTGTGCTCTAGTTTTGGGCTTAGCCATCTATTATCATGATAAATAGCGAATTTAAAAGTTAAATATTGCCCTTATTTGACTCAAAAAATGAATAGACAATGTGTAAATGGGTGAAGAAAACAAACATGACCCAGCACGTTGTGGAAATTTGATGGTACACACTTTTGTCCAAGAACTGCAATCCATCAAAATCCATACATCGGATGTAGTAGCACCCGAATAACAAGTGTAAATCAGAGAAAGGTCTATTCGTATGACTTCCAGTTTGAAATTAGACTTGTCCTGACCACAAAAGGGAAGTTCTATGCTTCCCCACATATCAGCTGCTAATTCAAAAGAACTGATTTTGGACACAATGTAAATGCTAATACCTATGGATGAAGCCCAACAAAGCTTCCCGTTGTCATATTTACCCAAACAATTAATTAGAAAAATGACCTGAAGGTGCTAATGAGATCTTGTCCAAAAATCAGTCCGTAAACTGTAAATGTTGACCACATGACGGGAGGAATTACAACAACTGTTAAATAGAGCTTTGTAATCATCTTGTAACTTACCATATCAAAAACCACATTTGGCAGGGAAAGAGGAACCCCATATCATATTAAATAATTCCTTACACTTGCTAATTGTGGGGTTTAATATACATGTTTCCCTTTGATTGAACAACTGAGTCCATTAGTAGAACCCACTACACAAATTGATGAAATGGGACAATCCACGTCAAATAGCTCCTCATAGGGTTGTTGTTTGTTAAATAGGGCAGAGAGAGAACAAACCTTAAAATTTCCATTCATTCCTGAAGATAAAACTCTATGTGATGGATTTTCACCAAGTGAGGAGTAGAAATCAATTTATTCCAAGATTTAGAAATGCACATGAATTTCGATAAGGTTTTATAGGGCAATCTTAATAGAATTTCTGTTATGATCTCATCTGGGATTGTGGAATCAATAGTGGTATTAGAAAAATTAAATTAAGTAAAGATAAAAGTCGTTGTGTTGTCATACCATGTGAGGAATTTGAACAGAATGATAAGAATCACCTGATGAAGCTAATCCTAGCAAGTGAGAAATGGAAACATCGTCAATTGAGGACTGATGTTTTTGTGAAGCGAGGAAGAGCACACAATGATGAGTGAATATAGGGAAAGATCAGTTTAATTTCCTGATAGAAGTGAGGAAGAATACTAGGCAGTGAGTCTTCTACTAGTGTTTATGATATATAACTTGCTTTCTTGGAAGGTCTCTCACTGATATATTTGGGGACTGTGGGACCTAACTCACATAATTTAACTGTGTAAATAATAATTCATATGTTTCTATATCTTATCTCTAATCTAAATGTATGATATTTTAGGAGTGCTTAATTTGTGTCATTAAATGATCATGCGTTTCACACTTAGCACGATGAATTTATCAAAAGTAACTTTGCATACTTCAATAAAATATCTATTAATTTAGTAAGAGAATTTAATACCATACTCCTTTATAGTAAGGTACCGGTATATCTATCAAGATTATTCCTACACAATCCAATAGAAATTTGTAGTGTTGTCTATGTTTGGACATTATTTTAGATCTAGAAAATGAGCTTATATGACCCTTAGCAGGAGTAGAAAACATTTTAGGACGAGTTTGGGAGTATTGGGGAGGTTTAATACCTGAAACGGGTCGATGCGTCGTGCGCTAGGAGGCCATGCCTTGTCCTTGCATGGCATGTATCATCGGAAGGGTACACATACTCCCTTCCATGGTGGATAATGCACCACATGGGGTGCCACCCCATGATGGGTGTGCACCGCACTTAGTTGGGGTCACACGATGAGGTGTGCACTGCACAATCCCTGTTTTACCTAATGGGAATTTATTTTCTAAACTTTTTTAAAGGTGTTTGGGTGTTTTTACTTAATGAAAATCGTCCCCCAATCCATACTAAGTGATTCCAAGACCCCATATTTGATTACCATTAGTCATAAACTCATTATATTCTCACCCATAACTCTTAGAAGCAAAAGTAGCTAGGGTTCTTGATTCAAGGCTTGAATCTCAAGCTTTCCTCAAGATTATTTTGTAAAAAATGCGTATTGAACACTCCCTAGCTACTTCATCTACTATTTTAAAATGTTGTTTTTATTAGTGTTTGTGCATATAATACTAGGGTTGAGGATTACGTTTATCAAAATATTAATATTAATTTCCCTCTTGTTATAATCCACTTTTAGATCATTAGTAGAGGGTATTGATATTTAAAATGACAATTTGAAAACAGTGTGCTTTTATATATGAGTATGATGGTTAAATGATGATATTATAGTCTTCAAGTGTTTCAAAAATTCTTTAAATTACAATGATGCATGAGTATGTCACCCCATCCTTTAAACTTATGAATGTATTGAACTTTATGACATGTTTAAGATTCTTATGGAAATTTAGCAATGATTTTATTGAATTCTTTGACTTTTCAGTCTTATGATATTATTTTCCATTTTTCCATATGAATCCATTTTCGTATTCTCTTTACGACTGTATGAATGTGTGTATGATTGGATGTAACAAAGGGGTGCTCGGGCCTTCACATCTCGGGATGCTCGTCACGGCTAGGGCCTTGCTCGGGTCGTGACACAACCATGGGAGTGCATGGAGTAGATCTTGTCATGATCAGTGATGATAGGCGAATTTACACGCCTAAAGTGCTATATTTTGCCCATATTTTAGCCAAGTTTTGAGGACAAATTATATAATTCATGCACTTTTAGTCCTTTTTCCTATAAGTGAGCTAACAAACGTGATTAGCAAGTTTTCAGGTATAAATGATGCAGATTTCAGCATTTTATGAATAACTTGACGCCAAAGAAAGCTTCATGAAAGAAGGAAGGGAAAACTTGGATGCCAAGGACAAAAAGTGACGCATGGAAAACCTGTCTCGGGCAAAAACAACATTTCTGAAGACTTTGGGGACCAGCAGTAATCTATTAGGATTAGGAGAATAATGCAGTAGTTTATTAGGATTAGGATAATAATGCAGTAACTTAGTAGGATTAGGATAATGATACATTAACCTAGTAGGATTGGGTTAAGTAATGCAGTAGCTTAGTAGGAATAGGATATGGGTGTTATAAATACCCTATTTTGCTAGAGATTTTAATTCATTCCTCCATTAGTTACAAACAATTCTCATTCTACTTCTAATCCTTCCATTAATTTTACTTTTTATTCAGCTATTCAATTCTTAATTTCCGCAACAAGAGAAACGTTACTTTGCAAAGAAGTCACGCCTAACGCCATACCACACCTTACTACACGAGATCTTTATTGTGGTACAATGATAATGTGTATTGTGATTTCCTTCGCAATCATGGGTAACTAAACTTCTATGTTGCGGTTATGGAAGCCTTATGAGATACTATCTAAGGCTATGAGTTTGTGAATTCGTGACACGTGTGTTGCTTATATCATTATTCTCTTCATCTTAATGCAAATTCTTGTGGCTGCAAACGCATAGAATACGCCAGTATAGCATTAACTTGTTCGAAAGAAAAGTTATATGTCTGGAAAAGAGATAATGTCAAGGTAATAGGGTCCCATCCCCTATTAAAATGTTAGTGCTGTAACTGGATTAACCTCTTGGAGAATTTGTACCGTTAGATACGCTTTAAGCTCGAAAGAGTTAAAGTGAAATAGTCCTTGTTGAGGTCGAAAGACGCTTGGATTTACCATCGAATACAATTCTCTATAAGCACATACATGTCTGAATTCCGCATAACTCATACCCAATAGAGACGTAAAACTCAGAAGGTGGACATAACCCTAACTTCTCAGTTCTCATTGTTTTACATCTTACTAAACATTCTTACTTTTTACTTTGCTATTTTCTGTTTTTACCTTATTACTTTGGTTACGTTACTTGCACGACAAAACTCCCCCCTTTTTACGAGACTTGCACTAAAAGTCTAGTAATCTTTGCTTACTTGTTGACCAAGCTATTCCCTGTGGGATCGATACCCAACCCAGTTGGGTTCTATATTTGACTACGACCGCTTTACACTCCTACGAGAGCTGTAGATTGAGCGTTATCAAAAATTGGCGCCGTTGCCGGGGAATACGGTTGTCAACTAAGTTTGTGATAGTTATTAGACCCTTTGGTCAAAGATTCTCGTACTTTTACTTTTAGTTGTTGTTTTTGTTCTATTCAGGTTTTGTTGACAGAATGGATGCACAACGTGACATAGAAAGAATGGCTGCTCAACAGGAGCAGGCTAGGTTAGCTGCATTGGCAGCTGCTCAAGTGCATCAACAGAATATTGATAACCTAGGTCGTGCAACAAATCCTGATGATGAGGACCTGGGCGATGAGGAGCTACTAAACCTACGACATACTACTGAGGTGGCGGCACCCATGCAGAGGAGAGATGGTCAAGCGCGATTGAGTCCTGATCGCTGAGCTGTGCAAATTCCTTTTGATGACGATGACGACGATTTGGATGAAGCTGGTGCCACAGGAGCCATTATTCTGCCACCCTTGGCAACTGGAGCAAAGTTCAATATCACTAGCACCATGATTCAGCTTTTGCAACTCAAGGGATTATTTGGTGGACTAGCAGGAGATGATCCGAATATGCATCTGATCAACTTTATTTCTACATGCAAGTCGTTTGACAATCTTGGCATTGGGCAGAATGCAATTCGATTACGGCTATTTCTATTGTCTCTGTCTGGGGAGGCAACTCTATGGTTAAATGGGCTGACTCCTGATTCCATTACAAATTGGAGGCAATTGAAAGACGCTTTCCTAGAAAGATTCTTTCCGCTATCCAAAAGAGCACAATTAAGAGATGAAATCAGCAACTTTCGGCAGCTTCCAACTGAAGCTCTCCACGAAACATGGGAGAGGTTCAAGACGAAGCTTATGAGGTGCCCAAACCATCACATGACCAATGTCTAATTGATGGAGATATTATACAGAGCCTTGAATTCAATAACTAAACGAGCGGTGGATAATGCGGCTGGAGGATTATTTATGGACCTCACCTTTGGTCAGGCAAGCAATATTCTAGATCGGATGATGAAGCAAAGTAGAGCTTGGCATACCAGTGATTCTGAGGTAGCAAGTCCCACTTTATCTATTGGCATGACTGCATACCAAAGGAGAAGAGAAGAAGAATGCGATCAATATATGGCACACATGAAAACACAAGTGGATCTTCTTACAAAGCATCTATTATCAGGGAAGACCAAAAAAGTCAAAGCTGTTGCGGTAAAAGGAAGAGACGAATCTGATTCAAAAGAAGAAGCCAACTACTTGGACAATCAGGGGGTTTCAGAGGTAATACCCAAGGAAACAAAGGTTGGAACTATTATGATAAATCCGGAAACAAGGACCAAGGTAGTTCGAAGAACAAGAATGATAATAGTGGTTTGTATGTTCCCCCAGGAAGACGTGACACCACTACATCTGGTTCTGGAAACATGGAAAACATGATGGCTAAGCTATTGAAAGGAGTGGAGGCAACCAGCGCGGGAGTAACGGAGGTAATACATGATTTGTCCTCAATGAAACAATTGGTTGACTCACATTCCACTTCAATAAAACAAATAGAGCAGCAATTGAGCCAACTTTCTGCAGCACTCAATCAAAGAAAGGCTGGCATTTTACTAAGCAACACTGTGCAAAATCCAAGGAATGACGGATCATGTATGGCTATTACTACCAGGAGTGGTAAGGTACTGGAAAATTCATCCCAAAGCAAGCAAGTGGACGAACATAAAAAAGATGAGGGCGCCATAGAAGCTGACCAAGACGTCCATGACGTCACCCCTAGTACATTGCAGTCTGAAAAGGCCAAAATTTCGAAGCAAGAGGAGAAGAAAGTCGTGGAGAAAACAATTCCACTTCCACCACCACCTTTTCCTCAAAGATTGAAGAAGCAGGCTGATGATACAAGGTTCAGTAAATTCATGACGATGCTAAAACAGCTGACCATTAATGTTCCATTGGTGGAGGCACTAGAACAAATGCCTGGGTACGCAAAATTTATGAAGGATCTTTTAACAAAGAAGTGGGCAGTAAGCTATGAGCCGGCAGATAATATTCATCATTGCAGTGCAATTGCCACAAGGTCCTTAGTTCAGAAGAAGGCAAACCCTGGTGCTTTCACTATTCCTTGCACGGTTGGATCTATGAATTTTGCTAAAGCATTATGCGATTTAGGATCCAGCATTAATTTGATGCCACTATCCGTCTATAGAAAGTTGGGGTTGGGTGACCCTACACCAACCAATATGCGGCTCGTGATGGCAGATAGGTCGGTGAAACGAACTGTGGGTATCTTAAATGATGTGTTGGTGAAGGTGTATACCTTCATTTTTCCTGCAGACTTTGTGATTTTGGATTGGGAGGTGGATTCTGAAGTTCCCATAATCTTAGGACATCCTTTCCTTGCAACAGGAAGTGTGCTTATTGACATGAGAGATAAGGAGCTTTTATTTTGGTTGAATGACGAAGTGGTCCGCTTTGATAAATGCAAAGCAATGAAGCAGCCTAGCAATATGAATGTGTTCTCTGAAGCTGATGTTCATACGAAAGAAATATCTGTAGAGAAACAGCTTACTGTTGAGCCATTATCTGCTGTGCTGCTGAATGTTGAGTATGAGGAAGATGGAGATTATAAAGAAACTATGTGTGCTCTAAAAGAAATAGGGTCATATTCTCATGCTCCTAAGACATTGGACCTTGATCTTACAAATCAACCTTCACAAAAAGTGAAGACTTCCATCGTAGAGCCACCAATGCTAGAATCGAAAGAGATCCCTAATTACCTAAGGTATACGTTCTTGGGATATGGAAATACACTTCCGGAGAGTGTTGCGGATGATTTAAGTGAACAGCATGTAGAGGCTCTCATCTCTGCTCTGATGAGGTATAAGAGAGCTATGGGTAGGAAGATTGATGATATAATTGGTATCCCTCCTGGGATATGTATGCACAAGAGTCATCCCGAACAAGATTGCATGCCTACAAGTAAGTATCAACGTCGTCTGAATCCATTCAGAAAATGATGACCCATCTATCTCGATGAAGTCTAAGTAATCGAGGTAACTATATCGTGCCGCGACAATAAATCAAGCGCTACATGGGATGCAACCCATGGTTTTTAATCGTTTTGTTTTTTTTGGAGTTTGTTTTTGTAGTCAAGCCACGACCAAAATTAAGGCGCTTGATGGGAGGCAACCCATCGTTCTAATCGTTTTTGTTGTTTTTGAGTAAGTGTAGGTGCAAGATGTATAAGGAAAGAGGTTGGTCTTGAATTTTTATTTGGAAGAGGTGCATGTCGAAGGTGGTAAGTTAGGAATGAAGAAGCAAAAGGCTATGGGTTAGGCATTGCCTACGAAAATATAGGCAAAGAACAAGGCAAGGCCTATGTAAATCTAGGCCACAAACAAGGCAAGGCCTATGCTATCGCATAAGCTCTCGGATTCTATAGTGCCATAGCATAGGCGCCGCCTATGCTCAACAATGCCATAGCATAGGCGCCGCCTATGCAAAAGAATTCTGCTAAACTAGGCAAAGCATTAGGCATGACCTTTATGGCATTCTGCTCAACTAGGCAAAGCATTAGGCACCACCTATGGTCACTTTTGGTCTCCAAATCTGATTCCAAATGGGTCAAAACCCGACCTAAGCTTGCCCTATAAATAAGAACCTTAGTCTTAGACAAAAAAACACATTGCAAATCATACCTAAACATCGCCTACCTCTCCAAATTCTCTCAAAAATTTTCCTTTTGCTCTCTTTACTTTAAAAGAACATCTTCCAAGGCCATCAACCAAGTAAGTACTTCTTTGTTCTTCATTTATACTCCGTACGTACTACACTACTACACCTATAATGAATTGTTAAATCTTGAAATAGTAGTAGTGATTTGAATGTGGTTGATTTGTTGTGATACAACTAAGTGAGTGAACAAAATGTAAGGATGATCTTGACTTGTTTCCAACTAGTATTTAATTTCGATACACTGTCATACTTTTACGGAATCAACATGATCAAGATAATTGCATAATCTTGTAACTTGAAAGCTTGCATGCGTTGAATGACTTGTTCATTGAGATGAAAATCAGGGTTAACTACAAACATAAGATGTTGTGATTATTTCTATGCCATAAACTGATATAATATCTATGTAGTAGTTTTTGATGCATTAGTCCAAGACATGAAAACATAAGTCAAGATTACATGCAATAGAATCGAAAAGGATAGTAAGATGACATGAAAGTATGACTGCACTGAACATATGGTTGGAACATATCACCTAAATGTATGTCGATGAAGTCTGAGTAATCGACAACATTCACTTAATTAGTTTGTGTCAACAAATTAAGTGTGGGGTGGTGCCACTATTGTCTGTTTGTTGATTGAATCTTCCGAGATGAATCTAACATGACTGTATTGAGATCTCAGGTACAATGGCACCAAAAGACAAGAAATGCAACCACTTCATAAAAAGGCCAGAAAAAGGGAAGAAAAGAGCAAGCTGAATCCTCCGTACTGCAAATACCTCGACGCACTCTTGGAATCAAGTGGGGTACTTATGAGGAACTTCTGAGGATGACGACTCTGATGATGATTTCGATGTAGGGGGTATGACCCCAGACATAGAGGAGGATTCCAACTAACCAGGTTCTTCTTATTTATTTTCCACTGAGGGCAGTGTGTCCCGTCTAAGTGTGGGGTGCGCTGGTATTTGCATGCTATACTTCTCTATCTACATTTGCATTTATTTATGTTTGTTTGTTTTATTTTAGTAGTAAATTTTTTTTAGTAGTAGTTAAATTTTTTAGTAGTTAACTTTTTCTTAGATAAATATTTTTTTTTAACTTTGCATGAAATAATTCTGATAGGCAGCATGGTATTGTGACAAGAGTCTGTGATAAAATCATTACTATTGAGATGTTTAGGCACTAATTGTGACTCACTATGTGATATTTATATGGTTTAATTCCTTCAACTATTGGGACAAGAGTCTATACTACTCCCAATAAAGTCGACCATGTGCCTTGTGTGTGTGAGATAATAGTATATTCTATGTTTGTGGCTGATGCTAGAACTTGCTTGGTGTGTGTCTGAAGCGAAAATAAAGAATGTGAGTTTAGGAGATGATTTAGGCATTTCTTTGACAACCTATACTTGTGTACCTTCATTTTACCTACCCGTGGACATTATCCTAGTTAACCCCTTTTGAGCCTTTAAGCCTATTTTCTTTGACAGCCTCATATTTAAGCCTAATCCATTTTATTCAAGACCATAATTTGATCCAAATTCCTATGTGCTTTAAATTGAAAGAGTCATGTGACAAAATAAGAGAAAATTGGATGAGTATGATGCCTTAGAATGTATTGGTGCTTGAATTTGTTATGAAAAAGAATTTCTATCATAAGAGGTGTGTTATGAAAAGAAAAAGGAAAGGAAAACTAAAAAGTTAGTTATGTTTAAAATTGAAAAACAAAAGAGGAGAAAAAGGGTGGTAGAATAAAAGAAAGAAGAAAAGTTGTTTGAAAAGAAAGTATTAATGGCATAATGTGATGTATTAAAGCGCTTAGGAACATAGTCACTATTTATGGCCAAAATAGTCCTACCCATCCCTTAGCCTACATTACAACCTGTAGAAGACCTATTTGATCCTAATCTTAGCATTCTGATATTTAGTGGAGCATTACACTAAGGGCAAGCCTATGGTCATCAGTTGCAACATATGAATTCTTTGTGAGAGTGAGAGCAAGGATAATCCTATACCCAATGTTCGATAAATATACAATACTTGTGAGTGATTATGGGTAATATATTGTGAGACACATATGGTTGATGAGTTTTGGGTAGTCGTGTATGATTCTTTGTGCCTTAACTTGTGGATACGAATTAACCATCATCACGAGTCTATACCACAGGTGGAATTGTTTCTAGTAGTGACCAAAAAAACTACTCTTTGTTAATGATTGTCGTGCTTGTCTGGATGAATATTTTGTGTTGTTACTGTGAAACCCTAAGTAGATGTTTATATGGACATGATATTTTGCCCGAGGACGAACAAAGCTTTAAGTGTGGGGTGTTCATGATAGGATAATTTACACGCCTAAAGTGCTATATTTTACCCATATTTTAGCCAAGTTTTGAGGACAAATTATACAATTCATGCACTTTTAGTCCTTTTTTCTGTAAGTGAGCTAACAAACGTGATTAGCAAGTTTTCAGGTAAAAATGATGCAGATTTTAGCATTTTATGGATAACTTGACGCCAAAGAAAGCTTCACAAAAGAAAGAAGGGAAAGCTTGGATGCCAAAGACCAAAAGTGATGCATGGAAAACCTATCCCGGGCAAAAAAAGCATTTCTGAAGACTTTGGAGACTAGCATTAATCTATTAGGATTAGTATAATAATGCAGTAATTTATTAGGATTAGGATAATAATGCAGTAACTTAGTAGGATTAGGATAATGATACATTAACCTACTAGGGTTGGGTTAAGTAATGCAGTAGCTTAGTAGGAATAGGATATGGGTGTTATAAATACCCTATTTTGCTAGAGATTTTAATTCATTCCTCCATTAGTTACAAACAATTCTCATTCTACTTCTAATCCTTCCATTAGTTTAACTTTTTATTCAGCTATTCAATTCTTAATTTCCGCAACAAGAGAAATGTTACTTTGCAAAGAAGTCACGCCTAACGCCATACCAAACCTTAATACACGAGATCTTTATTGTGGTACAATGATAATGTCTATTGTGATTTCCTTCACAATCATGGGTAACTAAACTTCTCTGTTGGGGTTATGGAAGCCTTATGAGATACTGTCTAAGGCTATGAGTTTGTGAATTCGTGACACGTGTGTTGCTTATACCATTATTCTCTTCATCTTAATGCAAATTCTTGTGGCTGCAAACGCATAGAATACGCCAGTATAGCATTACCTTGTTCGAAAGAAAAGTTATATGTCTGGAAAAGAGATAATGTCAAGGTAATAGGGTCCCATCCCCTATTAAAAAGTAAGTGCCGTAACTGGATTAACCTCTTGGAGAATTTATACCATTAGATACGCTTTAAGCTCGAAAGAGTTAAAGTGAAATAGTCCTTGTTGAGGTCGAAAGACGCTTGGATTTACCATAGAATACAATTCTCTATAAGCACATACATGTCTTAATTCCGCATAACTCATAGCCAATAGAGACGTAAAACTCATAGGGTGGACATAACCCCAACTTCTCAATTCTCATTTCTTTACATCTTACTAAACGTTCTTACTTTTTACTTTGCTATTTTTCATTTTTACCTTGTTACTTTGTTTACGTTACTTGCATGACAAAACTCCCCCCTTTTTACGAGACTTGCACTAAAAGACTAGTAATCATTGCTTACTTGTTGACCAAGCTATTCCTTGTGGGATCGATACCCAACCTAGTTGGGTTCTATATTTGACTACGACGGCTTTACACTCCTAGGAGAGCTGTAGATTGAGCATTATCAGTCAGCTAAGCCATGCACCTTGTTGGGCATAGGACATTACATGACATGACATGATTTGATAGTAAAGATCCATAATAGCCCCTTTCGGGATACATGAAAAGTGTCACCCAACTAACATCGGTAGACATAATTTTGGGAATTTTTAATTTAAACCCATGCCTTCTCAGTCATCCAACTAACTCCCTCAAGCTCATAATGATACTGAAACAAACTACGACATCAAAAACTAAAATACTCTATGAAAATCAAAAGACAAAGGATAGATGATAAGCAAGAAATAGATAGACACAATAAATGAATAGATAAAAAATTAAGGGTATATTAAACCCCCAACCCTCTATTGAATGTCACACAAATCACCAATCTCTTATGTAGACATCAATGGAATTGGATTCTAAAGAAACCCATGTTTCTAAACAAGGTATCAGGACAAACTAATCAATAAAAGGTGATGTCTTTTGAAATTGGTGATGATGAGATTTTAAGATATCTGGGTAGGTTATGTGTGCCAGATGTTGATGGATTGCAAAAAGGAATCCTTGATGAGGCACATATTTTGATGTATGTTGCTCATCCAGGCTCTACTAAGATGTTCCATGATCTTAAAAACATATATTGATGGAATAATATGATGCGTTATGTGGCTGATTTTCTTTCCAAGTGTTTGAATTGCCAACAAGTTAAAGTGGAACATTTGAGGCTAGGTGGTGTGTCTCAAGATATAGCTTTGAATATGTAGAAGTGGGAGATGATCAATATGGACTTCATAACTGGACTTCCAAGGTACCGAAACCAGTATGATTCCATTTGGGTAAGGGTAGACTGATTGACCAAGTTAGCCCAATTTAATTGTAAGTACTAACTATTCAGGAGATGATTATGCCAAGCTTTACATTAAGGAAATATTTTGTTTACATGGGTAAAAAGTATCCATTATATTCGATCGAGGTACCCAATTCCCTTTACAATTCTGGAGATCTTTTCATAGGGGTTTAGGTACCCAAGTTAACCTGAGTACTGTATTCCACTCTCAGACAGATAGGCAAGATGAACGCACCATTTAGACCCTAGAGGATGTATTGAGGGATTGTGTATTTAAATTAAGGTAGTTTGGTAGATCACTTGCCATTGAAAGAGTTTGCTTACAATAATAGCTACGATGTAAACATTAATATGGCTCCTTTTGAGGCACTTTATGAAAGAAGATGTAGATCACCAATTGGGTGGTATGAGGTTGGTAAAACCTTGTTGTTTGGGCCTTCCCTTGTTCATCAAGCAATGGAGAAGGTGAAGATCATTAGAGAAAGACTTAAGATAACCTAGAGTCATAAAAAAATCCTATACCGATGTTTGGATAAGAGATTTAGAGATTGAGGTGAATGATTTGGTGTTCCAAAAGGTCTTTCCTATGAATTGGGTCATGTGATTTGTGAAGAAAGGGAAGCTTAGTCCACGTTATATAGGACCAAACCATATTTTGAGGGGAATAGGTGAGGTGGCCTATGAATTAGATTTCCCCACGAGTTTGGCTTACGTACATCTCATATTTCATGTGTCCATATTGAAGAAGTGTATTGGAGATCATTCCCTTGTGTTTCATGTAGAGGAGATCAATGTGAAAGACTCCTTGTCATACGAGGAGAAACCCATTGCAATCCTGGATCGCCAAGTTAGAAATTTGAGGAGTAAGGAAATAGCTTCGATCAAGGTGATATGGAGAAATGAAAAAGCCGAGGAGGATACTTCAGAGTCAGAAGAAGATATGCGTGCGAGGTACCCAACTCTTTTTGAGACCATGTATGATGATTTAGAAGGTACAAATCCTATACTACACTTTTCATTCATGTAGTTCTCTAAATCTTGCTTGATCTGTCCTGAGTAATCATTTGGGGATGAATGATCCCAAGGGGGGATAATGTAACACCCCACATTTCGAGCTAGGACGTAAACTATTATTTCTACATATAAATAATCAAAAATCCATAAGTCCAATGTGAATGTAGTGTGTTAATCAACTATATAGTGTAGAAATCTAGTTGAGCATGAATTATGATCTTAGAGATCCCTTAACTCATGGACGAGTTGAAAACCTTCCTATATATTGAGTTTTGATGATCATTTAAACTTGGGTCTACTGTAATTGACAATAACTTTTTGTCTATATCGAATTAGAGGGCCTACTATATATTAAATGAATGTTCTTTGAGTCCTATTTCTAACTCCACCAATTTTTCCTAAATTTGCTATCGGGGTAAAACGTTATGGCCATTTTATAGTGAGCTACCCAAACTGCCAAAGTGCAATGGGAAGGCCGATGGATCATCACCCAAACCATCGTAATTGAGGCAGTAATTTAATTTTCTGGACAAAAATCAATGGTTTGAGGGATGTTCCATCCATAAGATGACGGTTGATAGCCCAAACAATCCGGACCTCCATTTAGTGATATAAAGCCATTTTGATGGGATTTTTGGCTCTTTTCCGCAATTTTAACACCTAATTACATCAAATCAAAGGGCATAACTCCTCATTCATCCATAATATCAAAATCAGGGTTTTCCCGAGAACAAGGTATCAAGATCCAACCTCTAAGTTCAAGATTTCAAAAGAATGAATCGAGATTCCAGTTCTTCTCTCTAAACTTATTAATCTAAGGTATGTGGGGTTGTCCTAAATCTCATGGGTATGATTTTTATATGAATTTAAACAACATTTTTTTTTAATAATTATGTAAGTATGTATGCCATCATAAGTGGTGTTTCAGTTTAACACAAAAAACATGCCTTATGATATGGTTTTGAGAATAATATTGAAAGATTATGGGGTTCTTTTCTTGTATATCTCAATTGTTGAATTTTTGGACATGTGACTTGAATTTTAAAAGTTTTTATGAACATGTGTTGTGAATCCTTATTCCCCATGATAATGTTTATGAAATCCACATAATGCTATTGTTAAAGTATTGAGAGCATGAGTTTGAAAACCACTTTTTTATCTTGAAAAAGTGTACTACTTGGTAAGTGTTGAAATTTCTTAACAATTTTGTGTTGGGGAATCGATATGAATATGTTTGGTGTATATGATTTTTATTGCTGTTCATATAATGACTTGCATAAAATGTGTGGAGGAATTGCCTCGAATAAAAAGAGGAACAGAATGTTGTGAGTATGATGCATGTTTTTTCTTATATCAAACTTTAAACTTAAATTGATGTGAGTTAGATGGTTACCCAGAGAAACCATGAGTCAGATGACAATATATGCTGGAAATTGTAAATTGCCGACACGTGAACTTGGTACCCTGCTATGTGATCTTGTGTACCAAGTACTATGTCTTCCCAAATTGGGACCAATGGTTAGGAGCCCGACTTTATGATCTTAAGCCCAACCACGACATATTGACTTCATTGGTTTGTGGAACCCTGCCGTGTGATATTGTGTGTACTTCCATCACTAATGCTCCAATCTTGGTGGCAATCGAGACTTGGTAGTTGGTGTAAATGCAAAATTGTAGGGTGTACCATCTATCTCAATAGTGCTGGATTTTTGTTGAAAAATCATTATACTATGCCCTTGTATTTTCAAACAATTTTGCATTAAAGTACTTTATAATAACTCTCATCTATGTTATATAAAAGTTGTATTTTGTTTTTGGATTACTCTCCGTACCAGTACAATTGTATTGACCCCCTGTATTCCAGGGTCTGAGGCTCAGTCTAGAGGTCCTGCAAAGCCGTAGTGTTTTCAGCCTGAAGTGCAGATTGTGTGCAATTTGTGAGCCTTGTTTATTCCAGAATATCTAGTTCTTTCTGTCATATGTTATTTATTTTAGTTTAGGTCCACTGGGGTCCTTGTCCTAGTTTTAGTTGTGATGACTAGTTTTGATCTACTAGAGATTTCCCAAACAGATGTTAGATGATGTAGAGATTTCCCAGACAGATGTTAGATGATGTTAAAGGTTTTATTGAATTCTCTGAATTTTCAGTCATATGATGTTATTGTCTATGTTTCCTTATGAATCCATTTTTGTATTCTCTTTATCATTGTATGAACGTGTGTATGATTGCCTGTAACAAAGGGGCGATCGGGCCTTCACAGCTCGGAATGCTCATCACGGCCAGGGCCTTGTTTGGGTTGTGACACAACTATGGGAGTGCATGGAGTCTGCTCTTGTACCAATCAGCTAACCCATGCACCTTGTTGGTCATAGGACATGACATGATTTGATATCAAAGATCCATAATTAGCCCCTTTTGGGTAAGATGAAAAAGAGTCACCCGACTTGCAGCGGTAGACATAATTTTGGGCATTTGTAATTTAAAATAATGCCTTCTTGGTCAGCCAACTAACTTTCTTAAGCGCATAATGATACTAAAACAAACTACGAGAGCGGAAACTAAATTACTATATAAAAATGAAAAGTTAAAGGATATATTATAAGAAAGAAATAGATAGACATAATGAATGTACAAATAGAAAACTAAAGGTATATTAAACCCCCAACTTTCTATTGAATGTCATTTAAGCACCAATTTCTTATGTAGTCATCAAGGGAATTGGATTCTCAAGCAACCCACGTTTCTAAACAAAGTATCAACACAAGCTAATGTAAGCTTTCCTCACACTCTCATAGAGTATACACTACATTTAGAATAATCAAAAACTAAGATAAAATGAAACAAGATCACATATTTATAGTTCAGGGGTAGTTATTAACATCTATACCCTAAAGTGATCCATTTGTAAAGAATTTTTTTTTAGCATAATTATCATCATCTTAAGTGTCTTAGGTGTACATAAGGTGTATCTCAAAGGCATATGGGTCAGTTTTGACCTTGTTTAGTAGATATAGAGACAGTTAGACGTACCTCCAAAGCATGTAAGGATCATGTCATCTATCAGGGACTTTGATTCCCCGTTTAGCCTTGCCTTGACATCTTTAACATCCCTTGACCCTCCCTAGAAGTCATCACCATCCAATTGGAACTTTTTGATAGAACCAAGGAGTCTTCAAATGCCTCTTGATCCATAAGCATTATTTCCAATGATCCAGAGGAAATTTGAATTGTATCATCCTCCCTTTTTGAAGAAGATTCATCCTCAAATTTACAACCTCAAAGCACAAGAGAAGAACACACAACCAAGATATCAAGAGATTTAGCATAAGGGTTAATATAAACATAACCATGACAAGAAGAGACCCATTCATATATAACCAAACATCCTTCAAGCCAATGGAAGAGAATTAATCATTTAAGGTGCAAAGGAGTTGACTATGAAAAGTATCGTTAGTTCCAATTAACAATATTAGCAAACAATTCATTATATGTTGGAACAATTAAGGGTAAAAAAAAAGAGTTATTAAGGTATAGATTACCCTTCCTTTCAAAACAATCCATGCTCTCACCAAATGCATTTTCAACACAAACATGTCCATTATCATAGTCAAAAAGATAGAAAAGAAAAGTATTAAGGAAAATATTCTCATCTATATTACCGTCAATCAAATTATACAAGTAGATGAGACAAGACAATGTAAGCATAATACATCTTTTCCATTTATGCAACTTCCCAAAGAAGTGCATTCACATATGGAATTATGTTATTAGAGGAATTAAGGAATCTATGAGAAATAAATTCGCTCGAATCCAAAGGATATACCCAAGAAGTTGGGTGACTTCTTTTCATGGATCTTAGCATATTCCCATAATTCCTTCCTATTACTTCAACTTGTCCAACCAAACAAATGTGACGAGAAGTCGGAATAAAAGTTTTCCATCAAGTACTCACCAATGACTCTTACCTAACTAACAACTATATTTTCAAGACTCACACAATTCAACCATCTAAGGAAGATTCCCCATAGGAATCTTAAAGACTCTAATATTCTCATGATCCGACTAGAAGCTGATGTTGTCATCGTGCCATTGATTTTAGAAATGCATCAGCTATTTAAAGATCACTTGAAATGTGAAGAAAAGTAATGACACCTTTATCTACAGCTTCTCATATATAATCACAGTCTACTTCGATGTGTTTGGTCCGCGCATAATAAACCATATTAGTATCAATATGAATAGCACTTGTATTGCCATCAAGGAGAGGAGTATGATTAGATTGAAAAAATCCAATCTCAGCAAGTAATCCATGAAGCCATATAACCTCTGAGCAACCAATAAACATTGCTTGATATCCAGCCTCTGTGGAAGATTTTGACACGCGGTTTTACTTCTTACTCTTCCAAGATATCAAGGATTCTCCAAGAAATATGCATCAACCAGTAACCAAAAAATGAGTTTTTGAACATCTCGCCCAATCAGAATCACTAAAAGCGTTAAGACAAACAGGAAAACCACTAGGAAAGAATAATCCACGATTAGATGTTCCTCAAATATATAGAATGATAAGATGGACAGCCACCAAATGAAGATGAAAAGGAGATTGCATGAATTGACTAACTTGTTAAACTGCGAAAGAGATATCAGGCCTAGTAATAGTAAGGTAATTTAAGCTCCCAACTAATTGCCGAAATATAGTTTGATTAGGAGGAATATTTCCTTCCTCCTAGAGATACGTTACATTCAATCCTAATAGAGTATCTATAGGGGAAGAATCCCGAAGACCTACTAAAGAAATCAAGTCTTGGGTATATTTGTGTTGATTTAGAAACACACAAGATGAATCACGATGAACTTCTGAACCCAAGAAATATCTAAGAGTAAAAAGATCTTTCATATGAAAAGAATATTTATGTTGTTGTTGCAGGGTAGTGATTATTGAAGAATAAGTTCCTATAGTAATAATGTCATCTACATATACTAAAAGAAGAACACAACATGTGGATGTTTTCCAAAGAAACATAGATGAGTCATATTTTCTCTGCTCAAAAGAGAATTGTAGCAAAGTAGACCGAAATTTGCCAATCTAAGATCTGGGGGCGTGTTTTAATCCATACAAAGACCACTTCAACTTGCATAGATCTGATGTAGGCTTTGAGAACAAACCTGGTGGAGGTTTAATATAAATACCCTCTTTCAGATCACCATGAAGAGAAGCATTTTTTACCTCCATTTTATGAAGAGACCAGTTTTATGAGGTTGCAATGGCAATAATAATTCGCACCATCATTATTTTTGATACCGGTGTAAAATTCTCTTCATATTTCACACCATACTCCTGTTTTACACAATGAAAAACCAATAGATCTTTGTACTGATCAAGAATTCCATCAGAATGAATTTAAATTAAATAAGTCCATTTATATCCAATTGTATGGACATTTGAAGGACATGATACAATATCCCATTTGTCATTTTCTTTAAGAGCAAAAAGTTTTTCCTACATTACCTTCTGCCAACATTCATGCTTGGAAGATTGTGAGTAACAAGTTGGAACAGAAATGGTGGATAAAGTAGATGAAATACCGTACCAATTAGGAGTACGATATACTCTTGTAGATCATCGAGTGGGCTTAAGAAGAGCATGCCATCAAGAATTCTAAGATTCTAGTTGTGGTGCAATTTCAGGTGGTGGATCAATATCAAGAGGGGGTAAAGTTAGCTGCCGACGTTCGTACATAAATCCAGGTTTGAACCACTTAGAAGATGATGACAAATCCTCAAAAGAGGGAAGAAGAAAAGGATTAGGAGATGACTCAACATGAGTAGAAAAAAAATACTGATTCTCAAAGAAATGAACATTTCAAGAAACATGAAATTTATTAGAAAATGGATCATAATAGAGAAAACCTTTCTATGAAGTACTATAACCCATAAAAACACATTTAGTAGACTGAACAACGTGTTTATTATGCTAATAAAGAGGAAGATGCACAAAACAAGTACAACTAAATGTATGAAAATTATCATAGGTTGGATTTTTGTTATAAAGGCGAATATATAGAGACTCAAGATTTAACACTTTAGATAGTAGCCTGTTAATACACTAGGCAGTAGTAGACAAAGCTTCAACCAAATATTTCTATGGGACAGAGGACTCAATCAATAGTGTACGAGTGACATCTAAAAGATAATGATTTTTACACTTAGAGACCCCATTTTGGTGTGGTGTTTATGAACAAGAGCGTTGAGAGAAAATTCCTTTATCAAGAATTTTTTTAATTCATTTGACATATATTCTCAACCAGAATCATATCTCAATAATTTGATATATGTCGAAAATTGAGTCTTAATGTAAGTTGAAAAAATCTTGAACATGGAAAATGCCTCAGATTTGGTACGAAGAAAATAGACCCACAAAAATAGACTATTATCATCTATGTATGTCACAAAGTACTTGAACTGAGCATGAGAAATAATTGGTGAAATACCCCAAACATCACTATGAACAACATCAAAACACTTTGTTGCACGATTACCCAAATTGTGGAAAAATAGATTTTTATTTCCAAATAGATCAGAATTTGATAAATGAAACAGTACAACAGAATTTTAATGTCCTAGATGGTTATGCCAAAGCTCAATCTTATTAGCCGTAGAAGTATAGGAAAACGATATAACAGGAGGAATAGAAAATTGTATGGGAAACAATCTTCCAACTTTAGTCTCCTTCGTGGTTATCGTTCCCGACACCTGGTCCTGCATAAGACAACCATTATGAGAAAAATTTACATCACAATTGTTATCAACCAATTATCCAACTGAAATAAGACTAGTTGAGAGCTTTAGTGAAACAAAAACATTCTTAAAAGTAGGACAAATATCCCCAACCTTGGTAATGGGTAAATTACTACCATTAGTGTAATACCCTAAACTCTTACTTAAGCCTAATTTCACCTCTAGAAGGTTAAAGAATGACTTCCTAAGTGAGTAACTTTTAAACCATATAGAGTTTCCCTAATTTTGATTTTTTATCATGTGGAAAATTTAATTAGCTATCCAAAGATATAAGATCCACCCAAATCCTATAACCAGGAAAAGAAGTTATGTCTAATTTAAGTTCTAGTTGTAAAATACTGTTACTTTAGTGTTTGGCGCGTTGCAGAGAGAGTATATTCAACAATAGTCAATTTCCAGTGGCCTGGCGCAATTGTGATGCATTATGCAAAATTTCTACGTCCCAACTAGTGGGACAACGCGATGTCTTCGTGCAATGGTGACTCCCAGATTACCATTTGTCAATTTGTAGTGAGCCACGGCGATAGTGGCGTGTCACGGTGGCCCATAAAGTCGAGTTTCCATTTTAGTTTTACCAGCTTCGTATAGAAGTTAAAAAAGGCAATTTGGACTTTTTTCCAAGCCTTTTAAACCATACAAACATAAAAAATAAGGTCACTACAAGCGTCATATGATTTTTTTTTAAGATTTCCCTCAACGAAACACCCTAAGTATCCAAATCCTCTACCAAGTATCTGAAGGGTTCACTATAGATTTTCTAAATTGAGTCAAGATTCAAGGTTCCCAAGTCAAAGTCTTCAAGAACTCTCATTCAAAAGTACAAAAAGAGTCCCAAAAGATAGAGTTCATCCAAAGCTTATAATTCAAGGTATATGGGGTTTGAACAAGGACACCCCTTTTATCCTTGTGCCCAAAAGATTTTTTAATTACAAAGATATATATTTTTACATGTTTTCTTAAGAAATTGAAGTATGGTTTTATATCGTATGTTATTATTTCTTGAGATTATGGTGGTTTCAATGTTTTAGAAATTGAAGTACATAAGTGTGTTGAAATTACAAGGTATATTGCTGAAAAATTTCCAGATTTCTATATGATTTCTGAATCTTTATGATATCGAGTATGAATTTTGATACATCTTAACCCTAGGATGAATTATGGGTCATTAAGACCTACTTGAGATTGTAATTCGATGAATTTATGTGCTATAAGCACCCGTAACTTGAGTATTTTGAGATTATTGAGAAATATTTTACCTTGATGGTCATAGTAGCTTTGAAATCCACTATACTAAATGATATCATAGATTTTATAGTTGGGTGATGATAGGAGAATTTACACGCCTAAAGTGCTATAGTTTACCCATATTTTAGCAATGTTTTGAGAACAAATTATACATTTTATGCACTTTTAGTCCTTTTTCCTGTAAGTGAGCTAACGAACATGATTAGCAATGTTTCAGGTATAAATGATGCAGAATTCAGCATTTTATGGATAACTTGACGCCAAAGAAAGCTTCACGAAAGGAGAAAAGGGAGTCTTGGACGCCAAGGACCAAAAGTGGCACATGGAAAATCTGTCTCGGGCTAAAACAACAATTCTGAAGACTTTGGGGACTAGAAGTAATTTATTAGGATTAGGATAATGATACATTAACCTAGTACAATTGGGTTAAGTATTTCATTAGCTTAGTAGGATTTGGTTAAGTATTTCATTAGCTTAGTAGGAATAGGATATGGGTATTATAAATACCCTATTTTGCTAGAGATTTTTATACATTCTACTTAACAACAACTCTCATCTTACCTTACAATACATTCTACTTAACAACAATTCTCATTCTAGTTTTAATTCATCTTTCTACTTCTTCTTCTATTCATCTATTCTTAATTTTCACAACAAGAGAAACGTTACTTGCAAGAAATCACGCCTAACGCCTACCACACTTGTGCTACACGAAATTCTTATTGTGGTATAATAACAATGTCAATTGTGATTTCCTTCGCACTCATGGGTAACTAAACTTCTCTGTTGAGGTTATGGAAGCCGAATGAGATACTATCTATTACTATGAGTTTGTGAATTCGTGACACGTATGCTGCTTATATCATTATTCTCTTCATCTTAACCTAAATTCTTTGTGGTTGCAAATGCAAGAATACGCCAGTATAACATTTAACTTGTTCGAAAGAAAGGTTATCTATCTGGAAAAGAGATAATGTCACGGTAGTAGGGTCCCATACCCTATTAAAAAGTTAGTGCCGTAACTGGATTAACCTCTTGGAGAATTCGTACCGTTAGACACACTTTAAGCTCGAAAGAGTTAAAGTGAATTAATCCTTGAATAGGTCGAAAGACGCCTAGATTTACCATCGAATACAATTCTCTATAAGCGCATGCATGTCGGAATTCATCACACTCATAGACAATAGAGGCGTATAACTCAGAAGGTGGACATAACTCCAACTCCTCAATTCCCATTGTTTTACAACCTACTAAACATTATTTCTTTTTACTTTGGTATTTTCATTTTTTACTTTAATATTTTGTTACACATTACAATCCCCCCTTTTACGAGACTTGCACCAAAAGTCTAGTACTTTTTGCTTACTTGTTGACCAAGTTATTCCCTGTGGGATCGATACCCAACTCAGTTGGGTTCTATATTTGCTAACGACCGCCTTACACTCCTACGAGAGCTGTAGATTGAGCGTTATCAAAAATTGGCGCCGTTGCCGGGGAATATGAGTGTCATTTAGGTTTGTGATAATTACTAGACACTTTGGTCAAAGATTCTTGTACTTTTACTTTTATTTTTTGTTTTTGTTTACTGCATGTTTTTATTCACTGCATGCCCCATACTCGAAGTTCTGGTCAACCGTTATTACCTATCAATCCTGAACCACAATGAATTGGCAAAATAGAGGCACAAACGGAAATCAAAAGATCGGCTGCTCAACAGGATCAGGCGAGATTAGCTGCTCTTTCCGCCGCCCAAGTACACCAACAAAACATTGATAACCCTGGGCGAGCAACAAATCCTGACGATGAGGATTTAGGTGATGACGAGTTACTAAACCCAAGGCATGATGCTGAAATCGCAACACCTGCCAACAGAAGAGGTCGTCAAGCTCTGTTTAGGTATGATCGCCAACCCATGCAACCAGCTTTTGATGACGATGATGATGATCTTGATGGAGCTGGAGCCACTGGAGCCATAATTCCTCCACCATTAGCACCCGGAGCCAAGTTCAACATCACAAGCACCATGATTCAGTTATTGCAACTCAAGGAATTATTTTGTGGACTAGCAGGTGATGATCCAAATATGCATCTCATCAACTTTATTTCTACATCCAAGTCGTTCGACAATCCTAGTGTTGGTCAGAATGCAATTCGATTACGTCTATTTCCATTGTCTCTGTCTGGGGAGGTAACTCTATGGTTGAATGGGCTGACTCCTGATTCGATTACAAATTGGAGGCAATTGAGAGATGCTTTCCTAGAAAGATTCTTTCCGCTATCCAAAAGAGCACAATTGAGTGATGAAATAGCAACTTTCATCAGCTTCCAACTGAAGCCCTTCATGAAACATGGGAGAGGTTCAAGACAAAGCTAGCGAGATGCCTAAACCATCACATGACTAATGTTCACCTAATGGAGATATTATACAGAGCCTTGAATTCAATAACTAAACCAGTGGTGGATAATGCGGCTGGAGGATCTTTTATGGACCTCACCTTTGGTCAAGCAAGCAATATGATAGATCGTATGATGAAGCAAAGTAGAGCTTGGCATACCAGGGATTCCGAGGTAGCAAGCCCCACTTTATCTATTGGCATGACTACAGACCAAAGAAGAAGAGAAGAAGAACGTAATCAAGATATGGCGCACATGAAAAACACAAATGGATCTTCTTAAAAAGCATTTATTATCAGGGAAGACCGAAAAAGTGAAAGCTATTGCATCAAAAAGAAGAGACGAATCTGATTCGGAAGAAGAGGCCAACTACTTGGACAATCAGGGGGTTTTCGAGGTAATACCCAAGGAAACCAAGGTCGGAACTATTATGATAAATCTGGAAACAAGGACCAAGGTAGTTGGAAGAACAAGAATGAAAAGAGTGGTTTGTACGTTCCCCCTGGAAGACGTGACGCCACCACATCTAGTTCTGGAAGTATGGAAGACATGATGGATAAAATCTTGAAAGGAGTGGAAGCAGTGAGTGCGGGAGTAACGGAGGTAGTTAATGATGTGTCCTCTATGAAACAAATAGCTGATTCTCATTCCACTTCAATCAAGCAAATAGAGCAGCAATTGAGCCAACTTTCAGCAGCACTCAATCAAATAAAGGCTAGCACTTTACCTAGCGATACTGTGCAAAACCCAAGGAATGATGGGTCATGAATGTCCATCACTACCCGAAGTGGTAAGGTGCTGGAAACTTCAGCAAAAAGCAAGCAAGTGGTTGACGAAGTAGTGGACATTGATGATAAGGCGAAAGGAGAAGATGCCGCTGCAACTAATCCTATCATCAACGACGTCAACCCCAAAAATTTGCAACCTCAAAAAGCTGAAAAACAGAAGCAAGAGGAGAAGAAAGCCATGGATAGAACAATTCTATACCAACCACCACCTTTCCCTCAAAGATTGAAGAAGGTGGCGGATTACACGAAGTTTAGCAAATCCATGACTATGTTAAAGCAGTTGACCATTAATGTTCCATTGGTGGAGGCACTTGAACAAATGCCTGGGTATGCGAAATTTATGAAGGATCTTTTGACAAAGAAGCGGGCAGCAAAGTATGAGTTGAAAGATGATGTTCATCACTGCAGCACAATCGCTACCCGATCAATAGTTTAGAAGTAGGCTGACCCCGGTGCTTTCACTATTCCTTGCACCGTTGGATCTTTGAATTTTGCCAAAGCATTATGTGACTTAGGAGCCAGCATCAATTTGATGCCATTATCTATCTATAAGAAGTTGGGGTTGGGTGATCCTACTCCAACCAACATGAGGCTCGTAATGGCGGATAGGTCGGTAAAACGACATGTTGGTATTCTATGTGATGTCTTGGTAAAGGTTTCTTCATTTATTTTTCCGGCAGACTAAGTTATTTTGGATTGTGAGGCAGGCTCAGAAGTTCCCATACTCTTGGGGTGTCCTTTCGTTGCTACGGGAAGCATGCTTATTGATTTGAGAGCTAATGAGCTTTCGTTCCGAATAAATGACGAAGTAGTTCGCTTTGATGTTTGCAAATCAATGAAGCAACCCAAAGATCTGAGTGTATTTTTGGTGGCTGATGTTTTCTTTGATGATGAGAAAGAATTACTTGAAGAAGAGCAAATTATTGATGACCCTTTGGCGGTTGTGCTCATGAATGGAGAGAATGAGGATGCTGAAAATTGTGAAGAAGCTATTTGTGCTCTATCAGGATTAGCGACATATTGCTATACTCCCAAGAAGCTGGACCTTGATCTCAAGAATCGACTCACACCACCAGCTAAGCCATCTATTGAAGAGCCACCCACATTAGAATTAAAGGAGCTGCCAAGACATTTAAAGTATGCATTCCTAGGAAGCGAAAACACACTTCCAGTCATTGTTGCAGCAGATTTGGATGAGCAACAAGTTGCAGCTCTCATTGCTATTCTACGGAAGTATATTAGAGCCATTGGATGGACCATTGCAGATATTATTGGTATTCCACCTGGGATTTGTACACATAAAATTCAACTTGAAGAGAATTGCACACCCACCATTGAGCATCAAAGACGTCTAAACCCACCTATGCAAGAAGTGGTGAAGAAAGAAATTATCAAGTGGTTAGACGTGGGGGTTGTGTATCCAATCTCTGATAGTACATGGGTAAGACCAGCACAATGTGTTCCCAAGAAAAGAGGCATGACGGTGGTCGCAAATGCGAAGAATGAGCTTATTCCAATCAGACCCGTCACTGGATGGAGAGTGTGCATGGACTACCGAATATTGAATTCTTAGACACTCAAAGATCACTTTCCAATGCCATTTATGGACCAAATGCTATATCGATTAGCGGGGAAAGGATGGTTTTGCTTCTTAGATGGTTATTCAGGATATAATCAGATTTGTATTGCACCCGAAGACCAAGACAAGACAAAGTTTACATGCCCATATGGTACGTTTGCCTTCAAACGTATGCCATTCGGGCTATGTAACGCACCAGCCACCTTTCAACATTGTATGATGTCAATTTTTTCTGATATGGTTGAAGACACTTTGGTGGTATTTTTGGACGATTTTTCAGTTGTTGGTGAGACTTTTGAAGCGTGCTTGGCAAACCTAAGTATGGCGTTGCAAAGATGTGTAGAATTCAACCTAGTGCTGAATTGGGAGAAGTGCCACTTCATGGTAAAAGAAGGAATCGTTCTTGGGAACAAAATCTCTGAAAGAGGAATTGAGGTTGATCGAGCAAAAATCAAAGTCATTGAGAAGCTACCGCATCCAATTTCGGTGAAGGGAGTTCGTAGTTTTCTCGGCCATGCAGGTTTATATCGTCGGTTCATCAAAGACTTCTCCAAAATTGCTAGTCCATTGTGCAAACTCTTGGAGAAAGATGCGAAGTTTGACTTCAATGAAGATTGCTTAAATGCATTCGAATGCCTCAAAGGAAAAATCATTGAAGCCCTTATCATGGTAGCAGCAGATTGGTCTCTCCCGTTTGAAGTCATGTGTGATGCTAGTGGTGCAGCCGTTGGAGCTGTGCTTGGTCGGAGAAAGGAGAAATTATTTCATCCTATATACTATACGAGTAAGGTGCTAAATGAAGCCCAAAGGAACTACACTGTGATAGAACAAGAGGTCATAGCGGTTGTGTATGCGTTTAAGAAGTTTCGTGCCTATCTATTGGGTACTAAGGTGATCGTTCATATAAACCATGCAGCTCTTAGGTATCTAATGACAAAGAAGGATGAAAAACCAAGATTAATTCGATGGGTATTGCTGCTGTAAGAGTTTGGTTTCGAAGTTAAAGATAGAAGAGGTTGCGAGAACCAAGTGGCCAACCATCTATCTAGACTCTAGAAAGAGTATGTGGCGCAGACTGATATCAAGATTGATGATGCACTCCCTGACGAGGAGATCCTAGCTACAATAACAGAAAAGTTACCATGGTATGCCGACTTTGCAAATTTTGTGGTGAGTAATGTAATACCTGCCAATTTATTATACCATCAAGAGAGGAAGTTTATGCATGACGTACCACAATACTATTGGGATGATCCATATTTGTTCCGACGATGTACGAAAGGTATTATTCGACGATGTTTATCCCATGTTGAGGTGTCTACTATATTGGAAGCATGCGACACTTCTCAAGTTGGAGGACATCACGTAGGCAATCGGACGACAAGAAAAGTATTACTAATTGGATATTATTGGCCTTCGATATTTAGATATGCCTATGACTTTGTTAGAAGATGCGACTAATGCCAAAGACAAGGTGTTATTTCAAAACACCATGAGATGCCCATGTTGAAGATTCTTGAGGTAGAACTCTTTGATGTGAGGGGCATTGATTTCAAGGGTACATTCGTGAATTCGTTTGGAATGAAGTACATCTTAGTTGCTGTAGATTATGTCTCGAAATGGGTTGAAGCTGTAGCGTTGGCCGACAACGAGGGAAAGCGTGTTGTCGCATTTTTGAAGAGGAATATCTTCTCTCGCTTTGGAGTACCACGTACTATCATAAGTGATGGAGAATCTCACTTTTGCAACAGGCTATTCAAATCTGTGTTGGCCAAGTATGGAGTCAAGAAACATAAGGTATCCACGCCTTATCACCCACAAATGAGTGGACAAGTAGAGGTTTCCAATCGGGAGATCAAGCAAATCCTTGCGAAGACGGTAAATGCTAATAGGAAGGATTGGTCTCGGAAGCTAGATGATGCACTATGGGCATATAAGACTGCATTCAAAACACCCATCGGCATGTCCCCTTATTAACTAGTTTATGGGAAGACTTGTCATTTACCCATTGAGCTCGAACATAAGGCATTGTGGGCGTTGAAGCAATTGAATTTAAATTGGGATGATGCGATGAATCTGAGGTTGGAGCAGCTGAACGAATTAGATGAGTTCCATCTCCATGCATATGAAAGTTCAGACGTATACAAGGAGCGAATAAAAAGGTATCATGATCAACGGATTGGTCGACGAAACTTCCAAAAGGATGATATGGTACTTCTCTTCAACTCTAGATTGAAGCTGTTCCCAGGTAAGTTAAAGTCTAAGTGGTCTGGTCCATACAAAGTTATCCAAGTCTACTCGTCTGGAGTAGTTGAATTGGAAGACAATAATGGTGTTGTCTTCAAGGTGAATGGTCAACGGGTTAAACCTTATATCGGTCCTCTTGACTCGATGAATTATATGGCCATCACTTATCTCGACGAAGTCTAAGTACTCGAGGTAACTATGTCGAGCCACGATAACGAATAAGGCGCTAGATGGGAGGCAACCCATCGTTTATCATTTATCATTTATCGTTTATCGTTTAATGTTTTGTCTTTCTTTCGTTCTAGTACTTGTTTTGCTTTTGATAAATTAAAATCCAAAAATAAGAGTCGTGCCACGACCAAAACTAAGGCGCTAGATGGGAGGCAACCCATCGTACTAATCGTTTTCATTGGTTTTGAGCAAATGTAGGTGCTAGAGGTATTCAATGAGGAGATTGGTTTCAAATGACGTTTTGGATGTATTGCATGGTAAAGGTGGTAAGTTTTGAATTAAGATGCATAAGGCTATGGATTGAGCATTGCTCATGACAAAATAGGCATCGAGCATGGCTAGGCCTAGGCAAAACTAGGCCACGAACAAGGTAACGCCTATACTATAGCCTAAGGTCTCGAAATCTAGTGTGCAAAGGCATAGGCGCCGCCCATGCTCAAGTATGCTACAGCATAGGCGCCGCCTATGCTAAAGCATTTGCTCTTAGAATCTCATATGCCATGCTAAAGGCGCCGCCTATGGTCACTAAAGGCATTGCACTAGGTCCGCCTATGCTAGCAAATGCTTTGCATTAGGCGCCGCCTATACCATGCATAGGCAAAGCTAAAGGCGCCGCCTATGGTCACTTTTTGTCTCCAAAACCAATTTTAAATGGGTCAAAACCTGACCCATTCTTTTCCTATATAAAGGGGACTTAGTCTTGAAACATAAACACATTGGAAACTTGACCTAGGCGCCGCACATACTCTCCAAAACATCTCAAAATTTTTCTTTTTGGTCTCCCACTTCACAAGAACATCTCCAAAGGATTCAATCACGTAAGTACTCTTTTATTCTTCATCTATTTTTCGTAAGTACTACGTTGCTATGTCTATTATGAATTGCTACATCTTGAAGAAATATTGGTGATGTTAATGTGTTTGAATTGTTGATACAAAACCATGTGAGTGAACATATACGTTAGGATGATCTTAAACTATTTCTGACTTAAATTTGATTTTGATGCATTGTTATACTACTTACGGAATTGGCATAGTCATTAACATTGCATAATCTTGTCACTCGAATACTTATATGTTGGAATGACTTATTCATCGGAATGGGACTTATAGTGGCCTTCCAACATAGTAGGTTGTGATTATTGTTAGATGCTATACCTTCATGTAATCCCTATGTAGTAGTTTTTCTATATCCATCATGAAAGTATTGCAAAGATTACAAGAAAGGTGACATCTCTGATTTGATTATTGGAATATAGCACCTAAAACGTATGTCGATGAAGTCTAAGTAATCGACCACTTTCACTTCACTAATTTGTATCAACAACCTAAGTGTGGGGTGGTACCCCTACTGCTTGTGTATAGATTGTATATATCGAGCTGATGCTAATAGGAACATTGTTTAAATCTCAGGTACAATGGCACCCAAAGCAAGACAAGATAAGGCTACCACTTCCCAAAAGGGCAAGAAAAGAGGTCGCAAGGACCAAGGAGAATCATCCTCAATGCAATTACCATGCCGCATGTTTGGAATAAAATGGGTTCTTGAGGAGGAAGCCAAGGAATGGTATAGGAACAAAAAGGAAGGAAAATACGTTCATGTCGACTTGATCAACAAGGACAGCCTAGCGAAGAAGGAGCCGCGCATGTTGGCCAAGATCATGGCGTCACGTCTTGATTTCATCTTCCGCGACATGGGAGAATGCAATCTTGATTTAACAATAGAATTCTATGCCAACTGGTCGCTGAAAATCACAGGCAGCGAAGTCAAGATTAGGGGCCAAGTTCTACAACTCAATGCGGATTTGATCAACTCCTTTCTTGGCTTACCTTCAGTCGATCCAGCACCATTCAAAGAGTTGTACAACAGACATCCTTATAGAGAAATGCGACACACACTTTGTGGAAGTAGATCCATGGCAAGGTGGAGCAGACATAAAGACACCAGACGACACAACACCTTTCCCTATGCTCCTTTGAATAGGGAAGCAAGAATATAGTTGCGTATTGTCAACTCTTGCATTATTCCTGGGACCCAGTACACCAAAATAATAAGATATAGAGTGTGTTTGGCCTATGCATTGATGACGAATGTCCCTATCAACATTGGGGCAATCATTCATTCTACAATGCGGAAGGCCAGACTACACAAGCGGCCCCACTTCACCTTTGGCAACCTGTTAACAGCAATCTTGCTGAAGGACGACATCGAAGAGGAACCAGCTGATCACAAACTCCCACATAACCCGAAGAAGGTTGACCTCACAAAGGTCAAAGATGCTGAAACAACACATGGCGTCAACCTTACTACTACGGAGAGACATGGTCGAGATGAGAGTTTCTTTTGTCATCTTTATGGCATGACATGGTTCACCATGATGAGCGGAGGTCGTGTTCCAACTGCTGCAGAGCTCCAAAAGCTGGACCATTACTATCCAATAAATATGCATGCGAGGTAGATGTGTGGAGTAGGTACATACTTTGAGGAACCTCTTGATGATGATGTGCCAACCGATGATGATCGACGCATGCCAGACTCCGACGTGGAGGAGAATTCTGATGACGACGACTCCTATAATGATTCCTACGAAGGGGATATTACCCCCGACATAGAGGAGGAGTCCGACTGACCAGGTTCTTCGTATATATTTTCCACTGAGTGCAGTGTCCCGTTTAAGTGTGGGGTGGTGGTATTTGCATGCTTTACTTCTCTATCCACATTTGCATTTATTTATGTTTGTTTGCTTAGTTTTTTGTTTTTCGAAATTGTTTTTTTTTTTCAATTTCTTTAGTAGTAAAATTTTTCTCACTTAGCTTCACATAAAATCATTCTAATAGGCAGCTTGAGATTATAACAAGAGTTTGTGCTAACATCATGACTATTGAGACGTTTAGGCTCTAATTGTGACTCACTATGTGATATTGTGTGGTTCAATTCCTTCATCTGTTGGGGCAAGAGTCTATACTACTCCCAATAAAGTCGACCATGTGCCTTGTGTGTGTGAGATAATATTATATTCTATGCTTGTGGCTGATGCTAGAACTTGCCTGGTATGTGTGCAAAGCGAAAATAAAGAATGCAAGTTTGGGAGATGATTTAAGCATTTCTTTGGCAACCTATGATTATTTACCTTCATTTTTACCTACCCATGGACATCATCCTAGTTAAACCCTTTTGAGCCTTTAAAGCCTATTTTCTTTGACAAACCTCATATGAAAAGCCTAATCCATTTTTTTCAAGACCATAATTTAATCCAAATTCCTAAGTGCATTAAAGTATAAAAAGTCATGTGATAAAATAAGAGGAAATTGGGTGAGTATGATGCTTTAAGAATGTATTGGTGCTTGAATGAGTTATGAAAAAGAAAGTGCTATCATAAGAGGTATATTATGAAAAGAAAAAGGAAAGGAAAACTAAAAAGTTGCTTAAAATTGAAAAACAAAAGAGGAGAAAAAGGGTGGTAGAATAAAAGAAAGTAGAAAGGTTGTTTGAAAGAAAAGTGTTAATGATACAATGTGATGTATTAAAGCGCTTAGGAACATAGTCACTATTTCTGGCAAAAATAGTCCTACCCGTCCCTTAGCCTGCATTACAACCATCAAAAGACCTACTTGATCCTAAGCTTAGCATTGTGACATTTAGTGGAGCATTACACTAAGGGCAAGCCTATGGTCATCAGTTGTAGCATATGAATTCTTTGTGAGAATGAGAGCAAGGATATTTTTATACCCATGTTTCAAAAAGAGGCTATACTTGTGAGTGATTATGGGTAATATATTGTGAGACACACATGGTTGATGATTTTTGGATAGTTGTGTATGATTCTTTGTGCCTTAACGTTTGAGTATGAGTTCACCACCATCACGAGTTTATGTTGGAGGTTGAATTGTTTCTACTGATGATTGAAAAACTACTCTTTGTTGGTAATTGTTGTGCTTGTCTTGATGAATATTTTGTGTTGATACTGTGAAACCCTAAGTTGATGTTTAGATGGATATGATAGTTTGTTCGAGGACGAACAAAGCTTCAAGTGTGGGGTGTTGAAGATAGGCGAATTTACACGCCTATAGTGCTATATTTTACCCATATTTTAGCAATGTTTTGAGAACAAATTATATATTTCTGAATCTTTATGATATCGTGTATGAATTTTGATACATCTTAACCCTAGGATGAATTATGGGTCATTAAGACCTACTTGAGATTGTAATTCGATGAATTTATGTGCTATAAGCACCCGTAACTTGAGTATTTTGAGATTATTGAGAAATATTTTACCTTGATGGTCATAGTAGCTTTGAAATCCACTATACTAAATGATATCATAGATTTTATAGTTGGGTGATGATAGGCGAATTTACACGCCTATAGTGCTATATTTTACCCATATTTTAACAATGTTTTGAGAACAAATTATATATTTCATGCAATTTTAGTCCTTTTTCCTGTAAGTGAGCTAACGAACATGATTAGCAAAGTTTCAAGTATAAATGATGCAGAATTCAGCATTTTATGGATAACTTGACTCCAAATAAAGCTTCACGAAAGGAGAAAAGGGAGTCTTGGCCACCAAGGACCAAAAGTGGCGCATGGAAAATCTGTCCCGAGCTAAAACAACAATTCTGAAGACTTTGGGGACTAGCAGTAATTTATTAGGAGTAGGATAATGATACATTAACCTAGTACAATTGGGTTAAGTATTTCATTAGCTTAGTAGGATTTGGTTAAGTATTTTATTAGCTTAGTAGGAATAGGATATGGGTATTATAAATACCCTATTTTGCTAGAGATTTTTATACATTCTACTTAACAACAACTCTCATCTTACCTTACAATACATTCTACTTTACAGCAATTCTCATTCTAGTTTTAATTCATCTTTATACTTCTTCTTCTATTCATCTATTCTTAATTTCCGCAACAAGAGAAACGTTACTTGCAAGAAATCACGCCTAACGCCTACCACACTTGTGCTACACGAAATTCTTATTGTGGTATAATAACAATGTCAATTGTGATTTCCTTCGCACTCATGGGTAACTAAAATTCTCTGTTGGGGTTATGGAAGCCGAATTAGATACTATCTATTACTATGAGTTTGTGAATTCGTGACACGTATGCTGCTTATATCATTATTCTCTTCATCTTAACCTAAATTCTTTATGGTTGCAAACGCAAGAATACGCCAATATAACATTTAACTTGTTCGAAAGAAAGGTTATCTGTCTGGAAAAGAGATAATGTCAAGGTAGTAGGGTCCCATCCCCTATTAAAAAGTTAGTGCCGTAACTGGATTAACCTCTTGGAGAATTTGTACCGTTAGACACGCTTTAAGCTCGAAAGAGTTAAAGTGATATAATCCTCGAATAGGTCGAAAGACGCCTGGATTTACCATCGAATACAATTCTCTATAAGCACATGCATGTCGGAATTCAACACACTCATAGACAATAGAGACGTATAACTCAGAAGGTGGACATAACCCCAACTCCTCAATTACCATTGTTTTACAACCTACAAAACATTCTTTCTTTTTACTTTGCTATTTTTAGTTTTTACTTTAATATTTTGGTTACACATTACAATCCCCCCTTTTACGAGACTTGCACCAAAAGTCTAGTACTTTTTGCTTACTTGTTGACCAAGCTATTCCCTATGGGATAGATACCCAACCCAGTTGGGTTCTATATTTGCTAACGACCGCTTTACACTCCTACGAGAGCTGTAGATTAAGCGTTATCATTGGGTTATTTATGTACCATGAGATTATTGTAAATTCAACTTCTATGAGATGAGCATAGCTAACTAAAGGGAGTGGCATTTAGAATCAAGTTGGGTAAGTTACTATGGTTTCATACCGTAGAACAATGTGCCACCATAGGATTAAGATTTATGGGCCTAAGGACGAGATATCGATCAGTGAGTTGAGGTTATATTCCCTGACAAGAGTATGATGACTCTCCCCAACGCGAGGTTTCTTCCTTAGGAGAAAAAAATATTGGACTACTTGTAGCTTGCATGGTTTATGTCGGTTAAGAGAACCTCCCTGCTAGGAAAAGTACATAATCAGCTTTAGAGTATTTTTCCCTAATAGTTAGATTTTCAGAGTAGTTTCTTAAAAATATATTTTTCCTTAAAGAGAGTATTTTTCTCACGAGTAAGAGTTAATGATCAGATCCTAAAGTAAAGTGTGTTCCTTTGAGATGAGTTATTGTTCCCTAAATGTAAAGGCTCACAAACTTATCCAAATATTTCTTTTACATTTGATTTTAGTGTTAAAGTTACAGTGTTAGCTTTCAGATACAAAGGTGTGCATTGGATCACTTAGTCTATATGTTTTGAGGAGAAAACAGAACTACAGATTCCCGAAACAAGTATATTTGCTCACTAGATTTATACTATGCGTTCCATTATTCATAATGTATAAGATTTACATTTTAGAGTTACTCAAGCTATGTGAGTCAATTATATCAGCATGTATGATTTCTATAAAGGTTGATGATATTATTGTTTTAATTATTGAAAACACCCCAACATACTTAGTACATCCTCAAAGTACTGATCCATAATTACGTCTGTGTGATATATTGTCTCAAAATGTAGGTTCAGAAGCTCAATCCCAGCAGCGATAGTGATCTCCAAGCATCTCATCTACATCTTTACCTTTGGTGAGTCCTCATGGTTCGATGACCTATATCTATAGTTTTCCTGCTTTAATAGTGTTTTGAGTATTACTTTCAAACTAGTTTGAGTTAGTTGGAGGTCTTTTGATGTGTAAGTAGATGTTAACACATTTGAGTCTTTTAACTGAGAATAATTGCAATGTCTCTAGTAACTTTTCTCATTTTCGATTGTTTTAGCATGTATTTTTCATTGGAATTCAAGAGGAAAGAGAACCCACAATAATGAAAGTTGAAGAGTTGAAACCTGAAGTAAATAGTAAAGAAGTGTGGTTGACGACATTCCTGATAAGTCGTCAGCACTCTGATAGATTATCAGATTCATTTCCATCTTTAAATAGAGAATGAGGTTCAGTTGGAAGAGGTAATGATGGCATGTGATAAGCTGTTAGCCTTAGACAGAACATGAGAGTTGACGTAAAGAAGTCATGACATTGTTTTATATTTTAACATAGTTTTGATAAGCCATCAAGATCGTCATTAGCCTAAGGAAGAATATACGAGCTAAGGTGAAGAAGTAACGACATTGTCTGATATGTCTTCGCAGTTTTGATAAGCCATCAAGATCGTTGTTAGCCTAAGGCAGAACACAAGAGCTGAAGTTAATGATCAGTGAAATCTGTGATAAGTCATCAAAGATTTTATAAGATATTATGCTTCATCATTATCCTAAGGCAGTGAATGACAAAAGTGAAAAAGAGCTGATGACATCTGTGATAAGTCATCAGACTCCTGATATGGCATCACAAAATGTCATCACCTTTTCGAGAAATTACTGAACTCTGTGATTTTCTTTCCATAATTAGGATGAAGTATTTAAAGCATAGGTTAGGGTTTTCTATTTATGAAAGAAGGATGAACATATCTTGAGGCGGAACATACTGGTTGTTACTCGACATTCTAGACTTATACTTCACGTGTATGATCTCTAGTTTCTTGGGTTGAACAAAACAATTAAATTTAATGAGATTATCACCAATATTTTGGTATTTCTACTTTGATCAAATCAGAGAAACACTTGTTGCTAGTCATCTTGTTGTAAGTTCATCTTTCAAATTATTAATTCAACTTGTTTTATCGATTATTACATTATGAGTGGCTATAACCCTTTAACCTGAATTATTAGGTCTATGGGTTAGATATTGGTAAGTTGCTAAGTGTTCAAGATTCTAATGTTAATAGCACTCATTGATAATTCTGGGGTTTTAATTATTATCTATTGGTTGCAAACGATCCATAGAACCTACTTTGATTTTCTTGAGATAAGAAATCAACTATAGTAGGAAGTGAATTATTGGCAGGGACTTGGAAGCTTCCAACCTTCCATTTAATAAATGACATTATATCAAGGTTAGTTAACCTGAGGTGAAGTATGGTCAGTTAATATAAATTCCCTAAGTCCACGAGGATTAGGTAATAAAATGCTTAAGTAGGTCGAGCACAACTTCAATAAAGACAATATGTTTTTTCTACCTATCGTGAGAATCTTAAATCACTATTACATCTTTCAAGTACCAAAACCCATAGTGAACATAATTCTGGTTTTCCATGAAATCTTGATTACAAACACTGAAACTAAAGTGACCAACAATTACTTTCTGATCATAAAAAATCCGTATTTTTTCTTTTCGTGTCATTTGTTTGAATTTAAATTGTAGCTTTATATTTAAACTAGTTGAATCACATTGTTCCCTGTGTATTAGACCCCAACTTTAAAGTTGGGTAAATATATTGACGACGACTGGCTTTCACTAAGTTGATGTGTAAGTTGAGCGTTATCAAAAATGGCACCATTGCTAGGGAATAATCTGGCATATTGAGGTTGTTTGGAATTTTAGTTTACTTGCTTGAATTAAAACTTGTAAATATTTGTTTAGTTTAGTTTTTACTTTCTTTTATTTTTATCACAACTTTGTTGAGATGTAAGCCTGGGTATATGGTGTTTGAGTGATGACGATTCTTGTTATTATTGTGGGGGACTAAATTTTAAGGCTTGCTATCTAGATTTACCTGGAAGTGCATTGATGGGATCTTCACAATATGATATATAATTGTGCTACTTACTGCAACTTGGGGTTTGTCTTATGGTCAAAGCGATCATGCTGAGATATATGTGCTATCATGATCAAGCGAGCACATTGATGAAACTAATCTTAGAGAATTAAGAACAGTAGTGGGTAGAGCTAAAAGAGTCACCACTCCTACCATGTTTACAGTTGGTAAACAAAGAAGAATATGAGGAGGACATTAGCAAATTTTTGGAGAAGACTAAAGAATCGCAACCACTCGATTGTCATCTTGATCTTAAGACTAAAATTGAGAAGGTGAATAAAACTGAATGTGTAGTAGATAGTGTAAATTTTGAGGTAGAATTAGTTAGGACTCACTCGAAGAATTTTTTCACAATATCTTTAGATGATATCTTGTCCGTGGAATCATCTAAAATAGTGGAAGACTGTGAAGATGAAGAACAAAAATCTTATATTTTTTCTTTTACACATGATAAGCAACAGAAAAACACACCTCACTTTAAGGTCGAGTGGTTTACCAAGCTCAATCCATTACTGGACTTCTTAATTTTTGTACTGACCCCCTATGATCGAGTCAAGAAGATGGACTCTAACTTGGGGGTGAAATTCATATCCTCGAGGTGTAGGAAAAAACAAAGTTGGGTGGTGTTGCGACATTAAATCAGGTGCTGCTTGGGAGGCAACCCAAGGTATTTTGTTGTTTGTATTCTTATTATGTGGTTGACATTAGATCTTTCCACCTAAGGTGCAACATTTATGTTTCTAACTCTCTTATTTTTGTTTGACACATTGGGGACATTACATGATTTTAAGTTGAGGGTGGGGATACTTATGGATGTTGATGTCCTCTTGGGGTTTTTGTTGTCATGCATATTTTTCCTTGAGTCTGGTTCTTAGTAGAGGTGGCATGTTTAGGCGTATTGTTATTTGTTGTAAAATATTGTAGTTGACTAAATGAAATACAGGTACCTTAGGTAGTTAACATAGTTTTGTTAATTTTTGGGAAAGATAAATACCTCTCTAATTGTGTATTTTGTAACTGTGTGATGTGCATCTATATGCAACCACTGGGAATCTTTTTATGGCATTGGTATTAGGGACATGATAATCATTCCTAACAATTGCATGAACCGGATAGGTAGTATCTTGTAATGAATTTATGTGGCATGTGCGTGAGAGATATTACTTAGTTCCCATTGTATGTTCAAATTCACAACTTGCCCGATTAGTCTTGCCTTGGTTGTATGATAGGAGCTGGTAAAAGATCATTGGCCATTTTGAGATTAGTCCACTTTTAGCCTAAATGACCTTAGCTATATGCATAATATCCCTTGATCCCTATTTTGAGCTTGAATAGCCTATTTCCTTGTATGGTACCTATCAACGTCCTATTTATATCATAATGAACTTGTTTTAGCCCTGGTCCTCTTTGGACATTGTGCACTTTAATTTAGGCAAATAGCCTATGTTGAGGGTGGCTATCATAGAGGTACGTGATATTAAATGAGTATAAAGAAATGTAGAATAATAGAGAAGAATAAAAAGATGGGTGCGGTAGAAAAGAGCAAGAAAAAAAAGTTGTGAAAAAAAAAGAAATGATTGTCAAAAAGATCGTAACCTTCCTGAATATGTGTGATCAAGAAAAGAGTAGAATAGAAAAAGGTTTATAAGTGAGACCCAAAAGCTAGTGTAGTGTCAAGGATGCTTAGTCACTTTAAATATCATAGAGTATCATACCAGCCCCTAGCCTATATTACAAGCCAAATAGAAGACCTATAGTGATCCTAGCTGACCTGTCTAAAAATCTTGTTAAAGAAAATAAGGGCAATCCTATGGTATTTGGCATACATTGATTGGAACTTCATTCTGAGAGTGAATGTCTACTGATTGTCCCCATGGTTACATATGTAATGTCTGATATAAGTGAAGTAGTACTTTTTTTTAGCAAGGGCACACTGGTTAATTTGCTAGTTGGTAATTTGTTTTGATAGTCTAATCTTGGTACATGCATGGTTTTTGTTGTTGAATTGATGCCATATCTTGATTCCTGTGTGTCGTATTGTTGTTCTTCAATAATATACACAATTGTTTTTAAATTAATTGACCTTGCAGAAGGTGAAGATGTTTGGATATAATATAGATAATTGCCTGCCAAATGTACTTTGTATCCTCTTGATTGTGTTTTATTTTCTTGAGGACAATAAATTGTTTTAAGTTGAGGGTGTTGATGAGTGAGAAGATGCAAACACATTTGAGGCTATTAACAGAGAATAAGTGCAAAGTCTTAAGTAACTTTTATCATTTTTAATTATTTTATCTTTTATTTTGCAGTGGAAGTCAAGAGGCAAGAGAACCAACAATGGTGGAGGTAAAAGAGTTAAAATTTGAAGGAAATAGAAGAAAAGTCTGGCTGACAACATTCCTGATAAGTCATCAGCACTGTGATAGGTTACCAGCTACATCGTCCATCTTAAATAGAGAATGAGGTTCAGTTGGAAGAAGTGACGAAGATATGTGATAAGACATTAGCCTTTTGATAGACCGTCATATTCGCCGTCAGTCTTAGACAGAACATGGGAGCTAAGGTAGAGAGGTGACGACATTGTTTGATATGTTCTAACAGTTTTGATAAGCCATCAAGATCATCGTTAGCCTAAGGAAGAACATGAAAGCTGAAGTAAATCATTGACGACATCTGTGAAAAGTCGTCAAAGATCTTGTAAGACATCACGCTTCATCATCAGTCTAAGGCAGCAAATGTCAAAAGCGAAGAGGAGCTGATGACATCTATGATAAGTCATTGACTCCTGATAAGGCATCACAAATAGTCATCACCTATCCCCGAAATTACTGAACTTTGTGATTTTGTTTCCATAATTAGGATAAAGTATTTAAAACATATGTTTGTATTTTCTAATTATGATAGGAGGATGAACATATTGGGAGGTGGAACATATCGGTTGGTACTCGACATTCTAGACTTAAAATTCACATATTTGCTCTCTAATTTCTTGGCTTGAACAAAACAATTAACTTTGAAAAGATTATTGGCAATATATTGGGATTTTTACTTTGATCTAACCTGAGAAACACTCGTAGCTATTCATATTGGTGTAAGTTCACCTTTCAAATTATGAATTCAATTTGTTGTATCGATTATTAAATTATAAGTGGCTAAATCCATTTACTAGAATTATGGGATCTATGGGTTAGGTCTTGGTAAGTTGCTAAGTGTTTAAGATTCTAAAGGTAATAGGACTCCTTGATAATTCCGACATTTTAATTATTGTCTATTGGTTGCAAAAGATAGATAACACTTGCTTTGATTTTCTTGATATAAGAAATCAACTATAGTAGGAAGCGAATTATTGATGAGGACATGGAACCTACCAACCTTCCATTAAATAATTGTCGTTGTCCCAAGGTTAATTAACCTTAGGTGAAGTCTGCTAAGTGAATATAAATTCCCTATGTCTGAGAGGATTAGGTAATTAAATGCTTAAGTAGGTTGAGAGACAGGCATAACTTCGATAATGACAATCTGTTGTTCCTACCTATCATTAGAATCTTGATTCACTATTAGAATTTGTCAAGTACCAATACCCATAGTGAACATAATTCTTGTTTTCCATAAACTCTTGATTACAAACAGTGAAAGTAAATTGACCAGAAATTATTTGCTGATCATAAAAAACCCCCATTTTATCTTTTTGTATCATTTGTTTCAATTTAACTTGTAGCTTTGGTTTCAAACTAGTTTAATCGCCACCAATATTATTCCCTGTGGATTTGACCTCGACTCCAAAGTTGGATAAATATATTGATGACGACCGCTTTGCACTAAGTTGACGTGTAGGTTGAGCGTTATCATCTGTCCTAATAGCTTTCTAGTTTGAGTTGTATAGGCTTTGTCATACTTGACTATCGGTTGTGTTTTAGACTTTTTTAATATTTGATATTCAGAATATGTTTTCCTGCTTTTTTAGTTTGGATTTGATGTGATACAACGTTATTGCTTGATTATCCATATTATAGAAAGTGTTACATGTAGTAGTAGGCTCAAAGGGTTAGCTTAGGGCTACTTGTAGCCTTAAGCACCATGTGACATATCGAGATGAGATTTTGGTGCGTTACAAACTTAGTATCAGAGACTAAGGTTTAAGAAGTCCTAGGGAGTCTGATAAGCTGCGTTGCGTAAAGTATTGATCATCGGTGTGAAGCACTCCATATTTATGAGCTAGAGGCTATGAGACATTTTAGGAAAAGGTTATCTCTTTCTTTCTTAGTATGTTGTGCCTACAACTGTCTCTATCTGCTATTAATTCTTCATCTTTAATTATAAAAAATAACTACTCGAAGAGCTAATGACCATAGAAATGTCAATCAGCCACCTCAACAGGACGATCCCCCAAATGAGAACGTGTCTTATGCCGAGTTTTAGGCTACCTTTCAGGCGTTATCCCAAGCAATCACCACGAACACTTTGGCCAATAACAAGGCTGCAGTTTCACATTAATAAGGTGGTGATTTAGATGCATCCAGGATTCAAGATTTTATAATGATGAATCCACCATAGTTTAATGGGTCAAAGGCATGAGAGGACCCACAGTTGTTTCTTCATATGGCAAAAAAGATCACCCAGGTTATGTATATGACTAAAGAGAAGAGTGTTGAATTGGCCTCTTATCTCTTGAAAGACATTGCTTATGACTGGGTTATGGTTGTGGAGAAAGAATAGAGCGGAGGAGCTACTCCTATGACTTGGTAGGTGTTCCAGGATGCATTCTTGGATAAGTTCTTCCCACTTGAGATAAGTGAAGTGAAGATAGACAAGTTCATGAACCTGAGGCATGGATCTATGACTGTTAAGGAGTATTGACATAAGTTCTACCAATTAGCTAAGTATGCTCCATACTTGGTAGCTGGCACCTGATCTAGTATAAGTAAGTTCGTGATCGATATGTCTAGTTTCGTGCTAAAAGAGTGTAGGACTGCTATGCTTAATAGGAATATAGATCTGTCCTTAATGATGACGCACCTCAGTAGATTGGGTCAGATAAGATAAGAGAGAGAGATAGAGTAAGGGAAAATAAGAGGTCTAGATCAGAGCAGTTTAAGCATGGACAAACTAGATCTCATTGGAGGGAACTGACCCTAGATTCAAAATCGATCATCTATGCCAGCCCCTTTATCAGCTAGTGCTCTCGCACCCAAAAATAGGCAGGAGCAAGGGAAGAGGTCTTTAATGTCTAGGTCCCAGAATAGTGTAAGTAACAGTCCTCATTATCCAACATGTGCTAAGTGTAGTAGGGAACAGCCAAACGAGCCAATTTTTATGTGGTTCGAGAATTCTATATCACCCAAGAGTCAATTTATGTCATATCTTAAAGCCAGAAAACTAATATCAAAAGTTTGCATTTATCACTTAGTTCGAATTAAAGACACTAAGTCTGAGAATCCATCCCTCCAGCCAGTCAATATAGTTAATGAGGTTTTCGATGTTTTCCCAATAGATCTCACAGGGGTACCTCCCAATAGAAAGATAGAATTTGGGATTGACCTTCTTCCCGACAATCAGACCATTTCTATTCCACCAAACCATATGGCACCCACAGAGCTTAAGGAGTTGAAAGAGAAACTAAAGATCTTTTAGATAAAGGTTTAATAAGGACTAGTGTCTCCTTGGGGCCTACCTATCCTATTTATGCAAACGATGATTTATTGCGTATATGCATTGACTATTGTCATCTTAATAAGGCCACAATCAAGAATAATTACCCTCTTCCAAGAGTAGATGACCTGTTTGATTAATTACATAGGGCAAGTTATTTCTCCAAGATACACCTTAGATCTAGCAATCATCAACTTAAAGTAAGGGAGTGTGATATCTTGAAGACAGCCTTCCAAAATTATTATGTCCATTTGAGTTTGTAGTCATGTCTTTTTGGTTAACTAATTCTCTAGTAGACTTCATAGACCTCATGAATGGTGTGTTCAAGCAGTACCTTGACATGTTTGTCATAGTGTTCATAAATGATATCCTTGTTTACTGCCATACTAAGAATGACCATGCAGATCATCTTAGAATTGTTTTGCAAACTGTTAGAGATCATTAGTTATTTTCTAAATTCAACAAGTATGCGTACCTTTTTGGGTCATATTATTTCAGCCAAAGGCATTCAATTCGATCCCCAAAATATAGAATATATAAGAAATTGGCCTAGACCTATCTCTTTAATTGACATTAGCAGTTTGTTGGGTCTAGCTTGCTATTACTGTGGTTTTGTTGAAGGTTTCTCATCTATTTCATCTCCCATGACTTGATTGACCTAAAAGAAAGTTATTTTGCTTTGGTCAGATTCCTGTGAGTAGAGTTTTCAGGAGGTGATGAATCGACACACTTCAACCCCAATGTTTACTTGGGCTAATGGTATGGATAGTTTTATGATGTATTGCGATGCCTCTAAATTTTCCTTGGGTTATGGATTGATGGAAAGGGGTAAGGTTATAGCGTATGCCTCAAGACAATTGAAGCCACATGAAATAAATTACCCAACCCATGATCTTGAGTTAGCTGTTGTGGTTTTTTCTTTGAAAATATGGAGACACAATCTTTATGGTATTTATGATGATGTGGTTACTGATCACAAGATACTATAGTATATGTTTACTCGGAGGGAGTTTAATCGTATATCGAGAAAATGGATAGAGTTGCTAAAGAACTATGATATAAGTGTGTTATATCACCTAGGCAAGGCCAATGTAGTGGTGGATACCCTTAGCAGGATATCTATGGGTAGTGTTACTCATGTAGAGGAAGATAAGAAAGAGTTAGCCCATGAGGTGCAGCATTTGGCTATACTGGGCATTTGGTTTCTTTATTGCAATAAGGGGAATATTTTGATTCAAAGTAGTTCCAAATCCTCTTTAGGTTTAGAAGTGAAAGAGAAGAAAGACAAGGATCCTAGTTTGGTCAGACTGAAGGAGTCAATTAAGGATGAAAAGGAATAGGTTTTCTATCAAGGGGGAGATGGTGCGAATATTACAGGGTTGATTATGTTTTCCTTGTGTTGATGATCTGAGGCACAAATTTATGGATGATGCGCATGGCGTACGGTTTTCCATTCATCCCGGTGCCACCTAGATGTACCACGACTTGCGAGAAGTCTATTGGTGGAGTTGCATGAAGAATGATATAGACGAGTTTGTGGTGGAATATGCAATGTACCAATAGGTTAAGGTAGAGAACTAGAGACCTGGTAGTGTAATGCGAGAGTTTAGTATACTCATTTTGAAGTTGAAAGAGGTGAATGTGGATTTTGTGACTGGTTTACCTCTAACGATCCGTCATCATGATTCTATCTAGTTTGTGGTAGATGGTCTGACTAAGACAGTGCATGTCTTGCCTATGCATACATCTTATACAACTAAGGATGATGCGAGACTGTATATTTGGGAGTTAGCCAAATTTCATAGAGTCCCCTTGTCCGTCATCTAAGATAGGGGTACTCATTTCACCTCCAAGTTTTAGAAATATTTTTAGAGGGGTCTTAGTACCCAAGCACATCTTAGTTCTGCTTTTCATCCTCAGACAGATAGTCAGGCTGAGAGGATATGTTGAGGGCATGTGCTTTAGATTTCAAGGGTATTTGGGATGTGCATTTTCCATTGATTAAGTATGCTTATAACAATAGTTGCCGTGCTAGCATCAAGATTACACCATTTGAGGCTTTGTATACGAGGATATGTAGATCATCTATAGGTTGGTTTAAAGTAGGTGAATCTTCAATTGTTAAACCTGACGTAGTATTTGAGGCTATGGAGAAAGTGAAGTTGATTAGAGAAAGGTTGAAGACATCTCAGAGTCGTCAAAAGTCATATGTTGGTGTGAGAAGAAGAGACCTTGAGTTTGAATTTAATGATTTAGTGTATCAAAAATATTTGCCCATGAAAGGGGTGAAAAGGTTTAACAAAAAGGGGAAACTTTATCCCTGGTATGTAGGCCCCTATAAAATCCTAAGTCGTGTAGGGAGTGTAGCTTATGAGCTTGAGTTTCCGACAGAGTTGTCAGTTGTGCATCTATCTTTCATGTCTCCACGCTTAAGATGCACATTGGTGATTCCATTTTAGAGCACTCTTTCGAGATCCCAGATATTCCGACTAGCTTTTCATTTGATGAGATTTCAGTTGAGATTCTAATCCACAAGATCCGTTGACTCAGGAACAAAAAGGTTTCCTTGGTCAAAGTATTGTGGCAAAACTAGTTAGTTGAGAGTGCTACTTGGGAAGCCGAGGTAGATGTGAAATGCCACTACCCACACCTCTTCTCCTTAAGTTCAGATCAAGCCGAAGGTACTATTATTCCTTAATTCATCCCCTTTTCCTATTAAAGTTTCATATATATAGCTATTCTTAATGTAAGTTCATGCATTCTCCAGGATATTCAAGAACTTAGAATGATGTTGGGTCAGTTTAGCAAGTTGTTTAAGATGTGGATAGTTAGTTTTTTCTTTATCCTTATCATAGCTAGCAGTATTCGAGGATGAATGTTCCCAAGGAAGAGATATGGTAATACCTCAAACTTTTTCGTAAGTCTATTTTCGTCTATTGAAGGTTAAGGAAAGAATTCCTAAGATAGTAATGTTTAAACCATATAGAGTTTCCGTAATTTCAATTTTTATCATGTGGGAAATTTAATTATATTTCCAACGATATAAGATCCACCAAATCTGATAACCGGGAAAGAAGTTATGGCTAATTGAAGTTTTAGTTGTAACACACCATCATTTTAGTGTTTTGCACATCGTAGAGAGGTCTAATTAACAATTTTCAAATTCAAGTGGAACTTCGCGATAGTTGCACGTTGTGGAGGACCCCAATTTCCAAATAGTCAATTTCTCGTGGCCTAGAATGCTTGTGACACGTCGGGTTGAAGTTCCAGGTCCCAACTATTGGGATAACTTGATGGCTTCGAGGCGCGATAACTCCCAGATTCCCATTTATCAATTTTCTGTAAGCCACCGTGATAGTGGCACATCACGGTGGATCATAAAGTTGGATTTCCAGTTCAATATTTCCATCTTCATATAGAAGATAAAAAGAGTACTTTGGACTTTTTCTAAGCCTCTTGAACCGTCAAACATAAAAATTAAGGTCACTACAAGCATCATATGAGATTTTTTGCAAGATTTCCCCCAACTAAAAACCCTAAGCATCCAAATCCTCTTCAAAGAATATCAAGGGTTCACCATAGACTTTTTAACTTAAGTCAAGATTGAAGGTTCCCAAGTCAAAGGATTCAAGAACCCTAATTCAAGAGTACAAATAGAATCCCAAAATCTAGATTTCATCGAAAGATTCTAATTCAAGGTATGCGTGTTTTGATCAAGGAAACTCCTTTTGTCCTTGTGCCCAAAAGATATTTTAATTATAATAATTTGTGGTTTTACATGTTTTCTTATAAAATTGATGTATGGGTTTATACCCTATGTTATTATGATGGTTTCAATGTTTTAGAAATTGAAGTACATGAGTATGTTTAGATTATAATGAATATTTCTAAAATAAATTTCACGTTTCTATATGATTTATGAATCATTATGAAATTGAGTATGAAATTTGATATTTGTTAACCTGAGGTTGAATTATGGGTCACTAAGCCCTACTTGAGATTGTAATTTTAAGAATTATGTGGCTATAAACACCCATGACTAAAGTATTTTGAGATTATTGTGAAAGTTTTGACCCTTATGGTCATATTAGCTTTAAAATCAGCTTTACCAAATGAGATCATAGATTTTATATTGGGTTCTTTATTTACCATGAGATTATTTTAAAGTGTATTTCTATGAGATGAGTGTAGCTAACTAAAGGGAGTAGTATTTAGCACTGAGTCAGGTAAGTTACTACGATATCATACAACAGAACTACGTGCCGTCGTATGACTGAGATTTACGGGTTCGAGATCAAGATAGTGATTACTGAGTTGAGGTTATACTCCCTAGAAAAGTATGACACCTCTCACCAACGTGAGGTTTATTACTTAGGAGGAAAACATGTTGGAATCCATGTAGCTCTCATGATTTATATCGGTTAACAGAACTCTCTGCTAGTAAACGTAAATAATCAACTTTTGAGTATCTTTCCCCTAATAGTAAGGTTTTTAGAGTAGTTTTGTTAAAAATATTAATTTCCTTAAAGAGAGTATTTTTCCCTACTAGTAAGAGTAAATGATCAATTCCTAAAATAAAGTATGTCCCTTTGAGATGAGAAATTGTTCCCTAAATGTAACTGCTCACAGACTTATCCAACTATTGTTCTTTACTTTAGATTTCAGTTTTAAAGTTACAGTCTTAGCTTCCTGATGCAGAGGTGAGGATTGGATCACTTAGTCTATTTGTTTTGAGGAGGGAACAGAACAACAGATTTACAAAATAAGTATATTAACTCATGAGATTTATACTATGCGTTCCATTATTCATAATGTATGAGATTTACATTTTTGAGTTACTAAAGCTATGTGAGTCAGTTATATTAGTATGCATTATTTCTATAAAGGTTGATGATATTATATTTTTAATTATTGCCTACACACCCAAATACTTAGTACATCCTCAAAGTACTTATCCACATAGACGTCTGTTTGCTACATCTTCTCATAATGTAGGTTCAAGTGCTCAATGCCAGCAAAAAAAATGATCTCCCAGCATCTCATCTACATCTTTATCATTGGCGAGTCCTCATGGTTTGACGACCTATATCTACAGTTTTCCAACTTTAATATTTTTTTGAGTATTACTTTCAGACCAATTCGAGTCTGTTGGGGGTCTTTCCCAATGGCTTTCCACTTTTAGTAGTACAGGCTTTGTTAGACTAGACTATTAGTTGTGTTTTAGACTTTTCAATATTTGATATTTAGAATATGTTTTCCAGTTATTTCAGTTCAGATTTGATATGATACAATGTTATTGCTTGATTATCCATTTTAAAGTAAGTGTTAGATACAGTAGTAGGCTCAATGGGTTAGCATAGGGCTACTAGTAGCCTTAAGCACCTTGTAACCTCTCAGGATGGGATTTTGGGGCATTACAAACTTTGTGTCACAGCGTAAGGTTTAAGTGTGCTAGGGTGTCTGTGAAGCAATGTCTAGTAGTCTTGCAAAATAGTACAAAAACGTCTGTAATTGTCTTTGAGAAGGTATAAGGCATTTAGGAATATTTCTATTCTCTTAAGTATTAGATTATTCTATAGAAAGGGTCTCTCAGAAACTTATATAGATTTTCAAGTTACTCTATTGGAGCCATCTATGCCTTATTATCAATATATCAAAAACAATCAAGCTTAAACCTTTTGCTGCTAGGGTTTTCTCAAACAGTCTCCTTTGATAGTTATGGGATCAAAAAGAGGCTAGAAAGATCCCATTATTTCTTCTAGAGTTTTAAAGATTTAAGTACTTTATCATGTTTGTAAAAATCATGCACTAAGCCCAAGTTAGATATGCTTTCAGATTCCTTCTCAGAATCCATAATGATAATCTATACTTCTTAATTTATGTACTGGTCTTGAGGTAACATGATCAACAAGTTCTAATTTCCTTCCCTGATATTACTCTCAGACTTGCTAGCAAGAAGTTTAAAAAGTTTGACAAAGCGGTTCGAGAGAAGCCTTCAAGAATTTTATGCCCCTCAAGTTTAAAGTTATGTCATCATTCTAATGAGTCGTTCAGTTAAGCTAGAGTAAGATGTGTATTCTTTGATCATCGAATATTGTATACCAAGTTTCTATCTCTTGTAATCTTGTTATCATTGTATGGTTCAAACTAAAAGTCTAGGGAAGCTGTGAGGGGCTCTTTCGATTCACTAGCATAGTTGCTTTGTTATTTATCTCATTTTGTTTTTCAACACATAAAATCAAAGACTAGTGATTCCGTGTGAGGCCTATTTTGATTCACTAGCAACTTGTTGTTCATTTTGTTGTTCTTGTGTTTCTTGGAACTACGGTTTAGAGGCGCAGTGACAAGAAAAAATGGTAAGGGCGATTTATTAAATATATGTTTAGCCGACGTTTTTTTGCATAAGATTGAGTTAGTAATGAAGTGATATTTCCTTATGTGTTAATTTAGTAGAAGGTAGAGAAGGAGTTATTAGTTAAAGTGATTTATTGTTTGTTTGAAGTATGGAGTGAGTTGATAATGGTGTTTGTTGTGCAAGAAAATTATAGGTTATTGATGAAGGTACTTGGTGGAGGAGTGTTTTTAATTTTGGTGCCCCTGAGATTGCTATAGGGACTTTAGTTGAAACTTATAGAGCTGTGAACTTAGTTTAGAGGTATAAAAAGGGTAGATAGTTATGATGTACAGATGGAGGGTGTGTTAATGGATTATAAATAAGATAGATCATAGGATTGATATTGATCCTTACTGTTAGGAATTTTTAGCAAACTAATATTTTCAGATGTTTGCCATTGTATGAATATTGTGTGAAGTTGTGGTTCATCATAGCTAGAACTAGACACAAAGTTTTAATAATAGATGGTGATCAAAGTGGGTATAATGATTGATGTGTTGTGAATGTTAGTTGTATGAAAGTGATATAATTGGCTTGAATAGTGTATACAAGAGCTTAAGTTTACTTGATTCGTAATCAAGCCTTATGTTGTAAGTGAGATGTAGGAATATGCCCAAGGTTCTATGGGGCTACATTATTTTCAAGGATTATTGCATGTTGTGTGGTTGGTAGTACCATTGAGTTGCTAGGTAGAGAAACACTAGTTAGGTAATGTATGATGTTTTTGATAGCTAAGTGAAGGATTTTTTATTGATAGTGTTGATCCTTTTGACATGATCTTGATTCTCCCGGTTTAGAAAAAAAATAAGTTTAGAGATGTGATATTGTGTGATATTATTTGATATTAGTAGAGTATGAATGAAGTTAGTATAGCTCAGCAAAGGTTTGGATATATACATTTTAAGTGAAGATTCCAAGTTAGTGAGTGTTTAAGTTGTTATATCATGACTTTTGTGGCTATAGAAATCTAATAGTTGATTCTCTGAAAGAGGTACTAGAATTTGGAGTTACATGTTAAGATACAGTCCTTCAGGGTAAGTTTAGTTTTGTGTGTATTGATTTCAGTTTAGATTATAGCTTATTCAGAGAAGCACAAAATTAGAATGATAGTTTAAAGCTAAAGGGGAGATGATTGGACAGGTAACTAAGTTAGTCTTCCAGATTCTAGTAGTTATGATGAATACTTATGTGGATGGGAGAAATTAAATATTTTATGGTTGGGAATATTGTTGTATGTTTGTATGTATGTGGATGGATGTGTTGTGCGTTAGTGAGATCCTAGTAGAAGGTTGAATGTGGTTGGTAAAGAGGAATGTACAGTATGAGTTAACCTGTTTAGCCAGTAATTCAGTCTAGCAGCCACACAGACAAGTTTCTATGATTTTCAATCTTCCCATCTAGTGATATCATTCTACGAGGAAATTTGCTCACTTCATGTACCTTGCTAATTCAGCTCAGTTTATGCATCATCCATCTGTTTCAGAATCTAGATGATCAGTCATGATTCAACTCGTAAGATTCCTATTTGTTATCTCTGTCTTTTTATAGTATTTCAATCAAATCAGTATCATTTGGGGATGAACGATCCCAAGAGGGAGATGTTGTAATACATTGAGTTCTTATATCATAAACCTCTCATTCATTTTCTCTTGAAATCAGATCCAGACTAAAGTAATGTTTAATCATATTTTGGCGCACACATTTCTATCTCAGCCATATAGCTATTTTCTTGAGAATTCATGCCCTAGTAGCTCATTACGTTTAAGATTCAGTCATTCAGTTTATTTTAGTTGTGCATGATAGCTTACAGCCTCAGATTCCCCAATATTTTCAGCTTAATTATCCACATTCGATGATGAATGTTCCCAAGGGGATGTATTGTAACACCCCGTGCTTTTCCTAGCTTTAAAATTCGTTCCTAAAATGTTAAGAGTGTGACTCAAAAATTAATAAACTTTATTTTATATGGAATGTTTCAGATTTTGACCTTCCATTGTGTGGGAAATTGAATAAGCTTTCCATCGATATAAAAGTCTCCCAAATCCGGTACTCCGTGAAGAAGTTGGAGAATTTTTGGCAATGCGGTAACCCACCTTGGCACTCACCGCATTGTGGTGGATGCCAAAATGGCAATCATCACATTGTAGTAGACCTCCGCAATATTGGCACATCATGGAGAGGTCGAAATTCGAAATTTTCAATTTTCAGTGGTGCAATGTGATAGCACTGTGTCGTGTCAGAGTACAAATTCACGCTCGTCCTTTTTTGCAGTATCTTATCGCGATTTCACCACATCGCAGTGAAGGTTTTATTGTCATACTCTTAATCCATAATTCAAATTCTTGTGTCATAAGTTTAATCCTAAGCATGTGAAGTCCTTATTAGGTGAATAGTGTTCATAGAAGTCACTTAGAGGCAAGTGGAACTTAGAACATCAGATTCGTCAAAAATTTGGCATTCAATCCTACAAGGGTATACTTTAAATGTGTATAACTTTTTAGATACCTTAAATTTTCTGTTTGAAGACCCACCAAATTGTATATAATTGAATTACCTTTCCAGTGATACAAATTTCGAATAAATCCGATACCCGAGTGAAAAGTTATAGCCATTTTAGTGTGAGGCAGTGAGCTGTCGTGATGGTAGCACATCGCGCTAAAGGACAAAATCAGAATTCGGTTTACGAATTTCTGCTTTAAATTACTTAGAGGCAATGGGTCTTTTCATACCTCAACCCAGGTCGTAAAAACACGATCTAAGTTTTTAATTGGGATATTATTTGCTCCCATTCTTCAATTTTTCCCTCAAGAACAACCCTAATCAATTCCCTCAAGAATCATCAAGTCCATCTTCTTCTCTTCAATAAAAAGATCAAGAACTGGGTTCATAATCTAAGAACTTTAAAATTGATACCAAGATCATCTCCAAAGGATTTAAAGTTCAAGCGTTCCCATTCGATTCATCAAAATCCAAACTATTAAGGTATGTGGTTTTTGAACAAGAATAAATCTTTCGTTCTTGTGCCCAAAACATGTTTTAAATTATAAATTACTGAATTCTGTGTGATTCCTCGTGTAATTGGAGTTAGGGTTTATAACCAAATCATTTTCTTTCAAGCTTATGAGATTTCAAGTGATTGATTGTTGAATTACCAGATAAATTTCATATACTTATGCATGTAATGCGAATTTCCAGATTTTCCCAATTGAGTTTAAGCAAGCTATTGAGATTCTTGATTTTATTATTTTGATATTGTTAAAGTATGATTCAAGAAGAATATTGAGCCTGATGTTTTGCTATTATTTTGAATTTTAATACATGAGTGTGAAATTGGGATTTGTATCCATTATCACTATTTAAAATAATATGATTTTAGGGAGATTTTGAAGATAAGTTGCATGTCTATTCCCTTATTTTCATGCCTATTGTAGAAGTTTTCAGATTTTGTGGTACATTATTATTGAGTGCATTAACAAGCATGAATGCAATGATTTTATATGATTTTACGACGTGGGTTATTAGGCCTTAATTTGAGTATTGATATTTCAAGAACTTGTGCTTTAAGAACCCCGAGATTTGCATATTTTAAGTTATATAATAGTATTTGATCTTCCGATCCTCAGTTAAGTTTTGGAATCCACTTTTCAGAGTTTAATACAGATTACAGATATGACTTTGGTCTTCATTATAGACCCTTGAGTTACTTTAAGGTGGATTTCCTAAAATTTCTGAGCCTAAGTATGGAAGTAGTATTTATCACCGAGCGGGAAATGTGGGTTTAGCTCATACTCCTTCACTAGAACTACGTGCCACCTTAGGATTGAGATTTATGAACCTGAGGCTGAGATAGTGATCACTTAATTTAAGGTTTTATTCTGATGGCAAGGGTAGAAAATCTCTCCCCAACGTGGGTAAGAAGTTGGACTCCATGTCAGCTCACATAGTTTATGTCTGTTAGAGGAACCTCCCAAAGATGTCCCCCACTCTTGAAATATTTTTATTGTTTTTAAGTATTGAGATAAAGAGTTTAATATACAAAATGAGTTTAAGATTTCATCTAGCTTACAAATTTTGAGAATAAGAAGAGAACACAAATTTTAGAAATAACCGTAATGACTAACGAGATTTATATTACATGCTTCCCTATCCATGATTTATATGAGATTTACATTTCAGTTTTTGCTTAAGCTATGTGAGTCATTTATATCAACATGTATGATTTCTATAAAGATTGATGACATTGTTTAACTATTGCATACACACCCATATACTCAGTACATCCTCAAAGTACTGATCCACATATATGTCTATGTGCTACATTGTCTCATAATGCAGGTACAAGTTTTAGCGTATATACCATATTTAGTTAGTCCGCTGCTTCTAGTCAATAGGTGATGAGTCCTTTTAATTCAACGGATCGAATCAATTATACAACTTGAGAAGTATTGTATTTTGTTTATTCAGTCGCAGTGAGTTGGGATAGTTGTGAGTCTTGACCTGGCTACCAATTGTCTGTACTAGTAGATTCTTCATAGAAAGTCAGTGGTGTTAATGTATTAAATTTATGTTTTTTGGTAAAAACAGAGTTGTAATCTTGTAATTCATATTTGTATTGATCAAGTTTAGAGATATTTTATTTTCACTTATTTTGTTTCAGATTTATGTATTTTATTTAGTTGCTTGTAAGTATGCCAATAGAAGGGTTAGCTTTGGATCACTTGTAACCCTAAGCATCGTGTAACACCTCGGGGCCCATTTTTGAGTCATTAAAGACTTTTTTGTAACGCCCCTAAATCTCATCCCTAGACATCACACGGTGCTTAAGGCTACTAGTAGCCCTAAGATAACTCTTTGAGCCTAGTACTACATCTAAGACTTACTTTATAATGGATAATCAAGAATTAACATTGCATTACGTCAAATCTAAACTAAAATAATTGGAAAACATATTCTGAATATCAAATACAGAAAAGTCTAAAACACAATTGATATTCTAGTCTGACAAAGACTCTACTACTAAATCGTAAAATCCATTGGGATAGACCCCCAAAAGACTCGAACTGGTCTAAAAGTAATACTCAAAACACTATTAAAGTAGCAAAACTGCAGACGTAGGTCCTCGAACCATGAGGACTCACCAAAGGTAAAGAAATAGATGAGATGTTCGCAGATCACTATCCCTGCTGGGATTGAGCACCTGCACCTATATTATGAGACAATGTAGCACACAGACGTATATGTGGATCAGTACTTTGAGGATATACTAAGTATATGGGGGGTGTATGCAAAATTAAAACAATAATATCTTCAACCTTTATAGAAATCATGAATTCTGATATAACTCACATATCTTGAGGAACTCAAATATTTAAATCTCATACATTATGAATTATGGAACACTTAGTATAAATCTCATCAGTCAATATACTTGTTTCGGAAATCTGTAGTTCTATCCCCTCTTAAAGACTAATAGCCTAAGAGATCCAATGCTCGCCTCAGTATCTGGAAGCTAAGATTGTAACTTTAAAACTGAAATCTAAAGTAAAATCAATATTTGGACAAGTTTATGAGCCTTTACATATAGGGAACAGTAACTCATCTCAGAGGAACATACTTTACTTTAGGAACTGATCATTTACTCTTAATAATATGGAAAAATACTATCTTTAAGAAAAAATATATTTATAAGAAAACTACTCTGAAAATATTACTCTTTGGGAAAAAATACTCAAAAGCTGATTATTTACTTTTACTAGCAGGGAGGTTCTGTTAACCGACATAAAACATGCGAGCTACATAGATTCCAACGTTATTTCCTCCAAATGAAGATCTGTCATCTTGGGGAGAGGCATCATAATCTTACCAGGGAGTATAGCCTCTACTTAGTGATCACTACCTCGGCCTCGGGCCCATAAATCTCAATACTACGGTGGCACGTAGTTATAGGGTTTGAAACCATAGTAACTTACAGGACTCGGTGCTAAATAGTACTCCCTTTAGTTAGCTACCAGGGAATATTTTTGTAGCTTTTGGCGGATTTCTTACTACTAGGTTTGATCGGATGTCAACCTGTGGAGGCACCCTTTGTTACTATTGGACAAATTTCTCCTTTATTTTCTTCTTGTTCTTTTCCATAACACCCATTCTGGGACAAGTTGGAAGAGGAATCCCTAATTCTTGATAATCTCGCACAACAGAATGTGATACGATGAGATAGAATGCAATAGAAACAAAGATAGGGAACGGGTTACCTAGTATTAACGGGCAAAGCAAGCCCCTTTATTCTGCATTCTATAATTCAGAATCAATCAAATCATCTCATGGAAATCCACTTAAAAAATCTCATGGTACATAAATAACCCAACTATAAAATATGTGATCTCATTTAGTAAAGTGGATTCCAAAGCTACTATGACCATCCAGGTTAAAACATTCTCAGTAATCTCAAAATACTCCAGTCATGGGTTCTTATAGCACCAAAATTCTTAAAATTACACTCTCAAGGATGGCTTAGTGACCCATAATTCAACCTCAGGTTAAGACCTATGAAAATTCATACTCGATATCATAAAGATTCCTAAATCATATACAAATTTGGAATTTTTTCAGCAATATGCATTAGAATCTCAACATACTCATGTACTTCAATTTCTAAAACATTGAAACTATCATAATCTCATGAAATAATAACATAGGGTACAAAATCATAATTTAATTTCATATGTAAGCATGTAAAACTATAAATCTTTGTAATTCAAACAACTTTTGGGCACAAGAACGAAAGGAGTGCCCTTGTTCAAACATCATATACTTTAAATTGGAAGCTTTTTATGAACTCTATCTTTAGGGACTCTATTCGTACTATTTAATGAGGGATCTTGAATATCTCAGAGAATGCATGAACTTATATTAAGAATAGCTATATAGCTTAAACTTTAATTGGAAAAGGGGCGGAGTTAAGGATGAATAGTACCTCTGGCTTGATCTGAACTTGCGGAGAAGAAGTGCAGAAACTTGGATCGTATATCTTCCTCGGCTTCCAAAGTAGAACCCTCAACTGACTAGTTTTGCCACAACACCTAGATCAAGGGAACCTCATTGTTCCTCAGTCTACGGATCTGGTAGTATAGAATCTTAACTTGATTCTCTTCAAACGTCGGTATATCTAGGCTTTTTGAAGGATCCACTACAATGGAATCACTAATATTCTTCTTAAGTGTTGAGACATGAAATGTAGGATGCACAAATAACAACTCTGTGGGCAACTCAAGCATATAGAAAACTTTACCCATATGACTTAGGATTCTATAGGGGCCCACATATCGGGAACTAAGTCTCCCCTTATTTCCAAACCTTTTCACCTCTTTCATGGGAAAAATATTTACATACACCAAATCATTAACTTCAAACTCAAGGTCTCTTCTTCTCACATCTGTATATGACTTTTGACGACTCTGAGATATCTTCAACCTTTTTCTAATCAACTTCAATTTCAGCATAGCCTCAAACATTGCATCACGTCCAACCAAAGAATATTCACCTAGTTCAAACCAACCTATAAGTAATGTACACCTTCTCCCATACAAAGCCTCAAATGGTTCCATATGATGCTAGCATGGTAACTATTGTAATAGGAAAAGTCAATCAATGACAAATGCTCGTCCCAACTATCCTTGAAATCAAGAGCACATCCGCTCAACATATCCTCTATGGTTTAGATGGTCCTCTCAGCCTTACCATCTATCTATGGATAAAAAGTAGAACAAAGATTCACTTGGGTACCAAGACCTCTCTGAAAAGCTTTCAAAAATAGGGAGGTTAACTAAGTACCCATATCTATGATGATGGATAAGATAACTCCATACAATTTCACTAACTCCTAAATATACAATCTAGAATAATCCTCAACTACATAAGATGAATGCTATAGCAAGAAATATGTTTTCTTAGTCAGCCCGCCTACCACAACCCAGATACAATTATAATGACGACGTGAAAGTGGTAAACTAGTCACAAAATCCATATTCACCTCTTCCCACTTCTAAGTAGGTTTAATAAACTCTTCCATTACACAACCAGGTCTCTGGTGCTCTACCTTAACCTGTTGGGACGTTGCATATTTTTCCATAAACTCTGCTATATCCTTCTTCATTCCACTCCACCAATAGATTTCCCACAAGTCGTGGTATATCTTAGTGAGGCTGGGATGAATGGATTACCGCACGTCATGCAATTCAACTATAATTCTTTGCCCCGGATGGTCAACAAAAAGAACACACAATCTACCCAATAATCTCAACAAACCATTTCTCCCTTGAGAACATTCATCCTTGAATGTCGCTAGCTAGGCTAAGTATACAGAGAAAACTGAGTATGTATAGATGAATAATAACAAGTTTATAATACCCCAAACCTGGTACCTAGAACATAACACAAAGCTCAAAACCCCGAAGGACCACAAGCTAACCTATGACTGATATCTTTTACTGTGCACTAAATAATCTACAGTAAATACATGGAATATAAGATATAATAATACTAAATATAAAACAATGACTGTAATGGGCTATAACAATACCTACAACTAAAATAATCTGTCTAAAACATGTTGTAGTCTGAAAGCCTCTAAATTAGCTAAAAACTATAGAGTTGATGGGAAATGCCCCCAACAAACTCCGAACATCGGAAATAATAAAGTAATTAAAATAATCATGTTATCCTATAATCACGAGGGCTCATGGTTAGTCTGGCTGCCGAACATCTGATCTACTAAAGATGCTCGGGAGCTCATGCTTCTAAACCTATAGTATAAAATATAATAGCGCAAATGCATCAGTATGATTAAATGTACTAGTATGCAAATAAGGTAGGATGAATGCAATGGTTCATATACATAAATAATACTAACGACAGAATAACATAAATATGAGAATACATGTATGAATATGTAACTGTAACTAAGACCATACTGACACTAAGTATGGGGTTCTGAGTACTGATTTACTCACATCTGAGTTTACCAATACTTGTGACTAAGTCTACTAAATACTGAGAGACTGATGTTATATTACTAATAAAGAAAAGACTATGTTTGAACCTTATGACTAGGAAAAACTATTCTGATTGACTATACTTGACAGTCCTGAAATTGAATACTGATAACATGGGTTTTGTATAATTAATATAGTATTAACTATGTTTGTGATAGGATGATTGCTGGGTCTGATTACTAATAACATGAGTGACTGTATCTGACAGTCCTGATACTAATGGAACTAGCTGAGTTCCATTCAGTATTGAGTTGATTGTATCTAAAAGTCCTGAATTCTATAGAACTATCTAAGTTCTATTTTTGAGTCTAATACTGAGACTATGGGAAGTAGTCATCTAACTGACATGACGCTAATATGCCATTATGGCTGAGTTGGGGTCTAATTTGTAACCCCAATCTCAAGCGTGTCAATACCACGCCACTGGTAAGGACAAGCTATGGGTGACCTTCATCTGACAGTGTCCCCAAATGATAACGGTGGGATCCTCGCCTAACAGTGCTGATGTCTCAACCTATATTGGCTATATAGTTCTAGAATACAAGGATTGATTCTAAGGATCACACCCTCAACTGTCAGTTTGCTTCCTCATGCTTAGATTCACTCATCGCTAAATCTTACCCCCATCTGAATAGACACTAAACATGTTTAACAATATTGAACTATTACTGATCGTATTATTTAACTGATTTGAACTGAGTTCACTAAATCTTGTTGACTGATGAAATACTAATGAAATCAAATAAATGACTGAGATTACTGAGATTAATTTAGATTCCTAAGATTACTAAGATTACTGAGTAAGACTATATTGATACAGAGTTTACTTAATTCTCCTGATTCACATGACTAACTAAATTCTACAGAAAATGGCTTGGCTGAGAGTATTTTGAAAATTGTCACCGGCTCTAAGCACACAACTAAATTATCCGGTACAAGTACCCCTAGAACTCGATAGCATAAAACTGACAAAACATGATACTTCTTGAACATATGACCAAAACCAACAATTCATAATGCATCAATTTGGGGACTTCATTAAGAACATGCTTATCATAGTGTTGTACATGAATGGAATAGCATATAAAAATGTCATAATTTTATCAACCTATTCTCATGGACATTTCCTCAACCATTCATAATGCACACAATATCATAGAAGCCATACTGGGACATAGGGTAAAGCATGTATTTATCACTTGGGTAACAATTAAGCTATGTTGCATAATTTCTATTCTCTTAGGCATTTTATCAAACCCCTAGGATGCATGACTTAGGGCATAGGCATGGCCACCAAATTAACACAACAAAAATCCATATTTCAACTCAGTTTTACATGTTTCAGACCATATACTAGCATAGGTTCATGAAAAACACATAAATATTCAAACATGGGAACCATACAACCATAATCACATGAACATAATCAACCAACAACAAAATATTCACAATACAAGATTTAAAACTTTATTATTGGGCTTTATAGATGAAAGAAATCCATGAATTAACACTTTTCACACCTTAGTTCTTGATTTAGCAAAGACTGATAGAGAGACTCTAGAATTTGAGTCTTGAATTTGAATCCTCAGCCGAAAATGCTAGATTGTTCTTAAGAAAAACTTTATAGAAACACTATATTTTGGGTGAAATATGTCTGAATCACGTGTTATTGCGTTTATATAGGGGTGAGAAATTGAGGCTTTTAACCCTTGGACTTGTATTTTAATTTTTGTGAAAATTTATCAATTTTAAACGTTGGCACGATGCGCCACTATCCTGCCAAGTCGCTAGAACTGGACAATTGGGAATCTACATGGTGGTGCGACGCAGAGCTATTGCATTACCACTTTGTATACGACATGGAAGTTTTGCACGATGCACCACTATCACGGAGTAATGTTGGAAATTGCCAATTGCCATTAAAACTATCTGTGTGACGCGCTTATGGCTCAGGTGATATGCTTTCTCACTAAAAAGGCTCTAACTCTTCGCCCAGGTGTTGAATTGGGCAAATTTGGCATTGATGCAAAGCTTATTCAATTTCCCACATTATACAAAATGGATTCATCTTTAAAAAATATCTTTGGCATCTTTGGGATAAATTTTAGCTTGGTAGAAGTATGGGGTATTACAATATCTCCCCCTTCGGAAGATTTGTCCTCAAATAATACTGATTGAGATGGGAGAAACCAAAAGCTGATGTACATATTGAACATAAACAACTAAATCATGAGTATATAACTTACATTGTTGAGATTCATACTGAGCATGGATATCTGATGCATGATTTCATGACTAAAGTGATTCATGAATGCATGACTTGGAGTACGGATAAGCTTATAACGCATATTTGATGCATGAATACTTGACGTAAGTTATTACATGAATGATATTTCTAATAACTGTGTTTCTCATAAGGGGAATGCATGTCTGATGCATAAACACATGACGGATCTGATGTATGAGCATATAATTGATTATGTAATGGTAAATGGATACAAAGTATAAAATAGGAATTAAAGCATGTAACTAGTTTGTAATTGGAACTTGAACATAAAACTGAATAAGCTTTAAAAAAAGCTACTACCTTGGGTTGAGTTTGAGTTTGCACAGAAGATGTGAGGGTAATTTAATTGCATATATGCTTTTGCTTCCCCAGTAGCTCCCTCAATAGAATGATTCTACAAAAGAACTTTGACTTATGGGACCTCTTTTTTCCTCAATCTATGAATGTGGTAGTCAAGTATTTTGACTATAATTTTTTTGAATGAGAGGTTGTTCTGAACATTTATGATCTGAATAGGGGCTACAAATGTTGGGTCACCTATGCACTTCTTGTAAAAAGAGGCCTTGAAAATTCCATAAGGTGAGGCTAGATCTGAAGACAACTTGAGCTCATAATATACCTTGCAAAAATGACTGAGAATTTTGAAGGGACCAACATATCGGGGACTGAGCTTTCCCTTCTTGCCGAACCTTACCCTCGCTTCATTAAAGAGATTTTCAAGCATAAGAAATTTTGTGACCTCTTCTCTATATCTTTTCTGAACATGCATGAATGGGAACATAAGAACATGGTTGAATCTATAACATATGACATGAATTGGGTAGAACTGAACTAAGCCATTGCATACATGTCTCACGGATAAGATAGAAGCTTGAGGGTCAACTTAGGAGTACTCCCTATGCCTAAAATGATTCATTATGTGAAGAAAGAATTTAGTTTAGTATATATCCCCCTTGGGATACAATGTCCCTCGAAGAATACTATCTAGGCTGAGATTCTGAAGAAACTTAAGCGATTTACGAGGCAACTACGAGATGAGTCTTAACTAAATATCTTGGATGTAAAACTGGGGCATGATACATGAACTGGGCTGAGCTTGCACCTATCTAGTTTGTTTATCTTAGAATGGTTACATTTATTAGGCTTAATATAGTACGTCTAGATGGAAGGGACGGAAGCCCAAACCATGCGAGCTTGTCCATCCAACTGATAAACTAACTTTCTATTTTTTTTTACGAACTAACTTGCGATGAAAATTTATGGTCGACTGGAGTCTTTCTTTAACACTCTTTCTATAGATGTCAAGTGGCATTAGGGGGCAAGGAAATCTTGGCCTTTTTTAAACAAGACAACTGAGTAAGAAAATCATCACATGGCTAACGTTTGGTAAGATGAGTTAAGGCATACAAACTCCATTTAAGATGAAATGACTATGTCTCTTTCACTACAACAGAGTCTGCTGAAAAGATTCATTTGGGTGATAAAAACAAGTGCATAAATATGACTAAGTCTAAGATAAAATAGATTCTATGCTTTGCCATCCCGCCAACAGTAGAAGGATTCTCCAGACGTTGTTACTCGTATGGTCTGTGTCTTTCAGTTTGATGTTTATATGTTTTTGGACCCTGAGTCAAGTTTCTCTTTTGTGACCTTGTTAGTTATTGTTAATTTTGAAATTACTCCCAAAAATATTCCTAAGCCTATCCTAGTTTCTATCCCAGTAGGTGAGCCAGTTATGGCTAACCATGTTTACAAAAAGTGTCTCGTTACAATTTTTAATAAGGTCATATATGCCTATGATAGAGTTAGACATGGTCAATTTTGATCTTATCCTGGGTATGGATTGGATCCATTCCTTTTATGCATTTATAGATTATCGTACCTGTGTGGTTAAGTTCCAATTTCTAGATGAGCCAGTATTTATGTGGTTCGAGAATTTTGTATCTCCAAGAGTCATTTTATATCCTACCTTAAAGACAAAAAGCTAATATCCAAAGGTTGCATTTATCACTTAGTTTGAGCTGAAGACACTAAGTCTGAGACTTCAATTCTCCAGTTAGTTAATATAGATAATGAGTTTCCGAATGTTTTCATAGAAGATCTCCTGGGGTTACCTTCTAATAGAAAAATAGTATTCAGGATTGACCTTCTTCCCAACACTTTGCCCATTTCTATACGTACTTTCCGTATAGCACCCATAGAGCTTAAGGAGTTGAAAGAGAAACTCAATGAACTTCTAGAGAAAGATTTCATAAGGCCCAGTGTCTTTTCTTGAGGTGCGCCTGTCCTATTTGTGCAAAACAAAGATGGTTCTTTTCATATGTGCATTGACTATCATCAGCTTAATAAGGTCATAGTCAAGAATAATTACCCTCTCCCAAGAATAGATGACCTGTTTCATCAATTACAAGGTGCATGTTATTTCTCAAAGATAGACCTTAGATTCAACTATCATCAACGTAAAGTAAGGGAGTGTGATATCGGAAGACAACCTTCTGAACCTGTATGGCCACTTTGAGTTTCTAGTCATGTCTTTCAGGATAACCAATGCTCCAGTGGCCTTCACAGACTTCATTAATTGAGTTTTCAAGCAGTATTTTGAGATATTTGTCACAGTGTTCATTGATGATATCCTTGTTTACTCCTGTACTGAGAATGAGAATGACCAGGAAGATCATCTTTGAATTATTTTTCAAACTGTTAGAGATCATAATTTCTTTCCCAAATTAAAAAAGTATGAGTTTTGGATAAGGTTCGTAGCTTTTCTAGGTCATATTATTTTAGTTGAAGAGATTAATGTCGATCCCCAAATGATAGATGTTGTAGGAAATTAGCCAAGACCTATCTCTTCATCTGACATTAGGAGTTTCTTGGGTCTAGCTAGCTATTACTGACATTTTTTTGTAGGTTTCTGATCTATTGTGTCTCCCATGACCTGATTGACCCAAAAGAAAGTTAAGTTCCTTTGGTCAGATTTCTGTTACAAGGTTTTTTAGGATTTGAAAATTTGACTCACTTCAGCCCCGGTGTTGACTTTGCCTGATGGTATGGATGCTTATATAGTATATTACGATGCCATTTGAGTTGCCTTGGGTTATGTGTTGATTCAAAGGGATAACGTTATAGCCTATGCCTCTAGATAGTTAAAGCTGCATGAAATGAAGTACCCAACCCACATTATTGAGTTAGCTGTTGTGGTCTTTGCTTTGAAAATATGGAAACACCATCTTTATGGTATTCATTTTTATGTGCTGACTAATCATAAGAGACTGCAGTATATGTTTACTCGGAGGGAGTTAAATCTTAGACAGAGGAGATGGTTAGAGTGTCTAAAGGACTATGATATGAGTGTTATATCACCCGGGCATGGCCAATATAGTGGCGGATACCCTTAGCAAGATATCTAGGGATAGTGTTACTAATGTAGAGGATGATAAGAAAGAGTTAGCTTATGAGGTATTTCTTTTAGCTAGATGGGCGTTAGGTTGCTTGATTCTGCTAAGGGGAATATTTTTGTTCGGTGTAGTTCTAATTTTTCTTTAGTTTCAGAAGTGAAGGAGAAGCAAGAGAGAGATCATATCTTTGTCAGACAGAAGGAGTTAGTTAAGGACCAAAAGGTAGAGGTTTTCTCCCAAGGGAGAGATAGTGTATTGATATTATAGGGGAGTGTAACACCCTGATATTCTAAACCAGAATGCTACACGGTACCCATGACCCCGAAGGACCACAAGCTAACCCATGACTGATATCTTTACCTATATACTGCATAATATATAATAAAATGCAGAAACATGAACATGATAGGACATAAGGTTCGAACTCAGTAAACGTCTGATAACAAAATGTATATAAAAGGTATAACAATACAAAAACAAGTCATAAATACTGAAAATAATGAGATCTGGATATCTAATCTGAAATCTAGTTTGAAAGCTTTTGACTGAATAGAATTAGGAGTTGAAGGAACATGTTTCCAACTAACTCCATCTAGAAAATGAATAGTAAATATAGCAATAATCATATCATCCTTGAATGAGAACGACTCACTTCAAACTCTGAACACTGAAATGCTATTGCTGATCTGGAGCTCATGCCTTTGAACCTATGGTGTGACATAACAAAAAGCTCCATAGCACAAATGCGTCAGCACGTCTGAAGGTACAAACTATAGACTGAGGTAGGCTAAATGCAAAGGGTTGTATGCATAAACAATGCTAACTAATATGAACATGAGAAGACATACATGTATAAACAACTATAACTGAACTCGTGATGATGCTGACTACTGAGTCTGAATTATGATACATGACATTAGTGTTACTGAGGTATTGAATAGATTATTGACTATTTGGAAAATTCAAATTATGAGGAACTGGTTTGAATGACTATGTCTAACAATCCTAAAACTGAATACTGGTAACGTGAGCTGCTGATATAGCTGATATAACTTAATGATTGGACTAATTGATATAACCGATACTTAGCATTTGTATCTGACAATCTATATTCTGATGGAACTATCTAAATTCTGTTCTACTTGGTGCAACTAAATATGAGATAAGTCCAATCTAAAGGGTGATCATGAGTATACTAATAATAAGGATGATTTGACTTGGTCATAGATCAGTGCTATCTAGCGGGTGATCTTTAAATCTAATGATTCTGATACTGACTAATCATAGTTAAGATCAGACCAAGATAATGGGTGATCTTGAATTCTATTTACAATGATAAGCATTGACTGTATCTAACAATACTGAATCTGTAGTACTAAGGTAAGTTGACTTTTTCTGGAAGCCCTGATTCTATAACTAAAACTGTGGGATGTGTTCATCTAACTGACATGCCCTAAGCTAAGCTGACTGATTCCAATCTCTGCCCTGAGTGGAAGGGTGTCAGTACTACACAACCAGTAAAGACATCTGCTACAGAGTCTGTCCTAATCTAGTGGATGACTCCTGAGATCAGTCCTATACATATAAATATGCTAACGGGTGACCCTTGAGTATGTCAGTCCTATTTAATTGGTGAAATCTCGTACCTATACTGCTAATGTAGTTCTGGAACTTGGGGATTTCTTCTAGGGATCTCACACCTATTTTAGAGGGTGAGCCCCCATCCCTAGGTTCGCTCGGTACTGAATCGTACTCCCATCTGAAATAGACTAAACTGAATAAATGGGCTGAACTAAATAGCTTAACTGAACTGAATTGATGAACTGATATTGATTAACTTAACTAAAATTAGTGGTATTGTTTAGCGGAGCTAAAACTGAGTTTACTGGATTCTAATTACGGATGGAATACAATGAGTCCTGAGGACGAATAAGAGTAGTGAATTTATTGAGATTTACTGTGATTACTGAGGTTACAAAGCACTGAGATTACAGAGATTACTAAACTACTGAGATTCCTGAGTTTTCCTGAGTTACATGACTGACTAATATCTATAGATCATAACTAGACTGAGTGTATCAGGTCAACATAACATGACTCAAGGCAAACAACTATATTTTTCAGGTACAAGTACCCACTAAGACTCATGGGAAACTGACTCACATAACTTATTTGATCATAAGAGTAGAGTCCATAATCCAAAATATCATATATATGGGATTTCATACTAAGCATGGTTCTCAACAATCTATTTCAAGGAAGGGAACTTCTTACAACATGTATATACTTTCATAGATTTCAATATCATGCTCAATACATATTACAACCACAATCCATAATATCAAAAGTTGCGGAATTTCATGAAGTGCGTGGGTATTCTACATCTTGTACATGAGTGTGCTTTGCAAGTAATCATAGCATAATTCCAATAGACTAGTTCATGATTAATCCAACAGTGTTCAAAACACACATTATAAATATGGATGATATTGAAATCATAGAGGCTGATCATGAATCCTTTACTTAGTCACAATTTTGCTATAATGCATGATTTCTAGTCTCTTAGGTATTTTACCAAACATGTTAAATGCACAACTTAGACATAGGAGTAAATCATACAATTAATCATCATAAACAATCAAACATACATGTTTTCAACTCATATGATGTCATAGATTCATAATAACACATAAAGATTCTCTCTTGTCATCATTTAACAAATAAACATGATCAATAACCCATTCATAACATGAAAACCATAATATATAATTTTAGAGAAGAAAAAGGGTTCTTGAACTTCATGGATGAAAGGAGTCCATGAATGAACACACGCATATAGAAAGGAAACATTGATGATTTGATAGAGAGTTCTTGGATTGGGAAACATAATTTCTTATTATCTTAGCAAAAGGCTTGAATCATTCTTTTCAGATATGAGATCGATAGAAACCCTAATCCTGTGGTTGAGAGTGTTAGAGAGGGTTTTTAAGATGGTTAACTGAAGAAAAATGGGAAAAATTATGCCTCTTTAGGGGTATAAGTTGTGCAAGGTGAAGGAAAATTCCAAAATACCCTTATGAAATAATTTCCCAGTTGCTGAAAATATAGCGGATGACCTTCGTGATAGGGCATCACAAATGTTATAAGCTATCACAAATGTCATCACTTAGGGGTTGGTTTCTGCCTAAGGCTGACAACCTTCGTGATAGGGCATTACAAATGTAACAAACTATCACGAATGTCGTCACTTAGGAGTTGGTTTGTTCCTAAGGCTGATGACCTTTGTGATAGGGCATTAGAAATGTGATATGCTATTATGAATGTCATCACTTAGGGGATGGTTTACTCGTAAAGGTGATGACCTTCGTGATAGGGCATCACAAATATGACAAGCTATCACGAATATTGTCACTTAGGAGTTGGTTTCTGCCTAAGTGTGATGACCTTTGTGATAGGGTGTCACAAATATAATAAGCTATCATGAATGTCAACTTAGGAGCTATTTTCTGCCTAAGGCTGACGACCTTCATGATAGTGGGTCACAAATGTGATAATCTATCACAAATGTCGTCAAACTGTTGCCAGCCTCATATGCTGGAGTATAAAAGGAAAAATCTTTGCTCTGATATCGGATTTATGCGAAATTGGTATCGCTGGAAATCTAATTCAAAGATCTTTTACTTGATATATATTAAACTGCACTATTCATCATACACAATGAGTTATGGTCAATTGAAGTTCACACATGTTTTGACGCTCACTAAAACATGAATGATAGGAAAGCTTTAAACTTGTACTTGAGTTAGGAGACCTATATGATATAAATTCATGCTCAAATAGATTCCCACACTATATAATTTATTAATACCCTAAATTTATATAGCATTTAATGATTTTGAAACATCCACACATAGGAATGACGGATGTTCATTCTAGTCCAAAATATGAGGTATTACAATGTCTCCCCCTTGGGAAAATTCATCCTCGAATGATACTGGCTGGGATGACAGAAAAGAAAACTTACACAAATATATAGCATGAATGACTGATAATAATTTCATGGTTGACATGACTTAAAACTACGCATATCATACTATACATCTATATCTGATGCATCGGTAGCTAATACATGAATATAGGACTGAGTGTTTCTATAAACTAAGTTTCTCAAACTGAGAATGCATATCTGATGCTTAATTGATAACTTAAATCCGTGCATATCTTATGCATGATTATATGACTAACATTATATGTGAATATATGACTGATAGTACAAATAATATGACCACGCATATCTGATGCGTAAATAGATAAATGAACTGACTCACGAATATGCAACTGAGCATGCAATGGTAAAGGAACTAAGATTGAACTGAAACATGAGAACATGACTAATTATTCTATGTGACATATGGACTAAAAATCATAAACTAAACTGAACATCTAAATAATTGACTTACAGCTGAGGTCTAACTTGAAGGTCAACTTATGAGTACCCTCTATTCTTGACCGAATTCATTATGCAAGGAGAAATTGGTGGATCTAAGGCATAAGAGCGTAAAGAGAATGTGGGGTATCTCTCTTGGGATGCTATGTCATTATAAGAATACTTACCTTATAGAGATATTGGTTGATGCACAGGGCGTCTACGAACTTGATTATAACTAAACTTTTGGAGTTTGAAACTAAGGCATGATGCATGAGTTGAACTAAATTTGCAACTACTAGGAGGTTATACCATGAAATATTTACATTCTCCGAGATTTTGGATAGCATGAATAGATGCAAGGATAATAAAACATGCTATACAAATCTGACTTCTCAATGGCACAATGTGAATACTAAAAGAAGGGAAACTGATCCTAAAACATGTCATAGCCTCTTGCACATAGGTGTGGTGCACAACACACGTATGTACAAGACATTACTAGATGCAACTTTCAGACTTCCTAGAACTCTATTGAACCTTAGGCTCTTATACATGGTTTGTAGCACTCCAATTTTCTGAACCAAAATGCCACACATTGCTCATGACCTCGAAGGACCACAAGCTAACCCATGACTGATATCTTTACCTATATACTGCATAATATATCATAAAATATAGAAACATAAACATGAAAGGCCATAAGGATCGAAATGAATAAATTTCTGATAAAAAAATATCTGAAAAACGTATAACAATACCAAAACAAGTCATAAATACTTAAAATAATGAGATCAAAATATCTAATCTGAAATCTAGTCTGAAAGCCTCTAACTAAACAGAATAAGGAGTTGAAGGAACATGTCTCTAACTAACTCCATCTAGCAACTAAATAGTAAGTGTATCAATAATCATATCATCCTTGAATTAGAAGGACTCACTTTAAACTCTGAACACAAGAATGCTACTGTATATCTGGGGCTCGTGCCTCTGAACCTATGGTGTAACAAAAGAGAAAGCCCCATAGCGCAAATGCATGAGTACGTCTGAGTGTAGTGAGTATACGAGTGAGTTAGTCTAAATAAATAGGGTTATATGCATGAACAATGCTAACTAATATGAATGTCAGAATACATACATGTATAAAAAAACTAGAACAGAAATCGTGATGATGCTGACTACTGACTCAGAATGTTGACGACATTACTTTACTGTTACTAAGGTACTGAATAGATTATTAACTATTTCGGAAATTTCAAATTATAAAGAACTAGTTTGAATGACTGTGTCTAACATTCATTAAACTGAATACAAGTAATGTCAGCTATGAAAACAGATATAGCTGTTATAACTATAATGATTGCACTAATCGATATAACCAATGATGTGTTACTGAATCTGACAGTCTGAGTTCTAATGGAACTATCTGAGTTCCGTTCTACTTTGAGTAACTAAATCTTGGAGCAGTCCTATCTAGCGGGTGATCAAGAGTATACTGATAATAAGGATGATTTGACTTAGTTTGAGATCAGTCTGATCTTGTGGGTGAAATTTAAATCTAATGATTCTAATACTGATTAATCCTAGTTACGATCAGTCCTAGCTAATGGGTGATCTTAAAGTCTATTTGTAATGATAAGCATTGATTGTATCTAACAGTACTGAATCAGTACTACTAAGCTAAGTTAACTATGTCTGAAAGCCCTAATTTTGTAACTAAAACTGTGGGATGTGTTCATCCAATCGACATGCCCCAAGCTAAGCTAATTGGGGTCCAATCTCTGCCCTGACTGGAAGGGTGTCAGTACCACACCACCACTAAAGATATCTACTATGGAGTCATTCCCAATCTAGTGGGTGACTCATGGGATCAGTGCTATACATATAAATATGCTAACGGGTGACCCCTGAGTATGTCTGTCCTCTCTAACGGGTGACATCTCATACCTATGCTAGCAATGTAGTTTTGGAACTTAGGAATTGCTTTAAGTGATCTCAGTCCAATTCTAGTGGGTGATCCCCTATCTCTAGGTTCGCACGGTGCTTATTCCTACTCCCATCTAAAAGACACTGAACTGAATAAATTAGCTAAACTAAATAACTTAACTGAACTGATTTGTTGAACTGATACTGATTGACTTAATTAAAAATAGTGGTATTGTTTAGAGGAGCTAAAACTGAGTTTACTGAATTCTGATGATGAATAGAATATAATGAGTTCTGAGGACTGATTTAGATTACTGAAGATAATGAGATTTACTGTGATTACTGAGGTTACTGAGCACTGCGATTACTGAGACTACTAAACTAGTAATATTACTGAGTTTTCCCGAGTTACATGATTGACTAAGTTCTATAGATCATGGATTCAATGAGAGTATCATTAAAACATGACATGGCTCTAGTCACCCAACTATATTTTTGGGTACAAATACCCCCAGGACTTGATGGAAGGAAACTAACACACATGACTGAGTTGATCATAAGAGTAGAGTCCATAATCCACAATATCATAAATAAGGGATTTCATACTAAGCATGGTTCTTAACAATATATTTCATGGAAGGGAATTTCATAAAACATGAATATACTTGCATTACTTTCAATATCATTCTCATTAGATATTACAACCATAATCTATAATATCATAACTTGGGGAGTTTCATGAAGTACATGGGTATTCTAAATATTGTACATGAGTGGGTTTTGAAAGTAAGCATAGCATAATTCCATAGGACTAGTTCACGAGTAATCCAACAGTGTTCACAAGACGCATTATCAACATAAATGACATTGAATCATAGATTCCTATCATGAATCCTTCACTTAGTCATAATTTATTTATAATGTATGATTTCTAGTCTTTTAGGTATTTTATCAAAAACCTTACATGAACAACTTAGGCATCGGTGTAAATCATACAATTACTCATAATAAATAATCAAACTTATATGTTTTCAACTCATATGATGTCATAGACTCATCATAACACATATATATTCTATCATGGCATCATTCAACACATAAACATGATCAACAACCCATTCATAACACGAAAATCATAATATATAGTTTTAGAGAAAAAAAGGGGTTTTTGAACTTCATGGATGAAAGGAGTTCATAAATGAACAAACACATACCTTAGAAAGGAATCCTTGATGATTTGCTTGGGAGTTCTTGGATTGGGAAAAATAATTTTTGATTATATTGGAAAAAGGCTTGAATCTTGATTTTGATGGAAATCCTAATCTTGTGGTTGAGAGTGTAAGAGAGAGTTTTTAAGATGCTTGACTAAAGCAAAATGGGAAAAATTATGCATATTTAGGGTTATAAGTCATGGAAGGTGAAGAAAAAGACAAAAATACCCTTATGAAATAATTTCCCAGTTGATGAAAATCATAGATGACGACCGTCATGACAGGGCATCACAAATGTGATAAGCTATCATGAATGCCATCACATAGGGGATGGTTTCTGCCTAAGGCTGACGGCCTTCGTGATAGAGTTTCACAAATGTGATAAGTTATCATGACCGTTGTCCCTTAGGAGTTAGTTTCTACGTAAGGCTCATGACCTTCGTCATAGGGCGTCACAAATATTTTAAACTATCACGAATGTCGTCACTTAGGAGCCAGTTTTTGCCTAAGGCTGACAACCTTTGTGATAGGGCATCACAAATGTGATAAGATATCACGAATATCGTCACTTAGGAGCTAGTTTCTGCCTAAGGCTAATGACCTTTTTGATAGGGCAACACAAATGTAATAATCTGTCACGAATGTCGTCACTTAGGAGCTAATTTTTTCCTATGGCTTACGACCTTCAAGATAGGGCGTCACAAATGTGATAAGCTATCACGAATTTTGTCACACTGTTTCCAGACTGATATGCTGGAGTAAAGTTGGTTTAACTCTGTGATCTAAAGTTAGATTTAGGAAAAATTGGTATCGTTGGAAATCTAGTTCAAAGATCGTTTATTTGATATATAGTAATCCAGGCTGTTTGTCATTTACAACAAGTTATGGTCGATTGAAGTTGACACATAATTTGATGCTCACAAAAACTTGAATGATAGGAAAGCTTTCAACTTATAGTTGAGTTACGGGACCACTATGGTCTAAATTCATGCACAAATAGATTCCCACACTACATAATTTATTAACACGCTAAATTTATATAGGATTTGAGGCTTTTGAAACATCCACACATAGTAATGATATATTTTCAATCTAGTCCAAATGGGGGATATCACAGGTAGATTGTGTGTTACTTATATATGATATAAGGCAGAAAATTATGGCTGAAGTACATAGTGCATGGTATTCCATTTATCTCGGTGCCACCAAGATATACCACGAATGGCAGGAAATCTATTGGTGGAGTGGAATGAAGAAGGATAGGGTAGAGTTTGTGGTGAAATATGCAAACATGTTAAGGCAGAGTACTAGATAACTAGTGGTGTAATGCAAGAGTTTAGTATACTCACTTGGAAGTGGGAAGAGGTGAATATAGATTTTATGACTAGTTTACCTCTTTTGCATCATCATTATTATTCTATTTTGGTTTTTGTAGACAGGATGACTAAGGCAGCGCATTTCTTGCATGTTTTATAAAATTGAGGATTATGCTAGATTGTATATTCAGGAGTTAGTAAAATTCAGTAGAGTCCCCTCGTACATCATCTCAAATAGGGGTACTCTGTTCTCCTCCCTATTTTGGAAAGCTTTTCAGAGAGGTCCTGGTACCCAAGTGCATCTTAATTCCGCTATTCATCCGCAGACGGATAGTCAGCTTGAGAGGACCATCCAAAACTTAGAGGATATGAGCATTTGTAATTGATTGAGTTTGCCTATAAAAATAGTTACCATGATAGTACCAACATGGCACCATTTAAGGCTTTTTATGAGAAGAGGTATAGATCACCTATAGGTTGGCTTTAAGTAGGTAAATTTGCTTTGGTTAAACCTAATGCAATATATGAGGCTATGGAGAAAGTGAAGTTGATTAGAAGAAGGTTGTGGACATCTAAGAGTCATCAAAATTCATATGCAGATGTGAGAAGAAGAGACCTTGATTTTGAAGTTAATGATTTGGTGTATCTAAAAATTTTGCCTGTGAAAGGGGTTAAAAGGTTTGACAAGAAGGGGAAACTTAGTCCCTGGTATGTGGACCCATAAAGAATCTTAAGTCCTGTAGGGAGTGTAGCCTAAGAGTTTGAGTTACCCAAAGAGTTGTCAACTTTGTATCCTATCTTTCATGTCGCCACGCTTAAGAAGCACATTCATTATTCCGTTGTAGTGGATCCTTCAGAGAGCCCAGATATCATGAGTAGCCTTTCATTTGAAGAGATTCTAGTTGAAATTCTAGACCACCAGATCCATAGACTGAGGAACAAAGAGGTTCCCTTGGTGAAAGTGTTGTGGCAAAAACAATCAGTTGAGGGTGCTACTTGGGAAGCCGAGGCAGATATGCAATCAAATTTCCTACATCTCTTTTATGCAATTTCATGTCAAGCCAAAGGTACAATTCTTCATTAATTTAACCCCTTTTACAATTAAATTTTCAGCTATATAGTTATTCTTAATATAAGTTTATGCATTCTCCGAGATATTCAAGAACTTAGAATGATGTAGAGTCCGTGTAGAAATTTTTTTCAGCTGTACATACTCAGTATTCTTCATATCCTTAGCCTAGCTAGTGAAATTCAATGACGAATGTTCCCAAGGGGGAGATATTGTAATACCCCAAACTTTTCCTTAATCCTAATTTCATCTCTATAAGGTTAAGGAATGACATCAAAAGTGAGTAACATTTAAACCATAAAGGATTTCCCTGATTTTGACTTTTTTTTATCATATGGGCAATTTAATTAGCTTTCAAATGATATAATATCCACCCAAATGCGATAATCGGGCAAGAAGTTATGCCTAATTTAAATTCTAGTTGTAAAACACCATCATTTTAGTGTTTGGCGCGTTGCAGAGAGAGTTTATTAAACAATTGTCAAATTAATAGTGGAACTCCGCGATAGTGGGCGTGTCGCGAAGGACCCCATTTCCCAACAGTAAATTTCCAGTGTCCTAACCATTGGGACAACACAATGGCTTCATATCGCGGTGACTCCCAGATTCCCATTTTTTAATTTCCAGTAAGCCACCAAGATAGTGGCGCGTTGCGATGGCCCATAAAGTCGGGTTTCCAGTTCAATTTTTCAGCTTTGTATAGATGTTAAAAAGGGAACTTTGGACTTTTTGCAGGACTCTTAAACTGTACAAACATCAGAATTAAGGTCACTACAAGCGTCATATGATATTTTAATGAAGATTTCCCTCAACGAAAAATGCTAAGCATCCAAATACTCTTCAAAAATCTCTAGGGTTTAACATAGATTTTCTAAATTTAGTCAAGATTCAATGTTCCCAATTCGAAGGCTTCAAGAACTCTCATTCAAAAGTACGAATAGAGTCTCAAAAGCTTGAGTTCTTCAAAGGCTTCTAATTGAAGGTATGTGGGGTTTTAACGAGGGCACTCCTTTTTTCCTTGAGCCCAAAGGTTGTTTTAATTACAAATATTTATTGTTTTACATGTTTTCTTATAAAATTAAAGTACGGGTTTATACCCTGTGTTATTATTTCTTGAGATTATGATGGTTTAAATGTTTTAGGATTGAAGAAGATGAGTGGGTTTAGATTATAATGCATATTGCTGAAATATTTACAGATTTCTGTATGATTTATGAATCTTTACGATATCAAGAATCAATTTTGATACTTCTTAACCTGAGGTTGAATTATGGGTCACTAAGCCCTACTTGAGATTGTAATTTTAAGAATTTTTGTGCTACAAGCACCCATGACTTAAGTATTTTGAGATTATTGAGAAAGTTTTGACGTTGATGGCCATGGTAGCTTTGAAATCCACTTTACAAAATACGATCACAGATTTCATAGTTGGGTTCTTTATGTACCATGAGATTATTTTAAAGTGGATTTCCATAAGATGAACATAGCTAACTAAAGGGAGTAGTATTTAGCACCGAGTTAGGTAAGTTACTATTGTTTCACACCCCAGAACTACGTGCCACCATAGGATTGAGATTTACGGGCCCGAGGTTGAGATAGTCATCATTGAGTAGAGGTTATACTCCCTGGCAAGAGAATGATGCCCCTACCAAATGTGAGGTTTCATCCTTAGGAGGACAAAACATTGGACTCCATGTAGCTCGCATTGTTTATGTCGGTTAAGAGAACTTCACTGCTAGTAAAAGTATATAATCAACTTTTGAGTATTTTTCCTAATAGTAAGATTTCTGAGTAGTTTTCTTAAAAATATATTTTTTCTTAAAGAGAGTATTTTTCCCTACTTGTAAGAGTAAATGGTCAGTTCCTAAAGTAAAGTATGTTCCTTTGAGATGAGTTATTGTTCCCTAGATATAAAGGCTCACGGACTTATGTAATGCCCCGAAATGAGGTCCCGAGATGTCACACGGTGCTTAAGGTCACAAGTGACCCCAAGATAACCCTTCTACTGGCATAACTCATAAGCAACCGAATAAAAATACAAATCCATACAAATAAGCAGAAATTAACTCTTTTCTGAATCTGATCGATACAAAAATGGAATTTTACAGGATTACAATTTTGCCTTTACAACCAAAATTGAATAAAAATACATCAACTTCTATTAACTGTCTATGCAGCCTCTATAGTACTCACTGTAGGTAGTAGGATCATGAATCCCGAATACCCCAACTCAATACGATTGAATAAAGAAAATACAACTCTATAAACTCTGCATAACTAACCCAAGCCGTTAAATCAAAAGGACTCATCACCTGCTAACTGGATACCATGAACTGACTGGTCTGAAGGTACAACTATACGTTATACCAACATTTTAAGAAAATGTATCACAAATACAAATATGTGGGTCTGGACCATGGAAAAATACTGAGCATACGGGGGTGCAATAAATGTATAAAATAATATCTTAATATCATCACAGTTTATAAAATTATGCATGCTGATATAGATGACTCACTTAGCTCGAATTAAATCATCAAATTCATGGATGAATAATACATGTAAAGTTAAACAAGTGAGTCATTAAAATACGTTCTCAATTCACTTTCATCTCAATTTTAAATCATCAAAACAATCAAATCTCATGTCAATTCTCATTAGAAAATATTCCATAAATGTTTTAAGAATAATCACTTTCTCAAACTCAGTCTTTTAAGAAAATTTGGTTTCATCTCAGATAAAAAAGTACACACACACGCAATGGGAGATTCTATAATGGACATAAACCATGTGAGCTACATACAGTCCAACACACAACCCACGTTGGGAGAGCCATCCTATCCTTGCCATCGGAGTAGGACTTCCAGTATTAATTCAAAAACACTAGTGATCACTTTATAAATTAGCCTTAGGCTCACATACTATGGGGGCACGTAGTTCTAGGAAAGTAAGGTCACTTTATACCTCCCATTCGGTGCTAAAGATTTCTCCCGAACTTAGCTCAGAAATTTAACAGCCTCGGGATCACATTAAAAAAATCCACAATAAACACTTCAACTATTTTCATCGGGAGCCAATTTGCTACCACTTTATCATAATCAATAAAAACGTGGATTTCTTTCATAGTCGAGTTCAAAATAACTCATTCACGACCAAAAGGTCAAATCATTCAAAATATCTCAAATATTCAACATTAACGTGCTTGTAACACACACTTTCTAAAAAAACACAATTCCCAGTGGGGATTCACGACCTAAATATCAAAATCATGATATATATCACTCGTGATTCATGCTTTATATCTCCACACATGTAAATTCATCTTTCAAAATCATAAACATCAATATTTCATAATAATCATCATAAGATATTGTTTCATGCTTCGAATTCATAAAAATCAATTAAAAATCATGCCTTTGTAAAGAAAATTACTTTTCGGCACAAGAACGAAAGAAAGTTCTTGTTGAAAAATCCCACATACATTGAATGATGAACTTTGCATCTGTTCCCATTTTTGAGATGTTAATCCTGCCTTTGAATGATGGTTCTTGGAGTTCTTGATCTAGAAACTTGGAATCTTGCATAATTTTGCAGAATTAATGGTTAACTTTGGAGGTTCTTGATGTTCTTGAACTAGGAACTTGGAATCCTGAATAAATTTGAAGAATTAATGGTGAACTTTAGAGGTTCTTTAAGTTGGATGTAGGAGCTTAGGGTTTTATTTTTGAGAGAATTTGATGAAATATAATATATAATGCTTCTAATAGGCTTTAATATAGGTTTGAATGGATTTTGGGTGAGGGGGAATGACAAAAAAGCCCCTAAAAATCAAATAATTCTCAAATTTTTCCTTTGGTGTACTGTTTTGATAGTGTGAAGTGGATCAAATATAAGTTTTACTCTGATATCTAAATTGGATGAAACCAATTTCATTATAAAGAGGACTCTAATCTTTCCATTGATATCTAGTATCTCACTCAGATCATTGTGTACTAGGAGTTATGATCATTTGAAATTGACACAAAAATTCACTTTTGATAGGCTGAAGTAGATCGACCATAACAGTTTTCTCCGATAGACAAATTGGATGAAACGAATTTCATTGGAAAAAGGACTCGTAAAGATTTTTGTTGTTATATAGCTGATCACTCCGATCATTATGTACATGGATTTATGATTGTTTAAAGTTGGAGCAAAAATACGCCAGGCCTCTGTACTTTTTTTCCTGCACGTTTTACTGTTCACAGTTCGATCGGAATGGTCATAACTCATCTATGGAGTGTCCATTTTCGATGGTCTACATATCATTGGAAAGCTTATGCGATACTCCATGCAATGGTTGGTCAACGTCTTAGACATACTACACAGATAATTTATGGATCGCTCTAAAGTATAAAACTCGATACGTTTTTTAAGAAATCTTTATGAAGAAATTTTTTTGGGGTATTACATTATCTCCTCCTTGGAAACATTCATCCTTGAATGTCACTTGATAGGATAAAATCACTGATCAACTGACCTTCTTAAGAGACGCGAACATCTGAGACATATAGGCATGATTGGAATTACAGTTTCCTAGTCGTCATATTGAACATGCATATCTGACACATAAATATCTAGGTGAACTGACTCTGGAATGTATGAATGGATATGCAACAATAGACAATTAAAGGCTCGTAATGATAACTTAAGCATGAACTAGATGTGTTTAAAACAAGGAAGCTTTAAGAAGTCACGGGGTATCTCCCCCTTTGGACTCTATGCTCCTCTACAACACTTATTTCACAGGGTCACTAAGACTGTGCACGGGGCACCTATGAATTATCTCATATGCATGACGCACGAACAGAGGTATACTCGTTACTACTGAGATACTCCGTATGGAAATGATTTCATTTCCCTGATGAATGATAAATGAGAAGGTATACTATACAATTCTGATTGACTAAGCTAGAATACTTGAAAACTAAAGATCATTTAGTAGAAGTTTATAAATTGAAGCATAACTAGCTTCCAGAATCTGAAATGTGTACACCACAATCCCTCAAGATAACCACTTAAAACATAAACTAACCACAATATACATGAAAGATTAATCTCAATCTTACTTCACATTACCACTTAGCTCAAAATAAGCATACACCATCTAGAGCATTAACGCTTTCAGCTAAACTTCAGAATTTCAATCTTGGAGTCTAACGCTTAACACAATTTTTTTCTCATCCTTAACGGACCACACTACCTCTTTCTTCGCTTATTAAAATCACATTTGTAAACTTATATTTCTAGACCATAAAAATCAAAATCACATCTAAGAAGCTCAACCAATACAGTCATACACTAATCCTTGAAATTAAAGCAGTCCCATAATGTCTTGGGTGAACTTTCTTATCATAAACACAACATCAAACTTAATCACGAATCAACCAAACTTAGGCTCTTATATCCACTGTTCAGGCCTACTAGGTCACTTCCTAAAAACTAATACCATTAATCAAGAAATCATCACAGTCACCTTCACGACCATCAATCATTCAAACTTAACTTTTAGCACACAATATAACTTAAAACTTTTCGCACAAAATTTCTACTTAAAAACTATAAAACAATCCTCAACAAATGCTATCCCATTTAAACTTCATAACAATAATAATTGGTGATAATCATATAGCTTATCTTATTCACAATCCATTAACACATCCTTCTTTCACCCGTCACTACTATCTATCCTTCATAAACAACTTTACTTAGTTCATAGCTCTCTACGTCTTAAGATAACTTACTCTTGCAATCTAGAGGGCGCCTAGATTAACAACACTTACCCACCAAGTACTTCCATCACTAACCTATACTCTCTGTCATGCAAATACTATCAATACCTGTTTCATACCTTGAACAAACTATATCACTTCCTATTAACCTAATTGGATGCAAAAAGTGATTTTTCTATACTTACGCTCAACAAATCACGCTTACAATCCTTCTTACTACTATACCTCCGCATCCTACATTTTCAGCCAGCACAAGGAATAAGATGAACTACAAGTTGCTAGTGGATTGAAATAGGCCGCACACGGCTCCACTAGGCTTTGAATATGAGTTTTAAAAAAAAATTGAGATGAATAACAAAGCAGCTATGCTAGTGAATCGAAAGAGCCCTACGTGGCTTCACTAGACTTTGATTTTTCACAAACATAATGATAACAAGAATACATAATACAAGAGATAAAAACCTGAAATACAACATTCAACAATCTAAGAATAGACCTTACTCTATCTTATTTAAATAACTCATAAGAATGAGGGCATAACTTTTAACTTAAGGAACTTAACACACTAGAGTGCTCCTCTCAAGCCCTTTGTTTAACTTTTGAAATTTCTTCTAGAAAATATAGAAGCATTACCTGGGGAAGAACTGGAGCTTGTGAATCATGTTATCTCAAAAATAATACATTGAGGGAGAAGTGTAGATAAACATTATACATTTTGAGGTAGAATCTAAAAGCACACCCAACCTAGGCTTAGTTCATGACTTTTATAAACATGAATATAGTACTTCAATCTTTGGAACTCAAAATCACTGACCGAATACTTTGTAGCTCTCTTACAATCCCATAACTATCTATGAAGAATTAAGCTTAACTATTTCTGATACCTTGAAAATGAGGCAGAGCTGGCAAGAATAAAATAAGATGAGAATAGATATAAAATTCTTGGAGAACCTTTTTATAGCACGATCTTAGATTTAAAAGAAGAGAAATATTTCCTAAATGCATTATATCCTATCAAAGAAAAGTACATACGTCTTCGTACCATTCTGAAAGAATATACTAGACACGACTTTATAGACACCCTAGGACACATGAACTACGTGCTCTGATACCAAGTTTGTAATGCCTCAAAATTGGGTCCCGAGACGTCAAATGGTGCTTAAGGTCAGAAGTGACCCCAAGATAACCCTTCTACTGGCATAACTCATACGCAACTAAATACAAATATAACTCCATAAAAATCAGTAGAAATTAACTCTTTTTGGAATCTGATCAATACAAAAATAGAATTTTATAGGATTACAATTCTGCCTTTACAACAAAAATTGAAACAAAATACATCAACTTCTACTGGCTGTTTAGGAAGCTTCTACTAGTACTGACTGTAGGTAGACGGGTCATGACTCCCGACTATCCCAACTCAATACGACTAAATAAAAAAAATACAACACTATAAACTCTGCATAACTAACCCAAGCCCATTAATCAAAAGGACTCATCACCTACTGACTGGATACCACGAACTGGATCTGAAGGTACAACTATACCTTGTACCTATATTTCAAGAAAATATAGCCCACATACGAATATGTGGGTCAGTACCATGGAAAAATACTAAGCATATGGGGGTGCAATGCATATATAAAATAATATCTTAATATCATCACTATTTATATAATTATGCATGTTGATATAGCTGACTCACTTAGCTCAAACTAAATCATCAAATAATCATGGATGAATAATAAATGAATAGTAAAACAAGTCAGTCATTACAATACATTCTCAATTCACTTTTATCTCAATTTTGAATCATCAAAACAATCAAATCTTATGTACACTCTCATTAGTAAATATTTGATAAATCTTTTAAGAATAATGACTTTCTCAAACTCAGCCTTTTAAGTAAATATGTTTTCATCTCATATAGAAGAGTACACACACACATTGGGAGATCCTATAACAGACATAAACCATGTGAGCTACATGGAGTCCAACGTACAACCCACATTGGGGAGAGCCGTCCTATCCTTGCCATTGGAGTAGGACTTCCAATATCAATTCAAAAACACTAGTGATCACTATTTAAATTAGCCTCAGGCTAACATTCTATGGGGGCACGTAGTTCAAGGGAAGTAAGGTCACTTTATACCTCCCACTGAGTGCAAAACATTACTGCTGAACATAGCTCAAAAATTCAACTCATCCCCAGGCTCACATTAAAGAAAATCCACAATAAACACTTTAACAATTTTCATCGCAAGCCAATTTGATACCCTTTTATCATAATTAATAAAAATGTGGATTTATTTCACAGTCAGGTTCAGAGTAACTCATTCACGACCAAAAGGTCAAATCATTCAAAATATCTCAAATATTCAACATCAACATGCTTATAACACACACTTTTTCAAAAAACACAATTTCCAATGAGGATTCATTACCCAAATATCAAAATCATGATAATATCATTCAAGATTTATGCTTTATATCTCCACACATGTAAATTCACATTTCGAAATCATAAACATCAATATTTCATAATAATCATCATAATATATGGGTTCATGCTACAAATTCATAAAAATCAAATAAAAATCATGCCTTTGTAAAGAAAATTACTTTTGGGCAGAAAAACGAATGAGAGTTATCATTCCTTTGTAAAGAAAATTACTTTTGGGCATTAAAACAAAAGAGAGTTCTTGTTGTAAAACCCCACATATCTTGAATGATGAACTTTAGATTGATACTCATTTTTGAGATGTTAATCGTGCCTTTGAATGATGGTTCTTGGAGTTCTTGAACTAGGAACTTGGAATCTTGAATAAATTAGCAAAATTAATGGTGAAATTTGGAGGTTCTAGAAGTTCTTGAACTAGGAACTTGCAATCTTGAATAAATTTGCAGATTTAATGGTGAACTTTGGAGGTTCTTGAAGTTGGATGTAGGATCTTAGAGTTTTCTTTTAAGAGAATTTGATGAAATATAACATATAATGCTTCTAATAGGCTTTAATATGGGGTTTGGAGGGATTTTGGGTGAGGGAGAATGACCAAAACGCCCCTAAAAATCAAATAATTCTTGAATATGTCCTTTGGTGGACTGTTTTGATAGTCTGAAGTAGATCAATAATAACGTTTTACTCCGATATCTAAATTGGATAAAATGAATTTCATTAGAAAGATGACTCTCATATCTTTCCATTGATATGTAGTATCTCACCCTGATCATTGTGTACGAGGAGTTATGATCATTTGAAGTTGACCAAAAAATTTACATTTGATAGGCTAAAGTAGATCGACCATAACTTTTTTTTCCGATAGACAAATTGGATGAAAGCAATTTCATTGAAAAGAGGACTCGCAGAGCTTTCCGTTGATATATAGTAGATCACCCATATCATCATTTACTAAGAGTTATGATTTTTTAATGTTGCAGACAAAATACGCTAGGCCTCAGTACTAGTACTTTTTTCCCGCATGTTTTACTGTTCACAGATCGATCGGAATGTTTGTAGTTCAATCGAAATGGTCGTAACTCATCGCTCGACTGTCCGTTTTTGATGATCTACATATCTTTGGAAAGCTTATTTGATACTCTACTCAATGGTAGGTCAACGTCTTAGAAATACTTTACAAAAAATTTATAGATCTCTTTAAAGCATAGAACTTGATACGTTTCTCACAAAATCTTTACGAAGAAATTTTTTTGGGGTATTACAACTTATCTAAATATTAATTTTACTTTAAATTTAAGTTTTAAAGTTACAGTCTTATCTTCTAGATACAAAGGTGAGAATTTGATTACTTAGTCTATATGTTTTGTGTCGGGAATAGAACTATAGATTTCTTAAACAAGTATATTGAATCATGAGATTTATATGAGTCAGTTACTTAAGCATGCATGATTTCTATAAAGGTTGATTATATTATTGTTTTAGTTAATACATACACTCCATATACTCAGTACATCCTCAAAATAATATCAACGTATATGTCTGTGCGCTACATTGTCTCATAGTGTAGGTTTAGGTGCTCAATCCCAGTAGAGATAGTGCTCTCTGAGCATCTCATCTACATCTTTACCTTTGGTAAGTCCTCATGTTTTGAGGACATATATCTGCAGATTTCCCACTCTAATAGTGTTTTGAGTATTACTTTCAAACCAGTTTGAGTCTGTTGGTGGTCTGTCCCAATTGCTTTTCAGTTTGAGCAGTAGAGGCTTTGTCAGACTAGACTATCAGTTGTGCTTTAGGATTTTCAGTATTAGATAATCAGAATATGTTTTTCTAGTTATTTAAGTTCATATTTGACGTGATACATCATTATTGCTTGACTATCCATCTTAAAGTAAGTGTTAGATATAGTATTAGCATCAAAAGGTTAGCTTAGGGCTAAGTGTTAGATGTAGTAGTTGGCTCAAAGGGATAGCTTAGGGCTACTAGTAACCTTAAGCACCGTGTGACATATTAGGTTAAGATTTCGGGGCATTACAAACTTGTCACATGGTGGTCATTGCTGCTAGTATCCCTAAGCTAATCCTTTGGGCATATTGCTACATCAAACACTCACTTTAAGATGGATAATCAAGCAATAATGATGTTTCATGTCAAATGTAAACTGAAATAAGTAGAAAATGTATTTTGAATATTAAATATTAAAAAGTCTTAAGCACAAATGATAGTCTAGTCTGTTAAAGTCTCTACTAGTCAAACTAGAAATCCATTGGGACAAAACCCCAACTAACTTGAACTGGTCTAAAATTAATAATCCAAACAATAATAAAGAAGGAAAACTGCAGATATATGTCCTCAAACCGTAAGGACTCACCAAAGGTAATGATTTAAATAAGATGATCGATGATCACTATCCCTACTAGGATTAAGCACCTTAACCTACATTACTAGACAATGAAGCACACAGACGTGTATGTGGATTATTACTTTGAGGATGTACTAAGTATATGCGGGTGTATGCAATAATTAAAAATAGTAATATCATCAGCCTTTACAAAAATTAGGCATGCTAATATAACTAACTCACATAGCTTGAGTAAATCTAAAATGTAAATCTAAAATCTAAATATCATATATTATGAATAATGCAACGCATAGTATAAATCACGTGAGTCAATATACTTGTTTCAAAAAACTGTAGTTCTATTCCCTCCTCAAAACAAATAGATTAAGTGATCCAATGCTCATATCTGTATCTCGAACCTAAGACTATAACTTTAAAACATAAATCTAAAGTAAAAATAATATTTGGATAAGTCTGTAAGCCTTTACATTTAGGAAAGAATAACTCATCTCAAAGGAGCATACTTTATTTATGAAACTGATCATTTACTCTTACTAGTAGGGAAAAATACTCTCTTTAAGTAAAAATATATTTTTAAGAAAACTACTCTAAAAATATAACTATTAGGGAAAAATACTCAAAAGATGATTATTTACTTTTACTAGCAGAGAGGTTCTCTTAAACGACATAAACCCCGCTAGCTACATGGAGTCCAACGTTTTGTCTTCCTAAGGAATAGACCCCACATTTGGGAGAGGCGTCATACTCTTGCCAGGGAGTATAAGTATCAACTCAGTGATCAGTATCTCGGCCTTAGGCCCATAAATCTCAATCCTACGATGGGACATAGTTTTGGAGTATGAAACCGTAGTAACTTACTTGACTCAGTGCTAAATACCACTCCCTTTAGTTAGTTACGCTCATCTCATGGAAATCCACTTTAAAATAATCTCATGGTAAATAAAGAACCCAACTATAAATTATGTGATCTCATTTAGTAAAGTGGATTTCAAAGCTACTATAACCATAAAGGTCGAAACTTTATTAATAATCTCAAAATACTCAAGTCATGGGTGCTTATAGCACCAAAATTCATAAAATTAAAATCTCAAGTTGGGCTAAATGATCAATAATTCAACAACTAGTTACGACATATAAAAATTCATACTCGATATCATAAAGATTCATAAATCATATAGATATCTGGAAATTTTTTAGCAATATGCATTATAATCTCAACATACTCTTGTACTTCAATTTGTAAGACATTTAAACCATTATAATCTCAATAAATAATAAAATAGGGTATAAAACCATACTTCAATTTCATAAGAAAACATGTAAAACCATAAATATTCGTAATTAAAACAACTTTGGGCACAAATACAAAAGGGCTGTCCTTTTTCAAACCCCGCATACCTTGAATTATAACTTTGGATGAACGCTAGCTTTTGAGACTCTATTCGTACTCTTAAATGAGTGTTCTTGAAGCATTTGACTTGAAAATATTGAATGTTGACTCAATTTAAAAAATCTATGGTGAACACCTGAGATTCTTGGAAGAGTATTTGGATTCTTAGGGTTTTTGGTTGAGGGAAATCATGAGAAATATCTCATATGAAGCTTGTAGTGACCTTAATTCTGATGTGTGTATGGTTTAAGAGGCTTGGAAAAAGTCCAAAGTGCACTTTTTAACTTCTGTACAAAGCTGAAATAATTAAACTAGAAACCTGTCTTTATGGGCCATTGTGACGCTCCACTATCATGGTGGCTTACTGGAAAGTGAAAAAATGGAATTTGGGAGTCACCGCAACATGAATCCGTTGCGTTGTCCAACTGGTTAGGACCTAGAACTTCAGCGCAACGTATCACAATTGTGCTAAGCCACTAGAAATTGACTATTAGGAAATTGGTGTCCTTCACGACGCGCCACTATTATGGAGTTCAACTAGAATTTGATAATTTTTAAATAGACCCTCTCCACGATGTGCCAAATAGTAAAATGATGATGTTTTACGACTAGAACTTAAATTAGCGATAACTTCTTGCCCAATTATCGGATTTGGGAGGATCTTATATCATTGGAAAGCTAATTAAATTTCCCACATGATAAAAAATTTAAAATTTGGGAAACTCTATATGGTTTAAATGTTACTCACATAGTAATTCATTCCTTAATAGGCTTAAGAAAAAGTTTAGGGTAGTACAATATCTCCCCCTATGGAACATTCATCCTCAAATATTGCTAGTTAGGCTAAGGATATGGAGAAAACGTAGTATGCAGAGCTGAAACAACTTGCTAAACTGACTCTACATCATACTAAGTTCTTGAGTATCTCGGAGAATGCATGAAATTATATTAAGAATAGGTATATAGCTGAAACTTTAATTAGAAAAGGGGATGAATTAAGGAAGAATAGTACCCGTTGAGTCCTATTAACACCATTTAAGATGAAATGACTTAGTAGCTCGTACTGCACTACCTATTTTGATTCACTAGCAACTTGTTGTTCATCTTGTTGTTCTTGTGTTTATTGGAACTGGGGATTTAGAGTTATAGTTACAAGAAAAGTGGTAAGGGTGATTTATTGAATATATGTATAACCATATATTTTTGCATAATATTGAGTTAGTAATGAAGTGAGATGTCCTTGTGTGTTAGTTTAGTAGAAGGTAGATGAGGAGTTATTAGTTAAGGTGAAATATTTTTTACTTGAAGTATGAAAAAAGGTGTTGATGGTGTTTGTTGTGTAAGAAAAGTGTAGGTTATTGATGAAGGTACTTCGTGGGTAAGTGTTGTTAATTTAGGCTTCCTTGAAGTTACAAAAAGGGAGCTTAGTTGAAACTTATAGAGCTATGAAAGAAGTTAGGTGTATAGATGGGTGAAACTAATGATGTGTAGAAGGAGGATGTGTTGATGGATTGTAAATAAGATAGTCCATATAATTATGATCGACAATATTGTTATGAAGTTTTAGTGGACTAGTCTTTTCAGTGGTTTGGCATGTAAGAATATTGTGTGAAGTTGTAGTTCATCATAGCTATAACTAGAAAATAAGTTTAAATAGTAGATGGCGATCAAGGTGCATATAGTGATTGATGTGTTGTGAATGTTAGTCGTATGGAAGTGATCTAGTAGACTTGAATAGTGTATACAAGATCTTAAGCTTATTTCATTCGTAATTGAGTCTGATGTTGTATGTTTAATGTAGTAGTACGCCGAAGGTGCTTTGGTACTACATTAGTTTTGAGGATTATTACATGTGGTGTAGCAGTAGTACCGTGGAGATGCTTGGTGGAGAAAGACTAGTCGATAATGAATGATGTTCTTGATAGCTAACTTAAGGTGTTATGATTATAATTTAAGGTGTTGAGCCTTTTAAAGTATGATTTTGACTATCATGGTTTAGAGGAAAACTATAAGTTTTGAGATGTGATATTAGTAAACTATGATAGAAGAAGTATGATTTATTAGAGGTTGATGATATCCATGTTTAGTGTTTGAATCTAAGTTGGTGAATTTTTAAGTTTTTCTATAATGAATTTTAGGCCCATTGAAATTAAGAGTCGAATCTTAGAAGGAGGTATTAACATTGGGTTTTATGCATGAAGGTACACCCTTTCAGGGTAAGTTTAGTTTTATGTGTATTGATTATATTCCAGACTCTAGAGTAAAGCGATTTCCGTTTTGATTAGACCTTATATACTAGTTCACAAACTTAGAGTGGTAGCTTAAAGCTAAGGGGGAGTGATAGGATAAGTAATCAAGTCAGCCTTTCAAATTTTTAGTAGTGAATCCAGAAGGTTATAGAATACCAGGAAGTGAGGATGAGGCTCAACCCAATCCGATTTCATCATCTTCAGTTATCCCGATATCTAATCATGCCTTACATGTCATCTTTCATACTACAAGGCATTTAGGTAATTATTCTCACTCTTTCATACTTTAAACTATGCAATAGTGTTTTCCATATGAAAGTTACCCAAATTTATTCCTTTCTGTAAGTTTGTTGGCTATGTCTCATTAGCAAGGGATATATGTACAAAAATTTATATTGCTAACATGTGGTCCATTTTTGTTGATTTAACAAAACGTTATGAAATGGCACAAGGACTTGAAAGGAGTACATTATAGTATCAAAGTGTACTAATTCAAGCATATACCTCTATCTTGATGAATCATGCTTTTCAGCACGAGGTCAGACGCATGTTCAGTCCTTTTCTAAAAACTTTATTGCAGATGTCTTGCTTTAGGGGAAAGATATATATCTGCATGTTGTTAAGGTGTGATAACTAATGATTAGTAAGAAGTTCCTATAGTTAGTGGTATGATGTCATAATTTTAGAATTGAAGTAAGGATAACATTTCAGTTATAAAAGGGTAGTTGTATTAGCCAAACCTTGCATAAGTGTTGGGGTTATTATGTCCTTATGGTATTGTTTAAGGTGTATCAAAATTAGCATATTTATGTGTAACACAACAAAAATTGTTCCAAGACATCACATAGTATTTTGGACCACAAGTGATCCCAAGCTAACACTTCTACTGGCCTAACTCATAAACAACTGAATAAATACATAAATCTGAAGAAAATAAGAGGAAGATGACTCTTTTCTGAATCTAATTAATAGTGAACTGAATAAAAATGATTACAACTCTACTTTTACGAAACAACACTAGATTCAAATACATTAACTGTACTGACTGTCTATGAAGCCTCTACTAGTATTGACTATAGGTAGCCGGGACATAACGCCTAACTATCCCAAATCAGTATGACTGAATAAATAATAAAAATACAATACTGCTCAAACTTTATGACTAACTCGAGCCCTTGAATCAAGTGGAATCATCACCTGTTGACTGGAAGCTAGAAACTGTCTGAATATGTTATGCGTGCTACAACTGAACTAATACCAACATTATGAGTCAATATAGCACAAAAAGTTTACGTGGATCAGTAATTTGAGGATGTACTGAGTATATGGGGGTAAATGTAAAAGTAAAATATTATATCATCATCATAATTTGTAAAACAATGCATGCTAAATGAAAATGACACACATAAGCTGGAATATCTGAAAACTAAATTTTGTAATAATAATAAGGAGATCATACTTTATAAATCTAGTGAGTCATAACATTTAGTTCTAAAAGTTGTACTTGTATTCTCTTTAAATCATACTATCTAAGTATACAAAGGACTCACTCTTAATCTAAAATATGAAAGACATAAATTGTAGCTAATATCTTTCTATAGTGCATAATCTGAGTAATACTTGTGAGCCTTAAAATGTAGTTTATCTGAAAGCTTTTCTGTTATTCATTGCTATTAGCGAAAATACTTCACATAAGCGAAAAATGCTTTTATCTTCAGGCCATAAATCAATAAGTTGTTTTAAGATTAGGGCAGTTCTTTTGTGAGGTTCTTCTAATCAAAATAAATCATGCAATAATTTATATATTGTGGAAAGAGATTGGTTATTTTTAATAAATACATTTTTAGTCGAAATAAGCAAAGAGATCACAAGGACTAGATATTGTAGTAGGAAAATTAATCATATATTGGGAATGAAGGGATTGGTCGGCTAATAATTTATAGACTTGTTGCTGACTTGGGGAGATCCTAGGAAAGGGGACATAGTGATGTTTATAGAATTTTGAAGGTAGTCGAGATGTAAGTGGATGTGATGTCAGGAAGTGAATGATCTATAGACCATAATAGGTTAGGTTATAAGATTAAGATCGACTAACTTATGATTTAGTTTTTACTATACTGAGGGTCCCTTGATATTTATCTAGTGCTTATAATCCAGTTTAGTAGGTGAAAAAATATGTAAGAAAATTTTTAAGGCGCAGTAGTAATGTTGCATTGAATATATGGTTGTAGGCCATAGTTAAGTGAAATAAGGAATTTAGGTTGATTTCCCAATTTTATGGACTAGTAAAGTATGTGGGATGTTTCATTAGTGGTACATGATTGATGCTACTCATTAAGTTTGTACATTAGATGTTGACTGTGCTGATAAGGATGTTAGCTCGAGGATAATGATGCATGATTTGTGGGAGTGAATTAGTAGGATTGATATAATGTCTGAAAGAGCCTAGTTTGATAACTTATGAAAAGTTTGAATAGATAATTGTGTTATATTTATATATTACGACTACTTTTGGAGCAATGAATTTGAAAACATCTGGGTGTTTGTAGAGTCTAAATTCAGCATAAAATAAACTTACGTGGTACTAGATCACGTGTAAAGCATCCAGAGATGGGTTCAATTGCGTTGGAGAAAGTTTGGTTATGGAAAATAGGCTAGGCATTGCACGGGGCAGATTCATCACGACAGTCTTGCGAGGGCTTACTGTCTATCATTCATGTCGGGCATTGTAATGCACAAGGAGAGCCTCATTGTGGGCCCCGCGCTGTGAGATAGGGCCTCCGCATTGTGATCCGCGATGTGACATCCTACCTTTCATAGTCTAGTCATTGATTTTAAAATATATTAAGGTTACTTGGGTCATTTTATGCCCTAAAACACTCTCATCCCCACATTACCCTTTTTAAATTCTTAAAACATTGGATTTAACGGGGTTCTTCATTAATTCAAACTTAACTTCAGAGATTTAAGGGTGGGTTTCATTCTTGAAGGCTGTAGGAAGTTAATATTAGGTACTATGGGAGTAAATTCATAGAAAAAATTGAGAATTTTAACTATTATAGCTTATTAGGGCGAGTCTAATACTCATGTGTATATTGATACCAATACCCCATGGTGCCGAATATTATGTTTACAGATTTAATGAGAGTATATGTTTGTAGGTTTAAGATGGTGACCTTTCAGCTAGGGTGAGATACTGAACCAGGGTTGATTGTTAAATTTTCTTATGATGGTGAGTTTCAGGGAAGAGTCATAATTAATCAATTCTTATTCTAGTAAATTCCTTAAAGTTTAGTTTAAAAGGACATTCAACCAATATCTAATGTATTCAAAATATGCCTATGCCTAAGGTCCAAGTTCTCAAAGAAACCTATGTCCATACTTCAACCTTCTATTTATGATCTAGATATTTTATTGTGAATCCCTTTGAAACACCCTAGAAATATGTCTCGAGATGTCACATGGTGCTTAGGATCATAAGTGATCCCAACCTAAACCTTCTAACGGCATAACTCATAAGCAACATAATGATATGCATAAATGACGGAGTTTACTTTGCGGAAACATAATAATGGTGGAATATGAGAAAAATACAATACTGATATAACTTTTACATTCTGATAAAGTCTGAAAGAGGGACTGAAAATATATAACTTACTCTAGCTGACATTAGTGAAGCCATTACTATACTGACTATAGATAGCTGGAACGCGACTCCAACTATCACTAATCAATACATGAGAGAATAAAATACATAAATAACATCTACCTAAACACACCGACATAGAAGGACTCATCATCTGCTAGGTGGAATCTGCAAGCTGTCTGAACATGGTATGCATTCTACAATTGAACTAATACATACATTATGAGACAATGTAGCACTTAGATATAAATATGGATCTGTACTTTGAGGATGTACAATGTATATGGGGTGAAATGCATAAGTAAAATCGTAGTAACTTACCTATGTTGGTGCTATATATTTCTTCTATTCTTATGCTCAAAATCTTATGAAATTCACTTAAAAAATAGCATAATCAAGTTATACAAAGAAAGTGGATTCTTTATCATAACTTGGACCAAAAGGTCAAATCTTTATAAAAAACTGAGAATAATCTTATTTGAGGGTGGTCATAGAACAAATAATCTCGAAATAGCAATCTTAATTAGGGCATAGTGACCCATGCATCAATCTCATGTTAAAACATCTTACAATTCATACTCTATAATATAAGCATTGATAATTCATCATAAAATCCGGAAATTTAAGAAATATGCTTGAAAATATGAACAAAATAATGGAATGCATCTTCTAAATCATTAGGAATATCATAAACATGTAAATAACATTAATAGGTGTAAACCCTATTTTGAATTTCCTAGAGAATCACATAATCTTCAGTAAAATTTTGAACAACCTTTTGGCACAAGGATGAAAGGATTATTCTTTTTCATACCCCACATACTTTAATTTATGATCTTAGATGCTAAAACTTGAATCTTTGATCTCTATTGATGCTTTGAAGATGAATTACTAGAGTTCTTATATTCGAAATCCTTAAACTTGAATTTATTGGAGAATTAATGAAGGAATTAGGATTTCTTGGAGAAGGGGCATTGATGATCTAGGATTTTCTTTTGAGAGAAAAGTGATGAAATAAGCATAAAGTGCTTTGGTATAAGATTCATGATGTGTTTGGATGGATTGTGGGCTGGGTAATTTAAAAAAATACCTTTTTAAACTCCCAAACGGAACTGGAAAAATGACCAAAAATCTCAATTTACTTGGCCACTGTGATGCACCAATATCACGGTAGTTCAATCAAAAAAGACGAATTGGAATTGGGCTCTCACCATGACACGCCTCAATCATGGTGCATCTTGGATTGCCATTTTTTCCCTTGACGTTATGCGCCAGCATCGTGGAGCCTTACTGAGTAACTCCCCAAATTTGGTACCTGATAACGCTCAAATTACACTCTTGAATGCGTGTAAGTGATCGTTGTCAACATAAAACCCGACTAGGTTGGGGTGGAAACCTATAGGGAATAAGGTGTGAACCCAAGTTATTTACGATTTAATTCACTACTAGTTTAATATTTACTAAAATGGTGGGTTTAAGTTTCATGAATAATTTATTGTCACATTAAATTTGATGTTTGTAATCAAGAGTTTATGAAATAACCAGAATTATATTCACTCGGGTTGATGATACATGAAAGATGCTAAAGGTAATTCGAGATTCTCATAGTGGGTAGGATAACAAACGTTCTTTATCGATGTTATTCTCAAATGTCACTCCACCTACTTAAGCATTTAATTTCCTAATCCTCTCGGACTTAGGGAATTTTTATTCATTGCCCAGATTTTATTTTATGTTAACCAACTTTGCTACACCGCTGATTATGAAATGAAGTATTTGCGAGTCCCTGTTGATAATTCACTTCCTACTATATTTGATTTCTTTCTCAAGCAAATCAAAGCAGGTGTGTCTACTGTTTGCAACCAATACATGTTAATTAATGCTTCAGAACTATCAAGAAATCATACCACCTATTGAATCTTGAATGCTTAGCACCATATCATGACCTAACCCTAGATCCCATAATTTAGGTTAATGGAGTTTAGCCACTCATGATGTAATAAACAAGTACACAAGTTGAATTCATTGTTGGGTTGATTAACTTACAACGATGATAAACATCAAGATGTGTAACTTGAATTGAATCTCAGTACAAAAATCCCAAAATAATTACGACAATCTTCTCTCAACTATAATTTTCTAAAGTGTATTAGAACTCGAGAGAGAGAAACATCATACACAACGTGTATTGCAAGATTTGTTAATGATTATTATAACACCCTAAAAGTTGCTATGTATACTTGAGTCTAATTAAGTAAATAAAATAACAACTTAAGTAAATTTCTCGGATAGGTAATACTATTAGATGACGCCTTATCAGGAATGGCGTCAGATTTCCATCAATGCTGTCAAGATCTGCCTAAGGCTGACAGTATGAAAGATGATGTATCAGGTACTTGATGATGTATCATGGATGTCGTTAGCTCCTCTTCCCTTTTTCTAATTTCTACCTTAGGCTGACGATGATCCGAATGCCTCATCACAATTCTAACGCCTTGTCACAAAATGTCGTCACAACTTCTCTTGAACTCCCATTCTCTGGTTAAGTCTGACGGTGGCCTTGATACCTTATCACCAGGATGACGACTTATCATGAATCTCGTCAGCAACACTTGTCCTTTATTTTCATCAAAATTCAACATTTTCCTTCCATTATTATTGGTTCCCCTGCACCTTATCTTTAACAACAAAATTAAAGTAAAACTAATCAAATACGACAAAAGTTACTTAAGACATCACAATTATTCATGGATAAAAGCATAAAATGTGTTAGAATTTTCTCACACATCAACACCCTCAACATAGAACAATTGTTTGTCCTCTAGCAACTATACATAACCAACATGATACAGAGCACTTTCAGCAGTCAGTTATTAACTTAAGCTCAGAACATATTTACCATCTCCAAGGTCAGTCCAATTAAAAGAAACTGTGTCTATTATTGAAAACAACCATGCAACTCACAAGGATTGAGATATGGCAAAAATTTAGCAATAATAAAAAAGCATATACCCAGATTACACGATCCGAATAAGTCAGTTACTAGCAACATACCCGATGTGTCCTCATAACAAAGAAATCCCCTTTTCACTCATATTAGAATTCACATACACAACATAGGGATAATAACAACACTCACTATCAGAATGAAGTTCCAAACATTTCATGTCAAATGTCATTGGCTTACCCTTATAGTCGGTGCCCAAGTCTTAAGACAGGTGAGTTAGGATCACTATAGGGATTTTCTTAATCTTGTAACATAGGTTAGGAGCTGGTATGATATTCATGGATATTTTCAAGTTACTATACCTCCTTGATACTACTCTAAAATCTTGGGGATTCAACTCTCAACCTTTATTTCTTCCTCTCTTTTATTGATCACACACGCTTAAGATGGATACGGTCTTTTCAATTATCATATTATCTTTTTATCATCTTTTAGGCAGCATTTTATTTTCTTATTCCTTTTCTACCGTACCCAACTTTTTTTCTTTTCATTTTATTATCCGTCTCTTCATACTCATTTTGCATCACGTATCCCTATGATAGGCACCCTCAACTTAGGCTATTTTTTGAAGTCAAGGTGCATAGCATCCAAGGAGGACCAGGGCCAAAATAGGTTCATTATGATGTAAACGGGAAGGTGAGAGGTGTCATAGAAAGAAATAGTCTAATTAAGCTCAAAATAGGGATTAACAGATATTACACACATAGGGAAGGTCATTATGGCTAAGATAAAAACTGGCCTTTAATACTTTCCTAACTCTTATACTATGACCATGGAAAGACTAACAGGGCAAGTTCTAGATTCAACACACAACGGGAACTGAATAAGACCTTGCCAACATATGGCACATAAGTATCTCGTATATCACTACTTATCCAGTTCAAGCACTTGTTTAACAAAGGTTATTCAGTTGCCAGAGTAATGCAACAAAAAGATACACCGTGGTCACAAATAGATGCTATTCACACAGTAATATATCAGAACAATAGAGAGGCGCTCAATAGTCACAAAATAAGATAACTACCTTAAGTACCCGTATTACTCCAAATTATCTACAATAATTTTTTTCAACAACATTATGCCCTACATTCTCAACTTAAAATTTAAAATAAAATGAACTCAAGGTTTAGGGCATACTTGGAGTGAATCAAGCATGATGATTATGGGTCTCCGATCCTGCTGCTGTATCATTTGTAGTTTTTACTCCAGCGGGAGCACCTTGCCTTACAGTGGTTGGAGCCTTGCTAGATGAGGCACCTGCAGCCCTAGCTCGGATAGCTGCCTCCTATATCTCATTGTCCTCTAGGGACTCCATTCTTTCTTTCTTCAATTCCTCTTTTTTGGCCTTTCTTTTTGCCTTTTTTCCACTCTTCTTTCTTTATCGCTGTCCAGTTCTTCTCCCTCATCTTTACCATTCTTCTCCCCTTTTTTCTTCTTTTTCTTTAGTAAATATCTATTGAGGTCAAGTATTTGAATTTCTTCCTTAGATTTATCCATAGCCGGACCTGTCAGCACCATAAATTGATTTTGTTGCAATGCCCTAACATCTGTCCTTACCTCATCCAATGCCTCTTTGATTTAGCAAGATCAGCCCCTGACATTTTTTTTACCCGTGCATCGAGTCGGTTATCTAAATCTGCAACCCGTTCAGGCGATGTCACAAAAGGTTCAAGGGCAGCGTTTATTCTCTAAGCTACTGCTGTGGCAAACTATTTGGAAAAGGCATGTAGTAGTGCCTCACACCATTTGGCTTGTTTAGCCACTTTTCTAATATCAAATAGATGAACTGCAAATCCTTCTTCGACTATAGAAGCTGATGGGTTAGGTGTATATGCTGAAGAAGTTAGGTGTGCAGTGTCAGAATCTTGAACCTTCACATTAGGTGCTGATCTTGTATCTGTAAGTAGAGGGTCTACTGCTACCCCTGCACCTCTATCAAGTCTCAGTCCTGGCTGATTTTCGTCATACTTTATGGGTTTTTAAGTCTTCTGGGTAGGAATGTTATCATCAATCCCTGCAATCTTTGGCACATTAGTAGTGCGGCACAACTTTGTGATAAGACAAGGAAAAGTATAAGCATGGTCGGTTCTTTACATTCTAATCTTCATCTTATCAGTAATGATTTCCCTAAAATTTAGGGGGTGCTTCTGCACCATGCTTTCTATTAGGATTGATAGATCATCACCTAGAATGTTTTCTCCATCAGTAGGTATCAATGAGATATGCACTATTTCCCACCAAACTTTGCCTCTTGATTCAAACAGGACTTACAAATTCTCTCATTAAGGTTGGTCACCTATGATAGTTCTCCTTTGGCTATGATGTTGGCCAACCATGGATGTTATTTTTCTTAATTCTTAATCCGAGCATAGACTGATGGTGCAGTGTCCTGAGAAGTGAAGTTGGGGCCATGCAAGAACCTATTGATGGTTCTGATTGAGACATCAACCCTTATGCCCCTAACCAGAACTCTTTCCATCGAGGGCAGGTATGCAACTCTTTCTCCTAGTCTACATATGTTTTGTAATTTACCTTTGTAGTTTGTGTGAAACTTCGGAACTAGTGCAAGGAAAAATAAGCCTCACCTTTTTGGGGTTCATCCGAAGCCGTACTCATGGAACATATGTTCCACTTTATGGTAGCTGGTCAACCCTTGGGTTATAATCTACTTTTCCTCAAAAAACGGTATTTTACCTCTTCTTCTATCAGTTCTACGAAGCCTAGCTGTGAAGATGCCCTCTACTTTGGGAATTGAACATTTAGCACTGTCTCAGACTTCAGTGTTCTTACATTTGATAAGTGTTCCCCGAGTTGGAGACTCTTCATCATCTTATTGTTCAGTGGACAGGGATTCGGATGCAGTTCCCTCAGACTCAACGTCTTGGGATCATTCCTATTCCTCTTCTTAATATTTAGTATGATCAGACTCATGCTGCTCATATTCAAAAAGTTCAGATGGCTCCTGCTCAGAAGCTGTTGTTATTTCAGTGTCCTCACTATCCACCACCCCAATTGGTGGGGGTGGTTGAGGTTTTGCAGGGCTATTTTTCTTCTTTAGCTTCCAAAGAAGATGTTCTTCCTCTTTATAATCATACTCCTCATTGGGGAGTTTCTGGCGTACACTTTTCTATTGTTCCTTGTTTATAAGCTGCGCACTCTTTCCTTTGGGTGTCATTATAAGGAACTTGTAGCAATAGAAAAACATTAGTTAATCCTTAAGAGCATAAACAACAAAACATTAATCATTTATGTTTCACATCTTTTGATAAGGCATATTCATGCTTCAGGTTCTAGGTTTGACAACATTTCTTGATAAGCCATCACAACTGTGATAGTTTCTCGCAATTGTCGTCAACGTCAGATAAAACCTATAAAACTTTTTTAAATTCTGATGACATTTTTGATAAGCCGTCACAATTATGATATCCTATCATAAATGTTGCCAGCTCTAAATAGAATCCACTTTACTCTTAGTAGCCTTCGACAACATTCCTAATAAGTCATCATGGTTGTGATAGATTATCATGAATGTCATCATCTCTTATCAGAACCCCACTTTTGACTTTGACACAATTTGTCGTCCCATTATTCCTCAGAATCCACTCAAGTTGCAATTTATGAACTGACTTTAAATCTTTGGGCCTGCACAGCAAACCCTAGGTGTGATTTGGAGCCCTTTTTCAAGTTGAATTTAGTTCAAGCCTCTTAAGAACTTGGGATTTCATCCATCTATCAATCACCACAAGAAAACAAGATTTAAATTAAAAGCATACCTGATGGGAGCCATGAATATGAATACACACATAAGAGGAAGTTGGAAGAAATTCTTGATATTGAATTTCAAACCCACACACAAGGGATCTTGTTCTTCTTTGTTAACTTGGGGGAATTAGTTAGAATGAGTAAGTAAATAAGATAAGAAAATAAATAAATAAAATAATGAGGAAAAAAATAATATAGGGGGCAATATGAGGAGGTTTGATTGTGGGCCGGGATGGATTTTCTGAACTAGGCCCAAAATGGATTAGTAATGTGTTCAAGTCTTCTTGACGACATATTGTGACCGCTTATCATAAGTGTGATAACTTATCACTCATCTCGTTAGCCTTAACAGAAACTTCCTTGAGTTTGGCCTATCTGATGACATTTTTTATAGCTTATCACAATTGTGACAGCTTATCAGAGATGTCGTCATGACCTTTCAGCTGACCTCCTCATTTTTCACCTTCTCTGTACTAAATCCTATTTATAATAGTATAATCACTTGCTTAAACATAAAAACTTTTGGTTGTCTCCCAGTAGAGTTTGATTTACTATCACTGCACGATTTGGTTATCTTGACTAATCAGACTTCGCCAGGACAACCTGTTAATACCCCTTTACCATCATCATAGAAGATGCCAACAATTGGTAAAACACTCATCTCTTTTTGGTGAATCATGGATGAGTTTATTTTGAAGCGTGCTTCTTTGTCATTGAACCTGAACTTTAGCTCGTTCACCGCCACGTCTACTAGAACTCTCGCAGTTACAAGTAATGGCCTACCTAAGATGATGGGCACTTCAAAATCAACCAGACAATATAAGACCATAAAATCATAAGGCGTAATAAAATTGTCTACCTTTAGCAAAACATCGTGTGGTATGTCCACAGGCCACTTCAAAGACCTATCTGCCATTTCCAATCGCATATTTATTGGGGTTGGATCCTCCAAGCTTAATTTCTTATACATAACCAGTGACATCAAATTTATACTAGCTACCAGATTGCATAGTGCTTTTCTGAATTTTAGGGAACCTATAGTACACGGGATGGTAAATTCTCCTAATACTGCCTTTTTCTTCACTAAAGACCTTGTAGAGATAGCCCCACAATGGTGAAGATTGTCCTTCGGATCATGGATAAACTTCCATTTCATGGTTATAAGGTCTTTCATGAACATCGTGTATCCTAACATTTGCTTAAGTGCCTCAACCAGAGGCACATTTATTGTCAGTTGCTAGAGCATTGTTATGATTTTGCTGAATTTTGCATCATCAACTTTTTTCTTCTATCGTTGAGGAAAGGGAGGTGGTATTGTTGTAATAGTTTCCAACAACACTTCCCCTTCCTTCTCTTTTTCCTTTTCCGAAGCATTAATAGAACTATCTAGCTTTTATGACTCTGCTATACTAATCTCTTCGGATTCCTCAAAAACTACTTCACTATCTACAGATTTTCTCACAGATGGTCCAAGTAACATCTTGCAACTCCTAGTGATAATCGCCATACATGAGCCATCATTCTATGTATTCTGAACCATATCACTAGGTAAAGTACCATTTTTTCTTTGGTTCAGTGTTGTGAAAAGTTTGCTCATCTGCTGCTCCAACTGCTTGATATAAGTGAAGTGTGAACTAACCAACTAACTCATGGTAGAGAATTCACTCCTCATAGTAGTTACCCCTGATTTTGTAGCCTCAACTCGCTTGAACATTTTTTCCATCATTTCCTACATGGACATCTTTCCAGATCTAGTTAGTGAAACATCCTTTCTTCTAGGAGGGAAATATAAACCACTACTATCTTTAATGCTTCTCCAGTTTCCTTGCTACCTATCTTTATAATCAAGTTTTTCATAAAAGTTTCGACCTTAATTCCCTTGGCTACTTCCTCTGAAACCCCCTAATTACTCACATAGTTTGCCTTCTCATCTGTATTAGTAGCCACAGTTCACTAAGATTCCACAGCTTTGACCTTTTCAGTCTTGCCTGACAACAAGTGCTTGGCCAGTAAGTCTATCTTTGTCTATATGTAGGCCATGTCTTGGTCTTGCTCCTCATCTCTTCTGCACTGCTGTGCAGTTTTACCAACAAAAACTATTGGGATAGCTACCACAGAATCCCTGGTATGCCAAGCCCGACTCAATTTGGTCATCCTATTCAGCATATCTGAGGAATCTTCAAAAGAAAGATCAACAAATGAATCACCACCAACATTATCTATAATTGGCTTTGTTACAGAGTTGAGTGCCCTGTACAAAGTCTCAATCAAGTGTAGGTCCATCATATTTTGGTTCGCACACTGTTTAAGCTTATTCTTGAACCTATCCCATGTCTCAAGCAAAGCTTCGGTAGCGATCTATCTAAAGTTGCTGATCTCATCTCCCAACAGTACCCTCCTGGATGGTGGAAAAACTATTCTAGGAACAATTCTTTCAACTGACTCCAGTGGGTGATGCAATCAGATGTAAGCTTATTTAACCACATTATTTCCTGTCCAGACAGAGACAATGGAAACAATTTCAACTGGATCGTATTCTATCTCACACTCAGATTATCAAAATATTTTTAGATGGTGATAAAGTTCACCGAGTCCATGTTCGGATCATAACAAAGTAGGACACCGAAAATCCCCTTCAGATTCAGGAGCTGAATCATGGTACTTGTTATGCTGAATTTTGCACCAGGTCCGAACGGTGGAGGAATGATCACACATGTTGCACCTGATCCATCCATTCCTTCATCTTTGTCCTCAACCTTGTATTGGATAGGCTATTTACCATATCTTCCTCTGACTAGATGATTTCTATTGAAATTTTGCTGCAATGGTGCAGCAATTTACTATGCTCACCTTGGGTTTTAAGGATTCAACAAATCCTAATAACACAAGTCATCATCACCATGGTTTGGATAACGTACTTGTTGACCCTTGTTCTGTACGTTCACTTAAGCCTAGACCAAGGCTGTCAGTCTGTCAGCCTCTTGTTGTTTTACCATTCTCCCAATCAGTTGTGGTTTCAGATTAATTGGTAATAAGGATTCTCTAGAACTTCTTGTTTTTGGCATAAACATCAAGGATCTTGCAATTAAACAAAAACAACAGACAAAATTAAATCTACAAAACTTAACTAACAGTCAATTAGCGTACACAAACTTTTAGGTTACAATCATATTTCCTAGCAACGACGCCAATTTTGATAACGCTCAAATTACACTCTTGAATGGGTTTAAGTGATCATTGTCAATATAAAACCAAACTAAGTTGGGGTTTTGTACCACAGGGCATAAGGTGCGAACCCAAGTTGTTTGCCATTTAATTCAGTGATAGTTTAATGTTTCTTGAAATAGGGGGATTAAGTTTCAAGAATAATTGCTTGTCACTTTAATTTCGATGCTTGTTAATCAAGAGTTTATGAAATAACTAGAATTATGTTCACTAGGACTGACGGTACATGACCGATGCTAAAGGTGATTGAAGATTCTAACGATGGGTAGGATAACAAACTATCTTTATCGATGTTATGCTATAATTTCACTCGACCTACTTAAGTGTTTACCTTCCTAATCCTCTCGAAATTAGCGAATTTTTATTCATTGCCTAGATTTTACCTCAAGTTAACCAATCTTGTCATATCGCTGATTAGGAAATGAAGTATTTCCAAGTCCCTATTAATAATTCACTTCCTAATATATTTGATTTGTTTCTCAAGAAAATCAAACCAGGTATATCTACTGTTTTCAACCAACAGACGTTAATTAAAGCTTAATAATTAATAAGAAATCCTACCACCTATTGAATATTTAATGGTTAGCACCTTATGAAGACCTAACCGTAGATCCTATAATTTAGGTTAATGGAGTTTTGCCACTCCTGATGTAATAAACAAATACACAAGTTGAATTCATAGTTGGGCAGATTAACTTACAACGATGATGATAATCATGAAATATAACTTAAATTGAATATCAATACAAAACTCTTAAAATATTTACGACAATCTTCTCTCAATGATAATGTTCTAAAGTGTATTGAAAGTTAAGAGAGAGAAAAATCGTACACAGCGTATATTGCAAGATATGTTCATGATTATTAGAAAACCCTAAAAGCTGTCATTTATACCCAAGCCTAATTTAGGATATAAAATAACAACTTCAGTAAATTTCATAGATAGGTGATGCCATTAGGTGATTCCTTAACAAGGGTCTAATGCCTTATCAAGAATGGTGTCCGATTTCCTTCAATGTTGAAAAGATCCGCCTAAGGATGAAAATGTGGATGACGACTTATCCGGATTCTGAGGACATATCCTGGATGTCTTCAACTCGTTTTCCATTTTTATAATTTTATCCTAAGGCTGATAATGATCCTGATGCCTTATCATAACTCTGATTCCTTGTCATAAAATGTAGTTACAACTTCTCTTCAACTCCTAGTCCCTGGTTAAGTCTGACGGTGACCTTGATATCTTATCACCAGGCTGACAACTTATCATGAATGTCGTCAGCCACACTTGTCCTTTATTTGCTTCAGAATTCAATCTTTCTGCTTCGATTATTATTGGTTACCCTGCTCTTATCCTTTACTGCAAAATTAAAGTAAAACCAATCAAATACGGCAAAAGTTACTTAAGACTTCACAATTATTCATGGCTAAAAGCATAAAATATGTTAGAATTTGCTCACATATCAGTACCTGGAATGCTACACGGTGCTCATGACCTTGAAGGACCACAACCTAACCCATTAGTCATATTTCTACCTGTACACTACATAATATAACATAATAATATGGAAACATGCACTAAAAGGATATAAGGTTAAATACAGAACATAACTGAATAACATAACATCTATGGGGGTAGTTGAATACTCCAAATAAAACTAAAAAAAGTGAAGTGTGAAAATGATAGTCTGCATCTAGTCTGAAAGACTCTACTATCTGAATAATCTAAGTAAGGAGTTGATGGGACATGTCCCAAACTAACCCCAACTAATAAACTAATGAATGATATAATAAAAAATAAAATCATTTTCTCTGACTACTGATACTGGAATCTACTACTGATATGGAATTCATGTATCTGAACATATGATGTAACATAAAAATGAAGTACCATAGCACAAATGCATCAGTACAATGAAATGTACTGCGTGAACATGTGAGGTAGGCTAAATACAAGAGTCCACATACATGATTAATGCTAATTGATTCTCTGACATGAAAGTGCGAGTACATGTATAAATACGTAACTTTTACTAACACTGTGATAACATGGTGACTTAATTTTAATATTGATAACATGGGTCACTGTATCTGATAGTCCTGAATTTGATGAAACTAGCTGATTTCCATACAATACCTGAATTGACAGTATGTGATAGCCCTGGGACCTGAAGAACTATCTGAATTCTATTACAGAGACTTAATGACTGTATCTGATAGTCCTCATTTTATAACATGAAACTATGGGAAGTAGTCATCTGACCGACATGCCCCAAATATGCCATTATGGTTGAGTCAGGGTCCAATCTATAAGCCAAATTAGATGGTTGTCAATGCTAGGCCACCAATAAGGACAAGCAGTGGGTAACGCTTATCTGATAGTGTCCTCTTTACGAGAATGGTGGGGCCCTTATCTGACAGTGCTTACCCACCTCATCAACCCTCATAGATAGTGATGATGTATCAACCTATGCTGGATACATAGTTCTGGAATGCAAGGATGACTACTCATGATCACACCCTTATCTGATAGTATGTTTCTCCATCATTGGGTTCACTCGATGCTAATTTATAGTCCCATCTGAATGTACACTGAACATGATTTACGGAACTAAACATAAACTGAATTACTGAATTTTGTTGACTGACAGAATACTATTTATATCGGACAACTAACTGAGATCATGAGATCTTAGAGATATCCTGAGTGATATTACTGTCTAAAGTCTAAGGATTTATAGCTTGACTAAGAGTATTGTGATAACAGGACATGGCTCTAGGCACGCAGCTAATATTTTAGGTACAAGACCCCCCAGGACTCGATGGAAGGAAACTGAGAAAGCATGACTTACTTGAAGACATAATAATCACCATGATACATTTATTAAAGAATTTCATCAAATATGTAATAGGCATGAACTTGTACATATATGGGGATTTCATGATATCATTTTAGTTAGACAATTTTCCTTAACCTAGGCATTTAATCAAACATATTGCAGGAATAGTACTTGTAAGCATCAGTGTATAATAATTAAACATCATTGTTCACTTCTAATTTCATCATTCAAGGGTTTAGTCATTGGTTTTCATGAATATATATCTCTAATAATTAAACACACATAGCAATTATCACCCAATATGGATTAGAATTCAATTTCTTATTTACCAACACAAACAAAGCAGCCCAATCACAAAATTCATAGAGATGATTCATAAACTTGAACTTAGAAAAAGGGTTCTTAGGCTTCATGGATGAAAGGGGTCCATCAATGAACACTATTCAAACCTGGTTAAAGATTCTTGATGTTATTGAACTTGAAGAATTGGAATTCCCTTAGTTCTTGAAGAAGATTGGATTTTATTCATGGTGATTAATGTTAGAGTGAAATCCTAATCTTGTTTGTTTAATAATGATGAACAAAAATGGCTGAAATTGGGTATAAATAGGGTTTATATAGATGAGTGGTAAATGACCAAAACACCCTTGTTAAAACGACCTAAAAATTATGAATGAATTATACGATGGTGGGGTACGATTTTCCATTGCTGGGTCGACGGTCCGTCAGACCTCTCTATCGTACTGAGACAGAACTGGGACTCACTACCATAGAGCGATGGTGGGGTGCGAATGGCCATCACTGGATTAATGGAACTCGGACCTCCCTGTCATATATTTCTAGAAAACTGATTAACTACTTCGATGCAATGGTTATGCCCGATGGTCCGTCGCCTGCTTCTTCGCACCTGGGCTTTTTTTTTTCCTTCATTATTTCGGCATTAAATTCCTCATCTGACACCGGATTTTGATAAAATTTATATCGATGGAAAGCTTATTCAATTTCCCATGTGATAGGAATTGATATTCTTCAAAATACTACGTGTAAAAGAATGTATTTATAGTTTAATGCAAGTTCTAACATCTGTGAGATGATTTAAATCTACGAAAAGACACAGGTATTACAATCTCTCCCCATGATAATATTCATGCTCGAATAACACTGACAGAGATGGGAAACAATAAACTGAACATGAACTAAACATGAATGACTGGAACATGATCTCATCACTAACATGATTGACAAGCTGAACATGACATACTAAACATGCATATCTGATGTGTACGTAATGGATTCATGAATGAATAACTGAGTGTTCTGAAGAACTAAATTTCTCACAATAAGAATACAGATATGGTGTGTAATTACATAACTGACCGATGCATGAGTGCATGACTGAATGTGCAATGGTACTTGATACCAAGTTTACAATGGGAACATGAGAATGAAACTGAATATAAAGTTCATGACTAACATTGCTTATGAAACTTATTATACTTAAGGAGAACTGTTACCTTGAATTTAATCTGAGTTGGCGAAGAAGAGGTGAGGATACTTGGTACGCATATCTTCTTCTTCTTCCAAATTAGCTCCCTCAACGGACTAATTTCGCCGAATAACTTTGACTAGAGGGACTTCTTTGTTCTTTAGTCTATGAGTCTGATGGTCTAGAATTTGAACTGGAATCTCTTCATAAGAGAGGCTGTTCTGAACATCTATGCTCTGAATAGGGACTTCAACTAATGGGTCACCTATACACTTCTTGAGCAAAGATACATGGAACACTAGATAAACTATGGCTAGATCTAAAGGAAATTTGAGCTCATAAGCGATCTTGCCGAAGCGACTTAGAATTTTAAAGGGACCGACATATCGAGGACTAAGCTTTCCTTTCTTACCGAATATCTTCACTCTATTCATGGGAGAGATCTTTAGATATCCTTGATCACCGACTTCAAACTCGAGATATTTTCTATGAATATCTTCATAAGACTTCTCTCGTTTCTGAGCAGCCTAAAGTCTTTCTCTAATCAACTAGACTTTCTCTAAAGTGTCGAATACTAAGACAGGACCTATGAATTAGGACTCACTAACATCGAACCAACCTATTAGAGATCTATATCTCCTAAAATAGAGAGCTTTGATGGATCCATCTAAATACTGGAATGATAACTATTATTGTGTGCAAACTCAATTAAAGGCAAGTTCTCATCCCAACTTCCCTTGAAAACAATTAGACACGCCCTTATCATATCTTCTAGAGTCTGAATGGTCCTTTCTACTTTACCACCTGTCTAACGATGAAAGGCTGTACTGAGATAAACTTGGGTACCAAGACCATTTTGGAATGCTTTCTAGAAAAGATGGGTGAACTTTGTACCTCTTTCTGAGATAATAAACAACAAAACACAGTGCAATCTAACGAACTCTCTTCTGTATACTTTGGCATAATTCTTCTCTGAATAAGCGGTATGAACTCGAAGAAAATGAACTTATTTGGTCATTCTATCTACAATGACCCAAACTAAATTATGCTGATGACGAGTTCGGGGCAAACCCATCACAAAGTCAATGTTCACAACTTCCAACTTGTAAGTAGGAATACTGAACTCCTGCGTAGACCCACTAGGCTTCTGATGCTCTATCTTAACTTGCTCAAATGTAGATCACTTAGCAACAAATTCTGTAACATCTCTTTTCATCCCACTTCACCAATAGATCACCTGCATGTTGCTATACATTTTGGCTTCCTCTAGTTGAATAAAGTAGCACTCATTATGCACTTCTGCAAAAATTCATTACCTTATGTCATTTATGTCTGGAACACAAAGGAAACCCTAACAACGAAAAACACCATCTCTCCCTTGGGATAAAACCCTTACTTTATGATCCTTGACTGAATCTTTCAACATGACAAGGCTAGGATCTCTATCTTTCTTTTCTTTCTTCTCAGAAACTATAGATGATTTTGAAGTACTCTAAACACATAAACTTTCCTCTGATGAATCGACTAAGTGCATGCCTAGTCTGGCAAGATAAAGGACTCCCTGAGCTAACTTTTTCTTAGTATCCTCAACATGAACAACACTACCTATAGACAGTCTACTGAGAGCGTCGGCCGCTATATTGGCCTTGCCCAGATGATAAAGCACATTTATATCATAATATTTGAAGAGCTCTAACCACCTTCTCTAATGAAGATTAAGATCTTTTTGAGAAAAGACATACTGAAGGCTATTGTGATCTGTGAAGACATCTACATGAACACCATATAGATAATGCCTCCATGTTTTTAAGGCAAAAATTACGATTGCTAACTCAAGATCTTGAGTAGGATATTTCTTCTCATAGAGTTTAAGTTGTCTGGAGGGGTAGGTTATGACTATAGCATGCTGTATAAGGACACAACCTAAACCTACTCTGGATGTATCACAATATACTACAAATCCATCTGAACCATCTGGAAGTGCTAAAACTAGAGTTGAGGTGAGTTGAGTCTTTAACTCTTAAAAACTTTTCTCGCAAGGATCTAACCACAGAAACTTGACTTTCTTCTAAATCAATCTTTATATAGGGGATGTAATACAAGAAAATCCCTCAACAAACCATCTATAATAGCCAGACAAACCTAAGAAACTCCTAATATTTGATGGAGATACAGGGCGAGGCCAATTTCTTACTTCTTTGGACTTTTAAGGATCTACTCAAATGCCATCAACAAAAATGATTTGACCAAGGAATTCTACTCACCTTAGCCAAAATTCGCACTTACTGAATTTGGCGAATAACTGATGATCTCTAAGAGTCTGAAGTACTGTTCTAAGATGGTTTTCATGATTGGGCTCAGTGCAGGAATAGACCGGAATATCATCTATTAAGACAATTATAAACATGTCCAAGTACTGCTTGAACACACAGTTCAAGTCTATGAAAGCAACTGGGGAATTGGTAAGATCAAACGGCATGAATAACAATTCGAAGAGACCATTCCATGTTTGGAAAGCTATTTTTTGGAATGTCACATTCTATAAATATGAGTTGATGATAGATGGATTTGAGATCTATCAAAGAGAAATAATTGGCACCCTGAAGTTCTTGTTTGTGACCTTATTCAGTTGATGGTAGTCTATACACATTATGAGAGAACCGTCTTTCTTGCACAAAATAAAACTGGAGTGCCCCACGGGGAAATGTTGGTTTTGATGAATCCCTTATCTAAGAGATTCTTCAGCTATTTTTTTCAATTCTTTGAGTTTTGTTGGTGCCATTTTGTATGGCAGAATAGCGATAGGCAGCGTATTTGTAAGGATATCAATATGGAAATCTCTTTTCCTTTCGAGGGGAATTCCTAGAAGATCTTTGGGAAAGACGTCTGAATATTTATTTACGATGGAAATTGATTCAAGACTGGGAGTCTCGAAACTAAAATCCACATCATGAAAAAGAAGATAGACACATCCCTTAGATATTACTTTTCGCACCATAAGGTAGGAAACAAGATTGTCTCTGAACGCTGAAATACAACCCTTCCACTCAAGGACGGTCTCATTTGGAAACTAAAACTGAACTATTCTATATTTGCAATCGACTGTGGCATAGCAAGAATGAAGACAATCCATGTTGAGAATGACATCAAAATCAGTCATCTCTAATTCGACTAAGTCTGCTGAACTGACTTTCTAAAATATCATAACTGGGCAGTTCCTGTATACCCATAAGGCTATGATAGTTTTCCCCATTGGGGTATAGAACAAAAAGGGCTCTGCCAGAATTTCGAGACTAAGTTCAAAATCAACTACTATTTAAGGAGTAACAAAGTACAAAGAAGCTCTATGACCTAGCAAAGCATAAACATACACATGAAAGATCTGTAATGTACCAGTAACTACATTAAGAGAATTTTCCTTATTTTTTCATGTCTGAAGAGCATAAAGGTGATTGAGGCGTTGCTCTCTAGTAGTACTAGTGGTGGCACCCTACTAATTCGGGCGACTGGATGGAGCTGAGGAGTGGAGATAACTCTGATAGCCTGACTGAGGGCAGTCTCTGACTCTGTGGCCTTGCCTGTTACAATTAAAAATAGACATCACTGCCAGCTCTGCAAGCACCCTTGTAGATCTTACCACATGTCTGATAAAGGGGATTAGTTTAGGCATTGCTGACACTGCATTGACACTTAGAGCCTAGCGCTCTATCTCTAAACTTAGGAGCTAGAGCAGTGGCTAAAAAAGGAGCTGGAACTGATGAATTAGGACAAAATAGAAAATGATTTCCCCCTTTTGACTTAGGCTGACTAAAATTAAAGCTACTTGTCCTAGCTTTCTCAATATGTTTTTCCCTTTGCTTAATATTTTGTTTCTCTATCTACTGAGCATGGGTTATAAGCCTAGAAAAATTCATTGAACTATTCAGCATGGCAGATCTCCAGTCATTTACCATACTATAATTTACCCCTTATGCAAAATTACTCGTCTTGTCTCTACCGTCTTCAACCACATGAGGGGCATATCTGGATAATTCAATAAATTTTAGAGAATACTCTTTTGTTGTCATATTCCCCTATCTAAGGTTGATGAAATCTAGCACCTTATCTTCTTTACGCTCTTGGGGAATGAATCTGTCTAATAATACAGTGATAAACTCCTCCCACTCTATAGGACCTGCATTATCTGAACTTTCTGACTTTTATTGTTTGAACCAAGCATGATCCACATCCTCAACTAGTATACAGCTAGCTCAGCACTCTAAATAGTAGTCACACCGATGACTTCTATCACCTTCTAGACCTGTTCAATGAATTCTTGAGGGTCTTCATGTACCTTAGACCCGAGGAATGATGAAGGATTCATTCGAGTGAAGTCGCGAATCCAAGATGTGGCTTATTTGGCCACTAAGTTGGTCGAAATAACTGTTGTTCGTTCATTCTGAGTGGTGACTAATTGAGTAAGATTTGTGAATGCTGCCCTGAACTTTGTATGAGAAACATGATCACCCAAAGGTTCTTTGAGCTGAGGGGCTAACTAATTTCTATTTCTTTTTTTAGGAGGCATGTTTTGCAGAAGAAAGGGAGAAATTAATTAGACTGAGAAACTAAATTGTGATCATGATCACTTACACGACATGAATACTGAAAGAAGGTAAACTATTCTTAAAACATCTCGTAGCTCTTTGCACATAAATGTGGCGTGGAACACACCTAGTACAAGACTTTACTAGATGTAATTTACAAACTTCCAAGGACTCTATTGAACCTTAGGCTATGATACCAGGTTTGTAACGCCCTAAATATGGTACCTGGAATGCTACATGGTGCTCATGACCCCAAAGCACGACAAGCTAAACCTTGACTAATATTTGTTCCTGCAAACTACATAATATAACATAATAATGCAGAAACATACACTGAAAGGCCATGAGGTTTAATACTGAACATAACTGAATAACGTAACATCTGTGGGGGTAATACAATACTACAAATAAAACAAAAAAATTGAAGTGTGAAACATGATATTCTGCATCTAGTATGAAAGCCTCTACTGTCTGAATAATCTAAAAAAGGAGTGGATGGGACATGTCTCCAACTAACCCCAACTAATAAACTAATCAGTGAGATAATAAAAAAATAAAATCATATCCTCAAAGGATGAGGAGTTACTTCTAAATCTAACTGCTGAGACTGGAATCTACTGCTTATCTGGAACTCATGTCTCTGAATCAATTGTGTAACATAAGAACAAAGCACCATAGCGCAAATGTGTCATACAATGGAATGTACTAATTATATATGTGAGGTAGTTTATATGCAAGGGTTAACATGCATGATTAATGCTAATTGAGTGTCTAACATATATATGAGAGTATATGCATAAATACGTAACTGTAACTGACACCATCATAACGTGATGACTGAGTCTGAATACTGATAACTTGGGTTATTGACAATCCTGAATTTGATTTAACTTGTTGTGTGTTGTACTGTATCTGAATTGACGATATTTTACTACCTGAGATCTGATGAGATATTTGATTTCTATTACTGAGACTGAATAATTGTATGAGATAGTCCTGATTCTTTAAGATAAAAAAGTGGGAAGTAGTCATCTAACTGACATGCCCCTAATACACCATTATGGCTGAGTTGGGGTCCAACCTGGAACCCCAATTTGAAGGGTATCAATATCGCGCCAATGGTAAGGAAAAGTTATGGGTGACCCTCATTTGATAGTGTCCCCTTTACCAGAATGGTAGGGCCCTTATCTGACAGTGCTTACACACCTTATCAACCCTCAGTGATAGTGTTGATGTCTCAACTTATGCAGGCTACATAATTCTGGAACATAAGGATGATTACTCAGGATAACACCCTCATCTGATAGTGTGTGTCCCCATCCGTGGGTTCATACGGGGCTAATTTCTACTCCCATCTGAAGGAACTCTAAACAAAATTTACTGAACTGAATCAAATATGAACAATTGAATTTCGTTGACTAAAGGAATACTAATCATATCTGAAAACAGATAGAGTTCATGAGATCATGGTGATTTCCTGAGTCATAAGACTATCTGAGGTCTAAGGATTCATAGCTTGACTTTGAGTATCATGAAAACATGTCATGGGTCTAGGCACACAACTAATGTTTCAGGTACAAGTACCCCCAGGACTCTATGGAAGGAAATTGACAAAGCATGAATTACTTGAACATATAATAATTACCCTAATACATTTACTGAAGCATTTCATCAAACATGTAATAGGAATGAACTTGTACATACATGGTGATTTCATGATATCATGTCAGTTAGATAATTTTCCTTTATCTAAGAATTTAATCAGACATATTACAGACATAGTACTTGTTAACATCATTATATAGTAATTAAACATCATGGTTCACTTCAAATTTCATCATTCAAGGGTTTGGTAATAGGTTTACATGAATTTATATCTCTAATAATTAAACCCAGATAGCAATTATCACACAACATGAATTATAATTCAATTTCTCAATTACCAATAGTAACAAAGCAGCCCAATAATGAAATTCATAAAGAAGATTTATAAACTTGAATTTAGAAAAAGGGGTTCTTGGGCTTCATGGATGAAAATGATCCATGAATGAACACTATACGTACCTAGGTTAAGATTCTTGATGTTCTTGAACTTGAATAATTGGAATTCCCTTTGTTCTTGAAGAAGATTAGAATTTGTTCTTGCAGATTAATGTTATAGAGACACCAAAATATTGTGTGTGGAATAAAGATGAACCAAAATGGCTGAAATTGGGTATAAATACGGTACATATAGACGAGTGTTAAATGACCAAAATACCTATGTTGAAATGACCTAGACATTCTGAATGAATTATCTAACGGTGGGGTGCAACGGTCAATCGAACCTCTCCATCAGACTGAGATAGAACTTGGACTCACTACCATAAAGCAACTGTGCGGTGTGATGGCCCATCACTGGATGACGGTCCATCAGACCTAGCAATCATATATTCATAGAAAACTAATTCATTGCTTTGATGTAACGGTCATGCCTGACGATTCGTCATTGTCCGACGGTGCGGCGGCTTCTCCGTTGCACCTGGGCTATTTTTCTTCCTTTTGTATTTCAGCTATAGCTTTCTCATCTGACACCGTATTTTAATGAAATTGGTATCAATGGAAAGCTTATTCGATTTGCCATGTGATAGAAACTGAAAATCTTAAAAATACCACATGTACAAAAAGGGATTCATATTTCAAAGCGAGTTCTAAAATTCTTAAGATGATTTCAAGCTTAGAAAACACATAGGTATTACACACTGGAATGGGAGAATTGGGAAAATGGGCTTCTCCGCTATATGGGGCAATCGCAGAGGTCCTCTAGAATTTGGCAACTGTGGATTTTGCCTTCTCTGCAATGTGCCAAGTTCCCAGGTGGCACACTATAAACTTAACAAACCATAACTCCTCCACCGAGTATCGGATCTGGCCGAATTTGGAATTATTTAAAATCTTATTCAATTTCCAACAAAATGAAAATTCCACTTGTAATATATATTATTTATTTTGGAAAGTATCCGTTAATATTTGAGCGACAAATCTAAGCTAGGAAAACGATGGGGCATTACACCCTTCGTGCCTATTGGATCGTATCTTACAGCATATACTCCACCTTGAGTAGTGCAAAAAATATATGCTATAACTGGAAAGTGTCACTCCATCTTTTCTGTTGCTTTTACTCTAGTCTCTCCATTACCTTGCTATGGAAACATACTATTGTTTTAGATAAGAGAGTAGATTTTCTTTTTTTGTGAGAATTTTTATTTGCCTACTCAAACTAAGGTTACAGCTAAAAAGGGAATAGTGAGATGAATTTTTGTTATAGAAATAAATAGGAAGGGGATATGCATTGAAAATCTTTGTTAAAGTGAATAATATTGTTGGGTTTGTAATGGGCAGAATCATAAAGTGGGTGTAGAAAGGATAGACTTAAGGTTGTGATTGATAGATACACAAGCCATTGTCTTATGTAGTGTCACTACTCGGGCCTAGACCCTGTCTGTAATGGGAAACTCAAACATTAAGTTCCCCAAAAGCCCTTAGCATACTAAAATAAGCATAATCCATAAATTAATAAAATTGCGGAAGATATAATGAAATTCAAGGAAAACTTATAATTCAAATTGTGTTAACAAAGTAGTGATAATACATAATCAAAATCTATAATTCGAAGCCTCTACTAAATACTAACTATCTAGCTCGGGACAAGGACCCCGACTGGTCCATAAACAGAATTAAGTTCAGCATATGAACAAGTGCCTCCAAAATGATTGATGGCTTACAAACTCTGTCATTATCCCTGATGTTCTACTGGTCTGATGGACCATGGGATTGTTCCTTAAAACCTGTATGGGGCGGGGGGGGGGGTCAATCCTTTGAAAGTATTGGTATGTAGAACAACACAAAAATAACTTATAGTTCATGTAACATAATTGACTAGATTGTGAAAATAATTTATCATAGTAAACACACACACATATATATAAAAACTCATTGGAATAATTTAAAAATGATTCAATTCATGCTTATAAAACATTGACTCAACTCTTTTCTTTAGTTCTAAGGTGGATGGTTTACCCTACATTCGTATCAATCCACAGGACATATGGACTTCGCCCTTAACTTGACGGGAAAGCCCCCAATCAGAGTTTCCCGTAAGAATTGGGGTACGTAATTCATAACACGCCACAGGACCTTCCTCAGCGTAAAATCCATATTTAAGGACATCATAAACTCGTGGCAGAAAAATACAATTTTCGGCAATGAGTTATCTTAATGCATTCCTTCTTCGGGTAACCATCTAACTCTCTTTAAGCTTATTTTTAATCATTTAAAATAATGCTTCATGCTTATAAATTCTTTACTCTCATGTTAAGGGCATTTCAACATAGGTATTATCCTACCTAGACTTGAAAATTGTATCATGTCATATCATATCCATAAACCTTCTCATTCAGAATTATATTTATTATAACCAAAAGATTTAAACATCATCAGAGAGTGCTTATTTCAAATAACACATGAAACATATACAGAATACTATCTTTTCAATACTTTAACATATGGTGGTCAATTCCTACATAAAACACATTCAATATCTTCAATAGGAGACAAAATGCTACAACATGAGAATTACCTCTTTGAAAATATTCAAAATAATGATGCATATTAGTTAAAGAGGCATTTCAATCTCCACAATTATGATAATTCATAAAACAACCCCAACACTAGTCATACATAAATCTCATGATAAAAAAGGGGGACTTATAGTTCATGCTCTCAGACCCATTTCTCAATTCATAACATGTTAAGACCATAAATTTCATCATCCAAGGGGAATTTCTTAAATCATATTTTGAAACTCATAAGATATGTATATATGATGGAAAAAACCCTAGTAATTTCATAATTTCCCTAAACATGGGTCCATGATGAATTCTCTTTAAACGGTTTCCCAAAAATCATAACATACATATACAGATACATATACATTTTAGAATCTTCATATACATTTTATAATCTTCATACCCTAGGTGGTTTCTCCTCCCTTGATTATGGAGTAATAATTTGGAAATTTCTGAGTTTAAAAAAAGATTTTTAAAACATTATATTTATCCAAAAAGGGTTAGGAATGGTTTACAAATGATAAAAGACCTTAATGCCCTTAAGTAAATAAAACGTAGAAATATTTAATACATGGGAGGGGCTCTACATATCGACCCTATAGCATTCCACAAGGTCTGTGGCATGAACCTAACGCGGAGGTGAAGCTTTGCCTCATGACCACCCATACTGCGGACCCTGGATAGTGTTGTACTAAAAGAATCTAAACTTTTGACTCTTAACTCGTGTTGATGAACGCTAAGTTTCATTGGGAAGAGGACTTGAATAACCTTATTATTACATATAATGGGCCATATAACACATTATATTCTTGTATTAAAGGACATTGAAATTTGATCTAAGAAAAATTATTTTCAAAAATTTAAAGTATAGGAAAGTGGTCAATTAACTTTGAGATAGGTGATATTTAAGACTTCAACCCATCACCAAAGATGTTCCCACCTAAGAGAATCATCATTCACACTTATTTCTATGTAGAACCCATTGGGTTCAGCTATATGTACGTAGGAATGATGGCTCAAACTCTAGCCCACAAATTTGGAGTGTTGCATGTAGCTAGTACTTCTTGATTAAGACATTTTGTTATTTGATTATAGTGATTATATGGAGAAGTATTCTGATAACGCTCAAACTATAGCTCTCATAAGAGTGTAAGAGGTCGATGTCAAATATAGACCCCAACTGGGTTGGGTGTCGAATCCCACAGAGAATACTTGGTCACTAAGTAAGCAAAGATTATTAGACTTTTGGTGAAAGTTTCATAAAAAGGGGGGATTGTAGTGCGTGCAACTATTGTAGCAAAGTAAAAACAGAAATTAGCAAAGTAAAAAGAAAGAAAGTTTAGTAAGATGTTAATCAATGAGAATTGAGAGTTGGGGTTATGTCCACCTTATGAGTTATACGTCTCTATTGGCTATGAGTTATGCGGAATTTAGACATGCATGTGCTTATAGAGAATTGTATTCTATGGTAAATCCAAGCGTCTTTCGACTATCAAGGATTATTTCACTTTAACACTTTCGAGCTTAAAGAGTATCTAACGGTACAAATTCTCCAAGAGGTTAATCCAGTTACGCCACTAACTTTTTAACAGGGGTTGGTGCCCTATTACCTTGACATTATCTCTTTTCCAGACATATAACTTTTCTTTCGAACAAGTTAATGCTATACTGGCGTATCCTATGTGTTTGCAACCACAAGAATTTAGATTAAGATGAAGAGAGTAATGATATAAGCAGCATACGTGTCATGAATTCACAATCTCATAGCAATAGATAGTATCTTATAAGGCTTCCATAACCCCAACTGAGAAGTTTAGCTACTCATGAGTGCAATGGAAATCACAATAGGCATTATCATTATTACAAAATAAAGATATCACGTGTAGTAGGGTTTGGTATGGCTTGTGGCATGAATTCCCTTTTAGAATAGCGTTTCTCTTGTTGTGAAAATTAAGAGTCAAATAGATGAAGAGAATAAAATTGAAAGTAGAAGTATGGGAATTCGAATTAATGGAAAAATTAGAATAATTCGGAATTCCAGAATTATTTTTAAAATCTCTAGCAAAATAGGGTATTTATAACACTCATATCCTATTCCTACTAAGCTACTGCATTACTTATCCTACTCCTAATAAGTTACTGCATTACTTATCCTAATCCTAATAAGTTACTGTTGATCCCCAAAGTCTTTAGAATTGTTGTTTTTGCCCGGAACAGGTTTTCCATGCGTCACTTTTGGTCCTAGGCATCCAAGCACTCCTTCCCTTCTTTCGTGAAGCTTCCTTTGGCGTCAAGTTATCCATAAAATGCTGAATTCTGCATCATTTATACCTGAAAACTTGCTAATCACGTTGTTAGCTCACTTATAGGAAAAAGGACTAAAAGTGCATGAATTATATGTTTTGTCCTCAAAACATAACTAAAATATGGGTAAATTATAGCACTTTAGGCGTGGAAATACGCCTATCATCAACACCCCACACTTAAAGCTTTGTTCGTACTCAAACAAAATATCATGTCCATTTAAATATCTACTTAGGGTTTCACAGTAACAGCACAAAATATTCATCAAGACAGGCACGGTAATCATTAACCAAGAGTAGTTTTATAATCACTACTAGAAACAATTATACCTCCAATCTAGAGTTGTGATGATGGTTAATTCGTATTCACAAGTTAAGTTACAAAGAATCATACACAACTACCCAAAACTCATCAACCATGTGTGTCTCACCATATATCACCCATAATCACTCACAAGTATTGTATATATTTCAAACATGGGTATAAGATTATCCTTGCTCTCACTCTTACAAAGAATTCATGTGTTGCAACTTATGACAATAGGCTTGCCCTTAGTGTAATGCTCCAATAAATATCAGAATGCTAAGCTTAGGATCAAATAGGTCTTTTACAGGTTGTAATGTAGGCTAAGGGACGGGTAGGATTATTTTGGCCAGAAATAGTGACTATGTTCCTAAGCACTTTAATACATCACATTATGCCGTTAACACTTTCTTTCTAACAATCTTTCTACTTTCTTTTAATCTACCACCCCTTCTCACCTCTTTTGTATTCAAACATAACTATCTTTTTTTATTCAATTATAAACACAATTTATCTTTTTGTTTTTCTATTTCTTTTTCTTTTCTTCTCTTTTTTTTATAACACACCTCTATGATAACCATTATTTTTCATAACAAATTCAAGTACCAATTCACTTTAAGGCACTACCCCCACCCAATTTCCTCTTATTTTGTCACATGACTTTACAATTTAAAGCACTTAGGAATTTGGATCAAATTATGGTTTTGAAAAAAAAATGGATTAGGCTTACATATGAGGCTGTCAAACAAAATAGGCTAACGGCTCAAAGGGGGTTATCTAAGATGATGTCCACGTGTAGGTAAAAAGAAGGTAAACAAGTATAGGTTGCCGAAGAAATGCCTAAATCATCGCCTAAACTCACTCTTTATTTTGCTTTACATACACCAGGCAAGTTCTAGCATCAGCCATAAGCACATCATATACTATCATCTCACACACACAAGGCACATGGTCGACTTTATTGGAAGCAGTATAGACTCTTGACCCAACAGGTGAAGGAATTGAACCACACAATTATCACATAATGAGTCACAATTAGAGCCTAAACGTCTCAATAGTAATGATGTTATCGCAGACTCTTGTCATAATACCACGCTGCCCTTCAGAATAATTTCATGCAAGGTTTGAAAAGAATTTTAAAAAAAATTAATTACTAAAAAAACAAAACAAACAAACATAAATAAATGCAAATGCAGATAAAGAAGTATGGCATGCAAATACCAGCACCCCACACTTAGACGGGACACACTGCCCTCAGTGGAAAATAAATAAGAAGAACCTATTTAGTCGGACTCCTCCTCTATGTATGGGGTCATACCACCTTCATCGGAATCATCATTGGAGTCATCTTCATCAGAATTCTCTTCCACATCGGATTCTGGAATTCTGCGATCATCATCGATTGGCACATCATAATCAAGAGGTTCCTCAAAGTATACACCTACTCCACACATCGCCCTTGCATGCTCATTCATTGGGTAGTCATAATCCACCTGTTGGAGCCCTGCAGCAGTTGAAACACGACCCCCGCTCATCATAGTAAACCTCGTCATGCCATATAAATAGCGGAAGAAGCTTTCGTCGTGAGCATGTCTTTCTGTAGTGGTAAGGTTTACGCCATGTGTGGATTCAACATCCTTAACCTTTGTGAGGTCAACCTTTTTCGGCTTGTATGGCAGCTTATGATAAGCTGTTTCCTCTTCGATGTCCTCCTTCCTTAATATTGCAGTCAACAGATTGCCAAAGATGAAGTGGGACCTCTTGTGCAGCCTAGCTTTAATCATTGTAGATCGAATAATTGCCCCGATGTTGATAGGGACATTCGTCATCAATGCGTGCACCAAGAACACTCTATCTCGTGTTCTGTTTGTGTACTGAATCCCTGGAATTAGGCCAGAGTTGACTATGCACAACCATATCCTAGCTTCCCTATTCAAGGGAGCATATGGGAAGGTGTTGTGTCGACCGGTGTCCTTGTGTCTACTCCATCGTGCCATAGATCTTTTTCCGCACAATGTGTATCTAATAGACCTGTACGGAGGTCTGTTATACAGCTCCTTGAATGGTGATGGATCAACAGATGGCAAACCTAGAAAAGAGTTGAAGAACTCCGCATTTAGTTGCAGAACATGGCCCCAAATCTTTGCTTCACTCCCTATAGTTTTCGGTGACCAGTTGGCATAGAATTCTCATGTTAAATCGAGATTGCACGCTCCCATATCTCGGAAGATGAAATCAAGATGCAACACCGTTATCTTGGCCAACATACGGGGTTCTTTTTTTGCTAGGCTCTCCTTGTTTATCAACTCCACGTGAACATAGTTTTTCTCTTTATTGTTCCTATACCATTCCTTTCCTTCCTCCTCTAGGACCCATTTAATTCCAAACATGCGGCGAGGAGGATTCTCCTTGCTCTTTTCGTCCTCTTTTCTTGACTTTTTGTGAAGTGGTTGATTTATCTTTTCCTTGTCTTGCTTTGGGTGCCATTGTACTTGAGATTAAAACAATAGTCATGTTAGCTTCATCTCGGTGAATACAATCAATAAGCAAGTAGTAGTGGCACCACCCCACACTTATTTTTTTGGCACAAACTTGTGAAGTGAAAGTTGTTGATTACTCAGATTCATCAATATACGTTTTAGGCGCTATATTTCAACAATATAATCAGTGCAGTCATACTTCATGAAATCTTCGCAATACTTTCATGTTTGATATATCTTTTGAGCAAGACTACTACATAGAGATTGAATCAAGTTATAGCATTTAGAAATAATCACAACCTCATATGTTGGTAGTTAACCATGATTCTCATCTTGATGAATAATTCATTCCAACATATAAACTTACTATTGACAAGATTATGCAATTTTCTTGACCATGTCAATTCCGCAAAAGTATGACAGTGCATCAAAATAAAATACAAGTTGGAAACAAGTCAAGATCATTCTAACGTATTCTTTCACTCACTTAATTGTATCCCAACAAATCAACCACATTCAAATCACTACTACTACTTCAAGATTTAACAATTCATTATAGGCGTAGCAGTGTAGTACTTATGGAATATAAATAAAGAACAAAGAAGTACTTACTTGGTTGATGACCTTGGAAGATGTTCTTGTAAATTTAAAAGAGAAAAAGGAAATTTTTTGACAGGATTTGGAGAGGTAGGCGGCGCTTAGGTTGGATTTGCAATGTGTTTTTGGTCTAAGACTAAGTTTCTTATTTGTAGTGCAAGCTTGGGTCGGGTTTTGACACATTTAAAATTGCATTTGGAGACCAAAAGTAACAATAGGCGGCGCGTTTTGCAAAGCATTGTTGAGCATAGGCAGCGCCTATGCCATGGCATATAAGATTCAGAGACAAAAGGCTTTTGAATAGGCGGCGTCTATGCTATGGCATTCTTAAGCATAGGTGGCGCCAATGCTATGGCACTCTAGAATCCGAGAGCTTAGGCCATAGCATAGGCCTTACCTTGTTCGTTGATAACTCTTAATCTACAGTACTCGTGGGAGTGTAAAGCGGTCGTTAGCAAATATAGAACCCAACTGGGTTGGGTATCGATCCCACAGGGAATATCTTGGTCAACAAGTAAGCAATGATTACTTGACTTTAAGAGCAAGTCTCGTAAAAAGGGGGGATTGTAATGTGTAACCGAAAGAATAAAGTAAAAGCTAAAAATAGCAAAGTAAAAAGAAAAGGATATTTCGTAGGTCGTGAAACAATGAGAATTGAAGCGTTGGGGTTATGTCCACCTCCTGAGTTATACGTCTCTACTGACTATGAGTATGTAGAATTCCGACATGCATGTGCTTATAGAGAATTGTATTCGATGGTAAATCCAGGCATCTTTCGACCTATTCAAGGATTATTTCACTTTAACTCTTTCGAGCTTAAAGCGTGTCTAACGGTATGAATTCTCCAAGAGGTTAATCCAGTTACGACACTAACTGTTTAGTAGGGAATTTAGGGGGTGACCCTACTACCTTGACATTATCTCTTTTCCAGACAAATAACCTTTCTTTCGAACAAGTTAAATGTTATACTGGCGTATTCTTGTGTTTGCAACCACAAAGAATGTAGATTAAGATAAAGAGAATAATGATATAAGCAACATACGTGTCATGAACTCACAAACTCACAGCAATAGAGAGTATCTCAGTTGGCTTCCATAACCCAACAGAGAAGTTTAGTTATCCATGACTGCGAAGGAGATCACGATTGACATTGTTGTTATACCACAAGATTGATTAACTTCGTGTAGCATAAGTGGTAGGCGTTTAGGCGTGAATTCCTAGGCAAAGTAACATTTCTCTTGTTGCAGAATTTAAGAATAGAAGATTTAAGGGAAAGATTTCGGAGTTGAGAAGTAGGAGAATAAGAACTAGAATTTATGAGGAATGTATGAAGATGAATGTATCTCTCCACTAAGGGAGGAATTCTTAAAAATCTCTAGCATGATAGGGTATTTATAATACCCATATCCTAATCCTACTAAGCTAATGAAATACTTAACCAAATCCTACTAATCTAATGAAATACTTAACCCAATTGTACTAGGTAAATGTAACATTATCCAAATCCAAATAAACTAATGAAATACTTAACCCAATTGTATTAGGTTAATGTATTACTATCCTAATCTAAATAAGTTACTGAAAGTCCCCAAAGTCTTCAGAAATGCTGTTTTAGCCCGGGACAGATTTTCCATGTATCACTTTTGGTCCTTTAGGCGTCCAAGCTCCCTTTCCTTCCTTCGTGAGCTTTCTTTGGCATCAAGTAAGCCATAAAATGCTGAATTTTGCATCATTTATACCTGAAACTTTGCTAATCATGTTCGTTAGCTCACTTACAGGAAAAAGGACTAAAAGTGCATGAAATATATAATTTGTTCTCAAAACATGGCACAAATATGGGCAAAATATATTGATATAGGCGTGTAAATTCGCCTGTCCTCAACACCCCACACTTGAAGCTTTGTTCGTCCTCGAACAAAATATCATGTCCCTCTCAACATTACAGTAGATTTCACAGCAACAACACAAAATATTCGTCAAGACAGGCACAACAATTATCAACAAAGAGTAGTTTTCCGATCATTAGTAGAAACAGGTTAACCTCTAGTATAGACTCGTGATGGTGGTCAACTCATATTCAAAAGTTAAGGCACAAAGAATCATATACACTAGCCAAAACTCATCAACCATGTGTGTCTCACAATATAGTACCCATAGTCACTCACAAGTATAGCATATTTTTCAAACATGGGTATCAAAATATCCTTGCTCTCGCTCTCACAAAGAATTCATATGTAGCAACTGATGAACATAGTCTTGCCCTTAGTGTAATACTCCACTAAATGTCAGAATGTTAAGATTAGGATCAAGTAGGTCTTTTGATGGTTGTAATGTAGGCTAAGGGACGGGTAGGACTATTTTGGCCAGAAATATTGACTAAGTTCCTAAGCACTTTAATACATCACATTGTATCATTGACATTTTTTTCTTTCAACCTTTCTTCTTTTTTTTTTCTTCTACCACCCTTGTTCTCCTCTTTTGTTTTTCAATTTTAAGCATAACTCACTTTTCAGCTTTCTTTTTCCTTTTTCTTTTCATAACATACCTCTTATGATAGCACTTTCTTTTTCATAACTCATTCAAGCACCACTACAATTTAGAGCATCATACTCACCAAATTTTCTCTTATTTCATCCCATGACTTTTTCACTTTAAAGCACTTAGGATTTTGGATCAAATTACGGTCTTGAAAAATGGATTAGGCTTACATATAAGGTTGTTAAAGAAATAGGCTAAAGGCTCAAAAGGGTTTAACTAGGATGATGTCCAAGGGTAGGTAAAATGAAGGTAAACATATGTAGGTTGCCAAAGAAATGACTAAATCATCTCCTAAACTTACACTCCTTATTTTCGCTTTGCATACATACCAGGCAAGTTCTAGCATCAGCCACAAACATAGAATATACTATTATCTCACACACACAAGGCACATGGTCGACTTGATTGGAAGTAATATAGACTCTCGACCCAACAAGTGAAGGAATTGAACCACACAATATCACATAATGAGTCACAACTAGAGCCTAAAACGTCTCAATAGTCATAATTGTAGCACATACTCTTGTTATAATCTCATGCTGCCTATTTGAATAATTTCATGCGAAGCTACGTTAAAAAAAAATTATTACTCAAAAACATAACTTAACTAAAAAACAAAACAAATAAAGTAAAGTAAACAAAGTAAACAAACATAGATGCGATAGAGAAGTATAGCATGCAATACCGCCACCCCACACTTAAACGGGACACTGTCCTCAGTGGAAAATAAATACGAAGAACCTGGTCAGTCGGACTCTTCCTCAATGTCGGGGGTCATACCCCATTCGTCAGAATCATCATAAGAGTCGTCGTTAGAGTTCTCCTCCTCATCGGAGTCTGGCAAGCGTCGATCGTCATCGGTCGGCATATCATCGTGTAGAGGTTAGTCAAAGTAAACGCCCAATCCACACATCTCCCGTGCATGCATGTTCATTGGATAGTCTTGGTCCAGTTGTTAGAGCTGTGCAGCAGTTGGAACATGTCCACCACTCATCATAGTAAATCGTGTCATGCCATAAAGATGACGGAGGAAACTCTCATCATGAGCATGTCTCTCTGCAGTAGTAAGGTTGACACCATGAGTTGTTTCAGCATCTTTGACCTTGGTGAGGTCAACCTTCTTCGGGTTATGTGGGAGTTAGTGATCAGCTGGTTCCTCTTCGATATCCTCCCTCCGCAAGAGTGCTGTCAACAGATTACCAAAAGTGAAGTGGGACCTTTTGTGGAGTCTGGCCTTTCGCATTGTAGAGCGAATGATTGCCCCAAAATTGATAGGGACATTCATCCTCAAAGAATAAACCAAACACACTCTATCTCTTGATATCTTGGTGTATTGAGTTCCAGGAATAAGGCATGAGTTGACAATATGCAACCAGATTCTTGCTTCCTTATTCAATGGCGCATAGGGGAAGGTGTTGTGTCGTCCGGTGTCTCGGTGTCTGCCCCACCTTTCCATGGATCTACTTCCACAAAGTGTGTGTCGTATTGCTCTATAAGGAGGCCTACTGTACCGCTCTTTGAATGGTGTTGGGTCGACCGAAGGTAAACCAAGAAAGGAGTTGAGCAAATCTGCGTTGAGCTGTAACACTTGGCCCCGAATCTTGACTTCGTTGCCTGTGGTTTTCGGCGACCATTTGGCGTATAACTCCCTTTACAAATCAATATTACATTCTCCCATGTCGCGGAAGATGAAATCCAGTTTCAACACCATTATTTTCGCCAACATACGCAACTCCTTCTTCGCTATGGTGTCCTTGTTGATCAAGTCGACGTGAAGATATTTCCGTTCCTTGTTGTTCTTGTACCATTCCTTGGCTTCCTCCTCAAGAACCCATTTTATTCCAAACATTTGATGGGGTAGTTGAATTGAGGATGATTCTCCTTGTTCTTTGCGACCTCTCTTCTTGCCCTTTTGGGAAGTGGTAGCCTTATCTTGTCGCGCTTTAGGTGCCATTGTTCCTGGGATTTAAACAGTATTCATGTTAGCATCAACTCAAATGAAACAATCTATACACAAGCCATCGGGGTACCACCCCACACTTAGGTTCGTTAATACAAAACAGTGAAGTTAATTCATACGTTTTAGGAACTCTGTTCCGACAAGAAAATCAGTGATGTATCACTACTTGCAGCCATTGCACTATTTTGATATTAGGTATAACAACACTACTATGTAGGGGTTACATTATGGTATAGTTACTTTCAACAAACACAACCTCCTAAGTCGGTAGTCAACTATAGATCTTATCTCGATGAACGGGATAGTCTAACATGTAAGTATCCAAGTATCAAACTTAAGCAATTTTCATAACCCTAGCAATTCCACAAATAGTATAACAATGCTATTAAAACCAAATTCAAGTCGGAAATAAGTCAAGATTATCCTAACGTATATGTTCACGCACATGGTTTTGTGTCAACAATCCAAACATATTAACATCACCAATAATCTTTCAAGATGTAGCAATTCATAATAGGCATAACAACGTAGTACTTACGAGAAATAGATGAAGAATACTAGAGTACTTACGTGATTGAAGCCTTTGGAGATGTTCGTGTGAATTGGAAGAGCAAAAAGAAAAAGTTTGAGATGTTTTGGAGAGAGTATGCGGTGCCCTGAGGTCAATTTCTAATGTGGTTATGTTTCAAGACTAAGTCCCCTCTATATAGGAAGAGAATGGGTCGGGTTTTGACCCATTTACAAACAGTTTTGGAGACAAAAATTCCCTATATGTGGTGCATAATGCTTGGCATAGTCATAGTATAGGCGGCACATAGTGTATGGCATTTAGGGACATATGCGGCACATAGGTCATGGCATTTAGGGACATATGCGCCGCATAGTGTATAGCATTTGAGATACTGAGACCTAATGCTATAGCATAGGCGGCGCATAGTGTATAGCACACTTAAGAATGGGCGGCGCATAGTACATAGCACACTAGATTCCGAGACCTTGGGCTATAGGATAGGTTGTGCAATATTCGTGGCCTAGTTTTACCTAGGCCTAGCCTTCCTCGATGCCTATTTTGTCATGAGAAATGCTTAATCTATAGCCTTATGCATCCTTATACCTAACTTACTACCTTTTCCAATACATCCAAATCGTCATTTGAAATCAATCTCCTCGTTGAATACCTCTTGCACCTATATTTGCTCAAAGCCAATGAAAACGATTAGTACAATGGGTTGCCTCCCACCAAGCGCCTTAGTTTTGGTCGTGGCACGACTCGTATTTTTGGATTTTCATTGATCAAAAGCAAAACAAGTACTAGAATGAAAGAAAGACAAAATGATAAATGATAAAACGATGCAACGATGGAATGATGGGTTGCCTCCCATCTAGCGCCTTATTTATTGTCGTGGCTCGACATAGTTACCTTGAGTACTTAGACTTCGTTGAGATAAGTGATAGACATATAATTCATCGAGTCAAGAGGATCGATATAAGGTTTAACACGTTGTCCATTCACTTTGAAGACAACACCATTATTGCCTTCCAGTTCGACTACTCCAGAGAAGTAGACTTGGATAACTCTGTATGGACCAGACCACTTAGTTCTTAACTTACCTGGGAAGAGCTTCGATCGTGAGTTGAAGAGAAGTACCATATCACTCCTTTGGAAGTTTCGTCGAACAATCAGCTAATCATGATACTTTTTTATCCGCTCTTTGTATAGGTCTGATCTTTCATATGCATAGAGACGGAACTCTTCTAATTCGTTCAGCTGCTCCAACCTCAGATTCTTAGCATCATCCTGATTCAAATTCAACTGCTTCAATGCCCACAATGCCTTATGCTCGAGCTCGATGGGTAAGTGACAAGCCTTCCCATAAACTAGTTGATAAGGAGACATGCCAATGGGCGTTTTGAACGCAGTCCTATACGCCCATAGTGCATCATCAAGCTTCCTAGACCAATCCGTTCTATTTGTATTAACCGTCTTTGCAAGGATTTGCTTGATCTCCCGATTGGAAACTTCTGCTTGTCCACTAGTTTGGGGATGATAAGGCGTAGCGACCTTATGTTGCTTGACACCATACTTGGCCAAAACAGATTTTAATAGCTTGTTGCAAAAGTGAGATCCTCCATCATTTATGATAGTACGTGGTACTCCAAAGCGAGAGAAGATATTCTTCTTTAAGAATGCTACAACACGCTTCCCTTCATTGTTGGCCAAAGCTACAACTTTCACCCATTTTGAAACATAATCTACAGCAACCAAGATGTACTTCATTCCAAACAAATTCATGAATAGACCCATGAAATCAATACCCTACACATCAAAGAGTTCTACCTCAAGAATTTTGGACATGGGCATTTCATGGTGTTTTGAAATAGCACCTTGACGTTGGCATTAGTCGCACCTTCTAACATAGTCGTAGGCATATCTAAATATCAAAGGCCAATAATAACCACTTTGTAAAACTTTTCTTACCATCCGATTGCCTGCGCGATGTCCTCCAACTTGGGAAGTGTGGCATGCTTCAAATATAGTAGGCACTTCTTCATGAGATATACATCGTCGAATGATACCATCCGCGCATCTTCGAAATAAATAAGGTTCATCCCAATAGTAGTACTGTACGTCATGCATAAACTTCCTCCTTTGGTGGTAAGATAAATTGGTAGGTATCACATTACTCACTATGAAATTTGCAAAGTCGGCATACCATGGTAGTTCCTCCATTGTTGTCGCTAATATCTATTCGTCCGGGAATGCATCATGAATTTGATTTTCAGGTTGCGCCACATGTTCATTCTCAAGTCGAGATAGGTGATCGGCCACTTGGTTCTCACAACCTCTTCTATCTTTGACCTCAAAATCCAACTCTTGTAGCAGCAACACCCATAGAATTAACCTTGGTTTTGCATCCTTCTTTGTCATGAGATACCTAAGAGTTGCATGGTCTGTATGAATGATCACCTTGGTACCTAATAGATAGGCACGAAACTTCACAAACGCGTACACAACTGCTAGAAGCTCTTGTTCAGTAACAGTGTAGTTCCTTTGGGCTTCATTTAGGACCTTACTTGCATAGTAGATACGATGAAATAATTTCTCCTTTCTTTGTCCAAGTACAACTCCAATGGCTACACCACTAGCATCACACATGACTTCGAACGGGAGAAACCAGTCTGGTGCTACCATGATAGGGGCTTCAATGAGTTTTCCTTTAAGGCATTCGAATTCCTTTAAGTAATCCTCTTTAAAGTCAAACTTCGCATCCTTCTCCAATAGTTTGCACAATGGACTAGAAATTGTGGAGAAATCTTTGATGAACCGACGATAGAAACTTGCATGGCCAAGAAAACTACGAACTCCCTTCACCGAAATTGGAGGCGGTAGCTTCTCAATAACCTCTATTTTTGCTCGATCAACCTCTATTACTCTTGCGGAGATCTTGTGCCCAAGAATGATTCCTTATTTTACCATGAAGTGGCACTTTTCCCAATTCAGCACAAGGTTGAATTCTACACATCTTTGCAATTCCATGCTCAAGTTTTCCAAGCACGACTCAAAAGATTCACCAACAACTGAAAAATCATCCATAAATACCTCCAAAGTGTCCTCAACCATATCAGAGAAAATGGACATCATACAACGTTGAAAGGTGGCTGGTGCATTACATAACCCAAATGGCATACGTTTGAAGGCAAACGTACCATATGGGCATGTAAATATTGTCTTATCTTGGTCTTCGGGGGCAATACAAATCTGATTGTAGCCTGAATAACCGTCCAAGAAGCAAAACCATCCTTTCCATGAATGACATTGGGAAATGATCTTTGAGTGTCCAAGAATTCAGCTTTCGGTAGTCCATGCATACTCTCCATCCAGTGATGGGTCTGAGTGGAATAAGCTCGTTCTTCATATTCCTGACCACCGTCATGCCTCCTTTCTTGGGAACACATTGTACTGTGCTTACCCATGTACTATTCGAGATAGGATACACAACCCCCGCGTCTAACCACTTGATAATTTATTTCTTCACCACTTCTTGCATTGGTGAGTTTAGATGTTTTTGATGCTCAATGGTAGGTGTGCAATTTTCTTGAAGCTGAATTTTATGTGTGCAAATCCCAGGTGGAATACCAATAATATCCGCAATGGTCCATCCAATGGCTCTAATATACTTGCGTAAGATAGCAATAAGTGTTGCAACTTGTTGCTCAACCAAATCGGCTACCAGAATGACTGGAAGAGTATTTCCGCTTCCTAAGAAGGCGTACTTCAAATGACTTGGCAGCTCCTTCAATTCTAACGTGGGTGGCTCCTCAATAGATGGATTAGCTGGTGGTGTGGGTCGATTATTGAGATCAAGATCCAGCTTCTTGGGAGCATAGCGATATGTCCCTAATCCCGATAGAGTACAAGTAGCTTCTTCAGAATTTTCAGCATCCTCATTCTCTCCATTCATGAGCACAACCGCCAAAGGATCATCGATACTTTGCTCCTCTTCAATTAATTCTTTCTCATCATCAAAGAAAACATCAGCCACAAAAAATACACTAAGATCTTTTGGTTGCTTCATTGATTTGCACACATCAAAGCGAACCACTTCGTCTTTTATTCAGAAGGAAAGCTCATTGGCTCTCAAATCAATGAGCACACTTCCTGTAGCAAGGAAAGGGCGCCCCAAGATTATGGGAACTTCTGAGTCTGCCTCACAATCAAAAATAACAAAGTCTGCCGGAAAGATGAATGAAGAAACCTTTACCAATACGTCATATAGAATACCAACAGGTCGTTTTACCGACCTATCCGCCATGACGAGCCTCATATTGGTTGGAGTAGGATTACCCAACCCCAAATTCTTGTAGATAGATAATGGCATCAAATTGATGCTGGCTCCTAAGTCACATAATGCTTTGGCAAAATTCAAAGATCCTACGGTGCAAGGAATAGTGAAAGCTCCGGGGTCGGCCTTCTTTTGAACTATCGATCGGGTAGCAATTGCACTACAATGATGCACATCTTCTTTCAACTCATAGCTTGCTTCCCGCTTCTTTGTCAAAAGATCCTTCATAAACTTCGCATACCCAGGCATTTGTTCAAGTGCCTCCACCAATGGAACATTAATAGTCAGTTGTTTCAACATAGTCATGAATTTACTGAACTTTGTGTCATCCGCCACCTTCTTCAATCTTTGGGGAAAAGGTGGTGGTGGGTTTGGAAGTGTTCTTTCCACGGCTTTCTTCTCCTCTTGCTTCCGTTTTCGCACTTTTTCAGGCTGCACCGTGCTGGAGGTGGCATCCTTGACGTCAGGAGTAGTAGCTGCGGCATCTTCTCCTTCTGCGTTGTCATCCATGTCCACAACTTCGTCAACAACTTGCTTGCCTTTTGCTGAAGTTTCCAGCACCTTACCACTTCTGGTAGTGATGGCCATGCATGACCCATCATTCCTTGGGTTTTGCACAGTATCGCTAGGTAAAGTGCCAGCCTTTCTTTGATTGAGTGCTGCTGAAAGTTGGCTCAATTGCTGCTCTATTTTCTTAATAGAAGTGGCATGTGAATCAACTAATTGTTTCATGGAGGACAAATCATTGATTACCTCCGTTACTCCTGCGCTCGTTGTTTCCACTCCTTTAAATAATTTAGCCATCATGTCTTCCATACTTCTAGAATTAGATGTGGTGGTGTCACGTCTACCAGGGGGAACGTACAAACCACTCTGTTCATTCTTGTTTTTCCAACTACCTTGGTCTGTTTTTCCAAATTTATCATAGTAGTTCCGACCTTGGTTTCCTTGGGTATTACCATGGAAACCCCCCTGATTGTTCAAGTAGTTGGCCTCCTCTTCCGAATCAGATTCGTCTCTTCCTTTTGACGCAATGGCTTTGACTTTTTCGGTCTTCCCTGTTAATAAATGCTTTGTAAGAAGATCCATTTGTGTTTTCAGATGCACCATATCTTGATCATGTTCTTCTTCTCTTCTTCTTTGGTCTGCAGTCATGCCAATAGATAAAGTGGGCTTGCTACCTCAGAATCCCTGGTATGCCATGCTCTACTTTGTTTCGTCATACGATCTACCATATTGCTTGCTTGACCAAAAGTGAGGTCCATAAAAGATCCTCCAGCTGCGTTATCCACCACAGGTTTAGTAATTGAATTCAAGGATCTATATAATATCTCCATTAAGTGAACATTAGTCATGTGATGGATTGGGCATCTCGCTAGCTTTGTCTTGAACCTCTCCCATGATTCGTGAAGAGCTTCAGTGGGAAGCTGACGAAAGTTGCTGATTTGATCTCTCAATTGAGCACTTTTGGATGGCAGAAAGAATCTTTCTAGGAAAGCGTCTCTCAATTGCCTCCAATTTGTAATAGAATCAGGAGTCAGCCCATTCAACCATAGAGTTGCCTCCCCAGACAGAGACAATGGAAATAGACGTAATCGAATTGCATTCTGACCAACACCAGGATTGTCAAACGACTTGCATTTAGAAATAAAGTTGATGAGATGCATATTCGGATCATCGCCTGCTAGTCCACCAAATAATCCCTTGAGTTGCAATAACTGAATCATGGTGCTTGTGATGTTGAACTTGGCTCCGGGCGCTAATGGTGGAGGAATTATGGCTCCAGTGGCTTCGGCTCCATCAAGATCGTCATCATCATCGTCGAAAGCTGGCTGCATAGGTTGGCTATCATACCTTAACCGTGCTTGTCGACCTCTTCTGTTGATAGGTGTTATAATTTCAGCATCACACCTAGGGTTTAGTAACTCGTCATCACCTAAATCCTTATCGTCGGGATTTGTTGCTCGTGCAGGGTTATCAATGATCTTCTGTAGAACCTGGGCTGCGGCAAGGGCAACCAGTCTTGCTTGTTCCTGTTGAGCAGCCATACTTTCGATTTTTGCTTGTGCTTCCATTCTTCCTATGCGTTGTGGTTCAGGATTGATAGGTAATAACAGTTGACCAGAACTTCTAGTATAGGGCATGCACTGAATAAAAACCTGAAGTAAACAAAGACAAAAATTGAAAGTAAAAGTACGAGAATCTTTGACCAAAGGGTCTAGTAATTATCACGAACTTGATTGACACTCGTATTCCCCGGTAGCGGTGCAAATTTTTGTTAATGCTCAATCTACAGCTCTCGTGGGAGTGTAAGGCGGTCATTAGCAAATATAGAACCCAATTGGGTTGGGTATCGATCCCACAGGGAATAGCTTGGTCAACAAGTAAGCAACGATTACTAGACTTTTAGTGCAAGTCTCGTAAAAAGGGGGGATTGTAATCTGTAACCGGAATAATAAAGTAAAAGCTAAAAATAGCAAAGTAAAAAGAAAAGGATATTTCGTAGGTTGTGAAACAATGAGAATTGAAGCATTGGGGTTATGTCCACCTCCTGAGTTATACGTCTCTATTGACTATGAGTATGTAGAATTCCGACATGCATGTGCTTATAGAGAATTGTATTCGATGGTAAATCCAGGCGTCTTTTGACCTATTCGAGGATTATTTACTTTAACTCTTTCTAGCTTAAAGCGTGTCTAACGGTATGAATTCTCCAAGAGGTTAATCCAGTTACGACACTAACTGTTTAGTAGGGAATTTAAGGGGTGACCCTACTACCTTGACATTATCTCTTTTCCAGACAAATAACCTTTCTTTCGAACAAGTTAAATGTTATACTGGCATATTCTTGTGTTTGCAACCACAAATAATGTAGATTAAGATGAAGAGAATAATGATATAAGCAGCATACGTGTCATGAACTCACAAACTCACAGCAATAGATAGTATCTCAGTTGGATTCCATAACCCCAACAGAGAAGTTTAGTTACCCATGACTGCGAAGGAGATCATGATTGACATTGTTGTTATACCACAAGATTGATTAACTTCGTGTAGCACAAGTGGTAGGCGTTTAGGCATGAATTCCCAGGCAAAGTAATGTTTCTCTTGTTGCGGAATTTAAGAATAGAAGAATTAAGGGAAAGATTTCGGAGTTGAGAAGTAGAAGAATAAGAACTAGAATTTATGAGGAATGTATGATGATGAATGTATCTCTCCACTAAGGGAGGAATTCTTAAAAATCTCTAGCATGATAGGGTATTTATAATACCCATATCCTAATCCTACTAAGCTAATGAAATACTTAACCAAATCCTACTAAGCTAATGAAATACTTAACCCAATTCTACTAGGTTAATGTAACATTATCCAAATCCAAATAAAATAATGAAATACTTAACCCAATTGTACTAGGTTAATGTATTATTATCCTAATCCAAATAAGTTACTCTAAGTCCCCAAAGTCTTCAGAAATGCTGTTTTAGCCCGGGACAAATTTTCCATGTATCACTTTTGGTCCTTTAGGCGTCCAAGCTCCCTTTCCTTCCTTCGTGAGCTTTCTTTGGCATCAAGTAAGCCATAAAATGCTGAATTCTGCATCATTTATACCTGAAACTTTGTTAATCATGTTCGTTAGCTTACTTACAGGAAAAAGGACTAAAAGTGCATGAAATATATAATTTGTTCTCAAAACATGGCACAAATATGGGCAAAATAAATTGATATAGGAGTGTAAATTCGCCTGTCATCATTCGTGGCCTATATTTACATAGGCCTTGCCTTGTTCGTTGCCTATATTTTCATAAGCAATGCCCAACCCATAGCCTTTTTCTTCTTTATTCCTAACTTACGACCTTCAACATGCAATACTCTCAAATCGAAATTTGAAATCAATCTCCTCCTTTACACCTCTTTCACCTACATTTAATCAAAAACAACAAAAATAATTAGAACGATGGGTTGCCTCCCATCTAGCACCTTATTTTTGGTGGTGGCTCGACTCTTCTTTTTGGATTTTTGTTTAGTGAAAACAAAAGTAAACAAAATGATAAAACAAACGATGGGTTGCCTCCCATCTAGCGCTTGATTTATTGTCGCGGCACGGCATAGTTACCTCGAGTACTTAGACATCATCGAGATAGATAGTGGTCATGCATTTAATCGAGTCAAGAGGGATGATATATGTCTTTACTCGTTGGCCATTAACCTTAAAAACAATACCATTATTGTCCTCCAACTCAACTACTCCAGAAGAGTAGACTTGGCTAATTTTGTACGGGCCAGACCATTTGGACCTTAACTTACCTGGGAATAGCTTCAGTCGGGAATTGAAAAGAAGTACCATATCATCCTTTTGAAAGTTTCGTTGAACAATCTGCTAGTCATGATACTTTTTCATCCACACCTTGTAGAGTTCTGATCATTCATACGCATGAAGACGAAATTTATCTATCTCGTTCAGTTGCTCCAATCTCAGATTCATAGCGTCATCCCAATTCAAATTTAGTCGCTTCAACACCCATAATGCTTTATGCTCGAGCTCAATGGGCAGGTGGAAAGCCTTCCCATAAACTAGTTGGTACGGGGACATACCAATTGGCATTTTGAATACAATCCTAGAAGCCTATAGTGCATCGTCCAGCTTCTGAGACCAATCTTTCCTATTTGCATTTACTGTCTTAGCAAGGATTTGTTTGATCTCTCAATTGGAAACTTCTACCTGTCCACTAGTTTGTGGGTGATAGGGCGTGGCTACCTTGTGTTGTTTGACACCATAATTTGCCAACACGGATTTGAATAGCTTGTTGCAGAAGTGAGATCCTCCATCGCTTATGATAGTATGTGGTACTCCAAAACGAGCAAAGATTTTTGTCTTCAAGAATGCTACAACACGCTTTCCCTCATTATCGGCCAACGCTACTGCTTCGAGCCATTTTGAAACATAATCTACAGCAACTAGGATGTATTTCATTCCAAAAGAACTTACGAATAGGCCCATAAAATCAATACCCCATACATCAAATAGCTCTACTTCAAGAATCTTCGACATGGGCATCTCATGGTGATTCTAAATCGCTCCTTGCTTTTAACATTGGTCGCATCTTCTCATAAAGGCGTAGGCATCTCTAAATATCGAAGGCCAATAATATCCACTTTGCAATACCTTCCGTGCTATTCGATTACCTGCGTGATGGACCCCAACTTTGGAAGTATGACATGCTTCTAATATATTAGGCATCTCTACATGGGATATGCATCACCTGATAACACCATCCGCGCATCATCGAAGCAAGTATGGCTCATCCCAAAAGTAGTGTTTTACGTCATGCATGAAATTCCTCTTTTGATGAAAGGATAGATTTGCAGGCATCACATTACTTACCACAAAGTTTGTAAAGTCAGCATACCATGGTAACTCCTCCATTATCGTGGCTAAAATCTCTTCATTAGGGAATGTATCGTCAATCTCAAGATCTGGCTGTGCGATATGCTCATTGTCGAGTCTAGATAGATGATAAGCCACTTGGTTTTCATAACCTCTTCTATCTTTTACCTCAAAATCAACTTCTTGCAGCAACAATACCCACCAAATTAGCCTTGGTTCGGCATCTTTCTTTGTCATTAGATATCTAAGGGCTACATGGTCTGTATGAACTATAACTACCTTGCTCGCATAGTAGATTGGATGGAATAACTTCTCCTTTCTCTGGCCAAGTACAGCACCCAACGCTACCCCGCTAGCGTCACACATGACTTCAAACGGTAGAGACCAATCTGGTGCTACCATGATAGGAGCTTCAATTAGCTTCCCTTTGAGGCATTCAAATGCCTTCAAACAATCTTCATTGAGGTCAACCTTTGCATCTTTCTCCAAAAGATTGCACAATGGGCTAGCAATTTTGGAGAAGTCTTTGATAAACCGCCGATAGAAACCTGCGTGACCGAGGAAACTACGAACTCCCTTTATGGAAATTGGAGGTGGTAGCTTCTCGATAACTTCAATTTTATCTCGATCAACCTCAATTCCTCTTTCGGATATTTTATGCCCAAGAACAATACCTTCTTTAACCATAAAATGGCATTTTTCTCAGTTCAGTACTAGGTTGAATTCAACACATCTTTGCAATTCCATACTCAGGTTTGCCAAGCACGATTCGAACGAATCCCCAACGACTGAGAAATCGTCCATGAATACCTCTAATGTATCTTCAACCATATAAGAGAAAATGGACATCACACAACGCTAAAACGTGGCTAGTGCATTACATAACCCGAATGGCATACGTTTGAAGGCAAATGTACCATATGGGTATGTAAAATTTGTCTTCTCTTGATCTTCGGGTGTAATACAAATTTGATTATAGCCGGAATAACCATCTAAGAAGCAAAACCATCCTTTCCTTGCTAATCGATCAAGCATTTGGTCCATGAATGGCATCGGGAAGTGGTCCTTAAGCGTCCATGAATTCAGTTTTCAGTAGTCTATGCATACTCTCCATCCTATAACGGGTACGAGTGGAATGAGCTCATTTCTTCATTCATAACTACCGTCATGCCTCCTTTCTTGGGAACACATTGTACCAGGCTTACCCACGTACTGTTAGAGATTGGATACACAACCCCTGCATCTAACCACTTAATAATTTATTTCTTCACTACTTCTTGCATAGGTGGATTGAGACGCCTTTGATGCTCAATAGTGGGTGTGAAATTTTCTTCAAGATGAATCTTATGTGTACAAATCCCAGGTGGAATACTTATAATGTCAGCGATGGTCCAGCCAATGGCTCTTATATACTTCCGTAGAATAGCGATGAGAGCTGCAACTTGTTGCTCACCCAAATCTGCTGCCACAATAACTGGGAGTGTGTTACCACTTCTTAAGAATTCATACTTTAAATGACTTGATAGCTCCTTCAATTCTAACGTGGGTGGCTCTTCAGTAGATGGTTTAGCTGGTGGTGAGGTCCGATTTTTGAGATCCAGGTCCAGCTTTTTGGGAGTATGAGGATACAACCCTTTTCCTGTTAGAGCACAAATAGTTTCTTCATGATTTTCAGTATCAACATTCATAAGCGCAACTGCCAATGGGTGATCAATAAGTTGTTCCTCTTCAGGAAATTCTTTCTCATCATCAAAATAAACATCAGCTACCGAGAATACGTTTAGATCTTTGGGTTGCTTCATTGATTTACACACATTAGAGTTAACTACTTCGTCATTTATTCCGAATAAAAGCTCATTAGCTCTTAAGTCAATAAGCACACTTCCTGTTGCAAGGAAAGGGCGCCCCAAGATTATGGGAACTTCTGAGTCTTCCTCACAATCCAAAATAACAATGTCTGTCGGAGAGATGAATGAAGAAAATTTAACCAATACATCACATAAAATACGTAGAGGTCGTTTTACCAACCTATCCGCCATTACGAGCCTCATATTGGTCGGAGTAGGATCACCCAACCCCAACTTTTTATAAATAGATAATGTCATCAAATTGATGCTGGATCCTAAATCGCATAATCCCTTGGCAAAATTCAAAGATCCAATGGTGCAAGGAATAGTGAATGCACCAGGTTCGGCCTTCTTCTGAAGTAGTGATCGGGTAGAAATTGTACTGTAATGATGAACAATGTCTGTCAACTCATAGCTTGCTGCCCGCTTCTTTGTTAAAAGATTCTTCATAAATTTCACATACCCAGGCATTTGTTCTAGTGCCTCCACCAACGGAACATTAATGGTTAGCTATTTTGACATCATCATGAATTTACTGACCTTGTATCATCCGCCTTCTTCTTCAATCTTTGAGGAAAAGGTGGTGGTGGAAGTGGAATTGTTTTCTCTATGGCTTTCTTCTCCTGTTGCTTCCGAATTTTGGTCTTTTTAGGCTGCAACCTACTAGGGGTGACGTCATGGACATCTTGGTCAGCTTCTACGGAGTCCTCATCTTTTTCATTTTTGGCCACTTGCTTGCTTTGGGATGAATTTTCCAGCACCTTACCACTCCTGGTTGTAATAGCCATGCATGATCCGTCATTCCTTGGATTTTGCATAGTGTCGCTAGGTAAAGTGCCAGCCTTTCTTTGATTGAGTGCTGCTGAAAGTTGGCTCAATTGCTGCTCTATTTGTTTTATTGAAGTAGAATTTGAGTCAACCAATTGCTTCATCGAGGACAAATCATTCATTACCTCCGTTACTCCTGCACTGGTTGCCTCCACTCCTTTCAACAGTTTGGCCATCATATCTTCCATATTTGCGGAACCAGATGTAGTGGCATCACGTCTTCCTGGGGGAACATACAAACCACTCTTGTTTCCAGATTTATCATAATAGTTCCGACCTTGGTTTCCTTGGGTATTGCCTCGGAAACCCCCCTAGTTGTTCAAGTAGTTGGCTTCTTCATCAGAATCGGATTCCTCTCTTCTTTTTGATGCAACAGCTTTGACTTTTTTGGTCTTCCCTGATAATTGATGCTTTGTAAGAAGATCCACTTGTGTTTTCATGTGCGCCATATCTTGATCACGTTCTTCTTCTCTTCTTCTTTGTTCTACAGTCATGCCAATAGACAAAGTGGGGCTTGCTACCTCAGAATCCCTGGTATGCCAAGCTCTACTTTGCTTCGTCATCCGATCTAGCATATTGCTTGCCTTCCCAAAGGTGAGGTCCATAAATGACCCTCCAGCTGTATTATCCACCACAGGTTTAGCTATTGAATTCAAGGATCTGTATAGTATCTCCATTAAGTGGACATTGGTTATGTGATGGTTTGGGCACCTTATAAGCTTCGTCTTGAAGCTCTCCCATGTTTGGTGCAGAGCTTCGATTGGAAGCTGCCGAAAGTTGTTGATTTCATCTCTTTATTGTGTTCTTTTGGATGGCGGAAAGAATCTTTCTAGGAAAGTATCTTTCAATTGCCTCCAATTTATGATAGAATTAGGACTCAGCCCATTCAACCATAGAGTTGCCTCACCAGACAGATTCAATAGAAATAAGCGTAGTCAAATTGCATTCTGACCAACGCCGGGATTGACAAATGACTTGCATGTAGAAATAAAGTTGATTAGATGCATATTCGGATCATCGCTTGCTAGTCCACCAAATAATCCCTTGAGTTGCAATAACTGAATCATGGTGCTTGTGATGTTGAACTTGGCTCTGGGTGCCAATGATAGAGGAATAATGGCTTCTGTGGCTCCGTCTCCATCAAGATCATCAACATCATTGTCGAATGCTGCTTGCATGGGTCGGCGTTCATGCCTAAACCTAGCTTGATGATCTCTTCTGTTACCAGGTGTTACTATCTCAGCATCACGCCTAGGGTTTAGTAACTCGTCATCACCTAGATCCTCATTGTCAGGATTTGTTGCTCACCCAGGGTTATCAATATTTTTTTGATGCACTTGAGCGGCTGCCAGAGCAACTAGTCTCGCCTATTCCTGTTGAGCAGCCATTCTCTCAATTTTGTGTTGTGCCTCCATTCTGCCAATACGTTATGGTTCAGGATTGATAGGAAACAACGGTTGACCAGAACTTCGAGTATGGGGCATGCACTGAATAAAAACCTGCAAAAAACAAAAACAAAAATTAAAAGTAAAGTACGAGAATCTTTGACCAAAGGGTCTTGTAATTATCAGAAACCTAGTAGACAACCGTATTCCCCGGCAACGGCGCCAATTTTTGATAACGCTCAAACTACAGCTCTCGTAAGAGTGTAAGCGGTCGTTGTCAAATATAGAACCCAACTGGGTTGGATGTCGAATCCCACAGAGAATACTTGGTCACTAAGTAAGCAAAGATTATTAGACTTTTGGTGAAATTTACATAAAAAGGGGGGATTATAGTGCGTGCAACTATTGTAGTAAAGTAAAAACGGAAATTAGCAAAGTAAAAAGAAAGAATGTTTTGTAAGATGTTAATCAATGAGAATTGAGAGTTGGGGTTATGTCCACCATATGAGTTATACGTCTCTATTGGCTATGAGTTATGCGGAATTCCGACATGCATGTGCTTATAGAGAATTGTATTCTATGGTAAATCCAGGCATCTTTCAACCATCAAGGATTATTTCACTTTAACTCTTTCGAGCTTAAAGCGTATCTAACGGTACAAATTCTCCAAGAGATTAATCCAGTTACGGCACTAACTTTTTAAAAGGGGTTGGTGCCCTATTACCTTGACATTATCTCTTTTCCACGCATATAACTTTTCTTTCGAACAAGTTAATGCTATACTGGCGTATCCTATATGTTTACAACCACAAGAATTTAGATTAAGATGAAGAGAGTAATGATATAAGCAGCATACGTGTCACGAATTCACAAACCCATAGCAATAGATAGTATCTTATAAGGCTTCCATAACCCCAACAGAGAAGTTTAGCTACTCATGAGTGCAATGGAAATCACAATAGCATTATCATTATACCAAAATAGAGATCTCACATGTAGTAGGGTTTGGTATGTCTTGTGGCGTGAATTCCCTTTTAGAATAGTGTTTCTCTTGTTTCAAAAATCAAATAGATGAAGAGAATAAGAATTGAAAGTAGAAGTATGGGAATTCAAATTAATGGAAAAATTAGAATGATTCGAAATTCCAGAATTTTTTTTTAAATCTCTAGAAAAATATGGTATTTATAACACCCATATCCTATTCCTACTAAGCTACTGCATTACTTATCCTACTCCTAATAAGTTACTGCATTACTTATCCTAATCCTAATAAGTTACGGCTGATCCCCAAAGTCTTTGGAATTGCTATTTTTGCCTGGAACAGGTTTTCCATGCGTCACTTTTGGTCCTAGGCGTCCAAGCTCTCCTTCCCTTCTTTCGTGAAGCTTCCTTTGGCGTCAAGTTATCCATAAAATACTGAATTCTGCATCATTTATACCTGAAAACATGTTAATCACGTTTTTTAGCTCACTTACCGGAAAAAGGACTAAAAGTGCATGAATTACATATTTAGTCCTCAAAACTTAGCTAAAATATGGGTAAATTATAGCACTTTAGGTGTGTAAATACGCCTATCATCATTTTCCAGGAGGTATGTAGAGTATAAGGTTCTATAGGTTAAGCTAGAACCTTTTTACATCGATCAGGCTTTAACATTGAATAAATATATAGTTAAACTCTAGTAGCTATGTGTTTTATGTGTACATTATAAAATTGGAATGGTGAATTATGGTATTCATAGATGATAAGTATTGCAATACTCAAGGGCTATTGAACATATCAATTGAGGTGGAGAATGTTTCTATTCTTATGTCTCGCCAAAATCTTATATCATGTCTTGTATCAATCAAAATCAGGTCATTGATTCATAAAAAATTTCATTCCTCACGTTGTTATTATCATTTTCCTTAGACTCATGTCCTGTATCATGTTTATGCAAAATCACTTATATCATGATTCATGCTTACATGATTTACTTGGTATTGTTTTGAAGCTTTTTTGAGGACAATGTATGTTATGTTGAGGAAGGATTCTGAATGTAAAATTACACCCCTTATTTCATACATCTAGAGTTTCAATAAGTTCCTATTCATCATTCGAGGACGAATGATTCTAAGGGGCAGATAATGTAATACCCTAAGTTTTTGGCCTAGAATTTGAACTGTCCCTCCTACGTGTAAAGATCTGAGCAAAATGATTTCAATATAGAAATTTATGAAATAATCAATTATTTTGTGTGGGAACATCTTTGTATATTTATTGAAGTCACAACATTCTCCGAGCTCAAATTTTAGTTAAGGACATTCCTACCGATAGAGTTTAAGAATTTATTTCTACTTATGTCAAATTCAAATGACTATAACACTCAGAATATCTTCAGTTAGGTGGCCTACTATATAAATATTTAAATCTCTTCGAGTCCTCTTTCCAACACCACTAATTGTTCATCAATCAGAGATTCGAGTAAAAAATTATGGAATTTTTAGTGAAGCACCATCCAAGGTACTTGTTAGGTTTTAAAGCAAAACATCTTCCACAGAATTGGACCTGAAATGTGAACACACCATTACCTAACATAAAAATATGTTTTTCACATTTTAAACCATCGGAAAATGGTCCTTTCACCCCATATAAATCGCTCAATCAATTTTTAATCCCAAGTTTGTTCCTAAGCATGATAATCACTCCCTAATCTCTAATATATCATCTCTGCACAAAACCCCTAGCTCCAAATCAAAAGTTTCAAGAAAAGTCAAATATTATGGTTTCTTCTCAATTTTTATCATCAATTTCATCATCATGGGTACGGGAAACGAATCCAAGTCCTCATATAGATTTCAAGATTGGGTTCAATCTTCAATATTAATTATTGAAGTCTTTTTCATATTCCTTCTATTAAAAGCCATGTTGGACACTCCCTATTTTAAATATTTTATTATTACATCAATTTGCTTGATATTTATGTGGTTTTGAATGATTAATCATAATAAGGTTGAGAGATTTTGGTTGTTAAATACTTTTATTGTTTTTCTATTGTTATAAATGGTTTGAATGGTGGATTGCGATCTGACTTTGTGGTTCATGGTAAATGGGAATACGTAATTTATTTTTTCACAATGTTAATATATTTTGTATGATTTTACTGACATGAACCTCAACCCAAATCATAAAATTTCTTTGAAAAAGGATTCTATAGAGTTTAACTTATCCTTTAAAATATTTCATTTCATTGGTGGTAAAAAGATTTAGGAAATTCCCTTGGGAGCTTTGGTTATGGATTTTTAATTGAAATTGGAGTCTAAATGGTTAAATGGATTACGGTTATGGTTTTGCATAAATGAAATAGCTTGCAAGTCTATTGGTGTGATGAAACCAGATTGGAAATTCCTTAATAAAATATTCCATCATTAAAAGTTGATGTTATCTATAGAAATTATTTTTATTTGTCTTAAAGGGAATTGTGCGCTAACCGAAAAGGTGAAGTACCAAAAAGAACAATACTAGAAACAACATTTTTTTATTTTGGGGGTCTATGATCATTGTGTCTTTTGTACATATTATATTTTAGATGGCTAGTGCCTATTTTCTTTAGCATGGACTGGGGACCTTTTGGTCAGGAGAACCAGACAATATAGCCTGTGGGTGCCTTTAGGTTAGTAGGAGATACATACATCAAGCTTACATTTCAAAATAATCATGTTTCATGTCAATTAACTCTGTAACGACATACAATATATATGTATAATGATTGTGCATGTGGTTTATTACTGGATTTCTTAAAATGAATTGATTTTATCCCTTTCTCTGGGTTGCATAATCCCTCGAGGCTACATTATTTCATAATTTACGTTGTTAGGGTTTTCCTTGTTACCCTATGCAACATTAGGTGGTTTGGTATTCTTGTTTATTAGTTATGAAGTGGTTATCCCTCCATCTTTCTTGTTTTTTATTTATTAGATTAATAACCCATACTTTTTCTTACCTTGAAATTATCCCAAAAATGTTGGAATCTTTCTTTGAAAGCTGAATCCATTTTTGTACATGTGGTATTTTTAATATTTTCACATTTTTTTCATATTAAAAGTTTAATAAGCTTTCCATCATTACCAATTTCATCAAAATCCGACATCGGAAGAGAAAGTTATGGCCGAAATATAAAAGGCAGTAAAATTGCCCAAGTGCGATGGTGAGGCCGACGGACCATCGGAATAGCGACGGACCGTTGCAAGGAAAATATTGAGGTCGTATTCTTCATTGAAGCAACGATTAGGATCTATGGACCAGCGACCTAGCGAATGACCATCGCGCCAAGGCAGTAAGTTCCAGTTCTGGTCCCAGTGCGCTGGATCGTCGCACATACCATTGCTGGTTCCGTTAAGTTATTTTAAATACATATTTAAATGGGATTTATGGTATTTGACCACTTTTTTATATACCTAGTTATATCCAACCAAAGCTCTTAAATTCATGATCTATCTACAACAACAAGATTATGGTTTTATCTCTAAGATTAATCCCTGAGAACAAAATCCAAATCTTCTTCAAAAACAAAGATATTCAAATTCTTCAAGTTCAAGAACTTCAAGAAACTCAACCCAGGTATGCATAGTGCTCATTCATGGACTTCTTTCATCTATGGAGCCTAAGAATCTATTTTAAAGTTCAAGTGTATATTGTTCTTTATGATTTTAATGTTGGGTTGCTTTTATTCATGTTAATAATGACCAATTGAATTCAAATCCATGTTGGGTGATCAAGTTTATGTGGAATTGATTTGTATAAAGGTAGATTCATGTGAACCTATGATCAAACCCTTTGATGATGAAATTAGAGTTGAATCAGGATGTTTATTTGTTATATAATGTTGTCTACATATAATATGTGTACCGTGTGTTTGATTAAACGCCTATGTGAAGGAAAAAATGCCCAACTAGTATGATATTATGAAATCTCAATTTATGTACAAGATTGTGCATATCACATGTTTTATGAATTTACTCAATAAATGAATTATGGATTGCGATGTTGGTCATGTATTCAGGAAAGTCATGTTTTGTCAGTTTCTTTCCATCAAGTCCTGAGGGTACTTGTACCTGATAATTTAGTTGTATGCCTAGAGCCAATGTTATGTCTTTCATGATATCCTCAGTCAATCCATAATCCATAGAACTCCGTCAGTCATGTAACTGATGAAAGCTCAGTAATTCAGTAACGTGAGTAATCTTGCGAACTTCGTTAGTTACCAGATATCGATAGTATTTTTCCAGTTAATGGAATTCAGTAAACTCAGTCCCTCTTCACATCAGTTATTTCATGTTAGTATCTTTTCAGATAGGAGCAGAAATTACAACTGAGTGAACCCATGGGAATTTACCTGCTAGTAGAGAGTGTGATTGTTAAATATAATCCTAACGTTCCAGAACTATGTTGCCAACATAGGTTTAGACATCAACACTTTCAAATGAGGGTTGATGAGGTGGATAAGCACTGTTAGATCAGGGCCCTACCATTCTCTTTTGGGGACACTATCAGATGAGGGTCACCCAAAGTTTGTCCTTATCATTGGTGCGGTATTGAAACGCTTCTAATCAGGGCATAGATTAGACCCCAAATGAGCCATAATGGCATATTAGGGACATATTAGTTAGATAACTACTTCCTACTATTTCATGTTACAGAATTTTGGACTGTCAAATACAGTTAACTCAGATACAACATAGAACTCAGCTAGTTCCATCAGATCTAGGACAGTTAGATATTGTCACTCCAGTACTTAGTTATTAGAAATCAGTTATTAGTCATGTTAGTTATCAGTAAACTCATGTTATCACAAATTTCTGATATAGTTACTATGCATGAATGCATGTATTCTCACATTCATATTTGTTAATTAGTCAGTATTGTTCATGCATATGAACCCCATGCATTCAGCCAATGTCACATGCATGTCAGTACATTAGATATACTAACGCATTTACATTATGGTATCTTATACCATAGGTTTAGAGACACGATCTCCAGCACATTAATAGATTCAAGTCTCAGCAGTCGGAGATAGAAGTGGGTCCTCATATTTTGAGGACATTACCAATACTTTATTATCACATTAATTAATTTATTAGTTGCAGTTAGTTCGGGATATGTCCCATCAACTCCTTATTCAGACAGTTTAGTTAGTTAGATGCTTTTCTGACTATCATGTTAAAACATTTAGTTCAGTTATTTTGGGTATTTCATACCCTATCCAGATGTTATATTTTTATCATTTATGTTACAGTTTTGAACCTTATGTCCTTTTAGTTCTTGTTTTGGTATTATACAATATATTATGCAGTTTGCAGGTACAAATATAAGTCATGGGTTAACTTGTGGTCCTTCGAGGTCATGAGCACCATGTAGCATTTTAGGTACCATATTCTATGCCACAATAGACTTCAGAAATGGAATAGTCAAGTTTCAGTTTCAAAATGAACCCTTCCTAGAATGGAAGGGTAGTGTATCCTATTTTATAGGGCAGCTTGTTTCCTACCTTTAGGCATGTAAAATGATATCTAAGGGATGTGACTATCATCTTTTTTATGTTAAGGACACTAGTTCTGAAACTCCTAGTCTTGAATCGTCCCAGTCGTGAACGAATATTCAAATGTCTTTCCCAAAGACCATCCAGGAATTCCTCTTGAAAGGGAAATAGACTATGGCATTGATCTTCTTCCAAATACTGAACCTATATCTATTCCGCCATATAGAATGGCACCAGCAGAACTCAGAAAACTAAAAAAGTAATTGAAGGATCTCTTAGACAAGGGATTTAACAGACCCAGTGTGTCCCTGGGGGCACTTTAGTATTATTCATGCACAAAAAAAATGGTTGTCTCAGAATGTGTATAGACTACCGTCAACTTAATAAGGTCACATTCAAGAATAAGTATCCTCTTCCCAAAATAAACGACTTGTTTGACAAAGTTCAGGGTACCAGTATTTTCTCTAAAATAAACCTCAGATCTGGCTATCATCAGCTCAGAGTCAGAGAATGTGATATTCCAAAAATAGCTTTCCATACTCAGTATGGTCACTTTGAATTCCTAGTCATGTACTTTGGTTTCACCAATGCCCTTGCATCTTTAATGGACTTGATGAATTGTATATTTAAGTAGTAGTTAGACATATTTGTCATAGTCTTCATAGATGATATTCTTGTCTGTTCCTGCAGTAAAAAAGATCATGCAGACTATCTTATAATAGTACTTCAGGCTCTCAAAGATCATCAACTATTCTCCGAATTCAGTGGTGTGAATTTTAGCTAAGGTGTGTAACATTCCTCAGCCATATCATTTTCGATGATGGTATTAGAGTAGATCCTCAAAAGACCAAAGCAGTAAGAAACTAGCCTTGCCCTATCTCTTCATTATATATTAGGTGTTTCTTAGGTTTTGTTGGATATTATAGATGGTTTGTTGAGGGATTTTCTTCTATTTCATCCCCTATGTATAGATTGAGTCAAAAGAAAGTCAAGTTCCAGTGGTCATATCCTTGTGAGAAGAGTTTTTAGAAGTTGAAGACACAACTTACCTCAACTCCAATTCTAGCTCTTCTAAATTGGTCAGATGGGTTCACAGTGTATTCTGATGCATTGAGAGTAGGTTTGGGTTATTTCCTCATAAAGCACAGTAAGGTCATAGCCTAATCCTCCAGACAACATAAACCATATGAGAAGAATTTTCTTGCTCATGATCTTGAGTTAGCTGCCATAGTATATTTCCTATAGATTGGAGGCATTATCTATACGTTGTTCAAGTACATGTATTCACAGATCATAATATCCTTCAGTATTTCTTTTCTCATAAACATCTCAATCTTCATCAGAGAAGGTGATTAGAGTTTTTGAAAGATTATAACCTAAGTTTCCTTTATTATCCGAGTAAGGCTAACGTAGTGGCTGACGCTCTCAGTAGACAGTCTATGGGTAGTGTTGCTCATGTCGAGGATAGTTAGAAGAAGTTAGACTAGGATATCCATAATCTTACCTGACTAGATGCTTTCTTGGTCGATACAGGGGATGGTGATTGATAACGCTCAATCTACAGCTCTCGTAGGAGTGTAAAGCGGTCGATAGCATATATAGAACCCAACCTGGGTTGGGTATCGATCCCACAGGGAATAGCTTGGCCAACAAGTAAGCAAAATTACTAAACTTTTGGTGCAACTCTCGAAAAAGGGGGGAGACTTGTCGTGCAAGTAATGTAAATAAAACAATGAAGTAAAAGATGGAAATAGCAAAGTAAAAAAAGAAGGATTGTTACGTAAGTTGTAAACAATGAGAATTGAAGCGTTGGGGGGTATGTCCACCTTATGAGTTTACGTCTCTATTAACTATGAGTGTGTATAATTTCGACATGCATGTGCTTATAGAGAATTGTATTCGATGGTAAATCCAGGCATCTTTCGACCTATTCGAGGATTATTTCACTTTAACTCTTTCGAGCTTAAAGCGTGGCTAACGGTACGAATTCTCCAAGAGGTTAATCCAGTTACGACACTAACTGTTTAATAGGGAATTTAGGATGTGACCTTACTACATTTACACTATCTCTTTTCCAGACAAATAACCTTTCTTTCGAACAAGTTAAATGTTATACCGGCGTATTCTTGCGTTTGCAACCACAAAGAATTTAGATTAAGATGAAGCGAATAATGATATAAGAAGCATACGTGTCACGAAATCACAAACTCATAGCAATAGATAGTATCTCATATGGCTTCCATAACCCCAACAGAGAAGTTTAGTTACCCATGAGTGCGAAGGAAATCACAATAGACATTGCTATTATACCACAGTAAAGATTTCGTGAAATAATAGTGTGGGAGGCGTTAGGCATGAATTCCTAGGCAAAGTAACGATTCTCTTGTTGCGGGAATTAAGAATAAATGAATAGAAGATGAAATATAGAATTAATGGAAAGATTAGAAGAGTTGTAATTGATGGAAGAATTAGAATTGTTAATTGAAGAGTGTATAATTGAAAGATGATTAAAAATCTCTAGCATGATAGGGTATTTATAATACCCATATCCTAGTCCTACTAAGCTAATGAAATATCTAACCAAATCCTACTAAACAAATGAAATACTTAACCCAATTGTACTAGGTTAATGTATCATTATCCAAATCCAACTAAGCTAATGAAATACTTAACCCAATTGTACTAGGTTAATGTATCATTATCCTAATCCAAATAAGTTACTTCTAGTCCCCAAAGTCTTCAAAAATGTTGTTTTAGCCCGGGACAAATTTTCCATGCATCACTTTTGGTCCTTTAGGCGTTCAAGCTCCCTTTCCTTCCTTCGTGAGTTTTCTTTGGCGTCAAGTAAGCCATAAAATGCTGATTTCTGCATCATTTATACCTGAAACTTTGCTAATCATGTTCGTTAGCTCACTAATAGGAAAAAGGACTAAAAGCGCATGAAATATATACTTTGTTCTCAAAACATGGCATAAATATGGGCAAAATATATTGATATAGGCGCGTAATATCGCCTATCATCAACACCCCACACTTGAAGCTTTGTTCGTCCTCGAACAACATATCATGTCCTTCTAGACATCAACTTAGGGTTTTCACAGCAACAACACAAAACTTTCTTCAAGGCAAACACAACAATTACTAACAAAGAGTAGCTTTCTGATTATTAGAAGAAACTGTTTAGCCTCTAGCATAGACTCGTGATGGTGGTCAACTCGCATGCAAAAGTTAAGGTACAATGAATCATATACAACTACCCAAACTCATCAACCATGTGTGTCTCACAATATAGTACCCATAATCACTCACAAGTATAGCATATTTTTCAAACATAGGTATCAAAATATCCTTGCTCTCACTCTCACAAAGAATTCATATGTAGCAACTGATGACCATAGGCTTGCCCTTAGTGTAATACTCCACTAAATGTCAGAATGTTAAGATTAGGATCAAGTAGGTCTTTTGATGGTTGTAATGTAGGCTAAGGGACGGGTAGGACTATTTTGGCCAGAAAAAGTGACTATGTTCCTAAGCACTTTAATACATTACATTGTATTATTGACATTTTTTTCTTTCAACCTTTCTTCTTTCTTTTATTCTACCACCCTTCTTCTCCTCTTTTGCTTTTCAATTTTAAGCATAACTTACTTTTCAGCTTTCTTTTTCCTTTTTCTTTTCATAACATACCTCTTATGATAGCACTTTCTTTTTCATAACTCATTCAAGCACCACTACAATTTAAAGCATCATACTTACCCAATTTCCTCTTATATTGTCACATGACTTTATACTTTAAAGCACTTAGGAATTTGGATCAAATCACGGTCTTGAAAAAATGGATTAGGCCCACATACAAGGTTGTCAAAGAAATAGGCTAAAGGCTCAAAAGGGATTAACTAGAATGATGTCCAAGGGTAGGTAAAACGAAGGTAAACATATGTAGGTTGCCAAAGAAATGCCTAAATCATCTCCTAAACTTACACTCCTTATTTTCGCTATGCGTATATACCAGGCAAGTTCTAGCATCAGCCACAAACATAGAATATACTATTAATCTCACACACACAAGGCACATGGTCGACTTTATTTGGAAGTAATATAGACTCTTGACCAAACTAGTGAAGGAATTGAACTAGCACATACTCTTGTTATAATCTCATGTTGCCTATTGGAATTATTTCATGCGAAGCTAAAAAAAATTATTCCTAAAAAACGACACAAAAATAAAACAAACTAAACAGAGTAAACAAACATAGATGCGATAGAGAAGTATAGCATGCGATACCACCACCCCACACTTAAACGGGACACTGCCCTCAGTGGAAAATAAATACGAAGAACCTGGTCAGTCAGACTCTTCCTCAATGTCGGGGGTCATACCCCCTTCGTCGGAATCATCATAAGAGTCGTCGTCAGAGTTTTCCTCCTCGTCGGAGTCTGGCAAGCATCGATCGTCATCGGTCGGCACATCATCATCTAGAGGTTCCTCAAAGTAAATGCCCACTCCACAAATCTCCCATGCATGCATGTTCATTGGATAGTCGTAGTCCAGCTGTTGGAGCTCTGTAGCAGTTGGAACACGTCCACCACTCATCATAGTAAATCGTGTCATGCCATAAAGATGACGGAAGAAACTCTCATCACGAGCATGTCTCTCCGCAGTAGTAAGGTTGACACCATGAGTTGTTTCAGCATCTTTGACCTTTGTTAGGTCAACCTTCTTCAGGTTATGTGGGAGTTTGTGATCAGCTGGTTTTTCTTCGATATCCTCCTTCCGCAATATTGTGTCAACAGATTACCAAAAGTGAAGTGGGACCTTTTGTGGAGTCTGGCCTTCCGCATTGTGGAGCGAATGATTGCCCCCAAGTTGATAGGGACATTCGTCATCAAAGCATAGATCAAACACACTCTATCTCTTGATATTTTGGTGTATTGAGTCCCAGGAATAAGGCATGAGTTGACAATACGCAACCAGATTCTTGCTTCCCTATTCAATGGAGCATAGGGGAAGGTGTTGTGTCATCCGGTGTCTCGGTTTCTGCCCCACCTTGCCATGGATCTACTTCCACAAAGTGTGTGTCATATTGCTCTATAAGGAGGCCTACTGTACCGCTCTTTGAATGGTGCTGGGTTGACCGAAGACAAGCCAAGAAAGGAGTTGATCAAATCCGCGTTGAGCTGTAACGCTTGGCCCCGAATCTTGACTTCGTTGCCTGTGGTTTTCGGCGACCAGTTGCCATAGAATTCCCTTGTCAAATCGAGATTACATTCTCCCATGTCGCGGAAGATGAAATCCAGATTCAATGCCATTATTTTCGCCAACATACGCGGCTCCTTCTTCGCTGGGGTGTCCTTATTGATCAAGTCGACGTGAACATATTTTCTTTCCTAGTTGTTCTTGTACCATTCTTTGGCTTCCTCCTCAAGAAACCATTTTATTCCAAACATTCGGCGGGGTAGTTTCATGGAGGATGATTCTCCTTGGTCCTTGCGACTTCTCTTCTTGCCCTTCTGGGAAGTGGTAGCCTTATCTTGTCGCGCTTTAGGTGCCATTGTTCCTGAGACTTAAACAATATTCATGTTAGCATCAACTCAAAGGAAACAATCTATAAACAAGCCGTCGGGGTACCACCCCACACTTAGGTTCTTTAATACAAAACAGTGAAGTGAATGTATTCAATTACTTGAACTTCGTCGACATACGTTTTAGGAACTATATTCCGACAAGAAAATCAGCGATGCATCACTACTTGCAGCCATTGCACTACTTTCATGTTAGGTATAACAACACTACTACATAGGGGTTACATCATGGTATAGTTATTTTCAACAATCACAACCTCCTAAGTCGGTAGGCAACTATAAGTCTTATCCCAATGAACGGGATAGTCTAACATGTAAGTATCTAAGTATCAAGCTTAAGCAATTTTCATAACCATTGAAATTCCACAAATAGTATAACAATGCTAGTAAAACCAAATTCAAGTCGGAAACAAGTCAAGATTATCCTAACGTATCTGTTTACTCACATGGTTTTATATCAACAATCCAAACACATTAACATCACCAATAATCCTTCAAGATGTAGCAATTCATAATAGACATAGTAACATAGTACTTACGAGAAATAGATGAAGAATAAAAGAGTACTTACGTGATTGAAGACTTTGGATATGGTCCTGTGAATTGGAAGAGCAAAAAAGAAATATTTTGAGATGATTTGGGTGGATGTGCGGCGCCTTTAGGTCAATTTCCAATGTGGTTATGTTTCAAGACTAAGTCCCCTTTTTATGGGAAAAGAATGGGTTGGGTTTTGACTCATTTACAAACAGTTTTGGAGACAAAAATGACCTCTATGCGGCACATAGTGCTTTGCATAATCATAGTATAGGCGGCCCATAGTGTAGTGCATTTAGGGACATATGCGGCGCATAGTGTATAGCATTTAGGGACATATGCGCCGCATAGTGTATGGCATTTGAGATACGGAGACCTAATGCTATATCATAGGTGGCGCATAGTGTATAGCACACTTAAGCATGGACGGCGCCTATGTTTTTGCACACTAGATTCCGAGACCTTAGGCTATAGTATAGGTTTTGCATTGTTCGTGTCCTAGTTTTACCAAGGCCTAGCCTTCCTCGATGCCTATTTTGGAATGTGAAATGCTCAATCCATAGCCTTATGCATCCGTATTGCTAACTTACCACCTTTACCATACAATACGTCCAAATCGTCATTTGAAACCAATCTCCTCGTTGAATACTTCTCGCACCTATATTTGCTCAAAACCAATGAAAACGATTAGTGCGATGGGTTGCCTCCCACCAAGCGCCTTAGTTTTGGTCGTGGCACGACTCTTATTTTTTGATCTTCTTTTATCAAAAGCAAAAAAATGAAAGACTATAAACGATAAACGATAAATGATAAACGATAAATGATGGGTTGCCTCCCATCTAGCGCCTTATTTATTGTCGTGGCTCGACATAGTTTCCTCGAGCACTTAGACTTCGTCAAGGTAAGTGATGTCCATATAATTCATTGAGTCAAGAGTACCGATATAAGGTTTAACACGTTGACCATTCACTTTGAAGACAACACCATTATTGCCTTCTAATTCGACTACTCCAGACAAGTAGACTTGGATAACTTTGTATGGACCAGACCACTTAGACTTTAACTTACCTGGGAAGAGCTTCAATCTGAAATTGAAGAGAAGTACCATATCACCCCTTTGGAAGTTTCATCGAACAATCCGCTGATCATGATACTTTTTTATCCGTTCCTTGTATAGGTCTGATCTTTCATATGCATGGAGACGGAACTCATCTAATTCGTTCAGCTGCTCCAACCTCAGATTCTTAGCATCATCCCAATTCAAATTCAATTACTTCAATGCCCACAATGCCTTATGCTCAAGCTCGATGGGAAAGTGACAAGCCATCCCATAAACTAGTTGATAAGGAGACATGCTAATGGGTGTTTTGAATGCAGTCCTGTACGCCCATAGTGAGTCATAAAGCTTCCTAGACCAATCCTTCCTATTCGCATTAACCGTCTTCGCAAGGATTTGCTTGATCTCGCGATTGGAAACTTCTACTTGTCCACTAGTTTGGGGATGACAAGGCGTAGCTACCTTATGTTGCTTGACACCATACTTAGCCAAAACTGATTTGAATAGCTTGTTGCAAAAGTGAGATCCTCCATCACTTATGATAGTACGAGGTACTCCAAAGCGAGAGAAGATATTCTTCTTTAAGAACGATACAACACGCTTCCCTTCATTGTTGGCAACCGCTACAGCTTTCACCCATTTCGAAACATAATCTACAGCAACCAAGATGTACTTCATTCCAAACGAATTCACGAATGGACCCATGAAATCAATACCCCACACATCAAAAAGTTCTACCTCAAGAATTTTGGACATGGGCATCTCATGGTGTTTTGATATAGCACCTTGGCGCTGGCATTGGTCGCACCTTCTAACATAGTCGTAGGCATCTCTATATATCGAAGTCCAATAATAACCACTTTGCAACGCCTTTCTTGCAGTCCGATTACCTGCATGATGTCCTCCAACTTGGGAAGTGTGGCATGCTTCCAAAATATTAGGCACCTCTACATGGGATATACATCGTCGAATAATACCATCCGCGCATTGTCGAAACAAATATGGCTCATCCCAATAGTTGTGTTGTACGTCATGCATAAACTTTCTCCTTTGGTGGTAAGATAAATTGGTAGGTATCACATTACTCACCACGAAATTTGCAAAGTCAGTATACCATGGTAATTTTTCCACTGTTGCCGCTAATATCTCCTCGTCAGGGAATGCATCATCAATCTGAATTTCAGGTTGCGCCACATGCTCATTCTCGAGTCTAGTGGGTGATCAGCCACTTGGTTCTCGTAACCTCTTCTATCTTTGACTTCGAAATCAAATGCTTGTAGCAGCAATACCCATCGAATCAACCTTAGTTTTGCATCCTTCTTTGTCATTAGATACCTAAGAGTTGCATGGTCTGTATGAATGATAACCTTAGTTCCCAATAGATAGGCACGAAACTTCTCAAACGCATACACAACCACTACGAGCTCTTGTTCTGTCATAGTGTAGTTCCTTTGGACTTCATTTAGGACCTTACTTGCATAGTAGATAGGATGAAATAATCTCTCCTTTCTCTGACCAAGGACAACACCAACGGCTATACCACTAGCATCACACATGACTTCGAACGGGAGAGACCAATCTGGTGCTACCATGATAGGGGATTCAATGAGTTTTGCTTTGAGGCATTCGAATGCCTTTAATCAATCTTCATTAAAGTCAAACTTCACATCTTTCTCCAATAGTTTGCACAATGGACTAGAAAACTATGAACTCCTTTCACCGAAATTGGAGGTGGTAGCTTCTCAATAACCTCTATTTTTGCTCGATCAACCACTATTCCTATTTCGAAGATTTTGTGCCCAAGAACAATTCCTTCTTTTACCATGAAGTGGCACTTCTCCCAATTTAGCACAAGGTTGAATTCTACACATCTTTGCAACGCCATACTTAGGTTCGCCAAGCACACCTCAAAAGACTCACCAACAACTGAAAAATCATCCATGAATACCTCCAAAGTGTCTTCATCCATCTCAGAAAAAATAGACATCATACAGCATTGAAAGGTGGCTAGTGCGTTACATAACCCCAATGGCATACGTTTGAAGGAAAACGTACCATATGGGTATGTAAACGTTGTCTTCTCTTGGTATTCGGGGGCAATGCAAATCTGATTGTATCCTCAATAATCGTCCAAGAAACAAAACCATCCTTTCCCCGTTAATCGATCTAGCATTTGGTCCATGAATGGCATTGGGAAGTGATCTTTGAGTGTCCGAGAATTCAGCTTTTGGTAGACCATGCATACTCTCCATCAGTGACGGGTCTGAGTGGAATAAGCTCATTCTTAGCATTCGCGACCACCGTCATGCCTCCTTTCTTAGGAACACATTTTACCGGGCTTACCCATGTACTATCAGAGATAGGATATACAACTCCTGCATCTAACCACTTGATAATTTCTTTCTTCACTACTTCTTGCATAGGTGGGTTTAGACGTCTTTGATGCTCAATGGTGGGTGTGCAATTTTCTTGAAGCTGAATTTTATGTGTACAAATCCCTGGTGGAATACCAATAATATCCGTAATGGTCCATCCAATGGCTCTATAAAACTTGTGTAGAATAGCAACAAGAGCTACAACTTGTTTCTCACCCAAATCGGCTGCCACAATAACTAGAAGTGTGTTTCCGCTTCCTAAGAATGCATACTTTAAATAACTTGGCAGCTCCTTCAATTCTAACGTGGGTGGCTCTTCAATAGATGGCTTAGCTGGTGGTGTGGGTCGATTCTTGAGAACAAGGTCCAGCTTCTTAGGAGCATAGAGATATGTACCTAATCCCGATAGAGCACAAATAACTTCTTCCCAATTTTTAGCATCCTCATTCTCTCCATTCATAAGCACAACCTCCAAAGGGTCATTAATGATTTTCTCTTCTTCAAGTAATTCTTTCACATCATCAAAGAAAACATCAGCCACCGAAAATACACTTAGATCTTTGGGTTTCTTTATTGATTTGCACACATCAAAGTGAACCACTTCGTCATTTATTCGGAATGAAAGCTCATTAGCTCTCAAATCAATAAGCACACTTCCTGTAGCAAGGAAAGGGCGCCCCAAGATTATCAGAACTTTTGAGTCTGACTCACAATCCAAAATAACAAAGTCTGCCAGAAAGATGAATGAAGAAACCTTCACCAATACGTCAAATAGAATACCAATAGGTCATTTTACCGACCTATCTGTCATGACGAGCCTCATATTGGTTGGAGTAGGATTACCCAACCCCAACTTCTTGTAGATCGATAATGGCATCAAATTGATGATGGCTCCTAACTCACATAATGCTTTGGCAAAATTCAAAGATCCAACGGTGCAAGGAATAGTGAAAGCTCCGGGGTCGGCCTTCTTCTGAACTATCGATCGGGTAGCAATTGCACTACAATGATGCATATCTTCTTTCAACTCATAACTTGCTGCCCGCTTCTTAGTCAAAAGATCCTTCATAAATTTCGCATACCCAGGCATTTGTTCAAGTGCCTCCACCAATGGAACATTAATGGTCAGCTGCTTTAACATAGTCATGAATTTGCTGAACTTTGTGTTATCCGCCACCTTCTTCAATCTTTGGGGAAAAGGTGGTGGTGGGTATGGACGTGTTCTCTCCACGGTTTTCTTCTCCCCTTGCTTCCGTTTTTCAGATTTTTCAGGTTGTATAGCACTGGGTGAGGCGTCCTTGTCATCAGGAGTAGGTGCTGCTGCATCTTCTCCTTTTGCGTTGTCATCCATGCCCGCAACTTTGTCAACCACTTGCTTGCCTTTTTCTGAAGTTTCCAGCACCTTACCACTTCTCGTAGTGATGGCCATGCATGACCCATCATTCCTTGGGTTTTCCATAGTATCGCTAGGTAAGGTGCCAGCCTTTCTTTGATTGAGTGCTGCTGAAAGTTGGCTCAATTGCTGCTCTATTTGCTTGATTGAAGTGGAATGAGAATCAACTAATTGTTTCATGGAGGACAAATCATTAATTACCACCGTAAGTCCCGCGCTCGTTGCTTCCACTACTTTTATTAATTTAGTCATCATGTCTTCCATACTTCCAGAATTAGATGTGGTGGTGTCACGTCTACCAGGGGGAACGTACAAACCACTCTTTTCATTCTTGTTCTTCCAACTACCTTGGTCCTTGGATTTATCATAATAGTTCCGACCTTGGTTTCCTTGGACATTCCCGCAGAATCCCCCCTGATAGTTCAATTAGTTGGCCTCCTCTTTCGAATCAGATTCGTCTCTTCCTTTTGATGCAATAGCTTTCACTTTTTCGGTCTTCCCTGATAATATATCCTTTGTAAGAAGATCCATTTGAGTTTCATGTGCGTCATATCCTGATCATATTCTTCTTCTCTTCTTCTTTGGTCTGCAGTCATGCCCAAAGACAAACTGGGGCTTGCTACCTCAGAATCCCTGGTATGCCAAGCTCTACTTTGTTTGATCATACGATCCAGCATATTGCTTGCTTGACCAAAGGTGAGGTCCATAAAAGATCCTCCAGCTGTGTTATCCACCACAGGTTTAGTTATTGCATTCAAGTCTCTATACAAGATCTCCATTAGGTGGACATTAGTCATGTGATGGTTTGGGCATCTCGCTAGCTTTGTCTTGAACCTCTCCCATGTTTCATGAAGAGCTTCAGTGGGAAGCTACCAAAAGTTGCTGATTTCATCTCTCAATTGTGCCCTCTTGGATGGCGGAAAGAATCTTTCTAGGAAAGCGTCTCTCAATTGCCTCCAATTTGTAATTGAATCAAGAGTCAGCCCATTCAACCATAGTGTTGCCTCCCTAGACATAGTCAATGGAAATAAGCATAATCTAATTGCATTCTGACCAACACCAGGATTGTGAAACGACTTGCATGTAGAAATAAAGTTGATGAGATGCATATTCGGATCATCGCCTGCTAGTCCACCAAATAATACCTTTAGTTGCAATAACTGAATCATGGTGCTTATGATGTTGAACTTGGATCCGGGCGCTAATGGTGGTGGAATTATGGATCCAGTGGCTCTGGCACCATCAAGATCATCAGCATCATCGTCGAAAGTCGGCTGCATAGGTTGGCAATCATACCTAAATCATGCTTGTCGACCTCTTCTGTTGACAGGTGTTATAATTTCAGCATCACGCCTAGGGTTTAGTAACTTGTCATCACCTAAATCCTCATCGTCAGGATTTGTTGCTGTGCAGGGTTATCAATGTTCTGTTGTTGAACCTGGACTGCGGCAAGGGCAGCCAGTCTTGCTTGTTCCTGTTGAGCAGCCATCCTTTCGATTTCTGCTTGTGCTTCCATTCTTCCTATGCGTTGTAGTTCAGGATTGATAGGTAATAACGGTTGACCAGAACTTCTAGTATGGGGCATGCACTGAATAAAAACATGCAGTAAAAAAAGACAAAAACTGAAAGTAAAAGTATGAGAATCTTTGACCAATGGGTCTAGTAATTATCACGAACTTGATTGACACTCGTATTCCCCGGCAACGGCGCCAATTTTTGATAACGCTCAATCTACAGCTCTCGTAGGAGTGTTAAGCGGTCATTAGCAAATATAGAACCCAACCTGGGTTGGGTATCGATCCCACAGGGAATAGCTTGGCCAACAAGTAAGCAAAATTACTAAACTTTTGGTGCAAGTCTCGAAAAAGGGGGGAGTCTTGTCGTGCAAGTAATGTAAATAAAACAATGAAGTAAAAGCTGAAAATAGCAAAGTAAAAAGAGAAGGATTGTTACGTAAGTTGTAAACAATGAGAATTGAAGCGTTGGGGGTATGTCCACCTTATTAGTTTACGTCTCTATTAACTATGAGTGTGTAGAATTCCGACGTGCATGTGCTTATAGAGAATTGTATTCGATGGTAAATCCAGGCGTCTTTCGACCTATTCAAGGATTATTTCACTTTAGCTTTTTCGAGCTTAAACTGTGTCTAACGGTACGAATTCTCCAAGAGGTTAATCCAGTTACGACACTAACTATTTTATAGGGAATTTAGGATGTGACCCTACTACCTTGACACTATCTGTTTTCCAGACAAATAACCTTTCTTTCGAACAAGTTAAATGTTATACTGGCGTATTCTTGCATTTGCAACCACAAAGAATTTAGATTAAGATGAAGAGAATAATGATATAAGCAGCATACGTGTCACGAACTCACAAACTCATAGCAATAGATAGTATCTCATATGGCTTCCATAACCCTAACAGAGAAGTTTAGTTACCCATGAGTGCGAAGGAAATCACAATAGACATTGTTATTATACCATAGTAAAGATTTCGTGTAATAATAGTGTGGGAGGCGTTAGGCGTGAATTCCTAGGCAAAGTAACGATTCTCTTGTTGCGGGAATTAAGAATAAATGAATAGAAGATGAAAAATAGAATTAATGGAAAAATTAGTAGAGTTGTAATTGATGGAAGAATTAGAATTGTTAAATGAAGAGTGTATAATTGAAAGATGATTAGAAATCTCTAGCATGATAGGGTATTTATAATACCCATATCCTAATCCTACTAAGCTAATGAAATATCTAACCAAATCCTACTAAACAAATGAAATACTTAACCCAATTGTACTAGGTTAATGTATCATTATCCAAATCCAACTAAGCTAATGAAATACTTAACCCAATTGTACTAGGTTAATGTATCATTATCCTAATCCAAATAAGTTACTGCTAGTCCCCAAAGTTTTCAGAAATGTTGTTTTAGCCCGGGACAAATTTTCCATGCATCACTTTTGGTCCTTTAGGCATTCAAGCTCCCTTTCTTTCCTTCGTGAGCTTTCTTTGGCGTCAAGTAAGCCATAAAATGCTGATTTCTGCATTATTTATACCTGAAACTTTGCTAATCATGTTCGTTAGCTTACTAACAGGAAAAAGGACTAAAAATGCATGAAATATATACTTTATTCTCAAAACATGGCATAAATATGTTGATATAGGCGCGTAATATAGCCTATCATCAGTGATATATGGGTTCAAAGTAGTTTAGAATCATCTGTAGTTTCAGAGGTGAAAGAAAAGCAAGATAGGGAACCTAGCCTTGTCAAGTTAAAAGAGACTGTCATGGATAAGAAAGTAGAGGTTCTCTCCCAAGGGGAAGATGGTGTTATGCATTGTTAGAGTCATTTGTGTGTTCCAGTTGTAGAAGACTTAAGGCAACAAATCCTTGTAGAAGTGCAGGGTGCATACTACTCTATTTTTCCAGGAGCCAGGGGCCAAAAAGATGTACCACAATTTCTAAGAAATCTATTTATGGAGTGGGATGAATAGACTTGTTGCAGAATTTGTGGATAAGATCTCTACACATTAGTAGGTTAAGATAGAGCATTACAAGCCTAGTGGATCCATGCAGGAGTTTAGTATCCCTACTTGGATGTGGGAAGAAGTGAACATGGACTTTGTAATAGGTTTGCCTTCAACTCGACCCTTATAGAAGATATGCTACGAGTGTGTGCAATTGATTTCAAAGGAAGTTGGGATATCCACTTGCTATTTATTAATTTTGTATACAACAATATCAATCATTCCTTCATTAAGATGGCTCTATTCAAAACTCTCTACAGTAGGAGGTGTAGATCTCTAATTAGTTGGTTCAGAGTTAGTGAGGCTTCAGTCATAGGGCTTGATTTAGTATTCGATGCCTTAGACAATGTTCAGTTTATCAGAGAAACACTCTGGGCTACTTAGAGGTGACATAAGTCTTATGCAGATGTTTACAGAAAGGATCTCGAGTTTGATATCAGTGATCTTTTTTATTTAAACATCTCTCCCATGAAGGGACTGAAGAGGCTCAGCAAGAAGGGAAAGCTCAGTCCCCGATATGTCGGTCCCTTCAAGATTCTCAGTTGCTTTGGCAATGTGGCTTATGAACTCGAATTTCCTTTATATCTAGCTTCAGTTCAGCCAGTCTTCTATGTCTCCTTTCTCAAGAAGTGCATAAGTGACCCAACAGTTGTAGTCCTTATTCAGAGTATAGATGTTCAGAACAACCTCTCTAATAAAGACATTCGAATCGAAATCCTAGACAATCAGACTCACAAATTGAGGAACAAAGAAGTCCCTCTAGTTAAAGTTTGTTGGAAAAATTAGTCCATTGAGGGAGCTACTTCGGAAAAAGAAGCAGACATGCATACCTAGTATCCTTACCTCTTCTCCACCAACTCAGATCAAGCTCAACGTAATAGTTTTTCTTACGTTTGCTTAGTTTCATGTTCAATGTTCATCAAAAACTTGGTACCAAGTAATATTGCATATTCAGTAATGCATTCATATATCATCTCAGTTATATAATTATGCATCAGACATGCATTCTCATGGTGATAAACTTAGTTTATATGAGCACCCATTCATGCATTCATGAATTAGTTATAGATGCATCAGATATGCCTGTTTAGTGTGATATATAAAGTTATCAGCCATTTCAGTCATGAAATCATGTTATAATCAGTCATGTTCAATATGTAGATCAGTTTATATTCTTCCCCCCTTACTCAGTCTCATTCGGGGATGAATGTTCTCAAAGGGGAGATATTGTAATACCCCGAACATTTTCCTATCTTGAAATTCTCCCAAGAATATTGGAATCATTCTTTGAAAGATTAATCCACTTTTGTGCATGTAGTATTTTTAATAATCTTTCCATTGATACAAATTTCATCACAATCAGACATCAGAAGAGAAAGTTATGACCGACATACAGAAGGCAGTGAAACCGCCAAGGTGCGATGATGAGGGAGATGGTCTGTTTCTAGTCGCTGAAATGAAGTGTGACTACCTTCTACCCTGGATAGACTTCCTAGGCCGATGGATCGTCAGACTAGCTATGGACCGTTTCTTCGGCCATTCAAAGGGAAAACGTGAGGCCTTATTCTGCCTAGAAGCGATGGTCAGGATCGACGGACTGTCGACCCTGCAATGGAACGTTGCACCCCACCATCGCCCTAAGGCAGTAAGTTCCAGTTCTAGTCCCAATGCCACTCTTAGTCCGACGGAGAGTCAACCCAGCGATGGACCATCGCACATACCGTCAGTTATTCCATTCAGTTATTTTAAAGCCATTTTTAAAAAGGATTTTTGGTCTTTTACCACTTGTTTATATACCTAGTTATATCCAACCAAAGCTCCAAAATTCATTATCCATCTACAAAAACAAAATTAGGATTTTATCTTTAATATTAATCCCTAAGAACAAAATTCAAATCTTCTTCAAGAACTAAGAGATTCAAATTCTTCATGTTTGAGAACTTCAAGAAACTCAACCCTGGTTTGCATAGTGTTCATTCATGGACTCCTTTCATCCATGGAGCTCAAGTTTCTTTTTTCAAAGTTCAACTGTAAGGATTTCTGTAAGAATTTCATGTTGGGTTGCTTTTTTTCATGTTGATAATGACCAATTAAATTCTAATCCAGGTTGGGCGATCAATTTTATGTTGAATTAATTTATATAAAGGTAGATTTATGTGGACCGATGATTAGACCCTTCGATGATGAAATTTGAGTTGAATCATCATTTTTATTTTTTATATAGTTTTTTCTACATATACTATGCCAACTATGTGATTAATTAATTGCCTATGTAAAGGAAAAAAATGTCCAACTAGTGTGATCTTATGAAATCCCCATTTATGTACAAGCTTATGCATATCACATTTTTGATGAATCACCTCAATAAATAAATTATGGATTGCTATGTTGGTCATGTATTGAAGAAAGTCATGCTCTGTCAGTTTCTTTACTTCGACTACTGGGGGTAGTTGTACCTGACAATTTCGCTGTATTCCTAGAGCCAGTTTCATGTTTTTCACGATATCCTCAGTCAAGCCATGATCCATAGAACTCAGTTTGTTATGTGTCTCAGGAAAGGTCAGTAATTCAGTAATCTCATGAACTCAGTTAGTTACCAGATATCCTTAGAATTCCATCAGTTAGTGGAATTTAGTAAACTCATTCCTTTTTTAGATAATTTAATTCATGTTCAGTATCAATTCAGATAGGAATAGTAATTAGCACCTAGTGAACCCAACGATGGGAACTCACCTACCAGTAGAGGATTTGATTCTTAGAAATCATTATTGCATTCCAGAACTATATAGCTAGCATAGGTTGAGACATCAACACTATCGAATGAGGGTTGATGAGATGGATAAACATTATTAGATAAGGGTCCTATCATTCTCTTTTGGAGACATTATCTGATTAGGGTCACCCATAACTTGTCCTTACCAGTGGTGCGGTATTGACACCCTTCAAATTGGGGTATAGATTGGACCCCAACTCAACCATAATGGAGTATTAGGGTCATGTCGGTTAGACAACTACTTCCGACAGTTTCATGTTTCAAAATTCAGGACTTTCAGATACAATTGAAAACTCATCTAATTCCATCAGATTAGGGTTGTTTGATACTTTCAGTCATGTTATCGGTTATCAAAATTGAGTCATTATTCATGTTAGTTATCAGTAAACTCATGTTATCACGAAGTTCATATATAGTTACTATGTATGAATACATGTATTCTCACGTTCATATTAGTCAGTTAGTCAGTATTGTTCATGCATATAAACCATATGCATTCAGCTTACCTTGCCTGCATACCTGTGCATTCAAAGTACTGACGTATTTGCGATATGGTGTCATATACCATTGGTTCAGAGACATGATTTACAGAGCATCAGTAGATTCCAGTATCATCAGTTAGAGCTAGAAGTGAGTCCCCATCTTTTAAGGACATGATTATTACTTTATTATCTCATTAATTAATTTATTAGTTGGTGTTAGTTGAGGACATGTCCCATCAACTCCTTATTCAGACAGTTCAGTCAGTTAGAGGATTTTAAAATTATCATGTTCACACAATTATTTCAGTTGATTTGGGTATTTCATACACCATTCAGATGTTATATTTTTATCAGTTATGTTGTAGTTTCAAACCTTATGGCCTTTTCATAATACTCAAACCACACCTTTCTTATGATAATATAAGCGATCGTTGCATACCCAGCTAGGTTAGGGTCGAATCCCACAGGGAATATGGTGTGAATTTGAGTTTTCTGTGGGTTAATCAACTGATAGTTATCAGTTTCCTGTAAATGGTTCTTTTGGAAAGGTAACAAATAATTACTTCTCAATTAAGTGTTTGAAATCAATATGATTAGGAAAACTTGAGTTATGTTCACTATGGGTGGTGGGATTTAGCAGACGCTAGTAATGGTTCAAGATTCTTATGGTAGGTAGGAACAACATAATATCCTTGTCGAAGTTATGTCTAAATGTTTCTCAACCTATTTAGACATTTAACCACCTTATTCTCTCGAACTTAGGGAATTTATATTTCATAACAGGATCTTATCTCAAGTTATTTAATCTTGGTGAAGAATTAATTATTAAATGGAAGTTTGATACTTCGAAGTCCTTGTTGATAATTCACTTCTCACTAGGGTTGATTTCTTACCTCAATAAAATCACTCGTAATCAAGGACTTTTGTTTGCAGCTAATAGTTAGAGTATAAATTATTGAAATTAACAAGAAGTTTCTACCACTGTTATAATTTTGAACACTTAGCTACGTTACAAACCCAAACCTATATATCCCATAACTAGGGTTAAGAGAATTTAGCTACTCATAATAACATAATCAAGACAAAAAGTTGAATTCATAGTTAGATATATGAACTTACAGTTATATGAATAGCAATATGTGTTTCTCCGATTTGATTCACAGTAGAAAATCCAAAAACAATTGTAATAATCTCTCCAAAAATAATTGTAATGTTCAAGTCAGAAAACTAGAGAAAAGATATTCTTAAAATGTTAGTTTCCCCCCCAATAATTAGCAAACCCTAACATATGTTTTAAATACTTCAACCTAATTATGGAAACAAAATCATAGGTCATAGTATTTTCTCAGATAGACGACGACGTGTGTGATGGCTTATTAGGAGTCTGATGAATTATCAGGAATTTCGTTAGCTCCTCTTCACTATTGACATTCTCTGTCTTAGGTAGATTAAGAGACGTGATGGATTATCAGACATGTGATGACTTATCAGAATTGTCGTTGCTTCTTCACTTCAAATTATTTTCCCTGCCTAATCCTAACGATGAGCCTTATATCTTATCACACTTCTATCGGTCTATCACTGATGTCGTCATAAATTCTAGCTGAAGACCATTCTCAATCTAAGATTAATAATGAACGTGAAGGCTTATCACACTTCTAACGGCCTATCAGAGATGTCATCATGAATTCCAACTGAAGCCCATTCTCTGTCTAACACTGACGAAAACTTTGATAGCTTATCACAAGGCTGACGACTTTTGAGACAAGTCATCAGGTACACTTCCCTCTCTACTTGCTCAAAAATCAACTCTTTTACTTCCATTATTAATGGTTACTCTTACATCTTAACTCTTACTACAATATCAAAAAGAAAACAATCAAAAAAAGATAAAAGTTGCTTAAGACGTTGCAATTATTCTTATTCAAAAGCCTCGAACGTGTTAGCATTTGCTGAAACATAAAAACCCTCAACTTAAAACAAATGCTTTTCCTCAAGCAACTAAAATACAACTAAGAGGATACAAAGTACATTCGACAGTCAACCAACTATATTATCTTAAAATATCTTCACCATCTCCAAGGTCCATTAATTTAAAAATGAAAACTGTGCATATTATTGAAGAGCAACAATGCGACACACAAAAATCAAGATATGGCATCAATTCAGCAACAACAACCATGCATGTACCAATATTACACAATCCAAACAAGGTAGAAACTAGCAATATAACTAGTGTGCCTTCAATATAAAAAAGTCTCACTCCACTTTTATCAGACATTACATAATTAACCATGGGGATAGTAAAAAGACACTCATTCTCATAATGAAGTTCCAATCAATGTATGTCAAATACCATAGGATTTCCCTTATTTTCATTACCGAGGTTTTCAGATAGATCAGTGAGGATCACTATAGGTCTTATCTTTTGATTTTACTGTACACTAGGGACTGGTACGATACTCGATGATATTTAAAGTGACTAACCCTCCTTCACACTATACTAGCTTATGGAGTCTCACTTAGTAATTTTTTTCTATTCTTCTCTTTTATTGATCACACATATTCAGGATGGGTGCGGTCTTTTCTACAATCACTTCTTCTGTTTCACAACTTTTCTTTTCTTGTTTTATCCACTATACTGATGTTGGGCGTATTTATACCTCTAAGAACCATAATTTACCCATATTTTAGGCTAAGTTTGGAGGATAAAATATATAATTCCTGTACTTTTAGTCCATTTTGCTGTAAGTGAGCTAACCAAGTTGATTAGCATGTTTTCAGGCATTAATAATGAAGATTTCAGCACTTTGTGGACCTTTGGGAAGCAAAGGAAAACTTCACATATGTGGGAAGACAACTTTTGGAAGCTTGTGGACTGAATGTGACGCATGGAGAATTTGTCCCGGGCAAAATCAGTATTTCTAAATACTTAGGGATGCAGCAGTAATTTAGTAGACAGGGATATTATAAAAACCCTATTGCTGAATTTTTCAGCAAGTTTTATCTTTCATAATTCACGTTATAAATTTTGTAAGTTTGAGAATGGAGAACTCGGCTTTCTTAAGGAACGGCATAAGAGTAAAATGTCATCCTCTATTTGACGCCAAAATCACTTCCAACGCCAAGATCGTTCTAGGTTGTGGTATGATGATTATGTCTATTGTGATTTCCGTTGTAATCATGAGTAGCTAAACTTCTCTGTTAGGGTTATGAACACCTTGTGAGATACTATCTATTACTATGAGGTTGTGTATTCTTAATGTGGATGCTACTTATATCATTACTCTTTTCGTTTTAATTTAATTCTCATGGTTGCAAACATAGAGAACATGCCATTCTAGCATTAACTTGTTCGAGATAAAAGTTACATTTTTGGAAAAAAGAGTGTGACAAGGAAATAGGGCTACCAACCCCTATTTACACGTTAATGCTTTAACCAGATTAATTTCATGGAGAGTTCGTACCATTAGTTATATGCTTTAGGATCGAGAGAGTTAAAGTGAAATAATCCTGGATGGCTTAGAAACACTAGGATTTACCATTAGAATACGAATCTCTATAAGTGCATGCATGTCTAAATTCCGCATTACTCATAGTTAATAGATACGTAGAACTCATAAGGTGGACATAACCCTAACTTATTATTCTCTGTGATTAAATCTTACTAAACAAAGCATTCCATCATTAATTTAATAATAGTAGTTCACTCCATAATTAAATCCCCCCTTTTCCGTAGAATTTTTGACCAACAGTCTACTAATAATTTCAACACTTAGTGACCAAATATTCCCTGTGGGATTTGACACCCAACCCAGTTGGGTTCTATATTTGACATCGACCACTTACACTTTCTAACGAGAGTTATAGTTTGGGCGTTATCAAATTTTGGCACCGTTGCCGGGGAATACGGTTGTCAACGAAGTTTGTGATAGTTATTAGACCCTTTGGTCAAAGATTCTTGAATTTTACTTTTAGTTGTTGTTTTTATTTTACTCATGTTTTTTTCAGTACATGCCAAACACTCGAAGTTCATGTCAACCGTTATTACCTATCAATCCTGAACCATATCTTATTGGCAGAATGGGTGCACAATGAGACATTGAAAGAAGGGTTGCTCAACAGGACCAGGCTAGACTAGTTGCATTGGCAGCTGTGCAAGTGCATTAATAGAATAATGACAACCCAGGTCGGGCAACAAATCCTGATGATGAAAACCTGGGTGATGATGAGTTACTGAATCCTAGGCGTACTAATGAGGTGGCGGCACCTGTACACAGGAGAGATCGTCAAGCTATAATGAGAACTGAATGTCGAGCTGTGCAGGCTCCTTTTGATAATGATGATGACGATCTGGATGGAGCTGGTGCCACTGGGGCTATTATTCCTCCGACATTGGCACCCGGAGCCAAGTTCAATATCACTAGCACTATGATTCAGTTATTGCAGCTCAAAGGGTTATTTGGTGGACTTCCAGGCGATGATTCGAATATGCATCTGATTAATTTTATCTCAACATGCAAGGCATTTGACAATCCAGGGGTTGGACAGAATGCAATTCGGCTGCGCTTATTTCCATTGTCTCTATCTTGAGAGGCAACTCTATGGTTGAACGGGCTAACTCCTGACTCTATTACTAATTGAAGGAAACTGAAAGACACTTTCCTAGAAAGATTCTTTACGCCATCCAAAAGAGCACAATTAAGAGATGAGATCAGCAATTTTTGACAGATTCGAACCGAAGCTCTCCATGAAACATGGAAGAGGTTCAAGAAGAAGCTTATGCAGTGCCCAAATCATCAGATGACCAATATCCACTTGATGGAAGTATTATATAGGGCTTTGAACTCAATTACAAAGACAGTGGTTCATAATGCTGCAGGAGGGTCATTCATGGACCTTACTTTTATTGAGGCAAGTGAGATGCTAGATCGTATGACAAAGCAGAGTAGAGCTTCACATACCAGGGATTCTGAGGTAGCGAGCTCTACTGTATCTATTGGCATGATAGCAGAACAGAGGCGAAGACATGAGGAATGTGACCAAGATATGGCTCACATGAAGATGCAAATGGATCTTCTTTCCAAGAATGTATTATCAGGGAAGATCGAAAAGGTTAAGGCCGTGATATCACAGGGACGAGATGACATCGATTCTGAGGGGGAAAAAAATTACTTGAATAATCAGGGGGGTTTCCAAGGCAATGCCCAAGGAAACCAAGGTCGGAACTATTATGATAAATCTAGATACAAGGACCACGATCAAGGAAGTTGGAAGAATAAGACTGGCAGGAGTTGTTTGTATGTTCCTCCTGGAAACCGTGAGGCTATGACGTCTGGCTATGGGAATATGTCCATGGAAGATATGATGGATAAGCTGTTAAAAGGAGTGGAGGCAAGCAACATGGGCGTAACTGATGTAAAGAATGATTTGTCATCAATAAATCAATTGGTTGACTCACATTCTACTGCAATAAAATAGATGGAGAAACAATTGAGTCAACTATCAGCGATATTCAACCAAAGAAGAGCTGGCACCTTACCTTGCAACACTGTGCAAAATCTACGGAATGATGGATCATGTATGGCTATTACTACCAGGAGTGGTAAGGTGTTGGAAAATCCATCCAAAGGCAAACAGGTGATTTATGATATAACAGATAATGTTATTGAAGCAGAGTGTGATGAAGTTGTAGAAGCTGAAGAGAGCGTTCATGATATTACACCTAGACGTCACCATCCTGAAAAGATTGATAATCGGAAGCAAGATAAAGAAGAAGTGGTGGAGAAAAAGATTCCACTTCCACCACCACCTTTTCCTCAGAGACTGAAGAAGAAGGTTTATGACACTCCTGCAAAGATTGATAATCGGAAGCAAGATAAAGAGGAAGTGGTGGAGAAAATGATTCACCTTCCACCACCACCCTTTCCTCAGAGACTGAAGAAGAAAGTTGATGATACCAGGCTCAGTAAATTCATGACTATGTTGAAGCAGCTGACTATTAATGTTTTGTTGGTGGAGGCGCTGGAGTAGATGCCTGGGTACGCTAAATTCATGAAGGACCTTTTGACAATGAATCGGGCAGCATGCTATGAGCTGGCAGATAGTATTCATCATTGTAGTACAATTGCCACGAGGTCTTTAGTACAGAAGAAGGCAGATCTTAGTGCTATCACTATTCCTTGCACGGTGGGATCTATGAATTTTGCTAAGGCATTGTGTGACTTGGGAGCTAGCATCAATTTGATGCCGCTATTCTTTACAGAAAGTTGGGGTTGGGTGATCCTACAAAAACCAATATGCATCTCGTAATGGCAGATAGGTCAGTAAAACGAACTGTTAGTATCTTGTATGATGTATTGGTGAAGGTTTCTACCTTAATTTTTCCTACAGAGTTTGTTATTTTGGATTGTGAGGTGGACTCTGAAGTTCCCATAATCTGGGGACGCCCTTTCCTCGCAACTGGAAGTGTGCTTATTGATTTAAGAGCTAATGATCTTTTATTTCAGCTGAATGATGAAGTGGTCCATTTTGATGTATGCAAATCAATGAAGCAGCCTAGAGATATTGATGTGTTCTCTGTAGCTGATGTTTATTATGAGGATGAGAATGAATTATCTTAGAGAAGCATCTTACTGTTGAGCCATTGTCTACTGTGCTATTGAATTTTAAGCGTGAGGAGGTTGAAGAATATGAAGAAACTGTTTGTGCTCTAACAGGAATAAGGTCCTATTCTCATGCTCCTAGGAATCTAGACCTTGATCTTACGAATCGACCGTTACCAACAGCGAAGACTTCCATTGCAGAGTCACCAGTGCTAAAATTGAAAGAGTTCCCCAGTCATCTAAAGTATGCGTTCTTGGGAAGTGGAACTACACTTTCGATGATTGTTGCAGCTGATTTAGGTGAACAACAAGTAGAGGCTCTCATCTCTGTTCTGAAGAGGTATAAGAGAGCCATTGGTAGGACTATTGATGATATAATTAATATCCCTCCTGGGATATTTATGCACAAGATTCATCTCGAAGAAGATTGTGTACCTACAATTAAGCATCAGTGTCGTCTGAATCCATTCAGAAAGCAATGCACCATATATCTCGATGAAGTCTATGTAATCGAGATAACTATGTCATGCCGCGACAATAAATCAAGCGCTACATGGGAGGCAACCCATCGTTTTTAATCATTTTGTTTTATTAGGAGTTTTTTTTTTGTTAAATAAAAATCCAAAAAGAAGAGTCGATCCACGACCAAAACTAAGGCGCTTGGTGGGAGGCAACCCATCTTTCTAATAATTTTTGTTGTTTTTGATTAAGTGTAGGTGCAAGACGTACAAAGAAGAGTATTAATCCAAAAATTTTGATTTGAAAGTGAGCCATGTTAAAGGTGGTAAGTTAGGAATGATGGAGCTTAAGTCTATAGGCTAGGCATTGCCTATGCAAATCTAGGAAACGAACAAGGCAATGCCTATGCAAATCTAGGCAACGGATAAGGCAAGGCCTATGCTATGGCCTATGTTCACTGCCTCACATAGGCAATGGACAGGGCAAGGCCTATGCTAATCTAGGCAATGGACAAGGCAAGTCCTATGCTAATCTAGGCAATGGACAAGTCAATGCCTATGCCATTGCCTATGCTCACTGTCTCAACGAGGCAATAGCATAGGCGCTGCATATGCCCAACTAGGCTTTGACAAAGGCGCCGCCTATGCTAAGCATAGGCAAAGCATTAGGCGCCGCCTACTTATCATTTTTTGTCTCCTAACCTATTTTTACATGGATAAAACCCGACCCATGGCGTAGTCTATAAATAGATCTTCAACCTTAGAACAAAATGCAATTGTTTTCTCAATATAGGCGCCGCCCAAGCTTCCACATTCTCTCAAAGTTTTTTCTTTTTTTCATCTAATCTTGCAAGCTCATCTTCCGGATCCATCACCAAGTAAGTTTTTCTTTTATATTCTATGGTTGTTGCGATGCTATACGTATAATGATTTATTAGATTTTGAAGTGGTGTTTAGTGATAATGAATATGGTTGGTTTGCTATGATGAATCTCGTCGCGTGAGAGGATAAGTGTGGGCGTTCTTGACTTTCTTTCGACTTTGACTTGTGCTTGATTGTTATACACTGTCATATTTTTATGGAATCGAAATTGTGAAGTTAATTCATAATCTTCAAAGTTGAAAGCTTGAATGTTTGAATGACTCGTTCATCAAGATAAACATCATTATTGACCACAAGCATAAGATGTTGTGATTATGCCTATGCAATAACGTGTTTCTATTTGTGGTATAATCTTTATGTGGTAGTCTTGTTCAAATAGTGCATTCATCCAAATATGAAAGTATAGACAAGATTACATGAAATAGAGTTGGAAAGGATAGTCAAGATTACATGAAAGTATGACTGTGCTAAACATGTTGTTGGAACATATCGCCTATATGGATGTCGATGAAGTCTGAGTAATCGACATCACTCATTTAATTAGTCTATGCCAACAAATAAAGTGTGGGGTGGTGCCACTACTGTTTGTTTTCTGATTGAATCTTCCGAGATGAAGCTAACATGACTCTATTTTAATCTCAGGTAGAATGGCCCCAAAAGGACAACAAGGAAAAGAAAAAGCGTCCACCTCACAGAAACGACAGAAAAGGTCAAGAAAAGAGCAAGCTGAGTCCTCCTCTTTGAAAATTCCTCGAAGCACTTTTGGGATCAAGTGGGGTACATTTTAAGGAAACTCTGAGGATGACGACTCTGATGATGATTCCGACGCAGGGGGTATGACCCCAGACATAGAAGAGGAGTTCGACTAATTAGATTTTCCTTTTTTATTTCCACTGAGGGCAGTGTGTCCCATCTAAGTGTGGGTTGCTGGTATTTGTATGTTGTAGTGTACTTCTTTGCCTACATTTATTCTCGTTTGTAGTTAAATTTTTAGATTTTTTTTTAGATTTTGCATGAAATTGTTCTGATAGGCAGCATGGTATTATGACAAGAGTTTGTGATACAATCATTACTATTGAGACATTTAGGCTCCAAGTGTGACTCACTGTGTGATAAATGTGTGGTTTAATTCATTCATCTGTTAGGTCAAGAGTCTATACTGCTTCCAATAAAGTTGACCATGTGCCTTGTGTGTGCGAGGTTGTAGTATATTCTGTGTTGTTACTAATGCTAGAACTTGTCTGGTGTGTGTGTAAAGAGAAATAAAGAGTGTGAATTTAGGAGATGATTTAGGCATTTCTTTGGCAGCTCTAAATTTGTTTACCTTCTTTTTACCTACCCGTGTACATTATCCTAGTTAACCCCTTTTGAGCCTTTAGCTATTTTCTTTGACAGCCTCATATGTAGCCTAATCCAATTTTTTCAAGACCATAATTTGATCCAAATTCCTAAGCGCTTTAAATTGTAGAGTCATGTGACAAAATAAGAGGAAATTGGGTAAGAGTGATGCCTCAGAGTGTATTGGTACTTGAAATTGTTGTGAAAAAGAGTGGCTATCATAGAGGTGTTTTATAAAAAAAAAAGAAAATAAATAAATAAATAAATCAAATAAAAAAAATAAAAAGTTAGTTCTGTTTATAATTGAATAATAAAATAGGTGAAAAGGGGTGGTAGATGAAAGGAAAGTAGAGGGGTTGTTTAAAAGAGAGTGTTAATGACATAACGTAGTGTATTAAAGCATTTAGGGAACATAGTCACTATTTCTGGCCAAAATAGTCCTACCTGTCCCTTAGCCTACATTACAACCTGTAAAGACCTATTTGATCCTAAGCTTAGCATTCTGATATTAGTAGAGCATTACACTAAGGGCAAGCTTATGGTCATCAGTTGCAACATAAGAATTCTTTGTGAGAGTGAGAGCAAGGAGAATCTTCTACGTATGTTTCAAAAAATGCAAAACTTGTGAGTGATTATGGGTGATATCTTGTGTGAGACACACATGGTTGATGAGTTTTGGGTAGTTTTGTATGATTATTTGTGCCTTAACTTGTTGATATGAATTAACCATCATCACGAGTCTATGTTGGAGGTAGAGTTGTTTCTAGTAGTGATCAAGAAAACTACTCTTTGTTAATAATTGTCGTGCATGTCTTGTTGAATAATTTGTGTCGCTACTTTGATATCCTAGTTAGATGTTTGCATGGACGCAATATTTTGTTCTAGGACGAACAAATCTTTAAGTGTGGGGTGGTGATGTTTGGTGCATTTATACCTCTAAGAACCATAATTTACCCATATTTTAGGCTAAGTTTGGAGGATAAAATATATAATTCCTGCACTTTAAGTCCATTTTCCTGTAAGTGAGATAACCTATGTGATTAACATGTTTTCAGGTATTAATGATGAAGAGTTCAGCACTTTGTGGACCTTTGGGCAGTAAAGGAAAACTTCACATCAGACGAAAGACAACTTTTGGAAGCTTGTGGACTGAATGTGACGCATGGAGAATTTGTTCTGGGCAAAATCAGTATTTCTAAATACTTAGGGATGCAACAGTAATTTAGTAGATGGGGATATTATAAAAACCCTATTGCTGAATTTTTCAGCAAGTTTTATGTTTCATAATTCACGTTACAGATTTTGTAAGTTTGATAACAGAGAACTCGACTTTCTTGAGGAACGGCATAAGAGTAAAACGTCATCCTCTATTTGACGCCAAAATCACTTCCATCGCCAAGATTGTTCTAGGTTATGGTATGATGATTATGTCTATTGTGATTTACGTTGTAATAATGAGTAGCTAAACATCTCTGTTAGGGTTATGAACACCTTGTGAGATACAATCTATTACTATGAGTTTGTGAATTCTTGATGTGTATGCTACTTATATCATTACTCTTTTCATTTTAATTTAATTCTCATGGTTACAAACATAGAGAACATGTCATTCTAGCATTAACTTGTTCGAGAGAAGAGTTACATGTTTGGGAAAGAGAGTGTGACAAGTAAATATGGCTACCAACCCCTATTTACACGTTAATGCCTTAACCGGATTAATTTCTTGGTGAGTTTGTACCATTAGTTATACGCTTTAGGCTCGAGAGAGTTAAAGTGAAAAATCCTGGATGGTTGAGAAACACTAGTATTTACCATTAGTATATGAATCTCTAAAAGTGCATGCATGTCTAAATTCCGTATTACTCATAGTTAATAGATACGTAGAACTCATAAGGTGGACATAACCCTAACTTATTATTCTCTGTGATTAAATCTTACTAAACAAAGTATTCCATCGTTACTTTAATAATAGTAGTTCACACCATAATCAAATCCCCCCCTTTTCCGTAGAATTTTCGACCAACAATCTACTAATAACTGCATCACTTAGTGACCAAATATTCCCTGTGGGATTCGACACCCAACCCAGTTGGGTTCTATATTTGATATGGACCGCTTATAATTTCTAACGAGAGCTGTAGTTTGGGTGTTATCATACACCCATCTTTTTATTCTTTTATGTTATTCTACCTTTCTTCATACTCATTTTATATCATGCACTCCTATAATTGCCTCTCTCAACTTAGGAAATTTGCCTAAATCAAGGAGCACACTTTCCAAGGAGGAGGGCCAAAACAGGTTCATTATGATATAAATGAGACGCTGATAAGTATCATAAAAAAAGAAATAGGCTATTCAGTCTTAAAATGGGGATCAAGGTATATTATGCATAAAGAGAAGGCCATTTAGGCTAAAAGTTGCTAACATCAAAATGGTCTATGATCCGTTGCTAACCCCTATCCTTCAATTTAGGTAAGACTAACCCGGAATGTTCTAAATTCAACATACAAAGGGAGTCATGTAAGATCTCACAGGCACATGGGTTGCCTCCCATCAAGCGCCTTAGTTTTGGTCGTGGCTCGACAAAATCCTAAGAGAACAAAAACAACAAAAACAATTAAAAATGATGGGTTGCCTCCCACCAAGCGCTTGATTTATTGTCGCGGCACGACATAGCTATCTCGATTACTTATACTTCATCGAGATAGATGGGGCATCATTTTTTGAATGGATTCAGATGACGTTGATGCTTATTTGTGGGCATGCAATCTTCTTCGAGATGAATCTTGTGCGTACCTAACTCAAGAAGGATCCCAATGATATAATCAATAGACCAACCCATGGCTCTCTTGTACCTCTTCAGAGTAGAGATGAAAGCCTCTACATGGTGTTCACTTAAATCATCCGCAATACTCATCGGAAGTGTATGTTCACTTCCCAAGAACGCATACCCTAGATAATTGGGGAGCTCTTTCGATTCTAGCATTGGTGGCTCTTTAATGGAAGTCTTCGCTATTGGTGACAATTCATTCTAAAGATCAAGGTTCGGATGTTCAGGAGTATGAGAATAGGACCCTATTTCTGTTAGAGCACACGTAGTTACTTCATAATCTTCATCATCCTTATGCTTAACATTCAGTAGCACAGCAGACAATGGCTCAACAGCAAGCTGTTTCGCTACAGATAATGCTTTCTTACCGTCATAATGAAGATCAGCTACAGAGAACACATTCATATCACTGGGCTGCTTCATTGCTTTGCATATATCAAAATGGACCACTTCGTAATTCAACCAAAATAAAAGCTCATTAGCTCTCATGTCAATAAGCATAGTTCCTGTTACAAGGAAAGGGCGTCCCAAGATTATGGGAACTTCAGAGTCCACCTCACAATCCAGAATAACGAAGTCTGTAGGAAAGATAAATGAAGAAACCTTCACCAACACATCATTCAAGATACCCACAGGTCATTTTACCAACCTATCAGCCATCACGAGCCTCATATTGGTTGGTGTTGGATCGCCTAATCCCAAATTCTTGTAGATGGTAGTGGCATCAAATTGATGCTAGCACCCAGATCGCACAATGCCTTGGCAAAATTCAAAGATCCAACAGTGCAAGGAATAGTGAAAGCACTGGGGTCAGCCTTTTTCTGAACTAGTGATCGGGTGACGATTGCACTGCATTGATGAACAGTATCCTTCAACTCATAGCTTGTTGCTCTCTTCTTTGTCAAAAGATCCTTCATAAATTTTGCATACCTAAGCATTTGTTCTAGTGCCTCTCCCAATGGAACATTAATGGTCAGCTGCTTTAACATATTCATGAATTTGCTGAACTTTGTATCATCCACAATCTTCTTCAATCTTTGAGGAAAAGGTGGTGGTGGATAAGGAATTGTTTTCTCCACGGCTATCTTCTCCTCTTGCTTCCATTTTTCAGCATTTTCAGGCTGCAACAACCTCGGTGCAACGTCATGGACGTCGTGGGTAGCTTCTCCTTTTGCCTTATCATCGATGTCTGCTTCCTCGTCAACCACTTGCTTGCCTTTGGATGAAGTTTCCAACACCTTGCCACTTCGGGTAGTGATAGCCATGCATGATCCTTCATTCCTTTGATTTTGCACAGTGTCGCTAGGTAAGGTGCTAGCCTTTCTTTGATTGAGTGCTGCTGAAAGTTGTCTCAATTGCTGCTCTATTTGTTTTATTGAAGTGGAATGTGAATCAACTAATTTCTTCATTTATGACCTCTGTTACTCCTGTGCTAGTTGCTTCCACTCCTTCTAATAGTTTAGCCATCATGTCTTCCATACTTCCAGAACTAGATATGGTGGCGTCACGTCTTCCTGGGGGAACATACAAACCACTCTTGTTATTCTTGTTCTTCCAACTACCTTAGTCCTTGTTTCCAGATTTATCATAATAGTTCAAACCCTAGTTTCCTTGGGTATTACCTCGGAAACCCCCCTGATTGTTTAAATAGTTGGACTCTTCTTCCGAATCAGATTCGTCTCTTCCTTTTGACGCAACAACTTTGACTTTTTCGGTCTTCCCTAATAAGAGATGTTTTGTAAGAAGATCCACTTGTGTTTTCAGGTACGCCATATCTTGATCACGTTCTTCTTTTCTTCTCCTTTGTTCAGCAGTCATGCCAATAGATATAGTAGGGCTTGCTACCTCAGAATCCCTGGTATGCCAAGCTCTACTTTGCTTCCTCATCCGATCTAGCATATTGCTTGCCTGCCCAAAGGTGAGGTCCACAAATGATCCTCCAGCCGCATTATCCACCACTGGTTTAGTTATTGAATTCAAGGCTCTATATAGTATCTCCATTAGGTGGACATTGGTCATGTGATGGTTCGGGCACCTCAAAAGCTTCGTCTTGAACCTCTCCCATGTTTCATGAAGAGCTATGGTTGGAAGCTGCCGAAAGTTGCTGATTTCATCTCTTAATTGTGCTCTTTTGGATGACAAAAAGAATCTTTCTAGGAAAGCGTCTCTCAATTGCCTCCAATTTATAATAGAATCAGGAGTCAGCCCTTTCAACCATAGAGTTGCCTCCCCAGACAGAGACAATGGAAATAGGCGTAATCGAATTGTATTCTGACCAACGCCAGGATTGTCAAACGACTTGCATGTAGAAATAAAGTTGATGAGATGCATATTCGGATCATCGCCTGCTAGTTCACCAAATAATCCCTTGAGTTGCAATAACTGAATCATGGTGCTTGTGATGTTGAACTTGGCTCCGGGTGCCAATTGTGGAGGAATAATGGCTCCTGTGGCTCCGGCTCCATCAAAAGCATCATCATCATCGTCGAAAGCTGGTTGCATAGGTCGGCATTCAGGTCTAAACCTAGATTGACGATCTCTTCTGTTGGCAGGTGTTGTGATCTCATCAGTATGCCTAGGGTTTACTAACTCGTCATCACGTAGGTCCTCATCGTCAGGATTTATTGCTCGCCCAGGGTTATCAATATTCTATTGATGCACTTGAGCGGCGGCTAGAGCAGCTAGTCTCGCCTGTTCCTGTTGAGCAACAATCCTTTTAATTTCGTGTTGTGCCTCCATCCTACCAATACGTTGTGGTTCAGGATTGATAGGTAATAACGGTTGACCAGAACTTCGAGTATGGGGCATGCACTGAATAAAAACCTGCAGAGAACTAAAATAAAAACTAAAAGTAAAAGTACGAGAATCTTTGACCAAAGGGTCTAGTAATTATCACAAACTTAATTGACACTCGTATTCCCCGGCATCGGCGACAATTTTTGATAACGCTCAATCTACAGCTCTTGTAAGAGTGTAAAGCGGTCATAGTCAAATGTAGAACCCAACTGGGTTGGGTATTGATCCCACAGGGAATAGCTTGGTCAACAAGTAAGCAAGGATTACTAGACTTTTGGTGCAAGTCTCGTAAAAAGGTGGGAGTTTTGTCGTGCAAGTAATGTAACCAAAGTAATAAGGTAAAAATGGAAAATAGCAAAGTAAAAAGTAAGAATGTTTGGTAAGATGTAAAATAATGAGAATTGAGAAGTTGGGGTTATGTCCACCTTATGAGTTATACGTCTCTATTGGCTATGAGTTGTGTGGAATTCAGACATGCATGTGCTTATATAGAATTCTATTGATGGTAAATCAAAGCGTCTTTCGACCTCAACAAGGACTATTTCACTTTAACTCTTTCGAGCTTAAAGCGTATCTAACGGCATAAATTTTCTAAGATGTTAATCCAGTTACGACACTAACTTTTTAATAGGGGATGGGACCCTATTACCTTGGCATTATCTCTTTTCCAGACGTATAACTTTTCTTTCGAACAAGTTAATGCTATATTGGCGTTATTCTATGCATCTGCAGCTATAAGAATTTGCATTAAAATGAACAGAATAATGATATAAGCAGCATACGTGTCACGAATTCACAATCCCATAGCAGTAGATAGTATCTCATAAGGCTTCCATAACCCCAACAGAGAAGTTTAGTTACCCATGAGTGCGAAGGAAATCACAATAGACATTATCATTGTACCACAATAAAGATCTCGTGTAGTAGAGTGTGGTAGGCGTTAGGCGTGAACTCCCTTGCAAAGAAACGTTTCTCTTGTTGTAAAATTAAAAGTCGAATAGATGAAAAATAATGTCAACAATGAACTAAAAAAGGGAATTGTTTTGATGGATGGATGGATGGTGGATGGATGAGAATTGATGGAATGGGGGAATTGTGAGGAATTAATTAAAATATCTAGCAAAATAGGGTATTTATAACACCCATATCCTATTCCTACTAAGCTACTGCGTTACTTAACCCAATCCTACTAGGTTAATGTATCATTATCCTAATCCTACTAAGTTACTGCAAGTCCCCAAAGTCTTTAGAATTGTTGTTTTTGCCCGGGACAGATTTTCCATGCACCACTTTTGGTCCTTGGCATCCAAGCTTTGCTTTCCTCCTTTCGTGAAGCTGTCTTTGGCGTCAAGTTATCCATAAAATGCTGAATTCTGCATCATTTATACCTGAAAACTTGTTAATCATGTTTGTTATCTCACTTACATAAAAAAGGACTAAAAGTGCATGAATTATATATTTTGTCCTCAAAACATAGCTAAAATATGGGTAAAATATAGTACTATGGGCGTGTAAATTCGCCTATCATCATACTGCAATATCAAAAACGACAAAAGTATCTTAAGAATTTGCAATTATTCTTAGTTAAAATACTCAAATGTGTTAGCTTCTGCTCACATATTACCTTTTAGTTCATGTTTCCACATTGTACGGTATATTATCCAATATACCGGTACATATATTAGTCATGGGTTGGCTTGTGGTCCTTTGGGGTCCTGAGCACCGTTCTGTATTTTGGGTACCAGATTCAGGGCGTTATAATTAGACTATCCCTTCTAGATTGTTTTTTGTTATTGTCCAGGAAATGTCCCCACTTAGTGGATTCTTTTGGATTAGTGACTTTTCTGGACAGTATTGGGATATTATCATTTTTGGTTTTAACTCTCAAAATTCCTTTTTCATTTATATTTTCTCTCATTACCTTGGTCGGCTTTCGCTGTTTATTATTATTAATGCTTTCTTAATGTAAGGAAGGGGATCATCTAGCGTCTAGGTTGTATTGGGATACATGTCATGGCGAGGCCGCGATTAAGGTCATGACAAACTTTGTATCAGAGCATTGTTTAGGGTTGTTGGGTGTCCACAAATTCGTGTTGAGTATATTTTCTTTTTTTTGGTGTGTAGCGCTACTATCATGACTAAAACAGAGGCCTTGACTACAATGCGCACCACCCTGAACCATGAAGGCTCGAGTGCCCTTCTAAATGGCAATCATACGCAATATTCACATACTATTAAGAAATCTGGAAAACATAGTAAAAGAGAAACCTGGTCACTATCTTACTTCAACTGAACAATACGAAATTTAATTCATAAACATTCAAAAATACATGAAACTAGTGTGTGAAATCTCTAGCAATATAAAACCAACAACAGTTTGAAAAATGGGACAAGACCCCATCGGACCATGAACTAATAAACTAACAATGTCCCAAAAGGAACAATTCCTTCTGAAATAAGGGAGGCTCACTGACTACAAACTTCTAACAACGAATCTACTACTAAGAAGCATCAGTTTGCTGAGGTGTGACAGCCAGACTGACGGACCGTCAAGCTAGTGACGGTCGGTCAACCCAATCCGTCAATTTTAAATAGCAAGGTTGAAAAAGGAATTTTTGTGATGGTTTGAGTGGTGTCCAGTCACGGGTGTGAGGGTCCATCACTCAGGCCATCGGTATGGGCCAACCTACGCTAAAGTGTCATTTTAAAGGGATGTTTTGGTATTTTCACTTCCCAAACTCCTCGAAAAATTTAAACCATACCTTAAGAGTTATAATAGATCTTTTATCAGTTTTTGATATTTCAAATCCTCTCCAGTCTCATGCACAAAAGAAAATTAGGGTTTTCTTCACGGCAAAAATTCAAGCCTTTCAATCCATGATTTTCCAAGAAAAGTATCAAGATTAGGGTTCTACTCATCCACTAAACAACATAAGGTACGTGGGGTTTTCGTAAACTAAATTGGCATGGTGAAATCATTTTAATAATGTTTAAAGGTTGAGTAATCATTAATTTACAAATGGTTTTAAATTTACATTTACAATTATACATTGTGAAACCATCTTGGTAAAAATGTTTTGGTCTTGATGTCTTCCCCCTTAAACTCAATTTTGTTCGTGTATATATATATATATATATATATATTTATATTCAAGTGGTTTGATGTTCAAAACATGAATTGAGAGCATAAAGATTTATAATCCTTCTCTTGTTTTAAAACCCTTTGTTTTCATATATTATTGAATATTCAATTGCATATTGAGAATCATGATACAAATGTCTTTACCATTGTTTAAGATGTAATTTTGGTTATGAACTGAACAGAGGGTGTTTCTTGTTAACATAAAGGAAAAGTGATTTTCAAGAGTTGCATGCTTTGCTACAAAGAAATTGACCACCACATGTTTAAGAATTGAAAGAGTGAATTTTTGCATAAGTTTTCATATGTTTTGGTACACAAATTCTCTTATATTGTTTTAATGATTTGGTGGTCCAAACATTTTATTTTGAATGAAAGGATTGCAACATGATATCGTATAGCTTAGATATATGACTTGTAAGTCTTTGTATCATGATACCAAATTAGATAAGGCCATGATAAATTCAAAATAGAATACAGATTTCATTTCAAATTTTAGATTTTGAATTCAGAAAGATTCATGTTTAGAATAGGTTAAAAAATGGGAACTAAGTGAGTTAGGTGGTTACCCTAAGTAGGCATGAGTCAGATGTTTCATTTTTTAGATTTGTGTTTAGCCGATATGAGTTTATTATGTCCTCAAAGAGGGATTATACGCTGGCCTAGAGCCTCGTGGTGTATCATATTAAGACAGTTCAACTCTTGCGGCGAACTTTGGTGGGGACCTTAGCTGTCGAGTTAAGGGCAGGATCCCATATAGACTATGGGATACTTTCAGATATGTAAGGTGTATCACCTAGATTATAAATAAAATAAATAAAGAAATTATCTCGACAAAATTATTTTAAGATAGTTTGAAATTGACAAATTATTTTAAATTATAACATGCATAAAATTTTTTGAAACGCTCTGACTTATGTTATATATAAAAGTATATTATTTGGGATTGCTTTGTGTACCAGCACATCTGTATTGACCCCTACATTTTAGGATCTGAGGCATTATTCTGGGGTATCGCTAATCTGTAACACCCCGAGACTACTTTCTGGGTGTCACATGGTGCTTATAATCCTGAAGTACCATAAGCTAACCCATATCTGGTACCTTCTATGAGCATTAATTAATAATCAAGAAAAAATGTGTGGAAGTAAACCTGAAAATTCCATAAGGTTCATAAAACTGAAATCAATACCGAGTACAACTGTGGAATAACTGGTAACTAAAAGTCTGAAAGCTTCTAGCATCTGGAATAAAAGAGTTGATGGGACAGGGCCTAACTAATTAACAATTTTTTTCTAAAAGTAAATAAAAAGCTAAAATTTTGTAAATAACAAAATTAATAAAGAAGTTTCATGACCTTGATGGATGAGGATTCATTACTGTTGCTATGACGGATCATCTGAATCTGACTAATTATGGTCAGGAACCTGAGGGTCCGAACCTATGATATAATACATCATAGGGCAAAGAAAACATACATTAGTACTTTGAATATACTGGTATGCCAAGTGAGGTTAGGATAATATGCATAGATCACGTGAAAGATTATAATCACTAAATAACACGGAATGACTAGATGAAAGTATAAGCAAAATTGGGTCTACTGTGAGTATTGTACACGCCCTAACAATTATATATCATTTTTATAAACTAGTCTAAAGTTGAAGTACTGCATTTATGATAACTGATGTCTGATGACTTAAAGTCATGATCATGTATAGGTGAATTGAGTTTTGTATTGCATACTGGATACTGGATACTGGATACTGAATACTGAAACTGTAAATATAGGAGTTATCATCTAACTAATATACCCTAATTATAGATTAATTTAGCATCCAACCTATAACCCTAATTGGAAGGGTATTAGCATTGTGCCACTAATTACTAATAGGAGTTGGGTCAACCCTAATCTAGCATGTAGAGTTTTGAGATATTAATGGTTACATCAACCCTATCCTAGCTGGAAGGTGATTTACCCTACGCTGGATACGTAGGTCTTTAATGTAGGGACTGCTACTAACGGTTAAACCCTTTGTTGGCATGAATGTCCCGATCCCTGGGTTCGCTCAGTGTTGAATCCTACTCCCAACTGAATTGACACTGAACTGATCACTAGACTATACTAGGCTTTACTAAACTGACACTTGACTATATTAGTTGACTGAGTGATATAGCTCATGGTATAATTAAATTCATTTTGTATACTCTGGAAACTAGACAACTAAATTTAAGATATTCGATACCCACAGGACTTGAAAGCATATATAATGGAACCATATCTCAACCATAAAAATATCACACATAAGTTATCTTGCACAGTTCATTCACATAGATATTTTGACAAACACTTAGGATACATAACTCTTGGACACGAGAATGATCAATATATGATTATCATGACTGCTACAATTTAGTTAATTCATATGAAACTCAAAATATTCTTGTACTGAAATCCCACACAACAACACATACATGAACACAATTCCATTCAAGAATGTAAATCATAATCAATGTTTTAAAGAAAGATTCTTCAACTTCAAGGGTGGAAGGAACCCAAGGATGAACTAGGGTTTCGTTCTTTAGAGAATTTATGAAATAATGAGTGAGTTTTTTCCATTGGAAGAGTTATTTTTGTGTTATGGATGAATAATGTAAGGGGAGTATGACCCAATTTATCAAACCCCTGAAAAGTTCTAGTTCAAATCAGTCCCATATAGGTCATAATATGGGGTTCCAAACATAAAAAAATTCAGCTAAGTGTTAAGTCTTAGAATTATTTTTTGACCCTTTATAATTGGATGGTCTAATTTTTTATCCTTACGACCTTAGAATATCAATTTTTAAGTTTATTCATGATCAGGGATGTCAATAGGTCATCTTGGATGAGTTTTAGATTTTTTGGACATTGTTGAAGAAATGTTTGGATATCCAAAGCATTGAGTTGACGCAATTAAGCTATAATGTGTCAGTTATCACATCGACACGGTAGTTATTACATCAACACCTTCAATGTTGTGCGTTAATTATTGCATCATTGGGCACTGTTTTCACATTTAATTATGGGTTGTGGGGGTATTTAAGTAATTTTCCTCCCACATTAAACCCCCATCACACGAAATTCAAAAACATTCACTCATTCACAAAATCCTCTTAAGAAATAAACCCTAATTCATCAAGATCATGATCAAGTTACTAGAAATCCCTATCAATCTTCATGAATTTTGTCACTCAATTATGTTACGTGTTCATTCTTGGGACTCATTTCACTCTTGGAGTTCAAGAACCCTTTTCAAATCTTGAATTATGTATTCCATGTTATAAATTGAATTATTTTTATGTTTGTGTTGTTGTATGGGTTTTAAGTTAAGATCATTTATGAGTTTCAAGAAATTAACATGTACATTTAATTATAAATCGATCATGTCAAAACCCTTGAATTTGTAAGTTGTGTGATGTATTTATGATTCCCTATGTGGTTAGTTCTTATGTACAACAATAATGATCCCGAAATGTTTGATAAAATTTCCATATGTGTAAATTGTGCATGGTAACCTAGTGTTGTGTTGCTAAAGTTCTTATATGATATTATCAATTATGCTACCGATTCTTGGGGGCATTTATTACCCGAAATCTATTTGTTTACATAGTTACAGTATTAATACAATCGTCAAAGTAAAGTTCAAGAACAACACTAATTAGTCAGTTAAACTAACTCAGTGTACTCAATAAAGTTCAGTAAGTCAGTATGACCAGGGTTAGCTCAGTCAAGCTTAGTACAGTTTAGTGATCAATGACTTTTAGTTCGGAGTAGGATTCAACACCAAACGAACCAAGGGATGGGGTCATTCCTGTTGGTTAGGGTTTGACCCTTAGTAGTAATCCCTGAGCTATAAAACTATTTACCCAGTGTAGGGTGAGTCGTCCTACTACCAGACTAGCGTTTACAAAATCATATTTATATTTCATGAATCTTCTTTCCAAATTAGGGTAGACATCACATTGTTATTATCCTGTTGCAAGGTGCTAACATACTTCTAACTGAGGTCATATGATGGACACCAAATCTGTCTATAGAACGATATGTCAGTTAGATGAACACTCCCACGGTTACAGTTTTAGTATTACTTTTTAGAAAACAACTCAGTCAGTTCTACAAAACCATGTCTATGAATTATCAGTTACTCAGCCATCAAAATTTAGTACTCAGTTTCAGTATAATTTTAAATGCACTATGTATATCAATATGTGTTGTATTGTATGTTTAGTATGTTCAGTAGTTAGAGTTTTACATGTACTCTCATCCAGTTACATCGTGATGTTCATTCATTCAATTATCATCTTATGCATTTGAACTCATTTATATTAGTCTTACCTCTCTTAGTATACTAGTACATTCCACGTCCTGATCACATACTATCTTTTTCTCTTTGATGTCTCATATCATAGGTTCGAACGCTCTGATTCCTGATAGTACTTAGCCACTCGGTATATTAGTGGCAATTATAGTCGTGAGTCATCATATTTTAAGTACAAATTCTATCTATTTTAGTATTTCAATAGTTCAATAGTTATTTCAGTCCGAGTTAGTTGGTGGTTTGTCCCATAACTTTCATATTTAGGTAGTTAGAGGCTCCCAGACTAGCATAGTTAGTTATTTAATTTTTATTTGTTATTATCTCTTATAATTAGTTGTTATTTCAGTATTTTTAGAACCTTATGGTATTTTTAGATTTCTTTCGCATATATTCGACAGTATTTATTTAGTGCTCACAGAAAGTACTAGTCAGGGGTTAGTTTGTAGTCTGTTGGGGTTGTAAGAGTCGTGTGATTCCCAAGGTGTACACTCGGGGCGATACAAACTTGGTATCAGATCCTAAGGTTCTACAGTGCCAAGGAAGTCCAAAAGTTACATCAAGAAGAGTCTTGTACATGGGTATGTAGCATGCCACAATTATGGACAAGAGGCTATGAGGTAGTTTTAGGAAAAATTCACTTTTTCAGTGTTCATAGTTTATGAGTAAGCATTATCTCAAGTTAAACTATCTATCAAATTTAAATTTTCTTGTTATTTATAGAATATGCCTCCCAAAAAGACCAATGAAAGAATAACTTGGAACTAGCTAGCACCTCCACCCATTCACGAAGATCCCCTAAATAAGCATCTTTGTCATGTAGAATTTAGAGCATCTTTAACCATGCTATCCCATTCTGTGGCAACTATAAATGTTTGGTCATCTATTGTTAAGGCAAACCCAATGGCCAATAGAGCTGCAGCTAGAATTTGGGACTTCACCCGAATGAACCCTCATTCATTTTCATGGTCTAATTGTAAAGAGGATCCATAGAAATTCCTTGATAAGGTGTAGAAGGTAACAAACATTATGGTGATAACCACAAGTAAGAGTGTTGACATAGCTTCCTATCTATTGCAGGATAAGGCTCATACATGGTTTAAGCATTGGAAGGTAGATAGGGGTGCAGATACAGGTCCTATAGAATGGGAGAAGTTTGCTACTGCTTTTTTATATAGGTTCATTCTATTGGATTTGATGGAGCATAAGGTATTAGAGTTCATCAACTTCAAGCAGGGAAACGTAAGTATGAAAGAGTATTCCTTGAAGTTTACTCAGTTCTCCAGGTATGCTCCTCATGTAGTAGCTGATAGAAGGTTTGAGATGAGCAAGTTTGTGTCAGGTGTATCTGCTAGTTTGGTCAAGGAATGTAGGACCATAATCTTGATTAAGGAGATGGACTTGGCTTGGCTAACGGTATAGTCTCACCAGATTGAGTAACAAAAGACTAAGGAGAAAGAGAGAGAAAATTGAATGGCTAGAACAAGTAGCTTTAGTTTTTCTCAACTAAAGTCAAGAGGTGGCAACCTTCCTCTATTTTTCCTAAAATCAATAGTCCCAGCTCTGTCTTCGACTAGTGCACGGATGCCTAAATTTAGGAATAATAATAAGGATAGTGCACCAGGCTCTAAATCTCAGGGTAGTGTGAACAATACTTGAATTAATACTCTTTGTTATAAATGTGTCAGAAATATCAGGGTGTCTACATGGCAAGCAGCAACACGTATTTGGGTTTCATATGGTAGGCCATAGGATAAAAAAAATATCCTTAAGTGGGTTCACAAAGTCAACCAAATCGTCCCCCAATTTAGTTTGATCACCCATCTCAGCGGGATATCAGTGCCACCAGTGGGTAGTATCCACATAGGCTCTATGTACTTCAGTCCAGACGAGATCACTAGAGTTCTCTTGATGTAGATACTGGTATGTTCCAATTCTTTCAATTACATGTTTATGCTTTGTTAGACACTTGAGCTTCTCATTCTTTTGTAACCCCTTGTATATCTATCAACTTCAGAGTCAGTCCCAAGTTCCTAACAGAGCCTTTCTTAGTCTCTACCCCAGTGGGTAAGTCTACATAGCCGTACAGGTATATAGGAATTGTTAGATTATGGTATCTCAGAAAATTACTTCAGTAGATCTTGTAAAGCTAGAGATGATGGATTTGTATATCATTTGAAGCATGGATTGGCTTCTTTTATACTATTCTTCAGTTGATTGTAGAAGTAGAATTGTCTATTTTTAGTTCCCAAATAAACTAGTCCTTGAATGGAGGGGTAGTATTACAACACTTAAGGTTTAACTTTTTTCATACCTTAGACATAGAAAAATGATATCCAAGGGGTGTGTCTGTCATTTAGCATGAGTTAAAGACTATAGTTCTGAGACTCCTAACCTTCAGTCAGTTTCCATTTACAAGTTAATTTCTAGATATGATTCCTGAAGATCTTCCCAAATTTTCTCCCAAAAGGGAAATTTACTTGGAAATAGACCTTCTTCCAGATACTCAACCCATCTCTATTCTGCCGTACAAAGTGGCTCCAATAAAACTAAAAGTGATAAAAGAGCAGTTGAAAGACCACTTAGATAAGCGATTTCTCAGACCTAGTGTTTCTTCGTGGGGTGCACAAGTTTTACTCGTGCGAAAGAAAGAAAGTTCTCTTAGAATATGTATAGACTACAGTTAGTTGAACAAAGTCATAGTCAAGAATAAATACCCACTTCGTAGAATTGATAACTTGTTCAACTAACTTTAGGGGGCCAGTTGCTTTTCTAAGATAGACCCCAGATCAGGCTATCATCAGCTTGGAGTAAGAGAATGTGTCATTCCAAAAATAGCTTTTTGAACCCAATTTAGTCACGTTGAGTTTCTAGTCATATTTTTTGTCTCACAAATACCCCAGCTGCCTTCATGGACTTGATGAACCATATGTTCAAGCAGTACTTGGACATATTTTTCATAGTCTTCATCGATGACATTCTTCTTTAATTCAATAATGAGAATGATCACACAGACCATCTCAGAATAGTATTCCAGACCCTCAGAGCCTATTAGATTATCTCCAAAATTGAGTAACTTCGAGTTTTTGATAAGTCACCAGTATTCTTTGATCATATCTTTTTAGGTGAGGGAATTATAGTTTCTCCTCAAAAGATAAAAGTAGTGAGAAACTAGCCTAAAACTACCTCTTCTTCAAATATTAGGACTTTCTTGGGTTTGGCTAGCTATTACCAATGTTTTTTTGGAGCATTTTCATCTATTGCATCCCCTATGTCCCAATCGACTTGGAAGAAAATCAAGTTCCAGTTGTCTAATTCTTATAAGAAGAGTTTGTAGGAGTTTAACACTTGACTCATTACAACTTCAATTTTGACTTTTCCCGATAGTTTAGACGAATTTTTTATATATTGTGATGCTTTAATAATTGGTTTAGGGTGTACTTTGATGAAGATAGGTAAGGTTATAGCCTACGCCTCTAAACAACTTATGCTTGAAGAAAAGAATTATCCCACCCATGAATTTGAATTAGCTGCGATTTTGAATTAGTAGCTATTGTATTTTCCTTAAATATTTGGAGGCACTATTTGTATTGGATTCGTATTGATGTATTCACAGACCACAAAAGCCTGCAGTATGTATTTTTGAACAAAGACCTGATCTTGCGTTAGAAAAGGTGGTTATATTTGTTGAATGATTATGATATGAATATTCTGTACCATCCAAGCTAGGCCAATGTAGTAGAAAATGGTCTTAGTATGTTTTCAGTGGGTAGTGTTTCTCACATTGAGGATGGCAAGAAGAAGTTAGATTAGGAAATTCATCATCTTGTCAGACTAGGTGTCCGTTTTGTTGATTAGCTGAAGAAAGTGTTTGGGAGTAGAATAGTTTAGAGTCTTCTTTAGTTTCTCAGGTAAAAGAAAAGAAGGATAGAGATCCCAGTTTAGTTAAGCTGAAAGAGTCAGTTAAAGACCAAAAAGTGGAGGTTTTCTCCCAAGGGGGAGATACTGAGTTCCATTGTGAGGGTAGGCTATGTGTGCCATATGTAGATAATATGTGATAGTGAATTCTTGTCCAAAATAATGGTAAGCGTTACTCCATTCATCTTAGGGCCATTGAGACATACATCGATTTGCAGAAAATCTATTAGTGGAGTGGCACTGAGAGAGATATTACAAAATTTGTAGCTAAGTGCTCTACTTATTAGCAAGTGAGGATTGAACACCAAATACCTAGTGGTTCCATGTACGAGTTCAGTATTCCCACATAGAAGTAGGAAGAATTTAACATGGACTTCATGATAGGTTTGCCTCATACTATTCATCAGCAGGATTCGATTTTGGTCATTATAGATAGGATGACCAAGTCCATCCATTTCTTGCCAGTAGATACGTCCTATTTAGATGAGGACTATGTCAGGCTCTATATCAGAGAGTTGGTTAGGTTACACAGTGTCCCATTGTCCATTATTTCAAATAGAGGTATGCAGTTTACCTATCACTTTTGGAAAGCTTTCCAGAAGGTTCATGGTACCCAAATCCACCTTAGTACAACCTTTTACCCTCTGATAGATAGTTTAGTAGAAAAGACCATTCATACTTTTAAAGATATGTTGAGAGCGTGTGTTGTTGACTTTAAGGGTAGTTAGGATGACCACTTACCTTTGATTGACTTTGTATATAATAATAGTTATCATTCCAGTATTCAGATGGCTCCGTTTTAGGCTCATTATGAACGAAGATATAGATATCCTATAGGGTTGTTTGAAGTAGGTATGGCCACAATAGTGAGTCCTGACTTGGTATTTGATGCTTTAGAGAAAGTGCAGTTGATCAAGGAAAGGCTTCAGGTAGCCTAGAGCTAACAGAAATCTTATGCAGATGTGAGAAGGAAATATCTTGAATATAAGATTTATGATTATGTGTATTTGAATATCTCTCCCATGAAGGGGGAAATAGGTTTGGTAACACGGCTAAGCTTATTCCTCGATATGTCAATCCATATAGGATTTTGAGTTTTTTCAGAAAAGTAGCCTATGAACTTGTGTTGCCTTCAGACTTAGCATCACTGAACATAGTGTTTCACGTCTCTTTGCTAAAGAAGTGCATTGGTGACCCAACAGTTGTAGTCCCTATCAAAAGTATGGATGTTCAGAACAGTCTCTCTTATGAGAAAGTCCTAATCAAAATCCTTGATGTTAAATTTGTACACATTAGTAATCATATCGTCAATCATATTCACCCACTCAATAGGCAAAATACATTCACTCATTGCATATATCCTCTCAAGAAATAAACCCTAATTCATAAAGATCAAGATCAACTTCAAAAAAATACCTAACAATCTTCCTAAATTCCTTCACTCAGGTATGTTAGGTATTCATGCTTGGAGATCCTTCCACCCTTGGTGCTCAAGAACCCTCTTCAAAACATGAATTATGATTTCCATGTAATGAATTGAATTATGCTCATGTTTATGTTGTTGTACGAGTTTCAAGTTAAGATCTTTTAAGAGTTCCATGAGATTTTGTTAGTATCTATGGTTAATTATGAATCTCTCATGTCAAACCCTTGAATCTGCAAGGTGTATGTTTAGTTATGATGCCCTGTGTGGTTAGTTCTCATGTATAGTAATCATGCACCCCAAGTGTTTGATAAAACATCCATATGAGCAAATTATGGATACTTACCTATTGTTGGGTTGCTTATGTTGTTATATGAGTTTATCAATTATTCTATCTAGTCTTGGGAGTATTTATTACTCGAAATCTAGTTGTTTACTTAGTTGCAGTCGTTATAGAATATACACAATAAAGTTCAAGAATAGTAGCATTAAGTTAGTTAACCGAAGGCAATAAACTAAGTCCAGTACAGTAAGTCAACATGATCAGGGTTAGTTCAGTCAAGCTTAGTACAGTATAGTGATTAGTGTCTTTCATTTGGGAGTAGGATTTAGCACCGATCAAACCTAGGGATAGGGGCATTCCTTCTAGTTAGGGTTTTACCCATACTAGAAATCCTTGAGTTAAAGAGCTACGTAGCCAGCATATGGTAAGTTGTCCTTATACCATACTAGGGTTGACACAATCATATATATATTTCATGAGTCTTCCGGCATGATTACGGTTGATCCAACCTTGTTAGTATCCCATGTCAAGGTGTAAAACCCTTCCAACAAGGGTCATAAGTTGGACCCTAAATTCGCCTATTGCAGGGTATGTCGGTTTAATGAACACTCCCAGAATTACAGTTTCAGTCTCAGTATTCAATAAAGAACTTAGTCAGTTCTACAGAACCATGGCTATAAGTCTCAGTTACTCATCTACTAGAATTCTATTCTCAGTTTCAGTGTAATCTTAGATACAAATTGTATACCTATATGTGCAGTATTGCATGTTCCGTATGTTCAGTAGTTATAGTTTGGCATGCACTCTCATCCAATTTCTTCATGATGTTCTTTAAGTTTATAATGAACCTATTCATTTGAACCCATGTATATCAGTCTTACCTCACTTAGAATACCAGTACATTCCATGCACCTATCACATTCTCTTTTTTTTGCTATGATGTCTATATCATAGGTTTGGATGCTCAGGTTCCTGACCTTAATTAGTAACTCTGTCTATCATTAGTTGTTATAGTGGTAAGTTCTTATAATTTGATAACATATTTTATCTATTTCAGTATTCCAGTAGTTTTTTTTGTCAGATTTAGTTAGGGGTTTGTCCCATTAACTCCATATTCAGACAGTTAGAGGCGTCTAGACTAACATAGTCAATTATTCAGTTTTTAGAAGTTATTATCAGTTATACTTATTTATTATTTTAGTATTTTGAGAACCTTATGGCATTTTCCAATTTCTTCCGCATATGTACTCAGTATTATATTCACTGCTCATAGCAGTTACCAGTCATGGGTTAGCTTGTTGTCATTTCGGGTTGTAAGCACCGTGTGATGACTCGGTTGTACTATCAAACAATAGTCTTGGGGTGTTACACAATTACACCAACAAAACCGTAACATAATTCATAAAATGTGCCCAGTGATATGATAGTGAAAGGACCATATTGATGGTATCAATGCGATTACAGACGCACCACATCGATAGTCATGACATGATAGGAAACACGATGCATTGTGATCTCATTGTCTGTTGTTTTTGTCATCAAAAAATGTCTCTAATAATTTATGAAAATTTAGAAACTCACCCAAAAGGACCTATAAATAACCTAATCATGAATCAATTTAAAAATCTTCAATCTAAGGCCGGAATGACTAGAAACAACCATTGAAATATGGAGGCCAAAAAACTGACTAAGTGACAACACTTAGCTGAATTTTCTAAAACTAGGACCTCTTTTAGCATGCTATAAAGGACTAAAAAGGACTAGGATTTTACGCGGTCTTACAGTATTTCCCTCTTGGGAACATTCGTCCTTGAATGAGACTAATTCAGTCGTGAGGTACTAAGGTACTGGTACTATCTCGACATGCATAGCTGAAACATAAATTAATCTTGAGACATGATGCATGACTGAATTGATCCATAAAAATATGAATGATATAAGAATGATATGCAGCTGATACAAAGCATGGAACAAAGTAAATCTAAGGAATACTATTACCTTAGGTTGAGCAAGAGTTTACGGAGAAAAGATTAGGGTACTTGGTTTGTATGTCTGCTTCTACTTCACAAATGGCTCCCTTAACGCACTGTTTTCCCCAAACAACTTTGGCCAAGGAAACTTCTTTGTTCCTCCATCTATGAGTCTAATAATTAAGCATTTTGACTGGAACATCATCGTATGAGAAACTATTCTGAACATCTACACTCTCTACGGGGAATACGACTGCTAGGACACCTATGCACTTCCTTAGCAAGGACACATAAAACACTAAGTGCACTGTTGCTAAGTCTTCAAGCAACTCAAGTTCATAGAATACATTTCAAAAATGACATACAATACTATAAGGGCAGACAGATTAGGGACTAAGCTTCGCTTCTTACCAAACCTCTTTAACCCCTTTGTGGGAGAGATTTTAAAATACACAAAATCGTCAATCTCAAAGTAAAGATCTTTTCTTCTTTCATATGAATATGATTCTTGCATTCTTTCAGCTGTCTGAAGCCTCCCCCTGATAAACTTTACTTTCTCTATGGAATCAAACACTAAGTCAGGTCCCACAACTATGGCCTCACCTACGTCAAACCAACTAATGAGAGATCAACATCTCCTCCCATAAAGATCTTCAAATGGATCCATTTGAATTGTAAAATGATAGTTGTTATTATATGGGAACTTAATCAAAGGTAGGTGGTCATCCTAACTTCCCTTAATGTCAATGACACACTCTCTCAACATATCTTCTATAGTCTGAATAGTCCTTTCTGCTTGACCATCTGTCTGAGGGTGGAAGGCTGTATTGAGATGGACTTGGGCACCAAGACCCTTTTGGAAGTCTTTCCAAAAGTGAGAGGTGAACTTCATCAATCTATCTGACATGATGGACAATAGGACACCTTGTAACCTAACCTACTCTCTGATATAGATCCTAGCATAATCCTTAGCTGAATTGGAATCATGAAGTTGTATGAAATAGGCAGACTTGGTCATCCTATCTACAATAACCCATATCAAATAATGATGACAACAAGTACGAGGAAATCTAGTCACAAATTCCATGTTCACTTCCTCCCACTTCCATGTGAGAATACTAAACTCCTGCATGAAATCACTAGGCTTGTGGTGCTTAATTTTTGCCTACTGACAAGTAGAGCACTTAGCCACAAAGTCAGTAATGTCTCTATTCATCCTAATTAATTAATGGACTTCCCAAATATCGTGCTACATCTTAGTCTTCCCTGGATGAATAGAGTAATGCATCCAATCCGCTTCATCCAGAATTCTTTATCTCACAGCATCCACATATGGCACACATCTTGGGAGAAAATCTCAACCTTCTGGTCTTTGACTGACTCTTTGATCTTAACTAAATTAGGATCCCTTTTTTGCTTTTGTTTTACCTTATAAAATAAAGAATATTTTGAATTATTTTACACCTAACCACTACCTTTGGTCGAAGCAACCAATCAGATACCTAGTTTGGCAAGTTGTTGAACTTCCCAAACTAACTTCTTCTTACCATTTTTCACATGATCAAAACTACCCATGGACAACCTACTGAGGACATCTTCCACTATATTGGTCTAGCATAGATGATACAGAACACTGATATCATAGTTTTTCAACAACTCTAACCACCTTCTCTAATGGAAGTTTAGCTCTTTCTACGAAAACATATATTGCAAGCTTTGTGATCTGTGAATACATCAAAAGGCACCCCATACAAGTAGTGCCTCCAAATCTTTATAGAAAATACCACAGGTGCAAATTCAAGATCGTGGGTGGGATAATTATTTTTATAGGGCTTAAGCTTTCTAGATTTATAGGCCACAACCTTACCCTTTTGCATCAAAACACACCATAAGCTAACTATGGAAGCATCAAAATATACAACAAATCCATCTTAACTATTGTGCAATGTCAAAATCAGGGTTATAGTAAGTCGATTCTTCAACTCCTAAAAACTCTTCTTACAAGAATCTCAGCATAGAACTTGACTTTATTTTGAGTCAATCTAGACATGGGGGATGAAATTCTTTCAAAAAACCATCGATAATAGCTAGACAAACCCAAGAAAATCATAATATCGGAGAGAGAGATGGGCCTAGGTCAGTTTCTCACTACCTCAGTCTTTTGATGATAAACTCTAATGCCATCACCAAAAACTATATGACCACAGAAAGCTACTGACCTTATCCAAAATTCACATTTATTTAATTTAGCAAACTACTGATGGGCTTTGAGAGTCTGTAATACTATTAAGAGATGGTCAACGTGATAATGTTCATTGCAGTAGTAGACAAGGATGTCATCCATGAATACTATGACGAGCATGTCCTAGTACTGCTTGAACACACGGGTTCATCAAGTCTATGAAAGCTATTGGGGCATTGGTAAGACCAAATGACATCACTAGAAATTCAAAGTGACTATAACGAGTTCTGAAAGTTGTTTTCAGAATGTCACATTCTTTGATTTTGAGCTGATGATAGACGGATCGAAGGTCTATCGTAGAAAACTAATTGGTACCCTGTAGTTGGTCAAATAAGTCATCAATTGTAGAAAGTGGATACTTGTTTTTGATGGTAACTTTGTTCAAATAATAGTAGTGTATTTGCATTCTGAGAGAACCGTCTTTCTTACGAATGAATAGAACTGGTGCACCCAAATGAGATACGCTAAGACTGATAAACCCTTTTGCCTAAGACATCTTGCTACTGTTCTTTCAACTCTTTCAGTTCAATTGGAGCAATTCTGTATGGCGGAAAAGAAATGGGTTGAGTATCAGGAAAAAGGTCTATTCCAAAGTAAATTTCCCTTACAGGAGAAGTTCCTGGGAGATCTTTGGGAAATATATCTAGAAATTCACTTGCAACATGAATTGACTCAGGATTACGACTCTCAAAACTAGATTCTTTAACTCCAACACGATGATAAACACATCCCTTAGATTTTTTTTTCTCGCTCTAAGGGATGAAACTAGTTGACCGTTAAGTATTGTGGTACTACCCCTCCATTCTAGGACAGGTTCATTTAGGAACTAAAAATAAACAACTTTGTTTCTATAATAAACTGAATCATAGCATGAATGGAGCCAATCCATGCTGATAATGACGTCAAAATATTTCATTTCTAGGTCTACAATGTCTACTGAAGTAACTTCCGGAGACACCATAATTGGATAGTTCCTGTATACACGCCGGGCTATGATAGACTTTCCCACTGGGGTACAGACCAAGAAAGACTCTGTTAGGAATTCAGTACTGATTTTGAAGTTGATGTCTATGTGATGAGTTACAAAATATAGAGAATCTCCAGGATCTAACAAAGCATAAACATATAAGTGAAAAATTTCAACGTACTAATAAATACATCAAAAGAACTCTCATGATCCCTTTGGGACTGAATTTCATAGAGCCTGTTTCAGCTCTAACCACTGGTGGCACTGGATCAGCATCCTGCTAAGAAGAGAGACTGAGTTGTACTAGGGAATGGTTATGCTGACTCTGCTAATCCACGTGAGGACATTCCATAATTATGTTGCCTAGCTCGCCATATCCAAAACACAAATCACTACCATCCCTACACATGCCCAGTTTATTCCATTTCCTGTAGAGGGGATTAGTATAACAACTCTTTGGACATAACATTTTTTCTCTCTTGTTCTTTCTCCCTTTTTCCCTATGTTTCTCCTCCCTACTCTACGGAGAAAGAACTATAAGCCTAGATAGAAAAATAGCCAGCTGGTTATTCTGAGTAGCTACTGAATTAGCTAAGGTAGTGAAAGTAACTCTAAATTCATAGTGAGAGAAATGCTCATTCAGGGGATTTTTGTGAATGGGTGGGGGTGCAGGCTGGTTCCTAGTTCCTCTTCTGTTAGACTTTCTGGGAGGCATATTATGTAAAATAAATGAAAAGTTGGATAGATAGAGAGTTTAACTTGAGCACATGCTCACTCGCTTGATATTAATACTGAAAGAAGGGAACTTTTCCTAAAAGCGTGTCGTAGCTTCTTATCCATACGTGTGGCACACCACAAACCCATGCACAAGAACTTACTTCATGGGGCTTTAAGACTCCCTAGGGAACTTTAGAACCTTAGGATCTAATACAAAGTTTGTAACGCCCGGAGATAAGACCCTGGGGTCACACGGTGCTTATAATCCCAAAGGACCACAAGCTAACCCATGACTGGAATTTGCTGTGAGCCCTCAGTAATAATCATGAAAACATGTGTGAAAGTAAAACAGAAAATACCATAAGTTTTATCAAAATGAAATCAATACTTAGTACAACTATGGAATAACTGCTAACTAAAATTGTCTGAAAGCCTCGTACATCTAAAATAAAAGAGTTGATGGGATAGGCCCAAACTAACTCACAATTATTATTTGAAAGAAACTGAAAAGCTGAAATATTGTAAATAACAAAAAGACTAAATAACTGTCATGTCCTCGATGCATGAGGACTCAATACTGTAGCTACGGCTGATCAACTAAATCTGAATAAGTACGATAAGGAACCCGAGCGTGCAAACCTATGATACGAGGTATCATAGCCCAAAGAAAGTATGCGTTAGTACTTTGAATGTACTGGTATGCTAAGTGAGGTTAGACTAATATGCATTGCTTACATGCAAGATTATAATCGCTAAATATCATGGAATGACTAGATGAAGTATGTCCAGAATTGGGACTACTGTGAGTACTGTACATGCCCTTCCAAGCATATATCATCTGTCTAAATTAGTCATGATCATGTATAGTTGAACTGAGTTTTGTACTGAATACTGGATACTGAATACTGAAACTCTAACTAAAGGAATTATCAACTAACCGATATACCCCGATTATAGACTGATATGGTGTCCAACCTGCAACCCCAATTTGACGGGTGTTTGACAGTGCGCAAGCGCACATGCAAGTGTAGATGGTCTTATCAAGTAAGATAGTGGTCTTCAAAAAAGCCGAATATCGATCTCACAGAGACTTGATTTAACAATAATTCAATTCTAGTTTTACATCTAAGATCAATTTAGTATAAAAGTAACCAAAAGAGAGTGTGGAAATTGATAATTAAAAATTATGTAATAATGCCAAAATAAAAGTACTTGGAACAATCAATAGAGTAAATCCCAGGCTTAAAGTACTCAGAACAATCATACTATGTTATTGGATTTCATCTGTTAACTTGCTTATCTTTGTTGTTGATTCGGAAGGCTAGTTACATGATTATGGTCACCCGACCTTTAACCGTTTGCCTAATTTGGACATTACATAGTTGAATGGGGATGTAATAATCCAATTAAGAGAATTAAAGCTATCATCCTACTATGAATCAAGTAAGACATCTAAGTACATACTTTTCCTAGATGCTAAGTTAAATTCTTTATTTAATAAAAGAATAAAACCCCAAGCTTTGTTTAGTCCAACGTCCTATCTCCCAATTTCCTCTCCCTAGATCAAACGGTTGACAATATATATATTTTAGTGGTGATCAATCCATAAAATAATTATAACAAGAATAAACAAAGAATCAATAATGATAAGCAAATCCAACGAAATAAATCAAATATATTAATATTCATATTCTTGGTTTTAACCGATAAAATTTATAATCACGATCCAATTAATGAAATACACAATATGATAATTAACAACTAAATAAAAAAATTATTAAACCTAAAAATACGTGTGGCAGCCGCTTCCACCTTCACCACAAGTACAACGTTTAAAGATTTGTCCCCAGGTGTCCTTGGTGGTTTTTGCCTAACAAAGTGCATATGCTTATAATGCACTAATCCTACAAGGTGTAGGATCCTACAAGATATCGGATTAAGATAATTCAATAGTGATCCAAGATTCTCTCCTCCTTAAAACGTGTGCAACATCAATATATTTTTTTAGTGGAATATCACCTAACTAATATATATGATAAATTAAAATTAAGGAATGACACGTGGTCCAAGATTCCCCACCATCCGTCTTTTAATCATGAGCATTGTTTTGCCGTGGTTGAACACACCAACGCGACTCATCGATAATCGCGTCGCTGGACAGGCAGATTCGATTAGACACGTCGAGTTCACGTCGACTTACTGGAATTTGCTTTAAAAATTTTGGTTAAGTGTTGAACAACCTATTCTTTGCCCATACCTTTTGTAGTATACTTTTAATGAATTTCTATCCTTTAAATCATCAATACATCGCCATAATCAGCTCTCAAAGCTTGCTACAATATCACACACCACTAATTAGATATCATAACAACACACTATTCTCAATGAGAAATCAAAACAAAAGCTAAGATAAGGCAAATTCACAATGATCATCCACTTATTATTTCGACTCTAGACTTAATCAAATTGAACTTTGCATTTTCCAAACAAGTTATTTCACTCATAATTACACATTTAAATAATTTGAAAAAATTAAACACATTAGAATCCAACGAAACCAACTAAACACACACCTAGCTCAAGCTAGTAAAACTAGTTTTCCGGGTTGAACTCTAAATGACTCAATTAAAAACAAATTTATTTGAAAAATACGTTGAACATTGTAATCACACACTTGGACACTTAAATGCTTATTTATATCTTGTTAACACATAAAGCACACGAATTACTCTCTAAATAAGGCTAAATAAGCTGAAATTATGGCACCAAAATGTATAAAACTACCTCAGATCATCACACTAGACTTAAATCCATGCCCGTCCTTGAATATTGGCACCGAAATATATAAAAATCAGAGATGACGCTACACTTATACTATAACAAATACACTCAAGCTAGTACTATAATGGCTACACAGGATGGAATTTTCTACACAAAGCATGTTATTTGCACAATTGATAGCTCATGAACACTACTCTAAAACATCCTATCCTGAAGTAGTGACTCCACAAGTGGAAAACTAGCGCATACTTATCAATCCAAGACATCTTACAAATCATCCACATTCATCAAACAACTACCCCTCACAACAAGAGAGTTACCCATAATCACTCACAATAATGCAATTTATAACACAATGGGTATAAGAATCAAATTACACCCACTCTACCAACGAATTCACAAGTTAAACATAATGAACCATATGCTTGTCTTTAGTTTAGTGCTCCACTAATGTCAAAAGGATGAACTTATGATCAAATAGGACCTTTTCGGGTTGTAATGATAGCTAAGGGATAAGGTGGAACTATATGGAAATAGTGACTAACCTCTGCAAGACCTTTAGTACACTACATAATACATTTAAAACCAATCTCCAACAACCAAATTACGTTTTTCCCATCAACCCATGACCTTTATTTTTGCCCCATCCCTTTTAAGTATTTTTCACAAACACATGGTGGACGTATTGTTTATTCTTTCAAGATTCAATTTTTCTCATTTTTTTACAATTATGGGCGTATTTCTAACACCATTTATATCACTCACAATCACCAAACATCAATTATAACTACAGATAATTATTACCTTGGAGCATCAATTTTTCCTATTTCTTCTTAAATTTCTCAAAACTCCTGACTTATTTAATTTTTCATTAGAGCACTTAGGAGATTTTTGGATCAAATTAAGGTCTATTAATGAAGGGGATTAGGCTACATATGAGGGTACCAAATAAACTAAGCTAAAAGATCAATGGAGTTTAACTAGGATTATACAAAAAGGTAGGACAAATAGACGGTATAAAAGAAGGCTATCAAAGAAATGCTTAAATCATCTCCTAAATTCATATTCTTTATTTCTCTTTTCACACACACAGGGCAAGTTCTATAAAACATATGCAATAATAAATATGCAAAAATCTCACGCATACATGGAACATGGTGAACTCAATAGGATCATCATAGACTCTCAATCACATAATAGCATGAATTCTAAGATTAAGCCAACAAGAATAAGAGTCAAAAACATAAGCTTCCGTGTCTAAAAGGTAGTCATTCAGACAATCAACATCCTTAAAACAAACTAAACACTTGCATCATGTAGTAAAAAATAGTACTAATAAGAATATCTTACACAAAAAAAATTAAATTAAGTCAAAATTTAGGAATTTTCCTACCTCACACTTCAAAACCTACTTTGTGCCCAAAGTTAATTTAAAAGAAAAAGATAGAAATACTTCATAGGGACTTTAGTCCTAACTAGTAGCATCTTCCTACATAAATGAGATTCGTAGACCCCACACTCAGTTATTACCAAGCCACTTAGCTCAGGTTTTTGGTACACAAAGTTCCCATCAACCTGTGACTCAACAAAGACAAAAACTATGTGAAATAAAAAAGTAAAAACTAAAAAGAAAACATTCCTACCTGACTTCGATTGACTCCTAAGAAACGACTGGTTTAGTATCACAGCACCACCCAGCTCCACTCAACCAAATTACTTTATATTTTTTCTTATACTTGGAGGCCATATTCTTCTTCTTTTCACCCCTTTTGGGTGCAGGTTTTTAAGGGAACTAGATTTTTCAACTCTAGCCTTTCCAGGCTCATCAATTAGCATCAAATTAGGATTAGGTGGTAGAAGCTTAGGCTGCTCAATCAGGTAATCCAAAAAGGTCTTTAGTGTACTAACCACCCCACACGTGTCCACTTCAATCACATTGATCATATACAAATCTTTGTATTAGGACGTTAGTATGGGTGCTTTGTTTACATCAAATACAACCTTTTCATTCTGTACCCTCATTTTGAGTGTTCCTTCTCTAACATCAATCAATGCTTTTGCAGTTTCTAAGAAAGGAAACCCTAATATAATTGGTACCTATTTGTCTGCCTTAAAATCAAGAATAATAAAATCAACAGGAATAACAAATTTTCCAACCTTTTTGAGGACATCATTACTAATTTCTTTTGGATATGCAAATGACTCGTTTGCTAGCTGTAGAACCAAGGTGGTGGATTTAGGCTTTCCCAAGATCAATTTTTCAATCATAGATAAGGGCATCAGATTTATGATTGCTACTAAGTCACTCAGTTCATGTACCACTTTACTCTAAATTTGGATAGAGAGAGTAACCTTCCACAAATCTCCCAATTTCATTAAAATTTTCTGTGTCATTACAACGCTACACTCTTTAGTGAGTGTTATTACCCTTACATCATGCAATTTTACCTTATTATCAACCACACCCCTCAAGTACCTTGCATACTTGGGGATACTTAGCAAAACATCTAATAAAGGTAAGTTAATGTGAAGTTGTCTGAACGTGTCTAAGAACTTCTTAAACATTGCATCCTCTTTTGATTTCATGTACTTTTGAGGAAATGGTAGGGGCAGCATCTTCTTCTCTTCTTTTTCAACAAATTTTTCTTTCAAGTACTCAGACTTTCTTGATGTTTCAGCAATATTTTCAGCAACCTATTTAGGCACCACATCTGCATCTACCTCATTAGTTGCCTTTGGATGTTCTCCTTGAAGCACTTTACCACTCCATAAGGTGATTGCCATAACCTACTTTGCATTTTTTGTATCTGCTAGCAGACCACCTTGATTCCTCATATTTAATGCATGTTGGAACTGTTGCTTGGGAATTTTTTATGTCCGCGATCAATTGTGCTTGTTTAGCAAAAAGTTGCTCCAACATCTCTTACGTGTTGTTAGTTGATTGATTCCCATATACTTGTGGTTGCTGAATTTCTTGTTATTACTGCACACTTCACACCAACCTGCACCTAGTTGGATGGCATTGGTCGTGGCTGCAGGTTATGGATCTCTCAATTTTAGGCTACTGAACTGAGTGTTTATCATATTTTGTAGTGCTGCAACCTGAGCTAACAAGGTCGTGAATTGGTCTACCTCCAATATACCCCAATTCATTCCATGAAACTTCTTGAATCTGAATGCCACTCTAGATTCCCTTATGCTATGTGGTCAAACATTGTTTACAACTCATCATAAGTCAGCTCCAGCGCTTGACCGCCTGCGGCTGAATCTAGCAAAATCTTTGTATTCTGGTCAATATCTTCTACAAAAGTATGAGCAAGTACCTCTGTGGACTGTTGGTGATGTGGGCAATCCCGAAGAAGGGCCTTGAAGCATTCCCAAACGTTATATAAATTTTCATCAAGCTTCTATTTGAGACTTACTATCTCACTGCGAAGTCTCGCATTCTTACCTGATGAAAAGAATTTGATAAGGAACTTTCTAGCTAAACTATCCCATCATGTGATTGACTTCGTCGGCTCCACATTCAACCACATTTTAACCTCCCCCAACAGTAAATGGGGAGAAAGTGTCAGTCTTACATAATTTGTATTCACCACAGTCAAAATGAATGTATCAGTAAACTCAATAAAAGTCTGTAAGTGGACATATGGATCCTCGTGTGAAAGCCCTGCAAATTGTCCACTGGTGATTAAAAGTTGCACCATATTATGCTTTAACTAGAAATTTACCCAGCAGCAGGTCTTTAAATTTGGGAAGTCAAGTTCGTCGGCAAGATTTGCTTGGTCTTTTTATTTTTTTGAAAATTGGGGGAGAAGGATTATAATAGTCATACTATGTTATTGAATTTCAGTTGTTAACTTGCTTATCTTGGTTGTTGATTTGTAGGGTTAATTGCATAATCATGATCTCCCGACTTCTACCCGTTTTCCTAATTTGGATATTACAACTACATCATTGAGCGGAGATGTAATAATCCAACTAAGTGGATCAAAGTTATCACCTTACGTATGAATCAAGTAAGGCTTCTAAGTACATGTTTGTCCATGACGCTAAGTTAAATTCTTTATTTTATAAAAGAATAAAAAGTCAAACTTCATTTATTCCCATGTTCTATCACCCTATTTACTCCCCCGAGATGAAAATGTCGACAATATATGTATTTTATGGGTGATCAATTCACAAAATAATTAAAACAAAAATAAACAAACAATCAACAACGTTAAGCAAATTCAAAGAAATTAATCAAAAACAATAGTAATTATGTTCTTGTCTTTAACCCCCAAAAAAGGATTGTTAACCGATAGTATTCATAATCACGATTCAATTAATTGAGTACATAATATGAGAATCAACAACAGAATAATAAAATTATTATTCCTTATAATACGTGTAGCAGCCACTTCCACCGTCACCAGCGTTCCAACGTTTAAAAAATTGTCCTCAGGTGTCCTTGGTGGTTTCTGCCTAACAAAGTGCATATATTTATAATGCACTAATCCTACAAGGTGTTGGATTAAGATAATTCTATAATGAACCAAGATTCTCTCTTCCTTAAAACGTGTGCATCTTCAATATATCTTTTTAATGGAATAACACCTAATAAATATATATATTATACATTTAATTAAGGAATGAAGCGTGGTCCAAGATTCACCACCAGTCGCCTTTAAATCAAGAGAGATGTTTTGGTATGGTTGAACAAACCACCGCGACGCGTTGAGGATTGTTTCGCTAGACTGACATATTCGACGTGACGCATCGAGTTCATGTTGACTCACTGGAATTTGCTAGCAAAATTTTGGTTAAGTATTCAATATATTCTTTGCCCATGTCTTTTGTAGTGTATTTTCAATTAATTTCTGGCCTTTAAATAATTAATATATAACCATATTAAGATCGCAAAGCCTCCTACAATATCACACACCACAAATTAGAGATCATAACAAAACAATATTCACAAAGACAATTCGGAACAAGAGCTATAAGATAAGGCAAATTCGTAATGATATTTTATTTATTATTCCTACTCTAGACTTAATCAAATTAAACTTTGCACATTCCGAACAAGTTAATCCACTAATAATTACACATTTAAACCGTTTGGAATAAATGAAACAAATTACGATCCAACAAAACCAACTAGACACATACCTAGCTCAAGCTAGTAAAACTAGTTTTTTGGGTTGATCTCTAAATGACTCAATTAAGTAAAAAGTTGATTGAAAAACACGTTGAATATTGTAATCACATACTTGGACACTTAATTGCTTATTGATATCATATATACTCATTAAAAAGATGAATTGATCCCTAAACAAGGCTAAATAAGCTAGAATAGTGACACTGAAATGTATAAAACCACCTCATATCAATGTTAGCATCGTGCTATGGGTTACTAATAGTAGCTAGGTCAACCCTAATCTAGCAGAAAGACTCATGAGATGTATATGGTTACGTCAAACCTAGTCTTGTAGGAAGACAATTTACCCTACCCTGCCTACGTAGTTCTGTAATGCCGAGACTGCTACTGAGGGCCAAACCCTCTACTACTAGGAGTGCCCCCATCCCTGGGTTCGCTCGGTGCTAAATCTTACTCCCAACTAAATCGACATTAAACTAATAACTAGACTATACTAGGCTTGATTGAAATGACTATTGACTACATTAACTGACTGAGTGATCTCGCTCATGGTATAACTTAATTTGTTCAGTAGACTCGGGAAACTAGACTACAGCTAAGTTTTGAGTATTTGATACCCCCAGGAATCAGTAGCATAGATAATGGAATCATATATCACCCTTAAATAATATCACTCATAAGTAATCATGCACAATTCCTTCACATAGACATTTTGTCAAACACTTATAATACATAACTCTTTTACATGAAAATGAGCTATATATAATTATCATGACTACCACATTCAATACCACAATTAAAGGATTTAACATGGGGGTTACATAAATCAACATACATTCTAGTTAATACATATGAAACAAAAAATATTCTTGGCTTGAAATCCCACACAAAAACATATACCTGAACCCAAATCCATTCACGAATGTAAATCATAATCTAACTTTTGAAGAAATATTCTTGAACACCAAAGGTGGACGAAACCCAAAGATGAACATCTCAACATACCTTGTTGAATTTTTTTAGAATTGTTAGTTAATTCTTAGGACTTGATCTTAGATTTGATGAACTAGAGTTTTGCTCTTGAGAGAATTTGTGAAATAATGAATGAATTTTGCCCTTTGAAAGGCTTAATTTTGTGTTATGGCTGAATAATGTAAGTAAAAATGACATAATTACCCCCATAAACCCATAACTTAATACGAGTCGATGTGCTACATCGATGGTATCAACGCAATTACCAATGTGCCACATCAATGGTGATGACACAATAGCCAATGCCACATGTCTTCATCATCATGGATTATTGTTTTAATCATCCAATCGTGTCTCAAATAATGTCTGAAAATTCAAAAACTCACCCGAGAGGACCTATAGATAACTCTAATCATTAATCTATTTAAAAATCAACTATCTAAGGCTGAAATAATTATAAATAAAACCATTAAAATAGCAAGGTGAAAATGAGACTAAGTGTCAACACTTAGCTGAATTTTCAAAGTCTTGGACCTCTTTTAGCATGCTATAAAGGACTGAAATGGACTAGGACTTTACGGGGTCTTACTTAAGTAGTATACTGGGTTTTCAAAATATGATAGTTTGGAAGCCTCCCTTATTTCAGTAGGCCTTGTTGATTTCACATTGATATTTAATTTTTGTTTATGGTTCAACTTGGGGCCCTGCCCTAGTATTCAGACAGTTGTCTTTTTTAGTTGTTAGGGATTTTGTAGACTATTGTCAAGTGTTTTTGAATATTTCATAATCTTATTTTTGTATTGTTGACTTAAAATAAATGGATTACCATGTTTTCATCTTGTCATGTTTTTCTGCATTTTCTTTACAGTGTATGAATTTTGTATATGATAGTTAGTTTGAGAAGGGCTCTCAGACCTTAACGGTTTAGGATATCCATTGTGGCCCAGGCGTCAGTTCGTGTCGTTATTAACTTTGTATTAGAGAACGTTTAATAGTCCCAAGGTGTCTGCGAAATATTGTTAAGTAGAGTATTACTTATAGGTGTGTTGTGCACCACACTTATAATCAAGAGGTTATGAGGCATTTAGGAGTTGTTTCTTCTCCTTTAATACTCTAGTTCTTGCTATAGCGTCGTCCATAAGAAAGTTATCCAAATTTTTTTATTTTTCTAATTTTATGAGCCATGCCTCATTGTTGAGGCGATACAAGTCTAAGAGTCTAGCCCCTAGTGAGATGGTTCTCTCTGATCGAGTAATCCATAAAAGTTAAGAGATAGCACAAGGACTTAAGAGGAGTCCATTACTACTTCAAGTATATTGATTTGAGTGTATACCTTTATCCTAATGAAATCATGCTTTCTAGCCTGAGGTACGAAGTGTATTCAGTCCCATTTACAAATTGTTGTTGCAGATGTCATGCATAAGGGTAATGATGTGTAGATGAATGTTGAAACAATATTACCACTCTTGTAGTAGTGTATGTTAAAGTTTCATGACCTATTAGTAGTGATATAGGCCAAGAAGTTGGTGATATGAATCCACAAGTTTAGAGGTTAGAGTGAGGGTGACTTTTTTATAGATAAATAGTTTTAGTTATATAATCATTGATGGATGGTTTGCCATTTTATAGTGATAGACTAATATGGTAGAAATATTTATAGATTGTATGGTAGTTTATGAAGGAAGTGATAGGATATGTTATCATTTATTCTGAATAGGGAAGGATCTCAGAATGGATAGTTATGGTGGTTGTAGAAATTATTTATACGCTATGAATGGAAAGAGGTAGATTAGTCAATCAGTTGTGGGCAGAAATGCATTGTTGTACATAGAATGTTGAAGGTAGTGGTGATGTATGCATGGGTAAGTAAATATAATCTGAGGGAATGGAGTATGTTAATAAGATCGTAATGGGTTTTAATATTCTATCATATTTTCACCTCATGTACCTCCTTGAGTAGATCAACAAATATAGGTTATAATTGAGTAGTGTTTCTCCAATTCATGATGCATATGCTCAGGTCCCTTAGTGACCATCCATATGTTAGTATGATTGTGGTTGTGGAAGCATAATAGTGCGCTAGGTGGGGGAGTACATTTTTTTAAAGACGAAACTTTGATGTGATTTCTTGAGCTAAGGTTATAGGAGAAAGGGAAAAAAAAGAAGAACTTTCGTTATGTGAGATAGTTAAGAAGGAGTTATGTGGCAAAAATTATAGTGAGAATAATTGAATTTGCTGCTCTTAGTGGGAAAATCCATGAAGTGGGTGTAGTAATAATAGTCTTGAATGTTGTGATTGATGAAAACGCAAACCAATGGGTTATGTGGTTGGTGCTCTTTGTTTTAAAACTCGAGTGTATTTGATAGTAGTGACAAGGTGAAGTGATTTACTTAATGGAATATAGAGTATGGGGTCCCGTAACTAAAGCTAGCATGTCTTTCCTCCGAGATAGGATTCAACATAAAATTACTATGTAGTGGGACTCAAACTCTTGTGTTTAGATGTATGATGGGAGAATTATAAGTTGAAATTATGAAGTATGTTGCTTATTTATTATTTTGGGCATAGTCGTGTAGTGTCTCTAAGTAAGGTTAATTGATTTTAAAATGTACGGTGGAGAATGCTTCTATCCCTATCTTCCGCAAAATCTTATGTCATGGTTAGTACTGATGGAAATCAGGCTTATGTTAACCAATTAAAGTCATTACATATCTTGAGATTATCATGATCCCTAGAATTTATGTACAAGGTCATCTCTATGTCAATTCTTATTATCTCAAGCTTCGTGCATACACGATTCACATGGTGACATCATGGATGCTCTTCATCAGGTCTACGTATACTTCTCTTAGATGAAATTCTTATTTTAAGGTCACATCCTTTATTCCATATTTTTGGAGCTTCAATTAGTCTATACCCATCATTCGGGGATGAATGATCCAGGGGGAGACAATGTTACACCCCGCACTTTTGGTCTAAAATTTGAAACATCTTTTCTAATCTTATAGAACTGAACCCAATGATTCTTTGTTTATATATTTGTGATGATCAATCCTATTATAACGCCCCGAAATCTAATTCTCGGAACGCCACACAATAGTCCAAACTATAAGTAATCTTGAGCTAACCGTGGCTATTTTCTATTAGCTCTGAATCTCAAAATAGAGAAATATGAATATACTATTCTGACAATGTAGAAAACTATCAGAAAATTCTGAGTATATCTGGCAATACTATTCATATCAATCTGATAAAACAGATAATGAAAGGTCTAAATACAACATCAAAAATCTATGACTGAATCTAGTAGTTGATAAGCCTTTACTAACTGAATCTAAAGAGTCATTGGAATAGATACCAGTTGACTCAAATTGTCTAAAAAGAGTAATTAATACATTTACTAACAACCGAAAATATGAATAGCTAAGTCCCCAAACTGAGAGGACTCACCAACTGCAGGGATGTAGATGAGATGCTCAAATATCACTCTCACTGCTGAGACTGAGAACCTAAACCTACATTATAAGACAATGTAGCACACAGAAGTATATGTGGATTAGTACTTTGATGATGTACTGAGTATATGGGGGTGCATGCAATAAGTAAACAATATCATCACAGTTCATAGAAAAAATCATACATGCTAAATGTAAATGACACACTTAAGCTTGAGTAATCTGAAATCTGAAAGTCAAATAATGAATAATAAAACATGCAATCTAAATCTTATGAGCCATTACACTTAGTTCTAAAATTTGTATTCTGTTCTTATTCTCAAATCATATAGGCAGAATAAAGTCTGAAACTAATTTTTCATGTCTTAAGGATTCAAATCAATTAAATTATTTTAAGAGTAGGGGACACATGTTTGGGAGGTTCTTCTAACCGACATAAAATATGTGAGCATTCATGGAGTCCCACGGCTGGCCCCTGTTAGGTAGGGCAGTTTTACCCTTGCCATCAGAATAGGACAATCTTATCTAAGTGATTGCAATCTTAGTCACCCACGTGGAAGTCGGAATAATCAGATAATCTGTACCTATGGTGGTACATAGTTCTGGGGTATCAAACTATAGTAATTTATCGATCCCGGTCCTAAATAACACTCCCATTCTTATGCTCAAAATATTAAGAAATTCACTTCAAAAATAGCATGTCGGTTTACAGTAAAACCAATTATAATTTGGTTTTTCTTTAAATCTCAAATATTCTAAAATAAAGTGGATTCTTTATCTAAAATCTGAAAAAAATCTAGTCATGGGGTGATTATAGCACAAACAATCTTGAAACAAAAATCTTTAAATGAGTTCTAGTGACCCAAGCATCAATCTCATGTTAAAACATCTCAAAATCCATACTTGGTAATGTAAAAATTCATAAATCATCTTAAATTCTAGAAATCTCAACAATATGCATGGAAATATAACCATAATCATATGATTCAAATTTTAAATCATGGGAAATCTCATAATCTTGCAAATAATGAAAATGGGTATAAACTGTAACTTGAAATTCATGGAAAATCATATAAATTCCATTAAATTTGTAATAAAAATAATGTTTTGGGCACAAGGATGAAAGATTTATGCTTGTTAAAACCCCACATAACTTAATTGATGAGCTAGATGCTAAGACTTGAATCTTTGATATCTATTGATTATTTGGAGAAAAATTCTTAATGCTCTTTCATTGGGAATCCTTAATCCTGAGTTATCTTGGAGAACTAATGGAGGAATTTTGGTTTTCTTGGAGAGTAAGTTTTAGTCTTAAGGGTTTTGATTGAGAGATAATGATGAAAGTAGAATAAATTGCTTTGAAATTTGATAAATCTTATGTTTTTGGATATATTTTGGATTGGGTACTTTACCAAAATACCCCTTTTAAACTCATAAATGAAACTAGAAAACGACCAAAATCCTGACTTTTGGCCTTGGCGCGATGCGCCACTATCGCGCCAACCCACTGGAAAATTCCAACTAGGAATATGCACGGTGGTGCGACGCGGTGGTGTCACGTTTCCACCTTGGATGGGACATGGAAACTTGGTGCAATTCTCTAATATCTCGGACCTTCACTGGAATCAAAAAATTGGGGATTTGGCCCTCTCCGCGATGCACCAATATCGCGGATTGCCACTGGAAATTGACAAATATGAATTTGAAAATTTTCGCTAATTGATAAAGGCACAGGTGGCACACTACAAACTTAAATTTGGTATCAATGGACAACTTGATAAATTTTCCACACCAAGAAAAGTCTAAATCCAAGAATTCCACACAAAATAATTATCATCTATTTTGAAAGCTATTTTTTAACATTCTAGGGACTAATTTTATCTAAGAAAAGTATGAGGTATTAAAATATATCCCCCCTGGAAACATTCTTCCTTGAATGTTACTAGTTAATATGAAATTTCTAAGGAATATGAGAATATAAGATAGCATGCACAACTGAAATTAACTGTATAACTAAATCTAAATTATTCAGATCTTCTGAGTATTTCTATGAGTGGATGAACATACATGAGGACAACTATATAGCTGAACATATGTTTACAAAAGAACTAAATCAAGGAAGATTATTAACTTCATCTACATATGACTTTTCGGAGAAGAAATGAGGGAACTTGGCTCGCATATCTGCTTTTGCTTCCTAAGTAGCGCCCTAAACTCACTGATTCTGCCAAGGATTTTTGACCAATTAAACTTCCTTCTTCCTTAGTCTATGGATCTGATGATCCAAAATCTCAACTGTAATATTTTCGTAAGACAGACTATTCTAAACATCTGAGCTTTCTAAAGGAACTACAATAGTGGAGTCAGCGATACTCTTTTAAACACCTTCCCAACCTGGCTCATAATTCTGTAAGGGCCAACATATCGGGGACTAAGTTTCCCCTTCTTGTCAAATATCTTCACCCCTTTCATGGGTGAAATCTTCAAAACCACTAAATCACAAACCTCAAACTCGAGGTTCCTTTTTCTTACATCTGCGTAAGATTACTGGCGACTCTGGGCTGTTTTCAATCTTTCTCTAATTAACTTATCTTTTTCTATAACTTCATTCACTGCATCATGCCCAAGAAAAACGGCCTCACCCACCTCAAACCAACCTATGGGTGATCTATATCTTCTCCCATAAAAAGAGTCAAACAGAGCCATTTTAATACTATAATGGTAACTGTTATTATAAGCGTACTCAATCAATGGAAAATGCTCATCCCAACTACCTTCCAAATCAAGAGCACATGCCCTCAACATATCTTCAAGAATTTGGATGGTCCTCTCTGCTTGACCATCTGTGTGTGTGGGGGGGGGGGGAAAGCTAAACTAAGATGTATTTGGGTACCAAAACCCTTCTAGAAGGCTCTCCAAAATAGGGAAGTAATCTGAGTACCCCTATCTGAGATGATGCACAAGGGAAACCAAAGAAATCTAACTATCTCTCGAATATATATCATAGCATAATCCTAATCTATATAAGACGTGTGAACTAACAAGAAATGTACTGACTTAGTCAATCTATCTACAATAATCCAAATCGAATCATGATGATGACGAGAATAGGGTAAACCAATAACAAAATCCATATTTACCTCTTCCCACTTCGTAGTGGGTATACCAAACTCTTGCAATGTACCACCAGGTCTTTGGTGCTCTACCTTTTCCTATTGACAAGTTTTACACTTTGCTACAAAATCTGCTATATCTCTCTTTATACCACCTTACCAATAGATTTCTCATAAGTCATGGAATATCTTGGTAGCACCTGGATGAATAGAATAATGCGCACCATGTGCCTCAACCATAATTCTCTATTTCAACTAATCAACCCAAGGCACACACAATTTACTCTAGTATCTCAACACGCCATCTCCCCATTGGAAGAAAAAATCTTTATTTTTTGGTCTTTAACCAACTCTTTCAGTTTGACCAAACTAAAATCTGTATCTTGTTTCTATTTTACCTCCTAAACTAAAAAAGATTCAGAACTACTCTGAACCTAAATATTCTCTTAAGCTGAATCAACCAACCTATCACCCAATCTAACCAAATGGTGAAATTCTCAAGCTAACACTTTCTTATTATTCTCAGCATGAGCAACGCTGCCCATAGACAACCAACTAAGGGCATATGCCAATACATTGGCCTTGTTAGGATGATATAATACACTCATATGGTAATCCTTTAACAAATCCAATCACTTTGTCTGACGGAGACTCACCTCCCTCTGAGTAAACATATACTGCAAACTTTTGTAGTCCATTAACACATCAACATGCACACCATACAAATAATGTCTCCAAATTTTTAAAGCAAACACCATAGCAGCTAATTCAAGATAATGGGTTTGATAATTCTTTCTATGAGGCTTCAACTATATAGAGGCATAGGCTATGACCTTACCTCCCTAAATCAACACAAAAACCAAGCAAGCTCTAGAGGCATCTCAAGAAACAACAAAGCCATCTATAACATTAGGTAATGCTAGAACTGGGGCTGAAGTGAATCGACTCTTCAACTCCTAAAAACTGTTCTCGTAGGAATCTGACCACAGAAACTTAACTTTTATTTAGGTCAATCTAGACATCGAGGATGCAACAAATGAGAAGCCTTTAACAAAACAGGGGTGGTATCAAGCTAGACATAAGACACTCCTAATGTCTGACGAAGAGAAAGGTCTAGGCCAGTTCCTTATGACTTTTATCTTTTGGGGTTGACTCTTATTCCATCGGCAGAAACTATATGACCGAGAAAGGGTACTTATCTTATCCTAAATCCACACTTGCTGAATTTGGTGAACAATTGATGAGATCTAAGATTTTGCAAGACTGTTCTAAGATAATCTGCATGGTTTTCCTCACCGCGGGAGTATACCAGGATATCATCCATGAATACTATGACAAACATGTCTAGATATTATTTGAACACTCGAGTTATGAAGTCCATTAAATTTACTGGGCATTTGTTTGCCCGAATGACACGAATAAAAATTCAAAATGACCATAGCGAGTTCTAAAAGTTGTCTTTGGAATATCACAGCCCCTTACTTTAAGCTGATGATAGCCGAATCTAAGGTCTATCCTTGAGAAATAACGGGCAACTTGTAATTGATCAAAAAGGTGATCAATTCTAGGAAGAGGATATTTATTCTTAGCCGTGACATTCTTTATCTAACAATAGCCAATGTACATATGTAAAGAATGATTTTTCTTTCGGATGAATACGACGGGAGCACCCCATAGGGAAACACTAGGGGTTATGAAACCTTTATCTAATAGATATTTGATTTTCTCTTTAAACTCTTTAAGCTCTGTGGGAGCCATATGATATGGAGGGATAGAAATAGGTTGAGTATGTAGAAGAAGGTCAATACCAAATTCTATCTCTCTATCGAAAGTTACCCCTGGGAGATCTTCTGGAAAGACATCAGGAAACTCACTTTCTACATTGACAGACTAAACTATTGGAGTCTCATACTTTAAGTCTTTAACTCAAACTAGATGGCAAATGTAACCTTTAGAAATTAACCTTTTGGCCTTAAGATATGATATGAAATGACTCTTTTGAGACCCTGAATTACCTGCCAACTCGAAGACTAGATTATCTGTAAACTGAAACTTTACCACTCGAGAACGACAATCCATAGAAACGTAACTAGAATGGAGCCAATCCATACCAAAATAAGATTGAAATCAACCATGTCTGAGTCTATCAAGTCTGCCAACATAACTCTATAAAGGACAGTTATAGGACTCTTCTTGTAGATTTTCTGAGCAATAACTAACTCACCTACTTGAGTAGAACCCAAGAATGGCGTAGTGATCTTTTCATATTTTATCTTAAAATTTGTAGCAAATAACGGGCTCACATAATAGAAACTTGACCCATGGTGTAACAACATATAAATATCAAAATGAACGACATAAAGCATACCAATAATAATAACTGGAGAATGCTACTGCTCTGGGTGGGATGGTAAATCACATAACTAATTTTGGTGCTCATCACCACCGGTACTGGATGAAGTGCCCTGAGGAGGGGCTGGGCAACCTAGAGAATAAGGTGAACTATTATCCTGAGTCTGGGGACGTGCATCTCTATTTCCCCATTTAGCATGTGGGCATTCCTTGATTCTGTGTTCGTCCTGAACACACCGATAAAAACCTTTATGACCTCACAAATATTTACCTCTATGATTTTAACCATAATTTGGACAAAGAGGATGATTAGGTTTTCCACTCACACTATTCTGAGATCTGGACATCGAAAACTTACCCCACTGTTCCAGTCTATTTTTGTGTGTGGGAGCAATGGATGAAAAACGTGATGGCATAGATGAACGATTCTAAAACTACAAATGATTTCCTCCTCCAGACCTATTCTGACCATAATCAAACTATCATTTTCTAGCCTTCTTATTTAATCTCTCTCTTTCTTTCATCTTTTCTAGCTCAGTATGCTAAGCGTGTACAATAAATATAGAAATATCCATGTCTCTATTGAGTATAGTAGTCCTACCCTCCTTAACTACCAATCCAGACACACCAGTCATAAACTTACTCATGCTTCACCTAGGGCCAGCCATCTGAACAGGGGCATACTTAGACAACTAGTTAAACTTAAGGCAACATTCCTCAGGTTCGTGAACTCTTCTATCTTAGCTTCCCTAATCTCAAGTTGGATGAATATGTCTAAGAATACATCCTGAAAAATCTGCCAAGTCATGGGAGCTACATTCTCTCCTCTACTTTACTTTCACATCACCGCCCAATCATAAGCAGTATCCTTTATCCTGTAGGATGCTAATTCTACACTCTCTTCTTTAGAAATATGCATTATTTGGGTAATCTTCTTCAACTCATCAAGATAAAGTTGTGGGTCCTTAGCTGCTTTCAACAACAACAACAACAAACCCAGTGTATTCCCACCTAGTGGGGTCTGGGGGGGTGGGTAAGATGTACGCAATCCATACCTCTACCTCTAAAGAAGTAGAAAGGTTGTTTCCGATAGACCCCCGACTCAAGACACGAGATACCACACAAATACATAGTAAAGCATAAAACAAGATTTCATAACATAAATGCGGCACCCATAAGTAATAGAAAACAGAGGGAAGCACTTAGATTCATAATAAAACATGGAACATGGAATCATAACAAGAATAATACCCCTACTAAGTAATTGCCTACACTAGCGACCCAAACTGGCCCTAGTCTTCTGTCCTAATTCACGTCCTCCTGACTTTCATATCTAGGGTCATGTCCTTGGTGAGCTGTAACAACTCCATGTCCTGCCTAATCACCTCACCCCAATACTTCTTCGGCTTACCCCTACCCTGCCTAAAACCATCCAATGCTAGCCTCTCATACCTACGAACCGGGGAATCCATTCCCCTCCTCTTCACGTATCCGAACCATCTCAATCGGACTTTCCGCATCTTGAACTCCACTGGAGTCACACCAATCTTCTCCCTGATAGTCTCATTCCAAACACTATCCCCTCTAGTCAGCCCACACATCCAGTGCAACATCCGCATTTCTGCCACCTTTATTTTTTGGATGTGGGAGTTCTTAACTGGCCAACACTCCACTCCATACAACATGGCCGGATACAACCACCCTGTAGAATTTTTCTTTAAGCTCGGGCAGCATGTTCTTATCACACAACACCCCCGATGCGAGCTTCCATTTCATCCATCCCGCCCCAATATGGTGCGAGACATCCTCATCAATCTCACCATTACCCTGGATCACGGACCCGAGATACTTGAAACTATCCCTCTTGCATACCTCCTGTGCTACCAGCTTCACTACCACCTCATTCTCCAGTCTCATGTCATTAAACTTGCATTCCAAATACTCTATCTTTCTTCTGCTTAACCTGAACCTTTTAGACTCAAGAGTTTGTCTCCACACCTCTTATTTGTCATTCACACCCCCTCGAGTCACATCAATCAGAACTACATTGTGTGCAAAAAGAAAACACCAATGCGCTGAGTCTCCTCCCACCGTCCTCACCTAAGTTTTTGCTCCATCATACATGTCCTTAATTGCTCTGATATATTCCAGCGGGACTCTACTTACCTCCAAGCATCTCCATAGCACCTCTCTAGGGACTTTGTTGTATGCCTTCTCCAGGTCGATAAACACCATGTGCAGGTCCTTCTTCCTTTCCCTATACTTTTCCACCAGCCTCCGTACCAAGTGAATTGCCTCTGTCGTCGAGCGGCCAGGCATAAATCCAAACTGGTTTTCCAAAATAGACATTATCCGTCTCAGCCTCACCTCGACCACTCTCTCCCAAATCTTCATAGAGTGACTCAATAACTTAATCCCCCTATAGTTATTGCAATTTTGGATGTCACCCTTATTCTTATAGAGAGGGATCATGGTACTCCACCTCTAAGCCTCAGGCACCTTTGCTGTCTTGAAGATTTTGTTGAACAATCCAGTCAACCACCATACACCAGCCTCTCCAACGAACATCCAAAACTCCACCGGTATCTCATCCGACCCCGTCGCCCTACCCCTTCGCATCCTGGGAACAACCTCTCTAACCTCTTCTACCTTAAAACGTCTACTATAACTAAAATCCTGACACTCCTCTGAGTGCTCCAGTTCTCCTATCACAATAGCTCTATCCCCTTCGTCATTTAAGAGCCTATGAAAGTACGACTGCCATCTATTCTTAATGTGGCCGTCCTCCACCAACACTCTACCGTCCTCCCCCTTAATGCACCTCACCTGGTCGAGGTCATGACCCTTCCTCTCCCTAGCCTTAGCAAGTCTAAACAACTTTTTCTCCCCTTCTTTCCCCTGTAACCCTGCATACAAGCTCTCAAAAGCGGCCGTCTTAGCTATCGTGACTGCTGACTTAACCTTCTTCCTAGCTAGCTTGAACTCTTTCCTGTTTACCCGCTTCTCTTCTTCGTCCTTACTCTCAACCAACTTAGCATACGCCCCTTTCTTGGTCCCCACTTTCTTCTCCACCTCTTTATTCCACCACCAATCCCCCCGATGATGCCCGACCCAGCCCCTAGAAACACCCAACACCTCACTTGGATTCTCCTTGATGCACCTAGCCTCCCTATCCTACTTACTATCCACGTCCCCCCTACACTCCCACACCCCCATTCCCACCAACTTCTCCCCTATCTCCCATGCATTCACTGGCATCAAGCCGCCCCACCGAAAGAATTTTGGCCGATTTATTCTTATAAAATCTTTGATTCTAGCTATGGCTAAGTCTTTTTATTACTGAAGTAGGGCTGCAGCCTGACGGTTACCCTAAAAATTTATTTTCACAGCTTACGCTAACACCTGAAAGATATCCTAGAACTTTGCATATGACACATTCTCATTCAAAGGACCTGCGAGCTAAGGTGGCTGATTATTAATTTTATTCTACGGGCATTAGCTTTATGACAAGGCATGTTCTTTTACAAAAAAGCATGAGTTAATAGCAGATAGAGATAGTTGTAAGTAAGATGGATTATGAAAGAAAGAAAATATTTTCCTAAAATTCTCCATAGCCTCTTTCTTATAAATGTGGCGCTCTATACACAGATGATCAAGACTCTATGTAACGCAGCTTTTATGACTCCTTAGGACTCTCTAAACCTTAGGCTCTGATACCAACTTTGTAATGCTTCAAAATGTAATTCTCACAATGCCACATGATACTCCAAACTATAAGTAATCTTGAGCTAATCCTGGCTACTTTCTATTAGCTCATAATCTCAAAATATGTAAATTTAAATATACAATAGTGACAATGCAGAAAAGTATCTAAAAATTCTGAGTTTATCTGAAAAAAATGATCACATCGATTTGATAAAAAAAATATTGTAAGGTCTAAATAAGACATCTAAAATCTATGACTGAATCTAGTAGTCTGACAAGCCTCAACTAACTGAATCTAGAGAGTCACTGGGACAGGCCTCAGCTAACTCAAACTGTCTGAATAGAGTAATGAAAATATTTACTAACAACTAGAAATTTGAATATATAAGTCCCCAAACAAAGAGGACTCACTAATTGCAGCGATACAGATGAGATGCTCAAAAATCTCTCGAGCTACTGAGACTGAGCACCTGAACCCACATTATGAATTAATGTAGCACACATACATATATGTGGATCAGTACATTGATGATGTATAGAGTATATGGGGGTGCATGCAATAAGTAAACATTATCATCACAGTTTATAGAAAACATCATAAATGCTAAATTTAAATGACTCACTTAAGCTTGAGTAATCTAAAATCTGAAAGTCAAATAATGAACAATAAAACATACAATATAAATCCTATGAGCCATTAAACTTAGTTCTGAAATCTATATTTCGATCTTATTCTCAAATCATATAGGCTGAATAAAGTCTGAAACTTATTCTGCATGTCTTCAGGCTTCAAATCAATTAAACTATTTTAAGATGAAGGAACATTAATTTGGGAGAATCTTCTAACTGATATATACCATGTGAGCATCCATGGAGTCCCACCAGTAGCCCCTATTAAATAGGGATATTCTACTGTTACCATCGAAATAGAAAAATATAACTTGAGTGATCATAATCTGAGCCATCCACGCAGAAGTGGGTATAATCTAATAATCTGTCCCTACGGTGGCACGTAGTTCTAGGGTATGAAACTGTACTAACTTATCGATCTCAGTGCTGAATACAACTTCCATTCTTATTCTAAAAATATTAACAAATTCACTTCAAAAATAGCGCAAGGGTTTACAATAAAACCAATAATGCTTTGTTTTTTCTTTAAATTTTAAATCTTTTGAAATAAAGTTGATTCTTTATCTAAAATCTAATAATAATCTAGTCATGGAGTGCTTATAGCACAAACAATTTTGAAACAACTGTCTTTAAATATGGTCTTGTGATCCAAGCATCAATCTTATGTTAAACATCTCAAAATTCATACTTGGTAATGTAAACATTCATAAATCATCTTAAATTCTTGAAATCTCAACAATATGCATGGAAATATAAACATAATCATGTGATTAAAATAATGTTTTGGGCACAAGGATAAAAGATTTATGCTTGTGCAAACCCCACATACCTTAATTGATGAGCTAGATGCCAAGACTTGAATGTTGGATCTTTATTGATGCTTTGGAGATGAATTCTTAATGCAATTGTATTGGGAATCCTCAATCTTGAATTATCTTAATGAATTAATAGAGGAATCTGGGTTTTCTTGAAAAGTAAATATGAGCCTTAGGGTTTTTGATTGAGACAGAATAATGAATGTAGCATAAAGTTCTTTGAAATTTGATAAATCCTACGTTTTTGGATGAATTTAGGACTGGGTACTTTACCAAAATACCCCATTTAAACTCAATAATAGAACTATAAAAAGGACCAAAATTTTGACTTTCGACCTTAGCACAATGTGCAACTAGCACGCCAAGCCACTGCAAAATGGAAACTGGAATATGCATGATGGCATAATGCGGTGGTATGGCATTGCTACATTGGATAAGACATGGAAAATTTGTGCTACACGCCAAAATAATGGACCTTCACTGCAATAGGACAATTGGGGATTGACCCTATTTGCGATGTGCAAATATCGTGAAGTGCCGCTGAAAATTGATAAATGTGAATTTGTTTATCTTCGCAATGCGCTGAAGGCCTGGGTGGCACACTACCAACTTAAAAGTTCTATAAATCCTTCACCAAGTGTTGGCATTGGGCTAATTTGATATTGATGGAAAGCTTAATTAATTTCCCACACCATGAAAAGTGTAAATCCCATGAATTGCATATGAAATAATTATCATCTATGGTGAAAGCAATTCTTTAACATTCTAGAGATGGATTTAATCTAGAAAAGTACGGGGTATTACACCTATAGTGTGTGAATACCTTTGAATATGAATTGACATCAGAAAAATCCCCTAACTCAAATACGAGTTGAATTTCATCTATCGATTAAGTTTTGCTCAATGTCTCAACTTGGTCCAACTTCCATCGATCATTGATCCTAGTATATAATGGGTTAGAAGACCTAATTTATTTAAAATGAAATTTCTTCGAGTATTCTTTCCAATGCAACCAGTTTCATGTTAATCTGATATCGTAGTAAAAATTTATGCCCATTATCTAGAGAGGTGTCAGTCTTCCAAAATGCGACGGCTAGACTAACAACCCATCATGCCAGTGACAGCCCGTCATTCCAAGTCATCAACTTGAAATAAAAATGTAGAAAAATGGTTCTTTATTGATGGTTTGAGCAATGGCCACTCACAGGAATGACATTCAATCACTCAGGCCATCGATAAGGACCGTCGTATACTGAAGTATTGTTTTAAAGGGATATTTTGGTATTTTCGCATCCTAAACTCCTTTCTTTCGAATTTAAACCATACCATAATATAATCCATATTTTATTAGTTTTGACATCTAAATTCCTCTCCACTCTCAAGAACAAGAGAAAATTAGGGTTTTCTTCGAGGCAAGAATTCAACCCTTTCACTCCAAGATTTCACAAGAAAAGTGTAAAAATTAGGGTTCTATTCATCAACTAAGCAACATAAGGTATGTGGGGTTTTCCTAAACTACATAGTCATGGTGAAATCATTTTAATAATGTTTAAATGTTGAGAAATAATGAATTTACCAATGGTTTTGAATTTACATTTACAATTATACATTGTGAGACCTTCTTGATAATGATATTTTGGTCTTGAAGCCTTCTCCCTTAAACTTGATTTTATATATATATATACATATATATATATATATATGCATGCACGTGGTTTGATGTTTGAAACTTTAACTGAGAGAATGAAGATTAATAATCCATCTCTTGTTATAAAGTACTTTGTTTTCATATGTTATGAATTATTCAATTGCATATTGAGAAGCATTATACAAATATTTTTACTATTATTTAAGACATGACTTTTGCTATGAACTAAAGAGAGGGTGTTTTTTGTTTATATAAGGGAAATTTGATGATTTAAAGAGTTGCATAATTTGCTATAAAGTAATTGACCACCACATGTTTAAGAATTGAAAGAGAGAATCTTCGCATAAGTTTTCATATGTTTCGATATACAAATTCTCTAATACTGTTTGAATGATTTGGTGGTGACCTTTTCTTTTGAACAAATGGCTTAGATATATCAGTTTCAAGTCTTGGAATAACGATACCAAATCAGAGAAGGCAATGATAAAATCATAACAGAATACAGATTTTATTTCAGATTTTAGATTTTGAATTCAGAAAGATGTGTGCTTAGGACATGTTAAAAAATAGGCACCAAGAGATTTAGGTGGTTACCCAAAGTAGGCATTAGTCTTACAATTCATTGTATGGAACTGTATTTTGCCGATATTGGTTTATTATGTCCCTAAAGAGGGATTATACACTAGCCTAGTTCCCTGTGGCATATCATACTGAGATACTCAAACCCTTGCGGCAAACATGAGTTGGGGGCTTAGCCGCCGAGTTAAGGGCAGACCCCATAAGCCTGTGGGATACTTTTAGATATGTAGGGTGTATCACCTAGCTCAAAAATAAAACAATGAAAGGAATTACATCTACAAAATTATTTGATGATCAATTGAAATTGCCCATGAATTTCAAATTATTGCATGCATAACAATTTATGAAATCCACTGACTTATGTTTAATATAACAGTGCATTATTTTTGATTGCTCCATGTACCAGTACATCTGTATTGACCCCTTATATTTCATGATCTCAGGAACAGTCCCAGGTTTCCGCTAAGCAGTAGATTAGGTTGTCCAAAGTTAGTAGTTGGTGAGCCTCCCTTATTTTGGAAGACGTTGTTGATTTGACATTGATATTTCATTTTGGTTTATGGTCCGACTAGGGGCCTTGTCCCAGTATTAAGAGAGTCATTTTTTGATTTTTTAGTGATTTCATAGACTAGTGTCAGGTGTTTTTAAATGTTTAATGAAACTGTCGTATTGTTTAGTTGAAGTAAAAGAATGACAATATTTCTGTCGTTTTGTGTTTTACTGCATTTTCCTTACAGTGTGTGAATTGTGTATATGATTATTAGTTAGAGAAGGATCTTGGGCCTTCACGGTTCCGGATTTCTGTTACTACCTGGGCCTCGATTCGGTTCGTGACATACCATTTGGTCTGAAATGGTCTACCTTGACTTATTGACAATTCAAGGTGTTTGAAACAAAATTAGCAGCATCTTTTTTCATATTATTCTACCAGTAAATTACCTTAAGATCATGATACATTTTATTAGAACCTGGGTGAATATCATACCTCAAAGTGTGAGTTTCATCAAGAATCCTTTCTTGAAACCAATATGAATTCGACATACATAGTCTACCTTGATACCTCAGAATCTCATCAACGGAAGTTTAAAATGCAATCACCTTCTGTTGACCAACACCATTCTTAATTAGCAACAGGATAGGTTCTTCGTCCTGCTTCTCCTTAACTTCAACACATAGGGAAAATTTAGTTATCAAATGAATAGTTACTCCTCCATCTTCAAAATATAAAAGTTGAATTAACATATTTCCAAGTCGGTAGTATCTTACACCATATTTCTTATTCCTTTCTAAACATTAGAAAGACTACCCATTAATAACCTGCTAAGAGCATCAGCCACCACATTGGCCTTGTCTGGATCATAGTGCAGACTCATGTCATAATCCTTCAACAACTCCAACCACCGCCTCTTCTTAAGATTTCACTCCTTTTGCGAGAAAACCTATTGTAAACTTCTGTGATCAGTTAATATAGCAGCATGTACCTCATATAAATAATAAATCCATATATTAAGTGAGAGTACCACTACTGCTATATTCAAATCATCAGTGGGATAGTTCTTTTCATGGACTTTTAATAGTTTATATGTGTAAGCCACCACCTTACTATGCTACACGAGAACACACCCTAGTCCTACCCGAAATACATTACAGTACACAACAAAACCCTCAGTACCCTTAGGAAGTTCAAAACTAGTGTTATAGTCAACTTATACTTTAGTTTCTCAAAACAGTTTTCGGAAGAATAAGACTATAAGAATTTCACACTCTTCTGAGTCAATTTAGTGAGTGGAGCATCAATGAAGGTAAAGCTCTCTACAAACCTTCTGTAATACCATTCAAACCCAAGAATCTCCAAATATCAATTGGACTTATGGTTTTGGGCTATTTATACAATGCACCAACCTTTTGTAGATCAATATTATTCCCTCACTAGACAAAAAACACCTAAAAAAAGTAATAGCACTAAGCTAGAATTCACACATGGTAAACATGACACACAACCCATGATCATTGAGGGTCTGGAGGATAATTAAAAGATGATTTGCATAATCCTCCTCATTCTTAGACTAAAACAAGATGTCATCAATGAAAACTATGAATAAAAGAACTAAAAACTGATGAAACACCCTATTCATATGGTCCATAAAAGGTACGGGGGCATTAGTTATCTTGACAGACATAAATAAGAATTCACAAATGCCATATCAGGTTCAAAAATATTTTTTAGGAATGTCAGGCTCTACAACCTTCAACTAATGATACCCCGAACAAAGGTATATCTTGGAGAAATGTTTGGCACCCTAAAGGTGGTAAAAAGGATCATTAATTCTAAGAAGAGGGTACTTATTTTTAATAGTTACCTTATTCAGTTGATGGTATTCTATACACATAAGGAGAGAGACATCTTTATTTAACATGAAGAACACATGTGCACCCCAGGGACAGACGTTATGACGAACAAAGACTTTGTCAAGAAGATCTTTTAGTTATTCTTTCAACTTTTTTAGTTCAGCAGGAGCCTTTCTGTATGGTGAAATAGAAATAGGTCAGATGTCCAACAACAAATCAATGCCAAAGTTTATCCGCTGTAAAGTTGTATCCTGGGAGATCATTGAGAAAAACTTTTGGGAATAGATTAACTACGAGGACAGACTAGAGGAAAGGACTTCACTACTAGAATCTTTGACCTAATTAAGATGATACTAAAAATACTTAGATAAAAACTATCAGGCTCTAAGATAAGATATGAGCTTCCCCATAGGTGGTATAGAATACCTTTCCCACTCTAACACTGGCTCATTAAGAAAGGAGAAAGTACCTTTTTAGGTTCAATAGTCTAATGTGGGATAATACGAGACAAGCCAATCCAATCCTAAAATAGCATCAATGTCAATCGTTCAAGCTCTACATGATCTACCATAGTATCACGATTACAAACAAAGACAACACAATTTCTATAAACCCTCCTAGCACAGTAAAGTCACCAACATGAGTTGAAATAGAGAAAGGGTCAACGATATTTTCAGGCTCAAAACCAAACCTAACTACGATATAAGGGGTCACATTATACAAGGAAGATCAAGGATAAAGTATAACATATACATCACGAGAGAAAATTTGCAATGGACCTCTAATGACATATGGCGAAGAATTAGCATCCTTACGATAAAATAAAACATATAACTAATTACATCCACCTCCGGTAGCTGAAGTAGTAAGTTTGGGTGGTGGTGGGGTGGTGGAATTAGCTTTGGAACTAGTGCGCTAAACATTTCCTCCAACGGAGGAACAACCCCTCTTAAAATAACCTATATGACCACATGAATAACACATGCGTTCACCATAAATACACCCTTTAAGATGGTTCTTCCTGTAATTAATGGAACAAGGAAATGGCCAAAATGAATGGGCCATACTCCCATGGGACTAATTACCCTACACTCCTGATCTTTTGTTAGGATAACAATTCTAAGACAGTTGATCTACTGGATGTCTGGGTGCTGGAGCACTAGATTAAGACTGAGCATCACTGTAAAACATTTTCTTATACCACTTATTTCCCTAATTACCTCCTTGATGTTGACTATTATTATGGTATGGACCTAGATCTCTTAGCTTGCCTTTTTTTCCCTTACCTCAGCCAGCCTCTTAGTCGACTCTTGTACCTGCTATACGTGTACGAATAACCTAGAGAAGTCCATGTCCCTATTCAAAATTGCGCTAATATATTCCAACACCAAGTCATCTTATAGACCAGATGTAAAATTTCTCATGCCAGCCCTCATGTTTCCCACTAAATAAGGAGCATAATGGGACATCTGGGTGAACTTAAACGTATACTCTTTGACACTTAGATTTTCTTATTTTATGTTCATAAATTCTTCTGCCTTTGACTCCCTTAATTCCTTGGGAAAGAAACGGTCCAGGAAAGCTTCCACAAACTCACCCCACACATAAGGCTAATAATATCCACCCTTCGAATCCTTCCATTCTTTATACCAATGGTTGGCCACGTTCTTCAATAGATAGGATGACAACAAAACTCCTTCAACTTCATTTACATGATTAACTATAAAAAATTTCTTTAGTTAATCAATGAACCCTTAGGGTTCCTACTCAACCTTTGTACTAGTAAATATAGGTCGGTTTAGCATTATGAATTGACTAACTCGTGTAACTTCAGATGAACTAGAGACAAAATCCATCTCTTCAAATCGATGGGTCTGTGTGATTCCCTAGTTTTTCTTGATTTGAAGTCACCTAGAAACATGTTTGAAAGGCTAGTAACTTGAAGTTTTTCTAAGTGTAATGAAATACTTAGTCACATTTTAAGCTCCTAAACTTGTGTGATTTTAAAATTTATTTTTCCAACCTAGAGGTATTAATTTTGTAGTTGACTCATGTTCGGTGAAGTGTAGGGGATGTCTTAGAGATGTATTGGAATTTCTTAACATTTTTAGAGTGGCGTTGGGATTTTTAAAATAGTGGATTGACGCGAAGTTGACGCGCCTCATTGATGATAGCATCGATGAAATAGTGGACTGATGCGATCTCAACACGAAACTAATGTTTCATTAGGGAAAAATACATCAACAAACTACTCTTTTCCTCAAAATCAAAACCCTAACTCCTTCGTCAAAGATCAAGAACTCCTCACTAGGGATCAAGAATTCTAAGAAAATGATTAGATTCAGATTCCATTCTACTAACTACAAAATATAATGTATGTGGGGTTCTCCCTAACTACATGGTCTTGTTGAAAACACTTGAATGTAGTTTTAAAATTTAGCAAGCATGGATTCATAAAGGGGTTTTGGAATTTAGCAAGCATGACCTTTATAACGGTATTAGTGTTTTGTCCCTGAGGCTTTTCTCCTTAAATTGACATATATGCATTCATAAAATTAATATTTGAAGATTTAATTGAGTGCATGAGCCTGTAAAATCCCTCTCTTATTATTAAGTTGCTTGTTTTTAGATGTATTATGATCTATCCAATTGTATTTTTGAGAAGCATGATGTGAATGTCTTAATTTGGCTTATAATTTGACAATGATTTTGCACTTATGAGGGGGGAGGGGCAGTTTATTGGATGTTAAATATTAAGGGTATCACAAAAAGAATTGCATGATTTGTCAAAAATTTCATTACCACCATATGTTGTTGAAATATTTAAAAGAGATAGTTTTTTGAATGTGTTTATAACAGTTTAAAGTAAGAACCCTTTTGAATTGATTGATTGATATTGTGGTCCGAATGTTTTTGGATGAAAAGATTATAATATTCGATAGATGGCTTAGAGATGCGACTTGCAAGTCAATGGTATGACGATACCATATAAACATATATCATAATAGAGTAAGAGTTTCAAACTTGATATTCAGAGAATAGATGTTTAAAGAGTTAAAAATGGGATTAAAAAGGGTTAGGTGGTTACCCGAAGAAGGCTTGAGTTCAAGTAACACTTAACCCAAAACAATGTTTTTCCGATACGGGTTTATTATTTTCCCAGGGAGGGATTATATGTTGCCCTAGTGCCCGGTGGAATATTAGAGAAAGAGACTCCAACCCTTGCGACAAACTCGAGTTGGGGGCTTGGATGCAAAGTTAAGGGAAAATTCCATATAGCCCATGGAATTTAAGAGATGTACAGTATACCACCTAGCTCATAAGTAAAATAAAGAGTATGCCATGGTTTTTATATAATTGTTAGAGTCTTTTAAATATGCCTATGTGTTTTCTATTCATATATTATATTCTAAATTATTTCTAATTTCTCTCAGTGATGTTGAATAAAAATTATTCTTTTGGAATTGCTCCACGTACCAGTACAACTATATTGACCCCCAATATTTTAGGGTTTGAGACTCAGTCTAGAGGTCCTGATAAGCTATAGAATTTTTCAAACAGAAGTGAAGAGTGCATTTAGTTAGCCTTCTATATTTATGAAGGCTTATTGTATTTCATTCAATTATTATCTACTTTTGTTTTGGTCCATTGGAGGCCTTGTCCCAGTTTCAGATAGTTGTTAGATTTCACCAGTATTCGAGATTTCGCAAACATAAATTGATGCGATTTAAGTATTGATGAATCTTCTTTCTTATTGGTTTACTAACTTCAAAACTTGACTATGATTCCATTTGATTTATGTTTCCATACCTTTCCCTTATTATATGAGCATCATGCATGGTTACCAGATATAGAAGGTCACCCAGACCTCCATATTGGTGGTTGCTTTCACAATCAGTGCCTCAGGTTGGGTTTTAAGAAACTTGGTATTAGAGCTTGTTTCATGGTCCTAGGGTGTCTACGAAATTGCATCAAGAAGAGTCTTGTTTATGGATGTGTAGCACACCACACTTATAAGTAGAAGACTACTAGGCATTTAGGAATGTCTCTTTTCTTTGTAACTTAGTTCGTGTTGTGGAATCTAAAATGTTCCCTAATCATTGGTCTCTTGTATTTCAGAAAATCTATCATGCTTCCATGCTGCTACAATGATCAAAATGCCTAAACTGATGATGTCTGTCCCACCCATGGGATAAGGAAATGCAATAGGGCTCACACCACCAAATTTTTTGCTTCTATAGGAGTCCCACCTATTCAAACCAGCCAACCCAGGGCACCTAGGGCTCCCCGGTTTGGGAATAAACATACCTAACCTCATAAGAGAGAGCTATCAAATGTTGAGTTTAGAAAGTCGATGCACATGCTTGCATAGTCGGTGGATTCATAGGCCCAATGATCGAAGGATGTTGGGTCTGCTTCTGGTGTATCTGAAACTAGTAGGGTGAGTTTTTTTATGAGGATAAACCCGCCTAACTTTATAGGTACAAAGGTAGAGAAAGATCTATAAGAGTTTGTGAAGGAGATGGACAAAAATTTTAGGGTGATGCATGTGGATGAATTCGAAGGATATGAATGATGATAGGCGTATTTACACGCCTAAAGTACTATAATTTACACATATTTTAGCTAAGTTTTTAGGAAAAAATACATAATTCATGCACTCTTAGTCCTTTTTCCTGTAAGTGAACTAACAAACATGATTAGCAAGTTTTCAGGTATAAATGATGAAGATTTCAGCATTTTATGAATAACTTGACGCCAAAGGAAGCTTCACGAATGAAGGAAAGCAGCATTTGGACGCCTATGGATCAAAAGTAATGCATGGATAACTTGTCCCGAGCAAAAACAGCATTTCCAAAGACTTGGGGATCAGCAGTAACTTAGTAGGATTAGGATAATGATGCAGTAACCTAGTAGGATTAGGATAAGTAATGTAGTAGCTTAGTAGGAATAGGATATGGGTGTTATAAATACCCTATTTTGCTGGAGATTTTTATTATTCCCATCCATCCATCCGCCATTCTCTTCTTATTTCCCCCTTTTATTTCTTACCATTCTAATTAATTCTTATTCACTCATTAATTAATTAAAGTCTTTTTCATTCAACTTTTTCTCCTAATTCAAGTTACACATTCTGACAGAGAAAGCACGTCCCTTGTGACCAACGTGAGATCATGATGATGTTTATTGTGATCTCCGTTGCAATCATGAGTAGCTAAACTTCTCTGTTACGGTTATAGAAGCCTCATGAGATACTATCTATTGCTATGAGTTTGTGACTTCTTAACATGTATGCTGCTTATATCATTATTCTCTTCATCTTAATTTAAATTCTTATGGTTGCAAACATATAGAATACACCAGTATAGCATTAACTTGTTCGAAAGAAAAGTTATATGTCTAGAAAAGAGATAATGTCAAGGTAATAGGGCACCAACCCCTATTAAAAAGTTAGTGTCGTAACTGGATTAACCTCTTGGAGAATTTGTACCATTAGATACGCTTTAAGCTCGAAAGAGTTAAAGTGAAATAATCCTTGATGGTCGAAAGACGCCTAGATTTACCATAGAATATGATTCTCTATAAGCACATGCATGTCTTAATTCTGCATAACTCATAATCAATAGATACGTACAACTCACAAGGTGGACATAACCCTAACTTCCAATTCTCATTGATTAAAATCTTACTAAACATTCTTTCTTTTTACTTTGCTAATTTCCGTTTTTACTTTGCTACATTAGTTGCACGTACTACAATCCCCCCTTTTTATGAAACTTTCACCAAAAGTCTAATAATCTTTGCTTACTTAGTGACCAAGTATTCCCTGTGGGATTCGACACCCAACCCAGTTGGGTTCTATATTTGACAACGACCGCTTACACTTTTACTAGAGCTGTAGTTTGAGCGTGGTTAATGAACTAGCATCTTATCAACTTAAGGAAGTAGAAAATCAATGGTATAATGAGTGAGAATATTTGAAGTGTGAGAATGTTGAGCCCTCTATGTGGGGAAAATTTGTGGAAGCCTTCCTAGACCAATTCCTTCCTCAAGAGTTGAGAGAGTCTAAGGCTAAATAGTTTATAAACTTTAGATAAGGGAAGTTGAGCACCAAGGAGTACACTATGAATTTCAATTAACTAGATCATTTTGCTCTAGAATTGACAACAAATATGAGGGCCCATTTGAGGAAGTTTGCATCCATCCTTTTGGATGACTTGGTGTTGGAGTACAAAGGGGCAATGTTGAAAAGGGACATGGACTTCTCCAGATTTTCTACTCACATGCAGTAGGTAAAGAAACAAAAATAAAGGGTAGTTAAAGTAAGAGAGAAGGACAGATAGGCCAAAAGGGCCAGACCGGCAGACCATAACTACAGTCAGCACCATGATGGGAATCAGGGTAACAGGTGGCCTAAGAAAAAGTTTTGGAATGGTACTCAGTCTGCAGGCAGACCCCAATTGATTGCTGGTTCAAAAATTTTGAGCCTCACCATAGACCGAGAGTACTAGTTATGTAGTCGCAGGGGAGTGTAGCGTAACCTAATAGATCATATCCTCGATGTAACACATGTGGAAGGCACCACCCAAGAAGATGTCTATTCGGCACTGTGGTATGTTATTTTTATGGCCAGACAGGTCATATTCAGAGATATTTGCTGATGATGAAAGATAATTTTGGGGGAGCTAAGTCGTAGGTAAACTCTTTCATAGTACCACTGTCTCCTAAAAGCACTACTTCAGCTACCGAAATTAGTTGCAACCGGTTATATGCATTGTTTAATCTCCAGGATATAAAGGCATCACCAAATATGGTCACGGGTATGTTACAAATTTTCTCCCGTGATGTGCATGTGCCACTTGATCCTAGATCTACCTTTTATTATGTGACCCCTTATGTGACCATTGGTTTTAGCTTCGAGCCTGAAAATATTCCTGAACCCTTCTCTATCTACACTCTTGTTCATGACTTTGTTGTGGCTAGCAGAGTGTACAAGAATTGAGTAGTGTCTGTTTATAGTCATAATACTATGGCAGACCTTATAGATATTTACATGATTGCCTCTGATGCTATCTATGTTATGGATTTTCTTCACTCATGCTACACCATCCTAGACTATAGAACCCAAAATGTTACTTTCTCCTTCCCGAATGAACCTGTGGTATTGTGGGAGGGGTATTCTATAGTACCTAAGGGGAAATTCATCTCTTATCTCAAGGCCTGCAAAATTATATCCAAGGGATCCTTATATTATCTTATTCGGGTAAAATATTCTAATATTGAAAGTCGTTCTCTTCAGTCTGTCCCTATGGTTAATGAGTTCCCAGAAGTCTTTCCCGATGATCTCCTAGGTGTACCATCTAATAGGGAGATAGATTTTGGTATTAATTTATTGCCGGACACCCGTCCTATTTCTATTCTTCCATATAGAATGTCTCTTATGGAATTGAAAGAGTTAAAATAGTAGTTAAAAGATTTTCTTGACAAAGTCATCATTCATCCTAGTGTTTCTCCTTGGGGTGCACCTGTACTCTTTGTGCGTAAGAAAGATAGTTCCCTTCTTATGTGCATAGACTATTGTACGTTGAATAAGGTCACTATTAGAAACATGTACTCCCTTCCTAGAATTGATGATCTCTTTGACCAATTTCAGGGTGCTAGTTGTTTCGAGAAGATAGATCTACCATAGGGATATCATCTGTTGAAGGTTAGGGAGGCTGATATTCCAAAAACAACTTTTCGAACTCGATATGGCCATTATGAATTTTTAGTCATATCCTTTGGATTGACTAACGCCCCTGCAACTTTCATGTACCTAATATATAGAGTGTTCCACTAATTTCTAGATCTATTTGTCATAGTTTTCATTGACGACATTTTGATTTACTCTAAGAGTGAGGAGGATCATTCCAATTACCTTCAAATTATACTTAAGACCCTTAAAGATCGTAGATTTTATGCAAAATTTTCCAAGAGAAAATTTGGGATGAATGATATTGCGTTCTTAGGGCATATTGTGTCTAGTGAGAGAATTAAGGTTGATCCCAAAAAGGTAGAGGAAGTGAGAAAATGGCCCAGACCTACAAATCCAATCGATATTCGGAGATTCTTTGGTTGGCGGGGTATTATAGCAGGTTCATAGAAATTTCTTCTTCCATAGCTTCTCCACTCACTAGGTTGACTCAAAAAAAGGTTAAATTTGTATGGTCTAACTCTTGTGAGAATAGATTTGAAAACTTGAAGGACAATTATACTACAGTACCTTTTTTGACCCTTCAGAAGGGCACAAGTGGTTTTGTTGTGTACTGTGATTTGTCTCACGTGGGACTTGGATGTTTACTTATGCAGCATGGTAAGGTGGTAGCTTAGGTATCTACATAGTTAAAGGTGAACGAGTGAAACTACCCCACCCAGGACTTGGAGCTAGCGGCTGTGATATTTGCACTTAAAATATGGTGGAACTATCTTTATGGGGTACATGTTGATATTTTCACTGACCATAAAAGTTTGCAGTATGACTTTTCACATAAAGAGTTGAATCTTTGACAAAGGAGTTTCATAGAACTCTATAAATATTATGACATGAGCCTGCTCTATCATGCGGGCAAGGGGAATATAGTGGCCGACACCATGTATCTGTGGGTAATCTTTCTTATTTTAAGGAATGAAAAAAAAATGCTGAAGGATATTCACCGGCTTGCAAAACTAGGGGTGCGACTTCTAGATTTCGAAGATAGAGGGGTAGTTGTGCATGAAATAACTAAATCTTCCCTTTGCACAGAAGTTAAGGAGAAGCAGGTTGAATACCCCATCTTGATGCAAATCTATAAAGATGTGGGTCAATAGAAAGTGATGTCTTTTGAAATTGGCGATGATAGGATTTTGAGATATCATGGTAGACTATGTATGGAAGATGTGGATGGATTGCAGAAAAAAATTATTGACGAGGCACATACTTGAAGGTACGTTTTTCACCCAAGTTCTACAAAAATATACCATGATCTTAAAACTATATATTGGTAGAATAATAAGACGCATGATGTGGCTAATTTCATATCCAAGTATTTGAATTGCCAGCAAGTTAAAGTGGAATACTTAAGACCAGGTGGTACTTCCCAAGAAATTGCTTTGCCTATATAGAAGTGGGAGATAGTCAACATGGATTTCATATTGGGGCTTCCAAGGTCCTGAAATCAATATGATTCCATATGGGTAATTGTCGATCAGCTGACCAAGTTAGCTCACTTTTTGCCTGTGAGGACTAACTATTCGGGAGATAATTATTCCAAGCTATATATTGAAGAGATAGTCCATTTGCATGGGCAACTTGTATCCATTATATCTTATTGAGGTATGGAATTCTCTTTGTAGTTTTGGAGGTCTTTTCAGAAGGGTTTTGGTACCTAAGAGAACCAAAGTACAACATTCAACCCTCAGATAGAGAGGAAAGCTGAACGTGCCATACAGACAACTGGGGATACTTTGATGTCCTGAGTAATTGATTTCAAAGGTAGTTGGGTAGATTACTTTCCATTGATAGAGTTCACATATAATAATAGCTAGCATGCCAGCATTAAGATGGCATGTTTTGAGGCACTTTATAGGATAATATGTAGATCACCAATTGGGTGGTATGAAGTGGGTAAAACGCGGTTGTTTCGGCCATATCTTGTTCACTAAGCAATGGAAAAGGTGAAAATCATTAAAGAATAGCTCAATATAGCTTGGAGTCGTCAGAAATCCTATGTCGATGTTAGATGAAGGATTTGGAATTTGTGGTTAGTGATTAGGTATTTCTAAAGGTCTCCCCTATGAACGGAGTACTGAATTTCAGGAAGAAAGGAAAGTTGATTCCTCGCTACAAAGGACCATATCAAATTGTGAGAAGGATAGGTGGAGTCTCTTATGAGTTAGAAGTACCCGCATGTCTGGGTTCTTTCCATCCAGTATTTCATGTGTCCATGTTGAAAATGTTCATTGGAGATCATTCCCCAGTTTTTCCCATAGAGGAAATCCATGTGAAAGACACCTTATCATATGAAGAATTACCCATTGCTATTCTAGATCATCAAGTTTAGAAGTTGAGAAGTAAGGAAATAGTTGGTTAAGGTATTATGGAAGAATAAACTTAGGGAAACTACTTGGGAGTCGGAGAGTAATGTGCATGCAAGATACTCAAATATTTTACATTCGGTGAATGACGAAATGGAAGATATAATCTTTGACTTATTTTTTTTACCTTCTATTCACTCAGTTAAATCGTTCTTACATGTGTCCTGCATCATCACTCGAGGACAAATGATCCCAAGAGGGGGATAATGTAAAGACCCTAGTTTTGTCGATTTGATGTCACCTAGAAACATGTTTGAGAGGATAGCAACTTGAAACTTTTCTAAGCGTAAAGAAAGTCTTAGTCACATTTTAAGCTCCTAAACTTGTGTGATTTATAAATTGATTTTTCCAACCTCGAGGTATGAATTTATGAGTTGATTCATGTTCGGGGAAGTGAAGGAGATGTCTCGGAGAAGTTTTGGAATTTTTGGACATCGTTAAAGTGGTGTTGGGATTTTTAAAACAGTGCCTTGACGTAAAGTCGACGCGCTGCGTCGATGTTAGCATTGATGAAATAGTAGACCAATGTGATCTCGACGCATTATGGTATTTTTCCTCTCCCTATCTATACCATAACATAAAATTAATGTGTTATTAGAGCAAAACACATCAAGAAAACTACTATTCTTTTAAAAATCCAAACTCTTAAATCCTTCTTAAAAGATCAAGAAACTCTCCCTAGGACCAAGAATTCCAAGAAACTGATTAAGATTTGGATTTTATTCTTCTAAGTATGAAATCTAAGGTACGTAGGGTTCTTCCTAACTAAATGGGCTTGTCAAAAATACTTGAATATGGTTTTAAAATTTAGCAAGAATGGATTCATAAAGGGGTTTTGGAATTTATGTTTTAAATTATGCATCATGATCTTTCTAATGGTATTAGTTTTTTTCCTTGAGTCCTTTCCCGTTAAATTGATGTATATATATGTATAAAATTGATACTTGAAGATTGAATTGAGAGTATGAGACTATAAAATCCTTCTCTTGTTGATAAGTTGCTTGTTTCTATATGTATTATGAACTACCAATTACATTTTTGTGAAACTTGATATGAATGTCTTGATTTTAGCTTATGATTTGACAATTATTTGAACAAAAGGGTGGTATTTTATTGGATGTTAAATATTAAGGAAGTTGCTAAAAGAATGGCATGATTTATCGAAAATTTGATTACCATCATATGATGTTCAAATGTTTGAAAGAGAGAGTTTTTTGCATGTGTTTACAAGAGTTTAAAGTAAGATACTTTTTTAATTGATTGATTGATATGGTGGTCCCAAACCTTAGGTTTTTAAAAGAAGATATTATAACATGCTACAAAAATCCTAGAGATGTGACTTGTAAGTCAATGGTATGACGATACCATATAAACGTATGCCATAAAAGAGTATGAGTTTCAGACTTGATTTTTAGAGAATACATGTTTAAAGATTTAAAAATGGGCCTAAAGAGGGTTAGGTGGTTTCCCGAAGAAGGATTGACTTCAAGTGACTCTTATACCAAAATCGTGTTTTGTCGATGCGGGTTCATTATTTTCCCCAGGTGGGTTATACCTTGGACTATTGCCCTGTGGTGTATCAGAGATAGAGACTCCAACCCTTGAGACAAACTTAGGTTGGTGTCTTGGCTACCTAGTTAAGGGAAGATTCCATATCGCCTGTGGAATTTCAGAGTTGTAGTGTATGCCACCTAGCACAGAAGTAAAATAAAGAGTATACCATGGTGTTCAGATAATTATTCAGAGTCTTTTAAATATGCCTATATGTTTTCTATTCATACGTTATGTTTTAAATTGTTTCTAAATTGCTCTATTTGAGGATCTAAGGCTTAGTCTTGAGGTCCTGATAAGCTATAGAATTTTTGAGGTAGAAGTGAAGAGTGTAGTGGGTGACCCTTATATATTCTGGAAGGCTTATTTCATTTCAGTCAATTATTATCTATTTTGGGTTTGGTCCACTGGTGGTCTTGTCCCAGTTTTAGGCAGTTGTCAGATTTCACCTGTATTTGAGATTTCATAGACAGAAACTAATGTTCTTTAATTGTTGATAAATCTTCTTTCATGTTGGTTTACTAACTTCAGAACATGACCATGATTCCGTTTGGTCTATGTTTCTTTATCTTTCCTTTATTATATGAGCATTGTGCATTGTTACCAGATATAGAAGGGTTCCCGAACCTCTATGGTTTAGGATGCTCGTTACTGTCAGGGCCTCAACTCAGGTAATGAGAGTCTCAGAGTCCCCCAACTAAGAAATCATATGGACTGTCAATACTCAGCATTCAAAACTTCCCTCTGAGAAGGCTGAGGAGGGTTAACACCGGTCCGTGGAACCTGAGTTAGATGAGTCAAAATTGGAGAAACTACTAGAGTAGCAACAAACTCTAGAGTACGAGCTTAATTATGGGTCCACATCTCATGAGAAGGACGAACATCCTTAGCTTGAGTGTTTGTTCATTGTTTCTACGTGGAGACATGATCAATTTCTGAAATATAGGGAATCATTAATTAGAAAACATTCAGACTCTATAGCACGGACTAAATCATTAAAGAAAGAGAGACAATCCTAAACCCCTAGCAGTTTTCTCTTTATAAGTGTGGCATGCTACACACCTATAAAAAGGACTCTACTCGACATGAGTTCACGGACACTCTGGGAATATAAACCGTGATCTAATACCAATTTTGTCATTACCCAAAATGAGGCCCTAGCTGTAAAGAGCATCTAGAACAATGAAGGCCTGATAGCCCTTCTAATTTACAATCATATGCAACGTTCACATACTAAAGTAAATGCGGAAAACATAGTAAAACGGAAACATGGTCACTATCTTACTTTAACTATACAATATGAAATTTGATTCATAAACATTCAACAATACATAACACTAGTCTGCAAAATCTCTAGCAATATAAAACCAACATTAGTCTAAAAACTGCGACAAGACCCCAGTCGGACCATGAACTAAAATAAATTAACAATTTCCCAAAAGGAACAAGGCCTTTTGAAATAAGGGAGGCTCACGGACTGCAAACTTTTGAGAATGAATCTACTACTTACCGGTACCCCGGGACTGTGCCTCAGATCTTGAAATATAAGGGATCAATATAGTTCTACTGGTATGTGATACAATCAAAAATAGCATTTTATTACACACTTGGAAGTTGGAAAAGATGAATATAGATATTGTGATTGGTTTACCCCATTTGCTTCCTCATCATAATTTAATTTGGGTTATTGTAGATCGATTAACGAAGTCAACACATTTTTTTTATTTCACACATTTATACAAATGAGGATTATGCTAAGTTGTATATTCGAGAGTTAGTCAAAATGCATGGAGTGACTTTGTCTATCATTTCAGATGGAGGTACTCAGTTTGCTTCCCAGTTTTATAGAGCCTTTTAGCAGGGTGTTGGTACCCAAGTCCATCTTATTCAGCTTTTCACCTTCATACAGATGGTCAGGTAGAGAGGACCATCCAAACTCTAAAATATATTTTGAGAGCATGTGCCCTTGATTTCAAAGTTTGTTTGGATGAGCATTTGCCATTTATTGAGTTTGCTTATAGTAATGATTACCAGTCCATCATTCAGATGGTCCGATTTAAGAATCTTTATAGGATTTGATGTAAATCACCTATAGGTTTGTTTGAAGTGGGTGAGGCTACTTTGCTTGGTCCCGATGCAATGTTTGAAAGTATGGAGAAAGTTAAGTTTATTAGAGAAAGATTGAAAACAGCCCAGAGTCATCAGAAATCATATGCAGATATGAGAAAAAAGGACCTCGATTTTGATGTTTGTGATTTATCGTATCTGAAGATTTCACCCATGAAAAGGGTAAAGAAATTTGGCAAAAAGGGAAAGCTTAGTCCCCGGTATATTTAACCTTTCAGAATTGTGAGTCGTGTTGGCAAAGTATCTTAACTCACAGACTTGTCAAGCGTTCATCCTATATTCCACGTAGCTATGCTTCAGAAGTACATTGGTGACTCCAATATTGTAGCTCCTTTAGAAAGCTCTAATATTCAAAACAGTCTTTCATACGATGAGATTCCAGTCGAGATTTTAGATCATCAGATCCATAGGCTAAAAAACAAAGAAGTTCCTTTGGTCAAACTTATTTGGTAGAATCAATCTGTTAAGGGTGCTACTTGGGAATCCGAAGTAGATATTAAATCTAAGTACCCTCACCTCCTCTCTAAAACCTCAAATTTAGCCGAAGGTAATACTCTTCCTTGATTTAGTTCTTTTCTAATAATGTACTCAGCTATACAATTGTCCTCATGTAAGTTCATGCACTCATAGAATTACTCAGAAACTCATAATGATTTAGATTGAATTATTTAGTTTACTTTAAATGTGGATGCTATAATATAGCCTCAGATTTCTCAGTATTCTTAGTCTAATTTGCAATATTCGAGGACGAATGCTCCAAATGGGGAGATATTGTAATATCCTAAAATAACTTATCATAAATTCATTCCTAGAATATCAAGAGACGGCTTCAAAAGTTAATAATATTTAATTTGTGTAGGAAATTGAATAAGATTTTCTTCGATATAAGATTCACCGAAATTTGACTCTTGATGAAGGAGCTATGACACTTTTAAGAAAAAGTTGACAGAGTGACATTTGGGCAGTTGGCGCATCACGAGAAAGTCAAAATTCATAATTGTCAAATTTCAGTGGACCTCCGCGTTATTGGCGCATCACGGAAAGGGACAATTTTCCCATTATCAAATTCTAGTCATCCTTTCTGATACTGGCGCGTTGGGCCAGTTGCAAAAATGGCAAACTAAAGGGAACCACAAATGTGGCGCGTCGCGGTGAAAGCCCAATTCCCATTCATCCACATTCCAATGAACCACTGCAATAGTGGTACATTTCAGTGACCACGCATTTCAAAAAATATGAATTTTTTATTTCATTTATAAGCTTAAATGGGACATTTCGGTCAATTCCCAAGCCCCCAATCTATCCAAAATAAAAGATTTAACATATTCTAAAGCACTTTATGCTTATTTCATCCACTTTTTCTCAAAAGAAAACCCTAGTTCATCAAATCTCCTTTCTAAGAAACCTAATTTCTCCATTAATTCTCCAAGGTAATTCAAGATTTAGAATCCCCAACACAAGAACTCTAAGAATTCATCTCCAAAAGAATCAATAGATATCCAAGATTCAAGTTTTACCATCTAAGATCATCAATTGAGGTATGTGAGATAATGAACAAGGACAATTCTGTAGACTTTCCGACGAAAACTTATTTTAATTCCCATTTTTACTGAATTTCATAAGATTTTCCATGAAATTCAAGTTAGGGTTTATACTCATTATTGTAATTTAAAAGATTATGAGATTTCAAGCGATTCAATGTTGAATTGCAAGACTATTTTCATATAATTATGTGTATAATGTAATTTTCCAAATTTTCCCAATTGAGTTTAAGCATGATATTGAGATTCTTAATTTTATTATTTTGATATTGTTGAATTATTTTCAAGAAGCATGTTGAGCATGATGATTTGCTATGATTTTACATGATTTTGAAGAATGGGTCATTAAGACCTAATTAAAGATTGATATATCAAGATTGTTTGTGCCATGTGCACCTTATGATAAGATTATTCTCAGATTTTCTAAAAAGATTTGAACTTTTGATCCTAAGCTAAGATAAAGAATCCACATTATTCATATGACTTAAGAATTAAAGAAGGAAAAGTATAATTGGTTTTTCTTGTAAAACCTTGTGCTATTTTTGAAATGGATTTCTTATTATCCTGAATATAAGAATAAGAGTAGTATTTAGCACCGAGATGGGTATGTTACCAAGGTTTTATGCCCTAGAACTACGTGCCACTGTAGGATTCGCTAGTGATAACAATAATGGAGAGAATATCATGTGTTAAACATAGTAATCATCCAGCCCCAAACTAAGATTAACAACAATATATCAAGCACAAGGTGAACATAACCAAGTGAATAACACAACAATAAAAATAGCTTACAATACAAGATACCGAACCATGACAAGATTACAAAAATGTAAGTGATAGAAAGATAGACATACACTACTACAAAGTCTAAGAACCTAATGTGTTATTAAACAAAAAGACCCTTACCAATAAAACTAGAAATACCTACACTCTTCAAAGAACATAAGAGGGAAATCAATCCTTCAAGCATTCAAGGTTCCAAGCAAATAAACAACACGAGTGAATTTACACTCTAATTGTTAGCTAGTTTTGGTCAAGCCCCTTTTGGGAGAGAACTTATGTGTTTCAAGAGTGAGATACAATATTCAACATCCAAAAGCTAAGTGAATAAACCCAAACATGTTCCATATATATTACAAAATAAGTAGAAGTTAAAATGACCAAAAAGGCCCTTAAAGAATGGCCTGCCCCTCTGGTGTATGGAGTTGGCTGTTTTGGTGTGTATTTGGTCCTTTAATTACCCTTCACTTGCACATACACTTGGAAGCTTTCAATTCACACCTACATAAGTCTATTTCCGTGATTATTCTCGCATTATCCCCTCTACTCTTTAGAAGAATTTTCCCACAAATAGGCGGCTTTACTTCGTTCAATTGGCCACCTAAAAAAGCACTCAAAGCAGTCCGCAAAACATGAAGAACCTGAGAGATCAATATGCACAAGTCTCAGCATCTTCATTTTGAACCTCGGCTTCCTCTCTATCTTGGGAGTTGGCTTCAATCTTATCCGAATGAAGTCTCCTTCCATCATATAAGCATCATCATAGACTCCATATACTTTGTGTCCCTTTTTTCCATACTCCTCTATAAGGACATATCGGTTTTGTGGAAGTGGAGTTTTGGTTGAGGAGCCTATTTTGGTAATGTGGAGATTCAGTTGTGAAGCTTGGATGGGAAGGAATGGGCCTCCAATTCTTTCTTATGGGACTTGATCAACTTGCAGGAGAATTTATCTACCTTGTTCTCGATTTTGAGGGTAATTAGTAACTTGGCTCCTCAAATTCCTTCTTATGGTACTTGATAAACTTGCAGGAGAAGTTATCTACCTTGTTCTCGATTTTGAGGGTAATTAGTAACTTGGTTTATGGAATTTTGAGGTGAACTTGGAGGGTTAAATTTTGTAGGAAAATTCTTGGGGGAAATGCTGATGGAAGGGTTTTTGTCGTGACTACTTAAAGAAACACGGAGTCGAGGAGTAGAAGCACGAGAGTTCATTCGACTCTCTATTTGTTCCAACCTCTCATTCTTAGTAGACATCTCTCCTCGGATTGAAGACATAGTCGTGAGCATAATTTTCATTCTTCGGTTAATAGTTTAAAGTCTTTCCAAGATAGCACCAAGAGCATTGTTGTCCATTGTAGCCAAGAAGTTACCTACAAAACAATAAACAAGTTAGTTGTTCAAAGAATGGTCCTCACACTCTCTATTTAATCCTTTGTCCCTAAGATTTTATCACTTTTGATGTCACAATTATTGTAAGTTTACTTGTAATCCGTGAGATGTTGAGAGGTGAACCAAGTGTGTATAATGACTCAAAAGAATAAAAACACACAAATGAATGTAAACACGGCAAAAATAGTTTCAAAACCAACTCACAATCTACTAAATTGTCAGTAGTTTGTAAGTTGGTATTGGAATCAACAAATGAAACTAATGAGACAACAAAATGAAACCAAAATATAAAGATTTGAGCTTAAAATGTTTGTGTGAACAGTAACTTGGGCGACATGGCATCACACCATTGGTCACGGCCCCACAATTATTCACTAGTTGAAGTTTACAAACTTTAGTTACTATGTAATGGAAACAATTGATTTTTGAGGGAAAGTATATGTCTTGAATCTCCTTTATGTCTAATATTCAAAAGGCAAGACTTGACTTTGTACAATTCCCACAAAACAAGGTCCCTTGAAACAAGGAAAAGTGGTTGAAAACTATATGTCAAGTCAAGTGATGGCTCAAGTCTTCTCACAAACAACTTTACAACTTGTAGGTTCACCTTTTTTAATCTATATTATATTTTGGTTATCTTAAGTTGTAAGATAAGATGAAAAAAAAGATGTACACCACAACAATCCTTCAATAACAACAATAATATTCAGGAATTCAAGACCCAACCAGCCACAACAAGTCACAAATTCTCGCCCTAGGTCCTTGCTCACAACACAACTCTAACAAGTTCAAGCTCAAATATAGATCTAGACACCATTTAGTGTTAGTGAATCACAAAACTAATACAAGAAACAAAAATACACACAAAAGGACAAGGAGAACTAGAATCTACAAGCAACCTTGGCCAAGATGAACAACAAGAACAACTCTTTCAAGGCCAAGAACAACAAGCACACCAACTTTTTTTCATTTTCTTAGCAAGAAAGCCCAAGATTGGTATTGTAATAACAGCACCAAATAGGGCTTTGATACCAAAAGATACAAGACAAACAATAGAAAAAATGGAATAACACACCAAAATAGTCCACATGTTAAGAAACTGAGGTCTATCTTGGTGACCATACTCGGATTCACTAGTGATAACAATAATGGAGAGAATATCACGTGTTAAACATAACAATCAGCCAGCCCCAATCTAAGATTAACAACAATATATGAAGCATGAGATGAACATAACAAAGTGAATAACACAAAAATATAAAATGGCTTACAATACAAGATACCAAATCGTGACAAGATTATAAAAATATAAATGATAGAAAGACAGACATACACTACTACAAAGTCTAAGAACCCTTAACAATGAATGTAGCAACACATACAATCTTCAAATAACACAAGAGGGAACTCGATCCTTCAAGTATCCAAGGTTCCAAGCAAACAAACAACAAGAGTGAATTCACACTCTAATTGTTACCAAGTTTCGGCCAAGCCCCTTTTCGGAGATAACTTTTGTATTTCAAGAGTGATATACAATATTCAATATCCAAAAACTAAGTGAATAAACCCTATGATGTTCCTTATATATTACAAAACAAATAGAAGTTAAAATAACCAAAAAGTCCCTTCAAAAGTGAGTTGTCCCTCTAGTATATGGAGTGGACTGTTTTGGAGTGTATTTGGGCCTTTAATTACACTTCTCTTGGACATACCCTTGGTAGCTTTCAATGCACACCCACATAAGTCTATTTCCGTGATATTCTCGTATCATCCTCTCCATCTTGAGAAGAATTTTCCCACAGATTCATGGCTTCACTTCATTCAATTGGCCATTTCAAAAAAAAGCACTCAAAATAGTTCGCAAAACATAAAGAACCCGAGAGATCAATATGAGCAAGTCTTGGCCAACATCTTCATTTTGAACCTCGGCTTTCTCTCCATCTTTATACTTGGCTTCAATCTTATCCGACTGAAGTCTCCTTCCATCATATTAGCATCATCATAGAATCTATGTTCTTCGTGTCCCTTTCTTCCATACTCATCAATATGGACATATCGTTTTTTTGGAAGTAGAGTTTCGGTTGAGGAGGCTATTTTGGAAATGTGAAACTTTTTTTATGAAGCTTGGATTGGAAGAATGGGCCTCCAAGTCCTTCTTGTGGGACTTGGTCAATTTGCGGGAGAAGTGATATACCTTGTTCTCGATTTTGAAGGTAATTAGTAACTTGGCTTATGACATTTTATGGTAAACTTGGAGGGTTGACTTTTTTAGGAAAAGTCTTAGGGGAAATGGTGATGGACTGGTTTTTCTCATGACACTTTGAGGAAACATGGAGTCGAGGAGTAGAAGCATGAGAGTTCCTTCGACTCTCTATTTAATCAAACCTCTCATTAATAGTAGACATCTCTCCTCGGATTGAGGACATAGTCTTGAGCATACTTTACATTTCTCATTTGATAGTTTCAAGTTTTTCCAAGATAGACCCAAGAGCATTGTTGTCCAATTTCTCCAATAAGTTACCTACAAAACAATAAACAAGTTGGTTGTTCAAAGAATGATCCACACACTCTCTCTTTAATCCTTTGTCCATCGGATTTTCTCACTTTTGATCTCATCATTGTTGTAAGTTTTCTTGTAATTTGTAAGACATTGAGATGTGAACCGAGTGTGTACAATGAGTCAAAAGAATAAAAACACACAAAGGAACGTAAACAGGAAAAAAATGGTTTCATAACCTACTCACAATCTCATAAATTGTCACTAATTTGTAAGTTGGTACTGGAATCAACAAACAAAACAAATGAGACTACAAAATTAAACTAAAATATCACAATTTGAGCTTAAAATTTTTGTGTGAACAGTAACTTGGGCAACGTGACAGCACACCATTGGTCATGGCCCCACAATTAGTCACTAGTTGATGTTTACAAACTTTAGTTACTATAATGGAAACAATTGGTTTTGGAGGGAAAGTATGATGATGGTTATTTTACTGATTCATTTATTTCACTGATTAAGTGACTAAAAATTGCACATGCACACCCTATTTGCGAACTTCATTTTATTGGTATTAGAGAAGTCAAAAAAGCTATAAATAGTAACTATTTAGAAAATAAAAGATTTAGTAAAACAAAAGAAGGCTCTGATATATTAAATTATTAAATTACTTTGATCTCTAGTATTGAGGAAAAATTAATAATACATTTAAAGTCAAGAAGAATGGGGTGCATACAACCTAATTATGACTAATTTAGGTTTAGGGAACCACCTAATATCATGGATAAAAAGCAGGCTTAAAAATTATCACCCGAATTAAAACAAAGAACTTAACATCCGAAAGCAAAGATATACTTATAACTCATTTGCAGGAGTTTGTAAAAAATCTTTGTTTCATTAAAAGAAGATCATTTTCGAGTTGGAACTAGAAATCTAGCATCCAGAGTATAAACTAGAACATAATTGACTAAACGAATAAAGAATACTTAGAAATTGTTTTAGAAAAACTTGATGATCTTCCAGTTATACAAAAGCATATAAGCCTTAAATTAAATCTAATAGAAGAAGAAATAAAAACCCTTAAAAATAACTCACCCGCTAAAATACATAATCTTATTGAAAAAGTTGATAACTTTAATAAGGAATTAGGAAAAAGAATTATAGACAAAATTTTTGTTTCAAGAATTTTGAATAAGGGAACCTATAAAAAAGTAAGTCTTGATGAAAAAATTATATCTAGTTTCCTAGAAAAAATACAAAGAGAGGAGTTAGAAATTATCTCAAAAACTTCTAATGAAAAGGATGAGAAAGAAGCCTCTACCTCTAAAACAAAAATAGAAGAAAATGAATGAACTAGATGAACTAGTATATGTTTTAGAAGAGTCTGTTATTAATGATCAAAATTATCCTGTCCATATGACTTGTGGGGATACAGGAAGACCCTAAGAAAACTTTAAAGAACCTAAAAAAGAAGAAAGTTCATCCAACGAGCCATTATCTTGGAGTAACTTCCTACCAAAATCTAAGAAATGGAAAGACTATTATAGCCAATACCATATAAATTCTAAGGCTAAATTCATGTCAAATAGTCTTCCAGTAGGAGACGCTAAATCTGCCCAGTTTTTAGACTCGGACAGTAAAAAAGAACTAGGAGAATTTCTAGGATTATGGGCAAAAAACTTAGCACTATTTTTTATACTAGGGAAAGGAAATAATTATACAAGTATTGAAAAATATTTAATTGCTTCAAATACCTTCACAGAAAAAGTAGATAATTGGTTCAGAGGGGTTTCAGAAGAAGTTGAAAAGGTATTTAGACTAGAAGTCATATTGCATTTTGATAAATCAACTAGAGTAGGAATAGATCACCTAGTGAGGTATATAGGAGCTGAATTTTAATGCAGCCAAGCAGAAATTTCTAAAGGAAAATGAAAACAAGGGCTACTAGCGGCAAAATGGCTAAAAAAGCTGCAAATTTATAAATGAAGTACATCCAAGAATATACTTGTGAGTTTGAAACATACTACTACCAATTATTTGATAGTAATAAAAATTTAAATCCCTACATGGACAAGTATTATCAAAAAATACCGGGATATTAGGCTAGTTATTTTAGAGATGACTATGTGAAGGAAGATCAAACACAAGATTCTCTGGGAAGAAAAATTACATTCCTTAACCAAAGGCTTAGACAATTTTGTATGTTACATAACATGCATAGAAAAAACAATAGAATAGGCACACAAATATACTGTGAAAACACAGAAGCAGTATCTCAGTGGGGATGCTACGAAAATCCTTCATAAAGAAAAAGAAAAACCAAAGAATTAATTAAAAGAAAAAATATTTCCAACAAAAATTATATACCAAGGAAAAAATACTTCAAAAAATGAAGAAATTTTAGAAGAAAACCTACCACAGATAAATGTAAATGCTATAATTGTGGAAAAGAAGACCACAAAAGTTATGAATGCAACAAGAAAAGAGTAAAAATATGTAAAATAGATAAAGAGGAAATAGAATTAAACTTAGAATCAATCTTATCTATTAAAAGTGAAGATTTTCACGAAGAACTCTAAGAAGAATTTTAAGAATCTAGTATTGATTCAGAAGAATGAATCAACAAATAGAAAGTATAGAAGAAAACACTCAGGTTATAGACAGTCCAAACAAAGGACAGTATTTGTAGATTTCATAACCTTTGGTGGACTGTTTTGGTAGTCTGAAGTAGATCAATCATAACGTTTTACTCCGATATCTAAATTGGATGAAATAGATTTCATTAGAAAGAGGACTCTCATATATTTCTGTTGATATATAGTATTTCACCTAGATCATTGTGTACGAGGAGTTATGATCGTTTGAATTTGACCCAAAAATTTACTTTTGATAGGCTGAAATAGATCAATCATAACTTTTTGTTCCAATAGACAAATTGGATGAAACTAATTTCATTTGAAAGAGGACTCACAGAGATTTTCGTTGATATATATTAGATCACCTAGATCATTATATACAAGGAGTTATGATCATCTAAAGTTGGAGTAAAAATACGCCAGGCCTCATTATCTTTTCCTGTACATTTTACTATTCACTACTATTCACGGTACGATCAAAATGTTCATAACTGGCCGCTCGGCTGTCTGTTTTGGACGATCCACATATCGTTGGAAATTTAATTTGATACTCTACGCAATGGTGGGTCATAATCTAAGAAATTCTGAATGAAAAATTTGTAATTCATTCTAGAAGATAGAAATCAATACGTTTATGCACAAAATTTCAATGAAAAATTTCCCGGGTTATTACAAAGGATGAAGATAGGCCTTCAAGGTAAGATTAGATGTAACTTACATCTGTAAAGCAAGACAATAATAGAAGGGAAAACGCAAAACAAAAGCAATTACATCAAAATAAGTGTCGGCACTAAAACGACAAGGATGATAGAAGAAATTAGACCCCACGGTCCAAAAAGAAGCCAATCAGGAGAAATAGGAATCTTATCTTATATTGATAAGTGAATAAAACATAAAAAATAAGATTTATAAGGATGAACCAATAGAAAATAAATATTGTAAATCTACCCCTCGTTGTAACTATTAAAGGAGAGAGAGAAACCCATAGAAGATAGACTACATTTTCTTTGAATATTCTCTTTGTTAGAAAACTCCTAGGTATCTTCTACATGAGTGAGTAAGGGACAACTCTCCTATCAGGAAAAGATAATAAATAGTGTGTATGTAAGTATAAGGAAGATCTGATTAAATATTTTTCTGATGTTGTAATATGTTCATGAAATAAAAAAGTTTGTTTCATATATCATTTGCAAATATTTTATGCTGGTAAAAAATGAAGGTTGCGATCTTTAGCCTTAACGGAGGAAGGACCGAGCAGTAGCCTGAGACAGCGAGTCACAATAGGTTAAAAAGTTCTTCGTAGCCGAAAGGAGAAGCACTGTGGTATTGATACAGCTAACATAAAAGAAGGTCGAAAGGTATATGCATAAACTCTACCATTTCATGAACATATTAGCATAAGATAAGTTTGTTTTTCATATCTGCTCTATACCTTCATACATATTATATATTACTATGTACCAATAGGGAATGTAAAATTATGTAAGAAGGTATATAGAAGATATGAAAACAGACTTTTCTTATGCTAATATGTTCATGAAAAGGTAGAGTTTATGCATATACCTTTCAATCTTCTTTTATGTTAGCTGTATCAAACCCATAGTGCTTCATATTAGAATGATATACATCAAGTTTCTAGACCTGGACTGTAAAACAGAACCAGGAGAATTTCTAGACTTATGGGCAAAAAATTTAGAACTATTTTTTATACTAAGGAAAGGGGATAATTATACCAGTAATGAAAAATATTTAATTCCTACAAATAACTTCAGTAGAAAAGTCGACAATTGGTTCAGAAGAGTTTCAAAAGAAGCTGAAAATTATATAAAAAATAATTATTACAAGAATTAAACTAATTATATATATACATAAGTATATTCATCTTTACATTTCATCATATAAGTCTTATATATATACATATACATACATACATATATATATATATATATATATATATATAGCATAAGTATATCCAGACTTTATTTTTTATATATATATGATGGTATATAAAAAATGTTTATTTTTATGAAGAAAGGATCAATATATATATATATATTAGATATAAGATATAACCTAGACCTTGACTGTAAATGAGAACCAGGAGAATTTCTAGACTTATTGGTAAAAAACTTAGAACTATTTTTTATACTTGGGAATAAAATAATTATACTAGTAATGAAAAATATTTAATTGCTACAAATACCTTCACTAGAAAAGCAGATAATTGGTTCAGAAGAAGCTGAAAATTATATATAAAAATAATTATTACCAAAATTAAACTAAGTATATATATATATATATATACACGTATATTCAACTTTATATTTTAGTATATAAGTCTTATATATATATGTGTGTGTGTATGTGTGTGTATGCATGTATGTATGTATAAGTTAACTAATTATGAGAAGAACATATAAAAACATATATATATATATATATAAACATATATATATATATATATATATATCCTTTCAGCATATAAAAATTTTATATGAAGAAAGATTTATATATATATAAGTATATACCGGTATAAGTTTTAGACAACTGATGGTGTATATAAAATTTTTATTTTTATATGAAGAATGGATATATATATCAGATATAAGATATAAGCCTTATTTGAGCTCTATTTTTACTTATATATATATATATATACATATATATATATATATAAGTATATTCAGCTTTATTTCTGACTCTTCTCTTTGTCTTTTTTCTAGGAAACTTGATATAATTTTTTAATCAAGACTTCCTTTCTGATAGGTTCCCTTATTCGAAATTCTTGAAAAATAAATTTCGTATATAATTCTTTTTCCTAATTCTTATTAAAGGTATCAGCTTTTTCCATAAGATTATGTATTTGAGCTGGCGAGTTATTTTTAAGGGTTTTGATTTCCTCTTCTATTAGATCTATTGGTTTATATGCTTTTGCATAGCTAAAAGATCATCAAGGTTTTATATGTATAACTTATATCAAAAATTTATCTTGGTAATATATATATATATATATATATATATATATATATGCTTACACTAAAATTTATGTTTATATTTACATTAATTTTATAATCAAACATTATATGTGTGAGACATGTGCGGTTAAACTAGTATATATAAATATTTAATCAAGGAAAAATTTAAAAAAAAGTGAATACAATCTAGAAAATATTTTACCTGATGAATAAGAATAATTTTACATATGACGACTACAATATATACCTTAAGGAATGACACATTATAAAGATTCAAAAATTTAGTGAGTCATAATTCCAATTAGGAAAAATGTGTAATGAAATGATATGAACATTTTCACAGGGATACACAGACACAAAGAAGTAAATCAAATTAATAATATGAGTTTGCTCAAATGTGTCTAAAAAGGAATAAACATGATTTTCTTACTTTCTAGCATGTCATTAAAGTGTACTTCCATCTATGTATGTGATGATTTTATCACTATAAATACACTCCTTGAGTTGAGATCCAACATTACATTTTCATACTATCTCAAATCAACGAATTAACCATGATAAAACCTACTAGTCGCAAAAGAGTTAAAATAGAGAGGATGAAGAATTTAAATAAAACACATTTGTGACATTTTCTAAAAAGCATAATGGCCTTTTTATGAACGCGAGAGAGATCTCTACCCTTTCTGATAGTTAAATTGCCAGTGTAATTTTTGCACCATCTAAAAAAAATGTTTACTCTATTGGACACCCTGTGTCCTTTCGGTGATAGATAAACTTCTAAATCCTCCACCTGAAACTAACAGTCCAACACCTCTTGCCAAGCCTTATCAAAATAAGGATGTAATCAAAATGTAGAAGTCTATTGAAGCAGAGGAAAAGTGTGTTGCAAGGCTTCAATCAGTAAATACAAAAGGCTCGTATGAAGGACTAAATTTTTTTCAAACTTCAAAAACTGAGTGATATTCTAGAAGCAAAATTAAAAATGATCAAAAAAGTAGGAATCCAACAAAAGGAGAGTGGTATTCCATTCCCTTTCAAATCCTATGGATATGCCTTGGCTCCTATAGATAATACTTCATCCACTTATGATGTTGGACTATCTGAATCTAGTTAAATTTACTTTATATATTGCTTTATTTTATATTCTAGTTTGGTTATTATGAATAAAATGAATAATAAACATTTCTTTTATTTCGTATTCAGTAATTTATCATTTATATAAATTAAAATCGATATATAAGTGTTGAAAGGACAAATAACTAATAAAATTTAAACAATGCAAATAAAATCAGGTAAAATAAATTGAAATACAACATATCTCATGTTAGAAAACAAAATTCTAGAAAATACAACATGTACGACATCCTTCACAAAAAAAATCTGAAATTACCTCATTAGAATTGGTCTACCCCCGCCCCACACTATTTGTACTTGTCCCTCTTGAAAATTAATCTATTATTAATTAATAAAGAAATTCTCAAAATACATTCTAATGGTGTACATTAGTCAAAATAACATAAAATATATTAATAATATTCAATTCAAGTCAGGATTCCAAGGTTCACCTAATGTGTGTAATGAGGTGCAACGACCTTTCCGGTTGTTTGTAAAATCTTTTCATCTTTCCTATTTTAGCTTGTTCCACAGTTGGTGTACGTGAATTATCACTCGTAGGATGAGTAGTATCAATTTTTGAAGTGTACGGAGGTGATTAAGTCATTAGTTGGGTTATTGAGCTAAAGGAAGTTAAATTCAATCGCGGTTAATTTTTGATCAGGATGACCCAAGATTAGTATTTTAGTGATTTCAATAGTTTTGGAAAGTACTTTTTAGTCAATTTAAAGATTTAATTTATTTCTATAGGATTTCGAATAAATTCTTAGAATTTATTAGAAATTTTTAATATGTTAAATAATTAATTTAAAAGATGGGTAATGAAAATATTAGTTATTTAAAATTAGTAGTGGTTCATACCTACTACTTTCTTATTTTTCCTTTTATATATGAGATTAGGGTAATAAATTATCAGACTAGATATTATACGTTTAATTTATTAGAACAAAGAGAAAAGGAAATTGGAAAAATCTGGTTGCGTAACTCGAGTTTCAGGTTCGTTTATTTTAATGTGTACATAGGAGTAAGATATTTATAATTTTGGTGGAAGGAAAATTGGATTAATGGAAAATTAGGAAGTGGCGCATGCCACTTTAAGTGAATTTCGCATGAAATCAAGTGGTGCAAGCCAATGTTGCTTGATTTCACACATCCATTAAATCGATTGCCAATGTTTGCTGATTTATTAATTTCTCATGAATTTAAAAGTGGCACAGGCCACTGTTGGCAGTTTTCATAATTTTTCACATATCTTAAAGTGCCTTGTTTTGTTGTTACTTTCAAAAGGGAAGGTTTACCGGATGATATGAATTACTACTTTTGGATAAATTAATGTTTAGGCCTGCGATTTTTAGAGTAATAATGTATAAACAAGTATTATTAAATTTGTATGTTTAAGAGGATTATATATTTGAACACACTTTGAACATTTTGAAAATTTAAGGATGGGCAAGGAATTTGCGGAATAGTGATATTCGGATATTTTGAGTGAGGTGGAATACGATTTAAGTGAAGTTTAGACTCGATTTAATTGTGTGTATACTCCAAAATTTGATTCTCGGTGATTGGTATTCGGACATGCTTGAAACGGATGATGTTTGAATTGTTGAGACGTGTATAAATAATTATTAAAAATTTACTTGATGGAATTGTCCTATGACTTTAAGTGTACTTGTAAACTTGGTAAACCATATTATATGTTGTGAGGTAGTGTAAATTTTATTTTGATATTACTTGTATATGTTGGCTCAGGTACCACGCTGGTAGGGATATGTATATGTTAGATCGGGTACCATGTCACTATGGATATGTCTATGTTGGATCGAGTGTCACGACTGTACGGATATGTATATGTTTGATGGGTACTATGCCGGTATGGATATGTATGTGTTGGATCGGGTACCACAATGGTAAAGATATGTATATATTGTATCGGGTACCACACGAGTGCGAATATGTAAAAGTTAGATCGGCTACCACGGCGGTACAGATATGTCTATGTTTGATCTGGTACCACCCCGATATGGTATATGAACATAGATAATTCCCTTCACGTCATGAATATTTGGGAAAAAATAAGTCCCATAGCATGTGTCTACATATTTGTGTTGATTCTGTGGATTTTTACGATATGGTGGATATTCTTGATGGTTATATGGTTAATTTACGAGCACTGTTTGAACTATTCTTGTTGTATTGTGGATTCATTGAATATTTGTTATGTGATGATGCCTGTCTACTTGTTATCTGATTTATGTTTTGTACATCATAATAAATTGAGTTGTCCTATGGTACCTACCGGTACATAGTGGTTTGTACTAATACTATCCTGTACTCTTCTTTTGTTGAGTGAAGAAAATCCTCTAGATGCTCAGACATGACCTCACCTCTAGAGTATGATAGTAGATCTTGAACCAAGGGTGAGCACTCTTTCTCTAGGCTTCCATAGGTCATCTTATTTGTTCTTGTCCATCTTTCGGACAATGAAAACAGTTTTTATTTACTTTATTTTTGGATATCTCTTTAGCTGAGATCTTTGTTAGTAGTTCTTGTACGATGACTTTTGGGTCTTAGAGATTTTTCAAAGTAGTTTGTTTGATTTCCACATTATTAATGTTTAGTTTTGAATTGTTGTTATTATATTTATTTTATAATAGTATTATCTTAGTATTGACTAAGTGATTGGGTAATGGTTCAGTTTAGATGGTTCTCCCACAAAAAGATTAGTATGAGTTCAACTCAAGGCCATTTGGGGCGTGATAAAGTTTGTATCAGAGCCCTAGCTTCGTCGATCTCATCATACAAGTATATTTCAAGTAGAGTCTTGCAGAATGGTAACGAAACCTCTATACTTTTCTTCGAGAGGCTATAGGACACTAGGAAAATTCAAATTCTTTTTTCTTACATGTTATTACTTGATTTCAATTGGCATCTGGCATTCCAATAGGTATATGATTTCTTTAATTCTTATTCTCAAAGATAGGTGTGGTGGTGTGAGTCATAATAGGATGTTTTTTCTTAAGTTGAGGCATTATGGTAGGTTTGCCATGCAACAGACTCTTCTAGCAATAGTTTGAGCAGGTAGGGAGGTGGTGGTAATGGTAGGGGTCATTCACCATGTGGTCGTGGTGGTCATCAGGTAGGTAGGGGTAGTAATCAACCTCACCGAGGTGGTTCTCAGCTAGATAAAAGTAATGATCAATTTAGTGGTACAACCCATATTCATGCTTTTCTAGGCAGGCTAGAGGCAGAGGTATTACACGTTGTCATTATAGGTACTATTCTTATTTTTTATCAGATGGTCACTGTATTATTTGATCTTGGTTCTTTCTTCTTATATGTGTCTATCAATTTTGCTGTGGGATTGGACATTGAATGTGATTTACTTGACTTTCCAATTCACGTGTCTACCCTTATTAGTTATTCGGTTGTATTTGATAGGATTTATTGTTCTTGTTCTGTTATGTCTATGGGCTATCAAACTTGGGCAGATTTTGCGATTCTAAACATGGCTGATTTTGATATAATTTTGTGTATGAGTTAGTTCACTCTATATTACACTATGCTAGATAGTCATGCTAAGACAACGATTGTGGCTATGATGGAAATAGATAGACTTGAGTGGGAGGGTTATTATAGACCTAATCTAATAAAACTTATTTTTTTTTGTGTTTAAGGAGGTTAATTGGGAGAGGTTGTTTGGCCTTTCTAGCATATCATCCGGAAACTTTCGTAGAGGTCCCATCTATTGAGTTACTTTCTGCACTGTGTGAGTTTTAAGAGGTTTTTCATGAAGATTTTCCAGGTATGCCACTAAGTTGTGATATTGATTTCTATATTGATCTAGATCCAGGTACTCGTCTTATTTCTGTTCCTCCCTATAGGATGGCTCTGACTGAGTTTAGGAAGGTAAAGGGTTAGTTACAAGATTTGTTGAGTGAGGATTTTATTCATCTTACTACCTCTCCATAGGGTACTCCTATCTTGTTTGTGAAGAAGAGGGATCGTAGTCTTCGCATATGTATAGAATTAGGGAGTTGAACAAGTTATTTTTCATAATAAGTATCCTTTGCCCCGCATAGATAATTTATTTGACCAGTTGAAGGGTGTATTCATATTTTCTATGATTGATTTAACCTCCAGATATCATCAACACAAGATTCAGCATGATATTCCTATGACTGCTTTTCAAACCCGGTATGGTCACTATGAGTTTTTTGTGATGTATTTTGGACTAACTAATTCCCCAACTACTTTTATGAGTTTGATAAATGGGATATTTAACCCTGCATGAATTCTTTCGTGTATGTCTTTATTGATGATATTCTGGTTTATTCTAAGGGTAAAAAGGAATATGAGAATCACTTAAGGATTGTTTTGGGTCTGGTAGAAGAGAAAAAGCTTGATGCAAAGTTTTCTAAGTGTGGATTCTAGTAGGCTTCTATCTATTTTTCTTCATAGATGATATGGGATATATGTTGCGTGTGGATATGGATGTTAGGCTTTATTACGAGTAGGAAGACTTGGCCTCGATTGTTCATGTTTGGAGATTAGATGCGGACTTGGGACCCATAAAATGGCATGTTTATACCACTTTTTATCCTATTGCCTTCCCTCACTAGTTTAGATTAGTTGTAGCGTGGTCATGATCTAGTCGAAGTTGCTATCTTAGGCTTTCGTATGGCTTACTTTACATCTAGAAGATGAACTAGATACCTTAACTTGGTTTGGGCATCGTGTGTCTAATTATAAAAACTGAGGATTAGAAGTGTGATCGTCTGTCCCACTTAGTCCTAAGGTTGTGTTAAGTCTCATGGACTTAGTAGAGGATGTTAGGCATAGATGAGGCTAGAAAACCTTAGAATAAGGTTACTTTGTAAGTTGGTAACTTGTGCTGATGTTCCCGGATTGTGGGTTTTGAGTTATAGTTATGATACTTCTCGTGGAAGTGATATTGGGCATGTAGAGATGTTATTTCCTCTCAGACTTGATGATTGGCCTATAGAGAAACTATTTTCTCTTAAATATTCAAATTGTCCTAGAGAGGTGATATTTCTTGTAGTCATGATGTATTACCTATCGATATAAGATATCCTATAAACAATTACGTGTCTATCTATATTATGCCACCTATATGTGAGATGATTAGAGTTATGCTATAGTTTATAAGTATGATTATTTATATCAGTTTCGGATAAGTATGTGGTATTAAGGCCATGATTATGATTTTGTGACTATTTTGTATAAATTAATTGGCCAAGGGCTATGTCATTATAATGATTGAATATCCAAGGAGTGTTTATCAATGTAAAAGATACAATTACAGTTTATGAATACATATATGTTTGTATGCAAATCTCTCTGATATGGGATGAAAGAAGATCTGGTATGTTTCTTACTACTTTATTGATTGAATACTGGTGATGGATAGGAATCTAATGTATTAGTTAATGGATCTTTCTTAGTTGAACCATGGTAGCTAGCAATAGTTAATGCGTGACTTGTGGTGAGATTGGGTCTACCATAGGTGAAGATTAGTTGGTATTGATGATAAAGTTTGTGATGTCGATTAGTCGATAAACGGATAGTTTTATGTTAATGAGGCTAGATAATAATAGCTGTTGGTAATAAGAGGTGACTAGTTAATAACTTTGAAAGTTGCTAAATGATTTACTAATGAATAGTTAAGCGACGATTGGTTGGCAAATAATAGTTAGATAATGAATGGTGTAAGTTAATAAAACATGGTTAGGTGACAAGTAGTAATGTGTTGTTTAGTAATGATTAATGGATAAAGGATGTTTAGTTTATAACAATGAATGGTGGATAACTGACGGTTTTGGTATTATGATGTACCTTAACTAGATATTAGATGTTGGCTAATAAATAAATAGTGGTTAGTTGCTATCCTATGAATAAGGATTATGTGAAGGATAATGTTTAGGCTAATAACTAGAGGTTATGTGATGACTATCGAACTAGTGATTCTGTTATAATAAGTGTTGGATTGCTAATAACGAGTAGTTGGGAAGAATTGAATAGATAGACATTCATGAGTATTTTAGTGCATGTTATTCGGTAATGACTATTATGACGATATGTTTATACTCGGGAAGGCTGAAGGATACTATTGTGATGATATTGATACCCGACAAGACCGTAGAATAATGTTGTGATGATCTTGATACCCGACAAGGATGGAGGATATATGTATAATATCCTGATACCCGGCAAGGCCAAAGGATACTATTGACGATGCACTGATATCCGGCACGGCTGGAGGTTGATAACGATGATGATGGTCCTAATGAGGACAGTTATGATGAGTTGTAGTATTGATTCTGTACATTGCATACATTCCTTCTTGCACATCACCTATCACCAGTATGCACCTAAATTTATTAGATGGTATAAGATTATTGCATATATCTCGGTAATGAATATACCTTGTATTGTTGCATACTGATTGAACCTTTCGAGTCTGGGGCGGTGGGGGTGCATAGGCTCAATAAGATATTTGGATTTTCGTATGTTAAGGACTAAGGATATTACGTCTGTGAAGGACCAGTGGAAGAATCATCCTATTGCGTAGGCCTCTTGGGAGACCAAAGCAGATATGCATAGCAAGTATCCATATCTTTTTTAGTATTCAAGTAATTCCTTGTTTTCCCTTCTTGTCTTGTGTTTGCTCTTTTGGGGATGAACGGTTGTTTAATTTGTATCTGATGTAATGACCATCCCGGTCCTTTGTAAAATCATTCCATCTGTAACACCCCAAGAGTACACTTTGGACACCATACGGTGCTTATGGTCACAAGTGACCACAAGCTAACCCACGATAGTGGTACCTGCTGTGAGGACTATGTAAAATTGATAACAAAAGATCATATGTGGAATTTAATTGAAAACGCCATAAGGTTTTAAAAGATAGTTCTAATATTTCCTGTACAACAATACTGATAATGCTGCTAAAATGGCAGATAAAATCAACTGAAAACTGACTGACTATCTGTAATGTATGAAAGCCTCTAAACTATCTGACTGTGGAGTTGATGGGAAAGGCCCCCAACTAACCCTGACTGACTAAATATCTGAACTACTGACATAACTGAATATATGATAACTTGTCCTAGAAGGATGAGGACTAACCACGGCTGCTGCTGATATACTAAAAAGTAAGTACGATCAGGAATCCAAGTGTCTAAACCTATAATATAAGACATCATAGCGTAAAAAATGATTATGCAATCAATACTTGGATTGTACTGGTATGCTAAATAAGGTTAGGCTGATATACATGGGTTCATGTCCATTAGTAATAACTGACTGAATGTATTACATGAGGTAATAAGTAAGAATGCATGTAAGTTGTAAAAATAAAGAATGCATAACCAAGCATAAAACAAGTTTTGAAATAGTCGGTAAACTAAAATACTGAAACCCGATAACTGAATAACTGATAAATTATATGCTATGGTCAAGCAAGACTGAACTAAATTCTGAACTGAGTACTAAATAAAATGGTGAGAGGTATTACCTAACCAAGATACCCCAGTTTCAGTTGATTGCGGTCCAACCTGTGACCCAGTTGGAAGGGTGTTAGTACTATTCCATGAGTACTAACAATGGTTGTGGTGTCAGTCCAACTCTGACAAGTGACCCTTGACATCAGTACTAAATTGGCGGGTGATCCTTAAGAGTGTCAATCCTAAATTGGTGGGTGGCATCCCATAACCTAGGTTTTTTATGTTGTTTTAGAACTTAGAGATTGCTTATAAGGTCTCAGTCCTAACTGACGGGTGATACTCCATCCCTAGGTTCGCTCGGTGTTTAATCCTACTCCGAACTAATGACACTAATTACTGGACTTAACTAATGTAATAGAAAAGTAATTGATCATGAAGGCTAACTGAGAGGTCATGATTTATCTGAAACTATTCAGAAGCTACTAAAACTAAGTAAATAGCTAAATTGCGGGTATTCATAACACCCAGGACTAGATAGCAATGAAAATAGGATCCCATGAAAGCTTTGAAACCATGGAAGGAAATCATTGATCACAATTATTCAATTAAACATCTCATCAAACACATGGGGACTAAGACTTTAACATGGGAATACTTTTTAAACATGAAAAGATAGCACAATAACATGACCAAATCATAAACTGAGGGTTTTATTCTAAATTCTTATGAACATAATATGGAAGTCACAATATTTAAAACATACTATAATGCATCCCATGTGAAATCAATTGAAAACAAAACATGAAAATGAAATTACCATGATATAGCTAAACATACTTCAACTTTAAACGTGTAAGGAATGTTTCTACCAAAAAGCTCTTGGAAACATAAGAAGGAGTCATTATTCAAACCCCAATCATTTAGGCATTTCATCAAACACTTGAAATTCTTAAACTTCTGCATGAGAATAGACAAAACATGAGATGCAAACATAATTGAAATACTACAAATCATAGATTTAGGGATTTAACATGTAAATAGCACTATTCAAACGTGTAAGTTTTAATTTCGACAACAATTACTTTTAAATATCATGTAAAATCGAAATCCGTGGGAGTTTATGGATAAAGTTAATAATAACATATAAAGGTCATTCTTTTAAACTTAAAATTCGGGTTCTTAGGATCCATGGGTGGAAAGGGCCCATGGATGAACATCTAACATACCTTGCTTGAAGAATACGTAAAGTTCTTGGTGGGTTTGTTGAGAATCGACCTTTAATATGTAACAGATAGGGTTTGTTCTTCAGAGGGAATGATTTCAAATGGGGGAAATTCTTAGAATAAAATAGTAGCTTATGCTTTTGGGACTCTAAATCCCATGTTTTAGATCAGTTGGGTGAAGAAAAAGAACTAAAATATCCCTGGAAAAATGTGAATGAAAGCTGGAAACCTCAGTGGTGAAATAGAGCATGCGTCGTATGCTCTATATCAGTAAAATAGAGTATGCGCTACATGCTACATCGCAAGCTCCCTCAAGGGTGAAATAAAACATGTGTCATACGGTATCGAATTAAGGTGAAATTGGAATCGTTGGAAAGCTAACTCAATTATCTATAATTTGGTGGGTCTGTATCTAAAATATTATATGTTTATAAAATATTGTACATAATCAAAGTAGACCATTGTAGAATGAAATACCAAACTTTGAATGAATCAAAGAATCTTAGCTCAACTTTGTTCAAAATGATTCTTATGAAAATTTTTCACCTAGAAATCACTTCACACTCTAGGATAAAGGTCATGACATGTATATTCAAAAGAAATTCATGGGATTAGAGTCATCAGACATAAGAACAAGCTTCAAAGTCTAGCCCAAAAATATGGGGTGTTATATTATTTTCCATTGGAAGCATTTGTCCTCAAATGAGACTGGTTAGACTGTGAGTACTAAATAAATTGAGATTATATTCTAAACACTTAGAACGTTACTTTGAACATGACTGCATAACTGAATCTGAGTATAACACATGAACTGAATTGAATTTTTGAACACATGCAATGATGTGAGAATTGTTATATGGCTGACATAGAAATAAGATAGTTCATTTATGAGTAACCATTACCTCAAGCTAGATCATGTTTCATGAAGAAAATATGAGTGCTTTAGGACATAAAAACTTAGGTATTTACGACATCTGCCCCCTAGGTATAGTTCGTCCCCCCGAACGATATTGACTTGGCTAAAATACTAAGAAAAGACTAAGATGATGCATGAGACACTTACCGACGGAATATGTCTTATTATCTAGGATCTGAAACTAAGGCCTGAAAGTATAGAGTATCCAAGATATGAATTCATCAAAGAAATAAAATCTGAAGATATATATCACCAATAACAATAACAACAAATACAGTGTATTCTCAAATAGTGGGGTCTGAAGAGGATAAGAAGTACGCAGTCCATACCACTACCTCAAAAGAAGTAGCAAGGGTTTTTCCGATAGACCCCCGTCTCCAAACGCGAGATACTAACCAAATCCATAGTAAAGCACGGAACAAAAATATAATTTTTTGCTTATTATTGAGAGAGTAGAATGAGTATTGGAACTTAACATACTGTAAAGTATGAGTACATGAGTCATAAGTTGCATGACCTGAGTTTGGAGGTCCTAAATCCGTGGAACATGGTTCCTACTTCTTAACAAACTAGAACTCCTAACATGTAAGGCATGAGTAGATATCGAGATGAGTGAAAAACCTTGCACTGAGATGAGAATAGGTTGGGAATCATCCTCTCCTACTGCTTCTCTACCCATCCTTGAATAACTACTAGGATCTAAGAGTCTAACTTTGTTACTTTCTCTATCATCTCTCCCTTAGCTTGAAGCCATCATTCTTAGTCTGTGAACCACGTAATCAACAACTCTAAACTTAACTGGCACCACTTTGCTCTAGAGTCTGGGGAAGAATAATGCACATAAACATTATACTTATCCTAAAATACTATAACCAATAATGTAGGGACCACTCCTAGTACTTACTTCTGATACATAATTCTTAGCTTTCTATAGCCTCAACAATCTTCATACAATAACTTAACCACTAGTTAACTTGGAACCTTGCAGAGTATAACTATACCATGACTTCAAAACAACTAGAGTTTCAACTCTCTTTTTTATTAGCATATCCTTTAAAGATTCAGGCTTAGATTCTATCACTTAACATGGATATTCTAAACCCCTTAATGAACTACACTAACTTTTTTTAAAGCCTACAAATATCCCATATCAAAACGTATTATTCTCCCTTTACCATGAGATTTACCATTACACCTGGACATCAAACCTCAACATGCTATAGCCCATAATTTAGCTGGTAAGAACATTAACTACTACATTACTAGCCCCATTCAAACTTAGCACTCAAGGATGCTACATAAGCACATCCACATCATAATACTTACCTCAAATTCTTGCATACAATGTTTCAAGCCTACTGATTCACCTTTCATATAACTAGCCCCATGAATGCAAAATCTAGTGAATTCAGACAATACTATCCCTCTATTCAAGGACTAGTTTATCAAGAAACTAAAATTAAATGGATTTATTTTTGAATACAACTGAAGTAATTTTCTGGGATACAAAAACTGTGCATTTTTTGTTATCCCATCTATCTAGGATAGACTTACCCACTAAGGTAGACACTGAGAATAATTTTGCAAATATTTTGGGCCTGACATCAAAGTTAAGATCTATATAAGAGATTACAAAAGAAAGTGAAGCGTCGTGGTCTTGTAAAACATACACAAGAATATAAAGGTACTTTAATGTACCAGCAACCTCATCAAGAAAAATTTTCTAATCATATCAGGACTGAAATGTATATAGCCTATTCTAACGCAGGCCACTGGTGACACTAGAATCAGCACACTGCAGAGTCAGGTGACCAAATGAGATTGGAGGACGGTTGGACTGACCTTGTTAGCGTTAATCCTTTATCCTATGAGAAATTAATCTACACTCCTACATCCCGTGGCTTGGATTACCATATACAAAACATATATCACTACTATCTTTACACACACCTTAGTGATTTCTAGCACATTAACTACAAAGAGGATAGGTATGGCCACTGCTCACACTACCCTGGGTTTTGGAGCCTGGCACCCCATCTCGACTATCATTCCTAAACTTTGGTACTGGTGCACTGAATGAAGATAGAGATGGTGCTAAAAACTTCTAATTGAACTGAGAATGGTCACCACCCTCTGATCTTGATTGAGAAAAACTAAAGCCACCTATTTTGGCTCTATTATTCTCTTTCTCCTTCCCGTAAGCTTCTGTTCCCCAATCAATTAAGCATGGACCACAAGCCTAGATATGTCCATATCTTTAATTAACATTGTAGTCCTACACTCCTTACCAACACTATCAGATACCCCAGACACTAACTTGATCATCTTAGATAAGTTGTCAGCCACCACATGAGGAGCATACCTGGCTAACTGAGTAAACTTGAGAGAATAATCTTTCACACACATATCTCCCTATTTCTAGTTGATAAACTCTAACAGCTTAGCTTTTTGCAGCTCCAATGGGAAGAATCTATCTAAGAAAGTTATAGAAAACTCCTCATTCTATAGGATCAACATCTGCATCCCTATCTTCTTTCTGCTACTTGAGCAAGATGTCAGCTACATCCTACAACTAGTAAGCAGACAATTCAGCACTCTCACTAGAAGTTATACCAATAATTCTAGTCACCTTCTTAAATATGCTAAGGAATTCCTGCGGATCCTCATCAGATTTAGATCTCAAAAATTAAGAAAGATTCATTCAGGTGAAGTCCCATATCATAGCTGCGGTAGTATTTGCAACAGGGTTGGTTGAGACTGTAGCTAGTTGAACATTCTGAGTTACTACAACGTGAGCTAGAATAGTGAATGAGGTTCTAACTTTGCATGATAAAGATACTTATTCAGGGGATCTTCCTGAATAGGCGGAGGGCTGGTTCGTTTCCATTTCTTCTTCCATTAGTATTTCTGGGAGGCATATTTTATAAATGAAAGGGAAAATTGAATTAGATAGAGATTTCAAATAGAGCTCATGCTCATTCGCACGATATAAATGGTGAAATAAGTGTAACTCTTCCAAAAAACTTCTTGTAGCCTCTTGTCCATAAGTGTGGCGTACTTCAGACCTATGCACAAGACTCTACTCAACACATTTTTTAAACTCATTAGGATACTATAAAACCTTAGGATCAGATACTATGTTTTTGATGCCTTGAGAGTACACCCTGTATGCCACATGGTGCTTAAGGTCATAAGTGACCACAATCTAACCAACATATTGGTACCTACTGTGAGCACTCGGTAAAACTGATAACAAAAGATCATATGCAGAATTTAACTAAAAAATGCCATAAGATTTTAAATCATAGTTCTAATAATGTCTGTAAAATAATACTGACAATGCAACTAAAATGGCCTATAATAACAACTAAAAACTAACTAATTGTCTGTACTAGTCTGAAAGCCTCTAAACTGTCTGACTATGTAGTTGATGGGACAAGCCCCTAGCTAACTCTGTCTAACTAAATAACTGAACTAATAACATAACTAAATATAAGATAACTAATCCATAAAGGATGAAGACTCACCACGACTGCTGCTGATGATGCACTGGACAGTGTAAGTACGATTGAGAATTCTAGCATCCGAACCTATGATATAAGACATCATAGTATAAGAAAAGAGTATACAATCAGTACGTTGAATATACTAGTATGGTAAATGAGGTTAGGTAGATATGCATGGGATCATGTGCATGAGAAATAACAGACTTAATATATTACTTGAAGTGCTAAGTAATAATGCATGTAAGTTGTAAAGACTGAGAATGCATGACCAAGCATAAAACAAGTTTTAATATAGTCTATAAACTAAAGTACTGAAATATGGTAACTGAATAACTGATAAAATATATTATATGGTCAAGCAAGACTAAACTAAATTCTAAATTTTGTACTAAAACTGAAACTATGGGAGGTATCACCTAACCGACATGCCCTAGTTTTAGTTTATCGCGGTCCAACCTATGACCCCAGTTTAAAGGGTGCTAGTACATTCCATGGGTACTATAAATGGTTGTGCATTCAGTTCTAATGTGGCGATTGGCCATTGAGATCAGTACTAAACTGGCGGGTGATCCCTGAGAGTGCTAATCCTAAATCGGCGGCTGACATTCCATAACCTACGTTCGCTCTATAGTTCTAGAACTTAGGGATTGGGTATAAAGACCCAGTCCTGAACGACGGGTGATACCCCATCCCAAGTGTTGCTTGGTGTTGAATCCTAATGCTAAATGAATGACACTGATTACTGGAATTAACTAAATTAACTAAAAAAGTAACTGATCATGAAGGACAACTGGGTGGTAATGCTCATGATTATCTGAAACTATTTTGAAGCTACCAAAAGTAAGTAAACAACTAAATTGCAGGTATTCATAACCCCCAGGACTAGATAGCAATGACTATAGGACTATATAAAAGCTTTGAAAATATGGAAGGGAATATGGAAGGAGATGCACATAAGAATCTCATAAAACACATGGCGACTAAGAATTTAACATGGGGATGCTTTTAAAACTTGAAAAGATAGCACAATTACATGGTGAAATCATAAACTGAGGGTTTTATTCTGAATTTGTATGAACATGATATGGAAGTCACAATATTTAAAACATATTATAATCCACTCCATTTGGAATCAATTGAAAACATAACTTGAAAATTGAATTACCAAGATATTTCTAAACATACTTCAACATTAAACATGAAAGGAATTTTTCTATCAAAACGCTCTTGGTAACATAACAAGGAGTCATTATTCTAACCCCAATAATTTAGGCATTTCATCAAACACTTGAAATTCATATACTTGATCATGGGAATAGTCAAAACATGAGATTCTAACATAATTGAAATACTACAAATCATTGATTTAGGGATTTAACATGTGAATAGCACAATTCTAATGTGTGAGTTTTATTTTCAACAATAATTAATTTTAAATGTCTTGTAAAATTGAAGTTCATGGCAGTTCATGGTTAAAGTGAATAATCACGTGTAAATATTATTCTTTTAAACAATAAATTTGGGTTCTTAGACTCCATCAGTGGAAAAGGCCTATGGATGAACATCTAACATACCTTGCTTGAAGAATTCGTGAAGTTCTTAGTGCGTTTCTTGAGAATTGACCTTGAATTTTGAAGAGAGAGGTTTGTTATTGAGAATTAATGCTTTTAATTGGGGGAAGTTTTTATAATAAAATAGTATTTTATGCTTTTGGGGCCCTAAATCTCATGTTTTAGATTAGTTGGGTGATGGAAAGGGCTAAAATACCCCAGGAAAAGCATTACTAAAACTTAAATTCTCGGGTGTGAAATGGGGCATGTAGCGCATACTCTGGATCGCTGAAATAGAATGTGTGCTGCATTCTATATTGCATGCTCCATCAGGGGTGAAATGGAGGGTGCGTGCATGCTAATCGCGTGCAACTACTGCCTCTGTCACAAAAACGGCTCTAAGTTTTCACTCGGGTATTAGATTAGGTCAAAATTGGTACCTTGGAAAGATGACTCAATTATCTAAAATTTTGTGGGTCTTGAGATGCAACATTATACATTTATATAAAGGTATACACGTTCAATGTAGACCCTTGTATAATTGAATACAAAATATTGGACGAATCAAAGGATCTTGCCTTAACTTTGTTCTAAGTGATTCCTCTGTACATTTTTCACCTAGAAATAACATCACACACTAGGATAAAGACAATGACATGTCTATTCAAAGTAAATTCATATGATTAGAGTCAGCACACGTAATAACGAAGCTTCAAAGTCTAGCCCAAAAATACGGGGTGTTACATCATCTTTTGTATTTTTAGCTCTTTCCGTAGTTGGTGTACGTGAATTATGACTCAGAGGATGGGTAGCATCAATTTTGAAGTGTACGGGGGTGATTAAGTCATTAATTGGGTTATTGAGCTAAAGGAAGTTAAATGAAATCGCGGTCAATTTTTGATCAAATGACCCCAGATTAGTATTTTAGTGATTCCAATAGATTCGAAATATACTTTTTAGTCAATTTATATATTTAATTTATTTCTATAGGATTTCAAATAAATTCTGAGAATTTATTAGATATTTTGGGTATTTAAAATAATTAAATTTAATGATGGTTAATGAAATTATTATTTATTTAAAATTAGTAGTGGGTCATACACAATATTCTCTTATTTTTCCTATTATATATGATATTATGGTAATAGATTATCAGACTAGATACTATATGTATAATATATTATAACAGAGAGAAAAGGAAAAGGAAAAACGGTCGTTGCATAATTTGAGTTTTAGATTCATTTATTTTAATGTGTACATAGGAGTTGATATTTATGATTTTGGTTGAAGGAAAATTGGATTAAGGGAAAAGTAGGAAGTGGCGCATGCCTCTTGAAGTTAATTTCGCATGAAATCAAGTGGCCCAGGCCACTGTTGCCTGATGTCACACTCTTCAATGAAATCAATGGCCAATGTTGGCTGATTTATTAATTTTCCATGAATTCAAAAGTGGCAGAGGCCATTGTTAGTTGTCTTTTTAGGTTTTCACAAATTTTAAAGTGGTGATGGCCATTGTTTTGTTGTTAGTTTCAAAAGTGATGGTTCAGCGTATGAAATTAATTAATAATTTTGGATAAATTAAGGTTTACGCTGTAATACCCTGAAAACTCCAAATCAATATTAGAGCCATGTACCAAGCTCATGCATAGTACATCATGGTTCTTTTATATTTTTATGAGTTGGTTTGCTGTATATTATGGCTTCAAATAACTGCCAGCTATCAGACGAATCAAAACATTCCTCACCGATCGAATTCTTCAGAAAGATATTCCTATAGTCAGATTCAAACAAACATATCTCTCATTATACTATGAATTTTTGAGCTCATGATCTATTAAAATGTAGATAATTGAATTATATTTCCAAAGATACCAATTTTTCCTAAATCTGATATCGGAGCAAAGAGTTATTCCTATTTTACTCCAGCATATCAGGCTAGAAACAGTGTGATGACATTTGCGGTAACTTACCACATTTGTAATGCCTTGTCACAAATGTCGTCTTCCTTAGGCAGAAACCAACTCTTAAGTGAAAACATTCGTGGTAGCTTACCACATTTCTGACGCCCCATCACGATGTCGTCAGCCTTAGGCATAAACCAGCAACTAAGTGACGACATTCATGGTATCTTACCATATTTATGATGCTTTGTCACAAATATTGTCAGACTTAGGCAGAAACTAGTTCCTATGTGACGACATTCGTGGTAGCTTACCACATTTGTGACGCCTTGTCACAAATGTTGTTAGACTTAGGCCGAAACCATCAATTCCAGCTCCTGTGTGATGATAGTTTTGACGGCTTGTCACATTATTTATGGATTGTCACATTATTGATGCCTTGTCACAAATGTCGTTAGCTATGATTTTTAGCAACTGGGAATATATTTTATAAGGGTATTTTGGTCTTTTCCTTCACCTTCCATGACTTATAATCTTAAAGAGCCATAATTTTTTCCATTTTTCTTCATTTAATCATCGTAAAAACCCTCTCTTACACTCTCAACTACAAGATTTGGGTTTTCTCTGAAGATTATGTCCTCAAGAGCAAGCCTAAGGAATTCTTCAAGAACCTTAAGAAACATTAGATCTCTTTCAAAATTAAATCACTAAGGTATGCAAGTATTCATCTATGGATCCAATCCATTCATAGAGCTCAAGAACCATGTTTTAAATATTATTTTGTAAAATTTTTGTGGTGATATGAGTATGTACATGTTGACGATTGTTGTTTAAGTTTCAATGTGATGTATAAAGGTGTTTTCATGAAATATATATGTTTGTTAATTGAAAACCATGAACTTTACGTGGTTTAATATGGTGCAAGTATGAAACAGACCTACACCTTAAAGAATGCATGCAAGGTGTTTGATAAAATGCGTAGGATTCTAGAAATTCATGTTTGAATGGGTCTATGATGTCTAAATGACAAGTTTATTTTAGCTATATACTTCAATATGAATTCAATGCTCTTCATGTGTTGCTATTGTGGTGGTATGAAGCATGAAAGATAATGGAGATATACAATATGTACACCAAATATATCTATGCATTCCCTACAATGTTTAAGATGTTAAATAACTATATGAAATATGATAGCCCGTACTAATGATATAATGTATTGTTGACCCAAATCATGTGATCAAGTCATGTCATGTGTGTCAGTTTCCTTCTATCGAGTCTTAGAGATATTCGTACCCAAAAAAATAGTTGTGTGCCTAGATCCATGCCATGTTGTAATGATAATTTTACTCAAGATATAATCTATAGAACTTAGTCAGTCATGTGACTCAGGAAACCTCATAAATCTCATGATCTCAGTTAACTCTCCAATAATAGTACTACTCCGTCAGTCAATAAAAGTTAGTTAATCTATCCATGTATAGTCAGTTGAATCATGTTTTGTCTCTTCAGATAGGAGTAGAAGTTAGCACTGAGTTAACCCAAGGATGGAGACACACCTACTAGTTTTAGGGTGTGATTCTTACCAATCATCCTTGTGTTCTAAAACTACGTAGCCAGCGTAAGTTGAGACATCATAGTCAGTTATATTAGGGTTGATGAGGTGTCTTAACCTGTCAGTTTAGGGTTCCATTATTCTCAGTTTGAGTACCTGCTAGATAAGGAACACTCACAACTGTCCTTACTAGTGGCACGGTATTGACATCCCTCCAGTTGGGGGCAAAGAATGGACCCCAGCTTACCCGTAATGCTATACATGGGGTATTTTGGTTAAACAACTACCTCCTACAATTTTAGAATCAGTCTCAGTCAAAGAACTTAGATAGGTCTTTAGATTTCAGTATATCAGGACTTCCAGATACAGTTAGACTCAATTATAGTAGAGAACTCAGATAGTTCCGTCGGATTCAGGATTGTCAGATACAGTTGCCCATGTTATCAGAATTTAAGTATCAGTCATGTTAGCCATCATTAAATCATGTATTAGCATACAGGAGTAGCTATCATGCACCCACGATTTCAGTTACTATGAATGCATGTCTGTACTCTTACGTTCATATCAGTCCGACATTTAGCATTGTTCATGCATGTAAACCCTTTGCATTAGCCTACCTCACTCGTATACATATTACTCCAGTTGTACATGAATTTGTGCAATGGTGCTTTCTATTTATGTTACACCATCGGTTCAGCTACACGAGCTCTAGACCAACAGTAGTAGTAGTATTTCTAGTCGTAGAGATTCAGTGAGTCCTTGTCATTCGAGGACAATATGATTTGATTTATTCATTTTTATTTTAGCCAATTATTAGTTTACGGAGTTAGTTGGAGATATCTTCCTTCAAATCCTTATTTTGATAGTAGTTAGAGGCTTTCAAATTCTGTATTCAGACTTATATTCCGATTTGATTCAGTTTTCAGCTATTTTGGGTATCTTTCACACATATGAATATTATGCTTTGATAGATTATTTATTTAGTTAAACCTTATGGACTACATGTTTATGTTTTCTACATTATTACATTATATATGCAGTGTACAAGTATAGATATCAGTCATGGGTTAGCTTGTGGTCCCTCGGGGTCATGAGCACTTCGTAGCATTCCGATTAAGAAAATTGGGGTGTTACAAACATTGTATCAGAGCCTAAGGTTCAATAGAGTCCTAGGAATTTTAAAAGCCGCATCTAGTAGAGTCTTGTGCATGGGTATGTTGCGCACCTCATTTATGTATGGGACGCTATAAGTTGTTTTAGGAATAGTTTCCTTTCTTTTAGTATTTATGTCATGCCAGTGAGCATAATCTCAAGTTAAATTCACAAAAAAAAGAGACCAGCCAGCTCCTCAGACCAAAAATCCTTTGGACTAACATGTTTCTTATGTAGAGTTTAGAGCCGTATTCACCACCAGCTATTCTAACCAATCCAGTCTCAAATTCCATAGCAGCTTGGATTCGGGACTTCACCCGAATGAACCCTTCATCTTTCCATAGGTCTAAGTTTGATAAAGACCCTCAAGAGTTCATTGACCAGGTTCAAAAGGTCGTTGACATCATGTACGTTACTTCTGTTTAGAGTGTTCATTTAGCCGCCTATAAGTTGCAAGATGTGGCTCACACTTGTTACAAACGGTAAAAGTTCGAGAGGGTAGATAGCGAAGGTCCCATAGGGTGTGAGAAATTTGTCACGGCTTTCTTAGATAAATTTTTTCCCCAAGAGTTGAGGGAAGACAAATTTTTGGAGTTCATCAACCTCAGGCAGGGAAATGTGATGGTTAGGGAGTATTCTCTCAAATTTACTCAGCTATCCAGGTATGCCCTATATGTGTTTGCAAACAATAGGGCTAAAATGAGCAAGTTTGTGTTAGGGGCGACTGAGTGTAGATCTGTGATGTTAAACACTGATATGATGCTAGCTAGACTCATGACCTATGCTCACCAGATAAAGGAGTAGAAGGTCAAGACTAGAGAGAGGTAGAACAAGAGAGCAAAATCAAGCAGTTTTAGATTAGCTCAACCCAAATAGGAGGAAAGAAGTCATTCGCAGTTTCATTCAAATTCAACAATTCCTGCCCCTTCCTCTACTATTTCCCCAGTACCAAAGTTTAGGGATGGCAACAAAGACAGAGCATAAGGCTCTAAATCTCAGGGCAGTGTTAGCAGTGCCCAAACAAACCCCCTTTGTCAGAATTATGGTAAGAACCACAAGGGTATTTGCAGAGCTAGTAGTGATGTCTTTTTTGGTTGTGGTAAGCCAGAAATAGTATTAGGGAGTGTCCTCATCCAGGCCCTCATGGTCAGCAGAATCATTCCATAGCTCAGTCCAGTCGCCCAAACCAGCAGGGTGCTACTTCCAGTGCCACTAGTAGGCAACGCCCTAATAGACTCTATGCTCTTCAAACCCAAAAGGATTAGGAAAATTCTCCTGATGTCATTACTAGTATATTACAGATTTTCCATGTTCATGGTTATTCTTTGCGAGACCCAGGTGCATCCTTGTATTTTGTCACTCTACACATAGCATGCGATTTCGGAGTAACTCCCGAAATTTTAAAAGAGCCCTTTTCAGTGTCTACCCCAATAGGTAAAACCAATATAGCTCAACGGGTATACAGGAACTACCCAATTATGATATTTCAAAAATCCATGTCAGTCGATTGAGTCGAGTTAGAGATGACTGCTTTTGATTTCAGTCTCGACATGGATTGGCTTCATTCTTGCTATTCCATAGTTGACTGCAAAAATAGGATAGTTCAATTTTAGTTCGTGAATGATCCTGTCCTAGAGTGGAAGGGTAGCACTTCGTATTTCAGGGGTAAGCTTGTTTCCTACCTTCGGGCAAGGAAAATAATTTCTAAGGGATATGCATATCATATCGTTCCTGTTAAGGATTCCATTTTCGAATCTCCCAGTCTAGAATCAGCCCCAGTGGTAAATGAATCTTCAGATTTCTTTCCCAAAGATCTTCTAGGAATTCCTTCCGAAAGGGAAATAGACTTCAGGATAGACCTTCTCCTAGATTCTTAGCCTATTTCTATCCCTCTATACAGAAAGACACCAGTAGAACTCAAGGAACTGAAAGATTAGTTGAAGAATATCTTAGATAAGGGATTCATTAGGCCCAGTGTATCCTCATGGGGTGATCCATTCTTATTCATGTGCAACAAAGATGGTTTTCTCAGAATGTGTATTGATTACCATCAGCTCAACAAAGTCACGGTCAAGAACTAGTATCCGCTACCTAAAATAGATGACTTATTTGACCAACTGTAGGGTGCCAGTTATTTCTCCAAGATAGACCTTAGATTAGGCTATCATCAGCTAAGAGTTAAAAAATGTGACATTCCAAAGACAGCTTTTCGTACTCGGTATGGTCCCTTTCAATTTCTAGTCATGTCCTTTAGTCTTACCAATGCTCTTGCATCTTTCGTGGACTTAATGAACCGGGTGTTCAAGAAATACTTGGACACATTCATCATAGTCTTTATACATGATATTCTGGTCTATTCACGCACAGAGCGTGATCATTTAGACTATCTCATAATTGTTCTTCAGACTCTCAAGGATCACCAGTGGTTTTCCATGTTCAGTAAGTCCAAATTTTGTCTAAGATCAGTATCATTCCTTAGACACATTGTTTTTGGTGATGGCATTAGAGTAGATTATTAGAAAACTGAAGTGGTAAGAAACTGTCCTCGCCCTATATATCCATTAGATATCAGGATTTTCTTGGGTTTGGCCAGCTACTATCGATGGTTTGTCGAGGGATTTTATTCTATTGTATCTCCTATGTCCTGATTGACTTAGAAGAAGGTCAAGTTGTAGTGGTCAGAACCTTCCGACAAGAGTTTTTAGGAGCTGAAGACTCAACTCACCTTAGCTCCTGTTTTAGTACTTCCCAATGGTTCTGATGGATTCAAAGTATATTGTGATGCATCCAGAGTAGGCTTAGATTTGTCCTCATGCATCATCGTAGAGTCATATCCTATGCCTCCGGAAAGTTAAAGTCCCATGAGAAGAATCATCCTGCTCATGACATTGAGTTAGCAGTAGTTGTCTTTGCCTTAAATATTTGGAGGCATTATGTATATGGTGTTCATGTAGACGTCTTCACAGATCATAAGAGCCTTCAGTATGTCTTTTCCCAGAAAGATCTCAATCTTCATCAAAGAAGGTGGTTAGAGCTCTTGAAAGATTATGAAATAAATGTCCTTTATTATCTTAGAAAGGCCAATGTAGTGGCTGATGCACTCAGTAGACTGTCCATGGGTAGTGTTCCCATGTTGAGGATGGTAAGAAGAATTTAGCTCAGGAGATTTATCAGCTTTCCAGACTAGGCATTCACTCAGTCGTCTCTTCAGAGGGTGGTTTTTGTGTTTAGAGTAGTTTAGAGTCATCTCTAGTTTCCGAGGTGAAATAGAAGCAAGACAAGAATCCTATCCTTGTCAAGCTAAAAGAGTCAGTTCAAAGTCAGGAAGTAGAGGTTTTCACCCAAGGAGGAGATGGTGTTCTTAGTTGTCAGGGTCGTCTGTGTGTTCTCGGTGTAGATAACTTAAGGCAGTGAATTCTCACAGAAGCTGATAGTTTGCAATACTCTATTCATCCAAGGGCCACTAAGATGTACCGCGACTTTCAGGAGATCTATTGGTGGAGTGGGATTAAGAGGGACGTTGCAGAGTTTGTGGCTAAGTTCTCTATATGTCAGCAGGTTAAGATAGAGCATCAAAAACCTCGTAGTTCTATGTTGAAGTTCACTATTCCTACATGGATGTGGGAAGAAGTGAACATAGACTTTATGATAGGTTTTCCTTGAACATGTCATCAGTATGATTCAGTTTGGGTCATTGTAGGTAGAATGACCAATTCAGCTCATTTCCTTCTAGTGCGTACCTTTTACTCAGTCGAGGATTATGCAAAACTCTATATCAAGGAGTTGGTCAGATTACACCATGTTCAACTATCTATTATTATAGATAGATGTACCCAGTTCACCTATCACTTCTGGAAAGAATTTCATAAAGGTCTTGGTACCTAAGTTCATCTTAGTACAGTATTTCATCCTTAGACAGGTGGTCAAGCAGAAAGGACCATTCAGACTCTAAAAGATATGCTAAGGGCGTGTGCAATTGATTGTCAAACCAACATGGGAGTTTTGGGCGTCAAAGTTGCTTTCTTTACGATCTTTCTAGAATGAGATGTTACGTGCAAACAATGGAAATTCAATAATAAGAGTCTGATCTTCTCGGTTGGAAGTTGGGATGAACATTTGCCTTTGATTGAGTTTGCATACAACAACAACTATCACTATAGCATTTTGATGTCTCCATTGAAAGCTCTCTATGGTAGGAGATATAGGTGTCTAATCGACTGGTTCAAAGTTATTGAGACCACAATCATAGGGCCTGACTTAGTATTTGATGCTTTAAAGAAAGTTCAATTGATTAGAGAAAGACTTCGGGCTACTCAGATCCGACAAAAGTATTATGCAGATGTTCATAGAAAGGATCTCGAATTCGAGGTCGATGACTATGTCTATCTCAAGATCTCTCCCATGAAGTTTGTAACGCCCCGGAAAATGGGTCCTGGAGCGTCACACGGTGCTTGAAGCTACGAGTATCCCCAAGCTAATCCTTTGAACCATTTTCATTCAGTTCAACACAAATCAATGTGGTTTCCATAAATAACCCTCAAATATCAACAGAGTAATCATTATCCAAGAATAAAAGAATTTTGGAAAGATAAGAAAATATGACTTATTAGTCAACTCCCAACATCTATACTAGTCTGACAAGCCTCTAAGAAAAATCAATAAAACCAGCTAGCCATTGAGACTTGCCTAAACTGACTCATACTCAGTTATCAAATGTAAACAATTCCATGAAACCAACATCAGACAACACGTCCTAGGAACATGACAACTCACCACAACAGAGGATGTAGTACAGTGAGCCCGAAGAATCACTGTCGAACCTGGAACTGAGCACCTGAACCTACATTCCGAGAAAATACAGCCCACATCCGAAGATGCGGGTCAGTACCATGGAAAGGAACCGAGTATATAGGTATGTATGCAGTTGTATAAACATCATCATCATAAATATTTATAATAAATTTGCAGGATATATGAAAGACTCACATAGCCCAAAGAAAATCATCATAATCACGAGAGGATGAAATAAGTACAATAACACATGTGAGTAATCATATAATTTGTCAATCACATTCAGTTCATCAAGAATATTAATTCTCATAATGTAAATACCTTTTAAATCTTTCGAAAGAATAACTTTTACAATTCCACTTTCAAATCACTTCCCATTCACCATAGACACAAGGAAACACACACACACTACTCCAACGTACAACCCACGTTGGGGAGAGCCTTCCTATCATTGCCATCGGAGTAGGACTATCGATTTCAAATCCACACAAACTAGTGATCACTATATAAATCAGCCTCAGGCTCACTCCTACGGGGTCACATAGTTCTTGGGAATTAAGGTCACTTTATACCTCGCACTCGATGCTAAATATTTATCCCGGATACACACATCGGGAGCCATCATGCTTCCCATCTATTAAAATTAATCACGTTGTGGATTTTTTCACACTCGAGTTCAAAATAACTCCATTAAGACCAAAAGGTCAAATCATTCAAAATATCTCAAATGTTTAACATCAACGTGCTTATCACACACACTTTCTCAAAAAAACACAATTTCCAATGGGAATTCATGACCCAAATATCAAAATCATGATAAAAATCATTGAAGATTCACCCACTGGGTAGAAATTAGAAGCATTACATGTTATATTTCATCAAATTCATCATTATATGTTATATTTCATCAAACACTTTGTTGAATGATGAACTTTAGATCGATACTCATGCTTTAGAGTTTTCTTTCTGAGCGAATTTGATGAAATATAACATATAATGCTTCTAATAGTCTTTAATATAGAGTTTGAATGGATTTTAGGTGAGGGGGGATGAGCAAAACTCCCCTAAATATTAAATAATTTTCGAATCTATCCTTTGATGGACTGTTTTGATAGTTTGAGGTAGATCAGCCATAACGTTTTACTCCAATATCCAAATTGGATGAAACCAATTTCATTAAAAAGAGGACTCTCATATCTTTCCATGGACATACAGTATGTCACCCACGTCATTGTGTACGAGGAGTTATGATCATTTGAAGTTGACCCAAAAATTCATTTTTGAAAGGCTAAAGTAGATCAACCATAACCTTTTTTTTTCGATAGACAAATTGGATGAAACCAATTTCAATGGAAAGAGGACTTTCAGAGCTTTCCATTGATATATAGTAGATCATCCAGGTTATTATGTACAAGTATTTATGATCGTTTAAAGATAGAGCAAAAATACGCCAGGCCTCAGTACTTTTTCCTGCATGTTTTACTATTCACTACTATTCACGGTTCGATTGGAATGTTCATAACTCGTTGCTCGGGTGTCAATTTTCGAAGCTCATGTACCAAGCTCATGCATATTACATAATCGTTCATTTATATTTTTATGAGTAGGTTAGATGTATATTAAGGCTTCAAATAACTCTCAGCTATCAGACGAATCAAAATATTACTAACTCCCAGCTATCAGACAAATCAAAACATTCCTCACCGATCGAATTCTTAAGAAATATATTGCCATAGTTAGATTAAAATGTGAATATCTCTTATTATACTTTTAACTTTTAAGCTAATTGAATATCAAAATATATATATTTAAATTATCTTTCCAACGATACCCATTTTCCCTAAATCCGATATTAGAGCAAAGAGTTATTCCTATTTTACTTCAGCATGTCTGGCTTCAAACAGTCTGAAGACATTCACGCTAACTTACAAGATTTGTGATGCCTTGTCACAAATGTCATCGGCCTTAGGCAGAAACCAGATTATAAGTGACGACAAACATGGTAGCTTACCACTTTTGTGACGCCCTATCACAAAGGTCATCAACCTTAGGCAAAAACCATCTCCAAAGTGACGACATTTGTGGTATCTTACCACATTTTTGATGCCTTATCACAAATGTCATTAGCCTTAGCCAGAAAACAGCTCCTAAGTGACGATATTTATGGTAGCTTACACCATTTGTAATACCTTATCACAAATGTCATCAGACTTAGGCAGAAACCATCAATTCTAGCTCTTGTGTGACGATATTTTTGACGGCTTGTCAAGTTTTGATGCCTTGTCACAGATATCATTAGCTATGATTTTCAGCAACTGGGAATTTCTTTCATAAAGGTGTTTTGGTCTTTTCCTTCGCCTCCCATGAAATATAACCCTAAATAGGCGTAATTTTTCTCATTTTCTTTAGTTAAGCATCTTAAAAACCCTTTCTTACACTCTCAAACACAAGATTAGGGTTTTCTATCAAGATCATCTCCTCAAGAGAAAGCCTAAGGAATTCTTCAAGAACCTTCAGAAACATTAGATCTCTTTTAAGATTCAATCACTAAGGTATGCATAGTGTTCATCTATGGATCTAGTCCGTTCATAGAGCTCAAGAATCATGTTTTAAATATTATTTTGTAAACTTTTGTGGCAATATGAGTATTGACATATTGAAAATTGCTGTTAAAGTTTCAATTTGATATCTAAAGGTGTTTTCATGGAATATATATGTTAATTGAAAAACATGAACTTTAGGTGTTTTAATATGGTGCAGGTATGAAACCAATCTATACCTTAAAGAATGCATGCAAGGTGTTTGATTAAATGCATAGGATGCTAGAAATTCATATTTGTATGGTTCTATGATGTCTAAATGACAAGTTTATGTTAGCTATATACCTCAATATGAATTCCATGCTTTTCATGTTTTTCTATTGTAGTGGTATGAAGTATGCAAGATAATGGTGACATACAACATGTACACAAAATATATCTATCCATTCCCTACAATTTTTAAGGTGTTGAGTGAGTGACCCTTTTCTGGAAGGTACTTAAAGATATACATAGGGCATGTCGATTAAACAACTACCTCCCATTGTTTCAGAATTTGTCTCAGTAAAAGAATACAGATAAGTCTTCGGATTTTAGTATATCAAGACTTTTAGATACAGTCAAACTCAGCTATAGTACGAAACTCAGATAGTTCCATTAGAATTAGGATTTTTAGGTACAGTCGCCCATTTTATCAAAATTTCAGTATCTGTCATGTTAGACATCAGTAAACCAGTATTAGCATACAAGACTAGCTATCATGCACACATGATTTCAGTTAATATATATGCATCTCTGTACTCTTATGTTCATATCAGTCAGACAGTTAGCATTGTTCATATATGTAAACCCTTTGTATTAGCCTACATCACTCGTATACTCAGTACTCCAGTTGTACAGACGTATTTATGCTATGGTGCTTTCTTTTCATGTTACACCATAGGTTTAGAGACACGAGCTCCAGACCAGTAGTAGCAGTAGCATTTCTAGTCACAAAGATTTAGTGAGTCCTCTTCTTTTAAGTACAATATCATTTGATTAATTCATTAATATTTTAGCCAGTTATCAATTTACGGAGTTAGTTGGAGACATGTTCTTTCAACTCCATATTCAGATAGTACTTAGAGGCTTTCAGATTTAGTATTTAGACTTATGTTCAGATTTGATTCATTTTTCAGCTATTTTGGGTATCTTTCATCCATATAGATATTATGTTTTGACAGATTCTTTATTCAGTTGAACCTTATGGCCTACATGTTCATGTTTTCCATATTATTACATTAAATATGTAGTGTACAAGTATAGATATCAGTCATGGATTAGCTTATGGTCCCTCGGGGTTATGAGCACTGTGTAGCATTCCAATTGAGAAAATCAGGGTGTTACATAGGCCTAGGAATTTTAGAGTAAGAATATATAAATGAGTGTTATTAAATTCGTATTCTTAATAATATTATATATTTGAACAACTTTTGAATATTTTGAAAATTTGATGATGGGCAAGGCACTTATGGACTAGCGATATTCAGATTTTTCGATTGAGGTAGTTTACGATTTAATTGGAGTTCATACACTATTTATTTGTGTGTATACTCCTAAATTGGATACTTGTTGATTGGTATTCAGACATGCTTGAAATTGATGATGTTTGGATTATTTTGGCGTATATAAATAATTATTGAAAAATTATTTGATTAAATTTTCTTATGACATTAAGTATACTTATAAACTAGGTGCATTGTATTGTATGTTGTGAGGTAGAGTAAATTTGATATTGATATTACTTATATATGTGTGATCAGGTACCACACCGATATAGATATGTATATGTTGGATTGGGTACCACGTAGGTACGAATATGTATATGTTGGATCGGGTACCCTATATGAATATGTATATGTTGGATCGGGTACCATGCCTATACAGATATGTATATGTTGGACCAGGTACCACATCGGTACAAATATTTATATTAGATCGTGTGTCACATCGGCACAGATATATATATGTTGGATTGGGTACCATGCCAGTACGCATATGTATAATTTGGATCAATTACCATGCCTATATGGATATGTATATGTTGGATCGGGTACAATGCCGGTATGGATTTGTATATGTTGGATCGGGTACCACAACGTTATGGTACATGAAGACTATTTGGGCTAAAATAAGTTACATAGAATGTGTGTACATATTTGTGTTAATTCTGCAGATTTTTACAGTATAATTGATGCTCTTGATCGTTATGTGGCTTGTTTATGGGCACTGTTTGTCCTGTTATTGTCATTGTATTATTGATTCATTGAATATTTGTTATGTGATGATATCTGCCCTCTTTTTATCTGATTTATGTTTTGTACATGCTATTAAATTTAGTGTGTCTATGATACCTACCAGCACATAGTGGTTTGTGCCAATACTACCTTTTACTCTTCTTTTGTTGAGTTCAAAAAGTGTTCTAGAGTCCTAGACATGACCACATCTATTGAGTTTGATAGAAGATTTTGATTCAAGGGTGAGCACTCTGTCTTCAGGATGCCATGGGTCATCTTATTTTGTCACGACCCGAGCCTAGGCCCTAGCCGTGATGAGCATCCCGAACCATGAAGGCCCGGAACACCCATTCTCTATCTGGTTATCATGCACAACATTCATGATCATAATAAAATGCGGAATTTAACTGAGTACGGAAAACATGGTCAAGTCCTGAAATATTTCTGAATAATACTATCTGACATCAGTCTGCGAAATCTCTACTAAGAACATAAACATTTGTCTGAAAAGAAACTGGGACAAGGCCCCAGTAAACCAAAAACATAATAAATAAGATAATGTCTGACATAATTTGTCCTTCCGAATAATAGAAGGCTCACCACTGTGAGATCAGGTCTGCAAACCCATGAATGTCTACTGAGTAGCTGGACCCCTAGACTGTGCCTCAGAACCTGGAAGGAGGGGGAAGGGGGTCAGCACAAAAGTACTGGCACGCGAAGCACTCAAAAAAGAGCATAATAGAACATACATATATATACATATAATAAGTGAAAGCAAATTTTTCATCAAGACATCATGTATAAAACTATTTCTGAAAAATTCATGTGCACTTTCTGAAAACATGCAACCTGTCTGTTCATTTCAAATCATGATCTGTGTTTTACTTCTGAGTTAGGTGGTGTTCCCCTACAAGTCTGAATATTCCACGAGCTGTATGGAATCTGCCATTGACTCGGCGGGGAAGCCCCCAACCCAAGTGTGCCGAAAGGGTTGGAGTGTCTGAGTCTGATATGCCACAGGACATTTAAGTCAGCACATAATAATATACCCGGGTCGGAAAACCACGGTTTTAGGCAATGAGTCGCTTGAACTCAAGCCCTCTTCGTGGGACCACCTAATATCTCTGTATGCCCATTTTTAACCTTTTTTGTACATGCAACATTCTAAATGTCTAAAATCATGATAGTCTGAAATGTCTGTTAGTTTGAGTATGATATGGCATTTGTCTGAGTAGGTATCGTCATACCAAGACTTGCAAGTCCTGTTTCAGAGCCATAATGTATTAAGCAAGAGCTTTAATTCAAACCATAGTTTAGACCACCAAAACATGTAATTTGCATTAAAGATGTCATGTTCCGAAACTCAAGTCAAATCCATGCAAAACTTTCATCAAACATATGGTGGTCATGTGCATTTTGGCCAAAACCATGCATTCTTTTATTACATGCATATTCAACATTCACAACCCTCTCTTTCATGTTCAAAACATTGTATATTACATGAAACATGGAAAAATTTACATTAAGAGAGGGGTTTCATGAAAATCATGCTTTCAATTCGTATTTCAGGATAAACACATATATACATATACATATAATTTTCAAATCAAGTTTGGGGGAAAGCCAAAAGGCCAAAACAATATCATTAAAGCTTCTAAAACATGAGTATGTACATGAATTCGAAAAACCCATTCTTAAAACATGATTTCTATGCCCATGAGATTTTAGGAAAAACCCCGCGTACCTTTTTCTCCACTAATTTTAGGTGTCTATCGAAGCCTACGTCGAGAGGATTCTGAATCTGTAATTTGTTTCACGAAGAAGTTTCAGAATAATCGGACCTTCAAGCTTATTTTCTCAAACCCTAGTTGCTTATCCTCTTAAGTTCTTGAAGGATTATATTTTGGGATTTTATAGGAGGCTTCAATGTTGGTAATAGGTCCAAATACGTTTAGGAGTGGGTAAGGATGATTTTGGGTTTTGTAAGGACTAAATTGCAATTAAAATAACTTAAAATGGAGTGTTCTCGTCACCTGAAACTATAAGTGTGCGCTGCCCTTTGTATTGCACAGATTTGCATAGGCGCCGCCCTATGCATCGCCTATATTTGCATAGGCGCCGCCCTATGCATCGCCTATATGTGCATAGGAGACACATTCAACTTTGAAAGGCCATAACTTCTTCACCGGGTGTCCATTTTAGGCGAATTTGGTATCTTTGGAAAGCTTATTTAATTATCTACAATTTGGTATATAGTAGGACACCCAGTTCAATATATACAATGAGTTACAGTCAACAGAATTTGATACCAATTACAACGCCCACTAAAACTTAATTGATCTAAATAGTTTTAACTCGTCCTTGAGTTGAAGGACTTCTATGGTCTAAATTCATGCTCAAATGGATTCACATACTACAAACTTGATTAACATGCCAAATTGGCATAGGATTTAAGGCTCGGGGATTATCAACGCATCAGAGTCATATATTTTATTCTAGCCCGAAATACGGGGCGTTACATATTTTTTCTGTCCATCTTTCGAACAATGAAAACATTCTTTATTTACTTTATTTTTTGATATATCTTTAGACATGATCTTTATTTGTAGTTGTTATACAATGAATTTCGGGTATTGTGGATTTTATTAAGTAGGTTTTTTTTCTTTGCATTAATAATGATTAGTCTTGAATTATTATTATTGTGTTGATTTTATTATAATATCATCTTAATAATGACTAAGTAATTGGGTAATGGTTCAGTTTAGATGGCTCTCCCACAAGAAGATTAGTATGGGTGCCACTCATGGCCATTTAGGTCCTGACAAAGTTGGTATCAGAGCTCTAGGTTCGTTGATCTCATCATACAAAAATATGTCTAGTATAGTCTTGCGGAACGGTACAAAGACGTCTGCACATTTCTTCGAGAGGCTATAGGACACTAGGAAAATTTGAATTCTTGTTTCTTACATGTTATTACTTGATTTCAAATTGTATCTGGCGATACCAATTGGTATCTTACTTCTTTCATTCTTATTCTCGAAAACGGGTGCGGTGTAGTGAGTCACAATAGGAGGTTTTTTATTAATCTGAAGCATTATGGTTAGTTTAGCCAGCAGCAGGCTCCTCTAGCTCTAGTTTGAGCAGGTAGAGGAGGTGGTGGTAATGGTAGAGGTCATTCACCGAGTGTTCGTGATGTTATCAGGTAGGTTGGGGCAGTTATCAACCTATCAAGGTGGTTCTCGGCTTGATAAAAATGATGCTCAAATTAGAGGTATGGCCCATATCTGTGCTTTTTCAAGCGGTCCCAAGGGTGACGTATCAGACATTTTCATTACAGGTACTATTCTTTTCTGTGACTAGATGGCCACTATATTATTTGATCTTGGTTGTTTCTTCTAATATGTGTCTTTCAATTTTGTTGTGTGTGATTTACTTGACTTTCCAAGTCATGTGTCTACTCTTATTAGTGATTTTGTTGTTGTTAATAGGATTACGAAGCTATAAAGTCAAGCCAAAAAATAAAAGCTCAAGTATAAGAGATAGGGATGAGTTTCTGTATAGTGCTTCCCAGCCAGTCTCAAAGATATATGATGTTACAAGAATGTTATGCATAGAATCCCTGCAATGTAGGAATCAAAGAAAAATAATTGAGATCATATATCTATACAACTTAAGAATTAAGTACATTTTGTAAGAAATATATTGTCACTTATATATGTTACTGGTGGAACTTCAAGCGCAAATTTCAACAATTAACCACTTTTGAATATCAGTGGGTCAAACAAAAAGTGACCCAAAATTGATCGTATCATTTGAGTGATTCATTTGTATTATATTTACTGTACAAAATCATTGTAACGTGATTTATATATGTTTAATTGCGTTTGGGATTATAATTTTACGTTATGACTTTCTTTCACTTATGGTATGTTATATTTATGTTTTATGAGTTCTCACTCAATGCTGATTTTTTAAAAATTTTAAATCGAGGTACTTTAGTTTTTGATATGTTAATGCATTTGACAAAAAAAAAAATACTTTCACAATGATAAAGCTTATATATAGTAGGTCTTTCACACACATATATATACACACATATGTTTGTAAAAGAGAAATTTTAAAATAAAAGTGAATTCAGTCGAAAAATATTTTGCCTCACAAATCTTAAGTATTTTACATACAACTACTACGGCATATGTCATAAAAGAATAACACATTAAAAACTTTTCCAAAAAATTTAGTAACTGCAAAACTCTAATTAGAAAAAGTATGCAATGTGTTATTATGATATATACATATTGACAGTGATAGAAAGACGCCAACAAGAAACCCTATAAATATTATGACTTTTTTCAAATTCTTCTAAAAAGGAATAAACATAATGTTGTTTACTTTCTTGTTATTCTATTTCATTTTCATCAAATAATGTGATGAATTATTACTATAAATACACTTTTTGAGTTGAGATACAAAACTAGATTTTCTTACTCTCGCACATCAATTGTTTCTCTAAGGTAAGGCCTACTGGCTGCAAAGGCAACTGGAATTGAGAGGATGTAAAAAAAAAAAAAAAAAGCTTACCTGTGACATTTTAAGGCAATTGGAATTGAGAGGATGTAAAAAAAATAGCTTACCTGTGACAATTTTTAAAAGGTGTGCCAACCTCTTTAAGAAGATGACTGAGCTCTCTACTCTTTGCGGTGGTGAAAGTGTCACTGTGATTTTTTCCCATCTAGAAAAAAGTGTTTACACCATTGGACACCCTTGTGATAATTCAGTGGTGGATAAGTTCCTCTCTGTGAAGAGGCCTAGTATCGGCCAACCACAACAACACAAGAATGACATAATAACAACACTATTTTGAGGTGGATTGACACCTATTTTTCAGCGAACAACAAACTAACCAGAAGATTACAAGATGAAAACAACATTAAATTGAGCAACCATAACAAAAATACCCACTCAGCTTACACTAAAACAAAAGGAACAAAATAAGATTACAATAAAGTAAAGGGATAGATAGATAGACCACATAAGGATATAATCTTAAGAACCCAAGAATGGACGCTCTAGGACCCATAAACTACATACAACAATAAACCTACCTCTTATGTGATAAAAAATCGGATTGCACCGCTGTAGCATCAACGTTTCCAAGCAAGCAACAACAAAAGAAAATCCACCCTATTGTTGTATCCTAGTTTCTTTTTTGGTGCATCAAGGAGAGAGGACTTGTGTTCTTTGGTCTTTCAAGACTCATAAATATCATTAAAAACTAATCAAAGAAACCCTACATGGTTCAATTTATATCCTATTACAAATAAAAGATAAAAAATACTAAAAGTCCCCTTAAAGAGTTAGGTGCCCATCAAGTTTAATATATTGGCTGATTTTAGTGAATTTAGGTCCCCTTTTGCACTTCAATTGCACACACTAAGTGTCGGACCCAACATGCACTCCTATAAGTTCATATCTGTGATTATTTTCGTATCATCCTCTCCATCTTGAGATGAATTTGCCCATAAATTCAAGGCTTCACCTCGTTCAATCGGCCACTTCAAATGAAACCACTCAAAACAGCCCGTAAACATGAGATGCCACAAACAGTCCACAAAAATCATGAAAGCACAAAAACAGCCCGCAAAATCATGAGGAACCCGAGAGTAGATTAACACAAGTCTCGGCCAACATCTTCATTTTGAATCTCGGCTTCCTCTACATCTTAAGCCTTGTCTTCAACCTCATCTGAAACAACTCTCCTACCATCATACACGCATTGCCGTACAATCCATATCCGTCATGTTCCTTTCTACCATTCTCCTCTAAATGGACATGTCAGCTTTGGTGAACTGGGGTTTCGGTTGAGAGGATTTATTTGGTAAAGGGGAGCTTCGGTTGTGGAGCTTGGATGGAAGGGATTTGGCTTCCAAGTCCTTTTTGTTGAACTTGATCAAATGGAGGAGGATTTACCTATGTAGTTCTCGGGTTGGAGGACATTTGGTGGCTTGGCTTATGTCTATGTCATTTGGTGGTGGTCTTGGAGGATTGATTGTTTGAGGTAAAACTTTGGAAGGAGAATCACGAGAATTCCTTCGACTCTCCACTAGATCCAACTTCTCAAGTATAGTAGACATATCCTAGACCAATTTGTAAATACCCGCATTTCCCTTAGCTATTTCTCGGGCAATACCATCGAGGTGGTCACAAATGGTATCCATTATGGGAAAGGAGTTACCTACAAAATAGAAAACACGTTAGTTATACAAAACAGAGTCACTCTCTCTTTTATTTCGTGTATCTAGGATCCCTCACACTCAATCTCACAAGTATTGTAAGCTTGATTGTACGCAGAGAGGTTTTGAGAGGTAAATCCAACGTTGACAATAAATCCAAAGAGTAGGTAAAAAACATAAGGATATTACAATGACTCAAAGGATTAAGACATTCAAAGAAAACTTAACACAAAGAACGGTTTCAAAACTAACTTGCAATCTAGTTCTAGCTTGTAAGTTAGTAATGAAATCAACAAACGAGACTAAATAACAACAAATTGAAATGAGAAGATCAAAATTTGAGCTTAAAAATCGTTGGTGAACAGTAAAAAACATGATGTGGCTGCCACGTATTTGTTGCTGTTGTTGTCAAATTTTATTTTCCAATTAAAGTCTTGGTCCGATTGTAATTTGGAATTGGTGGGAACTGGTTAAGGAGGGAAAAAAGTCTTGAAATACTCTTTCAAATTCAAAAAAGAAAGATTTGACTTTTCTCATTAAAACATGGGCCCTTCTTTCATGGCAAGTGGTTGAGAAGTGAATGATATGTCTTTGGTGGTTGTAAAGTCTTCAAGACCAACAAGTCTTACATCTTGTTCCTTCACCTTTAGGATCTAACGCTTCACTTTATGTAATATAATTTATGAAGGAGGTGAATAACACAAGAACCATAAAAACATTCACCAAGAACAACAACAATCTCTAAGAACAACCAACAACAAATCCACCAACAAATGGCCAAGTCTCCTTGGTGTTGTATTTTTAGTTTTAACAAGTGATGAAGGTTGTGGTGAACTTCAAGAACACTAAAAAAACCTTTCAAGAATAAAAACAAAAACCAAAATGTCAAACCAAAGCCACAACAACAAGTCCACACGGCCAAGAGCAACATTAACAAGGCACGGCCCACACCTTGTTCACAACAACAACTTTCAACGAGTTCAAGATCAAGTTTTGGATCTAAACTCAAAGTGCGAGTGAACAAGAAAACCAACACTTAGAAACAACTAAAAAAAAAATGACCCCGAGATCTAGACAAGAAAACAAGAAAAAACTCGGCCAAGACACAAAAAGAACACATTTTTGGCGAAGATACAAAATGGACAGATTTGCTCCAGTTTGGAATTTTCAGTTTTGAACACTTATTTTTATTATTTTTCCACTAACAAGCGCAAGACTGATCTTGTGGGGAAAATATAAAGCCATTCTTTGATACAAATGATACAATACAAAGATATAAGATATAAAATTAGCCCAAAACAGTCCACAAAATGTGTAAAACCAAGAGCCCTTTTGAGGCCTAGTCTCGGCCAACCAGAACAACACAAGAATGGCATAACAACAACACTTTATTAAGGTGGATTTACACCTATTTTTCAGAGAAAAATAAACTAACAAGAAGATTACAAATGGAAACAATAATAAGTTGAACTACAATAACAAAAATGCCCACTCAGCTTACACTAAAACAGAAGGAATAAAACAAGATTACACTAAAGTAACGAGATAGATAGATAGACCACATAAGGGTATAATCTTAAGAACTCAATAATGTTCACTCTTGGACCCTTAAAACTACATAAAACAATAAACCTATCTATTACGTGACACAAGATCATATTGCACCTCTCTAGCATCAATGTTTCCAAGCAAGCAATAACAAAAGAAAATCCACCCTATTGTTGTATCGTAGTTTCATTTTTGGTGCCCCAAGTAGAGAGGACTTGTGTTCTTTGGTCTTTCAAGACTCATAAATATCATTAAAAACTAATCAAAGAAACCCTACATGGTTCTATTTATATCCTATTACAAATAAAAGATAAAAAATAGCAAAAGGCCCCTTAAATACTTAGGTGCCCATCAAGTGTAATATGTTGGCTGATTTTAGTGCATTTAGGTCCCCTTTTGCACTTCAATTGCATGCATTAAATCTCAGAACCAACATGTATTCCCATAAGTCCATATCTATGATTATTCTCGTATCATCCTCTCCATCTTGAGAGGAATTTGCCCCAAATTCAAGGCTTCACCTCGTTCAATCGGCCACTTTAAATGAAACTACTCAAAACAGCCCCCAAACATGAGATGGTGCAAAAACAGTCAACAAAAATCATTAGATGTCACAAAAACAGCCCTCTAAATCATGAGGAAGCCGAGAGTACATTAACGAATGTCTCGGCCAATATTTTCATTTTGAATCTCGGCTTCCTCTACATCTTAATCCTTGTCTTCAATATCCTCCAAAATAACTCTCCTACCATCATACAAGTATTGTCGTAGACTCTACATCCGTCATGTTCCTTTCTACCATTCTCCACTACATGGACGTGTCCACTTTGGTGAAGTGGAGTTTCAGTTGAGAGGATTGATTTGGTAAAGTGGAGTTTCTGTTGTGGACATTGGACAGGAGGGATTTGTCTTCTAAGTCCTTTTTATTTGACATGATCGAATGAAGGAGGGATTGACCTATGTAGGTCTCGGGTTGTAGGACATTTAGTGGCTTGGATTATGTCTATGTCATTTGGTGGTGGCCTTGGCGGATTGATTGTTTGAGCTAAAACTCCAGAAGTAGAATCACGAGAATTCCTTCGACTCTCCACTAGATCCAACCTCTCAAGTACAGTATACATATTCGAGCCCAATTTTTCAAGACCCACACATGCCTTAGCTATTTATCGGGCAAGATCACCAAGGTGGGCCAAAATGGTATCCATTATGGGAAAGGAGTTACGTACAAAATAGAAAAAACGTTAGTTATACAAAACATCCTTACTCTCTCTTTTATTTTGTGTCTCTCGGATCCCTCACACTCAATCTCACAAGTATTGTAATCTTGATTGTACACAGAGAGGTGTTGAGAGGTAAATCCAACGTTGACAATGAATCCAAAGAGTAGGGAAAAAACACAAGGATATTACAATGACTCAAAGGATTAAGACATTGAAAGAAAACTTAACACGAAGAAAGGTTTCAAAACTAACTTGCAATCTAGTTCTAGCTTGTAAGTTAGTAATGAAATCAACAAACGAGACTAAATAACAACAAATTGAAAGTAGAAGATCAAAATTTGAGCTTAAAAATTGTTGGTTAACAGTAAAAACATGATGTGGCAGCCACGTATTAGTTGCGGTTGTTATCAAATTTTATTTTCCAATTCAAGTCTTGGTCCAATTATAATTTGGAATTGGTGGGAATTGGTTAAGGAGGGAAAAAAAGTCTTGAAATCCTCTTTCAAATTCAAAAAAGAAAGACTTGACTTTTCTCTTTAAAACATGGAACCTTGTTTCATGGGAAGTGGTTGAGAAGTGATTGATATGTTTTTGATGGTTGTAAAGTCTTCAAGACCATCAAGTCTTACACCTTGTTCCTTAACCTTTAGGATCTAATACTTCACTTTATGTTTTATAATTTATGGAGAAGGTGAAAACATAAGAACAATAACAACATTCACCAAGAACAACAACAATCTCTAAGAACAACCAACAACAAATCCACCAACAAACGGCCAAGTCTCCTTAGTGTTGTATTTTTGTATTTAAAAAGGGATGAAGTTTGTGATGAACTTTAAGAACACTACAACAACCTTTCAAGAACAACAACATCACCAAAAATGTCCAACCAAACCCACAACAATAAGTCCACATGACCAAGAGCAAAAACAACAAGGCACGGCCCACACCTTGTTCACATCAACAACTTTCAAGAAGTTCAAGATCAAGTTTTGGATCTAAATTCAAAGTTCTAGTGAAGAAGAAAACCAACACTTAGTAACAACTAAAAAATAAAAGACACTGAGATCTAGGAAAGTAAAAAACAAAAAAGATCGGCCAAGACACAAAAAAAGTACACATTTTTGGCCAATATACAAAGTAGACAGATTTTCTCCTTTTTTGAATTTTCAGTTTTCAACACTTATTTTTATTGTTTTTCCACTTATAGGCCCAAGACTGATGTTGTGGGAACAAGATCATGCCAATATTTGATACCAAATGATATAATACAACAATAGAAGATACAAAATCAGCCCAAAACAGTCCACAAAATGGCTAAAACCAAGAGCCCTTTTGAGGCCTATTCTCGGCCAACCACAACAACACAAGAATGGCACAATAACAACACTATATTGAGGTGGATTTACACCTATTTTTCAGCAAAAAACAAACTAACAAGAAGAATACAAGATCAAAATAACAATAAGTTGAACAACAATAGCAAAAATACCCACTCAGCTTACGCTAAAACAAAAGGAACAAAATAAGATTACAATAAAGTAAATGGATAGATAGATAGACCACATGAGGGTATAATCTTAAGAACACAAGGATGGACAATCTTGGAACCTTAACACTACATACAACAACAAAACTATCTCTTACATGACACAAGATTGGATTGTACCTCTATAGCATCAACGTTTCCAAGCAAGCAACAACAAAAGAAAAGCCACCCTATTGTTGTATCCTAAATTATTTTTTGGCGCCTCAAGGAGAGAGGAATTGTGTTCTTTGGTCTTTCAAGACTCACAAATATCATTAAAAACTAATCAAAGTAACCCTACATGGTTCTACTTATATCCTATTACAAATAAAAGACAGAAAAGAGCAAAAGGACCCTTAAAGACTTAGCTTCCCATCAAGCTTAATATTAGTACATTTAGGTCCACTTTTACACTTCAATTGCACACACAAAGTCTCGGACCTAATATGTACTCCCACAAGTCCATATCTATGATTATTCTCGTATCATCCTCTCCATATTGAGAGGAATTCAATCACTAATTCAAGGCTTCACCTCGTTCAATCGGCCACTTCAAATGAAACCACTCAAAACAGCCCGCAAACATGAGATACCGCAAAAACAGTTCACAGAAATCATTAGATGGCACAAAAACAGCCCGCAAAATCATGAGGAACCCAAGAGTACATTAACACAAGTCTCTACCAACATCTTCATTTTGAATCTCGGCTTCCTCTCTATATTAAGCCTTGTCTTCAATCTCATCCGAAACAAGTGTCCTACCATCATACAAGCATTGTCGTAGACTCCATATTTGTCTATTTTCTTTCTACCATTCTCCTCTACATGGACATGTCGGCTTTGTTGAATTTGAGTTTTGGTTGGGAGGATTGATTTGGTAAAGTGGAGCTTCGGTTGTGGAGCTTGGACGGGAAGGATTTGGCTTCCATGTCCTTTTTGTTGGACTTGATCGAATAGAGGAGGGATTGACCTATGTATGTTTCTGGTTGGAGGACATTTAGTGGCTTGTATTATGTCTATGTCATTTATTTGTTGTCTTGGTGGATTGATTGTTTGAGGTAAAACTTCGAAAGTAGAATCACGAGAATTCATTCGATTCTCCACTAGATCCAACCTCTCAAGTATATTAGACATATCATAGCCCAAGATGTCAAGACCTGCATTTTCCTTAGCTATTTCTTGGGTAATAGAATCAAGGTGGGCAAGAATGGTATCTATTATGTGAAATGAATTACCTACAAAATAGAAAACAGGTAAGTTATACAAATCATCCTCACTCTCTCTTTTATTTCATGTCTCTCAAATCCCTGCCACTCAATTTCATAAGTATTGTAAGCTTTCTTGTACTCAGAGAGGTGTTGAGAGGCGAATCCAACATTGAAAATGACTTATAAGAGTAAGGAAAACAAACACAAGGATGTTACAATGACTCAAAGGATTAAGACAGACAAAGAAAACTTAATACGAAGAACATTTTCAAAACTAACTTACAATCTAGTGCTAGCTTGTAAGTTAGTAATGGAATCAACAAACAAGACTAAATAACAACAAATTGAAATTAGAAGATCAAAATTTGAGCTTCAAAATTATTGGTGAATAGTAAAAACATGATGTGGCCGCCACGTATTGGTTGCAGTTGTTATCAAATTTTATTTTCCAATTCAAGTCTTTGTCCAATTGTAATTTGGAATTGGTGGGAATTGTTTAAGAAGGGTAAACATGTCTTGAAATACTCTTTCAAATTCCAAAATGGAAAACTTTACTTTTCTCCTTAAAACATGGGCCCTTGTTTCATGGGAAGTGGTTGAGAAGTTATTGATATGTCTTTAGTGGTTGTAAAGTCTTCAAGACCAATAAGTCTTACACCTTGTTCCTTCACGTTTAGTATCAAACACTTTACTTTATGTTTTATAATCTATGAAGGGGGTGAAGAACACAAGAACAATAACTATCTCTAAGAACAACCAACAACAAATGAACCAAGAAACGGCCAAGTCTCCTTAGTGTGGTATTTTTTGTTTTAACAAGGGATGAAGGTTGTGATGAAATTCAAGAATACTACAAAAACCTTTCAAGAACAACAACAACACCAAAAATGTCCAACCAAAGCCACAAGAATAAGTTGACACGACCAAGAGCAACAACAACAAGGCTCGGCCCACACCTTGCTCACAACAATGACTTTCTCAATATGTCATCACAAGTGTGGTAATCCATCAGAAGATGCCGTCAACTAGGAGAGAAATAGAATATGGTGAAATAAATTTATGGTCTAACGACATTTGCTACACACAGTCACTCCTATGGTAATCTTTCGAAAGATATCATTAGAGTGAGGCAGAAGAGGTTAATAAGGCATGACTTTTGACGACATATCTGAGACGCCATCAGAAGCCTGATGAGAAACACCAATATGTCATCACCTAAATTTGAGCCCACCTATGATTTTGTTATTTTATTACCTTAATTAGGCTTTAGTATAAATAGCAATTTTGAGGGTTTTTAAATTATCAAGTTTTCATTATTCAAAACAAGAACTTTGGAGAGAGAAACATGTACATTGTTCTCTTTTGTCAATTATTCTTAGTTTCTTTCTCATCAACTATTCATGGGTTTCTAACATGGGATTTAATTGAAGAAATTGCTTATTGTTTTCCATATATGCGTCAGTTGATTATTATCATCATGAATTCAACTTGTAATTTCTACTTGTAATTTCTTTCATCTAATCATGAGTGGCTAATTCCATTAGCCGGGGTTATAGGATCCAAGGATTAGGGTTTTATATGATTCTAGGTGTTTAACAGATTCAAGGAGCAGTAGAACATCTTGAAATTCTATGGTTTTAACAGAAATCTATTGGTTGCAAACATTAGATTATCCCTTAGGTTTTATTTTCTTCTAACCGAGAAATAGACTAGAGGACGGGAATTATCGACAAGGACTCGGAATCTAACAACCTTCTGTTTAATGATTAATGTCGTAACTAGATTAATCTATCTAAGATAACATCCATTTGGATATAGATAAATTATCTAAGTGTGAGAGAATGAGATAATAAATTGTCCAGTGAGGTCGAGAGATAAGTTAGATAGTATCATAGTCTGGGATATTATGTTGTTCTACTCATTCCGAGGGTCTCTATCATTACCTAGTATCTGTCAATACCCGAAACCTTTGGTGATCATAACTCTGGTTTCCCATTTATATTGATTACAAACATTAATACTAAAACCCCATTTTATATTTTTGTATTTTTTGTTTGAATTTAACTTGTATCTATAATTTCAAACTAGTTTTCTTGCCACTCACATTGTTATTCGACCCTGACTCTAAAGATTGGTAAATATATTGACGACGACCTCCTTACACTAATTTTAGGTGTAAGTTGAGATTTATCAAAAATGGTGCTGTTTCTGGGAAACAATTTGGTGTATTGATTTGGTTTGGAATTTTAGACAACATTCTTGAATTCAAACTTGTAAATATTTGTTTTTAGTTTTCTTTTATTTCTTGTTTTAGGTAGATTTTTATTCTAATTTACTTATTACTATGGAATGTTGGAATGAATGTGAGTTTGATGGTTGGAAATCTTATCTGGATGATCTATGTCCATATTGTGATGGACACCACTTTTGGCATAACTTTAGATATGCTCCTCGGAGAGAGATGTGTGAACCATCTCCATCCTACCGGGAGTATAATTGTTCTTCATGTGGTGGTCAAGATGGACGTTGGAGTGATTTCTCAAATTCCCCCTTTCCTTATCGCGCTAGTCCAATTTCTAGTTCTTCTTATAGTATGACAGGTCTTATAGTCAAGAAAAGGAAGAACACAACACTGGAAAGAGTGACATTGAAGAAATGCTTCAACTAATGTTGGATCATATAGATATAATGAATGATACCATATGTTACATACGTCTATACATTAGGGCATTTAACGACGGAAGAGAAAGGATAGAAGAGATGGTTATCGAGGTCAATCATCCAAAACACTTTTCTACATTATGTTTAGATGATATCTTGTTTGTGGAATTATTTAAAATAATGGAAGAGTATGACAATGAAGACAAAGATTCCTATACTGATGATGAGCTTAATGTTAATCAACCCTCAGATATTTCCCAACAAACCGAGCCAACCATGAGGGATGATGACAAGATTGAAGGAATGGTGCTAAATGCAAAATAAGAAGCCAAGCCAATCTCTTATGAAGACTCTAGCCCAATTCAAAGTAAAAATGTTGAGAAAATGAATAAAAGTGAGTGTGCAGAGGATAGTGTAAATTTTGAAGTAGGATTTTTTGGGCCACACTCGAAGCATTTTTCCACATTATGTTTAGATGATATCTTTTCTGTGAATCATCTAAAATAGTGGAAGACTGTGAAGATGAGGAACAAGAATCCTATTTTTGTTTATTTTACACTTGATAAGCAACACAAAAACAAACATCACTCTAAGGCTGAGTTGTTTACCATGCATCATCCATTACTCGGCTTCTTAATCTTTGTACTACCTCCCTATAAGCTAGGTAAGAAGATGGACTCTAATTTGGCGGTGAAGTTCATTTCCTTAAGATGGAGGAAAAAACTGAGTTGGGTCGTGCCGCAACACTAAATTAGGCACTTCTTGGGAGGCAACCCAAGGAATTTTGTTGTTTGTATTGGTATTGTGTGATTGATATCAGATCTTCGCACCTATGGTTCCACAGGTATGTTTTGAACTCTCTTGTTTTGGATTGACGCGTTGGGAACACTGGATGATATTAATTTGAGGGTGGGTCTACTTGTTGGTGTGATGTCCTCCTAGGGTTTTTTTTGTTGTGCCTCCTTTCCCCGGAGTCTTGTTCCTTGTAAATCCCGGATATTTAGGCGTATTGTGTTTGTTTTGTGCTCTATTGTGGTTAACTGGAGAAAAATAATTATATAGAGCAGTTGTAATATTTTTGTTGATTTTTAAGACTAATAAACACCTCTCCATTGGTCTATTTTATAACTATGTGATATGCATTTATATGTGGCTACTATGAATCTTCTTTTTGCATTAGTACTAGGGACATGATAATCACTGCTAGCAATTGCATCAACCAAATAGGTAGTAGCTTGTGATGTACCATTGTGTCATGCGTGTATGAGGTCTGACTCAATTCCCTATGTGTGTTGCATCTAGAACTTTCCTAGTTAGTCTTGCCTTGGTTGAAAGATAGGGGTTAGGAAAGGATCATAGGACATTTTAATTTTTAAGTCACTTTTTTGCCTAAATAATCTTCCCTGTATGCATGATATCTCTTGATCCCTATTTTGAGCATGAATTGACCATGTTTTTCTATCACACCTATCACCTTCCCATTTAGATCAAAATGAATAAGTTTTCGCCATGGTCCTCCATGGACACTGTGTACCTTGACTTACAAAAACAACCTAAGTTGAGGGTGGCCATCATAGGGGTTTGTGATGTAAACTGGGTATAAAAATGTAGAATAAAAGAAAAAGAATAAGTGAAAAAGAATAAAAAACTGAATGGTGTGGAAGAAGAATAAGAAAAGAAAAAGAATGAAAAAGAAAAGCCACATCCATCCTGATAATGTGTAATCAAGAAATGGAGAAAAAGAAAAAAATGGTTAATAAGTGAACCCCAAAAGTTAAGGTAGTGCCAAGGAGACTTATTCACTCTAAATGCCACTGAATATCATACCAACCCTTAGCCTACATTACAAGCTGAATAAAAGACATATAGTGATCCTAACTTACCTGTCTGGACACCTTGGTAATGAAAATAAGGGCAAGAATATGGTATTTGATATGCATTGATTGTAATTTATTTGTTAGAGTGAGTGTCTCTTGACCGTCCCCGCATTGACATGCTTGAGTTCATACATGAGTGAGGAGGGACTTCTTTGTTGTAAGGGCACATTGGTTGCATTGCTAGCTATTTACTTGTTTGGGTAGTGTAACTTGGACATATGCATGGTTATTGCTGCTGAATTGATGCCATATCTTAATTCCTTTGGGTCACATTGTTAATGTTCATTGATATGCACAATTGGATTTATAAGTAATTGAATGCGGAGGGTGGCGTGAGTGTTGATCTAAACTGGATAATCAACTGTGATAGCTATCTTACGTATTTCTTGGTTAAGCATCGTAGTATGGTGTTATGTAGTTGCTTGAAGACAAGCAGTTATTTTAATTTGAGTGTGTTGATGTGCTAGATTTTTGTAGCACATTTAAGACTTTTTAACTTGAAATAATTGTAAGTTCTTAAGTAATTATTGATGTTTTTGATGTTATTTCTTAAGATTTTGTAGGAAAGTCAAGGATGGGAGGAAAACATAGGACAAATGAACAAAATAAGTAAAATTTTGTACAAGTGAGCTGATATGAGTCTGAAGGCTTTCCTTGCAAGCCGTTAGAGATGTGGTAAGCTACCAAAAAAAGGTGTCAGGAAGAACAGTGAAGAAGAGTTGTTGGATGAATGTGATGACATTCTCAATATATCGTCACAAGTGTGGTAAGCCTTCAGAAGATGCCGTCAAGTGGGACAGAACATGGTGAAATAATAGAAAGGTCTGGCGACATTTGCTACACTCCGTCACTCCTCTGGTAAGCCTTTGAAGGACATCATCAGAGTGAGGCAGAACAGGTTAAGAAGGCACGACTTCTGACGACATGTCTAAGACACCGCCTTACGATCAACACCAATATTTCATCACCTAAATCCTAGTCTAGATGTGATTTTGTTATTTTGTTACCTTAATTAGGCTTTAGTACAAGTAGAAATTTTGAGGGTTTTTAAATTATCAAAATTTCATTATTTTGAACCAACACATTGGAGAGAGAAATCATACATTGTTCTCTTTTGTCAATTATTCTTAGTTTTCTTTCTTATCAACTATTCTTTGATTTCTAACTTGGAATTTAATTAAAGAAATTGCTTGTTCTTTTCCATCTATACTTAAGTTGATTATTATCATCATGAATTCAAATTGTGATTTATTTCATCAAATCATGAGCGGCTAATACCATTAGCTGGGGTTACGGGATCCAAGGATTAAGGTTTCATATAATGCTAGGTGTTTAACGAATTCAAGAAGTAGTTGAACATCTTGAAATTCTATGGTTTTAACTGAAATCTAGTGATTACAAACATTAGATTATGCATTAGGTTTTATTTAATTCTGACAGAGAAATAGACTAGAGGACAGGAGTTATCAATAGGGACTCGGAAGCTACCAACCATCTATTTAATGATTAACGCCATAAATGGATTAATCTTTTTGAGATAACATTCATTTGGATATAGATAAATTATCTAAGTTCGAGAGAATTAGATAATAAATTGTCTGGTGATGTCAAGAGATAAGTCAAATAGTATCATATTCAGGGATATTCTGTTGTTCTATTCATTCCGAGGGTCTCTAGCATTTCCTAGTATCTGTCAATAACCAAAATCTTTGATGATCATAACTCTGGTTTCCCATTTATATTGATTACAAACATTAATACTAAAAACCCATTTTATATTTTTTTTATCATTTGTTTCAATTTAACTTGTAGCTATGATTTCAAACTGCTTTAATCTCCACTCACATTGTTCCCTGTGGATTCGACCCCGACTCTAAGTTGGGTAAATATATTGACGAAGACCTCCTTACACTAATTTGAGGTGTAAGTTTAGCGTTATCAACCAACACTAAAAGAAAAAAAATACACCGAGGTCTAGAGAAGAAAGTAACAAAAATCTCTGCCAAGACACAAAAAGAACAGATTTTTGGCGAAGATACAAAATGGACTGATTTGCTCCTTTCTGGAATTATCAGTTTTGAACACTTATTTTTATTATTTTTCCACTAACAAGCCCAATACTGATGTTGTGGGAACAATATCAAGCCATGATTTGATACCAAATGATACAATACAATAATAGAAGATACAAAATCAGCCCAAAACAGTCCACAGAATGTCTAAAACCAAGAGCCCTTTTGAGGCCTAGTCTCGGGCAACCACAACAACACAAGAATGGCACAATAACAACACTATATTGAGGTGGATTGACACGTAATTTTTAGTGATAAACAATATAACAAGAATATTAAAATATGGAAATAACAATGAGTTGAACAACAATATCAAATATATCCACTAAGGTTAAACAAAAACAAAAGGAACAAAATAAGATTACAATAAAGTAAAGGGATAGATAGATAGAACACATGAGGGTATGATCTTAAGAAACCAAGAATGGAAACTCTTGGACCCTTAAAACTACATACAACAATAAACTTCTCTCTTACATGACGTAATATCGGATTGCACCTCTCTAGCATCAACGTTTCCAAGCAAGCAAAAACAAAAGAAAATCCACCCTATTGTTGTATCCTAGTTTATTTTTTGGTGCCTAAAGGAGAGAGGAATTGTGTTCTTTGGTCTTTCAAGAGTCACAAATATCATTAAAAACTAATAAAATAAATCCTACATAGTTCTATTATATCCTATTACAAATAAAAGGCAAAAAGGACCAAAAGGGACCTTACATCAAGTGTAATATGTTGGCTGATTTTAGTGCATTTAGGTCCCCTTTTGCACTTCAATTGCACACACTAAGTCTCGGACCAAACATGCACTCCCATAAGTCCATATTTGTGATTATTCCCATATCACAAAATAGTGTTCCTTTACCCTTGAAGGGTCGCATCTTTTCGTGATGCGTTGCATATGAATTTGAATGGTGTCAAAAATATGCCGGCACTTGGAAAAAAAGTAATTATATCAGATTTTTGGGTTATATTTTTTCACTTGAAACACAAGTTTTAAATAAAAGTCTTCTAAAAAGATAGATATCATCGATCGATCATCTGACAATTCCAAATCCAAATCTAAATCAGAAGGCGAATACAAAGACAAAATGGAAGCCGAGACGAACGAGCAACGATGATGATGGCGTGGGGCACCACATTGTTATTTCCACACTATCCATGTGGAGTTAGTTTTCCTTGTTAAAAATACTCCAATGTTCCCTTCTCCCATCAATGTGGGAGAATTAATGAACTTTCTAAGTTTAAGAGTATACTTTCTAATTTGGTGTCTCTCTTCCTTCCACCATTTTCCATTCACATATACACCTTGAACCCAATAATACCCTATATTATTGGGGAATGGCTATATTTTGAAGAAATTTTTGGACAATCATGTGATCAGTTAGCATAGACTGATTGCATCTTGTTAAGTAGGTTTCCCTTTGAACTATCCATAGTAAAATGCATCAGATACACTCGGTCAACTGGTAGAATTGATATCTTTGAAATGTCCTAATTTGATGTACACCTATTCAAAACATGTAAAACAACCAACCTTTTACTATTTATGGTTCTCATTATTTTGTTATTTTTATCCATAAACACGTCTCGGTTTCATGAGAGCTTAGAGAATAGGCCTTTACTAACATTCTCTTTGTAGCGGCTTCAACTTCGCCATCACATAGGTAATTTCTAAATATTCAATCCTGTATATCAAACTATTTGGCCAAATAATCCAAATTTAGATAATCATTAAAAGACTTTACATCTTAAATGTTATCCTTGTTTACTAAACATTGTCTATAGCATGAGAATTAGTTGGTATATTGACAGTGTTGAACCTGTCAGACATAACTTTGTTTGATCTCCTTGAACCTAGCTCTTGGGATCTCCAGTTTACTAGCTAGAGCAACCTCCATTCTCACTTGTCCTAGGCCTTAAACTCATTCCCTTGAATGTCCTCTCAACTCTTTATCTAGATAGGCCTTTTTTAAGGGGATCCGACATATTATCCTTTGACTTTGCATAGTAAAGAGTGATGACAACACTTGAGATAAATTTAGATTCCATTATAGAGCTAGCAATACATGTATGTTTGGATGATTTCCAGGAGACCGCTCCTCTACCAATAGTAAATACATATCCACTTATGGATTTTACTTCATTCGATCCGATGATCCAATTTGCATCATTATATCCCTTAGGAATCGTAGGATATTTATTATAATGCAAAGCATAGTCTTGATTTTATTTAAGATACCCCAAAACTCTTTTCATTGTCATCCAATGAGTTTTATCAGGATAACTCGTGTACTGACTCAACTTACTTATACGACATGCTATGTCTGGTCGGGTAAAATTCTTTATGTACTTTAAACATACCAATACTCTTGCGTACTCCAATTGTGAGTCACTTTCATCTTCATTATTTTGAATTGCAAAGCTCACGTCCAATGGAGACTTGGCAATACCGAATTGCATATACTTGAATTTGTCAAGTACCTTATCAATATAATAAGATTGTGACAATGCCAACCCTTATGGAGTTCCATGTATTCTTATTCCAAAGATCACATCCACAACTCCAAGGTCTTTTATATCAAACTTGCTCTCGAGCATTCATTTTGTTGCATTTATGTCTAAAGTGTCTCTACTGATGATCCACATATCATCCACATATAAACAAACAATGACTTGCTGATTTGGAGTGTTAATAATATAAGAACATTTATCACATTCATTAATCTTGAACCTGTTTGCCAACATGGTTTGGTCAAACCTTGCATGACATTATTTAGGTTCTTATTTTTGTCCATAAAGTGACTTAACAAATTTAAACACCGTATTTTCTTTTCCTGGAACCAAAAAATCCTCAGATTGTTCCATGTAAATTTCTTCCTTCATTTCTTCATTTAGGAATATTGTTTTCACATCCATTTGATAAGTTTTAAGATCATATATTGCTTCTAAGACAATTAACGTTGGAATTGACATTATACTAAGTACCGGCGAGTACGTATCAAAGTAATCAAGACCTTCCTTTTGTTTAAAGCCTTTTATAACAAGTCTAGCCTTGTATTTGTCAATAGTACCACCAGCTTTCATTTTTCTTTTGAATATTCATTTAGAACCCAAAGGTTTATTTCCTGGAGGAAGATCAACCAACTCCTACGTATGGTTGCTTAAGATTGAATCAATCTAACTATTGACTGCCTTTTTCCAAAAGGATGAGTCCGAACACTCCATCACTTCCATAAATGTTTGAGTCATATTTTCTAAGAGAAATATTACAAAATTCGATCATAACAAAGTTGATGTTCTTTGACGTATACTACGTCTTCGATTCGAATCAATATGTACATTCTAACTTGGTTCATCTCGAGGTTGTTTAGAACCCCCCCCTCTAGACTGTTCATGTCTAGTTTTATACGAATAAATGTTTTCAAAGAATTCATCATTATCTGATTCAATTACATATTTTCATTAATTTCTGGATGTTCGGAATTATGAATCAAAAACCAACATGCTATAATACTTTTATCTTATCCTCTGAACATTATTCCTCCATCTTAGGTCCTATCTTGACCCTTTTATGCGTAGTAACTTGGACCTTTTCTTGATACCCCCATACTTTAAAGTATTTCAAGTTGGGTTTCTTTTTTTTCCAAATTTCATAAGGAGTTTATTGCGTCTTACTATGGGGAACTCTATTGAGTATTCGGTTGGTTGTAAGGATAGCTCCCCCACAAGATTTCCGGTCAACATAAAATTATAAGTAATACATCCATTAGTTCCTTCAAAGTTTGGATTTTCCTTTCCATAATTCCATTATATTGAGGTTAATACGAGGCCATAGTTTGATGGACAATTCCATTCTCTAGACATATTTTTGGCGAAGAGAGATTCATATTCTCCACCTCTATGACTTCTTATAGTTTTAATCTTGTTCTCTAACTGATTTTCAAATTTTGTTTTGTATTACCTAAACGCATCATTGCTCCATCCTTACTATTTAGCATGTAGACATAACAATATCTAGTACAATCGTCAATTAAAGTTATGAAATTCTTTTCTCCACCATGAGATAATGTTGACTTCATATTACAAATGTCAGTGTGGATTAAGTCTAAGGGACTAGAATTCCTTTTAACGAACTTATACGGATGCTTGGCAAACTTTAATTCCACACAATTTTGAGACTTTGATTTATTGCACTCAAAGTTTGGAAAAAGTTCTAAGTTGATCATTTTTTGTAATGTTTTGTAATTAACATGACCTAATCGTTCATGCCACAAATCATAAGACTCCAGCAAGTAAGAAGAATTTAAACTTATATTGATTTCAACATTCATTACATTTATTTTGAATAGGCCCTCATTGAGGTAGCCTTTTCCTACATACACTTCTCCTTTACTAAGCACAATTTTTTCAGAAACAAATGCACATTTGAATCTGTTTTTGTCTAGAAGTGTAACTGAAATCAAGTTCTTCTGTAACTCCGAAACATACAAGACATTGTTAAGTTTCAACACTTTTCCAAAAGTCATCTTCAAGCACACTTTTCCTATTCCTTCTACCTTTGTAGTAGCGGAGTTTTCTAGGTAGATCTTTTCTTCTACTTGAGCTGAAACAAACGTTGAAAACAACTCCTTACATGCACAAATATGGCGGGTGGCACCAGAATTCATCCACCAAACATGAGGACTTCCCACCAAGTTGTATTCTTAAAACATAGCACATGGATCATTCATTTCATTCTTAAACTCAGTCAAATTTGCTTGGTCCTTCTTCTTCCCTTTCTTTGGAAAAAAAAAATCCGTAGACTTGTGCCCAATCTTGCCACAGTTGAAGAACTTTCCCTTGAATTTCTTCTTGTGTTGATTGCATTCATTTCCAGATTTCTTTTGCATTTTAGAAAATTTTTGGTCATCTTCTACAATGTTTTGTCTATTCATAATAGAATTGCCTCTTGACCTTCTTTCCACAACCTTATTATCTTCTTCAATGCATAGGTACAATTAGGTCTTTGACTAAAATCTGCTTACGTTTAAGTTTTAAATAGGTCTTGAAGTCTTTCCACATAGGTGGTAGCTTCTATATTATTACTGCTACTTGAAACACTTCAATTACAATCAAACATACAACAAAGGTTATATTAAATTAAGAACATGTTTAAACTATTCAACAAAGGTATTTGCTAAAAGCATACCATCTATAAGGAGATCATGGATGACTACTTGTAGTTCTTACACTTTGAAAACAACAGACTTGTTGTCTATTATTTTGTACTCTTGGAATCTTGCAATGAAGAAGTTTTTAGTTCAAGCATCCTCTCTCTTGTACATCCATTCTAGCGCTCCCCATAACTCTTTTTCAGTCCTTGTTCAATTATAGACATTGTAAAGGTCATCTTGTGGACCACTCAAGATATAATTCCTACAAAGGAAATTTGAGTGTTTCCAAGCCTCAACAATAAAGAAGCACTCTTGTTCAGAGGTTCCGTTATGCAACTTCGGACCTCCCTCAAAGAAGAACCCTTGAAGACAAAGAGTTGTGAGGTAGACAAATATTTTTATCTGCCATCTCTAGAAGTTAATACCCGTAAACTTTTCGGGTTTCTCAGCCGATTCCATAGCTTGCGGAGAATTAGAATGACTCATCATGGAAATACCTGTTACTTCCATAGTCGTTCCAGTATCACACATTTGACTATCAATCGTCATTTTCCTGTCACCACAAGATAGTACCTTTAGTATTTTGAAATACTTATTAAAAAGTTTCAACAACTTTAAACATTTCATGTTTCTTGTTTAATGATGAAGTTTTTATGACTTCTAATCATCAACAGAGTGATCTTTTACTTGTGAAGAAGATTTTATGTTTTCAAATCAATAGTTAAGTTCAAACAATGTAGAAAGCTTAAAGTTTTACTGTCCAAAAAATAACCTATACAAATTTCGAAAGCTTATTCCTTAAGATTGTTATTTTTTGTGTTTTTGGGTACAAGAATCTGTATATAGGCAAAACCTAATTCAACACAAGTTCAAGTCTAAGACAAGAACACTTATGAAGTTCCTCAATACCTCAACACAAGATTATGAATTATCTATCGAAGAAGTATGGTAAGTTTCAGAAATAAGATGACACCGAATTTTAAGGACAAGTCCCCCAACATCACAGAGTATCCTTAAGGAATAATTCCCCTCACTGTAACCGAGGTTATAGAATCTTCCTCCCAAGATAAAATGACCTTTAATCAAAATAATAAAAGTACCTTAAATTATTTGATTTGTAGAACTCACTCAACAGCATAATGATCACACAGTTTTTGTATACACAAAGAGTATTTTTCCTATAAAAATTATGCCTATACCTGAGAAATGTATCAGGTATTTATAGCCTTAAATGTGTCCTTTTATAAAGGATGCATTGGTTCCGCAGAAAAGCACCTATTCAGTTGCAATCATGTCCCTGCACCTATTCTGTGTTGGACTGGCACTTGATATTCCAGCCGCAGGTGATATTTCATAATTTCTAGTAGCTTTTGTGCTACATCTGCAGCCACAGGTCGCATACCTGCACTGTATCTGTGCCCGCAGGTCACCCTATAGTGGAAAACAATGTGCCTTTTCCCTCGAACGGTATCCTTTTCGTGATGAATTGTGTATACGTTTGCATAGCGTAAAAAATGCCCCTGTACTTGGAAAGAATTAATTATATCAGATTTTTATATTATGTTTTTTCACTTGTAACACAAGTTTCAAATGAAATTCATCTAAAAAGATAGATCTCATCGATCAATCATTTTCCATTTCCAAATCCGAAGCCGAACTTGAGCCGAGCAGGCGATGATGATGGCATGAGGGACCACCATGTTCTTGCCTCAGTATCTATGTGGAGTTAGTTTTCCTTATTAAAAATACTCCAAAGTTCCCTTCTCCCCCCAATGTGGGAGAATTAGTGGACTTTCCAATTTTAAGAGTGCACTTTTAAATTTGGTGTCTCTCTTCCTTCGATCATTTTTTCTCCAGTTTTTATTCACATATACACCTTGAAACCAACATTTTAAATGTGTTTAACTTCCATTTAGTTGTTAAATACTATCTGTGAGTTTTTAGAATAGTTGATACGGCCGGCCTCCGATGCCATCGTGTCACCATACAATTTCTCGGTTATGATGGCACCTACTCTAACCCATCGAAAAATGTAAAGAATAAGTAAAAGACTCACAATGCTAAGACAATTGTAGATCCAACCAGCTGCATGAAAAATTCTAAAGACTAGTGTATTGATAGCAAAATGTCAGGCCATTGGAACACATTTTGTCTAGTTTTTCCTAACCAAGTAGAAAAAGAAGCTAGTTTCACTTTCAATTGTCATTGAAACATGTTTAGCAGTTTTTTATACCACATCCTGGTGTGTAGATTTAGAAGTCACTAATCACATATGCACTACTTTGCAGGGGCTTAAAGAAATGCACAAGCTAAATGAGGTAATGTTTTACGTTTTACAAGATGATGGTTGAGCAGCACCAGCTTTAGCATAAGAAAATATCAATATTTCGTTTGTTATTGATACAGTTTTAATTTTAAAAAATACATTATATGCACCTGCTATTATAATAAATTTGATTTCAGATTCTAGAGTTTTGAGATATGGTTATGATGTTAATTTTTTGATAACAATTGTGTTATTAGCTATCGTAAACATTTCATCTCTACTGGTATGTTAATTGATGGTCTTTTTATTATTAATTCCTCTCATGAATTGCAAAAAACTATTAAACTTAATAATGTTAAACTTTCAATTAAAAGAAAACATTTATCTAAATTTAATGAGACTTATAAATGGCATTTGCGCCTATGTCACATAAATCTAGATTAGATTTTGATGTTGGTTTGAGATGTCCCTTTAGTTTTTTTTTTAAATGGAGGAACTACCAACATATGAATCCTATTTAGAAGGAAAAATAACTAAGAAACCTTTTCCGTCAAAATAAAATAGAGAAAATGATAAATTAGTGTTAATTCATTCTGATTTGTGTGTACGAATGAATGTTCACGCAAGAGGTGGTTATGAGTATTTTGTGACTTTCATTGATGATTACTCAAAATATAAATACATTTATTTGTTGCATAGTAAGTCTGACTGCTATGAGAGACTTAAAGATTTTAATACAGAAAGAGAGAAACCACAAGAGAAATATATCAAATCATTGTAATATGATCGCGATCGTGAGTACCTCTCTAAAGATTTTATTGGACAGTTATCGGAACAAGAAATTTCATCTCAAATGAATGGACCTCGAACTCCTCAACAGAATGGTGTAGCAAAAATAAGAAACAGGAGTCTTATAGAAATGGTTAGATATATGATGAGTTACTTTGATTTGCCTTCTTCTTTTTAGAGTTTCTCTAAAAACAACAAACTATATTATGAACTTAGTTCTTCTAAATTGGTTCCTGTTACACCTATAGAACTTAAACTGGGCATAAAACTAGTCTGAAACATGTTTCCAGCACATGTGATGGAAGGAAAGGCATAAAAGGTTAAATCTAGATTAGAAGTATGTGTTTTATTAGTTCCTTAAAGAAGCGAAAGGTAATCGATTTTACAATCCTAAAGAAAAAAGTCAATGTGAGTACAAAAATCAAATTTCTAGAAAAAGATTTTAGTATAAATCATGATCCCAGAAGTAAACTAGTTTTAAGAATATTAATAAAAGAGGTAACAAGTTGTCACGACCAGCATCGAGGCCCTAGTCGCGACGGGCATCCAAGCCAGGATGACCCGAGAGACCCCCTTAGCATGTAATCATAAGCACATACCATGAGAGATAAAGTCCTAAAGACATAGAAATCCCGTTATTAAACCTTAATAAATTCTGAATAAGACCCATACGATAAATCATATCCATTCTAAGCAAGTCTACGAAGTCTTTACTGAATGAAAAATGACAATCTTTGTAAACCTGGACAAGGCCTCCTGCTAGACAAATAAAACCATAAAGAAAAAAGAGAATCAACACATCGAAGAAGTTTCCTTCCGAAGCAGGGGAGGCTCATCAACTCGGGATATCTGGATAGAATCTACTGTTTAGTGGAATCACAGGGCTGAGCCTCATAACCTGAAATATTGGGTTAAATACATGAAGGTACTGGTATATAACACAACTGAAGAACAAATTATAGTTTGTATAACATAGGAGAGTGAATTTCATAAAACAATTCAAAATAAGGTAAGTGAAAACACCTCGACATAATTTGATGAGCTTTCAAGTATTTTCTTGTATTAGAGACTCAACTATATATTTTACTTTTGAGATAGATGGTACAACCTACAAGTCTAGTACCCATGGGCTATGGGTCTTCTATTAACTCGTCGGCCAATCTTCCAAATAAAGGTTTGCCTCAAGGACAGGGGTCCTACATAATAGTCTAATAGTGCTTCAGTGGCAAGTATACATTGGCCATAGCAGATTATGTCTCCTAAATCGGAAAAACTCAGTTTCTAGCAATGAGTCCTTACACTCAAATGTCTTCTTTGGGTAACCATCTAACTCTCTTTAAGTCCATTTTAAGTCCTTTATAACATGCATTTTTCTCAAAACATGGTCTGAATTCTTAAAAGTCTATAAATTGTTCTTATCTGAGCCTGTAATGGTATTTGACTGATTTGTTATTTTCATACCAACACTTGGAAGTCGTATAAGCCATATAATATCATGTTGTAGTATTTTCATTCAAAATAAGTTATTGGACCACCAAAATATTTAAACAATGCAAGAGACTTCCTATTTGAAAATATGTAAAAACTTATGCAAAAACTCTCCTTTTTCAATACTTTAACACATGGTGGGCAATTCCTTCATAAAAACCTTTCCAATTCTTTCAATTATAATATTTTACATTTATAAACAATAAAACACCCTCTCTTCAATTCATAGCTACCATCAAGTCCATAAATGATAGTAGAACATTTGGCTCGTGCTTTAATACATGCAATTGCATAACCCATAACATGTTAAATCAAGTTGTATCATTATGGGAAAGGGGGTATCGTATTCACGATCTCATTTAAAATTTCAAAACTAAAAACACATGTATATGAGAACATAACTCAATTCCATTAAAAGGCCTCAAGACCTAAATACTATATTATCTAAATGGGTTCATGGTTCGTGTATTCAAAATGATCTTTCAAACCCTTTTTATAAACAAAATAATATATCTTGAAGGCTTAGTAAAATAATGAACTTATGCTCATGGAGTTTAGGATAGTTCCACATACCTAAAGAATGATGAACACATGGAGAAATTGATCTTTGAAGCTCAGGAGTTCAAACCCTAGGTTGTTTTCTCTTCTTATGCATAAGGAAGATGATCTAGGGACATTTGTGGATGATAATACGTAATTTGCCACTTTAATTCATCTATAAGTGTTTTGGGATGGTTATAGGACGTGAAAGGACCTTATTTTCCTTAAAATACATAAAAATAGAGTATTGGCACTGCTATTCCTGAGCCATGTTGTGACCCAAACCTCATCGCCTAGCATTAATATGGGAAACACATTGTCTATCATCTAGCAATTCCAATGGTTGTTTGAGGTGGTCATGCAATTCCCGGTCATCGCATGGACACTATTTTGTGATGCGCACTTAATTTTGAGGTCCTAAAACACCTCCAACCACCCAGAATGTCTATGCATGGCCTATAATATTAAATGAGTGATACAAAATTATAGGGCATCACATTATCCCCGCTTGGGAAAATTATTACCCGAATTATGACTAGGAATATAAAAAGCATGATTTTGAACGTTACTTGCAAAGAAAAGAGTAGCATAAGATTAGTACCTTCCATATCATCATCCATAGTTTCAAAGAGGGTTGGATATATCATACGCATGTCATTATCCTACTCTCAAGTAGCTTTCTGAGCTTTATAACTCTTCCATAACATCTTAGCTAAAGCTATCTCCCTACTTCTTAACTTTCAAACTTGGCAATCTAAAATAGCAATGGATTCTTCTTCATACGACAATAAGTTCTTTACATTAATCTCTTCCACAGGCTACACAAGAGAATGACATCTAATACATTTCTTCAACATTTATACATTAAATAAAGGATGAATGAAAACCAAACTTGTGGGCAAATCAAATTCATAAGCAACCCCACCAATCATTCTCGTAATCTGATAAGGTCTTATATATCAAGGAAAAAGTTTTCCTTTCTTTTCGAATTGCATGACTCCCCTCATAGGGGGAAACCTTTAGGAACACCAAATTATCAACCTCTAACTCTATAACACCCCGAGTCTATACCCCAGATGCCACACGATGCTTACAACCCCGAAGGACCACAAGCTAACCTATGATTGGTACCTACTATGAGTACTGAATAATTATACTAATATAGTATAGAACATAGGCAAAAATTCCATAAGGTTCATAATCTGAATACTGATAATAATATTTGACAATAATATCTGAAAACTGAATACTGTCTAAACTAGTCTAGTCTGAAGAGCCTCTAACTGAACTGTCTGAAAGTGGAGTTGATAGGACATGCCCCTAACTAACTTCGACTACTAAAATACTAAAGCTACTATAATGCTGAAATAAAAGCATATACTCAATATTTGAGGACTCACTACTGAATTTGCGATTGCTAACTTAATCTGTCTAAGCACGATCAGGAACCTTAGCGTTTGAACCTATGATATGAGACATCATAGCTGAAGACAAAGCATATATCAGTACGTGGAATGTACTGGTATGCTAGATGAGGTAAGGTTGAATGAAAGGGTTCATATGCATGAATAATAACTGACTGAATGATATGGAATAACTGAGTAAGTGTTCATGGGTAACTCAAACTACTATAAATACTGAGTATGCAATACTGCATATATACATGTATACTATATCTGAGCTTTTATTAAATCTGAGTACTAATTTCTCATAACTGAGTAACTGATACTGATTGACTGTATCTGATAGTCGTAGTATTATAGAAGTGAACAAAGTTCTATACTGAGACTAAAGCTAAAGCTGTGTGAAGTAATCACCTAAATGACATGCCTCAAATAAGGTAATTAGGGTCCAACCTGTAACCCAGTTGGAAGGGTTTCAGTACCATGCCATGTGTAAATATAAGTTAAAGAGTTACCCTCTTCTGGTAGGTACTCTAATAAGAACGGTGGTACCCTCAACTGTCAAGTTAAAACACCTAATCAACCCTCAATTGGCAGGTTGATCCCTTAACCTACGCTGGCTACATAGTTTTGGAATGCAATGACTATTTCTAAGGATCACACCGCCTACTGGCAGGTGAGCCCCCATCCTTGGATTTACTCGGTGCTAAGTCCTACATCCCAATGAATAGACCGTGGACTAATTTTTAGCCTGTACTGGATTTGACTTAACCGTTACTAATCATGTTGACTGACTAAATATGACTGAGTTTATTAAATTCTATAACTGACTGAGTAATATTGTTCCGTGACATGACTTAGATTATTCTTTAAATATTGTACCTCTAGGTAAACATCTAGTTTTTTGGGCAGTGAACTCACTCAGGACCTGATAGCATAGCAAGTAAATCATAGCATGATCTTGAAAAGCATTAGAAGGTCCACTTATTCATAATTCATTCATAGAGACATTTTATCAAACACTTGTAAAGGATAAGCTTGTACAAATGCTAGCATGACATGATTTTACCATTTAATTCACATGAACATTCCATCAAACACATGGGGAGCACAACTTAATGTATATAATCAAGGACAATTTGTAAACATTGTAACTACAATAACCAAACTTGCTAATTCAAGGATTATGATATGGGAATTACACAATTCAATATATATTCTATTTATGTTTCATGGAATCTATAATTAATCATGGGTTGAAACTCAATTAATGTCAAGAACATGGATACAATCCAATTTTAACCATGTAAATCATGAATCAATAATCTTGTTGTTTTAAATATGGATTCTTTGAATCTATGGGTGAAAAGAAACCATAGATGCATACCTAACATACCTAATAACAAACGTTCTTGAAGGTTCTTAGAGTAATTCTTGAGCTTTATTCTTATTTTCTTGAACACTTGGGTTTGCTAATTAAGAGAGAATATTTTTAATCTTGAGAAAAGTGAGCAAATAATGATATATTCGGTTATTAAGGGGTTTAATTTTGTGCTTAGGCTGATTAGGGGTTTTGACAATAGACCAAACAACCCCTGAAATAAAATCACGCAAACTAAAAATCCTGATTTTACATACTCATGCGACGCGGTGAAATTGTGCCATCTCACTGGAAACTTGACAACTGGTTTCTGGAAGCTTGGAATGATGCGGTACAATCGTGGTACCCCACTGTATGCGAATTTAACCTTTGGTGCGACACACCATGATAGAGGAGTCACACTGGAAAGTGACACTTTGGAAATTGGCTACTGGCACGATACAGTGGGATCGCAATGGCTCACTACATATTGACAATTACCATTTTCACCCCTCGATGTTGTGGAGTACTTGGTGGTACATTATTTTACTAAAAATTCTATAACTCTTCACCCAAGTATTGGATTTGGGCACATTATATATTGTTGGAAAACTGACTGAATTTCCTACGCAATGATAAGCTCTAAACTAAAAAATACCTAGTATTTTGAGAATTTTATATATAAATACTTATGTACTTAGATTTAAATTGAGCTAGGGAAATACAGAGTATTACAATATCTCCCCCTAGGAATATTTGTCCTCTAATAGGACTGATTAAGCTGAGAAACACTGATAGACTAAGTTTAACACTGAATATGCACAACTGAAATATGATTACATGATTGAAATCACTAATAAGCTAAATTTCTATACTGAACATTCATATCTGATGCATGATTATATGACTAAACTGATTCATTACTATATGACTGAATATGCAACGGTAATGGATACCAGATTTGTAACTGTGTCTAAACTTGAAATTGAGTAAATCTAAGGAAGATTCTTACATTAAGCTAAATCTCTATTTGTAAAGAAGAGGTGAGGTAACTTGGTCCATATACCTACTTCTGCTTCCCATGCAGCTACCTCAATAGACTGATTCCACCAAAGAACTTTGACCAAGGGAACTTCTTTATTCCTTAGTAGGCGAATCAGGCGATCGAGAATTTGGACTAGAACCTCTTCAAAAGAGAGATCATTCTAAGTATATACACCCTCAAAGGGAACTATGATTGCTGGGTCTCTGAGATTTCATAAGTTTCTCTCTAATGACTTTTACTTTCTCCATCACCTGATGAACAAGGTTATGCCAAAAAAAAATGGGTTTCACCAACTTCATACCACCCAATCGGTGACCTATATCTCTTCTCATATAGAAACTCAAAAAGAGACATCTAGATGCTAGAGTGGTAGCTATGATTGTAGGAAAATTCTATAAATGGAAAGTGATGCACCCAACTACTTTAAAGTTCTATTACACAAGATCTCAAAATATCTTCTAAGTTCTCAATGGTGTGCTCTGCCTGTCTATCCGTTTGAGGATCAAAATTAGTGCTAAGATTTATTTGGGTAGCTGAACCCCTATGAAAAGATCGCCAAAATTGAGAACAAAATTTTGTATCTAGATAAAATATAATACACACTGGAGCTCCATGATAACAAACTATCCTAAATTAACAGGTTAGCATAATCATTTCCTGAGAAATTAGTCCTCACCAGAATAAAGTGAGTTGATTTGGTCATCCTGTCTTCAATCATCCAAATATAGTCGTATTGATTTTTGGATCTCAAAAGTCCTATAATAAATTCCATGTTAATCATCTACCATTTCCACATAAGCAAGGCTATCTCTTGGGAAGTGCCACCTAGACTCAAATTTCCCCCCTTAACTTGTTGACAATTCAAAAACATAGCCACAAAGTTAGCAACATCTCTTTTCATGTTATTCCACAAGTAAAACCTCTTGATATCGTGATACATTTTAGTAGAGCTAGGGTGACCAACATACCTGGAATAGTGAGCTTCATCAAGAATCCATTATCGTAACCCATCTACATTCGGCACACATAGCCTACCTTGATACCTCAAAACCCCATCACCTTTAATTTTGAATGCCTATATTGTCTGTTGACCAACATATCCCTTAATCCATATTATAATGGGGTCCCTGGTTTTCTTTTCCTTAACCTCAGCACATAGGGGTCATTTAGCTACCTTGTGTATGGACACTTCTCGATATTCAGAATCTAGGAGTCGAACCGCTAAATTAGAAAGCCGATAAATATCTTTAACTTTACTATTATTTCCTTTATCTATATAATAAATACTACCAATGGACAACCTTATATGGGTATCAACAACCACATTAGCCTTTCTCGTGGATAGTGTAGGCTAATGTCATAATCCTACAATATTTCCAACCACCCCCTCTTCTAAAGGTTTAACTGTTTCTGTGAGAAGACATAGTGCAAACTTTTGTGATTAGTAAGAATATCTACATGCACCCCATACAGATAATGGCACCAAATTCTTAGTGAAAATACTACAACAACAAACTCTAAGTCATGGGTCAGATAGTTCCTCTCATTCACCTTTAACTGTCTAGATAAATAGGCCACAACCTTACCATGATACATAAGTACAAACCCAAGTCCAACCCAAGATGCATCACAGTACTTAAAAAAACCCTCTATACCCTAAGGAAACCGGTGCAGTAGTCAACTTACCTTTTAGTTTCTCAAAGCTATTTTCACAAGAGTCATACCATAAGAATTTAACCTTTTTCTGAATCAAACTAGTAAGTGGAGTATCTTTGGATTAAACACTCTCTACAAATCTTTTGTAAGATCCTGCCAAACTGAAGAGGCTCCAGATTTTGATTGGAGTCATGGGTCTAGGCCATTTTATCACTGCCTCAACCTTTTGGGGGTCAACCTTCTACGTGGTAGTGTCTCGAGGAGGTCATCAGGAATGACTTTTGGGAATTAATTAACTATAGGAATCTACTAAAGGGAAGGTCTTTCAATGCTAGAATCTTTGACCCGAACAAATGACACAAAGAGCCCTTTGATATGAGCTTACATGCACTAAGTTAAGATATGAATTTCCCCTTAGGTTCCAGAGAATATTCCTCCCACTTTATCACTGGCTCGTTAGGTAAAGATAAAGTGACTTTCGAGTTCTATAGTCCTATGTAGCATAACATGAATGGAGTCAATCAATTCTTGTATAGCATAAAAATGAATCATGCCAAGTTTTATAAGATCAACCATAGTATCACGACAAAAATTAGACATCACATAATTCCTATAAAATCTCAAAGCTATAATGGAGTCACCAATAAGAGTTGAGACAAAAAAGGGTTTAGGAATATTTTCAGGCTCAAAACTAAAGCTATCTCCCACATAAGTGGTCACATAAGACAATGTAAAACCGGGGTCAAGTAACACATACACATCACAGGAGAAATTATGTAACAAACTCGTGACCACATCCGGTAAAGCCTCTAAGTCCAGACAAGTAAATAAGGCATATAAATGGTTATGACCAAATCACCAGTTCTAGATGCAACAACCTTAGCTGGATGAACTAAAGTAGTAGATTGGGCTCTAACTTCCCCATCAGCCCCCATGGCGGAGGGACAATCATTCTTAAAGTGACCGATCTTCCTATAACTATAACACATAGGAGTACTATATTGACATCTTTCTAGTTTATTCTCCCCACAAGTATTACAGGAAGGGTATTGTCTTAATGGCTGACTCACACTTCCTTAAGACTAAGTACCCTACATCTTTGATCTACCACTCATCTAGGAATTTTAGAAGCAATTATCTGGTGAAGGCCTAGGCATTGGGGCATCGGATGAGGACTGGGAATTGCTCTAGAACTTTATTTTAGGCAAATTCTTATCCCACATTCCACTCTATTGCTAACTGGCATCTGATCTGCACACCTAGATCTCTTATCCTGCTTTTCTTTTTCCCTTACCTCTACCTACCTATTCTACCTACAGTATATGCACTAATAACCTAGAGAAAGATGTCCTTATTTAGCATTACTCCCTTACATTATAGAACCAAATCATCTGAGAGACTAGAGGAAAACCTCCTCATATGAGCTCTTATGATGTCCACTAACACTAAAGCATAATGGGAAAGCTGCATGAAATTTAATGCATATTCTTTTACACTTATCTTTTGTTGTTCCATGTTTATAAATTCTTCAACTTTTTCTTCCCACAACTATTGGGGAAAGAAATGATCCAAGAAGGCATTGATACCTACCCAACGTAGAAGGTTTATCATCCTACCCCATTAAATCTTCCAACTCATTGTCCCATTGATTAGCTATGTCCTTCAACTAATAGTCTTCCAAATCAACCCGTTCAACCACACTAGCATACATCACTCTTAAAATTCTCAATTTCATTAATAAATCCTTAGGGGTCCTCCTCAACCCTTGTACTAGTAAATACGGGTGGGTTCAGCCTCATGAATTGTAACACCCTATTTTTTGGCTAAGGTTGAATCATCCTTCCTACATTTATAGACTCAAAACTAATGGTTCATAATTAAATATGTGTAAATGAGACTTTCTAAGTGTGGAAATATCCTTGGAGATAAACATACACCATAGAAATCTCCTAGCTCAAAAATTGATTTAAGCATTTTCCTATCGATCGATGTTTAGTTAATAATTTAGCTTGGATCAACTTCTAGAGACTATTTCTCCTAGGATATGAAAAGTCATATGGACTACTATATATCAAATTGAATCCGTTCAAGTCTTTTTTCTAGTGCCACCAATCATTCGTCAATTTAAGTCTAAAGTAAAATGTTATGAGTGTTTGAATGAGGCATTGTCCCGGCTGTGCGATGGGGAATGCATCACCCACTTAAGACCTATGCTATAGGATGTTCATATCACACCTTTGTCTATTCCATGGTCTGTGCATCACATGGCTAAGGCAAAGTGGTGTAAATGCTACATTTTTGTGTTATTTTAAGGTCAATAAGGTACTTTCAAATCCAATAACCATCTATAAATACAAATAGATGAAATTAAAGTCCATATACATTCTTTACCACTCACCAAAATCCCTAGTTCATCTTTAATTGGAACAAGAAGATAAAACCATCTAATGTGTGAACACTTAAGCTTCAAAGGTCAATTTCTCTATGTTTTCATCATTTCTAAGGTGCATGGGGCTACTCCAATTCTCATGGGCATAGATTTTATGCTTTTTACTAGAATTTAAGTTATATATGTGTGTACATGTAATGAAGTTTGGGAAATTATTTAAAGAGCATGCCCCATGGACCTAATTTGATGAAAATTTGTATTTGTTATGGCGTGTTTTCATAAACTTGATTTATACTCTCCTGCATATGTGATTTGAGTTTGAAAAGTGATTTGTGAAATTCCTTTCCCTATGATAAAGTTTATGGCCCTTGCATGTCATAAATTTTAAATTATTATGAGGGTGTGAATTAAAAGCCCCTTTATCTCTTCATATTTATGCATAACTAATGATGGGGCTTATTTATGAATGATGTAAACTCTTGAGTATAAATGCCTCTTTAATCACTATGCATTGTTGTTTGTATGCTTTCAAAAGGGATATGTCATATGCTAAAGGTGTTTGTGTCATAATTGAAAGAAATGTATACGTTGAATAAATGAATTTGCCACCATGTGTTAAAGATTTGTAAAGAGAGTCTATTACATTAGTTTACATATGGTTTTAAGGATAAGAACTCTCGTGTGATTTGATAAAATCTTTTAGGTGGTCATATGCATATTTTCTAATGAGAAGTACGGATACAATGTGGTATGATATGAATAACTTGCAAGTCTGGGTATGACGATACCCTGTGATGATATGCCCTTAATAGAATAAGCACTAAATGTTTTTGAGCATGAAATATGATTTTTAAAGTACTAAAATTAGGCTAAAACAAAGATATGAGGTTACTCAAAAAAGTCTTTTGATTGAAAGGGTTCATTACTTTAAAATGTCTTTTGACGATGTGGAACTTATGATATGTTATCCTACAAGGGAGGATAATTAAGACATCTCACATAGGGTAATCCTACGGTATGCTCACATGGGGGGTATTAACAATTTTATAAACTCTAATCCTTGCAGAAAACTTTGAATGGGTTCTTAGCCTCAGAGTCAAGGGGAGATTCCATACAGCTCATAGGATGGTAGTAATTTAGAGTGTACCATCTTGCTTAGAAGTAAAGCAAAGAGTTGAGTCATTATTACAAAAAAATGTTTTGAAGCATATCAAATTATTCACATGTGTTTTATGTATATACTTGTAACGCCCTGATTTCTTAACCGAAATGCTACATGGTGCTTATGACCCCGAAGGAGCACAAGCTAACCCATGACGGATATCTGTACCTGTACACTGCATAATATACTTATAAAATATGGAAAATATGAACAATACGCCATAAGGTTTAACTGAATAAAGAAACTGTCAAAACATGACATCTATGTTGGTAGAAAATACCCAAAATAAATGAATCTGAAAACCTCTAAGTACTGTCTGAATAAGGAGTTGAAGGAACATGTTTCCAACTAACATGTTTCCAACTAACTCTGTAAATGAAAAACTAACTGAATTATTAAATGAATAAATCAAGTAATATCGTCCTCAAATGAAGAGGACTCATTGCAACTCTATGTACTGAATGCAACTGCTACTGCTGATCTAGAACTCGTGTCTCTGAACCTATGGTGTAACATGAAAAGAAAACACCATATCACAAATGCATCAGTATAATTGAAGTACTATGTATATGAGTGACGTAGGCTAATGCGAAGGGTTTACACGCATGAACAATACTAACTGACTGACTGACATAAACGTTAGAGTGAAAACATACGTACATAGTAACTGAGATCGTGAGTACGTGATAGCTAAATTTGTACGGTAATACATGGCTAAATAATTTAGTTCTGATAGAATGAAGGACTGTATCTAATAGTCCTGAATATGATAGAACTATCTAATTTCTATGCTATAACTAAGATTTGACTGTTGATTTGACTATATCTAACAGTCTTGGTATACGGATATCTGAAGAACTGTCTGAGTTCTTTTACTGAGACTGAGTCTAAAAATGTGAGAGGTAGTTGCTTAAATGACATGCCCCATATATTCTAAAGTAGGTAAACTGGGGCCCAATCGATGCTCTGATTGGAAGGGTATCAATACCGTACCACGGGTAAAGACCTGATATAAGTGACCCTCAAATCTGGCAATGTCCCCAAAAGAGAACGGCGGATGTCCTCCCCATAAACCCTCAAGCAGGTAGTGTTGATGTATCAAACTATGCTGTCTACATAGTTCTAGAATGCAAGGATTGATTCTAATAATCACACCTTTATCTGAAGAGACTGAACATGACATAACTGACTATACATTAACTGGTATTACAGTATTTCCACTTAATGATGGAATAATACTGATAACTGACTAAGATCATAAGATTTCTAAGGCTTACTGAGTCACACAACTGATTAAATTCTATGTAACGTGACTTTACTGAACATATCATGATGACATGACATGGCTCTAGGCACACAGCTATAGCTTCGGGTACAAATACCCCCAGGACTCGATAGAAGGAAACTGACACATATGATAAGATTTGAGTCTACAATTCATAATATCATAAGTAAGGGATAGTGTACTTCATAAGTATATTCAACATCTCTAACATTGTATGGAAAGCATGGATACATTTTGTGTACATGTTCTATTATTCCATTATCACACATGTTTTACACCACAACAATAGCAACAGATAAATAGCATGGAATTCATGTTGAGTGCATAGCTAATATGGACTTTTAATTTAGGTATCATAAAATCATGTAAATATGGACTGCTAACATCCTATGAATTTTAACAAATATCTTGCATGCGCACCTTAGGCATAGGTTTTCTCAACAAATGTTAATCATCTTGAACCACCCAATTTCATGAGTTTTAACCACAAACATGCATACTTCATGGAAATCATCTTAAAATAATATTCTGAAGTTTAAACAATGGTCATTGACATGAACAACATCACATAGAAACAAGAAAATCAATGTTTCTCATTTAAAATCATGGTTCTTGAACTCTTTGAGCGAAAGGGGTCCATAGATGAAAATTACGCATACCTGACTCAAGGTTCTTAATGTTTTTGATCTAGAAGGATTTGAAATCCTTTGATTCTTGAAGAAGATTGAGTCTTAGTCTTGAACATTTAATTTAGGGAGAAACCCTAGTTCTTTGTAGTGAAAGAATGATGAAAAGTGGCTGAAATCGGGTGTAATTTGGTTTATATAGATGAGTGGTAAGTTACCAAAATACCCCTATTTAAACGACCCACAAATAAACTAAATGTGGCGTGTGATGGTCCATTTTACTCATGGTGGACCGTTATTTAGCCTATAAGATATGGACCAAGAATGGAATTCACTGGATAAGGGTTGAGGTATGAGTGACAGTTCGTCAAATATCTAGTGGTCCGTCAACTCGTTCATCACACCTTATCCAGAATGTGGCTCAACTGGCATGGCTTTGATGGTCCAACTGGTGGTCCGTCACTAAGTTGTTGGTCCATCAGCTTGGCCGTCAGGCCTTAACCAGAATGGGGCCCTTCTGCCTTGGAAGTGATGGACAAAGTGGTGGTCCTTCACTATTTTGACACTCCTCCACCTGGGCTATCATACTTGGGTGATTTTTATAGTTTCGAGTAAAACATCCATAACTTTTTCGCCTGATGTCGGATTTGGACAAAATTGGTATCATCAGAAAGCCAACTCAATTTTCCATGTAATAGAAAGTGAAAATCTTAAAAATATTGCATGTACAAAGCCAAATTTACATTTAAGAGTAATTCGTACCATTCTTGAGATTATTTCTTGCTAGGAAAAGCCATGGGTATTACAATATCTCCCTACTGAGATCATTCATCCTCAAATAAAACTGACTGAGAGGAGAAAAAGTGATTTGAACATGAATAGCTAGAACATGATCTCATGACTGACAAACTATACATAGCATACTGATAATGCATATCTGATGCATAGATTACTGATACCTGAATACGTATATGAGCAATCTGATAAACTGAGTTTCTCAAGGTGAGAGTTCATAGCTAATGCATGATTAAATACTATAACGACATATGAATGCATGCCTGAGTATGAAATGGCAATAGATTCCAAGTTTATACTGAACGCTGAACGTGAAACTGAATAAGCTTAAGAAGGACCGTTACCTTGAAATTGATCTGAATTGGTGGAGAAAAGGTGAGGGTACTTGGTACGCATATCTTCTTCTGTTTCCTAAGTATCTTCCTCATGAGACTAATTTTGCCAAAGAACTTTGACTAGAGGGACTTCTTTTTTCCTTAATCGACAAGTGTAATAGTCTAAGATTTCAATTGGAATCTCTTCATAAGAAAGGTTGTTCTAAATTTTAATGCTCTGAATAGGGACTACAACTATTGGATCACCTATGCACTTCTTGAGAAAAAATTCATGGAATACTGGATGGACTGAGGTAAGATCTGAAGGCAATTTGAGCTTATAAGCAACCTTCCGGAAGCGACTGACAATTCAGAAGGGACCGATATATCAAGGATTGAGTTTTCCTTTCTTGCCAAACCTCTTTACTCCCTTCACCGGAGAGACATTAAGATAGTTATAGTTTTTGACCTCGAACTTGAGATCTTTTCTATGAACATCTGCATAAGACTTCTGTCGGCTCTGAGTAGCCCAAAGTCTCACCCTGATCAACTGAATTTTCTCTAAGGAATTGAATATCAATTTAGGACCTATGACTGAGGCCTTTCTAACTTTGAACTAACCGATTGGAGATCTACACCTTATATCATAGAGATCTTTCAATGGAGCCATCTGAATACTGGAATGATAGTTATTATTGTATGCAAATTCATCCAAAGAAAAGTGGTCATCCCAACTTCCTTTGAAATCAACTGCACACTCGCTTAGCATATCTTCGAGAGTCTGAATGGACCTTTCTAATTGACCATCTGTCTGAGGATGAAACGCTATACTGATATAGACTTAGGTACCAAGACCTTTGTGGAACGCTTTCCAGAATTGAGAGGTGAAATGGGCACCTCTGTCTGAGATAATAGATGAGGGAACACCGTGTAATTTGACAAACTCCCTAATGTAGAGTTTGGAATAATCCTCGGCTGAGTAAGAAGTACGAACTAGAAGGAAATGAGCTGATTTGGTCATTCTATCTATGATGACCCAAACTGAATCATGCTGACTATGAGTACGATGCAAACCCATCACGAAGTCCATGTTCACTTCTTCCTACTTCCAGGTAGGAATGGTGAACTCCTGCATAGAACGACTTGGTTTCTGATGTTCTATCTTAACCTGCAAACATGTAGAGCACTTAGCCACAAACATTGCAATATCTCTCTTCATCCCACTCCACCAATAAATCTTTCGTAAATCGTGGTACATCTTAGTGGGCCCTAGATGAATTGAGTACCGTGAACCATGCTCTTCTGCAAGAATTCGTTTCCTCAAGTTATCTATACTTAAAACGCACAAGCGACCCTGACAATGAAGAACACCATCTCCTAGCTCCTAGTTGAGTTAAACACTTACCTATAGATTAATTTTTAGATGACGATTTTGATTAGGTCAAATTACAGTGAATATTTCTCCTAGGATATGAAGATTCATGTGGACTACTATATATCAAATTAAGTCCCTTTGAGTCTTTTTCAGAATGCCAATGACCATTCATCAATCTGAGTCCAAAGTAAAGTTATGAGTGTTTAAATTAGGCATTGTCCAGGCTGTGCGATGGGACATGAATCTCCCATTTAAGGCCTATTCCATAGGCTGTGTGTTGCACACCTTGTCCTATGCCATGGGTTTTGTGTCGTATGGCTAAGGAAAACTGTAACGCCCTGAGATCTCATCCCGAGATGTCACACGATGCTTATGGACCCGAAGGACCACAAGCTAATACTTTTCTAATATCCCTACCTATACACTGCATAATATATAAAAAAAAATTGGAAACTTGCCATAAGGTTAAACACTTCTATACGTACTCAAAACTAAAAACTGAATACTAATACATCCGTCTAAAAAACCTCTAAGCCTTTAAAAAGGGTTCTTTAGTTTCTTGGATGAAAGGGACCGAAGAATCAACATCTACATTCCTTACACTTTGAAATTGGATGAACTTTAGTGCTTCAAACTTTATCCACACTTGATATAAATCAATTCTTCATGCCCAGACTATGAGGAACTTGATTCTTGAAGAAACCTTAAAGAATTTATGGATAATTTTTTTAATATTAGGGTTCTTGAATGAAACCTTAGATTTTCTTTAGAGAATTGGAAGAAGAATGAAGATTTCTTCTTTACATGGATATATATGTAGAGGATCAAAATGGGTGGAAAAGACTAAAATACCCTTTTAAAAATTCCCCTTAATTGCTAAAAAAAAATGTTTGACGACATCCGTGATAGGCCGTCAGACCCGTGATAGGCCGTCACAACATGTCATCACAAAAGGGTTGAATTTTTAATTTTCTTCCTAAGTCTGATGACATTGTCAGATATGTCATCAAAATGTGACGACATCATCAGAAATGGCGTTACAAAAGTGACAGCCCGTCAGAAACGTCGTCAGACTTTTCCAGATTGATATTCTGGAGTAAAATGGCTATAACTCTTTGATTCGATATCAAATTTTAGCAAAATTTGTATATTTTGAAAGATAATTCAATGATATTTTATTTGATATTTAGAAATCCACCCATTTCTTTATATAGAATGATTTATGGTCGATTGAAGTTGTCCCAAATTTTTGCGATCACTAAAACTTGATCGATAGGAAAGTTTTCAACTCGTTCGTGAGTTAGGTGACCACTATGATCTTAATTTATGCAAAAATAGATTCCCAAATGATTCAAAGTATTTCATACTTGGGAGGATATTTTTGAAATATTTTGACTCGGATTTTTGCTTTACCAAATACTCTCTAAGGCTCAGACTAGAAGAGGATTTTGCGGGGCATTTCACAATGCGGCATAAATGATCCTTTTTTATGTTATTTTAAGGTAAATAAGATCCTTTCACATCACGTAACCTTCCCTAAACACTTATAGACGTAACTGAAGTCCATATACATGATTTATCACTCACAAAAATCCCTAGTTAATCTTCCTTAAGCATAAAAAGGCAAAACAACCTACGGTTTGAACTCTTAAGCTTCAAAGGTCAATTTCTCCATGTTTTTGTCATTTCTAAGGTATGTGGGGCTATCCCAAATCTCATTGGCTTAGGTTTTATGATTTTTACAAGCGTTAAAGTTATATATGTATATACTTGTAATGAGTTTTGGTAAATAGTTTTAAAAGCATGCATCATGGAACAAATTCGATGAAAATATGTATTTGACATCAAATTTTTTCAGAAGCTTGATTTATAATCTTGTGCATATGTGATTTGAGTTCTAAAAGTGATTTGTTAATATGACTCGTAAAATTACTCTCCCCAGGATGAAATTTATCCTCCTTCTTGTGAATTATTTTGAGAACATGAATTAAAATCCCTTTTTGATCATTAGATTTATGTATAACCAATGTTGGGGATGGTTTATGAATGATTTAAACTCTTAAGTTTAAATGACTTTTTAACCACTATGCATTGTTGTTTGTACGCTTTCAAATGGGGTATGTCTTATGCTAAAGAATTTTGTGTCTTAACTAAAATAAATGCACGCATTGAATAAATTAACTGGCCACCTTATGTTAATGATTTGTAATGAAACTGTTTCATGAGTTTACATATTCTTTTGAAAATAAGAACTCTCATGTGATTTGATAAAATCTTTTGGGTGGTCATATGCATGTTTTTGAATGTGAAGTGCGGTGTGATATGGCAAGATATGAATGACTTACAAGCCAAGGTATGATGATAAACTGTGATGATCCTTAACACAGTAAGAACTAAATATTTCCAAGCAAGAAGCATGATTTTTAAAGGAATAAAATTGGGCTAAAAGAAATATAGATGGTTACTCGAGGAAAGTATTTGATTGAAAGGGATCATTGATAGAAACTGTGTTTTGCCAATGCTGGACTTATTATATGTTATCCTCTATGGGAGGATAATTAGGACATCTCACATGGGATATTTCCTACGGTATTCTCACATGGGGGCTATTAAAAATATTATGAACTCCAATCCTTGTGACAAACTTGGATTGGGGGTTTTACCGCCATGTCAATGGTAGATTCCATATAGCCCGTGGGATTGTAGCAATGTCGGGCGTAACATTTAGCTCAGAAGTAAAGCAACGAGTTGAATCATGATTATAAGAAAGTATTTTGAAGCAAGTAAGCTTATAGGAGTTATTTCCTATTCTTTCATACTCTAGTTCAAGTTGTAGCTTCATCTATAGGAAAGTTATCCTAATTCCTTAGTTGCTCTAATTTTATTGGCCATGTCTCATTGTAGAGATGATACGAGTGCAAAAGCTTAGATTTTAAAGAATAGGTCCCTTCAAAATTGGGTCATCAAAAAGATTATTAAATAGCACAAGGACATTAAAGGATTCCATTAGTGCTTTAACGTGTATTTATTCGAGTGTATACCTTTATCCTGATGAAATTGTGTTTTTCAGACTGAGGTATGAAGTGTATTCAGTTTCTTTTAAAAACCTTGTTGTAGATGCGATGCTTAAGGGTAAAGTTATATAGAAGAATGTTAGAATTGTATTTCCACCTGAGCAGTAGTATATATTAGGGTGTCATGATCTATTGATAATAAAATGGTTCAAAAGTTCGTGATATGGATTCTCAATTTTAGAGGTCAGAGTAAGGATGACTTTTGCATTAAAAAGCTATTTTTAGTTGTATAATCATTGATTGACGGATGGTTTTCCATTTTATTGTAGTAGACTGCCGTGGTACCAATATATGTAGATTCTATAATAGTCTGTGAAGAAAGTGACTGACAATAATTATTAATTATTCAAAATAGGGAAGGATCACAGAATGGATAGTTATGGTTTCTATAGATATTATTTATATGTGAATGAATGGGGGTAGATTAGAAAATATGGGTAGAGACTCTATCATGACCCAAACCAGGACCCTGGGTGTGACGAGCATCCCGGACCATAAAGGCCCGAACGCCCTTCTTTATCTGGTAATCATGCACAATATTCATAAATTATAATAGAATAAGTAGAATTGTAAATCATTACGAAAACATGTTCATACCCTTAGTTCAATTAAACTATGAAAAATGAAATCCAATATCAACTACACAACATCTGAACCAGTCTAAAAAATCTCTACTACATCTAAAAATGACTAATGTCTGAAACTGGGACAAGGACCCCAGTGGACCTAAACCAAAATAAATAACATAATCTGAAAGACATAGGCCTTCTTGAATAAAGAAGGCTCACCAACTTTACACCTTGTTGTCTGAAAACTCTACGTCCTAGCAAGACCTCAGAAATAAGCTTTAGACCCTAGGAGGAGGGAAGGGTCAATACAAATGTACTGGTATGCGAAGAAATTCAAAACAAATCTTGTATATAAATAAAATATTTGAGCGATTGTCATAATCATCAAGAAAGATATCATTTCAAAACACATGGTCATTTTTGATAACTATAAAACTTTTCTGCCAATGCAATCTCGTGTCTTGAGCCGGGGGTCTATCGGAAACAGCCTTTCTACTTCTTCAGAGGTAGAGGTATGGACTGCGTACATCTTACCCCCCCCGCAGACCCCACTAGGTGGGAATACACTGGGTTTGTTGTTGTTGTTGTTGCTGAGTTAGGTGGAACTCCCCTTCAAGTCTGATATTCCACGAGAAACATGGAGTCCGCCATTGACTCGACGGGGAAGCCCCCAACCCATGTTTGCTACAAGGGCTGGAGTGTTTGAGTTTGATACACCACAGGGCACTAGGCCAGCGTATAATAATATACTCGGATCGGTAAATCACAATTTTGGAAAATGAGATTTCTAAACTCTTGCCTTCTTCGAGGAACCATCTAAGCTCTCTTCTTCCCAATTTTAGTCTGTTCTAAAACATGCGCCATTCTAGTTTCAAAATCTAATTTCAAACATGCATTCTATTCAATGTTGAATTAACATGGCATTATCTGAGTTCGTACCATCACACCAAGACTTGCAAGTCCTATTTCTGAGCCATAATGTATCATGCATGATTCTTTCATCAAAAACTCAATTCAAACCACCCAAACATACAAATAGTATAAGAGATTTTATTTTCCAAAACACAAGTGAAAACTATGCAAGGATTATCTTTCTTTCAATAACAATGTGGTGGTCGTGAAATCTTTGTCAAACCATGCAACTCTTTCCGTTAGATATTTATATTTAATGTTTATCAATACAAACAACCCTCTCTTTTGATTCAAAAATCATATTTTTGTCATAGTATAAATCAATACATTTCGTATCATACTTTTCAAGATGCATTTCAAAACAATCGATATCATATGAAAACTAGGATAAATCATATCAAAAGAGGGATTTTATGTGAGTCTTGCTCTCAATTCAAACATCACATTAAAACACATATATACATATACATAGGATTTCAAATCACTTTAGGGGAAGGCCAAACGACTAAAACAATATTATAAGGCTCCTAAAAACATGATTAAAATCTTAAATCAAAAACCCTTTTCTTAAAAATCATGATTTCTAAACCCTTTGCATAATTTAAAGAAGATTTCTTTGTCCATGAATTTTTGGAAAAACCCCACGTACAATAAATTATAATATCTGAAAGATGGAACCTTGATCTTGATAGATGAAACCCGGATATTGATTTGTTTCTAGGAGATCTTGAACTTAAGGCTTAAATTTCTTGTTCTTGGAGAAACCCTAATTGATTTTATTTTGATAGTAAAGTGGATGTTTTTGATATTGTTAAACTGATAATAATTTTTTAATAACACTTAATGGGTTATTTAATTCTTGTGAAAGGTTTTTAGAGTGAGGGAAACACAAAAATAACCCTAAGGAACCCAAGAAAATTGCAAAATTGCATCAGTTGATGACCAGGGCTGATGGGTCGACACTCTGGTGATAATTCATCACCCAGGTTGTCACTTTGGGGTTAGTTCTCACCATTCAATTCCCTAGCCAGATGACCAGGTCTGGTGGTTCGTGACACAGCTGATAAGTCCTCAGACTCGTCATCATATTTTGGAAGACAAACACTTCGAAATAAAATGTGCATAACTTTCTACTCCGATATCAGTTTAAAGCAAAACCAGTGGCACTAGAAATAGAACTCAAAGAAATTCTATTTGATATATAGTAGGCATCTTAATTTATTATATACAAATAGTTATAGTTGATTGACATTGACCCAAGTTTCAACACTCAGTCATACTCAAATGATAGGAAAGCTTTCAATTCATCCTTAAGTTAGGGTACCGATATGATCTGAATTAATTCTCCAATAGGTTCCCACACGACATAATTGATTAATATAAAAACTATTCATAGGATTTGTAGCTTTTTGATCATCTATGGATAGAAATGATGGTGTTTGTTCTAGCTCAAAATGCAAGATATTACATTATCTCCCCCTTGGGATCATTCGTCCCCAAATAATGGGTAGGAATGTTGAAGTCTTAAAGGTATGGAATAAATTGAACATGATATTTCATCTAAGAAGGGATATAGCCAAGCTGAAACATCTAAACTTCTATTATGAAACTGAATCTGAGCTAACTTAACTTTACTTGCTTTAAGAAGCTGATTCATGCAGAAAGTTTAGGATTCCTTTGAAGTGTTCATGATCTAATTATATATAATAAATTGAGAAGTGATAACTTAGTAAAGGATGAATCATGAGGTAATAATGAGTGGCTAAACTCTATTAACCTGAATTATGGGATCTGGGGTTAGGTTGTGATGAGGTGCTAAATACTTAAGATTTAATAGGTGTTACGATTTCTTGATAATTCAGAAATTTTAATTAACGTCTGTTGGTTGCAAATAGTAGACACCCCTACTTTGATTTCGATGAGAAATAAATCATATACAGTAGGAAGTGAATTATTGACAGGGACTCAAAAATACTTCATTTAATAATTAGAGCTGTAAAACGGTTGGTTAACTTGAGGTAAAATCTGGACAGTGAACAGAAACTCCCTAAGTCCGAGAGGATTAGGAAATTAGACGCTTAAATAGGTCGAGAGACATTTGAGTATATCATCGATAAAGATAGCTTGTTATCCTAACAACCATGAGAATTCTGAGTCATCTCTAGTATCTGACATGTACCATAAGCCCTAGTGAAAATAATTCTGGTTATTTCATAAAATCTTGATTACAAACATCGAAATGAAAGTAACAAACTATCATTTGTGAAACCTAAACCCCTATTTTAGGAAACATTAAACTATCAGTGAATTAAATCGCAAATGACTTGAATTCACACCATATTCCCTATGGGATTCGACTCCAACCTACTGATAACGCTCAATCTACAGCTCTCGTAAGAGTGTAAAGCGGTCGCTAGCAAATATAGAACCCAACCTGGGTTGGGTGTCGATCCCACAGGGAATAACTTGGTCAACAAGTAAGCAACGATTACTAGACTTTTAGTGCAAGTCTCGTAAAAAGGGGGGATTGTAATGTGTAACTGAAATAATAAAGTAAAAACTAAAAATAGCAAAGTAAAAAGAAAAGGATTGTTACGTAAGTTGTAAACAATGAGAATTGAAGCGTTGGGGTTATGTCCACCTCCTGAGTTATACGTCTCTATTGACTATGAGTATGTAGCATTCTGACATGCATGTGCTTATAGAGAATTGTATTCGATGGTAAATCCAGGCGTCTTTTGACCTATTCGAGGATTATTTCACTTTAAATCTTTCGAGCTTAAAGCGTGTCTAACGGTACGAATTCTCCAAGAGGTTAATCCAGTTACAGCACTAACTGTTTAGTAGGGAATTTAGGGGGTGACCCTACTACCTTGACATTATCTCTTTTCCAGACAAATAACCTTTCTTTAGAACAAGTTAAATGTTATACTGTTGTATTCTTGTGTTTGCAACCACAAAGAATGTAGATTAAGATGAAGAGAATAATGATATAAGCATCATACGTGTCACGAACTCACAAACTCACAGCAATAGATAGTATCTCAGTTGGCTTCCATAACCCCAACAGAGAAGTTTAGTTACCCATGATTGCGAAGGAGATCACGATTGACATTGTTGTTATACCACAATAAGGATGAATTTCATGTAGCTCAAGAGGTAGGCGTTAGGCGTGAATTCCTAGGCAAAGTAACGTTTCTCTTGTTGCTGAAAGTAAGAATAGATGAATAGAAGAAGAAAAATAGAATTAATGGGAAGATTAGTAGAGTTGTAATTGAGAAGTAGAATGTATCTCTCCACTAAGGGAGGCATTGTTAAACATCTCTAGCAAGATAGGATATTTATAATACCCATATCCTAATCCTACTAAGCTAATGAAATATCTAACCAAATCCTACTAAGCTAATAAAATACTTAACCCAATTGTACTAGGTTAATGTAATATTCTCCTAATCCAAATAAACAAATGAAATACTTAACCCAATTGTACTAGGTTAATGTATCATTATCCAAATCCAACTAAGTTACAGAAAGTCCCCAAAGTCTTCCGAAATGTTGTTTTAGCCCGGAACAGATTTTCCATGTATCACTTTTGGTCCTTTAGGCGTCCAAGCGCCCTTTCCTTCCTTCGTGAGCTTTCTTTGGCATCATGTAAGCCATAAAATGCGGAATTCTGCATCATTTATACCTGAAACTTTGCTAATCATGTTCGTTAGCTCACTTACAGGAAAAAGGACTAAAAGTGCATAAAATATATAATTTGTTCTCAAAACATGGCACAAATATGGGAAAAATATATTGATATAGGCGTGTAAATTCGCCTATCATCAACACCCCACACTTGAAGCTTTGTTCGTCCTCGAACAAAATATCATGTCCCTCTACACATCAACTTAGGGTTTCACAGCAACAACACAAAATATTCGTCAAGACAAGCACAATAATTATCAACAAAGAGTAGTTTTCGGATCATTAGTAGAAACCATTTAACCTCTAGCATAGACTCGTGATTGTGGTCAACTCATATTCAAAATTTAAGGCACAAAGAATCATATACACTAGCCGAAACTCATCAACCATGTGTGTCTCACAATATTGTACCCATAGTCACTCACAAATATAGCATATTTTTCAAACATGGGTATCAAAATATCCTTGCTCTCGCTCTCACAAATAATTCATATGTAGCAACTGATGACCATTGGCTTGCCCTTAGTGTAATACTCCACTAAATGTCAGAATGTTAAGATTAGGATCAAGTAGGTCTTTTGATGGTTGTAATGTAGGCTAAGGGACGGGTAGGACTATTTTGGCCAGAAATAGTGACTAAGTTCCTAAGAACTTTAATACATCATATTGTATCATTGAAATTTTTTTCTTTCAACCTTTCTTCTTTTTTTTTTCTACCACCCTTGTTCTCCTCTTTTGTTTTTCAATTTTAAGCATAACTCACTTTTTAGCTTTCTTTTTCCTTTTTCTTTTCATAACATACCTCTTATGATAGCACTTTCTTTTTCATAACTCATTCAAGCACCATTACAATTTTAAGCATCATACTCACCCAATTTTCCTCTTATTTCGTCACATGACTTTTTCACTTAAAAACACTTAGGAATTTGGATCAAATTACGGTCTTGAAAAAAATGGATTAGGCTTACATACAAGGATGTCAAAGAAATAGGGTAAAGGCTCAAAAGGGTTTAACTAGGATGATGTCCAAGGGTAGGTAAACCGAAGGTAAACATATGTAGGTTGCCAAAGAAATGCCTAAATCATCTCCTAAACTTACACTCTTTATTTTCGCTTTGCATACATACCAGACAAGTTCTAGCATCAGGCACAAACATAGAATATACTATTATCTCACACACACAAGGCACATGGTCAACTTGATTGGAGGTAATATAGACTCTCGCCCCAACAAGTGAAGGAATTGAACCAAACAATATCATATAATGAGTCACAACTAGAGCCTAAAATGTCTCAATAGTCATAATTGTAGCACATACTCTTGTTATAATCTCATGCTGCCTATTAGAATAATTTCATGCGAAGCTACGTTAAAAAAAAATTACTATTAAAAAACATAACTTAACTAAAAAACGAAACAAATAAAGTAAAGTAAACAAAGTAAACAAACATAGATGCGATAGAGAAGTATAGCATGCAATACCGCCACCCCACACTTAAACGGGACACTCTCCTCAGTGGAAAATAAATATGAAGAACCTGGTCAGTCGGACTCTTCCTCAATGTCGGGGGTCATACCCCCTTCGTCGGAATCATCATAAGAGTCGTCGTCAGAGTTCTCCTCCTCATCAGAGTCTGGCAAGCGTCGATCGTCATCGGTCGGCACATCATCGTCTAGAGGTTCCTCAAAGTATACACCCACTCAACACATCTTCCATGCATGCATCTTCATTGGATAATCATGGTCCAGCTGTTGGAGCTCTTCAGCAGTTGGAACATGACCTCCACTCATCATTGTGAAGCATGTCATGCCATAAAGATGACGAAAAAGCCTCTCATCACGAGCATGTCTCTCCGCAGTAGTAAGGTTGACACCATGAGTTTTTTCAGCATCTTTGACCTTAGTGAGGTCAACCTTCTTCGGGTTATGTGGGAGTTTGTGATCAGCTGGTTCCTCTTCGATATCCTCCTTCCGCAAGAGTGCTGTCAACAGATTACCAAAAGTGAAGTGGGACCTTTTGTGGAGTCTGGCCTTCCGCATTGTAGAGCGAATGATTGCCCCAAAGTTGATAGGGACATTCGTCATCAAAGCATAGACCAAACACACTCTATCTCTTGATATTTTGGTGTATTGCGTCCCAGGAATAAGGCATTAGTTGACAAGACGCAACCAGATTCTTGCTTCCCTATTCAATGGAGCATAGGGGAAGGAGTTGTGTCGTCCGGTGTCTCGGTGTCTCCCCCACCTTGCCATGGATATACTTCCACAAAGTGTGTGTCGTATTGCTCTATAAGGAGGCCTACTGTACAGTTCTTTGAATGGTGCTGGGTCGACCGAAGGTAAACCAAGAAAGGAGTTGAGCAAATCCGTATTGAGCTGTAACACTTGGCCCCGAATCTTGACTTCGTTGCCTGTGGTTTTCGGCGACCAGTTGTCGTAGAACTCCTTTGTCAAATAAAGATTACATTCTCCCATGTCGCGGAAGATGAAATCCAGTTTCAATGACATTATTTTCGCCAACATACGTGGCTCCTTCTTCGCTATGGTGTCCTTGTTGATCAAGTCGACGTGAACATATTTCCATTCCTTGTTGTTCTTGTACCATTCCTTGGCTTCCTCCTCAAGAACCCATTTTATTCCAAACATTCGATGGGGTAGTTGCATAGAGGATGATTCGCCTTGTTCCTTGCGACCTCTCTTCTTTCCCTTTTGGGAAGTGGCAGCCTTATCTTGTCGCACTTTAGGTGCCATTGTTCCTTTTCCAATATATCCAAATCGTCATTTGAAACCAATCTCCTCGTTGAATACCTCTTGCACCTATATATGCTCAAAGCCAGGGAAAACGATTAGTACGATGGGTTGCCTCCCACCAAGCGCCTTAGTTTTGGTCGTGGCACGACTCGTATTTTTGGATTTTCATTTATCAAAAGCGAAACAAATACTAGAATGAAAGAAAGACAAAACAATAAATGATAAAATGATGCAACGATGGAACGATGGGTTGCCTCCCATCTAGCGCCTTATTTATTGTCGTGGCTCGACATAGTTACCTCGAGTACTTAGACTTCATCGAGATAAGTGATGGCCATATGATTCATCGAGTCAAGAGGACCAATATAAGGTTTAACACGTTGGCCATTCACTTTTAAGACAACACCATTATTGCCTTCCAATTCGACTAGTCCAGACGAGTAGACTTGGATAACTTTGTATGGACCATACCACTTAGATCTTAACTTACCTGGGAAGAGCTTCAATCGTGAGTTGAAGAGAAGTACCATATCACCCCTTTGGAAGTTTCGTCGAACAATCCGATGATCATGATACTTTTTCATCCACTCTTTGTATAGGTCTGATATTTCATATGCATGGAGACGAAACTCATCTAATTCGTTCAGCTGCTCCAACCTCAGATTCTTAGCATCATCCTGATTCAAATTCAACTGCTTCAATGCCCACAATGCCTTATGCTCGAGCTCGATAAGTAAGTGACAAGCCTTCCCATAAACTAGTAGATAAGGAGACATGCCAATGGGCGTTTTGAACGCAGTCCTATACGCCCATAGTACATCATCAAGCTTCCTAGACCTATCCTTCCTATTTGCATTAACCGTCTTTGCAAGGATTTGCTTGATCTCCCGATTGGAAACTTCTACTTGTCCACTAGTTTGGGGATGATAAGGCGTAGCTACCTTATGTTGCTTGACACCATACTTGGCCATAATGGATTTGAATAGCTTGTTGTAAAAGTGAGATCCTCCATCACTTATGATAGTACGTGGTACTCCAAAGAGAGAGAAGATATTCTTCTTTAAGAACGATACAACACGCTTCCCTTCATTGTCGGCCAAAGCTACAGCTTCCACCCATTTTGAAACATAATCTACAGCAACCAAGATGTACTTCAGTCCAAACGAATTAACGAATGGACCCATGAAATCAATACCCCACACATCAAAGAGTTCTACCTTAAGAATTTTGGACATGGGCATTTCATGGTGTTTTGAAATAGCACCTTGATGTTGGCATTGGTCACACCTTCTAACATAGTCATAGGCATCTCTAAATATTGAAGGCCAATAATAACTACTTTGATAAACTTTTCTTGCCGTCCGATTGCCTGCGTGATGTCCTCCAACTTGGGAAGTGTGGCATGCTTCCAATATAGTAGGCACTTCTTCATGAGATATACATCATCGAATGATGCCATCTGCGCATATTCGAAACAAATAAGGTTCATCCCAATAGTAGTACTGTACGTTATGCATAAACTTCCTCCATTGGTGGTAAGATAAATTGGCAGGTATCACATTACTCGCTATGAAATTTGCAAAGTCGGCATACCATGGTAGTTCCTCCATTGTTGTCTCTAATATCTCTTCGTCCAGGAATGCATCATCAATCTGATTTTTAGGTTGCGCCACATGTTCATTCTCAAGTCGAGATAGGTGATCGGCCACTTGGTTCTCGCAACCTCTTCTATTTTTTACCTTAAAATCGAACTCTTGTAGCAGCAACACCCATCTAATTAACCTTGGTTTTGCATCCTTCTTTGTCATGAGATACCTAAGAGCTGCATGGTCTGTATGAATGATCACCTTGGTACCTAATAGATAGGCACGAAACTTCTCAAACGCGTACACAACTGCTAGGAGCTCTTGTTCAGTAACAGTGTAGTTCCTTTGGGCTTCATTTAGGACCTTACTCGTATAGTAGATAGGATGAAATAATTTATCCTTTCTTTGTCCAAGTACAGCTCCAATGGCCACACCACTAGCATCACACATGACTTCGAACGGGAGAGACCAGTCTGGTGCTACCATGATAGGGGCTTCAATGAGTTTTCCTTTAAGGCATTCGAATGCCTTTAAGAAATCTTCTTTAAAGTCAAACTTCACATCCTTCTCCAATAGTTTGCACAATGGACTAGCAATTTTGGAGAAATCTTTGATGAACCGATGATAGAAACCCGCATGGCCAAGAAAACTTCGAACTCCCTTCACCGAAATTGGACGCGGTAGCTTCTCAATAACCTCTATTTTTGGTCGATCAACCTCTATTCCTCTTGTGGATATCTTGTGACCAAGAATGATTCCTTCTTTTACCATGAAGTGGCACTTTTCCCAATTCAGCACAAGGTTGAATTCTACACATCTTTGCAATGCCATGCTCAAGTTTTCCAAGCACGACTCAAAAGATTCACCAACAACTGAAAAATCATCCATAAATACCTCCAAAGTGTCCTCAACCATATCAGATAAAATGGACATCATACAGTGTTGAAAGGTGGTTGGTGCATTACATAACCCGAATGGCATACATTTGAAGGCAAACGTACCATATGGGCATGTAAATGTTGTCTTCTCTTGGTCTTCGGGGGCAATACAAATCTGATTGTAGCTTGAATAACCATCTAAGAAGCAAAACCATCCTTTCCCCGCTAATCAATCTAGGATTTGGTCCATGAATGGCATTGGGAAATGATCTTTGAGTGTCCAAGAATTCAGCTTTCGGTAGTCCATGCATACTCTCCATCCAGTGACGGGTCTGAGTGGAATAAGCTCGTTCTTCGTATTCGCGACCACCGTCATGCCTCCTTTCTCGGGAACACATTGTACCGGGCTTACCCATGTACTATCCGAGATAGGATGCACAACCCCCGCGTCTAACCACTTGATAATCTCTTTCTTCACCACTTCTTGCATAGGTGGGTTTAGACGTCTTTGATGCTCAATGGTGGGTGTGCAATTTTCTTGAAGCTGAATTTTATGTGTGCAAATCCCATGTGGAATACCAATAATATCCGCAATGGTCCATCCAATGGCTCTAATATACTTGCGTAAGATAGCAATAAGAGCTGCACTTTGTTGCTCACCCAAATCGGCTGCCACAATGACTTGAAGAGTATTTCCGCTTCCTAAGAATGCATACTTTAAATGACTTGGCAGCTCCTTCAATTCTAACGTAGGTGGCTCCTCAATAGATGGCTTAGCTGGTGGTGTGGGTCGATTCTTGAGATCAAGATCCAACTTCTTGGGAGCATAGCGATATGTCCCTAATCCCGATAGAGTACAAGTAGCTTCTTCAGAATTTTCCGTATCCTCATTTTCTCCATTCATGAGGACAACCGCCAAAGGATCATCGAAACTTTGCTCCTCTTCAAGTAATTCTTTCTCATCATCAAAGAAAATATCATCCACCAAAAATACACTGAGATCTTTGGGTTTCTTCATTGATTTGCACACATCAAAGCAAACTACTTCATCATTTATTCGGAATGAAAGCTCTTTGGCTCTCAAATCAATGACCACACTTCCTGCAGCACACTTCCTTCCGGAAAGATGAATGAAGAAACCTTTACCAATACATCACATAGAATACCAACAGGTCGTTTTACCGACCTATCCGCCATGACGAGCCTCATATTGGTTGGAGTAGGATTACCCAACCCCAACTTCTTGTAGATCGATAATGGCATCAAATTGATGCTGGCTCCTAAGTCGCATAATGCTTTGCCAAAATTCAAAGATCCTACGGTGCAAGGAATAGTGAAAGCTCCGGGGTCGGCCTTCTTCTGAACTATCGATCGGGTAGCAATTGCACTACAATGATGCACATCTTCTTTCAACTCATAGTTTGCTTCCCGCTTCTTTGCCAAAAGATCCTTCATAAACTTCGCATACCCAGGCATTTGTTCAAGTGCCTCCACCAATGGAACATTGATGGTCAGCTGTTTCAACATAGTCATGAATTTGCTGAACTTTGTGTCATCCGCCACCTTCTTCAATCTTTGGGGAAAAGGTGGTGGTGGGTATGGAAGTGTTCTTTCCACGACTTTCTTCTCCTCTTGCTTCCGTTTTTCCACTTTTTCAGGATGCACCGTGCTGGAGATGGCATCCTTGATGTTAGGAGTAGTAGCTGCGGCATCTTCTTCTTTTGCGTTGTCATCCATGTTCGCAACTTCGTCAACCACTTGCTTGCCTTTTGCTGGAGTTTCCAGCACCTTACCACTTCTGGTAGTGATGGCCATGCATGACCCATCATTCCTTGGGTTTTGCACAGTATCGCTAGGTAAAGTGCCGGCCTTTCTTTGATTGAGTGCTGCTGAAAGTTGGCTCAATTGCTGCTCTATTTTCTTGATAGAAGTGGAATGTGAATCAACTAATTGTTTCATGGAGGATAAATCATTGATTACCTCCGTTACTCCCGCGCTCATTGCTTACACTCCTTTCAATAATTTAGCCATCATATCTTCCATACTTCCAGAATTAGATGTGGTGGTGTCACGTCTACCAAGGGGAGCGTACAAACCACTCTTTTCATTCTTGTTTCTCCAACTACCTTGGTCTTTGTTTCCAGATTTATCATAGTAGTTCCGACCTTGGTTTCCTTGGGTATTCCCACGGAAACCCCCCTGATTGTTTAAGTAGTTGGCCTCCTCTTTCGAATTAGAGTCGTCTCTTCGTTTTGACGCAATGGCTTTGACTTTTTCGGTCTTCCCTGTTAATAAATGCTTTGTAAGAAGATCCATTTGTGTTTTCAGATGCGCCATATCTTGATCACGTTCTTCTTCTCTTCTTCTTTGGTCTGCAGTCATGCCAATAGATAAAGTGGGGCTTGCTACCTCCGAATCCCTGGTATGCCAAGATCTACTTTGTTTCGTCATATGATCTAGCATATTGCTTGCTTGACCAAAAGTGAGGTCCATAAAAGGTCCTCCAGCTGCGTTATCCACCACAGGTTTAGTTATTGAATTCAAGGCTCTATATAATATCTCTATTAGGTGAACATTAGTCATGTGATGGTTTGGGAATCTCGCTAGCTTTGTCTTGAACCTCTCCCATGTTTCGTGAAGAGCTTCAGTGGGAAGCTGACGAAAGTTGCTGATTTCATCTCTCAATTGTGCTCTTTTGGATGGCGGAAAGAATCTTTCTAGGAAAGCGTCTCTCAATTGCCTCCAATTTGTAATAGAATCAAGAGTCATCCCATTCAACCATAGAGTTGCCTCCCCAGATAGAGACAATGGAAATAGACGTAATCGAATTGCATTTTGACCAACACCAGGATTGTCAAACGACTTGCATGTGGAAATAAAGTTGATGAGATGCATATTCAGATCATCGCCTGCTAGTCCACCAAATAATCCCTTGAGTTACAATAACTGAATCATGGTGCTTGTGATATTGAACTTGGCTCCGAGCGCTAATGGTGGAGGAATTATGGCTCCAGTGGCTCCGGCTCCATCAAGATCATCATCATCATTGTCGAAAGTTGGCTACATAGGTTGGCGATCATACCTAAACCGTGCTTGTCGACCTCTTCTGTTGACAGGTGTTATAATTTCAGCATCACGCCTAGGGTTTAGTAACTCGTCATCACCTAAATCCTCATCGTCGGGATTTGTTGCTCGTGCAGGGTTATCAATGTTCTGCTGTTGAACCTGGGCTGCGGCAAGGGCAGCCAGTGTTGTTTGTTCCTGTTGAGCAGCCATCCTTTCGATTTCTACTTGTGCTTCGATTCTTCCTATGCGTTGTGGTTCAGGATTGATAGGTAATAACAGTTGACTAGAACTTCTAGTATGGGGCATGCACTGAATAAAAACCTTCAATAAACAAAAACAACAACTAACAGTAAAAGTACGAGAATCGTTGACTAAAGGGTCTAGTAATTATCACAAACTTAATTGACACTCGTATTGCCTAGCAACGGCGCCAATTTTTGATAACGCTCAATCTACAGCTCTCGTAGGAGTGTAAAGCAGTCGCTAGCAAATATAGAACCCAACCTGGGTTGGGTGTTGATCCCACAGGGAATAGGTTGGTCAACAAGTAAGAAATGATTACTAGACTTTTAGTGCAAGTCTAGTAAAAATGGGGGATTGTAATGTGTAACCGAAATAATAAAGTAAAAACTAAAAATAGCAAAGTAAAAAGAAAAGGATTGTCACGTAAGTTGTAAACAATGAGAATTGAAGCGTTGGGGTTATGTCCACCTCCTGAGTTATACGTCTCTATTGACTATGAGTATGTAGAATGCCGACATGCATGTGCTTATAGAGAATTGTATTCGATGGTAAATCCAGGCGTCTTTAGACCTATTCGAAGATTATTTCACTTTAACTCTTTCAAGCTTAAAGCGTGTCTAACGGTACGAATTATCCAAGAGGTTAATCTAGTTACGGCACTAACTGTTTAGTAGGGAATTTAGGGGGTGACCCTACTACCTTGACATTATCTCTTTTCTAGACAAATAACCTTTCTTTCTAACAAGTTAAATGTTATACTGGCATATTCTTGTGTTTGCAACCACAAAGAATGTAGATTAAGATGAAGAGAATAATGATATAAGCATCATATGTGTCACGAACACACAAACTCACAGCAATAGATAGTATCTCAGTTGGCTTCCATAACCCCAACAGAGAAGTTTAGTTACCCATGATTGCAAAGGAGATCACGATTGACATTGTTGTTATACCATAATAAGGATGAATTTCGTGTAGCTCAAGAGGTAGGCGTTAGGAATGAATTCCTAGGCAAAGTAACGTTTCTCTTGTTGCTGAAATTAAGAATAGATGAATAGAAGAAGAAAAATAGAATTAATGGGAAGATTAGAAGAGTTGTAATTGAGAAGTAGAATGTATCTCTCCACTAAGGGAGGAATTGTTAAACATCTCTATCAAGATAGGATATTTATAATACCCATATCCTAATCCTACTAAGCTAATGAAATATTTACCCAAATCCTACTAAGCTAATGAAATACTTAACCCAATTGTACTAGGTTAATGTAATATTGTCCTAATCTAAATAAACAAATGAAATACTTAACCCAATTGTACTAGGTTAATGTATCATTATCCAAATCCAACTAAGTTACTGCAAGTCCCCAAAGTCTTCAGAAATGATGTTTTAGCCCGGAACAGATTTTCCATGTATCACTTTTGGTCCTTTAGGCATCCAATCTCCCTTTCCTTCTTTCGTGAGCTTTCTTTGGCATCAAGTAAGCCATAAAATGCTGAATTCTGCATCATTTATACCTGAAACTTTGCTAATCATGTTCGTTAGCTCACTTACATGAAAAAGGACTAAAAGTGCATGAAATATATAATTTGTTCTCAAAACATGGCACTAATATGGGCAAAATATATTGATATAGGCGTGTAAATTCGCCTATAATCACCTACTTGGATTTTAAATTGACAACACTCGCTTACACCCATTCCAGAGTGTAGTTTTAGCGTTATAAAAAATTGCGTCGTTGCCAGGGAATACGATTGTAAACTAAAATTTGTGTGCGTTAATTGACTATTAGTTAGGTTTCCTAGATTTACATTTATTGGTTGTTTTTGTTTATTTCAGGTACCTTGTTGTTTATATAAAAAATAAGAAGTTTTGGAGGACCGTTATTACCAATTAATTCTGAACCTCAGCTGATCAGGAGAATGGCAGAACAACGATTGACTGACAGACTGGCAGCCTTGGCCAGGGCTCAGGTGAACATATAGAACCAGGGTCAACAAGTACATCACCCAAACCATGATGATGAAGACTTGGGTGATGAGGAATTGCAGAATCCTTAAAATCCAAGGCGAGCTACGAAAATTTCTGCACCAGTGCAGCAAAATTTCAACAAAAACCATACATTCAGAGGAAGGTATGGTCAACAACCTATCCATTATGAGTTTGATTAAGATGATAAAGGAATGAAAGGATTAGGTGTAATGGGTTCTATCATTCCTCAACCATTTGCACCTAATGCAAAATTCATCATAATATGTATTATGATTCAACTCCTGAATTTGAAGGAGTTATTTGGAGGCTTGCCTGGGGATGATCCGAACATGCACTTAGTAAACTTTATTTTGATAATCTGAGAGTGAGCCAGAATGTGATACAATTGAGATTGTTTCCATTGTCTCTGTATCGGGAGGAAACAAAGTGATTAAATGAGCTGGAGCCTGATTCTATAACCAACTGGAGATAGTTGAAAAAGTTTTTCCTAGAATGGTTCTTTCCACCCTCTAGGAGGGTATAGTTGAGGGATGAAATTAGTAACTTCAGCAAGCTCCCGACTGAAGCATTGCATGAAACATGGGAGAAATTCAAGAAAAATATGGCACAATGTTTGAACCACAACATAACGGACTTGCACTTGATAGAGACATTTTACAGAGCTTTTGACTCTGTGACAAAGCCAATTGTAGATAATACTGCAGGCAGTTTGTTCACATTGACCTTTCTTTACAAGATGCTTCAGACATGCTAAATAGAATGACTAAATAGAGCTAGTCTTGTCATACCAGGGATTCTGTGATAGCTAACCCGACTGTTTCTAGTGGTATGACTATGGAGTAGGGCAGAAAGAATGAGGAACAAGACCAAGACATGGACTAAATAAAGAATCAGATGGACTTGTTGACCAAGCACTTGGTATCAGGAAAGACTGAAAAGTTTATGGCTGTGGAATCTCAGTGCACAATTGTTAATGATGAAAATGAGGAGGGAAATTATGTTACTAATCAGAGGGGTTTCCGAGGCAATATCCAAGGGAATCAAGGTTGGAACTTTTATGACAAGCTTGATTATAAAGATAGGGAGCAAGGAAACTAGAGAAGCAATAATGATAGGAGTTGTTTGTATATTCCTCTAAGAAGTCAGGATGTTGCACCAACTAGATCTAGGAAGATGTCTATGGAGGTCATGATGGAAAAATTATTAAAGAGAGTTGAGGCTACCAACTAAGGGGTAACCACTATAAAGAGTGAATTCTCTACCTTGAGCCAGTTGGTTTGTTCACACTCCACTTCTATCAAGCATTTATAGAAGAAGATGAGCCAACTTTCTGCAACCCTGAACTAGAGAAAAAATGGTACTTTACCTATTAATACATTTCAGAATACACAAACTGATGGCTTATGTATGACGATTACCACTAGGAGTGGTAAGATCTTACCTAGCTCTTCTGTGGGAAAATATGTTGATGGTGAGGTGGTTGTTGATGAATTAGGATAAATCAAAATGGTGAAGTCTGAGAATTTTGATAGTCCTATTGATTGTTTAGAAAAGGAAAAAGAGAAAGTGGTGTTGAAATCTATCCCTAGACCACCGCATCTATTTCCTCAATGGTTGAAGAAGAAGGCTGATGATGCCAAATTCTCTAAATTCATGGAAATGCTTAAGCAATTTAAAATAAATATACCTCTTGTTGAAGCACTTAAGCAAATACCAGGATATGCGAAATTCATGAAGGACCTTATGACTAAGAAACGAGCTGTGAGCTGCGAATTAGAGGTAGATCTCTACCTTTGTAGCATTATTTCTACAAGGAACTTAGTACAGAAGAAGCCAAACTCAGGTTTAAACAATATTCCAAGCACAATTAGGACTATGGAATTCACCAAAGCTCTACGTGATCTTGGAGAAAGCGTTAATTTGATGCCACTTACTATTTATAGAAACTTAGGTCTGGAAAATCCCACACCAACAAACATGAGACTTGTGATGGTAGATAGGTCAGTACAGTGACCTATTCGCATTCTGTATGATGTGTTGGTGAAGGTGTCCAACTTTATATTCCCTGCAGACTTCATCATTCTGGATTGTGAGGTGGATTTTGAGGTGCCCATAATCTTGGGTCGACCTTTTCTAACAATCGAAAGTATCATGAAGAAATGAGTGTGTTCTCAATAGTTGATGTGTATTATGAGGATGAACAGGAGATGCCCTTGGTTTAGCAACTTGTTATCAAACCTTTTGTCACGGTCATGACGAATTATGATAGTGAAGGCATTGGGGAGTATGAAGAGACCATTTTTGCCTTGACAGGCATGGGTTCATACCCTTATGCTCCTACAAAGCTAGACCTTGACCTAGATAATCAACCAACTCCACCATCCAAGCCATTTATTATGGAGCCTCCGGTGTTGGAATTGAAGAAATTACCTGGGCACTTATGATATACGCTTTTGGGCAATGGGAACACGCTCCCTATTATTATTACAGCTGATTTGGGTGAACAATAGGTGAATGCACTTATTTCAATACTTTAGAGGAATAAGAGAGATATAGGGTGGACGACCACAGATATTATTAGCATTCTTCCGGGCATCTAAATGTATAAAATTTATCTTGAAGGGGATTCTATCCCCACCATATAGCATCAATGTCGTCTTAATCCACCAATGCAAGAGGTTGTTAAGAAGGAGATTATTAAGTGGTTACATGCATGAGTGGTTTATCCTATTTCTGATAGCAAATGGGTGAGCCCAATTCAATGCATACCCAAAAAACGGGGTATGATAGTGGTTGATAATGAAAAGAATGAGTTGATTCCACTCAAGCATGTAACTGGGTGGACAGTTTGCATAGACTAGCGCAAGCTAAATTCTTGGACTCTGAAAAACCACTTTCTAATGCCCTTTATGGACCAAATACTTGCATGAATAGCTGGTAGGGGATGGTATTCCTTATTGGATGGTTCATATAGATACAATGAAATATGTATTGATCCTGAAGAACTGGAGAAGACAACGTTCACATGCCTATATGGCACTTTTTCATTTAAAAGGATGCTATTTGGTCTATGTAATGCACCCACCACTTTTCAATGGTGTATGATGTCTATCTTCTCTGACATGATGTAGGACACCATATAGGTATTCATGGATAATTTCATTGTGATGGGTGATTCATTTTAGATGTGTTTGGCAAATCTGAATATAGCCTTGCAAAGATGTGTTGAATTTAATTCGGTACTTAACTAAGGAAAATGCCATGTTATGGTAAAGGAGGGCATCGTTCTCAGCCATAAAATTTATAAAAGGTGATAGAAGTTGATCAAGCAAAGGTGGAAGTTATTGAGAAACTACCACCTCTCATTTGAGGAAAAAGAGTGCATAGTTTTCTTAGACATGATGACTTTTATCAAGGATCCATAAAAGTCTCTTCTCAAAGATTGTAAATCCAGTTTACAAACTTTTGGAGAAGGACGTGAAATTTTCCTTTGATGATGAGTGCTTGAAGGTATTTGAATTCCTTAAAAAAAACTGATTAAGGCCCCTATTATTACTGCACCTGACTGGGCAAAACCATTTGAGATCATATGTGATACAAGTGGTGTTTGCCTGGGAGCTGTATTAGGGCAAAAGAGGGAGAAATTGTTTCATCCGATATAGTATGTTAGCGAAGCACTTAATAGAGCGCAAAAGAATTACACCGTCATTAAATAGGAACTTCTGGTTGTAGTGTATGCTTTCGAGAATTTCAGAGCTTATATGCTTGGGACCAAAGTAGTGGTCCACATCGACCATGCTACCTTGAGATATTTCATAGCTAAGAAGGATGCTAAACCAAGGCTGATTAGATGGGTATTGTTGCTGCAAGAATTTCACTTTGAGGTCAAGGATAGGAATATTGTGAAAAACAGGTTGCAAATCATCTGTCTAAAATAAAAGGTGAACAGAAAAGTACTGATGACATAAAGATAAATGATCTATTCCCTGATGAGGAGATCCTGGCAGTTGCTATGGAAAAATTGCCTAGGTGTGCGGATTATGCAAATTATGTTGTGAGTAAGGTTATCCCAGAAAAAATTTCTTTCTATCAAAGGAAGAAGTTCTTGCATGATGTCACGCATTACTTCTGGGGTGAGACATATCTTTTTTGGGGATGTGCAGACAATATTATAAGGAAAGGTGTGCCGAAAGTGGATGTATTGTGCATATTTGAAGCATATCATACTTCCCCAGTCGGCGATCACCACATAGGTGACCGAACAGCTAGGAAGGTGTTGCAGAATGGCTATTATTGGCCAACATTATTCAAGGATGCCCATGATTTTTTGTTAAAATGTGACCAATTCAAGAAGCAGGGGTCAATCTTTAAAAGACAAAGGATTCCCTAGACTAAGATGCTTGAAGTGGAATTATTTGATGTTTAGGGTATTGATTTTATGGCTTCTTTTGTGAGCTCATACGGGATAAAGTATATTTTATTTATTTTTGACTACTTCTCAAAATGGTCAAATCTATGGCCTTGTCTGATAATGAAGGGAAGAGGGTTGTTTCTTTTCTCAAGAAGAACATCTTCACTAACTTTAGAGTACCGCGTACTATCATAAGCGATGGAGAATCTCATTTTTCTAACAAAATATTTTGAGCATCCTTGGATAAATATGGGGTGAAATAGCACAGAGTCGCTACTCCATACCAACCACGAACCAGTGGGCAAGTGGAGGTATCAAATTGTGAGATTAAAGCCATCCTAGCCAAAATAGTGATGATGCCTTCTACGCATATCGGATTGCTTTTAAGACATCCATTAACATGTCACCATTTCACTTGGTCTATGGAAAAGCTTTCCACCTACCAATAGAGATGGAGCACAAGGCATTATGGGCACTCAAAAGGTTAAATCTAAATTGGAAGAAAGCAGCAGAGCTGAGACTAGGACAATTGAATGAGATGAATGAATTCTATCTGAAGGCCTATGAACGAGCAGATCTGGATAAAGAAAATATAAAAAAGTACCATGATTGGATAATACAGAAATGAGAATTCCAAAAGTGTCACTTGGTGCTTCTATTAAATTCCAGACTCAAATTGTTCCTAGGTAAGCTGAAATCTAAGCGGTTAGGACCTTTTAAAGTTAGTAAAGTCAACTCATCTAGAGTAGTCAAACTTGAAAATAAAGACAGCAGTACCTTCAAGGTAAATGGGCAACGTGTCAAGCTTTACATTTGCCCAAAAGAATCAGTGAAAAGTATCACCATTATCTATTTTGATGTAGTATGAAGTAATTAAGATACCTGATTCATGCCTCGATGTTAAATCAGGCATTGTATGGGAGGCAACCCAGGACCCCCAAGGTTAATCCATTCCAGGTATACTCTAACCCTTGGTTTAGTTTTGCTTTGATTTTGAGTTGAGGGTGTTGGGTAGTCTATTGTTGTAACATATTTTATCGTAATTGGGAGAAATACAAGTACAAACAGTAGTTGACATGTTTTTGATTGATTTTTTAATGCCTCTATAATTTTTTGTTTGCAAAGACTGTGTGAATTACATTTACTTGTTACCATTATGAATCTTGTTGTAGTATTAGGTCTAACTGCTTGATGATTATTGCTGAACAATTGCATGAACTGGATAAGTGGTGGTCTGCAATATATTTGTGTTCCATGTGTGTGTGAGAAACTACTTCATTCCCTCTGTATTCTAAAGCCAGAACTTGCCCGGTCAGTCTTACCATGGTTAAAGGATAGGGGTTAGGAAAGGATCATAGGTCGTTTTGTTGATTAACCCACTTTTAGCCTAAATAGCCTTCCCTATGTGCTTAATATCCTTTGATCCCTATTTTGAGCCAAATTAGCCTATTTCTTTCTTATGATACCTTTCACCTTCCTATTTATACCACAATGAACCTATTTTGGGCCTAGTCCTCCTTCGACACTATGCACCTTGACCTAGGAAAATAGCCTAAGCTGAGGGTGGCTATCATAGGGGTACACAGTGTAAAAGGAGTATGAAGAAGGGTAGAATAAAACAAAAATAATAAAAGTTAGGTGATATTCAAAAATAAAGAAAAAAAGGCACCTTACTTGAATAAATGCGATCAATAGAAAAGAGAACGAAAAAAAAGGTTAATAAGTAAACCCCAAGAGTGTAGTGTAGTGTCCAAGAGGCATAGTCACCCTAAATGTCCTTGAATATCATGCCATTCCAAGCCTACATTATAAGCCTAAAGGAAGTCCTATCGTGATCCTAGATTGCCTATCTGAAGGGCTTTGTATTGGAAATAAGATCAAGCCTATGGTATTTGGCATACACTAATTGGAACTTCATTTTGAGAGTGAGATTCTTTTGATGATCCCCACGTTTATATTTTTGGTTTATCATATGTCAGGAGGGGGATTTCATTTTTGTAAGGGAATAATGGTATTGTTGTTAGCTACTTACTTGTTCAGATAGTCCAGCATTGGTATATCAATGGTTGTTGTGGCTATGCTTGATGCCATTGCTTGAGTCATTTGTGTTACATGATTTTTCTTCAATGACATACACAGTTGGTTTTAATTGCATTAACCTTGGAGGTGATAACTATGTTTTGATTTTAAAAGAGAAAACTTATTGTTGAATATGCTATGTATTCTCTTAGTTGGGCTGAGTTGCTTGAGGACAAGAAATTGTTTTAAGTTGAGGGTGTTGATGTGTGAGCAATTTCTAACACATTTAAGACCTTTAACCATGAATAACTGCGAAGCCTTATGTAACTTTTGTCATTTTTGATTTATTTGTTTGATTTTATAGTTTAAGTTGATGGGATAGAGAACAAACAAGAATAGATGCAAAGAAGTTGAAATCGGGAGGAATCTAAAAAGAAGTATGTCTGAAAACATTTGTTATAAGTTATCAGTCCCGTGATAGGCTATAACAGTTGTCGTCAGACTTAAGCATGTGTTGAAGCCTGTGACGATATCTGGTGATATGATTTCAAAAGTGTGATATGCCATCATAAATGTCGTCATTCTTAACCAGGGAATGGGAGTCGAAGAGAAGTTGTGATGATATTTTATGATAGGGCATCCAGAAGGTTATAAGATGTCAGGAGCACCATCAGACTTAGGTAGAACTTGGAAGCTGATATGATGTTTTGACGACATTGGTGACAAGCCATCAAACTCTTGATATGTCATTATCATCGTCGTTAGCATTAGGAAGCAAGATCCAAAATTACAGAGGAGCTGACAACATCAGTGATAAGCTTTCAGTTTGGTAATAAGGAATCAACATCGTTGTTAGCATTAGACAGTAGAAGCCAAAACTCTAGAGGAGCTAACGATATTTGTGATAAGCCATTAGACTCCTGATAAGCTGTCATGGATGTCGTTTTCTATTCCTAGAAAAAGCTGCCACTTTTATTTTATTTCCTTATTTAGGTTGAACTATTTAAAGCTTTGTTTTAGGGTTTTTGAAAAAATTCATCATCATCATTATTCAGAAAAAGAGTTTGATACTTTGATTCTTGGAGAATACTTTCCGATATTTATTTCTCTATCTTTTCGGGTTTGAATAGTACAACTATTTTGGGGATTTTCCTTTGTGATCTAATTTACGATTCACGAATAATTATTCATCTCTGTTAGTTAATCTTCTCAATTATTAATTCAATTAGGTGTTTCATTCTTTGCATCATGAGTGGCTAAACTCTTTTAACCTGAATTATGGGATCTATGGGATTTAATGGGTGTAAGGATTTCTTGATAATTCTATGATTTTAAATAACTTTTTTTGGTTGCACACAGAAAACATCCCTTCTTTGAATTGATTGAGAGAGAAATCATATATAGTAGGAAGTGAATTATCAATAGGGACTCGAAAATACTTCATTTACTAATAAGTGTTGTAACAAGGTTGGTTAACCTGAGGTAAAATCTGGATAGTGAATAGAAATTCCCTAAGTCTGAGAGGATTAGGAAATTAGGCGCTTAAATAGGTCGAGAGACATTTGAGCATATCATCGATAAAGATAGCTTATTATCCTAACTACCGTGAGAATCTTGAGTTATCTCTAGCATCTGTCATGTACTGTAAGCCCTACTGATCATAATTCTAGTTATTTCATAAAATCTTTATTACAAACATCAAAATTAAAGTGAAAAACAATCATTTGTGAAACTTAAACCCCCATTTCCAGAAATATTAAACTATCAGCAAATTAAATCGCAAATGACTTGAATTCACACCATATTTCCTGTTGGATTCGACCCCAACCTAGTTGGGTTTTATATTGACAATGATTGCTTACACCAATTCAAGAGTGTAGTTTGAGCGTTATCAAGGTGTAGCAGTAATGTCGTGGAGAGGATAAACTTATGGTTCATAATTAGGTGAAATAAAAGACTTAGGTTGATATTTCTATTATATTGATTATTATAGTATACGACATGATTCAAATGATTGGTGCTTTTAGACAATAGGCTTCAACTTGGAAGGGGAGTGTAGAGGTAAGATTAGTAGCTCAAGATAGATAATGTAATTTTTGAAATATCCTAGGTTGGAAAATTGTAGAATATGGAGTGGATAATTGTGATATATATATAGAGTCATGAAGACTAGTGTTAAAAATGATGAATTGTGGTTGAGTAAGTAAGTGGATAAAGACGTAAGTATATAAGAATATGTTACAACCCCAGGTAGTATGTTGTTATGTAAGGCTTTATGGGTATAAGTGTCATGTTTACCTAGTTCACGTTTTTGAATTTTATAGTATGGAGAAGTATGTAGAGTTGTTGTATGGTGTTCTTTAGAATTTAATTTAGGAAATATATGTAGGATATATGTGCCTTTGGTATAGTTTTACAATTTTTTTTAATTTGTAAGTTATGTAATTAGAGGTTTATTGTGAGTATGTTAAATGATGAAGAGTAAATTGCTATGTGATAAGGGATGTGGATATGTGTGCTCATCAGAGTATGAGTTGTAGGGTGATGGCTATAGATTATAATTGTGTGAGAGTGAGAGTAGAATTTCCAGAAAAGAAGGCCTTCAGATTATAATTTATTTGTGTAGATTGTGATATCTATTTTGTGTTGCGAGTTGTGGCTATAGATTTTTGTGAAGTTATGTTCGTAATTCCAGGATTGTGGTTTGATCTAAGGGGGAGATAATGAACAAATGTAGTATCACGACCCGAACTAGGGCCTGGCCGTGATGGACATCCCAAACCATGAAGGCCCGGATGTCCTACTCTATCTGGTAGTCATACACAACATTCATATAAATAAATAAATAAATAAAATGTTGAATTACGATCTAATACAGAAACATGGTCATACTCTGGATTAAGTTTTACAATAAGGAATGAAATTTGAAAATCACTATCAACATCTTGAACAATATATGAAATCTCTACTATATGAAAATCTGACACCTATCTGAAAATTGGGACAAGGCCCTCAGTTGACCAAAACTATAATAGATGACATAATCTGAAAGGATAGACCTTCTGGAATAGAAAAGGCTCATTACTGCATAATCTGATCTGTTGTTTAAATTATCTACTGCTTATCTGGACCCCTAGACTGAGCCTCAGAACCTGAGAGGTAGGGGTGGGGGGTCACTACAAATGTACTGGTATGTAGATCAAATCCAAAATAATTATTTATATTCAACATATATGAGAGAAATCTAAAGCAGTTCATAAACATATCATATAGTAAGAATCACACGGGCACTTGAAAATACTCTGTGAAAACATCTTAAATCTGTGACACTCTTCGTCTAACTTCTGTGTTGTGTGGTGTACTCTACAACCTGTAATCCCACGGGCTATATGGGATCTACTATTAACTCGGCAGCCAAGCCCCCAACCTAAATGTGCCGCAAGGGTCAGAGTCTCTAAATCTATGATGTCACACGGCCGTCCCAGTGTACAATAATAATCTACCTGTATCGATAAATACTGTTACATGGTAATATTTACTTGAACTGATGCCTTGTTTGGGTAACCACCTAACCCTCTTTATGCCCATTTTTATTTCTTTAAACATGCATTCTCTAAAACATACTCTAAAATCTTTCACTCTGTCATGCCATATGCACATATATGGTATCGTCATACCATTCACTTGAAAGTCACATTCTCTGAGCCATTTATAGCATTTTATATCTCTGTTTTTAAAAAATGAAATTCAGGACCACCATATCAATAATTCTTTCAAGAAACTCATGTAAAACCATGCAGTTAATTCTCCTTATCAATGATTCGGTAAACAAAGGTGGCCATGTTAAAAGACTTAATCTCATGTAGTTCTTTCTCTTTAACATTACATAGTTATATGAAGAAACACCCTCTGAACAATTTAAAATCATATTCAAGTACAAGGAAATTGATAAAACATGCATTTCAACTCTTTTCCAATAAAACCATAAACTTTAATCCAATATAAGAGAGGGAGCTCATAATTTATGCTCTCAAACAAACTTAAATCTCAAATCCCATACATATACTTATACATGTAAATTAATTTATGGTATAGGACCACAATGTCAAAATAATAGTAACATTAGCACATTCAGAGTACATAATTTAGAACATAGATTTCAAAACCCCTTCGAAATTCATGCATAAAAATGTTAAAATCATGCTCTAATGGTTTTAAGACCATGTAGTTTTTAGGATAAACTTCACGTATCTTAAATTATAAGATTTGAAATATGGAACATGATCTTAATAGATGAAACTCGGATATCTATTTGTTTCTTGGAGATATTGAACTTAAGGCTTCATTTTCTTGAATCTCTTGGTCTTGGAGAAAACCCTAATTTGATCTTATTTTGAGAGTGTAGAGGAAGTTTTTTGATGTTGTAAAACTGATGATGATTGATTATAACATTTAAGGGGTGATTTCATTCGTGTGAAAGGTTTTGGAGTTACTTAAAGACCAAAGTACCCCTATGAAATCACTTCCTAATTGCTAAAATTCTCAGCTGACAACTATGTCTAACAAGACATCAGCTTTTGTTTACATCTGGGAGATGAAATTGATGGGATTCTTCCTAAGGATGACAACATATGTTGACAAGTTGTCAGATTTGTGACAAGCCGTCAGAATTGTTGTCACTCAGTTGCCAGGCTAATATGATGGAGTAAAATAGGCATAACTTTTTACTTCGATATTTGATTTTGAAAAAATTGGTAGTGTTGGAAAGAGGAGTCAAAGAAATTTTGTTTGATTTATAGTAGGACACCCATTTCGTCATATACAAAGAGTTATGGTCGATTGAAGTTGATCAAAATTTTGACGCTCACTAAAACTTGAACAATAGGAAAGCTTTTAACTAGTCCTTGAGTTAAGGGACCTCTATGATCCCAACATATGCTCAAATAGGTTCCCACACTGCATAATTGGTTAACATGCCAAATTTTCATATGATTTATGGATTTTGGAACATGTACACATTGGAATGATGGTTTTTGTGCTAGCCCAAAATGTGGGTGTTACATTATCTCCCCCTTGGGATTATTCGTCGGGTAGGAATGTTGAAGCTTAAACGTATGAAATAATGTAGACATGATGCGTCTTCTTAGAAAGGATATAACTGATCTGAAACATTTAAACTTCTATCATGAAACTGAATTTTGCATTGATTTGACTTTACTTGCTTCAAGGAGCTGATTAATGCTGAGAATTTAGGATTCCCTTGAAGTGTTCATGATCCAATGATATATATTGAATTTGAGAAGTGATAACTTAGGAAAGTGTGAATCATGAGGTAATAAGACTTGGACTGTACTAGGGTATTTCACTGTCTGAGATAAAATACTTCGAAAAATTTGAGATTATGTGTTGAACTCTTATGAACTGAGTCATGACTCAATAGTTGAATCTGAAACATGATGCCTGTACTGAACTGGATTCGCATTTTACATGTATGGAATATATTGCCTCTTTGGTTTGGTCATATGCATGAGACTTAAGATAGTAGGGTTGGCGAAAAGGTGGAAAACAGTGGTAACTTGTCAGCAAGATTGTTAAACTGAATTGCTGGATATACAGACTAAATTATACTTAGACACTTATTCTTAACTAAGGAAGTTCTAGTAACATTATGGATCAAAATAATCTTGGGCATAGTCTACACTAGATATCTGACTAAGAAATCACAATATTGACACTACTCTATAGCATGGAATATAGATATATAACTCATAAACTAGGATAGAATTATCAGGCCTTAGGCAATGCAACTTTTTACTTTCCATCTAAGCACACTTCCCGAATACTCCCTTAACTATACTATTCCGCTAAAATACCATGCTCAGTCGATTCAACTTAAAATTCTCATATGGGCATTGATAAATATGTCTACTAATGTCTGAAGTGACTTAAATCCTCTCACCGCGATCAAGCCTAACTCCAAACCACAAAAAAAACATGTCGTCACCATCGTACAATATTAATCTACCTATATTAACAAATATAGTTTCACGGTAAGAATTACTTCGACTCATGCCTTTTTGGGGTAACCACCTAACCCTCTTTATGCCTATTTTTAGTTATTCAAACATGAATGCTCTAAAAACATACTCTAAAATTTTTAACTCTATCATGGCATATGCACATATATGATATCATCATACCATTGACTTGCCAGTCATATTCTCTCAGCCATTTATAGCAATTTACATCTCTGTTCTCAAATAATGAAATTTAGGACTGCCATATCAACAATTCTTTCAAGAAACTTGTGTAAAACCATACAGTTAATTCTCCTAATCAATGATTCAGAAAACAAAGGTGGTCATGTTAAAAATTTAAATCTCATGTAATTCTTTCTTTTTAACATCACATAATTATAAGAAGAAAAACCCTCTGAACAATTTGAAATCATATTCAAGTACAAGGACATTGATAAAACAGCTTTCAAATCATAAAACATGTATTTCAACTCTTTTACAATAAAACCATAAGCTTTAATCAAATACAAGAGAGGGAGTTCATAATTTATGCTCTCAAACAATCTTAAATCTCAAATTCCATACATATACGTATACATGTAAATCAATTTAGTGGATAGGACCACAAGATCAAAACAATAGTAACATTAGAACATTCGGAGTACGTAATTTAGAACATAGATTCCAAAACCCCTTTGAAATTTATGCATAAAAATCATTAAATGATGCTCTAATGGTTTTAAGCCCATATAGTTCTTAGGATAAATCCCACGTATCAAAAATTATAAGAACAGAAAGATGGAACCTAGATCTTGATAGATAAAATCTGGATCTTGATTTGTTTCTTGGAGATATTGGACTTAATGCTTGATTTACTTGAATTTTTTGTTCTTGGAAAAAACCCTAATTTGATCTTATTTTGAGAGTGAAAAGGAAGTTTTTTGATATTGTAAAATTGATAATGATTGATTAATAACACTTAAGGGGTGATTTAATTCATGTGAATAGTTTTTGGAGTGAGGAAAATACCAAAATACCCCTATGAAATCATTTTCTAGGTGTTGAGATTCTGAGCTGAGGACCGAGGCTGACTAGCCGTCAGATCTATGACAAGCTGTCATCTTTTATCGTCACCTCGGAGATGAAATTGATGGTTTTCTGCATAAGGCTAATGACATATTCTGACAAGTTGTCAGATTTATGACAAGCCATCAGAATTGTCGTCACTCAGTTTCCAGGCTGATATACTGGAGTAAAATGGACAAAACTTTTTGCTCCAGTATTGGATTTTGGGAAAATCAGCGGCATTGGAAAATGCACTCAAAGAAATTTCATTTGATATATTGTAGTCCATATAACTCTTCATATACAAGGAGTTATAGTTGATGGAATTTGATCCTATGTTTTGACGCTCACTAAAACTTGAATGATACGAAAGCTTTTAACTTGTCCTTTAGTTAAGGGACCTCTATTAGCTTGAATCATGATAAAATAGGTTCCCACACTAAATAATTGAATAAAATATCAAATTTGCATAGTATTTTTGGCTTTAGGAACATCTACGCGTCAGAAAGATGATTTTTATTCTAGCCCAAAATTCGGGCTGTTACAGGTAGTTCTTAAATTTTTTCATGGTGTCAAGTTTTAGGTAAGAGTCATGATAAAACTATTTCTATTCAAGTTATCTCCTTCTACTTCAATTTAATGAAGACATTCTACCAATGTCTTATGTATTGAAGTCATACCTATGCATAAGGTCCAAGTTATCCAGGTGACTTATCTCATGTTCCGTCCCTTAAAATAGAAGCAATAATTTCTCAGTGGTACAATTTCTTTTCTAATTATTCTAGCTCTACGTTATAATGTTCCTGATCCATAAATCTATCTCCCATATCATTCTTAGTTCTACCGGATTATGCTTTCTATATTATAAATTTATTTAGTGTCTAGTTTAGCCATAGTAATAAGGTTTATGCAAACTCATGGACATTTGTAGTTGATAACATGAGGATAAATAGCTCCAAATGGCAATCCTTGTCTCCATTGTTGACTACATGAATTCCAGCTCTGTGTTATACATCTCATGATACATGCTAACATGTTTCACATTGTTCTTTGTCCTTAGAACTTATGTTATGTATGTTTACATCCAGCTCTTGGTATATGATCTAGGAATTTGATATATGAAGCCCTTCGTTCCTATTGTATCATATCAAGTAACTTATGTCCCACCTTTAGAAGTCCAACAAGTAGGACTTATAATTATGTAGTATTACTCCCATTCATGATGCTTATGCTTGGGTCCCTCAATGACCCTCGGTATGATAGTATGATAGTAGTTATGTAAGACTAGTAATATTTTAGGTCGGGAAGTATATATTCTTGAATGTGAATATTTGATGTGATTTCATGGGTGAACATTATAGTTAAAGTAGGATGAAGGAGATGAGCTTTTGTTATTTGAAATAGTTAGGAAGGAGATATGTGGTGAAAATCTTTATGAGTATGATTGAATTTGCTGGTCTTAGTGGGGAGATCCATGAAGTGGGTAGAATAATGATAGACTTGAATGTGGTAATTGATGAAAACACAAACCCATGTACAATGTTGTTAAGTACTCCTTGAATTAAAACCTGAGGGTGTTTGATGGTAGTGATAAGGTGAAGTAATATTCTTAAAAGGGTGTGGAGTATGGGGTCCCATATCTTAAGCTAGCACCTATTACTCTGAGTTAGGCTTCAACATAAAAGTACTATGCAGCGGGACTTAAACTCTTATGGTTAGATGTGTGATGGGATAATTGTAAGTTGCAAATGATAAAGTATGTTATTTATTATATGGGGCATCGATGAGTAGTGTCTCTAAGTTTAAGGCTATTCATAGTATCATGTAAGGTATAGAATGCTTCTATTCCTATATCTCGTGAAATCTAATTTCATAATTAGTACCACTGTTAATTAGGCCTTTTATCACCAAATAAACTCGTGCCTTATGTTAGGATGATTATGATCCCAAGAAGTCGTATACAAGGTTCTCTATGTCAATTCTTATTATCTCATGCTTCATGTTTATACTTTTCACTAGGGGTTACCATGAATCTCTCTGATGCCTTTGCAAATTTTGTTGAGCAAAAATGTTCAAATGAACATACACCATAAAATCTTCTAGCTCAAAGTTGACTAGACCACTTTTCTATCGATTGATCTTTAGTTGATGATTTTGATTAGGTACACTTGCCGATATTATTTATCCGAGGATATGAAGATCCATGTGGCCTATTATATATCAAATTGACTCCTTTTGAGTCCTCTTACCAATGCCACTGACCGTTCATCAATCTGTGTCCGAAATAAAAAGTTATGAGAATTTGAATGAAGCATAGTCCAAGTTGTATGATGGGCATGCATCTCCTACTTAAGGCCTATGCCATAGTTTTTGCATTGCACACCTTGTCTTATGAAATGGGTTATGCGCCGCATGGCTAAGTGAAAGCAGCATAAATGCTTAATTTTTATGTTATTTTAAGGTCAATAAGGTCCTTTCACATCCGATAACCATCTCTAAATGCTTAAAAACAAAGTTAAAGTCCATATACATGCTTTATCACTCACCAAAATCCCTAGTTAATCTTCCTTAAGAATAAGAAGAGAAAAAAATATACGATTTGAACTCTTAAGCTTCAAAGTTAAATTTTTCCACGTTTTCGTGATTGCTTAGGTACGTGGGGCTATCCTAAATCTCATGGTCATGGGCTTTATGATTTTTACAAGCGTTAAAGTTATATACATACGTACATGTAATAACTTTTGGGGAATTGTTTTAAGAGCATGCATCATAGACCAAAATTGACGAAAATATGTATTTGACATGGAGTTTTTTCATATGCTTGATTTATAATCATGTGCATATGTTATTTGAGTTCTAAAAGTGATTTTTAAATATGACTTGTGAAATTCCTTTCCCCGTGATGTAATTTATAGTCCTTGCATGTCATAAATTGTGAATTATTTTGAGAGCATGAATTAAAATCCCCTTTTGATCATGAGATTTATGTATAACCAATGATGGGGCTGGTTTATGAGTAATTTAAAATCTTGAGTTTAAATTCCTGTTTAACCATTATGCGTTGTTGATTGTACTCTTTCAAAAGGGACATGTCTTATGCTAAAGGATTTTAAGTCTTATTTGAAAGAAATGCATGCGTTGAATAAATTAACTAGCCACCTTATGTTAAAGATTTGTAAAGAGTGTATGTTCCATGAGTTTATATATGTTTTTGAAATATGAAATCTAATTTTATTTGATAAAATCTTTGGGGTGGTCATATACATGTTCTGAAATGCGAATGGCGGATGCGATGTCATATGATATGAATGAATTATAAGTCTAGGTATGATGATAACCTGTGATGATATTCCCTTAACACAATAAGCACTAAATATATTCTAGTATGAAGCATGATTTTTTAAGGACTAAAATTGGGCTGAAAGAGAACAAGATGGTTACTCGAAGGAGGCATTTAAGTGAAAGGACTCATTGATCATAATTGTGTTTTGCCAATGGTTGACTTATGATATGGTATCCTACATGGGAGGATAATTAGGACATCTCACATGGGGGGATTCCTTCGGTATTTTTACATTGGGGGTATTACAAATATTATAAACTCTAATCCTTGCGGCAAACATGGATTGGGGGCATGGCCACCGAGTTAAGGGTAGACTCCATATAGCCTGTGGGATTGTAGCAATGTCGGGGGTACCATCTAGCTCAGAAGTAAAGGAAAGAGTTGAGTCATGATTACAAGAAAATATTTTGAAGCTTATAAAATTATGACCATGTGTTTTATGTATATACTATGCTAAATTGTTTTCTAAATTCTCTCGATTTTTGTATATGGAATACATGTTGTTTTTGGTTAGTTCTGCGTATCAATACATTTCAGGTATTGACTGTCCTTTGTTGTACTTACAATGTCTTATAATATAGATACTGAGGTAGATTTCCATGGTCCCACTCAGCAGTAGATTACTTCTTGAACATAAGAGGTTGAGCATCTCCCATGCTTCGGAAGGTATTCTATTCTTATGTTTGTTCAATTGTCTTATGGTCCAATCGGGGGCCTTATTTTGGTCTAGATTGACTAGTAATTCAGTAAAGGCTTCATTGACGAATGTAAGGTATTGAATTATCATATTTTGCTGACACAAATTATATTATAAATTCTTTCTAATTTAAATATAGCTTCTGCACTTTGATTTATGTATGGATTTCACTTATCATAGTATGTTAAGGGGTCTCTTAGACATTTGTCGTTTGGAATGCCCGTCGCATCCATTTTCCTATCTTAGGTCATGACAAACTTGGTATCGGAGTATGGTTAATGGTCCTAGGGTTTCTACAAAGTCGTTTTTAGTAGATTCTTGATTATGCTTGTGTTGTGCATCACACTTATAATTCTTAGGCTAACGGGCATTTAAGAGTTATTTCCTATTCTTTCATACTCTATTTCATATTGTAGCATCGTCCATCGAAAAGTTTTCCTAATTCTTTACTATCTCTAATTTTATTGGCCATGTCTCATTATTGAAATAATACAAGTGCAAAATCATAGAGTCTAAAGGACATGGACCTTCAAAATTGGATCATGAAAAAGATTATTAAATAGCACAAGGAATATGAGAGGAGTCCATTAGTGCTTCAAGGTGTATGGATTCAAGTGTATACCTTTATCTTGATGAAATCATGCTTTTTCGCCTGAGGTATGAAATGTATCCAGTTCCTTTTAAAAATCTTATTACAGATGCCATGCTTAAGTGTAGAGTTATGTAGCAGAATGTTGGAACTGTATTTCCACCCGAGTAGTAGTATATAATAGGGTGTCATGATCTATTGGTAGTAAAATTGTTCAAAAGTTAGCGATAAGAATTCTCAATTTTAGAAGACAAAGTAAGGATGACTTTTGCATTAATAAGGTAGTTTTAGTTGTATAACTGTTGTTTGAGGGATGGTTTGCCATTTTGTAGTAATACACTAATGTGGTAGTAATATCTGTTGATTATTTGGTAGTCTGTGAAGGAAGTGACTGGCTATGATTATTATTTATTCAAAATAGGGAAGGATCTCAGAATGGATTGTTATAGTGGTTATAGAAATTATTTATATGTGAATAAAAAGGGGCAGATTAGACAATAAGTTATGGGTAGAGACTCTTTGGTATAAATGGAAATTGAAGGTAGTTTAAATATATGCATGGGTAAGTAAATATGATGTGATAAAGTGGAATATGTTAATAAGTTCGTAATGGGTTATAACATAAGATTAAGATCGACTGTCCCAATTCTGTAACTTTACCCTCTTGATTGTCTTTTGTCTAGTCTTTGTAAACTAGTTCTACATATGAGAAGGTATTTAGTAGAATTTGATATATAGCAGTAATGTCGTGGAGAGGATGAACGTATGGTTCTTAGTTAAGTGAAATAAGAGGGTTAGGTTGATTTTTCTATTAGATTGATTAGTATAGTATAAAGAATACTTCATATGATTGGTGTTTCTCAACAATTGGCTTGAACTTTTGAAGGGGAGTGTAGTGGTAAGATTAGTAGCTCAAGATAAGTAATCCAGGTTCTGTGGGAATGAATTTTTGTCTTGATGTAATTTTTGAAATAGCCTAGGTTGGCAATTTGCAGAATAAGGAGTGGATAATTATGATATATTTATATAATCATGTGTACTAGTGTTAAAAAAATAAATTATGGTTGAGTCAGTAAGTGGATAAGGGCGTAAATATATAAGAATAAGTTGTAACACAGGTAGTATGTTGTTAGGTAAGTTTTATGGGTATAAGTGCCATGTTTACCTAGTTAAGTTTTTGAATTTTGTAGTATTGAAAGGTATATGGAGTTGTTGTATGGTGTTCTTTAGAGTTCAATTGAAGAAATATAGGTAGGATATATGTGCCTTTAGTATAGTTTTACAATTTTTTTTAATTTGTAAGTTATGTAATTAGAGGTTTAATGTGGGTATATTAAGTGACGGAGAGTAAATTGGTATGTGATAAGGGATATAGATATGTATGTTCATGAGCTTGTGAGGTGTAGGGTGATGGCTATTGGGGCTAGTGAAAGTTAAGAGCAGCATTTCCATAAAGAAAGTCCATCGGAGTATAGTTTATTAGAGAGAGTTTAGCATTTATGTATACAGTGATATCTATTTTGTGTTGAGAGTTGTGGCTATAGATTTGATGTAAGGTTATGTCCACAAGTACAGGATCTTGACTTTGATCTAAGGGGGAAATAACGAACTAAGGTAGTTCTTTAATTTTTTTCATGGTGGCAAGTTTTAGGGAAGAGTCATGATTAAACTACTCCTAGTCAAACAATCTTCTCCTACTTCAATTTAATGAGGACATTCTACCAATGTCTTATATTTATAAGTCATGCCTATGCCTAAGGTTCAAGTTATCTATATGACTTATGTCATGTTCTGTCCTCTAAACTAGAAGCAATGACGTCTCAGTAGTACAATTTCTTTTAAAAGTATTCAGGCTCTATGTTATAAGGTTCATGATCCATTAATCCATGTCCCATATAATGCTTAGTTCTATCGGATAATGCTTTCTATATTATTGATTTATTAAGTGTTGGGTTTAGCCTAAGAGATAAGGTTTATGAAATCTGATTGCCATTTACAGTTCTTTAAATGAGAAGCAATAGCTCCAAGTGGCAATCCTTGTCTCCATTATTGACTACATGAATTCCATCTCTATGTTATACATATCATGATATATGCTCACATTTTTCTTATTGTTCCTGGTCCTAAGAACTCATGTGGTCTTTGTTTACGTCCAAACAACTCTCGGTCTATGATCTAGGAATTTGATATATGAAGCCCTTCATGCCTAATGCATTGTATGTAGCAACTCATTCCCCACCTTGAGTAGTGCAACAAGTAGAACTTATAATTAAATAGTATTACTCTCATTCATGATGCTTATGTTTGGGTCCCTCAATGACCCTCCGTATGATATTATGATAGTGGTTATGTAAGAGTAGTAATGTTTTAGGTCAGGGAATAGATATTCTTGAATGTGAATATTTCATGTCATTTCTTGGGGTAAGGTTATAGGAAAAGGGGGCAAAGGAGATGAGCTATTGTTATATAAAATAGTTAGGAAGGAGATATATGGTGAAAATATTTGTGAGGGTGATTGAATTTGCTAGTCTTAGTGGGGAGATCCATGAAGTGGGTATAGTAATGATAGACTTCAATGTCGTTATTAATGAAAACACAAACTCATGTACAATGTGGTTAAGTACTCCCTGAATTAAAACATAAGGGTGTTTTATTGTAGTTATAAGGTGAAGTAATATTCTTAAAGGGTGCAGAGTATAAGGTACTATAGCTTAAGCTAGCACCTTTTACTTCGAGTTAGGCTTCAACATTGAACTACTATGTAGTGGGACTCAAACTCTTGTGGTTAGATGTGTGATGGGAGAATTGTATGTTGGAAGTGATGAAGTATGTTATTTATTGTGTGGGGCATAGATGAGTATGTCTCGAAGTTTAAGACTATTCATTGTATCATGTAAGGTAGAGAATGCTTGTATTCCTATCACCCATGAAATCTCATTTCATATTTAGTACCAATGTAAATTAGACCTATGAATGCCAAATAAACTCATGCCTTATGTTGTGATGATTACGATCCCAAGAACTCATGTACAAGGTTATTACTATATCAATTCTTATTATCTCATGCTTCGTGCTTATAGTTTCACTTGGGGTTATCATGAAGCTCTTTGATGCCTTTGAAAATTTTTTTGAGGAAAAATATTCAATGTGAGGTTACGTTCTTTATTTCATACTTTTAGAGATCTAAACTGTTCCTACCCATCATTAGAGGACGAATGATCCCTAGAGGGAGATAATGTAACACCCTGCTTTTTCTGGCTAAGGTTGAACTATCCTTCCTGCATTTGTACACCCCAACCCATTGGTTTCTACTTAGATATATGTGTGAATTAAACTTTCTTAGTATGGTAATATCCTTGGGGATGAACATACACCAAAAGATATCCTAGCTCAAGCTTGAGTTGAGCACTTCCTATCGATTGATTTTTATTTGATGATTTTGATTAAGTCAACTTGTAGCGAATATTTCTCCTATGATATGAAGATTCATATGGCCTATTATATATCAAATTGACTCCTTTCGGGTCTTCTTACCAATGTCACTGACCGTTCATCAATCCTAGTCTAAAGTAAAAAGTTATGATTGTTTGAATGAGGCACTATGTAGGCTGTGAGATGGGGCATTCATCTCCCCCACTTAAGGCCTATGCCATAGGTTGTGTGTTGCACACCTTGTCCTTTGCCATGGGTTGTGTGCCATATGTTTGAGGTAAAGTGACTTCAATGCTCCATTTTTGAGTTATTTTATGGTCAATAAGGTCCTTTCACGTCCCATAGCCATCCCTAAACACTTACAGATGAAATTAAATTCCATATACGTGCTTTATCATTCACCAAAATCCCTATTAGTCTTCCGTAAGCACAAGAAGAGAAAACATCCTACTGTTTGAACTCTTATACTTCAACGGTCAATTTCTCAAAGTTTTCATCATTGCTAAGGTATATGGGGCTACCCCAAATCTCATGGTCATGCATTTTATGACTTTTAGAAGCGTTAAATTATATATGTTTGTATGTATAATGAGTTTTGGGGAATTGTTTTAAGACCATGCATCATGGACCAAATTCGATGAAAATATGTATTTGACATGTGGTTTTTCCATAAACTTCATTTATAATCCTTTGCATATGTTATTTTGGTTATAAAAGTGATTTGTGAATATGACGTGTAAATTTTCTTTCCACATGATTAAATTTATGGTCCTTTCATGTCATAAATTGTGAATTGTTTTGAGAGCATGATTTGAAATCCACTTTAGATCATGAGATCTATGTATAACCAATGTTTGGGCTGGTTTATGAATGATGAAAACTCTTGAGTTTAACTGCCTGTTTAACCACTATGCATTGTTGTTTGTACGCTTTTAAAAGGGGTATGTCCTATGCTAAAGGATTTTGTGTCTTATTTGAAAGAAATGCATGTGTAGAAAAACTTAACTGGCCACCTTATATTAAGGATTTTTAAAGAGAATATGTTGCATAAGTTGACATATGCTTTTGAAAATTACAACTCTTGTATGATTTAATAAAATCTATTGGGTGGTTATATGCATGTTTTCGAATGTGAAGGGCAGATGCGATGTGGTATGAATGAATTGCAAGTCTGGTTATGGCGATAACCTGTGATGATATTCCCTTAATACAATAAGCACTAAATATTTTCGAGCATGATGCATGATTTTTAATGGCATAAAATTGGGCTAAAATAAAGTTAGATGGTTACTCGAAGAAGGCATTTGAGTGAAAGGGCTCATGGATGGAAACTGTGCTTTGCCAGTGCTGGACTTATGATATGTTATCCTACATGGGAAGATAATTAAGACATGTCACATGTGGGATTCCTACAGTATTCTCACATGGGGGGGGGGGGGGGGGGGCATTACAAATATTATGAACTCCAATCCTTGTGGCAAACTTGGATTGGGGGCTTGGCCGCCGAGTCAAGGGCAGATTAGATATAGAATGTGGAATTTTATCAATGTCGGGTGTACCATCTATCTTAGAAGTAAAGCAAAGAGTTGATTCATGATTACAAAAAAATATTTTGATGCTTATAAAATTGTGACCATGTGTTTTATGTATATACAATGATAATTTTTTTTATAAATGCTCTCGATTATTTTATATGGAATACATGTTGTTTTTTGTTAGATCTGCATACCAATGCATTCAAGGCATTGACCATCCTTTGGGGAGGCTATATTGTCTCATAATGTAGGTTCTGAGGAAGATTTCAATGGTCCAGCTCAGCAATAGATTACTTCTTGAACTCAAGAGTTGGTGAACCTCGCTTACTTTGGAAGGCAATCTATTCTTATGTTAGTTTAGTTGTCTTATGGTCATACTGGGGGCCTTATCCCGGTCTAGATTGACTAGTAATTCAGTAAAGATTTTGTAGATGGAAGTTGGGTATTATATTTTCATATTTTGTTGACACAGTTTGTATTATGAATTCATTTGAATTTTATTATATCTTTCACACTTTGATTAATGTATGAATTCTACTTATGATAGTATGCTAAGGGGTCTCTTGGGCCTTCGTGGTCTGGGTACCCATGGAGACTAGGGTCCTTGATTGGGTTGTGACATAATTGACCAACCCGAGTAGTTTCCAATGAACTAGACATAGGATTCATATCTTCAGACAAACGGGACTGAGAATCAACAAGCTGAATAATTAGGGGGACAAACTAACGGAAGTCAGCATTCAATACTTGCCTTTGGAAAGACTAGGTATGGTTAACACCAAACTGAGAAGCCCGAGGTGGACTAGTTTTGACCGGAGGAACCCCTGGAGTAGAAACAAATTCTTAGGTATGATCTTTATTATGGGTCCGCATCCCATGAGTAGGGCGGACATCACAAGCATGGGTGTTCTTCTTATTTGACCAACAGGACTGAGAATCCACAATTTGAGCAATTAGGTGGATGGACTGATGGAATTCATTATTCGAGACTTCCTTTTGGGAAGACTGGGTATGGTTTACATCGGACTGAGGAGCCCGAGGTGGACTAGTTTTGATCAGATAAACCCATGGAGTAGCAACAAATTCGTGAGTACGAGCTCTATTATGGGTCTGCATCCCATGAGTAGGGTGGACATCACCTTCATGGGTGTTCTACTCATTTGATCTATGGAGTAGACATGATCAATCTCTGTAATATAGGAAATCATGAGCTAAGGGACATTCAGACTCTATTGCACGAACTAAGACATGAATAAAAGTGAATTATTCCTAAGCCCCAAGTAGCTCTCTCCTTATAAGTGTGGTGCGCTACATACCCATAAAAAAGACTCTACCCAATGCATCATCTTAGACACCCTGCGACCATGAACCATACTCTAATACCAAACTTGTCACGACCTAAATTGAGGCTCTGGTCGCGATGGGCATCACGAGCTAGGACGACCCGAGAGACCCCCTTAGTATGTAATCATAACCATATACCATGACATATAAAGTACAAAAGACAAATTAAATATAGAAATCCCTTTATTCAACCTTAGCAATTTCTGAATATGACCCATACGACAAATCAAATCCATTTAAACAAGTCTACAAAGTCTTTACTGAAGAAAAAAATTGATAATCTATCTAAACCGAGACAAGTCCCCTGGCTGGACCAGTAATACTATGAATCTAAATGAGAATCAACATATGAAAGAAGTTGTCTTTCAAATAAATAAAGGCTCACAAATCTGGATATCTGGATATAAACTAATATTTAGAAAAATCATGAGATTGTGCATCGGAACCTTAAATATAAGGGTCAATAAATGAAGGTACTGATATGTAAAAGACCCCAAGAAAAAATATATTTTCTATGACATAGGAGAGACTATTTCATATAACAATTAAGCATAAGGTAAGTGAAACCACATGGGTATATTTTGATAAACTTTTAAACATTTTCTTATAATCGAGACTCAACTCTTTATTTTACTTCGGAGCTAGATGGTACACCCTACATGTCTAGTACCCACAGGCTATATAGTTCCACCATCAAATCGTCAGCCAGGCCTCTAAATCCATGTTTGTTGCAAAGAGAGGGGTCCTACATACTAGTCTAGAATACCAGTGCCTCAGGGGCAAGTATACATTGGTAGTATCCAATCATGTCTCCTAAATTGGAAAAACTCAATTTCTAACAATGAGCCTTTACACTGAAATGCCTTCTTCAGAAAACCATCTCACTCTTTGTAAGACTATTTTTAGTCCTTTAAAACATTCTTTTTTCTAAAAACATTATCTGAAGTCAGAAAAGTCTGTAACTGTTCATATCTGAGACTATAATGGATTTTGCTTATTTGGATTTGTCATACAAAGAATCATAAGTCGTATAAGCCATAAAATATCATGTTGTAGTCTTTTCACTCAAAACATGTTATTGAACCACCAAAACATTTAAACAATGCAAGAGAATTCTTATTTCACAATGTGTGAAAACTTATGCCAAGAATCTCTCTTTTCAACACTTTAATACATTATGGACAATTCCTTTCATAACAACTTATGCAATTCTTTCAATTATAGCATTTAACATTTGTAAAAAGAAAGCACCCTCTCCTTAATTGATAAATAACATCAAGTTCATAAATGATAGTAAAACATTTGGCTCATGTTTTATGACATGGAATTGAATAACCCATAACATTTTAATTCAAGAGGTATCATGATGAGAGAGGGAGTGTCATTATTTATGTTCTTAATTCAAATTTCAAAACTGAAAACACATATAAATATGAGAACATAACTCAATTCCATGAAAAGCCCTCAATACCAAAATACTATATTATCGAAATGGGTTCATGATTCGTCTATTAAAAATGATCTTTCGAACCCTTTTTATAAACATAATTATATATCTTCAAAGCTTAGTAAAACAATGAAATTATGCCCATGCAGTTTAAGATATTCCTACATACCTGAAGAATGACGAACATGTAGAGAAATTAACCTTTGAATCTTAAGAGTTCAAACCCTAGGTTGTTTCCTCTTCATGTGCTTAAGGAAGAAAAACTAGGGGTATTTATGGGTGTTAATATGTTATTTCGGATTTAATTTATCTATAAGTATTTAGGGATAGTTATGGGAAGTGAAACGACCTTATTCCCTTAAAATAACACAAAAATTAAGCATTTACGCCTATATGCCTTAGCCATGCAGCGCACAACCCATGGCACAGGCGAAGGTATTTGACGCATAGCTCATTGCCTATCCTCCATATGGGTGATTCATGGTATATCGCCTAGATATTTTAGTGGATATTGTCAGTGGCCATGTGTTTCACTGCCATCGCATGATCCCTATTTTGCGACACACACTTGATTTTAACGTCCTAAAACACCCCCAACACCTCCTACAATTTCCATGCATGCCCTACCCTCTTACGAGGATCCTAAAAGTCATTCTAGGGAGCATTATATGAGTGATACAACTATGGGTCATTGCACAAGTCAATCTACTAACAATATTAAAAATGAAATTCAAAGTTTAGATGTCAAATTTAACATACCATGACATTTTAGTAGTGGGAGAGATGTTAATAGACATACAATTCCATAAGTACAAGTTCCTGAAAATTCAATGCATTAAAGTTATGAGGGTATCATTAAGTAAACTACACTAGAGAAAGAATACAATGATGCCCTAATGCCTCACGTTTTTTAGGATAACATAGAGACAAAAAATCCAACAAATTATATGGTTCAACCACAAGATCATAATAATGTAGTTACCTTCATACCTACCTCTACAATTGAAGCGCCGTTTTATAGTGTGAGTGAGATAAGAAAATCATCTTGTTATTCACTATTAGGAGAGTCTTCTGATAGAATCCATAAAGTGTTGAATATCGAGCCCATGAATCACGATGTAGCACTACAAGATAAAGATGCAAGCAAATAATGTATTGCTATAAAATAAAAAAATGGAGTCCATGTAATCCAATACCTTTTGGATATTGTATAACCACCCGTAGATGGAGTCAAACCCATTGGATGTAAATGGATCTATAGTAAAAAGACAGGAGTAGACGAAAAAAGTACAAATTTATAAAGCTTGGCTTGTTGCAAAGGGGTTTACTAAGGGAACGATTATGAGAAACCTTTTCTCTAGTAGCCATGCTTAAATTTATTAGAATATTTTTATCCATTGTTGCTCATTATGATTTTAATATTTGTTAAATGAATGTCAAGACAACTTCCCTCAAAGAAAGTCTTGATGAAAACATTTTTATGTTATAGCTAGATGCTTTATTGAAAAAAGGAAACTAACAAATGTTGTTCAAGCTTAATAGGTCCATTTATGAATTAAAGCAAGCATCTAGGGCATGGACTAGCTTTTCTGGCAATGTGGTTAACACTTTTGATTTTGAGAAATGTCTCAAAGAGTCTTGTGTGTACAAAAAATGGAATGGGGACAAAGTGTTGTGTATAGTATTCTATATAGATGGTATCTTGCTTATAGAAAATAATGTATTCTTGCTAAATTTAGTTAAAGAATGATTATCCGGCAATTTTGAAATGAAGGATTTGGAAGAAGATGCTTAAATCTTTGTGGTTAATGTTTTAGGTGATAATAAGAAAAGAACATCAGTCTTATCTCAGGTTCTTTATATAGATACAATTCTCCCTATGTCAATATGCATGATTCCAGAAAAGGATTTCTTCCATTAATACATGAAATTTTCTCTATTTAAGGCTCAATGTCCTAAGAAAGATGATGTAATACTCCATATTTCCCTAGATTAATTTAAATCTTAGTACATGAGTAATCCTAATAAAATTTTTAAAATACTCAGTATTTTTTTGTTTAGAGATTGGCATGGTGTTGGAAATTAAATTAGCTTTCCAACGATATAAAATTCGTCAAAAATTTGATACTCGGGTGAAGACTTAGAGCTATTTTTATAAGATAGTGTACCATCTTGAATGTGAGTGTGTTGCAGAGCCAAGCCAAATGGAAATTGTCACTTTTTGGTGCTCCATTACGATATTGGCACATCGCGCCATAGGCTCAGTTCACAATTTTCTGGTTCCAGTGTTCCAAGGTGATTATACCCCATCACGCAGAGTCCAAAATTCAGAATCAAAGGGGCACTGTAACTGCACTGCAGCGCGCCAGGCCCCCAGTTCCCAGTTGTCATTTTCCAGTGACACGGCGCGATAGCGTTGTGTCAAGCCAGTGCCAAAAATTGAGTTTTTCAGTGACAAATTTATCTTTATTGGCAAGTGTATTTTAGTATTATTTTCACGTCCCTAATCAATCTAAGCATGAAATTAAACCCCTAAATAACCTATTGGCTCATTACTTCCTCACTTTCTCTCAAGAAGAAAATATTCTCTCTCAAAGAGGCAAAAACCCTAGTTTAAGAAAATGAAGACCAAGCCTGAGAGTCCCTCCAAGAACCTTCTAGAAATAATTTTCTAAGGTATGTTAGGTGTTCATCTATGGGTTCCTTTCACCCATAGAGTCCAAGAATACCTTTGTAAACATACAAGATATCAAATTTATGATTTCCATGTTTGAATTAGATAGAATTAATGTTCATGATATTAGTTGGGTTTTAATCCATTATTTAAGTGCAAGTTTCATGAAATTGAATAGCATGTGTGATGAATATGTTATTATCTTGATAAAACATTCCATTTACAAATTAATTAATGTGTCTATGATTTTAATTTGGTAATATGACTTGCATGTTAAACCCATGAATTGCAAGTTTGGGCAATGTAATTGTCATGCTTATATGTTAACAATGATTATGTGCATTAAGTTGTTCTCCCCAAGTGTTTGTTTGAAAGTCCGTGTGAATAAAGTGATAAAATCATGACATGTTAGTATATGTACAAGCTTATACCCTACAAGTGTTTGATAAAATTTCTCTATAGATGAAATATGACCATGTGTACATTGTTATGCTTTGGAAGATAATGTGATGCTTTACTTTACATGCTATTTAGTCCTGGGGGTATTTAATACCCAATAATTTAGCTGTTTACCTAGATACAGTGTTAGTTAGTGAATAGTATCAGTTATGTCATGACCAGTAGTACTCTCAGACGGTTATAGAACTCAGGAAAACTCAGTAAACTCAGTATTAATCTAGTCCATTTCAATATCTTTCAGTTGGGAGTAGAATTCAGCACCAGGCGAACCCAAGGATGGGGCCATTCCGATTAATGTAGGGTTCGACCTTTAGTAGAAATCCCAGAGTTATATAAGTGCGTAGCCAGTGTAGGTTGAGATGAATTCCTGCTAGATAAGGGTTGACATATATCTTACGAGTTTTCTTGCTAGTTAAGGATTGAAAAAATGCCTTCGTGCCAGTTAGGGTTATCTGACAACCATAGTTAGTACCCGTGGCACGGTACTAACAACCTCCAACTAGGGTCATAGGGTGGACCCCTATCAGCTCAGATTTGGGGCATGCCATTTAGATTATTACCTCTCACAATTTTAGTTTCAGTCTTCAGTTTAGAACTCAGTTCAGTTCTAAAAAATTAGGACTGTTAGACACAGTCAATCAGTATCAGTACTTCAGTTACTAGTAACTTCTAATATTTGTTAATTAGTTATCAGAACTCAGAACTCAGCTTCATAAAATCTTAGATGCAGTATATATCTATGTATGTCTATAGTATTTTATACTCAGTGTTTTCAATAGTATCAGTTATCCACGTACTCTTATATTCCGTTACACTATATCATTCGTTTATTACTATTTATGCATGTGAACCCTTGAATTTAGCTATAGCTCATCTAGCATACCAGTACATTCCACATATTTATACAAACCCTTTATTTGCGCTATAATGTATCATATCATTGGTTTGGACGCTCATGTTCCTGATGGCGCATAGACAGATCTAGATTTAGCTAGCAATAGATTTTGCAGTGAGTCGTCATCATTTGAGGATATTCTTATATTTTATTTTATGAGTAGACCCAATATTCAGTAGATGGAATTAGTTTGGGGATTGTCCCATTAGCTCCCTTTTCAAACTGTTCAGTTAGAGGTTTTTCAGACTAGATTAGTTTTCTGACAATATTTAGTTTTATAGATTATTATTATAGTTTGATATTTTGAGCAATATTTTAGATGTTTGAACCTTATGGAATTTTAGTCTAATTTTGTATTTATTTTAGTATTATTATTTAGTGCTCGCAGTAGATATTAGACATGGGTTAGCTTGTGGCCCTTCAGGGTCATAAGCACTGTGTAACATTTGGGGTACAGACTCGGGGCTTTACAAAATTGATATCAAATCTTGTGGTTCAACAGAGTCCTAGGGAGTCTAAAAATCGAATTGCGTAGAGTCGTGTGCATGGGTGTATAGTGCTCCACACTTATGGACAAGAGGCTATGAGATGTTATAGGAAAACTTTTCCTTGTTTAAGTATTCATGTCGTGGGAGTGAGCATGAGCTCAAGTTAAAATCTAAGTATAATCCTTTTCTTCCTTCCATTTATAGAACATTCCTTCCAAAAAGACTAACCATAGAAGGACTGGAAATCAGCCAGCACCTTAGCCCATTCAGGCAGATCCCCTGGATGAGCATGTCCCTCATATAGGATTTAGAGTTGTATTCACTACTCTATCCAATTTAGTAGTAGCTCAAAATAAATAGCTAGCTATTGTTCCAGCCAACCTAGTGGTCAATACTGTTGTATCCAGGTTTCGGGACTTCAACCAAATAAAACCTCCCCTATTCTCAGGATCTAAGTCTAAAAAGGACCCACAAGTGTTCCTTTATCAAGTTTAGAAAGTCACAAACATCATTTGAGTTAGTTCCATTAAGAGTGCTAAGTTGCTGCCTATCAGCTACAAGATGTTGCTCATACATATTTTAAGCAGTGGAAGGTAGACAAGGGTATATATACAGATCCCATATAGTGGGAAGAGTTTGCTACTACCTTTCTAGATAGATTCTTTCCCTTAAAGATGAGAGAAGCCAAGGTTTTAGAGTTCATCAATCTTAGACAGGGTAATATGAGCATGAAAGAGTATTCCCTCAAGTTTACTCAGTTAGCCAGATATGCTCCCCACGTAGTAATAAATAATAGGTTCTCGAATGAGCAATTTTGTATCTGGGGTATCTGATAGTGTGGTCAAGGAGTGTAAGACTATGATGTTAATTAAGGAGATAGACATATCTATCTTATAGTCCATGCTTAATAGATCGAGGAGAAAAAACATAAGAAAAAGGAGAGAGAGAATAAGAGAGCCAAAATGGGTAGTTTTAGTTCTGCTAAGCCCAAGTTAGAAGGTGGTAACCCTTTCCAGTTTCATCCGAAGTATTCATTTCCAGGTCCATCATCAGCTAGTGCACCAGTACCAAAGATCAGGAATGACCATTGGGATAGGGTGCCAGGCTCCAAAACCCAAGGTAGTGTGAATAGTGGTCACACCCATCCACTTTACAAAGAATATGGTAGAAATAACCTAGGTATGTGTAAAGCTAGAAGTGGTATGTGTTTTATATATGGAGAGTTAGGTCACAGAGATTGAGAATGCCCTAAGGCTGGTTCACAATGTCAGCACAGCCATACTTTAATTTCATTTGATTGCCAGATTCAGCATGGTGTCACTTCCAGTACCACTAATGGTCAGTACTATAATAGATTTTATGCGCTCCAATCTCACCATGATCAGGGAAGTTCTACTGATATAGTTATGGGTACGTTATGATTCTTTATTCTTTATGTTTATGCCTTGATTAGATCTCGAGGCTTTACTTTCTTTGTAACCCCTATATAGCCATCAACTTTGGTGTCAGACTAAAAATATTAGGAGAGCCATCCTCAGTGTCTACCTCAAACTTTAGAGTAAAGTTGTGACAATCCAGTTTGGAGTTATTGATTAAGTGGTTCACATCTTTAAAATGATAGCTTAAAGCTAAGGGGAAGATGTTAGAAAAAGTAACCAAATCAGGCTTTCAGATTTTAGTAGTAATGCCAGTACTCATGCGTTGCATGTCCACTCTATGATCCTAGCTCATATTTGGGCACGTTATCAAAAATTAGGAACACTTACATTTTCTTATATAAGGAGTTACAGTTCACCCAGTATAACGAATTACATCCCATGAATACAAAAACTTCAACTCAGGTCATGCAGCTCATGACTCAGGTACTCATACCTCACAATTTGCTCAGTTTACAAGACTCATGCTACTCTTTTAATGATCAGTTATATTCAAACTATGACATTTATATCTTTTGTTTAGACCTCTGGGTAAATCTGTGATGTAAATATTCTATTCCTCATACCTCAGTAGGTAGGATTATCATGCCCATATTATAGAATTTTTCTCTATATTTTGGTGTCTTATTCGGATGGCTTATTCAGACCATGCCAAGATTCCTCACCCCTTAAAGTTATTAGAACATTAATGGAAGTGTGTTAAATAAATGCCCCAGTTAAGTATAAGTTTTCAGTATGAGTTAGTCCATAAAGCCAGCAATCTAGTTTAGCAGTCAGGCAAACAAATTTGGATGGTTTCCCATCTTTCCATCCAGTCTTCCTATCCCAAAATAGAACTTCCTGGTAGTTGCAAATTTAGCTCAGTATATGTAGCATGCCTCAATTTTAGATCTCAAATATTCAGTCATGATTTAGTCTGTAGGTGCCTCGTGCATCATCCCATCATTTTCTTTGTATCTCAGCCAAGTCAGTATTCTTTGAGGCACATAATCCCCTAAGGGGCGATGCACTATAATCCCCGAGCTTTTATGTCCTAAACCTTCCAGTTTCTCTTCACGTAATGAATATAGTTTGGTGTAGTGGGTACTCTCAAGCTAACCCCCAAGTTCCAATCTCAGTCGTGTAACATGTATCCAAGAAATCAATTTAGTTCATAATATTCAATTCATGTATATCATGTATCAGAATTAGTAATGTTCTTATGTTCCCGTTCATACATGTCCAATAAATGATCTCAAGTTCATCAGTATTCTTAGCCTAAGGTAAAAACCATCCTTAGATTTACTCGGTTCCATGTTCATTTATAGTTACGAATTTGGTATTTTTTACCGTCGCATATTTAGTCATTCATTCATGAATCAATTCAGTCATGTATTCCATGCATCAGATATGCATGTTTAGTATGGAAAGTCAGTCTGTCAGTAGTTCAGTCAAGTAGTTATGCTTCAGTTATGCATGTTCAGCATGTGAAATCAGTCTATGAGTGTTTCTCTGCTTAATAAGTCCCATTCAAGGATGAATGTTCCCATGGGGGAGATATTGTAAAACCCCATATTTCCCTAGCTTAATTTAATTCTTAGCAAATGAGTATTCCCATATAAAACTTTTGAAATACTCAGTATTCTTTAGTTTAGAGCCTGTCATTGCGTAGGAAATTCAATTTGCTTTCCAACGATATAAAATTCGTCAAAATCCGATACCCGGTTGAAAAGTTAGAGCCACTTTTATAAGATAGTGTACCACCTGGAACGTTAGCACGTCACAAAGGCAATCCAAATGGCAATTTTCACTTTCCAGTGCTCCATCGCGATATTGGTGCATTGCACCATAGTCTCAGTTTACAATTTCCTTTTCCAGTGTTCCAATGGATTCTACCGCGTTGCGCTTACTCTAAAATTTAGAATCAAAGTGGCACAATGATTCTACTGCATCATTCTAGGTCCCCAGTTCCCAATTGTAATTTTCTAGTGACATGGCGCGGTAGCGCCACATCGCGCAGGGCCCAAAATTAGGTTTTTCAGTGACGAATTCTCCCTTGTTCCCAGGGTTAGTTTGGTGTTTTTTTCACGGCCCTAATAAGTCTAAACACAAAATTAAACCCCTAAATAACCTATTGCTTAATTATTTACACACTTTCTCTCAGGAATAAAAATATTCTCTCTCAAAGAGGCAAAACCCTAGTTTATGAAAATTAAGAACAAGCCTAAGAGTTCCTCCAAAGAACCTTCAAGAAAGAATTTTCTAAGGTATGTTAGGTGTTCATGTATGGGTTCGTTTAACCCATAGAGTCTAAGAATCACTTTTTAAACATACAAGATCTCAGATTTATGATTTTCATATTTAAATTAGATTGAATTCATGTTCATTATATTAGTTGGGTTTCAATCCATGATTTAAGCGCAAGTTTCATTAAATTGAATAGAATATGTGATGAATATGTGATTTTCTTGATAAACCCTTGTATTTGCAAATTGATTAATTTGTCTATGATGTTAATTTGATAATATGAATTACATATTAAACTCATGAAATTGCAACTTTTGGCATTGTAATTGTCATGCTTATATGTTAACCATGATTATGTGCATGAAGTTGTGCTCCCCAAGTGTCTGATAGAATGTCCATGTGAATAAAGTGATGAAATCATGACATGTTAGTATATGTACAAGCTTGTGCCCTACAAGTATTTGATAAAATATCTCTACAGGTGAAATATGAACATGTGTAAATTGTTATACTTTGCAAGATCATGTGATGCTTTACTTTCCATGCTATCGAGTCCTGGGGGAATTTAATACCCGATAATTTAGCTGTTTATCTAAAGACAGTGTTAGTGACAAAATAATATCAGTCATGTCATGACCATTAGTACTCTCATTCAGTTACAAAACTCAGGAAAAATTAGTAAACTCAGTATAAGTCCAGTCTAGTTTAGTATAATCAGTTCAGTGTCTTTCAGTTGGGAGTAGCATTCAGCACCGAGCGAACCCATGGATAGGGGCATTCTTATAAGTGTAGAGTTTGATCCATAGTAGAAATCCCTAAGTTACAGAACTACATAGCCAGTGTAGGTTGAGATGACTTCCTACTAGATAAAGGTTGACACATCTCTTATGAGTTTTCCTGCCAGTTAAGGGTAGACAAAATGTCTTCCTGCCAGTTAGGGTTAATGCACTGACATTGTTAGTACCCATGGCATGGTACTAATACCCTTTTAATTGGGGTCACGGGTTGGACCCCTATCAGCTCAGATTTGAGGCTTATCAGTTAGATGAGTAACTCCCACCATTTCAGTTTCAGTAATCAGTTTAGAACTCAGTTCAGTTCTACAAAATTAGGACTATCAGACATATCAATAAGTAATAGTAATTAAGTTATTTGTAACTTTAGATATTAGTTACTCATTAATTAGAACTCAGTACTAAGCTTCAGAAAAGCTTAGATATAGTCTATATCTTTGTATGTCCACGGTATTGTATACTCGGTGTGTTTACTAGTATCATTTATCCACATACTCTTACATTCAATTACTATATATCATTCAGTCAATTATTTCTCATGCATATGAACCCTTGCATTTATCCATACGTTGTCAAGCATAGCAGTACATTCCATGTACTGACAAATGCCCTTCCATTGCGCTATGATGTCTCATATCATAGGTTAGGACGCTCTGGTTCCTGATCGTGCATAGACAGATTCAGATTCAGCCAGTAGTAGATTTAGCAGTGAGTCCTCATCATTCAAGGATATTCTTTTATTTCATTTTATTAGTAGACCCAGTATTTCAGTAGATGGAGTTAGTTGGGGGATTTTCCCATCAACTCCACTTTCAGACAGTTCAGTTTAAAGCTTTTTAGAAAAGATTAGTTTTTAGATAGTATTCTATTTTATAGATTATCATGATAGTTTGATATTTACAGCAGCATTTTAAATTTTTGAACCTCATAGCATTTTAGTTTAATTTCATATTTATTTTATCATTATTGTTTAGTGCTCATAGCATATATCAAACATAGGCTATCTTGTAGTCCTTTGGGGTCGTAAGCACTATGTAGCATCCAGTGTATAGACTTAGGGCATTACAGATTAGGAGATAGAAAACATGATGGCAGTTCCTTTTGTGTCAACTGTTGAAATCCTCATGTATGTGATGTTGTACATTAGACCTACCACTATTTTCTTTAGGCATGATTAGAAAAGTTCAATCTACTCCTAAATGAGAAAACTAATCATAAGTTAAGTATACAATCAAGCACCTGAAAAGGACTGGTGATTACATGCCAGTCTACCATTGGAATGAGTTGATACCTATAGGGTACACAGTCTTAGATTTCCAGTTTAACAAGGGCTCTACAAAGTCGACCTCTAAAAATGTGTTTAATTTTAGAGGTGTAGTTATTGTTTGGAGGATTATCAAGTAAACTTTTTTTTTTGATTCCACCATGAAAGCCAAGTATATAGTAGCCTCTGAGGTAACTTAGGAGGTAGTATAGCTCAGAACCTTTCTCAGCAACTTATAGGTTGTTTCTTCTATAGAGGCACCACTTATAATTTATTTTTATAATAGTGGTGTGGATGAAAATTTGATGGAACAATGAAACCATAAGAATGCAAAACACATTGAGTGTAAATATAATTTTATTCGAGACATAATAAAATGAGGAGATGTGGTGCTTGCAAAGATTGCATCAAAAAATGTAAGACCTCGTAAGATGCTAGCTCAATTCAGCTCACTATTGCATGTCAAAGGGTGTCCAAGACATAGAAAAGTTTCACTAAGTATTAGGACTTGGGCATTTTTAAAGCCACTAAATTTTTAAAGCCCCTAAACTTTGATGATTTTATTTTTGACCTTCCCTACATCAAAACATTAATTCTAACGTGGATTCATGATTGGGTTAGTCAATAGTATATCTCCGGTGAGTTTTTGAATTTTTTGATGAGGGTAATGGTGTGTTTCGATTTCCAAAATTGTGGCATCATGCAGTTAGCCCACAGCAGGCACCCCAATCCACTGGTGGGGGTGCCCTTGTCAGAGCCCACAAGCGCGTGGTCCAGTCCAGCAGACCCAAGCCCTCGACACGTGTGTCAACGCACCCCCTTGTTTTTCAACCGTCTATTTTTTCTTTTCCAAGGGAATTTGGGTCTTTTCCTTTTTCCCAATTAGGCCATAAAATAGGATTGAGGGTCCCAGAAGGTAAAATTGATCATTCTTTTCACAAATTCTCTCCAAAAAAGTAATCCTCTCTGAAGAACAAACCCTAGCCTCTTAAAAATTCAAGTTAATACTTTAAGAAAGCAACCAAGAACTTCTGCTAATTCATCAATTAAGGTATGTGGGGTTATGAATAAGGGAATCCTTTCACCCTTGTGCATAAATTGCATGATTTTAATATTTAATTCGCTTGTTTTAAATTAGGGTTCATACCCTAGTATGTATATTCTTGAAGCATGGGATTTCATGTGAGTTAAATCTTTTAGAATATCAAGAAGTTCTTAAGTTAATGCTTTTAAATTTCATGATTTATATTATGAATGAGATTGCACTATCTTAACTTGTTATTGTTGAAGTATTTCAAGATTGTTATTGAGCATGAAGTGTTACTGTGAATTGACATGAGTTTAAAGCATGGGTTTTAAGCTCTAAGTTTAAGTATTGAGACTTCAAGAAGATTATATTTTTAAGTATTCTTTGATAATCTTATTTTGAGATTAATGAATTGATATTATGATTCTTAGCTAAGAGTTGGAATCCACATTTACTAATTTAGATTAGTTTAAAGCAAAGTGAACTATAACTGGATTTTATTATAAATCCTTATGTTATTTTAAGGTGAATATAATAAATAGCGAGCATATAAGAAATATGGGAGTAATATATTGCACCGAGTTGGTGTGAGGCCAGTCACATGCCACAAAGTAACTTGCCACCGTAGGTTCAAATCCCAATATGGGTCGAGTATAGTGATCACTCTAGTTTAGGTTCTATTCCGATGGAAAGGGTAGAACAACTATACCAATGTGGGTGTGATACATTGGAATCAATGATATCTTAAATGGTGTATGTCGGTTAGAATAATCTCCCAAAAGCAAATGTAAAAGTACAACTTTTAGAACTAAGTGTTATAGCTCACAAGATTTATATAGTATGATTTATTATTCATGATTTATTATTTTCATCTTTTAGTTTTTCAAAATCAAGGTGAGTTATTTACACTTGGCATGCATCATTTAAAAGTTTATACAAATATTGCATTATTATTTTACTTACGCATTCACCTTACATAGTACATTCCATAAGTACCGATCCACATATATTTCTATGTTCTACATTGTCTTATAATGTAGTAACTGGTGCTCAATTCCAGTCGCGTGATTGATTTTCTGCATCTCTATCAACATCCTAGCTCTTGGTAAGTCCTCATAGTTTGAGGGCCCATTCTACCATATTTGTTATTGATGAAGTACTCTAGTTATTTTATTTTTGTTTGAGTCAGGTTAGCTAGGTCTTGTCCCAGTTACTCTCAAGTAAGACATAGAGTCTTGTTCATCTATTTGTTATTTTTGATTCAAAGTGTTGGTTTTAAAGATTTGAAGTTTATGGCTTTCTGTTAAGACATAAAATTCAATTATGTCAAGATTTTATATGTCAAGTTTATCCTTATTATGAGTTCCAAAGTTGCTTGAAGGCTTAAAGGGTTAGCTCTGGACTACTTGTAGTCATGAGTACCGTGTGCCGTCTAGGTTGTATTCCTGGGGTGTTACAAACTTGGTACCAGATCCTAAGTTTTAAAGAGTCCTATTAAGTCATACAAGTTGCGTTACGTAGAGTCTTGATCATGGGTGTGAATCGCACCACATTTGTGAGAAAGAGGCTATGAAACGAGTTAGGAATTATACTTTTTCTTTTATGATCAGTCGAGTGTAAGGTTGTCTCTATCTACTTTAACTCGTGCTTGTACATAATAGCATATGCTTCCACGCCAAGCCAATGTACGCAAAAATGGTGACCAACCACCAATAAAGCCAACCACTTAAATGAGAATGTGGCTTATGCTAAATTTTGGGTTTCCATTCAAGTGTTATCCTAAGCTGTGACTACCAATGTTCAGGAAAACCATCAGGATGCAGTCCCACTTTATCAGAATGGTGATTTAGTTGCTGCCAAAATTTATGAGTTAATGAGAATGAATCCCCTTGAGTTTTTTGAGTCCAAAGTTGGTGAGGTCCCACAGCTCTACATTAATGAGGTGAGAAAGATCACTCAAATTATTCAGGTTACTGAGGAGGAGAGTGTAGAATTGGCATCCTATAGGTTAAAAGATGTTGCTATGATTGGATTGTTATGTGGAAGGATTGTAGAGGTGAGAATGCAGCTCCTATGAGTTGGCGAGTGTTTAGGATACAGGTTTAGACAAGTTCTTTCCACATGAAATGAGATAATCTAAAATTGAGGAATTCATGAACCTGAGGTAAGGCTCTGATAATGCTCAAACAACACTCTTGAATACGTATAAGCGATCGTTGTCAATAACAAACCCAACTAGGTTGGGATCGAATCCCACGGGGAATAAGGTGTGAACTCAAGTCGGTTGCGATTTAATTCACTGATAGTTTAATGTTTCCTGAAATGAGGGTTTAAGTTTCACAACTAATTGTTTGACACATTGATTTCAATGTTTGTAACCAATATTTCATGAGATAACTAGAATTATGTTCACTAGGTCTTACGGTACATGATAGATGCTAAAGGCTACTCAAGACTCTCATGGTGGTTAGGATAACAAGCTATCTTTATTGATGATATGATCAAATGCCTCTCGACCTATTTAAGAGTCTAATTTCCTAATACTCTTGGACTTAGGGAATCGCTATTAACTTCCCAGATTTAACCTCAGGTTTATAACCTAGTTACAACACTAATTATTAAACGAAGTATTTCTGAGTCCCTGTTGACAATTCACTTCCTACTGTTTATGATTTCTTTCTGAAGCAACTCAAAGTAGGTATGCATTCTGTTTGCAACCAATATACATTAATTAAAATCTCAGAATTATTAAGAAATTCTAACACCTATTATATATTGAGTGTTTAGAACATCGTCATGACCTAACCCTAGATCCCATAATTCAGGTTAATAGAGTTTATCTACTTATGATGCAAGGAACAAGTACATGAATTCAATTCATAAGTGAGGAGATTAACTTACTACGGTGATGAAAATCAAGAAGTATAACTTAAATTGAATCATGGTACAAGACTCCCAAAATATTTTAACTAGCTATAGAGAAAAATCATATGTTTTTCGAATAAAGATGATTCCAAAAATAAAATCCTCCCCTACAAAACCCTAAAACAAGGATTTAAATAGTTTAACCTAATTAAGGAAACAAAATCAAAGTTATAGCTTTTCCTCGAAATAGATGATGACGTCTGTGAGGGCTTATCATGAGTATGACAGCTTATCACGGATGTCGTTCGCTCCTCTGCACTTTTGGCTTTTGCTACCAAAGACTGACGATGATGATGATGCCTTATCACCAGCCTGATGACATGTCATAGATGCCATCACAAATATATCTTCAACTTCCATCTTCTGTTTAAGGCTGACGACACTTCTAATGCCTTATCACTAGCCTGATAATGGGTCATGGATGTCGTCCCAAATCTATCTTCAACCTCCATCCTCTACTTAAGGCTGACGATAGACTTAATAGCTTATCACCAGGCTGACGACTTATCATGAATGTTGTCATCCACACTTATCCTTTATTTTGAATCACTTTTTAGCATTTTTTGCTTCCATTATTTTTGGTTTTCCTACATCTCAACATGTACTGCAAAAATGAAACTAAACTAATCACAAACAACTAAAGTTGCCCAAGACTTTTCAATTATTTAGAGTTAAAAACGTCAAAGGTGTTAGCATAGGATCCCACATCAATACCCTAAACTTAAAGAATAGCTTGTGCTTAAGAAACCATAACATAACTAAGAGAACACAAAGTACAATTTGGCACCTAAATACTCATACTAGTTCATAATACATTTCAACATATCCATGGTCAGTCATTTTAAAGCTCACTGCTGATGTTTTGGAAAACAACCATGCAACTCACAAGAACCAAGATATGGAAAAAATTGAGAAATAACAACTATGCCACACCAAGATCACACTTATATAAACAAGTCAGTGAGTAGCAACATACACAGTGTGCCCTCACAATACAGAAATCCTTTTTTCACTCATATCAGAATTCAATTATATAAATAGAGATATAAAACAAGACTCACTCTCAGAATGAAGTTCCAAACACTATATGTCAAAAGCCATAAGATTTCCCTTATAGTCAGTACCTAAGTTTTCAGTCAGGTCAGTTAGGATCACTATAGGGCTTTTCTTAAGCTTGTAATGTCGGTCAGGGGCTGGTATGATATTCATGGATATCTTAGAGTGACTATGCCTCCTTAAGACTACACTAAACTCTCGGGGTTTCAACTCACAACCTTTTTTTCTTCCTCTCTTTTATTGATCATACATGCTCAAGATGGATGCGGTCTTTTCAATGATCACACTGTCTTTTTATCATCTTTTACACAAATTTGTCATTTCTTATTTCTATTTCACCGTATCAAACTTTTTATTCTTTTCTTTTATTCATCCTCTCTTCATACCTATTTTGGATCACCCCTACGATAGCCACCCTCAACTTAGGTTGTTTGCCTAAGTCAAGGTGCACAATATCCAAGGAGGACCAGGGCCAAAATAGGTTCATTGTGATATAAATAGGAAGGTGAGAGGTATCGTAGAAAGAAATAGGGCAATTAGGCTCTAATAGGGATCAAAGGATATTATTCATATTGGGAAGGTCATTTAGGCTAAAAGTGGACTAATCATCAAAAACGGCCTATGATCCTTTCCTAACACTTATCTTATGACTATGGAAAGATTAACTGGGCAAGTTCTAGATTCAACACACTACGGGAACTTAGTAAAACCTTACACACACATGGCACACAAGTACCTTGCAAATCACTACTTATCCAGGTAATGTACTTGTTTAACAAATGTTATTCAGTTGCTAAACTAATGCCACTGAAAGATGCACAGTGGTCATAAATGGATGCAATTCACACAGTAGACAATATATCAGACCACTGGAGAGGTACTCAAAAATCACAAAACAAGCTAACTTCCTCAAGTACTTGTATTACTCCTAAATATCTACAAAATATTCTTCAACAACCTACCCTACAACCTCAACTTAAAATCAAAAATAAACTGCTCTAAGGGTTATGGTTACCTGAAGGCAATCAAGCACATGGATCTTGGGTCTCCAACCCTGCTACTGCATCATCTGCTGTCTTATCTCCATTGGGAGCATCTGGCTTTATAGTAGCTAGAGCCCTACTAGATGAGGCACCTGCAGCCCTACCTCAGATCGCTACCTCTCATTGCTCGTTATAAACTAAAGATTCAATTTTTGCCCTTTTTAGCTCTTTCTTCTCGTTCTTCTTTCTTTTCCTCTTCTCTACTTTTTGTTGTTCATCATTGTTGGGTCTCTCTCTCTTTCCCTTACCTTTTTTCTAACTTTTATTTTTCTTTTTATTTGGTGAGTCTCTAGTGAGGTAAAGCATTGGAATTTTTTCCTCAGATTCATGCATGGCCTGACCTGTTGGCATTATAAATTTGTGTTGCTGCAATACCCCGACATCTATCTTTACCTTTTACAATACCGCTCTGAATCTAGCAAGATCATCCCCTGACATTTTTTTTGCCTGCACATCATATCGATTCTCTAAATATGCAACTCGCTCAGGAAAATTCATAAAAATCTCAAGGGCAGCCTTGATTCTTTTATCCACTACAGCAGAAAACGTTTCGGCAAAAGCATGTAGCTGTGCCTCACACCACTTGTCTTGTTTAGCCACTTTTTGGATATCAACCATATGAAATGCAAAACCTACTACTACTGTAGGAACTAAAGGGATGGATTCAGTCTCAGGCATTGATCCTTCCTGTGTTGAAGAAGTTGGCTACACAGGCTCAGAATCTTGCACTCCCATATGAGGTGCTGCACCAACATCTATGACTGGAAGGTTTGATGCTACCTCAGTACCTCTATCAAGTCTCAATCCTAGCTAATTTTCATCAAACCGTATAGGATTGTGAGTCTTTTGGGTAGGAATATCATCATCAACCCCTCCAATCTTTGGCACATTATCAGCTCAGTATAACTCTATTATAAGATAGGGAAAATGATAAGCAGTATCGGTTCTTGACATTCTAATCTTCATCTCATCAATAATGATTTCCCTAAAATTTAGAAAAAGGTTTTGCACCATGCTCACCTCTAGAATAGCTCGGTCATCACCCAGAATGTTGTCTCCATTAGTGAGGATCAGCTAGACACGCACTATACCCCACCAAAACTTTGCCTCTTGAGTCAAAGAAGACTTGTAGATTCTTTCATTTGGTTTTGTTACCAATGCTGGCTCTCATTCAGCTATGATGTTGGCCAACCATGAATGTTGTTTCTCTCGGTTCTAAATTATAGCATATACTGATGTTGTAATGGCTGAGGAGTAAAGTTGAGACCATGCAAGAACCTGTTGATGATTTTGATTGAGAGATCAACCCTTACGCCCTTCATCTGCACTCTATCGAATAGGGGCCAGTTTGTTACTTTTTTACCTGGCCTGCACATATTTTCCAACTGAGCCTGGCCAGTTTGTTGTTCGTCCCAAGCCATACTCTTGGAATTTCTATTGAACTTCAGGGTACCAGCTCAATCCTCTAGCGATAATCATCTTTTCTTCCTGAATTGGCCTCTTAGCACTCTTTCTATCAGTTTTACAGAGCCCAACGATAAAGATGCTCTCTGCCCTGGCAATTTGTAACCTAGCATTATCTCGAACTTTGGGGTTCTTACATTTGATAAGTGTTGCCCAAGATGAATACTCTTCATCATATTGTTTTTCAGTGGACGGGGATCCAAATGTTGTTCTCTAAAAATCAGAATCCTCAGACCCTTCTTGCTTCTCTTCTTCAGATTGGGCATGGTCAGACTCATGCCGTTTAGAACCCTCTTGCTCAGAGGCAGTATGTTCAGAAGCTTCACTTTCTGGTGGTGTTGTATTCTCAGTATTATTTCTATCCTCCACTTCAATGGGTGGAGGTGGCGAAGGTTTCTTCAAACTTTGCTTCTCCTTTTGCTTTCTGAGTAGCGGTTCCTCCTCCTCGTAATCAGATTCCTCCTCGATGAGCTTACAACATACATTTTATTTGGTTTCTTTCTTTGGTGTTTTTGTGCTCTTTCTTTTTGGTACCATTTTAAGGTTCCTGTAGTAGTAGAAAAACTATTGGTTAGTCCATAAGAGCATAAAAACAAACATATTAATCATTTTGGTTTATTAATGCTCAGGTTCTAGGTGTGGCGACAATTCTTGATAAGCCGTCACGACAGTGATAGCTTATCACAATGGTCGTCAACCTTAGACAGTACCTTCAAAATTTTAACAACTTTTAACAACATTCTTGATAAGCCATCCCAATTAAGATAGCCTATCATGAATGTCTTCAGCTCTTATCAGAACCCACTTTTGATTTTAACACAATTTTTGGTCCCCATTATTTCTCAAAATCCACTTGAATTTTGAGTGTGAGCTGTTTTTTTAAACCCTGGGCCTGCACAGTAGGACCTAGGTGTGATTTTAGTTCTTTTCCAAGTTGAACTTGGTTCAAGCATCTTGGTTACTTGGGTTGTCATCTATCAATCACTTAGCACAAGAAAAGAAGGATTAAAGTTAGAGTATACCTAGTGGGGGCCTTAATCTGATTACACGAACTAGAGGAAGTAGGAAATAGGAAGAATCTCTTGTTGTGAATTTTAAAACCATGCACAAGGGAACTTGTTTTCTTGATGTGTTTTGAAAAGAGTAGGAAATAAACTAATGAAAGAAATAAACTAAAGGAAAAGAATTAAAACTAACGGAAATTCTACAAGGTTCCTATGCTGGGCCAGGTCAGATTTGATTTAAACTGGGCCCAGAATTTTTGCTTTTAAGGCTTTGGGATGATGATGACTTGTAATGGCTTATCACAAGTATGACATCCTATCACCAACATCGACACCCCTAAGTAGAGATTGCCTCAACTTTGGCCTATTTGATGATATTTTTGGTAGCTGATCATAGTTATGATGGTTTATCAGAGATGTCATCATAGCCTTTCAGCTGACCTCCTTATTTTTTACCTTCTCTGTACTAATCCTAATTATAAATGTAAAAATACTTGTTTAAACATAAAAACTTTGGGTTGCCTCCTAATAGTGCCTTATTTATTGTCGCGGCATGACTTCGTTGTTTTGACTACTCAGACTTCGCCAAGACAACCTGTTGATACCCTTTTACCATCATCATAGAAGACATCAATGATTGAGAAAACACTCATCTCATGTTGCTGAGTCATGGATGAGTGTACTTTGAAGTGTGCTTCTTTTTCATTGAACTTAAACTTTATCTCATTCAACTCCATGTCTACTAGTACTCTCCCAATTGGAAGTAGTGGCTTACCCAAGATGATGGGCACTTCAAAATCCACTTCGCAATCTAGGACTATAAAATCAAAAGGCAGAACAAAATCAATTACCTTTACCAAAACATTATGCAGTATGCCTACAGTCCACTTTACAGATCTATCTGTCATTACCAACTGCATATTTGTTGGGGTAGGATCTCTCAAACCCAATTTCTTATACACAGCCAGTGGTATTAAATTTATATTGGAGCCCATATTTCATAGTGTTTTTGTGAACATCAGCGGGCCAATAGTACGCGGGATGGTAAACGCTCTCGGATCTTTATTTTCTACACTGAAGACCTTGTAGAGATGGCGCCACAATGGAGAAGATTGTCATCCGGCTCATGGATAACCTTCCATTTCTTTGTTACAAGGTATTTCATGAACTTCGCATATCCTAGAATTTGCTCAAGTACCTTAACCAAAGGCACATTAATTGTCAATTGATGGAGCATTGCCATGAATTTGCTAAATTTGCCATCATCAGCCTTTTTCTTCAATCGTTGAGAAAAGGGAGGTGGTGGTATCGGGATAGATTTCAACACTCCTTCCTCTTTCTTTTCTTTTTCTTTCTCTGAAGCATCAATAGGACCATCCATCTTCTCAAACTCACCTGGTTTGCTTTCTTCGAATTCATCAACAACTACCTCATCATCTACAGATTTACCTACAGAAAGGACAGATAAGATCTTACCACTCCTAGTGGTAATCTTCATACATGAGCCAACATTTCATGGATTCTGAACTGTATCACTAGGCAAAGTACCACTTTTTCTTTGGTTCAGTGTTATGGAAAATTGGCTCATCTGCTACTCCAACTGCTTGATAGAAGTGGAGTTCGAACTAACCAACTGACTCAGGGTAGAGAATTCACTCTGGATAGTGGTTATCCCAGAGTTGGTAGCCTCAACTCCTTTAAATAATTTTTTCATCATGCCCTCTATGGATACTTACCAGAGCTAGTTGGTGCAACGTCCCAACTTCCAGGAGAAACATACAAACCACTTCTGTCATTATTGTTTCTCCAGTGTCCTTGCTCCCTGTCTTTATAATCAGGCTTTTCATATAAGTTTCGACCTTGATTCCCTTGGCTATTGCCTCAGAAACCTGATTACTCACATAGTTTACCTCCTCATATAGAATGTAACAACACTGCACTGAAACTTCAAATCTTTAGTCTTCTCAGCCTTGCCTAACAGCAAGTGCTTGGTCAGCAAGTCCATCTAAGTCTTTAAGTGGGTCAGGTCTTGGTCTTGCTCTTCATGCCTTCTACACTGCTCCATAGTCATATCAACAGAAATAGTCGGGTTAGCTACCATAGAATCTCTAGTATGTTTGAAGCATCTTGAAAAGAAAGGTTAATGAATGAACCACCCGTAGCATTATCAACAAAGTCTCCATCAAGTGCAAGTCCATCATGTTGTGGTTCGGACATTATGCCATCTTCTTCTTGAATCTCTCCCAAGTTTAATGAAACTTTTCAGTCGGGAGCTGCCTGAAGTTACTAATTTCATCCCTCAACTGTACCCTTCTGGAGGGTAGAAAGAACCATTCTAAGAATGCCTTATTCAACTGTCTCTAGTTCGTTATAGAATCGGGCTGCTGCTTATTTAACCATATTGTTGCCTCCCCAGACAGAGACAATGGAAACAATCTCAACCGGATCACATTCTGGCTTACTCCTGGATTATCAAAAGATTTGTAAATGATGATAAAGTTCACCAAGTGCATGTTCGAATCATCACCGGGCAAGCCTCCAAACAACCCCTTCAGATTCAGGAGTTGGATCATGGTACTTGTTATGTTGTATCTGTCTTCAGGTGCTAACGATGGAGGAATGATATCATCCATTGCACCTTCTCCATTCATTCCTTCATCATCATCATCATCAACCTCATATTGGGCAGGCCATTGACCATACCTTTCTCTGATTCGTCGGTTTTTGTTGAAATTTTGTTGCACTGGTACAGCAAGTTGCTCATCTCACCTTGGTATTTGAGGATTCAACAATTCCTCATTACCCAAATCTTCATTACCAGGGTTTGGATGTTGTACTTTTTGACTTTGGTTCTGTACATTCACCTGAGCCCTGGCCAAGGCTACCAGTTTATCAGCCTCTTGTTATTCTGCCATTCTCCCGATCAGCTAAGGTTCTGAATTAATTGGTAATAAAAGTTCTCCATTACTTCTTGTTTTGGGCATAAACAACAAGGGACCATAATAAACCAAAAAACAAATAAATGTAAATCTCAGAAACCTAACTATCATACAATTAGAGAACACAACTTTCAATTTACAACCATATTCCCCAGCAGCGGTGCCATTTTTGATAACGCTCAAACTACACTCTTGAATGGGTGTAAGCGACCGTTATAAATATAAAACCCAACTAGGTTGGGGTCGAATCCCACAGGGAATAAGTTGTGAACTCAAGTCAATTGTGATTTAATTCAGTGATAGTTTAATCTATCCGGAAATAAGGGTTTTAGTTTCACAATTAATTGTTTGACACTTTGATTTGGATGTTTGTAAACAAGATTTTATAAGATAACAAGAATTATGTTGACTAGGGCTTACGGTACATAACAGATGCAAAAGGTGACTCAAGATTCTTACGGTGGTTAGGACAAGCTATCTTTATTTATTATATGCTCAAATGTCTCTCGACCTATTAGCATCTAATTTCCTAATCCTCTCAGACTTAGGGAATTGCTATTCACTACCCAGATTTTACCTCAGGCTAATCAACCAAGTTACAGCACTAATTATTAAAAGAAGTATTTTTGAGTCCCTGTTGATAATTCATTTCCTACTGTTTATGATTTCTTTCTCAAGCAAATCAAATTAGGTATGCCTAATGCTTGCAACCAACAGATATCAATAAAAATCTCAGAATTATCAAGAAATCCTAACACCTATTAAATCTTAAGTGTTTAGCTCATCTTCATGTCCTAACCCTAGATCCCATAATCTAGATTAATGGAGTTTAGCTACCCATGATACAAGGAACAAGTACACAAATTGAATTCAAAAGTGAGAAAATTAACTTACAACGATGATGAAAATAAAGAAGTATAACTTGAATTGAACCATGGTACAAAACTCCTAAAATATTTTAACTAGCGAGAGAGAAATATCGTATGTTTTTCGAAAAAAGATGAGTCCAAAATTAAAATCCTCACCTAGAAAACTCTAAAAAAAGATTTTAAATAGTTTAACCTAATTAAGGAAATAAAATCAAAGTTACAGCTTTTTCTCAGAATAGATGACGACGTTTGTGGTGGCTTATCATGTGTATGACGGCTTAGCACAGATGTTGTTCGCTCCTCTGAACTTTTGGCTTTCGCTGCCTAAGGTTGATGAAAATGATGACACCTTATCACCAGCATAATGACATGTCATGGATGTTGTCAAAAAACTATCTTCAACTTCTATCTTCTATTTAAGGCTGATGATGCTCCGGATACCTTATCACCAGCCTGACGTTATGTTATGAATGTCGTCACAAAACTGTCTTCAACTTACATCTTCTATTTATGGCTGACAACAGCCTTGATAGCTTATAACCAGGCTGACGACTTATCATGAATAATGACAGCCACACTTATCCTTTATTTTGCTTCACTTTTCAACCTTTTTGCTTTCATTATTTTTGGTTCTCCTATATCTCAACATTTACTACAAAAAATAAATTAAACTAATAAAAAACAACTAAATTTTCTCAAGACCTTACAATTATTTAGAATTAAAAGCCTCAAATATGTTAGCATAGGCTCACACATCAGGCTCGATGACAATAAAGGTGAATTACCTTAAGTTCAGCTATTTATTTAAGTATGCTCCTGAGTTGATAGCTGACTCTAGATTCTATATAGGTAAGTTTGTTATTGGAGTACCTGGTTTGGTAGTTAAGGAATGTAGGAATTCCATGATTATTGGGTATATGGATATTGCTAGGGTGATGACTTATGACCAACAGATTGAGGCAGAAAGCTTGAAGTACAGTAAAAGGAAATAAGAAATCTAGAAACAGACAGTTTAAGTATGGACAACCAAGGTCTGGAATAGGAAATCAGTTGCAATTTCAGGGTCACTCATCTATGCAAGAACCATCTTTAGTAGTGCCCCTACACCTAAAACCAAGCAGAAGAAGTGGGGTAGTTCTACTATATTTAGGTCTCAAATTAGTGTGGGTGAATGGTCTAGTTACCCGCCATGTGTGAAATGTGGTAAAAAACACCTTGGTGAGTGTGGAAAGAAGGGGTTGTTACGGATGCGTCAAGTTGGGTCATATAATCAAAGACTGTTTGTATGCCAAGTAGGAAAATAGGGATGTCCGTCCCCATACTTGGGCTACTAGCACACCAGCTCCTCCAGGTCTCCCAGTTCATTCTCTGGGCGCATCATTCAGTACCGATGGCGGTCAATGATGAATTGATTCTATACTTTACCATCCCGACAAGAGCAGGAAAGTTCACCATATGTTATTACTGGTATGCTTTATGTCTTCCATTTTAATATTTATCTATTCTTAGACCCCGGATCACATTTCTCTTTTGTGAATCCTTTAATTGTGGCAAATTTTAGGATAGATCATGAACAGCTCTCCAAGCCCTTCCTAGATTCCACCTTAGTAGGTAAGTCAGTTATTGCCAGATGAGTCTATAAGAAGCTTCGTATCACTGTCCTATATAAGATAATACTAGCAGACTTAATATATTAGAAATGGTATATTTTGATGTTATTCTAGGCATGGATTGACTCCATTCATGCTATGCATTAATAGATTGTCGCACTTGTGCGGTGAAGTTTTAGTTTCCTAATATGGTAGTATTGAGTGGGAAGGTAGTTCCGAATCTCCCAAGATTCATTTCATATCTTATCTTAAAGCTAGAAAATTTATATCTAAAGGGTGCATTTATCATTTAGTTTGAGTCAAAGATACTAAGTCTGAAGCTCCAATAGTTCAGTCAGTTTGTACAGTCAATGATTGTTTGGAGGTCTTTCCCAATTATCTATTAAGGTTACCTCCCAATAGAGAAATAAAATTCCGTATTAATCTTATTTATTGTACTCAACCTATCTCCATACCTCTATATCCTATGGCTCTAGTAAACTTAAAGAGTTAAAGGAGTAGCTTAAAAACCTCTTAGTTAAAGGTTTCATAAGGCCCAATATTTCTCCATTGGGTGCTCCATTCCTATTTGTGTGTAAGAAAGATAGCTCTCTCCGAATGTGAATTAACTACCGCCAGTTAAATAAAGTCACAATCAAGAACAAATATCCCTTCCTAGGATTGATGACTTATTCGACCAGCTTCAGGGTACAGTTATTTCTCTAATATAGACCTCAAATCCGGTTATCATAAGCTTAAAGTAAGGGAGTGTGATATTCCAAACACAACCTTCAGAACTTGTTATGGTTGCTTCAAATTTCTAGTCATGTCCTTCGAGCTAACGAATGCCCCAGCAGTCTTCATAGACTTGATAAATAGAGTTTCCAAGTCGTACTTGTACATGTTCATCATATTCTTTATTGATGACATCCTTGTCTATTCATGTAGTGAGAAGGACCATGTAAACCATCTCACAATTATTTTGTAAACTCTTAGATATCATCAGTTATATGCCAAATTCAATAAGTACGAATTTTGGCTAAGGGTAATGATTTCCTTATCCATATTATTTCCGATGATGACATTAATGTTTATCATCAAAAGACCAAAGCAATGAGAAACTAGACTGGACCCATCTCTCTATCAGACTGTAGGAGTTTCCTGGGTTTTGTTGGCTATTACTAATTGTTTATTGAAGGGTTTTTGTGTATTTCATCCCACGTGTCTATATTAACTCAAAATAAAGTTAAGTTTCAGTAGTTAGATTCTTGTGAGAAGAGTTTTTGAGAATTAAAGAGTCGACTCACTTTAGCCCCTGTTTTGACATTACCGTATGGTTTAGATGGGTTTGGTGTTTACTGTGACGCTTCTAGAGTTAGTTTAGGTCATGTTTTAATGTAGAGAGGTGAGGTCATAGCTTATGCCTCTCGACACCTTAAACCTCATAAAAAGAACTATCCTTCCAATAATTTTTAATTAGCAGTTAGTGTATTTTCCTTGAAAATTTAGAGGTATTATCTTTATGGGGTGCATGTTGATGTGTCCTGGACCCAAAAGCTTACAGTATGTATTTTCTCAAAAAGATTTAAATCTCATAAGAGAAGGTAGTTAGAGTGGATAAAACATTATGATATAAGTGTTTTGTATCATTCAGGCAAGGCCAATGTAGTGGAAAAAGCCCTTAGCAGACTGTCTATGGGTAGTGTGGCTTATTTTGTGAATGATAAAAAGAACTTAGCTTAGGAGGTTCATCAGTTGGATAGATTAGGTGTTCGGCTGGTTGATTCAGTTGAAGGTAGTACATGGGTTCAGAATAATTCAAAATCTTCTTTGGTTTCCAAAGTAAAGGGGAAACATGTAACGTCCTGAATCTATACTCGAAAAGCTACATGGTACTCAAGACCCCGAAGGACCATAAGCTAACCCCCATGATTGATATCTGTACCTATATACTACATAATATACTATATAATATGGAAAATATGAACTGAAAGGATATAAGGTTCAAAACTGTAACATAAGATCTGATAAATCATAACATATAGATGGGCTATAATATACCGAAAAGAACTGAAATAACTAACTAAACATAGTAGTCTGTAAAACCCCTAACAACTGAACTTGTCTGGGTAAGGAGTTGATGGGACATGTCCCCAACTAACCCCAACTAATAAGTTAATAAATGAGATAATAAAAAAATGATCATGTCCTCAAAAGATAAGGACTCATTGCTATCTCTAACTGCTAAGATTGGAATGCTACTGGTGCTCTGGAGCTCATGATTTAGGACCATTGTATAAGACACCATAGCATAAATACATCAGTACTTTGAATGTACTGGTATGCGTGTGAGGTAGGTTGGATCCATGGGGTTCATATGCATGAACAATACTGAGTAACTGACTATATGAATGTGAGAATACATGCATAAATAGATAGTCACTATATATAAGATCGTGATAACTTGAATTTACTGATAACTAATATTACTAATGACTAAGTTCTGATAATTGATATAACTGATAATATGAGGGACTGTATCTGACAGTCCTGAATATAATGGAACTAGCTGAGTTTCAAACTGTTCTGAGTTGACTGTATCTGACAGTCCTGAATCTGGAGAACTATCTGAGTTCTTTTATTGATACAGATACTGATATTATGGAAAGTAGTTATCTAACATACATGCCCTAAATGAAGCACTATAGCTGAATTGGGGTCTAATCTGTGCCTTGATTGCAACAGTATCAATACTGCGTCACTGGTAAGAATAATCAGTGAGTGGCCCTCATATAATAGGTCACTCTAGTAAGAACGGTGGGAAACCTTATTTCACAAGTTAATCCACCTCATTTACCCTCATATAGCAGGCTATGATGTCATAACCTATGTTGGATACACAGTTTTGGAATGCAAGGATTGCTTCAAAGAATCACACCCTCATATAATAGGTGAGTTCCTTCCTTGGGTTCACTCGGTGATAATCTCTACTCCCATCTGAATAGACACTGAACATGACTAACTGAACAGAATAGACTGAGTTAGCTGAGTTCTGTTGACTGATAGAATTTTACTGAGGCCTGATAACTGACAAAAATTTACTGAAGTTACTGAGTTTTCGTAAGTCATGATACTGATTGAATTCTACTGAACATTTTTTGACTGAGAGTATCTTGAAAACATGACATAGGCTCTAGGCATACAGCTAAATTGTTGGGTACAAGTACCCTTAGAACTCGATGGAAAGAAACTGACAAAGTATGAATTTCTTGAATATATGTTCAACATCACAATCCTCAATTCATTTATTAAGTAATTTTATCAAACAATTGATATGCATAAACTTGTACATAAATGGGGATTTCATACTATCATACTAGTGGGGTACTTTTTCTTCACATAGGTATTCAATCAAACACAAGGTGAGCATGGTATAAGTAGACAACATAGCACAACAAGTAAACATCATGATTCAACTCTAGTTTCACCATTCAAGGGTTTAATCATGGATTCATATGAAACTACACCTATAACAATCAATTCCACTTAAGATTTCTCACAAAACATGGAATAGAATTCAATTGGTCATTATCAACACGATAAAAAACAAACCCAACATGAAATTCATAAAAATGCATACACTTGAACTTTGAAAAGAGATTCTTGGGCTTCATGGATGAAATTAGTCCATGAATAAACACTATGCATACCTGGGTGAGTAATTATTGAAGATCTGTGAAGCAAAACTTGAATTCTTGACTTGAGATTAAGCACCTAGGATTTTTTGTTCTTGGGGATTGATCCTTGAGAGAAACCCTATTTTGTTGTTGTAGAAGAATAATGAAACTATGAGCTATGGTCGGATGTAATCAGGATTTAAATCGTGTGGAAAAGGACCCAAATATCCTTTTAAAAATGGCTTTAAAATAAATGAATGAGATATGCGACGTCTCATACAATGGTCTGTCGCTAGCTCGATAGTCCGTCGTTTAGACCATCATAGGTGGACCAAGATAGGGACTCACTGTCTAAGTAGCGATGTCTTGGGTGACGGTCTATCATAAGTTTGATAGTCTGTCAACCTGTCTGTTGTACTGTATCCAGAAGGTTGCGTTACTGCCTTGGCTGCAATGGTCAAGGTGACGGTTCGTCACTAGGTCGATGTTCCATCAACCTGGTCTCCGTACCTGGGCGATTTTGATAGCTTTGAGTAAAACGTCCTTAACTTCTTACTCTGATACCGAATTTGAAAGAAATTGGTATCATTAGAAATCTAATTCAATTTCCCACATGATAAAAAGGTGAAAATCTTAAAAATTCCACGCGCACAAAAATGGATTTATCTTTCAAAGTAAATTTATAACATTCTTAAGATGATTTCAACTTAGGAAAAAGTATGGGGTGTTACACTATCTCCCCCTTGAAAACATTTATCCTTTAATGACAATGAAAGAGAGGAGAGAAGATAAACTGATGTACATACTGAATATAAATAACTAGAACATGACTGACATGGATGATAACTAAACATATCATACTGAACATGCATATCTCATGTATGCGTAACTGATTCATGAATATAAGACTGAGTGTTCTGATGAACTAAGTTTCTCACAATGAGAATGCATGTCAAATGCATAATTATATAACTGAACTGATACATGAATGCATGACTAAATATGTAATGGCATTTAAACCCAAATTTATTATGGTATTCTGAACATGAAAGGGATACCAAGATTGTAATTGAAATCTAAACACGAAATTGAAAAGCTTAAGAAGAACTGTTATCTTGAGCTTGATCTGATTTGGCAAGGAAGAGGTGAGGATACTTGGTATGCATGTATGCTTCTATTTCCCAAGTATCTCTCTCAATGGACTGATTTTGCCAAAGAACTTTGACTAGAGGGACTTTTTTATTCCTCAGTCTACGAGTCTGATAGCCTAGGATTTCGACTAGAATCTCTTTGTAAGAGAGGCTATTTTGAACATCTATGCTCTAAATAGGGAGTACAACTGCTGGATCACCAATGCACTTCTTGAGAAGAGAGGCATGGAAGACTATATGAACTGAGGCTAGATCTAAAGGCAACTCAAGATCTAGGCTACCTTGCCAAGACAACTAAGAATTTTGAAGGGACCGACATATCAGGGAATGAGCTTTCCCTTCTTGATGAATCTCTTCACTCCCTTCAAGGGAGAGATATTTAGATAGATAAAATCACCAATCTCGAACTCAAAATCTTTTCTGTTCACATTTATATAAGGCTTCTATCGGCTCTAAGAAGCTCAGAGTCTTTCTCTGATCAACTGGATTTTCTCTAAGGCATTGAATACTAAGTCAGGACCTATAACTGAGGCCTCGCTAACTTTGAACCAACCGATTGGAGATCTTCATCTCCTACCATATAGAGGTTCAAATGGAGCCATCCAAATACTTGAATGATAGTTATTGTTGTATGCAAACTCAATCAAAGGCAAGTGGTTATACCAACTACCCTTGAAATCAATTGCACACGCCCTTAGCATATCTTCTAGGGTCTGAGTGGCCCTTTCTACTTGACCATCTATCTGAGAATGGAAGGTTGTATTGATATGAACTTGGTTACCAAGACCCTTTTAGAATGCTTTCTAGAAATGAGAGATGAACTGAGAACCTTTGTCTGTAATAATAGATAAAGGAACACCGTTTCAATATGACCAACACTCTGATGTAGAGATTGGCATAATCCTTGGCTAAATAAGAAGTATGGACTGAAAGAAAATAAGTTGATTTGGTCATCCTATCTACGATGACCCAAAATAAATCATGTTGATGACGGTTACTAGGAAATCCCGTCACAAAGTCCATGTTCACAACTTTCTACTTCCAAGTAGGAATACTGAACTCCTTCATGGACCCACTGGGCTTCTAATACTCTATCTTAACCTGCTAACATGTGGAGCACTTATCCATAAACTCTATAACATCTCTCTTCATCGCACTACACTAATAGATTTCCCGCAAGTCATGGTACATCATTGTGGCCCCAGGATGAATAGAGTAGCATGCACCATGTGCTTCTGCAAAAATTTGCTTCCTTAAGTCATCTACACCCAGAGCACAGAGACGACCCTAACAATGTAGAACAGTATCTCCTCCTTGGGAGAAAACCTGTACTTTCTAATCCTTGACTGAATCTTTCAACTTGACTAAATTGGGGTCTCTATATTTCTTTTCTTTCACCTCAGAAACTAGAGATGATTCTAAACTACTCTGAACCCATATTTTACCCTCTTCTGTATCGACTAAGTGAACGTCAACTCTGAAAATTTGATGGATTTCCTAAGCTAACTTCTTTTTACTGTCCTCAACATGAGCAACACTACCCATAGATAGTCTACTGAGAGAATCGGCTATAACATTGGCCTTGCCTGGATGATAAAGGACACTCATGTCATAATCTTTCAAAAGATCTAACCACCTTCTCTAACGAAGATTGAGATCTTTCTAATAAAAGACATACTGAAGGCTCTTATGATCTGTGAACACAGCTACATGAACACTATATAAATAATGCTTCCATATCTTCAAAGAAAATACTACAGCTGCTAACTCAAGATGATGAGTAGGATAATTCTTCACATGGGTTTTAAGTTGTCTGGAGGTGTAGTCTATGACCTTACCATGCTGTATGAGGACAAAATCCAAACCTACTCTGGATGCATCACAATACACTACGAACCCATCTAAACTATCTAGAAGAGCTTGGACTGGAGTTGAGGTGAGTCGAGTCTTCAACTCCTAACAACTTTTTTCCCAAGGATCTAACCATTGAAACTTAACTTTTTTCTGAGTCAATCTGGACATAAGGGATGCAATAGAAGAAAATCCCTCAACAAACCATCTGTAATAGCCAACCAAACCCAAGAAACTCCTGATGTATGATGGAGAGAAAGGGCGAAGCCTTCTTTTTATGGCTTCGGTATTTTTAGTATCTACTCTAATGCCAACACCAGAAATAATATGACCAAGGAATGCTACTGACCTTAGAAAAAACTTTCAATTACTAAATTTGGTAAACAGTTGATGATCTCTTAGAGTTTAAAGTATGATTCTGAGATGGTCTGCATAATCAGGCTCACTGTGGGAATAGACCCGAATATCAGCTATGAAGACTATGATGAACATGTCCAAATACTACTAGAACACATGGTTTATCAAGTCCATGAAAGTTATTAGGGAATTCGTAAAACCAAAGAACATGACTAGGAATTCATAGTGACCATACCGAGTATGAAAGGCTATTTTTTGAATGTCACACTCTCAAACTCTAAGCTGATGATAGCTGGATCTTAGGTCTATTTTAGAGAAATAGCTGGCACCCTAAAATTGGTCAAACAACTTATCGATTCTGGGAAGAGGATACTTTGTCTTAACTATAACTTTATTGAGCTGGTGGTAATCAAGACACATCCTGAGAGAACCATCTTTCTTGCTCATGAATAAGACTGGTGCACCCCACGGGGACACACTGGTTTTGATGAATTGTTTATCTAAGAGATTCTTTAATTGCTCTTTCAATTCTCTGAGTTCTACTGGAGCCATTCAGTATAGCGGGATAGTTATAGGCTGAGTATCTAGAAGAAGATCAATACCTAAGTTTATTTCCCTTTTGGAAGGAATTCCTAGAAGATCTTTAGGAAAGAGATTTTTGAATATTCACTCATGAATAGGACTAATTCAAGATCAGGAGTCTTAGAACTAGAATCCTTAACATGAATAAGATGATATACACATCCTTTAGATATCATTTTCCTTACCCAAAGGTAAAAAATAAACTGACTTCTGAAAGCTGAATACTACCCTTCCACTCTAGGATAGGTTCATTAGGAAATTAAAACTGGACTATTCGACTAACGCAAAGAAGGAATGAAGCTAATTCATGATGAGAATGACATCAAAATCAGTCATCTCTAATTTGACTAACTATGCTAAAGTGACTTTTAAAAATATCATAACCGAGCAGTTCCTGTATATCCATCGGGCTATGATGGTTTTACCAACTATGTTAGAGACTTAAAAGGCCTCTACTAGAATTTCAGGACTGATTCTAAAATCTCCTACTATAGAGGGAGTAACAAAAGACATAGAAGTTCCTGGATCTAGCAAAGCATAAAAATGCATATGAAAGATCTGTAATGTACCAGTAACCACATCAGGATAATTTTCTTGATATTACCAGGACTGAAGAGCATAAAGTCTATTTAGGTGTTGCCCATTAGTAGCACTGGAGGTGGCACCCTGCTTGTTTGGGCGAATGAACTAAGCGGGCAAATGGTTCTACTGACCCTGAGGACCTAGTTGAGATAAGTATTTGACTTTGTGGCCTGGTTTGCCACACTAAAAACAAATATCACTACCAAATCTACATATACCCTGATGGTGCTTGCCATATATTTGGCAAAGAGGATAGGTACGGGCACTGCTAACACTACCTTGAGACTTAGAGACTGTCGCTCTATCTTTGTTACCATACCTAAACTTAGGAGCTGGAGCACTAGCTAAATAAGGAACTGGAACTGATGACTTAGGAAGAAACTAAGAACGGTTTCCTCTTTCTAATTTAGGCTAAGCAAAGTTGAAACTGCCTGTCCTTGTTCTCTTTTTCTGCTTTTCCCTCATCTTAATCTTTTGGTATTCTATCTGCTGAGCATGAGTTATAAGCCTGGCTAAAGTCATGTTGCTATTCAATATCGCAGATCTACACTCATTCACCACACTGTCCTTCACCTTAGAAACAAACTTACTCATCTTAGGCCTGTTGTCTACAACCACTAAAGGGGTATATCTAGCTAATTGAGTAAACTTAAGATAATGCTCTTTGACCATCATGTTACCCTACCTGAGGTAGATGAATTCTAACACCTCAGCCTCTCTTATCTCTTGAGAAAAGAATCTATCTAAGAATATGGTGACAAACTCCTCCCACTCAATAGGCCATGCATCATGTAGCCTTTTTGACTTCTACTGCTTGCACCAAGTATGAGTAACATCCTACAACTGATATATAGCTATCTCAACACTCTCAGTAGGAGTAACCCCTATGATGTCTGTAACCTTCTAAACATGATTGATGAATTCCTGAGTATCTTAGATTGGAGGAAGGATGGAGGATTTATTTAGGTGAAGTCCCAAATACTGCCTACAGCTAAATTAGCCCCTAGTTTGGCCGAAATAATAGATGGTATTTCATTCTGAGTAGCAACTGATTGAGCAAGAGTAGTGAATACAACTCTGAACTCTGCATGAAAAACATGTTTGGCCAAAGGTACTTTCTGATGATAGGCTGACCGATTCCCATTTCTTCTTTTTGGAGGCATGTTCTGTAGAAAAAAGGGAGAAATGGATTAGACTGAGAGATTGAATTAAGATTATACTCACTGGCACAACATGAATACTAAAAGAAGGGAAACTGTTCTTAAAACATCTTATAGCCTTCTCCTCATAAATGTAGCGAGTAACATACCCATGTATAAAACTCTACTATATGTGGCTTTCAGACTTCCTACGACACTATTGAACCTTAGGCTCTAATACCAAGTTTGTAACACTCTAAATCTTGTACCCATAATGCTACACAATGCTCATGACCCCGAAGGACCATAAGCTAACCCATGAGTGATATCTGTACCAGTATACTGCATAATATACTATATAACGCAAAAAACATGAACTAAAAGGCCATAAGGTTCAAAACTGTAACATAAGACATGATAAATCATAACATATAGATGGGGTATAATATACCCAAAATAAACTAAAATAACTAACTGAACATGCTAGTCTGAAAAATCTCTAACTGACTGAACTTGTCTGATTAAGGAGTTGATGGGATATATCCCCAACTCACTCCGAATAATAAGTTAATTAATAAGATAATAAGAGAATGATCATGTCCTTGAAAGATAAGGACTTATTGTTATCTCTGACTGCTGAGACTGGAATGCTACTGATGCTCTAGAGCTCGTGCTTTGGGACCTATGGTATAAGATACCATAGCACAAATGCATCAGTACTTTGAATGTATTGGTATGCCTATGAGGTAGGTTGGATGCATGGGGTTCATATACATAAACAATACTGGGTAACTGACTATATGAAAGTGAGAATACATATATGAATACATAGTAACTATATCGATGATCATGATAATATGAATTAACTTATAAATAACATGACTAATGATTGAGTTCTGATAACTGATAACATTAGTGATTATATCTAACAGTCCTAAATCTGATGGAACTTGCTGAGTTCCATACTATTGTGAGTTGACTGTATCTGATAGTCCTAAATCTGAAGAACTATTTGAGTTCTTTTAGTGATACTGATACTGATACTGTGGGAAGTAGTTATCTAACCGACATGCCCCAAATGAAGCATTATAGCTAAATTGGTTTCCAATCTGTGCCCTTATTAGAAGGGTGTCAATACTGTGCTGCTGGTAAGAATAATTTTTGAGTGACCCTCAAATAATAGGTAACTCTAGTAAGAATGGTGGGAACCCTTATATAATAGGTTAATCCACCTTATTTACCCTTATATAGCAGGCTATTATGTCTCAACTAATGCTGGCTATATAGTTCTAGAATGCAAGGATTTCTTCAGAGAATCACACCCTCATATAACAGGTGAGTTCCCATCCTTGGGTTCACTCGGTGCTAATTTCTACACCCATCTAACTAGACACTGAACATGATTAACTAAACTAACTGGACTGAGTTAACTAAGTTCTGTTGACTGATAGAATGTTACTGAGGCCTGATAACTGACTAAAATTTACTGAAGTTACTGAGTTTTCCTAAGTCATGATACTGATTGAATTCTACTGAACATTTATTTACTGAGAGTATCTTGAAAACATGACATAGGCTCTAAGCATATAGATACATTGTCGAGTACAAGTACCCCTAGGACTCGATGCTATGAAACTCACAAAGCATAAATTTCTTGAATACATGTCCAATATCACAATCCCTAATTCATTTATTAAGGCATTTCATCAAATAATTGATATACATAAACTTGTACATAAATGGGAATTTCATTCTATCATACTAGTAAGGCCCTTTTTCTTCACATAGGCATTCAATTAAACACATGGTGAGGATGGTATATGTAGAAAACATCACACAACAAGTAAACATCATGATTCAACTCTAATTTCATCGTTTAAGGGTTTAATCATGGATTCACATGAAACTACACCTATAATAATCAATTCTACTTACGATTTATCACTAAAGATGGAATAGAATTCAATTGGTAGCTATCAATATCAACAACAACAAACCCAATATTGAATTCATAAAAATCCATACACTTGAACTTTGTAAATAGATTCTTGGGCTTCATGGACGAAAAGAGTCCATGAATGAACACTATGCATACCTAGGTGAGTGATTTCTTAAATATCTATGGAGGAATACTTAAATTTTTGGCTTGGAAATAAGCACCTAGGGTTTTTTGTTCTTGGGGATTGATCCTTAAGAGAAACCCTATTTTGTGGTTTTAGAAGAATAATGAACTTATGAGGTATGATAGGGTATAATTAGGGGTTAAATCGGGTGGAAAAAACCCAAATACCCTTTTAAATATGGCTTTAAAATAACTAAATGGGATATGGGATGGCTCATGTGATGGTCCATCACTAGCTCGACAGCTTGTCATTTCGACCGTCGAAGGTGGACTAGGATAAGGACTCACTCCCTAACTAGTGATGCTTGGGCGACAGTCCGTCGCAAGTTCAATGGTCCATTAACCTGTCTATCACACCTTATCCAGAAGGTTGCCTCACTAACTTGGTTACGATGGTCAAGACGACAGACTATGGTGACGGTCCATCACTAGTTTGACAGTCCGTCAACCTAGCCATCTCACCTGGGCAATTCTGACAGTTTTGAGTAAAAAGACCATAACTTTGTACTCCGATACCGGATTTAGACAAAATTTGTATCGTTGGAAAGCTAATTCAATTTCCCACATGATAAAAAGTAAAATTATTAAAAATTTTACGTTCACAAAATAGGATTTATCTTTTAAAGTAAATTTCTAACATTTTTTATGTGATTTTAAGCTAGGAAAAAGTATGGGGTATTACAAAACAAGATAAGGACTCTAGTTTGGTTAAGTTGAAGGAGTTAGTCAGAGATTAGAAAGTACAAGTTTTCTCCCAAAGGGGATATAGCCTGTTATGCTACTAGGGTATATTGTGTTTATCGTGTGTTAATGGTTTGAGATAGCAGACTGTGGTGGAAGCGCATAGTGCATGTTACTCTATTTACCCAGGAGCCATCAAGATGTACCACAATTTGTGGGAAATATATTGGTGGAATGGATTAAAGAGGGATATTGTTGATTTTGTAGCCAAGTGTGCTAATTTTAAATATGTTAAGGTTGAGCACCAAAATCCTGGTGTTACCCTGTAGGAGTGTAGTATTCCTACTTGGAAGTGGGAAGAGGTAAACATGAACTTAGTGACAGGTTTACCCCATTTCCACCATTAGCATAATTTAATTTGGATTATTATAGATAGAATGACCAAATCACCCTATTTCTTGCCATTTCATACTTTTTATTCAGCCAAAGATTATCATAAGCTTTATATCAGAGATTTGGTTAAATTGTATGGTGTTCTTTTGTCCATTATTTCAAAAAGGGGCACTCAATTTATCTCTCACTTTTGGAAAGTCTTTCAGAAGGATCTTAGTTCCCAAGTTCATCTTAGTATTGCTTTTAATACTAAGATAGATGGTAAGTCAAAGAGGACCATTCATACCCTAGAAGACATGTAGAGATCATGTGTTATTGACTTCAAGGGTAGTTGGTATGATCATTTGTCGTTGATTGAGTTTGCCTACAATAACAATTATCATGCTAGTATCCAGATGGCTCATTTTGAGGTTCTTCATAGGAGAATATATAGGTTACCTATTGGTTGGTTTGATGTAGGTGAGGCTACATTGATAGGGCCATATGTGGTGTTTGAAGTTATGGAAAAGTTTAATTTAATTGACAGAGGCTTAAGGCAGTTCAGAGTTGTCAGAAATCTTATGCAGATGTGAGGAGAAGGGATCTTGAGTTTGAGTTTAGTGACTTAGTGTGTTTAAAGATTTACCCATGAAAGGGGTGAAGAGCCTTGCCAAGAAAGAGAAGTTTAGTCCATGATATGTTGGCCATTACAGAATATTGAGTCGTGTTAGGAAGGTAGCATATGAGCTTGATTTGCCTGTAGATTTGTCATCCGTTCATCTAGTCTTTCATGCATTGTTTGTTAAGAAGTGTATTGGTGATCCAATTGTTATAGTTTCTTTGGAAAACACAAAAATTTAGGATAGCCTTTCTTATGAAGAAATTCCAGTTGAGATTCTTGATCACTAGATTTATAGACTAAGGAATAAAAAAGTTCCCTTAGTTAAAGTTCTTTGGCGGAATCAGTTTGTTGAGGGTCCCACTTGGGAAGCAGAAGTGGATATGTGAACCATGTACCCTCATCTTTTCTTCCCAAGATCATAATTAGTTTAAGGTAACAAGTTTTCCTTAGATTATCTCTTGTCCATTCTCAATTCGAGCCATATAATCATTCTTATGTCATTACATGCATTCAAGAATCAGTCCAGTCATGTAATTATGCTTCCAGTTATGAATATTTAGTATCAAGTCTCTGTGCCTCAGTATTCTCAATTTATTTAGTCTCATTCGAGGACGAATATTTCCAAGGGGGAGATATTGTAAGACCATGTAAAATACTAGCTCAATTTAGCTCACTATTGCAAGTCAAAGGGGGTCCAAGACTTAGAAAAATTTCACTAAGTGTTAGGACTTAGTCATTTCTAAATCCCCTAAACTTCAATGATTTTATTTTTGACCTTTGCGACATCAAAAAGTTAATTTTAAATTTGATTCATGGTAGGGGTATTCAACAGTACAACTCGGGTGAGCTTCTGAATTTTTGGATGAGCGTAAGTGTGTATTTGGATTTATAAAACATTGGCATCACGTATTTAGCCTATGGAGCATGCCCCAGTTCAATGGTATGGGTGCCTGCGACAAAGGCCGCAGCGCGTGGTACAGTCCGGTAGACCAGAGCCTGCGACACATGCTCCATCGCGCCCTCTTGTTTTTCCATCTTCTATTCTATTTTTCTAAGGGTATTTAGTTCTTTTACCTTCTCCCACTTAGTCCATAACATAGGATTGAGGGTCCCAAAAGGCAAAATTGATCATTCTTTTCACAAATTCTTTCAAAGAAAGTAATCCTCAATCAAGAACAAACTCTAGCCTCTTCAAATTTCAAGTTCAAGATTAAAGAATGCAACTAATAACTTTTTCTAATTCATCAATTAAGGTATGTGGGTATGAACAAGGGTATCCTTTAACCCTTGTGCCCAAATTGCATCATTTTAACATTTAATTCACTTGTTTTGAAATAGTGTTCATACCTAAATATATATTGCTAAATCATATTATTTGATGATCTTCAAAGGTTTTAGAATATCAAGAAGTTCTTATGTTTATGCTTTTAACTTACATGATTTATGTTATGAATGAGATTGCACTACCTTGAGTTGTTATTGTTGAAGTATTTCTAGATTGTCACTAAGCAAAAAGTTTTATTGTGATTTGACATGAGCTTAAAGTATGGGTTTTAAGCCCTCAGTTTGAGTATTTAGACTTCAAGAAGATTATGCTTTTAAGTATTCTATGATAAGCTTATTTCAATATCTAAGCAAGAATTGATCTTTTGATCCTCATCTAAGAGTTGGAATCCACATTTATTTATTTTGATTTATTTAAATCCAAGAGAAGCATAATTGGTTTTCATTATAAACCCTTATGCTATTTCAAGGTAGATATCCTAAAAATCGAGCATATAAGTAATATGGGAGTATTATTTATCACCGATTTAGGTGTGAGGCCAAGGTTAAATACCCCAGAACTGTGTACCATCGTAGGTTCAAATCCCACTATAGGTCGAGTATAGTGATCACTTTAGTTTAGGTTCTATTCCAATGGAAATCATAAAACAACTCTACCAACGTGGGTGCGAGACATTGAACTCCATGATCACATGGTTTATGTCAGTTAGAAGAACCTCCCAAAAGAAAGAGTAAAAGTACAACTTTTAGGACTAAGTGTTATGACTCATAAGATTTATACAATATGCTTTATTATTCATGATTTATTATTTTCAGCCTTCATTTATTCAAGCTCAAGGTTAGTCATTTACACTTGGCATGCATAGTTTAAAAGCTTATACGAATATTGAGTCACTATTTTAATTATGCATTAACCCTCACATACTCAGTATATTCCGGAAGTAATGATCCACATACATTATATGTGCTACATTGTCTTATAATATAGAACTTGGTGCTCAATTCCAGCCGCGTGATTGATATCGTGCATATCAATCTATATCCCAGCTCTTGGTGAGTCCTCATAGTTCAAGGTCCCATTCTACCAAATTTGTTATTAATGAAGTACTCGAGTTATTTGATTTTAGTTTAAGAATGGTCAGCTGGGGCTTGTCCTAGTGGAACTCTAGTTAGAAGTAGATGCCTGTACGACTATTTTCTATTTTGGATTCAAAGTATTGGTTTTAAAGATTTCGAAGTTTAACTTTAAGTTAAGACATTAAATTCTGTTATTTTGAGATTTCATATGTAAAATTTATCTTTATTATGAGTTCCAAAGTTGGTAGAAGTCTTAAAAGGTTAGCTTTGGACTACTTGTAGTCTTGAGCACCATGTGACGTCTAGGGTGTATTCCCGGGGCGTTAAAGAAAACAACCTTGCAGACCCTTTTACAGAAGTTCCACTACAAAAACCTTTTGATAGGCATGTAGAAGTATTGGGCATTACATTTGTAAGTGCATGTTTATTAGTCTAAGTGGGAGATTATTAAGATATTGTATAAACAATACATTTAGATATAGTATTATTTATTGAACAATTATTTATTTGTTTATTTAATTCAATAAAGGGTTACATTAAATGGGTCATTTTATCATACATCTGTCCTCAACTTATATATTAGATGATTTGGTGTAAAGTGTATGAGCTTATACACAGAAGATCAAATCATCGGTTCTTATATATTAAAGTTATTGTTCATAATTGTTATAGTTTGTGACCCAAATTTTGTTTGATCTGGCCCGGAAACATTTGTGGTGTAACCCATGTTTGTGATTATTCATGGGCTCTATGGTGGTAGTGTAAGGATTTGGCCGAGCCCCCCACTAATCATGTTGGGGGTACGGGAGATTTATTTTGTTTTTCTCCTAAATATACAGGTACGTAAGTATTATATAAGTGCAATTAGTGGTTCATTTTTGGATGTTCAAAAAATACGTCATTCTCCTCACTGTATTCTCCATCCATCATAGTAAAATTTCTCTGCCTCTGGCCGTGGTTTTTTTTCAAGGGTTTCCACGTAAATCTGTGTGTTCATCTTGTTTTTATTTTGCTTGTAGTATCACTTATTCTGTCCGATTATAACAAATTGGTATCAAATAGATCAATTGTTTTCTGGGGGATGTCAACCATGAAGTATGATATTCCATTGTTGGACTATAACACCAGATTTTCATTATGACAGGTTAAGACGCGGTGTTTCCTCACGCAGATAGATTTGGATGATGCTCCATTTGGGTTTGATAAGATTCCTTTATCATGAACAGAAGAGGATAACTGACGTAAATATAGAATAGCTCTATCTCAGATCCATCCTTATTTATCCAATTAGATTTTATTGGATGTTCTAAAAGAGATAATTATTGTTCCATTTTGGTTGAAACTTGAATTGTTATGTAGAAAAAAGAGCCTAACTATTAAGTTGCATCTCAAATAATGACTTTACTCTCATTACATGTTGAGGGTTTGTCCTTGGAGGATCACCTATTTGTCTTTTATGAAATCATCTCTAATTTAAAGACTCTGGAGGTGAAGTACAATAAGAAAGATCTAAGGTTGATTCTATTGTCTTTATTGCCTGCATCATACTCAAACTTTAGGGTATAATCTTATATAGTAGTGATACCCTAACACTAGATGAAGTCTATGATGTGTTTTTCTCTGAGGAAAAGATAAAGCATCTTGTGAATTGGTCGGTAACTCAAGAAGATGGTCTAATTGTTCGAGGAAGGACACATGAGAGGAATTTTGGAGGTGATGATAGAAATTGATGAAAATCCAGAAAAGAAACAAATCTTGTAACTACTATAAGAAAAAGGGGAATATCAAATTTGAATGTTATAAGTTATAGAAGAAAACAAAAGAAAGGTTAAAAATATAAAGAAACTAACCAGAGAAGTCTGGTGAAGCAAGTTTTGCTAAAGATGGCGATAGTGATGGAGAACTCTTCGTAGTTTCTGATGATAAACCCAAACGCTATGAGAACTAGATTCTTGATTCGTCTTGCACGTTTTATATGTGTCGCAATCAGGATTGGTTAACAACAAATGAAATAGTCTCTAAAGGTGCTGTGTTGATGGGAAATAACTCTCCTTATAAGATATCTAGTAGTGGAACAATCAAGATCAAGATGGTTGATGGGGTTGTGAGGACACTTAGTGATGTGTAATATGTCCCAAACTTGAAGAGAAATCTTATTTCCTTGAGTACCCTTGATTTGAGCGGATACAAGTACACTGGTGAAGGTGGAGTCCTGAAGGTTTCCAAAGGTTCCCTTGTTGTGATGAAGGGATAAGGAAATACTGCTAATTTGTACGTCTTGCAAAACTATATGATTATAGGTGATGATGTAGTTTCTACTTCCTCTCTATCAGATAGTGATGTTGCTAAACATTGGCCTATGTGTTTGGGACATATGAGTGAAAATATGATGGCTGAACTAAGTAGGAGAGGACTTCTTGATGGCCAAAGTATTACCAAATTGGAGTTCTATATACACTATGTTTTGGCAAAAATTAGAGAGTAATATTTGTTAAAGGTATCTACTCAACTAAAGGTACACTTGATCACTTTCATCTTGATCTCTGGACATTTATTCTGATCTCTGAGGTTCTTCTAGATTACCTTCTAGAGGATGTTCTAATTACATGTTGGCTATAATTGATGACTATTCTAGAAAAGTTTGGGTGTTCTTCCTGAAGCAAAAGAATGATGTGTTGCCTACTTTCAAGAAGTGAAAGATAATAATTGAAAAACAAATAGTGAAAAAGGTAAAATGCCTTTGAACTGATAATGGTTTAGAATTCTGTTCTAATGAATTTAATGTTTTTTCCAAGTCAAAAGGAATTGTGAGGCACTTAATAGTTTGTCATACTCTACAGCAGAATGGTATAGCCGAATGAATAAATAGGACTATAATAGAGAAGGTGCGTTGTATTCTCTCTAATGCTAGTTCACCAAAGTCTTTTTGGGCTGAATCTTCTTCCATTGTTTAGCTTCTTATTAACCGCTCTCCTTTAGTTGTGATTGATAAAAAGACTCCACGGGAGGCATGGTCTGGTATTCCTGCTAGTTACTCTAATTTGGGGATATTTGGATATCCTTCTTATGCTCATATTGAAAATGCAAAGTTTGAACCTAGATCTATCAAGTGTATATTTATGGGTTGTAAGTCTGATGCTAAAGAATATAAGCTTTGTTGTCCAGAAAATAGAAAAGTTATAGTTATCAGGGTTATAAGTCTGGTGATAAAGCATATAAGCTTCTCCCCTAGATGAGCTTAGTGACATGAATCAGCAAAAGTCAAGCACCCACGTTGAATTGGAGATTGGAGAAGAGTCCACACCAGTGACTACTTCTCATTCTAGCCCCAAGATTCAGAGTGATACTATTTCTTCTTCACTACCAGTGGCACCAGAATATTCTATTGCTAAAGACAGTCCTAGGAGAGATATTAGAATTTCTCAGAAGTATGCAGAAGGTAATTTAGTTTCTTATTCATTAAATGTAGCAAAAGGTATTGATTCCTATAAAGAACCTTCTTCTTACTCAGAGGCAATTAGTTGTGATGATTCCGACTGATGGATGATTGCTATGCAGGAAGAAATGTAATCACTTCACAAGAATGGCATATTGGATTTAGTGAAATTGCCTAAAGATAAGAAAGTTCTCCATTTCAAGTGAGTATATAAGAAGAAAGAAGGAACATCGAGAGTTGAAAATGTTAGGTACAAAGGAAAACTAGTTACTAAAGGTTACAGTGAGGTTTCGGGTGTTGACTTCAGAGATGTGTTTTCTCCAGTTTTAAATCATAGCTTGATTTGAGCCTTACTTGGTATTGTATCCATGCACAATCTTGAGTTTGAGAAATTGGATGTCAAGACTGCATTCTTACATAAAGAATATGAAGAGGATATCTATATGCAACAACCAGAGGGTTTTGTAGTCTCAGGAAGCTTATTGAAAAAATATTTTTATGGATTAAAACAGTCGCTAGACAGTGGTATAAGAGGTTTGACTCTTTTATGACTTCTCATATGTTTAGGAGGAGGAGTTATGATAGTTGTGTCTATTTAAAGGAGGTAAATGATGGTTTGTTTATGTATCTTCTCTTGTATGTTGATGATATGTTGATTGCCGCAAAGGATATGAGAGAGATAAGACAATTCAAAACCTATTAGTAATCCAATAGTAGCATATTTCAAACTCTCAACCATGCTATTTCCAAACACAGATGAAAAGCGTGATTATATGCCTCGAGTTCCATACTCTAGTGTTGTTGGATCTCTTATGTACGTTATGGTTGTTCCTGACTAGATTTATCATTTGTAGTCTATGCAGTTAGCAGATACATGGCAAATCCATGTAAAGAACATTGGAAAGTATTTTAGTGGATTTTTAGATACTTGCATGGATTTAGTGATATTTTTTTACAGTTTGGGCGAAATAGAGATTGAATAATAGGATATGTTGATTCAGATTTTGTAGGAGATCTTGATAAAAGGAGGTCCCATATAGGGTATGTTTTTACCATTGGTTGTTGTACTATCAGTCGAAAAGCTACTTTACAAACTACGGTTGCTTTGTCAACTATTGAGACAGAGTACATAGCTATTACAGAGGCTTGCAAGGAAGATATTTGGTTGAAAGGTTTGTTTGGTGAACTTAGAAAAGACTTACAAATTACTATGGTCTTTTGTTATAGTAAGAGTGTTATCTTCCTTACAAAAGATCAGATGTTTCACGAGAGGACAAAGCACATCAATGTTCGATATAATTTTGTGTGTGAAATTATTGCTTGTGGTGATATTATGTTAAGCAAGATTAGTACCCAAAATAACCCTATGGATATAATGACCAAGACACTACCAAGTGCCAAGTTTGAGCATTTCTTGGACTTGGTTGGTGTCAGCAATTAAGATATGCTCTTAGGGGCTTTTGTGGAAGAGATGGAGAGTTTTCTTGAAATGGATTTGAATTCTGAAATAGAATTCATATCAAGGTGGAGATTGTTAGAGTTTGTAACCCAAGTTCAGTTTGATCCTGCCCGATAAAGTTCGCGGTGCGATCCATGTTTGTGTTTATGGGCCTAGGATTTATTTGTATGCACATATTATATAAGTGCAATTAGTGGATTGTTTTTTGATGTTTAGAAAATACGTCATTCTCCTCATTGTATTCTCCATTCATTATAGTGAAATTTCTCTACTTCTGTCCGTGGTTTTTCCCACAAAGGTTTTCATGTAAATCTGTGTGTTCATCCGATTTTATTTTGCTTGTGGTATTGCTTATTCTATCCGATTATAACAATAATCATAGATGAAAATTTGGACAACCCACCAGAATGATTGTAGTACGAGATTCAAAGTAATTTTTCTTGATTACCAGAATAATATATTTCTAAATTCTCATTCTAGTATATTTTGTATGTATTGAACAAGAACGACTAGAGATAGTTGTTTTAGATTGTTTAGTAAAAACATATTCTCTAAGCTATTAAATATACTTATATTCTCAATTTTGATGTAACTATTATAATTTGTAAATATTGTTTATCATATTGATTTATTAAAATTTGAGATTATGAGATGGGTCAATATTCCTAGTAAATTGGATAATAATAATATATATTGGTGAAATAATAAGGTAGTTGATGAAATTCATGTCTCGATATAGATATTGATGATACATCTTTTATGAAAAGCTTATAAGTTTTTATGTGTAAACCCGGTAGATGAATTGGTGAATCCAACATATGAAATAAGTTAAACAACGCACTAAAATTATTATACTAAATTTATCAGTAATATAATTTATTGATTAGTATCTGTAATATTAAATGGGGAATTAGGTAAGTGTCCAATGAATAACTTGGTAATAAAAATAGAGGAGTGTAATTATGAATTTTTAGTGGGATAATTTGTAATTTATTATGGTAAGAATAATTCGGAAGGGGGGAGGAGAAACATGTTTTTTGTCCAAGAGAAATAGAGGTTCTTCTAACCTAGAAAGACCATCCAGTTTTCTATTCATTCCTTGCACAGTCAAACATTGAGAGAGTTCAGCTGTGAATTTGGGATCATTGTAGAGGACCGTAGAATTGAAGACGGACTTGCTTCAAAATATTTACTCACGCTTCAAGAGTTATTTCTTGGTTAATTTTTAACACACTTTATGTGAACTACATGTTTATGTTTGTTGTCTATAATTCATGTAAACAGTATGATTCTGGTATGCTTCCGTTGTGTACTATTTTCCAACAATTCATAGTGAAATGAATATACCACATCAATTCATTATATATGGATGATGAGATTGCACTGCTACAGAGCCAGCTTCATATCACCAATTTCGAGGCTTGAGTATTAAGAAATCCTTGATTGAGAGCACCAATATATAACTAGTAACTTAAATATTCAATTGAAAGATCATCCTCAATCACTCAACGGCGGATGAGTTATGATACACCAAAGAAATTCCACGAAAGTTCTATCATCCACTTAGTAGACTTAAAATTAGTTCTTCGCCCGAAAATGTATAATCTCTAATCTCTAAAGAATGTATCAGTTCATCTTCAACGTGAAAGTTAGTCCAAATGGGTTGAAGCAAGAGGCCGAGTTTACCAAGTCCTTGTAAGGAATGAAGAATATCAAATTATTCTTGGAGGAGGTGGAGTAGATGGCTCTCTGTGATGAAACTACTTGACCAGTGACCTACGCTCGCAGTCCTACAGAAGCATACTTTCAAACATATGATGATGGTCCACATACTTTCTTTAACGCAAGTAAAAGACACTTTTGCAAAGTCAGCAGAAGCATACTTTCAAACATATAATGATTGTCCACATACTTTCTTTAACGCAAGTAAAAGACACTTTTGCCAAGTCAAATTACAAATAACTTCTCTTTGTTAGAAGATATATCGAAGCACGATATAATGGTACAGAAACATATCTGGCAGTACAGTTATTCTTCAAGAATAAGTAGATAATTCTATGGTTTGTCTGGCTTCATTCCCTTCAGCTTTAGGAATGTAAATGCGAAGCTTAGCTAGTCTCGTGAAGTAAATCAGTCAACTTCGTTGAACCAGGGGCAAGAGAATAAATTTGACCTTGGTGTATGTGTATAACAATAAAAAAATCTTTAGGCACATCTGAAATACACAAAAAAACACAATTCGTTCAACAAACTACCTATGAAGAAAGAACACTACTAGAATAGGACAAAGAGTAAGCAATAACCGGCACATACAGCTTGGAAGAGAAGGATCTGGATCCAAAGGGTCAAATTTGGTAAGACCATCAGATTGGTATAATGAAAACTGTTCATCAATAGCAGTGTGATTGTACTTATTTAGGCGCTTATTTTGGTGTACTTCTTCCCAAACACAGTGCCAGGTATAATGATTTGAGAAGGCATCCTCAAAGCCGGTTTGCCAAACAAAATGATCAATTATCAACATTGGATCGGTTGAGAACCTCACTTTGCTATCTAGCCAAATAGAGTACCTGAAAGTTGCCGCAAGAGGAGAACAAATTAATCTTCAGTTGGAGCCAGATAGACTAAGAATAAAAGTCCAGCTAGGGATATGAAAAATCACCTAGAAGAAGGAAAGAAGCAATGTGTCAAAATCTTTGGTACTTTCCCCTTTCTACGCATATCTAAGTATGGTAAGTTCTTGATGACAACTAATTTCTACAATCCAACAAATGCACCATCATCAAGTGTGTTTCTTTCTTTTGAGAGCGTCAAAAGAGTTCCCTCATCAACAAACATAACAAAACACACGTTCTTCTTTGAATACTCACTGATCTGAAGAGGTAATGATTAATCAAAAGTAAGCACATTTTGCTATATCCTTACCTACTCTTCGGCTTTCCAAAGATACCATCTGACAAATCAATAGAATTTTATTAGAGAAAACTGATGTATCCAGGATACATGTTTTTGAAAGTCTTTGATCTTCACGGAGTTATTCAACATTTCCGATATAAGTTTTTTATGCAACTGCCATTTCAGAGAACAACAGCAAGGTCGTTAGAATGGGAATGAAGAGAAAAGGAATCTATCGTCCTTCCAGGTGGTTTAATAACTTTGAAAGGAATCTATTTTGCTACAATGTCGTTATTAGTAATTATCTATTATCGAGGCTGCACTAATGCTTGTTAGAATGTCGTTATTAGCAATTATCTATTTTAACCAACACAAGTATAACTTATCTTCCCAATATCTACTTGCTGGAAGCTCTCTTCTTAATAATCTCAAACAAAAGTTACACGGGCAATATAATAGCAACCCTTATGCTGCCTACGGGGTTTCTTTGTTGAGCATTCAGGGACATCACGCACAGTAAAATCTTCTCACATTTCTCCCCAAGGCAACATGCCATGTTTCATTTTAACTGCAAAAAACAATGGGAAACATGCTTTGAATAACATCTAATCTTAGAAATGACTATCGAGACCAGGGATTCAACTATTATCTAGCAACCTTTACATTCAAGTCATTACTATGTTCAAGACCTACTCTATTAGCCAATAATTCAACTTTGATCAACTTATAGTTTCTTGGACTCATAGGATGGTGGTGTATTTATACAAGCGGTGGCGCAGTCGTTTCGGTGTTGATATCAAGAAGAAGAAAGTGTTAAATCATATCTTGATGAGAATCAAGGATAATATAGGTGGGAAGAAGGTGATGGCCTTCGATATTAGTGGTGATGGTACCTTGCGGTACCAATAGAGGTTATGTGTTCTTGATGTAAATAGGTTGTGAGAGAGGATCTTGGCTTAGGTGCGCAAGTCGTATTGTGTTGTTCATCCTGGTTTGATGAAAATGTATCATGATCTTAAGAAGATGTATTGGTGGAACAATATATAGCTGGATATGGCTAGTTTTATGGCAAAGTGCATGGTGTGTCAATAAGTGAAAGTTGAGCACATGATGCCCGGAGGATTGTTTCAAGAGATTGGGTTGCCTGTGTGGAAGTGATAAGTGATCAATATAGATTGTGTTATCGATCTTTCTCAATTTCGAAATCAATTTAATTCGGTTTGGGTCATCATAGATAGGATGACAAAGTCGATTCACTTTTTGCCAGTGAGGACTAATTTCTCAGCTCAGGATTATGCAAGGTTATATCTTCATGAGATTGTAAAGTTGCATGGGGTACCAGTTTCTTTCATCTCATATCGTGATACGTAATTTTCATCTCACTTTTAGTGTTTATTTCAAAAAGGTTTAGGGACCAAGATGAGTCTTAGTACTGCTTTTCACCTACAGTCGGATGGGCAAATAGAAAAGACTATTTAGACATTGGAGGATATGCTTCAGTCTTGTGTGATTGATTATGGTAGTTGTTGGGTTGAGCATTTTCCTCATATAGACTTTGCCTGTAATAATAGCTACCATTTTAGCATTAGGATGGCTCCGCTTGAAGCTTTATATGGTAAGAGGTGTGGGTCTCCTATTGGGTGGTTCAAGATTGGTGAGGCAGAGATGTTTGACCTGGAATTGGTTCACCAAGCCGCAGAGAAGGTAAAGGTAATTCGGGATAGACTCAAGGTTGCCCAAAGTCATCAAAAGTCCTATGCAGGATAGACATACATGTTTCAGTTATACATCATTAGACCTTGTACTTCCTAACTCTTAACTAACTTGACTTTCCATCATTATGTTATGTCACCGTCTCCTCATACCATAATAAGTTCTTGTCACTAACTTTATGAAAAATTATCCCATATTCTAACACACATAAAACCAAATTCTTTCTTTGTATTGTAATTAGGCTAAATCACTAGTTTATTAGATCGCACAATCTCTTTGTCGCCTATATTCACATTATTCACATTACAATCCACCAGGGAGTCATATAAACACAAACGTTCAGCATTGATTCGTACATCAACATATTAACAAAAAATTAGATCTTTATTGTATTAAATTCATGTTTTATCCATCCAAACTCCACACTCATATGCCTAAGCATGACTTCTTCCATTATGGATACAATTACTAACCACGGTCAACTACTCATAAACCATAACCTACCTGGCTCCAAGTTGATGTAACAAATAAGTTATATCATGGATGATATTCCTTCTTCTTCACATTTTTAGAGTCTAAATTATCTAATAAGCAATAATTAGAATAGTAACTAATAAACAACTCTTCAAACAAATACCCTGAGAATTCAAACCCACTAATTTTAATTTATTGCCTACAAATTTATCTAAGGGTCAATTGATTATCAACCTAGTTATATCAAGCATAACCCAACTCCATTAATGGAGTTTTAAAGTTAAAGTTCCCACCCTTATTGAATTTAAGATCTTTAAATATCAACTTTTACATTTTTGAACCTTAATTTCACGCTAGAAAGAGTTAATCCACAAACTAAAATCAATTCTAGGTAAAAATGCATATGCTCATAGGTTTTCCCACAATTTCATGAACCTAGGATTCTAAACCTAAGAATTTTACCATATATTCTCCATTCTAGTGATTCTAAAACATAAATGGATTAATCAATGTTACAAAAAATGCAAAGATCTTACCTCAATGTAAGATTTCAGCCAAACAAAGAGAAAATCGCCCCTCTAGGGCTGACGTATGAAATTTTTGAATTTAGGGGCAAAAACCAATCAAGATAATGTTACAAACTATTGTTGCATCACTATAGCGATGAGCATGTCTCTATAGCAACATGAACCCGCCATGGCTCCCACAACTTTTCAGCACGAACAATTTTCAGTAAAGCATTCATAACTTCTTACTCAGAAAGCATATTATCAGACGGTTGATTGCATTGAAAAGAAGACTTAGAGAAATTTATTCCGGTGGTTATTCAGCCCCCTAAATATTTATATTCCAAGACAAATAGACATGTGAAGTTGAACCTAGTTCAAAGTTAGTCTAAAACTAAATCGGTAAAGACATCTCCATGTTAACTTTGCGCTAGGGGTAAAGAATTTATCCCACCACATAAGACAAATGATATTTGTATACCTGTACCACAAATTTTTTTAGTAACGACGGACGAATCGGTACAAAAAGTACAATGGTGGTGGGTCTACAACTGGTCCTATCCCATTATTCTTATATGGATGCTTTTTCTTGGATTTTCTCCTTCATTGCTTAGTATGCATGTGCCGGTTTAGATAGATTATGGGAAATTTCTATTAATTCTATTTTGTATTAGTTTTATCTGATAAATGTACTTAATAAGAATTTGATTTGTGATTAAAGGATTTTGCTTCTTTTCAAGATCATTTTATTTAACTTCCATTTTCATTAAATTGTTGGGTAGTAAGGGTTCTATTAATTAGAGTTGAATCTGGTAGGTGAGAGCACGATCCATGAGTTGGATCGTGACAGGATTTCAAAGATCATTAAATTTTAAAATTCATTGGGTAGCGCTGTTATATCAATTTTGATTAGATTACGGGAAATCACTTTTAATTCATTTTTATATTATTTTTATCTTTTAAAAATACTAAATAAGAGTTCTATTTGTGATCAAAGGATTTTTCTTCTTTTAACGATCATTTTATTTAACTTCTGTATTCATTGAATGATTGGATAGTAGGAATTCTCCAAATTAAGGTTTAGTCTGGTAGATGCCTATACGATTCGTGAGTTGGCTCATGACAGGATTTTAAATATCATTAAATTTTTTAAATTCATGCATAACATAACTATTTAATTAAGGGTTCTATCATGGAATAACCTTGTTATAATAATTCGTTGAATTTCATATAATTTCTTCATTTTCTTTGTTGTGGAATAAAGAGAACGATTTGTTTTAACTTTATATTTCATGCGTTTAAACGTATCTTTTGGAATTATATTTATTTAATAATTATTTAAATGGATAAACAACTTTTTGCCTTCTAAAAATATGTTATTATCTTTTTGTACTGTAGAAAATAATTTGAATCTTCTGCTTATTCTTTGAGATTACACATTTGTTATAAAATATTATTATTTAATCTGCATCATACATAAGTTCATCATTTACAACATGAATTACGACAATAACAATGTAAATATATATATTCATATTCATGAGAATATATTAAAAAATACTCATTTTTAAAGTGTAGATTTCTTTTACGTGTAGAAGCCATTGAAGTAAATGTTTGATAAATTGTTCAATACACATATGTCAACGGAAAAAAATACAATAGAAAATTTTAGAAACAAGAGTATATTAGTTCAAGATGATGTCCTAAGGTATATATTGGAAGCAACAAATATAGGGATGAGTTTCACTAAATTGCTTCTCAATTCTCAAAGTTAGATATATGACGTTACAAAAATGTGATGCATATACATTCTCTACAAAGTAGGAATAAAAGAAAAATAATTGAATGCATACATCTTCACAATTTAAGAATTAAGCACACTTATCTGTAAGGAATATATTTCAAATCATATATTTTACTGGCGGAACTTATGGCACGAATTTTAACATTAACCAACTTTGAACACTTGGTGCTCAAACAAAAAAGAGACACAAAATTGATTTTATCATTTGAGAGATTTATATTGTATTAAATTTATTGTACAAAATCATTTTTATGGGATTTATATTTGTTTAATTGTGATAGAGATTATGATTTTTCGCTGGACTTTCTTTCACTTGTCATAAGTTATAATTAAGTTTTACTAGTTTAAAAATGATCTTGAATATGCATTAATTTTTTAAAAATTTTGAATTGAGGAACATTTAATTTTTGATGCATTAAGGTGTATTAGGCAAAAAATATTTTCATACTATTAAAGTTTACAGTAGAAGATCTTAAACAAATCATGACTACAAAAGAATATGTAAATATTTGAAAACGGACCAATTTAGAAAAAAAAATGAATACAATCGAATAAATACTTTATCTCATAAATCAAAATTATTTTACATACGAAGAATACAATATATCTCATAAGGAATGACAATTCAAAAAGATTTAAAAATTTAGCGAGTACGTCATTCTAATTAGGAAAAGTATGCAATGCAATGTTATGTACATACTGACAGTGATACAAAGATACAAAGAAGGAAATTCAATTAATATTTTGAGTTTGTTCAAATGCATCTAAAAAGGAATAAAGATAATTTTCATACTTTCTTGTCATTCAAGTCTATTATATCACTATAAATATACTTTTTGAGTTGAGACTCAATATTACATTTGCATACTTTCTCAAATCCAAGGATTAACCATGAGAAAATCAACTGGCCGCAAAAAAATTAAAATAGAGAAGATGAAGAATCAAAACAACCTACCTGCGACATTTTCTAAAAGGCGTGATGGCCTTTTTAAGAAGGCGAGTGAGCTCTCTACCCTCTGTGGTGTTGAAATTGCAACTGTAGTTTCTTCCCCATCTAAAACAAGTGTTTACCCTATCGGACACCCTTGTGTTCTTTCGGCGGTAGATAAGTTTTTGAATCCTCCACCTGATACCAATAGTTTACAACCTCTCGCCAAGCCTTATCAAAATAAGGATGTAACCAAAATGGAGAAGCTGATTGAAGCAAAGGAAAAACGTGCTTTAAGGCTTCAGTCAACAAATACAAAAGGCTCATATGAAGGGCTAAATTTTATATTTTAGTTTGTTTATTATGAATAATATATTTCTTTTCTTTAGTGTATGGTAATTTATTGTTTATTATGTATAAAATTAATAATATGCATGTAATTTTTTTAGTGAGCGGTAATTTATCATCTCTAAATATTAAATTTGATATGTGAGTGTTGAATGAAAAAATAATAAATAAAATTCAAACAATACTAATAAAATCAAGTAAAGTAAATTGAAATATAAAAGATCTCATATTAGAATTGGTACAGTAAGCTCTAGCAACTTCCCCCCCCCCCCCCCCGACACACACCACCACCACCATTTGTACTTCTCCCTCTTGAAAATTAGTATTTCTATTATGAATTAAAAAAAGAAACTCTCAATATACATTCTAATGGTGTATATTAATCAAAATTATAGAAATATACTATTATTTAATGAAAAAAACTACTTTCTGCCTTCTAAAAAATATATATTAATATCTTTGATAATAATTGAACCTTCTATTAGTTCTATGAGATTAGGTGTCTGTTAAAGAGTAGCATATTTTAGTTTGTATCTTACATGAATTCATTGACAACATAAATTATACCAATAACAATTCAAAAATCAATATTTATTATTCATGTGAATATATAACAAATGCACTACTTCAAAGTGAGCATTTCTTTTCCGTGTAGAAGTTATTGATGTAAACGTTCTATAAAGTGTTCAAGACATACATGCCAACAAAAAAAAATATATCAATAAAATATTTAGAAATCAAAATAAATTATTTCTACATGATGTACTAAGATATATTCTAATTTACTTCATTTTACATAGTCACAATCCCACCACATGCAATTTGAGAATTGGATAGAAAAGTCGATTAGTGGGGAAGATAATTTTATAAACTTTTAACTCGGCCGAAATTATTGATTCCACTGATGATGGACATCATTCCTTCTTCCTCCATCCCCCATGAATACGACCTGATAAGACCATTAAGGATGCCACTTTTAAGGACAAACTTCTAGCCTACCAAATCACCTCTGATATTGATATGAATGAAGACTTTAATGGTCCTTTATCTCATAACTTGTTGGAGTTTACAGCAATTAATCATAGCTCCATCATCTCTAATGGTATTTTTTAGCAAATTCTGAGTAAAAACAGTGTGTACCTAAATCTGTTACAGCGGAAGTCGTTGAATTGTTGATTCACAAACTTAAATGCCTTTGATGTTTAGTTACTGTTGAAATTGTTCATTGCTTTTGTTTTCTTTTTTTTTTTTTTAGTTTTGTTTCTCTGTCTCACTTTTTAAACAAGAATGGATTTTGAAATATTAAGGGAAGTGGAATGGTTGTAGTAACTGTTCCTCCCATAATTCAAATATCCAATTTTCCCTGTTTTAGCAGAAAAATGGGTCGTTTCGGGTCGGTCCACACGGGTGACCCATGACACGTAATCCAACATCTCCCACTTCGCACATGGTGGACAAGATGCGAAGTAGTACGACATCAACAAGTCACCGATTCATACGACATATAGTTCGTGCGACCTGTGAGCATCACGAGCTTTACCTATAATATTTTTCAAGCTTTATATAGGAATTCAATCACATGTGAAAAGAATTCTGAACTAACATGAGGATTCTAATAATCACAATACCCTAGACATTATTCACAACTTTAGTAGTTACTTATTTGATCTCTCATCCTCTTAAAAGAGGTGAACTCGAGTTCATGATTAACTTTTATATATACAATTACGCATGACTCTTATATGGTTAGTGTAATAGCCGACCTGAGTAAACAAGTTAAAATATTTATTTTAATCATCTTCCCTTTCTACTCTTATCTATCTATTTCAATCAACGGCTTTCTTAGTCATGCACCGCATTGCCGAATGTCTCTTGGCTATTTGTAACATGCTAGAGTAGCAACACAGACTGAAACTTCAAGAAACAGTTAAAGGTCTAATGGTATTTCAATAAAAAGTCAAAATAACTTTGAGGATTTCACACAATGAAGAAGCGGGGATACAATCTTCCATTAACTCATTGGTGGCTAAGCACGTGTGGTATGAAACACGTGCTACGATGTTATCACCTTATATTGATGTGTGTGTCTCATTCTTTTAGTCATTCAACATCGTACAGATCTAGGTCTAGACACCTCTAAAGATCTAACCTAAGTTTCTTTCTTTAATTATCATCAAATACATATTCTTAGAGAAACACACATCTGGCTTTAGAAAACAAGTCATTATCGTATGGTGGAACTTTTCTATTCAGGTTCCTCGATGTAATAGGCGATTGCTTGTGTGAGAGAGCCAATCGCGCGACTTGTTCGACACACTGTATTAATAAAATACATTTTCGTATGCATATGACTTTGAAATTAAATTCAAGAATCTTATTTGATAATAATTACAATCAAGTCAATTAAAATACATAAACATAATTTTATCCTACGTAATCCCAGAGCCATAACATATTTCTCAAACAAGTCTATAGATATAGCCTTAGTAAAGGGATCAACTATCATTTCTCATGTAGAAATGTATTGTACTACAGAAAATAATTTGAATCTTCTGCTTATTCTTTGAGATTACACATTTGTTATAAAATAATATTATTTAATCTGCATCATACATAAGTTCATCATTTACAACATGAATTACGACAATAACAATTTGAATATATATATTCATATTCATGAGAATATATTAAAAAATACACATTTTGAAAGTGTAGATTTCTTTTACGTGTAGAAGTCATTGAAGTAAATGTTTGGTTAATTGTTCAATACACATATGTCAACGGAAAAAAATACAATTGCAAATTTTAGATAATAGAGTATATTAACTCAACATGATGTCCTAAGGTATATATTGGAAGCAACAAATATAGGGATGAGTTTCACTAAATTTCTTCTCAATTCTCAAAGTTAGATATATGACGTTACAAAAATGTGATGCATACATCACATATTTCATTCTCTGTGATGCATATACATTCTCTGCAATGTAGCAATAAAAGAAAAATAATTGAATGCATACATCTTCACAATTTAAGAATTAAGCACACTTATCTGTAAGGAATATATTTCAACTCATATATTTTATTGGCGGAACTTATGGCATGAATTTTAACATTTACCAACTTTGAACACTTGGTGCTATAACAAAAAAGAGACACAAAATTGATTTTATCATTTGAGGGATTTATATTGTATTAAATTTATTGTACAAAATCATTTTTATTTGTTTAATTGTTCTAGAGACTATTGTTTTTCTCTAGACTTTCTTTCACTTGTCATAAGTTATAAGTAAGTTTTACTGGTTTAAAAATGATCTTGAATATGCATTAATTTTTTAAAAATTTTTAATTGAGGAACATTAAATTTTTGATACATTAAGCTGTATTAGACAAAAAATATTTTCATACTATTAAAGTTTACAGTAAAAGATCTTAAATAAATCATGACTACAAAAGAATATGTAAATATTTGAAAATGGATAAATTTAGAAAAAAAATGAATACAATCGAAAAAATACTTTATATCATAAATCAAAATTATTTTACATACGAAGAATATAATATTTATCATAAGGAACGACAATTCAGAAAGATTTAAAAATTTAGCGAGTACCTAATTCTAATTAGGAAAAGTATGTAATGCAATGTTATGTACATATTGATAGTGATACAAAGATACAAAGAAGGAGATTCAATTAATATTATTAGTTTGTTCAAATGCATCTAAAAAGGAATAAACATAATTTTCTTACTTTCTTGTAATCCAAGTCTATTTTATCACTATAAATATACTTTTTGAGTTGAGACTCAATATTACATTTGCATACTTTCTCAAATCCAAGGATTAACCATGAGAAAACCTACTGGCCGCAAAAAAATTAAAATAGAGAAGATGAAGAATCAAAACAACCTACCTGTGACATTTTCTAAAAGGCGTGGTGGTCTTTTTAAGAAGGCGAGTGAGCTCTCTACCCTCTGTGGTGTTGAAATTGCAACTGTAGTTTTTTCCCCATCTAAAACAAGTGTTTACTCTATCGGACACCCTTGGGTCCTTTCGGTGGTAGATAAGTTTTTGAATCCTCCACCTGATACCAATAGCCCACAACCTCTCGCCAAGCCTTATCAAAATAAGGATGTAACCAAAATGGAGAAGCTGATTGAAACAGAGGAAAAACGTGCTTTAAGGCTTCAGTCAGCAAATACAAAAGGCTCATATGAAGGGCTAAATTATTTTCAACTTCAAGAATTGTGTGACACCCTAGAAGCAAAATTGAAGATGACTGAAAGAGTAGAGATCCAACAAAAGGAGAGTGGTATTCCAATTTCTTTCAAATCTTATGGATATGCCTTAGCCCCTAGAGAGAACATTTCTTCCACTTCTGATGTTGGACCATCTAGATCTAGTTAAATTTATATTTTGTATTAATTAAATTTTATATTTTAGTTTTTTTATTACGAATAATATGAATAATATATTTCTTTTCTTTACTGTACGGTAATTTATTGTTTATTACGTATAAAATTAATAGTATGCATGTTTTTTTAGTGAGCGGTAATTTATCATCTCTAAATTTTAAATTTGATATGTGAGTGTTGAATGAAAAAATAATAAATAAAATTCAAATAATACTAATAAAATAAAGTAAAATAAATTGAAATATGAAAGATCTCATATTAGAATTGGTACGGTAAGCTCTAGCATCCCCCCCCCCCCCCGCACCACCACCATTTGTACTTCTCCCTCTTGAAAATTAGTATTTCTATTATGAATTAAAAAAAGAAACTCTCAATATACATTCTAATGGTGTATATTAATCAAAATAATAGAAATATACTAATAATATTCAATTATAGCAAGGATTCTAGGATTATTAAATTTTTAAAGTTATGGATCACCTAATGCATGTAGTGAAGACTTCAATCTTCGAATAACCTTGTTATAATAATTCTTTGAATTTCATATCTTATATTTATTTTCATTATTGCAAAATAAAAGGAATGATTTGTTTTAACTCTACATTTCATGTGTTCCAACGTATTTTTTAGCATTATATTATTTATTAATTATTTAATGGAATAAACTACTTTCTCCGTTCGAAAAAATTTATATTATTATCTTTGATAATAATTGAACCTTCTGTTAGTTCTATGAGATTAGGTGTCTGTTAAAGAGTAACATCTTTTAGTTTGTATCTTACACGAATCCATTAACAACATAAATTATACCAATAACAATTCAAAAATCAATATTTATTATTCATGTGAATATATAATAAATGCGCTACTTCAAAGTGAGCATTTCTTTTACGTGTAGAAGTTATTGATGTAAACGTTCCATAAAGTGTTCAAGACATAGATGCCAACAGAAAAAAATATATCAATGAAATTTTTAGAAATTAAAATAAATTATTTCTACATGATGTACTAAGATATATACTAATTTACTTCATTTGTCGTAGTCACAATCCCACCACATGCAATTTGACAATTGGATAGAAAAGTCGATTAGTGGGGAAGATTATTTTATAAACTTTGAACTCGACCGAAATTATTGATTCAACTGATGATGGACATCACTCCTTCATCCTCCATCCCCCATGAATACCACCTAAACCACCTGATTTGACCATTAAGGATGCCACTTTTAAGGACAAACTTCTAGCCAACCAAATCACCTCTGATATTTATATGAATGAAGACTTTAATGCTCCTTTATCTCATAACTTGTTGGAGTTTACAGCAATAAATCATAGCTCCATCATGTCTAATGGTATTTGTTAGCAAATTCTGAGTAAAAACAGTGTGTACCTAAATCTGTTACAGCGGAAGTCGTTGAATTTGCTTCTAACACAATTGCTTTAAGTCAATCTTTATCTCTCTAGGAAATGGAGTATTGATTCACAAACTTAAATGCCTTTGATGTTTAGTTACTGTAGAAATTGTTCATTGCTTTTGTTTTCTTTTTTTTTTTTTTTAATTTTCGTTTCTCTGTCTCACTTTTTAAACAAAAAGAATGAATTTTGAAATATTTAGGGAATTGGAATGGTTTTAGCAACTGTTCCTCCCATAATTAAAATATCAAAATTTTCCTGTTTTATCAGATAATTTAAAAATCAAAAATAGGTCGGTTCGGGTCGGTCCACACGGGTGACCCATGACACGTAATCCAACATCTCCTACTTCACACATGGTGGACAAGATGCGAAGTAGTACGACAGCAACAAGTCACCTAGTCATACGGCATATAGTTCGTGCGAACTGTGAGCATCACGAGTTTTACCTATAATAATTTTCAAGATTTATATTGGAATTCAATCACACGTGAAAAGAATTCTCAACTAACATGAGGATTCTAATATTCACAACACCCCAGACATTATTCACACGTTAGTAGTTACTTATTTGCTCTCTCATCCTCTTTAAAAAGGTGAACTCGAGTTCATGATTATCTTTTATTTATTCAATTACACTTGACTCTGATATGGTTAGTGTAATAGCCGACTTGAGTAATCTAGTTAAAATATTTATTTTAATCGTCTTCCCTTTCTACTTGAATCTATCTGTTCCAATCTCGGCTTTCTTAGTCATGCACCGCATTGCCTAATCTCTCTTGGCTATTTGTAACATGCAAGAGTAGCAACACAGACTGAAACTTCAACAAACAGTTACAGTTCTAATGGTATTTCAATAAAAAGTTAAAATAACTTTGAAGATCTCACACAATGAAGAAGCGGGGATACATTCTTCCATTAAATCATTGGTGGCTAAACACACGTGGTATGAAACACGTGCAATGATGTCATCACCTTATATTGATGTGTGTCTCATTCTTTTAATCATTCAACATCGTATAGATCTATGTCTAGACACCTCTAAATATCTAATTTGAGTTTCTTTCCTTAATTATCCTCAAATACATATTCTTAGAGAAACTCACATATGGCTTTTCAAAATAAGTCATTATCTTATGGTGGAACTTTTCTATTCATGTTTCTCGATGTAAGAGGCGATTGCTTGTGTGAGAGAGCCAATCTCGCGACTTGTTCGACACACTGTATTAATAAAATACATTTTCTCATGCATATGACATTGAACATAAATTCAAGAATCTTATTTGATAATAATTACATTCGAGTCAATTACAATACATAAACATAATTATATCCTACGTAATCCCAGAGCCATAACATATTTCTCAGACAAGTCTCTCGATATTGCCTTAGTAAAGGTGTCAACTATCATTTCTCATGTAGGAATGTATTGCACTGTAGAAAATAATTTGAATCTTCTGCTTATTCTTTGAGATTACACATTTGTTATAAAATAATATTATTTAATCTGCATCATACATAAGTTCATCATATACAACATGAATTACGACAATAACAATTTAAATATATATGTTCATATTCATGAGAATATATTAAAAAAATACACATTTTTAAAGTGTAGATTTCTATTACGTGTAGAAGTCGTTGAAGTAAATGTTTGATAAATTGTTCAATACACATATGTCAACGGGAAAAAATACAATTGAAAATTTTAGAAACTAGAGTATATTAATTCAACATGATGTCCTAAGGTATATATTGGAAAAAACAAATATAGGGATGAGTTTCACTAAATTACTTCTCAATTCTCAAAGTTAGATATATGACGTTACAAAAATGTGATACATATACATTCTCTGCAATGTAGGAATAAAAGAAAAATAATTGAATGCATACATCTTCACAATTTAAGAATTAAGCACACTTATTTGTAAGGAATATATTTCAACTCATACATTTTATTGGCGGAACTTATGGCACAAATTTTAACATTAACGAACTTTGAACACTTGGTGCTCAACCAAAAAAGAGACACAAAATTGATTTTATCATTTGAGACATTTATATTGTATTAAATTTATTGTACAAAGTCAATTTTATGGGATTTATATTTGTTTAATAGTGTTAGAGACTAAGGTTTTTCGCTAGACTTTCTTTCACTTGTCATAAGTTATAATTAAGTTTTACTAGTTTAAAAATGATCTTGAATATGCATTAAATTTTTAAAAATTTTAAATTGAGGAACATAAAATTTTTGATACATTAAGACGTATTAAACAGAAAATATTTTCATACTTGTAAAGTTTACAGTAGAAGATCTTAAACAAATCATGACTACAAAAGAATATGTAAATATTTGAAAATGGACAAATTTAAAGAAAAAAAAAGAATACAATCGAAAAAATACTTTATCTCATAAATCAGAATTATTTTACATACGAAGAATACAATATATATCATAAGGAATGACAATTCAGAAAGATTTAAAAATTTAGTAAGTACGTAATTCTAATTTGGAAAAGTAATGCAATGTTATGTACATATTGATAGTGATACAAAGATACAAAGAAGGAAATTCAATTAATATTATGAGTTTGGTCAAATGCATCTAAAAAGGAATAAACATAATTTTCTTACTTTCTTGTCATTCAAGTCTATTTTATCACTATAAATATACTTTTTGAGTTGAGACTCAATATTACATTTGCATACTTTCTCAAATCCAAGGATTAACCATGAGAGAACCTACTGGCCACAAAAAAATTAAAATAGAGAAGATGAAGAATCAAAACAACCTAGCTGCGACATTTTCTAAAAGACGTGATGGCCTTTTTAAGAAGGTGAGTGAGCTCTCTACCCTCTGTGGTATTGAAATTGCAACTATAGTTTTTTCCCCATCTAAAATAACTATTTACTCTATCGGACACCCTTGTGTCCATTCGCTGGTAGATAAGTTTTTGAATCCTCCACCTGAAACCAATAGTCCACAACCTCTCGCCCAACCTTATCAAAATAAGGATGTAACCAAAATGGAGAAGCTGATTGAAGCAGAAGAAAAACGTGCTTTAAGGCTTCAGTCAACAAATACAAAAGACTCATATGAAGGGCTAAATTATTTTAAATTTCAAGAATTGAGTGACACCCTAGAAGAAAAATTGAAGTTGAATGAAAGAGTAGAGATCCAACAAAAGGAGAGTGGTATTCCATTTTCTTTCAAATCCTATGGATATGCCTTAGCTCCTAGAGAGAACATTTCTTCCACTTCTGATGTTGGACCATCTAGATCTAGTTAAATTTATTTTATGTATTAATTAAATTTTATATTTTAGTTTGTTTATTACGAATAATATGAATAATATATTTCTTTTCTTTAGTGTACGGTAATTTATTGTTTACTACGTATACAATTAATAATATGCATGTATTTTTTTTAGTGAGCGGTAATTTATCATCTCTAAATATTAAATTTGATATGTGAGAGTTGAATGAAAAAATAATAAATAAAATTCAAATAATACTAATGAAATCAAGTAAAATAAATTGAAATATAAAAGATCTCATATTAGAATTGGTACGGTAAGCTCTAGCATCCCCCCCCCCCCCCAATTTGTACTTCTCCCTCTTGAAAATTAGTATTTCTATTATGAATTAAAAAAAGAAACTCTCAATATACATTCTAATGGTGTATATTACTCAAAATAATATAAATATATTAATAATATTCAATTCAAGCAAGGATTTCAGGATTATTAAATTTTTAAAGTTGCGGATCACCTAATGTATGTAGTGAAGCCTTAAATCTTGGAATAACCTTGTTATAATAATTCTTTGAATTTCATATCTTATATTTATTTTCACTATTGCAAAATAAAAGGAATGATTTGTTTTAACTCTATATTTCATGTGTTCAAACGTATTATTTAGAATTATATTATTTATTAATTATTTAATGTAATAAACTACTTTCTGCCTTCTAAAAAATATTTATTATTATCTTTGATAATAATTGAACCTTCTGTTAGTTCTATGAGATTAGGTGTCTGTTAAGGAGTAGCATCTTTTAGTTTGTATCTTACATGAATCCATTGACAACATAAATTATACCAATAATAATTCAAAAATCAATATTTATTATTCATGTGAATATATAACAAATATACTACTTCAAAGTGAGCATTTCTTTTGCGTGTAGAAGTTATTGATGTAAACGTTCTATAAAGTGTTCAAGACATATATTCCAACAGAAAAAAAAATATCAATAAAATTTTTAGAAATAAAAATAAATTATTTCTACATGATGTACAAAGATATATTCTAATTTACTTCATTTGCAATAGTCATAATCCCACCACATGCAATTTGAGAGTTGAAAAGAAAAGTCGTTTAGTGGGGAAGAAACTTTTTTTTTCTTTTCTAAGTTTATAAACTTTGATCCCGACCGAAATAATTGATTCAACTGATGACATACATCACTCCTTCATCCTCCACCCCCTATGAATACCACCTAAACCACCTGATAAGACCATTAAGGATTCCACTTTTAAGGACAAATTTCTAGCCAACCAAATCACCTCTGATATTGATATGAATGAAGAATTTAATGCTCCTTTATCTCATAATTTGTTGGAGTTTACAGAAATTGATCATAGCTCCATCATATAAAGAGGAAAAGTTATTTAAACGTTAATCAAATAGTAAATCATGTGAAAAGACATGTACCAAAAGTTGTCATGGTTGAATGATCCTTGCTCCATGTTGATAAGCAACCTTAACTTCATCATGGAGAAGTTCAAAAAGGGGACAGGATTTACTAATTCAGAGATAGGCACAACCAAACACAAATGTTCTTCCTAGTGTTTATTAATGACTACTACTCCATCTACAATGACTTTTCGACAAGACGGTAAAAAGGAAAAGAAAAAAACTTGTATATTTATTCTATTACGTTCTTTTCATATACTTTAAGACTCATATATATTAATGAATATGATTTTATTTATTGCTTGGACTTTTAATGACGAACAAAAAATTTAAATAATATTTCTAAAGCCTTTCACACTTTTAATATATTAGAGATAGAGATTAGAAATTAGAGATAAAAAGTAGAGATATTATAAGATATGATATAATTTAATAATAATTGATCTTATTGATATTGAAGGGGTTACAACTGTATATATAGAGAACTGAAGAATAACTAATTACAGAATAACCCAGATGTATTTAATAATTATATATGTAGTCTATTATCCCCCCGCAAGCTGATCAGCGGTAACGAGGGGCAGCTTGGAGCAGAGATACTAAAAAGGCTGTAACGGAAGAGGCTTGGTGAGAATATCAGTAAGCTGGTCAGTAGATGGGACATAGTGCGTGGCCATCGTTCCTGCAAGTACCTCATCGCGAACAAAGTGACAGTCGGACCCAACATGCTTTATACGATCATGAAGGACTGGATTTTTGGTAACACAAATAGTGGACTGATTGTCACAATAAATCTGTGGTTTCGTCGGGGGAATGCCAAGTGCATCTGTAAGGTATCGTAACCACATGACTTCAGCAATACCCGCAGCCATGGCACGATATTCTGCTTCTGTGGAGGAACGGGACACTCGCGTTTGCTTCTTGGTGCACCAGGAAATCAGATTCGGTCCCATCATAACAATATATCCAGTAGTGGACTTCCGATCATCTTTGTCGTTAGCCCAATACGAATCAGAAAAAATAGATATATCAAACGAGCCCTTTTGAAATAAAATTCCACATTGAAGAGTACCTTTAAGATAGCGCAGAATGCGTTTCAAGGCCTGAAAGTGTTGTTCTGTGGGAGCATGCATTGATTGGGAGACTCGATTGACTGCATATTGGATGTCCGGACGAGTAACAGCAAGATAATGAAGTCCACCGACGAGGCTCCGATATAGTGTAGGATCGGCAAAGGGAGTATTCGGCCCTGGGGATTGGCGTACTGCCATGGGAGTGACCGCGGGTTTGCAGTCTGTCATTCCAGCTCGATTTAGAAGTTCAAGGGTATATTTTGTCTGATGCATCAATATGGTTCCCGATTTGCGGATAAGTTCGAGGACAAGAAAGAACTCCAGAGGACCGAGGTCCTTAAGTTTGAAGTCACGATGCATAGCCTCAGTAATTTCAGTGATGAGTGATGACGAGCTGCCTGTAATAACAATATCATCCACATAGATAAGAATGATGACTGTCCCTCGAGAACAGTGAAGGGTAAAGAGGCTGTTGTCATGATGGTAGGTGCGAAAACCAAGACCCTCCAGAAAAGTAGAGAGGCGTGTGTACCAGGCACGTGGGGCCTGTTTCAGGACATACAGTGATTTGCGAAGCTTGCAAACATAGTGAGGACGGTTGGGATTAACATATCCCGGTGGCTGAACCATATAGATGTCTTCCTCAAGATGACCATGAAGAAAGGCATTGCTGACGTCTAACTGATGAAGCGGCCAATCATAGTGAAGAGCAAGAGACAAGACCAGACGAATAGTCTGTTGCTTAACAACAGGGCTGAAGGTCTCCTTATAATCCACACCATACTCCTGATGATACCCTTTTGCAACCAGACGTGCTTTATAGCGAGAAAGAGATCCATCTGAATTTCGTTTGATGCGAAACACCCATTTGCACCCAATGGACTTTCGGTTACTAGGCAGAGGTACCAAATCCCATGTACGTTGTTCATTCAGATCCTGAAATTCCTCATCCATAGATTGGCACCAGAAACTATTTTTGGAGGCTTGGTTGTAGGTAGTAGGCTCAGTTATGGGATGTGCATCAAAGGGTATTTGAGTGTGGTAGACTTTGGGTTTGAAGGTACCGGCCTTGGCTCGGGTTGTCATAGGGTGAGAGTTGAGTGGAGGGTGATTAGGAAGGGGTGGTAGAGTTGTATGATGTGTGGACGGGGGTTGGGTGGGGCTGCCGTGGGAGCTGGGATGTGCAGCGGTGGATGGGGTGGCTGTATGTGTGTTAGGAGTATGATGTAGGGAAGTGGAGGGTTGTGTGGCAGTCGGCTGGGTGTTCGGGTGGGAGGTTTGGGGGTTCGGGTGGGTGGGTGGTTGGTTCGAGTGGCTAGGTGGTTGGTACGGGTGGGTAGTGGTGTAGTGGGGTACCGGGTTAGGTGCCGAGTGAGCCGGAGCATGAGCGTGTGAAAAGGACGGAAATAATGGCACAATGCCAAGTGGATTGGGGGAGTATGGAGTAGAGGAAAGACTTGTGTAAGGAAATTGTTCCTCCACAAAACGAACATGACGGGAAACATATGTTTTCTGAGATACAGGATCGAAACATTTGTAACCTTTGATAGTGGGATGATAGCCTAGAAAGACACAAGGGGTGGACCGAGGTTAAAGTTTATGTTGAGTGTGTGGAAACAACCAGGGATAAACCAGACACCCAAACGGGCGGAGATGGATGTAGTCGGGTGGATGATTGTAGAGACGGGCACATGGATTGGAGTTGGAGAGAGTGTGAGTGGGCATGCGATTTATGAGGTAGTTGGCAGTAGCAAGGGCATCAACCCAAAAGGAAACAGGTAAGGTGGAATCATGGAGGAGCGCAACAACTGTTTCTATTAGGTGACGGTGTTTGCGCTCAGCAACGCCATTTTGTTCAGGGGTATATGGACATGAAGTGTGATGAAGAGCCCCTAGACTTTGAAGAAAAACACCAAATGCATTGTTGACAAATTCTTTGCCATTGTCACTTCGAAAAATTTTGATTTTGGCATTAAATTGATTTTGAACCATTCTGTCAAAGTTGACAAAAACAGTATAAGCTTCGGATTTAAATTTCAGAGGATAAAGCCAAGTGAATTTACTGTAATCATCAACAAAACAGATATAATAACGAAAACCTTGAATAGAAGGAACTGAGGTTGGACCCCAAACATCAGAATGAATTAATTGAAATGGCGCAGTGGCCTTGTGTTCAGACAGTGAAAAAGGTAACCGACAAGATTTAGACACTGAACAGGACTCGCAATGTAATTTCTCTGAAAAATTAAAACCTAAGGAAGATAAAATGGATTTGGTGATGGCGGATGATGGGTGCCCAAGCCGGCGATGCCAGGTGGACGAGAGAATGGCTTGACTCACAACAGACGGAGTCCTGGATGGAAGAGTGTATAGCCCATGCTCACAGCGGCCCGTGTACCGCACCCAGTTCGTGGTATTGTCCACTATCTGGAAATTGGTGTCATTAAAAATGAGGGTGCAGTTATTTTCTTTAGTAAAGTGATAAACAGATAAAAGATTGGATGTGAGGGAAGGGACGTGGTGAAGGGTTGAGAGATGAAATTTACCATTTGGGGTATAGACATACCCAGAGCCGGTGTTTGTGATGGGAAGGGATTGACCATTGCCAATTGTAATACTTTCTGAGCCATGATACGGATGAGGAGCTTGAAGTTGTGAATAATTCGACGTCACATGGGTGTTAGCACCTGTGTCTAGATACCAATCGCCAGATTGAGCGTTTGTGGACGCATGCATCGCCCTTGATCCGTCGGACTGGCGATTTACATTCTGCGAGTCATCATAACGATACCAGCAATTAGCCGCAGAATGGCCCCGTTTAGCACAAATTTGGCACGTCGGAAGATCTCGTGTGGGCCCCCGCTGGTTTCCTCGTCCCTGTCCGCGGCCTGACTGGAAGCCGTCCCTCGGTGGAGGCCCACCTCTGCCTTACTGCCCGGCGTTCCGATGGTCACCACCGCCGCTGCCTCGCCTTTGGTTACGGCGATCGTCACCGCGACCCCTGGCCGAGCCCCCGCTGCCAGCCGAGTAAAGAGTCGTGACGCCAGGGGTGGAACTGGCTTCTCCGAGCAGTAATTTATATTCCATGTCTAGATTCAATTCTTCTGCATTAAGCCATCCAGACAGTTGATTCAGAGTGATTTCGACAGGTGAGAGGCGAATATGCTGTTTGAGAGAGGAATAGCCAGACGAAAGACCACGTATCACGGCATTCACCACATCTCGTTCAGGAATAATCTCGTTCACAACATCTAGGTCAGACAGAATAGAGGCCACATCATCAAGGTATTGAGTCATCGTCTTCGTTCCCTTCCGAAGAGTATGCAATCTGTCACGCAACTGAAAAATATGAGCCGTAGACACAGAGTTGTACCTTGTGGCTAGTGCATCCCAAAGTGAAGCCGATGTGAGAAAACCCCGGGCGTGTTTGTGCACAGAGGGGCTAATAACGGCGAGAAGACAGGCTCGGATCTGAGTGTCTACGATCATCCACGGAAGGTAGTCGGGATTTGGGAGCATGACGCCGTCCTCCTCGACTGTCTCGGGCGGCGGATTCTCCGCACCGTCAATCCATCCGAGCAGCAAGTTGGCTGCGAGGGCGGTGCGGACGTTAAGTGCCCAGGCCGGGTAGTTGTTGTCAGATAATTTTTTGGGGATGAGATTGTGGAGATTCCTGAGCAATAATTTTACTCCAGACGGTAAATTTGACAGAGGATCAACAACCTTGTCCATGGAGCCGACCTACGGCGGAGGAGGGAGGCCGTGCGGCATGGTGTAGACGGTGGCGGCGGCGCACACACGTCGAAAAAGACGAGAGATTAGGGTTTGGGCGGTAGAAGAAACCCTAGCTTTGATACCATGATATAATTTAATAATAATTGATCTTATTGATATTGAAGGGGTTACAGCTGTATATATAGAGAACTGAAGAATAACTAATTACAGAATAACCCAGATGTATTTAATAATTATATATGTAGTCTATTAATATAGGAATTCAATTACACGTGAAAATAATTCTTCACTAACATGAGGATTCTAATATTCACAATACCCCAGACATTATTCACAACTTTAGTAGTTACTTATTTGATCTCTCATCCTCTTTAAAGAGGTGAACTGGAATTCATGATTAACTTTTATTTACACAATTACACTTGACTCTTTTATGGTTAGTGTAATAGCCGACTTGAGAAAACAATTTAAAACATTCATTTTAACTGTCTTCCCTTTCTACTCGAAACTATCTGTTCCAATCAACAGCTTTCATAGTCATGCACCGCATTGTCGAATCTCTCTTGGCTGTTTGTAATATGCTAGAGTAGCAACACGGACTAAAACGTCAAGAAACAGTTAAAAGTCTAATGGTATTTCAATAAAAAGTTAAAATAACATTGAGGGTTTCACACAATGAAGAAGCGCGGATACATTCTTCCATTAACTCATTGGTCGCTAAGCACACGTGGTATGAACACGTGCTATGATGTTATCACCTTATATTAATGTGCGTGTCTTATTCTTTTAGTCATTCAATATCGTACAAATCTAGGTCTAGACACCTCTAAATATCTAACCTGAGTTTCTTTCCTTAATTAACCTCAAATACATATTCTTAGAGAAACTCACATCTGGCTAGAGAAAATAAGTCATTATCGTTTGGTGGAACTTTTCTCTTCACGATACTCAATGTAAGAGGCGATTACTCGTGTGAGAGAGCCAATCTCGCGACTTGTTCGGCACAATGTATTAATAAAATACATTTTCGCATGCATATGACATTGAACATAAATTGAAGAATCTTATAATCTTATATGATAATAATTACAATCAAGTCAATTACAATACATAAACATAATTATATCCTACGTAATCCGAGATCCATAACATATTTCTCAAACAAGTCTCCAGATATCGCCTTAGTAAAGGGATCAACTATCATTTCTCATGTTGAAATGTATTGTGTTGTAGAGAATAATTTGAGTCTTCTGCTTGTTCTTTGAGATTACACATTTGTTATAAAATAATATTATTCAATCTGCATCATACATAAGTTCATCATTTGCAACATGAATTACGACAATAACAATTTAAATATATATATTCATATTCATGAGAATATATTAAAAGATACACATTTTTAAAGGGTAGATTTCTTTTACGTGTAGAAGTCATTGAAGTAAATATTTGATAAATTGTTCAATACACATATGTCAATGGAAAAAAATACAATTGAAAATTTTAGAAACTAGAGTATATTAATTCAACATGATGTCCTAAGTTATATATTGAATCCAACAAATATAGGGATGAGTTTCACTAAATTGCTTCTCAATTCTATAAGTTAGATATATGACGTTACAAAAATGTGATGCATATACATTCTCTGCAATGTAGGAATAAAAGAAAAATATTTGAATGCATACATCTTCACAATTTATGAATTAAACACACTTATTTGTAGGGAATATATTGCAACTCATATATTTTATTGGCGGAACTTATTGCCCGAATTTTAACATTAACCAACTTTGAACACTTGGTGCTCAAACAAAAAAGAGACAAAAAATTGATTTTATCATTTGAGAGATTTATATTGTATTAAATTTATTGTACAAAATTATTTTTATGGGATTTATATTGGTTTAATTGTGTTAGAGACTAAGGTTTTCCGCTAGACTTTCTTTCACTTGTCATAAGTTATAATTAAGTTTTACTAGTCTAAAAATGATGTTGAATATGCATTAATATTTTAAAAATTTTGAATTGAGGAACATTAAATTTTTGATACATTAAGATATATTAGACAAAAAATATTTTCATACTATTAAAGTTTACAGTAGAAGATCTTAAACAAATCATGACTACAAAAGAATATGTATATATTTTTGAAAACGGACAAATTTAGAAAAAAAAATGAATACAATCGAAAAAAATACTTTATCTCATAAATCAAAATTATTTTACATACGAAGAATACAATATATATCATAAGGAATGAAAATTCAGAAATATTTAAAAATTTAGCGAGTACGTAAGTCTAATTAGGAAAAGTATGTAATGCAATGTTGTGTGCATATTGACAGTGATACAAAGATACAAATAAGGAAATTCAATTAATATTATGAGTTTGGTCAAATGCAGCTGAAAAGGAATAAACATAATTTTTTACTTTCTTGTCATTCAAGTCTATTTTATCACTATAAATATACTTTTTGAGCTGAGACTCAATATTACATTTGCATACTTTCTCAAATTCAAGGATTAACCATGAGAAAACCTATTGGCCACAAAAAAAATAAGATAGAGAAGATGAAGAATCAAAACAACCTACCCTACGACATTTTTTAAAAGGCGTGATGGCCTTTTTAAGAAGGCGAGTGAGCTCTCTACCCTCTGCGGGGTTGAAATTGCAACTGTAGTTTTTCCCCATCTAAAACAACTGTTTACTCTACCGGACACCCTTGTGTCCTTTCGGTGGTAGATAAGTTTTTGAATCGTCCACCTGATACCAATAGTCCCCAACCTCTCGCCAAGCCTTATCAAAATAAGGATGTAACCAAAATGGAGAAGCTGATTGAAGCAGAGGAAAAACGTGCTTTAAGGCTTCAATCAACAAATACAAAAGGCTCATATGAAGGGCTAAATTATAATCAACTTCAAGAATTGGGTGACACCCTAGAAGCAAAATTGAAGATGACTGAAAGAGTAGAGATCCAACAAAAGGAGAGTGGTATTTCATTTTCTTTCAAATCCTATGGATATGCCTTAGCTCCTAGAGAGAACATTTCTTCCACTTCTGATGTTGGACCATCTAGATCTAGTTAAATTTATTTTATGTATTAATTAAATTTTATATTTTACTTAGTTTATTACGAATAATATGAATAATATATTTCCTTTCTTTAGTGTACGGTAATTTATTGTTTATTACGTATAAAATTAATAATATGCATGTATTTTTTTTAGTGAGCGGTAATTTATCATCTCTAAATATTAAATTTGATATGTGAGTGTTGAAGAAAAAATAATAAATAAAATTCAAACAATACTAATAAAATCAAGTAAAATAAATTAAAATATGAAAGATCTCATATTAGAATTGGTACGGTAAGCTCTAGCATCCCCCCCACCACCACCATCACCACCATTTGTACTTCTCCCTCTTGAAAATTAGTATTTCTATTATGAATTAAAAAAAGAAACTCTCAATATACATTCTAATGGTGTATATTAATCAAAATAATAAAAATATAGTAATAATATTCAATTATAGCAAGGATTCCAGGATTATTAAATTTTTAAAGTTATGGATCACCTAATGCATGTAGTGAAGACTTCAATCTTCGAATAACCTTGTTATAATAATTCTTTGAATTTCATATCTTATATTCATTTTCATTATTGCAAAGTAAAAGGAATGATTTGTTTTAACTCTATATTTCATGTGTTCAAACGTATTTTTTAGCATTATATTATTTATTAATTATTTAATGGAATAAACTACTTTCTGCCTTCTAAAAAAATATATATTATTATCTTTCATAATAATTGAACCTTCTATTAGTTCTATGAGATTAGGTGTCTGTTAAAGAGTAGCATCTTTTAGTTTGTATCTTACATGAATCCATTGACAACATAAATTATACTAATAACAATTCAAAAGTCAATATTTATTATTCATGTGAATATATAACAAATGCACTACTTCAAAGTGAGCATTTCTTTTTCGTGTAAAAGTTATTGATGTAAACGTTCTATAAAGTGTTCAAGACATATATGCCAACAGAAAAAAATATATCAATAAAATTTTTAGAAATTAAAATAAATTATTTCTACATGATGTACTAAGATATATGCTAATTTACTTCATTTGCCATAGTCACAATCCCACCACATGCAATTTGAGAATTGGATCGATTAGTGGGGAAGATAATTTTATAAACTTTTAACTCGACCGAAATTAGTGATTCAACTGATGATGGACATCACTCCTTCATCCTCCATCCCCCATCCCCCTTGAATACCACCTAAACCACCTGATAAGACCATTAAGGATGCCACTTTTAAGGACAAACTTCTAGCCAACCAAATCACCTCTGATATTGATATGAATGAAGACTTTAATGGTCCTTTATCTCATAACTTGTTGGAGTTTACAGCAATTAATCATAGCTCCATCATCTCTAATCGTATTTTTTAGCAAATTCTGAGTAAAAACAATGTGTACCTAAATCTGTTACAGCGGAAGTTGTTGAATTTGCTTCTAACACAATTGCTTTAAGTAAATCTTCATTTGTCTCGGAAACGGAGTATTGATTCACAAATTTATATGCCTTTGATGTTTAGTTACTGTTGAAATTGTTCATTGCTTTTGTTTTCTTTTTTTTTAATTTTCGTTTCTCTGTCTCACTGTTTAAACAAGAAGAATGAATTTTGAAATATTAGGGAAGTGGAAAGGTTTTAGTATCTGTTCCTCCCATAATTCAAACATCCAATTTTCCCTGTTTTAGCAGAAAAATGGGTCGGTTTAGGTCGGTCCACACGGGAGACCCACGACACGTAATCAATATCTTCCACTTCGCACATGGTGGACAAGATGCGAAGTAGTACGACATCAACAAGTCACCGATTCATACGACATATAGTTCGTGCGACTTCTGAGCATCACGAGCTTTACCTATAATATTTTTCAAGCTTTATATAGGAATTCAATCACACGTGAAAAGAATTCTCAACTAACATGAGGATTCTAATATTCACAATACCCCAGACATTATTCACAACTTTAGTAGTTACTTATTTGATCTCTCATTCTCTTTAAAGAGGTGAACTCGAGTTCATGATTAACTTTTATTTATACAATTACACATGACTCTTATATGGTTAGCGTAATAGCCGACTTTAGTAAACATGTTAAAATATTTATTTTAATCGTCTTCCCTTTCTACTCGAATCTATCTGTTTCAATCAATGGCTTTCTTAGTAATGCACCGCATTGACGAATGTCTCTTGTCTATTTGTAACATGATAGAGTAGCAACACAGACGGAAACTTCAAGAAACAGTTAAAGGTCTAATGGTATTTCAATAAAAAGTTACAATAACTTTGAGGGTCTCACACAATAAAGAAGCGGGGATACATTCTTTCATTAACTAATTGGTGGCTAAGCACACGTGGTACGAAACACGTGCTACGATGTTATCACCTTATATTGATGTGTGTGTCTCATTCTTTTAATCATTCAACATCGTACAGATCTAGCTCTAGACACCTCTAAATATCTAACCTGAGTTTCTTTGTTTCATTATCCTCAAATACATATTCTTAGAGAAACTCACATTTGGCTTTAGAAAAATAAGTCATTATCGTATTAATAAGTCTATTCACGTTCCTCGATGTAAGAGGCGATTGCTTGTGTGAGAGAGCCAGTCGCGCGACTTGTTCGACACAGTGTATTATAAAATACATTTTCGCATGCATATGACATTGAACTTAAATTCAAGAATCTTATTTGATAATAATTACAATCAAGTCAATTAAAATACATAAACATAATTATATCCTACGTAATCCCAGATCCATAACATATTTCTCATACAAGTCTCTCGATATTGCCTTAGTAAAGGGATCAACTATCATTTCTCATGTAGGAATGTATTGTACTGTAGAAAATAATTTGAATCTTCTCCTTATTCTTTGAGATTACACATTTGTTATAAAATAATATTATTTACTCTGCATCATACATAAGTTCATCATTTACAACATGAATTACGACAATAACAATTTAAATATATATATATATTCATATTCATGAGAATATATTAAAAAATACACATTTTCAAAGTGTAGATTTCTTTTACGTGTAGAAGTCATTGAAGTAAATGTTTGGTTAATTGTTCAATACACATATGTCAACGGAAAAAAATACAATTGCAAATTTTAGATAATAGAGTATATTAATTCAACATGATGTCCTAAGGTATATATTGGAAGCAACAAATATAGGGATGAGTTTCACTAAATTGCTTCTCAATTCTCAAAGTTAGATATATGACGTTACAAAAATGTGATGCATACATCACATATTTCTTTCTCTGTGATGCATATACATTCTCTGCAATGTAGCAATAAAAGAAAAATAATTGAATGCATACATCTTCACAATTTAAGAATTAAGCACACTTACCTGTAAGGATTATATTTCAACTGATATATTTTATTGGTGGAACTTATGGTACGAATTTTAACATTTACCAACTTTGAACACTTGGTGCTCTAACAAAAAAGAGACACAAAATTGATTTTATCATTTGAGAGATTTATATTGTATAAAATTTATTGTAAGAAATTATTTTTATGGGATTTATATTTGTTTAATTATGTTAGAGACTATTGTTTTTCGCTAGACTTTCTTTCACTTGTCATAAGTTATAAGTAAGTTTTACTGGTTTAAAAATGATCTTGAATATGCATTAATTTTTTAAAATTTTTTAATTGAGGAACATTGAATTTTTGATACATTAAGCTGTATTAGACAAAAAATATTTTCATACTATTAAAGTTTACAGTAGAAGATCTTAAATAAATCATGACTACAAAAGAATATGTAAATATTAGAAAACGGATAAATTTAGAAAATAATGAATATAATCGAAAAAATACTTTATCTCTTAAATCAAAATTATTTTACATACGAAGAATACAATATTTATCATAAGGAACGACAATTCAGAAAGATTTAAAAATTTAGCGAGTACCTAATTCTAATTAGGAAAAGTATGTAATGCAATGTTATGTACATATTGATAGTGATACAAATATACAAAGAAGGAGATTCAATTAATTTTATTAGTTTGTTCAAATGCATCTAAAAAGGAATAAACATAATTTTCTTACTTTCTTGTCATCCAAGTCTATTTTATCACTATAAATATACTTTTTGAGTTGAGACTCAATATTACATTTGCATACTTTCTCAAATCCAAGGATTAACCATGAGAAAACCTACTAGCCGCAAAAAAATTAAAATAGAGAAGATGAAGAATCAAAACAACCTACCTGTGACATTTTCTAAAAGGCGTGATGGTCGTTTTAAGAATGCGAGTGAGCTCTCTACCCTCTGTGGTGTTGAAATTGCACCTGTAGTTTTTTCTCCATCTAAAACAAGTGTTTACTCTATCGGACACCCTTGTGTCCTTTCGGTGGTAGATAAGTTTTTGAATCCTCCACCTGATACCAATAGCCCACAACCTCACGCCAAGCCTTATCAAAATAAGGATGTAACCAAAATGGAGAAGCTAATTGAAACAGAGGAAAAACGTGCTTTAAGGCTTCAGTCAGCAAATACAAAAGGGTCATATGAAGGGCTAAATTATTTTCAACTTCAAGAATTGCGTGACACCCTAGAAGCAAAATTGAAGATGACTGAAAGAGTAGAGATCCAACAAAAGGAGAGTGGTATTCCATTTTCTTTCAAATCTTATGGATATGCCTTAGCCCCTAGAGAGAACATTTCTTCCACTTCTGATGTTGGACCATCTAGATCTAGTTAAATTTATTTTTTGTATTAATTAAATTTTATATTTTAGTTTGTTTATTACAAATAATATGAATAATATATTTCATTTCTTTAGTGTACGGTAATTTATTGTTTATTACGTATAAAATTAATAGTATGCATGTTTTTTTTTAGTGAGCGGTAATTTATCATCTCCAAATATTAAATTTGATATGTGAGTGTTGAATGAAAAAATAATAAATAAAATTCAAATAATACTAATAAAATAAAGTAAAATAAATTGAAATATGAAAGATCTCATATTAGAATTGGTACGGTAAGCTCTAGCATCCCCCCCCCCCCACCACCACCACCATTTGTACTTCTCCCTCTTGAAAATTAGTATTTCTATTATGAAATAAAAAAGAAATTCTCAATATTCATTCTAATGGTGTATATTAATCAAAATAGTAGAAATATACTAATAATATTCAATTCAAGCAAGGATTCCAGGATTATTAAATTTTTAAAGTTATGTATCACCTAATGTATGTAGTGAAGACTTCAATCCTGGAATAACCTTGTTATAATAATTATTTGAATTTCATATCTTATATTCATTTTCATTATTGCAAAATAAAAGGAATGATTTGTTTGAACTCTATATTTCATGTGTTCAAACGTATTTTTTAGCATTATATTATTTATTAATTATTTAATGGAATAAACTACATTCTCCGTTCGAAAAAAATTATATTATTATCTTTGATAATAATTGAATCTTCTGTTAGTTCTATGAGATTAGGTGTCTGTTAAAGAGTAGCATCTTTTAGTTTGTATCTTACATGAATCCAATAACTACATAAATTATACCAATAACAATTCAAAAATCAATATTTATTATTCATGTGAATATATAATAAATGCACTACTTCAAAGTGAGCATTTCTTTTACGTGTAGAAGTTATTGATGTAAACGTTCCATAAAGTGTTCAAGACATATATACCAACAGAAAAAAATATATCTATAAAATTTTTAGAAATTAAAATAAATTATTTCTACATGATGTACTAAGATATATACTAATTTACTTCATTTGCCGTAGTCACAATCCCACCACATGCAATTTGAGAATTGGATAGAAAAGTCGATTAGTGGGGAAGATAATTTTATAAACTTTTAACTCAACCGAAATTATTGATTCAACTGATGATGGACATCACTCCTTCATCCTCCATCCCCCATGAATACCACCTAAACCACCTGATATGACCATTAAGGATGCCACTTTTAAGGACAAACTTCTAGTCAACCAAATCACCTCTGATATTGATATGAATGAAGACTTTAATGCTCTTTTATCTCATAACTTGTTGGAGTTTACAGCAATAAATCATAGCTCCATCATCTCTAATGGTATTTGTTAGTAAATTCTGAGTAAAAACAGTGTGTACCTAAATCTGTTACAGCGGAAGTCGTTGAATTTGCTTCTAACACAATTGCTTTAAGTCAATCTTCATCTCTCTAGGAAACGGAGTATTGATTCACAAACTTAAATGCCTTTGATGTTTAGTTACTGTAGAAATTGTTCATTGCTTTTTTTTTTTAATTTTTGTTTCTCTGTCTCACTTTTTAATCAAGAAGAATAAATTTTGAAATATTTAGGGAATTGGAATGGTTTTAGCAACGGTTCCTCCCATAATTCAAATATCAAATTTTTCCTGTTTTATCAAATAATTTAAAAATCAAAAATCGGTCGGTTCGGGTCGGTCCACACGGGTGACCCATGACACGTAATTCAACATCTCCTACTTCACACATGGTGGACAAGATGCGAAGTAGTACGACATCAACAAGTCACCGAGTCATACGGCATATATTTCGTGCGACCTGTGGGCATCACGAGTTTTACCTATAATATTTTTCAAGCTTTATATAGGAATTCAATCACACGTGAATAGAATTCTCAACTAACATGAGGATTCTAATATTCACAATACCCCAGACATTATTCACAACTTTAGTAGTTACTTATTTGATCTCTCATTCTCTTTAAAGAGGTGAACTCGAGTTCATGATTAACTTTTATTTATACAATTACACATGACTCTTATATGGTTAGCGTAATAGCCGACTTTAGTAAACATGTTAAAATATTTATTTTAATCGTCTTCCCTTTCTACTCGAATCTATCTGTTTCAATCAATGGCTTTCTTAGTAATGCACCGCATTGACGAATGTCTCTTGTCTATTTGTAACATGCAAGAGTAGCAACACAGACTGAAACTTCAACAAACAGTTACAGGTCTAATGGTATTTCAATAAAAAGTTAAAATAACTTTGAGGATCTCACATAATGAAGAAGCGGGGATACATTCTTCCATTAAATCATTGGTGGCTACACACATGGTATGAAACACGTGCAATGATGTCATCACCTTATATTGATGTGTGTCTCATTCTTTAAATCATTCAACATCGTACAGATCTATGTCTAGACACCTCTAAATATCTAATTTGAGTTTCTTACCTTAATTATCCTCAAATACATATTCTTAGAGAAACTCACATATGGCTTTACAAAATAAGTCATTATCTTATGGTGGAACTTTTCTATTCATGTTTCTCGATGTAAGAGGCGATTGCTTGTGTGAGAGAGCCAATCTCGCGACTTGTTCGACACACTGTATTAATAAAATACATTTTCGCATGCATATGACATTGAACATAAATTCAAGAATCTTATTTGATAATAATTACAATCGAGTCAATTACAATACATAAACATAATTATATCCTACGTAATCCCAGAGACATAACATATTTCTCAAACAAGTCTCTCGATATCGCCTTAGTAAAGGTGTCAACTATCATTTCTCATGTAGGAATGTATTGTACTGTAGAAAATAATTTGAATCTTCTGCTTATTCTTTGAGATTACACATTTGTTATAAAATAATATTATTTAATCTGCATCATACATAAGTTCATCATATACAACATGAATTACGACAATAACAATTTAAATATATATGTTCATATTCATGAGAATATATTAAAAAAATACACATTTTTAAAGTGTAGATTTCTTTTACGTGTAGAAATCGTTGAAGTAAATGTTTGATAAATTGTTCAATACACATATGTCAACTTTGAACACTTGGTGCTCAAACAAAAAAGAGACACAAAATTGATTTTATCATTTGAGAGATTTATATTGTATTAAATTTATTGTACAAAATCATTTTGATGGGATTTATATTTGTTTAATTGTGTTAGAGACTATGGTTTTTCGCTGGACTTTCTTTCACTTGTCATAAGTTATAATTAAGTTTTACTAGTTTAAAAATGATCTTGAATATGCATTAAATTTTTAAAAATTTTGAATTGAGGAACATAAAATTTTTGATACATTAAGACGTATTAAACAGAAAATATTTTCATACTTGTAAAGTTTACAGTAGAAGATCTTAAACAAATCATGACTACAAAAGAATATGTAAATATTTGAAAACGGAAAAATTTAAAGAAAAAAAAAGAATACAATCGAAAAAATACTTTATCTCATAAATCAGAATTATTTTACATACGAAGAATACAATATATATCATAAGGAATGACAATTCAGAAAGATTTAAAAATTTAGTAAGTACGTAATTCTAATTAGGAAAAGTATGTAATGCAATGTTATGTACATATTGACAGTGATACAAAGATACAAAGAAGGAAATTCAATTAATATTATGAGTTTGGTCAAATGCATCTAAAAAGGAATAAACATAACTTTCTTACTTTCTTGTCATTCAAGTCTATTTTATCACTATAAATATACTTTTTGAGTTGAGACTCAATATTACATTTGCATACTTTCTCAAATCCAAGGATTAACCATGAGAGAACCTACTGGCCGCAAAAAAATTAAAATAGAGAAGATGAAGAATCAAAACAACCTTGCTGCGACATTTTCTAAAAGACGTGATGGCCTTTTTAAGAAGGCGAGTGAGCTCTCTACCCTCTGTGGTATTGAAATTGCAACTGTAGTTTTTTCCCCATCTAAAACAACTGTTTACTCTATCGGACACCCTTGTGTCCATTCGGTGGTAGATAAGTTTTTGAATCCTCCACCTGATACCAATAGCCCACAACCTCTCGCCCAGCCTTATCAAAATAAGGATGTAACCAAAATGGAGAAGTTGATTGAAGCAGAAGAAAAACGTGCTTTAAGGCTTCAGTCAACAAATACAAAAGACTCATATGAAAGGCTAAATTATTTTCAACTTCAAGAATTGAGTGACACCCTAGAAGAAAAATTGAAGTTGAATGAAAGAGTAGAGATCCAACAAAAGGAGAGTGGTATTCCATTTTCTTTCAAATCCTATGGATATGCCTTAGCTCCTAGAGAGAACATTTCTTCCACTTCTGATGTTGGACCATCTAGATCTAGTTAAATTTATTTTATGTATTAATTAAATTTTATATTTTAGTTTGTTTATTACGAATAATATGAATAATATATTTCTTTTCTTTAGTGTACGGTAATTTATTGTTTACTACGTATACAATTAATAATATGCATGTATTTTTTTTAGTGAGCGGTAATTTATCATCTCTAAATATTAAATTTAATATGTTAGTGTTGAATGAAAAAATAATAAATAAAATTCAAATAATACTAATGAAATCAAGTAAAATAAATTGAAATATAAAAGATCTCAAATTAGAATTGGTACGGTAAGCTCTAGCATCCCCCCCCCCCCAATTTGTACTTCTCCCTCTTGAAAATTAGTATTTCTATTACGAATTTAAAAAAGAAACTCTTAATATACATTCTAATGGGGTATATTACTCAAAATAATATAAATATATTAATAATATTCAATTCAGCAAGGATTCCAGGATTATTAAATTTTTAAAGTTGCGGATCACCTAATGTATGTAGTGAAGCCTTCAATCTTGGAATAACCTTGTTATAATAATTCTTTGAATTTCATATCTTATATTTATTTTATTATTGCAAAATAAAAGGAATGATTTGTTTTAACTCTATATTTCATGTGTTCAAACGTATTCTTTAGAATTATATTATTTATTAATTATTTAATGTAATAAACTACTTTCTGCCTTTTAAAAAATATATATTATTATCTTTGATAATAATTGAACCTTCTGTTAGTTCTATGAGATTAGGTGTCTGTTAAGGAGTAGCATTTTTTAGTTTGTATCTTACATGAATCCATTGACAACATAAATTATATTAATAACAATTCAAAAATCAATATTTATTATTCATGTGAATATATAACAAATACACTACTTCAAAGTGAGCATTTCTTTTGCGTGTAGAAGTTATTGATGTAAATGTTCTATAAAGTGTTCAAGACATATATGCCAACAGAAAAAAATATATCAATAAAATTCTTAGAAATAAAAATAAATTATTTCTACATGATGTACAAAGATATATCCTAATTTACTTCATTTGCAATAGTCACAATCCCACCACATGCAATTTGAGAATTGAATAGAAAAGTCATTTAGTGGGGAAGAAACTTTTTTTTTCTTTTCTAAGTTTATAAACTTTGAACCCGACCGAAATAATTGATTCTACTGATGACTTACATCACTCCTTCGTCCTCCACCTCCCATGAATACCACCTAAACCACCTGATAAGACTATTAAGGATTCCACTTTTAAGGACAAACTTCTAGCCAACCAAATCACCTCTGATATTGATATGAATGAAGAATTTAATACTCCTTTATCTCATAATTTGTTGGAGTTTACAGAAATTGATCATAGCTCCATCATCTCTAATGGTATTTGTTAGCAAATACTGAGTAAAAACAGTGTGTACCTAAATCTGTTACAGCGGAAATCGTTGAATTTTCTTCTAACACAATTGCTTTAAGTCAATCTTCGTTTCTCTAGGAAACAGAGTATTGATTCCCAAACTTAAATGCGCCTTTGATGTTTAGTTAATGTTGAAATTTTTCATTGCTTTTGTTTTCTTTTTTTTTTTTTAATTTTCATTTCTCTGTCTCACTTTTTAAAAAAGAAGAATGAATTTTGAAATATTAAGGGAAGTGGAATAGTTTTTGTAACTGTTCCCCCCATAATTCAAATATCCAATTTCCCCTATTTTATCAGATAATTTAAAAATAAAAAATGAATCGGTTCGGGTCGGTCCACACGAGTGACCCATGACACGTAATCCAACATCTCCCATTTCGCACATGGTGGACAAGATGCGAAGTAGTACGACATCAACAAGTCTACGATTAATACGACATATAGTTCGTGCGATATGTGAGTATCACGAGCTTTACCTATAATATTTTTCAAGCTTTCTATAGGAATTCAATCACACGTGAAAATAATTCTCAACTAACATGAGGATTCTAATATTCACAATACCCTAGACATTATTCACAACTTTAGTAGTTACTTATTTGATCTCTCATCCTCTTTAAAGAGGTGAACTGGAGTTCATAATTAACTTTTATTTACACAATTACACTTGACTCTTTTATGGTTAGTGTAATAGCCGACTTGAGAAAACAATTTAAAACATTCATTTTAACCGTATTCCCTTTCTACTCGAAACTATCTGTTCCAATCAACAACTTTCTTAGTCATGCACCGCATTGTCGAATCTCTCTTGGCTGTTTGTAATATGCTAGAGTAGAAACACGGACTAAAACGTCAAGAAACAGTTAAAAGTCTAATGGTATTTCAATAAAAAGTTAAAATAACTTTGAGGGTTTCACACAATGAAGAAGCGGGGATACATTCTTCCATTAACTCATTGGTCGCTAAGCACACGTGGTATGAACACGTGCTACGATGTTATCACCTTATATTGATGTGCGTGTGTTATTCTTTTAGTCATTCAACATCGTACAGATCTAGGTCAAGACACCTCAAAATATCTAACCTGAGTTTCTTTCCTTAATTATCCTCAAATACATATTCTTAGAGAAACTCACATCTAGCTATAGAAAATAAGTCATTATCGTTTGGTGGAACTTTTCTCTTCACGATACTCAATGTAAGAGGCGATTACTCGTGTGAGAGAGCCAATCTCGCGACTTGTTCGGCACAATGTATTAATAAAATACATTTTCGCATGCATATGACATTGAACATAAATTCAAGAATCTTTTAATCTTATTTGATAATAATTACAATCAAGTCAATTACAATACATAAACATAATTATTTCCTACGTAATCTGAGATCCATAACATATTTCTCAAACAAGTCTCCAAATATCGCCTTAGTAAAGGGATCAACTATCATTTCTCATGTTGGAATGTATTGTATTGTATAGAATAATTTGAGTCTTCTGCTTGTTCTTTGAGATTACACATTTGTTATAAAATAATATTATTCAATCTGCATCATACATAAGTTCATCATTTGCAACATGAATTACGACAATAACAATTTAAATATATATATTCATATTCATGAGAATATATTAAAAGATACACATTTTTAAAGTGTAGATTTCTTTTACGTGTAGAAGTCATTCAAGTAAATGTTTGATAAATTGTTCAATACACATATGTCAACGGAAAAAAATACAATTGAAAATTTTAGAAACTAGAGTATATTAATTCAACATGATGTCCTAAGTTATATATTGAATCCAACAAATATAGGGATGAGTTTCTCTAAATTGCTTCTCAATTCTCAAAGTTAGATATATGATGTTACAAAAATGTGATGCATATACATTCTCTGCAATGTAGGAATAAAAGAAAAATAATTCAATGCATACATCTTACAATTTAAAAATTAAACACACTTATCTGTAGAGAATATATTTCAACTCATATATTTTATTGGCGGAACTTATTGCACGAATTTTAACATTAACCAACTTTGAACACTTGGAGATCAAACAAAAAAGAGACACAAAATTAATTTTATCATTTGAGAGATTTATATTGTATTAAATTTATTGTACAAAATTATTTTTATGGGATTTATATTTGTTTAATTGTGTTAGAGACTAAGGTTTTTCGCTAGACTTTCTTTCACTTGTCATAAGTATTAAGTAAGTTTTACTAGTTTAAAAATGATGTTGAATATGCATTAATTTTTTAAATATTTTGAATTGAGGAACATTAAATTTTTGATACATTAAGATATATTAGACAAAAAATATTTTCATACTATTAAAGTTTACAGTAGAAGATCTTAAACAAATCATGACTACAAAAGAATATGTATATATTTTAGAAAACGGATAAATTTAGAAAAAGTATGTAATGCAATGTTGTGTGCATATTGACAGTGATGCAAAGATACAAATAAGGAAATTCAATTAATATTATGAGTTTGGTCAAATGCAGCTGAAAAGGAATAAACATAATTTTTTACTTTCTTGTCATTCAAGTCTATTTTATCACTATAAATATACTTTTTGAGTTGAGACTCAATATTACATTTGCATACTTTCTCAAATTCAAGGATTAACCATGAGAAAACCTACTGGCCACAAAAAAAATAAAATAGAGAAGATGAAGAATCAAAACAACCTACCCTGTGACATTTTCTAAAAGGCGTGATGGCCTTATTAAGAAGGCGAGTGAGCTCTCTACCCTCTGTGGGGTTGAAATTGCAACTGTAGTTTTTCCCCATCTAAAACAACTGTTTACTCTACCGGACACCCTTGTGTCCTTTATGTGGTAGATATGTTTTTGAATCCTCCACCTGATACCAATAGTCCACAACCTCTCGCCCAGCCTTATCAAAATAAGGATGTCATCAAAATGGAAAAGCTGATTGAAGTAGAGGAAAAACGTGCTTTAAGGCTTCAGTCAACAAGTACAAAAGGCGCATACGAAGGGCTTAATTATTTTCAACTTCAAGAATTGAGTGATACCCTAGAAGAAAAATTGAAGATGACTGAAAGAGTAGAGATCCAACAAAAGGAGAGTGGTATTCCATTTTCTTTCAAATCCTATGGATATGCCTTAGCTCCTAGAGAGAACATTTGTTCCACTTCTGATGTTGGACCATCTAGATCTAGTTAAATTTATTTTATGTATTAATTAAATTTTATATTTTAGTTTGTTATTACGAATAATATGAATAATATATTTCTTTTCTTTAGTGTACGGTAATTTATTGTTTATTATGTATAAAATTAATAATATGCATGTATTTTTTTAGTGAGCGGTAATTTATCATCTCTAAATATTAAATTTGATATATGAGTGTTGAATGAATAAATAATAAATAAAATTCAAATAATATTAATTAAATCAGTAAAATAAATTGAAATATAAAAGATCTCATATTAGAATTGGTACGGTAAGCTCTAGCATCCCCCCCCCCCAATTTTTACTTCTCCCTCTTAAAATTAGTATTTCTATTATGAATTAAAAAAGAAACTCTCAATATACATTCTAATGGTGTATATTAATCAAAATAATAGAAATATATTAATAATATTCAATTCAAGCAAGGATTCCAGGTTTATTAAATTTTTAAAGTTACGGATCACCTAATATATGTAGTGAAGCCTTCAATCTTGGAATAACCTTGTTATAATAATTCTTTGAATTTCATATCTTATATTCATTTTCATTAATGCAAAATAAAAGGAATGATTTGTTTTTACTCTGTATTTCATGTGTTCAAACGTATTCTTTTGCATTATATTAGTTATTAATTATTTAATGTAATAAACTACGTTCTGCCTTCTAAAAAAATATATATTATTATCTGTGATAATAATTGAACCTTCTGTTAGTTCTATGAGATTAGGTGTCTGTTAAGCAGTAGCATCTTTTAGTTTTTATCTTACAAGAATCCATTGACAACATAAATTATACCAATAGCAATTCAAAAATCAATATTTATTATTCATGTGAATACATAGCAAATGCACTACTTCAAAGTGAGCATTTCTTTTACGTGTAGAAGTTATTGATGTACACGTTCTATAAAGTGTTCAAGACATATATGCCAACAAAAAAAAATATATCAATAAATTTATAGAAATAAAAATAAATTATTTCTACATGATGTACTAAGATATATTCTAATTTACTTCGTTTTCCCTAGTCACAATCCCACCACATGCAATTTGAGAATTGGATAGAAAGGTCGATTAGTGGGGAAGAAACTTTTTTTTTCTTTTCTAATTTTATAAACTTGGAACTCGACCGAAATTATTGATTCAACTGATGACGGAAATCACTCCTTCATCCACCATCCCCCATGAATACCACCTAAACCACCTGATAATACCATTAAGGATGCCACTTTTAAGGACAAACTTCTAGCCAACCAAATCACCTCTGATATTGATATGAATGAAGACTTTAATGCTCCTTTATCTCATAATTTGTTAGAGTTTACAGCAATTAATCATAGCTCCATCATCTCTAATGGTATTGGTTAGCAAATTCTGAGTAAAAACATTGTGTACCTATATCTATTACAGCGGAAGCCATTGAATTTGCTTCTAACACAATTGCTTTAAGTCAATCATCGTTTCACTAGGAAACGGAGTATTGATTCACAAACTTAAATGCGCCTTTGATGTTTAGTTAATGTTGAAATTTTTCATTGCTTTTGTTTTCTTTTTTTTTTTAATTTTCATTTCTCTGTCTCACTTTTTAAGAAAGAAGAATGAATTTTGAAATATTAAGGGAAGTGGAATAGTTTTTGTAACTGTTCCCCCCATAATTCAAATATCCAATTTCCCCTGTTTTATCAGATAGTTTAAAAATAAAAAATAGATAGGTTCGGGTCGGTCCACACGGGTGACCTATGACACGTAATCAAACATCTCCTATTTCGCACATGGTGGACAAGATGCGAAGTAGTACGACATCAACAAGTCACCGATTAATCTGAGTATCACGAGCTTTACCTATGATATTTTTCAAGCTTTATATAGGAATTCAATCACACGTGAAAAGAATTCTCAACTAACATGAGGATTCTAATATTCACAATACCCCAGACATTATTCACAACTTTAGTAGTTACTTATTTGATCTCTCATCCTCTTTAAAGAGGTGAACTGAAGTTCATGATTAACTTTTATTTACAAAATTACACTTGACTCTTATATGGTAAGTGTAATAGCCGACTTGATAAAACAATTTAAAACATTCATTTTAACCGTCTTCCCTTTCTACACGAAACTATCTGTTCTAATCAACAACTTTCTTAGTCATGCACCGCATTGCCGAATCTCTCTTGGCTATTTGTAATATGCTAGAGTAGCAACACCGACTAAAACGTCAAGAAACAGTTAAAGGGCTAATGGTATTTCAATAAAAAGTTAAAATAACTTTGACGGTTTCACACAATGAAGAAGCGGGGATACATTCTTCCATTAACTCATTGGTCGCTAAGCACACGTGGTATGAAACACGTGCTACGATGTTATCACCTTATATTGATGTTCGTGTTTTATTCTTTTAGTCATTCAACATCGTACAGATCTAGGTCTAGACACCTCTAAATATCTAACCTGAGTTTTTTTCCTTAGTTATCCTCAAATACATATTCTAAGAGAAACTCACATCTGGCTATAGAAAATAAGTCATTATCATATGGTGGAACTTTTCTCTTCACGATACTCAATGTAAGAGACGATTACTCGTGTGAGAGAGCTAATCTCGCGACTTGTTCGGCACAATGTATTAATAAAATACATTTTCGCATGCATATGACATTGAACATAAATTCAAGAATCTTATTTGATAATAATTACAATCAAGTCAATTACAATACATAAACATAATTATATCCTACGTAATCCGAGAGCCATAACATATTTCTCAAACAAGTCCCTAGATATCGCCTTAGTAAAGGGATCAACTATCATTTCTCATGTTGGAATGTATTGTACTGTAGAAAATAATTTGAATCTTCTGCTTATTCTTTGAGATTACACATTTGTTATAAAATAATATTATTCAATCTGCATCATACATAAGTTCATCATTTACAACATGAATTACGACAATAACAATTTAAATATATATATTCATATTCATGAGAATATATTAAAAAATACACATTTTTAAAGTGTAGATTTATTTTACGTGTAGAAGTCATTGAAGTAAATGTTTGATAAATTGTTCAATACACGTATGTAAACGGAAAAAAATACAATTGAAAATTTTAGAAACTAGTGTATATTAATTCAACATGATGTCCTAAGGTATATATTGGATCCAACAAATATAGGGATGAGTTTCACTAAATTGCTTCTCAATTCTCAAAGTTAGATATATGACGTAACAAAAATGTGATGCATATACATTCTGTGCAATGTAGGAATAAAAGAAAAATTATTGAATGCATACATCTTCAGAATTTAAGAATTAAGCACACTTATCAGTAAGGAATATATTTCAACTCATATATTTTATTGGAGGAACTTATTGCAGGAATTTTAACATTAACCAACTTTGAACACTTGGTGCTCAAACAAAAAAGAGACACAAAATGGATTTTATCATTTGAGAGATTTATATTGTATTAAATTTATTGTACAAAATTATTTTTATGGGATTTATATTTGTTTAATTGTGTTAGAGACTAAGGTTTTTCGCTGGACTTACTTTCACTTGTCATAAGTTATAAGTAAGTTTTACTAGTTTAAAAATGATCTTGAATATGCATTAATTTTTTAGAAATTTTGAATTGAGGAACATTAAGTTTTTGATACATTAAGATGTATTAGACAAAAAATATTTTCATACTATAAAAGTTTACAGTGGAAGATCTTAAACAAATCATGACTACAAAAGAATATGTATATATTTTTGAAAACGGACAAATTTAGAAAAAAAATGAATACAATCGGAAAAAATACTTTATCTCATGAATCAGAATTATTTTACATACGAAGAATACAATATATATCATAAGGAATGAAAATTCAGAAAGATTTAAAAATTTAGCGAGTACGTAATTCTAATTAGGAAAAGTATGTAATGCAATGTATGTACATATCGACAGTGATACAAAGACACAAATAAGGAAATTCAATTAATATTATGAGTTTGGTCAAATGCATCTAAAAAAGAATAAACATAATTTTTTACTTTCTTGTCATTCAAGTCTATTTAATTACTATAAATATTCCTTTTAAGTTGAGACTCAATATTACATTTGCATACTTTCTCAAATACAAGGATCAACCATGAGAAAACCTACTGGCCACAAAAAAATTAAACTAGAGAAGATGAAGAATCAAAACAACCTACCCTGCGACATTTTCTAAAAGGCGTGATGGCCTTTTTAAGAAGGCGAGTGAGCTCTCTACGCTCTGTGGTGTTGAAATTGCAACTGTAGTTTTTTCGCCATCTAAAACAACTGTTTACTCTATCGGACACCCTTGTGTCCTTTATGTGGTTTCTAAGTTTTTGAATCGTCCACCTGATATCAATAGTCCACAACCTCTCGCCCAGCCTTATCAAAATAAGGATGCAACCAAAATGGAGAAGCTGATTGATGTAGAGGAAAAACGTGCTTTAAGGCTTCAGTCAACGAATACAAAAGGCTCATATGAAGGGCTTAATTATTTTCAACTTCATGAATTGAGTGATACCCTAGAAGAAAAATTGAAGATGACTGAAAGAGTAGAGATCCAACAAAAGGAGAGTGGTATTCCATTTTCTTTCAAATCCTATGGATATGCCTTAGCTCCTAGAGAGAACAGTTCTTTCACTTCTGATGTTGGACCATCTAGATCTAGTTAAATTTATTTTATGTATTAATTAAATTTTATATTTTAGTTTGTTTATTACTAATAATATGAATGATATATTTCTTTTCTTTAGTGTACGGTAATTTATTGTTTATGACGTATAAAATTAAAAATATGCATGTATTTTTTTAGTGAGCGGTAATTTATCATCTCTAAATATTAAATTTGATATGAGAGTGTTGAATGAAAAAATAATAAATAAAATTCAAATAATATTAATTAAATCAAGTAAAATAAATTGAAATATAAAAAATCTCATATTAGAATTGGTACGGTAATCTCTAGCATCCCCCCCCCCCCCAATTTGTACTTCTCCCTCTTTAAAATTAGTATTTCTAAAATGAATTAAAAAAGAAACTCTCAATATACATTCTAATGGTGTATATTAATCAAAATAATAGAAATATATTACTAATATTCAATTCAAGCAAGGTTTCCAGGATTATTAAATTTTTAATGTTACGGATCACCTAATGTATGTAGTGAAGCCTTCAATCTTGGAATAACCTTGTTATAATAATTCTTTGAATTTCATATCTTATATTCATTTTCATTATTGCAAAATAAAAGGAATGATTTGTTTTAACTCTATATTTCATGTGTTCAAACGTATTCTTTAGCATTATATTAGTTATTAATTATTTAATGTAATAAACTACTTTCTGCCTTCTAAAAAAATATATATTATTATCTTTGATAATAATTGAACCTTCTGTTAGTTTTATGAGATTAGGTGTCTGTTAAGGAGTAGCATCTTTTAGTTTGTATCTTATAAGAATCCATTGACAACATAAATTATACCAAAAACAATTCAAAAATCAATATTTATTGTTCATGTGAATATATAGCAAATGCACTACATCAAAGTGAGCATTTCTTTTCCGTGTAGAAGTTATTGATGTAAATGTTCTATAAAGTGTTCAAGACATATATGCCAACAAAAAAAAATATATCAATATATTTTTTAGAAATAAAAATAAATTATTTCTACATGATGTACTAAGATATATTCTAATTTACTTCATTTGCCATAGTCACAATCCCACCACATGCAATTTGAGAATTGGATAGAAAAGTCGATTAGTGGGGAAGAAACTTTTTTTTTCTTTTCTAATATTATAAACTTTGAACTCGACCGAAATTATTGATTCAACTGATGACGGACATCACTCCTCCATCCTCTATCCCCCATGAATACCACCTAAACCACCTGATAAGACCATTAAGGATGCCACTTTTAAGGACAAGCTTCAAGCCAATCAAGTCACCTCTGATATTGATATGAATGAAGACTTTAATGCTCCTTTATCTCATAATTTGTTGGATTTTACAGCATTTAATCATAGCTCCGTCATCTCTAATGGTATTTGTTAGCAAATTCTGAGTAAAAACATTGTGTACCTAAATCTATTACAGCGAAAGTCGTTGAATTCGCTTCTAACAGAATTGCTTTAAGTCAATCTTCATTTCTCTAGGAAACGGAGTATTGATTCAAAAACTTAAATGCGCCTTTGATGTTTAGTTAATGTTGAAATTTTTTATTGCTCTTGTTTTCTTTTTTTATTTTTAATTTTCATTTCTCTGTTTCACTTTTTAAAAAAAAAGAATGAATTTTGAAATATTAAGGGAAGTGGAATAGTTTTTGTAACTGTTCCCCCCATAATTCAAATATCCAATTTCCCCTGTTTTATCAGATAATTTAAAAATAAAAAATGGATCGGTTCGGGTCAATCCACACGGTGACCCATGACACGTAATCCAACATTTCCCATTTCGCACATGGTGGACAAGATGCGAAGTAGTACGACATCAACAAGTCACCGATTAATACGACATATAGTTCGTGCGACATGTGAGTATCACGACCTTTACCTATGATATTTTTCAAGCTTTATATAGGAATTCAATCACACGTGAAAAGAATTCTCAACTAACATAAGGATTCTAATATTCACAATACCCAGACATTATTCATAACTTTAGTAGTTACTTATTTGATCTCTCATCCTCTTTAAAGAGGTGAACTGGAGTTCATGATTAACTTTTATTTACACAATTACACTTGACTCTTCTATGGTTAGTGTAATAGCCAACTTGAGAAAACAATTTAAAACATTCATTTTAGCAGTCTTCCCTTTCTATTCGAAACTACCTATTCCAATCAACAGCTTTCTTAGTCATGCACCGCATTGCCGAATCTCTCTTGGCTGTTTGTAATATGCTAGAGTAGCAACATGGACTAAAACGTCAAGAAACAGGTAAAGGTCTAATGGTATTTCAATAAAAAGTGAAAATAACTTTGAGGGTTTCATACAATGAAGAAGCGGGGATACATTCTTCCATTAACTCATTGGTCTCTAAGCACACGTGGTATGAAACACGTGCTACGATGTTATCACCTTATATTGATGTGCGTGTCTTATTCTTTTAGTGATTCAACATCGTACAGATCTAGGTCTAGACACCTCTAAATATCTAACCTGAGTTTCTTTCCTTAATTATCCTCAAATACATATTCTTAGAGAAACTCACATATGGCTATAGAAAATAAGTCATTATCGTATGGTGGGACTTCTCTCTTCACGATACTCAATGTAAGAGGCGATTACTCCTGTGAGATAGCCAATCTCGCGACTTGTTCGGCACAATGTAATAATAAAATACATTTTCGCATGCATATGACATTGAACATAAATTCAAGAATCTTATTTGATAATAATTACAATCAAGTCAATTACAATACATAAACATAATTATATCCTACGTAATCCGAGAGCCATAACATATTTCTCAAACAAGTCTCTAGATATCGCATTAGTAAAGGGATCAACTATCATTTCTCATGTAGGAATGTATTGTACTGTAGAAAATAATTTGAATCTTCTTCTTGTTCTTTGAGATTACACATTTGTTATAAAATAATATTATTCAATCTGCATCATACATAAGTTCATCATTTACAACATGAATTACGACAATAACAATTTAAATATATATATTCATATTCATGAGAATATATTAAAAAATACACATTTTTAAAGAGTAGAATTCTTTTACGTGTAGAAGTTATTGAAGTAAATGTTTGATAAATTGTTCAATACACATATGTCAACGGAAAAAAATACAATTGAAAATTTTAGAAAATAGAGTATATTAATTCAACATGATGTCCTAAGGTATATGTTGGAAGCAACAAATATAGGGATGAGTTTCACTAAATTGCTTCTCAATTCTCAAAGTTAGATATATGACGATACAAAACTGTGATGCATATACATTCTCTGCAATGTAGGAATAAAAGAAAAATAATTGAATGCATACATATTCACAATTTAAGAATTAAGTACACTTATCTGTAAGGAATATAGTTCAACTCATATATTTTATTGACGGAACTTATGGCACAAATTTTAACATTAACCAACTTTAAACACTTGGCGCTCAAACAAAAAAGAGACACAAAATTGGTTTTATCATTTGAGAGATTTATAATGTATTAAATTTATTGTACAAAATTATTTTTTATGGGATTTAGATTTGTTTAATTGGGTTAGAGACTAAGGTTTTCCGCTAGATTTTCTTTCACTTGTCATAAGTTATAAGTAAGTTTTACTAGTTTAAAAATGATGTTGAATATGCATTAATTTTTTAAAAATTTTGAATTGAGGAACATTAAATTTTTGATACATTAAGATGTATTAGACAAAAAATATTTTCATACTACTAAAGTTTACAATAGAAGATCTTAAACAAATCATGACTACAAAAGAATATGTAAATATTTGAAAACGGACAAATTTAGAAAAAAAATGAATACAATCGAAAAAATACTTTATCTCATAAATCAGAATTATTTTACATACGAAGAATACAATATATATCATAAGGAATGACAATTCAAAAAGATTTAAAAATTTAGCGAGTACGTAATTCTAATTAGGAAAAGTATGTAATGCAATGTTATGTACATATTGACAGTGATCCAAAGATACAAAGAAGGAAATTCAATTAATATTATGAGTTTGTTCAAATGCATCTAAAAAGAAATAAACATTATTTTCTTACTTTCTTCTCATTTAAGTCTATTTTACCACTATAAATATACTTTTTGAGTTGAGACTCAATATTACATTTGCATGCTTTCTCAAATCCGAGGATTAACCATGAGAAAACCTGTGGGCCGCAAAAAAATTAAAATAGAGAAGATGTAAAATCAAAACAACCTACCTGCAACATTTTTTAAAAGGCGTGATGGCCTTTTTAAGAAGGCGAGTGAGCTCTCTACCCTCTGTGGTGTTGAAATTGCAACTGTAGTTTTTTTTCCATCGAAAACAAGTGTTTAGTATATCGAACACCCTTATGTTCTTTCGATGGTAGATAAGTTTTTGAATCCTGCACCTGATACCAATAGTTCACAACCTCTCGCCAAGCCTTATCAAAATAAGGATGTAACCAAAATGGAGAAGCTGATTGAAGCAAAGGAAAAACGTTCTTTAAGGCTTCAGTCAACAAATACAAAAGGCTCGTATGAAGGGCTAAATTATTTTCAACTTCAAGAATTGAGTGACACCCTAGAAGCAAAATTGAAGATGACTGAAAGAGTAGAGATCCAACAAAAGGAGAGTGGTATTCCATTTTCTTTCAAATCCTATGGATATGCCTTAGCTCCTAGAGAGAACATTTGTTCCACTTCTGATGTTGGACCATCTAGATCTAGTTAAATTTATTTTATGTATTAATTAAATTTTATATTTTAGTTTGTTTATTATGAATAATATATTTCTTTTCTTTAGTGTATGGTAATTTATTGTTTATTACGTATAAAATTAATAATATGCATGTAATTTTTTTAGTGAGCGGTAATTTATCATCTCAAAATATTAAATTTGATATGTGAGTGTTGAATGAAAAAATAATAAATAAAATTCAAACAATACTAATAAAATCAAGTAAAATAAATTGAAATATAAAAGATCTCATATTAGAATTGGTACGGTAAGCTCTAGCAACTCCCCCCCACCCCCCCACCTCCCACCCGACACACACCACCACCACCATTTGTACTTCTCCCTCTTGAAAATTAGTATTTCTATTATGAATTAAAAAAAGAAACTCTCAATATACATTCTAATGGTGTATATTAATCAAAATAATAGAAATATACTAATAATATTCAATTCAAGCAAGTATTCCAGGATTATTAAATTTTTAAAGTTATGGATCACCTAATGTTTGTAGTGAAGACTTCAATCTTGGAATAACCTTGTTATAATAATTCTTTGAATTTCATATCTTATATCCATTTTCATTATTGCAAAATAAAAGGAATGATTTGTTTTAACTCTATATTTCATGTGTTCAAACGTATTTTTTAGCATTATATTATTTATTTATTATTTAATGAAATAAACTACTTTCTGCCTTCTAAAAAATATATATTAATATCTTTGATAATAATTGAACCTTCTATTAGTTCTATGAGATTAGGTGTCTGTTAAAGAGTAGCATATTTTAGTTTGTATCTTACATGAATCCATTGACAACATAAATTATACCAATAACAATTCAAAAATCAATATTTATTATTCCTGTGAATATATAACAAATGCACTACTTCAAAGTGAGCACTTCTTTTCCGTGTAGAAGTTATTGATGTAAACGTTCTATAAAGTGTTCAAGACATACATGCCAACAGAAAAAAATATATCAATAAAATTTTTAGAAATCAAAATAAATTATTTCTACATAATGTACTAAGATATATTCTAATTTACTTCATTTTCCATAGTCACAATCCCACCACATGCAATTTGAGAATTGGATAGAAAAGTCGATTAGTGGGGAAGATAATTTTATAAACTTTTAACTCGACCGAAATTATTGATTCCACTGATGATGGACATCATTCCTTCTTCCTCCATCCCCCATGAATACGACCTGATAAGACCATTAAGGATGCCACTTTTAAGGACAAACTTCTAGCCTACCAAATCACCTCTGATATTGATATGAATGAAGACTTTAATGGTCCTTTATCTCATAACTTGTTGGAGTTTACAGCAATTAATCATAGCTCCATCATCTCTAATGGTATTTTTTATCAAATTCTGAGTAAAAACAGTGTGTACCTAAATCTGTTACAGCGGAAGTCGTTGAATTTGCTTCTAACACAATTGCTTTAAGTCAATCTTCATCTCTTTAGGAAACGGAGTATTGATTCACAAACTTAAATGCCTTTGATGTTTAGTTACTGTTGAAATTGTTCATTGCTTTTGTTTTCTTTTTTTTTTTTAATTTTTGTTTCTCTGTCTCACTTTTTAATCAAGAAGAATGAATTTTGAAATATTAAGGGAAGTGGAATGGTTTTAGTAACTGTTCCTCCCATAATTCAAATATCCAATTTTTCCTGTTTTAGCAGAAAAATGGGTCGTTTTGGGTCGGTCCACACGGGTGACCCATGACACGTAATCCAACATCTCCCACTTCGCACATGGTGGACAAGATGCGAAGTATTACGATATCAACAAGTCACCGATTCATACGACATATAGTTCGTGCGACCTGTGAGCATCACGAGCTTTACCTATAATATTTTTCAAGCTTTATAGAGGAATTCAATCACATGTGAAAAGAATTCTGAACTAACATGAGGATTCTAATATTCAAAATACCGTAGACATTATTCACAACTTTAGTAGTTACTTATTTGATCTCTCAACCTCTTTAAAGAGGTGAACTCGAGTTCATGATTAACTTTTATTTATACAATTACACATAACTCTTATATGGTTAGTGTAATAGCCTACCTGAGTAAACAAGTTAAAATATTTATTTTAATCATCTTCCCTTTCTACTCTTATCTATCTGTTTCAATCAACGGCTTTCTTAGTCATGCACCGCATTGCCGAATGTCTCTTGGCTATTTGTAACATGCTAGAGTAGCAACACAGACTGAAACTTCAAGAAACAGTTAAAGGTCTAATGGTATTTCAATAAAAAGTTAAAATAACTTTGAGGGTCTCATACAATGAAGAAGCGGGGATACAATCTTACATTAACTCATTGGTGGCTAAGCACGTGTGGTATGAAACACGTGCTACGATGTTATCACCTTATATTGATGTGTGTGTCTCATTCTTTTAGTCATTCAACATCGTACAGATCTAGGTCTAGACACCTCTAAAGATGTAACCTAAGTTTCTTTCTTTAATTATCCTCAAATACATATTCTTAGAGCAACACACATCTGTCTTTAGAAAACAAGTCATTATCGTATGGTGGAACTTTTCTATTCAGGTTCCTCGATGTAATAGGCGATTGCTTGTGTGAGAGAGCCAATCGCGCGACTTGTTCGACACACTGTATTAATAAAATACATTTTCGCATGCATATGACTTTGAAATTAAATTCAAGAATCTTATTTGATAATAATTACAATCAAGTCAATTAAAATACATAAACATAATTTTATCCTACGTAATCCCAGAGCCATAACATATTTCTCAAACAAGTCTCTATATATAGCCTTAGTAAAGGGATCAACTATCATTTCTCATGTAGAAATGTATTGTACTATAGAAAATAATTTGAATCTTCTGCTTATTCTTTGAGATTACACATTTTTTATAAAATAATATTATTTAATCAGCATCATACATAAGTTCATCATTTACAACATGAATTACGACAATAACAATTTTAATATATATATTCATATTCATGAGAATATATTAAAAAATACACATTTTTAAAGTGTAGATTTCTTTTACGTGTAGAAGTCATTGAAGTAAATGTTTGGTTATTTGTTCAATACACATATGTCAACGGAAGAAAAATACAATTGCAAATTTTAGATAATAGAGTATATTAACTCAACATGATGTCCTAAGGTATATATTGGAAGCAACAAATATAGGGATGAGTTTCACTAAATTTCTTCTCAATTCTCAATGATAGATATATGACGTTACAAAAAATGTGATGCATACATCACATATTTCATTCTCTGTGATGCATATACATTCTCTGCAGTGTAGCAATAAAAGAAAAATAATTGAATGCATACATCTTCACAATTTAAGAATTAAGCACACTTACCTTTAAGGAATATATTTCAACTCATATATTTTATTGGCGGAACTTATGGTACGAATTTTAACATTTACCAACTTTGAACACTTGGTGCTCTAACAGAAAAGAGACACAAAATTGATTTTATCATTTGAGAGATTTATATTGTATTAAATTTATTGTACAAAATCATTTTTATGGGATTTTTATTTGTTTAATTGTTTTAGAGACTATTGTTTTTCGCTAGACTTTCTTTCACTTGTCATAAGATATAAGTAAGTTTTACTGGTTTAAAAATGATTTTGAATATGCATTAATTTTTTAAAAATTTTTAATTGAGGAACATTAAATTTTTGATACATTAAGCTGTATGAGACAAAAAATATTTTCATACTATTAAAGTTTACAGTAGAAGATCTTAAATAAATCATGACTACAAAAGAATATGTAAATATTTGAAAACGGATAAATTTAAAAAAAAAATGAATACAATCGAAAAAATACTTTATCTCATAAATCAAAATTATTTTACATACGAAGAATGCAATATTTATCATAAGGAATGACAATTCAGAAAGATTTAAAAATTTAGCGAGTACCTAATTCTAATTAGGAAAAGTATGTAATGCAATGTTATGTACATATTGATAGTGATACAAAGATACAAAGAAGGAGATCCAATTAATATTATTAGTTTGTTCAAATGCATCTAAAAAGGAATAAACATAATTTTCTTACTTTCTTGTCATCCAAGTCTATTTTATCACTATAAATATACTTTTTGAGTTGAGACTCAATATTACATTTGCATACTTTCTCAAATCCAAGGATTAACCATGAGAAAACCTACAGGCCGCAAAAAAATTAACATAGAGAAGATGAAGAATCAAAACAACCTACCTGTGACATTTTCTAAAAGGCGTGATGGTCTTTTTAAGAAGGCAAGTGAGCTCTCTACCCTCTGTGGTGTTGAAATTGCAACTGTAGTTTTTCCCCCATCTAAAACAAGTGTTTACTCTATCGGACACCCTTGTGTCCTTTCGGTGGTAGATAAGTTTTTGAATCCTCCACCTGATACCAATAGCCCATAACCTCTCGCCAAGCCTTATCAAAATAAGGATGTAACCAAAATGGAGAAGCTGATTGAAACAGAGGAAAAACGTGCTTTTAGGCTTCAGTCAGCAAATACAAAAGGCTCATATAAAGGGCTAAATTATTTTCAACTTCAAGAATTGTGTGACACCCTAGAAGCAAAATTGAAGATGACTGAAAGAGTAGAGATCCAACAAAAGGAGAGTGGTATTCCATTTTCTTTCAAATCTTATGGATATGCCTTAGCCCCTAGAGAGAACATTTCTTCCACTTCTGATGTTGGACCATCTAGATCTAGTTAAATTTATTTTTTGTATTAATTAAATTTTATATTTTAGTTTGTTTATTACGAATAATACGAATAATATATTTCTTTTCTTTACTGTACGGTAATTTATTGTTTATTACGTATAAAATTAATAGTATGCATGTTTTTTTTAGTGAGCGGTAATTTATCATCTCTAAATATTAAATTTGATATGTGAGTGTCGAATGAAAAAATAATAAATAAAATTCAAATAATACTAATAAAATAAAGTAAAATAAATTAAAATATGAAAGATCTCATATTAGAATTGGTACGGTAAGCTCTAGCATCCCCCCCCCACCACCACCACCACCATTTGTACTTCTCCCTCTTGAAAATTAGTATTTCTATTATGAAATAAAAAAGAAATTCTCAATATACATTCTAATGGTGTATATTAATCAAAATAATAGAAATATACTAATAATATTCAGTTCAAGCAAGGATTCCAGGATTATTAAATTTTTAAAGTTATGGATCACCTAATGTATGTAGTGAAGACTTCCATCCTGGAATAACCTTGTTATAGTAATTATTTGAATTTCATATCTTATATTCATTTTCATTATTGTAAAATAAAAGGAATGATTTGTTTTAACACTATATTTCATGTGTTCAAACGTATTTTTTAGCATTATATTATTTATTAATTATTTAATGGAATAAACTACTTTCTCCGTTCGAAAAAATTTATATTATTATCTTTGATAATAATTGAACCTTCTGTTAGTTCTATGAGATTAGGTGTCTGTTAAAGAGTAGCATCTTTTAGTTTGTATCTTACATGAATCCATTAACAACATAAATTATACCAATAACAATTCAAAATTCAATATTTATTATTCATGAGAATATATAATAAATGCGTTGCTTCAAAGTGAACATTTCTTTTACGTGTAGAAGTTATTGATGTAAACGTTCCATAAAGTGTTCAAGACATAGATGCCAACAGAAAAAAATATATCAATAAAATTTTTAGAAATTAAAATAAATTATTTCTACATGATGTACTAAGATATATACTAATTTACTTCATTTGTCGTAGTCACAATCCCACCACATGCAATTTGAGAATTGGATAGAAAAGTCGATTAGTGGGGAAGATTATTTTATAAACTTTGAACTTGACCGAAATTATTGATTCAACTGATGATGGACATCACTCCTTCATCCTCCATCCCCCATGAATACCACCTAAACCACCTGATATGACCATTAAGGATTCCACTTTTAAGGACAAACTTCTAGCCAACCAAATCACCTCTGATATTGATATGAATGAAGACTTTAATGCTCCTTTATCTCATAACTTGTTGTATTTTATAGCAATAAATCATAGCTCCATCATATCTAATGGTATTTGTTAGCAAATTCTGAGTAAAAACAGTGTGTACCTAAATCTGTTACAGCGGAAGTCGTTGAATTTGCTTCTAACACAATTGCTTTAAGTCAATCTTTATCTCTCTAGGAAACGGAGTATTGATTCACAAACTTAAATGCCTTTGATGTTTAGTTACTGTAGAAATTGTTCATTGCTTTTGTTTTCTTTTTTTTTTTAATTTTCGTTTCTCTGTCTCACTTTTTAAACAAGAAGAATGAATTTTGAAATATTTAGGGAATTGGAATGGTTTTAGCAACTGTTCCTCCCATAATTCAAATATCAAAATTTTCCTGTTTTATCAGATAATTTAAAAATCAAAAATAGGTCGGTTCGGGTCGGTCCACACAGGTGACCCATGACACGTAATCCAACATCTCCTTCTTCACACATGGTGGACAAGATGCGAAGTAGTACGACAGTAACAAGTCACCTAGTCATACGGCATATAGTTCGTGCGACCTGTGAGCATCACGAGTTTTACCTATAATATTTTTCAAGCTTTATATAGGAATTCAATCACACGTAAAAAGAATTCTCAACTAACATGAGGATTCTAATATTCACAACACCCCAGACATTATTCACACGTTAGTAGTTACTTATTTGATCTCTCATCCTCTTTAAAAAGGTGAACTCGAGTTCATGATAATCTTTTATTTATTCAATTACACTTGACTCTGATATGGTTAGTGTAATAGCCGACTTGAGTAATCTAGTTAAAATATTTATTTTAATCGTCTTCCCTTTCTACTTGAATCTATCTATTCCAATCTCGGCTTTCTTAGTCATACACCGCATTGCCGAATCTCTCTTGGCTATTTGTAACATGCAAGAGTAGCAACACAGACTGAAACTTCAACAAACAGTTATAGGTCTAATGGTATTTCAATAAAAAGTTAAAATAACTTTGAAGATCTCACACAATGAAGAAGCGGGGATACATTCTTCCATTAAATCATTGGTGGCTAAGCACACGTGGTATGAAACACGTGCAATGATGTCATCACCTTATATTGATGTGTGTCTCATTCTTTTAATCATTCAATATCGTACAGATCTATGTCTAGACACCTCTAAATATCTAATTTGAGTTTCTTTCCTTAATTATCCTTAAATACATATTCTTAGAGAAACTCACATATGGCTTTACAAAATAAGTCACTATCTTATGGTGAAACTTTTCTATTCATGTTTCTCGATGTAAGAGGCGATTGCTTGTGTGAGAGAGCCAATCTCGCGACTTGTTCGACACACTATATTAATAAAATACATTTTCGCATGCATATGACATTGAAGGCGAGTGAGCTCTCTACCCTCTATGGTATTGAAATTGCAACTGTAGTTTTTTCCCCATCTAAAACAACTATTTACTCTATCGGACACCCTTGTGTCCATTCGGTGGTAGATAAGTTTTTGAATCCTCCACCTGATACCAATAGTCCACAACCTCTCGCCCAGCCTTATCAAAATAAGGATGTAACCAAAATGGAGAAGCTGATTGAAGCAGAAGAAAAACGTGTTTTAAGGCTTCAGTCAACAAATACAAAAGACTCATATGAAGGGCTAAATTAGTTTCAACTTCAAGAATTGAGTGACACCCTAGAAGAAAAATTGAAGTTGAATGAAAGAGTAGAGATCCAACAAAAGGAGAGTAGTATTCCATTTTCTTTCAAATCCTATGGATATGCCTTAGCTCCTAGAGAGAACATTTCTTCCACTTCTGATGTTGGACCATCTAGATCTAGTTAAATTTATTTTATGTATTAATTAAATTTTATATTTTAGTTTGTTTATTACGAATAATATGAATAATATATTTCTTTTCTTTAGTGTACGGTAATTTATTGTTTACTACGTATACAATTAATAATATGCATGTATTTTTTTTAGTGAGCGGTAATTTATCATCTCTAAATATTAAATTTGATATGTGAGTGTTGAATGAAAAAATAATAAATAAAATTCAAATAATACTAATGAAATCAAGTAAAATAAAATGAAATATAAAAGATCTCATATTAGAATTGGTACGGTAAGCTCTAGCATCCCCCCCCCCCCCCCAATTTGTACTTCTCCCTCTTGAAAATTAGTATTTCTATTATGAATTAAAAAAAGAAACTCTCAATATACATTCTAATGGTGTATATTACTCAAAATAATATAAATATATTAATAATATTCAATTCAAGCAAGGATTCCAGGATTATTAAATTTTTAAAGTTGGGGATCACCTAATGTATGTAGTGAAGCCTTAAATCTTGGAATAACATTGTTATAATAATTCTTTGAATTTCATATCTTATATTTATTTTCATTATTGTAAAATAAAAGGAATGATTTGTTTTAACTCTATATTTCATGTGTTCAAACGTATTCTTTAGAATTATATTATTTATTAATTATTTAATGTAATAAACTACTTTCTGCCTTCTAAAAAATATTTATTATTATCTTTGATAATAATTGAACCTTCTGTTAGTTCTATGAGATTAGGTGTCTGTTAAGGAGTAGCATCTTTTAGTTTGTATCTTTCATGAATCCATTGACAACATAAATTGTACCAATAACAATTCAAAAATCAATATTTATTATTCATGTGAATATAACAAATACACTACTTCAAAGTGAGCATTTCTTTTGCGTGTAGAAGCTATCGATGTAAACGTTCTATAAAGTGTTCAAGACATATATGCCAACAGAAAAAAATATATCAATAAAATTTTTAGAAATAAAAATAAATTATTTCTACATGATGTACAAAGATATATTCTAATTTTCTTCATTTGCAATAGTCATAATCCCATCACATGCAATTTGAGAGTTGAAAAGAAAAGTCATTTAGTGGGGAAGAAACTTTTTTTTTCTTTTCTAAGTTTATAAACTTTGAACCCGACCGAAATAATTGATTCAATTGATGACTTACATCACTCCTTTATCCTCCACCCCCTATGAATACCACCTAAACCACCTGATAAGACCATTAAGGATTCCACTTTTAAGGACAAACTTCTAGCCAACCAAATCACCTCTGATATTGATATGAATGAAGAATTTAATGCTCCTTTATCTCATAATTTGTTGGAGTTTACAGAAATTGATCATAGCTCCATCATCTCTAATAGTATTTGTTTACAAATTCTGAGTAAACACAGTGTGTACCTAAATTTGTTACAGCGGAAATCGTTGAATTTGCTTCTAACATAATTGCTTTAAGTCAATCTTCGTTTCTCTAGGAAACAGAGTATTGATTCCCAAACTTAAATGCTCCTTTGATGTTTAGTTAATGTTGAAATTTTTCATTGCTTTTGTTGTCCTTTTTTTTTAATTTTCATTTCTCTGTCTCACTTTTTAAAAAAGAAGAATGAATTTTGAAATATTAAGGGAAGTGGAATAGTTTTTGTAACTGTTCCCCCCATAATTCAAATATCCAATTTCCCCTATTTTATCAGATAATTTAAAAATAAAAAATGGATCGGTTCGGGTCGGTCCACACGGGTGACCCATGACACGTAATCCAACATCTCTCATTTCGCACATGGTGGACAAGAAGCGAAGTAGTACGACATCAACAAGTCACCGATTAATACGACATATAGTTCGTGCGACATGTGAGTATCACGAGCTTTACCTATGATATTTTACAAGCTTTATATAGGAATTCAATCACACGTGAAAATAATTCTCAACTAACATGAGGATTCTAATATTCACAATACCCCAGACATTATTCACAACTTTAGTAGTTACTTATTTGATCTCTCATCCTCTTTAAAGAGGTGAACTGGAATTCCTGATTAACTTTTATTTACACAATTAGACTTGACTCTTATATGGTTAGTGTAATAGCCGACTTGAGAAAACAATTTAAAACATTCATTTTAACCGTCTTCCCTTTCTACTCGAAACTATCTGTTCCAATTAACAGCTTTCTTAGTCAGGCACCGCATTGTCGAATCTCTCTTGGCTGTTTGTAATATGCTAGAGTAGAAACACGGACTAAAACGTCAAGAAACAGTTAAAAGTCTAATGGTATTTCAATAAAAAGTTAAAATAACTTTGAGGGTTTCATACAATGAAGAAGCGGGGATACATTCTTCCATTAACTCATTGGTCGCTAAGCACACGTGGTATGAACACGTGCTACGATGTTATCACCTTATATTAATGTGCGTGTCTTATTCTTTTAGTCATTCAACATCGTACAGATCTAGGTCTAGACACCTCTAAATATCTAACCTGAGTTTCTTTCCTTAATTATCCTCAAATACATATTCTTAGAGAAACTCACATCTGGCTATAGAAAATAAGTCATTATCGTTTGGTGGAACTTTTCTCTTCACGATACTCAATGTAAGAGGCGATTACTCCTGTGAGATAGCCAATCTCGCGACTTGTTCGGCACAATGTAATAATAAAATACATTTTCGCATGCATCTGACATTGAACATAAATTCAAGAATCTTATTTGATAATAATTACAATCAAGTCAATTACAATACATAACTATAATTATATCCTACGTAATCCGAGAGCCATAACATATTTCTCAAACAAGTCTCCAGATATCGCCTTAGTAAAGGGATCACCTATCATTTCTCATGTTGGAATGTATTGTGTTGTAGAGAATAATTTGAGTCTTCTGCTTGTTCTTTGAGATTACACATTTGTTATAAAATAATATTATTCAATCTGCATCATACATAAGTTCATCATTTGCAACATGAATTACGACAATAACAATTTAAATATATATATTCATATTCATGAGAATATATTAAAAGATACACATTTTTAAAGTGTAGATTTCTTTTACGTGTAGAAGTGATTGAAGTAATTGTTTGATAAATTGTTCAATACACATATGTCAACGGAAAAAAATACAATTGAAAATTTTAGAAACTAGAGTATATTAATTCAACATGATGTCCTAAGTTATATATTGAATCCAACAACTATAGGGATGAGTTTCATTAAATTGCTTCTCAATTCTCAAAGTTAGATATATGACGTTACAAAAATGTGATGCATATACATTCTCTGCAATGTAGGAATAAAAGAAAAATATTTGAATGCATACATCTTCACAATTTACGAATTAAACACACTTATCTGTAGGGAATATATTTCAACTCATATATTTTATTGGCGGAACTTATTGCAGGAATTTTAACATTAACCAACTTTCAACACTTGGTGCTCAAACAAAAAAGAGACACAAAATTAATTTTATCATTTGAGAGATTTATATTGTATTAAATTTATTGTACAAAATTATTTTTATGGGATTTATATTTGTTTAATTGTGTTAGAGACTAAGGTTTTTCGCTAGACTTTCTTTCACTTGTCATAAGTTATAATTAAGTTTTACTAGTCTAAAAATGATGTTGAATATGCAATAATATTTTAAAAATTTTGAATTGAGGAACATTAAATTTTTGATACATTAAGATATATTAGACAAAAAATATTTTCATACTATTAAAGTTTACAGTAGAAGATCTTAAACAAATCATGACTACAAAAGAATATGTATATATTTTTGAAAACGGACAAATTTAGAAAAAAAAATGAATACAATCAAAAAAAATACTTTATCTCATAAATCAAAATTATTTTACATACGAAGAATACAATATATATCATAAGGAATGAAAATTCAGAAATATTTAACAATTTAGCGAGTACGTAAGTCTAATTAGGAAAAGTATGTAATGCAATGTTATGTGCATATTTACAGTGATACAAAGATACAAATAAGGAAATTCAATTAATATTATGAGTTTGGTCAAATGCAGCTGAAAAGGAATAAACATAATTTTTTACTTTCTTGTCATTCAAGTCTATTTTATCACTATAAATATACTTTTTGAGCTGAGACTCAATATTACATTTGCATACTTTCTCAAATCCAAGGATTAACCATGAGAAAACCAATTGGCCACAAAAAAATTAAAATAGAGAAGATGAAGAATCAAAACAACCTACCCTGCGACATTTTCTAAAAGGCGTGATGGCCTTTTTAAGAAGGCGAGTGAGCTCTCTACCCTCTGTGGGGTTGAAATTGCAACTGTAGTTTTTCCCCATCTAAAACAACTGTTTACTCTACCGGACACCCTTGTGTCCTTTCGGTGGTAGATAAGTTTTTGAATCGTCCACCTGATACCAATAGTCCCCAACCTCTCGCCAGTCCTTATCAAAATAAGGATGTAACCAAAATGGAGAAGCTGATAGAAGCAGAGGAAAAACGTGCTTTAAGGCTTCAATCAACAAATACAAAAGGCTCATATGAAGGGCTAAATTATAATCAACTTCAAGAATTGGGTGACACCCTAGAAGCAAAATTGAAGATGACTGAAAGAGTAGAGATCCAACAAAAGGAGAGTGGTATTCCATTTCCTTTCAAATCCTATGGATATGCCTTAGCTCCTAGAGAGAACATTTCTTCCACTTCTGATGTTGGACCATCTAGATCTAGTTAAATTTATTTTATGTATTAATTAAATTTTATATTTTACTTAGTTTATTACGAATAATATGAATAATATATTTCCTTTCTTTGGTGTATGGTAATTTATTGTTTATTACGTATAAAATTAATAATATGCATGTATTTTTTTTAGTGAGCGGTAATTTATCATCTCTAAATATTAAATTTGATATGTGAGTGTTGAAGAAAAAATAATAAATAAAATTCAAACAATACTAATAAAATCAAGTAAAATAAATTGAAATATAAAAGATCTCATATTAGAATTGGTACGGTAAGCTCTAGCATCCCCCCCCCCCCAACCACCACCACCATTTGTACTTCTCCCTCTTGAAAATTAGTATTTCTATTATGAATTAAAAAAGAAACTCTCAATATACATTCTAATGGTGTATATTAATAAAAATAATAGAAATATACTAATAATATTCAATTATAGCAAGGATTCCAGGATTATTAAATTTTTAAAGTTATGGATCACCTAATGTATGTAGTGAAGACTTCAATCTTCGAATAACCATGTTATAATAATTCTTTGAATTTCATATCTTATATTCATTTTCATTATTGCAAAATAAAAGGAATGATTTGGTTTAACTCTATATTTCATGTGTTCAAACATATTTTTTAGCATTATATTATTTATTAATTATTTAATGGAATAAACTACTTTCTGCCTTCTAAAAAAATATATATTATTATCTTTGATAATAATTGAACCTTCAGTTAGTTCTATGAGATTAGGTGTCTGTTAAAGAGTAGCATCTTTTAGTTTGTATCTTACATGAATCCATTGATAACATAAATTATACCAATAACAATTCAAAAGTCAATATTTATTATTCATGTGAATATATAACAAATGCACTACTTCAAAGTGAGCATTTCTTTTTCGTGTAAAAGTTATTGATGTAAACGTTCTATAAAGTGTTCAAGACATATATGCCAACAGAAAAAAATATATTAATAAAATTTTTAGAAATAAAAATAAATTATTTCTACATGATGTACTAAGATATATACTAATTTACTTCATTTGCCATAGTCACAATCCCACCACATGCAATTTGAGAATTGGATCAATTAGTGGGGAAGATAATTTTATAAACTTTTAACTCGACCGAAATTATTGATTCAACTGATGATGGACATCACTCCTTCATCCTTCATCCTCCATCCCCCATGAATACCACCTAAACCACCTGATAAGACCATTAAGGATGCCACTTTTAAGGACAAACTTCTAGCCAACCAAATCACCTCTGATATTGATATGAATGAAGACTTTAATGGTCCTTTATCTCATAACTTGTTGGAGTTTACAGCAATTAATCATAGCTCCATCATCTCTAATCGTATTTTTTAGCAAATTCTAAGTAAAAAACAATGTCTACCTAAATCTGTTACAGCGGAAGTTGTTGAATTTGCTTCTAACACAATTGCTTTAAGTAAATCTTCATTTGTCTAGGAAACGGAGTATTGATTCACAAATTTAAATGCCTTTGATGTTTAGTTACTGTTGAAATTGTTCATTGCTTTTGTTTTCTTTTTTTTTTAATTTTCGTTTCTCTGTCTCACTGTTTAAACAAGAAGAATGAATTTTGAAATATTAGGGAAGTGGAAAGGTTTTAGTATCTGTTCCTCCCATAATTCAAACATCCAATTTTCCCTGTTTTAGCAGAAAAATGGGTCGGTTTAGGTCGGTCCACAGGGAGACCCATGACACGTAATCAATATCTTCCACTTCGCACATGGTGGACAAGATGCGAAGTAGTACGACATCAACAAGTCACCGATTCATACGACATATAGTTCGTGCGACCTGTGAGCATCACGAGCTTTACCTATAATATTTTTTAACCTTTATATAGCAATTCAATCACACGTGAAAAGAATTCTCAACTAACATGAGGATTCTAATATTCACAATACCCCAGACATTATTCATAACTTTAGTAGTTACTTATTTGATCTCTCATCCTCTTTAAAGAGGTGAACTCGAGTTCATGATTAACATTCATTTATACAATTACACATGACTTATAGGGTTAGCGTAATAGCCGGATTTAGTAAACATGTTAAAATATTTATTTTAATCGTCTTCCCTTTCTACTCGAATCTATCTGTTTCAATCAATGGCTTTCTTAGTCATGCACCGCATTGCCGAATGTCTCTTGTCTATTTGTAACATTCTAGAGTAGCAACACAGACGGAAACTTCAAGAAACAGTTAAAGGTCTAATGGTATTTCAACAAAAAGTTACAATAACTTTGAGGGTCTCACACAATAGAGAAGCGGGGATACATTCTTCCATTAACTCATTGGTGGCTAAGCACACGTGGTATGAAACACGTGCTACGATGTTATCACCTTATATTGATGTGTGTGTCTCATTCTTTTAATCATTCAACATCGTACAGATCTAGGTCTAGACACCTCTAAATATCTAACCTGAGTTTCTTTCTTTCATTATCCTCAAATACATATTCTTAGAGAAACTCACATTTGGCTTTAGAAAAATAAGTCATTATCTTATTAATAAGTCTATTCACGTTCCTCGATGTAAGAGGCGATTGCTTGTGTGAGAGAGCCAGTCGCGCGACTTGTTCGACACACTGTATTAATAAAATACATTTTCGCATGCATATGACATTGAACTTAAATTCAAGAATCTGATTTGATAATAATTACAATCAAGTAAATTAAAATACATAAACATAATTATATCCTACGTAATCCCAGAGCCATAACATATTTCTCAAACAAGTCTCTAGATATTGCCTTAGTAAAGGGATCAACTATCATTTCTCATGTAGGAATGTATTGTACTGTAGAAAATAATTTGAATCTTCTGCTTATTCTTTGAGATTACACATTTGTTATAAAATAATATTATTTACTCTGCATCATACATAAGTTCATCATTTACAACATGAATTACGACAATAACAATTTAAATATATATATATATTCATATTCATGAGAATATATTGAAAAATACACATTTTGAAAGTGTAGATTTCTTTTACGTGTAGAAGTCATTGAAGTAAATGTTTGGTTAATTGTTCAATACACATATGTCAACGAAAAAAAATACAATTGCAAATTTTAGATAATAGAGTATATTAATTCAACATGATGTCCTAAGGTATATATTGGAAGCAACAAATATAGGGATGAGTTTCACTAAATTGCTTCTCAATTCTCAAAGTTAGATATATGACGTTACAAAAATGTGATGCATACATCACATATTTCATTCTCTGTGATGCATATACATTCTCTGCAATGTAGCAATAAAAGAAAAATAATTGAATGCATACATCTTCACAATTTAAGAATTAAGCACACTTATCTGTAAGGAATATATTTCAACTCATATATTTTATTGGCGGAACTTATGGCACGAATTTTAACATTTACCAACTTTGAACACTTGGTGCTCTAACAAAAAAGAGACACAAAATTGATTTTATCATTTGAGAGTGATATAATTTTAATAATAATTGATCTTATTGATATTGAAGGGGTTACAACTGTATATATAGAGAACTGAAGAATAACTAATTACAGAATAACCCAGATGTATTTAATAATTATATATGTAGTCTATTATCCCCCCGCAAGTTGATCAGCGGTAACGAGCGGCAGCTTGGAGCAGAGATACTGAAAAGGCTATAACGGAAGAGGCTTGGTGAGAATATCAGCAAGCTGGTCAGTAGATGGGACATAGTGCGTGGCCTTCGTTCCTGCAAGTACCTCATCGCGAACAAAGTGACAGTCGGACCCAACATGCTTCATACGATCATGAAGGACTGGATTTTTGGTAACACAAATAGTGGACTGATTGTCACAATAAATCTGTGGTTTCGTTGGGGGAATGCCAAGTGCATCTGTAAGGTATCGTAACCACATGGCTTCAGCAACACCCGCAGCCATGGCACGATATTCTGCTTCTGTGGAGGAATGGGACACTCGCGTTTGCTTCTTGGTGCACCAGGAAATCAGATTCGGTCCCATCATAACAATATATCCAGTAGTGGACTTCCGATCATCTTTGTCGTTAGCCCAATCCGAATCAGAAAAAACAGATATATCAAACGAGCCCTTTTGAAATAAAATTCCACATTGAAGAGTACCTTTAAGATAGCGCAGAATGCGTTTCAAGGCCTGAAAGTGTTGTTCTGTGGGAGCATGCATTGATTGGGAGACTCGATTGACTGCATATTGGATGTCCGAACGAGTAACAGCAAGATAATGAAGTCCACCGACGAGGCTCCGATATAGTGTAGGATCGGCAAAGGGAGTATTCGGCCCTGGGGATTGGCGGACTGCCATGGGAGTGACCGCGGGTTTGCAGTCTGTCATTCCAGCTCGATTTAGAAGTTCAAGGGTATATTTTGTCTGATGCATCAATATGGTTCCCGATTTGCGGATGAGTTCGAGGACAAGAAAGAACTCCAGAGGACCGAGGTCCTTAAGTTTGAAGTCACGATGCATAGCCTCAGTAATTTCAGTGATGAGTGATGACGAGCTGCCTGTAATAACAATATCATCCACATAGATAAGAATGATGACTGTCCCTCGATAACAGTGAAGGGTGAAGAGGCTGTTGTCATGATGGTAGGTGCGAAAACCAAGACCCTGCAGAAAAGTAGAGAGGCGTGTGTACCAGGCACGTGGGGCCTATTTCAGGCCATACAGTGATTTGCGAAGCTTGCAAACATAGTGAGGACGGTTGGGATTAACATATCCCGGTGGCTGAACCATATAGATGTCTTCCTCAAGATGACCATGAAGAAAGGCATTGCTGACGTCTAACTGATGAAGCGGCCAATCATAGTGAAGAGCAAGAGACAAGACCAGACGAATAGTCTGTTGCTTAACAACAGGGCTGAAGGTCTCCTTATAATCCACACCATACTTCTGATGATACCCTTTTGCAACCAGACGTGCTTTATAGCGAGAAAGAGATCCATCTGAATTTCGTTTGATGCGAAACACCCATTTGCACCCAATAGACTTTCGGTTACTAGGCAGAGGTACCAAATCCCATGTACGTTGTTCATTCAGAGCCTGAAATTCCTCATCCATAGCGTGGCACCAGAAACTATTTTTGGAGGCTTGGTTGTAGGTAGTAGGCTCAGTTATGGGATGTGCATCAAAGGGTATTTGAGTGTGGTAGACTTTGGGTTTGAAGGTACCGGCCTTGGCTCGGGTTGTCATAGGGTAAGTGTTGAGTGGAGGGTGATTAGGAAGGGGTGGTGGAGTTGGATGATGTGTGGACGGGGGTTGGGTGGGGCTGCCGTGGGAGCTGGGATGTGCAGCGGTGGATGGGGAGGCTGTATGTGTGTTAGGAGAATGATGTAGGGAAGTGGTGGGTTGTGTGGCAGTCGGCTGGGTGTTCAGGTGGGAGGTTTGGGGGTTCGAATGGGTGGGTGGTTGGTTCGAGTGGTTAGGTGGTTTGTACGGGTGGGTAGTGGTGTAGTGGGGTACCGGGTTAGGTGCCGAGTGAGCCGGAGCATGAGCGTGTGAAAAGGACGGAAATAATGGCACAATGCCAAGTGGATTGGGGGAGTATGGAGTAGAGAAAAGACTTTTGTAAGGAAATTGTTCCTCCACAAAACGAACATGACGGGAAACATATGTTTTCTTAGATACAGGATCGAAACATTTGTAACCTTTGATAGTGGGATGATACCCTAGAAAGACACAAGGGGTGAACCGAGGTTGAAGTTTATGTTGAGTGTGTGGACGCAACCAGGGATAAACCAGACACCCAAACGGGCGGAGATGGATGTAGTCGGGTGGATGATTGTAGAGATAGGCATATGGAGTGGAGTTGGAGAGAGTGTGAGTGGGCATGCGATTTATGAGGTAGTTGGCAGTAGCAAGGGCATCAACCCAAAAGGAAACAGGTAAGGTGGAATCATGGAGGAGCGCAACAACTGTTTCTATTAGGTGACGGTGTTTGCGCTCAGCAACGCCATTTTGTTCAGGGGTATATGGACATGAAGTGTGATGAAGAGCCCCTAGACTTTGAAGAAAAACACCAAATGCATTGTTGACAAATTCTTTGTCATTGTCACTTCGAAAAATTTTGATTTTGGCATTAAATTGATTTTGAACCATTCGGTCAAAGTTGACAAAAACAGTATAAGCTTCGGATTTAAATTTCAGAGGATAAAGCCAAGTGAATTTACTGTAATCATCAACAAAACAGATATAATAACGAAAACCTTGAACAGAAGGAACTGAGGTTGGACCCCAAACATCAGAATGAATTAATTGAAATGGCGCAGTGGCCTTGTGTTCAGACAGTGAAAAAGGTAAACGACAAGATTTAGACACTGAACAGGACTCGCAATGTAATTTCTCTGAAAAATTAAAACCTAAGGAAGATAAAATGGATTTGGTGATGGCGGATGATGGGTGCCCAAGCCGGCGATGCCAGGTGGACGAGAGAATGGCTTGACTCACAACAGACGGAGACCTGGATGGAAGAGTGTATAGCCCATGCTCACAGCGGCCCGTGTACCGCACCCGGTTCGTGGTATTGTCCACTATCTGGAAATTGGTGTCATTAAAAATAAGGGTGCAGTTATTTTCTTTAGTAAAGCGATAAACAGATAAAAGATTGGATGTGAGGGAAGGGACGTGGTGAAGGGTTGAGAGATGAAATTTACCATTTGGGGTATAGACATACCCAGAGCCGGTGTTTGTGATGGGAAGGGATTGACCATTGCAAACTGTAATAGTTTCTGAGCCATGATATGGATGAGGAGCTTGAAGTTGTGAATAATCCGACGTCACATGAGTGTTAGCACCTGTGTCTAGATACCAATCGCCAGATTGAGCGTTTGTGGACGCATGCATCGCCCTTGATCCGTCGGACTGGCGATTTACATTCTGCGAGTCATCATAACGATACCAGCAATTAGCCGCAGAATGGCCCCGTTTAGCACAAATTTGGCACGTCGGAAGATCCCGTGTGGGCCCCCACTGGTTTCCTCATCCCTGTCCGCGGCCTGACTGGAAGCCGTCCCTCGGTGGAGGCCCGTCTCTGCCTTGCTGCCCGACGTTCCGACGGTCACCGCCGCCGCTGCCTCGCCCTTGGTTATGACGATCATCACCGCGACCCCTGGCCGAGCCACCGTTGCCAGCCGAGTAAAGAGCCGTGACGCCAGGGGTGGAACTGGCTTCTCCGAGCAGTAATTTGTGTTCCATGTCTAGATTCAATTCTTCTGCATTAAGCCATCCAGACAGTTGATTCAGAGTGATTTCGACAGGTGAATGGCGAATATGCTGTTTGAGAGAGGAATAGCCAGACGGAAGACCACGTATCACGGCATTCACCACGTCTCGTTCAGGAATAATCTCGTTCACAGCATCTAGGTCAGACAGAATAGAGGCCACATCATCAAGGTATTGAGTCATCGTCTTCGTTCCCTTCCGAAGAGTATGCAATCTATCACGCAACTGAAAAATATGAGCCGTGGACACAGAGTTGTACCTTGTGGCTAGTGCGTCCCAAAGTGAAGCCGATGTGAGAAAACCCCGGGCGTGTTTGTGCACAGAGGGGCTAATAACGGCGAGAAGACAGGCTCGGATCTGAGTGTCTACGATCATCCACGGAAGGTAGTCGGGATTTGGGAGCATGACGCCGTCCTCCTCGGCTGTCTCGGGCGGCGGCTTCTCCGCACCGTCAATCCATCCGAGCAGCAAGTTGGCTGCGAGGGCGGTGCGGACGTTAAGTTCCCAGGCCGGGTAGTTGTTGTCAGATAATTTTTCGGGGATGAGATTGTGGAGATTCCTGAGCAGTAATTTTACTCCAGACGGTAAATTTGACAGAGGATCAACAACCTTGTCCATGGCGCCGACCTAGGGCGGAGGAGGGAGGCCGTGCGGCGTGGTGTAGACGGTGGCGGCGGCGCACACACGTCGGAAAAGAGGAGAGATTAGGGTTTGGGCGGAAGAAGAAACCCTAGCTTTGATACCATGATATAATTTTAATAGTAATTGATCTTATTGATATTGAAGGGGTTACAGCTGTATATATAGAGAACTGAAGAATAACTAATTACAGAATAACCCAGATGTATTTAATAATTATATATGTAGTCTATTAGAGAGATTTATATTGTATTAAATTTACTGTACAAAATCATTTTTATGGGATTTTTATTTGTTTAATTGTTTTAGAGACTATTGTTTTTCGCTAGACTTTCTTTCACTTGTCATAAGTTATAAGTAAGTTTTACTGGTTTAAAAATGATCTTGAGTGTGCATTAATTTTTTAAAAATTTTTAATTGAGGAACATTAAATTTTTGATACATTAAGTTGTATTAGACAAATAATATTTTCATATTATTAAAGTTTACAGTAGAAGATCTTAAATAAATCATGACTACAAAAGAATATGTAAATATTTGAAAACGGATAAATTTAGAAAAAAAATGAATAAAATCGAAAAAATACTTTATCTCATAAATCAAAATTATTTTACATACGAAGAATACAATATTTATCATAAGGAACGACAATTCAGAAAGATTTAAAAATTTAGCGAGTACCTAATTCTAATTAGGAAAAGTATGTAATGCAATGTTATGTACATATTGATAGTGATACAAAGATACAAAGAAGGAGATTCAATTAATATTATTAGTTTGTTCAAATGCATCTAAAAAGGAATAAACATAATTTTCTTACTTTCTTGTCATCCAAGTCTATTTTATCACTATAATTATACTTTTTGAGTTGAGACTCAATATTACATTTGCATACTTTCTCAAATCCAAGGATTAACCATGAGAAAACCTACAGGCCGCAAAAAAATTAAAATAGAGAAGATGATGAATCAAAACAACCTACCTGTGACATTTTCTAAAAGGCGTGATGGTCTTTTTAAAAAGGCGAGTGAGCTCTCTACCCTCTGTGGTGTTGAAATTGCAACTGTAGTTTTTTCCCCATCTAAAACAAGTGTTTACTCTATCGGACACCCTTGTGTCCTTTCGGTGGTAGATAAGTTTTTGAATCCTCCACCTGATACCAATAGCCCACAACCTCTCGCCAAGCCTTATCAAAATAAGGATGTAACCAAAATGGAGAAGCTGATTGAAACAGAGGAAAAACGTGCTTTAAGGCTTCAGTCAGCAAATACAAAAGGCTCATATGAAGGGCTAAATTATTTTCAACTTCAAGAATTGTGTGACACCCTAGAAGCAAAATTGAAGATGACTGAAAGAGTAGAGATCCAACAAAAGGAGAGTGGTATTCCATTTTCTTTCAAATCTTTTGGATATGCCTTAGCCCCTAGAGAGAACATTTCTTCCACTTCTGATGTTGGACCATCTAGATCTAGTTAAATTTATTTTTTGTATTAATTAAATTTTATATTTTAGTTTGTTTATTACAAATAATATGAATAATATATTTCTTTTCTTTACTGTACGGTAATTTATTGTTTATTACGTAAAAAATTAATAGTATGCATGTTTTTTTTAGTGAGCGGTAATTTATCATCTCTAAATATTAAATTTGATATGTGAGTGTTGAATGAAAAAATAATAAATAAAATTCAAATAATACTAATAAAATAAAGTAAAATAAATTGAAATATGAAAGATCTCATATTAGAATTGGTACGGCAAGCTCTAGCATGGGGGGCCCCCCCCCCCCACCCCCACCACCACCATTTGTACTTCTCCCTCTTAAAAATTAGTATTTCTATTATGAAATAAAAAAGAAATTCTCAATATACATTCTAATGGTGTATATTAATCAAAATAATAGAAATATACTAATAATATTCAATTCAAGCAAGGATTCCAGGATTATTAAATTTTAAAGTTATGGATCACCTAATGTATGTAGTGAAGACTTCCATCCTGGAATAACCTTGTTATAGTAATTATTTGAATTTCATATCTTATATTCATTTTCATTATTGTAAAATAAAAGGAATGATTTGTTTTAACTCTATATTTCATGTGTTCAAACATATTTTTTAGCATTATATTATTTATTAATTATTTAATGGAATAAACTATTTTCTCCGTTCGAAAAAATTTATATTATTATCTTTGATAATAATTGAACCTTCTGTTAGTTCTATGAGATTAGGTGTCTGTTAAAGAGTAGCATCTTTTAGTTTGTATCTTACATGAATCCATTAACAACATAAATTATACCAATAACAATTCAAAAATCAATATTTATTATTCGTGTGAATATATAATAAATGCGCTGCTTCAAAGTGAGCATTTCTTTTACGTGTAGAAGTTATTGATGTAAACGTTCCATAAAGTGTTCAAGACATAGATGCCAACAGAAAAAAATATATCAATAAAATTTTTAGAAATTAAAATAAATTATTTCTACATGATGTACTAAGATATATACTAATTTACTTCATTTGCCGTAGTCACAATCCCACCACATGCAATTTGAGAATTGGATAGAAAAGTCGATTAGTGGGGAAGATAATTTTATAAACTTTGAACTCGACCAAAATTATTGATTCAACTGATGATGGACATCACTCCTTCATCCTCCATCCCCCATGAATACCACCTAAACCACCTGATATGACCATTAAGGATGCCACTTTTAAGGACAAACTTCTAGCCAACCAAATCACCTCTGATATTGATATGAATGAAGACTTTAATGCTCCTTTATCTCATAACTTGTTGGAGTTTACAGCAATAAATCATAGCTCCATCATCTCTAATGGTATTTGTTAGCAAATTCTGAGTAAAAACAGTGTGTACCTAAATCTGTTACAGCGGAAGTCGTTGAATTTGCTTCTAACACAATTGCTTTAAGTCAAGCTTCATCTCTCTAGGAAACGGAGTATTGATTCACAAACTTAAATGCCTTTGATGTTTAGTTACTGTAGAAATTGTTCATTGCTTTTTTTTTTTTTTAATTTTCGTTTCTCTGTCTCACTTTTTAATCAAGAAGAATGAATTTTGAAATATTTAGGGAATTGGAATGGTTTTAGCAACTGTTCCTCCCATAATTCAAAGATCCAATTTTTCCTGTTTTACCAAAAAATTTAAAAATCAAAAATAGGAAAAGTATGTAATGCAATGTTATGTGCATATTGACAGTGATACAAACATACAAAGAAGGAAATTCAATTAATATTATGAGTTTGATCAAATGCATCTAAAAAGGAATAAACATAATTTTCTTACTTTCTTGTCATTCAAGTCTATTTTATCACTATAAATATACTTTTTGAGTTGAGACTCAATATTACATTTGCATACTTTCTCAAATCCAAGGATTAACCATGAGAAAACCTGTGGGCCGCAAAAAAATTAAAATAGAGAAGATGAAGAATCAAAACAACCTAGCTTCGACATTTTCTAAAAGACGTGATGGCCTTTTTAAGAAGGCGAGTGAGCTCTCTACCCTCTGTGGTATTGAAATTGCAACTGTAGTTTTTTCCCCATCTAAAACAACTGTTTACTCTATCGGACACCCTTGTGTCCATTCGGTGGTAGATAAGTTTTTGAATCCTCCACCTGATACCAATAGTCCACAACCTCTCGCCCAGCCTTATCAAAATAAGGATGTAACCAAAATGGAGAATCTGATTGAAGCAGAAGAAAAACGTGCTTTAAGGCTACAGTCAACAAATACAAAAGACTCATATGAAGGGCTAAATTATTTTCAACTTCAAGAATTGAGTGACACCCTAGAAGAAAAATTGAAGTTGAATGAAAGAGTAGAGATCCAACAAAAGGAGAGTGGTATTCCATTTTCTTTCAAATCCTATGGATATGCCTTAGCTCCTAGAGAGAACATTTCTTCCACTTCTGATGTTGGACCATCTAGATCTAGTTAAATTTATTTTATGTATTAATTAAATTTAATATTTTAGTTTGTTTATTACGAATAATATGAATAATATATTTCTTTTCTTTAGTGTACGGTAATTTATTGTTTACTACATATACAATTAATAATATGCATGTATTTTTTTTAGTGAGCTGTAATTTATCATCTCTAAATATTAAATTTAATATGTGAGTGTTGAATGAAAAAATAATAAATAAAACTCAAATAATTCTAATGAAATCAAGTAAAATAAATTGAAATATAAAAGATCTCATATTAGAATTGGTACGGTAAGCTCTAGCATCCCCCCCCCCCCCAATTTGTACTTCTCCCTCTTGAAAATTAGTATTTCTATTATGAATTAAAAAAAAACTCTTAATATACATTCTAATGGTGTATATTACTCAAAATAATATAAATATATTAATAATATTCAATTCAAGCAAGGATTCCAGGATTATTAAATTTTTAAAGTTGCGGATCACCTAATGTATGTAGTGAAGCCTTCAATCTTGGAATAACCTTGTTATAATAATTCTTTGAATTTCATATCTTATATTTATTTTCATTATTGCAAAATAAAAGGAATGATTTGTTTTAACTCTATATTTCATGTGTTCAAACGTATTCTTTAGAATTATATTATTTATTAATTATTTAATGTAATAAACTACTTTCTGCCTTCTAAAAAATATATATTATTATCTTTGATAATAATTGAACTTTCTGTTAGTTCTATGAGATTAGGTGTCTGTTAAGGAGTAGCATCTTTTAGTTTGTATCTGACATGAATCCATTGACAACATAAATTATACCAATAACAATTCAAAAATCAATATTTATTATTCATGTGAATATATAACAAATACACTACTTCAAAGTGAGCATTTTTTTTGCGTGTAGAAGTTATTGATGTAAATGTTCTATAAAGTGTTCAAGACATATATTCCAACAGAAAAAAATATATCAATAAAATTTTTAGAAATAAAAATAAATTATTTCTACATGATGTACAAAGATATATTCTAATTTACTTCATTTGCAATAGTCACAATCCCACCACATGCAATTTGAGAATTGAATAGAAAAGTCATTTAGTGGGGAAGAAACTTTTTTTTTCTTTTCTAAGTTTATAAACTTTGAACCCGATCGAAATAATTGATTCAACTGATGACTTACATCACTCCTTCATCCTCCACCTCCCATGAATACCACCTAAACCACCTGATAAGACCATCAAGGATTCCACTTTTAAGGACAAACTTCTAGCCAACCAAATCACCTCTGATATTGATATGAATGAATAATTTAATGCTCCTTTATCTCATAATTTGTTGGAGTTTACAGAAATTGATCATAGCTCCATCATCTCTAATGGTATTTGATAGCAAATACTGAGTAAAAACAATGTGTACCTAAACCTGTTACAGCGGAAATCGTTGAATTTGCTTCTAACACAATTGCTTTAAGTCAATCTTCGTTTCTCTAGGAAACAGAGTATTGATTCCCAAACTTAAATGCGCCTTTGATGTTTAGTTAATGTTGAAATTTTTCATTGCTTTTTTTTTTTTTTTAATTTTCATTTCTCTGTCTCACTTTTTAAAAAAGAAGAATGAATTTTGAAATATTAAGGGAAGTGGAATAGTTTTTGTAACTGTTCCCCCCATAATTCAAATATCCAATTTCCCCTGTTTTATCAGATAATTTAAAAATAAAAAATGGATCGGTTCGGGTCGGTCCACACGGGTGACCCATGACACGTAATCCAACATCTCCCATTTCGCACATGGTGGACAAGATGCGAAGTAGTACGACATCAACAACTCTCCGATTAATACGACATATAGTTCGTGCGACATGTGAGTATCACGAGCTTTACCTATGATATTTTTCAAGCTTTATATAGGAATTCAATCACACGTGAAAATAATTCTCAACTAACATAAGGATTATAATATTCACAATACCCCAGACATTATTCACAACTTTAGTAGTTTCTTATTTGATCTCTCATCCTCTTTAAAGAGGTGAACTGGAGTTCATGATTAAATTTTATTTACACAATTACACTTGACTCTTTTATGGTTAGTGTAATAGCTGACTTGAGAAAACAATTTAAAACATTCATTTTAACCGTCTTCCCTTTCTACTCGAAACTATCTGTTCCAATCAACAGCTTTCTTAGTCATGCACCGCATTGTCGAATCTCTCTTGGCTGTTTGTAATATGCTAGAGTAGCAACACGGACTAAAACGTCAAGAAACAGTTAAAAGTCTAATGGTATTTCAATAAAAAGTTAAAATAACTTTGAGGGTTTCACACAATGAAGAAGCGGGGATATATTCTTCCATTAACTCATTGGTCACTAAGCACACGTGATATGAACACGTGCTACGATGTTATCACCTTATATTGATGTGCGTGTGTTATTCTTTTAGTCATTCAACATCTAACAGATCTAGGTCTAGACACCTCAAAATATCTAACCTGAGTTTCTTTCCTTAATTATCCTCAAATACATATTCTTAGAGAAACTCACATCTAGCTATAGAAAATAAGTCATTATCGTTTGGTGGAACTTTTCTCTTCACGATACTCAATGTAAGAGGCGATTACTCGTGTGAGAGAGCCAATCTCGCGACTTGTTCGGCACAATGTATTAATAAAATACATTTTCGCATGCATATGACATTGAACATAAATTCAAGAATCTTATAATCTTATTTGATAATAATTACAATCAAGTCAATTACAATACATAAACATAATTATATCCTACGTAATCCGAGATCCATAACATATTTCTCAAACAAGTCTTCAGATATCGCCTTAGTAAAGGGATCAACTATCATTTCTCATGTTGGAATGTATTGTATTGTAGAGAATAATTTGAGTCTTCTGCTTGTTCTTTGAGATTACACATTTGTTATAAAATAATATTATTCAATCTACATCATACATAAGTTCATCATTTGCAACATGAATTACCACAATAACAATTTAAATATATATATTGATATTCATGAGAATATATTAAAAGATACACATTTTTAAAGAGTAGATTTCTTTTACGTGTAGAAGTCATTGAAGTAAATGTTTGATAAAGTATTCAATACACATATGTCAACAGAAAAAAATACAATTGAAAATTTTAGAAACTAGAGTATATTAATTCAACATGATGTCCTAAGTTATATATTGAATCCAACAAATATAGGGATGAGTTTCACTAAATTGCTTCTCAATTCTCAAAGTTAGATATATGATGTTACAAAAATGTGATGCATATACATTCTCTGCAATGTAGGAATAAAAGAAAAATAATTGAATGCATACATCTTCACAATTTAAAAATTAAACACACTTATCTGTAGAGAATATATTTCAACTCATATATTTTATTGGCGGAACTTGTTGCACGAATTTTAACATTAACCAACTTTGAAAACTTGGTGATCAAACAAAAAAGAGACACAAAATTAATTTTATCATTTGAGAGATTTATATTGTATTAAATTTATTGTACAAAATTATTTTTATGGGATTTATATTTGTTTAATTGTGTTAGAGACTAAGGTTTTTCGCTAGACTTTCTTTCACTTGTCATAAGTATTAAGTAAGTTTTACTAGTTTAAAAATGATGTTGAATATGCATTAATTTTTTAAAAATTTTGAATTGAGGAACATTAAATTTTTGATACATTAAGATATATTAGACAAAATATATTTTCATACTATTAAAGTTTACAGTAGAAGATCTTAAACAAATCATGACTACAAAAGAATATGTATATATTTTTGAAAACGGACAAATTTAGAAAAAAGAATGAATACAATCGAAAAAAATACTTTAACTCATAAATCAAAATTATTTTACATACGAAGAATACAATATATATCATAAGGAATGAAAATTCAGAAATATTTAAAAATTTAGCGAGTTCGTAATTCTAATTTGGAAAAGTATGTAATGCAATGTTATGTGCATATTGACAGTGATACAAAGATACAAATAAGGAAATTCAATTAATATTACTAGAGGACTAGGGCCAGTATGGGTCGCTTGTGTAGGGAATTACTTGCTGGGGGTAGTATCCTGGTTATGTTTCCGCGTCCCTTGTTTTAGTACGAACCTGGGTGCTCTCCTTTGTTTTCCTTTACTTTTACTTTCACTTTCACTTTCACTTTCACTTTCACTTTTGGATGCCGTATTTATGTTATATATTTTTGTAACCCCGTTTGGTGTTTTGCTTTGTAATTGTGTGGTATCTTGTGTCTTGAGCCGGGGGTCTTTCGAAAACAACCTTTCTACTTCTTTAGAGGTAGAGGTATGGACTGCGTACGTCTTACCCCCCCCCAGACCCCACCAGGTGGGAATACACTGGGTTTGTTGTTGTTTTTGTTGTTGTTGTAGTTTGGTCAAATGCAGCTAAAAAGGAATAAACATAATTTTTTACTTTCTTGTCATTCAAGTCTATTTTATCACTATAAATATACTTTTTGAGCTGAGACTCAATATTACATTTGCATACTTTCTCAAATCCAAGGATTAACCATGAGAAAACCTACTGGCCACAAAAAAATTAAAAAAAAGAAGATGAAGAATCAAAACAACCTACCCTGCGACATTTTCTAAAAGGCGTGATGGCCATTTTAAGAAGGCGAGTGAGCTCTCTACCCTCTGTGGGGTTGAAATTGCAACTGTAGTTTTTCCCCATCTAAAACAACTGTTTACTCTACCGGACACCCTTGTGTCCTTTATGTGGTAGATATGTTTTTGAATCCTCCACCTGATACCAATAGTCCACAACCTCTCGCCCAGCCTTATCAAAATAAGGATGTAACCAAAATGGAAAAGCTGATTGAAGTAGAGGAAAAACGTGCTTTAAGGCTTCAGTCAACAAGTACAAAAGGCTCATATGAAGGGCTTAATTATTTTCAACTTCAAGAATTGAGTGATACCCTAGAAGAAAAATTGAAGATGACTGAAAGAGTAGAGATCCAACAAAAGGAGAGTGGTATTCCATTTTCTTTCAAATCCTATGGATATGCCTTAGCTCCTAGAGAGAACATTTCTTCCACTTCTGATGTTGGACCATCTAGATCTAGTTAAATTTATTTTATGTATTAATTAAATTTTATATTTTAGTTTGTTTATTATGAATAATATGAATAATATATTTCTTTTCTTTAGTGTACGGTAATTTATTGTTTATTATGTATAAAATTAATAATATGCGTGTATTTTTTTAGTGAGCGTTAATTTATCATCTCTAAATATTAAATTTGATATATGAGTGTTGAATGAAAAAATAATAAATAAAATTCAAATAACATTAATTAAATCAGTAAAATAAATTGAAATATAAAAGATCTCATATTAGAATTGGTACGGTAAGCTCTAGCTTCCCCCCCCCCCAATTTGTACTTCTCCCTCTTGAAAATTAGTATTTCTATTATGAATTAAAAAAGAAACTCTCAATATACATTCTAATGGTGTATATTAATCAAAATAATAGAAATATATTAATAATATTCAATTCAAGCAAGGACTCCAGGATTATTAAATTTTTAAAGTTACGGATCACCTAATGTATGTAGTGAAGCCTTCAATCTTGGAATAACCTTGTTATAATAATTCTTTGAATTTCATATCTTATATTCATTTTCATTATTGCAAAATAAAAGGAATGATTTGTTTTTACTTTGTATTTCATGTGTTCAAACGTATTCTTTTGCATTATATTAGTTATTAATTATTTAATGTAATAAACTACTTTCTGCCTTCTAAAAAAATATATATTATTATCTGTGATAATAATTGAACCTTCTGTTAGTTCTATGAGATTAGGTGTCTGTTAAGCAGTAGCATCTTTTAGTTTGTATCTTACAAGAATCCATTGACAACATAAATTATACCAATAACAATTCAAAAATCAATATTTATTATTCATGTGAATACATAGCAAATGCACTACTTCAAAGTGAGCATTTCTTTTACGTGTAGAAGTTATTGATGTAAACGTTCTATAAAGTGTTCAAGACATATATGCCAACAAAAAAAAATATATCAATAAATTTTTAGAAATAAAAATAAATTATTTCTACATGATGTACTAAGATATATTCTAATTTACTTCATTTTCCCTAGTCACAATCCCACCACATGCAATTTGAGAATTGGATAGAAAAGTCGATTAGTGGGGAAGAAACTTTTTTTTTCTTTTCTAATTTTATAAACTTTGAACTCGACCGAAATTATTGATTCAACTGATGAAGGACATCACTCCTTCATCCTCCATCCCCCATGAATACCACCTAAACCACCTGATAATACCATTAAGGATGCCACTTTTAAGGACAAACTTCTAGCCAACCAAATCACCTCTGATATTGATATGAATGAAGACTTTAATGCTCCTTTATCTCATAATTTGTTGGAGTTTACAGCAATTAATCATAGCTCCATCATCTCTAATGGTATTTGTTAGAAAATTCTGAGTAAAAACATTGTGTACCTAAATCTATTACAGCGGAAGCCGTTGAATTTGCTTCTAACACAATTGCTTTAAGTCAATCATCGTTTCACTAGGAAACGGAGTATTGATTCACAAACTTAAATGCGCCTTTGATGTTTAGTTAATGACGAAATTTTTCATTGCTTTTGTTTTTCTTTTTTTTTTTTTAATTTCCATTTCTCTGTCTCACTTTTTTTAAAAAAAAGAATGAATTTTGAAATATTAAGGGAAGTGGAATAGTTTTTGTAACTGTTCCCCCCATAATTCAAATATCCAATTTCCCCTGTTTTATCAGATAGTTTAAAAATATAAAATGGATAGGTTCGGGTCGGTCCACACGGGTGACCTATGACACGTAATCCAACATCTCCCATTTCGCACATGGTGGACAAGATGCGAAGTAGTACGACATCAACAAGTCACCGATTAATCCGACATATAGTTCGTGCGACATGTGAGTATCACGAGCTTTACCTATGATATTTTTCAAGCTTTATATAGGAATTCAATCACACGTGAAAAGAATTCTCAACTAACATGAGGATTCTAATATTCACAATACCCCAGACATTATTCACAACTTTAGTAGTTACTTATTTGATCTCTCATCCTCTTTAAAGAGGTGAACTGAAGTTCATGATTAACTTTCATTTACAAAATTACACTTGACTCTTATATGGTAAGTGTAATAGCCGACTTGAGAAAACAATTTAAAACATTCATTTTAACCGTCTTCCCTTTCTACACGAAACTATCTGTCCAATCAACAACTTTCTTAGTCATGCACCGCATTGCCGAATCTCTCTTGGCTATTTATAATATGCTAGAGTATCAACACGGACTAAAACGTCAAGAAACAGTTAAAGGGCTAATGGTATTTCAATAAAAAGTTAAAATAACTTTGAGGGTTTCACACAAAGAAGAAGCGGGGATACATTCTTCCATTAACTCGTTGGTCGCTAAGCACACGTGGTATGAAACACGTGCTACGATGTTATCACCTTATATTGATGTTCGTGTCTTATTCTTTTAGTCATTCAACATCGTACAGATCTAGGTCTATACACCTCTAAATATCTAACCTGAGTTTCTTTCCTTAATTATCCTCAAATATATATTCTTAGAGAAACTCACATCTGGCTATAGAAAATAAGTCATTATCATATGGTGGAACTTTTCTCTTCACGATACTCAATTTAAGAGGCGATTACTCGTGTGTGAGAGCCAATCTCGCGACTTGTTCGGCACAATGTATTAATAAAATACATTTTCGCATGCATATGACATTGAACATAAATTCAAGAATCTTATTTGATAATAATTACAATCAAGTCAATTACAATACATAAACATAATTATATCCTACGTAATCCGAGAGCCATAACATATTTATCAAACAACTCCCTAGATATCGCCTTAATAAAGGGATCAACTATCTTTTCTCATGTTGGAATGTATTGTACAGTAGAAAATAATTTGAATCTTCTGCTTATTCTTTGAGATTACACATTTGTTATAAAATAATATTATTCAATCTACATCATACATAAGTTCATCATTTACAACATGAATTACGACAATAACAATTTAAATATATATATTCATATTCATGAGAATATATTAAAAAATACACATTTTTAAAGTGTAGATTTCTTTTACGTGTAGAAGTCATTGAAGTAAATGTTTGATAAATTATTCAATACACATATGTAAACGGAAAAAAATACAATTGAAAATTTTAGAAACTAGTGTATATTAATTCAACATGATGTCCTAAGGTATATATTGGATCCAACAAATATAGGGATGAGTTTCACTAAATTGCTTCTGAATTATCAATGTTAGATATATGACGTTACAAAAATGTGATGCATATACATTCTGTGCAATGTAGGAATAAAAGAAAAATAATTGAATGCATACATCTTCAGAATCTAAGAATTAAGCACACTTATCAGTAAGGAATATATTTCAACTCATATATTTTATTGGCGGAACTTATTGCACGAATTTTAACATTAACCAACTTTGAACACTTGGTGCTCAAACAAAAAATAGACATAAAATGGATTTTATCATTTGAGAGATTTATATTGTATTAAATTTATTGTACAAAATTATTTTTATGGGATTTATATTTGTTTAATTGTGTTAGAGACTAAGGTTTTTCGCTGGACTTTCTTTCACTTGTCATAAGTTATAAGTAAGTTTTACTAGTTTAAAAATGATCTTGAATATGCATTAATTTTTTAGAAATTTTGAATTGAGGAACATTAAGTTTTTGATACATTAAGATGTATTAGACAAAAAATATTTTCATACTATTAAAGTTTACAGTAGAAGATCTTAAACAAATCATGACTACAAAAGAATATGTATATATTTTTGAAAACGGACAAATTTAGAAAAAAAATGAATACAATCGAAAAAAATACTTTATCTCATAAATCATAATTATTTTACATACGAAGAATACAATATATATCATAAGGAATGAAAATTCAGAAAGATTTAAAAATTTAGCGAGTACGTAATTCTAATTAGGAAAAGTATGTAATGCAATGTTATGTACATATCGACAGTGATACAAAGATACAAATAAGGAAATTCAATTAATATTATGAGTTTGGTCAAATGCATCTAAAAAGGAATAAACATAATTTTTTACTTTCTTGTCATTCAAGTCTATTTAATCACTATAAATATACTTTTTAAGTTGAGACTCAATATTACATTTGCATACTTTCTCAAATACAAGGATCAACCATGAGAAAACCTACTGGCCACAAAAAAATTAAAATAGAGAAGATGAAGAATCAAAACAACCTACCCTGCAACATTTTCTAAAAGGCGTGATGGCCTTTTTAAGAAGGCGAGTGAGCGCTCTACCCTCTGTGGTGTTGAAATTGCAACTGTAGTTTTTTCGCCATCTAAAACAATTGTTTACTCTATCGGACACCCTTGTGTCCTTTATGTGGTTTCTAAGTTTTTGAATCGTCCACCTGATACCAATAGTCCACAACCTCTCGCCCATCCTTATCAAAATAAGGATGTAACCAAAATGGAAAAGCTGATTGATGTAGAGGAAAAACGTACTTTAAGGCTTCAGTGAACAAATACAAAAGGCTCATATGAAGGGCTTAATTATTTTCAACTTCAAGAATTGAGTGATACCCTAGAAGAAAAATTTAAGATGACTGAAAGAGTAGAGATCCAACAAAAGGAGAGTGGTATTCCATTTTCTTTCAAATCCTATGGATATGCCTTAGCTCCTAGAGAGAACATTTCTTCCACTTCTGATGTTGGACCATCTAGATCTAGTTAAATTTATTTTATGTATTAATTAAATTTTATATTTTAGTTTGTTTATTACGAATAATATGAATGATATATTTCTTTTCTTTAGTGTACGGTAATTTATTGTTATTACGTATAAAATTAATAATATGCATGTATTTTTTTAGAGAGCGGTAATTTATCATCTCTAAATATTAAATTTGATATATGAGTGTTGAATGAAAAAATAATAAATAAAATTCAAATAATATTAATTAAATCAAGTAAAATAAATTGAAATATAAAAAATCTCATATTAGAATTGGTACGGTAAGCTCTAGCATCCCCCCCCCCCCACAATTTGTACTTCTCCCTCTTTAAAATTAGTATTTCTATTATGAATTAAAAAAGAAACTCTCAATATACATTCTAATGGTGTATATTTATCAAAATAATAAAAATATATTACTAATATTCAATTCAAGCAAGGTTTCCAGGATTATTAAATTTTTAAAGTTACGGATCACCTAATGTATGTAGTGAAGCCTTCAATCTTGGAATAACCTTGTTATAATAATTCTTTGAATTTCATATCTTATATTCATTTTCATTATTGCAAAATAAAAGGAATGATTTGTTTTAACTCTATATTTCATGTGTTCAAACGTATTCTTTAGCATTATATTAGTTATTAATTATTTAATGTAATAAACTACTTTCTGCCTTCTAAAAAAAATATATATTATTATCTTTGATAATAATTGAACCTTCTGTTAGTATTATGAGATTAGGTGTCTGTTAAGGAGTAGCATCTTTTAGTTTGTATCTTACAAGAATCCATTGACAACATAAATTATACCAAAAACAATTCAAAAATCAATATTTATTATTCATGTGAATATATAGCAAATGCACTACATCAAAGTGAGCATTTCTTTTCCGTATAGAAGTTATTGATGTAAACGTTCTATAAAGTGTTCAAGACATATATGCCAACAAAAAAAAATATATCAATATATTTTTTAGAAATAAAAATAAATTATTTCTACATGATGTACTAAGATATATTCTAATTTACTTCACTTGCCATAGTCACAATCCCACCACATGCAATTTGAGAATTGGACAAAAAAGTCGATTAGTGGGGAAGAAACTTTTTTTTCTTTTCTAATATTATAAACTTTGAACTCGACCGAAATTAATGATTCAACTGATGACGGACATCACTCCTCCATCCTCTATCCCCCATGAATACCACCTAAACCACCTGATAAGACCATTAAGGATGCCACTTTTAAGGACAAACTTCTAGCCAACCAAATCACCTCTGATATTGATATGAATGAAGACTTTAATGCTCCTTTATCTCATAATTTGATGGATTTTACAGCAATTAATCATAGCTCCATCATCTCTAATGGTATTTGTTAGCAAATTCTGAGTAAAAACATTGTGTACCTAAATCTATTACAGCGGAAGTCGTTGAATTTGCTTCTAACACAATTGCTTTAAGTCAATCTTCATTTCTCTAGGAAACGGAGTATTGATTCAAAAACTTAAATGCGCCTTTGATGTTTAGTTAATGTTGAAATTTTTTATTGCTTTTGTTTTCTTTTTTTTTTTTTAATTTTCATTTCTCTGTCTCACTTTTTAAAAAAGAAGAATGAATTTTGAAATATTAAAGGAAGTGGAATAGTTTTTGTAACTGTTCCCCCCATAATTCAAATATCCAATTTCCCCTGTTTTATCAGATAATTTAAAAATAAAAAATGGATTGGTTCGGGTCAGTCCACATGGTGAGCCATGACACGTAATCCAACATTTCCCATTTCACACTTGGTGGACAAGATGCGAAGTAGTACGACATCAACAAGTCACCGATTAATACGACATATAGTTCGTGCGACATGTGAGTATCACGACCTTTACCTATGATATTTTTCAAGCTTTATATAGGAATTCAATCACACGTGAAAAGAATTCTCAACTAACATAAGGATTCTAATATTCACAATACCCCAGACATTATTCACAACTTTAGTAGTTACTTATTTGATCTCTCATCCTCTTTAAAGAGGTGAACTGGAGTTCATGATTAACTTTTATTTACACAATTACACTTGACTCTTATATGGTTAGTGTAATAGCCAACTTGAGAAAACAATTTAAAACATTCATTTTAACAGTCTTCCCTTTCTACTCGAAACTACCTATTCCAATCAACAGCTTTCTTAGTCATGCACCGCATTGACGAATCTCTCTTGGCTGTTTGTAATATGCTAGAGTAGCAACACGGACTAAAACGTCAAGAAACAGGTAAAGGGCTAATGGTATTTCAATAAAAAGTGAAAATAACTTTGAGGGTTTCATACAATGAAGAAGCGGGGAAACATTCTTCCATTAACTCATTGGTCGCTAAGCACACGTGGTATGAAACACGTGCTAAGATGTTATCACCTTATATTGATGTGCGTGTCTTATTCTTTTAGTCATTTAACATCGTACAGATCTAGGTCTAGACACCTCTAAATATCTAACCTGAGTTTCTTTCCTTAATTATCCTCAAATACATATTCTTAGAGAAACTCACATCTGGCTATAGAAAATAAGTCATTATCGTATATGGAACTTTTCTCTTCACGATACTCAATGTAAGAGGCGATTACTCGTGTGAGAGAGCCAATCTCGCGACTTGTTCGGCACAATGTAATAATAAAATACATTTTCGCATGCATATGACATTGAACATAAATTCAAGAATCTTATTTGATAATAATTACAATCAAGTCAATTACAATACATAACTATAATTATATCGTACGTAATCCGAGAGCCATAACATATTTCTCAAACAAGTCTCTAGATATCGCCTTAGTAAAGGGATCAACTATCATTTCTCATGTAGGAATGTATTGTACTGTAGAAAATAATTTGAATCTTCTGCTTGTTCTTTGAGATTACACATTTGTTATAAAATAATATTATTCAATCTGCATCATACATAAGTTCATCATTTACAACATGAATTACGACAATAACAATTTAAATATATATATTCATATTCATGAGAATATATTAAAAAATACACATTTTTAAAGAGTAGAATTCTTTTACGTGTAGAAGTTATTGAAGTAAATGTTTGATAAATTGTTCAATACACATATGTCAACGGAAAAAAATAAAATTGAAAATTTTAGAAAATAGAGTATATTAGTTCAACATGATGTTCTAAGGTATATGTTGGAAGCAACAAATATAGGGATGAGTTTCACTAAATTGCTTCTCAATTCTCAATGTTAGATATATGACGATACAAAAATGTGATGCATATACATTCTCTGCAATGTAGGAATAAAAGAAAAATAATTGAATGCATACATCTTCACAATTTAAGAATTAAGTACACTTATCTGTAAGGAATATAGTTCAACTCATATATTTTATTGACGGAACTTATGGCACAAATTTTAACATTAACCAACTTTGAACACTTGGCGCTCAAAGAAAAAAGAAATACAAAATTGGTTTTATCATTTGAGAGATTTATATTGTATTAAATTTATTGTACAAAATCATTTTTTATGGGATTTAGATTTGTTTAATTGCGTTAGAGACTAAGGTTTTTCGCTATATTTTCTTTCACTTGTCATAAGTTATAAGTAAGTTTTACTAGTTTAAAAATGATCTTGAATATGCATTAATTTTTTAAAAATTTTGAATTGAGGAACATTAAATATTTGATACATTAAGATGTATTAGACAAAAAATATTTTCATACTATTAAAGTTTACAGTAGAAGATCTTAAACAAATCATGACTACAAAAGAATATGTAAATATTTGAAAACGGACAAATTTAAAAAAAAAAATGAATACAATCGAAAAAATACTTTATCTCATAAATCAGAATTATTTTACATACGAAGAATACAATATATATCATAAGGAATGACAATTTAAAAATATTTAAAAATTTAGCGAGTACGTAATTCTAATTAGGAAAAGTATGTAATGCAATGTTATGTACATATTGACAGTGATCCAAAGATACAAAGAAGGAAATTCAATTAATATTATGAGTTTGTTCAAATGCATCTAAAAAGAAATAAACATAATTTTCTTACTTTCTTCTCATTTAAGTCTATTTTACCATTATAAATATACTTTTTGAGTTGAGACTCAATATTACATTTGCATGCTTTCTCAAATCCGAGGATTAACCATGAGAAAACCTGTGGGCCGCAAAAAAATTAAAATAGAGAAGATGTAAAATCAAAACAACCTACTTGCGACATTATTTAAAAGTTGTGATGGCCTTTTTATGAAGGCGGGTGAGCTCTCTACCCTCTGTGGTGTTGAAATTGCAACTGTAGTTTTTTTTCCATTGAAAACAAGTGTTTAGTCTATCGGACACCCTTGTGTCCTTTCGGTGGTAGATAAGTTTTTGAATCCTCCACCTGATACCAATAGTCCACAGCCTCTCGCCAAGCCTTATCAAAATAAGGATGTAACCAAAATGCAGAAGCTGATTGAAGCAGAGGAAAAACGTTCTTTAAGGCTTCAGTCAACAAATACAAAAGGCTCGTATGAAGGGCTAAACTATTTTCAACTTCAAGAATTGAGTGACACCTTAGAAGCAAAATTGAAGATGACTGAAAGAGTAGACATCCAACAAAAGGAGAGTGGTATTCCATTTTCTTTCAAATCCTATTGATATGCCTTAGCTCCTAGAGAGAACATTTCTTCCACTTCTGATGTTGGACCATCTAGATCTAGTTAAATTTATTTTATGTATTAATTAAATTTTATATTTAGTTTGTTTATTATGAATAATATGAATAATATATTTCTTTTCTTTAGTGTACTGTAATTTATTGTTTATAACGTATAAAATTAATAATATGCATGTATTTTTTTTACTGAGCGGTAATTTACCATCTCTAAATATTAAATTTGATATGTGAGTGTTGAATGAAAAAATAATGATTAAATTCCAAATAATACTAATAAAATCAAGTAAAATAAATTGAAATATAAAAGATATCATATTAGTATTAGTATGGTAAGCTGTAGCATCCCCTCCCCCCCCCCCCAATTTGTACTTCTCCCTCTTGAAAATTAGTATTTCTATTATGAATTAAAAAAAGAAACTCTCAATATACATTCTAATGGTGTATATTAATCAAAATAATAGAAATATATTAATAATATTCAATTCAAGCAAGGATTCTAGGATTATTAAATTTTTAAAGTTGTGGATCACCTAATGTATGTAGTGAAGACTTCAATCTTGGAATAACCTTGTTATAATAATTCTTTGAATTTCATATCTTATAATCATTTTCATTATTGCAAAATAAAAGGAATGATTTGTTTTAACTCTATATTTCATGTGTTCAAACGTATTTTTTAGCATTATATTATTTATTAATTATTTAATGGAATAAACTACTTTCTGCTTTCCAAAAAAATATATATATTATTATCTTTGATTACAATTGAATCTTCTGTTAGTTCTATGAGATTAGGTGTCTGTTAAAAAGTAGCATCTTTTAGTTTGTATCTTACATAAATCCATTGACACCATAAATTATACCGATAACAATTCAAAAATCAATATTTATTATTCATGTGAATATAAAGCAAATGCACTACTTCAAAGTGAGCATTTCTTTTACGTGTAGAAGTTATTGATGTGAACGTTCTATAAAGTGTTCAAGGCATATATGCCAACAGACAAAAATATATCAATAAAATTTTTAGAAACAAAAATAAATTATTTATACATGATGTACTAAGATATATTCTAATTTACTTCATTTCCCATAGTCACAATCCCATCACATGTAATTTGAGAATTGGATAGAAAAGTCGATTAGTGGGGAAGAAACTTTTTTTTCTTTTCTAATTTTATAAACTTTGAACCCTACCGAAACTGATGACTTACATCACTCCTTCATCCTCCATCCCCCATGAATACCACCTAAACCACCTGATAAGACCATTTAGGATGCCACTTTTAAGGACAAACTTCTAGCCAACCAAATCACATCTGATATTGATATGAATGAAGACTTTAATGCTCATTCATCTCTTAACTTGTTGGAGTTTACAGCAATTGATCATAGCTCCATAATCTCTAATGGTATTTGTTAGCAAATTTGAGTAAGAATAGTGTGCACCTAAATCTGTTACAGCGGAAGTCGTTGAATTTGCTTCTAACACAATCGCTTTAAGTCAATCTTCATCTCTCTAGGAAATGGAGTATTGATTCACAAACTTAAATGACTTTGATGTTTAGTTAATGTTGAAATTTTTCATTGCTTTTTTTTTTCTTTTTTAATTTTCGTTTCTCTGTCACACTTTTTAAACAAGAAGAATAATTTTGAAATATTAAGGGAAGTGGAATGGTTTTAATAACTGTTCCCCCCATAATTCAAATATCCAATTTTCCCTGTTTTATCAGATAATTTAAAAATAAAAAATGGGTCGGTTCGGGTCGGTCCACAAGGGTGACCCATGACACATAATCCAACATCTCCCACTTCACAATTGGTGGACAAGATGCGAAACAATTCACCGATTCATACAACATATAGTTCGTGCGACCTGTAAGCATCACGAGCTTTACCTATTATATTTTTCAAGATTTATATAGGAATTCAATCACACGTGAAAAGAATTCTCAACTAACATGAGGATTCTAATATTCACAATACCCCAGACATTATTCAAAACTTTAGTAGTTACTTATTTGATCTCCCATCCTCTTTAAAGAGGTGAACTCGAGTTCATGATTAACTTTTATTTACACAATTACACTTGACTCTTATATGGTTTGTGTAATAGCCGACTTGAGTAAACAAGTTAAAATATTCATTTTAATCGTCTTCCCTTTGTACTCGAATCTATCTGTTCCAATCAATAGCTTTCTTAGTCATGCACCGCATTGCCGAATCTCTCTTGGCTATTTGTAACATGCTAGAGTAGCAACACCGACTGAAACTTCAAGAAACAGTTAAAGGTCTAATGTTATTTTAATAAAAAGTTAAAATAACTTTGAGGGTCTCACACAATGAAAAAGCGAGGATACATTCTTCTATTAACTCATTGGTCGCTAAGCACATGTGGTATGAAACACGTGCTACGATGTTACACCTTATATTGATGTGTGTATCTCATTCTTTTAGTCATTCAACATCGTACAGATCTAGGTCTAGACACCTCTAAATATCTAACCTGAGTTTCTTTCTTTAATTATCCTCAAATACATATTGTTAGAGAAACTCACATCTGGATTTAGAAAATAAGTCATTATCGTATGGTGGAAATTTTCTCTTCACTTTCCTCAATGTAAGAGGCGATTGCTTGTGTGAGAGAGACAATCTCGCGACTTGTTCGACACACTGTATTAATAAAATACATTTTCGCATGCATATGACATTGAACATAATTTCAAGAATCTTATATGATAATAATTACAATCAAGTCAATTACAATGCATAAACATAATTATATCCTACGTAATCCCAGAGCCATAACATATTTCTCAAACAAGTTTCTAGATATCGCCTTAGTAAAGGGATCAACCATCATTTCTCCTATAGGAATGTATTGTAAATTTATTTCTCCACTTGCTACTATGACTCTTATAAAGTAATACTTAATAATTTAAATCATGAGACCCTTAGAATTCTTAGCAATATTCAAAAGATCAAAGAATCTCTTCAACCAAATAGCTTTTTGTACTATAGATGCACAAACCAAAAATTTGGATTCCGTAGTTGATAGGGCTATGAAAAATTGTTTCTTGCTTTTCCACAAAATTGCACCACCATTTTGCAAGTTGATTTTCTGTCATACCGGTCACCAGCCCAATCATCTTTTATGGATTAATTGAATCCACTATAGCATATTGAATAATCAGCAGTACCCTTCAAGTATCGAAAAATTCTCTTTATTGCTTGCCAATGATTTCTTCCAGCATTGGATTGATACCTGTTAACCAGACCTATGACATAACAAGTATCTGGATGAGTAAACGTCATAGCATACATCAAACTCCTAACTGCACAGGAATGTGATACTCGAGACATGTCTTATTTTTTATTTTCAGCATTTGGAAATATTTCAAGGCTTAAAGATTCACCTCTTGCTATAGGAGTATCCATGGATTTGCAACTATTTAGTAGAGAACGTTTCAAAATTTTCATTATGTATGTTTCTTGAGATAGACTCAAATTTTTTTTGTAAAAATCTCATTGGATTTTAACACCCAATATATACTCTGCTTCACCCATATCTTTAATGTCAAATGTCTTTGAAATCCATGACTTAACAATTTTTGCATACTTCAAATTATTTCCAGCAAATAAAATATCATCCATGTAAAGCGAAAGAATCACAAATATTTCATTGGACTTTTTCACATAAATGCATTAGTATTCATCGATCATGGTGAAATCAAATGAAATTACTTCTTATGAAATCTCAGGTACCACTGCCTTGAAGACAGCTTAAGGTCATACATTGATGTGTTTAATTTTCAAACCTTCTTTTCTTGGCCTTTAACAACAAAACCTACAGGTTGTTCCATGTAGATTTCTTTACTTAGTTCTCCATTGAGAAAAATGGTCTTCACGCCCATTTTGTGTAATTCTAAATCTAAAAACGCCACTAAAGACAAAAGCAAGCTAATTGAAGTAAATTTTACAACTGGTGAAAAAGTTTTCTCATAATCTATTTCAGCTTCTTGAGTAAATCCTTGTGTTTAACTTTGAGAATCCATTTGTTTCTAATAGCTTTACGCCCAAAAGAAAGGTCAACTAGATCCCAAACATTATTGGTTTTCATGGACCCTAATTCTTCTTTCATCACTTTTATTCATTCATCTTTTTCAGGACTCGATAGAGCTTCATTCACAAAATTAGGTTCATCCAATTCTGTGGGAGATAAAAGGAAGACATAATTCTCAATCTCATAAGATCGTTTAGGCATACCTTTTCTAGTACTCTTACGTAATTGAAGTTTATATTCCTCAATAGGATTTTGGGATTCACAACTCCCACTTGGACCAAGAATCATTTCTTGTTCAATTGAATTATCCAGCATGTCTGACGACATTATTTGATCATCTGAATTCAACAGTTCGTAAAGAGGCTTATTTTTCTTTATTTCATGCTTTTTTGAAAAAATATTTTCCAGGAATGTGACATGTCGTGATTCAATTTCAGTAGTACTTCCATCTTCCAATTCACTAATGAACGCATATCCTTTGGAGTGTTCTGAGTATCTTATAAAGATACATTTCTTTTCTTTTGAACTTAGTTTTCCAAACTTACCAAAACAATCTTTAATATATGCAGCACAACCCCAAGGTTGTAGATCATTAAAGTTTGATTTATTACCAGTCCATAGTTCATAAGGAGTAGATGATACTGATTTAGAAGTCACTTTGTTTAATATGTAGGCCGTAGTTAATAGTGCATCTCCCCAAAAAGAAATTGGTAAATTTGCCTATGCCATCATGGACCTTGTCATATCCAACAATGTCCTATTCCTTCTTTCAGCTACACAATTTTGTTGAGGTGTATAAGGAGTAGTTTGTTGTCTGATAATGCCTTTTTAAATACATAGTTCTTCAAACTATTTTGACAAATATTCAAGACCTCTATCAATTCTTCTTGCCTTTATACTTTTGTATAATTGATTCTCAACTTCATTCATATATCTTTTGAAGCATTCAAGTTCTTTGGATTTATAAGATATCAAATAGACATAACCAAAACATGTGAAATCGTCAATAAATATAATGAAATATGAAGCACCGGTCCTTGCCCTCACATTTATTGGACCACAGATATCATGATGGATTAATTGTAATATAAATTTGGCTCTTTTAGCCTTCCCAAAGAGTTTTCGTATAATCTTTCCAGCAAGATAATTTTCACAAGTTGGCATTTCAATTTTAGAGAAAGAACCTAAATATCCTTCCTTTGCCAATATATTCATTCGATCTTTCCCTATGTGACCGAATCTAGCATTCCTTGTAAGTATATTAGCATCATTATTACTAGAATAACATGACATTACACAGCGGTCAACATAATAGTCATAAGTTGAAGGATTACAATATAAAATAATAAAACGATCATAACGATGTCCAAAACCATAAAAAAAATATTATCTAGAGTAATTCTTACACAATTACAACTAAGAAAATAAATGAATACCAATATCTAAAGAACAGATACAGATACTAAGTTTTGTCAAATTTCTGGAGCATATAGGACGTCATGCAATATTAAAGACCGGCCTCCATGAAAATCTACTTTTCAAGTGTAAATCCTTTTGACTTCAAGTCTTGCATTATTTCCTACATTGATCTACCTTGATCTAGGTGAAATTCGATGGAACTCCACAAACACTTCTCGATCTCGACTCACATAGTCGGTGGCTCCTGAGTCTTCAATCCACATAGGATAAGATTCAGTTAATAAAATAGTGTTAGAAACATATGTAGCAATTAGAGTTGCATTTAGAAATGCTACCTTTTTTTGCTTAGGACATTCATAAGAAAAATGCCCAAGATTTTGGAAATTGTAGCACTTCATCTTGCTCTCTTTCTTCTAGAAAAACCTTTTTTCTTTTTTGGAATTTAGCTTATCTTTTCTTCTCTGAGGGTCTTTCTTCGGTCTTTATACATTTCCTGATCCACTTCTTCTTATGCTTGAATTTCAAAGATTTCTTACCACTTAATTCTACCATAAAGGCATTAGAAGTATCTTTAGCAGTACCAAGCTGCTCAGCTTCAAGTTCAACATAATGGGCAACATCAGAAAAAGTTTTGATTCCTTCAAGTGGTCCCAATTATTAGGAAGTGATCGGATCACTGCTTAAACCTGCTATTCATCTGAAAGAACGTGACCAACATTTTTGAGTTAAGCTATCATATTCGGCATCACTCTAAGATGTTGTTTGATGTTTTGATCATGACACTTCTTGTAAGTGTCAAACTTGATAGTCAGCTGTCTGAGGCGAGTGACAGAAGTACCCCCATATGTTCGTTGCAAGTGTGCCCAGATGGCATTGGCAGTAGGAAATTCCTCAGACTCATGTATAAGGTCATCAATTACAGAACTTACAATGATTCCACATGTAATGGAATCAGTCTATTATGCTTTTTGATTCCATGTCTGTTATTAAGAGACAATCACGCAAGTATTTTATCAATTATTCATGCAAGTTACACATTCAAGAAAATTATTTCACATAAAGATTTCATGTTTAGTGTACAATCGAAAGGACACTTAAGAATTCGATCATCTTCTACGAACTGAATATTTGACCAAAATTAGAAATTAATTTCTTAATGTTTATTAGAATGATATCTTTCAATTAAGTCATTTTAAACTCCAACAAATGAATGAAATTCATATAAAAGAGATAAACAACTTAATATTTATATTATATAAAGTTAATAAATAACTTCATGTTGTAAGTCAATCTAAAAATAAAAGTCATTCCACAAGTATTATAGATGACTTATATACACCCAAAAAGGCTTTCTAGGCCAAATATCGTGGTAAACATCAATTAATCTCTCTCCACAAGAATTACGGAGAGAATATGCTAAAATAGCCAATGCTTTTCAATTTGAGATTTCTACATAGTTTTCTAATTCTACACGTCTTAATTCAAACAACTGAATAAAACTAGCAACTTTGATATTAGGAGACATCTTAAATGACTTGAACTCTTTCAGCTTCTTCTCTCTTTCCCTTCGTATAACCCTTTCATTTCGCAATAGATTTGTGTCGATCTGGGGACACCATTTCGTATGATCTCTCGACTTTGAAAACATACCCTTCGATGACGTGCTCTTCCACTTTATCTCTTTGCTCGACATCCTGAACTCCCACTTGAAGTGATTCAAGTTTGTCCCCATTCAGTCATTTCTGAAATAGGAACCAAGACACATTTAGAATGGTTGAACCACTCAATTTAACCTCTTATGTTACATTTTCACCGTAAAAGTCAAAATCTATCATAGAAAAAAATCATAGACTAATTAAGACAAGAGTTATATCAAGCCTAATTAAATTCTTAAGAGTCATTATTTTTTTTATAACACCTTAAAAAAAACTGCATTACTATTCATAAAGTAATTTGAGATAATTCAAAAAGAAATAAATGGTACAGGAACTTTCCTCCCACTTTTTCTTTCTCTCTATGTGGACCATAATAAAATAAAATAAAATTAAAGAGGACATATTACTCCACCTAACCCTATACAAGAGCAGAAAAAACAATGGAGCATATCTTCTCTTTCATTTTTAAGAAATTAAGTAATTGAGCCTTTTTATTCACAATTTTTTTTTCATATTCAAAAAAAAAATAATCATGGGTGAACAAAAAAATCATACATCCATATCATATACAAAAAAAAATCAGAGGTGAATAAAAAAGAATCATAGATCCATATCACATACAAAAAAAAATAGAGAAACTTCAGATTTTCAATCTGAATTTGTGGCGCAAAGATGTACGTTTGATTTCCAGTCAGAAAATTACGTGTTTGATTCTCGTTGCATTCAAAAAACCCAATCAATATTCGGTAAAAAAAGTGACAGGTGAGTTCTTGCCAGATGTGTTTCCCCTTTTTTGTAAAGAAATTATCATGCAAACATGGCAATTAACCTGGCTCTGATGCCATTGTTAGCAAATTCTGAGTAAAAACAGTGTGACCTTAATTTGTTGTAGCGGAAGTTGTTGAATTACCTTCTGAAACAATTGCCCCAAGTCAATCTTCGTCTCTCTAGGAAACGGAATATTGATTCACAAACTTAAATGCCTTTGGTGTTTAGTTGATATTGAAATTATTCACTATTTTTTTTTCGTTTCTCTGTCTCACTTTTTAAACAAGAAGAATGAATTTTTAAATATAAAGGGAAGTGGAACAGTTTTTGTAACTGTTCCCCCCATAATTCAAATATCCAATTTTCTTTCTTTTATCAGATAATCTAAAAATCAGAAATGGGTCGGGTCAGGTCAGTCCACATCGACGACCCATGACCCATAATTCAATAGTATTAAGTTTGTGGCCCTTTCCCAAGAAGAAAATCAAAGATTTTACGCCCCTTGGAAATTCTCCCTCATCATAAAGCTCATTGCACATGCATAACCCATCAATTTCTATGCTTTAAGTTAAATCAGCTCTAGAAAAATTATGAGTTATGTTCCACTTATTGATTTGGATTGTGATTACTACATATTTAAATTCTCTTCTTCAGACGATATCAATTTAGCTCTCAATAATGGTCCATGATTTATTTATGGACACTACCTGGCCATCAAAAAATGGGTGGCAAATTTCAACCCTAAAAAGAAAATATTAACATTATCTGCTATTTGGGTATGCCTATCACAACTCCCAATGGAGTACTATGACAGTCTTCTACTTTAAAAAGTAGGTAACTTTATAGGTAAATTCCTAAAAATTGATGCATGTACCAGCCTTATTCTTCATGTGAGATAAGGTTATGTATCCAAATGAATTTAAATAATCCAATTCCAACATGAATACAAATTGGTAACCACATGCAACATGCTCTACGAAGCAGAGGATTTCCTTTGAAAATGTTGTGGATATTTGGGTCATGACCAGGAAAGTTGTTCTACATACAGCATGCTCTACGAAGCAGAGGAAAGTTGCCAGAGGAAAATCAGCAGGAGAGTAAAAGTGCAGATATTTATACTAAAGAACCAACTTCACATGCTCCCACTACACATGATGGAGATTGGCAAACAATTCTTTTTCCCAAGAAAACAAAAGTGGCGCCAACTAAAAAGAAAAAAGTAAAGATAATTGAAGAGGCTCCTCTCATTAATTCTTTGTCTTTTTTAAAAAAATGCTACTTAGGCATTTAGAAAGACCTTTAATGAAATTAACTCTTCTACTTCTCAACATAGTACGGACACTAGTCCCTTTACAGTTACTAATAAAAAAACTGATAAGTACTCTCTTGAATCTTTAATGTCCAAAAGTACATTTGATTCTCTCTTCATGTTTGTTGACATCCAATTTTGACTCTCTATACTTAAAATTAACACATTTAGACTCTCTGACCACTAAATGACACAAAATGTAATTTTTAACATAGTTTTTGCAATAGTTAATAAATTATTGATAATCATCATTGTTTTAGAATTTTTACTAATTTTTTGTTATATTTTAATTTTACATAATTTATTAATAATTATCTTTAATTTCATAAATTTTAAATTTTTTATTAGTTTATTATTATTTTAATATATTTACACAATTATCTGCATGCGTACACAACATAGCAATGGAATTTTTTTACCGCATAGTATAATTTTAATTATTTATAGCATAATATATTTTATCAAGGAAATTATATTTTTTATTTGTTGTTGATACTTTTTTCTGTAATTATACATTGACATTCATATTTTGTATATTATTTAACAAGACCAGCGTATATGAGTTGATTTAGTTATTTTAATACGCAGAGCAACAAATCAGTCAAGTCAAGATCCTCTCACTTGACTTGATTTCACCTACTTATCCATAATTTAAGGAATTTAATAAAAAAATAGTAGATTTGATGAATAACCCTTTTTCTTTGTTTTTTTCTTTTTTAAACACATAGCAACAATACACACAAACACAATTCATCACACCCACACTTCATCAAATTTTTAACTTCCTCTCTATAAAAAAAAATACTAAAAAATACACACATACGCCTCTTTCCCTCTCCACCTTCACTGCCATCACTGTTGGAGCTCCGACAAATGGGCTCTAGCCACCACAATCATGGCACCAACAAAAACAACACCCCCACGCTACAAACTTTCCCTCTCCATCTCGCCGTAAGCTCATCGGAGCAAATCACCGACGAGCATCAAGTTTCCAGCCACCAATCACAGCCCACACTTCTATTGATGAAACTATTCCACCGACGACCCCACCAGCCACTGTAAAACCACCAGCGCCGCTCTTTTTTCTCTTTTCTCCTTGCTGCTTTACATTTCCTCCATGAATGAAGAGCTTGTTTCCATAAAAAAGAATCTGATTTGATCGAGTTTTTTATAGATCCGGCGTTGCTCCGGTGTCACACTATTGAAGCAATACCGGTGGCTCATCCCCTCTTTGCCTTTATATTTGTGTTCTGTTTTATTGCTTAGTTTAAGATTTGGTCAAAATCATGGCCACGTTACTAAAAAACTCAAATTTTGGTGTATCTCCATCAACTCCGGCGACCTCTCGACTCCTTAATATCTTTTTCATATATGTTTGAACATATTTTAGTGCTCCTATATGTTTTCTAACAATTTTCTAGACTGTTTTGATTCTGATGATTTGGTATAACTTTACCGGACAATGTTGCTCAATGGTTTGGTGCTTTCTTATGCTGCTTTGTTATTGGTTTTGCTTTGTTATGTCCTTGAGACAACTTTAGTATTTTTTATTTGTTTAGGTTGCTGATTTTTTAATATTATTGGATGATTATTCTTGTAAAACACCAATAATGAACAAATACTATATTATCTAGCCAATGACATTATCTATTCGCCGGATATCCGATGCCACCCCAATACAAAAGACGGATTATATCTTCTCAAGTTTATTTATTCACGTCAAGTATCAATATATGACCGATGAATAAATTCTTCATTGATTTTTGAGTTCTTCACATATAAAAGATGAATATTAAGTATATAAATACGTAATAAAATAAATATTTCAGGTGATGATGAAATTTTTATAACAATGCAAAAAGATTTAAGATTTGTATCTTGGCAAGGTGGTTTAGGACAGCCAACAAATTGAGCAGCCACTTTGTAGCAATAACGTACCTAAAATTTAATCGAGCCCACTTTATAGAAAAAATTATATTTATATGCACACATGCCTTTGAAATTTATTTTGATAATTATTTATTTGTTACAAACATTTTTGTTACAAGTGTTTATATAAGTGTCTGAGAATATTCGTCAGGAAAAATACTAAAGAAGACTTTAAATTGTGCTGTACTTTTATATTTTTTATATTTATACAAATATTATCATAGTGAAAACATTATATTTGGGATGTTGGTTGGGATATTCTTTATTTTACACGATTCTCATCACAAGTTAGACAAATTTTGGATGCTAATATTTATATTAAAATTAATTTATATATTTAATGTAATAATTCACAATTTTTTACATTAACAAATATTACGTAGTCTTTCCTTAAGAATAATTTTTCTTTATTCAATTTTGTCTTCACATACATATTTATATACTTTGTTTTATATATATATATATATATATATATATATATATATATATATATATATATATATATATATATATATATTAAGATAGCATACACATTATATTATTTCAATACATATTTTTTATTTGTATTTACAAACATTATTTTTTTCTCTTCCCCCTTTTAATCAACCTAGGTCTGGCTGGGAATCAAATTTTTGGATTCTGAAGGGTGCCTAACCCCTTCCCTTTGGAATAATTTGAACCCTTACCTAGAACTCAAATTGTTTTCATAGATTAAATAAAGTCATACTTGTTGAACAAATAAATAGGTTTCCTATTTTTTCTTGAAAATTAGGTGGCGACTCTTATAAAATTAATTCATTTTGTGTCCATAATGTCTAACTTGTTTTGACCTTAGGTAAAAATTAGGTATGAAGTTTGGCGACTTTGCAGGGGATGCAAGGTTCTAACCATTACAGATTTAGGTAAATATTTATATTTTTCTGCATTTTTATTTATTTCTTTCTAATTTTCTTGATTTATCTTGTTTGTTTGGTATAAATTGTTATTTGTTTTGTATAGCTTTTTTATTTATTTATTGCTTTATATAAACTGTCATCCCGTTTATATTTTCTCCATTTGGGAAAAATTGAAATATTCATATATGTAGGTGAGGTGTGTTTTGCACACCCGCAAATTACTTTAAAAATTCTAAATTTTAGGAGAGTTGGTGTATGCACGGGGTGTCCAAATCTTTTTCTATGTGCCCGCGTCGTCTTCTTACTCGAGTAATCCTCTCGAGAACCATGAATCTAGCAAACCCACTCTTCGTAGAATAGAACTAATCCAACATCTTTTTAGGTACATGTATCATTAGTCATCTTTATCCGAATGTCCAAAGGGTTCATGACCCAAATGGCATGTTATCATAGTCTCTGTATATATTTAAAAAATGATTAGGCATATAAATTAATTATTTGCTCTAAATTGATTTTACTTTAGTTGGAAGGGGTAATACAACCTTTGTTTTGCATGGAGGATCAGTTACAAGATGCACCTTAGCAATATTATTGATAAATGTGTTCAGGTTTGAACTACTTTTTGACCTGATTCTTGTCCAGATAAGATACGTACGCAACCCTACATTAGGGTCCGGTCTCTTCACTTTTTGGGGATAATTTCTCTAGAATTAAATTGGATAATTTTTTAAAAATAGTTCAAAGATGCTCTCCAAAAGTCATCAAGAGTGAAAATTTCCAATAACATTAATTCCTAGCCAGCCTATCTCCAAATCCTCAACCAATTTTAGTCCGAGAACAGCTAGCTTCTTCTTTCGAATATTGTAAACCATTAAATTTATGACGTATCGATCCTCATTTTCAAAGTAAGGGTTTAATATTATTTCATTCATAGGAATCCAACCAGCTGCAGCGAAATAATGTCATAATTCATTCAATGTCTGACTTTCTTAATCTTGTCAGCATACAAAAGTTGTGTCAAAGCTCTTCTCATGCTTGACACGTATCCTCTCAATCATCTAATCGGAATAATTTTGATGCTAAAAGTAGTTCTTTCCTGATATTCTTTCATATTATTTTCACGGATAACCATCACATTTTTACAATTATACATTGCACATATAAACTTACAAATTTGCCTAAACTACACAGACTTGGTTCTTGTTTCCACAAGATATGTAGGCAACCCTCATTTGGGTTCAATCTCATTATTTTTTTCCAAATGAATAAAAATTTAAAATTTTGACTTGGTTGGTACCAACACAGTTAGGAGTGCACGTGAGAAAGAATAAATTGGTATGGTGGACAGGACCGACTTTATGGTAAATCATAGATCCTTTAGTACCTTTTAATCAAACCTGAATAACACTCGAAAATTCTCCTGCATATATCTAAGACAAGAACAAAGCCAGCCTCATTGTTTTAAGTGCATTGTGTAGTGAACTTTAGACTAGATCATTGAATTGCATTGTTGATCCAGAACTTAGCTTGAATGTCTGTTGAGGCAAAATTCGGAGTTACACTTAGTTTGTCAAAGGATTATAGGCCTTCTTTGACCCGATTGTGCCTTTCATAGTCCACGAAATGACATTAATCCCTAGAATTCCCCCTTGATCTTGAAACCTTTTCTTGAACAACCTATTGTTCCTATACTTTTTTGAGTGCTTACATGCACTATCCCTCTCTTGGGCCTACCTACTTGGACGCACTAAATACGTGCAAATTGCGGACAATGATTCACGATCAAAGATGAAAAAGAAAAATAATATATTATCCTAGATGAACAAAAATGGAAAAAATAACTTAAGAAGGACCCCCCCCCCCCCCTCAAACAAAACAAATAGATAACTCTAATAAAGGCGAAGAATCATTATCATGAAAAAAAAAAAGGAAAATATGTTGAAAAGGGGGGAAAAAAACTCCAACACAAGCTGAAATAAATACAAAACAAGGGCCAAAGAAGCACAACAAAGAAGAACGAGTGTCAAAGCGCAACAAATGTCAAAAGCACAGATACAGTGCAATGCTCATTGAGGAATTAGTCACTTTCAATCCAAAATTTTCCTACCCGTCTCCAAACCTACATTACAAGATAATAACAAGTCCTACAAGATCCCACTCAAAGTGTTCTTACATTAGTAGATACTTACATGAAGGCGAAGCCCATGGTATCACAATTGCATTCATCGAATTTCTTTCTGAGTGTAAGTGTATATCTCTGGACGTCTCTACATTCAAAAGAAAAATACTCAAATAGGTGTGAGAACAAGAATTTTTTTTTTGGAGAGGACACTTGAATCATGAGAATAGGCATAGTTCAAAATCTTTTTTTGAAGAAAGATGAACAAATCTTGTCGATACTTAGGCATGTCTGACGTACCACTTAAAACTATGGGTGTTATCTTAAAATCAATATCGGTTAGCTGGGAAAGAGATGGGGAACTATTATACACACTACTAATTATAGGTACCAACTCCAGTCAAGACACATTGGACTATCACTCTGTTCAAAGTGACATGTTACATTTAAATATGGGTTATTTGCCTTTCAGTGAGAAACATTGGACCGTCGCTCTATTTAAAGTGACATATTATATTTTATATAGGTCATCCACCTTTCAATGAGACATATTGGACCATCTATAATGCCCCAAAAATGAGTCCAGAGACATCACACGGTGCTCAAAACTACAAGTAGTCCCAAGCTAACCCTGTAAGCCTTCTACTAAATCTGAAACTCATAATAGAGAAATATAAACGTATAATCAATATTGGAATGCTAAATTCTATCTGATCTAAACTAGAATTAACTGAAGATAATATCTGAGAATACTTGACTTAAAAGAACGGATAATCAACACTAGAAATCTAAATTATATCTAGCAGTTTGACAAGCCTCTACTACTAACAACTAGAGAGCCGCTGGGACAGACCCCCAACTAACTCAGTTTAACTGAAAATAACTGAACAGGATACTTTAATATAATAAAATTCTGAATAACTTGTTTTCTGAAATATAAGGACTCACTAACTATCTAAATGTAGATAGAGATGCTCACGGTCAATCACGCTGATGGAACTGAGCACCTTAATCGACATTATTAAACAATGTAGCACATAGATATATATGTGGATCAGTACTTTTTGAAAATACTGAGCATGTGGGGGTGAATGCATTAGTAAAATAATATCTCAATGCCAATATAAATTTATGATAGAATGCATTCTAATTTTAATGATTCACGTTGGCTTGAATAACTAAAAGCTGAAATCATAAATCATAAATGATAAAGCATACTGTGTAATTCTCGTGAGCCCTCATATTTATTTTAAAATTTGTACTTGTATTATATCCTTAAATCTTGTAGTCTATGTGCAGAAAGGACTCACTATTATACCTATAAACTGAAATCTAAAATCTCATGACTAATATCTGAATGAAACTGTGAGCCTTAACACTAAAATTCTAAAGATTTTCTGTAAGTATTTGCTATTAGTATTATAACCGACATAAACCATGTGAACTAACATGGAGTCCAACGTCTAGTTCTCCTAAGGAGAAAATATTACATTAGGGAGAGGCGTCATACTTTTGCCAAGGAATATAACCTAAGCTAAGTGATCACAATCTGTATTTGTATCCATATACAAATGTAATATAATCTTAATCTATACCTATATTGGCTCTTAGTTCTGGGAAAGTAGAATGTGCTAAACCCACACTTCCCGCTCGGTGCTAAATACTACTCCTTTTAATCTGTATGCTCATTCTGTGGGAAATCCACTTTAAAACTGGGATAAGGGTTTACTATGATAACTAGTTATGTATCTGTTTACTTTAAACTATAAATAAAACTACAACTAAAACTGATAAAGTGGATTCCATATCTCAGCTAAGGATCCAAATATTAATCTTGTTCAAAAAATGAATATAAACTAAGCATAGAACGTTTCCAAGCATAATCTTCTTAGAATATCAATACTCAAACTTGGCCTTAATAACCCATGCTTTAACTCATGTAAAATCATCACAAGGTTCATGCTTGATAATCAAAATCTTGAAATTTTTTAACAACTCTAGTTAAGACAATGAAATTCAATTCTCATTATATGTAAAACCAATCCAAACGTTTGAATACATAAAATAGAGATGCAATTCAACATTAAAATGACTTGTACTATTATAAACATCAAATAATGACAACTGAGTATAAACCCTATACTTAAATCATGTATATTCATGTAAATTCAAGTTTAAAAACTAGTTTTGGGAACAAGGATGAAAGAGTTATCTTTGTTCATAAGCCCACATACCTCAATTGACAAAATTGATGAAGGCACTTGACTTTGAATTCCTATTTGTGTTCTTGAAGATTGTTTCTTGAAGTTCTTGAACCGGAAAACTCGAATTTTTAATTATCTTTGAAAAGGAACGGTGAATTTTGGATTTCTTGAAGTGTTAAATTAAAGCTCTAGGGTTTCTTGGAGAGAAATTTGATGAATTATGAGTATATTTTGAAATACATTAAATCTTCTATTTTACAATTTGGCGATTGATAAAAGACAAAACTTCCCTTGGGGATTTAAATCCCGCAACTAGAAGGCTGATCACGACCTCGCCCCACTGCGCCAAATGGATCGTCATGATACCCACTGTGATGCGGTGGAATCACGGTGACTCACAGAAAATGGGACCATTGCTGATTTGGGGGTCACCACGACGCGGTGAGTGGGTCATTACGATACCCACCACGATGCAGTGGAACCACGGTGACCCTCTGAAAACTGACAAATATCTTTTTATACTTCACCGTGACGTGGTGGACCTCTTGACTTTATACTCACTGCGATGCAATGGAATCATGGTAAGCTACTGCCAATCCAAACACCATCCAATCCTAGTCCAAAAAATCTAAACTTGCCTTTGGCATGCTACTTACACCCCTGAATATAATTCAACTCAAAAATCATCATCTCGGGGCCCGAAAGGTCAACTTAAAAATCCTCGAATTTTAAAGGGAGTCAAAAATGACTTAACCTCTCAACACTAAACTTTATTTTCAGGTTCTAAGTGCTATGGGCACATACTAAGGGATGAGGTGAACTAGGAAAGAGTGGGGTATTAAAATATCATCCCCTTGGAAACTTTCATCCTCTAATGAGACTAATTAAGCTGAGGTTACTAAGGAACTGCAACTATACACTGGCATGCATAAATGTAAGCATGACTGCATGGTTGAACTAATTTGAAAAAGAAAGAATTATCAAGAGAGTGACTATGTAAAACTAAAACTTGGAATGAAAAGAGATGATCTGAGAAAACTTGTTACCTTAAACTGAGTTTGAATTTCTCGCAATAAGATAAGGGTACTTGGTTCGCATATCTGCTTTTGCTTCCCAAGTGGTGCCCTCAATTAAATGATTCCCCCAAAGAACTTTAACCAAGGGAACTTCTTTTTTCCTTAGTCTATGAATCTGGGGATCAAGAATCTCAACTGGAATCTCTAAATAAGAGAGGTTATCATGAATATTTATGCTTTCTAAGGGTACAACAACAACCAGATCACCAATACACTTCTTTAGTAAGGATACATGGAACACAGGGTAAATAGATAATGAATCTGTAGGTAACTCAAGCTCGTGCGCCGCCTTCCCAACATAGCTCAATATTTTGTAAGGGCCAACATATCGGGGACTGAGCTTCCCCTTTTTTCCAAATCTCTTCACCTAATCATGGGTGAAACTTTCAAAAAAAGTAAGTCATCAACTTCAAACTCAAGTTCCCTTCTCCTCACATCTGCATAAGATTTCTAAAGGCTCTAAGCTATTTTCAACCTATCTCAAACCACTAGACTTTATCCATAGCTTCTAACACCACATCTGGACCTATCAAAGCGGGTTTACCCCCTTCGAACCAACCGGCCGGTGACCTATATATCCTCCTATAAAGAGACTTAAACAGAGCCATCTAGATGCTAGAATGGTAACTGTTATTATAGGTGAACTCAACCAACGACAAGCGATCAAACTTGAGTCAAAAAAATATGCCCTCAACATATGCTCTAAGGTCTGAATGGTCCTCTCTACCTGACCATCTATTTTAGTGTGAAAAGATGAACTGAGATAAACTTGGGTACCAAGACCCTTCAGAAAGGCTTTTGAAAAGTTAGAGGTAAACCAAGTACCGCTATCTGATATGATTGACAACGTAACTCCGTGCAATCTGACCAACTCTCTAATATACAACTTAGCATAATCTTTGGTTTAGTAGGATGTATGAACTAGCAGGAAATAGGCTGATTTGGTTAACATGTCTATAATAACTAAAGTTGAATCACATTGACGACGCGAATAGGGTAACATTGTTACAAAATTCATGTTCACCTCATCCCACTTCCAGGTGGGAATACTAAACTCCGGCAAGGTGCTGCCAGGCCTTTGGTTCTCCACCTTAACCTGTTGATAAATAGAACACTTAGCCACAAACTCTGCAATATCTTTCTTCATACCACTCCACTAATAGACTTTTCGCAAATCTCGGTACATCTTAGTAGCGCCTGGGTGAATGGTGTAACGAGCACCATGTGCTTCAACCATAATTCACTGCCTCGAACCATTAACATATGGCACATATAATCTATTTTAGTATCTCAACACACTATCTCCCCCTTGGGAGAAAACCTATGTCTTCTGATCTCTGACCGACTCCTTTAGCTTAACTAGGTTGGGATCCTTATCTTGTTTCCCTTCACCTCCAAAACTAAAGAAGATTCTGCATTACTCTAGACCCAAATATTTTCCTAAGCCGAATAAACTAACCGCACACCTAGTCTAGCTAAATAATGAACTTCTCGAACTAACTTCTTATTATTACCCTCTACATGAGCCACACTACCCATCAACAGTCTACTAAGGGCGTCCATCACTATTTTGATCTTGCCTGGATGATACAAAACACTCATATCATAATTTTTCAACAATTCTAACCACTTTCTCTAGCAGAGATTTAACTATCTCTTCTTAAACACATACTATAAACTTTTGTACTCCGTAAATACATTGACATGCACCCCATACAGATAGTGCCTCCAGATTTTCAAAGCGAACACAACAACAGTTAATTCAAGGTCATAAGTAGGATAGTTCTTTTTTTGAGGCTTAAGCTGTCTAGAGGCATAGGCTATGACTCTACCTCTCTGCATCAAAAAACAACCTAGACCAACTCTAAAAGCATCACAATAGACAACGAATCCATCTGTACCATCAAGTAACGCTAAGGCTGGGGCTGAAGTGAGCCGAGCCTTCAACTCCTGAAAACTCTTCTCACACAAATCTAACCAGTGACACTTAAATTTCTTCTGAGTTAATTTGGACATAGGGGATGCAATGGATAAAACCCCTCAACAAACTGTCTTTAATAGCAAGCTAAACCCAAGAAACTCCTAATGTCTGATGGAGAAATGGGTCTAGGATAGTTTCTCACTGCTTCAGTCTTTTGGGGATCAACTCTAATGTGATCACCAGAAATAATATGACCGAGGAAAGCTACTGACTTAGCTAAAATTCACCCTTGCTGAATTTAGCAAACAATTGGTGGTCTCTAAGAGTTTGTAACACAATTCTAAGATGGTTTACATGGTCATTCTCACATCGAGAATAGACAGAATCTCATCGATAAGGACTATGAAAAACGTGTCTAGGTAATGTTTGAAAGCTTGGTTCATCAAGTTCATGAAGGTTGTTGGAGCATTTGTTATCCCGAAGGACATTACTAGGAATTCAAAATGACCATAACAGGTTCTTCAAATTGTCTTGGGAATATCACATTCCCTTATTCTAAGATGGTGATTGCCGAATCTAAGGTCTATCTTAGAGAAGTAACTTGAACCTTGGAGTTGATCAAATAAGTCATCAATTCTTAGAAAAGGGTATATTTTTAAATGTGACTTTATTCAGTTGATGATAGTCAATGCACATTCGCAGAGAACCATCTTTCTTTTGCATGAACAGGATGGAAGCTCCCTATGGAGAAACACTGGGCCTTATGAAAACTTTATCTAAAAGAGTTTTGAGTTGCTTCTTTAACTCTTTAAGCTCAGCTAGAGCCATATGATATAGAGGAATGAAGATGGATTGAGTATCAAGAAGAAGATCAATACTGAATTCTATTTCTTTATCGGGAGATACCCCTAGTATACCTTTAGGAAAAACTTTTGAAAAACTCATTGAGTACACGAACCGACTGAACTGTTGGAGCCTCAAACTTAGTGTCTTTGACTCAAACTAAATGATAAATGCACCCTTTTGAGATCAACTTTCTGTCCTTCATATAGGATATGAAATAACTCTTGGGAGATATGGAATTACCTTCCTACTCAAAGACTGGCTCATCTAGAAATTGAAACTTCACCACTCGAGTGCGACAATCTATAGATTCTTAAAAGGAATGAATTCAATCCATGCCCAAACTAAGGTCAAAGTTTACAATATCTAAATCTATTAATTCTGCTAATATGACCTTATGAAGGTCAGTAATAGGACACTTTCTGTAGATTTGTTTGGAAATAATTAACTTACCCACTGGGGTAGAAACTAAGAAGGGCTTAGAAAGTTCTTTAGGATCTACTCCAAAATTTTTCGAAACCAATGGAGTCATATAAGAGAGATTTGACCCTGGGTCTGAAACACATAAACATCAAGATGAAAGACACAAAGCATACCATTAACAACATCAGTTGAACTCTCTTGCTCCTGGCAGGATGATAAAGCTTAGAACTAATTCTGGCACTGACCTCCACTGGTACTAGATGATGCACCCTGAGGAGGGGCTGGGCAACCTGGAGGAGCTGGTGCGCTAGCAGCCTGAGTTTTGGGACGAACATCCCTGCTTACCTTCTTAGCATATGGGCACTCTTTGATTTTGTGACCCAACTTACCATACACAAAACAACCTTTTTTCCCAACAAACACTTACTTAGATGATTCTTACCATATCTAGAACATGCAGGCTAATTGGGCCTTCCACCCACACTATTCTGAGACCTAGACATAGAAGTCCAACCCCACTATTACTTCTTGGCTCTGGGTGCTGAAGCACTGGATAAAGATAGCAATGACATAGACAGGCTACCCTGAAACTGTGAACGATTTTCCCTTCAAATCTTGGTTGGCCATACTCAAACTACCCAGTTCTAGCCTTCTTATTTCCTCTATCTCCCTCTTTCAACTTTTCTTCCTCAATCTTCTAAGCATGAGTTATCCGTATAGCAAGATCTATAACCCCAATAAGCATGGAGTCCTACACTGTTTGACTACCAAACTAGAAACTCCAGTAACAAACTTACTAGACCTTAGGTCAGCAATCCAATCAGGAGCATATTTAGATAACTGATTGAACTTAAGGCAGTACTCTTTCACTGTCATCGAACCCTGCCTTAGGTTCATAAACTCCTCAATCTTTGCCTCTCGCAACTCACATAGAAAGAACTTGTCTAGAAATACATCTTGAAAAACCTGCCAACTCATAGGAGCTATATTTTTACCTCTACCATTCTTCCACATAGCCATCCAATCATAAGCAACATCCTTTAGCCGGTAAAAAAACAATTCTACATTCTCCTCTTTAATAACATGCATAATTTGAGTGATCGTTTTCACCTTATCAAGATAAATTTGTAGGTCCTGACCTACCTTTGACCCAAAGAATTCAGGTAGATTCATCCTCATAAAGTCACGAAGCCTGGCTACAGCTAAATCACCCTCTTGCTGACATGGGACTACAGATTAATGGTTTCCCTAAACATTGGCAGTCATATCTTAGGTCAACACCTGAAAGGCAATCCAAAATTTAGCATGAGACATATTCTCATTCAGATGATGAATAGGCTGGGGTAGCTGGTTATTATTTTTTCGAGCATTAGCTCTGCGAGGAGGAATATTCTGTCATCTAAGAGCATGAGCTAAAAGCAGATAGAGACAGTTGTAAGCATGATGGATCATGAAAGAAAAGAATAATTTTCTAAATTGTTCCATAGCCTCTTGCTCATAAATATGGTGCGCTTTACACCAATTATAAAGACTCTACGTAATGCAGCTTCTCTGACTACCTAGGACTCTTTAAAATTGTATGCTCTGAAACTATGTTTGTAATACCCCAAAAATGAGTTCCGAGATGTCACACAGTGCTCAAGACAATAAATAGTCTCAAGCTAACCTTGTAAGCCTTCTACTAAATCTAAAACTCATAATAGAGAAATATGAAGATATAATCGATGCTGGAATGCAGAATTATGTCCGATATAAACTGAAATAGCTAAACATAATATTTGAGAATACCTGACTTAAAATTCTGGACAATCAGCACTGGAAATCAAAATTATAATTAGCAGTCTGACCAGCCTCTACTACTAACAACTAGAGAACCGCTAGGACAGACCCCTAGCTAACTCAATCTGACTGGAAATAACTGAACAGGTTATTTTAATAAACCAAAAGTCTAAATAGATGGGTCCCCAAACTACGAGGACTTACCAACTATCGGTATGTAGTAGAGAAGCTCACGGTCGATCACGTTGCTAGAGCATAGCATCTGAACCTACATTATTAAATAATGTAGCACATAGACATATATGTGGATCAGTACTTTTTGAATGTACTGAGCATGTGGGGGTGAATACATTAGTAAAACAATATAACAATGTCCATAAAAATTTATGAAAGAATGCATGCTAAGTGTAATGACTCACATTGGCTTGAATAACTAAAAGTTGAAAATCGTAAATCATAAATGATAAACCTTACCGTGTAAGTATTGTGAGCCATCACATTTAGTTCTAAAAGATATACTTGTATTCTATCATTAAATCATTTAGTCTAAGTATTGAAAGGACTCACTTTTAAATCTGTAAACTGAAATCTGAAATCTCATGACTAATATCTGATGTAAAATACTTTCAGAATAAAACTGTGAGCCTTCACACTTAAATTCTAAAGCTTTTTTGTAAGTCTTTGCTATTAGGGAGGTTCTTCTAACTGACATAAACCATGTGAGCTATCAGAGAGTCCAACATCTTGTTTCCCCAAAGGGAACACCTCATGATAGGAAGAGGTGTCATACTCTTGCCAAGGAGTATAACCTAAACTAAGTGATCACAATCTGTATCTATATCCATATACAAATGAAATATAATCTTATTTTGTACCTACGTTGGCTTTTAGTTTTGGGGAAGTCGGTTGCGCTACACCCACACTTTTCGCTCGGTGCTAAATACTTCTCCCTTTAATCTGTATACTTATTCAGTGGGAAATACACTTTAAAACTAGGATAAGGGTTTATGCATCTGTTTACTTTAAACTGTAATCAAAACTCTAACTAAAACTGATAAAGTGGATTCCATATCTCAACTAAGGATCAAAAGATCAATCTTTTTCAAAAACTAAATACAAAATAATCATAGGATGCTTAAAAGCATAATCTTCTTGGAATATCAATATTCAAACTAGGGCTTAATAACCCATGCTTTAACTTATGTCAAATCATCATAAGGTTCATGCCTGATAATCAAAATCTTGAAATTTCTATAACAATTCTAGTCAAGACAATGAAATTCAATTCTCAATATATGTAAAAGCAAGCCAAACATATGGATACGTAAAATAGAGATGCAATTCAACATTAAAATGACTTGTAACACTATAAACATCAAATAAAGACAATTGGGTATAAACCCTATACTCAAATCATGTATATTCATGTAAATTAAAGTTTAAGAATTAGTTTTGGGCATAAGGATGAAAGAGTTATCCTTGTTCATAATCTCACATACCCTAATTGACTAAATTGATGAAGGCACTTGACTTTGAATTCCTGTTAGTGTTCTTAAAGATTGTTTCTTGAAGTTCTTAAACCGGGAAACTAGAATTTTGAATTATCTTTGAAAAGGAACAGTGGAGTTTTTATTTCTGCAAGTTTAAAATTAAAACTCTATGGTTTTAATGATTTGCTAGACTGTTTTGATTTTGATGATTTGGTATAACTTTGCCGGACAATGTTGCTCACTGATTTGGTGCTTTCTTATGCTGCTTTGGTGTTGTTTTTGCTTTGTTATGTCCTTGAGACAACTAACTTAAGGGGCCGTTTGGTTTGCAATTAATTTCGGGATAAAATAATAATCCGGGGATAAAACTTTTTATCCGTCATTTGTTGTAAATATTTGGGATAACTTATTCCGGGATTAATAATTAGTCCCGGGATAAGTTATCCACCCAAATGGTGGGATAACAATCCCGAGATTATTTTTCTTTGGTATAAAATTATACAAGGACAAAAATACCCTCTTGGAATTGTTATATATAATTATATTATACGTTTGGTTGTAATATATATATATATTTATATATTATATTATATTTAATCATAAATAATAAATTATTTTTAATTAACGTATAATATCTTCATTAATTATGAATATAATATATTACATAATATATAACGTATAATATTATGAATACATATACGTTAATTATGTTTAATTATATATACATATTATGTTAATATATTTAATTATAATATATTATGTTAAATTATGTTAATTATGTTTAATTATATATAATTTAATTATATATAACATAATATATAACGTAATATATTCTCATACACACATAAATTATGTTGAATTAACATATAATATATTCATAAATAAATTTTGAACAGTTTACTGTTCAAAATGGTTGTAAAATATATAAATTATGTTTATTTATATATTTTAATTTCTCTAAAAAATAATAAAAAATTTAAGAATGAATATTTAAATCTTAAAAAGAAAAAAAATAAAAATAATATATATATATATATATATATATATATATATATATATATATATATATATATATATATATATATATATATATATATAAAGTTAAATAAGATGGAGAACATTTTGGTAATCAATCAATTTATTTCGAGAAATTATACCATGCATATTACTTTGAATACAACAAATCAAACACTCAATAAAAAATAATCCCAGTATAACTAATCCCAGTATAACTTATCTCATCACAATTTATCCCAGCATAACCAATTCCAGTATAATTTTTTTTCAAACCAAACGTCCCCTAAGTGTTTTTTATTTGTATAGTTTGCCGATTTTGTAATATTATTGGATGATTATTCTTGTAAAACACCGGCAATGAACAAATACAACACTATCTAGTCAATGACATTATCTCTGCATCGATATTTGAGGTCACAACATTACAAAAGACGGATTTTATTTTCTCAAGTTTATTTACTCACGTCAATTATCAATATATGATCGATGAATAAATTCTTCGTTGATTTTTTGAGGTCTTCACATATAAAAGATGAATATTATGTAAATAAATACGTAGCTAAATAAATATTTCGGGCGATGACAAAATTTTTATAACAATGCAAAAAGTTTTATGATTCGTATCTTGGCAAGCCGGCTTAGGATGACCAACAAATTGAGCAACCACTTCGTAGTCATGATGTATCTAAAATTTAATACGAGCCCACTTTTTAGAAAAAAATATATTTATATGCACACATACCTTTTAAATTTATTTTGATAATTATTTATTTGTTACTAACATTTTTGTTACAAGTGTTTATACAGGTGTTTGGAAATATTGGTCGGGGAAAACATTTAAAGAGGACATTAAATTTTGTTGTACTTTTATATTTTTATACTTGTACAAATATTATCATAGTGAAAATTTTATCTTTGGGGTGTTGGGCGGGATATTAGTTATTTTCCGCAATTCTCATCATGCGCTAGACAAATTTAGGCCATTAATAATTATATTAAAATTAATTTAGATATTTAATCAAATAATTCACACTTTTATACATTAACAAATATTACGTAGTCTTTTCCTTAAGAATAATTTTTCTTTATTCAATTTTGTCTGTACATACATATTTATATACTTTGTTTTGATATATTTTATGATAACATACACATTATATTATTTTAATACATATTTTATATTTGCATTTACAAACATTGATTTTTTCTCTTCTTCTCTTTACTGGTTTCGTAGATTAAATAAAGTCATACTTGTTAAACAAATAAATAAGTTTTCTATTTTTTATTTAAAATTAGGTTGCGACTCTGTATAAAATTAATTCTTTTTAACTCCATAATATCGTACTTTCTTTGACCTTAGGTAAAAATTAGGTATGACAACGTTTAACTCTCCTAGTTTAGACATTCCCAACCCAATCCAAAATCATGTTGTCACTGTTGCAATATAAAGCGAATGATTTGTTTTAATTTTATATTTCATGCGTTTAAATGTATCTTTTGCAATTATATGTATTTAAAAATATTTTAATTGGAGAAACAACTTTTCACCTTTTAAAAATATATATATTATTATCTTTTGTATTGTAGAAAATAAATTGAACCTTCTGTTATTAACTATGAGATCACGCATATATATTTTAAATTAGTATTATTTAGTCTGTATCATACATTATGAGTTCATTCACAACATGAATTATGAAATTAACAATTTAAATATCTATATTCATGAGAATATATAAAAAATAAAATACACAATTTTGAAGTGTACGTTTCTGTTACGTGTAGAGTTCATTAAAGTAAATATTTGATAAATTATTCAATAAACATATGTAAATTAAAAAAAATTAATGAATAATTTTATAAACTAAAATAAATTAATTCTACATTATGTACTATCGTATATACTGGAAACCAAAAACAAAAAAATTAATCGATAAATATTGGGATGAGTTTCACTAAAATGCTTCTCGGTCTGAAAGTTTGATATATGATGTTACGAGAATGTCATGCATGGATTCTCTGCAATGTAGAAATCAAAGAAAAATAATTGAATGCATATATCTCCACAATTTAAGAATTAAGCACATTTATTTGTAAGGTATATATTTCTGTTCATATATTTTATTGGTGGAATTTATTATGGCAGAAATTTTCACATTAACCAACCGTGAATACCTGGTGCTCAAACAAAGAAGAGGCACAAAATTGTTATTATCATCTGAGAGATTTATATTATAATTACATTCACTCTACAAAACTATTTTTACGGGATTTATATATGTTTAATTGTGTTAGAGATTAAGATTTTATGTTACGACTTTCTTTCACTTGTCCATAAGTTATAATTAGGTTTTACTAGTTTAAAAATGATCTGGAATATGCATTAATTTTTTTATAAAATTTATAATTGAGGTCCATTAAATTTTTGATACGTTAAGATGTGTTAGACAAAAAATATATTCATACTATTAAAGTTTGTAGTAGAAGATCCTTTACAAATCATGACTACAACAATATATATATATATATATATATATATATATATATATATATCAATAATCTATAATCTATATCTATAATATATTAAAAGTATGAAGACCCTTAGAAAAGTGATTTAAACTTTTTTCCCTTCATTAAAAACCTCTTCTTTAGACAAAACTGTCTTTTTTTTATTATATTAACTAGACTTCTTAAAATATATGAGACTCCTAAAATATATGGTAGGAGAATTAATAAATATTTTCCTTTCTACTGTTCGATTAGAAAATTACTCCTAAATAGGACTCTATTAAGGAAATACTTCGATAAATATTGGGATGTATGTTAAACTAGAGAACAAACCGGTTTAACTATTGGGAGAATATGATTGATGCTCATCTAACTTGATTCGGTTGCATGTCTAGATTAGTGAATATTTGATTTTCTAACCCTCAACTTCTTCACTATTTTTGTTAGCATAATAGAATTCAACATGTGCGTATATATACATCTTCTTTTTTTTTTCATTCAAAATCATTCTTTAGGGACAAAATTTTCGCTCAGAAAAGAATTAGTTGGATCAAAATCAAAGCTTTGTGATCACAATTATATTTTTTTTTTTTATAGTTTACATGTCATGGATGAATATCAGTTGGCTTTGAAGAATTTCTTGTGTAAAAGTTAGATTTAATTGTATTGTTTTGTTGTCTTTATATTATCTTATTGTATTATTTTAATTTACAGATGCTAGATGAAAATGAGTTGGCTTTAAAAATAATTTGTAGGTAAAAGTTAGGTTTAATTGTATTATCGCAATATCTCTATTATTTTGTTATTTTGGGGTAGTTTATAGTTCGTAGATGAATCTCAATCACTTTGAGAAATTCTTTTTTGTAAATTTTAGGTTTAATTGTATTGTTTTGATATCACTTTTATTGTATTATTTTGTTGCAATTTACAGGTGATAGATAAATGTTGGTTGGCTTTGAAGAATTTTCTATGTAAAGGTTAGGTTTAGTTGTACTATTTTTATATCTCTATTATCGTATTATTATGTTATTGTTTACAGGTGGTAGATGAGTGTCGGACGACTTTTTAAAAAAAAAAATTGTGTACAAATTAAATTTAATTATATTATGTTGCCTTATTAATATTTTACAATCATATAGTAAATAAAAGTGAACTATAAATTAATGAAATTTATTATTATTAAGTCTATCCTTTTTTAGCTACATAAGAAGTTCTAAAATTTTACACTTCTAAATCACTTAAAATATTACCTTATATAACCTACATTTTATTTAAATAATGTTGGTCGAAGATATATTCTTATAACTACTCCTTCGATGATCTTAAAGGAGGTGTCTAATAATCACAAAAGGTTAAATTTAATCGTTGTAATATCTCGATTATTATATTGCCCACTTTATAGTTTCTATTCTATTCAAGTCTATATTGTAGATGAATTTTCGGTTGAACTTTGAAGAATATTTTGTATTAAGATTAGGTTTAATGGTATTGTTCTCTCTCTCTCTACCTCCCCCTAACGGCTCTCTCCCCCTCTCTCCCTACCTTTTCTCTCTCTCTCCCCGATCCCCAGCCCCATCGCCGTTGCCGATCGTCGGCCCCGTCGCCGTCACTGACCTTCGGCGCCGAACCCCGGCCCCATCCCCATCGCCGTCGCCGACCTTCGGCGCTGACCCGACCCGACCTAGGGCCCCGACCTCCGGCTCTCGGCGCCGACCCCAGTCGCCGCTTCCCGCTGCCCTCCGTCGCCGCCCTCCTGCAGCCCCCCTCGCTCTCCAGCTCCGGCGAGATCCCCACCCGCCGCCTCCAACTTCCCCCCCACTTCGGTCTCCAGCTCCGGCGAGACCCCCACCCTCCATCTCCGGTGAGATCCAGCAGCCCCCCTTCGATCTCCAGCTCCGGCGAGACCCCCACCCGCCGGCTCCGGCGAGATCCAGCAGCCCCTCCTCGGTCTCCAGCTCCGGTGAGATCTAACATACCACCACCCTCCGGCTCCGGCGAGATCCAACAGCCCCCCTCGGTCTCCAGCAGCCACCGCCCGGTCCCCAGCAGCCGCAACTCGATCTCCAACCAGTCGCCGCATGGTCTCCAACCGTCGATCGGCCTCCAATAGCCGCAGCTCGGTCCCCAGCCGCAGCTCCGCCTACACCCGCCGCTCGGTCGCCAGCCGCCGCAGCACTCAAACGACAACCAGTCCCCTCGGTCTCCACAGTCGCAGCTCTATCTCAGCACTGGAACTGCTCGGAACCTGGTCTACGCTGGGTTTTGGGCTCCGGCTTGGTCTACAAGCGTAACCCGGTGACTTCTAACCTTTGTTATTTCATTCTTTGTATTATGATAGTATTACCCCCTGTACCTTGACTTGTGTGTGATTTGTTGATATTGTATGTTGTCTGTTGTTGCTGTCGCTGTGGCCGTTTCTTGCACTGCTTTGATTGGGTTATCGGCTTAGGGCTTTGTTTTTGGGGCTGTGGGTGTCGAGTCCAGTGCTGTTTGCCCTCTATTTGAGTTTAGTTTGGTTTCTTGATTATTTCTTTGATTTTGTGTGAGCCTTGTATTTCTTGCTGCTGCTTTGCTACTACCATCGTTTATATTTTTATATTTTCTTATATTTTCTTGTAGAAGTGGCTATGGGCGGTAGTGGTTGGATAGGGTCATGTTCGAAAGGTTGGGGCGTGGCGCTGTTGTGGGGGAGGGGGATGAGAAAAGGGCGGAAGTGGAAGGGAGGCCAAGGTTTGGCCGCGGGGGTGGTACCTGAGGGTGTGTGGATAGTGATGGTAGGCTGAGGGTTGGGTCTTGGAAAATAGGCACCCTTCAGGGTAAGTCCATAGAGCTTTTGAAGATCCTTAGGAAGAGGAGGATAAATATTGCGTGTGTTCAAGAGACCAAGTAGGTAGGGTCTAAGGCTAGGGATGTGGATGGTTACAAGTTGTGGTACTCTTGGAGCGAGAGGCGTAGGAATAGAGTTGGCATCTTAGTAGATGAAGAGCTTAGAGGTCAGGTCGTAGAGGTGAAGAGGATCAACGATAGGTTGATGACTATTAAGTTGGTCATCCGGGGGTTTACCCTGAACGTGTGCAGTGCTTATGCGCCGCAAGTGGTCTTGGAGGGGGAGGAGAAGATACGGTTTTAGGAGGCTTTGGAGGAGGTGGTGAGAGGCGTGCCTAGCTCGGAGAAGATTGTTGTAGCAGGAGATTTCAACGGGCACATCGGGGCGTTAACGGGAGGCTTTGGTGATGTGCATGGTGGTTTTGGTTTTGGGGACAGAAATGAAGAGGGGACTACTCTATTGGAGTTTGCGAGGTCCTTTGGGCTGGTGGTGGTGAACTCGGGCTTCCCGAAGAAGGACGATCACTTGATCACCTTTTAAAGCGCGATAGACAGGACCCAGATTGACTTTTTGTTGCTTCAGAAAGGGGATAGGGTGTTGTGTAAGGACTGTAAGGTCATCTCGAGTGAGAATCTTTCGACCCAGCATAGGCTCTTGGTTATGGATTTGGGTGTAAAGAAGAATAGAAAGAGGAGGAGTAAGGAGGGTAGACCTAGAATTAAGTGGGGCGACTTGACGCCAATGAAGGCGTGGGAGATAGGGGAGAAGTTAGCAGGAATGGGGGTGTGGGAGTGTAGGGGGACGTGGATAGTATGTGGGATAGGGCGGCTAGGTGCATCAGGGAGAATACAAGTGAGGTGTTGGGTGTTTCTAGGGGCCGAGCCGGGCATCATCGGGGGGATTGGTGGTGGAATGAAGAGGTGGAGAAGAAAGTGGGGACCAAGAAAGGGGCGTATGCTAAGTTGGTTGAGAGTAAGGACGAAAAAGAGAAGCGGGTAAACAGGAAAGAGTACAAGCTAGCTAGGAAGGAGGCTAAGTCAGCTGTCACGGCAGCTAAGACGGCCACTTTTGATAGCTTGTATGCAGGGTTACAGGGGAAAGGAGTGGAGAAAAAGTTGTTTAGACTTGCTAAGGCTAGGGAGAGGAAGGGTCGTGACCTCGACCAGGTGAGGTGCATTAAGTGGGAGGACGGTAGAGTGTTGGTGGAGGACGGCCACATTAAGGATATATGGCAGTCGTACTTTCATAGGCTCTTGAATGACGAAGGGGATAGAGCTATTGTGGTAGGGGAACTGGAGCACTCAGAGCAGTGTCAGGATTTTAGTTATTGTAGACGTTTTAAGGTAGAAGAGATTAGAGAGACTGTTCGCAAGATGCGAAGGGGTAGGGCGACGGGGTCGGATGAGATACCGGTGGAGTTTTGGAAGTTTGTTGGAGAGGCTGGTGTAAGGTGGTTGACTGGATTATTCAACGAAATCTTCAAGACGGCAAAGATGCCTGAGGCTTGGAGGTGGAGTACCATGATCCCTCTCTATAAGAATAAAGGGGACATCCAGAGTTACAATAACTATAGGGGGATTAAGTTATTGAGTCACTCTATGAAGATTTGGGAGAGAGTGGTCGAGGTGAGGCTGAGACGGATAGTGTCTATTTTAAAAAACCAGTTTGGCTTTATGCCTGGCCGCTCGGCGACGGAGGCAATTCACCTGGTACGGAGGTTGGTGGAACAGTATAGGGAAAGGAAGAAGGACCTGCATATGGTGTTTATCGACCTGAAGAAGGCATACGGCAAAGTCCCCAGGGAGGTGCTTTGGAGGTGCTTGGAGGTGAGTGGAGTCCCGCAGGCATATATCAGAGCAATTAAGGACATGTATGACAGAGCGAAAACTCAGGTGAGGATGGCGGGAGGAGACTCAGAGCATTTTACCGTCTTGACAGGATTGCATCAGGGATCTACTCTTAGTCCCTTTTTGTTTGCTTTGGTGATGGATGTGTTGACGCGGCGTATTCAAGGGGAGGTGCCGTGGTGTATACTTTTTGTAGATGATATAGTTCTGATTGATGAGACTCGAGGGGGTGTGAATGACAAATTAGAGGTGTGGAGACAAACTCTTGAGTCTAAAGGGTTCAGGTTGAGCAGAAGCAAGACAGAGTATTTGGAATGCAAGTTTAATAACGTGAGGCTGGAGAATGAGGTGGTAGTGAAGCTGGAATCACAGGAGGTATGTAAGAGGGATAGTTTCAAGTATCTCGGGTCCGTGATCCATGGTAACGGTGAGATTGACGAGGATGTCTCGCACCGTATTGGGGCGGGATGGATGAAGTAGAAGCTCGCGTCGGGGGTGTTGTGTGATAAGAAGGTGCCGCCCAAGCTTAAAGGTAAATTCTACAGGGTGGTAGTCCGTCCGGCCATGTTGTATGGAGCGGAGTGTTGGCCAGTTAAGAATTCTTACATCCAAAAAATGAAGGTGGCAGAAATGCGAATGTTGCGCTGGATGTGTGGGCTGACTAGAGGGGATAGAGTTTGGAATGAGACTATCAGGGAGAAGTTTGGTGTGACTCTAGTGGAGTGAAAGATGCGAGAAGTCCGATTGAGATGGTTCGGACACGTGAAGAGGAGGGGCATGGATGCCCCGGTTCGTAGGTGTGAGAGGCTAGCGTTGGATGGTTTTAGGCGGGGTAGGGGTAGGCCGAAAAAGTACTGGGGTGAGGTGATTAGGCGGGACATGAAGCAGTTACAGCTCACCGAGGACATGACCCTAGATAGGAAGGTCTGGAGGACGCGAATTAGGGAAGAAGACTAGGGCCAGTTTGGGTCGCTAGTGGAGGGAATTACTTGGTGGGGGTAGTATCCTTGTTATGATTCCGTGTTCCTTGTTTTAGTACGAATCTGGGTGCTTTCCTCTGTTTTCTTTTACTTATGGGTGCCGTATTTATGTTATGTAATCTTGTAATCTTGTTCTGTGCTTTACTATGTATTTGTGTGGTATCTCGTGTTTTGAGCCGGGGGTCTATCGGAAACAGCCTTTCTACTTCTTTAGAGGTAGAGGTATGGACTGCGTACATCTTACCCCCCCAGACCCCACCAGGTGGGAATACACTGGCTTTGTTGTTATATCTTTTGCTTAATACAGGTAGTAGATGGACGTTTGATTGGGCTTGAGAATTTTTTTTTTGTAAAGGTTGGGATATATTCTAATATCTCGATTATCGTATTATATTGTTGTAATTTACAGGTGGTAGATGAGTGTTTGGTCAGAATTATTGACGAATTTCTTTTGGAAAGTTTATATTTAATCATATTCTTTTATTGTAGTTTTTGATCTATTACTATATATTATTTTTTTAATTATCCGTTATGTGATAGTTCATGTCGTAGGAGACGATCAAGAGACCGATACTTCACGTATGCCTGAAAAGGTTGTCTATCTTCGATTTTTAAAGTTAACTACCACCTAACGTTTAATAAATTATTTTTATTTTATACATTTTATATCAATTCATGGTTTGACATGAATCACACGTGCAACGCACGTAAATAGATAAAATCGTCTTTTCATTTTTTTTTAGTATATAATAATTTAAAATGTAAAATATGTAAAAAATTAATGGTTGTAGGATTTCTTTTTCCTTGTGTACATGAAAAAGAAGTCCAAAAAAAAATTATTAGAAAAAAAGAAAAGGAAAACTAAATCCTTATTGAAGTCAGTTATTTGAAACAGTAGTACTTAGTTAATACTACAAATTTGGTAGATTTTATCAGTAAAGTGATAATTTCCTTTTAAAAATTTAAAAATTGCTATAGCTTTTAGATAATACTGTTAGTTTTGTCTGTGAAGATACTTACAAGAGTGATTGAACTTTTTTCTCTTTATTAAAATACTCTGTAATAGATAAAATCATCTTTTCATTCTTTTTTAATATATAGTAATTTAAAATTTAAAATATGTAGAAAATTAATGGTAGTAAGATTTCTTTTTCCTTGTGTACATGAAAAAAGAAGTCCTAAAAATATTATTTGAAAACAGAAAAGGAAAACTAAATCCTTATTGAAGTCAGTTATTTGAAACAATAGTACTTAGTTAATACTACAAATTTGGTAGCTTTTTTTTTAGTAAAGTGATAATTTCTTTTTGAAAATTTAAAAATTGCTATAGCTTTTGGATAACTACTGTTAATTTTGCCAAATTAAAGTTGCTAGTAAAAAATAATAGTTGATAAAAATTTATAGTATTTAACACTTTCAAATCAAAGAAAGTTTTATCTTCTTTAAAAAAATAATCTGTACAATTTTATTTAAATAATATTTTGATCAAACTATATGACAACATATAGCTTCTTCTACCAATATAGATATACCGACCACTTCTTCTGCTTCTAAACTTTGTACTTATTTTGATTTTGATTCAAGTATATTTTTGCGTAATTATAATCATCTATTCTGTCTTTCCTTGTTTGTTTCAGTCACTAAATTTAAAGATCATATACGATTTATATATAATCAACAATTAACAATAGATTTTCTCCTTTTGATAATTTCTCTTGTTTTATTTTCAGTTGAAATTTTTTTATCAAAAAATTGTATGAAAAAATTGTCACGACCAGAACCAAGCCCTGGCCGCGACGGACATTCCGAACCATCAAGGCCTGAGAAACCCCTTAGCATGTGATCATAAGCATAACTCATATGGTATAAAAATGCGTAAGATAAACTGAAAACATGGTAGTCTCAAAATCAAACTTGAAACTTCATAACATCGTATAAAAAGGGAAACCCAAACTCAACATAAAATAATCTACGAAGTCTCTACAGAGTTGAAAACAATAGCTTGTCTAAATTAGGACAAGGCCCTCGGTCGGACCATAAAATAACTAAAACAAAAACATGCATGGGATGCCTTCCGAAGTAAGGGAGGCTCACCAACTATGGACTCTTTGAACAATCTACTGTTGTTGAACTGGACTGCGAGGTTGAGCCTCAGATCTTACGTTATGAGACAATGTAGCTGCCATGATGGACGGTCAATACTTGAAATGTATCGATGTGCAGAACAATTCAAAAATAGTATAATTCATATAATTTGATCAAAAGCATTATGAAAACAAGTTAAAATGGTAGAAATCAAACACATGGGCTATATGGGATCCGCCCTTAACTCAGCGGCCAAGCCCCCAATTTGATTTTGGTGCAAGGATTGGAGTACGTGATTAATAGCAAAGTGTGCCTCCTTGCTGACACACCATATTATGAGAAAGCATGCCTCCTTGCTGATATACAATCTCACTACAACCCGCACCAGTAAAGTACGAGTCCGGCTATAAGTTCTCTAAATTCATGCCTTATTTGGATTACCATCTAACTCTCTTTACGCCCATTTTTAACCTCTTAAGACCATAATTCATCCTCAAAACACTTGTTTCATTCATATTAAGGGCATCTCGCGTTAGGCATCATTATACCTAGACTTGCAAGCCATATCATGTCATGTCATAACCTTTGCCTCTTTTATTCAAAATCATGTTAATGACCACCAACAAGATTTAAACATCATAAGAGGATTCTTATTTCAAATGACCCACAAAACGTATGGAAAATATTTTCTTAACAATACCTTAGCACGTTGTGGTCAATCCTTACCCAGAAGAACATAAAATGCTTCATTAGGAGGCAAGATCATGCTCTCAAACACATTTCATATTCATAACATATTAGGACCATAAATTTCATTATTTAAGAGGGAATTCCATAAAACATACCCATAAATCACTTTTTCGGAAATAATAACATATACACACATGATTACAACACCATTCAATGGGAAAACACCATAATAAATATATAACGTTATCAAATTGCTTTCGTGATTAATGCTCTTCAATGGTTTTCAAAACCCAATTACGAATACATTCAAAAGAATTCTTTGAAAATCATAACGAAGAAACAATTTGGTTGATGATATTTAGAATAGTTCTACACACCTTGAATTTAAGAAGACATAGCGTAAAATTTGACCTTGAAGCTAAAGATCCTCAAACCCTAGGTATTCTCTCTTCTTTTGCTTAAGGGAAGATGGTTTGGGATTTCACAGAGGCTATAATATGTTTTGGGATATTTTAAACCGTGGGTAATTGTTTAAAGGGGAAAATACTAAAGAGTCCTTCTAAGATATTTGAAATTAACCTTCGAAAGCACAGCCTCCGCGATTGCATGGCTATCGCGGGGACTAGCCTCCACTGAGCAACACCCATCGCGTGATCCATCCTTCATGACATGGTGACCATTGCATGATCCAACTTTTGTGATATGGAGCTATCGTGGAGGCTTACTACCCCCGTGTCCCAAAAATGCCTCGATACTCGTTTGAAATTTTTGACATTCCTTCGAGATTCCATTTTAACACCCCTGATTATGATTTGAGTCAAACATTGATATTTAAAGTATAAGAAGACCAAAAATAAAATAACCAAAATTCAAGGGTGTTACGTTATCTCCCTTGGTATCATTCATCCTCGAATGAAACTCGAGCTAGATTAAGCATGATCTAAGGCTCTACATAGAATGAAAAGAGTAAGATAAGGTCAATACCTTCCACATAATCATCCGCAGATTCAAAGAGTGATGGATGCCTTGCACATATATCATTCTCCGACTCCCAAGTAGCTTTCTCAACTTTTTGATTCCTCTACAACACTTTAACTAAAGCTATCTCTTTACTCTGCAACTTTTGAACTTACCAATCTATTACAGCTATGGGTTATTCCTCATACCAAAACGAACACCTCACACCAATATCCCCGATAGGAAAAACAAACGAATAATCTCCAATACATTTATTAAGCATTGACACATGTAATACAGGATGGACTGAAGCTAAACTTGCGGGCAAATCCAACTCATAAGCAACTCCACTAACCCTTCTCGTAATCTGGTATGGACCTATTTAATAAGGTCTGAGCTCTCTTTTCTTTCCAAATTTCATGACTCCATTCATTGGGGGGACCTTTAGAAATATCCAATCATCAACCTCAAATTCTAACTCCCTTCTTCTAACATCAACATAAGACTTCTAGCGACTTTAGGATGTCTTAAGTCACTCACTAATGACTTTTAATTTGTCCATCACCTGGTGGACAGGGTCAGTCCCAAACAAGTGGGTTTCACCCACTTCATACTAACTAATTGGTCACCTACATATTCTTTCATAAGGAGCCTCAAAAAGAGATATTTGGATATTAGAGTGGTAGCTATTATTATAGAAAAATTCTATCAATGACAGTTGATCCACCCAACTACCCTTAAAGTCATATGTGCAAGACCTCAACTCATTTTCCAAGGTTTTAAAAGTATGCTCTACTTGCCCATCCATTTAATTGTGAAATATAGTGATAACGTTCACTTGGTACCTAAACACCTTTGGAAACACCACAAAAAATGAGAAGAGAAATGAATACCTCTATTGTATATGATGGATACTGGATCCCCATGCAAACAAACTATCTCCTGAATGTACAACTTTGCATAATTGTCACCTGAATAATTAGTCCTCACAGGAAGGACGTAACGCACCGAGAGTAGACCCTGGGCATCATACGGTGCTTACAGTCCCGAAGGACCACAAGCTAATCCACGAGCTAGTACCTACTGGTAGAACTGAATAACTCAATCATAAATGCAGAAGAACAACTGATATGCCACAAGGTTTTAATAATTGAAACAACTATTGAATTATGAATTTGAAGAAATAACTATCTGAGTCTGAATAAATACTGAAATATGAGAAAAACTAAATAACTAACTGTCATGTTAACTGAAGTTTGAATACTGAATAACTGATTGTATTGTCAAAAATATTCTAAAATGAATAACTGTGAGTTGATGAGGTAGGATGGCATGCATGGCTTTATGAACAGGAATAATAATTGTCTGAATATACATATAAAACATAGAATACTGAATAGAGAGCATAAAATCTATAGATATTGAAAATATGTGAAATCTATAAATACTGGGTATGCATGAATGTCTGTAAATACTGAAGGTATGTGAAATCTATAGATACTGAGGATGCATAACCAAGCATATAACATGAACTGAATAGAAGTATGTAAACTAAAATACTGAAATAACTGATATTTGTATGACTGTCAAACAACACTCAGACTAAACTACTGATCTGATTATGGACTAATACTGTGGGAGCTATCATCTAACTAACATTCCCCAATCTGAGCTACTTGGGTAGTATACTAATTTATTATCCCGAAGGACTAAGGGTGTCAAGCCTGAACTGATGGGTGACCCCTGCGAGATAGTCAAGCCTACACTGATAGGTGACTTCTCATATCCTATGCTATCAATGTAGTTCTGGAGTTTAGGGACTGCTACTAGCGGCTGTGTATATTTATCGGGGAAGCCGCCATCCCTACACTCGCTCGGGGCTAAGTCCTACTCCCAAATGAATGACACTGAGTTGCTGACTATTCTGAATTTAACTGAATAACCTAGTAATGCTCATAATATGTATTCTGAAGTTATTCTGAAGATACTGAGACGAAACTAAATAAGCAACTATGGTTTTCGGGTATTCAATACCCCTAAGACTCAAAAGCACTAATAGTTACATGATACTTAAACTTAGAGGACATAACATGAAGGCTTTCATCAAACATGTATTTTTGTAGGCATTTTACTAAACACTTGTAATTCATTGTTTTGTCAAATCATAGGAATGTTAGAGAACTTGTAGAAATAGCATGAATTCAACATCAATAGTACTAAATCATGATTAATTCAATGAACGATATCATTAAAACATAATGAAAAAAATAACAACAATAATCTCATCTATACATGGTGTAAAATCTTATTTCATGGAGATTCATGGATGAAATCATAATTTAAAATCAAAATAACTTGAAAAGATTACAAGTTTGAAATTTAAATCAAATACATCGACTCCATGGTTGAAAGGAACCCATGGATGAACATTTAACATACCTGGGTTAATGAATTTGAGAGGATTGATAATGAGTTCTTGAGATTTGGCCTTGAATTTGAGATCTAGGGTTTTTGTGCTCTTAAAGAGAATAGATCCCCTTTTGAGTAATTTGAGAATAATGGGCATATGATACCGTATTAGGCTTTAATTTCATTTTTAGGACGAGTTTAGGGCTTTAAAAAATGATCAAACAACCCTTTGGAACTTAAAACGAGGAACTGGAAAATTGAAATCCCAATTTGAAGACCTAGCGCGACATGCCAGGATCGTAGAGCCTTACTGGAAATTGACGACTAGGACTTGCAAGCTTGGCGCGATGCGGATCTATCGCGGTAAGCCTTAGGAATGCCATTTTGGCCACTTTTATTATGCGCCATTATTGTGAAGGATCATTGGAAATTACCAAATGGGAAATGGCACATCACTGCGATGCGGTGGAATTTTGGAGTCTCACTGGATTTTGATAATTGTGATTTAGAATGGCTATGCGATGCGCTAGTGGCTAAAATGATGGTGTTTAATGACTGAAACTTAAAATCTCCATAGCTTCTTATCTGGTTATCAAATTTCGGAGAATTTTATATCATTGAAAAACTAATTGAATTTCTTATGCAATGGCAGGATTTAAACTGATAAATAATAGGTATTTCAAAAATTTTATATATGAAGGCTCATGTATTGGGACTTAATTCATGGTAGGAAAATATGGGGTATTACAATATCTCCCCCTTGGGATTATTCATCCTCGAATGAGACTAGTTAAGTTGAGTAAAATTGATGGACTGAGCTTACACACTGAACATACATATATGTTGCATGGAATGCATGACTGAACTGATTTTTAAATGCACGACTGATATGAGCATGATGTGCAACTGAAACTGAGAATGATAGAGTGAAATCTTAATAAAATTAGTACCTTAATCTAAATCCAAATTCACAGAGAAAAGATGAGGGTACTTGGTTGGCATATCTACTTCTACTTCCCAAGTGGCTCCCTCAACGGACTGATTCCGCCAAAGAACTTTGACTAGTGGAACTTCTTTCTTCCTTAGTCTACGAACTTGATGATCAAGAATTTTGACTGGAACTTCCTAACAGAAAAGACTGTTCTGAACATCTACGCTTTCTATGGGAACAACTACAACTGGATCACCAATACACTTCTTCAACAATGAGACATGAAACACTAGGTGTACTGAAGCTAGATCTAAAGGAAACTCAATCTAGTAAGCTACCTTTCAGAAATGATTGAGAATTTTGAAAGGAACGACATAGCGGGGACTTACTTTCCCTTTCTTACTGAACCTCTTTACCCCCTTCATGGGAGATATATTCATGTACACAAAATCACTGACCTCAAACTCAAGATCCTTTCTCCTCACATTTTTGTACAATTTTTTTCGGCTCTAGGCTGCACTAAGCTTTTCTCTAATCAATTGAACCTTCTCTAAGGCATCAAACACCAAGTCAGGCCATACTACCGCGGCCTCACCTACTTCAAACCAACCAATTAGAGATCTAAATCTCCTACCATAAAGAGCATCAAACAGAGCCATCTAGCTACTAGAATGATATCTATTATTATATGCAAATTCGATCAAAGGCATGTGGTCATCCCATCTACCTTTAAAATTAACTATGCATGCTCTCAGTATATCTTTGAGAGTCTGAATATTCCCTTTTGGTTGACCATCTGTCTGAGGGTGGAAGGTTGTATTGATATAGACTTGGGTACCGAGACCTTTTTGGAATGCTTTTCATTAGTGAGAGGAAAACTGGGTACCTCTATCAGAGATGATATATAAGGGAACACCGTGCAACCTAACCAACTATCTGCGATAGAGTTTGACATAGTACTCAGCTGAATAAGATGAATGGACTGGCAAGAAATAAGTTGATTTGGTAATCTTATCTATGATAACCCAAATGGAATGATGCTGATGATGAGTACGAGGTATACCCATCACAAAGTCTATGTTCACTTCTTTCCATTTTCACATGGGAATACTGAAATCCTGTATGGGCCTACTAGGCTTTTAGTGATCAATCTGAACTTGCTATCATGTAGAGCACTTAGCTACGAACTCTGCACTGTCGCTCTTTATCCCACTCCACCAATAGATCTCTCGCAAATTATAGGACATTTTAGTGGCCCCGGGATGAAAAGAGTAATATACACTATGCACTTCTACAAGAATTCATTGCCTCAAGTCATCTATACCGGGCACACATAGCCGACCCAGACAAAAAAGTGCACCATCTCCTCCTTAGGAGAAAACCTTCACCTTCTAATCTCTGACTGATTTTTTCAATGTAACTAGACTGGGATCTTTATCCTATTTTTCCTTCACTTTGGAAACTAGAGAAGATTCTGAGCTACTCTTCCCCCATAAACTAGCTTTTACTGAATCAACTAAGCGGACACCTAGTCGAGAAAACTGATGAACTTCTTGAGCTAATTTCTTCTTACCATCCTCAACATGAGTAACACTACCCATAGAAAATCTACTGAGATCCTCTGCCACCACATTGGCCTTGCCCGGATGATATAGAATACTTATGTCATAATCTTTTAATAACTCTAACCACTTCCTTTGACACAAATTTAAGTCTTTTTAAGAGAACACACACCTTAAGGTTTTGTGATCTATGAACAAATCAACATGCACCCCATATAAGTAATGCCACCAAATTTTTAAGGCAAATACTACTGCTAGCTCACGATCATGAGTAGGGTAATTCTTCTCATGGAGCTTTAGCTGCGTAGAGGTAGGCTATGATCTTTTCTCTCTACATAAGGACACAACCCAAACCTACTATGGATGCATCAGAGTACAGAACAAACCCATCTGAATCATCTGGCAAGGTAAGAATAAGGGCTGAGATGAGTTGAGTATTCAATTCCTGAAAACTCTTCTCACAGGAATCTGACCACTAAAAATTAACTTTCTTGTAAGTCAATGTAGACATGGGGATGCAATAGATGAAAACCCTTTAACAAATAGACAGTAATAGCTAGCTAACCCAAAAAACTCCTGATATGTGATGGAGAGATGGGTCTAGGCCAGTTCTTTACCACCTCAGTCTATTGAGAATCAACTCTAATGCCATCACCATAAATAATATGGCCAAGGAAAGCTACTGATCTTTACCATAATTCACACTTACTGAACTTAGCGAACAACTGGTGAGCTCTAAAAGTATGTAACACTATTTTGAGATAGTCTGCATGATCATTTTTTCTATGAGAGTAAACAAGAATGTCATCAGTGAAGACTATGATGAACATATCCAAGTACTGCTTAAACATTCGGTTCATCAAGTCCATGAAGGCTGTTGGGGCAGTTGTGAGACCAAAGGACCTGGATAGAAATTCGAAGTGACCATACCAAGTTTGGAAAGCTATTTTTGGAATGTCACATTCCCTGACCCTGAGATGATGATTGCCTGATCTGAGGTCTATCTTGGAAATGTAACTAGCACCCTGAAGATGGTCAAACAAGTTATCATTTGTAGGATGTGGATATTTATTCTAAACTGTGACTTTGTTCAACTGACAATAGTCTATGCACATTCTGAGAGAATTGTCTTTCTTAAGAATAAATAAAACTAGTACGCCCCATGAGGAGATACTGGGTCTGATGAATTTCTTACCTACAAGATCCTTCAAATGTTCTTTAAATTCTTTAAGCTCAGCTGGAACCATTTTGTTTGGCAGACTAGATATTGGATGAGTATCTGGAAGAAGGTCTATTCCAAAGTCGATTTCCCTTTCCGGAGGAACTCGGGGAGGATCTTCAGAAAACACATCTAGAAAATCCTTGACTACTGAAATTGACTCAAGAGTTGGAGTTTTTGAGCTAGAGTATTTGACTCACATAAGATGATATAGAAACCTTTTGGATATCATCTTTCTCGCTCTAAGGTATGAAATCAACTGACCTTTAAGCGTTGTAGTACTACCCCTCCATTCAAGGATAGGTTCTTTCAGGAACTGAAAATGAACTATTCTATTTCAACAATCAATTGAGGCATGGCATGAGTTGAGTCAATCCATACCGAGAATGACATCAAAAATTTTCACCTCTAACTCTACGAGATCATCTAAGGTAACATTATGAGATATTATGACTAAACAGTTTCTGTATACCTGCCTGGCTATAATGGAAACACCGACTAGGTTAGACACTTAAAATGGCTCTGCTAGAGTTTTATGACTGACTCAAAAATTGATGGCTATATATGGAGATACAAAAGAAAAAGAAGCTCCAGGGTCTAGTAAACCATAAAAATGTGAGTGAAAGACCTGTAACCTACCAGTAACTATGTCCAGAGAATTTTTGTAATCTTAGCGGGATTGAAGAACATATAATCTGTTCGGATGCTGACCCCTGGTAGCACTGGAAACAGCACCCTGCTAAGGTGGGCGATCAGATGGAAATGATGACTAATTGGACTTTCCCTGTTGGCGTGACTCCCTACCTTTTTAAGCAACTATCCAACACTCCCAAATCTGATGTCCTGGCTTGCCATACTCAAAGCACACATCACTACCCACTCTACTTTTTTTTTGATGGTTTCTGCCATATTTCTGACATAGAAGGTTCGTACAAACACTATTTACACTGTCTTGGGACTTAAAGCCTGGTTCTTTATCCTTATTATCATTTCTGAATTTGGGTACTGAGGCACTAGCTGAAGAGTATACTAGGGCTGAAGACCTTTGATGAAACTGAGGATGGTTACCACTTTCTAACCTTAGCAGGCTAAAATTAAAACTACCTATCCTAGCTCTCTTACTTTATCTCTCCCTCTTCTTAATCCTTTTCTCCTAAATTTGTTGAGCATAAAACATCAAACTAGATAAGTCCATCTCCCTAATCAGTATTGCAGTCCTGCAATCCTTGTACACACTATCAGATATGCAGACACAAACTTACTCACCTTGGACCTGCTATCAGCTACCATATGAGGTGCATATCTAGCTAACTGAGTAAAGTTAAGGGAATACTCCTTCACGCTAATGGTGCCCTGCCTCAAGTTAATAAATTCTAACAATTTAGCCTTTCTCAACTCTAATGGAAAAAATCTATCTAAAAAAGTCATAGCAAACTCTTCCCATTCTACAGGCCTTGCATTAATACCCTTATCTACCTTCCACTGCTTAAACCAAGTATGGGCTACATCCTACAACTGATATGCATCAAACTAAACACTCTCACTGGATGTCAACCCTATAGCATCTGTTACTTTTTGAACCATATCTAAGAATTCATGTGGACCCTCTTCAGACTTGGATACCGCGAAGGATGGAGGATTCATTCAAGTAAAGTTCTAAATTCTGGTTACAGTAGTATTGGTCACTGGGTTGGGCTGAACAACAACTGGTAATCCATTCTGTGCTGCTATAGAATTTCTAGAGTGGTGAACGCAACCCTAAATTCTGCATGAGAGACATACTCGTCCTAAGGGTCTACCTGGACTGGCAGAGGTATTGACTGGTTTCCTACTCCTTTTGTGTTATTCTTTTTGGGAGACATGTTTTGTAAATGGAAGGATGAAATGGATTAGACTGAGAGTTTAACTTGAGCTCAAACTCACTCGCACGACATGAATACTGAAATAAGGAAAACTTTTCCTAAATGCCTTGTAGCCTCTTACCCATAAGTGTGGCGCGCTACATACCCATGCACAAGACTCTACTTGATGCAGCTTTGATATTTCCTAGGACACTTTCAAACCTTATACTCTGAAACTAAGTTTGTAACGCCCCGAGAGTACACCCTGGGCGCCACACAGTGCTTACAGTCTTGAGGAACCACTAGCTAACCAATGAGCTGGTACCTGTTAGAAGCACTGAATAAGTGAATCATAAATATAGAAGAACAACTGACATGCCATAAGGTTTTAATAACTTAAACAAATACTAAATTATGAATCTGAAGAAATAATTATCTGAGTTTGAACAAATACAAAAATCTGAGAGAAACTGAATAACTAGCTGTCATGTTAACTGAAGTCGGAATACTAAATAACTGACTGTATTGCCTAAAATCCTCTAAACTAAATAAATGTGAGTTGATGGGATAAGCCCCAGCTAACTCCAACTAACTACTAGACTGATAGCATGAAATAAAGTAATCTGTCCTTTAAATATGAGGACTCACCACTGCTATTACTGATAGTCTAAGAAGTTAAGTGCTATTCGGGAACTGGGCGTTAGAAACTATGATATAATACATGATAGCACAAAATAAAGGTATATGATTAGTACTTTAAATGTACTGGTATACTAAATAAGGTAGGCTGGCATGCAAAGTTTCATGAACAGGAATAATAATTGTCTTAATATACATGTAAAACATGGAATGCTAAATAGAGAGCATGAAATCTGTAAATACTAAAAATATGTGAAATTTGTAAATACTGTGTATGTATGAAAGTTTACAAATACTGAAGGTACGTGAAATTTTTATATACTAGAGATGCATGGCCAAGCATATAACATGAACTGAATAGAAGTATGTAAACTGAAATACTGAAATAACTTATATTTGTATGCCTTGGTCAAACAACAGTTAGACTGAACTACTGGTCTTATTATTGGACTGAGACTGTGGGAGCTATTATCTAACAGAAATTTCCTAATCTAAGAGAATTGGGGTCCAACCTATAATCCAAGTTGGAAAGGTGTCAATACCTTGCCACGGGTACTAACACTAGCTGTGTGGATCCATTATATTAATGTACTGTCCCGAAGGAATAAGGGTGTCAACTCTGAACTTACGGGTGACCCCTACGAGAAAGTCAAGCCTACATTGACGGTGACTTCTCATATCCTATGTTGGATACGTAGTTGTGGAGTTTTGGGACCTCTACTAGCGACTCTTCCTATCCGCCGGGAAAGTTGCCATCCCTACACTCACTGGGTGCTAAGTCCTACTCCCAACTAAATGACACTGAGTTACTAACTATTCTATGTTTAATTGACTGGCCTACTAATGCTCATAATATGTATTCTGAAGTTATTCTAAAGATACTGAGAAGACACTAAATAAGCAGCTATGGTTTTCAGGTATTCAATACCCCCAGGACTCAAAAGCAATAATAGTGACATGATACTTAAACTTAGAGGACATAGCATGAAGGCTTTTATAAAAAATGTATTTTTGTAGGCATTTTATCAAACACTTGTAGTTCATAGTTTGGTCAAATCATAGGAATGTTAGGGAACTTGTAGTAATGGCATGAATTCAGCATCAATAGTCCTAAATAATGATTAATTCAATGAATGATAACATTAAAATATGGAGAATTGAATAACAACAATAATTTCATCTATATATGGTGTAAAATTATAGTTCATGGAGATTAATGGGTGACATCATAATTAAAAATCAAAATAACTTGAAAAGATCACAAGTTTGAAATTTAAATCAGATACTTGGACTCCATGGGTAAAATAAACCCATAGAAGAATATTTAACATACCCGGGTTAATGAATTTGAGAGGAGTGATAGTGAGTTCTTGTGATTTGGCCTTGAATTTGAGAGCTAGGTTTTTTTGTGTTCTTGAAGAGAACGGTTCCCCTTTTGAGTAATTTGAGAATAATGGGCATATGATGCCCTATTTACCTTTAATTTCGTGTTTAGGATGAGTTTAGGGCAAAGGAAAATGACCAAACAACCCATTGGATATTATAATGCAGAACTGGAAAATAAAAAATCCCAATTTATGACCCTGGCGCAACGCTCCAGGATCGCAGAGAATCACTAGAAATTGACAACTACGACCTGGTAGCTGGGTGCAATGCGGAGCTATTGCGGTAAACTTTGGAATACCATTTTGGCCACCTTCGTGATGCGCCATTATTGTGGAGGCTCACTGGAAATTGCTTAATGTGAAATAGGAAATCACCGGGATGCGGTGAAATCACAGAGTCTCATTGGATTTTGACAATTGTGATTTACACTGGCTCCATGATTCGCTTGTGACCAAAATGACGGTGTTTAACGAATGAAACTTAAAATCGCCATAACTTCTTAACCGGTTATTGAATTTGAATTAATTTTACATCATTGCAAAGATAATTAAATTTTCTACGCTATGGAAGGCTCTAAATTGATAAATAATGGGTATTTCAAAAATATTATATATGAATGCTTATGTATTGGGACTTATTTCATGCTAGGAAAATATGGGGTATTACAATATCTGTCCCTTGGGATTATTCATCCTTGAATGAGATTAGTTTAGCTGAGGAAAACTGATGGACTGAGCTTACACGCTGAATATGCATATTTGATGCATGTAATGTAAGACTGAACTAATTTGTAAATACATGGCTGACATGAACATGATGTACAACTGAAACTGAGCATGATAGAGAGAAATCTAAAGAAGATTAGTACTTTAAACTGAATTTGAATTTGTGAAGAAAAGATGAGGGTACTTGGTCAGAATATCTGCTTCTGCTTCCTAAGTGGCTCCCTCAATGGACTGATTCTGGTAATGAACTTTGACTAGTGAACTTCTTTGTTCATTAGTCTATGAACTAGATGATCAAAAATTTCGACTGGAACTTCCTAATAGAAAAGACTATTCTGAACATACTGTAACAGCCCAAGCTCACCGGCGCATGCGAAATTGTCCGCTTTGGAGCCTCGGCCCCTCACGGTTTTAAAACGCGTCACATACGTGGAAGGTATCCATGCACCTATAAGGCACACTTCGTTCCCCTTCACTACCGATGTGGGATTTGCCTAAGTGAATGCAGGCGTTACGTATCGCCGTCCCTACACTCACCCCCCGTAGGGACTCAGCATCCTCGCTGAGGTTTGCCCCACCACCGGCACCGACGCTGGCTCTGATACCAACTGTAACAGCCCAGGCCACCGGCGCATGCGAAATTGTCCGCTTTGGAGCCTCGGCCCCTCACGGTTTTAAAACGCGTCACATACGTGGAAGGTATCCATGCACCTATAAGGCACACTTCGTTCCCCTTCACTACCGATGTGGGATTTGCCTAAGTGAATGCAGGCGTTACGTATCGCCGTCCCTACACTAACCAATTTCATCAGAAAGAAGACTCTCGGAGATTTTCGTCTATATATAGCAGCTCACACAGTTCTTTTTGTACAAGGAGTTATGATCGTCTCAAGTTGGAGTGCCTAGCTGCAGAAATTTTCCTGCAGAATTACTGTTCACAGGCTTCCCGGCCACCGTTTTAAAATTTCGAATGTGCTCGCTTATATGAAATACTACTCTGTTTTGGGCAAACTTTATATCGTTGGAAAGATTATTCCAATACCTACACATACAACTATTGACGGGATACTTCTGAACACCATAAAATTAATTTAACCCATATGCAAGTCTTTAGGACTCCATATAATCGCGATAAGTGTACGAAAAAATTTACGGGGTGTTACATTTTACACTTTCTAGGGGAACAACTACAGCTAGATCACCAATGCACTTCTTCAACAATGAGACATGGAACACTGGATGTACTGAAGTTAGATCTAAAGGCAACTCAATCTCGTAAGCTATATTTTCTAAACGATTGAGAATTCTAAAAGGACCGACATAACAGGGACTTAGTTTCCCTTACCTGCTTAACCTTTTTACCCTCTTCATGGGAGATATTTTCAAGTACATAAACTTACCGACCTCAAACTCGATATCCTTTCTCCTCACATCTGCAAACAATTTTTGTCGGCTCTGGGTTGCTCTAATCTTTTCTCTGATCAACTGAACCTTCCCTATGGCATCAAACACCAAGTCAGGCCCTACTACTGTGGCCTCACCTAGTTCAAACCAACTAACAAAAGATCCACATCTCCTACCATAAATCACCTCAAACGAAACCATCTGGATACTGGAATAATAGCTATTATTAAATGAAAATTTTATCAAAGGCAAGTGGTTATCCAAACTACCTATAAAATTGACTACGCATGATCTCAGCATATCTTCGAGAGTCTGAATGGTCCTTTCTACTTGACCATCCATCTGAGGGTGGAAGGCTATACTAAGATGGACTTTGGTACCAATACCTTTTTGGAATGCTTTCTAGAAGTAAGAGGTAAACTGGGTACCTCTATCAGATATAATAAATAAGGGAACACCGTACAACCTAACTAACTCTCTAAGATAGAGTTTGGCATAGTCCTCGGCTGAATAAGAGGTATGGACTGGTAAGAAAAAAATCTGATTTAGTCATCCTATCTACGATAACCCAAATAGAATAATGATGATGACGAGTACGAGGAAGACCCATCACAAAGTCCATGTTCACTTCTTCCTATTTCCACGTGGGAATGTTGAATTCCTGCATGGACCCACTAGGATTCTGGTGCTTAATCTTAACCTGCTGGCACATAAAGCACTTACCTATGAACTCTGCAATGTCCCTCTTTATCCCGCTCCACCTATAGATCTCCCGCAAATAGCATCTTATTGGCCCCTGGATGAATAGAGTAACGAGCACCATCCGCTTCTGCAAGAATTTGTTAGCTCAAGTCATCTACACCAGTCACACATAGCTAACCCTGACAAGGCATCACACTATCTGCTCCTTGGGAGAAAACCTCCATTTCTTATATTTGACTAATTTTTTCAACATAGCTAGATTGGGATCTCTTTTCTTCTTTTCTTCACTTCGAAAACTAGAGAAAATTCTGAGCTACTCTGCACCCATACATTACCTTATGCTGAATCGACTAAGCAGATACCTAGTAGGGCAAGCTGATGAACTTCCTAATCTAATTTCTTCTTACCATCCTCAACATGAGCAACACTACCCATAGACAATCTATTGATAGAATCTGCCACTATATTCAACTTTCTCGGATGATATAGAACACTTATGTCATAATATTTTAATAACTTTAACCACCTCCTCTGATGAAAATTCAAGTCTTTCTAAGAGAACACATACTGCAAGCTTTTGTGATCTATGAACACATTAACATATACCCCATACAAGTAATGCCTCCAAATATTTAAGGCAAACACTACAGCTGCTATCGCAAGATCTTGAGTAGGATAATTCTTCACATGGGGCTTAAGCTGCCTAGAGAAATAGGCTATGACCTTACCTCTCCGTATAAAGAAATAATCCAAACCTACTATAGATGCATCACAGTATATAAAAAAACCCATCTGAACTATCTGGCAAGGTAAGAACTAGGGCTGAGTTGAGTCGAGTCTTCAAATCCTGAAAACTGTTCTCATAGGAATCTTACCACTAAAAATTTACTTCCTTCCAAGTTAATCTGTACATGGGGGATGCATTAGATGAAAAACCTTCAATAAACCGATGGTAATAAACAACCGAACCCAAGAAACTGCTAATATCTGATGGAGAATGGGTCTAGGCCAGTTCCTCACCGCCTCGGTCTCTTGAGGATCAACTCTAACGCCATCACCAGAAGTAATATGGCTAAGTAAAGCTACTAATCTTAGCCAGATATCACACTTATAGAATTTAGCAAACAACTGGTAAGCTCTAAGAATCTGTAACACTATTTTGAGATGGTCTGCATGATCATTTTTGCTATGAGAATAAAAAGGAATGTCATCAATGAAGAATATGATAAACATGTCTAAGTACTGCTTGAACACTCACTTCATCAAGTACATGAAGGCTGCTAGGCCACTCATGAGACCAAAGGACATGACTAGACATTCAAAGTGATCATACTGAGTTTGAAAATCCATTTTTGGAATGCCACAATCCCAAACCCTGAGCTGATGATAGCCTGATATGAGGTCTATCCTGAAAAAGTAACTAGCACCTTGAAGTTGGTCAAACAAGTCATCCATTCTAGGAAGTGGATATTTATTCTTGACTATGACTTTGTTCTACTGACGGTAGTGTATGCACATTCTTAGAGAACTATTTTTCTTACGCATGAATAGAAATGGTGCGCCCTACGGAGAGATATTGCTTCTAATGAATCCTTTATCTAGGAGATCCTTCAACCGTTATTTCAATTGTTTAAGCTCAGCTGGAGCTATTCTGTATGATGGAATAAATATTGTCTTAGTATCTAGAAGAAGGTTTCTGAGAAATTCCCTAACTACTGAAAGTGAATCTAGAGATTGAGTTTCTGAGCTAGAGTCCTTGACTAGCACAAACTGATAAATTCACCCCTTGTATATCATATTTCTCACTCTAAGGTATGAAATTATCCGACCCTTAAGCATTGTTGAACCACCCCTCCATTCAAGGACTAGTTCATTTGGGAACTGAAAAATGAACTATTCTATTTCAACAATCAACTGAGGCATAGCATAAGTGGAGCCAATCCATTCCAAGAATGACATCAAAATCCATTATTTATAACTCTACGAGATCAACTAAGGTAACTTTATGAGATATTGTGACCGAATAGTTTCTATATACCTACCTAGCTATAATAGAAACACCAACTGGGGTACACACTGATAAGGGCTTTGCTAGAGTTTTATGGCTTACTTCAAAATTAATGGCTCTATATGAAGTTACAAAATAGAGAGAAGCTTTAGGGTCCTATAAATCATAAACATGTAAGTGAAAGACCTGTAACGAACCAGTAACTGTATCAGGAGAATTTTCTTAATATTGGTGCGATTGAAGAGCTTATAATCTGTTCGAACACTGAACACCAGTAGCATTGGACGACACCCTACAGAGTTGGGTGAATGGATGGAACTAATGACTGATTGGACTAGCCTTGTTGGCGCAACTCCCTACCTTTCTAAGCAACTACCTGAAACTCTCAAATATAATGGCCTGGCTTGCCACACCCGAAGCACACATCACTGCCCATAATACACTCTCCCTGATAGTTTCTGCTAAGTTTCTGACATAGAGGATTCGTACGAGAACTATTTACATTGCCTTGGTACTTTGAGCCTATTTCTTTATCCTTATTATCATTTCTGAATTAAGGTACTAGGACACTGGATGAAGAGGGTGCTAGGGTTGGATACCTTTGATAAAACTAAGGACGGTTACCACCTTTTGACCTTGGCTAGCTTAAATTAAAACTACTCATCCTAGCTCTTGAGCTTTCTCTCTCCCTCTTCTTAATCTTCTGCTCCTTAATTTGTTGAGCATGGACCATAAACCTAGACAAGTCTATCTTCCTAATCAGTATTGTGGTCCTGCACTCTCTGACCATATTATTAGATATGCCAGACATAAACTTACTCATCTTGGACCTTCTGTCTACTACAACATGAGGAGAATATCTAGCTAACTAAGTAAAATTGAGGAAATACTCCTTCATGATCATGGTTCACTACCCCAAGTTAATAAATTCTAACACTTTAGCCTTTCTCAACTCCAACGGGATGAATTTCTCTAAGAAAGCCGTAGAAAACTCTTTCCATTTTATAGGACCTACATAAACACCCCTACCTACCTTCCACTACTTAAACTAAGTATGGCAACATCCTGCTACTGATATGCAGCCAACTCAGCACTCTCACTGGATGTCACCCCTATAGCATCCGTTACCTTTTGAATTATATCTAAGAATTCCTGTGGACCCTCTTTAAACTTGGATCCCATGAAGGAAGGAAGATTCATTTGGGTGAAGTCTCGAATTCTGGTTGTAGCAGTATTGGCCAATAGGTTGGCCTGAATAGGCACTGGTTGTTCATTCTGTGCTACTACAAAATTTTCTATAGTGGTGAACGCAGTCCTAAATTCTGCATGAGAGAATTGCTCGTTCAGAGGGTCTTCCTGGACAGACGAAGGTGCTGGCTAGTTTCTTTTTCCTCTTCTGTTATTCTTTTTGGGAGGCATGTTCTATAAACAAAAGGATGAATTGGATTAGACTGAGAGTTTTACTTGAGCTCAAGCTTACACGCATTACTTGAATACTGAAAGAAGGAAACACTTTTCCTAAATGCCTTGTAACCTTTTACTCATAAGTGCGGCGCGCAATACACCCATGCATAATACTCTACTTGACGCGACTTTTAGACTTCCTAGGATACTTTAAAACCTTAGGATTTGATACCAAGTTTGTAACACCCTGAAAGTACACCTTAGGCATAACACGCTGCTTATAGTCCCGAAGGACCATAAGATAACCCATGAGATTGTACCTGCTAGGAGCACTGAATAACTCAATCATAAATATGGAAGAACTATTGATATTCCATAAGGTTTTAATAACTGAAACAAATACTAAATTATGAATATGAAGAAGTAACTATCTGAGTCTGAACAAATACAAAAATCTAAGAAAAACTGAATAACTAACTCTCATGTCAACTGAAGTGTTAATACTAAATAACTGACTATATTATGTGAAAGCCTCTAAACTGAATAACTATTAGTTGATGGGATAGGTCTCAACTAACTCCAACTAATTACTAGACTAAAAGCATGAAATAAAATAATCTATCCTTGAAATATAAGAACTCACCACTGCTACTGTTGAGAGTTTGATAATTCTAAGTGCAATCCAGGAACTAGGTGTTAGAACCTATGCTATAATACATCATAGTGCAAAAAAAAGGTTTGTGATCCATACTTTGAATATACTGGTATGCTAAATGAGGTAGGCTAGCATGCATGATTTCATGAACAAAACTAATAATTATCTTAATATACATATAAAACACGGAATACTAAATAGAGATCTTGAAATTTATATATACTGAATATATATGAAATCTGTAAATACTGTGTATGCATGAAAGTCTATAAATACTGAAGTTACGTGAAATTGATAGATACTTGGGATGCATGACCAAGCATATAACATGAACTGAATAAAAGTCTGTAAACTGAAATACTAAAATAAATGATATTTGTTTGCCTTGGTCAAACAACACTGAGACTAAAATACTGATATGATTATTAGACTAAGATTATAGGAGCTATCATCTAACCAATAATCCCTAATCTGAGCTAATTAGGGTCCAACCTGTAACCCTAGTTAGAAGGGTGTCAATACCTTGCAACGGGTACTAATGCTGGTTGTATGGATCTACTACACTAATGTACTATCTCAAAGGAATAAGGGTGTTAAGCCTAAACTGACGGGTGACACCTATGAGATAGTCAAGCCTACACTGATGGGTGACTTCTCATATCCTATGATTGCAACATAGTTCTGGAGTTTAGGGACTTCTTCTAAAGACTCTGCCTATCTGTTGGGGAAGCCACCATCCCTACAATTGCTCGGTGCTAAGTCCTACTCCCAACTGAATGACACTGAGTTACTGATTGTTCTAAGTTTAATTGACTGACCTAGCAATGTTCATAATATGTATTCTGAAGTTATTCTAAAGATATTGAGATGATACTAAATAAGCAGCTATGGTTTTTGGGTATTCAATACCCCTAGGACTCAAAAACAATAATAGTAACATGATACTTAAACCTAGAGAACATGGCATGAAGGCTTTTATCAAACATTTATTCTTGTAGGCATTTTATCAAACACTTGTAGTTCATAGTTTGGTTAAATAATAGGAATGTTAGGGAACTTGTAGTAATAACATGAATTCAACATGAAAAGTATTAAATCATGATTAATTCAATGAATGATAACATTAAAACATGGAGAATTGAATAACAACAATAATTTTATTTATATATGGAGTAAAATCATAGTTCATGGATATTCATGGGTGAAACCATCATTTAAAATTAAAATAATTTGTAAAGATCACAAGTTTGAAATTTAAATTGGATACTTGGACTCCATGGATGAAAGGAACCATAGATGAACACTTAACATACCTGGGTTAATGAATTTGAGAGGATTGATGGTGAGTTCATGAGATTTGACCTTGAATTTGAGTGATAGGGTTTTTGTGTTCTTGAAGAGAATGGATCCCCTTTTGAGTAATTTGAGAATAATTGGCATATGATGCCCTATTAGTCTTTAATTTTGTGCTTAGGATGAGTTTAGGGCTTTGGAAAATGTCCAAACAACTCCTTGGAAATTAAAATGCTAAACTGGAAAATTGAAAATACCGATTTGAGGCCCTGGCGCGATGTGCCAGGATCACGCAGCCTCACTAAAAATTGACTACTGGGACCTGGAATCTTGGCACAATGCAGAGCTATCGCGGCAAGCCTTTGGAATGCCATTTTTGGCTACCTTCATGACGTGCCATTATCGCTGAGGCTCACTGGAAATTGCCAAATATAAAATGGGACATCCCTACAATGTAGTGGAATTGTAGAGTCTTACTATATTTTGACAATTGGGATTTAGACTTGCTGTGAGATGCGCTAGTTACCAAAATGATGGTGTTTAACGAATGAAAGTTAAAATCTCTATAACTTTATACCCAGTTATTGGATTTAGGCGAATTTTATATCTTTGGAAAGTTAATTGAATTTTCTATGAATGGCAGCTCTAAACTGATAAATAATGGGTATTTCAAAAATTTTATATATGAATGCTCATGTATTAGGACTTAATTCATTATAGGGAAATAGGGATATTACACAGAAAGTGAGCTTACTTGGTCATTCTGTCTATAATCACCTAGATATTGTCATATTGGTTTCAGGATCTTAAAAGTCCTGTAATGAAGTCCATGTTGATCATCTCCCATATCCATAAAGTCAAAGCTATATCCTACAAAGTTTTACCTGGACTCAAATGCTCCACCTTAACTTATTGGCGGTTCAAACACTTAGACACAAAGTGAGAAATATCTTTTTTCATGTTATTCCACAAGTAAACCTCCTTGAGATCATGATACATTTTAATGAAGACAGGGTGAACAACATACCTGGAAGTATGAGTTTTTTCAAGAATCCTTTCTCATGATCCATTAATATCCGGCAAACATAACCTACCTTGAAAACTCATAATCCCATCATCTTCAATGTCAAATTTCATGACCTTTTGTTGACTAACATTTTCCTTAATATGCATTAAAATGGGGTCTCTAGTCTGCTTTTCCTTAACCTCGACAAATAGGGATGATTGAGCTACCTCTTGTACAAACACCCTTCCATCCTCAAAGTCTAAAAGTCAAACACCCAATTTATCAAGCCGATGGATATCCTTTACCGTATTCTTCTTTCCTTCTTCCACATGAGAAAGACTGTGCATGTACAACCTACTAAGGGCATCAACCACCACATTGGCCATGCACGGATGATAATGTAGGCTCATGTATTAAAACTTCAACAATTCCAACCACGACCTCTATCTGAGATTTAGCTCTTTTTAAGTGGACACATACTACAAACTTTTGTGATTAGTAAAGATGTAAACATGCACTCCATAAAGCTAGTGATGCTAGATTTTGAGTGCAAACACCACTGCCTCTAACTCTAAATCATAGGTGGGATAGTTCTTCTCATGCACCTTTAACTCTCTAGATGCATAAACCAGCACCTTATTATGTTTTATAAGTACACACCCAATTCCTACTCGGGATACATGATAGTACACAACAAAACCCTCCGTACCCTTTGGGAGGGCCAAAACAGGTGCAGTAGTCAACTTGTTCTTCAGTTTTTAAAAACTAATCTCAAAAGAGTAATACAACAAATATTTCACCTTCTACTGAGTCTATAATGCCTCATAGAAATCTCGACTTAATACCACACTTAGTAGCATGCTTAAAAGATAACAACTTGAAATTTTTCTAAGTGTTAAAAATAAATTAGCCATATTTTAAGTTTCTAAACTTTGATGATCTTATTTTTGGCCTTTCTATCCATAGAATATCAATTTTTAAGTTGATTCATGATTGGGAGTGTAAAAGGTACATCTCAGGTATGTTTTAGGATTTTCGGACAAGTGTAAGGACACCTTTGGAAGTCCAAAATAGTAGCTACCCGTATCTTGCGGTGTATGCTCCAATCCATACCTGAGGGAGCCCAAAATAGAGCATATGGTGTATGCTCTATTTCGGTGGTCCAAAGCATACGACGCATGCTCTATTGCACACTCCCTTATTTTCCAGCTTCTTATTCTGCATATTTGAGGGCAATAGGGTCATTTACCCCACCCAAAAACTATCCAAAACACAAGATTAAATCCCCCAAAGACAAATTGTTACATCATTAGTCTCTTTTCATGTTTAATAAAAACCTAGAGCCACAAACATTAAGAATCAACCTTTTAAGTCAAGGTTTCCAAGAAAAAAATTAAGATTCGAGTTCTATACTTCAAACTAAGTAATATAAGGTATGTGGGACTATCCCTAAACTCCATGGGCATGGATTTTATTATTTTATCAAGTATAATGATTTGAAATAATGTTACGAATTAAGGGTTTTTGATCATTATTTCGAAAAGTATGTCATATAGATTGTTTTGATAAAAGTGTGTGCATTTTGTTGAATATTTTAGTGGAAATTGAATTATAACCCTCATGTATATGCATTTATAATTAGGAAGGTTTAATTAAGAGTATGAACAATTAATTCCCTATCTTGTTATGAATTATGAGTTCTATTTGCTTTGTCAATGATTTTGAATGCATGAAACTAAAGTTTGAAATTAAGTTTCCTAACATCATGATATTGATATGTTTTATGATATGATAAGGGGGAGTTTTCTTACCATAACTATCTTCATTGTATTTAAAAGAAAAATTGCATGCTAATGAATAATTGACATAACCACCGCATGTTTGAGTATTGGGAAAATTGAGAATTTGCATAAAGATTTCATTAGGTTTCAAAATAACGACTCTCTTGTGATGTTATAATCTTTTGGTGGTAATTTACATGTTTTGAATGCGATGGGCTATGAAATTGATAGGATATGAATATCTTACAAGTCTGTGTATGATGATACCTGGTGATGATATGCCCCTATGGTTTTTAAAGCATCGAATGATGTTATATATGAAGAATGTTGTTTAAAGAAATAAAAATTGGGCCTAAAGAGAGGTAGATGGTTACCCGAAGAAGACATTTGACTGTAAGGGCTCATCACTGGAAACCGAGTTTGCTGATTCAGGTGATATGATTCGCTAATGCCAATGTATACTTGTAGATAAGACATAGGTATACTAGAATAAATATTAGGACTCCAATCCTTGTGGCACACTTGGATTGGGGGATTGGCCACTGATCCTAGAGAAGATTCCATATAGCATGTGGGATTGTAGAAATATAGGGAGTACAATCTATCTCAGGATTAAGATAAAGTGTGAGTCTTGATTTCAAGAAAGCATTCAAAAAATTCTAAATTATCCCCATACGTTTGACTCATTTTATGTGTAATATTTTCTCAAATGCCCTCATCTATGTTATGAAATAAAAATGTTATTTTTGGATTGTTTCACATGCCAGTATAATTGTATAGACCCCTTATATTTCAGGATTTCAGCCTCCCTTATTTCAAAAGGCCTAATTATAAGTTATTGTTATTTTATTTGATTTATGGTCTAACTGGGTGCCTTGTCCCAGTTTTTAGACATATGTTGGTTCTCGTATTTTTAGAGATTTTGCAGAAAGGTGTCATATGTTTTGAATGTTAAGAATTTCCTTTCAAATTGTTCAAGTGATTTATGAGATTGACCATGGTTCCGTTTTGTTATGTTTTCTACAATTCTTATATTGTATGAATGTTGTGTATGACTACCAGATAGAAAGAGCAACCCGTGCCTTTATGATTTGGGATTCTCATCATGTCCAGGACCTTAGATCAGGTCGTGAAAAACTTGGTATCAAATCACGATTCATAGTTCTAGGGTGTCTATGAAATTGACTCAGGTAGAGTCCTGTTTATGGGTGTATAGTGTACCATACTTATAAGTAGGAGGCTACAAGGCATTTGTGAGTGTCTCTCTTCTTTTCAAGATTTATTTCATGCTATAAAGTCTGTATGTCATCTAATAAATAACTTCCTATATTGTAGAAAGTTACCATTCCTCCTCGTATATCCAACAAACAAAATTCTCAGGCTGAGGATCTATGCCCTACCCATGGTATGTACACTCGTAATAGAGCTCTTACTCTAAAGTTTGTTGATACTCTGAGATTCTCTCCTGTTCAGACTAGTCCCCCTCAGGCTCCTCGATCTGTGGCCAACCGTACTCAGAATACCCAGAGAGAGGTATCCAATTTTGAGCCCTGACAATATATACATATGATAGATTAATTAGTGGCTTATCAGCCCCGACGATCTGAAAATGTAGGGTCTATTTTTGATTCATCTGAGATTACATGGGTTGGTCAATTCAGGAGACTGAACCCACCTATGTTTATGGGTACAAAGGTTGAGAAGAATCTACAAGGGTTAATCGATTAACTTGGGAATTTTTTTAGGGTTATATATATGAATGAGGTTGAAGGGGTTGAGTTGGCAGCCTATCAGTTAAAGGATGTGGCCAATCATTGATATCATGAATTGGAGGATTCGAATGGTAGTGGTGTTGACCGTTCTATGTGGGGTGAGTTTTGGAAGTTTTTCTAGATCATTTCTTTTATCAGAAATTAAGAGAGTGAAAGGAAAAATAATTTATGAGTTAGAAAAAGGAAAAAATGAGTGTTAAGGAGTACACATTGAAGTTCACCCAACTATCTCAATATGCTCTAGAGTTGGAAGGTAACATGAGATCTCGCATGCGGAAGTTTGCATATAGTCTCTCAGATGATCTGGTGTTGGAATGCAAGGGAGCAATTTTGAATAGAGATATGGATTTCTCCAGTTTGTCTATTTATATGAAATATTTTGAAGAATAGAAGAAAAGGCTAGAAGAGACAAGGGAGAAAGATAAACACACCAGGAGGACTAGATCTCAGGCTAGAATAACAGTCAGTACTAAGGTGGTAACAATTGGGGTAATATGTGGTAAAAGAAAAAGTTTTGGAGTAATGCTAAGTCTTCACTAGCGCCCCGGTGCCCAGACCTTCTATTGATCAGTGATTTTAGAATTTTCAGCCTAACAGTGGAGTGGGAGTACAGGGTACTCAGTCCCAAAGAAATGTGGCCCAAGCATTTAGTCCATATCTATGTTGTGGAAATTGTAGGAGTAACATCTTTGAAGGTGTGTCTATGGTGAGCGCATAGGTTATACTTGCGGTTAGTTAAGTCATTTAATGAAGGACTGCCCTCACTATTAGGGGAAATATTGGGGGCGCTAAGTCCCAAACAAATTCTATGGTCCCACCACCACCTAAAGGTACTACTTCAGCTACTAGAGGTGGTCAGAATTGGTTATATGCCTTTTCTAATTGGTAGGATACAGAGTCTTCACCAGATGTTGTCACGGGTACATTACAAATTTTCTCCTATAGTATGTATGTGTTGCTTAACCCAGGGTCTACCTTTTTTTATGTGACTTCATATGTAGCTGTTAGCTTTTGTTTTGAGCCTAAAATTATTCTGGAACCTTTCTCTATTTCAACCCCTGTTGGTGACTCCATTATGACTAGAAGGGTGTATAGAAATTGTGTTGTATCCATTTGTAATCATAATACTCTAGAGAATCTTGTAGAGCTTGGTATGATTGACTTTGATGCTATTTTAAGAATGGACTGACTCCATTCATGCTATGCCATATTAGACTGTAGAACCTGAAAAGTTACTTTCTTCTTTCCAAATGTGCCAGTGATTGAGTGGGAGGGGTACTATTTAGCACCTAGGGGAAATTCATATCTTATCTTAGAGACCGTAAACTTATATCAAAGGGTTGATTATATCATCTTACTTAGGTTAAACATTGTAGTACTGAAAGTCCTTCCCTTCAGTCTATACCTATGGTTAATGAATTCAGCATTGATTTGTTTTTAGACACTGGTCCTATTTCTATTCCTCCATACAGAATGGCTTCTGTTGAGTTGAACGAGTTGAAAGAACAATTGAAAGATCTTCTTGACAAGGGCTTTATTCACCCTAGCCTTTCTCTCTAGGGTGCACCCTTACTCTTCATGCATAAGAAAGATAGTCCTCTCTTTATGTGTATAAACTACAATCAGCTCTATAAGGTCACTATTACGAACAAATACCCTCTTCCCAGAATTGATGATCTTTTTGACCAACTTCAGCGTGTCAAATATTTCTCTAAGATAGACCTTAATTCGGGGTATCATCAGTTAAAGGTTAGGGAGATGATATTCCAAAAATAGTTTTTCAAAACCGATATAGCATTATGAATTCTTAATTATGTCCTCTAGACTTACTAATGCCCCTATAGCTTTTATGGACCTGATGAATAGGGTGTTCCATCAGTTTCTAGACCTGTTCATCATAGTTTTCATTGACGACATCTTAGTTTACTCTAAGAATGAAGAGGATCATGCCAGTAACCTCCAAATTATCCTTCAGACCCTCAAAGATCATGAATTATAGTCCAAGTTTTATAAGTGTGAATTCTGGCTTAGTACGATTGCTTTCTTGGGACATATTATTTCCAGTACGGGAATTAAAGTTGAACCCTAAAAGATTAAGGCAGTGAGAAAATAGCCCAGACCTACGACTCCAACCGATATCTAGAGCTTTTTGGGTTTGGCAGGATATTACAGAAGCTTTGTAGAGAGGTTTTCATCCATAGCTGCTTTACTTACCCTATTGATGCACAAAAAGATAAAAATTTTATGGTCTGAATCTTGTGAGAATAGTTTTGAGAAGTTCAAGGATAATTTAACTACCACGACAGTTTTAACCCTTCTTGAGGCTAAAAAAGGTTTTGTGGTGTATTGTGATGTATCTCGGGTTGGACTTAGGTGTGTGCTGCAGTAAGGTAAGGTGGTGTCTTATGAATCAAGACAGTTGAAGGTGCACAAAAAGAATCATCATACTCATGAATTAGAGTTAGAGGTTGTGTTGTTTGCACTTAAGATATGGTGGTATTATCTGTATGTAGTACATGTTAATATATTCACTGATCACAAAAGTCGTAGTATGCTTTCAGACATAAAGAACTAAATCTCACACATATTCGATGGTTGGAACTATTGAAGAATTATTAAATAAGCTTGCACTATCATCAGGGCAAGGCCAATGTGGTGGACAACACCCTCAGTAGGTTGTTAATAGGCAGTCTTTCTCATATAGAGAAAGGGTCAAGAGAGATGGTGAAAGACATTCACCGACTTAAAAATTTGGGAGTTCAACTTCTGGATTCTGAGAAAGGAGAGTGTTTGTTCATGAGATAGCTAAATCCTCCTTATGTGCTAAAGTTAAGGAAAAATAGGTTAAAGACCCTATCTTGATGCAGTTTAAGAAAGATGTCGGTCAATAAAAGGTGATGGCATTTGAAATTAGAATGATGGGATTTTGAAGTATTAGGGCAGGCTATGTGTATCGAACGTGGATGGTTTGCGATAAAGAATTCTTGATGAATCTCACACTTTGATTTATTTTGTTCAGCCAAGCTCTACAAAAATGTATCATGGCCTTAAGACTATTTATTGGTGGAATAATATGAATAGAGATGTCGCTAACTTTGTTTCAAAGTGTTTGAACTATCAAAAAGTCAAGGTAGAGCATTTGAGAACAGGTGGCACTTTTCAGAAGATAGTTTTGCCTGTATAGAAGTGGAAGATGATTAATAAGGACTTTATTATGGGCCTGCCAATGTCCCAGAACAAATATGACTCCATTTGGGTGATTGTAGACTGAATGACCAAATCTGCTCATTTTCTTCCAGAACGGACTAATTATTCAGGGCATGACTGTGCTATGTTGTAAATTAGAGAGATGATCCATTTGCATGGGGGTCCTATGTTTATTATATCCAATCGAGGTATGCAATTCTCTTCCCAGTTTTGGTGGTCCTTTCAAAGGGGTTTAGGAACCCAAGTGAACTTGAGTACAGCCTTCCACCCTCTGACTGATGGGCAAGATGAATGAACCATTTAGACCTTTGAGGATATATTGAAGGCCTGCGTGATTAACTTTGAAGTTAGTTGGGTGGATCATTTCTTGTTTATAGAATTTGCTTACAACAATAGCTACCATTACAGTATTCAGATGGCTCCTTTTAAGTGCTTTATGGGAGGAGATATAGATCACCAATCAGGTGGTATGAACTGGGTGAAACTCAATTGTTTGGGCATGACCTTGTTCATCAATAAATGGAGAAGGTGAAGATCATTAAGGAGTGACTTAAGACAGCTTAGAGTCTCCAGAAATCTTATGTCGATATTAGGAGGAGAGATTTAGAATTCAATATTAACGATTGGTTTTTTGTAAATGTCTCCCTCATGAAGGGAGTCTGCGACTTAGAAAGAAAAGAAAGCCCAGTCCTTATTACAAAGGACCATATCAGATAGCGAAAAGGATAGGTGGGGTTGCTTACGAGTAAGATTTTCCAGTAAGTCTGGCTTCCGTACATCCAGTATTCAATGTATCCATGTTAAAAGTGAATCGTAGATCATTCCCTAGTGTTGCCTATAGAGGATATCAATGTGAAAGATTTCTTGTCATATAAAGAAGAACCTATTGCCATTTTGGATTGTAAATTTCGAAAGCTGAGAAGTACGAAGATATCTTTAGTTAAGGTGTTGTAAAAGAATTAAAAAGAGAAGGAACTTGGGAGTCAGAAGATGACATGTGAACTAGATACCCAAGCCTCTTTAAGACAGTGGATGATGACATAGAAGGTACGAATCACATACTACCCATTCCATCTTATTGTTAGTGTGCTTGAAATTGGGATTATCTATATCCTAAGTCATTATTTGGGGATGACTGGTCCCAAGGGGGGATAATGTAACGCCCCATAGAAATCTTGACTTAATACCACTCTTAGTAGTATGCTTAAAGAGCTAACAGCATAAAATTTTCCAGAGTGTTAAAAATGACTTAGTCATATTTTAATCTTCTAAACTTTGATGATTTTATTTTCGACTTTCCCTTCGTTAGAATATTAATTTTTAAGTTGATTCATGATCGGTGGTGTCAAAGGTACATCACAGGCATGTTTTGAATTTTTTGGACAAGCGTAAGGGCATGTTTGAAAGTCCAAAACAATAGATGCCCGTGATTAGCATGCAGTGCACAGTCCAGCCCACCCCTGAGGGAGCCTACGATAGAGCATGCGGTGTACGCTCTATTTCGGTACTTCAGAGTATGCAACACATGCTCCATTGCATACTCACTTATTTTCCAGCTTCAGATTCTGCGTATTTTACGGGAAATAACTATTTTTACATCACCCAAAAAACATCCAAAACACAAAATTAAAGACTTCAAAGAGAATTTTTACATCGTTAGTCTCTTTTCCTCTTCAAGAAAACCCTAGAGCACCAAAGATCAAGAATCAAGCTTTTAAGTCAAGATTTCCAAGAGAAAGATCAAGATTTGGGTTCTATCCTTCGAACTAAGTAATCTAAGTTATGTGGAACTATCCGTAAACTCCATGGGCATGGATTTTATCGTTTTATCAAGCATAATGATTTACAATAATGTTATGAATTAAGGGTTTGTGAGCATTATTTCGAAAAGCATGTCATATAGATCGTTTTGTTGAAAGTGTGTGCATTGTGTTGAATTAGTGGAAATTAAATTATAACCCTCATGTATAGGTGTTTACAATTTGGAAGGTTAAATTGAGAGCATCAACTATAATTTCCCTCTCTTGTTACAAATTATGGGTTCTATTAGTTTTGTGAATGATTTTGAGTGCATGAAACTAAAGTTTGAAAGAGAGTTTCCTAACATCATAGTGTTGACATGTTTTATCAGATGATAAGGGGGAGTTTTCTTACCATAACAATCTTAATTGTCTTTAAAAGAAGAATTGCATACTAATGAATAATTGACATGACCACCACATGTTTGAGTATTAAGAAAAGAGATAATTGGAATAAAGATTTCATGAGGTTTCATAATGATGACTCTCTTGTGATGTTATAATCCGTTGGAGGTCATTTACATATTTTGAATGAGATGGTCTATGAAATTGATATGATATGAATGACTTTCAAGTCTAGGTATAACGATACCTGGCGATGATATGCCCCTATGTTTTATCAAGCATCGAATGATTTTGTATATAAAGAATGTTATTTAAAGAACTAAAAATTGGGCCTAAAGAGAGGTAGATGGTTACCCGAAGAAGGCATTTGAGTGTAGGGCTCATCGCTGGAAATTGAGTTTGTCAATTCGGGTGATATGATTGGCTAATCCAATGTATACTTGCCCTTGAGACACAGATATACTAGAATGTTATTAGGACTCCAATCCTTGCAGCACACTTAGTTTGGGGGCTTAGGGAAAAGGTAAAGGGCTGATTTCATATAGCTTATGGGATTGTAGAAATGTAGGATGTACTATCTATCTTAGGATTAAGATAAAGTGTGAGTCTTGATTTCAAGAAAGCATTCAAAAAATTCTAAATTATGCTCATTTTAACTCATTTTATGTGCAATGTTTTCTAAATTCCCTTATCAATGTTATGAAATAAAAATGCTATTTTTAGATTGTTTCACATGCCAGTACAATTTTTTTGACCCCCTATATTTTAGGATCTGAGTCTCAGTCCCAGGGTCCCGTTAACCAGTAGTGTCTTCGGTCAAAAGTTACAGTTGGTAAGCCTCCCTTATTTCGGAAGGCCAAATTATAAGTCGTTGTTATTTTAATTGATTTATGGTCTGATTGGGGCCTTTTCTTTTATATTTAGACATATGTTGGTTCTTGTATTTTTAGAGATTCCGCAGACAGGCGTCATATATTTTGAGTGTTAAGAATTTCCTTTCAAATTGTTCAAGTGATTTATGAGATTGATCATGGTTCTATTTTGTTTTTTTTTTCCGCAGTTCTTTATATTGTATGAATGTTGTGTATGATTTCCTGATAGAAAGGGGTTCCTGGGCCTTCATGGTTTGGGATACTCATCACGGCCAGGGCCTCAGCTTGGGTCGTGATAGAGCTAGTTTGGTAAATGGAGAAGATATGGAAGAAAGACTTTCTATAAATCTCCTGTAATACTCGGCTAAACCCAAGAAGCTCTGGATGTTGGTTGGAGTCATAGGTCTGGGCCATTTTCTCACTGCCTCAACCTCTTAGGGATCAACCTTAATTTCCTTGCTTGAAAGAATATTCCTAGGAAAGAAATAGCTCTAATCCAAAATTCACACTTTGAAAACTTCGCATATAACAACTTTGCATATAGCTCATGGTCCTTAAGAGTCTAAAGGACAATTCAGAGGTAGTTAACATGCTCCTCCCCACTCTTAGAGTAAATCAAGATATCATCAATAAACACTATAAAGAACAAGTTTATAAATTGGCAAAACACCCGATTCATAAGATCCTTAAATACTGCGGGAGCATTAGTCAACCCGAAGGATATAACTAAGAATTCATAGTGACCATATCGGGTCCAAAAAGCTATTTTGGGAATGTCAGCCTCCCTAACATTAAAATGATGGTACCCTGAATGAAGGTTTATTTTAGAGAAACATTTACAAACTTGGAGTTCAAAAAAGAGATAATCGATTCTAGGAAAAAGATATTTATTTTTAACTGTGACTTTGTTTAGCTGACAATAATATATGCACATACCAAGGGATCTATCTTTCTTACAAATATCACCGAAGCACCCGAGGGGGAGACACTAGGATGAATAAAGCCTTTGTCAAAAATGTATTTTAATTGATTATTTAACACTTTCAATTCTATAGGAGTCATCATCTATGGTGGATTAGAAATAGGTTGGGTGTTGGCAATAGGTCAATGCCAAAATCCATCTCCCTATCTAGAGGTATCCCAGGGAGATTATTAGGAAAGACTTCTGGAAGTTTATTAACTACAGGAACTAACTAGAGGGAAGTACTCTTAGTTCTAGAATATTTGACCCAAAAAATATAGTGCAAACAACCTTTGGATATGAGCTTATGGGTTCTAAGATAAGATATGAAATTCTCTCTAGGTGCAAGATAATACCCTCCCAGTATTACTGGCTCATTAGGAAAAGAGAAGGTGACCTTTCTGGTCCTATATTCTAATGTAGCATAACATGAATTGAGCTAATCCATTTCCACAATAGAATTAAAATCATCCATATCAAGTTCTACAAGATCAACCATAGTATCCCGGTGGAAAGCTTAAACCACAAAATTATTATAAACCTTCCAAGCCAAAATAAAGTCACCAATAAAAGTAGAAATAGAAAAGGGTTTTAAAATATTTTCAGTCTCAAAACCAAAACTAACAGCTACATAATGGGTCACGTAAGACAAGGTAGAACTTGGATCAAGCAGCACATAGACATCATGAGAAAGAATTTGCAATGTACCAGTAACCTCATCCGGTGAAGCCTCTGAGTATTGACGAGTAGACAGAGCATATAATTGATTGAGACCACTTCCAGTAGCAGAAGCATTACCCTTAGGTGGTGGAGCTATGGAATTAGATCGGGACTTAGCGCCTCTAAAATTTTCTCTGGTGGAGGGGTAGTCGCTCTGGACATGACCATTCTAGCCATAATTATAGCACACATTACTCCCAAAATAGGGTAGTCGCTCTGGACATGACCATTCTAGCCATAATTATAGCACACATTACTCCCAAAATAACACCTCACTAGATGATTATTGCCACATGAGTTACAAAGAGGGTATGCCCTTAAGGACAGAGTCACACTCCCTTAAGATAGAGTACCCTGCATCCTCAACCCGCTATTAGGCTTGGAGTTTTGTAACCCTTAGTTAGCTGGAGGTTCGGGTATCGACATAGTAGATAATGAATAATTATGCCCCTAAAATTTCTTTTTAGACCATTTCTTATCCCATATTCCGCCCTACTGCTTACTGGCATTTAGATCTACAGACTTAGCTATCTTAGCCTACCTATCTCTTTCCTTCACGTCTCTGTCTCTTCTTCTCCTCTTCTACCTAATACATATGCACTGTCAGCCTGGATATATCCATTTCATTATTCAACATTGCCCTCTTACATTCTAACACCAATGCATTTAAAAGTGAGGATGCAAACTTTATCATACAAGCCCTCCTGTTGCAAACTAACTTTGGAGCATAATCGTACAACAAGGAGAATTTAATGCATATTCTTTGATGTGCATCTTCCCCTAATTTAGGTTAACAAATACTTTGTCTTTGGCATCCCATAATGCCTGAGGTAAGAATTGATCCAGTAAAGCCTATAAGAACTGCTCCCATACAACAGGTGCAACACCCTCACCTCTAAACTCATCCCATTACCCACACCATTAGTTGGGTACATCCTTTAACTAATAGGATGCCAATTCTACCCCCTTAGTGATATTAACATGCATGACTCTAAATATTTTATCTATTTCATCTATGAACCCTTGGGGGTTGTCATGACCCGTGCTTAGAACCACATATGATCCCAAGCTAACCCATGAACTCGCATGATACTTGAAGCAACTAATTTAGAATATATAAAATAGATAAGTTTGTTGTATGGAAATATAATCATGGCATAATCTAGATAAATATAACATTGATAAAGTTTACAATATGATAAAACTGAAGAGAGAACTTGAATTTACATTTTTATGACTCTAACTGGCTATCTATGAAGAAACTACTATACTGACTATAGATAGATGAGACATGCCTCCAACTATCACTAATCAATATATATAAAGAAATACAATATAGTACATTAATGATAACTGATTGGAGTCCCTAAAATAGGAGAAATCATCACCTGCTGGGTGGAAATTGTAATTGTCTAATTATAATGTGTAGGCTACAGTTGGTACCAATATTGTGAGATAATATAGAACATAGACATATATCTGGATCAGTGATGATTGATGAATTTACACACCTAAAGTACTATATTTTACCTATATTTTAGCTAAGTTTTGAGGATAAATTATATAATTCATGCACTTTTAGTCTTTTTTCCTGTAATTGAGCTAACAAACGTGATTTGCAAGTTTTCAGGTATAAATGATGCAGATTTCAGCATTTTATGGATAACTTAACGCCAAAGAAAGCTTCACGAAAGAAGGAAGGGAAAGCTTGGATGCCAAGGACCAAAAGTGACGCATGGAAAACCTGTCTCGGGCAAAAATAGCATTTTCGAAGACTTTGGGGACCAGCAGTAACCTAATAGGATTAGGATAATAATGCAGTAATTTATTAGGATTAGGATAATAATGCAGTAATTTATTAGGATTAGGATAATGATACATCAACCTAGTAGGATTGGGTTAAGTAATGCATTAGCTTAGTGGGAATAGGATATGGGTGTTATAAATACCCTATTTTGCTAGATATTATAATAATTCTCATTCTACTTCTTATTCCACAACTTACAACTCGGATTCTAATTCTTCCATTAATTCTACTTTTTATTCTTCTTCTATTCATCTAATCAATTCTTATTTTTCCACAGCAAGAGAAACGTTACTTTGCAAGGGAGTTCACGCCTAATGCCTACCACACTCTACTACACGAGATCTTTATTGTGGTACAATGATAATGTCTATTGTGATTTCCTTCGCACTCATGGGTAACTAAACTTCTCTGTTGGGGTTATGGAAGCCTTATGAGATACTATCTATTGCTATGATTTTGTGAATTCGTGACACGTATGCTGCTTATATCATTATTCTCTTCATCTTAATGCAAATTCTTGTGGCTGCAGATGCATAGAATAACGCCAGTATAGCATTAACTTGTTTGAAAGAAAAGTTATATGTCTGGAAAAGAGATAATATCATGGTAATAGGGTCCCATCCCCTATTAAAAAGTTAGTGCCGTAACTGGATTAACCTCTTGGAGAATTCGTACCATTAGATACTCTTTAAGCTCGAAAGAGTTAAAGTGAAATAGTCCTTGTTTAGGTCGAAAGTCGCTTGGATTTACCATCGAATACAATTCTCTATAAGCACATGCATGTCTAAATTCCACACAACTCATAGCCAATAGAGACGTACAACTCAGAAGGTGGACATAACCCCAACTTCTCAATTCTCATTGTTTTACATCTTACCAAACATTCTTACTTTTTACTTTGCTATTTTCCATTTTTACCTTATTACTTTGGTTACATTACTTGAACGACAAAACTCCCCCCTTTTTACGAGACTTGCACTAAAAGTCTAGTAATCTTTGTTTACTTATTGACCAAGCTATTCCCTGTGGGATCGATACCCAACCCAGTTGGGTTATATATTTGACAACGACCGCTTTACACTCCTACGAGAGCTGTAGATTCAGCGTTATCAAAAATTGGCGCCGTTGCCGAGGAATACAAGTGTCAATTAAGTTTTTGATAATTACTAGACCCTTTGGTCAAAGATTCTCGTACTTTTACTTTTAGTTTTTGTTTTTGTTCTCTACAGGTTTTTATTCAGTCATGCCCCATACTCGAAGTTCTGGTCAACCGTTATTACCTATCAATCCTGAACCACAATATATTGGTAGAATGGAGGCACAACACGAAATTGAAAGGATGGCTGCTCAACAAGAACAGGTGAGACTAGCTGCTCTAGCCGCCGCTCAAGTGCATCAAGAGAATATTGATAACCCTGGGCAAGCAATAAATCCTGACGACGAGGACCTAGGTGATGACGAGTTACTAAACCCTAGGCATGCTGCTAAGATTGCAACACCTGCCAATAGAAGAGATTGTCAAGCTAGGTTTAGACCTGAACGTCGAGCTATGCAACCAACTTTCGACGATTATAATGATGATCTTGATGGAGCCGGAGCCATAGGAGCCATTATTCCTCCACCATTGGCACCCAGAGCAAAGTTCAACATCACAAGCACCATGATTCAGTTATTGCAACTCAAGGGATTATTTAGTGGACTAGCAGGCGATGATTCGAATATGCATCTCATCAACTTTATTTCTACATGCAAGTCGTTTGACAATCCTGGTGTTGGTCAGAATGCAATTCGATTAAGCTTATTTCCACTGTCTCTGTCTGGGGAGGCAACTCTATGGTTGAATGGGTTGACTCCTGATTCTATTACAAATTAGAGGCAACTGAGAGACGCTTTCCTAGAAAGATTCTTTCCGCCATCCAAAAGAGCACAATTAAGAGATGAAATCAGCAACTTTCAGCAGCTTCCAACCGAAGCTCTTCATGAAACATGGGAGAGGTTCAAGACGAAGCTTATGAGGTTCCCAAACCATCACATGACCAATGTCCACCTAATGAAGATACTATACAGAGCCTTGAATTCAATAACTAAACCAGTGGTGGATAATGCGGCTAGAGGATTAGTTTTGGACCTCACCTTTGGGCAGGCAAGCAATATGCTAGATCGGATGACGAAGCAAAGTAGAGCTTGGCATACTAGGGCTTCTGAGGTAGCAAGCCCTACTATATCTATTGGCATGACTGCTGAACAAAGGAGAAGAGAAGAAAAACGTGATCAAGATATGGCGCACATGAAAACACAAGTGGATCTTCTTACAAAGCATCTATTATCAGGGAAGACCGAAAAAGTCAAAGCTGTTGCATTAAAAGGAAGAGATGAATTTGATTCGGAAGAAGAGGCCAACTACTTGAACAATTAGGGGGGTTTCTGAGGTAATACCCAAGGAAACCAATGTTGAAACTATTATGATAAATCTGGAAACAAGGACCAAAGTAGTTGGAAGAACAAGAATGAAAAGAGTGGTTTATACGTTCCCCCAGGAAGACGTGACACCACCACATCTAGTTCTGGAAGTATGGAAGACATGATGGCTAAACTATTGAAAGGAGTGGAAGCAACTAGTGCAGGAGTAACAGAGGTCATAAATGATTTGTCTTCAATGAAGTAATTATTTGATTCACATTCCACTTCAATCAAACAAATAGAGCAGAAATTGAGCCAACTTTCAGCAGCACTCCATCAAAGAAAGGCTGACAATTTACCTAGCGACACAGTGCAAAACCCAAGGAATAATGGGTCATGCATGGCAATTACTACCCGAAGTGGTAAGGTGCTGGAATCTTAATCAAAAGGCAAGCAAGTGGTTGACGAAGTAGCGGACATAGTTGATAACGCAAAAGGTGAAGAATCCACAGAAGCTGGCCACGACGTCCATGACGTCAACCCCAGCGGTTTGCAGCCTGAAGCTACCAAAATTCGGAAGAAAGAGGAGAAGAAAGCCGTAGAGAAAACAATTCGATACCCGCCACCACCTTTTCCTCAAAGATTGAAGAAAGTGGCGGATGATACGAAGTTCAGCAAATTCATGACTATGTAAAAGCAGCTGACCATTAATTTTCCATTGGTGGAGGCACTTGAACAAATGCCTGGCTATGCAAAATTTATGAAGGATCTTTTGACAAAGAAGCGGGAAGAAAGCTATGAGTTGAAAGATAATGTTCATCACTGTAGTGCAATCGCTACCCGATCACTAGTTCAGAAGAAGGCTGACCCTAGTGCTTTCACTATTCCTTGCACCGTTGGATCTTTGAATTTTGCCAAGGCATTATGCGACTTAGGAGCCAGCATCAATTTGATGCCATTATATATTTATAAAAAGTTAGGGTTGGGTGATCCTACTCCAACCAATATGAAGCTCGTAATGGCTAATAGGTCGGTAAAACAACCTGTTGGTATTCTATGTGATGTATTGGTAAAGGTTTCTTCATTCATCTTTCCGATAGACTTTGTTATTTTGGATTGCGAGGCAGACTCAGAAGTCCCCATAATCTTGGGGCGCCCTTTCCTTGCTACAGGAAGTGTGCTCATTGATTTGAGAGCTAATGAGCTTTCATTCCAAATAAATGACAAAGTAGTTCGCTTTGATGTGTGCAAATCAATGAAGCAACCCAAAGAGTTGAACGTATTCTCGGTGGCTGATGTTTACTTTGATGATGAGAAAGAATTACTTGAAGAAGAACAAATTATTGATGACCCATTGGCGATTGTGCTCATGAATGGAGAGAGTAAGGATGCTGAAAATTGCGAAGAAGCTATTTGTGCTCTATCAGGATTAGGGACAATCTCCATGCTCCCAAGAAGCTGGACCTTGATCTCAAAAATCAGCCCACACCACTAGCGAAGCCATCTATTGAAGAGCCATCCATGTTAGAATTGAAGGAGCTTCCTAGTCATTTAAAGTATGCATTCTTGGGAAGCGGAAACACACTTCCAGTAATTGTGGCGGTAGATTTGGGTGAGCAACAAGTTGCAGCTCTCATTGCTATTCTACGGATGTATATAAGAGCCATTGGTTGGACCATCGCTGATATTATGTGTATCCCACCTGGGATTTGTATACACAAGATTCAGCTTGAAGAAAATTGCACACCCACCATTGAGCATCAAAGACGTCTAAATCCACCTATGCAAGAAGTGGTAAAGAAAGAAATTATCAAGTGGTTAGATGTGGGGGTTGTGTATCCAATCTCTGACAGTACATGGGTAAGCCCGGTACAATGTGTTCCCAAGAAAAGAGGCATGACGGTAGTCGCGAATGAAAAGAATGAACTTATTCCACTCAGACCCATCACCGGATTGAGAGTATGCATAGACTACCGAAAGCTGAACTCATGGACACTCAAAGATCACTTTCCAATGCCATTTATGGACCAAATGCTAGATCGATTAGCGGGGAAAGGATGGTTTTGTTTCTTAGACGGTTATTAAGGCTATAATCTGATTTGTATTGTCTCGAAGACCAAGAGAAAACAACGTTTACATGCCCATATGGTACGTTTGCCTTTAAACGTATGCCATTCGGGCTATGTAACGCACCAGCCACCTTTCAACGTTGTATGATACCCATTTTCTCTGATATGGTCGAAGATACTTTGGAAGTATTCATGGATGATTTTTTAGTGGTTGGCAAAACGTTTGGAGCGTGCTTATCAAATTTAAGTATGGCGTTGCAAAGATGTGTAGAATTCAACCTAGTGCTGAATTGGGAGAAGTGCCACTTTATGGTTAAAGAAGGTATTGTTCTTGGGCATAAAATCTCCGAAAGAGGAATTGAGGTTGATCGAGCTAAAATTGAAGTTATCGAGAAGCTACCACCTCCAATTCCGTAAAGGTAGTTCGTAGTTTTCTCGGGCACGCAGGTTTCTATCGGTGGTTCATCAAAGATTTCTCAAAAATTGCTAGTCCATTATGCAAAATTATAGATAAAGATGCAAGGTTTGACCTCAATGAAGATTGTTTAAAGGCATTTGAATGCCTCAAAGGAAAACTAATTGAAGCTCCTATCATGGTAGCACCAGATTGGTCTTTACCGTTTGAAGTCATGTGTGACGCTAGTGGGGTAGCGTTAGGTGCTGTACTTGGCCAGAGGAAGGAGAAATTATTTCATCCTATCTACTATGCTAGCAAGGTCCTAAACGAAGCCCAAAAGAACTATACTGTCATAGAACAAAAGCTCCTAGCGGTTGTGTATGCGTTTGAGAAGTTCTGTGCTTATTTGTTGGGGACCAAAGTGATCGTTCATACAGACCATGCAGCTCTAAGATATCTAATGACAAAGAAGGATGCAAAACCAAGACTAATTCGATGGGTCTTGCTGCTGCAAGAATTTGATTTCGAGGTTAAGGATAGAACTGGTTGCGAGAACCAAATGGCTGATCATATATCTAGACTCGAAAACAAGCATATGGCGCAGCCTGAAATCAAGATTGATGATGCATTCCCTGACGAGGAGATCTTAGCGATGATAATGGAAAAGTTACCATGGTATGCCGACTTTGCGAATTTTGTGGTGAGTAATGTGATACCTGCAGACTTATCTTACCATCAAAAGCGGAAGTTATTGCATGATGTAAAACACTACTTTTGGGATAAGCCATATTTGTTTCGACGATGCGCGGATGGTGTTATCCGATGATGTATATCCCATGTAGAGGTGCCTAATATATTGGAAGCATGCCACACTTCCTAAGTTGGGGGACATCACGCAGGTAATCGGACAGCAAGGAAGGTGTTGCAAAGTGGATATTATTGGCCTTCTATATTTAGAGATGCCTACGACTTTGTGAGAAGATGTGACCAATGCCAGCGACAAGGTGCAATTTTGAAACACCATGAGATGCCTATGTCGAAAATTCTTGAAGTAGAGCTCTTTGATGTATGGGGTATTGATTTCATGGTTCCATTCATAAATTCGTTTGGAATGAAGTACATCCTAGTTGCTGTAGATTATGTCTCGAAATGGGTTGATGCATTAGCGTTGGTCGACAATGAGGGAAAGCGTGTTGTTGAATTCTTGAAGAGAAATATCTTCTCATGCTTTGGAGTACCACGTACTATCATAAGCGATGGAGGGTCTCACTTTTGCAATAAGCTATTCAAATCCGTGTTGGCAAAATATGGTGTCAAGCAACATAAGGTCGCCACACCTAATCACCCACAAACTAGTGGATAGGTAGAGGTTTCCAACAGATAGATCAAGCAAATCCTTGCTAAAACGGTAAATGATAATAGGAAAGATTGGTCTCGGAAGATGGACGATGCACTATGGGCATATAGGACGGCATTCAAAATACCAATTGGCATGTCCCCATACCAACTAGTTTATGGGAAGGCCTGTCACTTGCCCATTGAGATTGAGAATAAGGCATTGTGGGCTTTGAAGCGACTTAATTTAAATTGGGATGATGCAATGAATCTGAGATTGGAGCAACTGAATGAGATGGATGAATTCTGTCTACATACTTATGAGAGATCGGACCTATACAAGGAGCGGATGAAAAAGTATCATGATCAACGAATTGTTCAACGAAACTTTCATAAAGATGATATGGTACTTCTCTTCAATTCCATATTGAAGCTATTCCCAAGTAAGTTGAAGTCCAAGTGGTCTGGTCCATACAAAGTTAACCAAGTCTACTCGTCTGGAGTAGTTGAGTTGGAAGACAATAATGGTGTTGTCTTCAAAGTGAATGGCCAATGAGTGAAACCTTATATCGGTCCTCTTGATTCGATAAATTATATGGCCATCACTTATCTCGAAGAAGTCTAAGTACTCGAGGTAACTATGTCGTGCCGCGACAATAAATCAAGCGCTAGATGGGAGGCAAACCATCATTTATCGTTTTTCATTTTTTTCTTTTGTTCTAGTACGTGTTTTGCTTTTGATAAATAAAAATCCAAAAATAAGAGTCGTGCCACGACCAAAAATAAGGTGCTTGATGGGAGGCAACCCATCGTTCTAATCATTTTCATTGGTTTTAAGCAAATGTAGGTGCAAGAGATATAAAATGAGGAGATCGGTTTCAAATTTCGATTTGGACGTATTGTATGTTAAAAGTGGTAAGTTAGGAATGAAGAAGAAAAAGGCTATGGATTGGGCATTGCTTATGTAAAACTAGGCCACGAACAAGGCAAGGCCTATACTATGGCCTAAGGTCTCGGAATATAGTGTGCCATAGCATAGGCGCCACCCATGCCCAAGTATGCCATAGCATAGGCGCCGCCTATGCTAGTGCCTTTTGTCTCTGAATCTTATATGCTAAGTGAAAGGATCCGACTATGCCTAGGAATGCCATGGCATAGGCGCCGCCTATGCTAGACAATGCTTTGCAAAAGGCGCCGCCTATACCAAGCATAGGCAAAGCAAAAGGCGCCGCCTATGGTCACTTCTTGTCTCCAAATCCGATTTTAAATGGGTCAAAACCCGACCCAACCTTCTCTTATAAATAAGAGACTTAGTCTTGAACCAAAATCACATTGGAAACCTTGAATAAGCACCGCCCATAGTCTCCAAATCCTCTCAAAAATTTTCCTTTTGCTCTCTTAATTCACAAGAACATCATTCAAAGGGATCAATCAAGTAAGTACTACTTTGTTCTTCATTTATGTTTCGTAAGTACTACACTACTACGCCTATTATGAATTGTTAAATCTTAAAGTAGTATTGATGATCTGAATGTGATTGAATTGTTGTGATACAACCAAGTGCGTGAACGTATACGTAAGGATGATCTTAACTTGTTCCCAACTTGAATTTGATTTTAGTGCATTGTCATACTTTTGCGGAATTGATATGGTCACAAAAATTGCATAATCTTGTCACTTGAATACTTACATGTTGGAATGACTTGTTCATCGGAATAACAATTATAGTTGCCTACCGATATAGGAAGTTGTGATTATTTGATACTATACCTTGATTCAATCTCTATGTAGTAGTTTTTATATCTCACATATGCAAGTATTACCAAGATTACAAGAAGTATGACTGCACTGATTTTATTGTTGGAATATAGCACCTAAAACGTATGACGATGAAGTCTGAGTAATCGACCACTTTCACTTCACTAGTCTGTACCAACAAACTAAGTATGGGGTGGTGCCCCTACTGCTTGTTTATAGATTGTATCCATTGAGATGATGCTAATATGAACATTGTTTTAGTCTCAGGTACAATGGCACCCAAAGCAAGACAAGGCAAAGATAAGGCTACCACTTCACAAAAAGGCAAGAAAAGAGGCCGCAAAGAGCAAAGAGAATCATCCTTGATGCAATTAACACGCCGCATGTTCGAAATTAAATGGGTTTTAGAGGAGGAAGCAAAGGAATGGTATAGGAACAACAAAGAGAAGAAATATGTTCATGTGGACTTGATAAACAAGGAAAGCCTAGCAAAGAAAGAACCGCGAATGTTGTCCAAGATCATGGCGTTACATCTTGATTTCATCTTCCGAGACATGGGAGAATGCAATCTCGATCTAAACAGAGAATTCTATGACAACTGGTCACCGAAAACCACAGGGAGTGAAGTCAATATTCGAGGCCAAGTTCTTCAACTAAATGCGGAGTTCTTCAACTCCTTTCTAGGCTTGCCTTCAGTTGATCCATCACCACTCAAGGAGCTGTACAATAGACCTCCATACAGGTCTATTCGACACACACTTTGTGGAACAAGATCTATGGCACGATGGAGTAGACACAAGGACACCGGTCGGCACAACACCTTCCCATATGCTCCTTTGAATAGGGAAGCAAGGATATGGCTGCGAATAGTCAACTCTTGTCTAATTCCAGGGACCCAGTACACCAATATAACACTAGATAGAGTGTGATTGGTATACGCATTGATGACAAATGTCCCTATCAACATTGGGGCAATTATTCGATCCATAATGCGGAAAGCTAGGCTACACAAGAGGTCCCACTTCAGCTTTGGCAACCTATTGACTGCAATACTAAGGAAGGAAGACATCGAAGAGGAACGGCTGATCATAAACTCCCACATAACCCAAAGAAGGTTGATCTCACGAAGGTTAAAGATGCTGAAACCACGCATGGAGTCAACCTTACCACTTTAGAAAGGCATGCTCGAGATAAGAGTTTCTTTCGCCATCTTTATGGCATGACTCAGTTTACAATAATGAGCGGTGGCCGTGTTCCAACTGCTGCAGAGCTCCAACAACTGGACTATGACTACCCAATGAATGAGCACGCGAAGGCAATGTGTGGAGTAGGTACATATTTTGAGGAACCTCTTGATGACGATGTGCCGACCGATGATGATCGACTAATGCTAGACTCCGACATGGAGGAGAATTCTAATGACGACGACTCCAATGATGATTCTGACGAAGGGGGTATGACCGCAGACATAGAGGAGGAGTCCGACTAACCAGGTTCTTCTTATTTATTTTCCACTAAGGGCAGTGTGTCCTGTCTAAGTGTGGGGTGCTGGTATTTGGATGCTATACTTCTCTATCTGCATTTGCATTTATGTTTGTTTTGTTTTTATTAGTTAATTTTTTTTTAACTTAACTTCGCATAAAATTATTCTAATAGGCAGCATGAGATTATGAGAAGAGTTTGTGCTAAAATCATGACTATTGAGATGTTTAGGCTCTAATTGTGACTCACTATGTGATATTGTGTGGTTTAATTCCTTCATCTATTGGGTCAAGAGTCTATGCTACTCCCAATAAAGTTGACCATGTGCCTTGTGTGTGTGAGGATATAGTATATTCTGTGTTTGAGGCTGATGCTAGAACTTGCCTGGTATATATGTAAAGCAAAAATAAGGAGTGCAAGTCTAGGAGATGATTTAGGCATTTCTTTGGCAACCTAGACTTGTTTACCTTCTTTTTACCTACCCATGGACATTATCCTAGTTAACCCCTTTGAGCCTTTAGCCTATTTTCTTTGACAGCCTCATATGTAAGCCTAATCCATTTTCTTCAAGACCATAATTTGATCCAAATTCCTAAGTGCTTTAAAGTGTAAAGTCATGTGACAAAATAAGAGGAAATTGGGTGAGTATGATTCTTTAGATTGTAATGGTGCTTGAATTTGTTATGAAAAAGAATTGCTATCATAAGAGGTGTTATGAAAAAGAAAAAAAAGGGAAAGGAAAAATGAAAAGTTAGTTATGTTTAAAATTGAAAAACAAAGGTGGAAAAAAGGGGTGGTAGAATAAAAGAAAGTAGAAAGGTTGTTTGAAATAAAGGTATTAATGGCATAATGTGATGTATTAAAGCGCTTAGGAACATAGTCACTATTTCTGGCCAAAATAGTCCTACCCGTCCCTTAGCCTACATCACAATCAGCAAAAGACTTATTTGATCCTAAGCTTAGCATTCTAATATTTAGTGGAGCGTTACACTAAGGGCAAGCCTATGGTCATCAGTTGCAACATATGAATTCTTTGTGAGAGTGAGAGCAAGGATAATCTTATACCCATGTTTGAAATATATACAATACTTGTGAGTGATTATGGGTGATATATGATGAGACACACATGGTTGATGAGTCTTGGGTAGTTGTGTATGATTCTTTATACCTCAACTTATGGACACAAATTAATTACCATCACGAGTCTATGTTGGAGGTTGAATTGTTTCTACTTATAATCAGAAAACTACTCTTTGTTAATGATTGAAGTGCCTGTTTTAATGAATATTTTGTGTTGCTACTGTGAAACCTTAAGTGGATGTTTAGATGGACATGATAGTTTGTTCGAGGACGAACAAATCTTTAAGTGTGAGGTGTTGTTGATTGGCGAATTTACACGCCTAAAGTACTATATTTTACCCATATTTTAGCTAAGTTTTGAGGATAAATTATATAATTCATGCACTTTTAGTCCTTTTTCCTGTAATTGAGCTAACAAACATGATTAGCAAGTTTTCAGGTATAAATGATGCAGATTTCAGCATTTTATGGATAACTTGACGCCAAAGAAAGCTTCACAAAAGAAGGAAGGGAAAGCTTGGATGCCAAGAACCAAAAGTGACGCATGGAAAACCTGTCTCGGGCAAAAACAACATTTCTGAAGACTTTGGGGACCAGCAGTAACCTATTAGGATTAGGATAATAATGTAGTAATTTATTAGGATTAGGATAATGATACATCAACCTAGTAGGATTGGGTTAAGTAATGCATTAGCTTAGTGGGAATAGGATATGAGTGTTATAAATACCCTATTTTGCTAGAGATTATAATAATTCTCATTCTACTTCTTATTCCATAACTTACAACTCGGATTCTAATTCTTGCATTAATTCTACTTTTTATTCTTCTTCTATTCATCTAATCAATTCTTATTTTTCCACAACAAGAGAATAGTTACTTTGCAAGGGAGTTCATGCCTAACGCCTACCACACTTTACTACACGAGATCTTTATTGTGGTACAATGATAATGTCTATTGTTATTTCCTTCGCACTCATGGGTAACTAAACTTCTCTGTTGGGGTTATGGAAGCCTTATGAGATACTATCTATTGCTATGAGTTTGTGAATTCGTGACACGTATGCTGCTTATATCATTATTCTCTTCATCTTCATGCAAATTCTTATGGCTGCAGACGCATAGAATAACGCCAGTATAGCATTAACTTGTTCGAAAGAAAAGTTATATGTCTGGAAAAGATATAATGTCAAGGTAATAGGGTCCCATCCCCTATTAAAAAGTTAGTGTCGTAACTGGATTAACCTCTTAGAGAATTCGTACCATTAGATACTCTTTAAGCTCGAAAGAGTTAAAGTGAAATAGTCCTTGTTTAGGTCGAAAGACGCTTGGATTTACCATCGAATACAATTCTCTATAAGCACATGCATGTCTGAATTCTGCACAACTCATAGCCAATAGAGACGTACAACTCAGAAGGTGGACATAACCCCAACTTCTCAATTCTCATTGTTTTACATCTTACCAAACATTCTTACTTTTTACTTTGCTATTTTACGTTTTTACCTTATTACTTTGGTTACATTACTTGCACGACTAAACTCCCCCCTTTTTACGAGGCTTGCACTAAAAGTCTAGTAATGTTTGCTTACTTGTTGACCAAGCTATTCCCTGTGGGATCGATACCCAACCCAGTTGGGTTATATATTTGACAACGACCGCTTTACACTCCTACGAGAGCTATAGATTGAGCGTTATCAATCAGTACTTTGGAATGTACTGAGTAAGTGTGGGTGAATTCAATACGTAAAATTGAATAGGTACACAATCTTAATACATGCATGCTAAGTGTTTGTAGAATGACTAAGAGACTGAGATAAACCGGAAGATGAAGTATCTTAAAACATGCGTAACAAATATAATCTAATAAGTGGTGAATCACTACACTTAATTTCTTAAAACTTTACTTTTATAGAATGAATAGAACTGAACTTAACTGAGGATCATGTATGGATACTAGGTCTGAAACTATTTGATAGAAACTGACACAAAATCATGCACATCTGAACTTAAATATAAACCAACATAACTTGAGGATCTGAATATACAACTATACTTATGAGATCAAGAATAAATATGTTTCAAAGATAATTTGAGATCTGAAAGACTGAAAGCTATATAACTAAATAACTGGAAATTTGTACAATTGGTCAAGCAAACCAGAAATGAATACAGTGAATACTGTACTGAGACTATGAAAGGTATCATGTAACCGACATGCCCCAATCTGAGCTAATTAGGGTCTAACATGTAACCCCAGTGGGAAGGGTGTTAGTACTATGCCACGACTACTAATACTAGCTGTGTGGATATACTAAACTAGTGTCCCGAAGGACCAAGGTGTCAAGCCTAAACTGATGGTTAACCCTTGAGAAGAAGTCAAGCCTAAACTGATGGTGACCCCGTAGATCCTACGTTGGCAACGTAGTTCTGGAATATAGGGACTGCTACTAACTACTCTGACCTAACTGATGGGAAGCCTCCATCCCGGCATTCACTCGGTACTAAATTCTATTCTCAACTGAAATGACATTGAAATCATGAACTGGTGCATGCACTGAAGACTGATATGCTCAAACATGCTGTTTTGAAAATTGATAGTGTATAATAATCTGAAGTAACCATGAACTTATAAACCGAGGTATTTAACGTTAAATAATACTGGTGGGTTCGTTATAAAAATGATAATCTGAGTATGGGGATAAAATCATGGTCAGTCATTCACATAGGTATCGGGTGTTCATAACCCGCCAGTACTGAATGATTCATGAAATATAATATCAAGCTTGAAATACCGTAATATATAATCATGGTTCAAAGATCCAAAACATAGATATTTCATCAAACATATGACAATCATGAACTCAAACATGAGATTGTCTAAAAGCATGAGGAAACAACATGACTTCATGGGTAAATTCATAGTTTGGGGATTTATCGTGAGACCAATTGAACGTGACATGGAAAATTAAAACTTGAAGCATTGGATAACATAACTTATCCATGAAATCATAATTGGACATGAATTGAGTTCAAATCACTAAGGAAAAGCATAAAATAAACTCATCTTAAACATATGCATCTTCATAATAAAAGAAATCTCGTCTTTTTAATCAAAGAATGGTTTTTGGGCTCCATCGGTGAAAGGAATCCATGAATAAAGTCCCACATACTTTAATTAGATTAATTCTTGAAGAAATCTTGAAATTGAAGAATGAATCCTGTAGACACGTGATTTTTGACCCTCCCCGAATTTTAACCAATTTTTCAGCATTAAATATTTATATTTTTTTTGATATTTATTAAAATATTATTTTATTTTTAACAAATTTTAGAGGAAAACAAGAAAATAAATAAATTTACATTTTTTGGGATATTTTTATTTTTGTTTTAGTTTTAGTTTTGTTTTCTATAATACGAAAATTCAAAAAATATATATTTTTCTTTAATTTTAATAAACAAGCTAGTGGGTTTATTACTCACTTACTTATAGTATTTTATTTTTATAAACTTTTATTGTATTTTTTAAAATAAAAATTGATTATTTAATATTATTTTATTAATATTATTTTTTTATATATATTTTACAGAAATAAATAAAACTTTCTTCTTATCCTAAAGAAAACTACTCCAACCACCCCCACTTTTTCCTCAACCCCCTCAACTTCCTCAAACTCTCACATCACACCCCTATATAATATACACACACTACAACACACGGACAAAAGAGGGGGAAAAAAAGAACATTGAAGAGAAAACCATAGATAAAAAAAAGGGACAACAATTGTAGACAAAAAAAAAAAAAGAGACAAAGAAACCGTGAGAAAACAAGAAAAAAAAGAAGAAGAAGCGAACACAGTTAAAGGGAAAAAAGGTAAAAAAAAAAAACAGTGACTCAGTGAGAAAAAATAAAAACAAAAAACAAAAAAATTAAGAGTGATAAGTATGGTTCGGATCTTCCATTCAAGTTTTTGGTTTGAAGTAAAAGCTTTTTTCGTTTGGTTTAGTTCGTCATACAAGTTTTTATTCAATCCCTATACTGTTATTTTTATGGTGAATCGAAGTATGAACGAACACTTTTTATATTATTTAGTACATCTATTTATTACTTTTATATGATTCGTACTCCATTATTTTATTTATAATTCGATTGTGGATTCGAAATAATATTGACCAGATTTGATTCGCACTTTGAATGAGATAATTTTAAAGCCATTACACTTAAAAGTGTAAAGTTATTTGTCCAGTTAGCGTGCAAATTATTGTATAGACCATGCATGCATGCAAAAATAGAAAATAATTAATAAGTTTGAAAAAAATAAGAAGGAAAAATACACACAAAAAGGGAAACAAAATGTTTGAAAATAAGAAAAAAGGACTCGTTTGTTTGTTTTTTGGGGTACTAACGATTTGAAGAAGTATAGGAGTTGGGAAAATAGTGATGATGAGACTTACGAATTGAAAAATAATAATACTAGTTATTTTTTTGTTTATTTTCTATCTTAGTTTTATTAAATGTAACTTTACTAATAATTAACTTTGTTACGTGATCACGTAAATTTGACTTTAAGTAGTCATATTAAGTTATATATTAATTTGTTCGCCAAGTGCAAGATTAATCCTATTTCATTGTTTATTATTTATTTTTATTAAAAAGTTTATATATATATATATATATATATAGTAATAGTAATAAAAATAGCTATGTATATTCTCTTGGGCTAAACCAATTTTTTTGATCTCATTCATAATTAACTAATTAACTAATGTGAGAATGAGCGAGATGGGATGAGGATCTATTCTAAACCCCATAGTATAAAAGAAAAGAAAAGAGAGGAAAAACCATTTGTGAGGGAGTGAGGAAAGTTGTGGAATAATTCAAAACTCGTTGTAAAATAAAGGGTGAAAAAAGAATAGAAAAGAAATAAGAAAAATTATCTCGAGTTTAGAAGAGATGAAACAAATATCTTTTAATGCTAGATAAGCTTTAGACAAGTTTAATATATTTTTCTCGATTAAAAATGTGACGTATGCATCTTTAAGGGACGTTTAAAATAATTCTAGGATGCAATAATGCACCTTGACTAAGATCGTTCTAAAATTGATATTCACTAGTTTAATACAAGAGGTATAAACAGATACTAGATATTAAAAATAAGCAAATTGAGCCCAACAAACATAATTTATTCAAAATAGTTAAACCTAAGTATAAGTTCATACAAATGATAGTGCTTGAACTACGGGACTCGAAGGGTGTCTCACACCTTCCCCTCGGTCAACAGAATTCCTTACCGGGTCTTCTGTTTTCACAGACCAAAATAAAGAGTCATTTCCTTCTGACTAGGGATTCAATAAGGTGACTTGGAACACCATAACTCAATTCCAAGTGGCAACTCTGTAAATAAAATACTCCCTATTAAAATCACCACTTTAATAAGAAAAATCCTTCGACTTCGAACCCTTCGGGCGGAAAAGGAGTGTGACATATTAATGGTGAAAAAATAATAAAAATAAATAAGAAAAATTATCTCGAGTTTACAAGAGACGAAACAAATATCTTATAACGCTAGATAAGCTTTAGGCACGTTTAATATATTTTTCTAGATTAAGAATGCTACGTACGCATCTTTTTGAGACGTTTAAAATAATTCTAGGATGAAATAATGCACCTTGGCTAAGATCGTTCAAAAATTGGTTTCCACTAGTTTAATAAAGAGGTATAAACGGATACTAGACATTAAAAATAAGCGAATTGAGGGCAGCAAACATAATATATTCAAAATAGTTAAAGCAAAGTATAAGTTGATTAAAGAGACCATGCTTGAACAACGGGACTCGAGTGGGCCTCACAACTCCCACTTGGTCAACAGAATTTCATGCCCAATTTTTTGTTTTCGCAGACCAAAATAAAGAGTTTTGTTTTGACTAGGGATTCAATAAGGTGACTTGAAACACCATAACTTAATTCCAACTGGTGACTCTCTAAATAAAATAATCCCTATTCAAAATCGCCACTTTAATAGGAAAAACCCTTCGACTTCGAACCCTTCGAGCGAAAAAGGGGTGTGACATCTCTGGCAACTCCGCTGGGGATTAACTAGAATTCGAACTTTTAATATTGACTTATACCTTCTTTAATTATTGTTGATATTTTTTTTGTTGGCATAATGTGCTACTTGTTGCTCATTTATTGTTTTTATATTGCTGAATTGTATTATAAATTGTCTTCTCTTATGTACCCCCTCTGAGTCTCTGAAATAAGATACAAGGAATGCAGCGCATGCATCCTAACTTCTTTTTGAGATAGCCGGAGTGTCAAGGAACCTAGTGAAGGATTATTAGTCACACATGTTAGGCGGGGTTCAGATCGGCAACGAAGGCGGAGTAGCACTGCTACAGAATAAGTTGTCCCTCCCTGGCTCTAGTGTCCGCTTGGGTAAGCCAGTCTAGAAACCTGTCCCTATTAGTTCAAACTTAGAAGAACTAAGACTGAGAATCTGGTTATCCTTAATGGTTCTGCTTTATTTACATCATGTGCATTTGACTTAGTGGGCCTCGGCATAGAGGTCAGATTTATCTAGGACATGTGTCTCATTTTATAATGACCAACATGTTCATCCTATGTTCTCTTTGACATTTATTTGGAAGGCCATTTGGTTGTTAACTGACTTTAGGTAACTTGGTAAAACGAATGAGAGTATATTGTCCTCAAATTTAACAAATTATTGTTTCAAGGAAATGAAAAATATATATAGTTTTTAAGGTCTTTATGAACTACGAGGGTCTGATTCTCTCTATTTAGTGGGATACGTAAGAAGCAACTATCGGGTTTGGTGATATTCTTAAGAAAAGTTTTGAAAATATTAAACCCAAACCCATTCATTATTACCAAAGTAAAAATAGTATTTAGGTGGTTGGTTTTTGGCTAAATTGACATCTTGTTGATATAACACCAGGTCCAAAGAACAGAAAAGATGACCCACAAAAAATAGTATAGGGTTTGAGATGAGTTGGTGTAGACAATTAGAAATGACGAATAATAATAAATAGCATGGAAAGTGAGAAATTTGGAGCAAAATATGAGAAACATGCTAGTACTAGGAAAGAAAAAGAGAGTTCTTTACAAGGATTTGAACATGTTTCACAAATACACTTGCGTTTAGAGTGTAAAACACCAAAGTTGAACATATACGAGGGCCATGATGATCCTTTGGCTCATCTGAAAAGGTTTTGTAATCAATTAAGAGGAGTAGGACGAATGAAAAGCTGTTGACGGCTTACTTTGAAGAGAGTTTGATGGTGATAAATTTAGAATGGTTGGGGCCAAAATTAAAAATAGTTGATGTAGCAGTGATTGTGGAGACTCCATTAAGGACGACGTGCAAACTAGTGGATAAAATATTAAGTTCGGCAATTTAAAAGTCACTCTCCTACCCATGAAGGCGTTTTGGTAGACTGTTTTATTTTTCTTTTTGCTACCCGAATTATTTTAGGGTTGTAGTTTGAGATCTATCTTATCTTATTTTATTATCATTTCTATTCAAACCCTTTTGTCTTTTTTATCAATAAAATGTTGTGTCCATTTTATTTTTTATATATTATATATAGTGTTTGTTTGTATTTCCTTTCTTTAATAGTTCTTTTTATATGGATTCTAGTGATATGATATGCATGCTGAATTTTCATTGGATCTTAAAATCTATTCTAATCTTGGAACACTTGACCAAGCAGATAGAGTTGAAAGGAAAAATCATGTAAGGAAATAAGTAAAGTGTTGAGATGTTTGCTGACTGAGTTAAAGCCTCACTTGAATGGATTGAAGCAATCGCTTTGTGAATCAATAATGACCTGATCATCAATGAGAAGGACCATCTCAAACACTTTAAATGGGATAGATCATAGGATATATAGTCTCCACTTTTAGCAGAAGCAAAAGATAGTTATCTTTAAGAACAGATGAGTCCACTAATGGCAGAAATGTAAAAGACAATTTGACCTTTACATTTGACAAGGGCATATGAAGTAGTGACACAAGTGCTTAGTCACAGTCAATATTGAAAAAATATGTATGAAGTTTATGTTCCACTCCCAGATCATACGTTTATGTACTTTCATTTTTTATGATTGATATGACGAAAGAGTTTCATTCTGCTATTCAAATATAGTGTCATCCTTTGTTATCCCGTTTGAGCGTTAGTTTTATTTTCTTTCATACACCTCTTTTGAAATCAAAATAGAGTCTGAAAAAAGTCAAAGAAAAAGGAAAATTTTAAGAAAGAGAAATACAGTTAGAAAAATATCAAAAAAAAAAAAGAAATAGAATCAACAAAAATCTTGAAAAAAAAAAGAAAAAGTCAAGAAAAAGAAAAGAAAAGAAAAGTCCAACAAAAAGAAAAAAAAATCAAGAAAAATAACAAGATACCTGAACTAAGTTTGACCTGATTATTTCTATGAAAAGAAATGCAGGAATCCCTACACTAGGGTTTGGTCCAACCAAGTAAAAAATTCAATTTATCCAGTATGAAATAAAACTGGGGCAAAAATTTATTTTCTTAAGAGTCTATTTCAAAAGTTGTATGCTTCACCCAATCTCATGTAACTTTTTGAGGCTCATCCTATCCTTTCTTTCTAATCCTTTTAAAAAGTCAAGTTACAACCAAAGAAAGACCTTCAAATTTATCTTTGTGAATGTCAAGGCTAAACATGTTATGGGTGCATGATATTTCGTATTTTGGGCATTATTTTTCTTTAAAAAAAGAATGAAAATGAGAGAGTATAATTGGTAAAAACACTTTTAGGCACCATAATGTGACAGTGAGTTGAGAAAGAAAATAAAATGAGACATACTCATTGACAAAAATCCATAGAGGTTCCACAAGTCGAAGGAGGATTGTAAAAAGAGAGAACAAATTCAACAGTATCTTAGTTTCAAACTCAATAAGAGGGCAAAAGTTGACAACTTATTAGTGTGAAAAGATCTGGTTGTTTAATTCAAACATGCATGCCATAATCACTGAAATCAGCTATCACACCCAAATAAGTTTTCCTTTAGGTTGATTTGAAAAAGATATGCGTATTGTCTTATTCTTTTTTTTTCTTTTCTTTTTTTATTTTTATTTTTGAATTTTTGTCATCAAATGAAAAATCATTGTCATCTGTCACGTACTTTTTGCGTCAAATTCATGTTAAGACAAGCGAAAAAGGACTTTAAAATTTGCTACTAACTCCTTCAATGGTACAGAGCAAGACAAAGGGTTGATGCACAAAGATAATGTGTTTCATAATAAATCAAAGTACTAAAGAATGCTTGTTATCTGATAGTTTTTGGACTCATAGAAATATGAAAGGTGTGCTTGAAGTTAAACTCAGAAGCATCATGCAAGAGAAAAGTAATGTGAGTCAAAAAGTTCCAGTAGAAAGAATTTGGGGATCAAAAGTGCAACTCCATGATACTTATCAATGATTCAAATGAATCTAGTATGACAAATGCAAGAGTGTCCACCTTAATAGCCTGTGCCACAAATCAACCACTAAGTTTCTAATCAATAATTTGCCTTTGTTTGAAATAGAGAGGAATGTTGCCCTTAATTCAAATGCTTACAGTTTAGATATCAATAAGATGAAATTCCTCACTTTTGCAAAAGTAAGAGACAATATTGTTATACATGTTTGATAATCACAGTCATGGTAAAAACTCATCATCCATCACTCCTAGAAGACACAGTTTCTAGTCGAGTCATTTAACCCCTAGGAGATTGACTTCCCAGTATGGATAATTCAAGTTTCATTTGTTAGGTGACATACTTCCTAACTTGAACCTTTAATCCTAGAAGATGCACTTTCTAGTTAAGTCATTTCATTTAACCCCTAGGAGACACACTTTCTTGTCTAGGTAATTTAAGTTTCATGTGTTAGGTAACACACTTCCCAACTTGAACCTTCACTACTAGAAGAGGCACTTTCTAGTAGAGTCATTTAACCCCTAGGAGATGCACTTCCTAGTATGGATAATTCAAGTTTTATTTGTTAGGTGACACACTTCTTAACTTGAACCTTTACTCGTAGAAAATACACATTCTAGTTGAGTCATTTCTTTTAACCCCTAGGAGATGCACATCCTAGTCAAGCTATGTCAGTTTTTATGTGTTAAGTAACGCACTTACTCAGTTGAACATTCACTCCTAGAAGATGCACTTTCTAGTGGAGTCATTATATTTAACCCCTAGGAGACATACTTCCTATTCAGGGTATATCAGTTTTCATGTGTTAGGTAACACACTTCCTAACTTGAATATTCACACCTAAAAGATGCACTTTCGAGTCTTGTCATTTAATTTAACCCCTAGGACACGTACTTCCTAGTCAGGGTATGTAAGTTTTCATGTGTTAGGTAACATACTTCCAAGCTTGAACCATTACTCCAAGAAGACATACTTTCTAGTCGAGTCCTTCCATTTAACCCCCAGGAGACACACTTTCTAGTCTAAATAAATCAAGTTTTATTTGTTAGGTAACACACTTTCTAACTTGAACATTCACTCCTAGAAGACACACTTTCTAGTTGAGCCATTTCATTTAACCCACTAGGAGACGCACTTCCATGTTTGGGTAATTTATGTTTCATGTGTTAAGAGACGTACTTACAAATTTTGTTCATTAGTTTTACTCTTAAGAGGTGCATTTCTATAGCAGGGCCTTGATTTACCCTCTTTACTGTACTTTTCAAAATTTGTGATCTAATTACACTCACAAAATTTTATAGTATAAACTAGGTTTATTGGACTTTATTTCCTACTTAGGACCCTCTTGGATAATGGAACTTTTCTTTTCTAGTTCACCTTTTATTTTGAGTTCAGGAACATGTTTGGAAAATTAGAAATAGAAAGTCAGGAGCCCACCTGAAGAACAGTGTGAACAAATAACAAGTCAGGTGCCTGCCTGAAGAACAGGGTGAAGAAATAACAAGTCAGTAGCTCGCCTGAAGAACAAGGTGAAGGAATAATAAGTTAGGAGCTCGCCTGAAGAACATGGTGAAGGAAAAGCAAGTCAGGAGCCCGCCTGAAGAACAGGGTGGTGAAGAAAGAGTAAATCAGGAGCCCGCCTGAAGTACAGGGTGAAGGTATAACAATTCAGGAGCCTGCCTGAAGAATAGGGTAAACATTATCAGTTGCAAGTTAGTAGCCCTCCTAAAGAATAGTGTGAACATTATCAGTTGCAAGTTAGGAGCCTGCCTGAAGAGTAGGATGGAAATTTTCAAGTCCAAGACAGAAGAAATCTTTAGAATAAATCAATTGTCAAATTCATCTCTAATGCCAAAAGTTAACGAGGAGGAACAATTCGTGTGCACCATTTGAGAAGTCATGAAGATTTAAGTCAACATTCCAGAAAAGCAGTATAGGTAGGATCTTTCAATTGTATCATCAATTTATCTTTTGTTATTCATTTCAATGTAAAAGCAGAATGTCCTGAACCGAAGACTCGACGGAAGCTGACTCGACCCCTAACTCATTGTCTCACCATTTTACCTCTTCGAACTACACATGGCCTGATTTCCTTATCACCTGGGATACGTAGGCGGTTCAAAACCAAGACTCGATTGCAACTCCTTTTTCTTTTTCTATTCTTTAGAATAATTGAAGGTTCCAAAATCATTTTTTTGTCAACTTCTTTGTATGAAAACTTTTTAAGAATTCGCACAAAGAGGAGAAAAATATAGACACATGATTTTTGACCCTCCGAAATTTTTAACTATTTTTCGGTATTAAATATTTATATTTTTATTCGATATTTATTAAACTCGTATTTGTTTTATAAATCTTAGAGGAAAATAAAAAAATAAATAATGTTTCATTTTCTGGGATATTTTTATTTTTATTTTAGTTTTAGTTTTGTTTTTTATATTACGAAAATTCAAAAAATATATATTTTCCTTTAATATTAATAAACAAGCTAGTGGTTTTATTACTCGCAGAATTATATTTATTATTTTAATTTTTGTAAACTTTCATTGTATTTTTCTTAAAAATAAAAATTAATTAGTTAATATTATTTTATTATTATTATTATTTATATATTTTAAATAAATAAAAAAATTATTCTCCTTATCCTAAAGAAAGCTACCCCAACTACCCCCACCGTTTCCTCAACCCCCTCAACCTCCCACATCACACCCCCTATATATATATACACTACAATACACGGACAATAGAGGAAAAAAAAAGAGAACATCGGAGAGAAAACCACATATAAATAAAAAAGGACAACAATTGTGGACATAAAAAAAAGACAAAGAAATAGTGAAAAAAAAAAAGAAACAAAAGAACAAGAAGAGAACACAGATAAAGGGAAAAAAAAGGCAAAAAAAATAGTGACTCGGTGAGAAAAAAAAAAACAAAAAAATAAGGGATAAGTCGGGTTTAGAGCTTCCGTTTGAGTTTTTGAATCGACGTAAAAGCTTTTTTTGTTTGATTTAGTTCGCCATACATGTTCTTATTCAATCCCTATACTATTATTTTTATGGTGAATCAAAGTATGAATGAACACTTTTTATATTATTCAGTACATCCATTTATTACTTTTATGTTATTCGTACTCCATTGTTTTATTTATGATTCGTCTGTGAATTCGAAATAATATTGATAAGATTAGATTCTCAATTTAAATGAGATAATTTTAAAGTTATTATCACTAAAAAGTGTAAATTTATTTGTCCAGTTAGTATGCAAATTATTGTATAGACCATGCATGTAGGGGTGTGCATCAGTCGATTCGATTCGGTTTTATGTGTTATTGGTTCGGTTTATCGGTTTTTATTTTTTAAATATGTAAAACCAATAACCAACCCATAAGATATTTTATTATCGATTTTCGTTTATCTATTTTTGGTCCTTAACAGTTCGGTTTTCGGTTTAACCAATAAGAAAATATTTGTAGAATAGAAATAGTAACAACTAACATAAGCAAATGAAAGCTTAGTTACCGCCAAAATCCTACGCAATGCATTTTATTTTACAAAAATCTTCAAACTTGAACTAAATGTTAGTATAGAAAAAATTGAATCCTAATTATTGGAAGATATAAATGCTTCAAGCTTTTCAATATGATAATAACCGAGTTTTATATTGTGCCTTTATTGCCCTGAATAGATTAATACTTTGTGATTCACTGAATTGTGAATAAGTAGTGCATATAATATATATACATACATATATTATTATATTTTATATGCAATACTTATTCACAATTCAATGTTGGGGACTTAGTCATTTTTAAGGCCTCTTAACTTCGAGGATTTTTATTTTGGTTTTTCCGATGACGAGACATTATTTTTTGAGTTAATTGATAATCAAGGATGTAAGGATTATGTCTTAAGGTAGTTTCAAATTTTTTGGACAAGGTTTGGATCACAAATCCATCAAGTCACCGCAATACACCGCGCCGCGATGACATTCCCTCTGGTACGTACATCGCATCGCGGTGAAGGTGTTTTAGTCCAGTTCTTGATTAAAAATTTGAATGCATGTGGCATAATATTTATCCTAGTGTGTGAAGTGCTTATGAGGTTAAAAATCTTCATAGAAATCACTTAGGACAAAGTTAAGAAAAGAGTCTTTGATTCCTTAAAATTTTGGTGTCCGATCCTACAAGGGTCAACTTTGAACATTTACAACTTTTGATATACGTGGAATTTTTTTCTCAAAACCCACCAAACTTTAGATATTTTAATTATATTTCTAATAATACCAATTTTTCCTTAATCGAATACCCGAGAAATAAGTTATGATCATTTTCCTTAGAACCAGTAAGCCACCGCGATAAGACCACGTAGCGATTAGCCTTTAATCCGCATTCCAGCTATAAATTTTTGGTTTAAATGATTGAGGAAAACTTGGATCTTTTCACACCTCAACCCATCGTTCATAACATGATTTGGGCACCAGTTAGGGCATTATTTTGCCCATCTTCCCCTTTTTTCATCTCAAGAAAACCCTACTCATCCCCCAAGATCAAATTCAATTTTTCTTTCTCCAAGGAAACAAAGAATTCAAGTTCCCAATTTCAAGAACCTTCAAGAAAGCTTCAAGATTGGTGCTTCATTCCTAAGATTAAGGGTTTGAGGTATGTTTAGTTCATCCCCGGGTCCCCGTTCACCCATGGAGCCCTAAAATCCTTATTTTAATTAAAGAATGGATTTTCTATCATTATGGCATTTTGTATGTTCAAGAAAGATTGAATTTAATGTTTTCATGGTGATTTCAATTAAATTCAACCCATGTATGACCCCATACAAGATTTGATTTCCTCATGCTATGAATTTCAATTTCCCATGTCCTATTTCAAGTAAATTAATCTATTCATGCTTTGCGTTGCAAGTTTCTATGTCCTATTTCATTGATTTCATGTTAAATTCCAAACTTATGAATTTAACCATGCACTCATGTTGTTTTCACATGTATACCATATTCCTATGTTCAAGTTCATAACTTCCATATGCTTTGATGAAATATCTAAATGTTGGGTTTTGAATAATGATTCCCTATTATGCTTTTCAAAGAATGTATGTCCTTATTATTGTAGTCATTTAGTGATGATTTACATAAATTCAGCTTTTCCTGTATTCAGATAGTTAATTCATGAATCTTATCAGTATACGCAATTATTTGTATTCATGATGAACATTAGCAGTTTATATGTTAATAATTATCTCAAAATACCATGAACTGAGCTTATTAGTTATCAATTATCAGTGCATGCACCATATAATGCCCCGAGAGTACATCTTGGGCACCACACAGTGCTTATAGTCCTGAGGGACGACATACTAACCTATAAGCTGGTACCTGCTGTGAGTGCTGAATAAAATATAATATATGCGGAAGAACAACTGATGATCCATAAAATTTTAAGTTACAAAAACTGATAGAATCTGCAACCAAACTGATAAAATAATCTGACAATGTCAACTAATTATGAATACTGAATAACTGACTGTAGTGTTGGAAAGCCTCTAAACTGTCATATTATGAGTTGATGGTACAGACCCCAACTAACTACTGAACTAAAAGAATGAAGATAAATAATTTTTCCTCAAAATATAAGGACTCACCACTGCAACCACTGACAATCTAGAATATCAATGCGCGATTTGGAAACTGGGCATCTGAACCTATGATATGATACATAATAGCATAAGAAAAGATACGCAATAAGTACTTTGATTGTCTTAATATGCTAAATGAGGTAGACAGATATAAATGGTTCCGTGAATAAGAATATTATTTGTTTGTATATATGCATACAACATAAAGTACTGAATAGAGTGCATGAAATTTGTAGGTACTGAGGATGCATGACCAAGAATATAACATATTCTGAATATAATCTATATATACAAAAATACTAATATCTTATAAATGAATCACTGATATTTGTATGCTATGGTCAAGCAACTAAAACTAATTTACTGGACTGATTACTGTGGGAGCTATCATCTAACTGACATACCCCAAATGATCAAGTTTAGGGTCCAACCTGTAATCCTAGTTGGAAGGGTATTAGTAGCATGTCAAGGGTAATAATGCTGGTTGTGTAAATCTACTATACTGATGTACTGCCCTGAAGGACAAAATGTGTTAAGCCTGCACTGACGGGTGACCCCTCCGAGCTAGTCAAGCCTAATCTAACGGGTGACTCCTATTATCCTACGTTGGCTACATAGTTCTAGATTACAGAGACTACTTCTAACAACTCCGCCTATCTGGTGGGGAAGTTGCCATCTCTTCACTTGATCGATGCTAAATCCTACTCCCAACTAAACTAACTCGGAATGCTTAACCGTTAAAAGCTTAACTAATTATGATAACTGATTGAATCGCTATTGCTCATATTATGTCTGAAACTATTCTGAATCTACTATGACTAAGTAAGCAACTATGTTTTCAGGTATTCATGACCCCCCAGACTCAATAGAAATAAGAGTGAAATAGTACCAAACTTTAAGGACATAACATAGGAACAATATTACAAAATCAATTTTTGTAGGCATTTCATCAAACATTTGATATGCATGGTGTACATTAAGCATAAGAATAGCTTAAAGCTTTCTGTAAAAGAATAATTTCAACTCCAATATCACAAATCATGAATTAAATCAGTGGAAAACAATATTTAAACATGTAGAGTGTAATAATCAACATCAATTTCATTAAAAAAAATATGATATAGGACAAAATTCATGGAATTTCACGATTTAAATCACACTTTCAAATCATAAATAAATTGAAAGGATCGTGCCTTTATATTTAACTTGGATACTTGGGATTCAAGGGTTAAAGGAACCCATTAATGAATACTTAACATACTTGGGTGATGAATTCTTGAGGTTTCTTGGTAGTGTTCTTGAGATTTGACCTTGATTCTTAAAGGTTAGGATTTATTACTAACTGAGAGAATGCTTTTGATTTTGGGGAAATATTGAATAATATAGTGACTAATTAGGTTATTAGAGCTTAAATTTCATATATGGGCTGGCTGGGTTGAGGAAAAAGGACATAAATGCCCTTGGAGTTAAAACTAGGAACTGACTGAAAAATCCTGATTTTGGCACCTAGCACGATGCGGTACAGTCGCGTCAGGCTACTGAAAAATGGAAAATTGGGAACTGGACCCTTGACGCAATGCGATACAATTTTGGTCATCCACTGAATATGATTTTGGCTCTTGGCGCGATGCGGTGGGATCGCAGAGTCACACTAGAAAGTGATAATTTGAAAATGGCACTATGGCATGACCCGCCATTATCACGCTGAAACACTGGATAAGCCAATTGGGAACTAGAACTTCACTACGAAGTGCTAGGATCTTGGTGGTTCATTGGAAATTGACGAATCTCTTTTTGATTGTCATCGCGATGAGGTGCTTGTGAATTTGGCACTGTTTTACAAAAAGTGCCATAACTTTTCACCCGAATATCGGCTTTAGGTGAACCTTATATCGTTATAAATTTAATTCAATTTTCTACACATTAGTAAGTCTTTAAATTAAAAATACTGAATATTCTGAAAATTTTATATAAAGATACCTGTGTACTAAGATCTAAACAGAGCTAGGGAAATACAAGGTATTACAATATCTCCCCTTGGGAACATTCATCCTCGAATGAGATTGATTAAGCTGGAAAGAATTTATGAACTGAGATTATGTACTGAACATGCATAACTGAAGCATTATTGCATGACTGATACTACTGATAAACTGAGTTTTTATATTGGACATGCATAACTAATGCATGAGTACATGGATGAGCTGATTCATGAATGAATAACTGTCATTAAGATGATGTGCAATAATAACTGAAGTTTGTAACTATGACTGAACATAGGACTGAGTAAATCTAAGGAGGATTGTTATCTTAAGCTGAATCTGAGTTTGTGAAGAAGAGGTGAGGATACTTGATCCGCATATCTTCTTGTGCTTCTTAATTAGCTCCCTCAACGGACTAGTTCTGCCAATGAATTTTGACTAAGGGAACATCTTTTTTGCTCAGTCTGCAAATTTGACGATCAAGAATTTGGACTAGGACCTCTTCGAAAGAGAGATCATTCTGAATATTTACATCCTCTAAGGGAACTACAACTGATTGGTCTCCGATGCAAATCTTTAGCAAGAAGACATGGAATACTGGGTGCACTAAATCTAGATCTAAAGGCAACTCAAGCTTGTAAGATACCTTTCCAAAATGACTGAGAATTCTATAAGGACCAACATATTAGGGGCTGAGATACCCCTTCTTGCCAAACCTCTTCACTTCCTTCATAGGAGCGATCTTTCGGTACATAAAGTTGCCAATCTAAAACTCTAGATCCTTTCTCCTCACATCTACATATGATTTTTGTCAACTTTGGGCTGCCTTAATCCTTTCTCTAATCAATTGAACCTTCTTCAAGGCATCAAACACTAAGGCAAGTCCTACAACAATAGTCTTACCTACTTTAAATCAACCAATCGGAGAGCTACATATCCTCCTACAAAGAGCCTCAAACAGAGCCATCTAGATACTGGAATGATAGATATTATTATATGAGAATTTGATCATAGGAAAGTGATCATTCCAACTATCGTTAAAGTCAACTGCACATGCTCTTAACATATCTTTTAGTGTCCGAATGGTCCTTTCTGCTTAACCAACTATATAAGCGTAAAAAACAGTACTAAGATGAACTTGGGTACCAAGACCCTTCTGAAAAGCTTTCCAAAAGTGAGAGGTAAACTGAATTCCTCTACCTGAAATGATAAATAGTAGAACACCATGCAACCTAACCAACTCTTTGAGGTAGAGCTTGGCATAGACATAGTTGAATAAGAAGTGTGGACTGGAAAGAAATAAGTTGATTTGGTCATCCTTTCTACAATGACCCAGATAGAATCATGTTGATGGTGAGTACAAGGAAAACCCATCACAAAGTCCTTGTTCACTTCTTCCTATTTCCATGTGGGAATACTCAACTCTTACATAGACCTACTAGGCTTTTGATGTTCAATCTTAAACTACTGATATGTAGAGTACTTAGCAACAAACTCTGCAATATCTCTCTTTATCCACTTCACCAGTAGATCTCCTATAAATATTGATACATCTTAGTGGCCCCTGGATGAATCGAGTACCGCACACCATTCACTTCTACAAGAATTCACTATCTTAAGTCATCTATACTTGGCACACACAGTCTACCCTAGTAACATAACACACCATCTCTTCCTTGGGAGAAAACCTCTAATTTCTGATCTCTAACTGACTCTTTCAACTTGACTAGACTGGGTTCTTTATCTTTCTTTTCTTTAACTTTGGAGACCAAAGAAAATTTCAAACTATTCTGAACGCAAAAACTACCCTCAACGGGATCAACCAAACAAACACCAAACCTGGCAAGATGATGAAATTCTTGAACTAGCTTCTTTTTCACATCCACAACGTGAGTAACACTACCCATAGATAGTCTTCTGAGAGCATCCTCCACTATAATGACCTTACCCGGATGATACTGAACACTCATATCATAATCTTTCAACAACTCTAACCATGTTCTCTGATGCAAATTTAAATCTTTATGAGAGAACACATACTGCAAGCTTTGGTGATCTGTGAACATATCTACATGCATTCCACAAAAATAATGCCTCCAAATATTTAAGGTAAACACCACAACTGCTAACTCAAGATCATGGGTAGGGTAATTCTTTTTATGGGGCTTAAGTTATTTAGACCCTTGGTTATGATAACTGACTGAACTAATATTAATCATATTATGTCTAAAACTATCCTGAGTCTACTAAGACTAAGTAAACAACTATGTTTTTGGGTATTCATAACCCCCAGGACTTAATAGCTATAAGAGTGAAATAGTACTAAACTTTAATGACATAATATTGCGATATTTACTAAAAATCCATTCTTTTAGGCATTCATTAAACACTTCATATGCATGGTGTACATTAAGAATGAGAATAGCTTAAAGCTTGTAGTAAAAGCACAATTTGAACCCTAATATCACAAATCATGAATTAAATCAGTGGACATCAACATTTAAACATGTGGAGTGTAATAATCAACATCAATTTCATAAAAAACTTGCTATAGGACAAGATTAATGGAATTTCACTGTTAAAATCACAATTTCAAATCATAAATAACTTGAAAGAATCATGACTTTATATTTTAATTGGATACTTGGGCTTCATGGGTCTCTTTCACCCATGAATGAACACTTAACATACGTGGGTGAAGAATTCTTGAGGTTTCTTGGTAACGTTCTTGAGATTTGACCTTGATTCTTAAAGGTTAGGCTTTTTTGCTAATTGAGATAATGCTCTTGATTTTTGGAGAAGATTAAATAAAATTGTGATTAATTAGGTTTTAAGGGATTAAAATTACATGTTTGGGCAGACTGGTTTGAGGGAAAATGACTTAATATCTCTGGGAATTAAAACTCAGAACTAATAGAAAAATTTCAATTTTCGCACGTGGTGCGATGCGGTACAATCATATCGGGCCACTAGAAAATAGACAAATAGGAACTAGACCCTTGGTAAGATGCGGCACAATTGTGGTAACCCATTGAATATGATTTTGGGTCTTGGCACGACACGGTGAGATAGAGGAGTCATAGTAGAAAGTGATAATTGGGAAATTGCACTATGGCGCGACACGCCATTATTGTGCTAACACACCAAAAAAGCCAATTGGGAACTAGAACTTCACCACAATGCGCTAGGATCATGGTTGTTCACTAAAAATTGATGAATGTCATTTTTCCTATCACTGCGACACAGTGCTATTGAATTCGGCACACTATTTTACAAAAAGATCCATAACTTCTCTCCTGGATTTTTTATTTTGTTGAATTTTATATCATTAGAAAGCTAATTCAATTTCCTATACATTGGTAAATCTTAAACTTAAAAATACTGTATATTTTGAAAATATTATATAGAGATACCCATGTAGTGAGAGATAAATTGAGTTAGGGAAATATGAGGTATTACACACCAGTTAGTATATCTGGGTCTTTTAGTTAGGAGTAGTATTTAGCATTGAGTGAACATAGGGATGGAATCTACCCCAGTAGTTAGACATTAAATGTTAGTAGTTGTCCCTAAATTCCAAAACCTGTGGCACCACTGTATATTTTAAGGGGTCCCTCTTCAATTAGGCATGACACCCTTATCCTTCGGGACATCAATTTAGTCATTACTATAGTTCAGGTTTTATTTTGATGGCAAGGATAGAACAACCCTCCTCAGTGTGGGCCAGACATTGAACTCCATGATAGCTCATATGGTTTATGTTAGTTACATGATAACTCCCACAGTCTTAGTATTTAGTATATTTTTAGTTCAAGTTTTCTTGACTAAGTGTGCATACTTTCAGATACTTAGTTTTATATCTTTCAGTCTTGCTGATTTTATATTTATCTCGGTAACATAACAGATATACACTTAGTTTTGCATTCATAGATAATGCAGTTTTTAGACATTCATGCTTAGTTATCTCATGTTTTTTAGTTATTCCTTACCTCCTATGCATAGTAATCTATTGTTTCAATCCAGTTATTCATACTAAGTATAGTTTAGTGTTACATAACCCTTTATTCATATAGTACCCATGTTTTACTATCTTCCAACTTGAGTTCTACTTATAATATAAAAGTAAATTTGTAAGAAACTAAGTGTAGTTGTTTCATCAGCTTATCAGATTATGTTATTACTCATGTTTTAAGATATTTCATCTTTCTTTCTATTTTAGTATATTGGTGAGCCTACTTAAACTTAGCATGCATTCTTTAAGATTTCAAATAAAATCAGTTTTACTTATAGCATTCACCCCTGCTTACTTAGTACATTTTAGAAGTACTGATCAATATATACGTCTGTATGGCTACACTATTTCATAATGTAGGTACCAATTTTAGTCCATACATTATGATTAGATAGTTTCTATTTTCAGACAGCTGGTGATGAGTTCTCCTAGTTTGGGGACTTTAGTCAGATGTTGTTCATGTACTTTAATTTATTCTCATATATATTTATTAGTGGTAGCTGGAGGTATGTCCCTGATATCTATAGTTAGTAGAGTAGATGCTTCTTATATATCAGTCAAAGTCAATCATGAAATTTTAATTCTCTCTTCAGCTTTAGATTGTAAATTGTATCAATATTATAATTCTTTTGAGATTTTTTCTTGATTATATTTCTACAGAGAAAAACTAGTTATTTAATATACTATAAATTAGTTTCTTATTAGTATACTAGTTTATGTGTTATCTTAGAATCACTTGTGGTTCAAAGTATTGTGTTACGACTAAGGGGCAGTCTGAAGTCGTGAAAAACTTGGTATTAGAGCCTAGAGTTCAAGTGTCCTAGGGTGTCTAGTAGGGTCTTACGGAATGGTACGTAGACATTTGTACTTTTCTTTGAGTGGCAACAGTGTATTTAAGAAATGTTTCCCTTCTTTTATGTCTCAGATCATGTAGTAGAACTGTTCTCTAAGGATATTACGTAGATTCTCAAGTTAATCCATTAATTCCAACTTTGCCTTATTCTTTAGGTAACAAAAATAGTCAAGCTTAAATCCTTATAGATAGATCTTTCTCAAGCAATCCTCACAGATAATTATGGGATTGCACGCAATCTTAAAAGTATCCCAGCAGTTCCCTTATGTTCTAAAGTTTGAAATATTTTATTCATGATCATGAAAAATCATGCTTTAAGCCAAGTCAAGTGTACTTTATGATTCCTCTTCAGAATTCTATTATAGTATATGATCTAGTGTTAGAAGCATGAACCTAGAAGTTTAACAACAGTAGAATGGGGATAGTGTTATCTAAATTTAGTAGATTATGTATCCATGGGGCTAGCTGTATGAAAGGTGAACCAGTAGGCTTGAAACAGTATATGCAAGAATTTAAGTTTATTGATTTGAAATTATATGTTTTTGATGTTGGGTATGTTGGTGTAATGGTAATTCTCATGTTTAGATCTGATATTAGCAGGCTATGAAAGAAGTTAGTATGGTTCATTAAAGGTTTGGGGATATCTATGTTAAGTGTTAGAAGCTAAGTTTGAATCTTTGAAGGTTATGCAAATAGAAAGAGGAGTTGAAATTCTATATGGTGATGCACACAAAGATTCTAAGTTAATCGTTGTTGAAGTTGTTATATGATTATAATGGGACTATACAAAGCTAAGAGTTGTATCTCTGATGAAAGTATTAGCAATGGGTTTTACACTTTCAGGTATAGTCTTTTAGGTTGAAATTATCTATGTGTGTATTGTTATATCTTAGACTCTAGAGTAATATAGTTCCAGTCTAGTTTAGAGTTATTAAAGTGTTCCGTAGAATTAGAATAATAGCCTAAAACTAAGGGGGAGATGATAGAACAATTAACAAATTCAAGCTTTCAGATTCTAGTAGTGATGCTAGTGTATGTAGAAAAACAGTAAGGGAGGATGATTCCCAAACCATTCTCATCTCAATGCCAAGTTTTTCAGTTATTACGATATCTACGCATGTCTTACAAGTCAGTTACATGATCATAGTTCATGTTCATGCACATAATAGGGAATCATATTCTCTCCCAGTTCCTAGTATGAGGAGTTTTAATTCATTCAGCGGTACGAATCATGTTCCAAGAATTTATGAACTACAAACTCAAGTTATGCAGCTCATGACTCATGTACTCATTCTTTACAGTATGTTCAGTTCCAGGTACATATGCTACAACTTAATGATCACGAAATTTAGATTATGTCATGTATATCCTAAATTTTGATCTCTATAATAAATCCATATCGTGGATACTCTATTCCACAGGCCTCAGTTAAGTGTCCCAGTTATGCATAGTATTCTTTCATGCTTCAGGTCCTCATGTTCTAACCTTTCAGTGACCTCTCCTTAAGTCAAGATAGTGATGATGAACAATCGATTACGTGGGAGAGACAAAATGTTTCTTGTTGATGAAAGATTGTTGTATGCTTGCTTTAGCTAAGGCTGTAAGTGTGAAGTAATATTGAGGGCAAATTTTTTTGATATATGTCAGGGTAAGATGGAATTTTTGTGTGTATTTTCTTGGGGTAGTGCATAAAAGTTGTTGATGATAGAGGTTTGGAGGATATGAGAAAGACACTTTAATAGGTATTTGTTTAGAATTTCATATGTGGTATGATGATAGGCTTGAATGTCATGTTTATATATATGTGATTAAATATATTGTGTGTTAGTAAATGTCTAGTAAGGATTGAATGTAGCTGTAGAGGTAGTAATAGGAATTACGCAGAGATGAGAAATTGTGAAAGCGCAGGGTGTATTGAATTCATGATTTGGACTAGTGTTATGGTGTGATGTGTAGTACTTTGTACATTCAAGTAGACTTGAACATAGTGAGAGAATTCAGTTCAACTCAAACTATAGTAAATAGAGTTATCAGTGCCCTTGTGAATATTTTAAGTAGCCTCAAGTGAAGTGCGGTGTTGAAGTGGAATGTATAGTTGAGTGTAAGCTTTCAACTTAACTCAATCCGTACAACTAGTAATTAAGTTTAGCTGTCACAAAAATGAGTTCCTATGGTTTTCCATCTTTCCATCATACCATCCAAAGTCTCATGAATATGGCTATTCCAAGAGGTAATTGTTCATATATAGGTAATTTGTGCATTCAGTTCAGTTCATAGGTCATGTTTCAGATTCTAGATATTCAGTCATAAATCAGTCCATACGTACCTCTGCATCATCTCAGTCTTTCTTTAGTATTTCATCCAAATTAGTATCATTCGGGAGATGAATTATCCCAAGGGGAGATAGTGTAATACCCCAAGTTTTTATATCCTAAACCTCTCATCTTTTGTTCATGAAACCAAATCCAGCTGGAGGTAATAGTTACTCATAATTTGACTCTCTCATTTCTATCTTAGCCTTATAACCATTCTCATGTCGTTACATGTATTAAAGAAATTAGTTCAGCTCATAATATTCAGTTCATATATCATGTTTCAGAATCAATTATGCAATTATATTTCAAGTCATGCATGCTAGTACATCATCTCATTTACCTTAGTATAGTACTCTTATGTCTAACTAGCTCATTCGAGGATGAATATTAATGACGGGAGATAATGTAATACCCCATACTATTCTTAGCCCGATTCAGCTTTTAGTTGCATGCTTAAGGGGCTTAAGGCTTGAAAATTTAATTAATTTGGGACTTAGTTATTTTGAAGGCCTCTTAGATTTAAGGATTTTCATTTTGGTCATTCCGACCTTGAGATATTATTTTTTGAGTTAACTCATGATTAGGGATGCAAGAATTATGTCTCGAAGGAGTTTTGGATTTTTTGAACAAGGTTGGGATCACAAATACAGCAAGTCATCGCGATAGGGCCGCGGTGCGGTGACATTTCCTTTGGTACATACATCGCGTATCGGTGAAGGTATTTTCATCCATTTCTTGATTTATAATTTTAATTTATATGTCATAATCTTTATCCTAGTGTGTGAAGTGCTCATGAGATGAAAAATGTTCATAGAAATCACTTAAGACAAAGTTGAGCTAAGAGTCTTTGATTTATCCAAAGTTTGGTGTTCGATCCTACAAAGGTCAAATTTGAAAAATTATAACTTTTGATATACATGTAATTTTTCATCTCAATACCCACCAAATTTTATATAATTGAATTATCTTTCCAACGATACCAATTTCGCCTTAATCTGATACTCGACCGAAAAGTTATGATTATTTTTGTTAAAACCAGTAAGCCGACGCGATAAGACCACATTGCAATGAACCTTTAATCCACATTCCAGTTACAAATTTTTTATTTAAATGATTGAGGGGCAATTGGGTCTTTTCACACCTCAACCCAATCATTCATAACACGATTTGGGCACTAGTTAGAGCATTATTTTACCCATCTTCTCCAATTTTCCTCTCAAGAAAACCCTACTCATACCCCAAGAACAAATTCAATTTCTTTTTCTCTAACGAAACTAAGAATTCAAGTTCCTAAGTTCAAGAAATTTCAAGAAAGCTTCAATACTGGTGCTTCCTTCTCAAGATTAAGGGTTTAGGTATGTGAAAGTTCATCCATGGGTCCTCTTTCACCCATGGAATCCAAAAATCCTTTTATTTAAATTAAAGAATGAATTTTCTATCATTATGGTATTTTGTATGTTCAAGAAAGATTGAATTTCATATTTTCATGGTGATTTAAATTAAATTCAGCCTATGCATGATCCCATTCAAGATTTGATTTCCTAATGCTATGAACTCCAGTTTCCCATGTCGTATTTCAAGTGAATTAATCTATTCATGCTTTGAGCTGCAAGTTTCCATGTCATATTTCATTGATTTTATGTTAAATCCCCAACTTATGAATTTAGTCAAGCACTCATTTTATTTTCACATGAATACTATATTCCAATGTTCAAGTTCATGACTCCCATGTGTTTTGATGAAATGTCTAAATGTTGGTTTTGAATAATGATTCCCTATTATGGTTTACAAAGCTTGTATATGTCCTTATTGGTTTAGTCATTTAGTGCTGGTGGGTTATGAACACCCGATACCTATGTGATTTACATGAATTCAATTTTTCAAGTATTCAGATAGTTAATCCATGAATCTAATTAGAATACCTAGATATTCGTATTCATGATAAGCATTATCAGTTTATATGTTAATAATTACCTCAAAATTCATATGCACTGTTGTTTTCAAAATACCATGACCTAAGCTTATTAGTTATCAGCTATCAATGCATGCACCAGTTGGTATTTTTTGGTCTTTCAATTGTGAGTAGGATTTAGCATCGAGTTAACCTAGGGATGGCGTCTCCTCCATCTGTTAGGCATGAGACATGACTAGTAGTCCCTAAGTTCTAGACCTATGATACCACTATAGATTTTGAGTGGTCCCCCATCAGTTAGGCATAACAACCCTGTCCTTCAGGACATCAATTTAGTAATCACCATAGTTCAGGTTCTATTCCGGTGGCAAGGATAGAACAACCCTTCTCAACATAGGTCAGATGTTGAACTCCAAGATAGTTAGCATGGTTTATGTCAGTGTAACCCCTCATAGTCAAAATATTTTTTTGATGCTTCTAAAATAATCCTTAAGACCCACGTAGTGATGGTAGATCCTGCATTGACATTGTGGGAGGGGTTGTGAGTGTTTAAAGACCTCAAAACAAAGTAGGCATCAGAAAGTAGAGCTTAGGCAATGGATAGGCATCGCCTTTCTATAGTCTACCTTAACTGGAAAGGTTTGGCGATCGAGTTTGCACCGCAAAGCCTAAGGTTGGCAATGGGGTTGTCTCCACAAAGCTCAAGGTTGTCCATACATTTGGTGTCGCTTACCTCAGACTTAGCCATGGGTTAGGCGCCACAAACCTTGTATTTTTGCGATTTATGGACTCACTTATTAAGTTAATTCAAGGGCAGCATGGTATTTTGTAATACAATAACTATCCCTAAACCCCTTAACAGGGATTTAAGGCTCCCAAAAATATTTTAACCTAATTAAATCCATAGTTCATCATCTAAAACACAAGAGGAGGTAAACAACTTAGGGTTTGCTCTTCCAAGCTTAAAGGGCCGATGTTTTAACGAATTCTTCATCAATTAAGGTACATGGAACTATCCTAAACCTCATGGGTATGGATTTACTTTTTTTTAAAAGTTGATTTTAAAGGTTATATATGTGTATCTATGAAATTGTTTCAAGATCATTGATAAACTAGCATTGAAATTATTGTATCTTGATGAAGTGTTGCAAAAATTATAGTATAAGGTACTAAACTCAGATTGTTTTTATGTGATTATGTGATGTTTAGATTGTGAAATCAAATGAGAGCTGGGATATTGAATTCTCTCTTTTGTTATGAAATTCATCAGTTTTACATATTGAGAATGGGTTATACAAATTGCTAAATGTTTGAGCGTGTTATGTACACATTATACTATTTTTCATGACACAATGAAAGAGTTTTAACTTGTTTTATAACGATCATGATTCCTAATTAGAATGGAGGTAAAGTGATTGAAAAGGATGACCACCATAGAATAAGTATTTAGAATGGTTTTGTTTTTAATTGTTTTGAAATATGAACTTTTGTTCAAATGGTATTTCTTTTGGGTAGTCAATGAATATCTTTGAAATAACATAAGGGCAGTAGATATGTTGTGACGTGACTTGCAAGTCTGGGTATGATGATACCCTATTTTGATGTGCTCGAAGATGTTAAGAAAGAAATAGCTTTTCAAAGAAGATATGATTTAAACAATCTAAAGCTGGGTTTAAGAGAGTTAGATGGTTACCCGAAGAAGGCACGAGACAAATAACTTATTACCAAAAATCATGATTTGCCGACATAGATTTATGTTACCCAATAGAGAATCTTTAATGCTGGCGATAGCCCAATGGCGAAGTAGAGAAGCAGAGACTCCAACCCTTGCGACAAACTTAGGTTGGTGTCTTGGATGCCGATTCATGGGTGGATTCCATATAGCTCATGGAATAGCAGAGTTTTAGGGTGTACCATCCATCTCAGAATTAAGATAAAGAGTAGAGTCGTGATTTGCATGATGTCATTAGAAAGATTCATATTATGCCCTTGTATTTTTAACTTTTTTAAGGTAACGTGTATCTTTTGAAATGCTCTCACGTATGTTGTATATAAATATATTTTGTTTTTGTATTGTTATATGTACCAGTACATTTGTATTGACCCCCTATATTTTAGGATCTGAGGCTCAGTCCCGAGGTTCTGCTAAGCAATAAATTGGTCTTTCAGAAGTTTGCAATCAGTTAGCCTCTCTTATTTTGGGTGGCTTTGTTTGTGAAGACAAACAACAACAAAAACAAACCCAGTGTATTCCCACCTAGTGAGGTCTTAGGGGGGGGGGGTAAGATGTACGCAGTCCATACCTCTACCTCTAAAGAAGTAGAAAGGCTGTTTCCGATAGACCCCCGGCTCAAGACACGAGATACCACACAAATACATAGTAAAGCACATAACAAGATTTCATAACATAAATGCGGCACCCATAAGTAATAGAAAACAGAGGAAAGCATCCAGATTCGTAATAAGACATGGAACATGGAATCATAACAAGAATAATACCCCCACCACGTAATTCCCTACTCTAGCGACCCAAACTGGCCCTAGTCTTCTGTCCTAATTCGCGTCTTATAGACCTTCCTATCTAGGGTCATGTCCTCTGTGAGCTGTAACTGCTCCATGTCCTGCCTAATTACCTCACCCCAGTACTTCTTCAACCTATCCCTACCCCGTCTAAAACCATCCAACGCTAGCCTCTCACACCTATGAACCGGGGCATCCATGTCCCTCCTCTTAACGTTTCTGAACCATCTCAATCAGACTTTCCTCATCTTGCACTCCACTGGAGTCACACCAACCTTCTCTCTAATAGTCTCATTCCGAACTCTATCCCCTCTAGTCAGCCCACACATCCAGCGCAACATCCGTATTTCTACCACCTTCATTTTTTGGATGTGGGAGTTCTTAACTGGCCAACACTCCGCTCCATACAGCATGGCCGGACGGACTACCACCCTGTAGAATTTGTCTTTAATCTTGGGCAGCACATTCTTATCACACAACACCCCCAACGTGAGCTTCCACTTCATCCATCCCACCCCAATACGATGCGAGACATCCTCGTCAATCTCACTGTTACCCTAGATAATGGACTCGAGATACTTGAAGACATCCTTGTTTATGAAGACAATTGTTATTTATTTTGGTTCATGGTTTAACTGGAGGCCTTGTCCCAGTTTCTAGACAGACATTGGCTCTTGTATTATTTTATATTTCATAGACTAGTGTTTAGTATTTTGATTTTTATGAACTTAATGCTATATTGTTCAGCTGAATTAAGAGATTGACCATATTTCTATATTTGTTATGATTTTTGCGTTTCCTTATTGTATATGAATGTGTACATGATTGCCAATTAGAGAAGGGCTCTCGGGCCTTCATGATTTGGAATGCTCATCGTAGCTAGCCCATCAGTTCGGGTCATGATAAACTTGGTATCAGAGCACGGTTCATGGTCCCAAGGTGTCTGCAAAATTATTTCTAGTAAAGTCTTACTTATGGGTGTGTTATGCACCATACTTTTAAATAAGAGTCTATCAGGCATTTAGAAGTTATTTCTTATTCTTTCTTACTATAGCTCATGCTATAGCATCATCCATATGAAAGTTATTTAAATTTCTTCCTTGCTCTAATTTTATGGGCCATGCCTCATTGTCGAGTCGATTCAAGTGGACAAGCTTAGAGTCTAAATGATGTGGTCCCTTCTAATTGAGTCATATAAGATTATAAAATTGCATAAGGACTTTAGAGGAGTCCATGAGTTCTTTATGTTTATTGATTTAAATGTATACCCCTATCTACATTAATCGTGTGTATGAGCGTGAGGGAAGAAGTGTATTCAGCCCCTTTTCTAAAACCTTTGTTACAGATATCGTCCTTAAGAATAATAATGTATGGAAGAATATTGGAACATTATTTCCACTTTAGTAGTAGTATGTGATAAAGTGTCATAACCTACGGGCTGCAGGATAGTCCAGAAGTTAGTGATATGAAGTCGCAAGCTTAGAAGTTAGAATGAGGGTGATTTTTGTGTAAATAATCTAGTTTAGTTGTATAACCTTATATTAGTGGTGGGTTATCCTTTTGTAGTAAGAGACTAGTGTTGTATCAATATTTGTACATTGCATGGTAGTCTGTAAAGAAAGTGGCTATCTATGATTATTATTTATACAAAACATGGAAGGATCTCAAAATTGATAGTTATGGTGGTTGTAAAAATCATTTATAGGCTGTGAACAAAGGGGTAGTTTAGGCAATAGGTTATGCGTAGAGACTTATGGATGTAAAGGGAACTTAAAGGTAGTCTAAATGTATGCACAGGTAAGTAAGTATGATGTCAGGAAGTGCAATGGGTTGTTAAGATTGTAATGGGTTATATTAAAAGATTAAGATAAACTATCCCTATTATGTGACTTTACCTCCTTGATTATCTTTTCTTTAGTAGTTGTAATCTAGTACTGCACGTGAGATGATTTGTAGTAGATTTTTAGATATAGTAGTAATGTCATGGAGATGACAAACTTATGGGCCATAGTTAAGTTAAATAAGATACTTAGGTTGACATATATATCCGATTGATTAGTATAGTATATGGCATGCTTCATATGATTAGTGTGGTTAGACAATAGACTTTAACTTGAGATATAGATAGTGGTGGTGAGAATAGTAGCTTAAGTTTAATGATGGATGTTTTGTGGGAATGAATTAGTTGGCTGGATGTGATGTTTGATGACTAGTGTTAAAATAATGAATTGTGGTTGAGTCCTTAAGTGGCTAAAGGCGTAAGTGTAGAAAAATAAGTTGAACCCCGAGGTAGCATATTGTTACATAAGGAGTGATTTATATGAGCGTCACATGTACCTAGATTTCATTGTCGAATCTTGTAGTTTGGAAAGGTCTGGAAAGTTGTGGTATAACGTTATTTAGTATTTGATTGAGGAAATAAGGGTCGGCAATATTCCTCTTTGGTGTAGTTATAAAAATTTTGTTTAAAGGTGAGTTATGTGATTAGAGGTGTAATGTTATTATTCTAAGGAATTGAAGATGGAGTTTTAAGTATTTAGAAGCATGGATGTCCATGCCCATAATAATGTTAGTCACAAGTCGATGACTTTGGAGGTTGGAGAATGTTATGATTAGTGTCCCTGAAGGGGGAGGTCCTAGAAAGAAATTTGTGTGTTTTTATTAAAATTATCGAGGGGAGTTGTGTTCATGTGTATACTGACACCCATTGTGTTGAGAGTTGAGGTTATAGATTTGACGAGAGGATATGTCCGCAAGTCTAGGATTTTGACTTTGATCTAAGGGGAAGATGTTGAATTAAGGTAGTTCTCAAATTTTATCAGTGTGCCAAGTTGCGGGAAGGATTCATGATAAACCTATTCCTATTCAATCATATTCCTCATACTTCAATTTGAATAGATATCTACCAAGGTCTTATGTATTTAAATCATGCCTATGTCTAAGGTTTGAGTACTCTATGTAACTTATGTCATGTTCCGACCTCCAAACTAGGATTAATAATGTTCCTCGATAATCCTATATTCCAAGTATCCAATCTCTAGGTTATGTTAAACTAAGTAGGCATCGTAAAGTAGTGATTACACAATGGCTAGGCATAGCCTTACCATCACCGACCTTCACTGAAAAGGTTTGGCGATGGGTTTAGATCCTCAAAGCCTAAGGTTGGAGCCACAAACCTCAAGGTTGGACATAGGCTTGGCATTGCCAACCTTGGACTTGGCCATAGGTTAGGTGTAATACCATGTACTTTGTTTAACTCAATTTAAATTCTATAATGCCAAGCGTTAGATTCAACAAAGAATGACTTTCCATACGTGTGCAATTTTCCCGTTTTAGACCTTCCAATGCGTAGGAAATTGAATTAGCTTTCCAATGATATAAGATTTTCCTTAATCCGATAACCGAGTGAGTGTTATGGCTATTTTAAGTTTCAATCATACAACATTGTGATTTGGGTTTAATAGGGGCATTTAGGTCAATCCCCAAGGCCCCAGTTCATGTAAAACACATCATTAAGCATATTCCAAAGCACTTTATGCTTGTTTCATCAATTTTCTCTCAAAAGAAAACCCTAAAGCTCTAACTTTCTCTCCAAGAAAATGCAATTTCTCCATTAATTCTCCAAGGAAATTCAAGATTAAGGATTCCCAATTCAGGAATCTAAGAATTCATCTCCAAAGTATCAGTAGGGATCTAAGATTCAAGTCTTAGCATCTAGTTCATCAATTGAGGTATGTGGGGTATTTCAACAAGGATAATTCTTTCATCCTTGTTTCAAAAACTTATTTTAATTACAAACTTACTGAATTTTTATGTGATTTTCCATGAAATTGAATGAAGTTATGGTTTATATCCAATATTACTGTTTATAAGAGTACGAGATTTCAAGTTATTTAGAAGTTGAGTTGCGTGTTTATGTTCATATTTTCATGTATATTGCAGAAATTTCCAAATTTTGAGTTGATTTATCAATATTTACATTATCAAGCTTGAACATTTTGATGTTTTGACATGAGTTTAATGCGTGGGTCATTAAGCCCTAATTATATATTTTTATTTCAAGATCGTTTGTGCTATGAGCACCCTATTAAAAGATTATTCTTAGTTTTTTTGATAAAGACTTGACCTTTTCGTCCTAAGCTAAGATAAAGAATCTAAATTGTTCATATGACTTGAGATTTAAAGAAAGAAAGGGCATAATTGGTTTTCTTGTAACCTGTTGTGCTATTTTTAAGTGGTTTTCCTAAGATCCTGAGTATAAGAATGGGAGTAGTATTTACATCAAGATGGGTGTGTTTCCAAGGTTTCATGCCCAAGAACTATGTGCCCCCGTAGGATTAAGATTATTACAACTTCTACGTGGATGACTAAGATTGTGTCCACTTAAGATAAAAAGTTCTATTCCTATGGAAAGGGTAGGACAACTCTCCCTAATGTGGGCAAGATGTTGGACTCCATGGATGCTCACATGGCTTATGTCGGTTAGAAGAACCTCCCATAAGAAGTCCCCTACTCTAAAAACAATCTATTGGTTTAAATCCTTAAGATAAAAGAATATGTTTTGGAAGCTATGCTTTTTATGATTCTTAAAGACCTGAGATAAAGTATTTCCCTTACAGTTGACAAGATAACGTAGTAGTTTTAGAAAGAACAGATTTTTGAGTTGAATGTAATGGCTCAAGATTTTTGAGTTGAATCTAATGGCTCACAAGATTTATATTATATGTTCATGATTTATGATCTTCAATTTTTGGAATACTCAAGCCTGTGTGAGTCATTTACATTTAACATGTATGATTTTATAAATTGTGATGATATAGTTTACTTATTGCATTCACCCTTATATACTCAGTACAATCCCAAAGTACTAATCTACTTATACGTCTATGTGCTACATTATCTCATAATGTAGGTTCTGGTGCTCCATTTTAGTAGGGTAGTGATTTTTGAGCATCTCATCTACATCTCTGTAGTTGGTGAGTCCTCATAGTTTCGGGACTTAGCTATTCATATTTACAATTCATTAGTAGATGGCTAAGTATTCATTTCAGACAGTTTGAGTCAGTTGGGGCCTGTCCCAGTGACTCTCTAGTTTCAGTTAGTAGAGGCTTGTTGGACTTTTAGATTCAGTTTTAGATTTTAGTTACAGTATTTAGATTTTCAGTATTTTCTTTCTCAGACTGATGATATTAGTATCTTTAGATATACTCAGATAATTCAGACAATGTTTTATATTTATTATGATTTTACATTCATAATCACCTATTTTGAGATTTAGATTAGTAGAAGGCAGCTAGGGTTAGCTCAGGACTACTTGTAGTTTGTAGCAGCGTGTGGCATCTTGGGAAATCAAATTTTGGGGCGTTATAAACTTGGTATTAGAGCCTAAGATTTAGAGAGTCCTAGCGAGTCCAATAAGCTACGTTACGTAGAGTCTTGATAATAGGTATGAAGTGTGGGATATCTATGAGCAAGACTCTATGGAGAGTTTTAGGAAATTATCTCTTTTTTCATGATCTATCATGCATTTAGTGTCTCTATCTGGTTTTAACTCGTGCTTTCACTTAATAGCAAATGTCTCCTCGTTGATCTAACACACGCAGAAATGATAACTAGCCAGCTCAGCCCACAGATCCTTTGAATGAAAATATGTCACATGCAGAGTTTTGCGCTGCCTTTCAAGTGCTACATCTTGATTTTTATGTGTTGTTAGACCCTGGATCGCGTTTCTCTTATGTGACCCCGTTAGTTGCAGTAAATTTGGAGATACATTCTAAAAAGATCCCTGAGACTTTCATGGTTTCTACTTAAGTAGGTGAGTCAGTTTTTGCTAAACCAATCTATAGAAAACGTCCTATCACTGTCCTTCATAAAGTCATGTTAGCAGATCTAATAGAGTTAGATATGGTTGATTTTGATCTTATTCTTGGTATGGATTGACTTTATTCTTGTTATGTATCTATAGATTTTCGCACCCGTGTGGTGAAGTTTTAATTCCCAGATAAGCCAATCTTTGAGTGGTCAGGTAATTCAGTGTCTCCCAAAAGTCATTTAATATCTTATCTTAAAGCTAGAAGGTTGATTTCCAAAGGGTGTATCTATTATTTTATTCAAGTCAAAAACCCTAAGTCGATGACTCTAACAATTCCATCAGTCAGTGAGTTTCCTAACGTCTTTCCTAAAGATTTTCCAAGGCTACCTCCCGATAGGAAAATAGAATTCAGTATTGACCTTCTCCTAGATAAACAACCTATTTCTATCCCTCCATGGCATATGGCTTCTGTAAACTTAAGGAGTTGAAAGAGAAACTCAAAGATCTTTTAGATATAGGTTTCATAAGGCCAGTGCTTCTCCATGGGGTACTTTTGTCCTATTCGTGCGAAAGAAAGATGGTTCTTTGTGAATGTGCATTGACTATCGTCAGCTAAATAAGGTCATAGTTAAGAACAAATACCCTTTTTCTATAATTGATGACCTATTTGATCAAATCAAAGGTGAAAGTTATTTCTCAAAGATAGACCTTAGATCCGGCTATCATTGGCTTAAAGTAAGGGAATGTGATATTCCAAATATATCTTTCAAAACCCATTACGGTCATTTTGAGTTTCTAGTCATGTCTTTTGGGCTAACCAATGCCCCAGCAGCTTTCACGGACCTCATGAACCGAGTGTTCAAACAGTATCTAGACATGTTTGTCATAGTATTCATAGATGATATCCTTGTTTACTCCCATAGTGAGGATGACCATGTAGATCATGTTAGAATTGTCTTGCAAACTCTTAGAGATCATCAATTTTTTGCCTTATTTAGCAAGTGTGAATTTTGTCTAAGATTAGTACCCTTTCTCGATCATATTGTTTCTGCCGAAAGTATTAAAGTTAATCCCCAAAACATAGAAGCCATAAGGAATTGGCCTAGACCTATCTCTCTGTCAAGCATTTGAAGTTTCTTGGGTCTAGTTGGTTATTACCGATATTTTATTGAGGGTTTCTCATCCATAGTGTCTCCTATGTCTAGATTGACCCAAAAGAAAGTTAAGTTTCAGTGGTCAAATATCTGCGAGAAGAATTTTTAGGAGTTGAAAACTCGACTTACTTCAGCCCCAGTCTTAATGTTACCCGATGGTATGGATGGATTTGTTTTTTCTTATATGCCTCCAAAGTTGTTTTGGGTTGTGTGTTGATCCACAGAGAGGTAAGGTCATATCCTATACCTTTAGAAAGTTGAAGTCTCATGAAAGAACTACCCTACCCATGATCTTAAGCTAGCTACGGTAGTATTTGCCTTAAAAATATGGAGGCACTATTTGTTTGGTATATATGTTTTTGTATTCGCAGACCAAAAAATCTTGTGGTATATGTTTACCTAGAGAGAGTTGACTCTCCAGTAGAGAAGGTGGTTAGAATTGCTGAAGAATTATGATATGAGTGTGTTGTATCATTTGGACAAGGCCAATGTAGAGGTAGACACTCTTAGTAAGTTTTTGATGGGCAGTGTTGCTCATATGCAGAATTATAAGAATGAGTTAGCTCAAGAAGTTTACCGTTTGGCTTGATAGGGTGTTAGATTGGTCGATTCAGCTGAAGGGAATATTTGGGTTCAGAGTAGTTCTGAATCTTCCCTAGTTTTGGAAGTGTAGGAAAAACAATTTAAAGATCCTAGTTTTGTCAAACTAAAGGAGTCTATTAAAGACCAAAAGGTAGAGGTTTTCTCCCAAGGGGGAGATGGCCTGTTGAGGTACCAAAGTAGATTGTGTGTTCCATGGTTTGATGAATTGAGGTAGCGAATTATGGCAGAAATGCATGGTGTGCGTTATTCAATTCATCCGGGTGCTACTAAGATGTACGACAACTTGCGGAAAATCTATTGGTGGAGTGGTATGAAGAGCGATATAGTAGAGTTCATATTTAAGTATGCAACCTGTCAACAGGCTAAGGTAGAGAACCAAAGACCTGGAGGTACGTTGCAAGAGTTTGGTATCCCGACTTGGAAGTGGGAAGAGGTGAATATGAATTTTGTGACTGGTTTACCCCATTTCTGTCATCAGCATAATTCCATTTGGGTTATTATAGATAGATTTACTAATTCAGTGCATTTCTTGCCTATTCAAATGTCCTATACAGCTGAGGATTATGCTAAGTTGTACATCAGAGAGTTAGTCAGACTGCATGGAGTTCCCTTTTCTATATTTTCAGATAGAGGTACTCAGTCAACTTTCTAGTTTTGGAGAGATTTTTAGAAGGGTCTTAGTACCAAAGTCCATCTTAGTTTAGCTTTCCACCCTCAGACAAATGGTCAAGCAGAGAGGACCATCCAAACTTTAGAAAATATGTTGAGGGCATGTTTTCTTGATTTCAAAGATAGTTAGTTTGATCATTTTCCATTGATAGAGTTCGCTTATAATAACAGTTACCATTCTAGCATACAAATGGCCCTGTTTGAGGCTCTTTATGGAAGGAGATGTAGACCGCCCATAGGTTGGTTTTAAGTGGGTGAGGCTGCTTTTCTTGGGCCTGATGAGATATTTGATGCTATGGAGAAAGTTTAGATGGTTAGAGAAAGATTGAAAACATCCCAGTGTCATCGGAAATCATATGCAGATGTAAGAAAAAGTGACCTCGAGTTTTAGGTTGGTGATTTTGTATATTTGATAATTTCACCCACGAAAGGGGTGAAGAGATGTGGCAAAAGGGGAAGCTTAGTCCCTAGTATGTTGGACTTTATAGAATTCTGAGTCGTGGTGGGAAAGTGGCTTATGAGCTTCAGTTGCCCGCAGACTTGTCAGTCATTCAACCTGTATTCCGCGTCTCTATGCTTAAGAAGCGCATCCGTTAATCCACTATTGTTGTTTCTTTAGAAAGCTCGTATATTTAGAATAGCCTTTCTAATGAAGAGTTCCAGTCAAAATTTTAGATAATCAGATCTGTAGACTAATGAACAAAGAAGTTCCCTTGGTCAAAGTTCTTTGGCGGAATCAATCTGTTGAGGATGCTACTTGGGAAACAAAAGAAGATATGTGAGCCAAGTACCCTCACCTCTTCACCATAAACTCAAATCTAGCGGAAGGTAATGATTTTCCTTAATTTAGTACTTTTCTAATCACAGATTCAGAGTGATCTAGATTTAGTTTCACAATTTACTTTAGTTGTGCATGCTACCATATATCCTTAGATTCCTCAGTATTCTTAGTCTAACTAGAAACATTAGAGGATGAATGTTTCCAAAGGGAAGATATTGTAATACCCCATACTTTTGTTAACTCAATTTGACATCTAGAATGTCAAGTGTTAGCTTCAAGAAAAAATGAATTTCCGTACGTGTGCAATTTTCCTATTTTAGACACTCCGATACGTAGGAAATTGAATTTGTTTTTCATTGATATAAAATTTGCCTTAATCCGATAATTAAATGAGAAGTGATGGATATTATAAGTTTCAGTCATAAAACACCATGATTTGGGCCAGTAGCGCATCACGGAGAAGAATAAAATCACAATTGTCAAATTCCAGTAAGATTCCGCAATCCTGGCGCATCGCGGAGGAGTGCCATTTCACATTTGCCAATTCTCAGTGAGCCTGCGGGATATTGGTGCGTTGCGCTAGTCGCAAAAGTGGTAATCCAAAGGGCCACCGCGATTGTGGCACGTTGCGGTGCGCACACAGATCCCACTCGTCCTTTTCTAGTGAGCCACCGTGATTGTGGCAAGCGCGGTGGCCTTGAAAATTAGGATTTTTGTTTGTTTTTCTATTTTAGATTTACAGTTTAAAAGGGGCATTTTGGTCAATAACCAAGGCCCCAGTTCGTGTAAAACACATCCTTAAGCATATTCCCAAGCACTTTATCCTTGTTTCATCAATTCTATCTCATAAGTAAACCCTAAAGCTCAAATTTTCTCTCAGAAAACCCAATTTCTTCATTAATTCTCCAAGGAAATTCAAGATTAAGGATTCCCAATTCAGAAACTCTAAAAATTCATCTCTAATGCATCAATAGGGATCCAAGATTCAAGTCTTAGCATCTAGTTCATCAATTGAGGTATGTGGGGGGTTTTCCAATAAGGATAATTCTTTCATACTTGTGCCCAAAACTTATTTTAATTACAAACTTACTGAATTTTTGTGTGATTTCCCATGAAATTGATGTTAGGGTTTATACCCAATATTGCTATTTATAAGATTACAAGATTTCAAGTGATTTAGAAGTTGAGTTGCATGTTTATGTTCAAATTTTCAATCATATAGCAGAAATTTCTAGATTTTGAGTTGATTTATCAATATTTACATTATCAAGCTTGAACATTTTGATGTTTAGACATGAGTTTAATGTGTGGGTCATTAAGCCCTAATTAGAGATTTCTATTTCAATATTGTTTGTTCTATGAGCACCTTTTTCCGAGATTATTCTATGATTTTTTGATAAATACTTGACCTTTTGGTCCTAAGCTAAGATAAAGAATCCACATTGTTTATATGACTTGGGATTTAAAGAAAAGAAAGGGCATAATTGGTTTTTTTGTAAACCGTGGTGTTATTTTGAAGTGGTTTTCCTAAGACCTTAAGCATAAGTATGGGAGTAGTATATAGCACCGAAATGGGTATGTTACCAAGGTTTCATGCCCCAAAATACGTGCCCCCATAGGATTAAATTATTCCCACTTCTACGTGGATAACTAATATTGTGATCACTTAAGATAATAAATTCTATTCTGATGGCAAGGGTAGGACAACTCTCCCCAACATGGGTAAGACATGAATGCTCACATATTTTTTCGGTTAGAAGAACCTCCCAAAAGAATTCCCCTACTCTAAAAACAGTCTATTGTTTTATAGCCTTAAGATAAAAGCATATATTTTGGAAGGTATGGCTTTTAATATTCTTAAATTCTTGAGATAAGGTATTTCCCTTACAGTTGACAAGATAACGTAGCAGTTTTAGAAAGAACAAACTTTGGAACTGAATGTATTGGCTCACAAGATTTATATTATATGCTTTGTTGTTTATGATTTACGATCTTCACTTTTCAGATTGCTCAAGGCTACGTGAGTCATTTACATTTAGCATGCATGATTTGATAAACTGTGATGATATTGTTTTCTTATTGCATTCACCCTTATATGCTCAGTACATTCCCAAAGTAATGATGTAACTCGCTGAATCTGGTACCCAAAAAGCTACACCGTGTTCATAACCACGAAGGACCAAAAGCTAACCCATTACTAATATTTGTATTTATATACTGCATAACATATTGTATAATGTGGAAACATGAACTGAAAGGTCCATAAGGTTCAAAACTGTAACATAAGATCTGATAAATCATAACATATGGATGGGGTATAATATACCCAAAACAACTGAAATAATTAACTGAACATGGTAGTCTGAAAAGCCTCTAACTGACTGAACTATCTATATAAAGAGTTAATGGGATATGTCCCCAACTAACTCAAACTAATAAATTAATTAATGAGATAATAAAAGAATGATCATGTCCTCAAAAGATGGGGACTCACTGCTAACTCTGACTATTGACACTGGATTGCTACTGATGCTCTGGAGCTCATGCTTCTTAACCTATGGTATAAGACACCATAGCACAAATGCATCAGTACTTTAAATGTACTGGTATGCTTGTAAGGTAGGTTGAATGCATGGGTTCATATGCATGAACAATACTGGGTAACTGACTATATGAACGTGAGAATACATGCATGAATACACAGTAACTATATCTGAGATCGTGATAATATGAATTTACTAATAACTTACATGATTAATGACTGAGTTTTGATAACTCATAACATAAGTGACTGTAGATGACAGTCCTAAATTTGATAGAACTAACTAAGTTTCGTACTGTTCTGAGTTGATTGTATCTGACAGTCCTGAATTTCAAGAACTATCTGAGTTCTTCTACTGATACTGATACTGATACTGGTACTATGGGAAGTAGTTATCTAACCGACATACCCCAAATAATGCATTATAGCTAAATTGGGGTCCAATCTATGCACTGATTGGAAGGGTGTCAATACCGCACCACTGGTAAGGATAATTTGTGAGTGACCCTCATATAACAGGTAACTCTAGTGATAATAGTGGGAATCCTTACATAACAGGTTAAGCAACCTTATTTACCCTCATATAGAAGGCTATAATGTCTCAACCATTGCTGCCTACATAGTTCTGGAATGTAAGGATTGCTTCTAAGAATCACACCCTCATATAATAGGTGAGTTCCTATCATTGGGTTCACTCGGTGCCAATTTCTACTCCTATCTTTATCGATACTGAACATGATTAACTAAACTGACTGGAATGAGTTAACTTAGTTCTGTTGACTAACAAAATATTACTGAGGTGTGATAACTGACTGAGATTTACTGAAGTTACTGAGTTTTCTTAAGTCATGAGACTGACTGAATTCTACTGAACATAACTTGAGTGAGAGTATCTTGAAAACATGACATAGGCTCTAGGCATACAACTAAATTTTCAGGTACAAGAACCCCTAGGACTCGATGGAAAGAAATTGATAAAGCATTACTTTCTTGAATACATGACCAACATCATAATCCCTAACTCATTTATTATGGAGTTTCATCAAACAATTGATGTGCATAAACTTGTACATAAATGGTGATTTCATACTATCATACTAGTATGGAACTTTTTCTTCACATAGGTACTTAATAAAACACATGGTAAGCATGGTATATGTAGACAACATTACACAACAAATAGACATCATGATTCAACTCTAATTTCACCATTCAAGGGTTTAATCATGGATTCACATGAAACTACACATTTAATAATCAATTCCACTTATGATATATCACTAAACATGGAATAGAATTCAATTGGTCATTATCAACATGAACAAAACAAACCCAACATGAAATTCATAAAAGTCCATACACTTGAACTTTGGAAAGAGATTCTTGGTCTTCATGGACAAAAAAAGTCCATGAATGAACACTATCATACCTGGATGAATGATTTCTTTAAGATTTGTGGAGGAAAAGTTGAATTCTTGGCTTGGAATTAAGCACCTAGGGTTTTTTGTTCTTGGGGATTGATCCTTGAGACAAACCCTATTTTGTTGTTGTAGAAAAATAACGAACTTATGAGCTATGGTCGGGTGCAATTAGGGATTTAATAGGGTAGAAAAACACCCAAATACCCTTTTACAAATGGCTTTAAAATAACTAACGGGATGTGCGACGTCTCGTATGATGGTCTGCTATTGTCTCGACGATACGTCATTTCGACCGTCGTAGGTGGACCAGGATAGAGACTAACTGCCTAAGTAGCGTGGCTTGGGCTACGGTCCGTCGCATGTTTGATGGTCTATCAACCTGTCCGTCGTACCTTATCTAGAAGGTTGCCTCACTGCCTTGGCTGCGATGGTCAAGGTGACGGTCCGTCACTAGGTCGACGGTCAGTCAACCTGGCCGTCGCACCTAGGCGATTCTGACAACATTGAGTAAAAAGTCCATAACGTTTTTACTCCAATAATATATTTGGACGAAATTGGTATCATTGGAAAGCTAATTCAATTTCCCACATAATACAAAGTAAAAATATTAAAAATTCCACATACAAAAAAATGGATTCATCTTTCAAAGTAAATTTCTAACATTCTTGAGACTATTTAATGCTAGAAAAAAAATAGGGTATTACAATATCTCCCCATTGAGAACATTCATCCTTAAATGAGACTGAAAGAGAGTTGAGAAGATAAAATGGCATACATACTGAATATAAATAACTGGAACATGACTAACATAACTGATAACTGAACATATCATACTGAACATGCATAACTGATGAATGTGTAACTGATTTATGAATGCATGACTGAGTATTTTGATGAACTAAGTTTTTCACAATGAGAATTTATGTCTGATGCATAATTATATACCTGAACTGATACATGAATGCATGATTGAATATGAAATGGTATTTGACACCAAATTTATTATGGGATTCTGAACATGAAAGGGATACCAAGCTTGTAACTGAAATTTGAGCATAAAACTGAAAAGTTTAAGGAGAACTGTAACGTTGAGCTTGATCTGAGTTGGCGGGGAAGAGGTGAGGATACTTGGTACATGTTTCTCCTTCTGTTTCCCAAGTATCTTCCTTGACGGACTGATTTTTCCAAAGAACTTTGATTAGAGGGACTTCTTTGTTCCTCAGTCTACGAGTCTGATAGTTTGGGATTTTGACTAGATTCTCTTCATAAGAGAGGATGTTCTAAACATCTATTCTATGAATAGGGACCACAACCGTTGGATCACCTATGCACTTCTTGAGCAGAGAGACATGGAAGACTGGATGAACTGAGGCTAGATCAGAAGGCACTTCTTGTCAAATCTCTTTACTCCGTTCATGGGGGAATCTTTAGATAAATATAGTCATCAATCTCAAACTCACGATCCTTTATACAAACATCTGCATAAGACTTCTATTGGCTCTGAGCAGCCCGGAGTCTTTCTCTGATCAACTGGACTTTCTCTAAGGTATTGAATACCAAGTTAAGTCCTATAACCGAGTCCTCACTAACTTCAAACCAACCGACTGGAGATGTGCATCTCCTACCATAGAGAGCTTCGAATGGAGTCATCTGAATACTACAATGATAGATATTGTTGTATGCAAACTCAATCAAAGACAAGTTCTCATCCTAACTACCCTTGAAATCAATTGCACACGCCCTTAGAATATATTCCAGGGTCTGAATGGTCCTTTCTTCTAGACCGTCTGTCTGAGGATGGAAGGTTGTATTGAGATAAATTTGGGTACTAAGACCCTTTTGGAATGCCTTCCAGAAATGAGAGGTGAACTGAGTACCTCTGTCTAAAATAATATATAGAGGAACACCATGAAATCTGACTAATTCTCTGATGTAGAGTTTGGCATAGTCCTTGGCTGAATAAGAGGTATGGACTGGAAAAAATGAGTTGATTTGATCATCCTATCTACAATGACCCAAACTAAATCATGCTGACGACGGGTATGAGGAAAACTTATCACAAAGTCCATGTTCACAACTTCCCACTTCCAAGTAGGAATACTGAACTCTTGTATGGACCCACTAGGCTTCCGATGCTCTATCTTAACCTGCTGAGATATAGAGAACTTAGCCATAAACTCTGTAATATCTCTCTTTATTCCACTCCACTAATAGATTTCCTGTAAGTTGTGGCACATCTTTATGGCCCCTGGATGGATAGAGTAGCGTACACCATGCACTTCTTCAAGAATTTGCTGCCTTGAGTCATCTACACATGGAACACAAAAATGACCCTAATAATGTAGAACACCATCTCCTCCTTCGAAGAAAACCTCTACTTTTGGATCCTTGACTGACTCTTTCAACTTGACTAAACTAGGGTATCTATCTTGATTTTATTTCACCTCGGAAATTGGAGATGATTCTAAACTACTGTGAACCCATATATCACCCTTTCTTGTATCGACTAAGCGAACGCCCAGTCTTTTAAGATGATGGATTTCCTAAGCAAAATTCTTCTTATTGTCCTCAACATAAGTAACACTACCCATAGAAAGTCTACTGAGACGTTGGCTTTTCCTGGAAGATATAGGACACTTATGTTATAATCTTTCAAGAGCTCTAACCACCTTCTCTGATGAAAATTAAGATCTTTTGGAGAAAAGACATACTGAATGCTCTTATAATTTGTGAACACATTTACATGAACACCGTATAAATAGTGTCTCCAAATCTTCAAGGCAAATACTACAACTGCTAACTCAAGATCATCAATAGGATAATTCTTCCCATGAGGTTTAAGCTGTCTAGAGGCGTAGGCTATGACCTTACCATGCTTCATGAGAACATAACCCAAACAAACTCTAGATACATTATAATACACTACAAACCCATCTAAACCATCTGTAAAAGCTAGGAGTGGAGCTGATGTGAGTAGAGTCTTCAATATCTAAAAACTCTTCTCTCAAGGATCTAACCACTGAAACTTGACTTTCTTCTGAGTCAATCTGGACATAGGGGATGCAATATAAGAATATCCCTTAACAAACTATCTATAATAGCCACCCAAACCCAAGAAACTCTTGATGTTCGATGGAGAGACAGGGCGAGGCTGGTTTTTTACTGCTTTGGTCTTTGGAGGATCTACTCTAATGCCATCACTGGAAATGATATTACCAAGGAATGCTACTTACCTTAGCCAAACCTCCTACTTACTAAATTTGAAGAATAATTGAACACACGGTTTATCAAGTCCATCAAAGCTACTGGGTCATTAGTAAAACTAAGGACATGACTAGGAATTTGAAGTAAACATACCGAGTATGAAAGGCTATTTTTGGAATGTTACATTCTCTAACTCTGAGCTGATGATAGTCGGATCTGAGGTCTATCTTAGAGAAATAGTTGGCACCCTAAAGTTGTTCAAACAAGTCATCAATTCTGGGAAGGAAATACTTGTTGGTGACTATAACTTTATTGAGTTGATGGTAGTCAATACACATCCTAAGAGAACTGTCTTTCTTGCACATGAATAAGAATGGTGTACCCTACAGGGACACACTGGGTTTGATGAATCCCTTATCGAAGAGATCCTTCAACTGTTCTTTTAATTCTCTTAGTTCTACTGGTGCCATTATGTATGGTGAGATAGATATAGGCTGAGTATCTAGAAGAAGATGAACACCAAAGTCTATTTCCCTTTTGAGAATAATTCCTGGAAGATCTTTAGGAAAGACATATGAATATTTGCTCATAACAGGGACTGATTCAAGACTGTGAGTCTCAAAATTGTAATCCTTAACATGAACAAGATGATAGATACATCCCTTAGATATCATTTTCTTTGCCTGAAGGTAGAAAACAAGCTGACCTCTAAAAGCTGAAGTACTACCCCTTCACTCTAGGAAAGGTTCATTAAGAAATTAAAACTAGACTAGTCTATTTCGGCAGTCGACTATGGCATAGTAGGAATGAATCCAATCTATCCTGAGAATGATATCAAAATCATTCATCTGTAATTTGACTAAGTCTACTGAAGTAACTTTCTAAAATATCATAATTAGGCAGTTTCTGTATACCCGTCGGGCTATGATGGTTTTACCCACTAGGGTAGAGACTGAAAAAGGGCTCTGCTAGAATTTTAGGACTGATTCCAAAATCTCCTTCTATATAGGGAGTAATAAAAGACAAATAAGCTCCTGGATCTATCAAAGCATAAACATGAATATGAAAGATCTGTAATATACTAGTAACCACATCAGGAGAATTTTCCTGATCTAATTAGGACTGAAGAGCATTAAGTCTATTTGGGTGTTGCCCACTAGTAGCGCTGGAGATGGCACCCTGCTGGTTTGGGTGACTGGATTGAACTGGGGAACAGTTCTGCTGACCTTGAGGACCTGGCTGATGATAGTCTCTGACTCTGTGACCTAGTTGGACACACTCAAAACAAATACCACTACCATCTCTGCATATACCCTGATGGTGCTTACCACAAGTCTGGCAAAGAGGATAGGTGCAGGTGATGTTAGGCGTATTTACACGCCTAAAGCACCTTAATTTACCCATATTTTAGCTAAGTTTTAAGGACAAAATATATAATTCCTGCACTTTTAGTCCTTTTTCCTATAAGTGAGCTAACAAACATGATTAGCAAGTTTTCAGGTATAAATGGTGAAGATTTCTGTATTTTATGAATAACTTGACGCCAAAGGAAGCTTCACGGAAGAAGGAAAGCAGCGTTTCGACGCCTATGGACTGAAAGTGACGCATGGAAAACTTGTCCCGAGCAAAAATAGTATTTCTAAAGACTTGGGGATCAGCAGTAACTTAGTAGGATTAGGATAAGGATGCAGTATCCTAGTAGGATTAGGATAAGTACGCAGTAGCCTAGTAGGAATAGGATATGGGTGTTATAAAAAGCCTATGATGCTGAACTTTTCAGCAAGCATTATTACAATCTAAACAATTTTCTTTCAATTAATTCTTCTTCCCTTCTCTTCATCTATTCAACTTTTAATTTTCATAACAAGAGAAACGCTATTTTGCAAGGAATTCACACCACAAGCCCTACCAAAACATATTTCACGTGAGATTTTTATCTTGGTATGCTGATAATGTCTATTGTGATTTCTGCTGCACTCATGAATAGCTAAACTTCCCTGTTAGGGTTATGGAAGCCTTATGAGAAACTATCTATTGCTATGAGTTTGTGAATTCTTGATATGTATGCTGCTTATATCATTCTTCTCTTCATCTTCATATAAATTCTTGTGGTTGCAAACATATAGAATACGCCAGTATAGTATTAACTTGTTCGAAAGAAAAGTTACGTAACTGGAAAAGAGAGAATGTCAAGGAAATAGGGCACCAACCCCTGTTTAAAAGTTAGTGCCGTAACTGGATTAACCTCTTGGAGAATTTATACCATTAGATACGCTTTAAGCTTGAAAGAGTTAAAGTGAAATAGTCCTTGATGGTCGAAAGACGCCTGGATTTACCATAGAATACGATTCTCTATAAGTGCAAGCAGGTCTGAATTCTGCATAACTCATAGTCAATAGATACGTATAACTCATAAGGTGGACATAACCCTAACTCTCAATTATCATTGATTAAAACCTACCAAGTACTCTGTTTTACTCTTCAATTTTCTGGTTTTACTTTACTATTTTGCTTACGTTATTTGTACGCACAAAATACCCCCTTTATTCATAGATTTTTCATTAAAAGTCTAATAATCGTTGCTTACTTAGTGACCAAGTATTCCCTGTGCGATTCGACACCCAACCCAATTGGGTTTTATATTTGACGACGACCGCTTACACTCTTACGAGAGATGTAGTTTGAGCATTATCAAAAATTGGCGTCGTTGTCGGGGAATACAGTTGTCAACTAAGTTTGTGATAGTTACTAGACCCTTTGGTCAAAGATTCTCGTACTTTACTTTTAGTTGTTGTTTTTGTTTTATTCAGGTTGAGTTCAGTGCATGCCAAATACTCGAAGTTTGGGACAGCCATTACTACGCATAAATCCTGAACCACAACTGATTGGCAGAATGGATGCAAAACATGAAATTGAAAGGATGGTTGCGCAACAAGAGCAGGCCAGATTAGCTTCTTTGGCCGCTGCCCAAGTACATCAACAGAATATTGATAACCCAAGATGAGCAGCAAATCCAGACGATGAGGATCTAGCCGATGAGGAGTTACTTAACCCGCGGCAGGCTGCTGAGGTGGCGGCACCCATGCAGAGGAGAGATCTCCAAGCTAGACTAAGGCCTGATCGCCAAGCTATGCAAATGCCTTTTGATGATGATGATGATGACCTAGACGGAGCTGGTGCCACAGGAGCTATTATTCCTCCGCCATTGGCACCCGGAACCAAGTTCAACATCACTAGCACCATGATTCAATTATTACAACTCAAGGGATTATTCGGTAGACTTGCAGGTGATGATCCGAATATGCATCTGGTCAACTTTATCTCTACATGCAAGTCATTCGACAATCTAGGCGTTGGACAGAATGCAATTCGGCTATGCTTATTTCCATTGTCTCTATCTGGGGAGACAACTCTATGGTTGAATGGGATGACTCCTAATTCTATTACAAATTGGAGGCAATTGAAAGACGCTTTCCTATAAAGATTCTTTCCTCCATCCAAAAGAGCACAATTGAGAGATAAAATCAGCAACTTTCGTCAGCTTCCAATTGAAGCCCTCCACGAAACATGGGAGAGATTCAAGAAGAAGCTTATGAGGGGCCCAAACCATCACATGACCAATGTCCACTTGATGGAGATACTATACAGATCCTTGAATTCAGAAACTAAACCAGTGGTGGATAATGCGGCTGAAGGATCATTTATGGACCTCACCTTTGTTTAGGCAAGCGATATGCTAGACCGGATAACAAAGAAAAGTAGAGCTTGGCATACCATGGATTCTGAGGTAACAAGCCCCACTGTATCTATTGGCATGACTGCAGAATAAAGGCAAAGAGAGGAGAAATGCGATCAAGATATGGTGCACATGAAAACACAGATGGATCTTCTTACAAAGCATCTGCTATCTGGGAAAACTGAAAAAGTCAAAGCGGTTGCATCAAAAGGAAGAGAGGAATCCAATTCCGAGGAGGAAGCCAACTACTTGAATAATTAGGGGGTTTTCTTGGCAATGCCCAAGGAAACCAAGGTCGGAACTATTACGATAAATCTGGAAACAAGGACCAAAGTAGTTAGAAGAACAAAACTGACAGAAGTGGGTTATATATTCCTCCTAGAAGTCGGGAAGCCGCAGCATCTGGTTCGGGGAAGATGTCAATGGAAGATAAGATGGCTAAGCTGTTGAAAGGAGTGGAGGCAACCAGAACAGGAGTAACTGAGTTAATAAATTATTTGTCCTCAATGAAGCAATTGTTTGACTCGCATTCCACTTCAATAAAACAGCTGGAGCAACAATTGAGTCAAATTTTAGCTACATTAAATCAAAGAAAAACTGGCACCTTACCTAGCAACACAGTGCAAAACCCAAGGAACGATGGAAAATGCATGGCTATTACTACCAGGAGTGGTAAGGTGTTGGAAAATCCAGCCAAAGGCAAGCAAGTGGTCAACGGTATAGCGGACAACAATATTAATACTGATGGTGAAGATGTCGTAGAAGCTGGCAAGGGTGATCATGACGTTACTCCTAGTAGTCTGCAGCCTGAAAAGATCAAAATTCGGAAGCAAGATAAAGAGGAAGTGGTGGAGAAAATGATTCCCCTTCCACCACCACCTTTTCCTCAAAGACTAAAGAAGAGAGCTAATGATACCAAGTTTAATAAATTTATGACTATGTTAAAGTAGCTGACCATTAATGTCCCGTTGGTAGAAGTGCTAGAACAGATGCCTGGGTACACAAAATTTATGAAGGATCTTTTGGCAAAGAAGCGGGCAGCAAGCTATTAGTTGACAAATACTGTTCATCATTGCAGTGCAATTGCTACTCGATCACTAGTTCAGAAGAAGGCCGACCCCGGTGCCTTCACTATACCTTGCACCATTGGATATTTGAACTTTGCCAAGGTATTATGCAATTTAGGATCCAACATCAATTTGATGCCATTATTCATTTACAGAAAGTTGGGGTTGGGTGATCCTACTCCAACTAATATGAGGCTCGTAATGGCAGACAGGTCGGTAAAACGACCTGTTGGTATTTTATGTGATGTATTGGTGAAGGTTTCTTCATTCATCTTTCTGGCAGACTTCGTTATTTTGGATTGTGAGGCGGACTCAGAAGTTCCCATAATCTTGGGGCGCCCTTTCCTTGCAACAGGAAGTGTGCTTATTGATTTAAGAGCTAATGAACTTTTATTCCGGATAAATGACAAAGTAGTTCGCTTTGATGTATGCAAATCAATGAAGCAACCCAAAGATCTAAATGTGTTCTCGGTAGCTGATGTTTATTTTGATGATGAGAAAGAATTACCTGTAGAGGAGCAGCTTATTGATGACCCATTGGCGGTTGTGCTTATGAATGTTGAGCGTAAGGATGCTGAAAATTACGAAGAAACTATTGGTGCTCTAACAAGATTATGGTCATATCCTCATGATCCCAAGAAGCTGGACCTTGATCTAAAAAACCGACCTACACCACCAGCTAAACCATCTATTGAAGATCCACCCACGTTAGAATTCAAGGAGCTGACGAGTCATTTAAAGTATCCATTCTTAGGAAGCGAAAACACACTACCAGTCATTGTGGCAGCAGATTTGGGTGAGCAGCAAGTTGCAGCTCTCATTGCTGTTCTACGGAAGTACATAAGAGCCATTGGTTGGACCATCACTGACATTATTGGTATTCCGCCTGGGATTTGTACACACAAGATTCAGCTTGAAGAAAATTGCACACCCACTATTGATCATCAAAGGTGTCTTAATCCACCTATGCAAGAAGTGGTGAAGAAAGAAATTATTAAGTGGTTAGATGCAGGGGTTATGTATCCAATCTCCGTAAGTAAATGGGTAAGCCCGGTACAATGTGTTCCCAAGAAAGGAGGCATGACGGTAGTTGCGAATGAAAAGAATAATCTTATTCCACTCAGACCCATTACAGGATGGAGAGTGTGCATGGACTATCGGAAGCTGAATTCGTGGACACTTAAGGATCACTTTCCGATGCCATTTATGGACAAAATGCTTGATCGATTGGCAGGGAAAGGATGGTTTTGTTTCTTAGATGGTTATTCGGGCTGCAATCAGATTTGCATTGCTCCTGAGGATCAATAGAAGACAATGTTTACATGCCCATATGGTACTTTTGCCTTCAAACGTATACCTTTGGGGCTATGTAATGCACCTGCCACTTTTCAGCGTTGTATGATGTCCAATTTTTCTGATATGTTTGAAGACACCTTGGAGGTGTTCATGGATGATTTTTCTGTCGTGGGTGAATCGTTTGAATCGTTCTTGGAAAATCTAAGTATGGCATTGCAAAGATGTGTTGAATTCAACCAGGTACTGAACTGGGAGAAGTGCCACTTTATGGTGAAAGAAGGTATTGTTCTTGGGCATAAAATCTCCGAAAGAGGAATTGAGGTGGATTGAGAAAAGTGAAGTTATCGAAAACTATCACCCCCAATTTCTATCAAAGAAGTTCGTAGTTTCCTCGGGCATGCAGGTTTTTATCAAAGGTTCATTAAAGACTTTTCCAAGATTGCTAGTCCGTTATGCAAGCTTTTGGAGAAGGATGCAAAGTTCGACTTCAGTGAAGATTGTTTGAAGGCATTTGAATTCCTCAAAGGGAAGCTAATTAAAGCTTCTATCATTATAGCGCCCGATTGGTCTCTACCATTTGAAGTCATGTGTGATGTTAGCGGGGTGGATTTGGGTGCTGTACTTGGACAGAGAAGAGGAAAGTTATTTCATCCAATCTACTATGCGAGCAAGGTCTTCAACGGAGCCCAGAAGAACTACACTATCACGGAACAAGAGCTTCTAGCAGTTGTTTATGCTTTTGAAAAGTTCCGTGCTTATTTGTTGGAAACCGAAGTGGTAGTTCATACTGATCATGCAGCCCTGAGATACCTAATGACAAAGAATGATGCAAAGCCGAGGCTAATTCGATGGGTTTTATTGCTGCAAGAATTTGACTTTGAGGTAAAAGATAGAAGAGGTTGCGAAAACCAAGTGGCTGATCATCTATCTATACTTGAGAATGAGCACACAACGCAGCCTGATCTTGAGATTGATGATGCATTCCCCAATGAAGAGATCTTAGCCATGATGATGGAAGAGTTACCATGGTATGCAGACTTTGCGAACTTTTTAGTGAGTAATGTGATGCCTGCAAATCTATCTTTTTATCAAAAGAGAAAGTTCATGCATGATGTGAGACACAACTTCTAGGATAAGCCATATTTGTTTAGACAATGCGCGGATGGTGTGATCAGATGATGCATATCTCATATGGAGGTGCCAAGTATCTTGGTAGCAAGTCATGCTTCTCAAGTTGGGGGACACCATGTGGGTGGTCGGACAGCAAGGAAGGTATTGCAAAGAGGCTATTATTGGCCATCGATATTCAGATATGCCTACAAATTTGTGAAAAGATGTGACCAATGTCAGAGACAAGGCACGATTTTGAAGCACCATGAGATGCCCATGTCAAAAATTCTTGAAGTAGAGTTGTTTAATGTATGGGGTATTGATTTTATGGGCCCATTCGTGAATTCAGTTGGGATGAAATATATCCTAGTTGCTATAGATTATGTTTCTAACTAGGTCGAAGCAGTAGCATTGGCCGATAACAAAGGTAAGCGTGTTGTTGCATTCTTAAAGAGGAACATCTTCTCTCGTTTTGGGGTACCACGTACCATCATAAGCGATAGAGGATCACACTTTTGGAACAAGATGTTCAAATCCATGTTGGTGAAATATGGGGTCAAGAAACATAAGGTAGCCACGCCTTATCACCCACAAACTAGTTTCCAATTGAGAGATCAAGCAAATCCTTGCTAAGACTATAAATGCTAATATGAAAGATTGGTCTTGGAAGCTGGATGATGCGCTATGGGCTTATAGGACTACATTCAAAATGCCAATTGGCATGTCCCCGTACCAACTAGTTTATGGGAAGGCCTGTCACTTTCCCATTGAGCTCGAGCACAGAGCATTGTGGACGTTGAAGCAACTGAATTTGAAGTGGGATGATGCTATGAATCTGAGATTGGGGCAGCTGAACGAGATGGACGAATTCTGTCTACACTCTTATGAAAGATCAGACCTCTACAAGGAGCGGATGAAAAAGTATCATGATCAGCGGATTGTTCAGTGAAACTTTCAAAAGGGTGATATGGTACTTCTTTTCAATTCCAGACTGAAGCTATTCCCAGGTAAGTTAAGGTCCAAATGGTCTGGCCCGTACAAAATTAGTCAAGTCTACTCGTCTGGAGTAGTTGAGTTGGAGGACAATAATGGTGTTGTCTTTAAGATGAATGGCCAACGAGTAAAGCCATATATCGGTCCTCTTGACTCGATTATATGCATGGCCACCATCTATCTCGACAAAGTCTAAGTACTCGAGACAACTATGTCATGCCGCGATAATAAATCAAGCGCTAGATCAGAGGCAACCCATCATTTTAATTCAGTTCTTTTACGTTTGTTTTTATTAAATAAAAAACCAAAAAGAAGAGTCGAGCCACGACTAAAACTAAGGCTCTTGATGGGAGGCAACCCATCGTTCTAATTGTTTTTGTTGTTTTTGAGTAAGTGTAGGTACAAGATGTATAAGGAAGGAGGATGGTCTTGAATTTTGATTTGGAAGTATTGCATGATTGAAGGTGGTAAGTTAGGAATGAATAAGAAAAAGGTTATGGGTTAGGCAAGGCCTATGTAAATCTAGGCCACGAACAAGGAAAGTCCTATGCTATGGCCTAAGCTCTCGGATTCTACAATGCCATGGCATAGGCGCCGCCTATGCTCAATAATTCCAGGGCATAGGCGCCGCCTATGCAAAAGCCTTTTGTCTCTGAATCTAATATGCCATGGCATAGGCGCCGCCTATGCCTAACAATGCCATAGCATAGGCACCGCCTATGCTCAACAATGCTTTGCAAAAGGCGCCACCTATGCCAAGCATAGGCAAAGCATTAGGCGCCGCCTATGGTCACTTTTGGTCTCCAAATCCGATTCCAAATGGGTCAAAACCAGACTCAAGCTTGTCCTATAAATAGAACCTTAGTCTTAGAACAAAAATGCATTGCAAACCATACCTAAGCGCCGCCTACCTCTCCAAATTCTCTCAAAAAATTTTCTTTTGCTCTTTTAACTTAGCAAGAACATCTTCTGAGGCCATCAACCAAGTAAGTACTTCTTTGTTCTTCTTTTATATTCCGTAAGTACTACACTACTACACCTATAATAAGTTGTTAAATCTTGAAGTAGTGTTGATGATTTGAATGTGGTTGCTTTGTTGTGATACAACTAAGTGAGTAAAAGAATATGTAAGGATACTCTTGAATTGTTTCCAACTTGTATTTTATTTTTATACACTATCATATTCTTGCGGAATTGACATGACCAAGGAAATTGCATAATCTTGTAACTAGAAAGCTTACATGTTGGAATGACTTGTTCATCGTTATGAGAATCATGGTGGACTACAAACATACGATATTGTGATTATTTCTAAATGCTATAACTTGATTCAATCTCTATGTAGTAGTCTTGCTCAAAAGATACATCAATCCAAACATGAAAGTATTGCCAAGATTTCATGAAATAGAATCAAAAAGGATAGTTAAGATGACAAGAAAAGTATGAATGAACTGATTATATTGTTGGAACATAACACCTAAACGTATATCGATGAAGTCTGAGTAATCGACATCATTCACTTCACTAGTTTGTGCCAACAAATTAAGTGTGGGGTGGTGCTACTACAGCTTGTTTGTTGATTGTATCCACTGAGATGAAGCTAACATGACTATTATTTTAATCTCAGGTACAATGGAACCAAAAGCAAGACAAGGAAAAGAAAAAGCAACCACTTCACAAAAAGTCCAGAAAAGGGGATGAAAAGAGCAAGGAGAATCCTCCTCGCTGCAAATACCTCGCCGTTTGTTCGTAATGAAATGGTTCCTAGAGGAGTAAGGAAAGGAGTTGTATAGGAACAATAAAGAGAAAAAATATGTTCGTGTGGAGTTGATACACAAGGAGAGCCTAGCAAAGAAAGAACCCCGTATGTTGGCCAAGATAATGGCGTTACATCTTGATTTCATCTTATAAGATATGGGAGAGTGCAATCTCGATTTAACATGAGAATTCTATGCCAACTGGTCACCGAAAACTACAGGGAGTGAAGTAAAGATTCGGGGCCATGTTCTGTAACTAAATGCGGAGTTCTTCAACTTCTTTCTAGGTTTGCCATCTGTTGATCCATCACCACTCAAGGAGATGTATAACAGACCTCCATACAGGGCCATTAGACACACATTGTGTGGAACAAGATCATTGGCACAATGGAGTAGACACAAGGACACCGGTCGGCACAACACCTTCCCATATGCTTCCTTGAATAGGGAAGCTAGGATATGGTTGCGAATAGTTAACTCTTCCCTGATTCCAGGGACACAGTACACAAATATATCATAAGATAGAGTGTGCTTGGTGTACGCGTTGATGACGAATGTCCCTATCAACGTTGGGGCAATTATTCGATCTACAATGCGTAAGGCTAGGCTGTACAAGAGGTCCCACTTCAGCTTTGTCAATCTGTTGACTGCAATATTAAGGAAGGAGGACATCGAAGAGGAACTTGCTGATCATAAGCTTGCACACAACCCGATGAAGGTTGACCTCACAAAGGTTAAAGATGTTGAATCCACGCATGGAGTCAACCTTACCACTGCAGAAAGACATGCTCGCGATGAAAGCTTCTTCTGCCATTTATATGGCATGATAAGGTTTACCATGATGAGCGGGGGTCGTGTTCCAACTACTGCAGAGCTCCAACAGCTGGATTATGACTACCCAATGAATGAGCATGCGAGGTCAATGTGTGGAGTAGGTGTATTTTTTGAGGAACCTCTTGATGATGATGTACCAACCGATGATGATCGCCGAATGCCAGACTCCGACGTGGAAGAGAACTCTGACAACGACGACTCTGATGATGATTTCGATGAAGGGAGTATGACCCCATACATAGAAAAGGAGTCTGACTAACTAGGTTCTTCTTATTTATTTTCCACTGAGGGCAGTGTGTCCTGTCTAAGTGTGGGGTGCTGGTATTTGTATCCTATACTTCCTTATCTGTAGTTGCATTCATTTATGTTTGTTTTTTTTGATTTGTTTTAGTAGCTTATCTATAGTTGCATTCATTTTTGTTTGTTTGTTTTGATTTTTTTTAGTAGTTAAATTTTTTTTTGCATGAAATTGTTCTAATAGGCAGCATGGTGTGATAACAAGATTCTGTGATAAAATCATTACTATTGAGACGTTTAGGCTCTAATTGTGACTCACTGTGTGATAATTGTGTGGTTTAATACCTTCATCTATTGGGTCAAGAGTCTATACTACTCCAAATAAAGTCGACCATATGCCTTGTTTGTGTGAGGTGATAGTATATTCTATGTCTGTGGATGATGGTAGAACTTGCCTGGTGTGTGTGTAAAGTGAAATAAAGAATGCAAGTTTAGGAGATGATTTAGGCATTTCTTTGGCAACCTGTGATTGTTTACCTTCTTTTTACCTACCCGTGGACATTATCCTAGTTAACCCTCTTTGATCCTTTAGCCATTTTTCTTTGACAACCTCATATGTAAGCCTAATCCTTTTTTTTCAAGACCATAATTTGATCCAAATTCCTATGTGCTTTAAATTGTAAAGTCATGTGACGAAATAAAAGGAAATTGGGTGAGAGTGATGCCTTAGAGTGTATTGGTACTTGAAATTGTTGTGAAAAGAGTGGCTATCATAGAGGTGAGTTATAAAAAAAGAGAAGAAAAGGAAAAGAAATATAAAAACAAAAAGATAAATTATAATTAAATAAAAAGATAGTTATGTTTGAATGGCAAAATAGGTTAAAAGGGGTGATAGATGAAATAAAGGTAGCAAGGTTGATTAAAAGAGAGTGTTAATGGCATAATGTGATGTATTAAAGCGCTTAGGAACATAGTCACTATTTCTGGACAAAATAGTCCTACCCGTCCCTTAGCCTACATTACAACCTGTAAAGACCTATTTGATCCTAAGCTTAGCATTCTGATATTAGTAGAGCATTACACTAAGGGCAAGCCTATGGTCATCAGTTTCAACATATGAATTCTTTGTGAGAGTGAGAGCAAGGATAATCTTATACCCATGTTCGAAAAATACAATACTTGTGAGTGATTATAGGTAATATCTTATGTGAGACACACAAGGTTGATGAGTTTTGGGTAGTTTTGTATGATTCTTTGTGCCTTAAACTTTTGAATACGAATTAACCATCATCACGAGTCTAGGTTGGAGGTTAAATTGTTTCTAGTAGTGATCAGAAAACTACTCTTTGCTAATGATTGTCATGCCTGCCTTGATGAATATTTTGTGCTGTTACTGTGAAACCCTAAGTAGACATTTATATGGACATGATATTTTGTTCAAGGACGAACAAAGCTTTAAGTGTGGGGTATTGATGTTAGGCGTATTTACACGCCTAAAGCACCTTAATTTACCCATATTTTATCTAAGTTTTAAGGACAAAATAAATAATTCCTACACTTTTAGTCCTTTTTCCTATAAGTGAGCTAACAAATATGATTAGCAAGTTTTCAGTTATAAATGATGAAGATTTCTACATTTTATGGATAACTTGACACCAAAGGAATCTTCACGAAAGAAGGAAAGCAGCGTTTCGATGCCTATGGACTGAAACTGACGCATGGAAAACTTGTCCCGGGAAAAAATAGCATTTCCAGAGACTTGGGGATCAGTAGTAACTTAGTAAGATTAGGATAAGGATGCAGTATCCTAGTAGGATTAGGATAAATACGCAGTAGCCTAGTAGGAATAGGATATGGGTGTTATAAAAATCCTATGATGCTGAACTTTTCAGCAAGCATTATTACAATCAAAACAATTCTCTTTCAGTTAATTCTTATTCCCTTCTCTTCATCTATTCGACTTTTAATTTTCATAACAAGAGAAATGCTATTTTGCAAGGAATTCACGCCACAATCCCTACCAAAACATACTTCACATGAGATTTTTATCTTGGTATGCTGATAATGTCTATTATGATTTTCGCTGCACTCATGAATAGCTAAACTTCCCTGTTAGGGTTATGGAAGCCTTATGAGATACTATCTATTGCTATGAGTTTGTGAATTCTTGATACGTATTCTGCTTATATCATTCTTCTCTTCATCTTCATATAAATTCTTATGGTTGCAAACATATAGAATATGCCAGTATAGCATTAACTTGTTCGAAAGAAAAGTTACATGTCTGGAAAAGAGAGAATGGCAAGGAAATAGGGCACCAACCCCTGTTTAAAAGTTAGTGTTGTAACTGGATTAACCTCTTGGAGAATTTGTACCACTAGATACGCTTTAAGCTCGAAAGCGTTAAAGTGAAATAGTCCTTGATGGTCGAAAGACGCCTGGATTTACCATAGAATACAATTCTCTATAAGCGCATGCAGGTCTGAATTCCGCATAACTCATAGTCAATAGATACGTATAACTCATAAGGTGGACATAACCCTAACTCTCAATTATCATTGATTAAAACCTACCAAGTACTCCGTTTTACTCTTCTATTTTCTATTTTTACTTTACTATTTTGCTTACGTTATTTGCATGCACAAAATCCCCACTTTATTCACAGATTTTTTATCAAAAGTCTAATAATCGTTGCTTAATTAGTGACCAAGTATTCCCTGTGGGATTCGACACCCAACCCAGTTCGGTTCTATATTTGACGACGATCACTTACACTCTTACGAGAGTTGTAGTTTGAGCGTTATCAGCAGGTATTTCTAACACTTCCCTGAGACTTAAAGCCTGGCGCTCTATCTTTATTACCATCCTTAAAATTAGGAAATGGAGCACTAGCTAAAGAAAGAGATGGAACTGATGACTTAGGCTAAAACTGAGAATGCTTTCCTCCTTCTGATTTGGGATAAGCAAAGTGAAAACTACCTATCCTTCCTCTCTTATTCTACTTCTACCTCGTCTTAATCTTTTGATCTTCTATCTGCTGAGCATGAGTTATAGGCTTGGCTAAAGTCATGCCACTATTCAACATCATAGATCTACCCTCATTTACCACACTGTGATTCCCTCCAGAAATAAACTTACTTATCTTGGCCTTACTGTCTGCAACCACATGACGGGAATATCTGGCTAATTGAGTAAACTTAAGTGAATACTCTTTAACCATCATCTTTCCCTGCTTGAGGTTGATTAATTCTAAAACCTTAGCCTGTCTCATCTCTTAGGGATAGAATCTATCTAAGAATGCGGCGATAAACTCCTCTTACTTTATAGGACCTGCATCATCTAGCCTTTCTGACTTCCACTGCTTGTACCAAGTGTGAGCAATATCATCCAACTGATATATAGCTAGCTCATCACTCTCACTGTAAGTGGCCCCTATGATGTTTGTAACCTTCTGAACCTGATTAATGAATTCCTGAGGGTCCTTATCTAACTTAGACTTGAGAAAAAATAGAGGATTCATTTGGGTAAAGATCCAATTCCTGGCGGCAGGTAAATTGGCCACTGGGTTGGCCAAAATGATAGCTGGTCATTCATTCTGAGGAACAACTGACTGAGCAAGAGTTGTGAATGTAGCTCTGAACTCCACATGAGAAGCATATTCTCCCAAAGATAGTTCGGTCTGAGGGGCTAACTTATTCCCATTTCTTTTTTTAGGTATGTTCTGTAGAAGAAAAGGAATAATGAGTTAGATTGAGAGATTGACTTGAGATTATGCTCATAGGCACGACATAAATACTGAAGGAAGGGAAACTGTTCCTAAAATATCTTATAGCCTCCTGCATATAAATGTGTCACACAACACACCTATATATAAGACTCTAGTAGATACAACTTTCGGACTTCCTAGGACTCTATTAAACCTTAGGCTCTTATATCAAGTTTGTAACACCCCAAATCTGGTACCTAGAATGCTACACGGTGCTCATGACCCTGAAGGACCACAATCTAAACCATGACTGATATTTGTACATGTATACCGCATAATATACTATATAATACAGAAATATGAATTGAAAGTCCATAAGGTTCAAAACTATAACATAAGATCTGATAAATCATAACATATGGATGGGTATAATATACCTAGAACAAATGAAATAATTAACTAAACATGGTAGTCTGAAAAGCCTCAAACTGACTGAACTGTCTGGATAAGGAGTTGATGGGACATGTCCACAACTAACTCAAACTAATAAATTAATTAATGAGATAATAAAAGAATGATCATGTCCTCAAAAGATGGGGACTCACGGCTAACTTTAACTACTTTGACTGGAATGCTACTGATGCTTTAGAGCTCATGCTCCTGAAGCTATAGTATAAGACACCATAGCGCAAATACGTTATTACTTTGAATATACTGGTATGCATGTGAGGTAGGCTGAATACATAGGGTTCATATGCATGAACAATACAGGGCAAATGACTATATTAACATGATAATACATACATGAATACACAGTAACTATATTTGAGATTGTGATAAGATAAATTTATTGATAACTAACATGAATAATGACTGAGTTCTAATAACTGATATAACTGATAAAATAAAAGACTGTATCTGAAAGTCCTAAATCTGATGGAACTAGCTGAGTTCCATACTGTTCTGAGTTAACTGTATCTGACAGTCCTGAATCTGAAGAACTATTTGAGTTCTTTTACTGATACTATTACTGTGGGAAGTAGTTATCTAACTGGCATACCTCAAATAATGCATTATATCTAAATTGGGGTCCAATCTGTGACCTGATTAGAAGGGTGTCAATACCGTGCCACTGGTAAGGACAATCTGTGAGTGACCCTTATATAACAGGTAACTCTAGTGAGAATGATAAGAACCCTTATATGAAAGGTTAAGCCACCTCATATACCCTCATATATCAGGCTATGATGTCTCAACCTATGCTCGCTACATAGTTCTAGAATGCAAGGATTACTTCTAAGAATCACACCCTCGCATAATTGGTGAGTTCCCAACCTGGGGTTCACTCGGTGCTAATTTCTACTCACATCTGAATAGACACTGAACATGATTAACTGAACTGACTAGACTGAGTTAACTGAGTTTCATTGACTAACGAAATATTACTAAGGTCTGATAACTAATTGAGATTTACTGAAGTTACTGAGTTTTCCTAAGTTATGAGACTAACTGAATTCTACTGAACATGGCTTGGCTGAGAGTATCTTGAAAACATGACTTAGGCTTTAGGCATACAGCTAAATTGTCGTGTACAAGTACCCCCAGGACTCGATGGAAAGAAACTGACAAAGCATGACTTTCTTGAATACATAACCAACATCACAATCCCTAATTCATTTATTAAGTCATTTCATCAAACAATTGATATACATAAACTTGTACATAAATGGGGATTTCATACTATCACACTAGTAGGGCACTTTTTCTTCACATAGCCATTTAATCAAACACATGGTGAGCATGGTATATGTAGACAACATTACACAATAAGTAAATATCTTGATTCAACTCTAATTTTACCATTCAAAGGTTTAATCATGGATTCATATAAAACTACATCGATAATAATCAATTCCACTTACGATTTATTACTAAACATGGAATAGAATTCAATTGGTCATTATCAACATGAACAAAACAAACCCAATATGAAATTCATAAAAATCCCTACACTTGAACTTTGAAAAGAAATTCTTGGGCTTCATGGGCGAAAGGAGTTCATGAATAAATACTATGCATACCTGGGTAAGTGATTTCTTGAAGATCTGTGAAGGAAAAGTTGAATTCTTGTCTTGGATTTAAGAACCTAGGGTTTCTTGTTCTTAGGGATTGATCCCTTAGAGAAACCCTAGTTTGTTGTTGTAGAAGAATAATGAACTTATGAGCTATGGTTAGGTGTAATTAGGGGTTAAATCGGGTGGAAAAAGACACAAATAACCTTTTAAAAATGGATTTAAAATAACAAAAAAGGATGTGCAATGGCTCATACGATGGTCCATCGCTGGCTTGATTGCCCGTCATTTCGACCGTTGTAGGTGGACGAAGATAGGGACTTACTACCTAATTATTGATGGCTTAGGCGATGGCCTGTCGCAAGTTTGACGGTACGTCAACCTATCCATCGCACCTTAACCAGAAGGTTGCCTCACTTTCTTGGCTGCGATGATCAAGGTGATGGTCCATTGATAGGTCGACAGTCCGTAAACCTTGCCATCGCACGTGGGCGATTCTGACAGCTTTGAGTAAAACATCCATAACTTCTTACTCCGATACCAAATTTGGACAAAATTGGTATCATTGGAAAGCTAATTTAATTTCCCACGTGTTAAAAAATTGATTCATCTTTAAAAGTAAATTTCTAACATTCTTAAGACTATTTCAAGCTAGGAAAAAGCATGGGGTACTACAACTAATCAACATATATGTGTATGTGCTACATTTTCTCATAATGTAGGTTTAAGTGCTCCATCTCAGCAACGTGAGTGATTTCTGAGCATTTTATCTATATCTCTGCAGTTGGTGAGTCCTTATAGTTCGGGGACTTATCTATTCATATTTCCAGTTCATTAGCAGATGGCTCAGTATTCATTTTAGATTGTTTGAGTCAGCTAGGGCCTGTCCCAATGACTCTTTAGTTTTAGTCAGTAGAGCTTGTCATACTTTTAGATTTAGTTTTAGATTTTAGTTGAAGTATTTAGATTTTTAATATTTCCATTATCAGGTTGATAAGATTAATATCTTTAGATATACTCAGATAATTTAGATAATTTTCCACATTTATTATGATTTTACATTCATATTCCCTTATTTTGAGATTCAGATTTAATAAAAGGCAGCCAGGGTTAGCTTAGGAGTACTTGTAGTTTAGAGCAGTGTGTGGTATCCTAGGAAATCAAATTTTGGGGCGTTACAAACGTGGTATCAGAACCTAAGATTTAGAGAGTCCTAGGGATTCAAATAAGCCACATTACGTAGAGTCTTGATAATCGGTGTGAAGCGTGCCACATCTATGAGCAAGAGTCTATGGAGTGTTTTAGGAAATTATCTCTTCTTTTATGATCTATAATATATTAGTGTATCTATCTTCTTTTAACTCCTGATTCCACTTGATACAAAATGTCTCCTCATCGAGCTAACGCACACAGAAATGATAACCAGCCACCTCAGCCCCCAAATCCTTTGAATGAGGATGTGTCACATGTAGAGTTTTGGGCTGCCTTTCAGGCACTATCCCAAGCTGTGATATCTAATGTTTAGGGAAATGATCAGGCTGCAGTCCCACTTCAGTAAGATGGGGACCCACAGTTTTATCTAGATAAGGTGAAGAAGATCACCCAAATTATGTATATTTATGAATAAGAGAGTGTAGATTTGGTATCCTATAGGATGAAGGATGTTACATATGATTAGATAGTAATGTGGAAAAAAGTAGAGGGGAGAATGTAGTTCCCATGACTTGGCAGATTTTTCAGGATATGTTCTTATACAAGTTCTTCCTACGTGATATAAGGAAATCCAAGATAGAAGAGTTCATGAACCTGAAGAAGGGATCAATGATGGTGAAGTAGTATTGCCTCAAGGTTAACTAGTTATCCAAGTATTCCACTGATCAGATTGCTGACCCTAGGTCAAGTATGAGTAAGTTTATGATCGATGTGTCTGGGTTGGTAGTTAAGAAGTGTAGGACTGGTATGCTTATTAGAGACACGGATCTTTCAAGTTTGATGACACATGCCCAAAAGATTGAGGCAGAGAAGTTAAAGGAAAGAGAGAGAGTAAACAAGAAGGCTAGAACAAGGCAGTTTGATTATGGCCAAGCTAGATCTCAAAGAAGAAATCTTTACAAGTTTCAGAATCATTCATCTATGCCCTGCACCCTCTTCAACCAGTGCTCTCGCACCCAGGAACAAACATAAGCAGTACGGTAAGTTGTCTATTTCTAGATCTCAAAATAGTATGAGTAGTAGGCCCAATAATCCTCTGTAAACTAAGTGTGGTAAGACCCATTTGGGTGAGTGTTTATAGGGTCAAAAAGGTTCTTATGGTTGTATCCAGCGGGGTCATGGAATCAAAGAGTACCCGTATACTAGATAGAGAAATAGATATGTCCGTCCCCAGACTTAGGCTACTAGTGCACCAACTCCTTTAGGTTACCCAACTCTTCCTCAGGGTAGATCATCCAGTACTGATGGTGGTTAGTGCCAGAAGAGGTTCTATGCTTTATCATCCTTCCAGGGGTAGTAAGATTCACCAGATGTTGTTACTGTTATGCTTCATGTCTTTCATCTTGATGTTTATGTGCTTTTTGAACCTGGGTCAAGTTTCTCTTATGTGACCCCGTTAGTTGTAGTAAATTTAGAGATAAGTTCTAAATAGATCCCTGAGTATTTCTTGGTTTCTACTCTAGTAAGTAAGTCAGTTGTTGCTAAAAAAATCTATAGAAAGTGTCCTATCACAATCCTTTATAAAGTCATGTTAGCAGACCTAATAAAGTTAGATATGGTTGATTTTGATCTTATTCTTAGTATGGATTGGATTTATTCCTTTTATTTATCTATAGATTGTCGCACCAATGTGGTGAAGTTTTAGTTCCCAGATGAGCCAATCTTTGAGTAGTCAGGTATTTTAGTGTCTACCAAAAGTCGTTTCATATCTTATCATAAAGCTAGAAGGTTGATTCCAAAAGGTGTATCTATTATCTTTTTCGAGTCAAAGACACTAAGTTAAAAACTTCAACAATTCAGTCAGTCAGTATAGTCATTGAGTTTCCTGATATCTTTCTCAAAGATTTGCCAGGGGTACCTCCCGATAGGGAAATAGAATTCGGTATTGACCTTCTCCCAGATACACAGCCTATTTCTATCCCTCCATATCATATGGCTCCCACAGAACTCGAGGAGTTGAAAGAGCAACTCAAAAATCTTTTAGATAAAGGTTTCATAAGGCCCAGTGTTTCTCCATGGGTCACTTCCATCCTATTCGTTTGAAACAAAGATGGTTCTATATGAATGTGCATTGACTATAGTCAGCTAAATAAGGTCATAGTCAAGAACAAATAACCTCTTCCTAGAATAATGACCTATTTGATCAACTCCAAGGTGTAAGTTATTTCTCAAAGATAGACCTTAGATTCGGCTATCATTAGCTTAAAGTAAGGGAATATGATATTCCAAAGACAGCTTTCAAAACTAATTATAGTTATTTTGAGTTTCTAGTCATGTGTTTTGGGCTAACCAATGCCCCAACAACTTTCATAGACCTCATGAAACGAGTGTTCAAACAGTAGCTAGACATGTTTTTCATAGTATTCATAGATAATATCCTTGTGTACTCCCATAGTGAGGATCACCATGTAGATCATCTTAGAATTGTCTTGCAAACTCTTAGAGATCATCAATTGTTCGCCAAATTCAGAAAGTGTGAATTTTGACTAAGATCAGTAAGTAGCATTTCTCGGTCATATTTTTTCCGCCGATAGTATTAGAGTTTGTCCCCAAAACACAGAAGCCGTAAGGAATTGGCCTAGACCTATCTCTCTGTTAGACATTAGGAGTTTCTTGAGTCTAGCTGGTTACTACCGACATTTTATTGAGGGCTTCTTATCCATAACATTTCCTATGTCTAGATTGACATAAAAGAAAGTTAAGTTTCAGTGGTTAGGTTCCTACTAGAAGAGTTTTTAGGAGTTAAAAACTCGACTCACTTCAGCCTCAATCTTAGAGTTACCCGATGGTACAAATGGATTTATTGTTTATTGTGATGCCTGAAAAGTTGGTTTATATTGTGTATTGATGTAGAGAGGTAAGGTCATAGCCTATGCCTCTAGACAGTTGAAGCCTGAAGAAAACAACTAACCTACCCATGATCTTGACTATTTGTGGTAGTATTTGCCTTTAAAATCTAGAGGTACTATTTGTATGGTGTGCATGTTGATGTGTTCAGAGACCACAAAAGCTTGCAGTATGTATTTACTCAAAGAGAGTTGAATCTTGAATAAAGAAGGTGGTTAGAATTATTGAAGGATAATGATATGAGTGTTGTTGTATCATCCGGGCAAGGCCAATGTAGTAGCAGATGCCTTAGTAGGTTTTTGAAGGGTAGTGTTGCTCATTTGGAGAATGTTAAGAAAGAGTTAGCTTGGGAAGCTCACCGTTTATCTAGATTGGGTGTTAGATTGGTCAATTCAACTGAAGGTAATGTTTGGGTTCAGAGTAGTTTTGAATTTTCATAGTTCTGAAAGTGAAGGAAAAGCAAGAAAAGCATCCTAGTTTGGTCAAACTAAAAGAGTCAATTAAAGACCAAAAGGTAGATTTTTCTCCTAAGGGGGAGATAGTGTGTTGAGGTTCCATAGTAGATTGTATGTGCCATGGGTTGATGAATTGAGGTATCAAATTATGGCAAAAGCGCATGGTGTGCATTATTCTATTCATCAAGGTACTACCAAGATGTACCATAACTTACGAGAAATCTATTGGTGGAGTTGTATAAAGAGATATATAGCGGAGTTCGTAGCTAAGTTGCAACCTGTCAGTAAGTTAAGGTATAGCGCTAATGACCTGGTAGTACATTACAAGAGTTTAGTTACCCCACTTGGAAGTGGGAATAGGTTAATATGGATTATGTGACTAGTTTAGCCCATTTGTGTCGTCAACATGATTCAATTTGGTTTATTATAGCTAGATTGACTGCATAAAGTTTCCTTGTCTATTGTTTAAAATAAAGGTACTTAGTTCACTTCCTAATTTTGGAGAGTTTTTTGGAAGGGTCTTGGTACCCAAGTACATCTTAGTTCATTTTTCTACCCTCAAACAGATGGTCAAGCAGAGAGGACCATCTAAACTCCAAAAGATATGTTGAGGGTATGTACTCTTTATTTCCAAGGTAGTTGGGATAAGCATTTTTCATTAATAGAGTTCGCTTATAATAACAGTTACCAGTCTAGCATAGATATGGCCTCGTTTAAAGCTCTTTACAGAAGGACATATAGATCGCCTATAGGTTGGTTTGAAATGGATGAGGCCACTTTGCTTGGGCGTAAAGCAGTGTTTGAAGATATGGAGAAAGTTATGTTGGTTAGAGTAGGATTGAAAATAGCCTAGAGTCATCAAAAATCATATCCAGATATGAGAAGAAGGTACCTTAAGTTTGAGGTTGGTGATTTTGTATATTTGAAAATTTCACCCATGAAAAGGGTGAAGAGATTTGGAATAAAGGGGAAACTTAGTCCCCGGTATGTTGGCCCTTATTGAATTCTGAGTCATGTTGGGAAAGTGGCTTATAATCTTGAGTTTCCCGCAGACTTGTCAGTCGTTTATCCTGTATTCCACATCTCTATGCTTAAGAAGTGCATCGATGACTCCACTGTTATAGTTCCTTTAGAAAGCTTAGATTTCAAAATACCCTTTCTTACGAAGAGATACCAGTTGAACTTTTAGTTTATCAGATTCATAGACTAAGGAACAAAGATGTTCCCTTGGGCAAAGTTTTTTGGCAGAATCAGTCCGTTGAGGGTGCTACTTGGGAAACCGAAGAACATATGCGAGCCTAGTACCCTAACCTCTTCGCTGCAAACTCAAATCTTGTGAAGGTAATGTTTTTCCTTAATTCAATTATTTTTTAATCATAGATTCAGCTATATCTTTGTCCTCATATAAGCTCATGCACTTACAAAATTACTCAGAAGCTCACAATGATCAAGATTCAGTTTCGCAATTTATTTTAGTTGTGCATGCTATTAGATATCCTCAGATTCTTCAGGATTCTTAGTCTTACTAGAAACATTCGAGGATGATTGTTTACAAGGGGTAGATATTTTAATACCCCATACATTTCTTAACTCAATTTGACAACTAGAATGCGAAGTATTAGCTTCAAGAAAGAATAACTTTCCATACATTTGTAGTTTTCCCATTTTAGACCCTCCAAAGCATAAGAAATTTAATTAGCTCCACCATGATATAAGATTTACCTTAATAGGATAAAAAAGTTAGAATTTATGGATATTTAATGTTTTAGACACAAAACACCGTGATTTGGGCCTGTAGCGCATCGCGGTGAAGTGTAAAATTACAATTTTCAAATTCCAGTGAGATTCTGAGATCATGGCGCATCGCGAGGAGTCCCATATCACATTTGGCAATTTCCAGTGAGCTTATGGAATACTGGCGCGTCGCGCCAGTGCCCAAAGTGTCAATCCAAAAGGGCCTTGCGATTGTGGCGCATCAAGGTGAATGCCCAGTTCCCACTCATCCTTTTCTAGTGAGCCACCATGATAGTGGCACATAGCGGTGGCCTAGGAAATCAAGATTTTTGGTCATTTTTCTAGTTTCGATTTTAAGTTTAATAGGGGCATTTTGGTCAATCCCCAAGGCACCAGTTTGTGTAAAACACATCATTAAGCATATTCCAAAGCACTTTATGCTTGTTTCATCAATTCTCTCTAAGAAAAAGCCCTAAAGCTCAAACTTTCTCTCCAAGAAAACCCAATTTCTTTATTAATTCTTCAAGGAAATTCAAGATTAAGGATTCCAAATACAGTAATTCAAAGAATTCATCTCCAAAGCGTCATTCGGGATCCAAGATTCAAGTCTTAGCATCTAGTTCATCAATTGAGGTATGTGGGGGGGTTTTCAAGAAGGATAATTCTTTCATCCCTGTTCCTAAAACTTATTTTAATTAAAAGCTTACTGAATTTTCTTGTGATTTCCCATGAAATTGAAGTTAAGGTTTATACCTAGTATTGCTATTTATAAGATTATTAGATTTCAAGTGATTTAAAAGTTGAGTTGCATGTTTATGTTCATATTTTCATACATATTACAGAAATTTCTAGATTTTGAGTTGATTTATCAATATTTACATTATCAGGCTTGAACATTTTGATGTTTTGACATTAGTTTAATCCGTGGGTCATGAAGCCCTAATTAGATATTTCTATTTCCAGATTGTTTGTTCTATGAGCACCCTATGACAAAATTATTCTCATATTTTTTGATAAAGACTTGTCCTTTTGGTCCTAAGCTAAGATAAATAATCCACATTGCTCATATGACTTGAGATTTAAAGAAAAGAAAAGGCATAATTGATTTTCTTATAAACCTTTGTGCCATATTGAAGTGGTTTTCCTAAGATCCTGAGCATATGAATGGGTGTAGTATTTAGCACTGAGACGGATATTACCAAGGTTTCATGCCCCAAACCTACATGCCCACGTAGGATTAAGATTATTCCTACTTCTACGTTTATGACTAAGATTATGATCACTAAAGATAACAAGTTGATATTACCAAGGTTTCATGCCCCAAACCTGCATGCCCACGTAGGATTAAGATTATTCCTACTTCTACGTTTATGACTAAGATTATGATCACTTAAGATAACAAGTTCTATTCTGATGGCAAGGGTAGGACAACTCTTCCCATTGTGGGCAAGATGTTGGACCCCATGAATTCTCACATGGTTTATGTCGGTTAGAAGAACCTCCCAAAAGAAGTCCCCTACTCTTAAAATAGTCTATTGGTTTAAAGCCTTATGATAAAAGCATATGTTTTTGAAGCTATGGTTTTTAAGATTCTTAAAGTCTTGAGCTAAAGTAGTTTCAGAAAGCAGAGATTTTTGAACTGAATGAAATGGATCGCAAGATTTATATTATATTTTTGGTTGTTCATGATTTATGACCTTCAGTTTTTAGATTACTCAAGCCTGTGTGAGTAATTTACATTTAGCATGCATGAATTTATAAATTGTGATGATATTGTTTACTTATTGCATTCACCCACATTGGTCAGTTTATTCCCTAAGTACTGATCCACATATAAGCCAAGGTGCTACGTTGTCTCATAATATAGGTCCAGGTGCTCAGTCTCAGCAGAGTGAGTGATTTCGAAGCATTTCATATACATGTTTGCAGTAGGTGAGTCCTCATAGTTTGGTAACGTAGCTATTCAGATTTCCAGTTCATTAGTAGATGGTTCAGTATTCATTTTAGACAGTTTGAGTCGGTTGGGACCTATCCCAGTGACTCTCTAGTTTCATTCGGTAGAGGCTTGTTGGACTATTAGATTTAGTTGTAAATTTTAGTTTCATCAAATTTTTAGCATTTGCTTTATCAGACTGATGAGATTAGTATCTTCAGATATACTCATATAATTAAGATAGTTTTCCACATTTATTATGATTTTATATTCGTATTCCCTTATTTTGAGATTCAGGTTTAGTATAAGGCAGCCGGGGTTAGTATATCTTTAGATATACTCATATAATTAAGATAGTTTTCCACATTTATTATGATTTTATATTTGTATTCCCTTATTTTGAGATTCAGGTTTAGTATAAGGTAGTGGGGTTAGTTCAGGACTACTTGTAGTTTGGAGCACCGTGTTGCATCCTAAGAAATAAGACTTTGAGGTATTACAAACATAGTATCAGAGCCTAAGGTTTAGAGAGTCCTAGGGAGTCAGACAAGTCACGTTACGTAGAGTCTTCATCATTGGTGTGAAGTGAGTCACATCTATGAGCAAGAGGCTATGGATCACTTTAGGAAATCATCTTTTCTTTAATTATGTATCGTACATTCAGTGTCTCTATCTGCTTTTAACTCATGCTTTTATGTGACAAAAAATTCCTCCCCGTCGAGCTAACGCATGGAGAAATAATAACCAGCCACCTCAGCCTGCAGATCCTTTGAATAAGAATATGTCACATGTAGATTTTTGGGCTACGTTTTAGGCATTAGCCCAAACTATGACGGCTAATGTTTAGGGAAACCATCAGGCTATAGTCCTACATCAAAAGGATGGGGACCTATTCGCAACCAGAATTTAAGACTTTATGAGAATGAATCCTTCAGAATTCTTTAGGTCAAAAGCAGGCGAGGACCCATAGTTTTATCTATATGAGATAAAGAAGATCACCCAAATTGTGCATGTTTCTAAAGAGGAGAGTGTAGAATTTGTATCCTATGGATAAAGGATATTGCATATTAGTGGGTAGTAATATGAAACAAAAGTAGAAGGGAGAATGAACCTTCCATGAATTGGCAGATATTTCAGGATGCGTTCTTAGAAAAGTACTTCGCACATGAGATGAGGGAAGCCAAGATAGAATAATTCATGAACCTGAGGTAGGGCTCAATGAAAGTGGAGGATCATTTCCTCAAGTTTAACCAATTGTCCAAATATTCCTCTGATCAGATGGCTGACCCTAGGTCAAGCATGAGTAAGTTTGTGACCGGTGTGTCTGGGTTAGTAGTAAAGAATTATAGGACTACTATGATCATTGGAGACATAGATCTTGCTAGGTAGATGATTCATGGTTAGTAGATCTTCTATGATCATGATGCATGTCCATCCCCAGTCTCAGGCTACTAGTGCACCAACTCCTTTATGTCGTCCAGCTCCTCTTCAGGGCGCAATATCTAGTACCGATGGCAGTAAGTGCCAGAATAGGTTCTATTATTTAACTTCCCACCAGGAGAAGGAAGATTCACCAATTATAGTTACTGGTATTCTTCTTTTCATTTATCTTGATATTTATGTGTTGTTAGACCCTAGTTCGAGTTTCTCTAAAGTGACCCCATTAGTTGTAGTAAATTTTGAGATAAGTTTTGAAAAGATCCCTGAGACTGTTTTGGTTTCTACTCCAGTAGGTGAGTCAGTAATTGCAAACCAAATCTATTGAAATTGTCCTTTCACTGTCCTTCATAAATTCATGTTAGTAGACCTAATAGACTGCCAATGTAGTGGCAAATACCCTTACTAGGTTGTCGATGGGCAGTATTGCTCTAGTTGATAATGATAAGAAAGATTTAGCTTAGGAAGTTCACTGTTTGACTAGTTTGGGTGTTAGATTGGTCGATTAAGCTAAAGGGAATGTTTGGGTTCAGTGTAGTTCTGAATCTTCCCTAGTTACGAAAGTGAAGGAAAAGCAAGATAAGGATCCTAGTTTCGTCAAACTAAAGGAGTCAGTTAACTACCAAAAGGTAGAGTTTCTCTCAAGATGGAGATGGCGTGTTGAGGTACCAAAGTAGATAGTGTGTGCCATAGGTTGATCAATTGAGGCAGCAGATTATGGTGAAAGCAAAACAGTGCACGTTATTCTATTCATCTAGGTACTACCGATATATATCATGACATGCGGGAAATCTATTAGTCGAATAGTTTAAAGAGAGATATAGCAGAGTTCATAGCTAAGTGTGCAACCTGTCAATAGGTTAAGGTAGAGTACCAAATACCTGGTGGTACACTGATAGAGCTTGGTATCCCCCCTTAGAAGTGGGAAAAGGTGAGTATGGAGTTTGTGACTAGTTTATCCCATTCGCGTAGTTAGCATGATTTGATTTGGGTTATTGTAGGCAGAGTGACTAAGCCAGCGCATTTCTTGCCAGTTCATACGTCCTATACAGCTGAGGATTATGCTAAGTTATATATTAGAGAGTTAGTCAGACTACATGGAGTTCCCTTGTCTATCATTTCAGATAGAGGTACTCAGTTCACGTCTTAGTTTTGGAGAGCTTTTCAGAAAGGTCTTGGTACCCAAGTCCATCTTAGTTCAGCTTTCCACCCTCAGACAGATGGTCAAGCAGAGAGGACTATCGAAACTCTAGAAGATATGTTGAGGGCATGTGCTCTTGATTTTAAAGGTAGTTGGGATAAGAATTTTCCATTGATAGAGTTCGCTTATAATAATAGTTACATTCCAGCATACAAATGTCCCTATTTGAGGATCTTTATAGAAGGACATATAGATCACCTATAGGTTGGTTTGAAGTGGGTGAAGCCACTTTTCATGGTCCTGACGCAGTGTTTGAAGCTATGGAGAAAGTTAAGTTAGTTACAAAAGGATTGAAAACAACCCAGAGTCATCATAAACCATATGCAGATGTAAGAAGAAAGGACCTCAATTTTGAGGTTGGTGATTTTGTATATTTGAAAATTTCACCCATGAAAGGGGTGAAGAGATTTGGAAAAAAGGGGAAGCTTAGTCCCCAGTATATTGGCCCTTATAGAATTCTAAGTCGTGCTGGGAAAATGGCTTATGAGATTGAGTTGCCTGCAGATTTATCAGTCGTTCATCCTGTATTCCATGTTTTTATGCTTAAGAAGTGCATCGATGACTCCACTGTTGTAGTTCCTTTAGAAAGCTCAGATATTCAGAATAGTCTTTCTTACAAAGAGATTCTAGTTGAAACTTTATATCATCAGATCCCTAGACTAACGAACAATGAAGTTCCTTTGGTCAAAGTTCCCTAGCGGAATCAGTCTGTTGAGGGCACTACTTAAGAAACAGAAGAAGATATGCGAACCACGTACCCTGATATTGCTTAAACTATACCTCTCTTACAAGAGAGTAAGCAGTCATTGTAAAATATTTAACCCAACTAGGTTGGGGTCGAATCCCACAGGTAATATGGAGCTAATTAAGTTGTATGCAGATTAGTTAACTTTGAATCGTTTGTTTCTGTAAAATAAATAGGGGGGATTTGGTTCATCTCACAAATTAATGGTTTCAGTTTAACAAGATGAAATATGTGTAGTAGTATTCAAATTCAGAGAAATAGCAAGTTAGGGTTATGTCCACCTTGTAGTTTTCAATACTTTCTAACTATGGGCTTTAAAAATTCATACACGCATCGTTCTTACAGAGAACGTATTGTATTTAATAACATAATCCTAGTGTTTCTCAACCATCAAGGACTAATTCACTTTAATTCTATCGAATCAAAAGCGTTTAACAAAAACAATATGAAATCTCCAAGTAGTTAATCCTACTAAGGCATTAACTTATGAAATAGGGATTGGTAATCCTATTTTCTTGTCATTACTCACTTTTATAAACATCAACTTTTCTTTCGAACAAGTTGCGTTTTAAGGCATATCCTCTATGTTTGCAACCACGAGAATTCAAGATAAGCAAAGAGAGTATGATATAAACAAGTCAATGCATAATGAATTCAAAACCCAAAGTGATAGATTGTATGCTACAAGGTTTTCATAACTGATGATAGGCGAATTTACGCGCCTATATCAATATATTTTGCCCATATTTTAGCCTAGTTTTGAGAACAAATTATATATTTCATGCACTTTTAGTCCTTTTTCCTGTAAATGAGCTAACGAACATGATTAGTAAAGTTTCAGGTATAAATGATGCAAAATTCAGCATTTTATGGCTTACTTGACGCAAAATAAAGCTCACGAAGAAAGGAAAATGAGTGTACACGCCTAAGGACCAAAACTGCTGCATGGAAAATCTGTCCTGGGCTAAAACAACATTTCAGAAGACTTTGGGTACTTACAGACATATAGGTGGATTTGGACAATGATACATTAACCTAGTACAATTGGGTTATGTATTCCATTAGCCTAGTAGGATTTGGTTATTTATTTCATTAGCCTAGTAGGGTTTGGTTATTTATTTCATTAGCTTAGTAGGAGTAGGATATGGGTATTATAAATACCCTATCATGCTAGAGATTTTTATTTATTCCTCCCTTAGTGGAGAGAAGACATTCACAATTCATTCCTCAATTAATACATTCATCCCTCACCACAATACATTCTTCCATCCCTCTCTTCTTCCACCACAACACTTCTAATCAACTCTTCTAATCTTTCCATTAATTCTATTCATCTATTCCACAACAAGAGAATCGTTACTTGCTAAGGAATCACGCCTCACGCCTATCACTTGATCTACACGCCATTACTCAATATTGTGATATAATAACAATGTCAATCGTGATCTCCTTCGCATTCATGGGTAACTAAACTTCTCGATTAGGGTTATGGAAGCCGTATGAGATACTATCTATTGCTGTGAGTTTGTGAGTTCGCAACACGTATACTGCTTATATCATTATTCTCTTCATCTTAGTCTACATTCTTTGCGGTTGCAAACGCAAGAATACGTCAGTCTAACATTTAACTTGTTCGAGAGAAAGGTTATTCGTCTGGAAAAGAGATAATGTCAAGGTAGTAGGACACCCTTTCCTATTAAAAAGCTAGTGCCGTAACTGGACTAACCTCTTGGAGAATTCATACCGTTAGACACGCTTTAAGCTCGAGAGAGTTAAAGTGAAATAGTCCTTGTTGAGGTCGAGAGACGCTGGATTTACCATAGAATACAATTCTCTATAAGCACATGCACGTCACAATTCTACGCACTCATAGCCAATAGAGACGTATACCTCAGAAGGTGGACATAACCCCAACGCTTCAATTCTCATTGTTTACAACTCACGTAACAATCTCTCTCTCTTTACTTTATTATTTTAAGCTTTTGTTTACATTACTTGCACGACAAGAATCCCCCCTTCTTACGAGACTTGCAGCAAAAGTTTAGTAATTTTACTTACTTGTTGGCCAAGCTATTCCCTGTGGGATCGACACCCAACCCAGGTTGTGTTCTATATTTGCTAACGGCCGCTTTACACTCACAAGAGCTGTAGATTGAGCGTTATCAAAAATTGGCACCGTTGCCGGGGAATACGAGTGTCAATCAAGTTCGTGATAATTACTAGACCCTTTGGTCAAAGATTCTCGTACTTTTACGTTTAGTTTTTGTTTTTGTTTATTGCAGGTTTTTCTTTTAGTGCATGCCCCATACTAGAAGTTCTGGTCAACCATTATTACCAATCAATCCGGAACCACAACGAATTAGAAGAATGGAAGCACAAGCTGAAATCGACAGGATGGCTGCTCAACACGAGCAAGCAAGATTAGTTGCTCTTGCTGCCGCCCAAGTACACCAGCAAAACATTGATAATCCTGGGCGAGCAAGAAATCCTGACGATGAGGATTTAGGTGACGACGAGTTGATAAACCCAAGGCATGCTGCTGAAACTACAACACCTGCCAACAGAAGAGGTCAACAAGCTTGGCATTGGTATGATCGCCAACCGTTGTAGCCAGCTTTCGACGATGATGATGATGATCTTGATGGTGCCGGATCCACTAGAGCTATAATACCACCACCATTAGCGCCCAGAGCCAAGTTCAACATCACTAGCACTATGATTCAGTTATTTCAACTCAAGGGATTATTTGGTGGACTAGCAGGCGATGATCCGAATATGCATCTCATCAACTTTATTTCTACATGCAAGTCTTTTGGCAATCCTGGTGTTGGTCAGAATGCTATTCGATTACGTCTATTTCCATTGTCTCTGTCTGGGGAGGCAACACTATGGTTGAATGGGCTGACTCCTGATTCAATTACAAATTGGAGGCAATTGAGAGACGTTTTCCTATAAAGATTCTTTCCGCCATCCAAAAGGGCTCAATTGAGAGATGAAATCAGCAACTTTCATCAGCTTCCCTCTGAAGCTCTTTATGAAACATGGGAGAGGTTCAAGACAAAGCTAGCAAGATGCCCAAACCATCACATGACTAATGTTCACCTAATGGAGATCTTATATAGAGCCTTGAATTCAATAACTAAACCACTGGTGGACAACGCAGCTGGAGGATCTTTCATGGATCACACCTTTGGTCAAGCAAGCAATATGCTAGATCGTATGACGAAACAAAGTAGAGCTTGGCATACCAGGGATTCTGAGGTACCAAGCCCCACTTTATCTATTGGCATGACTGCAGACCAACGAAGAAGAGAAGAAGAACGTGATCAAGATATGGCACACATGAAAACCCAAATAGATCTTCTTACAAAGCATATATTGGGGAAGACTGAAAAAGTGAAAGCTATTGCGTCAAAAGGAATAGACGAATCTGATTCGGAAGAGGAGGCCAACTACTTGAACAATCAGGGGGGTTTCCAAGGGAATACCCAAGGAAACCAAGGTCGGAACTATTATGATAAATCTGGAGACAAAGACCAAGGTAGTTGGAAGAACAAGAATGAAAAGAGTGGTTTGTACGTTCCCCCTGGAAGACGTGGCACCACCACATCTAATTCTGGAAGTATGGAGGACATGATAGCTAAATTATTGAAAGGTATGGAAGCAACAAGCGCGGGAGTAACGGAAGTAATTAATGATTTGTCCGCCATGAAACAATTAGTAGATTCACATTCCACTTCAATTAGACAACTAGAGCAGCAATTCAGTCAACTTTCAGCAACACTCAACCAAAGAAAGGCCGGCACTTTACCTAGCGATACTGTGCAAAACCCAAGGAATGATGGGTCATGCATGGCCATCACTACCAGAAGTGGTAAGGTGCTGGAAACTTCAGCAAAAGGCAAGAAAGTGATTGACGAAGTTGCGGACATGGATGACAATGGAAAAGGAGAAGATGCCGCAGCAACTACTCCTGACGTCAAGGACGCCACATCCAGCACTGTGCAGCCTGAAAAAGTGGAAAAACGGAAGCAAGAGGAGAAGAAAACCGTGGAATGAACACTTCCATACCCACCACCACCTTTTCCCCAAAGATTGAAGAAGGTGGCAGATGACACAAAGTTCAGCAAATTCATGACTATGCTCAAGCAGCTGACCATTAATGTTCCATTGGTGGAGGCACTTGAACAAATGCCTGGGTATGCAAAGTTTATGAATGACCTGTTGACAAAGAAGCGGGCAGCAAGTTATGAGTTAGCGGATAATGTTCATCATTGTAGTGCAATCGCTACAAGGTCGCTAGTTCAAAAGAAGGCAGATCCTGGAGCTTTCATTATTCCTTGCACAATTGGATCGTTGGATTTTGCTAAGGCATTGTACGATTTGGGATCTAGCATCAATTTGATGCCACTATCTATCTACAGAAAGTTGGGGTTGGGAGATCCTACACCAACCAATATGAGGCTCGTGATGGCTGATAGGTCGGTAAAAAGACCTGTGGGTATCTTGAATGATGTGTTGGTGAAAGTTTCTTCATTCATCTTTCCTGAAGACTTCATTATTCTGGATTGTAAGGAGGATTCTGAAGTTCCCATAATCCTGGGACGTCCTTTCCTTGCAATCGGAAGTGTGCTTATTGACATGAAAGATAATGAGCTTTTGTTTCGAATTAATGACGAAGTAGTACGGTTTGATATATGCAAAGCCATGAAGCATCCCAGCAATATGAATGAGTTATCTGTAGCTGATGTTCATCAAGAGGATATGAAAGCATTATCTATAGATAAACAGCCTACTGTTGAACCATTGTCTGCTGCGCCACTGAATGTTGAGCATGAGGATAATGAAGATTATGAAGAACTTATGGGTGATCTAATAGAAATAGAGTTTTATACTCCTAAGCAACCGGATTGTGATCTCAAGAATCAACCAACAGCGAAGACTCCCATTGACGAGCCACCAATGCTAGAATCGCAAGAGCTCCCCGATTATCTAAGGAATGTGGAAAGTAGAAATATACTTCCAGAGAGTGTAGATGATTTAAGTGAATAGCTCGTAGAGGCTCTTATCTCTGCTATGAAAAGATACAAGAGATCTATGGGTTGGACTATTGATGATATAATTGGTGACTCTCCGAAGAAACGTAGGAGCCATCTCGAAAAAGATCGCATGCCCACAGGTAAGCCTCATTGTCTTCTAAATCCTTTCAGAAAATGATCCATCACTTATCTCGACGAAGTCTAAGTACTCAAGATTACTATGTCGAGCCACGACAATAAATAAGGCACTAGATGGGAGGCAACATATCGTTTTATTGTTTTATCGTTTATCATTTTTCCTTTCATTCTAGTACTTGTTTTGTTTTGCTAAATGAAAAATCCAAAAATAAGAGTCGTGCCACGACCAAAACAAAGGAGCTTGGTGGGAGGCAACCCATCGTACTAATTGTTTTCGTTTGGTTTTGAGCAAAAATAGGTGCAAGAAGTATTCAACGAGGAGATTGATTTCAAATGACGATTTGGACGTATTGTATGGTAAAGGTGGTAAGTTAGGAATAGTGATGGATAAGGCTATGGATTGATCATTTCTCATGCCAAAATAGGCATCGAGGAAGGCTAGGCCTAGGTAAAACTAGGCCACGAACGATGCAAAACCTATCCTAGAGCCTAAGGTCTCGGAATCTAGTGTGCTATACACTATGCGCCGCCTATTCCTAAGTGTGCTTTTGACTATGCGCCGCCTATGCTATGGCATTAGGTCTCAGTATCTCATATGCCATAGACTATGCGGCGCACATGTCCCTAAATGTCATAGACTATGCGCCGCATATGTCCCATTATGCCATAGACAATGCGCCGCATATGTCATGTCTATGCCAAGCATTATGCGCCGCATATGTGGGATTTTTGTCTCCAAAACCGATTGTAAATGGGTCATAACCCGACCCATTCTCTTCCTATATAACGGGGACTTAGTTTTACAACACAACCACACTAAAAATTGACCTAAGGGCGCCGCATATACATCCAAATCCTCTCAACATTTTCTTTTTTTGCTGTTCCAATTCACAAAACCATCCCCACAAGCTTCAAGCAAGTAAGTGCTCTCTTATTCTTCATTTATTTCTCGTAAGTACTACATTGCTATGTCTAGTTTAAATTGCTAAATCGTATAAGATTGTTGGTGATGTTTATGTGTTTGGATAGTTGATACAAAATCATGTGAGTGAACATATACGTAGGAAATTCTTGACTTGTTTCCGACTTGAATGTGGTTTCAATAGCATTGTTATGGTATTTACAGAATTACTATGGCTATGAACATTGCTTAAGATTGTTGTTTGGATACTTACATGTTAGACTATCCCGGCCATCGGTATAAGACTTATAGTGCCTACCGACATAAGATGTTGAGATTGTTGTAAGAATAACTATTCCATGTGGTAACCCCTATGTAGTAGTGTTGTTATATCTACCATGAAAGTAGTCCAATGGCGACAAGTAAGTGATGCATTGCTGATTTTCTTGTCGGAATACTGTCCTAAAACGTTTGTCGACGAAATCTGAGTACTCGACCACTTTCACTTCACTGATTTATGTTAACAAAACTAAGTGTGGGGTGGTACCCCTACTGCTTGTGTATAGATTGTAACCATTGAGATTGTGCTACCATTAACACTATTTCTAGTCTCAGGTACAATGGCACCCAAAGCAAGACAAGGCAACGAAAAGGCTACCACTTCCCAAAAGAGCAAGAAAAGAGGCCGCAAGGAGCAAAGAGAACCCTCCTCGCTGCAAATACCTCGACTCACGCTTGGAATTAAGTGGGATACTTATGAGGAACTTCTGAGGATGACGACTCTGATGATGATTCCGACGCAAGGGGTATGACCCCAGACATTGAGGAAGAGTCCGACTAACCAGGTTCTTCGTATTTATTTTCCACTGAGGGCAGTGTCCCGTTTAAGTGTGGGGTGGCGGTATCGCATGCTATACTTCTCGGTTTGCACCTATGTTTGTTTGTTTACTTTGTTTCTATCCCGTTTTTTTGTTTTTAAGTTTTTTTATTTGAGTTCGTTTCTTTTTTTGTTTTTTTAAGTTTTTTTAGGAGTAAATTTTTTCTAGCTTCGCATGAAATTATTTTGACAGGCAGCATGAGATTATAACAAGAGTATGTGTTACAATTGTGACTATTGAGACGTTTAGACTCTAGTTGTGACTCATTATGTGATATTTTGTGGTTCAATTCCTTCACTTGTTGGGTCGAGAGTCTATATTACTTCCAATCAAGTCGACCATGTGCCTTGTGTGTGTGAGATAATAGTATATTCTATGTTTGTGGCTGATGCTAGAACTTGCCTGGTATGTATGCAAAGCGAAAATAAGGAGTGTAAGTTTAGGAGATGATTTAGGCATTTATTTGGCAACCTACATATGTTTACCTTCGTTTTACCTACCCTTGGACATCATCCTAGTTAAACCCTTTTGAGCCTTTAGCTTATTTCTTTGACAACCTCGTGTGTAAGCCTAATCCATTTTTTTCAAGACCGTAATTTGATCCAAATTCCTAGGTGCTTTAAAGTGAAAAAGTCATGTGACGAAATAAGAGGAAATTGGGTGAGTATGATGCTCTAAATTGTAGGGGTGCTTGAATGAGTTATGAAAAAGAAAAGTGTTATCATAAGAGGTATGTTATGAAAAGAAAAAGGAAAAAGAAAGCTGAAAAGTGAGTTATGCTTAAAATTGAAAAACAAAAGAGGAGAACAAGGGTGGTAGAATAAAAGAAAGAAGAAAGGTTGAAAGAAAAAAAATGTCAATGATACAATGTGATGTATGAAAGTTCTTAGGAACTTAGTCACTATTTCTGGCCAAAATAGTCCTACCCGTCCCTTAGCCTACATTACAGCCATCAAAAGACCTATTTGATCCTAATCTTAGCATTCTGACATTTAGTGGAGTATTACACTAAGGGCAAGCCTATGGTCATCAGTTGCTGCATACGAATTCTTTGTGAGAGCAAGAGCAAGGATATTTTGATACCCATGTTTGAAAAATATGCTATATTTGTGAGTGATTATGGGTACTATATTGTGAGACACACATGGTTGATGAGTTTTGGATAGTCGTATATGATTCTATGCACCTTAACGTTTGCATGCGAGTTGATCACCATCACGAGTCTATGCTAGAGGTTAAATTGTTTCTACTTATAATCGAAAAGCTACTCTTTGTTGATAATTGTTGTGCTTGTCTTGAAGAATGTTTTGTGTTGTTGCTGTGAAATCCTAAGTTGATGTTTAGAGGGATATGATATTTTGTTCGAGGATGAACAAAGCTTCAAGTGTGGGGTGTTGATGATAGGCGAATTTACGCGCCTATATCAATATATTTTGCCCATATTTTAGCCTTCAGAACAAATTATATATTTCATGCACTTTTAGTCCTTTTTCCTGTAAATGAGCTAACGAACATGATTAGTAAAGTTTCAGGTATAAATGATGCAAAATTCAGCATTTTATGGCTTACTTGACGCAAAAGAAAGCTCACAAAGAAAGGAAAATGAGTGTACACGCCTAAGGACCAAAACTGCTGCATGGAAAATCTGTCCCGGGCTAAAACAACATTTCAGAAGACTTTGGGTACTTACAGACACATAGGTGGATTTGGACAATGATACATTAACCTAGTACAATTGGGTTATGTATTCCATTAGCCTAGTAGGATTTGGTTATTTATTTCATTAGCCTAGTAGGGTTTGGTTATTTATTTCATTAGCTTAGTAGGAGTAGGATATGGGTATTATAAATACCCTATCATGCTAGAGATTTTTATTCATTCCTCCCTTAGTGGAGAGAAGACATTCACAATTCATTCCTCAATTAATACATTCATCCCTCACCACAATACATTCTTCCATCCCTCTCTTCTTCCACCACAACACTTCTAATCAACTCTTCTAATATTTCCATTAATTCTATTCATCTATTCCACAACAATAGAATCGTTACTTGCTAAGGAATCACGCCTCACGCCTATCACTTGATCTACACGCCATTACTCAATATTGTGATATAATAACAATGTCAATCGTGATCTCCTTCGCATTCATGGGTAACTAAACTTCTCGATTAGGGTTATGGAAGCCGTATGAGATACTATCTATTGCTGTGAGTTTGTGAGTTCGCAACACGTATACTGCTTATATCATTATTCTCTTCATATTAGTCTACATTCTTTGCGGTTGCAAACGCAAGAATACGTCAGTCTAACATTTAACTTGTTCGAGAGAAAGGTTATTCATCTGGAAAAGAGATAATGTCAAGGTAGTAGGACACCCTTTCTTATTAAAAAGCTAGTGCCGTAACTGGACTAACCTCTTGGAGAATTCGTACCGTTAGACACGCTTTAAGCTCGAGAGAGTTAAAGTGAAATAGTCCTTGTTGAGGTCGAGAGACGCTTGGATTTACCATAGAATGCAATTCTCTATAAGCACATGCATGTCACAATTCTACGCACTCATAGCCAATAGAGACGTATACCTCAGAAGGTGGACATAACCCCAACGCTTCAATTCTCATTGTTTACAACTCACGTAACAATCTCTCTCTTTACTTTATTATTTTCAGCTTTTGTTTACATTACTTGCACGACAAGAATCACCCCTTCTTACGAGACTTGCACCAAAAGTTTAGTAATTTTACTTACTTGTTGGCCAAGCTATTCCCTGTGGGATCGACACCCAACCCAAGTTGGGTTCTATATTTGCTAACGACCGCTTTACACTCACAAGAGTTGTAGATTGAGCGTTATCAATAACCCTAACTAATAACATAGCTACTTATGAATAAAACGGAAAGCATCATAAATATATTCATCATACCAAAAACTAGAAGATGATCTTGGTGTGCGAATATTGAAAACAAGAGAGAAAAATGTTTGTCTCTCTCTCCTCAAGCTAAGCCGCCACTCTCCTTTAATAAGAATTCAGCAATTAAGTCTTTTAATAATCTCTTCTCTCGTAATTTCCTTCTAAGTCCCTGAACTAATTATAAATGACAAATTAGTCTTGGACATAGTTTCTAGGCACCACATTTGGTCCAGATTGCTACTCTCTCTTGTATCATATTCCATCCGCATTCCATAGTCCCATTATGTCTTCATCTACCTCATTAATACCTAAAATCATGCTAATCACATCAGTTAGCTCAATTACATAGAAGTAGAGTAAAAACATAAGAAACTAGGCACTTTGTTCTCTAAACTTAGCTAAAATATGGATAAGTTATGGTGCTTAGGCGTATAAATACGCCTAAGATCACCACCGCACACTTATAGCTTTGTTCGTCCTCGAACAACATATCTATTTATGCATACTACACAAGCCTTAGCACCCATAAAGGAAGACAAGATTCTCAAATAGGCTCACACAACAATTATGAACAAGAAGTAGATTCATGGATCATTACTAGAGACAACCTACCATCAAGAATAGACTCATTAAGTTGGAAATTTCATGCATATCATTTAAGAAAACAAATCATATAAATTACCCAACCTTTATCAACCATGTGCCCTCACAACAAGAGAGTTACCCATAATCACTCATAATCATGCAATTTCTAACAAAATGGGTACAAGAATCAAGTTGCGCTCACTCTCACAAAGAATTATCAAATTACAATTGATGACCATATGCTTGCCCTAGTGTAATACTCCACTAATATTAGAATGCTAAGATAAGGATCAAAAGGTCTTTTACGAGTTGTAATGCAGGCTAAAGAATGGGTAGGAACTATTTTTGCCAGAAATAGTGACTATCTTCCCAAAGCGCTTTAATACACTACATTATGCAATTAAGACCAATCTCTAACAACCAATTTCCAATTCGGATATCTTCACAGATTTGCTTTTTACCCCAACTCATTAAGCTTAATTAATAACACTATGGTGGGAGTATGCAACCCTTTTAAATATTTCTTTTGCACCCTTTTCATGTTACGAACCCCTATAATAGCCACCCTTAACTTAAACGATTTGCTTTAGTTGAGGTGCACAATGTCCAAGAAGGACCAGGGCCAAAACAGGTTCATTATAACATGTCTGGGATAAAATTTGAAACTTTTTCAATAATTTTCGCTACTCCCAACCACATCAATTTCAGATGCTAATAACTAGACTTTGGGGCATTAATTTCACCTTTTTCCTCTAATTGTCAAACTCCTAACTCAAATTTATTTTACATTAAAGAACTTAGGAGCTTTTGGATCAAATGAAGGTCTATTAAAGAACGGAATAGGCTACATATGTGGCTAACAAAAGAACAAGTTAAAGTCTCAACGAGGCTAGCTAATACAATGTACAAAGGTAGGTCAAAAGAAGGTATGAACAATGGCTATCAAAGAAATGCCTAAATCATCTCCTAAACTCACAATCTTTATTTCGCTTTGCATACACACCAGGAAAGTTCTAGCATATAATTACATAAATTCAGTTAAAACCAACAATCACAGCAAGAGTCACAACTAGAGCCTAGGTGTTTCAAATGTAATGATCCATCACATACTTATGTTATAATGTCATGTGATCCACAAGAGCAATTACATGTAATTAGAAGACTACTTTTCTCTTAAGACGGTCGTCATCCATCCATCATCACGAAAAGTACCTAATTATGACTAAATAACTAACAAAATGAACAAAATAACTAATCCTATCCAGAAGTATACTAAGGAGAAGATCTTATTTTCTTACAAAGCAATCAGCAAAGTAATCAGCCACCCCACACTTAAGCTCAGCACTGTCCCCAGTGCAAATAACAAGATAAAAAACCTAGCTAGTAGTACTTCTCATCCACATTAGAAGTCATGCCACCTGCATGGAGATCATCATTGGAGCTATTTTTCCTGTATTCATCCTATCATCCATGTCAGCCATACATAATAAAACTAACTATAATTAAGATGAGGGTGGTGAAGTCACCACCCTACACTTAATTTGTTAGTATCAACTAATTAAGTGTTATTGTCGGGTAATCAGACTTCACCGACATACACTTTGACATAGTGCACCACGTTAGTCATAATACTCTTTAATAACTTCAATTTCCCCATGTCTATTTCAACAAAACACTTTTTGATCAAAATTATACCCTACAATTTCAACCATATCAAGATATACAAAACACCATCACTTTCCCAACATAGCCATGGCAAGAATTTAATTCATAATCCTCAAGTGATCAATTAATAACTACAGCATAAAGTCACAACACCTAAGGATTATGAAAAGAACACTTACCTTGAAGATAAAGGATTGAAGAAAGAGAGTCGATGTTCTTGGGTTTAGAAAGTGGTGAGGAGCTTATGGGACAAAAAATGTGTTGAAGGCATGGTTTTTAAAGGATGAAATTTGGGTTTACCCAATTTAAGGTTGGATTTATATTGTTTGGACTAAGTGTGCATCATATAATATATCACACACTTGATACAGTGGGCATCTGCGAAGAGGTATGCGATGCATACCCTATCGCACAACTTTAAGAGTGCAGCGCATAGGGTATCGCACACTAGAGGCAGTAAGCATATGCGGAGAGGTATGCGATACAAAGGTTATTTCATATGTTAAAGTGTGCAACGCATATGTTATTACACACATCAAGGTGTGCAGCTCATTGTGCATCACATAGTTGGTCCAGTAAGTATGTGCGATGGGATGTGCGGCACACTCTTGGTCAGAAAGGTCCATACCGTGGGGGCTTGGCCCATTGGTATGGCCCAGCGGTCCATACGGTGAGGTCAGTGGTGGGCTTCAAGATCAAGCCTATCGGCCCGATCCCTACGCTGCCACCATAGACCTCATTGAAAGTCACAAAAATAAGTTGCACCGCAAAAAATTTGGGATCGAATTAACATAATTTGGGGCATAACTCTAATACAAATCATGACTCGACCCTTAACAATTGACCATTCCAATTTACCTGTAATATTACCATTACTCCTAAACTTACCACCTTTGTTGTGGCTCAATTTAAAATCAACTTTGGTACCAATCATCTTCTTAGTACTCTATGCACCTACACATTATCAAAAACAACAAAAATTATTATAAGGATGGATTGCCTCCCACCAAGTGCCTAATTTAGTATCGCGGCATGACCCAATCAAATTTTTCCTCCACCCTGAGGATATGAATTTCACCCCCAACATTGCATCCATCTTTTTACCTCGCTCATACGCGGGTGGTGCAGAAATTAAGAAATTGAGTAATGGATGATGCATGGTAAACAACTCGGTCTTAAAGTGAGGTGTGTTTTTATGTTGCTTATCAAGTGTAAAATAAAGAAAATAGGATTCTTGGTCCTATCTTCACACTCTTACGCTATTTTAAATGATTCCACGGACAATATATCATCTAAACATAATATGGAAAAATTCTTTGAATGAGGCCCAACTAATTCTACTTCAAAATTTACACTATCTGCTACACACTCACTTTTACTCACCTTCTCGACATCTTCTATTGGAATTGGGCTAGAGTCTTTATTAGATATTTTCTTGGTTTCTTATTTTGACTCTAGCACCAAGTCCTCAATCTTGGCATCATCTCTCATGGTTGGTTCGGTTGGTTGGGAAGTAACTGAGGGTTTCTCAACATCAATATAGGGTTCTAGCTCCTCATCTTCACACTCTTCCATTATGTTAAATGATTCCACAGATAAGATATCATCTAAGTAGAAGGTAGAAGAGTTTTTTGAATGATAAAACTCTATATCCATCTCTTCATGAACAATTAGCCTCATGCGTTGATGCATATCACATACGATATCGTATGTTTCTTCCTAGAGATCCAATATTCATTGAAACATAGCTTCAATGCCACTCCTTTTGGTGCATCATTCTTCCTTTTCTGGACCATAAGACCTGTTAAACACAAAAGAAGAACTAGAATTTGGGTTAGCGTAATGGGGGGCATTAGGGAAATCAAACCAATGTCCATCTTGACCACCACATAAAGAATAATCATACTCCGGGTAAGATGGAGATAGTGCACACATCTCTCTCCGGGGAGCATATATACAATCTTGCCAACAGTGAAGTCCATCACAATATGGACATGGATCATCAAGATAAGATTTCCAACCACCAAGATCATGCTCATTCCACGATGCCATAGTAATAAGTAAACTAAAATAAAAATCTACCTAACACATGAAATAAAAGAAAACTAAAAACAAATATTTACAAGTTTGAATTCAAGCAAGTAGGCTAAAATTTCAAACCAACTCTCTTAAATGTAAAATTAAGAAACTTGACTAACAGTAAATTAACACACATAAACTCAATCGACAACCGTATTCCCCATCAATGGCACTAAAATTTGATAACGCTCAAATTACACCTCTCTTATGAGACAGTAAGCGGTCATTGTCAAATATATAACCCAACTTGGTTGGGGTCGAATCCCATAGGGAATATGGTGCTAATTAAGTTGTATTCAGATTAGTTGACTTTTAATCATTTGTTTCCGTAAATAAATAGGGGGGATTTGGTTCAGCTCACAAATTAATGGTTTCAGTTTAACAAGATGAAATATGTGTTGTAGTATTCAAATTCTGAGAAATAGCAAGTTAGGGTTATGTCCACCTTGTAATTTTCAATACTTTCTAACTATGGGCTTTACGAATTCATACATGCATCGTGCTTAAAGAGAACTTATTGTATTTTATAACATAATCCTAGTGTTTCTCAACCATCAAGGACTAATGTACTTCAATTCTCTCGAATCAAAAGCGTTTAACAAAAACAATATGAAATCTCCACATAGTTTATACTGCTAAGGCATTAACTTATGAAATAGGGGTTGGTAATTTTATTTTCTTGCCATTACTCTCTTTTCCAAATAACAAATTTTCTTTAGAACAAGTTGCATTTTAAGGCATATCCTCTATGTTTGCAACCACGAGAATTCAAGATAAGCAAAGAGTATGATTTAAAAAAGTCAATGCATAATGAATTCAAAATCCAAAGTGATAGATTGTATGCTACAAGGATTCCATAACCCTAACTAATAAACTTAGCTACTCATGAATAAAATGAAAAGCATCATAAATATATTCATCATACCAGAAAATAGAAGATGATCTTAGTGTGTGAATATTGAAAAAAAAAAGAGAAAAAAGTTTCACTCTCTCTCCTCAAGCTAAGCTGCCACTCTCCTTTAAAAAACTAATACAGACTAATGAATAATGAATAAAAATTCTGCAATTAAGTCTTTTAATAATCTCTTCTCTCATAATTTCCTTCTAAGTCCCTGAACTAACTATAAATGACAAATTAGTCTTTGACATAGTTTCTAGGTGCCAAATTTGGTCTGGATTGCTACTCTCTCTTGTGTCATATGCTATCCGCATGCCATAGTCCCATTATTTCTTCATCTACCTCATTAATACCTAAAATCATGCTAATCACATCAGTTAGCTGAATTATAGAAGTAGAGTAAAAACATAATCAACTAGGCACTTTGTTCTCTAAAATTAGCTAAAATATGGATAAATTATGGTTCTTAGGCGTATAAATACACCCAAGATCATACCCTCACTTCTTTGTTACAAACTCAAATTTTGTAGAAAATAATGCTTTTACTTAATTCAGTTCTTTTCTAATCACAAATTCAGCTATATAAGTGTCCTTTTATAAGCTCATACACTCACAGAATTACTCAGAAGCTTATAATGGTCTAGATTAAGTTTTGCAATTTACTTAGTTGTGCATGCTATCATATGTCCTCAGATTCCTCAGTATTATTAGTCTAACTAGCAACATTCGAGGGTAAATGTTTCCAAGGGGGAGATATTGTAATACCCCATACATTTCATAGCTCAATTTGACATCTAGAATGCCATGTGTTAGCTTTAATAATGAATGACTTTCCATACGTGTGCAATTTTCCCGTTTTAGACCCTCCAATGCGTAGGAAATTGAATTAGTTTTCCAATGATATAAGATTTTCCTTAATCTGATAACCAAGTGAGAAGTTATGGCTATTTTATGTTTCAGTCATAAAAAACCGTGATTTGGGCCCGCGGCACATTGCGGATAAGTGTAAAATCATAATTGTAAAATTCCAATGAGATTTCATGATTATGGAGCATCGCAGAGGAGTCAAATTTCACATTTGGCAATTTCCCGTGAGCCTACGCGATATTGGTGCGTTGTGCCAGTGGCCAAAGTGGCAATCCAATGGGGCACCGTGATTGTGGTACATCGCGATGAATGTCCAGTTCCCACTCGTCCTTTTCTAGTGAGCCACCGCGATAGTGGCGTGTCGCGGTGGCCTAGGAAATTGAGATTTTTGCTCATTGTTCTAGTTCCAATTTAAATCTTAATAGGCAAATTTCGGTCAATCCCCAGGGCCCTAGTTCATGTAAAACACATCATTAAGCATATTTCAAAGCACTTTATGCTTGTTTTATCAATTCTCTCTCAAAAGAAAATCCTAAAGCTCAAAACTTCTCTCCAAGAAAACATAATTTCTCCATTAATTCTCCAAGGAAATTCAAGAGTAAGGATTCCCAATTCAGGAACTCTAATAATTTATCTCCAAAGAATCAATAGGGATCAAGATTCAAGTCTTAGCATCTAGTTCATTAATTGAGGTATGTGGGATTTTTCAAAAAGGATAATTCTTTCATTTTGTGCCCAAAACTTATTTTAATTACAAAATTACTGATTTTTTATGTGATTTCCCAAGAAATTGAAGTTAGGGTTTATACCCAATATTTCTATTTATAAAATTACGCGATTTCAAGTGATTTAGAAGTTGAGTTGCATGTTTATGTTCATATTTTCATGCATATTGCAGAAATTTCCATATTTTGAGTTGATTTATCAATATTTACATTATCAAGCTTGAACATTTTGATGTTTTGACATGAGTTTAATGTGTGGGTCATTAATCCCTAATTACAGATTTCTATTTCAAGATAGTTTGTGCTATGAGCGCCTTATGAAAAGATTATTCTCAGATTTTTTGATAAAGGCTTGATATTTTTGTCCAAATCTGATATAAAGAATCCACATTGTTCATATGACTTGATATTTAAATAAAAGAAAGGGCATAATTGGTTTTCTTAGAAAACCATGTGCTATTTTGAAGTGGTTTTCCTAAGATCCTGAACATAAGAATGGGAGTAGTATTTAGCACCGAGATGGCTATGATACCAAGGTTTTATTCTCTAGAACTATGTTTCCCCGTAGGATTAAGATTATTCCCACTTCTATGTGGATGACTAAGATTGTGATCACTTAAGAAGTTCTATTCCGATGGATAGGATAGGATAACTCTCCCCAACGTAGGCAAGACATTGGACTCCACGAATGCTCACATGGTTTATGTCGGTTAGAAATACCTCCCAAAAGAAGTATCCTACTCTTAAAATAGTCTATTGGTTTAAATCCTTAAGATAAAAGCATATGTTTAGGAAGATATGGTCTTTAAGATTCTTAAAGTCTTGAGATAAAGTATTTCCCTTATAGTTGACAAGATAGCGTAGTAGTTTTAGAAAGAATAGATTTTGGAACTGAATGTAATGGCTCATAAGATTTATATTATATGCTTTGTTGTTCCATATTTATGATCTTTAGTTTTTATATTACTTAAAACTGTGTGAGTCATTAACATTTAGCTTGTATGATTTTATAAATTATGATGATGTTGTTTACTTATTGCATTCACCCTCATATACTCAGTACATTCCCAAAGTACTGATCCACATATACATTATGTGCTACATTGTCTCATAATGTAGGTTCAGGTTCTCAGTGTTAGCAGCGTGAGTGATTTTCGAGCATCTCATCTATATCTTTGCAGTTGGTGAGTCCTTATAGTTTGGGGACTTAGCTATTCAGATTTCTAGTTCATTAGTAAATGGTTCAGTATTTATTTTAGACAGTTTGAGTCAGTTGGGGCCTACCCCATTAACTCTCTATTTTCAGTCAGTAGAGTGTTGTCGAACTATTGGATTCAGCTTTAGATTTTAGTTGTAGTATTTAGATTTTTAGTATTTGCTTTATCAGACTAATGAGACTAGTATCTTAAGATATACTCAGATAATTCAGATAGTTTTCTATATTTATTATGATTTTACATTTATATTCCCCTATTTTAAGATTCAGATTTAGTAGAAGGCAGTCAGGGTTAGCTCAAGACTACATGTAGTTTGGAGCACCATGTGGCATCTCGAGAAATCAAATTTTGGAGGCGTTACATTAGGTGCCACTAACCTTGTATTTTTGCGGTATAGGAACTCTATTTTTTTAGTTAATTCTAGGGCAACATGGTCTCTTTTCATCCAATAATAATCCCTAAACATCCTAACACGGATTTAAGGCTCCAAAAAATGTTTTATCTATATCAAATCCTTAGTTCATCATCTAAAACACAAGAGGAGGTAAGAAACTTAGTGTTTTCTCTTTCAATCTTAAAGGGTCGATCTTTTCATGAATTCTTCATCAAATAAGGTACGTGGGACAATCCTAAACCTTATGATCATGGATTTACTTTTTTTTTAATATTTATTTTAAAGGTTATATATGTGTATATATGAAATTGTTTCAAGATCATTGACAAACTTGTATTGAAAATATTGTATCTTGATAAAGTGTTGCAAAAAATTATGGTATGAAGTCCTAAACTAGAGATGTTTTCTTAGGATCGTGTGATGTTTAGATTGTGTAATAAAATGAGAGCATGAGATGTGTAATTCCCTCTTTTTCTATGAAATTCATTGGTTTTACATGTTGAGAATGGATTATACAAATTGCTAAATATTTGAGCATGTTATGTACAAACTGTACTATTTTTCATGAGATAATGAAAGAGTGTTTTACTTTTCTTCTAATGATCATGATTCCTAGTTAGAATGGTTGTAAAGTGATTAAAAAGGATGACCACCATAGAATAAGTATTGAGAATGGTTTGGTTTTCAACTGTTCTTAAATATGAACTTTAGTTCAAATGGTACATCTTTTGGGTAGTCAATAAACATCTTTGAAATAAGATAAGGGCGGTAGAGATGTTGTGACATGACTTGCAAGTCTGGGTATGACGATACCCTATTTTGATGCGCCCAAAGATATTAATAAAGACATAACTTTTCAAAGAAGATATGGTTTAAAGAATCTAAAATTGGGCTTAAGAGAGTTAGATGATTACCTGAAAAAGGCTCGAGTCAAATGACTCATTGTCCGAAATTGTGATTTGTTGACATAGATTTATGTTACTCGAAAGAAGATATTTTATGCTAGTGATGGCCCAATGGCGTAGTAAAGAAGCAGAGACTCCAACCCTTGCGGTAAACTTTGGTTGGGGGCTTGGCCATTGAGTTAAGGGCGGATTTCATATAGCCTATGGAATAAAAGAGTTGTAGGGTGTACCATCTAGCTCAGAAGTAAGATAAAGAGTAGAGTCATGATTTGCAGAATGTAATTTGAAAGATTAAGATTATGCCCATGTATTTTTCAACTATTTTTAGGTAACATTTATCTTTTGAAATGCTCTCACCTATGTTTCATATAAATATATTTTTTTTGAATTATTCTACATACCAGTATATTTGTACTGACCCCCTAATTTTAGAATCTGAGGCCCAGTTCTGGGGTCCTACTAAGCAGTAGATTGGTCTTTCAGAAGTTTACAATTGGTCAGCCTCCCTTATTTTGGATGGCCATGTTTATGAAGGCAATTGTTATTTATTTTGGTTCATGGTCTGACTAGGGGCCTTATCCCAGTTTTTAGACAGTTATTGACTCTTGTATTGTAAGAGATTTCGTAAACTAGTGTCTAGTATTTTGAATGTTATTAACTTAACGTCATATTGTTCAAAAGAATTAAGAGATTGACCATGTTTCCATATTTGTTATGTTTATGCATTTCTGTACTGTATATGAATGTGTTTATGATTTCCAGTTAGAGAAGGGCTCTCTGGTCTTTATGGTTCAAGATGCTCCTCGCAGCTAGGGCCTCAGTTCGGGTTGTGATAGTCGGTTACATGATAGCTCCCATAGTATCAGTCAGTATTCATTGTATTTTTAGTTCACGTTTTCTTGACAAGTGTACAGACTTTCAAATACTTAGTTGTACGACTTTCAGACTTTCAGATTTCAAATTTGTCTGAGTAACATAACAGATATACACTTAGTCTTGCATTCTCAGATAATACAGTATTCAGGAATTCATGCTCAGTTATCTCATATTGTTCAGTTAGTCCTTACCTCATATGCATAATACTCCACAGTTTCAGTCCAGTTATTCAGACTAAGTATAGTTCAGCCTTACATAACCCAGTATTCATATAGTAGCCATGTTTTACTGTCTTCTAGCTTGAGTTTTACTTATAATATAGAAGTAATATTTTAAGAAACTAGGTGTAGTGATTCACCATCTTGTCAGATTATGTTAGTACTCATGCTTTAATATATTTCAGCTTTCAGTCTATTTCAGTCTATTGGTGAGTTTAATTACACTTAGCATGCATTCTTTAAGATTTCATATAAAATCAGTTTTACTTATAGCATTCACCCCTACTTACTCAGTACATTCCAAAATTACTAATCCACATATACATCTATGTGGCTACATTATTTGATAATATAGGTACCAGTTGTAGTCCACACATCATGATCAGATAGTTGAAGTTTTCAGCGAACAGGTGATGAGTTCTCCTATTTTGCAGACATTAGTCAGATGTTGCTCATGTACTTTACTTTATTTATCATATGTATTTATTAGTGGTAGCTGGTGGCATGTCCCAACTATCTATAGTCAATATAGTAGAGGCTTCATAGATGTCAGTCAAAGTCAGTTATGTAATTTCAGTTCTCTCTTCAACTTTATCATATTGTCAATTATATCGATATTATAATTCTTCCTAGATTTTTTCATGATTATATTTTTGTACAGCAGAATTAGCTATTTAATATATTATAAATCAGTTGTTTTTCAGTATACCAGTTCATAGGTTAGCTTGGGTCACTTGTGGTTTCAAGCATCGTATTACGACTAGGGGGTAGTCTCAGGTCGTGACAAAAAGAAATTCTCAAAATGCCTTCTAATGGTGTATATTATTCAAAATAACATAAAATATATTAATAATATTCAATTCAAGTCAGGATTCCAACCTTCACCTAATATATGTTATGAAGACTTCTATTATGGAATAATCTTGTTATCATGATCCTTTGAATTTCATATCTTAAATTCATTCTTATTATTGTAAAATAAAGGGAAAGATTTGTTTTAACTTGATATTTCATGTGTTTAAAAGTATTTTTCAAAATTATATTTTTTATTAATTATTTAATTAGATAAACTACTTTCTGCCATCAAAAAATATATATTATCTTTTATAATAATTTAAAGCTTTTGCTAATTCTATGAGATTAGGTGTTGTAGCACCCCATAGTTTTAACACTTCATTAATATGTTTAAATGACCTTTAGGACCCCTCTATTGATGGTAAACCATGTATTGACATTGTGTGAGGTGTTAGGGGTGTTTTAGGACCTAAAAACTAAATGTGCATTGCAAATTAGGGTCTATGCGATGGTAGTGTGTCACATTTCCATCTCCTACCGCCACTGAAAAGGCTAGTCAATGGTAAAGGCACCGCCCACCTGGGATCTAGGCGATGGGCAAGGTGCCGCCTACTTAGAGGCTAGGCCATGAGCAAGGCGTCACCAACATGGTGGCTAGGCCATGGGCTGGGTGCTTCATGGCTAATGCATAGTGGTGTAGGGGTACATATTTGTGTTATTTTAAAGGAAATAAGGTCCTTTCATATTCCATAACCATCCCTAAACATCTGTAGGAGAAATTAAGATCATTATTCATGTTTTATCATTGATAACAAACCCTAGTTCATCTTTCTTAAGCTCAAGTAGAGAAAACAACCTAGGGTTTGAACTCTTAAGCTTTAAAGGTCAATTTCTCCATGTTTTCATCATTGCTAAGGTATGTGGGGCTATCCTAAATATCATGAGCATTAGTTTTATGATTTTTAAAAGTATTAAAGTTATATATGTATGTACATGTCATGAGTTTTGGGAAATTATTTTAAGAGAATGCATCATGGACTCAATTTAAAGAAAATATGTATTTGACATGGGGTTTTCCGTAGGCTTAATTTATAATCTCGTGCATATGTGATTTGAGTTTGAAAAGTTATTTATGAATGTGACTTATGAAATTTCTTTCTCCATGATGAAATTTATTGTCGTTGTATGTCATAAATTGTGAATTATTTTAAGAGCATGAATTAAAAGCCCCTTTTTGATCATGAGATTTATGTATAACCAATGTTGGGGCTGGTTTATGACTGAGGACAATGCTTGACTTTAAATGCCTCTTTAACCACTATGCATTGTTGTTTGTATGCTTTCAAAGGAGGGTATATCTTATGCTAAAGGCTTTTGTGTCTTAATTAAAAAAATGTGTGCGTTGAATAAATAAATTGATCACCATGTGTTAAAGATTTGTAAAGATAGTATGTTGCATTAGTTTACATATGCTTTTAAAAATAAGAACTATCATGTGATTTGATAAAAATTTATGGATGGTCTTATGCATGTTTTTGAATGAGAAGGATGAATACGATGTGGTATTAGATGAATGACTTGCAAGTCTAGGTATGACGATACCCTTTGATATGACCTTAACAGAATAAGCACTAAATATTTTTGAGCATGAAGCATAATTTTTAAAGGACTAAAATTGGGCTTAAAGATTGGGCTTAAAGAGAGTTAGATGGTTACCCGAAGAAGGCATTTAAGTGAAAGGGCTCATTGCTAGAAATCGTGTTTTGCCGATACGGGACTTATGATATGTTATCCTACATGGGAGGATAATTCGGACATCTCACATGGTGGGATTCCTATGGTATGCTCACATGGGGGTATTACCAATTTTATGAACTCCAATCTTTCCGAAAAACTTGGATTGGGGTCATGGCCGCCGAGTCAAGGGAAGACTCCATATAGCCTGTGGGATTGTAGAAATGTAGGGTGTACCATCTAGTTTAGAAGTTAATCAAAGATTTGAATCATGATTACAAGAAAATATTTTGAAGCTTATCAAATTATTCAAATGTGTTTTATTTACATACTATGCTAAATTATTTTCTAAATGTTCTTGATTATTTTATATGGAATACATGTTATTTTTGTTAGTTCTTTGTACCAATACATTTCAGGTATTGACCATCCTTCATGGTGGGTACATTGTCTCATAATGTAGGTTCTGAAGCAGATTTTCATGGTCCAGCTCAGCAGTAGATTACTTCCTGAAATCCAGAGTCGTTGAGCCTCCCTTTCTTTAGAAGGCATTCTATTGTTATGTTAGTTCAGTTTTTTTATGACCCTGTCAGGGGCCTTATCCAGGTCTAGATTGACTAGTAATTTAGTAGAGGGTTAGTAGATAGAAGATGGGTATTATATTATCATATTTTGTTGACACATTTTTGGATTATAATTTTCCATTGAAAACTATTATATCTTTCGCACTTTAATTTATGTATGGATTATGATTATGATAGAATGCTAAGGGGTCTCTCAGGCCTTCGAGGTTCGGAACGCTCGTCGTGGCCAGGGCCTCGGTTCGAAACGTGATAGGTGTCTATTAGAGTGTAGCATTATTGAGTCTGTATCTTACATGAATTTATTTACAATAGGAATTATGACAATAATAATTCAAATATAAATATTTATTATTCATATGAATATATAACGAATATACAATTTTAAAGTGCACATTTCTTTTACGTGTAGAAGTCAATGATATAAACGTTCCATAAAGTTTTCAAGACAAATATGCCAACATAAAGAGGTACGGATAGTGCGGGTAAATTACGTGGATAACTTGTACTTGGATAATTATTAGATAACTAGTACTTACTAGTTCTATCATGTTAATTGAAAGGCAATGTCATAGCATTCCTTAGTTATTTGTTTTAACCTTATTAATTCTTCTATATTATTTTTAAGGTATACTATATGTTCCATATTTCTAGTTTTTATGTAGTCAAGTAGATTCTTTTTCATAAGTGTTTCTATTAATCTTATTTGCTCCACATCTTGTCTCTAATATTCTAAGTATTCGTATTTTATCATTTTATCCTATAGTAATTGTAATATTGCAAAATTCTTTATAATAATTTATTCTAATTGTACTATATCTAATATTAAATTCTAGGTTATTTATTTCATTAATTATCCTGCCTTTTTGTTCTATGAATAATTCTATGTCTAAATCATAATCTAAACTATCTTTTAGTTCTAGTTGTTCCAAGGTTTTATCTACCCAAATTAATCTTTCTTTTAATTGTCTTCTTCCTCTTCTAAGTTGGTTTCTATAATTAATTTCTTCGTATAGCCAACTTTATTGTTCTCTAAGTCTTCTTATATATTCCAATATTTTTTAATCTGCATAATATCTGTGTAAATAATAACTATCTAAATATGAGCAGTAGTTATCATTATATAAGTGTAAGTTTTCTATAGAACTTAATAACTCTTCATTAAAATGAAATACCTTTTCATATATAATTTTCCTTATGTCTACTATTTCTATATCCTTAAGTACATACAAAACAAGTATCTTAAATTTATCTATCATCCCATCATATAAGTAAACATTCATTCTTCATATGATGCTATTTTCAGAATATTCCATTCAACCATATACATAAAGAAATATGATCATTTTATATCACTATATACTAGATTATTTTTAATTAACATGTTCTTCGGTCACTATTAGTATGGTAATCTGGATACTTTTTCCCTAAACAGCTCCTCTACTCTAGTTACTCCCCTATCACGTCTTCTTTGCCTCACCGGTTTCACCTTTAGGATGGAATAGTTCATGGAAATTTATCTCCTTTTTCACTTTGCTAATAAACTTCTTAACATGCTATTCTTCAAATAATTCTACTATAAAGTAACTAACATGAGCTTATTTTATTATATCATTATTGTCAGGAATTTATGAATTTAGCTATTCATAATTATAAATGAAACTACCTGTTCTGGTAGATTTGATAAATCTGTGCTTAGCTCATCCATAGCTTTTCCTTAGAAATATATCTGTTTTTATTAAACATTCAAAAGTTTTTTTTTGTGTACATGAGAGAAGGCTTGCTTTCAACACATGAAAGTCTTGCCTTATCTTGGCAATGACTTTCCTATTTATAATCTACAAAAACTGCGTAAACTATTTACATCATTACACCTGTCCTAAAATAGTTTTACGAAAAGCTATTTTTTTCTATCCCTACTTTACATTTGTCAAACTTTACAAATGTAGAAAAAGACTTAAGGTAAAAAAAAAGTCTTAAAGCTAATCTAAAAAGACAAATGAGTCAAAAAGGCTATTTAATAGGCCTAAAAAATCAAAACTTCATAATAATTTAAGTATAAAAGTAATCTTATTCTTTCATATGTCACTGTCAACTTCAATATCTTGTTTTGCTTTCTTTTCTTCATCTTTATCTTGGCTGATTTTTCTTCGTTTGTTGTCTCTTTCTTTCTTGTCATTGGTCCATCTGTATTTGTTTTGATTAACTCTTTCCTTCTTCTTCATTGTAAATGAACCTCTAGTATAACGTTATCTTCTCCATGATATTTTGAGCATAAGTGGTCTGAAAACTTCTGTGCTATTATCGTACAGTATCTGGTCAATAACTCTTTTGAAATAAATTATTGCCTAATTGCTCTGGTAATAGGTTGCCTTTCTGGATTAAGTAGTGTCATAATCCATCTTTGTAATTCCTGCATATCTGCTTATCGTAACTCTCTTGAATTTGAATATATCATTATTTGGTCTCTTGAATAATAACTCCAAATCGGATTTTGATTTAGAAAATTATTTGCTAACTCTTGGATAATTGTGGTTATTCTCATAAGCCTTTTATTTGTATAAAAATCTGGTATATCTATCCTTGGTATTTCTGGCTGTGGTTCAATATCTTCTGGTATGATCATATCTTTTCTCATTCCTATTTTTACGACTTGTATAACTAGCTTAATCTCATCATATGATATCTCTTCTAATAAATTGCCTTTAGTTATCTTTTTGTAAGTGGTGATTGCTTTATATACCTCTGGTATAGTTGTTAATTCACTTCTGTCTTGGGTATATATAGTATTGAGTAGTCCATAACTGTAACATGTTTTAACTAGATTTGGGCTAGTTTTTGGTAATCAAATTAACTTATTGTATCCTTGTAACTTTTGGGTTATATAATCTGTATTTAGTTCTTGGATGTTTGTAGCTCTGGGGTTAAGATTTAGATAATTTTGTATCCTGTGGATGTTTTTAATATATGATCTGGTTATGTGATTATAGGCTTTCTTATCTTGGTTTAGGATATCTAGATATGTGGTAGTTCGTGGGGGTATGAACAAGGGGTCTTTTGGTTTTTTGGTATAAATGGCTTGTCAAATATCTTGTTCAAGTTCAAATTTGGATTCCTCCTAACTCCTTTGCTTGTACCTGCAGAAGTAGATTGATAAATGTTACGGGTTTTATGGAGTGTCCCAACGTCTCCTTTTAGCTCTGGAATTTTATTGTCTTTCGATCGACATAGCTCTGTACACTGCTGAGTTATCTGAGTCATAGCTTCAGACTTCAGTTTAACTTCATTAGTCTTTAGCTTTTCTATTGCATTACTCATACTGACCACTTTTAGTGAAAGTGTAGTTAGGGTTTTGAGTATCTTTTCTAAAGCATCATCTTTTATTATATCCGTCTTTGTAGCTTTGTCCTGATATATAATCTGTAATAACATTTTTGTTAGTACATTTACTTCAATTGTAAATGTAAAATATAATATATTCAATACTAATCTCCGAATTTCCTTCATTGTAACTGAATTTTGTATTTTTCTTGTTAACCATCATCGTACTTGTGTTTTATCTGTTTGTACAATAAACTTGTTATATACAATATATGGCTCAAATGCTAATAAACATTTATATAATGAACATAACTCTTTTCTATTTATTTTCCATTTTATTTCTATTTCATTAAACAATCCTGAGTAGTATCTACAATGATGCTCTAATTTTTCTTCTTCATATCTAAAGAACTCCTCCATAATTACATATACTTGCATTTGTTTCTACTATATATGTAAATTTTTTATTCTCGTTGGGAAATTGTAATTTTGGTAACTCTTTACAAAGTATTTTTATTTTCTGTCCTTATTTTTTATCTTTTTTATTGTAATTATATTCTACATCTTTTTTTTAATTTTTTCTGTAGTGGTTTTACGTTTTCTGCTAATTTTGGTATATATTCTCTTACTTGGTTTCCTAATCCTAAAAATGATTGTAATTTCTTTTTTGTATCTAATTCTTCTCTTGAATTTATTATTTTTTTACTATATGTTGTTGCATTTTTACTCCACTTTTATCTATCTATATTCCTAAAAATTCTATTTGGTTTTTCATTATTTCTTCTTTCTTTTCACTCAGGCTTATTCCTGAATTTTTTATTATACTTGCAAATTGTTCTAATAATTTTAAATATTCTTTAGTTTTTGTAAATAGTAGTATATCATCTATGTATACTATACAATTAGGTAATTGTTTAAAATAACTATCCATAAAGTGTTGATATCTACCTGGTGCATTTTTATATCCAAATGGTAATACATTCCATTCATAAAATCCTTGTGGTACCGTAAGCGCAGTTATTTTATAGAATCTTCTTCTAACTTTAGGTGGTAAAATCCTAATTTACAGTCAAATTTGCTAAAGTAATTATATCCTTGTATTTGTCTTATTTTTAATATTTTATTTGGTATTGGATAATTATATGTCATAGTTTTTGCACTTACGTCTCTATAATCAATTACCATTCTACTTTTTCATCTTTTTTATTTACTATGTTCATTTACTATAAATGCTGGACTATTGTGCTTACTATTACTTTTTTGTATGTATTTTTTTTCTAATAATTCATCTATAGGCATTTTAAATTCTTTTAAATCATCAAAGTTATATATTAATGTTTTTTGGGTTATTACACTACTTTTATCTATTAGCTCAATTTTTACAATTACTATATGTTAGTTGTCTCTTTCTTTCTTGTCATTGGTCCATCTGTATTTGTTTTTATTAACTCTTGTATTCTTCTTCATTGTAATTGAACCTCTGGTATAACGTTATCTTGTGCATGAAATTTAAAAAATTGATATGAGAAATGTTAGAGATGTTAATTTAATTGGTATCAGAGCATATGTTATTTAAAAAATTGGTATCGAAGCCTATGTTATTTAAAAAATGTACAAGTAAATATGTTTAATTGGTATCAGAGTCTATGTTATTTAAAAAATTAGTATCAGAGCCTATGTCTCTGCTCATATTTAGATAGTTATTATCCAGACGAATATTATACAGATTAAAAAATGTTAGAATATATAGAAGAGCTAGAGAAAAACAAAATTGGCTATACAAAGAAATTAATTATAGAAATCAACTTAGAAAAGGAAGAAGACAATTAAAAGAAAGATTAATTTGTATAGATAAAACCTTGGAACAACAAGAATTAAAAGATAGTTTAGATTATGATTTAGACATAGAATTATTTATAGAAGAAAAAGACAGGATAATTAATGAAATAAATAACCTAAAATTTAATATCAGATATAGTACAATTAGAATAAATTATTACAAAGAAATTTGCAATATTACAACTACTATAGGATAAAATGATAAACTACGTATACTTAGAATATTGGAGACAAGATATGGAGCAAATAAGATTAATAGAAACACTTATAAAAAAGAGTCTACTTGACTACATAAAAACTAGAAATATGGAACATATAGTATACCTTAAAAATAATATAGAAGAATTAATAAGGTTAAAACAAATAACTAAAGAATGCTATGATATAGCCTTTCAATTAATATGATAGAACTAGTAAGTACTAGTTATCTTCTAATTATCTAAGTAAAAGTTATCCACGCAAATTATCCGCACTATCTGCACCCCCTACAACTAGTATAAGAGCCTATGTTATTTAAAAAATGTACAATTATATATGTGTTAATTATAAGAAATGTTAGACATGTTAATTGTAAATGAACATAGTTCATTTAGGATGACATAGTTCTTGGGAATTTTTCTCCTTTTCCACTTGTCTAATAATCTTCTTAACATGCTATTCTTTGAATAATTCTACTATAAAGTAACTAGCGTGAGCTTCTTTTATTATATCATGATTACCAGGAATTTATGAATTTAGCTATTCATGAATGTGAGTGGAAATACCTGTTCTGGTAGATTTGATAAATCTATGCTTTGCTCATCCATAGCTTTTCCTTAGAAATAAATCTGTTTTTATTAAATATTCAAAAGCTTTTTTTGTATACAAGAGAGAAGCCTTGCTTTCAACACATGAAAGTTTTGCCTTATCTTGGCAAATGACTTGCCTATTTACAATCTATAAAAATTGTGTAAATATTTACATCTTTATACCTGTCCTAAAATAGCTTTACAAAAAGCTATTTTTTTTCTATCCCTACTTTACATTTGTCAAACTTTACAAAAGCAGAAAAAGACTTAAGGTAAAAAAAGTCTTAAAGCTAATCTAAAAAGACAAAAAAAAGTCAAAAAGGCTATTTAATAGGCCTACAAAATCAAAACTTTATAGTAATTTACGCAGAAAAGTTATCTTATTCCTTCATATGTCACTTTCAACTTTAATATCTTGTTTTGCTTTCTTTTCTTCATCTTTATCTTGGCTGATTTTTCTTGGATTGTCGTCTCTTTCTTTCTTGTCATTGGTCCATCTATATTTGTTTTGATTAACTCTTGCCTTCTTCTTCACTGTAACTGAACCTCTGGTATAACGTTATCTTCTCCATGACATTTGAAATATTGGTATGGAAATGTTAGAGGTTAATTTAATTAGTATCAGAGCCTATGTTATTAAAAAAATTAGTATCAGAGCCTATATTATTTAAAAGATATACAAGTAGATATGTGCTAATCATGAGAAATGTTAGAGATGTTAATTTAATTGTTAATTATAAGCTATTATTAATTACGTTATCTTGTTATTTATTTGTTAAATATAAGAAGACCATTTACAAATACACAAGCTTTTAGAGAAATTAAAAGAATTTTAACTAATTATTACCCAGAATATAAGAAGTTAGATAAAATAACAGAAAACCCCTAATAGATTAGCTTACTTAATTACCTTAATATCTAGCAATTAGGCAAAATTAATAATACATTTAAAATCTAGAAGAATGTGATACATACCACTTAATTATAATAAAATCAGATTTCGGTATCCACCAAAATATTATAAATATTGTACAGATGAATAACATAAAAAAATCACAAAAATATAAAGAACTAAAACAAATAATATCTGGAAAACAAAAATAATTAAAAATTAGGAAAGAAAGACTACAATATAACATGATTGTTGGAGAATGCCAAAAATCAATAAAAGCACAAAAGGAAGAAATATTATATTTAGAATCACAAATAGATAATCCATAATACATATATCAACATGATTTATACACTATCAAGTAGATAAAATGAACAAAGATAAATTTATAATAGATGAAAAAACATATGAGAATCACAAAGTATTAAAAATAAGAATAGTATTTTCTAATTTAAGAAGAAGATATAAGAAAATAGGTGAACATTTATATTTAATGTTAGAGAAAAAAGAATTAAAATTAGAAGATAAATTCACAGCTATGGTAAGAATAGCAAGAGAAAATGAAGAAAATATACAAGAAAAAAAAATAGATAAAATAAAACAACAAAAAACAGAAAAAATACGAAAAATAAAAGAAACTAAAAATAATAGGATTGCTGAATTAGAAAAAGAACTACAAATGCTAAAAGAGTTGTATGAAAAAAGACAGAAAGAAAAAAAAGAAAAGGATAAAGAACAAAAATTATTAATTAAGATAAATCAATTTAAAGAAAAAATAGAAAATAAAGAATTAGAAACTAATGAAATAGAAATAAATACAATAGATGCTGAAGAGTGAAACATATACAGAAATTTTAAAAAATATAGAAAAAACTAAAAATAAATGAAAAACAAGAAGTAATTAATAAAGAAAACTTAGAAAATACAAACACGAAAATAAACACTCTTGATAAAATGGACGATAAAAAAATATACCTAGTACATCAGAAATAAGAAAAACCTACATATTATTATAAAAATAAGTTTAAAAAATATAACCTAAGAAATGAATATAACAAATGGACACCAAAACAAATACATAATAAAATTATAACTTCTTAGACTTAGACTGTGTAATAGATGTAGATAAAACGATACAAATATGGATAAGATATATAATAAAATAATTATTAGACAATGGCATAAATGCAATATATACACCAGAATATTAAAAAAAAACACTAATAGGAACAGCAAAATTATAATTTTTAAATTTAACTGAAAATAGTAAAAATTATTAAGAAATGACAAAGAAATAGAAGGAACAATAGTAACTAAACTAACACCTATAGACATATTTAAAAAATATGAAATGGCTATAAGAGATGAATTTAACAGTATGACAACAGAAGAAGAAGAACAAAAGAAAAAGATACAAATAGGAATTTAATTTTAAAACTAGCAATATGTAATATGTGCTATATAGATGAATATACGTGTGCATTTAAAGAATACTAGTATAAGGGAGCATGTAATACAGAAGAAAGTAAAGAAGTAAGAAGATTATATTTTAGTAAACTACCTGAACCATTTAGTTCAAAAATAATAAAGATTTGGGAATAAGCAAAAATAGTAGATACCCTTCGAGCAAGAATAAAACTTCTACAACAATGGTATAGGAATATATGTGAAAAATATAGAGAAGAAATAAAAATGGAAAAAATATTAATAAAAAATTTAGCATGTTGCAAGGATAAAATAGCACCTCAATTTGGATGTGAAGAAAAATATTATGAGAAAAGAAAAAGACATAAGAAATATAAGAAATACAAAAAATCAAAATATAAGTATAAGAAACCAAGAAAAAGATATTATGTAAAAAATTATAAGTATAAAAAACCATATAGGAAAAAGAAATCTACAAAAGAATGTACTTGTTATAATTGTGGAAAACTAGGATATTTAGGTAGAGATTGTAAAATGTTTAAAGACCCAAAAAAGAAACAAATATCAGAAATAAAGATAGAAAATGCAGAATATATGCAAATAGGTTATATAGATTATGAATTAGAAAGTGAAGATTGTATATATGAAATTTCGGAAAATGAAACAGATAAAAAAAGAGATAGTGAATTAGATGAATCAAATCACTGAAGAAGATATAAAAATAATAACAAAAGGGGAATATTTAAATGAAGTAGGAACAAATCAGAAAATAATATTTGATAATAATATATTTGATGAGATAAAAGGAAAAGAATTAGATTTAACTGTAGAAAAAATATTTAAAATACAAACAATAAAAAACATCTTTAGTAGATGAAAAGAAGAATACTACGTAGTAAGCCAAAAAGAACATGCAATTGACTATAGCTATGCAAAAGGTAGAGCTAGTATACTACTAGTTACAAAAAGAATAATTTATAAAGAAATAAATGATATAAAAGGTAAAGACCCAATAAAATATGTACACCTTGGAGGAACAGAGGTATTAATAAAAGCATGTTTTAGAGAAGGAATAGATACACCAATAGAATTATATTTAGCAGACTATAGAATTATAAAACCTATAGAAAAAAGATATAATAAGTGCCATAAGAGGAAACTTAATATACCAAAAAATTAAATTTATAGTAAGTGAGAATTATTCAGTGGCAATAACAGATAAAAACATAGATAAATCATTAATATTATATTGGAATATATCAGGAATAGAACTAACCCCAGGAAGTAAAATATTTACAGCAAGATGCAAAAATCTATAAGTATTTACAATAAAACATAAAATAACGGGAAGAATAAAATTAATAAAATACAAATAGAAAGTCCTTTTGAAAAATTTGTACAAACAATTGATAACAATGATTATAGTTACAAAGACATGGATATAGAAGAAGATTTAAAAATAATAAATGACAGAATAAGTATAACAAAAAGAATAGCTTTCGATAAACCAGAATCATCAGGATCATCGAAAAGAACAAATTATGAAATAACTTCAACTGTTAATTTAATTCAATATTATATAACGGGAATAATAAATGAAAAAGAATATTTAATACTTCTAAATACAGGACAAGAAGAAAACCATATAGCAAAATACCTAGTGAAAAATGAATAAATAAAATCTAATAGTAATACATGTCCAGATCTACTAAGAAGTTTAATAACTACTAAAGATACAGCAGAAAAGGAAATAATAATAGGAGTTAGAAAAATAAAAATAGAATTTGAAATAAAGGAAGATATGCAAAAAGCAGATATAATGTTAGGAATAAAATGGTTAGAACAGTAAAACCCTACAATATAGAACATACACAAATAACCATAACATATAATAGAGAAAAATCATTAATTAAAAGAGCTTTGACATGATATGAAAATATATGTACTTATGAAAATAATAATAGAAGGATATTATAATAGATATTATACACCTATGATAGATACAGGAGCAGAAGTCAACTTATGTAGATATAATTGTTACCAGAAGACAAATGAGACTAGCTAAAAACACTAATAGTAGTAAAAGTATTTAATAATGAAGGAAGCTTAATCACCTATAAATCTAGAAATGTAAAAATACAAGTATGGGATAAGATATTAACAATAGAAGAGGTCACTAATTATGAACTAACATCAAAAGATTTGCTTTTAGGAATGACATTTCTAGATAAACTATACCCACGTATAATAACTAAAATGCACTGATGATTTACAACACCATGTAAACAAAAGGTAAGAGCAAAAAGAGTTATTAATAAAATAAGAAAGAAAACTGTTTGGATAAAAGGAAGTGAAAAAATCACACCAAAATTAGAAAATATAAAAAATACTGATGACACAATAGAACTAATTATATTTTCAATAAATAAAGAAGAAATAACTATATTTTCAATAGATAAGGTAGAAATAATAAAGAAAAAATTAAGACAACTATACAATGAATATCCATTAAAACGATGGGAAAAACATAAAACTACTGTAAAAATTGAGCTAATTGATAAAAATAGTATAATAACCCAAAAACTATTAAAATATAACTTTGATGATTTAAAATAATTTAAAATGCATAAAGATGAATTATTATAAAAACAATATATACAAAAAAGTAATAGTAAGCACAATAGTCCAGCATTTGTAGTAAATAAATATAGTAAACAAAAAAAAAGGAAAATGTAGAATGGTTATTGATTATAGAAACCTAAATGCAAAACTATGACATATAATTATCCAATACTAAATAAGATATTAAAAATAAGACAAATACAAGGATATAATTAGTTTAGCAAATTTAACTGTAAATTAGGATTTTACCATCTAAAGTTAGAAGAAGATTCTAAAAAATTAACTATGTTTACAGTACCACAAGAATTTTATGAATAGAATGTATTACTATTTGGATATAAAAATACACCAGGTAGCTATCAACAATTTATGGATAGTTATTTTGCACAATTACCTAATTGTATAGTATACATAGATGATAGACTACTATATACAAAAACTAAAGAGGAGCATTTAAAATTATTAGAATAATTTACAGGTATAATAGAAAATTTAGGAATAAGTTTGAGTGAAAAGAAAGCAGAAATTTAGGAATACAGATTGATAAAAGTGGAGAAAAAATGTAACAACATATATTACAAAAATAATAAATTCAAGAGAAGAATTAGATACAAAAAAGAAATTACAATCATTTTTAGGATTAGTAAACCAAGTAAGAGAATATATATCAAAATTAGCAGAAAATCTAAAACCATTACAGAAAAAATTAAAAAAGGATATAGAATATAATTACAACGAAGAATATAAAAACAAGTACAGAAAATAAAAATACTTTGTAAAGAGTTACCAAAATTATAATTTCCAGATTAAAATAAAAAAATTTAAATATATAGTAAAAGCAGATGCAAGTGAATATAATTATGGAGGAGTACTTAAATATAGAATAAAGAAGAAAAATTAGAACATCATTGTAGGTACTACTCAGAAACGTTTAATGAAACAGAAATAAAATGAGAAATAAATAGAAAAGAATTATGTTGATTATATAAATGTTTATTAGCATTTGAGCCATATATTGTATATAACAAGTTTATTGTACAAACAAATAATACACAAGTACGATGATGGTTAACAAGAAAAATACAAAATTCAGTTACAACGAAGGAAATTTGGAGATTAGTATTGAATATATTAAATTTGACGTTTACAATTGAAGTAATTAGTACTAACAAAAATGTTATTGCAGATTACATATCAAGACAAAGCTACACAGTCTGATATAATAGAAAATGATGCTTTAGAAAAGATACTCAAAACCCTAACTACACTTTCACTAAAACTGGACAGTATGGATAATGAAATAGAAAAGATAAAGACTAATGAAGTTAAACTGAAGTCCGAAGCTATGACTCAGATAACTTAGTAGTGTGCAGAGCTATGTCGATCGGAAGACAATAAAATTCCAGAGCTAAAAGGAGACGTTGGGACACTCCATAAAACACATAACATTTATCAATCTACTTCTGTAGGTACAAGCAAAGGAGTTAGGAGGAATCCAAATATAAACTTGAACAAGATATTTGACAAGTCATTTATACCAAAAACACCAAAAGACCCCTTGTTCATAGCCCTACAAACTACCACATATCTAGATAGCCTAAACCAAGTTAAGAAAGCCTATAATCACATAAACGGATCATATATTGAAAACATCCACAAAATAAAAACTTATCTAAATCTTAACCTCAGAGCTACAGACATCCAAGAACCAAATACAGATTATACTACCCAAAAGTTACAAGGATACAATAAGTTAATTGCATTACCAAAAACTATCCCAAATCTAATTAAAATATGTTACAGTTATGGACTACTCAATATTGTATATACCCAAGACGGAAGTAAATTAGCAGCTATACCAAAGGTATATAAAGCAATCTTCACTTACAAAAAGATAACTAAAGGCAATTTATTTTTGTAAAGTTCTATACAACACTAGCAGAGATATTATATAATGATATTAAACCAGTTATACAAGTTGTAAAAATAAGAATGACAAAAGATATGATCATACCATAAGACATTGAACCACAGGCAGAAATACCAAGAACAGATATACCAGATTTTTATACAAATAAAAGGCTTATTGGAATATCCACAATTATCCAAGAGTTAGCAAATAATTTTCTAAATTAGAATTCAATTTGGAGTTATTACTCAAGAGACTAGATAATAATATATTCAAATTCAAGAGAGTTACGACAAGCAGATATGCAGGAAGTCCAAAGATGGATTATGACACTGCTTAATCCAGAAATGCAACCTATGACCAGACCAATTAAGGAAAAATTAATTTCAGAAGAGTTATTGACTAGATACTGAAATATAATAGCACATAAGTATCCAGACCATTTATGCTCAAAATGTCATGGAGAAGATAACATTATACTAGAGGTTCAGTTACAATGAAGAAGAAGGTAAGAGTTAATCAAAACAAATACAGATGGACCAATGACAAGAAAGAAAGAGACAACAAACAAAGAAAAATCAGCCAAGATAAAGATGAAGAAAAGAAAGCAAAACAAGATATTAAAGTTGAAAGTGACATATGAAGGAATAAGATAACTTTTCTACGTAAATTATTATGAAGTTTTGATTTTTTAGGCCTGTTAAATAGCCTTTTTGATTTTTTTTTGTTTTTTTAGATTAGATTTAAGTCTTTTTTTACCTTAAGTCTTTTTCTACTTTTGTAAAGTTTGACAAATGTAAAGTAGGGATAAGAAAAAAAAATTGCTTTTTGTAAAGCTATTTTTGGATAGGTGTAAAGATGTAATAGTTTACACGATTTTGGTAGATTATAAATAGGCAAGTAATTTGCAAAGATAAGGCAACACTTTCATGAGTTGAAAGAAAGCCTCCACTCTTGTACACAAAAAAAAACTTTTGAATATTTAATAAAAACCGATACATTTCTAAGGAAAAGCTATGGATGAGCAAAACACAGATTTATCAAATCTACTAGAATAGGTATTTTCATTTGCAATTATGAATAGCTAAATTCATAAATTTCTGACAATCATGATATAATAAAATAAACTCATGTTATTTACTTTATAGTAGAATTATTCGAAGAATAGCATGTTAAGAAGTTTATTAGCAAAGTGGAAAAGGAAAAAAAATTCCAAGAACTATGTGATCCTAAAGGTGAAACCGGTGGGGCAAAGAAGTCGTGATAGCGGAATAACCAGAGTAGAGGCACTGTTTAGAAAAAGAGTATCCAAATTACCATGCTAATAGTGACCGAAGAATATGTTATTTAAGAACAATCTAGTATATAGTGATTTAAAATGATCATATTTTGTTATGTATATGGTTGACAGGAATATCTTGAAAATAGCATTATATGAAGAATGAATGTTTACTTATCTAATGGGATGATAGATAAATTTAAGATACTGTTTTTGTATGTACTTAAGGATATAGAAACATTAGATATAAGGAAAATTATATATCAAAAGGTATTTCATTTTAACGAAGAGTTATTAAGTTCTATAGAAAAATTACACTTATATAATGATAGCTACTGCTTAGATTTAGATAGTTATTATTCAGATGGATATTATACAAATTAAAAAAAATGTTAGAATATATAAAAATAGTTAGAAAAAAACAAAGTTGGCTATATGAAGAAATTAATTATAGAAACCGGCTTAGAAGAGAAAGAAGACAATTAAAAGAAAGATTAATTTAGATGGATAAAACCTTGGAACACTAGAATTAAAAGATAGTTTAGATTATGATTTAGACATAGAATTATTCATAGAATAAAAAGATAGGATAATTAATGAAATAAATAACCTAGAATTTAATATCAGATATAATACAATTAGAATAAATTATTTCAAAGAAATTTGCAGTATTACAACTACTATAGGATAAAATCATAAACTACAAATAGTTAGAATATTGGTGACAAGATATGAAGTAAATAAGATTAATAGAAACACTTATGAAAAAGAATCTTCTTGACTGCATAAAGACTAGAAATATGAAACATATAGTATACTTTTAAAATAACATAGAAGAATTAATAAGGTTAAAACAAATAACTAAGGAATTCTATGACATAGCGTTTCAATTAACATGATAGAACTAGTAAGTACTAGTTATCTACTAATTATCCAAGTACAAGTTATCCACACAAATTACCCGCACTATTCGCACCCCCTTACAATTGGTATTAGAGCATATATTATTTAAAAAATGTACAAGTAGATATGTGTTAATTATGAGAAATGTTAGAGATGTTAATTGTAAATGAACGTAGTTCATTTAGGATGACTTAGTTCTTGGAATTTTTCTCCTTTTCCACTTTAATAATAAACTTCTGAACATGCTATTCTTCGAATAATTCTACTATAAATTAACTAATATGAGCTTATTTTATTATATCATTATTGCAAAAAATTTATGAATTTAGCTATTCGTAATTGTAAATGAAAATACCTGTTCTGGTGGATTTGATAAATCTGTTCTTTGCTCATCCATAGCTTTTCCTTTAAATATATCTATTTTTAGTAAATATTCAAAAGTTTTTTTTGTGTACAATAGAGAAGGCTTGCTTTCAACACATGAAAGTCTAGCCTTTTCTTGGCAAATGACTTGCCTATTTATAATCTACAAAAACCGCATAAACTATTTACATCTTTACGCCTGTCCTAAAATATCTTTAAGAAAAAGCTAATTTTTTTTTCTCTTCCTACTTTACATTTGTCAAACTTTACAAAAGTAAAAAAAGGTCTTAAAGCTAATCTAAAAAGACAAAAAAAGTCAAAAAGGCTATTTAATAGGCCTAAAAATTCAAAACTTCATAATAATTTACGTAGAAAATTTATCTTATTCCTTCATATGTCACTTTCAACTTTAATATCTTGTTTTGCTTTCTTTTCTTCATCTTTATCTTGGCTGATTTTTTTTTGTTTGTTGTCTCATTCTTTCTTGTCATTGGTCCATCTGTATTTCTTTTGATTAACTCCTGCCTTCTTCTTCATTGTAACTAAACCTCTGGTATAACGTTATCTTCTCCATGACATTTAAAAAATTGGTATGAGAAATGTTAGAGGTGTTAATTTAATTGGTATCAGAGCCTATTTTATTTAAAAAGTTGGTATTAGAGCCTATGTTATTTTAAAAATATACAAATAAATATGTGTTAATTATGAGAAATGTTAGAGATGTTAATTTAATCGTTAATTGTAAGCTATTATTAATTACGTTATCTTGTTGTTATTTATTGTTAAATATGAGAAGATCATTTAAAAATACACAAGATTTTAGAGAAATTAAAAGAATTTTAACTAGTTACTACCCAGAATATAAGAAGTTAGATAAAACAAAAGAAAACTCCCATAGATTAGCTTACTTAATTACCTTAATATCTAGTAATGAGTCAAATTTTATAATTTATTTAAAATCTAGAAGAATGAGATACATACCACCTAATTATGATAAAAACAAATTTCGGTATCCACCAAAATACTATAAATATTGTACAGATGAATAACATAACAAAATCACAAAAATATAAAGAACTAAAATGAATAATATCAGCAAAACAAAAAGAATTAAAAATAAGAAAAGAAAGACTACAATATAGCATGATTGTTGGAGTATGCCAAAAATCAATAAAAGCACAAAAGGAAAAAATATCATATTTAGAATCACAGCTAGATAATTTAGAATACATATATCAACATGATCTATACACTATCAAATAGATAAAATGAACAAAGAATAATTTATTATAGATGAAAAAACATATGAAAATCACGAAAGATTAAAAATAAGAATAGGATTTTCTAATTTAGGATGACGATATAAGAAAATAGGTGAACATTTATATTTTAGGGAAAGAAGAATTCAAATTAGAAGATAAATTAACAGCTATGGTAAGAATAGTAAGAGAAAATGAAGAAATAGACAGGAAAAAAAATTTAGATAAAATAAAACAACAGACTACAGAGGAAATACGAAAAATAGAAGAAACTAAAAATAATAGGATTGCTGAATTAGAAAAAGAACTTCAAATGCTAAAAGAGTTGTGTGAAAAAAGATAGAAAGAAAAAGAAGAAAAGGATAAAGAACAAAAAATATTAATTGAGATAAATCAATTTAAAGAAAAATTAGAAAATAAAGAATTAGAAACTGATGAAATAGAAATAAATACAATAGATGCTGAAGAAATAGATAATTATGATTCGGAAGATAGTGAAACGTATACAAAAATTTTAATAAATATAGAAAAACTACAAATAAATGAAAAAAAGGTAATAATTAATAAAGAAAACTTTTAAAAATACAATCATGGAAATAAACACTCTTGATAAAAAGGACGATGAAAAAATAATACCTAGTAAATCAGAAATAAGAAAACCTACATATTATTATAAAAATAAGTTTAAAAAATATAACCTAAGGGATGAATATAACAAATGGACACCAAAAAAAATAATTAATAAAAATTATAACTTCTTAGACTTAGACTGTGTAATAGATGTACATAAAACGATACAATTATGGATAGGATATATAACAAAACAATTATTAGACAATGGTATAAATGCAATAGATACACCAGAATATATAGAAAAAAATACTAATAAGAACTACAAAATTATGGTTTTTAAATTTAACTGAAAATAGTAAAAAGGTATTAAGGAATGATAAAGAAACAGAAGGAACAACAGTAGCTAAAGTAACACCTATAGACATATTGAAAAAAATATGAAATGGATATAAGAAATGAATTTAGCAGCATGACAACAAAAGAAGAAGAAGAAGAAGAACAAAACAAAGAAAAAGATACAAATAGGAATTTAATGTTAAAACTAGCAAAATGTAATATGTGCTATATAGATGAATATACGTGCGCATTTAAAGAATACTACTATAAGGGAGCATATAATACAAAAGAAAGTAAGAAGTAAGAAGATTATATTTTGGTAAATTACTTGAACCATTTAGTTCTAAAATAATAAAGAGTTGGGAAGAAGCAAAAATAGTAGATACCCTTGGAGCAAGAATAAAGTTTCTACAACAATGGTATAGGAATATATGTGGAAAATACAAAGAAGAAATAAAATAGCACCTCAATATAAATGTGAAGAAAAATATTATAAGAAAAGAAAAAGACATAAGAAATATAAGAAATACAAAAAATCAAAATATAAGAAACCAAGAAAAAGATATTATGCAAATAATTATAAGTATAAAAGACCATATGGGAGAAAGAAATCTATAAAAGAATGTACTTGTTATAATTGTTGAAAACTAGGACATTTAGGTAGAGTTTGTAAAATGTCTAAAGACCCAAAAAAGAAACAAATATCAGAAATAAAGATAGAAAATGCAGAATATATGCAAATAGATTATATAGATTACGAATTAGAAAGTGAAGATAGTATATATGAAATTTCGGAAAATGAAACAGATAATGAAATAGAAAGTGAATTAGATGAATCAAATGACTGAAGAAGACATAAAAATAATAACAAAGGAAGAATATTTAAATGAAGTAGGAACAAATCATAAAATAATATTTGATAATAATATATTTGACGAGTAAAAGGAAAAGAATTATATTTAAGTGTAGAAAAAATATTTAAAATACCAACAATAAAAAACATATTTAGTAAACGAAAAGAAGAATACCACGTAGTAAGCCAAAAAAGAACATGTAATAGACTGTAGATATGCAAAAGCTAGAGCTAGTATACCACTACTAACAAAAAGAATAATTAATAAATGAAACGGTATAAAAAGTAAAGACCCAAAAAAATCTGTACACCCTGGAGGAACAGATATATTAATAAAAACATATTTTAGAGAAGGAATAGATACACCAATAGAATTATATTTAGCAGATGATAGAATTATAAAAACTATAGAAAAAAGTATAATAAGTTCCATAAGAGGAACTTTAATATACCAAAAATTTAAATTTATAATAAGTGTGAATTATTCGGTGGCAATAACAGCTAGAAACATAGATAACTCATTAGTATTATATTGAAAAATATAAGCAATAGAACTAACCCCAGGAAGTAAAATATTTACAGCAAGATGTAAAAATCTATATGTATTTACAACAAGAAATAAAATAATGGTAAAAATAAAATTAACAAAATACAAATTGAAAGTCCTTTTGAACAATTTGTAAAAACAATTGATAAGAATGATTATAGTTACAAAGACATGGATATAGAAGAAGATTTTGAAATAATAAATGATAGAATAAGTATAACAAAAAGAATAGCTTTCGAAAAACCAGAATCATCAGGATCATCGAAAAGAACAAATTATGAAATAACTTCAACAATTAATGTAACTCAATATTATATAACGGAAATAATAACTGAAAAAGAATATTTAATACTTCTAAATACAGGACAAGAAGAAAACCATATAACAAAATACCTAGTGAAAAATGAATAAATAAAATCTAATAGTAATATATGCCCAGATCTACCAAGAAGTTTAATAACTACTAAAGATACAACAGAAAAGGAAATAATAGGAGTTAGAAAAATAAAAATAGAATTTAAAATAAAAGAAGATATGCAAAAAGCAGACATAATATTAGGAATAAAATGGTTAGAACAAGTAAAACCCTACAATATAAAACATACACAAATAACCATAACTTATAATAGAGAAAAATTATTGATAAAAAGAACTTTGACATGATATGAAAATATATGTACTTATGATAATATATGTAGAAGGATATTATAATAGATATTATACACCTATGATAGATACATGAGCAGAAGCCAACTTATGTAGATATAATTGTTTACCAGAAGACAAATAAGACAAGCTAAAAACACCAATAGTAGTAAAAGGATTTAATACTGAAGTAATCTTAATTACCTATAAAGCTAGAAATGTAAAAATACAAGTATGGGATAAGATATTAACAATAGAAAAGATCTATAATTATGAACTAACATCAAAAGATATGCTTTTAGGAATGCCGTTTTTAGACAAACTATACCCACATATAATAACTAAAACACACTGGTGGTTTACAACACCATGTAAACAAAAGGTAAGAGTAAAAAGAGTTATTAACAAAATAAGAAAGAAAACTGATTAGATAAAAGGAAGTGAAAAAATCACACAAAAAATATAAAATATAAAAAATACTAAAGACACAATAGAACGAGTTATATTTTCAATAAATAAAGAAGAAATAACTTTATTTTCAATAGATAAGGTAGAAATAATAAAGAAAAAATTAAAACAATTGTACAGTGAAGATCTATTAAAAGGATGGAAAAATACATAAAACTACTATAAAAATTAAGCTAATAGATAAAAATAGTATAATAACCCAAAAACTATTAACATATAACTTTGATGATTTAAAAGAATTTAAAATGCATATAGATGAATAATTAAAAAAATAATACATACCAAAAAGTAATAGTAAGCACAATAGTCTAGCATTTATAGTAAATAAACATAGTGAACAAAAAAGAGGAAAAAGTAGAATGGTTATTGTTTATGGGACACGACCTGCAATGAAAGCTCAAGCCTTGGCGGATCATTTGGCTAAAAATCCTATTGATGAGGAGTACGAGCCATTGGAGACTTATTTTCCAGATGAAGAGGTATTGTATATTGATAAAGTTATTTCTGATGATTGTCATTCAGGCTGGAGGTTGTTCTTTGATGGAGCTGCTAATGTAAAAGGAGTGGGGATAGGAGTAGTTCTTATTTCTGAATCAAGATAATATTATCCTATAACAGCCCAACTTTGATTCTATTATACCAATAATATGGCAGAATATGAAGCTTGCATTCTGGGATTGAGATTAGCCATTGACATGGGGGTTCAAGAACTGTTGGTATTAGGAGATTCAGATTTATTAGTCCACCAAATCCAAGGATATTAGAAGACTCGTGATTCGAAACTCCTACCATATAGAGGGTTTTTGCGAGATCTTTGTCAACAATTTGTATCAATGAAGTTCAAACACATTCCCAGAGCTCATAATGAGATTGCTGATGCTTTAGCTACCTTATATTCGATGCTTCAACATCCCAACAAAACTTATATTGACCTTTTGCATATACATATTCATGATCAACATGCATATTGCAATGTGATTGAGGAAGAACTTAATGGGGATCCGTGTTTCCATGATATCAAAGAATATATTCAGACTGGAAAATATCCTATACATGCCAATGGTAATAAAAAAAGAACCATTCGACGTTTGATTTGGGACTTCTGAGGTGTGTAGATGCTAAAGAAGCTTCAAAAATCATGACTGAAGTGCATTCTGGGATTTGTGGACCACACATGAGTGGGTATGTTTTGGCAAAGAAAATACTCCAAGAAGGCTATTATTGGCTCACCATGGAGCGAGATTTTATCAATTTCGTTCGTAAATGTCATGAATTCCAGGTACATGGAGACTTGATGCATTCCCCCATCTGAGTTACATACAATGACTGCTCCATGGCCTTTTGTGGCTTGGGAGATGGATGTGATTGGACCAATTAAACCTAAAGCTTTGAATGGACATAGGTTCATCTTGGTAGCTATTGATTATTTCACAAAGTGGGTAAAAGCAATGACTTTTAAGTTAGTTACCAAGAAAGCGGTGGTTGATTTTATTCACTCCAACATCATTTGTCTGTTCGGCATTCCAAAGTGATTGTCACGGATAATGCTGCAAATCTCAGTAGCCATCTGATGTAAGAAGTGTGCCAGCAATTTAAGATTATGCATTGGAATTCAACTCCTTATCGTCCAAAGGAGAATAGAGCTGTAGTAGCTTCTAATAAGAACTTAAAGAGAATAATTTGCAAGATGGTGCAGGGTTCCCGACAATGGCATGAAAAGTTACCCTTTGCTTTGTTGGGTTATCGTACTACAGTTTAGACTTCAATTGGAGCAACTCCTTACTTGTTAGTATATGGAACTGAAATAGTTATACCTACAGAGATTGAGATCCTATCTCTTCAAGTAGTTGTGAAAGCTAAAATTGGTGATGACCAATGGGTCAAGGCTTGTTTGGAGCAATTAAGCTTGATTGATGAGAAACTATTAACATCAGTATGTCATGGACAACTGTATTAGAAGAGAATATCATGAGCATATAACAAAAAGGTGCGTCACAGACATTTTGAAGTTCGTCAGTTAGTACTGAGATGCGTCCTACCCCATCAGATTGAAGCCAAAGGCATATTTTCTCCTAATTGGCATGGACCATTCATGGTGAAGAAAGTATTACCTAATGGCGTATTATATCTAACTAATGTAGAAGGAAAAATAGAAGGAATGTCGGTCAATGCTGATGCAGTTAAAAGATATTATCTAAGATATTCATGTACAATTATGTTATGTATATTTTGTACTTACATTTATAAAGATTGAAATGATGAAGACATTTTGTTATACTATCCGAATAATATATCAACCTTTGCTTACCCCTTTTGAGCTTTTATTTTTCTTCGTACCCCTCTTTTGGAATATTAAAGTAAAAAAATGAAAAAAAAAGTTGAAAAAAAATAAGAAGAAGAAATCAATAAAAAATTCAAAATCAAGCAAAAGAATGTTGTTGCCTGAACTACGTTTGACCTGATTCTTGCCATGACAAGATACGTAGGCAACCCTATTCTGGGATTCCGTCTAACCAGAAGAAAATTTAAATTACCCAGAATAAAATAAAACTGGGGCAAAAAATTATTTTTCTTAAAAGAATCGATTCCAAAGTAGTATGTTTCACCCAATGTTGTATAAAGTTTTAAGCCTCATGCCAACCTTTCTTTCTAACCCTATTCAAAAGCCAAGTTACAACCAAAGAAAGAACTTTAGATCAATATTTGAGAATGTCAAGGCTAAACATGTTATGGGTGCATGATATTTCATATTTTGGGTGTTTATTTTAAAAGAAATGATGAAAAATGAAAATGAGAGAGTATTATTAGTGAAAACCCTTTCGGGCACCATAAGACGACTGTAAGCTGAGACGGAAATGAAAAGGAGATAGGATCATTGGAAAAAACCCATTGAGGTGCCACTAGCTTAAGAAATGTTGTTATTAAGAAGGAACAAGTTCAAGATTAGCTTAATTTCTAGCTCAATAAGTGGACAAAAGTTGTAATGATTGGTGTGGTTAGATCTGGTTGTTTTATTCAAAATGCATGTTATAATCACCAGAATCGGTTTCCATATTTAGATAAGGTTTCTTTTTATTTTTAAAAAGAGATGTCTATTGTATTTTTCTTTTGTTTTATTTTTATTTTTGATTTTTGTATGTCATTGTCATCGAACGAAAATATTTGTTGTCCTTTGAGTCAAATTCACGTCAGGTCGAATGAGAGAGGAATCCAAACTCTCTACCAACTCCTTTAAGGGTACAGACAAGACAAAGGGTCGATGCACAAAGATAACATTTCAAAGTAAAAGTAAGGTACTCAAGATGATTGTGATTTGACCATTTTAAACTCGTGAAAATCTAAGGGATGTATTGGAAGCTAAACTCAGAAGCATCATACAACAAAAATATGATTTGAGTTGAGGATCTCAGTAGTCAGAATTCTGAGTCAGAAGTATAAAAAATCAATGAATATTATCATGAATTGGAAAAGAGTTGAGCATGGAAAGTGCGAGAACAGTCACTTCAAAAGCCAAATGCCACAAACCAACCACCACATGTTTTAAAACTCATAATTTTTCTTTGTTTGGAATAGAGATGAAATAATTACTTTCAGATAAAGGATGCAATTTCACACTTTTCTCAATGCAAGAAGCACGGTTGCCGCATCCGATACTGGATCTCGGTTATGGTAAACTTTATTTTTTGCAAAATATATTAAGATCCAGTGACACATAAATTTTTTCAGTACAAATTGGGGCAAATATTTTATGTGTGTTGCATGGGAATTTATTTTTTGTTCATGACCCTCCGAAAAATGGGTATTTTATGTTCAGGACCCTCCTGAAGAATGGGAATTTATTTTATGCTCAAGATCCTCCTGCAGAATGGGATCAGACCCTACTGAAGAATGAAATTTATTTTTATGCTCAGGACCATCCTGAAGAATGGGAATTCATTTTATCCAGGACCCTCCTGAAGAATGGGATGTTATTTTTCTGTTTCACTATTTTCTTTGAGTCCAGGAGCCCGCCTGAAGAATAGGGTAAATAAATTATAAGTCCAGGAGCCCGCCTGAAGAACAGGTGAAGAAATTGTAAGTCCAAGAGCCCGCCTGAAGAACAGGGTGAAGAAATTGTAAGTCTAGGAGCCCGCCTGCAGAACAGGGTAAAGAAGTTATAAGTCCAGGAGACCGCATGAAGAACAGGGTAAAGAAGTTATAAGTCCAGGAGCCCGCCTGAAGAACAGCGTGGAGAAAACAGAAGTCCAGGAGCTCGTCTGAAAAATAGGGTGAAGAAGTTGTAAGTCCAGGAGCCTGCCTGAAGAACAGGGTGAAAAAGTTGTAAATCCAGGAGCCCGCCTGAAGAACAGGGTAAAGAAGTTGTAAGTCCAGGAGCCTTCCTGAAGAACAGGGTGAAGAAAAAGTCGAGGAGCCCACCTGAAAAAACAGGGTGAAGAAAAAGAAAGTCTAGGAGCTTGCCTGAAGAATAGGGTGAATTTTCAAATTCAAGTCGCGAAGGCTTGAATCAAGATTCTAGATATTGTAATTTTTATTTGTATTTTTCATTTTTGATTTTTATTAGTCAGTTGAATGTAAAGACAGAAGTTGTTAATCGGAAATTCGATGGAATCCCACTCGACCTTAACTTTTTCTCTAACCAAATTACCTTTGAACTACCCGTGAACTAATTCCCTTATAACCTGGGATAGGTAGGATGTCCAGAAATAGGACTCGGTCATATTTTTCTTTTTATTTTTATTTTTACTTTTACGTTTCAAATAATTGAAGGGTCAAAAATCATATCTTGTCTATTTCTTTGTATGAAAACTCTTCAAGATTTCACACAAAGAGGGGCCAAGTTATAGACATATGATTTTTGATCCTCTTTAAATTTTAACTTGTCTATTAATATTAAATATTTATATCTATATTTAATCATATATATATATATATATATATATTAAATTTAAATATAATATAAAAATTAGAAATGCATGTTTTCTTGTATAAATTTTAATAAATAAATTAATAGTTTTAATATTATTTTATTATATTTGTTTGTCTATTTAGAAATTGTTATTTTCTTTTTGTTAAATATAAAATTAATTAATTATTGTTTCATTTATATTTATTATTTTATTTATTGATTGGTTCATTATTAGTATTATCTTTTATTAAAATAAATAAAAATAAATTAATTTGAATATTTAAATCACCCTTCCCTTATCTGTAACTAAAACTACTACCCCCTAAAAAATAATTGTTCCCCCCCCCCCCCCCCCCCATTTTTCAAATTCCTATATTTAAGAATGTTTACACTGAACAGAGGAGAGAGGAAATTCATTATCAACAACATCAAATAGAGAACAAGGTATTCCTACCTACAGACACTGCAAACACAAACAGAAACTAAGAGAAAAAGCAGAGAAAACATCACAAGGAAAAGTGAGAGACAAAGGCAAAAAACACAAAAAAAATAAAGGAGAGAATCAAGTTCGATCTCCGTTTGAGTTTTCCGTGACAATTTCGGACTTCCTCACAGGTTTTATTCAATCATGTATCATTCATTTTGTAAATTTTATTATAAACTAGCATGAATGAAAATGTTCATTAATTTGCATGTATGGTTGATTGATTGAGTGAATTATCTATGGTATACTGTTAAATTATTGAATAATTATATGCGTGTTGACTATTGAAATACAGTATGAGATATTTCTAGAATATGAATAGAGCGAGAAAACAGAGCAAAAAATATTTACGGAATAATTTGCTAATTTGGACACACTTTCAAAAACATAGCAGTGCGCACACATACAGAATACAATTCACACACATCACCAGTAAAAAGTGCATCACATCACTATTTCGGCGATCTTTTTCATCCCCGAAAAATTCTTCAACCATTGGCACCCACTATGCCCTGTCACCTTTCCCTTCATTTTCCCGCCCTTACTCCAAAACCAGCCACCCCACAGCCGTGTCTCTATCGCTCCCTTCTCTGGCCAATCCCTTACTGGATCTGCGCCACCAACGCCAGTAACCACCCATTGCCCTCTCTCCTCTTCCCTCTCTAGCATCAGATCTATCCATACCCTCATTTTTCAATAGTGTGGTTTTTATTTTATTTTTGTTTTTCTACTGTTTTGATTAATAATTGAAAATTTGAAATAATATTTTGTAAAAATAATCTTAACTTGGAAAGATGAATAAATCACGGCTATGCATTGTTTGTGATATGGAAGTAGTATTATCTTTCAAGAACGAATAGATTAATATAATGTCTTATTATTAGTATTTACTTTTTGCCCCTTTTATGATCAAGATGCATTAATCAATAATACATTTTTTTTATATATGCATTATTAAATTATTTTTAAATTAATCATTAGATAATATTTTATAACAATTGAAATTAATTTACTTAGGAATGTTATTTTCATTATTTATTTATTTGTTCGTTGTTATTAATTACTTTTGATAGCTATTTTTTTTTTGTTTAATTAATTAATAACTTTAAATCAATTTTACTCTAGTTTATTGTTAAGGTTAGGTAACACTTTGAGCAGACAAAGTATTTATTTATTTATTTATTTATTTTTAAAAAAATGCTAGATAATATGGTCTCATTTTAAAATATTCGATGCACTTAAGAATGCGGCATACACATCTTTTCCGAGACATTTTAAATAATATACCTCAACAAATATTTTTCTAAAAACTAATTTTTCACTAAGTTAATACGAGAGTTTTAAACATTGTTTTAGAATAATAAAAATGAGTGAATCTAGGCCCAAACATAATTTATCAAATTAGTTTAAGTCAAAAAAATTCAATAAAAGTGATCGTGCTAGAACTACGGGATTTGAGGGCTGCCTAACACCTTCCCTTCGGTCAATAGAATTCCTTAATCGGTCTTTTGTTTTCGCAGAACAAATATAAAGAGTCATTTCCTTTTGACTAGGGATTCAAAAAGGTGACTTAGAACATCATAACTTAATTCCAAGTTGCGACTCTATAACTAAAATAATCTCTATTCAAAAGCGTCACTATAATTGGAAAATCCCTTCGACTCGATCCCTCGAGAGAAAAAGGGGTGTGACATCTCTGGAGACTCTGCTGGGGAATAATAAGAATTCGAGCTTTTTATATTGACTTATACTTGCTTTAATTATTATTGATATTGTGTTTGTTGGACTTATGTGCAACTTGTCGCTTATTTACCGCTTTGATATTGATTGAACTGTATTATAAATTGTATTCTCTTGTGCATCCCCTCTGATTCTCTGAAATAGGATAGAAGGAATGCAGTGTATGCATCCTACTTTCTTTTTGAGATAGCCAGAGTTTCAAGTCACCTGGTGAAGGATATAGTCACACATGTTGGTGGGGTTCAGATCGACAACGAAGGCGGTGTTGCCCTGCTATCGACCAAGTTGTCTCTATCTGGCTTGAGTGTCTACTCGGGTAAGCCAGTCTAGACACCTATCCCTATTAGATTTAAACTTAGAAGAACTGAAAACTCAGAATTTGGTTATCCCTATTAGGTGCTGCTTTATTTGCATCATATGCATTTGACTTAGCGGGACTCGGCATAGGAGCCGAGTCGGTCTAGGACTGGTAACCTACTTTATAAAGACCAACATGTGCATCCTACGTGCTCTTTGACATTTGTTTGGAAGGCTATTTTTGTGTTGACCAGCTTTCAAGCAACATTAAACTGTAATAGATTTAATTATCGTCACATTTAGTGAATCATTTTTGAAAGAAAAAATTTATTTTTAAAATATAAAAGTTTCAGTAAAATAGTTTTACGGTTTTTATGAACTACGAGGGTCTGATTCTCACATTCTAGTGGGATACGTAGGAAGTCCTTTCTAGGATACGGCCCTATCTTTTGAAAAATTATTCATAGATTTATTGGGGAATATTTTGAAAATATGATTACTTTCATAATTATTTTTCTAATTCTCAAGTCCAATTTATATATATATATATATTTTAACAACCCTGAATCTTTAGGGATCATGAGGCTAAGGTTTTATAAAAAAATAAAATAAAATAAAATAATAATACTAATAATACTAATAAAATAAAAATATATTTCAGTAGCCCGAAATCTTTAGGGATCATGAGGCTAAGTTTTTACAAATCAAATAAAAATAAAATATGTATTTTAACAGCCTGGAATATTTAGGGATCATAAAGCTAAGTTTTTACAAAAAATATTCATATATAAATTTTAACAATCCTGAACCTTTAGGGTCATGAGACTGGAATTTTTATACAACTTCATACATAAAACAGTCATTCTATTTTTCTTTATTTCTGAGTCCTCTTATTTTATTTTTGTACTTAGGGAATATTGTCTTCAAACTTATAGATAAAATTGTCTAGAAGTCTATTATAGCAAAGTTTTTTATAGAGTCAATTTAAATAAGTGTTTTTCTTAAAAAATATTATCAATCTTGTTTCTCTCGCTTTGATTTTTGATAAAACTGTTCTTTGCAACTGAGTCCAAATAATGGTCGCACTAGGTTTTACAAGTTAAGTTATAAATTATTTTCAAAATTAATAAGTTAAGTTTTGTCTAAGTCTAGATATTTATTAATCTTATGTCCTTATCAATAGGTATAAAATGTCCCCTCTGTTCATGAAAAGCATCCAAAGAGAAAGAGAGATGGGAGTGTACCACTTTAAGTTGTGGATTGTACCCCTTTGCAACTTTGGTTGTGGTGGAACGGAATGGATACATTCGATTATGATGAGATACATAAGTATTTGGGTTTTTTGACGAATATCATGAGAATCAACCCTAATAGGGAGGTGTTTGTTGCATTGCTGAATTTCTGGGACCTGAAGAATAATGTATTCCGCTATTCAAATTTTGAGTTGACACCTACCTTATAACAGATAGCGGGCTATGTTGGATATGGGTATATGCATCGGAAGAAACTTATAGCCCCAAGACTTATTTCGATAAATAGATTTTGCAAGATCATGAACATACAGAACAGAAAAGAAGAATCAATGAAAAAAGGTTGGATTTCCTTGCAGTTTTTGTATGGTAGATACGGAAGGCAATAGGGGTTTCAAAAGTACAGTAAACAACTTTGTAATAAGGGAAGTTTTGAGGCTTGGAAAATTCACAGACGATTTGCATTTATGGTATCCTTTTTCGGCACTATGGTATTACCAAGAAGAGAAGAAAAAATTAATATTCGTTTAGTGGGAGTGGTACAGATACTGATTAAGAAAGATTAAAGTCTGGTACCAATGATCCTAGATGATATTTACCTTGCTCTGACTATTTGTCAGAAGGGAAAGAGTTTTTTTGAAGGATGTAATATCTTGTTACAGATGTGGATTGTGGAGCATATTTATCAATGTCCTATATTGACAAGGTTCGATCCCGAGTGATTTAATCGCATCAATGATTACAAGGAAAGGATGGAGAAATATAAATGTCCAAAAGAAGTTGGAGATTGGGTTAAACTTTTTCATTCTTTGACAGCAGGTAAAATCACTTGGAATCTCCATTGGTTCCCTTGGAGGCAAGTGATACATAGTTCTGTAATTAATCCGTTCTTATTATTAATGGGTATTAGAGGTGTTCAACCATATGTTCCATTGAGGGTTCTACGTCAGCCAGGCAGGCATCAAATAATTCCCATAACAAAAAATATGATTGAGTTTGTATTTGATGTCAAACCAGAGATTCCACTTTCAGAAGATTTGGCCCAGTAGATTTGGGAGGGTTTCCATATTATGGGGATTGAAATAATGGTCATAGAGCGTGATAAAGGAGAAGTGCACCCAGATTATTGTGAATGGTTTGAAGAACAGTCGAGTCCGCCAGTCAGACCAGAAAGATCGGTTAAGGGACCTATAGCTCAGGAAGCTGCAATCAGGATAGGAATTGAAAGAGCCATGCGAGAAAATCATGAAGCCAACCAAGTTTTGAGAGCAGAATTAGAGCATGCCTGGGCAAAAGTAGACGAACAACAAAGGGAATTTGCTGAAGAGAAAGCTAAGTCAACAGATATTGAGGTTGCACTTCGGGGAAAAATCAAGCTTGCTACCACTAGGGGGTCACACATTGCAGAACTTGCAGCATCTCGTCAACAATAGTTGCAAGAAGTTGAGCAGAACATGCAAGAAGAATTTGATCGAAAGAGATCTCAATGGATACATGAAAAAGGAATATTGTGAGAACAGTTAGAGGTTGCTTCTGTTTATGAACAACGTGCAAGAGAGATGATTGATTTTTGAGATCGACAGGCCCATGAATGGGATCAGGCCTTCAGTTCTCTTCAAAGAAAGGTCTACCGTGTAGCACAGGATACTCCCAGAATGGGTTTGGATTATCAGCAGTTGGAGCATAAAGATTTTTTGGCACAAGTACCAGCTTTCGCACAGCGTCTCACTACTTCATTGGAGGACATATACTTGAGTTTGGGAGGACATATTAAGACAAAGTCTCCTTGAATGGATAGTTGTTTTCTTTGTCATAGTTTTTCATTTTTAGTTTTAAAACTTTTTGTTTAGGTGTTATGTCTTTTAGTTTTCAGATGTTAGTTTCTAGGTTTTATTTCAGGAGTTGGGTTAGTTATTTTTTCATATTTATATTATAGAATGTAATGAATTTGAATGTTTATTTCTATATATATTACATATGTTTTACTTCACTTACTTTATTTATCTTCTTCAATAAAAAAATGACAAAACAATCATTTTGTTAAATTCTTCTCAAACAACGTAAGATCTGATTCATGTCCTGGCATGATACGCAGGCAACCCCCAAAAGTTTTGATCATAAATTTTGAAAAAATATGCCTAAAAAGCTTGGATGAAACACAAAGCCTTCCATGATAGGTTGGAAAATGCATATAGAAGCATGACATATAACGTGGCATTATAATATGCTAAATATGTAACACTCACCCGTTTGCTACTTGGTTAAAAAAACATAAAGTTATTGGTGGTTGGTTTGTGGTTTAAACTGGCATCACATCCATATAACACCAGATACAAGGGTAAAAGAAGAATGACCCACAGAGAAGGTATAAGGGTTCTGAGTATGAAGAAGAGTAGAATCAGTTGATTTCGTAGGAAGTAGCATCAATGGAAGAAATAAAGTCATTAAAACAACAAATGGCAGAGATGTACCAATCTTGGTTGAATGGACAAGCCTCGCCTTCTTCAATCCTTGGACTTTCAACTTCAAATGATCCAAATTCTGACTAGCTCAAACTAGTGATCCATTTTACCCACCATGATTTGGCCCATTTGCTAATATGTCTGGAGTTGCTGGTACTTCTACCATGTGCCCACCAAATCCATCTATCACAAATAACCCACTTTTTATTTCTCTAGTGGCAGCTATTGCGGATACTCAACCGATGGTACCGAAGAATATGGGGAAACCAAATCATGATATGTTATATCCTTCTGAAATGAATTTTAAATCCCAAAATCCACCTTATCATATTCATCAACATGATACACCTACCGCGATTGAGAAGATTGCTAAGAATGAGGAATAGGAGGAGATGGCAAGAAAAGTTAGAAGCCTAGAATAGAGTATAAGAAATATAAAAGGAGCAGGTGGATCAAAAAGTGTTTCATACAAGTATTATGTATGTTTCCTGATGTCCATTTGCTGATAAGGTTCAAAGTGTCAAAATTTGAAAAATATAAAGGACACGATGATCCTGTAGCTCGTTTGAAAAAGTTATGCAATCAATTAAGGGGAGCAAGAGGAAAAGAAGAAGTATTAATGGCTTACTTTGGAGAAAGCCTTACAGGGATAAATTCTGAATGGTTCATTGACCAAGACATTTCCCGTTGGCACATGTGGGATGACATGGCTCGAGATTTCATTCAACAATTTCAGTATAAAATTGAGATAGTTCCAGATCGCACTACGCTTACCAACATATGAAAAAAGATGATCGAAAGTTTTTGAGAATATGTCGTCAGATAGAGAGAACAGGATTCAAGAGTCAGACCATCGATAAAAGAATCTGCAATGATTGATATTTTTCTGCAAGCACAAGAACCTAATTATTTCCATCATTTCCTCTCTACTATCGGAAGCACATTTGCCGAAGTTATCAAAGTTGGAGAGATAGTAGAGAATGGAATAAAGTCAGGAAAGATCATTAGCCAGGCTGCTTTGAAAGCAAAAACATAGGAAATTCAAAGTGGTGTAGGAGGTTTTTGGGGAAAGAAAAGAAAAGAGGATGTAGCAACCGTCGTGATAGGTCCATGATAAAATTGGAGAGGTGCGCATCAACCATATGCACAGAATCCCGTATATGTCATTCCATCTCCCTAATATCCTATTTACAATACATAACCATATGCTCGGGCTCTTTCTTACCCACAGTGGCCTGCACCATCAATCTAAAATCATCCAATGGCCCCGCAAGTTCAAAGAGGCCCTTCGAGGTCTAATATTTAGCCTAGAGTAGAATTCAAAAGGGATAACATGGTAAAAGATAATTTCACTCCTATTGGAATATCTTACACCAGTTTATTTCATAGGCTGAGAAAAATAAATGTTATAAACCCAATTGAGAGAAGGATCTTGAATCCTCCTTCGAAGAATTTGGACTATTCTAGAAAATATGAATACTATTTTGATGCCCCAGGGCACGACATGGAGAAATGTTTGTATCTGAAAAGAGCCATTCAAGAGTTGATTAATACCCAATAGGTTATGGTAGAAAGTCCAGGTGCTCCAAATGTCAATCAAAATCCGTTGCCAGGTCATAATGAAACAAATATGCTCGAAGTGATACTCAGTGGTAAAGATGCGATGATTTTCTTTAAGTTGATCATTAAAATTAAAACTGATTTGGAAAAATCAGCAAATTCTGTAGACTTGATGAAAGAAAAGCCTGCAGAAGCGGAGGTAATAATAGAAAAACCCAAATCATCGAATGATCCCTTGGTGATGGGGAAAGAGATTTTAAAAAATATTGGGCCAAGTCAAATAAAGTGAAAACTCATTATTCTCGGAAGATCCAATAATCCTTTTTTAATCATAAAACGAGCTCCCGTAGCTCTTATTATTATTAAACCAATGTCACAGCTATCTATGGTTGATATTAAGGTAGTCCCTTGGAATTATAACCGCGTTGTGGTGATGCACAAGGGGAAAGAAGTGACTGAAGATGTAGATGAAGTAGGGGGATTAACTTGATCTGGAAGATGTTATGCTCCAGTAGAGTTATGAAAGAATAAACAAGGCGGTGAAGAATGAATGACATTCAAGAAACCTGTTAATGATGAAGAAGCTGGAGAATTTTTAAAGAAAATAAAATCGCCAGAATATTCTATTATAGAACAGCTGAAGAAGACACCAACACAGATTTCTTTGTTGTCTTGATTGATACATTCAGAGGAACACCTCAAGGCTATAATGAAAATTCTTAACGAAGCATGTGTTCCCAGTGATATTAAAGGGAATCAACTAGAAAAAGTTGTTGAAAGGATCCTTGAAGCAAATAAGATTACTTTTCAAACGATGAATTGCCTGTGGAAGGTTCTGGACATAATAAGGGTCTCTACATTACTGTAAAATATGAGCACTCCATCATCACTCAAGTGTTAATTGATGGAGGATCAGGTGCTAATATTTTTCCTATGTCAACTTTGAAAAAGTTGAATGTTAATGTGGAGAGAATTTGACCTAACAATGTATGCGTCAAGGGTTTTGACGGATCAAAAACTGATCCCCTTGGTGAAATAAAACTAATATTGACAATTGGACCTATGGATTTTGCTATGGATTTCCAAGGCATTGTTCATCCGTTAAACGTCTATGAGAACTTTGGTACTTTTGATTTGGGATACGAGCCTACTACTGAAGATATAAAGAAGGCTAAAAAGCGTAAGAAAGAGAAGTGGTCACTTACCAAGTGGATACCGCCACTTCATGAGTCTTTCATCAAATTCAGTGTTGTTGGATCCTCCAAGTTACCTGCTGCAGAATCAATGAATGATGATGATAAAGAGTTGATTGACCTTTTTAAGAATATGTTCATTGAAGCTAATATGGTTGAAATTAGGAAAGGTATCATCAATGCAGATGTGTAGTTTGTCGGCCCTGATGTCCAGCTTAACAATTCGGAGGCCACTCATCTCCCTATTATAAAGGAGTTTTGGTAGTTTGTTTGTTTTTCTTACAATCTTAGTAGTTTGTTTGTTTTTACCCCTTGTAATTTAAATCATTCTAGGATTGTAATTCAGAACTTTAAATCTGGTATTTTAGGTTAAAACTCTTTCTATCTATGTTTCTAATAAAGCATAGTTTCCCTTCCTTTTATTTTTAGTCTAATTTTTATTTATCCATTTTCTATCATACAGTTCTTTATATGCCAATTCTAATGATATGACATGCATGAAGAATTGTCAATCAGATTTAAAAACTCAATCTAATTTTGAAATAATGAATAAGGAGGTTGAATACGATAAAGAGGAAACATTTGAGGATATAAGCAAAGATTTCAAAAAGTTTGAGAATAAGACAAATCCCAATTTAGAAGAAATTGAGGCAATCAATTTAGGAGATCATGAAAATATTAGGGAGACTAAGATAAGTGTATATGTTCAACCACAACAAAAGAAAGCTATAATTTAAGCTTTGCATGAGTATAAAGGCATCTTTGCGTGGTCTTCTGTGATATGCCCGGTTTGAGCACTGATTTTGTAGTTCTCAAGTTGCCAATTGATCCCTCAAAACTGACATGAGTGTAAAAATTAAAGAGGAAATCATGAAGTAACTTGAGGTTAAAGTCATTCGAGTGGCCCAGTATCCTACTTGGTTGGCGAATATTGTCCCTATTCCAAAGAAGGACGACAAAGTTCGGATGTGTGTTGATTATCATGATCTAAATAAGGTGAGTCTGAAAGATAATTTTCCACTTCCCAATATCCATATCTTGTTGGAAAATTGTGCCAAACATGATCTTGCGTCTTTTGTGGATTGTTATGCGGGGTATCACCAGATCATTATGGATCCATAAGATGCGGAAAAACATCATTTATTACACCATAAGGGACATATTGTTATTGAGTCATTCCTTTCGGACTAAAGAATGCTGGGGAAACTTATATGAGGGCAATGACCACAATGTTTCATGACATGATGCACAAAGAGATTGAAGTTTTTTTAGGCAACGTGATCATTAAGTCGAGAGAGCAATTGATCATGTCAAAGATTTGAGAAAATTCTTTGAAAGGCTTCGAAGGTATGATCTAAAACTTAACCCAGCAAAATATGTATTTGGAGTTACATCAGGAAAACTCTTGGGTTTTATAGTCATTCGACGTGGCATTGAGTTAGATCCGTCAAAAATAAAAGCTATTCAAGATTTGCCTCCACCAAAAAATAATACAGAGGTGATGAGCTTACTTGGAAGGTTGAATTATATCAGTAGATTCATTGCTCAGCTTACGACAACTTGTGAGCCAATATTCAAGTTGTTGAAGAAGAATGTTAAAGTTGAATAGACTAAAGAATGTCAAGAGGCATTTCACAGTATTAATAGACACTTGTTGAATCCACCTAGTTTGGTTCCTCCAGAGCCAGGTAGACCCTTGATATTGTATATCTTTTTTTTATTCAATTCTTTTGGTTGTGTATTAGGTCAACATGATATCAAGAGCATAAAAGAACAAGCCATCTACTACCTCAGCAAAAACTTTACCACTTATGAGGCTAAGCACACTCTTCTTGAGAAAATGTGTTGCGCCTTAACTTGGGTAGCCCAAAAGCTGAAACATTGCTTTTCATCTTATACTACTTACCTCATCTTTAGTATGGATTCTTTAAAGTATATTTATCAGAAGCCTATGCCCACAGGCAGACTCGCAAAATGGCAGATGTTGCTTACAGAGTTTGATATTGTTTATGTGACACGAACTGCAATGAAAGCTCAAGCCTTGACGGACCATTTGGCTGAAAATCCTATTGATGAGGAGTACGAGCCATTGAAGACTTATTTTCCAGATGAAGAGGTATTGTATGTTGCTGAAGTTATTTCTGATGATTATCATTCAGGTTGGAAGTTGTTCTATGATAGAGCTACTAATGTAAAAGGAGTAGGGATAGGAGCAGTTCTTATTTCTGAATCAGGACAATATTATCCTATAAAAGCCCAACTTTAATTCTATTGTGCCAATAATATGGCAGAATATGAAGCTTGCATTCTGGGATTGAGATTAGCCATTGACATGGTGGTTCAAGAACTGTTGGTATTAGGAGATTCAGATTTATTAGTCCACCAAATGCATGGAGATTTGGAGACTCGTGATTTGAAACTCCTACCATATAGAGGATTTTTGCAAGATCTTTGTCAACAATTTGTATCAGTAAAGTTCAAACACATTCCCAGAGCTCATAATGAGATTGCTGATGCTTTAGAAACCTAATCTTTGATGCTTCAACATCCCAACAAAACTTATATTGTCCCTTTTCATATACTGATTCATGATCAACATGCATATTGCAATGTGATTGAGGAAAAACTTAATGGGGAGCCGTAGTTCCATGATATCAAAGAATATATTCAGACTGGAAAATATCTTATACATGCTGATGGTAATCAAAAGAGAACCATTCAACTTTTTTTAGTGGATTTTTCCTAAGTGGAGGAATCTTGTATAAGAGGACTCTTGATTTGGGACTTCTGAGGTGTGTAGATGCTAAAGAAGCTTCAAAAATCATGATTGAAGTTCATTCTGGGATTGGTGGACCACACTTGAGTGGGTATGTTTTGGCAAAGAAAATACTCTGAGCAGGTTATTATTGGCTCACCATGCAGGGAGATTTTATCAATTTCGTTCATAAATGTCATGAATGCCAGGTACATGGAGACTTAATACATTCCCCCCATCTGAGTTACATACAATGACTGCTCCATGGCCTTTTATGGCTTGGGGAATGGATGTGATTAGACCAATTAAATCAAAAGCTTCGAATGGACATAGGTTCATCTTGGTAGCTATTGATGATTTCACGAAGTGGGTAGAAGCAACGACTTTCAAGTCAGTGACCAAGAAAGCGGTGGTTGATTTTATTCACTCCAATATCATTTGTCAGTTTGACATTCCAAAGATAATTGTCACGGATAATGCTGCGAATCTCATAGCTATCTGATGCAAGAAGTGTACCAGCAATTTAAGATTATGCATCGAAATTCAAATCCTTATCGTCCAAAGGCGAATGGAGCTGTAGAAGCTGCTAATAAGAACTTAAGGAGAATACTTTGCAAGATGATGCAGGTTCCCGACAATGGCATAAAAAGTTACCTTTTTCTTTGTTGGGTCATCGTACTACAGTTTGAACTTTAATTGGTGCAACTCCTTAATTTTTATTATATGGAATTGATGTAGTTATACCTACAGAGATTGAGATTCCATCTCTTTGAGTAGTTGTGGAAGCTGAAATTGGTAATGACCAATGGGTCAAGGCTCATTCGGAGCAATTAAGCTTGATTGATGAGAAAAGATTAACGTCATTATGTCATGAACAACTATATCAGAAGAGAATAGCAGGAGCATATAACAAAAAGATGCTTCACAGATATTTTGAAGTTGGTCCGTTAGTACTAGGACACATCCTACCCCTTTAGATTGAAGCCAACGACAAATTTTCTCCTAATTGGCATAGACCATTCATGGTGAAGAAAGTATTACCTAATGCCGCGTTATATCTTACTGATGTAGAAGGAAAAATAGAAGGATTATTGGTCAATGCTGATGCAGTTAAAAGATATTATGTATGTTATTCATGTACAATTACGTTATGTATGTTTTGTACTTACATTTTTAAAGATTGAAATGATGAAGGCATTTTGTTCTACTATCCGAATAATATATCAACCTTTGATTACCCCTTTTGAGATTTTATTTTTCTTTGTACCCTTCCTTTGGAATCAAATTAAAGTCAAAAAAATGAAAAAAAAAATAGAGTTGAAAAAAAAGAGAAAAAGAATAAGAAATCAATAAAAAATACAAAATCAAGAAAAAGAATGGTGTTTCCTGAACTACGTTTGGCCTGATTCTTGCCATGACAAGATACGTAGGCAACCCTATTCCGGGTTTCTTTCTAACAAGAAGAAAATTCAAATTACCCAGAATGAAATGAAACTGGGGCAAAAAAATTATTTTTCTTAAAAGAATCGATTCCAAAGTTGTATGTTTCACCCAATTTTGTATAAAGTTTTGAGCCTCATGCCGACCTTTCTTTCTAACCCTATTCAAAATCCAAATTATAGCCAAACAAAGACCTTCAGATCAATCTTTGAGAATGTCAAGGCTAAACATGTTATGAGTGCATGATATTTCATATTTTGGGTGTTTATTAAAAAAATGATGAAAAAATGAAAATGAGAGTCGTATTGGTGAAAACCCTTTCGGGCACCATAAGACGATTGTGAGCTGATACGACAATAAAAAGGAGATAGGATCGTTGGAAAAACCCCATTGAGGTGCCACTAGCTTAAGAAAGGTTGTTATCAAGAAGGAACAAGTTCAAGATTGACTTAATTTCAAGCTCAATAAGTGGACAAAAGTTGTAATGATTGGTGTGGGTAGATCTGGTTGTTTTATTCAAAATGTATGTTATAATCACTAGAATCGATTTCCCCATTCAAATAAGTTTTCTCTTTATTTTGAAAAAGAGATGTCTATTGTCTTTTTCTTTTGTTTTATTTTTATTTTTGATTTTTTTTTGTGTCCCTGTCATCAAACGAAATTTTTTTGTTGTCTTGTGAGTCAAATTCACGTCAGGTCGAGTGAGAAAGAACTCCAAACTCGGTACCAAATCCTTTAAGTACAAAGCAATACAAAGGGTCGATGCACAGAGATAACGTTTCAATGTAAAAGTAAGGTACTTAAGATAATTTTGATTTTAAATTCGTGAAAATCTAAGGGATGTATTAGAAGCTAACCTCAGAAGCATCATACAACAGAAATATGATTTGAGTTAAGGATCTCAGTAGTCAGAATTCTGATTCAGAAGTATAATAATTCAATAAATATTATCATGGATTGGAAAAGAGTTGAGCATGGAAAGTGCGAGAACGGCCACTTCAAAATACAAATGCCACAAACCAACCACCACATGTTTTAAAACTCATAATTTTTCTTTGTTTGGATTTGAGATGAAATAATTATTTTTAGATAAAGGATGAAATTTAACACTTTTCTCAATGCAAAAAGCACGGTTGCAGCATCTGATACTAGATCTCGGTCATCGTAAACTTTATTTTTTGCAAAATATATTAAGATCCAGTGACACATAAATTTTTCCAGTACAAACTGGGGCAAAAATTTTATGTGTGTTGCATGGGAATTTATTTTTTGTTCAGGACCCTCCTGGAAAATCGGTATTTTATGTTCCGTACCCTCCTGAATAATGGGACAGGACCCTCCTGAAGAATGGAAATTTATTTTATGCTCAGGATCCTCCTGAAGAATGGGACAGGACCCTCCTGAAGAATGGGAATTTATTTTTATGCTCAGGACCATCCTAAAGAATGGGAATTTATTTTTTCTTGGACCCTCTTGAAGAATGGGATGTTATTTTTCTGTTTCACTATTTTGTTTGAGTCCAGGAGCCCACCTGAAGAACAGGGTGAAGAAATTATAAGTCCAGGAGCCCGCCCGAAGAACAGGTGAAGAAATTGTAAGTCCAGGAACTCGCCTGAAGAATAGGGTGAAGAATTGTAAGTCCAGGAGCCCGCCTGAAAAATAGGGTAAAGAAGTTGTAAGTCCAAGAGCCCGCCTGAAGAACAGGTTGAAGAAAAAAGAACTCCAGGAGCCCACCTGAAAAACCGGGTGAAGAAGTTGTTAGTCCTGGAGCCCGCCTGAAGAACAAGGTGAAGAAGTTGTAAGTCCAGGAGCCCGCCTAAAGAACAGGGTGAAGAAGTTGTAAGTCCAGGAGCCCGCTTGAAATAACAGGGTGAAGAAAAAGAAAGTCCAGGAGCTCGCCTGAAGAATAGGGTGAATTTTCAAATTCAAGTCACGATGGCTTGAATCAAGATTCTAGATATTGTAATTTTTACTTGTATTTTTCATTTTTTATTTTTATTAGTCAGTTGAATGTAAAGGCAGAAGTTGTTAACCAGAAATTTGATGGAATCCCACTCGACTTTAACTTTTTCTCTCACCAAATTACCTTTGAACTATCCGTGACCTAATTCCCTTATAACCCGGGATAGGTAGGATGTCCAAAAACAGGACTTGGTCATATTTTTATTTTTATTTTTATTTTTACATTTAAAATAATTAGAGTGTAAAAAATCATATCTTGTCTACTTCTTTGTATGAAAACTCTTCGAGATTTCACACAAAGAGGGGCAAAGTTATAGACATATGATTTTTGATCCTCTTTAAATTTTAACTTGTCTATTAATATTAAATATTTATATTTAATCATATATACATATATATATATATATTTTAATTTTAAATATAATATAAAAATTAAAAATACATGTTTTCTTTTATAAATTTTAATAAATAAATTAATAGTTTTAATATTATTTTATTATATTTGTTTTGTCTGTTTATAAATTGTTATTTTGTTTTTGTTAAATATAAAATTAATTAATTATTGTTTTATTTATATTTATTATATTATTTATTGATTGGTTCATTATTAATATTATATTTTATTAAAATAAATAAAAATAAATTAATTTGAATATTTAAATCAGCCTTCCCTTATCTGTAACTAAAACTACTCCGCCCTAAAAAATAACTGTTCCCCTTTTTTTTTCAAATTCCTATATTTAAGAATGTTTACACTGAACAGAGGAGAGACAGAATTCATTATCAACAACATCAAATAGAGAACAAGGTATTCCTGCCTACAGACACTGCAAACACAGACAGAAACTAAGAGAAAAAGTAAAGAAAACATCAGAAGGAAAAGTGAGAGACAAAGGCAAAATACACAAAAAAAATGAGAGAATCAAGTTCGATCTCCTTTTGAGTTTTCGGTGACAATTGCTGACTTCCTCACAAGTTTTATTCAATCATGTATCATTCATTTTGTAAATTTTATTATAAACTAGCATGAATGAAAAGTTCATTATTTCGCATGTGTGGTTGATTGATTGAGTGAATTATCTATGGTATACTGTTAAATTATTGAATAATTATATGCGTGTTGACTATTGAAATATAGTATGAGATATTGCTAAGTTTAAGAATATGAATAGAGCGAGAAAACAGAGCAAAAATAGTTATGAAATAATCTGCTAATTCGAACACACTTTCAAAAACATAGCAGTGCGCACACATACAGAATACAATTCACACACATCACCAGTAAAAAATGCATCACATCACTGTTTCAGCAATCTTTTTTGTCGCCGAAAAATTCTTCAACCATTGGCACCTACTGTGCCGCTGTCACCTTTCCCTTTCTTTTCCAGTCATTGCTCAAAAACCAGCCACCCCACAACCGCGTCTCTGTCGCTCCCTTCTCTGGCCAATCCCTTACCGGATCTGCGCCACCAATGCTAGTAACCACCCATTGCCCTCTCTCCTCTTCCCTCTCTAGCATCAGATCTAGCCATACCCTCATTTTTCAATAGTGTGGTTTTTATTTTATTTTTGTTTTTCTACAATTTTGATTAATAATTGAAAATTTGAAAGAATATTTTGCAAAAATAATCTTAACTTGGAAAGATGAATAAATCACGGCTATGCATTGTTTGTGATATGGAAGTAGTATTATCTTTTAAGAACGAATAAATTAATAAATTTTTACCCTTTTTATGATCAAGATGCATTAATCAATAATACATTTTTTTTATATATGCATTATTAAATTATTTTTAAATTAATCATTAGATAATATTTTATAACAATTGAAATTAATTTACTTAGGAATGTTATTTTCATTATTTATTTATTTTTTGGTTGTTATTAATAAATTTTTATAGCTATTTTTTTATTAAATTAATTAATAACTTTAAATCAATTTTACTCAAGTTTATTATTAAGGTTAGGTAACACTTTGAGCAGACAAAGTATTTTTTTTCTTTTAAAAAAATGCTAGATAATTTAGGCATATTTTAAAATATTCGATTCACTTAAGAATGCGGCATACACATCTTTTTCGAGACATTTTAAATAATATACCTCGACGAATATTTTTCTAAAAACTAATTTTTCACTGAGTTAATACGAGAGATTTCAACATAGTTTTAAAATAATAAAAATGAGTGAATCTAGGCCCAAACATAATTTATTAAATTAGTTTAAGTCAAGAAAAGCCAATAAAAGCGATCGTGCTAGAACCACGGGACTCGAGGGGTGCCTAACACCTTTCCTTCGGTCAATAGAATTCCTTACTCGGTCTTCCATTTTCGAAGACCAAATATAAAGAGTCATTTCCTTTTGAATAGGGACTTAAAAAGGTGACTTGGAACACCATAACTCAATTCCTAGTGGTGACTCTATAACTAAAATAATCCCTATTCAAAACAGTAACTATAATTGGAAAATCACTTTGACTCGATCCCTTGAGCGAAAAAGGGATGTGACACAAGAGACCGGATAATATATATTCAAATTCAAGAGAGTTACGACAAGCAGATATGCAGGAAGTAAAAAGATGGATTATGACACTACTTAATCCAGAAAGGCAACCTACTACCAGAGCAATTAAAGAAAAATTTATTTCAGAAGATTTATTGACCAGATACTGTAAGATAATAGCACATAAGTATCCAGACCATTTATGCTCAAAATGTAATGTAGAAGATAGCGTTATACCAGAGGTTCAGTTACAATAACGAAGAAGGCAAGAGTTAATCAAAATAAATATAGATGGACCAATGACAAGAAAGAAAGAGATAACAAACGAAGAAAAATTAGCCAAGATAAAAATGAAGAAAAGAAAGCAAAGCAAGATATTAAAGTTGAATGTGACATATGAAGGAATAAGATAACTTTTCTACGTAAATTATTATGAAGTTTTGATTTTTTAGGCCTATTAAATAGCCTTTTTGACATTTTTGTCTTTTTAGATTCGCTTTAAGACTTTTTTTTTTACCTTAAGTCTTTTTCTAATTTTGTAAAGTTTGACAAATGTAAAGTAGGGATTGAAAAATAATAGCTTTTTGTAAAGCTATTTTAGGACAGATGTAAAGATGTAAATAGTTTAAACGATTTTTGTATATTATAAATAGGTAAGTCATTTTTCAAGATAAGGCAAGACTTTTATGTGTTGAAAACATGCCTTCTCTCTTGTACACAATTTTTTTTTTTGGAATATTTAATAAAAACAGATATATTTCTAAAGAAAAGCTATGGATGAGCAAAGCACAGCTTTATCAAATCTACCAGAACTGGTATTTTCATTTACAATTATGAATAGCTAAATTCAAAAATTCCTGAAAATCATGATATAATAAAATAAGCTCATGTTAGTTACTTTATAGTAGAATTATTCGAAGAATAACATGTTAAGAAGTTTAATAGCAAAGTGGAAAAGGAGAAAAATTTTCAAGAACTATGCCATCCTAAAGGTGAAACCGGTGATGCAAAGAAGCAGTGATGGGGGAGTAACCAGAGTAGAGGCGTTTTTTAGGGAAAAAGTATCCAGATTACCATGCTAATAGTGACCGAAGAATATGTTATTTAAAAATAATCTAGTATATAGTGATCTAAAATGATCATATTTTATTATGTATATGGTTGAAAGGAATATTCTGAAGATAACATCATATTAAGAATGAATGTTTACTTATCTGATGGGATGATAGATAAATTTAAGATGCTTGTTTTATATGTACTTAAGGATATAGAATTAGTAGATATAAGAAAATTATATACCAAAAGGTATTTTATTTTGATGAAGAGTTATTAAGTTCTATATAAAACTTACAATTATATAATGATAGCTACTACTCATATTTAGATAGTTATTATTCAGACGGATATTATACAGATTAAAAAATGTTACAATATGTAAGAAAAGTTAGAGAAAATTAAAGTTGGCTATACGAAGAAATTAATTAAAGAAACCAGCTTAGAAGAGGAAGAAGACAATTAAAAGAAAGATTAATTTGGATAGATAAAACCTTGGAACAACTAGAATTAAAAGATAGTTTAGATTATGATTTAGACATAGAATTATTCCTAGAAGAAAAAGACAGGATAATTAACGAAATAAATAATCTAGAATTTAATATCTGATATAGTACAATTAGAATAAATTATTACAAAGAAATTTGCAGTATTTCAACTACTATAGGATAAAATGATAAACTACGAATACTTAGAATATTAGAGACAAGATACGGAGAATATAAGATTAATAGAAACACTTATGAAAAAGAATCTACTTGACTACATAAAAACTAGAAATATAGAACATATAATATACTTTAAAAATAATATAGAAGAATTGATAATGTTAAAACAAATAACTAAGGAATGTTTTGACATAGCCTTTCAATTAACATAATAGAACTAGTAAGTACTAGTTATCTACTAATTATTCAAGTACAAGTTATCCATGCAAATTACACGCACTATCCGCACCCGTACCATTGGTTTTCTGTAAATTGCTTCCTGGCCAGTCTCAGTCTCAAAGTTAGATATATGACGTTACTAGAATGTGATGCATACAATCCCTGCAATGAAGAAATCAAAGAAAAATAATTGAGGGCATATATCTAGACAACTTAAGAATGAAGTACATTTTTTAAGAAATATATTTTCACTTATATATGTTATTGGTGGAACTTCAAGCGCAAATTTCAACAACTAACCAACTTTGAAAATTAGTGGGTCAAACAAAAAAGTGACCCAAAATTTTTCGTATCATTGAGTGATTCATTTGTATTGTATTTACTGTACAAAATCATTGTAACATGATTTATATATGTTTAATTGTGTCAGGAATTAGATTTTTACGTTACGACTTTCTTTAACTTATTGTACGTTATAGTTATGTTTTTTGAGTTCGCAAACAATCTTGAATTTGCACTAACTTTTTTTTTTTTTTAATTTTAAATTGAGGTACTTTATTATTTGATATGTTAATGCGTTTGACAAAAGAAAAAAAATACTTTCACAATGTTAAAGATTATATATAGCAGGTCTTTCACACACAACTCTCTCTCTCTATATATATTTGAACAAGGGAAACTTTAGAATAAAAGTGAATACAATCGAAAAATAGTTTACCTGACAAATCATAATTATTTTACATACCACTACTACAACATATGTCATAAAAGAATGACACATTAAGTTACCAAACAAAAAAAAGGACTGACACATTAAAAACTTTTCCAAAAATCTAGTAACTGCAAAACTCTAATTAGAAAAAGTATACGATCTGTTATTATGCTATTTACATATTGACAATGATACAAAGACACAAAGAAGGAACCCTATAAATATTATGACTTTGTTCAAATTCTTCTAAAAAGGAATAAATGTAATGTTGTTTACTTTCTTGTTATTCTAGTTCATTTTCATCCAATAATGTGATAAATTTATTACTAGCCATAATACATACCAAATTATAACTTTGACCTTAAACCTTGATGTGTACAAATATGACCTTTAACTATTCAAAACTTGAATAAATATGACCTCCAATTTTGCAACCCTATGCGTGAGTTTCACTTGCGCCTACGTGGAAAGCTCATCCAATCACACGGTGCCATGTCGTTAAAAGGGCTAACTTGGAGGGAAATATTTTGCGCAGTTTTGAATAGTTAAAGGTCATATTTGTGCACTGTCAAATTTTTGCTTTTTGTGTTAAAACGACATCGTTTTTATTATTATTACTAAAAATTACACAGATACACAACTTATATTTCCAATAGTATAAAAAATCTCAACTCCTTAAACATATTACAAAAATCCCAACATATACACAGAATGTTATGTATATGTTGGCTATGTTATGTATATTAATAGGGAGAGAGAGTAAAGTAATTAAAAAAGTGGAAGAGAGTATAATTACTTACAAAAGGGTTGGTATTTATTATTATTATTATTATTATCATTATTATTATTATTATTATTATTATTATTATTAATTTTTTTATAGCAGCAACACCTAGCTTTTTTCTTATTAAAAAAAAGCCACTAGCAGCGACCAAACCCGCGCAGTAGGCTGAAGGAAGCGCCCAAGAAGAGCAAATAACACCACTGGGCTATCTAAGTACCTTGTTTCATGTGGTTCAACATTAATATACATACATAAATATAGATTTTCTACCTTATATATACAACACAATCTTTTTATCGAGGGAGTTCGAGTGAACTCCATGACAACCACGTAGGTCCGCCCCTGCGTTAATTTAATAACATTTTGATAACGTTAATTTAATACTAATATTTTAATAATGTTAATTTGATAACGTTAATTTAATACTAATATTTTAATAATGTTAATTTGATAACATTAATTTAATATACTACTACTACTATCCTTAATAACGTTAATTTAATAACTTTTTATTAAAACTATAATTTTTTTTACTATTAGTATAGTTTTATCTTTAATTTAATATTTAAATAAATTATATTTAGATATATTATATATCATAAATTTGCTCTGTGCTTTATAATTGACCCATCTAATTAATATATCTTCAATAGTGCTCTTTTTTCGCAATGATAAAATAAATTAGATGTTATTTTCATCTTTGAGCTGAAAATAATGAAAAAATAATAGTGAAAAGTCATTTAAAGGTTATATTTGTACAATTTTAAATAGTTAAAGGTCATATTTGTGCACTGTCAAAGTTTAAGGTCAAAGTTATAAATTTGATGTCAAGTTTAGGGTCATATTTATGTATTATGCCCTTAGATTTTAAGTTGGACACAATCAGTTTTGCGTGTTGAACACACGTTTTGCCACGTAGGATCGGATGTCATATTTGTTCAGTTTTGAATAGTTAAAGCTCATATTTGTACACTGTCAAAGTTTAAAATAAAAATTATTATTTGGTGTCAAGTTTAACTTTTATTCCTATTACTATAAAATATTCTTTTTGAGTTGAGGCACAACATTAAAGTTTCCTACTCTCTGGCATCAATTGTTTAACCATGGTAAACCCTACCGGCAGCAAAAGTAATTGGAATTGAGAGGATGTAAAAGAATAGCTTACCTGTGACATTTTTTAAAAGTTGGGCCGACCTCGTTAAGAAGACGAGTAAGCTTTCTACTCTTTGCGAAGGTGAAAGTGTCACTGTGATTTTTTCCCATCTTGAAGAAGTGCTCACACTATTGGTCACCCTTGTAATAATTAAGTGTTGAGAGCTCTTCTGTGTGAATCCTCCACCCAACACTGATGGTCCTAACCTCCTCAGCAAGTCTTATCAAAATAAGGAGCTAATTGTAATGACTCATTTCATAGTGATAGCATTGGTTACAACGTAGGTGTCGGGATAGAGTTGTACGTAGGATAAGACTTGTGTAAATCTCAGACTAGGGTGATTTTAAAAGGAAACTTAGTGTTTTTTGATGTAGACACCGATTGTATTTTGTACTAGTTTGGTTGATAGTTTTATGGGTATGATAGGATAGTTAAAAGATTTAGTACTCCATAGAAACTTTCGTATTGGTATTCGATCTTATAGAATTCCGGTTATCACTTTTGTTGCAGTATAGCAACCCTTGATGTAATTTTATGCTTTTGTTGTATTTTAAATGTTTTTAACTTTCTTGTAATTGCTATTTACTATTTGTGAGTTTTGAGAATGGCTAATATGGTCTCTGAAGCATTCGTGTCACAATCTAATTTCTCAGGTTATAATGGCACCTCTAACCCATCAAAATATGTAAAGAAGTAAAAGACTCATAATACTAAGATAGTTGTAGCTCCAACAAGCGGCGTAAAAAGTCTAAATACATGCAAGTGTTTTCATTGCAAAAAGTCAGGCCATTGGAAGACATTTTGTCTAGTTTTCTTAGCCAAGCAGAAAAACAAGCTATCTTCACTTTCACTTGTCATTAAAACATATTTAGTAGTTGTTTCCAAGACATCATGGTGTGTAGATTCAGAATTCATTGTGTCACGACCCAAACCGAGGCACTAGTTGCGATGGGCATCCTGAACCATGAAGGCCCGAGATACCTCTTAGCTTGTAATCATAAGCATAACTCACTAAATATCATAATGCGGAACTAAACTGGAAACAAGGTAGTTTTATTAATTCAACTTAACAGTATGGTACATAAGTTCGTAAGAAACCCAAAACCATCTATACAAAGTCTACTAAGTCTCTACTAAATTGAAAACAAAAATATATCTGAAGCTGGGACAAGGCCCCCAGTCGGACTATGAACTAAAAACAAATGAAATCAACCCATGGAAAAAGACCTTCCGAAATAAGGGAGACTCACCAACTCCAAATGTCTGACAATAATATACTGATTAGCGGGACCACGGGACAGGGCCTCAAAAATTGAAAAGTTGGGGGTTAATACTGTAACACCCCGATTATCTGAACCGGAATGCTACACGGTGATCATGACCTCGAAGGACCACAAACTAACCCTTGACTGATATCTATACCTGTACACTACATACTATGACATGAAAATGCAGAAACATGCACTGAGAGGTTGTAAGATTTAATACTGAACATAACTGAATAATAACAATAATGTCTGACATAGATTGGTATGTTGATACCAAAACAAAAATGAAATATTAAAGTCTAAAAAACATAAAGAATACTGTAGTCGTTTGAAAGCCTCTAACTGTCTGACTAAGGAGTTGATGGGACATGTCCCCAACTAACTCCGTCAACTGAAACTAAACTGATATGATAAAATAAGATTACGTCCTCGGAGAATGAGGACTCACTGCTAAAACTTTAAACCCTGGAATGCTACTGCTGCTGATCTAGGAGTCGTGTCTCTGAACCTATGGTGTAACATAAAAAGAAAACACTATAGCGCAAATGTGTCAGTACAAAAAAATGTACTGAGTATACGTGTGAGGTAGGCTGAATACATGGGGCTTACATGCATGAATGATATCACTGACTGACTAATATGAACGTAAGAGTGCACACATGAATACATTGTAACTGAGATCGTGAGAACATGATAACTGAATCTATATACTAATGACATAATTTACTGATATCTAGCATGACTGATACTGGAGTTTTGATAACTGAAATAACTGATAACATAAGAGACTGTGTCTGACAATCCTAAATCTGATGAAACTATTTGAGTTTCGTACTATGACTGAGTTCACTGTATCTAATAGTCCTAAAATATGAAGAACTATCTGAGTTCTTTTACTGAGACTGATATTGAAATTGTGGGAATAGTTATTTAACTGACATACCTCAAATATGCTAGAACAGCTGAGCTGGAGTCTAATCTATGCCCTAATTGGAAGGGTGTCAATACCGTACCACTAGTAAGGACAACTGTGGGTACCCTCATTAGACAGTGTCCCAAAAAAAGAATGGTGGGCCCCTCATCTGACAGTGCTTATCCACTTCATCAACCCTCATCTGACAGTGTTGATTTCTCAACCTATGTTGGGTACATAGTTCTAGAACACAAGGATGACTAGTAAGAATCATACCCTCATCTGACAGTGTGTGTTCCCACCCTTGTGTTCACTCGGTACTAATTTCTACTCCCATCTGAAGAGACTGAACATGATTGACTGACTGTACATGGACTTAGTTTACTAAATTTCATCGACTAACGGAATACTATTGATATCTGGTAAATGACTAAGTTCATGATATTATTGATCTTATTGAGTACCGAGTTCATGAGATTTCTGAGATTTCCTGAGTCACATGACTGACTGACTTCTATAGAACATGGCTTGACTGAGAGTATCATGAAAACATGACATGGCTCTAGGCACACAACTATATTTTTTGGATACAAGTACCCCCAGGACTCGATAGAAGGAAACTAAAAAGGCATACATTATTGAATACATGACCAACACCAGCAATCCATCATACTTCTTAATCATAGGAATAGAGTTCATAATTCATAATGCCATAAATAAGGGATTTTATTCTTCACATGGTTATCATAGTCTTGATCATGGAAGGCAATGCATATAACATGTACATACTTGCATGATTTCAATATCATGAACGTTGCATAACACAACAATCAATACACAACAAGAGCATGGAAATTGTGTTGCATCATAAGGGTTAGCATGGACTTGTCATTTAGATACTATCTAGTCATAAGGAATATGATTCTATCATTTTAGGTATTTTATCAAACACCTTATATGCACACTTTATAGCATACGTGAAATCATCAATTTAAGAATCTAAAACTACCCAAACTCATAGGTTTTCAATCAACAAACTCACATACTTTATGAAAAGTCATCAAGACACCATCTTGAAACATAAATAACAACTATCAACATGAACATGATCAAATCACAACAAGCAAATCATAATAGGTTATTTAAAACATAATTCTTGGACTCCACGAATGAAAGGAATCTGTGGATAAATACTACGCATACCTTAGTTCATGATTTCATGAAGATTGACGAAGAGATTCTTGAATTTTGATGATGAATTCCCTTGGAATTGAACTTTCTATAAAAACCCTAGGGCTTGTCCTTGAGAGTTTTTGAGAGTATTTGAGTATACGTTGCTGAATTATGGCCAAATCTTGTGTTATAACGCTTATATAGAGTGGGGAAATTGGCCTTTTTAACCCTAGGACACGTCTTTAATTTCTGAGAAAATTTCTTTATTTTCATCATTGGTGCGATGCGCCACTATCGCGCCAATTCACTGGAGAGTGACAAATGGGAAATTGTACGGGGGCGCGACACGAAGCTATCGCGTGGCCACCTTGTCTACGACCTGGAAGTTTGGCGCGATGCACCACTATCGTGGAGCAACACTGCATATTGACGATTGCTATTTGAGCTATCTCTGCGATGCGCTGGAGGCTCAGGTGATACACTGTCTCACTAAAAAGGCTCTAACTATTCGGCCGGGTGTCAGATTTGGGTGAATTTTATATTGATGAAAAGCTTATTGAATTTTTCACATGAAAAAATGTGAAAATATTGAAAATTCCTCATGGAATAATCATCATTCAATTTAGAAGCTTATAATAGCTATTCTTGGGATGAAATTAACTAGGAAGAAAATTCGGTGTATTACAAATACATAAAAGTACTGGTATGTAAAACAATCCAAAATAACATATTTTTATACAACATAGGTGACAATATTTCATAAAAATATTTAGCATAAGATAAACGAAAACACATGGACATAACTTAAGATCTTCAAAACATTTTCTTGAAATCATACTCAACTCTTCGTTTTACTTCTGAGCTAGATGGTACATCCTACAAATATACTTATCCACGGGCTATATGGACTCCGCCCTTAACTCGGCTGCCAAGACCCTAATTCTAGTTTGCTACAAGGACCGGGGTATATCATTCGTACTACGCCATAAGGCCATCACCAGCATATAATTCATAATATAGGACATCATAAAACTGTATCAGCAAAACACAGTTTTGCGCTAAGAGTTAGATGAACTCAAGACTTATTTGGGTAACCAACTAACTTTCTTTAAGCCCAATTTTAGTCCTTTAAGACCATGCTTCATGCTTTTAAAACATTTAATACTTATTCTGTTAAGGGAATATCATCACCAGGTATCATCATAACCAAACTTGCAAGTCATTCATATTGCACTATAACGTATTCCTAGAACTTTTTATTTATCATCATGTTATTGACCACTCAAAAACTTTAAACATCATGTAAGAGAGATTCTTGCTATAGATTTTTATATGATTTTACACAGAAACACTCTCTTCTAAATATTACAGTCATATGGGTGCCATCTCATATTTGCGTAACTAAAAAATCATGAAATCTTTCAATAGACACAATGAACATTTATAACAAGTGTAATACCCCGTATTTCCATGGCTTAATTTAACTCTCAGTACATGAGTAATCCTATATAAAAATTTTAAAGTACTCAAGATTTTTTAGTTTAGAGCTTACCAATGTGTAGGAAATTCAATCAGTTTCCAACGATATAAAATTCGCCCAAATTCAATACTAGGGTGAAGATTTAGAGAAATTTTTGTAAAATAGTGTGCCACCTGGAACATCACCTCATCGCGCTAAGGGTCCAAATGGAAATGGTCATTTTCCAGTGAGAGACCGCAATCCCAATGCATTGTGCCACCAGCTATATTTCCAATTTTCACTTTCCAGTATGACTCAACGATCATAGTGTACCACGCCAAGGGTTAAATTCACATACAGTGGGGTACCGCGATTATACCGCATCGCACTAAGATCCTAGGTTTCAATGGTCAATTTTCAGTGTTACGGCACAATAGCACCGCATCGTACCAAGGGCCCAAATTGGAAAATTTAGAAGAAAATAAAAGTGTCGCACAGGGGCAAACAAGTCTTTTTCCATAAATTTAATCAATCCATAAACGGAATTTAATCCCCAAAAATGTTATTAAGTCATTTTTTAATAAATTTTCCCGAAATCAAAAAAGCATTTTCTCCCTAATAGAAAACCCTAGTTTCTAGAGATTAAGAGCAATCCTCAAGAAAATCACCAAGAGCTTCAAGAATAAAAATACCCAGGCATGTTAGGTGTTCATCTATGGGTTCCCTTTCACCCATAGGGTCCAAGAATCCCTTTTTAAACTGCAAGCTTAATGATTCATGATTTACATGCTTAAATTGGATTGTATTCATGTTCAAGACGTTAATTAAGTTTTAATCCATGATTAATTGTAGGTTCTATGAAATTGAAATAACATGTATATTAAATTGGGTAATTTCCATGTTATAACCCTTGAATTTGCAAGTTTGGGAATGGTAATTACAATGTTGTTTGTTGTCCATGATTATATGCATTAAGTTGTGCTCCCCAAGTGTTTGATAGAATGCCCATGTGAATTAAATGGTGAAATCATGATATGCTAGCGTATGTACAAGTTTATGTCCTACAAGTGTTTGATAAAATGTCTCGATGAATGAACTATGAACAAGTAAACATTGTTATACTTTTCAAGATCATGCCATGCTTTAATTTACATGCTATCGAGTCCTGTGGGTATTTAACACCCGAAAAATCTAGTTATTTACCTAGAGCTACAGTTGTTACAGAATAGTATCAGTAAGGTCATAATCAGTAGTACTCAATCAATTACAAAACTCAGTGAAACTCAGTATCAATCCAGTTTAGATCAGTATAATAATCAATGTCTTTAGTTTAGAGTAGGATTCAACACCGAGTGAACCCAAGGATGGGGACTCACCTACCAGTAGAGGGTGTGATCCTTATAAACAGTCCTTGTATTCCAGAACAATGTATCCAACATAGGTTGAGACATCAACCTGCCAGTTAAAGGTTGATGAGGTGTTTTAACCTGCCAGATGAGGGTATCACTATTCTCATTCAAGGAACCTACCTGATGAGGGTGACTCTTCAGTTGTCTTTACCCTGGCATGGTATTGACACCCTTCAAACTGGGGTTATAGGTTGGATCCCAGTTATCTTATTTAGGGTGTGTTGGTTAGATGATTGCTTCCCACAGTTTTAGTTTCAGTTTTATTATAGAACTAAATTTAGTTCTACAAAATCAGGACTATCAGACACAGTCAATTAGTTTCAGTAACTCAGTGATTAGTAATCTCAGATATTAGTTCTCAGTGTCAGAAATTAGTTCTCAACTTTAGTGAAAGCTCAGATACAGTAATCACGTAGATTCACAGTATTATATACTCAGTATTTTACAGCAGTTTCAGTTTTCCATGTATGCTTACTCAGTTATTCTATATTATTTAGTCAGTTATTGTTCATGCATATGAACCCTAGTATTTATCCTTACTTCATCTTGCATACCAGTATATTCCATGTAATGACACATACTTTTCTTTTGCGCTATGATATCTTATATCATAGGTTCAGACACTCAGGTTCCTGACCACGTTTAGACAAATTTAGTCAGCATTCACAGATTCAGTAGTGAGTCCTCGTCTATCGAGGATATACTTTTATTTCAGTATCATAGTAGCTTCAGTATTTTAGTATTCAAATTTAGTTTGGGGGCTTGTCCCATCAACTCCACTTTCAGATAGTTCAGTTAGAGGCTTTTCAGACTAGATTAGTTCAGACAGTGTTAAGTTTTTCAGATGTTATTGCAGTTGTTATTCTTTATTAGTATTCAGATTACGAACCTTATGGAATTTCAGCCTATTTTCGGCATTATTTCAGTATTATTATTCAGTGCTCACAGCAGGTACCAGTCATGGGTTAGCTTGTGGTCCTTCGAGGTCATAAGTACCGTGTGGCATCAAGGGTGCAAACTCACGGTGTTACACTAAAAAAAACACCCCCTCATCATGTCATAGAAAATATTAATTCATGAACTCTTCTTTCAATAATCATGCATTTGTACAACCCCCAACACTTGAAATGAAGAGACATCATGATGAGAGAGGGAGTTTCGTAATTCATGCTCTCACTTAAATTTCTCAAAACATAAAATACATATATATACGTGATAATAATTCAATTCTTTGAAAGGAGTTCAAGAGAACGTATACTTTCATCAAAATAAATCCATGATACATGCTATTCAAAATGATATCAAAAACCTTTTTCGTAAATATTATTAAAAATATTTAAACTTGATAAATCAATAGAACTTATGCCCATGGAGTTTAGGATGGTCCCACATACCTTAACAATGAAGAAAATGTGAAGAAATTGATCTTGGAGGCTTGAAGAATCAAACCTTATATTGTTTTCTCTTTTTGTATTTAAGGAAAATGAACTAGGGATTTGTAGGTGTTAATACATAATTGGGGATCTTAATTTTATCTATATTGATTTAGAAATTATATGGGATGTGAAAAGACTTTGTTTCCCTTAAAACAACACAAAAATGGAACCCCTACACCATAATGTATTGGCCATGCTGCGCCCATCCCATGGCCTAGCTACAAAATGGGTGACGCTTTGCCCTTGGCATAGCGACAATGTAGGCAACACCTTTCCTATAGCCTTTCTCCTAGGTATGCGGCACCTATCTCATACGCATGTCATTCTTTAACTCCCAAGTAGTTTTCTTAGTTTTATGATTCTTCCAAAACACCTTAACTAAAGTTATCTCCTTACTTCTTAACTTTCAAAGTTGGAGATCTAAGATACCAATGGGTTCTTCTTCATACAACAATAAGTCCTTTACATTGATATCTTCCACATGTAACACAAGAGAATGATCTCTAATACATTTCTTCACCATTGATACATGAAATACAAGATGGATAGAAGCTAAAATTGCAGGAAAATTTTACTCATAAGAAACCCCACTGATCCTTCTCGTAATCTGATAAGGGCCAATGTAATGAGCATAAAATTTTCCTTTCTTTTCGAATCACATGACTTCCTTCATAGGGGAGACTTTTAGAAATATGCAATCATCATCCTGAAACTCCAACTCCCTTCTTCTAATATCATCGTAAAACTTTTGGCAACTCTGAGCTATCTTAAGTCGCTCCCTAAGGACTTTTACTTTCTCCATCGCCTGATGAACAAGGTTAGGCAAAAACAAATGGGTTTCATCTACTTTATACAAACCAATAGGTGACCTACATCTCCTCCCATAAAGATCCCCAAAATGGCCATTTGGATGCTAGAGTAGTAGCTATTGTTATAGGCAAATTCTATCAATGGCAAGTGATCTACCCAATTACCCTTAAACTCAATAACGCAAGCCCTCAACATCTTCTAAGGTCTGAATAATACGTTCTGCTTTCCCATCAATTTAAGGGTAGAAGGCGCTACTAAGGTTTACTTGGGTACTTAAACCCCTCTGAAAAGATTGCCAAAATTGAGAAAAGAATTGAGTACCTCGATCAGATATGATAGACACTAGAGCCCCATGCAAACAAACCATCTCTTGAATGTACAACTTAGCATAATCCTCGAATTATTAGTCCGCACTGAAAAATGGGCAGACTTGATCATCCTATATACAATCACCCAAATAGAGTCATATTGGTTTCGAGATCTCGGAAGTCCTATAATACAATCTCTGTTGATTATCTCCCATTTCTAATAAGTCAAAGCTATCTCTTAGGAAGTGTCACCTATTCTCAATGTTCCACCTTAACTTGTTGACAATTCAAATGATTAGCCACAAAATTAGCAACATCTCTTTTCATATTATTCCACTAGTAAATCACCTTAAGATCATGATAAATTTTTTGTAGAGCCAGGGTGAATAACATACCTGAAATTTTGAGCTTCTTCAAGAATCCTATCATGTAACCCATCTATATATAGCACACATAGTCGACCTTGATACCTTAAAATACCATCACCTCCAATTTAGAATGCCATTACTTTTTGTTGACCAGCATCTTCTTTACTCTGCATTAAAATGGGATCCCTGGTTTGTTTTTTTCTTAACCTCAACATATAAGGATGATTTATCTACCTCTTGTAGAAACACTCCTCGATCTTTAGAATCCAAGAGTCGAAGTCCCAAATTTGAAAGCCAATGGATATCCTTCACCATATTTATCTTTCCTTTCTTCACATGAGAAATGTTGCCTATAGACAACTTGTTAAGGGCATTCACTGCCACATTGGCCTTACCTGGGTGGTAGTGCAGGCTCATGTCATAATCCTTCAACAATTCCAACTACTGCCTCTACTTGAGATTTAGTTCTTTCTGTGTGAGAACATATTGAATGCTTTTATGATCAGTAAATATATCAACATGCACCCCATAAAGATAATAACGCCAAGTCTTTAGAGCAAAAACCACAACCATTAACTCTAGATCATGAGTGGGATAGTTATTTTCATACACCTTTAACTACCTAGATTCATAAGCTACCACATTACCATACCCATTTCCCACTTGAGATAATCATAGTACACAACAAAGCACTTTGTACCCTCAAGAAGGGTCAAAATCGATGTAGTAGTCAACTTGTCTTTCAGTTTCTCAAAACTATTCTCACAAGAGTCAAACCACAAGAATTTTACCTTTTTTTGAGTTAATCTAGTAAGTGTAGCAGCTATGGAGAAAAAACACTCTAAATTCTTCTGTAATACCCTACCAAACCTAAGAAGCTATGAATGTCAGTTAGAGTCGTGGATCTGGGTCATTTTCTCACTTGCTCAACCTTTTGGGTGTCAACCTTAATTCCTTCACTAGACATAATATGCCCAACAAAAGTGATAGCCCCAAGCCTGAATTCATACTTAGAAAACTTTGCATACAACTCATGATGTTTAAGAGTCTGATGATAGGCGAATTTACACGCCTATAGTGCTATATTTTACCCATATTTTAGCAATGTTTTGAGAACAAATTATATATTTCATGCACTTTTAGTCCTTTTTCCTGTAAGTGAGCTAACGAACATGATTAGCAAAGTTTCAAGTATAAATGATGCAGAATTCAGCATTTTATGGATAACTTGACGCCAAAGAAAGCTTCACGAGGGGAGAAAAGGGAGTCTTGGATGCCAAGGACCAAAAGTGATGCATGGGAAACCTGTCCCGGGCTAAAACAACAATTTTGAAGACTTTGGGGACTAGCAGTAATTTATTATGATTAGGATAATGATACATTAACCTAGTACAATTGGGTTAAGTATTTCATTAGCTTAGTAGGATTTGGTTAAGTATTTCATTAGCTTAGTAGGATTTGGTTAAGTATTTCATTAGCTTAGTAGGAATAGGATATGGGTATTATAAATACCCTATTTTGCTAGAGATTTATAGACATTCTACTTTTAATTCATTCCTCATTAATTCTATTACTCTATAACTCTTCTTCTAACCCTTCCATTAATTCTACTTCTTATTCTTCTTCTATTCATCTATTCTTAATTTCTGCAACAAGAGAAACGTTACTTGCAAGAAATCACGCCTAACGCCTACCACACTTGTGCTACACGAAATTCTTATTGTGGTATAATAACAATGTCAATTCTGATTTCCTTCGCACTCATGGGTAACTAAACTTCTCTGTTGGGGTTATGGAAGCCGAATGAGATACTATCTATTACTATGAGTTTGTGAGTTCGTGACACGTATGCTACTTATATCATTATTCTCTTCGTCTTAACCTAAATTCTTTGTGGTTGCAAACACAAGAATACGCCAGTATAACATTTAACTTGTTCGAAAGAAAGGTTATCTGTCTGGAAAAGAGATAATGTCAAGGTAGTAGGGTCCCATCGCCTATTAAAATGTTAGTGCCGTAACTGGATTAACCTCTTGGAGAATTCGTACCGTTAGACACGCTTTAAGCTCGAAAGAGTTAAAGTGAAATAACCCTCGAATAGGTCGAAAGACGCCTGGATTTACCATCGAATACAATTCTCTACAAGCACATGCATGTCGGAATTCAACAAACTCATAGCCAATAGAGACGTATAACTCAGAAGGTGGATATAACCCCAACTCTTCAATTCTCATTGTTTTACAACCTACTAAACATTCTTTCTTTTTACGTTGCTATTTTCAGTTCTTACTTTAATATTTTGGTTACACATTACAATCCCCCTTTTTTTACGAGACTTGCTCTAAAAATATAGTAATCGTTGCTTACTTGTTGACCAAGCTATTCGCTGTGGGATCGATACCCAACCCAGTTGGGTTCTATATTTGCTAACGACCGCTTTACACTCCTACGAGAGCTGTAGATTGAGCGTTACCAAAAATTGGCGCCGTTGTCGGGGAATACGAGTGTCAATTAAGTTTGCGATAATTACTAGACCCTTTGGTCAAAGATTCTCGTACTTTTACTTTCAGTTTTTGTTTTTGTTTACTGGAGATTTTTATTCAGTGCATGCCCCATACTAGAAGTTCTGGTCAATCGTTATTACCTATCAATCCTGAACCACAACGTATTGGCAGAATAGAAGAACAAGCAGAAATCGAAAGGATGGTTGCTCAACAGGAACAGGCGAGATTAGATGCTCTTGCCACCGCTCAAGTTCAACAACAAAACATTGATAATCTTAGGCGAGCAACAAATCCTGATAATGAGGATTTAGGTGATGACGAGTTACTAAACCCAAGGCGTGATGCTGAAATCGCAACACCTGGCAATAGAAGAGGTCGTCAAGCTCGGTTTAGGTATGATCGCCAACCCATGCAACCAGCTTTTGACGACGATGATGATGATCTTGATGGAGCCGGAGCCACTGGAGCCATAATTCCTCCACCATTAGCACCCGAAGCCAAGTTCAACATCACAAGCACCATGATTCAGTTATTGCAACTTAAGAGATTATTTGGTGGACTTGCAGGCGATGATCTGAATATGCATCTCATCAACTTTATTTTTACATGCAAGTCGTTTGACAATCCTGGTGTTGGCCAGAATGCAATTCGATTATGTCTATTTCCATTGTCTCTATCTGGGGAGGCAACTCTATGGTTGAATGGTCTGACTCTTGATTCTATTACAAATTGGAGGCAATTGAGAGACGTTTTCCTAGAAAGATTCTTTCCGCCATCCAAAAGAGCATAATTGAGAGATGAAATCAGCAACTTTCGTCAGCTTCCAACTGAAGCCCTTCATGAAACATGGGAGAGGTTCAAAACAAAGCTAGCGAGATGCCCAAACCATCACATGACTAATGTTCACCTAATGGAGATATTATATAGAGCCTTGAATTCAATAACTAAACCAGTGGTGGATAATGCAGCTGGAGGATCTTTTATGGACCTCACCTTTGGTCAAGCAAGCAATATGCTAGACCGTATGACGAAGCAAAGTAGAGCTTGTCATACCAGGGATTTTGAGGTAGCAAGCCCCACTTTATCTATTGGAATGACTGCAGACCAAAGAAAAAGAGAAGAAGAACGTGATCAAGATATGACACACATGAAAACACAAGTGGATCTTCTTACAAAGCATTTATTATCAGGGAAGACCGAAAAAGTGAAAGCTATTGCGTCTAAAGAATGAGACGAATCTGATTTGGAAGAAGAGGCCAACTACTAGAACAATCAGGGGGGTTTCCGAGGTAATACCCAAGGAAACCAAGGTCGGAACTATTATGATAAATCTGGAAACAAGGACCAAGGTAGTTGGAAGAACAAGAATGAAAAGAGTGGTTTGTACGTTCCCCCTGGAAGACATGATGCCACCACATCTAGTTCTGGAAGTATGGAAGACATGCTGGCTAAAATATTGAAAGGAGTGGAAGCAACAAGCGCGGGAGAAACAGAGGTAGTTAATGATTTGTCCTCTATGAAACAAATAGTTGATTCTTATTCCACTTCAATCAAGCAAATAGAGCAGCAATTGACCCAACTTTCAGCAGCACTCAATCAAAGAAAGTCTGGCACTTTACCTAGCGATACTTTGCAAAACCCAAAGAATGATGGGTCATGCATGGCCATCACTACCCGAAGTGGTAAGATGCTGGAAACTTCAGTAAAAAGCAAGCAAGTGGTTGACGAAGTAGTGGACATTGATGATAAGGCGAAAGGAGAAGATGCCGCTGCAACTAATCCTATTGTCAACGACGTCAACCCCAACACTTTGCAACCTGAAAAATCTGAAAAACGGAAGCAAGAGGAGAAGAAAGCCGTGGAGAGAACAATTCCATACCCACCACCACCTTTTCCTCAGAGATTGAAGAAGGTGGCGGATGATACAAAGTTCAGCAAATTCATGACTATGTTGAAGCAGCTGACCATTAATGTTCCATTGGTGGAGGCACTTGAACAAATGCCTGGGTATGCAAAATTTATGAAGGATCTTTTGACAAAGAAGCGGGCAACAAGTTATGAGTTGAAAGATGATGTTCATCACTGCAGCGCAATCGCTACCCGATCAATAGTTCAGAAGAAGCTGACCCCAGCGCTTTCACTATTCCTTGCACCATTGGATCTTTAAATTTTGCCAAGGCATTATGTGATCTAGGAGACAGCATCAATTTGATTCCATTATATATCTATAAGAAGTTGGTTTTGGGTGATCCTACTCCAACCAACATGAGGCTCTTAATGGCGGATAGGTCGGTAAAACGACCTGTTGGTATTCTATGTGATGTCTTGGTAAAGGTTTCTTCATTCATCTTTTCGGAAGAATTCGTTATTTTGGATTTTGAGGCATACTCAGAAGTTCCCATAATCTTGGGGCGTCCTTTCCTTGCTACGGGAAGAGTGCTTATTGATTTGAGAGATAATGAGCTTTCGTTCCGAATAAATGACGAAGTAGTTCACTTTGATGTTTGCAAATCAATGAAGCAACCCAAAGATCTGAGTGTATTTTCAGTGGCTGATGTTTACTTTGATGATGAGAAAAAATTACTTGAAGAGGAGCAACTGATTGATGACCCATTGGCGACTTTGCTTATGAATGGTGAGCGTAAGGATGCTGAAAATTGTGAAGAAGCTATTTGTGCTCTATCAGGATTAGGGACATATCGTTATGCTCCTAAGAAGATGGACCTTGATCTCAAGAATCGACCCACTCCACCAGCTAAGCCATTTATTAAAGAACCACCCACATTAGAATTGAAGGAGCTGCCAAGACATTTAAAGTATGCATTCCTAGGAAGCGGAAACACACTTCCAGTCATTGTTGCAGCAGATTTGGGTGAGCAACAAATTTCAGCTCTCATTGCTATACTGCGGAAGTATATTAGAGTCATTGGATGGACCATTGCGGACATTATTGTTATTCCACCTGGGATTTGTACACATAAAATTCAGCTTGAAAAGAATTGTACACCCACCATTGAGCATCAAAGACGTCTAAACCCACCTATGCAAGGAGTGGTGAAGAAAGAAATTATCAAGTGGTTAGACGCGGGGGTTGTATATCCAATATCTGATAGTACAAGGGTAAGCCCGGTACAATGTGTTCCCAAGAAAGGAGGCATAACGGTGGTCGTGAATGCAAAGAATGAGCTTATTCCACTCAGACCCGTCACTGGATGGAGAGTATGCATGGACTACCGAAAGTTGAATTCTTGGACACTCAAAGATCACTTTCCAATGCCATTTATGGACCAAATGCTAGATCGATTAGCGGGGAAAGGATGGTTTTGCTTCTTAGACGGTTATTCAGGCTATATCCCATGTAGAGGTGCCTGCTATATTGGAAGCATGCCACACTTCCCAAGTTGGAGGACATCACTCAGGCAATCGGACGGCAAGAAAAGTATTGCAGAGTGGATATTATTGTCCTTTGATATTTAGAGATGCCTATGACTTTGTTAGAAGATGCGACCAATGCCAAAGACAAGGTGCTATTTCGAAACACCATGAGATGCCCATGTCAAAAATTCTTGAGGTAGAACTTTTTGATGTGTGGGGCATTGATTTCATGGGTCCATTCGTGAATTCGTTTGGAATGAAGTACATCTTAGTTGCTGTAGATTATGTCTCGAAATGGGTTGAAGCTGTAGCGTTGGCCAACAACGAGGGAAAGCGTGTTGTAGCATTTTTGAAGAGGAATATCTTCTCTCACTTTGGAGTATCACGTACTATCATAAGTGATAGAGGATCTCACTTTTGCAACAAGATATTCAAATCCGTGTTGGCCAAGTATGGTGTCAAGCAACATAAGGTAGCCACGCCTTATCACCCAAAAACGAGTGGACAAGTAGAGGTTTCCAATCGGGAGATCAAGCAAATCCTTGCAAAGACGGTGAATGCTAATAGGAAGGATTGGTCTCGGAAGCTAGATGATGCACTATGGGCGTATAGGACTGCATTCAAAACACCCATCGGCATAACCCCTTATGAACTAGTTTATGGGAAGGCTTGTCATTTACCCATTAAACTCGAACATAAGGCATTGTGGGCATTGAAGCAATTGAATTTGAATTGTGATGATGCAATGAATCTGAGGTTGGAGCAGCTGAACGAATTAGATGAGTTCCGTCTCCATGCATATGAAAGGTCAGACCTATACAAGGAGCGGATGAAGAAGTATTATGATCAGCGGATTGTTCGACGAAACTTTCAAAAGGATGATATGGTGCTTCTCTTCAACTCTAGATTGAAGCTGTTCCCAGGTAAGTTAAAGTCTAAGTGGATTGGTCCATACAAAGTTATCCAAGTCTACTCGTCTGGAGTAGTTGAATTGGAAGACAATAATGGTGTTGTCTTCAAGGTGAATTGTCAACGTGTTAAACCTTATATCGGTCCTCTTGACTCGATTAATTAAATGGCCATCACTTATGTCGACGAAGTCTAAGTACTCGAGGTAACTATGTCAAGCCACGACAATAAATAAGGCGCTAGATAGGAGGCAACCCATCGTTTATCATTTATTGTTTATCGTTTATCGTTTTTTGTTTTGTTTCTTTATTTAGTTCTAGTACTTGTTTTGCTTTTGATAAATGAAAATACAAAAATAAGAGTCGTACCACGACCAAAACTAAGGCGCTTGGTGGGAGGCAACCCATCGTACTAATTGTTTTCATTGGTTTTGAGCAAATGTAGGTGCCAGAGGTATTTAACGAGGAGATTTGTTTCAAATGACGATTTGGACGTAGTGCATGGTAAAGGTGGTAAGTTTGGAATTAAGATGCATAAGGCTATGGATCAAGTATTGCTCATGACAAAATAGGCATCGAGCAAGGCTAGGCCTAGGTAAAACTAGGCCACAGACAAGGCTACGCCTATACTATAGCCTAAGGTCTCGGAATCTAGTGTGCAAAGGCATAGGCGCCGCCCATGCCCAAGTATGCTATAGCATAGACGCCGCCTATGCTAAAGCATTTGGTCTCGGAATCTCATATGCCATGCTAAAGGCGCCGCCTATGGTCACTAAAGGCATTGTACTAGGCGCCGCCTATTCTAGCAAATGCTTTGCATTAGGCGCCGCCTATACCATGCATAGGCAAAGCTAAAGGCACCACCTATGGTCACTTTTTGTCTCCAAAACCAATTTTAAATGGGTCAAAACCCGACCCATTCTTGACCTAGGCGCCGCAAATACTCTCCAAAACATCTCAAAATTTTTCTTTTTTCTCTCCCACTTCGCAAGAACATCTCCAAAGGCTTCAATCACGTAAGTACTCTTTTATTCTTCATCTATTTTTCATAAGTACTACGTTATGAATTGCTACATCTTGAAGAAATATTGGTGATGTTAATGTGTTTGAATTGTTGATACAAAACCATTCGAGTGAACATATACGTTAGGATGATCTTAAACTATTTCCGACTTGAATTTGATTTTGATGCATTGTTATACTAATTGTGGAATCACTATAGTCATGAACATTGTATAACCTTGTCACTTGAATACCAACATGTTAGAACATCCCGTTCATCGGGATAAGACTTATAGTTGCCTATCGACATATGAGGTTGTGATTATTGATAGAAACTATACCAGGATGTAATCCCTATGTAGTAGTCTTGTTATACCTAACATGAAAGTATTGCTAAGGTTGCAAGAAGTGATACATCTCTGATTTTCTTGTCGGAATATAGCGCCTAAAATGCATGTCGATGAAGTCTAAGTAATCGACTACTTTCACTTCACTAATTTGTATCAACAACCTAAGTGTGGGGTGGTACCCCTACTGCTTGTGTATAGATTGTATATATCGAGCTGATGCTAATAGGAAAATTGTTTAAATCTTAGGTTCAATGGCACCCAAAGCAAGACGAGATAAGGCTACCACTTCCCAAAAGGGCAAGAAAAGAGGTCGCAAGGACCAAGAAGAATCATCCTCAATGCAATTACCATGCTGCATGTTTGGAATAAAATGGGTTCTTGAGGAGGAAGCCAAGGAATGGTATAGGAACAACAAGGAAGGAAAATACGTTCATGTCGACTTGATCAACAAGGACAGCCTAGCGAAGAAGGAGCCGCGCATATTGGCGAAAATCATTGCACTAAATCTGGATTTCATCTTTCGCAACATGGGAGAATGTAATCTTGATTTGACACCAGAATTTTATGCCAACTGGTCGCCAAAAATCACAGGCAGCGAAGTCAAGATTCGGGGCCAAGTTCTACAACTCAATGCGGATTTGATCAACTCCTTTCTTGGCTTGCCTTCAGTCGATCCATCACCATCCAAAGAGCTTCACAGTAGACCTCCTTATAGAGAAATTCGACACACACTTTGTGGAAGTAGATCCATGGCAAGGTGGAGCAGACATAAAGACACCGGACGACACAACACCTTCCCCTATGCTCCTTTGAATAGGGAAGCAAGAATATGGTTGCGTATTGTCAACTCTTGCCTTATTCTTGGGACACAGTACACCAAAATAACAAGAGATAGAGTGTGTTTGGTCTATGCATTGATGACGAATGTCCCTATCAACATTGGGGCAATCATTCGTTCTACAATGCGGAAGGCCAGACTACACAAACGGTCCCACTTCACCTTTGGCAACCTGTTGACAGCAATCTTGTGGAAGGAGGACATCGAAGAGGAACCCGCTGATTACAAACTCCCACATAACCCGAAGAAGGTTTACCTCACAAAGGTCAAAGATGCTGAAACAACGCATGGCGTCAACCTTACTACTGCGGAGAGACATGCTCGAGATAAGAGTTTCTTCTATCATCTTTATGGCATGACACGGTTCACCATGATGAGCGGAGGTCGTGTTCCAACTGCTGCAGAGCTCCAACTGCTAGACCATGACTATCTAATGAATATGCATGCGAGGGAGATGTGTGGAGTAGGTACATACTTTGAGGAACCTCTTGATGATGATGTGCCAACCGATGATGATCGACGCATGCCAGACTCCGACATGGAGGAGAATTCTGATGACGACGACTCCCATGATGATTCCGACGAAGGGGGTATGACCCCCGACATAGAGGAGGAGTCCGACTGACCAGGTTCTTCGTATTTATTTTCCACTGAGGGCAGTGTCCCGTTTAAGTGTGGGGTGGTGGTATTTGCATGCTTTACTTCTCTACCCGCATTTACATTTATTTATGTTTGTTTGCTTAGTTTGTTGTTTTTCGAAATTATTTTTTTTTTGTTTTTTTTAGTAGTAAAATTTTTCTTACTTAGCTTCACATAAAATCATTCTAATAGGCAGCATGAGATTATAACAAGAGTTTGTGCTAATATCATGACTATTGAGACGTTTAGGCTCTAATTGTGACTCACTATGTGATATTGTGTGGTTCAATTCCTTCATTTGTTGGGGCAAGAGTCTATAATAATCCCAATAAAGTCGACCACGTGCCTTGTGTGTGTGAGATAATAGTATATTCTATGCTTGTGGCTGATGCTAGAACTTGCCTGGTATGTGTGCAAAGCGAAAATAAAGAGTGCAAGTTTTGGAGATGATTTAGGCATTTCTTTGGCAACCGGTAATTGTTTACCCTCATTCTAACCTACCCATGGACATCATCCTAGATAACTCCTTTTGAGCCTTTAGCCTATTTTCTTTGACAAACCTCATATGTAAGCCTAATCCATTTTTTTTCAAGACCATAATTTGATCCAAATTCCTAAGTGCTTTAAAGTATAAAGTCATGTGACAAAATAAGAGGAAATTGGGTGAGTATGATGCTTTAGAATGTAATGGTGCTTGAATTTGTTATGAAAAAAAAGTGCTATCATAAGAGGTATGTTATGAAAAGAAAAAGGAAAGGAAAGCTGAAAAGTTGCTTAAAATTGAAGAACAAAAGAGGAGAAAAAGGGTGGTAGAATAAAAGAAAGTAGAAAGGTTGTTTGAAAGAAGAGTGTTAATGATACAATGTGATGTATTAAAGCGCTTAGGAACATAGTCACTATTTCTAGCCAAAATAATCCTATTTGCCCCTTAGCCTACATTACAACCATCAAAAGACCTACTTGATCCTAAGCCTAGCATTCTGACATTTAGTGGAGCATTACACTAAGGGAAAGCCTATGGTCATCAGTTACAACATATGAATTCTTTGAGAGAGCGAGAGCAAGGACATTTTTATACCCATGTTTGAAAAAAATGCTATACTTGTGAGTGATTATGGGTAAAATATTATGAGACACACATAGTTGATGAGTTTTGGATAGTTGTGTATGATTCTTTGTACCTTAACTTTTGAGTATGAGTTGACCACCATCACGGGTTTATGTTGGAGGTTGAATTGTTTCTACTAATGATTGGAAAACTACTCTTTGTTGGTAATTATTGTGCTTGTCTTGACGAATATTTTGTGTTGTGCTGTGAAACCTAAAGTAATGTTTAGAGAGACATGATATTTTGTTTGAGGACGAACAAAGCTTTAAGTGTGGGGTGTTGATGATAGGCGAATTTACACGCCTATAGTGCTATATTTTACCCATATTTTAGCAATGTTTTTGAGAATAAATTATATATTTCATGCACTTTTAGTCCTTTTTCCTATAAGTGAGCTAACGAACATGATTAGCAAAGTTTCAGGAATAAATAATGCAGAATTCAGCATTTTATGGATAACTTGACGCCAAAGAAAGCTTCACGAGGGGAGAAAAGGGAGTCTTGGATGCCAAGGACCAAAAGTGATGCATGGGAAACCTGTCTCAGGCTAAAATAGCAATTCTGAAGACTTTGGGGACTAGCAGTAATTTAATATGATTAGGATAATGATACATTAACCTAGTACAATTGGGTTAAGTATTTCATTAGCTTAGTAGGATTTGGTTAAGTATTTCATTAGCTTAGTAGGAATAGGATATGGGTATTATAAATACCCTATTTTGCTAGAGATTTATAGACATTCTACTTCTAATTCATTCCTCATTAATTCTATTACTCTATAACTCTTCTTCTAACCCTTCCATTAATTCTACTTCTTATTCTTCTTCTATTCATCTATTCGTAATTTCTGCAACATGAGAAACGTTACTTGCAAGAAATCACGCCTAACGCCTACCACACTTGTGCTACACGAAATTCTTATTGTGGTATAATAACAATGTCAATTGTGATTTCCTTCGCACTCATGGGTAACTAAACTTCTCTATTAGCGTTATGGAAGCCGAATGAGATACTATCTATTACTATGAGTTTGTGAGTTCGTGACATATATGCTTCTTATATCATTATTCTCTTCGTCTTAACCTAAATTCTTTATGGTTGCAAACGCAAGAATATGCCAGTATAACATTAAACTTGTTCGAAAGAAAGGTTATCTGTCTGGAAAAGAGATAATGTCAAGGTAGTAGGGTCCCATCCCCTATTAAAAAGTTAGTGCCGTAACTGGATTAACCTCTTGGAGAATTCGTACCGTTAGACACGTTTTAAGCTCGAAAGAGTTAAAGTGAAATAACCCTCAAATAGGTCGAAAGACGCCTAGATTTACCATCGAATACAATTCTCTCTAAGCACATGCATGTCGGAATTCACCACACTCATAGCCAATAGAGACGTATAACTCAGAAGGTGGATATAACCCCAACTCTTTAATTCTCATTGTTTTACAACCTACTAAACATTCTTTCTTTTTACGTTGCTATTTTCAGTTCTTACTTTAATATTTTGGTTACACATTACAATCCCCCTTTTTTACGAGACTTGCTCTAAAAATCTAGTAATCGTTGCTTACTTGTTGACCAAGCTATTCGCTGTGGGATCGATACCCAACCCAGTTGGGTTCTATATTTGTTAAGGACCGCTTTACACTTCTACGAGAGCTGTAGATTGAGCGTTATCAGTGTCTGATAGATGAATCGGAGGTAATTGGTGAGTTCCTTCTCACTCTTAGAATAAATCAAGATATAGTTGATAAAAACTATGATAAATAGATCTGGAAACTGATAAAACACCCTATTTATGAGGTCCATAAATGTTGTAGGGGTATTAGCCAGTTTGAAAGACATGACTAAGAATTCATAGTGACCATACCGGGTTTGGAAAGTGGTTTTAGGAATTTTAGCCTTCATAACCTTAAACTAATGATACCCCGAACAAATTTCAATCTTAGAGAAATATTTAGCACCCTGACGTTATTCAAGAAGATCACTGATTCTGGGAAAAGGGTACTTATTTTTAACTATAATTTTTTTCATCTAATGGTAATCTATACACATACGGAGAGAGCCATCTTTATTATGCACGAATAATATCGGAGCACCCCAGGGAGAGATGATGGAACAAATAAATCATTTGTCAAGTGGTTCTTTCAACTATTCTTTCAACTATTTCAATTTTGTAGGAGCCATTATGTATGGAGAAATAGAAATAGTTTGGGTGTCGGGCAACAGGTCAATGCCAAAATCTATCTTTCTATCTGACAGTATCCTAGGAGGAAAGAATTTTGGGAATTTAATAACTAAGGGACAAACTAGAGGAAAGGGATTTCAATGTTAGAATCTTTGACCCGAACATGATGATACAAACAACCCTTTGATATGAGCACAAGGGACCTAAGATAAGATAGGAATTTTCCCTAGGTACTAGAGAATGTCCCTCCTATTCTATCACTGGCTCATTAGGAAAAGAGAAGGTGACGTTTTTGGTTCTACAATTTAAGGTAGAATAACATGAATAGAGATAGTCCATTCCTATAATAGCATCAAAATCAATCATGTCTAGCTTTACAAGATTAACCATAGTATATGATGAAAAATAGACACCACACAATTTCTATAATGTCTCCTAGACACAATAGAATCACTAACAAAAGTGGAAATATAAAAGGGTTTTGGCATATTTTTAGGATTAAAACCAAAACTAACTGTCACATAAGGGGAAAGACAAGGTATACCCGAGATCAAGTAACACATACATATCACAGGAGAAAATTTGTAGCATACCTATAACAACATCTGGTAAGCCTCTGCATCCTAGCGGTTAGATAAAACATATAACTAATTACGACCACCTCCAGAAGCAAAAATAGTACCCTTAGGTGGAGGGGATATAGAATTTGTTGGAGACCTAGTACCTCCAGTATTCCCAATGGTTGAGGGGCAGTATCGCTAGATATGAACTACCTGGATATACTTGTAGCACACGTTACTTCCTGAATAGTATTTCTCTGGATGATCTTTTCCATGAGAACTACAACGACCATATGACCCAGTGGGATAAGCCACATTTCTCTAGGACTGAGTACCCTACACTTTTGTCCCTCTGTTAGGCTTGGAGTTATAAAACCACTGATTAACTAGAAGTCTAGGTATGGAGGTGTTTGCTGAAGATTGAGCATTGCTCTAAAACTTCTTCTTAGACCATTTCTTACCCCAATTACGACCTTATTACTAACTCATATTTTGATCTGTAGACCAAAACCTCTTTAGTTTGCCTTTCATCTTCCCTTACCTCTATTTGTCTCTTCTTCTCTTCTTCTACCTGCAGCATATACACTGATAACCTAGATAAATCCATATCCATATTCAGCGTAGCTCCCTTACAATCTTACACCAAATCATCCAAGAGACCAAATATAAACTTTCTCTTGTAAGCCCTTACGTTGCCCATTAACTACTCTACAGTCTAAAGAGACAGCTAGATGAACATCAATGCATATACTTTGACACTCATCTTCTCTTGTTTCAGATTCATAAATTCTTTAGTTTTTTCTTTCCTCAATTCCTGGGGAAAATGATCTTAGAAATCCTCTACAAACTCACCATACGTAGAAGGTTTAGCATCTCCACTCCTTAAATATTCCCTCTCATTAAGTTGGAATTTTGGATAAGACCAATATCTTCCCTTGGTCACATTATTTCCAGGATGACATTAGAGTTGATCCCTAAAAAATTAAAGTATTGAGAAACTGGCCCAGACCTATTTCTCTATTAGATATCAGGAGTTTCTTAGGTTTGGATGGCTATTACCAATAGTTTGTTGAAGATTTTTCATCTATCATATCCCCTATGTCTAAATTGACTTAGAAGAAAGTCAAGTTTCAGTGGTCAAATTCTTATGAGAAGATTTTTTAGGAGTTTAAGACTCGACTCACCACAACCCTAGTGTTAACACTCCCAGATGGTTTAGATGGGTTTATTGTGTACTATGATACTTCTAGAGTTAGTTTGAGGTATGTTTTGATTCAGAAGGGTAAGGTTATAGCCTATTCCTCTAGACATATTAAGGACTATAAAAAGAATTACCCTACCCATGATCTTGAGTTAGCAGCCATTATGTTTTCCTTAAAGATTTGGAGATACAATTTTTATGGGGAGCATGTTGATGTGTTCATAGACCAAAAAAGCTTGTAATATGTATTTTTGCAGAAAGATTTGAATTTGCGCCAAAGGAGGTGGTTAGAATTGTTGAAAGACTATGACAAGAGTGTTCTGTATCATCCAAGCAAGGATAATATAGTGGTAGATGCCCTCAGTAGATTGTCTATGGGTAGTGTTGCTCACGTTAAGGATGATATAAATAATTTAGTTTAGGAAGTTCATCAGCTTGCTAGATTGGTGTTTGTTTGGTTGATCGGCTGAGGGTAGTGGTTACTTGAAGAATAGTTCAGAATCTTCTCTGGTTTATGAGGTGAAACAAAAGCATGATATGGATTCCAGTTTGGTTAGGTTGAAGGAGTCTGACAGAGATCATAAAGTAAAGGTTTTCTCCTTAGGGGGTGATGGTGTGTTACATTGCTAGGGTAGACTGTGTGTGCCATGTGTAAATAATTTGAGACAGTAGATTCTTGCTGAAGTGCATGGTGCGCATTACTCTTCCATCCAGGGGCCAGAAAGATATACCGTGATCTGCGGGAAATCTTTAGTAGAGTGGTATGAAGAGGGATATTGTAGAGTTTGTAGCAAAGATCTCTAATTATGAATAGGATAAGGTTGAGAACAAAAAACCTTGTAGTACTATGCAGGAGTTCAGCATCCCCACTTGGAAGTAGGAAGAGGTGAACATGGGCTTTGTGATGGATTTGCCTTATACGACTCAATACCTCCACATAATTCTTTGTTATTTATACAGTGCTCACAGTAGGTACCAGCTCATGGGTTAGATTGTGGTCGTTTGGTAATTAAACATCATGTGGAACCAAGGGTGTACTCTCAGGGTATTACACCTGAAGAAGGCATGAGTTCATATAACTCATTGCCCAAAATCATTTTTTGCCAATACGAGATTTATTGTGCCCTGGAAGAGGGGGTGTTCCCTGAAAGAGGGTATTATATATTGTCCTTGTGCCCGTTGTATATCAGAATTAAAAACTCCAGCCCTTTCAACAAACTTGGGTTAGAAGCTTGGACGCCGAGTCAAGGGCGGATTCCATATAGTCCATGGGATTGTAGACATTTAGGGTGTACTATCTAGCTCAGAAGTAATACGAAGAGTTGAGTTAGTGTTTTATAAAAATAGTTAAAGATCATCAAAATTATGCCCATGTTTTTTAATTTACCATATGCTAAATTGCTTTATGAAATGTTCCCTTATATATTGTATATAAATATATATTATATTCTTAGATTGTTCCATATATAGATACTTTTGAGTATTGACCCTCTATATTTAAGGTTTTGAGAATCAGTCCCATGGTTCCACTAACTAGTAGATTAATTCCAGATATTCAGAGTTGTTGAACATCTCTTACTTTGAAAGGCATTTTTCCCATGTGTTGGTTCCTTTTTTGTTTTATGGTCCGATCTAGGACCTTTTCCTAGCTTTGACAGACTATTTTTATTAATTTATAAATGCTTTTGTGTCCTAATGGAGATAATACCTGAATTAAATGATTGAATTGGCCACCACATATTTAAGTCTTGAAAAGAGAGTGTGTTTGCATAAGTTTTCATGTGCTTTCAAAATAAGAACTCTCTTATGATGTTTAAATCTTTTGGGTGGTCATTTATATGCTTTTGAATAAAAAGGGCAATGAGTATGATATAATATGGCTTGTAAGTCTGGGTATGATGATACCTATTACGAAATTCCCTTAGTATGAAAACAATTAATGTTATATGCATGGAGCATGGTTTTAAAAGGTTAAAAATTGGGCTTGAAGAGAGTTAGATGACTACCTGAAGAAGGAACGAGTTTAGATAATTCATTTTCCAAAATCGTGTTTTGCCGATATAATATTTATTGTTCTCTAATTGAGGGGATGCGCCTTGAAAAGGGGGATGTACCCTTAAATAGGGGATTATATGTTGGCCTTATGCCCTCTTCCTATCAAAATCAGAAACTCTAGCCCTTGCAGCAAACATAGGTTGGGGGCTTGGCAGCTGAGTCAAGGTAGGATTTCGTGTAGCCTATAGGATTGTAGACTTGTAAAATGTACCATCTAGCTCAAATGTAATACAAAGAGTTGAGTTAGTGCTTTACAGAAATTGTTAAAGCTCAGCAAAATTATGCCCATGTGTTTTCATTTACCTTATTCTAAACTGCTTTATGAAATGCTCTCACTTATGTTGTATAAAAATATATGTTATAACTTTGGATTGTTCTACAAACTAGTACTTTTGAGTATTAACACCCTATATTTTATGTTTTGAGGCTCAGTCCCATGGTCCCACTAACCAGTAGATTAATTTCAGACAATTAGAGTTGGTGAGCCTCTCTTACTTCAGATGGCATCTTTCCTATGTGTTAGTTTATTTTTATTTTTTATGGTTTGACCGGGGGTCTTGTCCCAGTTTAGATAGACTAGTCTGTTCAACTTAGTAGAGGCTTCGTAGAATGTTCTAGATTGGATTTGTGTTTTCTTATGTTTGATGTTACTAATTTTTAAGTTTGATTATGGGACAATCATGTTTTCAGTTTACCTATCACACTTCTATTTCATATGACTTATTATTATGATTACATACTAAGGGGTCTCTCAGGCCTTTATAGTTTGGGATGCCCATTAAGGATAGGACATGGGTCAGGTCATGACAATCTTCTTATTAGAGCATGATTCATGGTCCCAGGGTGTCTACAAAGCCGAGTTGAGTAGAGTCCTTTTTATGGGTTTGTAGCGTGCCACACTTATTAGGGTGATGCTACGAGTCATTTAGGCGATGTTTTCTACTCTCTATTACTCTAGATCATTTCATTGTCCATATGGATGTTATCCAAATTCCTTCTTTACTCTAATTTTATTAGCTATGTCTCACTGTCGAGGCAATTCAAGTACAAAAGTTTAGTCTAAATGATGTGGTCCTTTCTATTTGAGTCATAAAGGGTTATGAAATTTCACAAGGACTTGAGAGGAGTCCGTTAATTCTTCGAAGTGTGTTGATTTAAGCTTATGCCCCTCACTATATCAATCATGCATTTGATACTAAGGTGTGAAGTATATTCGGTCCCTTTCAAAGTCCTTGTTGCAGATGTCATGGTTAAGAGTAATGATATGAGTCGGAATATTGGAACAATATTTCCACCCAAGTAGTAGTATGTGATAAGGTGTCATAACTTATGAGGAGTAAGACGGTTCCAAGTCATTTCTATGAATCCATAAGCTTAGAAATTAGAAGTGAGGGTAACTCTTAAGTGAAGAAGGTAGATGTAGTTGTGCAACCTTTAAGTAGAGGGTGGTGTGACCTTTCATGGTGATTGGTTGATATTGTATCAAGGTTAGTAGATTGTTTGGTAGGCTGTGGAGGGAGTGATTAGCTATGATTATTATTTATTTAAATAGTTAAGGAGTTGTAATACCCCATACATATCCTATCTCGATTAAGCTCTTAGTTGGATGCTTAAGGGACTTAAGGCCTAAAGTTTTCAGTAAGTGTTGGGGACTTAATCATCTTCAACACCCCTAAACTTCGAGGATTTTTATTTTGGTCTTTCTGACTCTGAGATGTTAGTTTTTGAGTTAATTCATGTTCCGGTATGTAAGAAGTAGGTCTTGGGTGAGTTTTGAATTTTTCAGAGGAGGATTGGGTCACTTTGAGATTTCAATTCAAGAACCTGTCATGACCCAAATAGATGCCCTAGCCGCGACGGCATCCCGAACCATGAAGGAACTATGAAGGCCCAAGAGCCCTTCTAACTAGCAATCATATGCATAATTCATAACTATAAAATGTTGCAACAAAACAAAAACATAGTCATCTAATTATATCAACAAAACAACATGGCATAAGTTCAACAAGACTAAAATCCATCTTACACTTGTCTACAAAATCTCTACTAACTGAAGGAAAACAACATCTATTTGAAGACAGGTACAAGGCCCTTGATCAGACCATAAACCAAAACCAAATGAGATCAACACAAGTGAACAAAACGCCTTCCGAAGTAAGGGAGGCTCGCTAACTCTGAGTGTCCGACAACAATCTACTGTATAACATGACCTTTAGGCCGAGTCTCATAAGCTGAAATATAAAGGGTCAATATAGATGAACAGGTACATAGAGTAATCCAAAAAAATGTACTTTTATACAACATAAGTGAGAGCAATTTATAAAATAGTTTACATATGATATATGAAAACACATGGACATACTTAAAAAACTTTGAAACATTTCTTTGAAACCATGACCCACTCTTTATGTTACTTCTGAGCTAGGTGGTACTCCCTAAAACTCTATAATCCCATGGTCTATATGGAATCCTCCCTTAAATCGACGGCCAAGACCCCAACCCGAGTTTGCCGCAAGGGTTGGAGTCTCTATCTCTAAAATGCCACGGGGAACTAGGCTAGAGTATGGTCCCTCTTGGGACATAATAAATATGTATCATCAAAACATGATTTCCAAAAATGAGCCCTAACACTCAAATCCCTTCTTCGAGTAACCACCTAACTCTCATTAAGCCTATTTTAAACACATTAAAACTGCATTCCTTGAAATTAAAATCTGAAAATCTTACTCTATTATGGCATTCATCTGATTCGTATCGTCATAGACTTGCAAGTCATGTATCTAAGATATACATTATCATGTTACAGCTCTTTCATTCAAAACAATTTTTAGATGACCATGTCATTCAAACAATACAAGAAGTGTAAATCGAATTAAATAAAACTCATCCAAAGATTTTGTCTTTCAATTCTTAAAACATGTGGTGGTCCATTACTTTGTAGCAAGGCATGCAACTCTAAATCATCAATTTTCATTTATATTAACAAGATATACCCTCTCTCCAATTCATAACCAAAGCCAAGTCTTAAACGATAGTAAAGACATTTGTATCATACTTCTCAATATGCAATTGAACAATTAATGACATATGAAAACAAGAGGCCTTATAACAAGAGAGAAATTATAAATGTTCATGATCTCAATTCCACACTAAAACTCAAAATGCATATATATATATATATATATATATATATATATATATATATATATACACACACTAGTACAAATCAAATTTAGGGGAAGACCACAAGACCAAAACGTTATATCATTGAAAGAGTTCACAATGCATGATTTTTATTGTAATACAAAACCCTTCAAAAATACATGACTTCTCAATGTTCAAAACATTATAAAATGATTTCACCATGACCATGTAGTTTAGCAAAGACCCACATACCTTAATGATGAATAAATTTTGAAAAGATTGAACCTTTATGCTTGATTTCCCAACCCTAAGTTTTTTGCTCCACTTGTGTTATAGATGATGAAGTAATAATTTTCTAGGTTTAAAACGTGTTTTTGGGACTTAAATACATGTTAAGACGTTTAAGGATGGTTATTGGGTGACAAAAGACCATGTTGCTCTTGAAATACTCAAAAATAAAGTTTCAGTACAACTTGGCCATAGGGTTTGCGATGCCATCTCCATGGCAAACATTGAAGTTTATGATACCAAGTACATGGATAACATTGAAGTTTGTGGTTCCATGTCCATGGAAAACATTAGTATTTATGTCTCCAACCTTATGGCCAACCTTTTCCGGTGATCATTGGCGATGGTAAGGCTATTCCTAGTCATCACCTAAGCTATAGTTAGCAACGCCTACTTAGTTTTGAGGTCCATAAATACCCCCAACACCCCCCCCCCTCAAAACATCAATACATGATCAAACATCACTATAGTTGTCCTAAAGATCATTTTAGAAGTATCAAAAGAGTGTTATGACTATGAGGTGTCACAATCATGCAGCCTAGACGGTGCCTCATTCAAACACTCATAACTTCTTACTCTGGACTCGAATTGACAAATGGTCATAGGCATAAGAAAGAAGACTCAAAGGGATTTAACATTATATATATTAGACCACATGAATCTTTATATACTAGGAGAAAAAATATCTGGAACTTGACCTATGAAAAATTATCAACTAAAATTTCACGATAGTAAAGTGCTCAACTTAACTCTTGAGCTAAGGGATTCTTATGGTGTATATTCAAGGATATTTACACACTAAGGAGGTGACATTATCACTTATATATAAGTACAAATCATTGTATTAGGGTCCATATACATCAGAAATATTGTTGAACTTTAGCCCAAAAGTGAGCGGTGTCACATTATCTCCCCCTTGGGATTATTCATCCCTAAATGATAGGTAGGGACTTGATGGAGCTATAAAAGTATGGAATTACAGAAATTAACCTTTATTGAACATTGTTATTCATTAAAATATGCAAATTCATCGAACAACTTCTTGATAACCCCTATTGAAATATATAAGCACGAAACATGTGGTAATGAGACTTTATATAGGGATGATATTGCACATTAGTTTTATGAATCATAATCATCACCAAATAAGGAATGAGTATATTTGGTGATCATAGGCCTGATTAACATTGGAACTAATCATGAAATAAAATTTCATTGAAAGTCAAGAAATCGAAGCATTTTCCACTTTACAAGATACCACGAATAGACATTACACTTAGAAACACTACTCATAGATGCCCCAAAAAACAAATAACATACTTTATCATTTCCAATTTACTATTATCCCATAACAATTTAACTATAAGAGTTTGAGTCCTGCCATGTAATAATCCAAAGTTGAAGCCTAACTCAGAAAAAAGAGGTGCTATCTTAAGCTATGGGACCTTATGCCCTACATCCATTTAAGGATATTACTTCACGTTATCACTACTATCAAACACCCTCGGGTCTTAATTCAAGGAGTAGTAACCACATAGCACTTTGGTTTGTATTTTCATCAATCACAACATTTAAGCCTATCATTACTACACCCACTTCAAGGATATCCCCACTAGGACCAGCAAATTTTATCACTATCACCAAGATTTTTTGCCACATATCTCTTTCCTAACTATTTCACTTAACAAAAGTTCATCTCCTTCTTTCCCTCTTTACTTGTAATCTTAGCTTAAGAAATCACATCAAAATTTTCACATTGAAGAACATCTACTCCCTTACCTAAGACATTACTACACTTCCACAACTACTATCACACTAATATATCGAGGGTCATTCAGGGACCCGAGCATAAGCATCATGAATGGGAGTAACACTATTAGACTATAATTTATACTTATTGCACTAGTCAAGGAGGGACATTAGGTGAAGATACGATATAGTCACGAAGAGCTTCATATATCAAGTGTCTTGATCATAAGTAGAGAGGCACTCTAGCATAAACACAACATAGTATTAGTTTATAGGACAGACAATAGCGAGAAACATGAGTGCTTACATCATGAGTCATATAACATAAGTTTAGGATTTATCAAGTCAGCGATCGAGATAGGGACTTCTACTCGAAGCTATAGCTTCTCATTTACAAAGCTGAAATAGTGATGAGTTTGTACAACTTTACCATTTTAGGAAATCCCAACATAAAATGAATCAGTTAAATTTAGGAACCATAGTTTCTTAGAACCAAGCATTTTGTGAGACATAAATTATTATGGATAATGAGCAATATACTATAAAGATTGAATATATGGAATATTGGATTACTATGGCACATTATTGTAAGACCCCGTAAAATTTCTAATCTTAATTCATCCTTTTAGGCTGGTCAAGGGGTGTTAGACTTAGAAAATATAAGCTAAGTTCCTAGACTTAGTTTATTTTGGTCTTTAAGATTTGGAAATATCATTCCATGACCTTAATGTCCTTTAATGGTCCTTATTTTTGTTGATTCATGATTAGAGAGGTCAATAGGTGTTTTCGGATAAGTTTTAGATTTTTTGAAACTCGTTTAAACCATGCTTGGTGTCCCAAAATAGTGGACCAGTGTGATCTTGGCATGCCACATCACCTATCACGTTGGTTAACTTTGTTGCAAGTTGCCAGAGTCAAATCTACTTAGGCTTACCACGATCATAGCGCGATGCAATGGGTGTCGCGTTGATTCCATTGATGCGCTGCGTCGCCAATCGAATTGATGCCAAGATTTTAGTCATTAAATTTCACATATTTAAGGGAAAAGGGTCAATTTACACCCCCATATATAAGCCTATTACATGAGATTTAGCTAGGTTTTTACAAAAAAGTAGTTTTTTCTCTCAAATTCCCTCAAGAACAAGTCTAGGGTTTTCAATTGAAGGTTCTAATCTAGGAGATTCCACCGTTAATCTTCAAGAAACTTCAATCTAAGGTATGTAAAGTATTGATTCATGGGTTCCTTTCACCCATGAAGCTCAAGAAGCGTTTTCAGAAATATAAATTTCGAATTCCATCTTATGAATTGAGTCATATCCATGTTTATGTTGTTGTATGATTACCAAGTTGAAATCTTTAATACATATAATGAAATTATGTTAGCATGTGGTTGGAATTCTTGTATTTTGAAGTCAAAAATGATGCGATGATGTATTATTTTAATGGTCATACCTAAGCCTCAAGTTATGCATACAAGGTGTTTGCTAGAATGCCTAAGAGCATAAGAATTGTGCTTTATGACTCAATTATGACCAGATTGATGAATTCATGCTTTAACCTTATGTTCACAATGACCTTCATGTTATTATAATACAATGTACTAGTGTGGTGGAATGCTCATGAGATTAGAATTATGAAAATTATGATGTATTTATATGTATTCCTATTCATGTGTATGCTTATAACATACAAATAATTCATGAAAATTCTTAACGTTTGTACTATGAATTGTTGACTATAGTAATGTGTTAAAGAAGTGTCAGGTCTTGTCAGTGTCATGCTATCGAGTCTTGGGGGTGCTTGTACCGGATAATTTAGTTGTGTGCATAGAGCCAGTGTCAGTTTCATGATTATCTCAGTCATGCAATGATCGGTAGTATACTCAGTCAATTTCAGAACTCAGTAGAATTCAACCAGTTACATGACTCAGGAAAACTCAATAATCTCATGAACTCAGTTGATTAGCAAAATTCATTAATATTACACAAGTCTACAGAATACAACGATCTTAGTTCAGTTTATCTCAGTATAATTAGTTCAGTATCTATTCAGTTGGGAGTAGGATTCAGCACCGAGCTAACCCAAGGATAAGGGAACACACTGACAGTAGTGGGTGTGATCCTTAAAAGCAATTCTTGCATTCCAAAACTATGTATCTAGCATAGGTTGAGACATCAACAATGATAGTTGAGGGTTGATGAGGTAGATTAACACTACCAGATGAGTGTCCCACTATTCTCCTTTGGGACACTGCCATACGAGGGTCACTCACATCTTGTCCTTACCGATGGTGCAATATTGACACCCTTCTAATTAAGGTTAAAGATTGGACCCAACTCTATACAGAAAAAAGAGGAATGTCGGTTAGATGATTACTTTCCACATTCTTAGGCTTAGCCTTAGTAAAAAGACTCAGATAGTTCTTCAGATTTAGGACTATCAGATACAGTCATTTAATTCAGTACAAAAATCAGTTAGTTCCATCAGAATTATGACTGTCAAACATAGTCACTTAGTTAACAGTATATTAGTTATACAAAACTCATGATATCAGTATTTAGATTCAGTAGTTAGTATAATCACGATATCATTTACAATTACGTATTCATGCATGTCTTCTCACGTTCATGTTATTCATCTAGTTAGTATTGTTCATGCATATGAACCCCGTGCATTCATCCTACCTTACTTTTCATACCAGTATATTCAGACATACTTATGCATACTTTTCTTCTGTGCTATGGTGTTTTATACCATAGGTTATGATGCTCAAGTTACTGATCACACTTAGCTTCAGATTCAGCCAGCAGCAGTAGATTTGCATTACGTCCTCATTATTTGAGGGCATGATTAGTTCATTACTTTATTATTTTAGTTTTAGTAGACGGAGTTAGTTAGGGACATGCCCCATAAATTCCATAGTTTTTAGACAGTTTAGAGGCATTCATACTAACATGTTCAGACAATTTATTTCAATTTTTGTAGTGATATACCGTATTTCCAGAGCCTTCCTTGGTCATATCATATTCGGTGATGGAATTAGAGTTGATTCTCAAAAGACCAAAGCAGAAAGAAACTGGCCTCGCCCTATCTCTCTATCAGATATTAAGAGTTTCTTGGGTTTGGCTGGCTATTACAGATGATTTTTTGAGGGATTTTCTTCTATCACATCCCCTATGTCATGACTAACTCAGAAGAAAGTCAAGTTTCAGTGGTCAGATCCTTGCGAGAAGAGTTTTCAGAAGTTGAAAACTCGACTCACCTCAGCTTCAGTTTTGGATTTCCAGATTGTTCAGATGGGTTTGTTGTGTACTGTGATGCATAAATAGTAGGTTTGGGTTGTGTCCTCATGTAGTATGGTAAGGTCATAGCCTACACCTCTAAACAACTTAAACCTTATGAGAAGAATTATCCAACTCATGATCTTGAGTTAGCAGCTGTAGTTTTTGCCTTACAGATTTAGAGGCATCCCTTGTATGGGGTGCATGTAGATGTGTTCATAGATCACAAAATACTTTAGTACGTATTCTCTCAGAAATATCTTAACCTCCATCAAAGAAGGTGGTTAGAGTTTTTGAAAGACTAAGACATGAGTATCTTTTACCATCTAAGCAAGGCCAATATAGTGGCCGACGCTCTCAGTAGACTGTCTATGGGTAGTGTTTCTCATATTGAGGACAATAAGAATAAGTTAGCCCAGGAAGTCCATCAGCCTACCAGACTAGGTGTTTGCTTAGTTGATTTAGCGAAAGGTAGTATATGGGTTCAAAACAGCTCAGAATCATCTCTAATTTCTGAGGTAAAAGAAAAACATGATAGAGATTCTAGTATATCCAAATTTAAAGAGTCAGTCAGAGATTAGAAGGTTAAAGTTTTCTCCCAAGGTCATCTGTATGTGCCAGGTGTAGATGACTTGATGCAGCACATTATTGCAGAAGCACATGGTGCGTTATACTCTATTCATTAAGGGGCTACTAAGATATACCATAATTTATGGGAGATCTATTGGTGGAGTGGTATAAAGAGAGATATTATAGAATTTATGGCTAAATACTCTACATGTCAGCAGGTTAATATAGAGCATCAGAAGCCTTGTGGGTTCATGCAAGGGTTTAATATCCCTACTTGGAAGTGGGAAGATGTGAACATGGACGTTATGATGGGTTTTCCCCATACTCATAATTAGTATGATTCATTCTGGGTCATTGTAGATAGAAAGACCAAATTAGCTCATATTCTACTAGTCCACACCTCTTATTCAGCTGAGGATTACGCCAAACTCTATATCAGAGAGTTGGTCTGAATACACGGTGTTCCATTATCTATTATTTCAGATAGAGGTGCCCAGTTCACCTCTCATTTTTGGAAAGCATTCCAGAAAGGTCTTGGTACCAGAGTTCACCTCAGTGTAGCCTTCCATCCCCAGATAGATTGTCAAGTAGAAAGGACTATCTAGACTATAGAAGATATGTTGCGAGGGTGTGCAGTTGATTTCAAGGGTAGTTGGGATAACCACTTGCCTTTGATTGAGTTTGCATAAAACAATAACTATCATTCTAGTATTTAGATGGTTCTATTCGATACTCTCTATGGTAGGAAATGCAGATCTCCAATCGGTTGGTTCAAAGTGGGTGAGGCAGCAGTATTAGGGTCTGACTTGGTGTTCGATACCTTAGAGAAAATACAGTTGATTAGAGAAAAGCTCAAGACAGCCTAGAGCCAACTAAAATTGTATGCAAATGTAAGAAAAACAGATCTCGAGTTTGAGATTAGTGATTTTGTTTATTTGAAAATCTCTCTCATGAAAGTAGTGAATCAATTCAGCAAGAAGGGAAAGCCCAATCCCCAATATGTCGGTCCCTTCAAAATTCTCAATTTCTTTGGCAAGGTAGCTTATGAGCTCGAATTGCCTTCAGATCTAGGCTCAGTCCATCCTGTGTTTCATGTCTCCTTGCTTAAGAAGTGCATAGGTGACCCAACATTTGTAGTCCCTATAGAGGGCATAGATATTCAGAACAACCTCTCTTATTAAGAGATTCTAGTCGAAATCCTTGACTACCAGACTCGCAGACTGTGGAACAAAGAAGTTCCTCTTTTCAAAGTTCAGTAGTAGAATCAGTCTGTTGAGGGAGCTACTTGGGAGGCAGAAGTAGACATGCGGACCAAGTATCCTCACCTATCCTCCGCAACCTCATAATCATCCCATGGTAATAGCTTTCCTTAAAGCTTATTCATTTTCATGTTCAAATTTTAGTTACAACTTGGTATTCAGTTTCATCATCAGATATCCATTATAAACTTGGTATCAACTACCATTTCATATTCATTCCTGCGTTCACGCATCATGTTAGTTATGTATTCGTGCATCAGATATGCATGAACAAGTGAATCAGTACTCCCAGTAATTCATCCATGTATCAGCTCTATCATGAAATCATGCATTAGATATGCATACTCAGTATGAATCTGAGTAAATCAGTAATGTCATTCATGTACTCATGTTTTAGTTGTACATGATCAATATATACTTCATATTATCATTTCTCCCAAGTCAGTTAGTCTCTTTCAAAGATGAATGTTCCCAACGTGGAGATATTGTAAGGCCCCACAATATTACTAAGCTTAATTCATCCTTTTTGGTTTGTCAAGGGGTCTTAGACTTAGAAAATTTCAGCTAAGCTCCCAGACTTAATTTATTTTTGGCCTTCAAAAGTTGGAAATCTCATTTTGTGACCTTAATGTGCTTTAATGGTCCATATTTTTGTTGATTCCTGATCAGAGAGGTCAATAGGTATTTTCGGATGAGTTTCAGATTTTTTGGAACACATTTAGACCATGTTTGGTGTCCCAAAATAGTGGACCAATGCGATCTTGGTGCGCCGCATCACCTATCGCGTTGGTTAACGTTGTTGCAGGTTGCTAGAGTTAAAGCTACAAAGGCTTAGAGCGACCATGGCATGACGCGATGGGTATCACATCGATGGCATCGACGCACCGTATTGCCAACCACGTTGATCCCCAATTTTTAGTCATCAATTGTCTGTGTCTTTAAGGGAAAAGGGTCAATTTCCCACCCCTATATAAGCCTATAACATGAGATTCAGCTAGGTTTTCACCAAAATATAGTTGTTTCTCTCAAATTCCCTCAAGAAAAAGTCTAGGGTTTTAAATTGTAGGTCCTAATCTAGGAGGTTCCACTATTAATCTTCAAGAAAATTCCATCTAAGGTATGTAAAGTGTTGATTAATGGGTTCCTTTCACCCATGAAGCTCAAGAAACCCTTTTCGAAATATAAATTTCGAATTTCGTGTTATGAATTGAATCACATCCATGTTTATGTTGTTGTAAGATTACCAAGTTGAAATCTTTAATACATATAATGAAATTATGTTAGCATGTAGTTGGAAGTCTTGTATTTTGAAGTGAGAAATGTTGCAATGATGTATTAATTTAATGTTCAAGCCTAAGCCTCAAGTTATGCATACAAGGTGTTTGCTACAATACTTAAGAGAGTAAGAATTATGCTTTATGACTCAATTGTGACCAAATTGATGAATCCATGCTTTACCCTTATGTTCACAATGACCTCCATGTTATAGTTATGCATTGTAATGGTTTGGTGGAATGCTCATGAGATTAGACTTACGAAAATTATGACATATTTAGATGTATTCCTAATTATGTGTTAGCTTATTATATACAAATACTTCATGAAAATCCCCAACGTTTGTACTATGAATTGTTGACTATGGTCGTGTGTTCAAGAAGTGTCATGTATTATCAGTGTCATGCTAACGAGTCGTGGACATACTTAGACACGATAATTTAACTGTGTGCCTAGAGACAGCATCTGTTTCATGATAATCTCAGTCACATGATGATCAATAGTATTCTCATTCAGTTTTAGAACTCAGTAGAATTCAGCCAGTTACATGACTCAGGAAAATTCAGTAATCTCATGAACTCAGTTAGTTAACCGAATTCAGTATTATTCTATCAGTCCACGGAATTCAGAGAACTCAGTCTAGTTCATGTCAGTATAATCAGTTTAGTGTCCTTTAGTTAGGAGTAGGATTTAGCACCGAGCGAACCCAAGGATGAGGGAACACACTGACAGTAGAGGGTGTGATCCTTAGAAGCAATCCTTGCATTGCAGAACTATGTAGCCAGCATAGGTTGAGAAATCAACTCTGACAGTTGAGGATTGATGTGGTGGATTAACTCTGCCAGATGAGGGTCCCATCATTGTCCTTTGGGGACATTGCTTGACGAGGGTTACACACATCTTGTCCTTACCAGTGGCACGGTATTGACACCCTTCCAATGGGGGTTACGGCTTAGACCCCAAATCTATTCAGAAAAAGGGGTATGTTGGTTAGATGATTACTCCCCTACAGTTTCATTCTTAGCCTTAGTAAAAGAACTCAAATAGTTCTTAAGATTCAGGATTGTTAGATATAGTCACTCAATTTAGTATGGAACTCATCTACTTCCATCAGAATTAGGACTGTCAGACACAGTCACTCAGTTAAAACTATATCAGTTTTATGAAAATCATGCTATTAGTATTCAGAGTTAGTAGTAAATATTATCACGATCTCATTTACAGTTACGTATTTATTCATTTATTCTCACGTTCATGTTATTCAGTCAGTTAGTATTGTTCATGCATATGAACCCCATGTATTCATCCTACCTCACTCTGCATACCAGTACATTCAGATGTACTGACGCATACTTTTCTTCTATGCTATAGTGTTTTATACCATAAGTTTGGACGCTCAAGTTCCCAATCACACTTAGCTTCAGATTTAGCCAGCAACAGTAGTTTTGCAGTGAGTCTTCATCATGCAAGGATAGTATGATTAGTTCATTACTTCATTATTTCAGTTTTAGTAGACAGAGTTAGTTGGGGACATGTCCTATCAACTTTACAGTTTTCAGATAGTTTAGAGGCTTTCTGACAAACACGTTCAGACAACTTACTTCAGTTTTGGTATTGATATACCATATTTCAAGATGTTATCTTTTATTAGATATTTGAACCTTATGGCTTTTCATCCCTTTTATTCCGCATATATACAGTATATTATGCAGTGCTCAGCTACAGATATCAGTCATGGGTTAGCTTGTGATCCTTCGAGATTGTTGGCACCGTGTAGGGTTTCGGGTATCAGATTTTGGGCATTACAATAATTGCTTCTACTTTTGAGATTGGAACATAACATGAGCTACCTATAGCTCTCAAAATTTAGATATAGGCAAAACTTGAATGCATAAGACTTTGGTAGAATAACCTCTTAAATTGGAGTGGGAGGAGCTTGCTTTCATATGAATTGATTTTATCATGATTCTTACTTGAAACTTGAGACCACAAGAAAAGTCTGAACTGCTTTAATTCATCATTTCCCCCTTAGATCAAAGTCACTATCTTAAACTTAAGGGCATATCTTCTCATTAAATCGTACAAGCACAACATTTAACACAATGGGGTATCACCATACACATAAATGCTAAACTTCCCCTTTTTAACTATACTCTAAAGGCATTGGTTTCCAAGAACGCTACTCTTAATTTCGTTATTATCTATAACAATTAACCTACAACTCGCAATCTCATGAGCATACCAATCCTCACTCTATATCATATTAAAATCTATTCTCGACTACTTAAGATTCTAACATTAGACAGTTAATCGCATAACTTACATAATAATAAAAAATTTAAGATTATACCAAAGGCAGATACTTCCTACTTATATTTCCTCCATTCAGCTCTAAATAACATCATACAAAAACTCCTTAGTTTTCTCCATACTACAAGATTTGAGAGTGAAATCTAGGTACACATGACACTCGTACACATCGAAATTTATCTAACATTATGCTACCTACGGGTTCAACTTATTCTTATATACTTAATGACTCAGCCACAATTCATCATTTTAACACTAGTCCTCATGTACATAAATATCACAATTATCCACTCCATTTTCCACTAGTTGCCAACCTAAGCTATTTCACACCTCACATCAAGCCTACAAATTCATTTCCACAAAACATACATCACTAATCTTAAGCTACTATCCTTTTTACCACTACCCACATCTCCAGTTCAGGCCCATAGTCTACAATCAATCATGTACCACCGATAAAGTATGCCACATACTATATTGGTTCATCAAGTTGGGGAATTTCACTTAACTACTACCTATAATCACATCCTCTCTATGATATTACTACTACACCTCAAAATCCACTACATACCTTCTCACATTAAGTCTACTTACCCATGCATACATTCTCACTATCACCAAATTCCATAAACACTAATGAGTCTTTACCCATAACAAATAGACTAGTCTAACCGTTTCCAACCTTAACTGATTTCTATAACCACCATAGCTATCCACTCTAGGCTCCTTCCCTTATTTTAATCAATAATAACCATAGCCATATACTTTCTTCACAACTACCATAAAATATATAAATCTTGCTATAACATTAGCCAACTACCATAAAGGAAAAAAAGACCCCTCAATCAAAGGGTTATACAACTAAAACAACTTATTTACACGAAAGTCACCCTTACTCTGACTGCTAACCTTGTGCCTTAATGTCACCAACTTTTTGACCATTTCACTGCCAATGGGTGATGACACTTTAACATATACTTATATTCGGGTGGAAATATAGTTCCAATATTCTTATACTCATCATTACCTTTATGCATGACATCTGCAACATGAATTTTAAAAAGGGAATGAATACACATTGGACCTTAGGCTTAAAAGCATAATTTTATTAGGATAAAGGTATACACTCGAATCAATACACCTTGAAGCACTAATGGACTCCTCTCAAGTCCTTGTTCTTTCTCATAACTTTATGGATAACTCAATCAGAAAAAATGGCTAAAAGAGCTAGAATCTTAGACTTGTATCTCCTCGACAATGAGGCTTGGCCCATGAAATTTGAACAAGAAAGCAATTTGGATAACTTTCTTATGGATGAACCTATAAAATGAACTAGAGTATAAAAGAATAAGAAGAAATCCCTAAATGCCCAGTAGACTCCTGATTATACGTGTGGTATACAACACACCCATAAGCAAGACTCTACTAGACACGACTTCATAGAAACCCTGGGATCGTGAACCATGCTCTAATACCAAGTTTGTCATAACCCAAACTGAGGCCCTGGCCACGACAGGCATCCTAAATCATGAAGGTACAAGAGCCCTAGTAATTGGTAATCATATGCATAATTCATAACTATAAAATATGGAAACAAAATAAAAACATAGTCATTTAATTATATCAACAAAATAACATGGCATAAGTTTAATAAAACACAAATCCATGTAATACTTGTCTGCAAAATCTCTGCTAACTGAAGGAAAACAACATCTATTAGAAGACAAGGACAAGGCCCCTGATAGGACAATAAACCAAGACCAAATGAGATCAACACAAGTGAATAAGATGCCTTCCACAGTAATGGAGGCTCACCAACTCTAAATGTTTAATAATAATTTACTATTTAGAAGGACCTCTAGACTGGGCCTCCAAACCTGAAATATAGAGGGTCAATACAGATGTACTGGTACGTAGAGAAATCCAAAATAATGTAGTTTTATATAAAATAAGAGAGAGAAATTCATAAAATAATTTATTTACGATATATGAAAACACACGGGCATACTTAAAAGACTTTGAAATATTTCTTTGAAACCATGACCCACTCTTTATATTACTTCTAATCTAGGTGGTGCACCCTACAACTCTACATCATATGGTGTAATGACCCGATTTGCTGAATTAGAATGCTACACGGTGCTCATGACCCTGAAGGACCACAAGCTAACCAATGACTAATATCTGTACCTGTATACTACATAAGATAACATGATAACACGAAAATATGTACTGAAAGTCCATAATGTTCAATCATGAACATAAATGAATAACGTTACATCTGTGTGGTGTAATAGAATACCCAAAACAAAACTGAATTCTAAAATATGATAGTCTGTATCTAGTCTGAAAGCCTCTACTATTTGAAGAATTTGAATAAGGAGTTGATAGGATATGTCCCCAACTAACTCCAGCTATTAAGCTAATCAATGAGATACTAGAAAATCATACTATCCTCGAAGGATGAGGACTTACTTCTACTCTAATAGCTAAATCTAGAATCTACTACTGATCTGGAACTCGTGTCTCTGAACCTATGGTATAACACAAAAAAAAAGCACCATAATGCGAATGTGTCAGTATATATGTACCGAGTTTACATGTGAGGTAGGCTATATGAAATTGTTCACATACATGAATAATGCTAACTGACTGTCTAACATGAACGTGAGAATATATGCATGAATATGTAACTACAACTGACAACATGATTTTGTGATTTTTGAGTTTGTATACTAATAATGTGACATGCTAGTAACTGATATGACTGATAACATGAAGCACATATCTGAATAAAGCGGATAACATGGGTTACTGTTTCTGATAGTCTTAAATTTGATGGAACTATCTGAGTTCCATACTATCTGAGTTAATTGTATCTGTCAGTCCTGAAATCTGAAGAACTATCTAAGTTCTATTACTAAGACTGATTGATTGTATCTGACAATCTTGATTCTGTAAAATGAAACTGTGGGAAGTATTATCTAACCGACATACCCCAAATATGCTATAATAACTAAGCTGGGGTCCAATCTATGCCCTGACTGGAAGGGTGTCAATACCACATCACTGGTAAGGACAACATGTGAGTAACCCTTATATAACGGGTAACTCCAGAGAGAACGGTGGGAACCCTCACGTAATAGGTTAATCCACCTCATCTACCCTCATATAGTAGGCTACGATGTCTCAAACTATGATAGCTATATAGTTCTAGAATGCAAGAATTGCTTCTAGGATTAGATCCTTGTATAACAGGTGAGTCCCCATTCTTGGGTTTACTCGGTGCTAATTACTACTCCTATCTGAATGGAAACTGAACATGATTTACTGAACTGAACTAAGCATGGATTGAGTTACTAAATTTCTGTGGCGGATAAAATAATACTAATATCTAGCAACTGAATAAGTCATGAGATCATGGAGATTTTTCCTGAGTCATAAGACTATTTTGAAGTCTAAGATTTCATATCTTGACTGATAGTATCAAGAAAAACATGACATGGATCTAGGCACACAGCTAGCGTACAAGTACCCCCATGACTCGATGGAAGAAAACTAACATGACTTTATATTCTTGAATACTTGATAATCACCACAATACATTTATTGAAGCAATTCATCAAACGTCTAATAGGCATAAGCTTGTACATTTATGGGGATTTTCATGATATCATGCTAGTTAGGCAAATTTCCTTCATCTAGGCATTGTATCAAACATATGGCTGGCATAGTACATATAAATATCATGGTATAGCAATTAAACATCATGGGTTACTTCCAATTTCATCATACAAGGTTTTAGTCATGAGATTTCGTAAATCATTATCTATACTAATCAACCTATATGGAATTTATCATCAAATCATGGAATAGAAATCAATTCCTCATTTATCAACATGAAAGAGAACATACAAAGAATGAACCATAAAGAAAATCCATAAATTATAGTTGAAAATGGATTCTTGGACTTCATAGATGAAAGGAGCCTATATATGAACACTATGCATACCTTAGATCATGATTTCATGAAGATTGATGGTGAAACCTTCTTGAAATTAGATCTTTAATGAAAACCCTAGCTTGAGTTCTTGAGAGTATTTGATAATAACATAAATATTTTGGATGAATAAGGGCTAAACCCATGTTTGGAAGCTTATATAGGGGGAAATTGACCCTTTTAACCCTGGACACATAATTTAATTTTCAATAAAATTTCCCAAATTAGACCCTTGGCGGGATGCAGCGCCATCGCGCCGTGTCACTGGAAATTGACAAATGGGAAACTGCAAGGTGGGGCGATGCGAAGCTACCACGTTGACACCTTGTCTATGACCTAAAAGTCTGGCGCGACATGACAGTATCATGGAGAAATACTAGAACTTGACAAATTTCTATTTAAGATATCTCCGCGATGTGCTGAAGGCTCAGGTCAAACACTGTCTCACTAAAAAGGCTCTAACTCTTGGCCCGAGTGTCAGATTTGGGTGAATTATATATTGATGGAAGCTTATTCAATTTATCACGTGATAGGAATTAAATATTATGACAGTACCACATGTATAATAATGAATTCTTATTTCGAAGCAAGTTCTAACATCCTTGAGATGATTTTCAAGCTAAGAAAAAACACGGGTATTACAATATCTTCCCTTGAGAGCATTCGTCCTTGAAAGAGACTAACTGAGAGGGGAAATAATAAACTGAACATGAACTAAACATGAGTAACTTGAACATGATCCCATGAAAGACGTGACTAACAAGATTAACATAACATACTGAACATGCATATCTAATGCATGCATAACTGAATCATAAATGCATAACTAAAAGTTCTGAAGAACTAAAGTTTCTCACAATGAGAATGCATGTCTGATGCATAACAATATAATTAATTTGATACATGAATGCATGATTGAATATGCGATGCTGCTTAATACCAAGATTATCATAGGAACATGAGCATAAGACTGAATACTAAGTTAGTGATGTACACTAATCATGAAACTGAGTAAGCTTAAGCTGAACTATTACCTTGAGCTTGATCTGAGTTTGAGGGGAATATGTGAGGTTACTTGGATACATATCTGCTTCTGCTTCCCAAGTAGCTCCCTCGGCGGACTGATTTCGCCAAAGAACTTTAACTAGAGGGACTTCTTTGCTCCTTAATCTACAAGTCTGATAGTCTAAGATTTCAACTGGAATCTCTTCATAAGAGAGGCTGTTCTGAACATCTATTCTCTGAATAGGGACTAAGAGTGATGGTTTACCTATACACTTCTTGAGTAAAGAGACATGAAAGACTGGATGAACTGAGGCTAGATCAGAAAACAATTCAAGCTTGTAAACAACCTTGCCAAATTGACTGAGAATCTTGAAGGGACCGACATATCAGGGACTGAGCTTTCCCTTATTGCCAAATCTCTTCAATCCCTTCATGGGGAAGATCTTGAGGTAGACATGATCACCAATATCAAACTCGAGATCCTTTCTATGAATATCTGCATAAGACTTCTGTCGGCTTTGAGCAGCCTAGAGTCTTTCTCTAATTAACTGAACTTTCTCTAAGGCATCGAATAATAAGTCAGGACCTATGATTGAGGCCTCACTAACTTCAAACCAACCGATTAGAGATCTACATCTCCTACCATAGAGAGCTTTGAATTGAGCCATCTGAATACTGGAATGATAGCTATTTTGTATGCAAATTATATCAAAGACAAGTGGTCATCCCAACTACCCTTGAAATCAATTACACACACCCTTAGCATATCTTCTAAAGCCTAAATGGTCCTTTTTTCTTGACCATCTATTTAAGGATGAAAGGTTGTACTGAGATAAACTTGGGTACGAAGAAACTTTTAGAATGCTTTCCGAAAATAAAAGGTGCACTACGTACCTCTGTCTGAGATAATAGTCAATGGAACACCGTGCAATCTAATTAGCTCCTTAATGTAGAGGTTGGCGTAATCCTCGGCTGAATAAGAGGTATGACTTGGAAGGAAAATAGTTGATTTGGTCATTCTGTCTACAATAACCCAAACTTAATCATGCTGACGAAAAGTTTGAGGCAAACCCATCACAAAGTCCATTTTCACAACTTCCCACTTCCAAGTAGGAATACTGAACTCCTGTATAGGACTACTAGGCTTCTAATGCTCTATATTAACTTGCTGACATGTAGAGCACTTAGCGACAAACTCTGCAATATCTCTTTTCATCCCACTCCACTAATAGATTTCCCATAAACTACGGTACATCTTAGTGGCCCCTGGATGAATATGGTAATGCGTACCATGCGTTTAAGCAAGAATTCCTTGCCTTAAGTCATCTATGTTTGGAACACAGAGACGACCCTGACAACGAAGAACACTATCTCCTCCTTGGGAGAAAACCTCTACTTTCTGATTCTGAACTGACTCTTTTAGCTTGACAAGTCTAGGATCCTTATCTTGCTTTTCTTTCACCTCAAAAACTAGAGATAATTATGAACTACTCTGAGCACATATACCACCCTTTGAAGAGTCAACTAAATGAACGCCTAGTCTGGAAAGCTGGTGGACTTCTTGGACTAACTTCTTCTTACTATTATAAACATGAGAAATACTACCCTGGATAGTTTACTGAGAGCGCCAGCCACTACATTGGACTTTCCCGGATGATAGAGGACACTCAAGTCATAATTTTTCAAGAGCTCTAACCACCTTCTCTGATGAATATTAAGATTTTTTTGAGAAAATACATACTGAAGGCTCTTATGATCTGTGAAGATTTCTACATGAACTCCTTAGAGATAATGCCTTCAAATCTTTTAGGCAAAGACTACGACTGCTAATTCAAGATCATGAGTAGGATAATTCCTTTCATAGAGTTTAAGCTTTCTGGAGGCGTAGGCTATGACCTTATCATGATGCATAAGAACACAACCTAATACCACTCTAGATGCACGACAATAAACTAAAAAACCATCTAAACTATCTGGAAGAGCTAGAACTAGAGCTGAGGTAAGTCGAGTCTTCAATTGCTGAAAACTCTTCTCGCATGAATGTGACCACAGAAACTTGACCTTCTTTTGAGTCAATATGGACTTAGGAGATGTAATAGAACAAAATCCCTTAACAAACCATCTGTAATATCTAGCCAAACCCAAGAAACTCCTGATATCTGATGGAGAAATAGGGTGAGGCCAGTTTCTTACTACTTCAGTCTTTTGATGATCTACTCTAATTCCATCACCAGAAACAATATGACTAAGGAATGCTACTGACCTTATCTAAAATTCACACCTATTGAATTGTGAGAATAACTGATGATCTCTGAGAGTTTGAAGTACAATTCTAAGATGGTCTGCATGATCGTGCTCAGTGTGGAAATAGACCAGAATATCATCTCTGAAGACTATGACGAATATGTCTAAGTACTGCTTGAACAACGGTTCATCAAGTCCATGAAAGTGGATGGGTCATTCTTGAGACCAATGACATAACTATAAATTTGAAGTGACCATGTCGCATATGAAAAACTATCTTCAGGATGTCATATTGTCTAACTCTGAACTGATAATAGCCGGATTTGAGATCTATCTTAGAGAAATAACTAGCACCCTGAAGTTGGTCAAACAAGTCATCGATTCTAGGAAGAGGATACTTGTTCTTGACTGTGAATATATTGAGTTGATGGTAATCTATACTTATTCTGAGAGAACCATCTTTCTTGCACACGAATAAGACTGGAGTGCCCTACAGGGAAATACTGGGCCTGATGAATCAATTATCTAAGAGATTCTTCAATTTTTCTTTCAGTTCCTTGAGTTCTGCTGGTTCCATTCTGTATGGCAGAATAGAGATAGGCTGAGTGTTTGAAAGAAGATCAATACGGAAGTCTATTTCCCTTTTGGGAGGAATTTTTGGAAGATTCTTGGGAAAGACATCTGAATATTCATTCACTATTGTAACAAATTTGAGATTGGGAGCCTTGGAACTAGAATCTCTAACATGAACTAGATGATAAACACACCCTTAGATATCATTTTTCTTACCCAAAGGTAGGAAACAAGTTGACCCCTGAAAGCAGATACACTACCCTACAACTCTAGGATGCGTTTATTTGGGTATTAAAACTGACTATTTTGTTTTTATAGTTGACTGTGGCATAACAGGAATGAATCCAATCCACGCCGAGAATGAAATCAAAATCATTCATCTCTAACTTGACTAAATTTCTGAAATATCATAATCGGGCAATTCCTATATACCTATCCGGCTTTGATGGTTATGGTTTTACCCACTAGGGTAGAGACTGAGAAGGGCTCTTCTAGAATTTCAGGACTAATTCTAAAATCAACTGCTATATAAGGAGTAACAAAAGACAAGGAAGCTCCTGGATCTAGCAAAGCGTAAACAAGCATATGAAAGATCTATAACATACCAGTAACTACATCAATAGAAATTTCCTGATCTTGTCGAGTCTGAAGAGCATAGAGATGATTGGGGCATTGCCCTCTAGTAGCAATGGAAGTGGCACCCTACTAATTTGGGTGACCAGACTGAGCTAAGGAGCAATTTTGTTGACCTTGAGGACCTGGCTACGGACAATCTCTAACTCTTTGGCCTGGCTTGCCACAACCATAAAAAAATCCATTACCTGATCTATATACACCCTGATGGTACTTACGTATGTCTGGCAAAGAGGATAGGTACGGGCACTGCTAATACTATCCTAGGTCTTAGAGCCTGCTGCTCTATCTTTGTTACCCTCTTTGAACTTAGGAAATCGAGCACTGACTATAGAGAGAGATAGAACTAATGACTTAGGATGAAACTAAGAACGGTTTTCTCCTTCTAATTTAGGCTGAGCGAAGCTGAAACTACCTATCTTTGCTCTATTATTCTGCTTCTCCCTCTTCTTAATTTTTTTCTCTTCTATCTGCTAAGCATGGGTCATAAGTCTAGCTAAGGTCATGTCACTATTCAGCATGGTGGATCTACACACATTAACCACGCTATCATTCACCCCTAAAGTGAACTTACTCATTTTAGATCTACTGTCTGCAACCACCTGAGGGAATACCTGGCTAATTGAGTAATCTTAAAAGAATATTATTTCACTATCTTATTGCCCTACCTGAGGTTGATGAACTCTAGCACCTTGGCTTCTCTAAGCTCTCCGGGAAAGAATCTGTCTATGAAAGTAGTGACAAACTCCTCCCACTCTATAGTACCTGCATTATCTGATCTTTCTGACTTCCACTATTTAAACCAAGAATGAGCTACATCCTACAACTGATATGTAGCTAGTAGCTCAGCACTCTCAATAGTAGTCACCCCCATGGTGTCTGTCACTTTATGAACTTGATCTAAGAATTCCTGAGTTCTTCGTCTACCTTAGACTCGATGAAAGTTGGATGATTCATTCGGGTGAAGTCCCAAATCATCGCTGCAGCTGAGTTGGCCACTGGGTTGGACAAAACTAATATTGGCCATTCATTATGAGAAACAATTGATTGAGAAAGAGTGGTAAATATGGTCCTGAACTCCACATAAGAAACATGATCGCCCCAAGGTTCTTCGGGCAGAGGGGCTGACTGATTTCTTTCGGAAGCATGTTCTAAAATAAAAAGAAGAAGTACATTAGACTGAGAGACTGACTTGAGATTATGCTCAATGGAAAGACATGAATACTGAATGAAGTAAAACTATTCTTAAACATCTCATAGCCTCTTGCACATAAATGTGGTGCGCAACACACCCATGCACAAGACTCTACTAGATGCGACTTTCATACTTCCTAGGACTCTAATGAACCTTAAGCTCTGATACCAAGTTTGTAACAACCCAATATGCTAAACCAGAATGCTAAATGGTTCTCATGACCTCAAAGGATCACAAGTTAACCCATGACTGATATCTATACCTATATACTGCTTAAGATAACATAATAATGCAGAAACATGCACTGAAAGGCCATAAGGTTTAATCATGAACATAAATGAATAATGTACCATCTATGTGGGTTAATAGAATACCCAAAATAAAATAAAAGTATAAAAAATAATAGTTTGTATCAAGCTTGCATCTAACCTGAAAGCCTATTTTGTTTGAAGATTCTGAATAAGGAATGATGGGACATGTTCCCAACTAACTCCAAATAATAAGCTAATCAATGATATACTAGAAAATCATTATGTCCTCAAAGGATGAGAACTCACTTCTACTCTGACTACTAAATCTGGAATCTACTGTTGATCTGCAACTCATGTCTCTGAACCTATGCTGTAACATAAAAAGAAAGAACCATTGCGCAAATACGCCAGTACATATACACCGAGTATACATGTGAGGTAGGCTATATACAATGGTTCATATGAATGAATAATGCTAACTGAATGTCTAACATGAACGTGGGAATACATGCATAAATATGTAACTATAACTAACAATGTGATTTTATGATTTCTGAGTCTGTATACTGATAATATGACATGCTAATAATTGATATGGCTGATAACATAAAAGACTATATTTGAATAATGCTAATAACATAGGTGACTTTATCTGATAGTCATAAATCTGATGGACCCATCTGAGTTTCGTACTGTATTGAGCTGACTGTATGCTGATAACATGGGTGACTATATCTAATAGCCATCACCTAAGTTATAGTTTTCAACGTATACTTAATTTTGAGGTCTTTAAATACCCCAATACCCCAACAATGTCAATACATGATCTAGCAGAACTAAGGGGATCCTAAAGATCATTTTAGAATCATAAAAGAGTGTTACAACTAAGGCGTGTCACAATTGTACTGCCTAGATGGTGCCTAATTGAAACACTCATAACTTCTTACTTCGGGCTCAGATTGATGAATGGTCGGAGGTGTTGGAAAGAAGACTCGAAGGGATTTACCTTAATATATAGTAGGCCACATGAATCTTTATATACTAGGATAAACAATATCTAGAATTTGACCCATTCAAAATTGTTAACTAAAAATTTATGAAAAGAAAATGCTTAACTTAACTCTTGAGATAGGGGATTCTTGTGGTGTATTTTATTTCCAAGGTTATTTTCACACTAAGAAAGTGTCATTCACACTTATATCTAAATAGATATCACTGAATTAGGGTCCATATACATTGGAAGGATGGTTCAACTTTAGCCCAAAAATTTAGGGTATTATAGATCCTCATCATGTTAGTAGTGCATCGCGGTGGGTGTAGAGGTGGGCACATCATCGCATCATGGTGAAGGTGTTTTCATTAAGTTATTGATTTTTAATTTGAGTGAATTTGTCATGATATTTATCTTAGTGTGTGAAGTGCTTATTAGGTGAAAAATGTTCATAAAAATAACTTAGAGAAAAGTAGAGCTAAGAGCCTTTGATTCGTCCCAATCTTGGTATTCGATTCTACAAGTGTCAACTTTGAACATGTATAACTTTTGATATATGAGGAATTTTTAAGCTTAATACCCACCAAATTGTAGATAATTTAATTATCTTTCCAATGATACTTATTTTGCCTTAATCTGATACTCGAGCAAAAAGTTATGATCATTTTATTCAGAACCAATAGCTCACCATGATTAGACCACATCACGATGAGCCTCTAATATGCATTCTAGTTATGAATTTTAGGTTTAAATAATTTAGGGGCAATTGGTTCTTTTCCCACCTCAACCCAATTCGTAAAAACATGACTTAAGGGTTTAGTTAGGGCATTATATGCCCATATTCTCCACTTTTTCTCTCAAGAACAAACCCTAATCAACCTCTCCAAGTTCATTCATTCCATCATCTTCTCTTCAAGAAAAATTAAGATTTTAAGTTCCCTAATCTAAGAATATTTAGAAAGATGTTAAGATCATCTCTAAGACTTTAAAGGTGAAGATTTCTCCACCCAGTCAAGTCTATTAAGGTATGTGGGGTTATGAACAAGGGTATACTTTCAACATGTGATGTGTTGAAGTTATAATTCAGACTAGTATTATAGTGTGATGTGTGCACTTTGTAGATTCGGGTAGGCTTGAATATAGTGAGAGAATTTGGTTCAACTCAGACCTCAAAAGGTAGAGTTACCAGTGCCAATCTGAATATTTTTAGTAGTCTCAAGTGAAGTACAGTTTTGAAGTGGAATTAAAAGTTGAGTATAATCTTTCAGTATAATTCAGTCCATACAGTTAGTAATCCATTCTAGCAGTCAGACAGACAAATTTCTATATTTTTTCCATCTTCCGATCTAGTCTTACTATCTGAAGTTTCATAAGTATGGACATTCTAAAAGGTAGATTTTTTGTATCCATGTAAATTGTGAATTCAGTTTAGTCCATGCATTATGTTTCAGATTTAGTGATAATTTAGTTCATAAGTGTCCCATGCATCATATCAGTCTTTTCTTAGTATTCCAGCTATGTCAGTATCATTCGAGGGATTAACAATCCCAAGGGGGAGATAATATTATCCCCCCAAGTTTTCATGTCATAAACCTCTTATTGTTTCTTCATGAAATCAGATCCAACCTAGAGTAATGGTTGCTCATAAGTTGACTCTCTAATTTCTATATCAGCCTTATAACCATTATTATGTCATTCTATGTATTGAAGAAATCAGTTTAGTTCATGATATTCAGTTTATGTATCATGTTTCAGACTCAGTTATGCACTCATGTTCCAAGTCATGCATGTTCAATAAATGATCTCAGATGCCTTAGTACAGTTCTCTTAGTTTAACCAATCTTATTCGAGGATGAATATTCCCAAGGGGGAGATATTTTAATACCCTATACTTATCCTAGCTCGATTCAGCTCTTAGTTGCATGCTTAAGGGCCTTAAGGCCTGAAATTTTCACTAAGTATTACAGACTTAGTAATCTTTAAGACCACTAAACTTTGAGGATTTTTATTTTGGTTTTCCCCACCCTGAGATGTTAATGATTTAGTTAATTCATGTTCAGGGATGCAAGAAGTAGGTCTTCGGAGAGTTTTATATTTTTTGAACAAGGATAAGGTCACTTTTAGATTTAGGTTCTAGAACCTCAACGCAATAATGGTGCGCCGCGGTTGGTAAAGAGATGGGCACATCATCGCTTTGTGGTGAAGGTGTTTTTGTCAAGTTCTTGATTTATAATTTGAGTGCATGTGTCATGATCTTTATCCTAGTGTATGAAGTGCTTATTAGGTCAAAAGTGTTCATAGAAATCACTTAGAGCAAAGTTGAGCTAAGAGCCTTTGATTCATCCCAAGTTTGGTATTTGATTCTACAATGGTCAATTTTGAATGTGTATAACATCTGATATATGAGGAATTTTTCAGCTCGATACCCACCAAATTGTAGATAATTAATTTAGCTTTTCAACGATACCAATTTCGCCTTAATCTGATACCCAAGAAAAAAGTTATGATCATTTTCATTAGAACCAGTAGTTTACCGCGATTAGATCGCATCACGATGAGCCTTTAATCCGCATTCCAGTTATGAATTTTTTATTTAGATGGTTGAGGGGAAATTGGGTCTTTTCCCACCTCAACCCAATTAGTAAAAACACGACCTAAGGTTTCAGTTAGGGAATTATATGCCCATATTCTCCACTTTTTCTCTCAAGAACAAACCCTAATCACCCTCTCCAATATTATCCATTCCATCATCTTCTCTTCAAGAAAAATCAAGATCTTAGGTTCCCTAATTTAAGAATCTTTAGAAATCTTTTAAGATCATCTCTAAGTCTTTCAAGGTCAAGATTTCTCCACCAAGTCAAGTCTATTAAGGTATGTGGGGTTATGAATGAAGGTATTTTTTCACCATTGTTCCCAAATTGCATGATTTTAAGATTTTATTTACTTATTTTGATGTAGGGTTTATACCCAAGTATGTATATTCTTGAGGCATGTGATTTCATGAGATTTAAAGCTTTTATAATATCAACTAGTGCTTATGTTTATGCTTTTAGCTTACATAATTTATATTATGAATGAGATTGCACTATTTTGACTTGTTATTGTTGAAGTATTTCAAGAATCATATTTAGCATGAAGTTTTGATATGAATTGACATAAATTTAAAGCATGGGTTTTAAGCCCTAAGTTGAGCAATAAGATTTCTAGAAGATTATGCTTGTAAGCATTCTATGAAAGAATATATTCAGATTTAAAGAAAGAATCGATCTTTTGATCCTCAACTAAGATATGGAATCCACACATGTCAGTTTTGATTACAGTTTAATGCAAATAAATGCAGAACTGGTTTTTATTATAAACCCTCATTCTATTTTATGCTGAGTTTCCTACAGTATGAGCATATAAATAATATGGGAGTAGTATTTTGCACCGAGTGGGATGTGTGGGTTTAGCATATCCAATTTTCCCAGAACTACATGCCACGGTAGGATTTTAATACCCATAGTGGGTTCAGATAGTTATCACTCTAGCTTAGGTTCTATTCCAATGGCAAGGGTAGGACAACTCTCTCCAACATGAGCTTTTCCCTACAGGGAACAAGACTTTAGATACCATGATAGATCACATTGTGTATGTCAGTTAGAAAAACCTCCGATGATAGAATAAAAGAAAATCCTTTAAAACTAAGTGTTAAGGCACAAAAATTTTATCATTAAGCTTTACTACACATGATTATGATTTTACAGCTTTGTTTTATTCAATCTCAAGGTGAGTCATTTACTCTTAGCATGCATTGTTTGAAATTCTAAGCATACATTGAGTTATTATTTTACTTATACATTCACTCCATCCCCCCACATACTCAGTACATTCCAGAAGTACTGATCCATATGTGATACATTCTCTCATAATATAGGTACAAATTATAGCCTACACATCATAATTAGACTGTTGCAACTTCCATCTAGTGGGTGATAAGTTCTCCTATTTCGAGAACTCTAGTCAGATTTAGTTTGTATACTATGTTGTATTTTGATTTTTTATATGTATTAATTAGTGGTAGTTGCAGGCATGTACCAGCTACCTAAAGTCAGTATAGTAGAGGCTTCATAGATGTCAATCAAAGTCAGTCATGTAATTTCAGTTCTCTCCTCAAGTTTTTACCAGATTATAAATTGTATCAGTAATATAATTTCTCTCAGATTTTCTCATGATTATTTTTCCATACATCATAAAAACTATTTAATGTATTATAATTTAATTTCTTAATAGTATGCCAGTTCAAGGGTTAGCTTGGGGCCACTTACGGTTCCAAGCACCATGTTAGGACTACGGGGAAGTCTCAGGTCATTATAGGAGCTCAGAATGGATAGTTATGGTGGTTATGGAAATCATTTATAGGCTTTGAATAGAAAAGGGTTGATTAGTCAGTAAGTTATGGGTAGAGACTCATTGGTGTATATGAAATTTAAAGATAGTGGGAATGTATTCACGGGTAAGTAGATTTGATGTGAGAAAGTAGATTATGTAGATAAGATCATTATGGGTTATGTTATAAGATTAAGATAGACTACCCTCATTATGTGACTTTACCCTCTTGACTTTGTTTTATCTATTTTTAGTAGTTGTAAACTAGTACTGCTTATGAGAAAGTGTGTAGTAGATTTTGAGGTGTAGTAGTAATACCACAGAGAGGATGTGATTGTAGGTAGTAGTTAAGTGAAATGAGGTATTTCGGTTGATTTTCCCATTTTATAGACTAGTATAATATGTGGTATACTTCATCAGTGGTACATGATTGGTGTTACACAATAGGCTTGAACTTTATACATGGATTGCAGTAGTAAGAATTGCAGCTTACGATCAATGATGCATGTTTTATGGGAGTGAGATAGTAGGCTTTATTTAATGTGTTCAATAGCCTAGGTTTGCAACTTATGAAAAAATGAGTGGATAATTGTGATATTTATATATGAGGGCTAGTGTTAAAACGATGGATTATAGCTGAGTCATTAAGTGGATAAAAATGTTAGGTGTATAAGAGTAAGTTGAAACCCAGGTAGCATGTGGTTAGATAAGGTTTTATATGTATAAGTGTCATGTTTACCAAGTTCATGTTCTTGAATTTCTTAGTATGGATAAGCCTAGAGAGCTACTATATGATGTACTTTCAGGCTAAATTGGAGAAAATATAGATAGATGATGCAAGATCTTGGTTTAGTTTTCAAAACTTTGTTAAGGGTATTAGATTAGAGATTTAATGCTAGTATTCTAAGTAGTTGAGAATGGGTTTTTATGTGGTAAGAAGTGTGAATGTGTATGCTTATAAGAGTGTGAGTTATAGGGTGATTTCTATAGAGGCTAGCGAAAGTTAAGAGTAGCATTCCTAAAAAGCAATGCCTTCAGAGTAAAGTTTATCAGGGGGAGTTTGCATTTATGTGTATGGTGATGCCCTTTTTTGTGTTGAGAATTGTGGCTATAGATTAGATAAGAGGTTATGTCTGCAAGTCTAGGATTGTGACTTTGATCTAAGGGGGACATGATGGACTAAGGTAAGTCCTGAATTTTCTCATGGTGGAAAGTTTATGGGAAGAGTCAGTACAAATCTATTCCTATTCACGCAAACTTCTCCTACTTAAATCTAAGAGGACATCTACCAATATTTATGTATTTAAATCATGCATATGCCTATAGTACGAGTTCTCTGGGCACTTTGTCCATGTTCCAACTTCCAAACTAGATGCAATAATGTCCCTCAATAATCCAATGGTTCAAATATTCAAGTTCTATATTACGATGCTCATGACCCATAGATCCATGCCTCATTTCATACATAGTTTTATGGAACTATGCTTTTTATATTACCAATTTATTTTATATCAGAATTAGCCAGAGTGATAAAGTTTATGGAAATTCATGGCTAGTTTCAGTTCTTTAAATGAGGAGCAATCGCTTCAAGTGGAAATCCTATTCTCAGTTGTTGACTACATGAATTCCACCTTTTTGCTAGACAGCTTAGGATATATGGTCACATGAAATATGGTAGTGGTTATGGGAGCGTAGATTTAAGAAGGAATTTTGGGGTGACTACCTTGAGATAAGGTTATATATAAAGAGGGAGGAGGAATATGATCTTACATTATGTGAAATAATTAGGAATTGGATATATGATGAAAATCTTTGTGAGAGTAAGTAAAGTTGTTGGTATTTAGTGGGGAGATCCATAAAGTGGGTGTAGTAAAGATAGGCTTGAATGTTGTGATTGATGAAAACACAAACCAAGGTGTTATGTGGTCAGTACTCCTTGAATTAAGATTTGAGGTTATTGGATTATAATGATAAGGTGAAGTGATATTCTTAATGGGATGTAAAGCGTCTTGTAACTTAAGTCAGCACCTTCTAACTCTGGGTTAGGCTTCAACATGGAAATACTATAAGGTGGGACTCGAACTCTTGTGATTAGGTGTGTTATGGGAGAATCATAAGTTGGAAATGATTATGTTATTTATTGTTTGGGGCATAGACCAGTAGTGTCTCTAAGTTTAAGGTCTATTCGTTGTATCTTGTAAGTTAGAGAATGCTACTATTCCTATCTTCCGCAAAACCTTATTTCATGTCGAGTATCAATGTAAATCAAAACATATGATCACCAAATAAACTCATGACTTATGTTGTGATGATCATGATCCTTAGAACTCATGTGCAAGGTCATCTCTATGTCAATTTTAATTATCTCACTCTTTGTGCTTACACAATTCACTAAGGGTTATCATGAAGCTCTTTTGATGCCTTTGCATATTTTTTGGAAAAAAATGCCCAATGTGACGTTATGTATTTATTCCATACTCTTAGAGCTTCAATAATTTCCAACTTATCCTCTCAGTACAATGATTCCAAGGGGCGATAATGTAACACCCAGTGTTTTCAATGCTCTAGTAATGCCTTACAAATATCCATACGAACCTTATATCGATGGTAAACAATGTCTAGGTGTCATGGAATGAATTAGGGTGATTTTTGTCCTTAAAAATAAGTGTGCATCATGAATTGGACCCTCCTTAAAGTCCTCGCATACCGGAACAAATGCCAACAGTTACTAGATGGAGTTGGCTTTGGCTATGCACCGCAAACCCTAAGGTTAGCTTTGGCTGTATGCTGCAAGGCAAAATCCAAGCGGCATAAGTTGCTTCATTTTGTTCCATTTTATGGGCCTTGAGGTCTTTTCACACCCTATAGTTGTTCTTTATCATATATGGAATAAATTACTATCTTAACATACGTTATTTCACTTCTCAAAATCCCCAAATCATCATTCTTAAACAAAAGAAGAGAGACTAACTAGGGCTTGAGGAATTAAGCTTAAAGGGTCAATTTTCTCAATGTTTACGTTGATTCAATGGTATGTGGGACTATCAGAAATCTCATGGGTATAATATTTACCTATTATGAGTTTTGAAATTGTTAAAAAACATGCATTGGGAACCCCATTTTATAATGAAATCTTGTTTAAACTATGGGGGTTTTCCCTAAACTTGGATTTTATTCATATGCATAAATGTTATGAGTTTTGAGATTTTATATAAGAGCATTATGTACGAAACTCCCTCTCTTGTCATGAAAATCCTTTGTCTTAATGTGTTGTGGTTGTTTACACGAATCGTTAAAAGTTTTAGTTTAAATGTTTCACTACCAACTGTGGTTTTGCATTTTTTATGATTCAATAAGAGGGTGTTTTATTAATTTATAAATGCTTTTGTGTCCTAATGGAGATAATACATAAATTAAATGATTGAAATGGATACCTCATGTTTAAGTCTTGAAAAGAGAGTGTGTTTGCATAAGTTTTCATATGTTTTCGAAATAAGAACTCTCTTATGATTTTTAAATATTTTGGGTGGTCATTTATATGCTTTTGAATAAAAAGGGCAATGATTATGATATGATATGTCTTTCAAGTCTTCATATGATGATACCTATTATGGAATGCCCTTAGTATGAAAACAATTAACATTATATACATGGAGCATGGTTTTAAAAGGTTAAAAATTGGGCTTAAAGAGGTTAGATGATTACCTGAAGAAGGAACAAGTTTAGATAATTCGTTTTCCGAAATTGTGTTTTTCCAATATAGTATTTATTGTTCCCTGAATGAGGGGATGTTCCTTGAAAAGGGGGATGTACCCTTAAAGAGGGGATTATACGCTAGCCTTATGCCCTTTTCATATCAAAATCAGAAACTCTAGCCCTTGCAACAAACATGGGTTGGGGGCTTGGACGCTGAGTCAAGGTAGGATTCCATATAGCCTATGGGATTGTAGACTTATAAGATGTACCATCTAGCTCAAATGTAATACAAAGAGTTGAGTTAGTGTTTTACAAAATGGTTGAAGCTCATCAAAATTATGCCCTTGTGTTTTCATTTACCTTATGCTAAATTACTTTATGAAATGCTCTCACTTATGTTGTATAAAAATATATGTTATAATTTTGGATTGTTCTACATACTAGTACTTTTGAGTATTGACCCCCTATATTTTATGTTTTGAGGCTCAATCCCGTGGTCCCACTAACCAGTACATTAATTTCAGATATTTAGAGTTGGTGAGCCTCCCTTACTTCGCATGGCATATTTCCCATGTGTTGGTTTATTTTTTGTTTTATGGTCTGATCGGGGGTCTTGTCCCAGTTTAGACAGGATAGTATGTTCAACTCAGTGAGGCTTCGTAAAATGTTCTAGATTGAATTTGGGTTTTCTTATGGTTTAATGTTATGAAATTTTAAGTTTGATTATAGAACTATTATGTTTTTAGTTTATCTTTCGAACTTCCATTTTATATAACTTATGCTTATGATTACATGCTAAGGGGTGTCTCAGGCCTTCATGGTTCGAGATGCCCATTGCGGCCAGGGCCTCAGCTCGAATCATGAAAAAAGCACTGAACAATAGTTAACAAAAAAATCAAGTACCTTAAAAGGACTAGGGATTACATGCTAGTCTACTATTCAAATGAGTTGATGTCTATATGGAACACAAACTCAGATTTCCCATCTAACAAGGACTTTAGAAAGTTGATCTTTGGAAATATGTTTACTTTGGCAGGAGCATTTGTTGTTTGTATGAGCATCAATAAAACTTGTGTTGTTGATTCCACCATGGAAGCCAAGTATATTGTAGCCTCTTAGGTAACTAAGGAGATTGTAGGGCTCAGAAACTTTCTCAAAGACTTAGAGGTTGTTCCTGTGATAGAGGCACTACTTACAATTTATTGCGACAATAGTGGTACGATTTAAATTTGATGGATCCATGAAGCCATAAGAACACAAAACACATTGAGCACAAATATCATTTGATTCGAGATGTAGTGCAAAGAGGATATGTGGTGGTTGTGAAGATTACATCATAAAACAACCTGGCAGACCCATTCACAAAAGTTCTACCACAAAAGCCTTTTGATAGGCATGTAGAAGGATTGGGTGTTAAGAGTTATAGGTTCATAGTTATGAGTCTAAGTGGGAGATTCTTAGGATATACTATAAATTATGCATTTTAATATAATATTATTTATTGAACAATTATTTATTTGTTTAATTCAATAAAGTGTTACATTAAATAGATTATTTTATCATATATGTGTCCCCAAGTTATATAGTAGATAATTTGGTCTATAGTGTATGAGCTTATACACAAAAGATCAAATCATCGATTCTTATTAGTTAAAGTTATTGTTCACAATCGTAGATGAAAATTTTGAAAAAACACCAGAATGATTGTAATACAAAATTAAAAGTAATTTATCTTGATATGAGAATGGTATAGTTCCAACTTCTTGTGCTAGTGAAATTTTTAAATATTAAACAAGACCACGTAGTGATAGTTGTTTAAAATGACTGATAAAAAATATTCTCTAAACTATTATATATACTTATATTCTTAATCTTGATATAACTATTATGATCTATATATATTATTTATTATATTAATTTATTAAACGTGAGATTCTGAGACAAGTCAATATTCCTGGTAGATTGTATGATAATAATATATGTCGGTGAATTAATAAGTTAGTTGATGAAATTCATGTCTCGGTATAGAGATTAATGATACATCTTTTATGATAAGCTTATAAGTTTTCATTTGTAAAGCCGGAATGTGGATTAGTGAATTTGACATATAAAATAAGTTAAGCATTGCTCTAAAGGAAATTAATCATTATATTAAATTCGTCAGTAATTTAATTTATTGATTAGTATTTGTAATCATAACATGGGGAATTACGTGTTAAGTGAAAAAATTTGAAATAAAAATAGAGGATTGCAATTACGAATTTTAAATGAAATGGTTTGTAATTATTACGGTAAGAATAATTCGGGAAAGGGGGGAGAAGGAGAAACCTATTTCTTGTCCAAGAGAAACAGCGGTTCTTCTAACTTAGAAAAACAACTCAGTTTCTATTCATTACTTGCCCACTCAAGTATTGAGAAAGTTGAAAAAATTGAAGGAAAGGTATCTTTTAAATCTTGAATGAAGGATTGGTGACATTGACCAACTTAAAGGGTCAAACATAATTAGGAAACTTGAGTAAGTTAATTATGGACTTGATTAATATTTTCAAAACATTCTAATCTTTTCAAAAATGCAAATCAACCCACACCCCTCTCCTTTCTAAGTCAACTGTCTCTCTCCTCTCTCTCTTGAGACAGTCTCTCTCAACTCTCTTCCAACTAACAGTTCTGCAAAATTTTTCCCTTTAATCCCCGGCGGCTTTAAGCTCCGATGATAATTAGCTAGGCGATTTCCTTTTCGAATTTCAACTTTCAATCGACGTGACAAAAAGTTTTCTCCGGTGATAACAACTTCGAGTTCTTCATCGTCCCATTTCTTCTTTTACAGGTAAAAAAGTATTTCTTTCTAGTTATAATGAAATAGAGGAACTTAACTTGAGCCAACTTCTCTTCTAGTATTGGTTAACAATTTTAATATTTTTTTCTTAAATTTGAAAACTGGACTGTTTAAAATTATAATTTCTAGCATTTCTTCTCTACTCAATCCGGTGTGAAATATTATTTTTTGTTGTTATTGTAGTTCTTGTTGTCGAACTATTAATTCAATTTGTTGGTGATTTTCGGTCACTATTGATGTTCTTGGTATGTGTGTTGTGCTGGTGTTACTGGTTTGATTTGTTATTTTTCTTGGTAAAAATGGTGTTGCAACAGATGAACCATCTGATGCAACAGATGAACCATCTAATGAAACAGATTAAATATCTGATGCAACTGATGAAAATCTAATGTAATAATAAAAATCTGATGCAACAGATTAACAATCTAATAGATTATTCATCTATTATGACAGACGACTCTTCTATTTCAAAGAAATCTAAATAATATTTATCCGACATATAACTTATTTGGCAACATATGGGTGATCTATTTCAATAGATGAGTGATCTATTTTTTATTATTTTCAATGGATTACTCATCTGTTGCAATAGGTTGGTATAGACTGCAACAGATATCCTTCCTGATGCAACAAATGAATGATCTATTTTTATTGTTTCCTACAGATTACTCATCCACTACAACAGGTTGCTTATAGGCTGTAACAGATAACCTACCTGGTGTAACAGATGAGTGATCTATATTTATTGTTTCCAATAGATTACTCATCTGCTGCAATAGATTTGTTATATATTTTAATAGATATCCTACCTGGTGCAACAGATGTGTGACCTATTTTTATTGTTTCCAACAGATTGATCGTCCGCTGCAATAGGTTGGTTATTGCTGCAATAGATATCCTACCTAGTGCAACAGATGTATGGTTTTTTGGAACTGTTATTTTACTATTGTACATGTTTGATTTACAGTTACTCTTTTTATATGATGCATTAATAAATTATAATATATATTATGTTCTTGTTAACTTTAGATAATATGGCTCTCAAAAGAACAAAAACTGAATCAAGTCTAAGTAAAGGAACAAGTGAAGTAGCTAGGCTACTTCAACCACTCTATGAGCTTTTTTTACAAGCGTTATCTCAATCAGGAGTAGAATATGATGAACACGGGGAGCAGGAATGTTTCAAAAGAGATGATCCAAATGTCAATAGACATTTCACCGGAGAGTTGGTCAAAACCTTCAGCATTGATCATTAAACTTTGAGAATGTAGTGCGATGGTGCCACAGATTTAACGAGTGACTTCATGGTTAAGTCAGTCAAGGAAAAATCTTTCGATGCCTTTAGAAAAATACTTCGAGAATAAAAATTGGATGTTTATTTTCGGATCAGATGCTTCAGGAAATATCTTGATTTGCTGGAGGAAAATAGTGCTCGTTTCCAAATAAAAATAGTATATAAACTTCTTAAGCATAGGTTTATGTATGAAAAGAAAGATAAGATGGATGAGGTGTGGATAAATTACTTTGGCATACCTGTTTGTTTTGGATAAAAGGAGTTTACCATAGTTACTGGACTAAAATGTTATCCTCCTTCTCCTTCTTATGTTATACCTATTCTAACCCAAAAAAGCAACACACACACCCAACAAAGAAAAAGATAAGTCATGTGATGATGATGACCTGGTGCCCATTGTTGGTCAAAGCTTCAAAAAAAATAATTTGATAAAAGCATTTAAAGGTTAAAGAACTTCAAAGAAGCACGAGCAATCATTGTGCTTAGTTTGGTTTGTACATAATATTCTTTGGGAGAGAGACGTTAACAACAATATAAGTATTCGTTAAATAAAGCTCTCCGAGTATCTTGAGGCATTTAATAGCTATCCTTGGGGTTATGAAAGCTTTAAAATGACTGTCAAATATTTGTTGACTGCATTAGCGCCAAAGACAGTCAACTTATATGAATTTCCAAGGGCTTTCAAAGTAAATATTTCCTTTATTATGATATTATTTATTTTTTTACCCAAAAATGGTTCTGATTTATTGGCATTATTTTATAGGCTTGGGCATTTGAAGTCATTCCTGAGACAACTAGTGAACTACCAGGAAAAAGCTTCCTATCCAAGAATCTTGAGAAGGTTGTCGACCAAAATTGAAAAAATGCAAAATTTCTTGATCTTTTCAACCCCCCAAAGGATGCAGTAAGTATAACTATAATTAATTTTTTGTTTAAATTAATGATATTTTTGAATGATTTAATCATCTTCTAATATATGTAATGATTTATGTTAGATTGTGCATCCGTCGCTTGTTTCGACAAATCGAGAGTTGAAGATACCATTTTTTCTTAGTTTACGTCCTGTGCAAACATTATCAAACCCTAAGGTCATTGAAAAAATAAAAATAGAATTGTTTGGAGAAACAACCATTACAAGAAAAACAATTTCGGAGGGTGGGCTTGTTGTTGTTGATGGTCTTAGTGGTGATGGAGCTGTTGGTGGTGGTAGTGATGATGTTGTTGGTTCTAATTATTCTCCTATTACAGTATTTAAAACAAACCATTATGAGGATGATCATACTAGTTATACAGATTTTGCCTCTCCCAGCAAATGTTCTACATGCAAATGTCAAGACTCCAAAGCAAAAGATGATGTAGTGATTAATACTATTAATGCATTAAATGCAAATGTAAAGGAATTAACATCTAAGAGGGGTGTCATTCCATCAAATAGGATTTTATATTCATCCACTCCATTAGATATTAAGGCTAAGAGGAGAAGGAAAGTATTTTCCAATGCATTATCAAGCATCCAAAAATGTGAACTTGCAACTCCTCTGTCTGTGTGTTGCACTAAGCAATGCACAATGGCCAAAGGAGAGCACCATGGGCTGAAGAAGGTAAATATATATATCTATTCCAACTAACAAATAGACATATATCTATTTCAACAGATAACACATATGCTGAAAATTATCAAACAGATATATACATCTGTTGCAATAGTTGACTAACTTATTGCATCAGATAAAGTATCTATCGCAATATATGTCTCATCTGTTTTAGAAAATCAAACAGCTCTTTGTACCTCTTTAGTTTTACTAACAGTTGACCTATCTGCTACAACGGATGGGTCATCTATTGAGACAAATTAAATCAAGACTTCCTACCATTTTAGTTTTTCCAAACAGATGAGTAATATGTTACAATAGTTGGATCATTCGTTGGAAATTATCATATATGTCTTCCTTAAGTAGAAATTTGTCCGAACAGTTGATTCATCTGTCGCAACAGAAATATAATCTATTTAGGATAATTTAAAATAAGAGGAAGACCTATTTGATTTGCTAGAACAGATGAGTTATCCTTTTCCATTTTGTATCTCCATGATTAGCATTGACCAATTCTTTCTTTCCAAGTGAATGTAAAAGCTACTGTTGAACAACATTGATAATATGCTACTCTAAGTATGGAGAACAAAAAGTGCATAAACCATACTTAGGCGATAATAAAGATCTACGACGACCAAAGCTGAATTGCGTAGCACCGGATGAAGAACAACTTGTCCATATTGAGTGGATCTTTATAGCTTGAGTCTATCAAAGTAATAATCTCACCCCTCCTTAGGATTTTTTGGCATTAAGACATAAATTGTTGATGTATTTGTTGAGATCTGTAACCATACAATTTTTTTTTACTTTTTTTTATTTGTTGATTTATTTCATGTAATTTCTGAAGGCTTCAATTTATTTTATTTTGTCTGTGAATTTAATTTTTTCCATAGATTTGAACTTATTAATTGAAATAAAATACTAGATTCAAATATCACAATAAATAATGTATGTGTTGCAATAGTCGACATCTCTATTTGAAAATATCAAACAAATTTAGACATATATTGCAACAAGTAGGTAATCTGTTGGAAATTATCAAACAAGTCTTCCCACTGCTAAAAAAAAGACTTAGATAGAAACATCGGTATAACGCAACAGATGACCAACCTATTGAAGTAGATGAACTATATCTCAGAACAGGTAAACTATTTGTTACAATAGATGGACAATCTATTGCATTATAAAAAATTAACTTTCATTAGACATAAAAAAATTGCCACTTCATGTAAAGTGAAGTGACTTGAAATAAAAAAGGCAAAACCCATCGACAGTGTTTATTTTAAACACCTGAAATAAAATAGGCATCAAGTAGACAGTGTTTATTTTTCACACGTAAAATAAAATAGGCATCAAATATGTCAGTTTGGCTCTTTTTTCCCTGTTGGCTGTTTACGTGTAATTCACGGAGCCAAGGCTCATTGAACCCCTATTTTTGCTGACTCGGTGTCTAATTTGGCCCCCAATAGTTATTTTTCTCCTATTGTCTTATATATTCATCTTCTACCTGAAATTTAACCCTAAATTCTCAAATCTTATTTTTTTCTTCCTATTTTTTTCTCTATTCCAATTCTTCAAATTATTGGTATTTGGTTTTTCTGCATATTTTTTTCATTTTTCCAACTGACCTTGACAATGTCGAGCTCATCTTCAACTGTTTTTTGTGATAAAGCTTTTTGACATTGTAACTGTGATCATGAAGCTCAATTGAAGACTTCTTGTACTCAACAAAATCCAGCTCATTGGTTTTTTACTTGTAAAATTTCAAAGGTAATATTTTTTATTTAATTAGTTGATTAATTATTAACTTGTAATTGTTTGGTAATTGTGGCCTTATTTTTGTAGAAGTTTGGTGGATTTGATTACTTTGTTTGGTATGAAGAACGACACCCTTCACAAGCAGATCGAGTAATCTGAGATTTGTTTAGGAAATTCAAAGCTTTAGAAGAGAAACAAAATTCAGCAAGAAGATACGAAATTATTGGCGTTATTGCTACTGGTTTGGTGTTGTTGGGCACATAAATATTCAAGCCTAATTGCTGAAATTTTTATGGTGGTGTATTTGTATTTGCTATTGGTTTGGTGTTGTTGAGCACATGGATATTCAATCGTAATTGTTGAAAACTATTTAATAGATTTAGACATATGTTGCAACATGTAGATCATCTGTTGGAAATTATCAAACAGGCTTACCACTATTGCAACAAATAAGACTATATCAACAGATGAATAAACCTATTGCAATAGATAAACTATCGTACTAAACAGATAGAATAGATTTTACAACAGATTGACAATTTGTTGCATTTTAAAAAATTCAACTTTCATCAGACAAAAAAAATTTCCCCTACATGTATGTAATGTAAAGTATGTAAATTGAAGCGACTTGAAATAAAAAAAATATTATTTCACAGGCTCTTCTTTATACACAAGCTCCAAGCATCCAATTAGTAACCTCATAAGCCCAGATCTCTTGCACGCTAGGCACAACATTGTCACACAAAAAGGTCATTATCTCGGCCATTTTTGTGTCAGTCAGTAAACATTCGATTTGTGCAAGAGCGTGTGACCTGCACGCAATAACAGTTTTATTTTTTGGAGGTCCATGTTCTTGTTTCAACCTTTAAAATCCCATGGAGACTTCATCAACACTTCCATTGGAAAATGATCCATTAGTTTACTCTGCCTCAACAAGATGGTAACAACTCCAACAGTGGCTACATGTAGGTCAAAAAAAATTGACCTCGTCCAAGGCAGGTAAGTTGAAGTCATAAACCTTGATATTTCCCTCCTTGAGAAGTATCTCAATAGCCTGATAATGTAAGTCGTCCATGTTCATGACTCCAAGAATCCTCTTTGCCTCGGTCCAGCTCTAGTCGTGTGGATTTGGCCTTTCCCCTCTAACATATTTTATCATTTCTTCATCCTATTAGAACTAGAAAGTAATTAATGAAATCCCTTGCCACCGGGAGTTGATGCTAGCTTACTAAGATAACCGTACCTATCCATTAGAATCTTGTAGAAGCCAAGGTCCGTTATCCCATTGGCAGAATCATAAGCTTTCGGGTATTCTAATTGCCTTCCCCTCCTAAGGCAGAGAATTTCTTCAACATACTGTGATATAAAAAGTCGATTTTTAAATAGGTTAGTAATTAGAAAACATAGTGAAAGATGCAACGGATGGTCCACATATTGTAGAGGGTTCTCTAAATCTATTTATAGATTACCCACCTAACGTAACTTATGCAAGAGATAGGTAATACATTGCAATAGAACCACAACAAGTTACACCAGAATATACATATGTTGCAACAGATGATAAGTATATTAGAAGGCTAGATTAGGAAAAGTAAACTTACACTATCCATGTACTACGTATGCATATCTGTCATACTTCTAAAGTCTTGGGTGGAAAGGATACGGATGGGGTAATTTTTGGTACCTTGCTTGGCTCATCGCAGATCCCTCTTCTCTTTGGCATCAAGCTTCGTTTATATGTCCACATTCCTTAAAGTCCCCTGAACTTCAACATCTTTTAGAGAGGGAGGAGTTGTAATTTTTTTGGATTTATGGTACTTGGCTAATTGCTCTTTTCTTCCTCCCAACCGCCACTATAGTTGTGTATGGCTCCCTCACCTCTTGGATGGTATGAAACCCCTCTTGGATTTTAATTCCTCAATAGCTTTAGAGATAGCCTATATTTTTTTTAAAGAATTTATCCTGGTTATCCTTGCACTCTTTGCATTTACAACGAGAACATGAAGGTGGAGAGAGGTGAGAGGGATCAGTGTAAGGGTGAGAGGGACTTGTGTAATGGGGAGAGGGACCTGTGAAATGTATTTTTTCAAACATTTAGTTTTTCTTGAGAATCAACATACTCAACATCACGACTGGAAGTAGCATTAGCATGCCTGCCACCAACATCAACTCCACCAACAACACACCTAGAAAAAGCACTCGAATCTGTTGTAGTAGTTTAGTTATGAAGAGACTCAACACTAGGCTGACCTTGCCTAACTGGTCTTCTTATGTTTTTTGCTCCAGCCAATTCCTTCTTTATTAACTCCACCGTTGTGTCTGCTATTGTATCAACAATACCTAGAGTAATAAAATAAGTCATCCCCAATTCCTGCTCAATAGGCACAATCCATGGATCCACAACCTATAAAAAAATAAATACATTTAAATCATATAATAAATTGTAGTCAGTTGATTTATATGTTAAAACGGACAACTTATGCAGCAAATTATCTATCTATTGCAACAGCTGATCTGTATGTCGCAATAGATTAATAATTTATTGCATCAGATTACTCATCTGTTCCATAATTTGTAATAGATGGATAATCTATTGAGTCAGATTCAGAAATAGAACAATAGATGGTTAATATATCGTGAAATATGGATTGTCTATCACAATAGATTACCCATCTGTTGCACTATTTACTGTAGACAGGTAATCTATTGCATAGATGACCCATCTATCACAACAGATGGCACATCTATTTTAATATCTTTGTTTGAGTCAAATTATTTTACTTGAAAGAAAACATAATGAATCATCCAGAGTGTTAAAGATATCAACCTCCTTAATTTTTTAGTTGCCCTTTGCAGCCAACCACCTATGGATCCTTGGATGAGAAACCTCGTCCGGGTAATCCTTGAACTGCTTTTGAAGGTGAACAATGAATTCAAATGCCCAAGCCAAAAAAATTTAAATAGGAGGCAAACAAAAAAAAGTCATAGTAATTATTCAATATAAATTAATGGATGAGCACACAAAAAGTGATTAAATTTACCATGAAACCCTAAGAAAAGCCGTATAATGTGATCATCTTTTAGGATAGATCTGTTAGTAAATATTTGACAGTCAAGTAGTAGTTTTCATATCCCCAGGGATAATTTTTGAATTTCTCAAAATCATCAGCAAGCTTCAACAAATCATTTTCTATAACTTTGCTGACGTCTCTTGTCAATATAACAACATGGTCAAACCAAACTAAGCACAAATGCTACCTGTACTAATTTGGTATGGTTTAACCTTGAGATATCCTATCAAATCATTGGCTTGGTACCTACGTCTAGAAATGTGCAACAACCTATCTTTTTTGCTTACATTTGTCGGTTTTGGTGGGTGGTGTGGTTATGCGGGTGGTTGCTTGGACAATATCTTACCACTATCTGATGGTGGTGGTTTGGCTATCCTGCTTGCCTTGGACCTTTTACGTGGTGTTTTATTAGTTAGAGAGTCTTCTGGACGATCGTATCTTAAGCCCTTCACTATGGCAAATTCTTTCAAGCCTAAACAAACTGGAATGCCACAGTAGTTTATCCAGATTTCATCCATCTTTTTTACCCTTCTCTGAATTATCATCCCCCACGTAATTGATCCTATACTTGAGAAGACCATATACCATTCTCATTTGAAAATGGAAATTGTGGTCCTCAGGTAGACAAGAAAGTATCCAAAGTAGTCCTTCCTAAAAAGTCTGTCTATGTTATCATTCTTCATAATATTCCTAAATTTGTCTAAGGGTTTCCCCAACTGACATTTAAGACCAAAATCACCCATTATTTTGCAGGGTGATATATCGGCATCGCAATTTAGAACATATTAATACTAAGAGTTTTGATAGACTCATGCTGGGATTTCAATATTAATTCACGCCCTATTGGTGATGCATTATCATCCTCTTTCTCACTTTCTTCACCCTCCTCTTCTTATTTATCTTCTTCTTCCTCCTCCTCACTTTCATTTTTCTCATCACCATCAACCTACCCTTGTCTACCTCTCTCAATGATGTTTTAATAACTTTCCTCAGTTTTACTTTTACCTGACTGAGATTGTTTGGCAAGATCCTCTAAATCCCTCTGTACTGTAGCCTTTTTTTTAGGTTGTCAGAAGTTGATCCACTTTCACTTTCTATTTTTTTGGGAGACATGTTTTACCTACAAATAACAGAAAAAGAAAAAATACATTACAATTGATGTATGAATAAATTTTAAAAAATACATTACAAACACCACCAATACCAACACCACCAATAGCCACCACAAATACTACCAACCAATACCACCAACAGCCACCACAACCACCACTGATGTCACCACGACGACCACCAACACTACCACCATGACCACCAACACAATAAACACCATCCAATAATATCACAACAGTCAACGGAATACTGTAAAAAAAACTAGGGTTTTCTCAGGTTCTTCCTATGATTTTACCATCAAAACTCAAAATTGTAAATCCATTCTCACATATAATACAACTAAAAGTCTTGTTTTTCATCGTTAAATTAAAATCCCTAATTTTTAGAAAAGGAACAAATATAAAACTCTTCTCAAACTCTATTACCTACAAAGACAAAGCAAAAACGACTGATACAAGCAAGAATGAAGTCAAAAATAACACCTATGTGGTCAGAAATGAGAAGAAAATCGATCTTTTATAAAGGGTTGAGCAATTTATTGAGTAGTTATTGTCTGGATTGTTGAGAGAGAGAAAAGAGCCATAACTCGAGATTTGAAATGATGAAATATTTTTCTCTTAAATGGATTATTTATATGGATTAATTTATATTTTGGAAAAGAATGACAAGTTTTGAAAATGTTAATTTGGTCTGAATTGATCTTAATTATTTCTTTAAATTTTAAAAGAAATGCGTAATTTGTAACTTTCTGATCATCCAATTGCCAAAAGACTCAATTAGTAGTTGACCCTATGAACTCAACCCTAGTCCTAGATTAATCTATTTAGGTATTAGTTGAACATAAGAACTCAATTGAAATTATATAAAAAGAAATGTTCAATCTATTGCAACAAATGACTTATCTGTAGGAATTTGTCAAATATATTAAGTCATCTGTTGCAATAGATTACCCATATGTTGTAAATTATCAAATAGGTGTTTCCATTTGTTCGGACAGATGACCAAGCTATTGAAAATTTTTAAACAAAAATTGTCATCTGTTGCAAAGTGTGACTTATCTATTCCAAGACCTTTTTTTATTTATTTATTTTAAAGAAATTTATGTATTAGTTGAACATATAAAGTAATAAGAATTGCTTCAACTCATAGTGATCGATCGACAACTCTGGTCAGGAGGAGCGCAATACCGTCTCATCATGCAATTGCCAAAAAAACTCAATAGAAGGTATAGTTGACCCTATGAACTCGCACCCTAGTCCTATATTAATTAATTTACGTATTAGTTGAACATATGAACTCAATTGAAATAGTATAAAAAAAATGTTCAACCTATTACACCAGATGACTTATCTATTAGAATTTGTCAAAAAGATTAAGTCATCTGTTGCAACAGATTACCCATCAATTGTAAATTATGAAATAAGCATTGCCATCTGTTGCAACAGATGACCGAGCCATTGGAAATATTCAAACAAAAATTGTCATTTGTTGCAAAGTATGAATTATATATTTTAAAATCTTTTATTATTATTATTATTATTATTATTTTAAAGAAATTTAAGTATTAACTAGACAATGAGGTAATAAGAATCGATTTAACTCAGAGTGATCGATCGACGACTCTTGTCAGGAGAAATGCAATACCAATATTATGCAATTGCCAGAAAACTCAATTGAAATTGTATTTGACCCTATGAGAACTCACCCCTAGTCCTAAATTAATTAATTTAGGTATTACCTTAACAATAAGATAATAAGAATTGCTTCAAATTAGAGTGATCGATCGACGACTCTGGTCGGAAGAAACGCAATATCGTCTAATCATGAAATTGCCAAAAGACTCAATTGAGGTTGTAGTTGACCCTATGAACTCACGCCTAGTCCTAGATTAATCAATTTAGGTATTAGTTAAACATATTAGGTAGTAAGAATTTTTTCAAATCAGAGTGATCAATCGATGAATTTGATCGGGAGGAATGCAATATCGTCTCATCATGCAATTACCAAAAGACTTAATTAAAGTTGTAGTTGATCCTATGAACTCAGCCCTAGTCCTAGATTAATCAATTTAGGTATTAGTTGAACATATGAACTCAATTAAAATTGTATAAAAATAAATGATCAATTTGTTGCAATAGATGACTTATTTGTTAGAATTTATCAAACAGATTAAGTCATATGTTGCAACAGATTAACTATATGTTGTAAATTATTAGATAGGCGCTGCCATCTATTGCGACAGATGATCGAGCTTTGGAAATTTTTAAACATAAATTATCATATGTTGTAAAGTATGACATATACGTTGTAAGATCTTTGTTTAAAGCAATTTAGGTATTTCCTGTCCTAGATTAAAAAGATAAAATACTAAGGCAGTAAAAAATATTACTACTCGGATAACTCAAGAATCTCCTCATTGAGTAGCCATCTTGTCTTTTCAATGTCATCGTCTCCTCATGCCCCTCAAAATTTATTAATAAATATTTAAAACTCATATCTAGAATACTCTCCACTCTCTCCTTCAACCATAAATTAACTCAACTCATTTCCTTGTCTCTCTTCTTTATTCACAATTCTCTTTCTCTCTTTTCTCTTCTCTTTCAGATCTCAACCAATTAATAAATTTTCTCGACTGAACTAGATGTTCTGATCCTTTTGCTTTTTTGACATTGAAAGTATAGTTCACTATTGCTCTTTCTTTCTAATCTTCTTCTTTGTATGTTATTTAAATCAGATATTTATGTCTTGAATAAATGAACCGTGTTTTTATTAAAATATGCAAAAAAAGTCATCTATTGGGAGAACTTAAAAAGCATTGTTGTCAGTGTCGGTTTTTATGTCTTTTGTTTCTTACTTTGGTGGTGTTTTTGTTGGGTTGATAGTGGTGTGGGAATATGTGATGTTTATGTTTTTGATAGTGTTGGAATATATGGTGTTGTTTCTTTATTGTTGATGATGTTGCTAATGTTGGTAGGGGTGGTGCAATAGTTTCCTCAACTGTTGCAATTGATGAATGATTTGTTGGAACAAACGGAGCAAATGTTGGAAGAAATCAAACCAGTAGCAAGGCTGGTTTATTCTAGTAGATAACTTATCGGTTGAACAGATAGGAAATTTGTTGCATCAGAAGGGTCATCTGTTGATTCATTCAATTTTGTGTAACCCTTTTGTAATGTTCTTTTTGTTCTTATCTTGTTTGACATCACATGTAATTCTTTTATTTGCAGATAAAAGAAAGTGAAACAGGATCTTCTTTTGCTCGACCAACATTAAAGGCTAGAGTAAAGATAGGTTTGGAGGAATAAACTGCTTGTAGATAGAACCACTTTATATGTGGGAGGTATGTATTACTGATCAACCTATCATGAAAACACATATCCAGTACAAAGATTTTGTAAATGTTGGTTCTTTACCTATTAGGTGTTAATCCTTCAAACAACATCTGGCATTTTACAGTTAAGATTGTTAGGTTTGAACTGGTAAGGATGAGGGACCAAATAGGTGGTGCCGATACCCTGTTACAATTTAATGAAGATTTTTCCTAATGTTTACTTGTCAAGTTTAGAGAAGGGTTAAAGTTTTTAGTGGCAGTGTAAACATTCAAATAATGATTGCACTGAATTTAAGGGTTCAATGGACTTTTCAAAAGCCTCTGAAGCCTCGCACCGCTGTAAATAAAAATGGAAATAAATATAGTTATTCCTCTGGTCCAAATTAATATGGATTGGTTGCTCGAGGAGACTATTATACAGTAGAAGGTAATTGTAAGAATACCTATACAGGAAAGGGGATGGAAAACCATATATCAGCTCAGACCTTATTAAAGAAGAAACATAGGGTAGGAAGAAAAGTGTAACGAAACTGGCTAATGAAATTGACATAAAAAATGAAAAAACTGAATGAGCTGCGAATGTGAAAGTGTATCCAAAAATAAAAAATCCATCAGTTTTTCTAGAAAAATAAAAATGTTCAAGAGGACTGGAGTTGTGCACTTTGTTAGGGGACTTCAATTAGATAGCATGGCCTGAATAAAGACCAACAAAATGTAGGACCAGAACTCTAAAGATTCAACTTTGCGAGCACGGAAAGTGGTAAGATTGTCGGTCCGAATTAAAATATGAACCAACAACTCCTTAATTAAATATAGGGGATCAATCCAACGTGGTAATTTATCAAGTTAAACTTGCATCTCATGCCTCCTTTTTATGGCTCTAGTCAGGTCAAAGACAGTGGAAACAACAAGGCATGGGATATCTGCCCAACTTCAGACCTTTTTGTTTCTACTACCATTGACCAGATCATAGCAACAAACAGAAGGCATGGGATGCAAGCTAGACATTAGAAATTAACACCTTGGGTTCCCTTATTTTTACATCTAGAGTTGCAGGTTCAGGTTTCATACTCGATTGAAAATCTTACCAATCTCTTGCGCTCACGAAGTTGCTTCCTTAAAGTTCTGGTCCTGCACTTTGTGAGTCTTATTGAGGTCACGCTCGCTAGTTGCAGTCTCTAGAAAAGTGACCATCTCCAATCCTCTTGAGCATTTTTATTTTTCAAGAACAACTGACGGATTTTTATACTTCGATACACTTTCACATTTAAAGCTCATTCTGTTTTTTTCAGTTTTCATGTGAATTTCGTTGACCAGATTTGCTAGAAGTTCCTTACTTGCTTCCCTGTGTTTCCTCTTAAACAAGGTATGATATGTTATATGGTCTTCTCCACCTCCCTCTTCCCACACAAGTATTCTTCCAAGTACCTTTTTCTGTATAATAGTCTCCTCGAGCACTTCCAAGTACCTTTTTCTGTATAATAGTCTCCTCGAGCAACCCATTCATATAAATTTGGACCCGGAGAATTTCTATTAGTTTTCCATCATTGTTTGCTGTTGTGCAAGGATTTGGAGGCCTTTCAAAAGTCCATTGCGCTGTTAAAATTGGTCTAATCACTATTGGATATTTACACTGCTGCCAAAATCTTGACCCTTCTCCAAACTAGACATAAAAACATGAGCATAAACTATCATTAAATTATCTCAGGGTATCAACACCACCATTTTGGAACCCTTCAGCCTTATTAGTTCACACCTATCAAACTAAACTATAAAATGCAGGATCTTGTTTGAAGGATCAATGTCAAATCGGTAAAAAATTGCATTCATAAAGTCATTGTACTTTATGTGTCTATCTGGGTAGCCTAATCAATAATACATAAGTCCCCCGCATGAAAGTGGGCCCATTCATCTACACTCACCTTATTCTTCCTACCCCATCAATGTCAAATAGTATTTATTCATCTGCACGCATGTGATGACTATTAAAAAATGGTGAACAGTCATGATATTTTATCAAACACATTCAATACAACTGATCAATCAAATTCTCCATCTGTTGCAACTGATGAATCAGCTATTAGAAGAAATCAAAACATCTCTTCCAATAGATGGTCTATGATAACGCTCAATCTACAGCTCTTGTAGGAGTGTAAAATGGTCGTTAGCAAATATAGAACCCAACCTGGGTTGGGTATCGATCCCACAGAGAATAGCTTGGTCAACAAGTAAGCAAAATTACTAAACTTTTGGTGCAAGTCTCGAAAAAGGGGGAGTCTTGTCGTGCAAGTAATGTAAATAAAACAATGGAGTAAAAGCTGAAAATAGCAAAGTAAAAAGAGAAGGATTGTTACGTAAGTTGTAAACAATGAGAATTGAAGCATTGGGGGTATGTCCACCTTATGAGTTTACGTCTCTATTAGCTATGAGTGTGTTGAATTCTGACATGCATGTGCTTATAGAGAATTGTAGTCAATGGTAAATCCAGGCGTCTTTCGACCTATTCGAGGATTATTTCACTTTAAATCTTTCGAGCTTAAAGCGTGTCTAACGGTACGAATTCTCCAAGAGGTTAATCCAGTTACGGTACTAACTGTTTAATAGGGAATTTAGGATGTGACCCTACTACCTTGACACTATATCTTTTCCAGACAAATAACCTTTCTTTTGAACAAGTTAAATGTTATACTGGCGTATTCTTGCGTTTGCAACCACAAAGAATTTAGATTAAGATGAAGAGAATAATGATATAAGCAGCATACGTGTCACGAATTCACAAACTCACAGCAATAGATAGTATCTCAGTTGGCTTCCAAAACCTTAACAGAGAAGTTTAGTTACCCATGAATGCGACGGAGATCATGATTGACATTGTTGTTATACCACAAGATTGATTAATTTCTTGTAGCACAAGTGGTAGGCGTTTAGGCATGAATTCCTAGGCAAAGTAACGATTCTCTTGTTGCAGAAATTATGAATAAATGAATAGAAGAAGAAAAATAGAATTAATGGAAAGATTAGAAGAGTTGTAATTGATGGAAGAATTAGAATTGTTAATTGAAGAGTGTATAATTGAAAAGATGATTAAAAATCTCTAGCATGATAGGGTATTTATAATACCTATATCCTAGTCCTACTAAGCTAATGAAATATCTGACCAAATCCTACTAAACAAATGAAATACTTAACCCAATTGTACTAGGTTAATGTATCATTATCCAAATCCTACTAAGCTAATGAAATACTTAACCCAATTGTACTAGGTTAATGTATCATTATCCTAATCCAAATAAGTTACTGCTAGTCCCCAAAGTCTTCATAAATGTTGTTTTAGCCCGGGACAAATTTTCCATGCATCACTTTTGGTCCTTTAGGCGTTCAAGCTCCCTTTCCTTCCTTCGTGAGCTTTCTTTGGCGTCAAGTAAGCCATAAAATGTTGATTTCTGCATCATTTATACCTGAAACTTTGCTAATCATGTTCTTTAGCTCACTAACAGGAAAAAGGACTAAAAGCCCATGAAATATATACTTTGTTCTCAAAACATGGCATAAATATGGGCAAAATATATTGATATAGGCGCGTAATATCGCCTATCATCAACATCCCATACTTGAAGCTTTGTTCGTCCTCGAACAACATATCATGTCCTTCTAGACATCAACTTAGGGTTTTCACAGCAACAACACAAAACATTCTTCAAGGCAAACACAACAATTACTAACAAAGAGTAGCTTTCTGATTATTAGTAGAAACAGTTTAGCCTCTAGCATAGACTCGTGATGGTGGTCAACTCGCATGCAAAAGTTAAGGTACAATGAATCATATACAACATCCCAAACTCATCAACCAAGTGTGTCTCACAATATAGTACCCATAATCACTCACAAGTATAGCATATTTTTCAAACATGGGTATCAAAATATCCTTGCTCTCACTCTCACAAAGAATTCATATGTAGCAACTGATGACCATAGGCTTGCCCTTAGTGTAATACTCCACTAAATGTCAGAATGTTAAGATTAGGATCAAGTAGGTCTTTTGATGGTTGTAATGTAGGCTAAGGGACGGGTAGGATCAACTATTTTGGCCAGAAATAGTGACTAAGTTCCTAAGCACTTTAATACATCACATTGTATCATTGACACTTTTTTCTTTCATCCTTTCTTCTTCTTTTCCTCTACCACCCTTGTTCTCCTCTTTTGCTTTTCAACATAACTCACTTTTCATCTTTCTTTTTCCTTCTTCTTTTCACAACATACCTCTTATGATAGAACTTTCTTTTTCATAACACATTCAAGCACCATTACAATTTAAAGCATCATACTTACCCAATTTCCTCTTATATTGTCACATGACTTTATACTTTAAAGCACTTAGGAATTTGGATCAAATCACGGTCTTGAAAAAATGGATTAGGCTTACAGACAAGGTTGTCAAAGTAATAGGCTAAAGGATCAAAAGGGTTTAACTAGGATGATGTCCAAGGGTAGGTAAAACGAAGGTAAACATATGTAGGTTGCCAAAGAAATGCCTAAATCATCTCCTAAACTTACACTCCTTATTTTCGCTTTGCATACATACCAGGCAAGTTCTAGCATCAGCCACAAACATAGAATATACTATTAATCTCACACACACAAGGCACATGGTCGACTTTATTTGGAAGTAATATAGACTCTTGACCCAACAAATGAAGGAATTGAACCACACAATATCACATAATGAGTCACAATTAGAGCCTAAACGTCTCAATAGTCATAATTGTAGCACATACTCTTGTTATAATCTCATGTTGCCTATTGGAATTATTTTATGCGAAGCTAAAAAAAATTATTCCTAAAAAACAACACGAAAATAAAACAAAGTAAACAGAGTAAACAAACATAGATGAGATAGAGAAGTATAGCATGCGATACCGCCACCCTACACTTAAACGGGACACTGCCCTCAGTGGAAAATAAATACGAAGAACCTGGTCAGTCGGACTCTTCCTCAATGTCGGGGGTCATACCCCCTTCGTCGGAATCATCATAAGAGTTGTCGTCAGAGTTCTCCTCCTCGTTGGAGTCTGGCAAGCGTCGATCATCATCGGTCGGCATACCATCGTCTAGAGGTTCCTCAAAGTAAACGCCCACTCCACACATCTCCCGTGCATGCATGTTCATTGGATAGTCGTGGTCCAGATGGTGGAGCTCTGCAGCAGTTGGAACACGTCCACCACTCATAATAGTAAATCGTGTCATGCCATAAAGATGATGGAAGAAACTCTCATCACGAGCATGTCTCTCCGCAGTAGTAAGGTTGACACCATGAGTTGTTTCAGCATCTTTGACCTTTGTGAGGTCAACCTTCTTCAGGTTATGTGGGAGTTTGTGATCAGCTGGTTCCTGTTCGATATCCTTCTTCCGCAATATTGCTATCAACAGATTACCAAAAGTGAAGTGGGACCTTTTGTGGAGTCTGGCCTTCCGCATTGTAAAGCGAATGATTGCCCCAAAGTTGATAGGGACATTCGTCATCAAATCATAGACCAAACTCACTTTATCGCTTGATATTTTGGTGTATTGAGTCCCAGGAATAAGGCATGAGTTGACAATACGCAACCAGATTCTTGCTTCCCTATTCAATGGAGCATAGGGGAAGGTGTTGTATCATTCGGTGTCTCGGTGTCTGCCCCACCTTGCCATGGATCTACTTCCACAAAGTGTGTGTCGTATTGCTCTATAAGGAGGCCTACTGTACAGCTCTTTGAATGGTGCTGGGTCGACCAAAGGTAAGCCAAGAAAGGAGTTGATCCAATCCGCGTTGAGCTGTAATACTTGGCCCCGAATCGTGACTTCGTTGCCTGTGGTTTTCGGCGACCAGTTGGCATAGAATTCCTTTGTCAAATCGAGATTACATTCTCCCATGTCGCGGAAGATGAAATCCAGATTCAACGCCATTATTTTCCCCAACATACGCGGCTCCTTCTTCGCTAGGGTGTCCTTATTGATCAAGTCGACGTGAACATATTTGCTTTCCTTGTTGTTCTTGTACCATTCTTTGGCTTCCTCCTCAAGAACCCATTTTATTTCAAACATTCGGCGGGGTAGTTGCATGGAGGATGATTCTCCTTGGTCCTTGCGACCTCTCTTCTTGCCCTTTTGGGAAGTGGTAGCCTTATCTTGTCGCGCTTTAGGTGCCATTGTTCCTGAGACTTAAACAATATTCATGTTAGCATCAACTCAAAGGAAACAATCTATAAACAAGCCGTCGGGGTACCACCCCACACTTAGGTTCGTTAATACAAAACAGTGAAGTGAATGTAGTCGATTACTTGAACTTCGTCGACATACATTTTAGAAACTATATTCCGACAAGAAAATCAGCGATGCATCACTACTTGCAGCCATTGCACTACTTTTATGTTAGGTATAACAACACTACTACATAGGGGTTACATCATGGTATAGTTATTTTCAACAATCACAACCTCCTAAGTCGGTAGGCAACTATAAGTCTTATCCCGATGAACGGGATAGTCTAACATGTAAGTATCCAAGTATCAAGCTTAAGCAATTTTCATAACCATAGCAATTCCGCAAATAGTATAACAATGCTAGTAAAACCAAATTCAAGTCGGAAACAAGTAAAGATTATCCTAACGTATCTGTTTACTCACATGGTTTTGTATCAACAATCCAAACACATTAATATCACCAATAATCCTTCAAGATGTAGCAATTCATAATAGACATAGTAACGTAGTACTTATGAGAAATAGATGAAGAATAAAAGAGTACTTACATGATTGAAGCCTTTGGAGATGGTCTTGTGAAATGGAAGATCAAAAAAGAAAAATTTTGAGATGATTTGGGTGGATGTGCGGCGCCTTTAGGTCAATTTCCAATGTGGTTATGTTTCAAGACTAAGTCCCCTTTATATGGGAAAAGAATGGGTAGGGTTTTGACCCATTTACAAACGGTTTTGGAGACAAAAATGACCTCTATGCGGCGCATAGTGCTTTGCATAATCATAGTATAGGCGGCGCATAGTGTAGTGCATTTAGGGACATATGCGGCGCATAGTGTAGTGCATTTAGGGACATATGCGGCGCATAGTGTATAGCATTTAGGGACATATACGCCGCATAATGTATGGCATTTGAGATACTGAGACCTAATGATATATCATAGGCGGCGCATAGTGTATAGCACACTTAAGCATGGGCGGCGCCTATGTCTTTGCACACTAGATTCCGAGACCTTAAGCTATAGTATAGGTTTTGCATTGTTCGTGGCCTAGTTTTACCTAGGCCTAGCCCTCCTCGATGCCTATTTTGGCATGATCAATGCTCAATCCATAGCCTTATGCATCCGTATTCCTAACTTACCACCTTAACCATACAATACGTCCAAATCGTCATCTGAAACCAATCTCCTCGTTGAATACTTCTCGCACCTATATTTGCTCAAAACCAATGAAAACAATTAGTACGATGGGTTGCCTCCCACCAAGCACCTTAGTTTTGGTCGTGGCACGACTCTTTTTTTTGGATTTTCTTTTATCAAAAGCAAAAAAATGAAAGATGATAAACGATAAACGATAAATGATAAACGATGGGTTGCCTCCCATCTAGCGCCTTATTTATTGTCGTGGCTCGACATAGTTTCCTCGAGTACTTAGACTTCGTCAAGGTAAGTGATGGCCATATAATTTATTGAGTCAAGAGGACCGATATAAGGTTTAACACGTTGGCCATTCACTTTGAAGACAACACCATTATTGTCTTCCAATTAGACTACTCCAGACGAGTAGACTTGGAGAACTTTGTATGGACCAGACCACTTAGACTTTAACTTACCTGGGAAGAGCTTCAATCTGGAGTTGAAGAGAAGTACCATATCAACCCTTTGGAAGTTTCGTCGAACAATCTGCTGATCATGATACTTTTTTATCCTCTCCTTGTATAGGTCTGATCTTTCATATACATGGAGATGGAACTCATCTAATTCGTTCAGCTGCTCCAACCTCAGATTCTTAGCATCATCCCAATTCAAATTCAATTGCTTCAATGCCTACAATGCCTTATGCTCGAGCTCGATGGGTAAGTGACAAGCCTTCCCATAAACTAGTTGATAAGGAGACATGACAATGGGTGTTTTGAATGCAGTCATGTACGCCCATAGTGTATCATCAAGCTTCCTAGACCAATCCTTCCTATTTGCATTAACCGTCTTAAAAGGATTTGCTTCATCTCACGATTGGAAACTTCTACTTGTCCACTAGTTTAGGGATGATAAGGCGTAGCTACCTTATGTTGCTTGACACCATACTTGGCTAAAACTGATTTGAATAGCTTATTGCAAAAGTGAGATCCTCCATCACTTATGATAGTACGAGGTACTCCAAAGCGAGAGAAGATATTCTTCTTTAAGAACGATACAACATGCTTCCCTTCATTGTCGGCCAATGCTACAGCTTCCACCCATTTCGAAACATAATCTACAGCAACCAAGATGTACTTCATTCCAAACGAATTCACGAATGGACCCATGAAATCAATACCCCACACATCAAAAAGTTCTACCTCAAGAATTTTGGACATGGGCATCTCATGGTGTTTCGATATAGCACCTTGGCGCTGGCATTGGTCGCACCTTCTAACATAGTCGTAGGCATCTCTAAATATCGAAGGCCAATAATAACCACTTTGCAACACCTTTCTTGTTGTCCGATTACCTGCATGATGTCCTCCAACTTGGGAACTGTGGCATGATTCCAAAATATTAGGCACCTCTACATGGGATATACATCGTCGAATAATACCATCTGCGCATTGTCAAAACAAATATGGCTCATCCCAATAGTAGTGTTGTACGTCATGCATAAACTTCCTCCTTTGGTGGTAAGATAAATTGGCAGGTATCACATTACTCACCACGAAATTTGCAAAGTCGGCATACCATGGTAATTTTTCCATTGTCGTCGCTAATATCTCCTCATCAGGGAATGCATCATCAATCTGAATTTCAGGTTGCGCCACATGCTCATTCTCGAGTCTAGATAGGTGATCAGCCACTTGGTTCTCACAACCTCTTCTATCTTTGACTTCGAAATCAAACTCTTGTAGCAGTAATACCCATCGAATCAACCTTGGTTTTGCATCCTTCTTTGTCATTAGATACCTAAGAGCTGCATGGTCTGTATGAATGATAAACTTAGTTCCCAATAGATAGGCACGAAACTTCTCAAACGCATACACAACTGCTAGAAGCTCTTGTTCTGTCACAGTGTAGTTCCTTTAGGATTCATTTAGGACCTTACTTGCATAGTAGATAGGATGAAATAATTTCTCCTTTCTCTGACCAAGGACAGCACCAACGGCTATACTACTAGCATCACACATGACTTCGAACGGGAAAAACCAATATGGTGCTACCATGATAGGGGCTTCAATGAGTTTTGCTTTGAGGCATTCGAATGCCTTTAAGCAATCTTCATTAAAGTCAAACTTCGCATCTTTCTCCAATAGTTTGCACAATGGACTAGCAATTTTGGAGAAGTCTTTAATGAACCGACGATAGAAACCTGCATGGCCGAGAAAACTACGAACTCCTTTCACCGAAATTGGAGGCGGTAGCTTCTCAGTAACCTCTATTTTTGCTCGATCAACCTCTATTCCTCTTTCGGAGATTTTGTGCCCAACAACGATTCCTTCTTTTACCATGAAGTGGCACTTCTCCCAATTTAGCACAAGGTTGAATTCTACACATCTTTGCAACGCCATGCTTAGGTTCACCAAGCACGCCTCAAAAGACTCACCAACAACTGAAAAATCGTCCATGAATACCTCCAAAGTGTCTTCAACCATCTCAAAAAAAAATAGACATCATAGAGCATTGAAAGGTGGCTGGTGCGTTACATAACCCGAATGGCATACATTTGAAGGCAAACGTTCCATATGGGCATGTAAACGTTGTCTTTTCTTGGTCTTTGGGGGCAATACAAATCTGATTGTATCCTGAATAACCATCCAAGAAACAAAACCATCCTTTCCCCGCTAATCGATCTAGCATTTGGTCCATGAATGGCATTGGGAAGTGATCTTTGAGTGTCAAATAATTCAGCTTTCGGTAGTCCATGCATACTCTCCATCCAGTGACGGGTCTGAGTGGAATAAGCTCATTCTTAGCATTCGCGACCACCATCATGCCTCCTTTCTTGGGAACACATTGTACCGGGCTTACCCATGTACTATCAGAGATTGGATATACAACTCCTGCGTCTAACCACTTGATAATTTCTTTCTTCACCAATTCTTGAATAGGTGGGTTTAGACGTCTTTGATGCTCAATGGTGGGTGTGCAATTTTCTTGAAGCTTAATTTTATATGTACAAATCCCTGGTGGAATACCAATAATATCTGCAATGGTCTATCCAATGGCTCGTATATACTTGCGTAGAATAGCAATAAGAGCTGCAACTTGTTGCTCACCCAAATCGGCTGCCACAATAACTAGAAGTGTGTTTCCGCTTCCTAAGAATGCGTACTTTAAATGACTTGGCAGCTCTTTCAATTCTAACGTGGGTGGCTCTTCAATAGATGGCTTAGCTGGTGGTGTGGGTCGATTCTTGAGATCAAGGTCCAGCTTCTTGGGAGCATAGTGATATGTCCCTAATCCCGATAGAGCACAAATAGCTTCTTCACAATTTTCAGCATCCTCATTCTCTCCATTCATAAGCACAACCTCCAAAGGGTCATCAATGATTTGCTCTTCTTCAAGTAATTCTTTCTCATCATCAAATAAAACATCAGCCACCGAAAATACACTTAGATCTTTGGGTTGCTGCATTGATTTTCACACATCAAAGCGAACCACTTCATCATTTATTCGGAATGAAAGCTCATTAGCTCTCAAATCAATAAGCACACTTCCTGTAGCAAGGAAAGGGCGCCCCAAGATTATGGGAACTTCTGAGTCTGCCTCACAATCCAAAATAACAAAGTCTGCTGGAAATATGAATGAAGAAACCTTCACCAATACGTCAAATAGAATACCAACAGGTCGTTTTACCGACCTATCCGCCATGACGAGCCTCATATTAGTTGGAGTAGGATCACCCAACCCCAACTTCTTGTAAATCGATAATGGCATCAAATTGATGCTGGCTCCTAAGTCACATAATACTTTGGGAAAATTCAAAGATCCAACGGTGCAAGGAATAGTGAAAGCTCCGGGGTCGTCCTTCTTCTGAACTATCGATCGGGTAGCAATTGCACTACAATGATGCACATCTTCTTTCAACTCATAACTTGTTGCCCGCTTCTTAGTCAAAAGATCCTTCATAAATTTCGCATACCCAGGCATTTGTTCAAGTGCCTCCACCAATGGAACATTAATGGTCAGCTGCATTAACATAGTCATGAATTTGCTGAACTTTGTGTCATCCGCCACCTTCTTCAATCTTTGGGGAAAAGGTGGTGGTGGGTATGGAAGTGTTCTCTCCATGGTTTTCTTCTCCTCTTGCTTCCGTTTTTTAGATTTTTCAGGTTGCACAGCACTGGGTGAGGCGTCCTTGTCATCAGGAATAGGTGCTGTGGCATCTTCTCCTTTTGCGTTGTCATCCATGCCCGCAACTTCGTCAACCACTTGCTTGCCTTTTTCTGAAGTTTCCAGCACCTTACCACTTCTGGTAGTGATGGCCATGCATGACCCATCATTCCTTGGGTTTTGCACAGTATCGCTAGGTAAGGTGCCAGCCTTTCTTTGATTGAGTACTGCTGAAAGTTGGCTCAATTGCTGCTCTATTTGCTTGATTGAAGTGGAATGAGAATCAACTAATTGTTTCATGGAGTACAAATCATTAATTACCTCTGTAACGCCCGCGCTCGTTGCTTCCACTCCTTTCAATAATTTAGCCATCATGTCTTCCATACTTCCAGAATTAGATGTGGTGGTGTCACGTCTACCAGGGGGAACGCACAAACCACTCTTTTCATTCTTGTTCTTCCAACTACCTTGGTCCTTGGATTTATCATAATAGTTCCGACCTTGGTTTCCTTGGATATTCCCGCGGAAACCTCCCTGATTGTTCAAGTAGTTGGCCTCCTCTTCCGAATCATATTCGTCTCTTCCTTTTGATGCAATAGCTTTCACTTTTTCGGTCTTCCCTGATAATAGATGCTTTGTAAGAAGATCCATTAGAGTTTTCATGTGCGCCATATCCTGATCACGTTCTTCTTCTCTTCTTCTTTGGTCTGCAGTCATGCCAATAGACAAAGTGGGGCTTGCTACCTCAGAATCCCTGGTATTCCAAGCTCTACTTTGTTTCGTCATACGATCCAGCATATTGCTTGCTTGACCAAAGGTGAGGTCCATAAAAGATCCTCCAGCTGCGTTATCCACCACAGGTTTAGTTATTGAATTCAAGGCTCTATACAAGATCTCCATTAGGTGGACATTAGTCATGTGATGGTTTGGGTATCTCGCTAGCTTTGTCTTGAACCTCTCCCATGTTTCATGAAGAGCTTCGGTGGGAAGCTGATGAAAGTTGTTGATTTCATCTCTTAATTGTGCCCTCTTGGATGGAGGAAAAAATCTTTCTAGGAAAGCGTCTCTGAATTGCCTCCAATTTGTAATTGAATCAGGAGTCAGCCCATTCAACCATAGTATTGCCTCCCCAGACAGAGACAATGGAAATAAGCGTAATCGAATTGCATTCTGACCAACACCAGGATTGTCAAACGACTTGCATGTAGAAATAAAGTTGATGAGATGCATATTCGAATCATCACCTGCTAGTCCACCAAATAATCCCTTGAGTTTCAATAACTGAATCATGGTACTTGTGATGTTGAACTTGGCTGCGGGCGCTAATGGTGGTGGAGTTACCAGTGGCTCCGGAACCATCAAGATCATCATCATCATCGTCTAAAGCTGGCTGCATAGGTTGGCGATCATACATAAACCGTGCTTGTCAACCTCTTCTGTTGACAGGTGTTATAATTTCAGCATCACGCCTAGGGTTTAGTAACTCGTCATCACCTAAATCCTCATCTTCGAGATTTGTTGCTCGTGCAGGGTTATCAATGTTTTGCTGTTGAACCTGGGCTGCAGCAAGGGCAGACAGTCTTGCTTGTTCCTGTTGAGCAGCCATCCTTTCGATTTCTGCTTGTGCTTCCATTCTTCCTATGCGTTGTGGTTCAGGATTGATAGGTAATAATGGTTGACCAAAACTTCTAGTATGGGGCATGCACTGAATAAAAACCTGCAGTAAACAAAGACAAAAACTGAAAGTAAAAGTACGAGAATCTTTGACCAAAGGGTCTAGTAATTATCACGAACTTGATTGACACTCGTATTCCCCGGCAACGGCGCCAATTTTTGATAATGCTCAATCTACAGCTCTCATAGGAGTGTAAAGCGGTCGTTAGCAAATATAGAACCCAACCTGGGTTGGGTATCGATCCCACAGAGAATAGCTTGGTCAACAAGTAAGCAAAATTACTAAACTTTTGGTGCAAGTCTCGAAAAAGGGGGGAGTCTTGTCGTGCAAGTAATGTAAATAAAACAATAGAGTAAAAGCTGAAAATAGCAAAGTAAAAAGAGAAGGATTGTTACGTAAGTTGTAAACAATGAGAATTGAAGCGTTGGGGATATGTCCACCTTATGAGTTTACGTCTCTATTAGCTATGAGTGTGTTGAATTCTGACATGCATGTGCTTATAGAGAATTGTAGTCAATGGTAAATCCAGGCGTCTTTCGACCTATTCGAGGATTATTTCACTTTAACTCTTTCGAGCTTAAAGCGTGTCTAACGGTACGAATTCTCCAAGAGTTTAATCCAGTTACGGCACTAACTGTTTAATAGGGAATTTAGGATGTGACCCTACTACCTTGACACTATCTCTTTTCCAGACAAATAACCTTTCTTTCGAACAAGTTAAATGTTATACTGGCGTATTCTTGTGTTTGCAACCACAAATAATTTAGATTAAGATGAAGAGAATAATGATATAAGCAGCATACGTGTCACGAACTCACAAACTCACAGCAATAGATAGTATCTCAGTTGGCTTCCATAACCCCAACAGAGAAGTTTAGTTACCCATGAATGTGAAGGAGATCACGATTGACATTGTTGTTATACCACAAGATTGATTAATTTCGTGTAGCACAAGTGGTAGGCGTTTAGGCGTGAATTCCTAGGCAAAGTAACGATTCTCTTGTTGCGGAAATTATGAATAAATGAATAGAAGAAGAAAAATAGAATTAATGGAAAGATTAGAAGAGTTATAATTGATGGAAGAATTAGAATTGTTAATTGAAGAGTGTATAATTGAAAAGATGATTAAAAATCTCTAGCATGATAGGGTATTTATAATACCCATATCCTAGTCCTACTAAGCTAATGAAATATCTGACCAAATCCTACTAAACAAATGAAATACTTAACCCAATTGTACTAGGTTAATGTATCATTATCCAAATCCTACTAAGCTAATGAAATACTTAACCCAATTGTACTAGGTTAATGTATCATTATCCTAATCCAAATAAGTTACTGCTAGTCCCCAAAGTCTTCAAAAATGTTTTTTTAGCCCGGGACAAATTTTCCATGCATCACTTTTGGTCCTTTAGGCGTTCAAGCTCCCTTTCCTTCCTTCGTGAGCTTTCTTTGGCGTCAAGTAAGCCATAAAATGCTGATTTCTGCATCATTTATACCTAAAACTTTGCTAATCATGTTCGTTAGCTCACTAACAGGAAAAAGGACTAAAAGCGCATGCAATATATACTTTGTTCTCAAAACATGGCATAAATATGGGCAAAATATATTGATATAGGCGCGTAATATCGCCTATCATCAGTCTATATGACATAATAGATAATTTATATATTGAAACAGATGTCTCATCTGTTGCACATACAGACCATCTATTGCAACAGAGTGTAATTCAATTACGACAGATGGATGATCGGTTGCAACAAATCAATAATAATGGTGTTTATTAAGTCTCAAACCATTTTAAAAATGTGAGAAGTTTGAATGTAAAGGAAAAAGTTGTGACTTTTCACAGAAAACAAAATGCCAGTAGTTTGAAGGTAATTTATACAATAGAGTTGAACAGTCGTGTCTTTTGGCCTAACACATTCAGATTCAATCCTCTATAAATAGGTCCCTTCTTAATCTTTATTCTACTCCACTTTATTTATTTCTTACATTTTTTCTTTTTTGTATGACATCTTCAACCGCTTCTCTTCAAAGAGCATATTCCTTTCTCGTTGAGGTATGTTTTTTCTGTGTAAATCTACCAGTTGGTAGTATATGATGTATTACATTTTAACTCTTTTCTTTACTTTTGTGTCTACTTTTTGTCAATTCATGCATGTTTTAGTTATGGCTGATCCTGTTTGGTACATTGCTATTCTACGTGACACAGTGCAGGAACTATAAAGGTAGGTTAATGACCTGTAGTGGGAGTTGGGCGCTGTGGGAGTAAGGATACTCCGAGAATTTTGCAGGATAAAGAGGGCCTTGCTGTTGTCGGTTGAAGATTGGTCGACAAGCAATAATAATGATGCTGATGATAATAATAACAATTAGAAGTTTTTTTGTTTTAGTGTACATATTTTAATTTTTCTATATCGGGTCTATACCTAATGTATTTTATTTTTCGTTTAATGAAAGATTTATTTTTAGTCGACTTTAGCTTTTTAATTCTTATTCAATTTTCATTCGGTCTATTTCTTCTAAACATACATGTTAAAATGTCGACAATTGGAGGTAAGGAGCAATTTTGAATCCAGTAACAATAGTAATTTTGACTTTTGAGTTCTTTCAACAAATGGACCATGTGTTGGAACAGATTAGTCAATAGTTGGGTTCCTGTCAATAGATTATCTATCTGTTGTGACACATTTGTTGTCATTTGTTGGAGGAAAATATTTTATTTTGATCAATAGTATTGTGTTCTTCCGAATATTGTCTATCCGTTGCAACAGATGGGTAATCTGTTGAAAATAATTGTGGTATGTTGTATTTAGTTGATGTTTTGCCTCTTTATTGATACACAAGTTATTAAAAAAGATATTTTATATATAATAAATGATAACATTATGTTCACAATAATGAGTTAAATATATAAAAGTCCACAACAAACAACAACATAAGTTTTTGCAATTACTACGATCATGGTGGATTACGATCTGGGCATGTAGTTCTTTTGTGGTTAGGGCTCTTACGTACGGTGCACTTGTTTCTTCTTGATGGAAATGATTCTCCAACTCCACGCCTCCTCTTACATGGTTATCTTCTCAGTTTGATAGTGCTTGGGTCAATATATGGATGAGGTATTAATCTCCCCAAAAGCACTGCAGGAACATCTCAAGATTCTTCAAGAGACATTGGGGTACTACTATATGTCATTGTATATTTTTCCACCAAATAGTATGGAGAGGAGTGCTCGTAAATTTTAGGTCCATATTTTGCACCGTATTAAACTCAAAGCACGGCCATAGAATGCGGACATGGTATTTTGTCTAAGTCAAAAACTCTGCACATACAAGATCTTGTTTGAAGATCGACCGTGGCAACATTATCATGACAGGTGATACAGAATTTGTAATTTGATATTTGATGAGATAATAACCTATTTCCCGGACTGATGTTTACTGATATTATTTTTTCCATTTCTAAAACAAATAGAGTTCCTGCGTCCTTGAACTGCACACACCTTACGTTAAAAAATTGGTCATACTTCTTGTTTATTATTTCAAACATAGCCTTGATGGAAAATTCTCTTTCATTACCAAACAATGAATTCACCAATTCAGCTATGTTTGATTTCATAATATTGTACCTATACAAAAGAATGACTACGTACGACATCATTCTAAACTTGTAACTCAAACAATACATTAAATTCATAAGAATATACCTATCTGCCGGACAAAATTCCTGGATCGATCTCTTAAAATTGACACGTAGTACCTATCTATCAGACAAAATGCTCGGCTCCATCTCTCAAAATCTACACGTACGAGATGTTCTGCTGTCTTGGGATGCATATCCTCTATTTGATTGAAATAGTATAAAAAATCCTCTCTATTATAAAAACCCACCGTATTGGTCGCATCAACAGGCATAGGTGTTTGATTATTCTCTGGAATATTCATATCAAGATCATCCAACCTATCATCAAAGATGACTTGTTGTTGTTGTTCTTCTACATTATGGTTGTCATTCTCTCTCGTCTTTTCAACCACATACACTATTAACACCGGTCTGGATGAATCACTAAGATAAGCACACAACGAACATGATCGGTTATCTTGATAGGAAGTACCCTCTAATTTTTAAAGTAGTTGTGCATGTAGCTGATGAAAAGTTATTTCGGTTTACAATTTAGTCCACAATAGCTGATGATTAAGTTCACAAAATCATCACTTTGGACTGTCATAGCTATCGTCTCTAACATTTCGCCCTCCGTCCAACGCCAAACGTATTGATTGCTCTTCTTGATCCATTGACCATGATAATCCATCCCTATTATTATTGATTCCTCCATTAGTGGTACCTAAATAAATTCATTTGTTAAAAAAAGTTAATAGTAATTTTATAGTATCGTACATGAATCCCAACAGATATGTAATATGTTTCAACAAGTGAAAAATAACTTGTAATAGGTAAGTGATCAGTGGTAACATATTACTTACTTTTTGGGATTCATGTTACGCTCCTAAAGTTGATTTCAGTTGATGAGTCATCTGTTGTAACAAGTGAATCATATGTTGCAACAGACTATATATCTGTTGTAACAGATGAAGCGCCTGTTAGGATAGATGTTATAGTACTAAGGAACCTTGTAGTTGATTCCAACAGATGAGTGACATATTGGAACAGATAATTAATGTGTTGCAATAGATGACTTACCTGTTGCAACAGACGATGCCTCTATTGGAATCAAGTTCAGGTTTTATTGCAACAGGTTACTAATTTGTCGTAACAAATATTTACCCTATTGCAACAAATGACATGTCTGTGGGAATCGAGTTTCGGTTCTGTTGCAAAAGGTTACTAATATATTGCAACAGGTTACTAATTTGTTGTAATAAATATTTATCATGTTGCAACAGATGGGTCATATGCTGTAACAGATGACTCAACTGTTGATTCATGATCCAACATATGAGTCTTCCGTTGAAATAAATATCTCATTTGTCGCAACAGATGATTGATCTGTTTAAACAAATAGCTCTTATGTTGCATTCATGTTCGCGTGCTATCTATTGTTGAAAAAACAACATAATAGCAGTTACCTAGATGAAAAATTCAACTAAAAATCATAATTTGACTTACCAAATTCTCCTACGAAGTAATGTCAAAGAGGAAAGTGATGTATGAAAAAAAAATTGACCTAAGAAATTGATCAAATTGCAGCTATAACGGTAACAACAAAAACAACAATGGTCAACAAAAAGAAGATGAAGATGATAATGAAGTAGAAGATTATGATAATGAAGCAGAAGATGATGAATAAAGCAGCAACAACAATGAACAACAAAAATCGCTAAGAGATAGAAAATAATAATGGATGAGAAGAGAGAGAAACACACTTTTTTTCCTCTGTTTCTCGTTATATTAGGTAAACATTTGGATCAAAGTGTAAATTTTAAAACTTGTAGGTTATTCTCAAACTTACCCAACTTTCTTAATTCATAACAAAGTAATTGTCACCTACACTCAATTATTAAGACTTGTGTCACTTACACCTCATTTTCAAATTTTTTTGTCACCTACAGCTCAAAGCCCAAGAAAGTTCAGTTGTGAACTTGGGATCATTTTAGAAGACCACAGAATTAAAGACAGACTTGCTTCAAGATATTTGCTCACGCTTTAAGAGGTATTTTTAGATTAATTTTTAACGCGGTTGTGAGAACTACTTGTTTATATTCGAAATGTCTATAATTTATGTATCTAGTATGATTTTTGGATTCTTCTGTTGTGTACTATTTCCAATAGTTCATAATAAAATGAATATACCACATCAATTTGTTGTATATGGATGATGAGATTGCACTGCTACAGAGCAAACTTCAATACACTTGTTGGAGGTTTATTGACGTACATCCAGTAGGATGACGGGTTTTATTGGAAATATAGAACATAAAGGGCTCTTTTGCATTGAAGTAAATAATCTAGTCAGTCATTCTTCTACCGATTATCCAAATTCGTTATTCTGTAAGTTCCTAGGACACATGAAAGGAAGTTAACTTTTCCTAAATGGTTTGCAGCACATTCCACTATGAACGACGACTCTTGATCCTATTGCTTTGATAAAAACATATTGAAAAAACCCCTTTGAGAGTAAAATTTGTTCAATGTGTAAGTGTTATAGTCACTACCCGCAAAGCAAACCCCATAGATACCTTACTACTTTCTTAGACTTCTCCCTTGTCTCACCAATCAAGTATTGCCATATAAAAGAACTGTCTTGGAGAAGGCCAGCAATATGACAAAAATCCAACTTGCTCTAAGCATACCACCGGTTTCGAGGTCCGGGTATGGAAAAATCCTTGGTTGAAAATGCTACTCCCGAATGTACCCTACCCAGCGCGAACCCGAATTAGTCAGACTCCAATGCAGACACCGGACACTGGATACAAAACCAAAAAAATTACTATAAGCATCAATATATCACTAGAAACATGAATATTCAACCGTAAGATCATTTCATTTCACAACACAATGTAATCAGTAATACAAGTTGGGGTCTGACTATATGAAATGTAATACTGCTTCTCTACATTGCAGAAGCCAATAATTTCGTCAGTGTTAGCTGGAATTGAGAAGATACATATTCAATTTACAATACAAGGGTTTACTGTAGCATAATACATAAATATGATCCTAAACTTGATATTAACTTATAACGTTGACTTTAGACTTTGACAGTGCACAAATATGACCTTTAACTATTCAAAACTGCAAAAATATGACCACCAATCCGACATGGCAAAACGCGTGTTCAATACGCAAAATTGGGTGCGTCCAGCTTAAAATCTAAGGGCATAATAAATAAATATGACTCTAAACTTGACACCAAATTATAACTTTGACCTTAAACTTTGACAATGTACAAATATGACCTTTAATTATTCAAAACTGCACAAATAGGACCTTTAAATGACTTTTCACTATTATTTTTCATTATTTTCGGTTCAAAGATGAAAAATGACATCTAATTTCTTTTATCATTGCGGAAAAAGAGCAATATTGAAAATTTATTAATTAGGTGGGTCAGTCTCATACGAAAAAATCGCGCGGGTATGTATATATATATTATGAAGCAAAGGGCGAATTTATTTTATATAATATATCTAACTATAATTTATTTACATGTTAAATTAAAGATGAAACTATACTAATAATAAAAAAATTTATAGTTTTAATAAAACGTTATTAAATTAACATTATTAAGGATAATAGTAGTATATTAAACTAACGTTATCAAATTAACGTTATAAAAATATAACGTTATCAAAATGTTATTAAATTAATGCAGGGACGGACCTACGTGGTTGCTATGGGGTTCACCCGAACCCCTCGGTAAAAAAATTATGTTGTATATATAAGGTAGAAAATCTATATTTATGTAAGCATATTAATGTTGAACCACATGAAACAAGGTACTTAGATAGCCCAGTGGTGTTATTTGTTCTTCTTGGGTGCTTCCTTCAGCCTACTGGGTGGGTTCAATCCCTGCTAGTGGCTTTTTTTTTAATAAAAAAAGAGATAGGTGCTGCTGCTATAGAAATAAATAAAAAAAAATTAATAAAAATGACCCATTTTAACACAAAAAATAAAGTTTTAACAATGCACAAATATTTTTTTTAATTAAAAAAAGCTAGGTGTTGTTGTTCGATCCTTGCTAGTGGCTTTTTTTTTTTAATAAACAAAAAGTTAGGTGTTACTGCTATAGAAATAAATTTAAAAAATTCTAATAATAATAATAAAAATGACCCGTTTTAACAAAAAAAAAAAATAAAGCTTTAACTGTGCACAAATAATTTTTTAATCAAAAAAAAGCTAGGTGTTGCTCGTATAGAAATAAATTAAAAAAATTATAATAATAATAATAATAATAATAATAAAAATGACCCGTTTTAACATAAAAAATAAAACTTTGACAGTGTACAAATATAACTTTTAATTATTCAAAACTGTACAAATATGATCACCCTCCAAGTCAGCTCTTTTAGCGACGTGGCACCGTGTGATTGGATTAATTTTCTACGTAGGCGTGAGTGAAACTCACGCATGGGGTTACAAAATCGGAGGTCATATTTGTTCAGGTTTTGAATAGTTAAAGGTCCTATTTGTGCACTATCAAAGTTTAAGATCAAAGTTATAATTCAGTGTCAGGTTTAGAGTCATATTTATGTATTATGTCTTTACTGTACGTGGAGCATCTTTTATAGTTGAATACATTTGATTACAAACTTCTTTAGGAAACTCGTTCAGCTCCGAACTCAGGAGAAATCTCGGAAAACATCCAACAGTTATGATAATTCAAGCTGCAGTGACACCTCACGAGCTTCCTAAGTCATCCTCAATCACGCAACGGCAGATGAGTTATGACAAATCAAAGATATTCCACGAAATTTCTATTATCCACTTAGTAGACTTAAAATTAATTCCGCGCCCAAAAATGTATAATCTCTAGTTGTCAAAGAATGTATCAGTTCATCTTCTACCTGAAAGTTCGTTCAAATGGGTTGAAGCAAGAGTCCGAGTTTACCAAGTCCTTGTAAGGAATGAGGAGCATCAAACTATTCTTGGAGGAGGTGGAGCAGATGGCTCTCTGTGATGGAACAACTTGACCAGTGACCTACACTCGCAGTCCTGCAGAAGCAAACTTTCAAACATATGATGATGGTCCACATACTTCCTTTACCGCAAGTAAAAGCAACCGTTTTGGGTGCAGTGTCGTTGCGATATCGAAACTTCACAACCCAGTAGAACATGAAGCTATTAGTGGAACACTTACGTTTCAAGCAAACAGTTGAATGTCCCTTCAGGACATCCGATATAAAAGCCAGAGTTGGTGTGCACATACAATATTCCAATAAAATAAAACATCAAGTGCATTGTGTTTAAATGTTCAGTTCACAGGTTTAATCAAAGATAGAGAAGCACAAGTGACAACACGTTGCCAGACCTCAATAACATGTCAACATTACTTTTGAAAAACGGTGTTAACGTTTCAAATTGATACTAAACACTTTTGCATAGTCAAATTACAAATAGCTTCTCTTTGTTAGCAGACATATCGAAGCACGATATAATACTGCAGAAACATATCTGGCAGTACAGTTATTCTTCAAGAATAAGCAGATAACTCAACAGTAAACCATGTGTTTGTCAGTTTCTCAAGAGCTGTAAAAAAAAAAATTAAAGTGACCGGAAAACACCTTACCTTAAACATATTTAAATGGAATGGATTGTATGGATTCATTCTCTTCAGCTTTAGGAATGTAAATACAAAGCTTAGTTGGTCACGTGAAGTAAGTCAGTCAACTTCGTTGAACCAGAGGCAAGAGAATAAAAGAGCCTTCAGGCACATCTGTAATACACAAAAACCCATAATATGTTCAACAAACTGCATATGAAGAAAGAAGGAAACGAGAATAGGATAAATAGTAAGTGTTAAGTGGCACATACAGCTTGGCAGAGATGGATTCGGATCTTAAGGGTCAAATTTGGTAAGACCATCAGATTGGTACAACGAAAAGTGTTCATCAATAGCAGTGTGGTTGGTACTTATTTAGACGCTTATTTTGGAGTACTTCTTCCCAAACACAGTGCCGAGTATAATGATTTGAGATGGCATACTCAGAGCCAGTTTGCCACAAGAAATGATCAATTATTAACATTGGATTGGTTGAGAGCCGCAGTTGCTATCTAGCCAAATAGAGAACCTAAAATTGCCGCAAGAGAACAAATTAATCTTCGGAGGTAGTGGTATGGTTTGCGTACACTCTACCCTCCCCAGACCCCACTATGTAGGAATACGTTGGGTATATTCTTGTTGTTGTTGGAGCCAGATAGACTAAGCATAAAAGTCCAGCTAGGGATATGAAAAATCACCTAGAAGAAGGAAAGAGGCGATGCATCAAAAACTTTGGTACTTTCCCCGTTTTATGCATATCTGTGTATGGTAAGTTCTTGATGACAACTAATTTCCACAATCCAACAAATCCACCATCATCAGGTGTGTTTACTTCTTTTGAGAGCGTTGAAAGAGTTCCCTCATCAACAAACATAATAAAACATACGTTCTTCTTTGAATACTCACTGATCTGAAAAGGTAAGGATTAATCAAAAGTAAGCACATGTTGCTATATCCTAACCTGCTCTTCAGCTTTCCAAAGATACCATCTGACAAATCTGTAGAATATTGCTAAATGGAGTCACTTATTATTAGAGAAAACTGATGTATCCGGGATTCCTGTTTTAGAAAGTCTTTGATCTTCACGGAGTTATTCAACATTTCTGATTTACAAGTTTCTTATACAACTGCCATTTCGGAGAACAAAGAACAGCAAACGGAGTTGAAACTGCAAGGTCATTAGAATGAGAATGAAGAGAAATGGAGTCTTCCAGCCTTCCAGGTGGTTTAATAACTTCGAAATGGATTATAATAAACAATCTCAACGAACATCATTGCAGGAGAGAAAAGTAAATATAAAGAAAAAAGGAGGCTGAATCATTACCAATCTGCTTGTCGGCCTTCTTAAAAAATCAGAGCTTCCAAAAATACATGATGATACGACCACTCTGCACGTACTCGTGTATCTTTTGTCCTCCTCTTTCAAATCAAATCCAGTACTTGGAAGCTCTTCAGCTCCCCTCAAAAATCACAATGAATTGTTTGATTTACAGCAAAAAAATGATTGTTCTCTTTCTTCATGAACATCAGTATGGGAAGCTTTCTTTTCTGTTTCCATATATCCCAAAGAAAACTGGGTGAAATTCATAAAGTCCTAGGGTTCACTATGCAAATCGACGGAATCCCTAAATATTACTTCACAAGGAAAAAAAAAACTGAAAATGAAATTGAAACAAAATGAGGATTTGAAGATAATCTATTTTCCTACAATTTTGTTATTAGTAATTATGTATGATCTAGGCCGCACTAATTCTCGCGACAATGTCGTTATTAGCAATTATCTATTTTGACCAGGACAAGTATAACTTATCTTCCATTGTCTACTTGCTGAAAATTCTCCTCTTAATAAGCTCAAACAAAAGTTACAGAGGCAAAGTAAAAGCAACCCTTACGCTTCCTACGGGGTTTCTTTGTTGGGAGTTCAGGGTCATCACCTGCAGTAAAATCTTCTCGCGTTTCTCTCCAAGGCAACATGCCATGTTCTAGTTTAACTGCAAAGAACAACGGGAAACATGTCTTTGAATAATATCTAAACTTAGAAATGACTACCGAGACTCAGGATTCCACTATTATCTAGCAACCTTTACATTCAACTCATTGCTAGGTTCAAGACCTACACCATTTGTCAATCCTTCAACTTTGTTCAACTTAAAATCTAGTTTCAGTCAAACAACATTATACCTTGTTCTTCCTAACTTTTAGCTAACTTGAGTTTACGCCCTTACATTATGCCACCACCTCCTCATACCATTATCAATTCTCGTCACCAACTTTAAGCAAAATTATCCCATCTTCCAACACACATAAAACCAAGTTCTTTCTTTTTATAGTAATTAGGCTAAATCTCTAGATTATAAGATCACACAATCTCCTTGTTACCTGTATTCACATAATTCCCATTACAATCCTCCATGGAGTCATACAAACACAAACGCTCATCATTGCTTCATACATCAATATATTAACGCACAATTAGGTATTTATTGTTAAATTCATGTTTTATCCATCCGAACTCCATACTCGCAGGCCTAAGCATGATTTCTCCCTCCAAATCTACATTATGGATACGATTACTAACCATAGTCAACTACTCATAAACCATAACCTACCTGGCTCCAAGCTGCTGCAGCAAATAAGCTATATCATGGATGATATTCCTTCTTCTTCTTCTTCATATTTTCGAAGGCTAAATCATCTAAAAAAAATAACAATTAGAATATTAATTAATAAACAAATCTTTAAACAAACACCTTGAGAATTCAAACCCATTAATTTTAATTCAGGAGCTACAAATTTATCCAAGGGTCAATTGATTATCAACTTAGTTATATCAAGCTCAACACAACTCCATTAATGGAGTTTTAAAATTAAAGGTACCACCTTTATTGAACTTAAGGTCCCCAAATATCAACTTTTACATTTTTGAACCATAATTTCACTCTAGGAAGAATTAATTCACAAACTAAAATTACTTCTAGGTGAAAATACATATGCATGTGGGGTTTTTCCACAATTTTATGAACCTATGATTCTAAACCTAAGAATTTTACTATATATTCTCTATTATAGTGATTCTAGAACATAAATGGATCAATCAATGTTAAAAATAAAGTAAAAATCTTATCTCAATGCAGGATTTCAACTCAAATCAAGAGAAAATCACCCTTTTAGGGATGCGGAATGAAATTTTTGAGTTTGGGGGCTGAAATCCGTCAAGATAAGGTTATAAACTGTTGTTGCATCGCTATAGCGATGAGCATATCGCTATAGCGACATGAACCCGCCATTGCACCCTCAGCTTTTCAGCGCAAACAATCTTCAGTAAAACGGTCATACGAACGGTTAATTGCATTGGAAAGAAGACTTTGAGAAATTTATTTCTGTGGGTATTGGGCCTCCTAAATCTTTATATTCCAAGACAAATACTCATTTGAAATTAAACCTAGTTCAAATTTAGTCCAAAACTAAATCGGTAAGGTCATTTTTACTTAACTTTGTTCTAGGGGTATAGAATTTATCCTACCACATATGACTAATGATATTTGTCTACCTGTACCACAGATATTTTCTGTAACGACAGACCAATTGATACAACAGGTACGATGGTGGTCACTCTGCAATAGCTCCTAGCCTTTTATTCTTATATGGATGCTTTCTCATAGATTTTCTCCTTCATTGCTTAGTGCTCATGTACCGGTTTAGATTAAATTCTAGGGAATTGCTATAAATGTACTGAATAAGAGTTCTATTTGTGATTAAAGGATTTTGCTTCTTTTCAAGATCATTCTATTTAACTTTCACATTCATTAAATTGTTGGGTAGTAAGGATTCTATTAATTAGAGTTGAGTAAGGTAGGTGCACCTACGATCCACGAAATAGATCGTGACAGGATTTCAAATATCATTAAATTTTAAAATCCATTACTTAGCGCTCTTGTATGGATTTTGATTAGGTTCTGGGGAATCACTAATGATTCTTTTTCATATTATTTTTATCTATTAAATGTATTGAATAAGAGTTCTATTTGTGATTAAAGGATTTTTCTTCTTTTAAAGATTATTTTATTTAACTTCTGTATTCATTGAATGATTGGATAGTAATAATTCTCCTAACTAAGGTTGAGTCTGGTAAATGCCCGTACGATCCGTGTATTGGCTCGTGACAGGATTCAAATATCATCAAAATTTAAAATTCATGCATAACATAACGTATTTAATTAAGGGTTTTATCATGGAATAACCTTGTTATAATAATCCATTGAATTTCATATAATTTCTTCATTTTCATTTTTGCGAAACAGAAAGAACAACTTGTTTTTATTTTATATTTCATGCGTTTAAAAGTATCTTTTAGAATTATATTTATTTAATAATTATTTAATGGGATAAACAACGTTTTGCCTTAGAAAAGTATGTTATTATCTTTTGTACTCTAAAAAATAATTTGAACCTTCTGCTGATTCTATGAGATTACGCATTTGCTATAAAATAATATTATTTAATCTGTAGCAAACATAAGTTCATCATTTACAACATGAATTATGACTATATATATATATATATATATATATATATATATATATATATTCGTATTCATGAGAATATATTAAAAAAATATATAATTTTAAAGTGTACATTTCTTTTATGTGTAGAAGTCATTGAAGTAAATATTTGATAAACTGTTCAATACACATATGTCAATTGAAAACATATATACTATTGAAAATTTTTAGAAATTAAAGTAAATTAATTCTACGTGATGTACGGTATATATTGGAAGCAATAAATATAGGGATGAGTTACACTAAAGTACTTCACAATTCTCAAAGTTAGATATATGACGTTGCAAGAATGTGATGCATACATTCTCTGAAATGTAGGAACCAAAGAAAAATAATCGAATGCATATATCTTCACAATTTAAGAATTAAACACATTTATTTCTAAGGAATATAATACATTTCTGCTCATATATTTTATTGGCGGAATTTATGGAACAAATAAATTTTAACACTAACCAACTTTGAATACCAGGTGGTCAAACAAAGAAGAGACATAAAATTGATTTTATCATTTGAGAGATTTATATTGTATTACATTTATAGTACAAAATCATTTTTACAGGATTTATATATTTTTAATTGTGTTAGAGATTATGGTTTTTTGCTACGACTTTCGCTCACTTGTCATAAGTTATAATTAGGTTTTACTAGTTTAAAAATGATCTTGAATATGCATTAATTTTTTAAAAAATTTGAATTGAGGTACATTAAATTTTTGATACATTAAGATGTATTAAAACAAAAAAAAATATTTTCATACTGTTAAAGTTTACAATAGAAGATATTTTACAAATCATGACTAAAAAAGAATATATAAATATTTGAACATCGACAAATTTAGAAAAAAAAGTGAATACAATCGAAAAAATATTTTATATCATAAACCAAAATTATTTTACATACGACAACTACAATATATACCATAAGGAATGACACATCAAAAAGATTTAAAAATTTTGTAAGTACATTATTCTAGTTAGGAAAAGTATGTAATGAAATGTTATGTACATATTGACAGTGATACAAAGATACAAAGAAAGAAATTCAACAAATATTATGAGTTTGTTCAAATGCGTCTAAAAAGGAATAAACATGATTTTCTTACTTTCTTGTCATTACAGTGTATTTATCACTATAAATACACTCTTTGAGTTGAGACCCAACATTATATTTTTATACTTTCTCAAATCAAAGGATTAAACATGAGAAAACTTAATGGCCGCAAAAGATTTAAAATAGAGAAGATGAAGAATCAAAACAACATACCTGTGAGATTTTCTAAAAGGAGTGATGGCCTTTTTAAGAAGGCGAGCGAGCTCTCTACCCTCTGCGGTGTTGAAGCTACAACTATAGTTTTTCCCCATCTAAAACAAGTGTGTACTCTATTGGATATCCTTGTATCATTTCGGTGGTAGATAAGCTTCTGAATCCCCTACCTGATACAGATAGTCCAAAACCTCTCGCCAAGCCTTATCAAAATGAGGATTTAACTAAAATGGAGAAGTTGATTGAAGCAGAGAAAAAGCGTGCTTTAAGGCTTAAGTCAATAAATACAGAAGGATCATATGAAGGACTAAATTATTTTTAACATCAAGAACTGAGTGACACCCTAGAAGCAAAATTAAAGATGACTGAAAGAGTAGATATCCAACAAAAGGAGTGTGGTGTTCCATTTCCTTTCAAATCCTATGGATATGCCTTGACTCCTTGAGATAATATTTCGTCCATTTCTGATGTTGGACCATCTAGATCAAGTTAAATTTATTTTGTGTATTACTTTAGATTTATATTTTAGATTGCTTATTACGAATAAAATGAATAATATATATGTCTTTTATTTAGTGTACAGTAATTTATTTTGTTTATTCCGAATAAAATGATTTATAGATATGTCTTTTCTTTAATACGCGATAACTTATCATTTATAAACATTAAAGATGATATGTGAGTGTTGAATGGATAAATAATAAATTAAGTTTAAATAATACAAATAAAATCAAGTAAAATAAATTGAAATACAACAGATCTCATATTAGAATTGGTACAGTAAGCTTTAGTCCCTCCCCCCTTCTCGTTTGTACTTTCCCTCTTGAAAATTAGTATTTCTATTATTAATTAAAAAGGAAAATCTCAGTATACATTCTAATGGTGTATATTAATCAAAACAATAGAAATATATTAAAAATATTCAATTCAAGCAAAGATTCCAACAACTATTAAATGTTAAAATTCGTGCATCACCTAATGTATGTAGTGAAGACTTCTATCATGGAATAACCTTGTTATAATAATCCTTTAAATTTCATGTATTATCTTCATATTCATTATTGCAAAATAAAATAAATGATTTGTTTATATATATATATATATATATATATATATATATATATATATGTGTGTGTGTGTGTGTGTGTGTGTGTGTGTGTGTGTGTGCACGCGCGCGCGCATGTGTATAACTAATGGGTTTTGGAAATTGTTTGAAGAGAATGCATCATGAACCCATTTGATGAAAGTATGTATTTATCATAAGGTTTTTCCATAAGATTGATTTATAATCATGTGCATATATTATATGAGTTTCTGTAATGCCCCGAATCTGGTACCCAGAACACCACACGGTACTCATGATCCCAAAGCATCATAAGCTAACCCATGGCTGATATCTGTAACTGAGCACTGCATAACATACTGTATAAATACGGAATAAAAGGTTAAAAGGCCATAAGGTTCAAAAATCTGATAAAATATAACATCTGGAGATATGGTATAGCAATACCAAAATAACTAAAATAACTGTCTGATCATGCTAGTCTAAAAGCCTCTAACTGTCTGAATAAGGAGTTGATGGGACATGTCCCCAACTAACTCCAACTGCTAAAATAAACTAATCACTGAAAGAATAAAATAGTCAAATAATCAACAACAACAACAACAAACCCAGTGTATTCCCACCTGGTGGGGTCTGGTGGGGGTAAGATATACGCAGTCCATACCTCTACCTCTAAAGAAGTAGAAAGGCTATTCCGATAGACCCCCGGCTCAAGACACGAGATACCACACAAATACATAGTAAAGCACAGAACAAGATTACAAGATTACATAACATAAATACGGCACCCATAAGTAAAAGAAAACAGAGGAAAGCACCCAGATTCGTACTAAAACAAGGAACACGGAATCATAACAAGGATACTACCCCCACTAAGTAATTCCCTACACTAGCGACCCAAACTAGCCCTAGTCTTCGGCCCTAATTCGCGTCCTCCAGACCTTCCTATCTAGGGTCATGTCCTCGGTGAGCTGTAACTTCTCAAATGATGAGGACTCGCTGCTAGTCTGTCTGCTGAACGGCAGATCTACTAAGGATGCTCTAGAGCTCGTACTTCTGAACATATGGTATAAAACACTATAGCGCAAATACACCAGTATGATTAAATATACTGGTATGCAAGTGAGGTAGGTTGAATGCAAGAGGTTTATAAACATGAACAATACTAACTGACTGAATGACATGAACGTGAGAATACATGCATGAATACATGAACTGTGACTGAGATCATGACATCAATAAATCTGAATACTAATAACATAAGTTTCGTATACCTGATATACTATTTTCTGAATGACTGTGTCTGACAGTCCTATTGTTGATGGAACTAGTTGAGTTTCGTACTAAACTGGGTCACTATATTTGATAGTCCTAAATTCTGTAGAACTATTTGAGTTCTATTACAGAGGCTGAGACTGTAACTATAGAAAGTAGTCATCTAACCGACATGCCCCAAATAAATCATTATAGCTGAGTTGGGGTCCAATCTATAACACCAATTGGAAGGATGTCAATATCGCGCCACTGGTAAGAACAAGTTGTGAGTGATCCCTTATCTAACAGGTACTCGGAGGAGAACGGTGGGACCCTCATCTAATAGGTTAAACCACCTCATTAACCATCATCTAACAGGTTAGATGTCTAAACCTATGCTGGATATCTATTCTGGAGCGCAAGGATTGCTTCTAAGAATCACACCCTCTACTCGTAGGTGAGTCCCCATCCTTGGGCTTACTTGGTATTGAATCCTACTCCCATTTGATTAGACACTGAATTAACTATGCTAAACTGACTGGACTGAGTTTACTGAGTTTTGTTGACTGATGAAATATTACTGAGATCTAATAACTAACTGAGATTACTGAGATTACTGAGTTTTGAGTCATGAGATTGACTGAATTCAATAGAGCATGGGTTGACTGAAAGTATCTTGAAAATATGACACTGGCTCTAGACACAGCTAAATTATTGGGTACAATTACCCCCAGGACTCTATAGCATGAAACTGACAAGACATGACACTTCCTAGACTCACGATTATAATTAACAATCCCTAATACAATCATTGGGGAATTTCATGAGGCACTTGATTATCATGGTTGGGTACATGAATAGGAAAGCATATAAAAATGTCATAATTTCATTGGATAATCTCATGAACAATCCATCAAAAAATTTTAATGCATAACAATAACATGGAAGTCATTTTGAACATAAGGGCAAAGCATGAGTTCATCAATTTGGTCATAACTGAGTCCTAAAGCACGATTCTTGTTCTTTGGAAATTTTATCAAACACATTCGACGCATAACCTTAGGCTTTGGCATATACATTAGTTTATACATCATGGTTACTTTAATCCACTCCATTTAAAAGTTTCTAATCCACATACTAGCATAATTTCATGAAAAGTACATAAAGACTCCAACTTGGGATTCATACAACCACATCAACATAATTAAAATCAACCCACCACGTGGAAATCACAATTCAGGAGTTTAAAAATGGGATTCTTGAGCTTCATGGGTGAAAGAAACCCATGAATTAACACTTTACATACCTCAAAAGATTGAATCTTGAAGGAGGTTAATTTTTCTTGAAGGTTCTTGAATGGTGACGTTTTGATTCTTAAGTTTTATTGGAGAAGGGTTTGAATCTTGTTCTTAGATTTTGATATTGAAAGAAACCCTAATTTTAATGTTAGGGATGAATTAGGAGTTATGTACTTTGATTTGATGTAATTAGGGGTTAAAAAAGGGTGGAAAAGACCCAAAAATCCCTTTAAAACGTTGTTTCAGCGTTGTTTCGAACAAAATTGACGGTCTAGGTGACGAACCATCACTCTGGTGACTGACCGTCACTCCAACCATCACTTTTGGGCCAAAAAGTGGCCTTAATAACTCAGTTGTGATGGCTAAAGCGATGGTACGTCGCTGACTTGACGGTCCGTTAGCTTGCCCGTTGCTCCTGGGCAACTCGGATAGCTCTCAGTAAAACGGCCATAACTTTTTACTCTGATACTGGATTTTGAAAAAATTAGTATTATTGGAAATAGAATTTAATTATCTATCTATTTGGGGGTTATGAGCTCAAAAATTCATCGTATGACAAAAGATATACTTGTTTGAATTTGACTATGCAAATATCCTTCTCAAGAATTCAATCGGTAAGGGATGTTTTGATTCGTCTAATGGCTAGGACGTATTTGAGGCCTTAATATACATCTAAATTTATCATAAAACTACCAAATCACTATAATTTATTTTTCATGAGTTTGAAGCATAGTTCTACTACTGGTTGGGATTCTCGGAGTATTACAATATCTCCCCCTTAGGAACATTCGTCCTCAAATGGGCCTGACTAAGCTGAGATTTCTGATAGACTGAACTTACTTAAAATATGTGAACATCTGAAACATGTCTATATGACTGACACTACTAAGTTTCATGCTGATCATGCATATCTGATGCATGGTTTTATGATTGAGCTGATACATGAATGGATGACTGAGAGTACTGATAAGCTGATCACACATATCTAATGCGTGAATACATGACTGAACTAAATCATGAATATACAACTGAACATGTAAGGTTAAATATACCAAGTTTTATAAAAATTGAGCATAGTTTGTAACTGAAATTTAAACCATAAGATGAATGAACTTAAGAAAAGATATTACCTTGGGATGGGTCTGAATTAGCGGAGAAGAAGTGAGGATACTTGGTCTGCATATCTGCTACTACTTCCCAAGTATCTCCCTTGATGGATTGATTCCGCAAAATAACTTTAACTAGAGGGACTTCTTTGTTCCTCAGTCTACGAATCTGATAGTCAAGAATTTCAACTAAAATTTTCTCATATGAGAGACTGTTCCGAATATCTACTCCCTTAACTAGGACTACAACTTCTGGATCACCTATGCGCTTCTTTAGCAAGGGGACATGAAAGACTGGATGAACTGAATCTAGATCTGAAGGAAATTTGAGCTCATAAGCTACTTTGCCTAAGCGATTGAGAATTTTGAAGGGACCAACATATCGGGGACTAAGTTTTCCCTTCTTGCCGAATCTCTTTACTTCTTTCATGGGAGAGATTTTCAAAATACTAAATTTTATTTGATCATAACTCGAGATCCTTTACTGAACACGTATGAATAGGAACATAAGAACATGACTAACTCTGTAATGTTTGACATGGACTGACTATCATAAATTAAACTGAGCCATTAAGTACATAGCTTACGACTGAGATTGGAGATAGAAGGTCAACCTATGGGTTCACACTAATCCAAAATGGGTTTGTTACGTGAATAGAGAGTGGCATGTTTATGTCATAAAATTTTGGGGGATTATAGTGTATCTCCCCCTCGAGCTCGGGACACTTGTCCCTTGAAGAATGTTGGGCTGATTTCCCCCCTTTTTTTTAAGTTATGAGGAAACTGAGGTGATGTACAAGGAAACTACGAATTAAATTATGACTGAATATCTGGATTTTGAAACTAAGCCATGATACATGAACTGAGCTGGACATGTAAACACTTGGTTAATCCATCTTTGAATAGTTACATTCATGAGACTTTGGATATTATGACTAGATAGAAAATAGGAAGCTACACCATATGAACTTGTTCATCTAACTGCTGAACTAAATTGATGGCTTTGCAGACTAACTCATACTTAAAACTTATACTTAACTGGTGTATTTCTATGACACTCTTTCTATAGTGTTCTAGTGACTGTAGGGAGAAAAGAAATCTTAGCCTGGTCTGAGCAGGACATCTAAATAGGGGATCACCACATGGCTGGGATTCTTATACTAGGAGGCAATACCTATGAAACATCATCTAAAATAGAGTGACTAAGACTTATGCACTGCATATAAAATTTTAAGGCTTAGACATATCCCTTGAATACTCCTTCCACTATACTCTCAGCCTTAGTACCACACATCACTTGAGACTACTGAAAATATTCACATAGGTGTTGAGCACGAATGCATAAACATACTAACATATCTGATTAACTGCATGGCTGATAGTTGAATATTGGGTAGGTTAGACTGAACTATACTTAGTCTGAATAACTAGACTAAAACTATAGAGCATTATACATAAAAGGTAATGATTAACTGTGCAACATGAGATAATTAAGCATGAATAAGTGAAAGCTCTATTATCTTAAGGATGAAAGACCAAGAATATAATATGATTTAGAAACATTTTGTAAACTGAGATACTATAATACTAATAACTAATAGCTAATAACCGTATGATATGGTTAAGAAAACCTAGATCTGGACCGAGTTTCTGATCTGATTACTGAACTGGAGTTAACACTATAACTAAGACTACAACTGGACTCAAACTAGAACTAAATATTAGGTTCTTATAGCTGAATACCGATAACTAAGGTTTAGATTGTTACTAAATTCTGATAGCTAAGTAACTGATACATGAAAGCCATGGTTCTATAGGACTATCTGAGTCCTTTACTGAATATTGATTACTGAATTGATGTTGTAACTGAGGCTTGAGGGATAGAGCATCAACACCATAGATTTCACCAAGGGATCTAAACTGAAGGTATACGTGACATACTCTGAGTTTGGCTGATCATTCAAAATGAAGCATGAGTCATGTGGGCTAAGCATACTGTAAAGATGACATGAGTGTATGAGTCATAAGCTTCATTACTTGATTTTGAAGTCTCTGTACTCATGGGACATGATTCTTAACACAGAGTGAACTGGAACTCCTTATACTAGAAACTGTGAGCGTACCTAATTCTCACTAACGTACACAAATATGAGCGATAATCATAGAGCTGACATATAGGACATGAATAGATATCATGATAACTGATGGGTTTTGAGGGTCTGTAATACTTTTTGGAGATGGTCTGCATGATCACACTCACTACGGGAGTAGACAAGAACGTCATCTATGAAGACAATGATGAATATATCCAAGTACTGGTTGAATACACGGTTTATTGAGTCCTTGAAAGCTGTTGGGGAATTTGTAAGAACAAATGACATGACTAAGAATTCGAAATAACCATACCGAGTTTTAAAAGCTATTTTTGGAATATCACATTCGCTGAGTTCTGTTGATGCCATTCTATATGGCAGAATAGATATGGGCTAAGTATCTGACAGAAGGTCAAAGCCGAAGTCTATTTCCCTCTCACGAGAAACTCTGAGAAGATCTTTGAGAAAGATATCTGAATATTCACTCTCAACTAGAACTGACTTAAGATTGGGAGTTTTGGAACTAGAGTACTTAACTCAAGCAAGATGATAGACACATCCCTTAGATATCATTTTCCTAGCCCGTAGGTAGGAAACAAGCTGACCTCTGAATGCTGAAATACTACCCTTCCACTCAAGGAGAGGTCCATTCGAAACTAATACTGAATAACTCTATTTCTCCAGTCGACTGTGGCATGGCAGGAATGAAGCCACTCCATGCTGAGAATACATCAAAATTAGTCATCTCTAATTAGACTAAGTCTGCATAAGTGACCTTCTGAGACACCATCACCAAAAATTTCCTATATACCCATCAAGTTATGATGGATTAACCCACTGGATTAGAGACTGAGAAGGGCTCTGCTAGAATTTAGAGGCTGACTCCAAAATTAACTGCTATATAAGGAGTAACAAAAGACAAAAAAAATCCTGGATCTAGCAAAGTGTAAACATGCAAATAAAAGATCTTTAATGTACCAGTGATCATATTAGGAGGATTTTTATGATCTTGTCAGGACTGAAGAGCATAGAATCGGTTTGGGTGTTGACCACTGGTTACGCTGGAAGTGGTACCCTGCTGATTCGGGCGATCGAACTGAGCTGAGAAATGATTTTGCTGTCCCTGAAATCTTGACTGGGGACCATCTCTAACTCTGTGGTCAGGCTTGCTATATTCGAAACACACCTCACTGTCATCTCTGCAAATACCCTTGTGGTTCTTACCACAAGTCTAGCAAAGAGGATTAGTTCGGGAAAATGCTACACTTCTTTGAGACTTAGAGCCTGGCACCCTATCACTGTTACCATTTCTGAACTTAGGTGCTGGGACACTGACTAGGGGTGGAGTTGGAACTGAGGACTTTGGGAAGAACTAAGAACTATTCCCACCCTCTGACTTAGGCTGATTGAAGTTGAAGCTACCTGTTCTAGCACTCTAATTTTCTCTCTTTCTTTCTTTTACCCTATATTTCCCTACCTCACTATATCGAGCATAAATCATATGCCTAGGTAGGACAATAGCCTATTGATTACTCTGAGCTACTATTAAGTAAGATAAAGTAAGGGAATCAGTTCTGAATTTTCCATGAACGACATGCTCGTCTAGGAAATTTGCCTGGAAGTACTGTAGTGCTGATTGATTCCCGATTCTCTTTTTGTTATCCCTTTTTGGAGGCATAATCTATAAATGAAAGGGAGAAATGGATTAGAATTAGAGTTAGATTTGAGATAATGCTCACTGGAACAATATGAATACTTAAAGAAGGGAAACTATTCCTAAACATCTTATAGCTTCCTACACATAAATGTGGCATGCAACACACCCATGCACAAGACTCTACTAGATGCGGGTTTTTAAACTTTCTAGGACACTATTGAACCTGGCTCTGATACCAAGTTTGTAACGCCTCGAATCTAGTACTTGGAATGCCACACGGTGTTCATGACCCCAAAGGACTGTAACCTAACCTATAAATGGTATCTATAACTTAGTAATGCATAACATACTGTATAAATACAGAATAAAAGGTTAAAAGGCCATCAGGTTCCAAAATCTGATAAAACATAACATCTGGAGATATAGTATATCAATACCAAAGCAACTAAAATAACTTTCTAAACATGCTAGTCTGAAAGCCTTTAAACTATCTGAATAAAGAGTTGATGGGACATGTCCCCAACTAACTTCAACTGCTAAAATAAACTAAGAACTGAAAGAATGAAATAGTCAAATAATAATATTCTCGAATGATGAGGACTCACTGCTAGTCTGTCTGTTGAACGGCTGATCTACTAAGGATGCTTTAGAGCTTGTTCTTATGAACCTATGGTATAAAACACCATATTACAAATGCGTCAGTATGATTGAATGTGGTTGTATACAAGTGAGGTAGGCTGAATTCAAGGGGTTTATATATATCAACAATACTAACTGACTGAATAACATGAACGTAAGAATACATGCATGGATATGTGAAATATGACTAAGATCATGACATTAATGAATCTGATTACTGATAACATAAGTTTCGTATATCTTATATTCTATTATCTGAATGACTATGTTTGACAGTCCTGTTGCTAATAGAACTAGCTGAGTTCCGTACTGGGTGTCTATATCTGACAGTTTTGAATATTTCAGAACTAAGTTCTATTACTAAGACTGAAACTGAGACTGTAACTGTGGGAAGTAGTTATCTAACCGACATTCCCAAAATAAAGCATTATAACTGAGTTGGGGTGTAATCTGTAATCCCAATTGGAAGGGTGTCAATACCGCACCACTGGTAAGGACAAGCTGTGAGTGATCCCTCATCTAATAGGTACTCTAAAGAGAATGGTGGGACCCTAATTTAACAAGTTAATACACCTCATCAAACCTCATCTAATAGGTTAGATGTCTCAACCTACGTTGGCTACATATTCTGGAGTGCAAGGATTGCTTCTAAGAATCACACCCTCTACTCGTAGGTGATTTCCTATCCTTGGGCTCACTTGGTTGATTAGACACTGAATTAATTATATTAAATTGACTAGACTGGGTTTACTGAGTTTTGTAGACTGACAAAATATTACTGAGATCTAATAACTGACTGAGATTACTGAGTTTTCCTGAGTTATGAGACTGACTGAATTCTACTGAACATGTCTTGACTGAGTATCTTGAAAACATGATACTGGCCCTTGGCACATAACTAAATTATCTGGTATATATACCCCCAGGACTCAATAGCATGAAACTGACATGACATGACACTTTATGGACTCGCGAACATAATCAACATTCCATAATACAATCATTAGGGAATTTCATAAGGCACTTGACTATCATAGTTTGGTAAATGAATGGGAAAGTATATAAACACGTCATAATTTCATAGGCTAATCTCATGAATAATCCATCAAACAATTTCAATGCATAACAATAACATGAAAATCATTTTAAACATAAGGGTAAAACAAGGGTTCATCAATTTGGTCGTAATTGAGTCCTAAAGCATGATTCTTATTCTTTGGACATTTTATCAAACACATTGCGTGCATAACCTTAGGCTTAGGCATATACATTATATCATAAATAATGGTTACTTTAATAAACTCCATTAAAAGTTTCCAACACACATACTAGCATAATTTCATGAAAAGTACATAAAGACTTCAACTTGGGATGCATGCAACCACATCAACATAATTAAAATCAATCCATCACATGAAAATCATAATTCATGATTTTAAAAATGGGATTTTTGAGCTTCATGGGTTAAATAAACCCATGAATCAATACTGTACATACCTGAAAAGCTTGAACCTTGAAGGAGGTTAACTTTTCTTAAAGGTTCTTGAATGGTGATGTTTTGATTCTTGAGTTTTCTTGGAGAAGGATTTGAATCTTGTTCTTGGATTTTGATCTTGAAAGAAATCTTAATTTTGATGTTATGGATGAATAAGAAGTTTTGTGGTTTGATCTGATATAATTCGGTGTTAAAAGGGATGGGAAAATACCCAAAAAAAACCTTTTAAACATTGTTTCAATGTTGTTTCGAACAAAAGTGATGGTCTGGGTGATGGACCATCAATTTGGTGACTGACCATCACTCCAACCATTATTTTTCGGCCAAAAAATGGCCTTACTACCTCATTTGCAATGGTCCATCACTGACTTGATGGTCTGTCAGCTTGCCTGTCGCTCCTGGGCAGCTTGGATAGCTCTCAGTAAAACGGTCATAATATTTTACTCCGATACTGAATTTTGAAAAAAATTGAATTTTTAGAAAGATAATGTAATTATCTATCTGTTGGTGTATCATGAGCTCAAAAATTCATAGTATTTCAAAAGATATGTGAGTTTGAAGTTGACTATGACAATATTCTTCTCAAGAATTCAATTAGTAAGGGATGTTTTAATTCATCTAATAGATAGGACGTATTTGAGGCCTTAATATTCATCTAACTTGATCATAATACTACCAAATAACTATAATTTATTTCTCATGAGATTGAAGCATGGTTCTACTATCGGTTAGGATTCTCGGGGTATTACAGTTTCAAAAATTAATTTATGAGCATGATTTGTGAAATTACCTTCCCTGTGATAAAATTTAAGATCTTAACATATTATGAGTTCTGAAATGGGTTTGAGAGCATGAATAATAAGTCCCCTTTTATCATGAGATTTATGTGTGTCAAAAATTGGGGTTGCTTTATGAATGATTATATTTCTTGAGTTATAAATTTTTCTTTTTCAACTATGCTTTGCTATTTTATATATTTTTAAAGAAGCGATTCTTATACTAAAGGCTCTTGTGTTTTAATAAAGAAATTCCATGTTATTAATGAATGAATTGACCACCAAGTGTTAAAGTCTTGAAAAGAAGGTGTGTTTGCAGAAGTATTATATGCTTTTGAAAATAAGAACTCTTGTATGATTTGATAAATCTTTTGGAGGTCATTTACATAATTTAAAATGAGAAGGGCTATGTATGTGATTTGATATGATATGGCTTGCAAGTCTAGGTATGAAGATACATAATATGGACTTAATACGAAAGAACTGAATACTTTGAGCATGAAGCATAATTTTAAAGATCTAAAATTGGGCTTAAGGAGAGTTAAATGGTTACCCGAAGAAGACATTTGAGTTAAAGGTTTCATTACTGAAAAATCATATTTTGCTAACACGAGTTTTATTTTTCCCTGAAATAGGGGATTGTACGCCAAGTCAAGGGAAGATTCCATATAGCTCGTGGACTGTAGACTTGTAGGGTGTACGATCTAGCTCAAAATTAAAGCAAAGAGTTGAGTCAATGTTTTCCGATCATGAATTGAAGCTTTTTAAATTATGCCTATTTGTTTTTATATATACATTATGCTAAATTATTTTAAAAATTCTCTCAATTATGTTATACAAAGTATGTGTTATTTTTTGCTAGTTATACATACCAATATACTCGAAGTATTGACTCCCCATATTTCAGGTTCTGTGGCATAGTCTCATTGCCCATTACATCAGTAGAATGCTTGGGATATGATAGAATTGGTGAGCCATCCATCCTTCAGAAGACATTTACTCATACATTGAGTCTTTCAGTATAAGGTCCATCTGGGGGCTTTGTCCCAGCCTAGACAGTTAGTTTTCATTAGAGGCTTCATAGATGGAATTTGGGTATTATATTGTCACAATTTTGTGGACACATTTTGGATTATAAGTTTCCATTGAATATTATTGTATCTTTCGCACTTTTATTTATGTATAGATCATACTTATTATAGTTGGATAAAGGGTCTCTTGGGCCTTCATTTTTTGAGATGCCAGTTGCAGCCAAGGCCTCAGATCAGGTCGTAACAAGCTTGGAATCAGAGCATGGTTCATGGTTTTAGTTTTTCTACAAATCCATATCGAGTAGAGTCCTTTTTATGGGAGTGTAGCACGCCACACTTATAGGGAGGAATCTATGAGGCATTTAGGAGATGCTTCCAATTCTTTCATACTCTAGATCATGCCATTGTATTGTCTATATGGATGTTATCCAAATTCCTTCTTTACTCTAACTTTATTTGCTTTGTCTTATTATTTAGGTGATTCAAGTGCAAAAGCTTGGAGTCTAAACGATGTGGTCCTTTCTAATTCAGTCATAAAAGGTTATGAAATTGTATAAGGACTTGAGAGGAGTCCATTTGTGCTTCAAAGAGTGTTGATTTAATCTTATACCCCTATCGATATCAATCATGCATTTGAGCTTGAGGTAAGAAGTGTATTCGGTCCCTTTTAGATCCTTGCTAAAAATGTCATGCTTAAGGGTAGTGTAACGCCTCGAGTCTGTACCCCGGATGCCACATGGTGTTCATAATCCCAAAGGATCACAAGCTAACCCATGACTGGTTCCTACTGCAATAACTGAATAATAATATGGTATAATACGGAATAATAGGATGAAATGCCATAATGTTCAAAACTGTAATACTAATAAAAAGAAAATGATAAAGTCTGATAAAGCATCAGAACCTGAAATACTGAATACCATCTGAATATCTAGTCTGAAAAGCCTCTAAACTAAACTATCTAAATAAGGAGTTGATGGGACAATCCCCCAACTAACTCCATTTATTGAAATGCTGAATCTAATGAGATAATGAAAAAAAAGAATATCCTCGAATGATGAGGACTTATTATTAGTCTACTACCTGGCTGAATATTTGAACCACTAAGAATACTCTTTGGCCCGTACGTCTGAACCTATGGTAGAAAACACCATAGAACAAAGAAAAGTATGTGTTAGTACGTGTGAATATAATGGTACAGAAAGTGAGGTAAGGCTGAATGCAAGGGTTCATATTCCTGAGCTATGACTGACTGAATAACATGAACATAACTGCATGAGAATACATACATGAATACATAACTGTAACTGAAGTCATAAGGATTCTGAATAATATGTTTACTAATAATATGGATTACTGATAATTGATATAACTGATAACTGATATACTGTTTACTCTGACAGTATAGTTTTTGATGGAACTAGCTGAGTTCCATACTGATCTGAGTGACTGTATCTGACAGTCCTAAAATCTGTAGAACTGTCTGAGTTTTTTACTGAAGACTGAGACTGAAACTGAAACTATGGGAGGTAATCATCTAACTGATATACCCCTTTTCTGATAGATACGGGGTCCAACCTATAACCCCAGTTGGAAGGGTGTCAGTACCATGCCATGGGTAAAGATACTTAAGAGATACCCTCATCTGGCAGGTTTTCAAATAAGAATGCTGGGACCCTTAACTGTCAGGTTAAGCCACATCATCAACCCTCAACTAGAAGGTTTTGATATCTCAACCTACATTGGCTATGTAGTTATAGAACGCAAGTACTAGTTCTAAGGATCACACCCTCTACTGGCAGGTGAGTCCCCATCCTTGGGTTCACTTGGTGCTAAATCCTACTCCCAACTGAATAGACACTGAACTGATTTCCTAGTTCATACTAGGTTAGAATGATCTTCTACTGATTGTACTAATTAACTAAACTGAGTTGAGTTTACTGAGTTCCGTTGATTGACGAAATACTACTGAGTTCTTTTATCTGAGTTTACTGAGGACTGAACTGAATACTGAATGGGACTAGATTGATACTGAGTTTACTGAGTTTTCCTAAGTTCTGTAACTAAACCAGAGTACTACTGATCGTGATATGATTGAAACTATTCTGTAACTAACACTAGCTCTAGGCACACAACTAAATTGTTAGGTATTAAATATCCCTAAGACTAGATAGCATAAAAATAATAAAACATGACAATTCATGAATACTTGACAATAGTCAACAGCTCACAATATAATCCATGAGGCATTTCATCAATCACTTGAAAGTCATGAACTTCCGTATGAATAGGATGCATACTAACACTTTATAATTTCATTAAACCAATATCATGAGCATTCCATCACACACATACAAGGTATAGCTTTAACATGGAAGACATTGTGAACATGTGGTTATAGCATAAGTTCATCGTGTAGACCACCAAAGGATGACAAAATCACCATAGTTTCAATTTAGCAATTTATCAAACACATAGTAGCCGTAGCTTTCTACTCGGGTATGATCAACAATGCTAATACATCATGACTTCATAATTCAAGGGTTTCAATATAAGAGAATCAAAATTCAACTTACATGCTATCATAATATCCAGAAACACATAAAGATTTATACTTGGAACACATTCCACAACATCCACATGATTACATTCAAACCCACCACATGGAAATAACAATTCTTGTTTTTGGAAGAAGTTTCTTGAACTCCAAGTGTGGAAGGGACCCTTGGATGAACACTTTACATACCTTGTTGAAGAATTTCTTGAAATTAATGGTGGAATCATGAGTTTTTGATTTGAAATTTAAAAACCCTAAGGCTTGTTCGTGAGAGAAATTAAGAAATAATGAGTTTATTTGCTTCCTAGGGTATTAAATTTCGTATTTTGGGGGCTGAGAGTCGGGGGGAAAAGACCCAAATTCCCCTAATAATGTGGTTTTTTAATGAGTGAAAACTAGATTGCCGTTGTGTAGGTCGACACGGTGCATCAATGTCACCGACGTAATATCCAATGCGTCACACCAAGATTGCACCAACTCAATGGAATTTGATGCTGGTAGCTGGGGAAAATATTAACCAACACGATAGGCCACGTGGCGTGCCAAGATCGCATTGGTAAACTATTTTGGGATTCCAAAGGAGCTTCAAACAAAGTCCAAAAAATTCAAAACTTGTTCGGGAACACCTATTGACCTTCCTGATAATGAATTAACTGAAATATAGACATTTAAGGACTTTAAGGTCGTGAAATGATATTGCCAACTTTTGAAGGCCTAAAATAAACTAAGTCTAAATACTTAGCTAGAATTTTCTAAGTCTGGGACCCTTTAACAAGCTTAAAAGACTGAATTAAGCTAGGAATTTTGCGAGTTCTTACAATATCTCCCCCTTGGGAACATTCATCCTCGAATGAGAATGACTGAACTGAGTATACTAGTTGGCTGAATCTACTTACTGGACATGAAAATCTGGGACATGGCTATAGGACTGATATTACAGATATACTGAATTATCACACTGAACATGCATATCTTATGCATAAGTACATAACTGAGCTGGTTCATGAATACATGACTGGGAGTACTGATAAGCTGAGTTTTTCATACTGATCATGCATGTTTGATGCATGAATACATGATTGAACTGACTCATGAACATATAAATGAATATGCAAAGGTAGATGATACCAAGTTTGTAATGGAAATCTGAGCATGAAACTGAATAAGCTTAAGAAAAGCCATTACCTTGGGTTGAATCTGGATTAGTGGAGAAGAGGTGAGGATACTTGGTCCGCATGTCTACTTCTGCTTCCCAAGTAGCTCCCTCAACGGACTGATTCCGCCAAAGAACTTTGACTCGAAGGACTTCTTTGTTTCTCAACCAGTGAGTCTGATAGTCAAGGATTTCAATTGAAATCTCTTTGAAAGAGAGGTTGTTTTAAACATACATACTCTCTATAGGAACTACAACTGCTAGGTCACCTATGCACTTCTTTAGCAAGGAGACATGGAACATTGGATGGAATGAAGATAAATGTGAAGGCAATTCGAGCTCATAAGCTACTTTGTCGAAGCGATTGAGAATTTTGAAGGAACCGATATGTCGGGGCCTGAGCTTTCCTTTCTTGACGAACCTATTCAATCCCTTCATAGGAGAGATTTTCAAATATACATAATTGCCAATCTCAAACTCAAGATCCTTTTTGTGCACATCTGCATACGATTTCTATTTGCTCTGAGTTGTCTTGAGCCTCTCTCTCATCAACTAAACTTTCTCTAAGGTATCGAATAATAGGTTAGGCCCTACATCCGTGGACTCACCTACCTCAAAACAAGCGATTGGAGATCTGCATCTCCTACATAGAGAGCTTCAAATGGAGCCATGTGAATAAAGAAATAATACTTGTTGTTGTATTAAAGCTCAATCAAAGGCAAGTGATCATCCCAACGACCTTTAAAATATATCGCATACGCTCGCAGCATATCTTCTAGAGTCTGAATGGTTCTTTTTGCTTGACCATCTATATAAGTATAAAAGGTTATACTGAGGTGATCTCGGGTTCCAAGACCCTTTTGGAATTCCTTCCAGAAATAAGAGGTGAACTGGGTACCTCTATTTGAGAAAATAGACAATGGATCACCGTACAATCTGAAAAACTCTCAGATATAGTGTTTGGCATAATCCTAGGTTGAATATGATGTATGGACTGGAAGAAAGTGAGCAGATTTGGTCATCCTGTCTATGATGACCCAAACTGAATCGTGTTGATGACGAGTATGAGGCAAACCCATCATAAAGTCTATGTTCACTCCTTTCCACTTCTAAGTAGGTATATTGAACTCTGGTATGGATCCACTTGGCTTCTGATGCTCAATATTAACCTACGGATATATTGAGTACTTAGCCATAAATTCTGCAATATCACTCTTCATCCTACTCCACCAATAGATCTCTCACAAATTATAGTACATCTTAGTGGCCCATGGATGAATAGAGTAATGCGCACATGCACCTCTGCAAGAATTTGCTACCTCAAGTCATCCACACTTGGCACACATAGACGACCCTAGCAACGCAAAACACCATCTCCCCCTTAGGAGAAACCCTCTACCTTTTGATCTCTGACTGACTTATCAACTTAACTAAACTAGGATCTCTATCCTACTTTTCCTTTACTTTGGAAACTAGAGATGCTTTTGAACTATTCTGAACCCACACACTACCTTCTACTAAATCGACTAAGCGAACACCTAGTTAGGTAAGCTGATAAAGTTCCTGAACTAAATTTTTCTTACTGTCCTCAGTATAAGCAACACTACCCATAGATAGTCAACTGAGAGCATCAGTCACTACATTGGCCTTGCCCGGGTGATACAGAATGCTTATATCATAGTCTTTAGACAAATTCATCTACCTTCTCTGAAGGAGGTTTAATTCTTTCTAAGAGAATACGTACTAAAGTATTTTGTAATCTTTGAACACATTGGCATGCACCCTATAGAACTAGTGCCCCCAAATCTGTAAGGCATATATTACTGCTGCTAACTCGATATCATGAGTACGATAATTCTTCTCAAGGGGTTTAAGTTATCTTGAGGCATAGGCTATGACCTTACCATGTTGCATTAGGACACAACTCAAACCTACTCTGGATGTATCACAGTATAAAACAAACCCATCTAAACAATCTCGAAGAGTCAAAACAGAAGCTGAGGTGAGTCGAGTTTTTAAATCCTAAAAACTCTTCTAGCTTGAATTTGACCACTGAAATTTGACTTTCTTTTAAGTCAATCTGGACATAGGGGATGTAATAGATGAAAATCCCTTAACAAACCACCTATAATAGCCAGCCAAACACAAAAAACTCCTGATATCTGATGGAGAGATAGGTCTGGGCCAGTGTCTCACCACTTCAGTATTTTGGGGATCCACCCTAATGGCATCATTGAAAATAATATGGCCAAGAAATTCTACTAACTTTATACAAAATTTGAACTTATTGATTTGGCAAACAACTGATGATTTCTGAGAGTCTGCAATACTATTCTAGGATAGTCTGCATGATCATGTTCACTACGGGAGTAAACAAGAATGTCATCTATGAAGATTATGACGAACATGTCCAAGTACTGCTTAAACACACAGTTCCTCAAGTCCATGAAAGCCGTTGGGGCATTGGTAAGACCAAAGGTAATGTCTAAGTATTTAAAGTGACCATATCGAGTCCTGAAAGCTATCTTTGGGATGTGAAATTCTCTGACTTTGAGCTGATGATAGCCTAATATGAGGTCTAACTTAGAAAATTAACTAGCGCCTTGAAGTTGGTCAAACAAGTCATCGATTCTGGGAAGGGAATACTTGTTTTTGACCGTCACCTTATTGAGCTGATGGTAGTCTATGCAAAATGGCACCTGCAGAACTCATAGAATTAAAAGAATCGTTTGAAGGATCTCATATAAAAGGGATTCATCAGATCCAGTATGTCCCCGTGGGGTGCACCAATTTTATTCATGCATAAGAAAGATGGTTCTCCCTAAATTTCCATTTTGGGAGAAATTTAGGAAAGATCTTTGGGAGATACATCTGGGAATTCACATGCTACTGACACTGATTCAAGAGTAGGGGCTTTTGAACTGGAGTCCTTAACTCGTACAAGGTGATAGATACATCCCTTAGATATTATTTTTCTCGTTCGAAGGTAAGAAACAAGCTGACATCTAAATTCTGAAGTACTACCCCTCCACTTTAGGACGAGTTCATTTGGGAACTAGAACTAGACAATTCTGCTTCTGCAGTCGACTAAGGCATAGAAGGAATGAAGCAAATCTATGTCAAGAATGACATTAAAATCAGTCATCTTTTATTTTACTAAGTCTTGTGAAGTTATTTTTTGAGATACCATAACCAAACAGTTCCTGTATACCTATCGAGCTATGATGGATTTATCTACTAGGGTAGATACTGAGAAAGGCTCTGTTAGAATTTTGGGACTGACTCCAAAATCAACTGCTATATAAGTAGTAAAAAAGACAAGGAAGCTTCTAGATCTAGCAAAGCATAAATATGTATATGAAAGATCTATAACGTACCCATGACCACATAAAGATAATTTTCCTAATCCTATTGGGATTGAAGAGCATAGATTCTGCTTAGGCGCTGTCCACTAGTGGCACTGGATGAGGCACCCTGCTGATTCGAGCGACCTGACAGAGCTATAGGATGGTTTTGCTGACACTAAGAACCCGAATAGGGACAATCTCTAACTCTATGGCTTGGCTTGGCTTGCTATATCCAAAACAAACATCACTGCCAGATCTACAAAAACCCTGATGGTTATTGCCATAAGTCTAAAAAAGAGGATTGGTTCGGGCACTGCTGACACTACCCTGAGACTTAGAGCCTGGTACCCTATCTCTACTACCATCTATGAATTTTTGTACTGGAACACTAGCTTAGAATTGAGCTAGAAATAAATATTTTAGGTGGAATTTAGAACGATTCCTACCCCCTAACTTAGGCTGAGCAAAGTTAAAACTACCTATTTTAGCTCTCTTATTCTGCTTCTCTCTCTCCTTATTCTCTGCTCTTCTATCTGCTGAGCATAGATCATCAACCTAGCCAAGTCCATCTCACTAATCAACATTGCAGTCCTACACTTTTTGACCACAATATCATTCACCCCAGACACAAACTTACTCATTTGAGATCTGTTATCTACCACCCCATGAGGAGCGTATATAGCTAATTGAGTAAACTTAAGGGAATACTCTTTCATTGTCATATTGCGCTATTTCAGGTTAATAAACTCTAACACCTTAGCTTCTCTCAACTCTAGGGGAAAGAATTTATCTAAAAAAATAGTGGCAAACTTCTCCCATTGAATAAGCCCTGCATCTATGACCTTTTCTGCTTTCCACCATTTAAACCAAGTGGGAACCACATCTTGCAACTGATATGCAGCTAGCTCATCACTCTTACTAGTAGTCACCCCCCATAACATCTATAATCTTTTACACCTTATCAAGATACTCCTGAGGGTCCTCATCTAACTTAGACCTAGAAAAAGATTGAGGGTTTATTTAGGTGAAGTCTCAAATCCTGGCAGTAGCAGTATTGGCCATTGGGTTGGCCAGAACAACAGCTAGGCTTTTATTCTAGTCTGCCACAGAATGAGCTAAGGAAATGAATGTTGCTCTGAACTCCACATGGGAGACATATTCGCCCAAAGGATTAGGCTGGTCAGGCTGAGGGACTTGCTCATCTCTCATTCCTCTTCCTCGAGTCCACTTTGGAGGTATTTTCAGTAGGTAGAAGAGAAACTTGTATTAAAAAGAGAGTTTATCTGGAGTTCATGCTCAGTCCAACGACATGAATACTGAAAAATAATATTCCTAAAACATCTCATAGCCTCCTGTCCATAAGTGTGGCGCGCTATACACCCATGTACAAGACTCTACTAGATGTGGCTTTCAGAGTTCCTAGGACACTGTTGAACCTTAGGCTCTGATACCAAGTTTTTAATGCCCTGAGTCTGTACCACAGATGTTACAGGGTACTCATAATCCCGAAGGACCACAAGCTAACCCATGATAGGTACCTACTGCAATAACAGAATAATAATATAATATAATATAATATAATATAGAATAATGGTATGAAATTCCATAAGGTTCAACACTATAATACTAAAGAAAAGAAAATTATAAATTCTAATAAAACATTAGAATCTAAAATATTGAATACTATCTGAACATCTAGTCTGAAAAACCTCTAAAATGAACTTCCTAAATAAGAAGTTGATGGGACAATCCCCCAAGTAACTCCATCCACTAAAATGCTAAATCTAATAAGATAATGAAATAAAATAATATCCTTAAATAATGAGGACTCACTGTTAGTCTACTCCTGCTGGCTGAATGTGTGAACCGCTAAGAATGCTCTGGGGCCCATACGTCTAAACCTATGGTATAAAACACCATAGCACAAAGAAAAGTATGCATCAGTACATGTGAATATACTGGTACATAAAGTGAGGTAAGGATGAATACAAGGGTTCATATGCATGAACTATGACTAACTGAATAACATGAACATGACTGTGTGAGAATACATGCATGAATACATAACTATAACTGAAGTCATAAGGATTTTAAATACTGAGTTTACTAATAACATGGAATTCTGATAACTGATATAAGTAATATACTGTTTACTGAGTGACTGTGTTTGATAGTTTTATTTCTGATGGAACTAGTTGTGTTCCTTATTGAGTTGAGTGACTGTATTTGATAGTTGTAAAATTTGTTAAACTATCTAAGTTCTTTACTGAAGACTGAGACTGAGACCGTGAGAGGTAATCATCTAGCTGATATGCCTATTTTCTGAATAGATTTAGAGTCGAACCTGTAACCCCAGTTGGAAGGGTATTAGTACCATGCCATGGGTAAAGACACTAAAGCGATACCCTCATCTGGTAGGTTCTTAAATAAGAATGGTAGGACCCTCAACTGTCAGGTTAATCCACCTCATCAACCCTCAATTAGTAGGTTTTGATACCTCAACCTATGTTGGCTATGTAGTTTTGGAATGCAAAGACTTCTTCTAAAGATCATACCCTCTGTTGGCAGGTGAGTCCCCATCCTTGGGTTCATTCATTGCTGAATTCTACTCTCAACTAAATAGACACTAAACTTATCTCCTAGTTTATACAAGGTTGGACTGATCTGTTACTAATTATACTGATTAACTAAATTGAGCTGAGATTATCGAGTTCTGTTAACTAATGGAACATTACTGAGTTCTTTTATCTAACTGAGTTTACTGATGACTGAACTGAATACTGAATGGTACTGGATTGATACTGAGTTTACTGAGTTTTCTTGAGTTCTGTACTGAACTAGAGTACTACTAATCGTGACATGATTGAGACTATTTTGTAACCGACACTGGCTCTAGGCACACAATTAAATTATCAGGTATTAAATACCCCTAGGACTCTATAGCATGAAAATAATAAGTGATGATAGTTCTTTAATACTTGACAATAGTCAACAACTCACAATACAATCTATGAGGTATTTCATCAATCACTTGAAATTCACGAAATTGTACATAAATAGGAATACATACTAACACATCCTAATTTCATTAAACCAATCTCATGAGCATTCCATCAAACACATAAAAGTTATAGCTTTAATATGAAAGACATTGTGAACATGTGGGTATGGCATAAGTTCATTATTTAGACCTCCAAAGGATCACAAAAGCTCTATAGTCTCAATTTAGCATTTTATCAAACACATGGTAGGCATATCTGTATACTTGGGTATGATAAACAATGGTAATACATTATGACTTCATAATTTAAGGTTTTCAGTATAAGAGAATGAAAATTCAACTTACATGCTATCATAATATCAAGAAACACGTAAAGATTTCAACTTGGAATACACTCCACAATATCCAAATGATTACATTCAAACCCACCACATAAAAATCACAATTCATGTTTTGAAAGAAGTTTCTTGAACTCCAAGGGTGAAAAGGACCCTTGGATAAACACTTTACATATCTTATTGAAGAATTTCTGGAAATTAATGGTGGAATCATGAGTTCTTGATTTGAAATTTAAAAACCCTAAGGCTCGTTTTTGAGAGAAATTGAGAAATAATGGGTTTATTTGCTTCCTAGGGTATTAAATTCCATATTTTAGGGGCGGAGAGTCGGGGGAAAAAGACCCAAATACATCAAGAATGCGGTCTTTTAATGAGTGAAAATTGGATTGGGATAAGCCACACAGTGCACTAAGATCATGTTGGTACGCTATTTTGGGATTCCAAAGGAGCTTCAAACAAAGTCCAAAAAATCTAAAACTTGTATGGGAACACCTATTGACCTTCATGATTATGAATTAACCAAAATGTAGATATCTAAAGGACTTTAAGGTCGCAAAATGAGATTGCCAACTTTCGAAGGCCTAAAATAAACTAAGTCTGAATACTTAGCTAAAATTTTCGAAGTCTGGGACCCCTTAGCAAGCTTAAAGGACTAAATTAAGCTAGAAATTTTGTGGGGTCTTACAGGTAGAGGTATGTGGCAGAATGTTGGAACGGTATTTCCACCTGAGTAGTAGTATATGTTAAGTTGTCATGACCTATTGGTAGTAAGATTGTTTCAATGTTAGTGTAATAAGTTTAGAAGTTAGAAGTGAGGGTAACTCTTGAGTGGAGAAGGTAGATGTAGTTGTCTGACCTTTAAGTAGAGGGTGGTGTGCCCTTTCATAGTGATTTGCTAATATTGATACAAGGTTATTAGACTGTGTGGTATCCCGTAGAGGTAGTAATTAGCTATGATTATTTATTTATTTAAATAGGGAAGGAGTTAAGAATGGATAGTTTTGGTAGAGACTCATTAGTGTATATGGAATTTGAAGATTGTGGGAATGTATGCATAGGTAAGTAGATTTAATGTAAGAAAGTAGAATTTGTTGATAACATCGTAATGGGTCATATTATAAGATTAAGATTGACTGCGCTTATTATGTGACTTTACCCCCTTGATTTTATTTTCTCTGGTAGTTGTAAGCTAGTACAGCATGTGAGAAGGTATGTAGTAGATTTTAAGGTGTAGTAGAAATGTCATGGAGGGGATGGGATTGTAGGTCGTAGTTAAGTGAAATGAGATATTTGGGTTGAGTTCCCAATTCAATGAACTAGTATAGTATGTGGCATACATCATCGGTGGTACATGGTTGATGCTACAATATAGTCGTGAACTTTAGATATGGAGTATGGTGGTACGAATAGTATCTTAAGATTAATGATGTATGTTTTGTGGAAATGAATTGGTAGGCTTGATGTGGTGCGAAATAGCCTAGGTTGGCAACCCGTGGAAAAAGGAGTGGATAATTTTGATATATATATATATATATATATAATGAGGATGAGTGTTAAAATAATGAATTATGGCTGAGTCATTAAGTGGATCAGAGAGTTAGGTTTATAAGAATAAGTCGAACCCCAGGTAGCTTGCTGTTAGATAAGGTTTTATGTGTATAAGTGTCATAAGTACCTAGTTTATGTTCTTGAATTTGATATTATGGGGAAGTATAGAGAGTTTTTATATGGTGTTATGTAGAGATAAATTGAGGGAGAAATAGATAGACAACGTGAACCCTTGGTGTAGTTTTAAAAGTTCTGTTAAGTTATGACGTTATGGTATTAGAGGTGTAATGCTAGTATTCTAAGGAGTTGAAGGTGGAGTGTTAAATGTTTAGAAGCATGGATGTCCATGCCCATTATAATTTTATTCATAAGTCGATGACTTTGGGGTTTGGAAGAAGTTATGATTAGTATCCCTGTGGGGGATATTCTAAAAAGAATTTAGTGTATTTTAATTAAAATCATTGAAGGGAGTTTATGTTCTTGGGTATAGTGATACCCATATTGTGTTAAGACTTGTGGTTATATCTTTGATGAGAGAAAAAGTCCTCAAGTTTAGGATTGTGACTTTGATCTAAGGGGGAGATAACGAACTAATATAGTTCTTAAATTTTCTCATGGAGACACGTTTAAGGAAAGAGTCATGATAAATCAATTCCCATTAAAGTAAACCCCTCTTACTTCAATATAATGAGGACATTCTACTAATGTTTTATGTATTCATGTCATGCCTATGTCTAAGGTCTGAGTTCTCCATGCACTTCTGTCAAGGTTTTGACCTCCAAACTTGTAACATCCTGAGTCTGGTACCCAGAATGCCACAAGGACCATAAGCTAACCCATGACAATTATTTGTACCTGTACACTGCATAATATACTCTATAAATAAGGAAATAAAGGCTGAAAGGCCATAAGGTTCAAAGATCTAATAAAACATAACATCTGAAGATATGGTATATCAATACAAAAACAACTGAAATACCTGTTTGAACATGTTAGTCCGAAAGCCTCTAAATTGTCTGAATAAGGAGTTGATGAGATATTTCCCCAACTAACTCCAACTACTGAAATAAATTAATTAATAATATAATAAATTAATGGTCATGTCCTCGAAGGATGAGGACTCACTGCTAACTCTGACTGTCGAGACTGGAATACTATTGATGCTCTGGAGCTCGTGCTTCCAAACCTATGGTAGAAAACACCATAGCGCAAATGCATTAGTATGATTGAATGTACTAGTATGCATATGAGGTAGGCTGAATGCAAAGGGTTCACATGCATAAACTATACTAACTGACTGGATAACATTAACGTGAGAATGCATGCATGAATACATAATAACTGTAACTGAGTTTGTGATAACATGATTACTGTGCCTAAGTACTGATAACATGTGATAGTGATAATTGTACAACTGAAATAACTAATATGGAGCGATTATATCTGACAGTCTAGGTTCTGATGGAACTAGCTAAGTTTCGTACTGTTCTGAGCTGACTGTAGCTGACAATCATAAATTTTGTAGAACTATTTGAGTTCTATTACTGAGACTGAATGACTATATCTGATAGTCCTAATTCTGTAACTGAAACTATTGGAAGTAGTCATCTAACCGGCATGCCCCAAAAATCATAATATAACTAAATTGGGGTCTACTCTGTAACCCCGATTGGAAGGGTGTCAATACCGCACTACCGGTAAGGAAAATCTGTGAGTAACCCTCATATAATATGTAACTCTAGTGAGAATAGTGAGAACCCTCATATAACAGGGTAAGCCGCCTCATCTACCCTCAGATAACAAGCTATGATGTCTCAACCTACACAGACTACGTAGTGTTCGAACACAAGGATTTCTTCTAAGAATCACACCCTCATATAACAGGTGGATCCCCATCCTTGGGTTTGCTTGGTGCTAATTTCTACTCCCATCTGAATAGATATTGAACATGATTAACTGAACAGACTAGACTAATTTAATTGAATTTTCATGGACTGATGGAATGCTACTGAGATCTGATAACTATTTGAGATTTATAAGATTACTGGATTTATCTGCTTTCCTGAGTCACATGACTGACTGAGTTCTATAGATTATGGCTTGACTGAATATATCGTGAAAACATGACACTGGCTCTAGGCATACAATTATATTATTTTAGGGTACAAGTATCCCAAGGAATCGATGGACAAAAACCGATAAAGCATGACTTTCTGGAATATATGACCAATATCAATAATCCATAATATAATAATTTAGAGATTTCATGAAGTACAAGTTTTAAAGCCCCACAAGGGCTACACATGTATCCATAATTCACTGACTAAGACATTTCATCAAACATTTGATATGCATAAACTTGTACATGAATGGGTATTTCATATTATCACACTAGTATGTCACTTTTCCTTCACATAGGCATTTAATCAAACACATGGGGAGCATACTTTGGTTATACCATCATCAATGCATCTAATTGTCATGGTTGCATAAATAAATTTGCAAATTTGAAAGGTTTATCATGATTATCATGGAAATCTTCATATACTAGGGTCAATCATTGGAATATGTAATTTAAAAACATGATTTAAAACCCCACAACATCATGAACATGAATTTTAATGCAATTTACATCATGAATATTCATAAATACACAAATCTTGAATTTTGAAGAGAGATTCTTGAGCTTTATGGGTGAAAGGGACACATGAATAAACACATGACATACCTTGATTGTGATGTTCTTGAAGTCCTTTGACTTGAAGAAACTGAATCTCTTAGTTTCTTGAAGAATGATTTGGATATTGTTCTTGGGGATTATCTTTGATAGAAAATCCTAATTTGATATTGTAGATGGATAATTAACTTATGAGCCTTGATCTGATATTATTAGGTATTATAAAAGGTAGTAAAATACCAAAAATAACTTTTTAAAAATGACTTAAATTAGGATAACAAAAAATGAGACGGTGGGTACGACGGTCCGGTGCTGGGTCGATGGTCCGTCATTCCTGGGTAAAATAGGGGTTCACTTCCTCTTTTACGATAGCTTGGGCGACGGTCCGTCGCTAGCTCGATGGTCTATCATCCTGAGCTATTGCCCTTAGGAATAATGTGGTCTCAGTACCTCTACTGCGATGGTTTGGGCGGCGAACCATCAGCTTTGTGGTCTGTCGGCCTTCACCGTCGCACCTGGGCAGTTTTGACTACTTTTTGTATTTTGGCCATAACTTTCTACCCCACTACTAGATTTTGTTGAAATAGGTATTGATGGAAAGCTTATTCAATTTCCCACTCAACAAAAAGTGAAAAACTTAAAAATTCCACATGTATAAAAATTGATTCATCTTTTAAAGTAAGTTTCTAACATTCTTGGGGACGATTTCAAGCTAGGTAGGAGTACGGGGTATTACAATATATCCCCTTGAGAAAATTCATCCTCAAATGAGACTGAGTGAGAGGGGAAAAGATAAAATAATGTACATACTAAACATGAACAGCTGGCATGACTGACATGACTGATAACTGAATATATCATACCGAACATGCATATCTGACGCATGTGTAACTAATTCATGAATGCATGATTAAGTGTTCTGATTAACTAAGGTTCTCACTATGAGAATACTCGTCTGATGATGATTATATTACTCAACTAATGAATGCATGACTGAATAGCTATGGTATGTATATCAAGTTCATAATGGAATTCTGAACATTAAACTGAATAAGCTTAAGGAGAATTGTTACCTTGGGCTAGGTCTGAGTTAATGGGAAAGAGGTGAGGATACTTGGTATGCTTCTGCTTTCCAATTATCTCCCTCAACGGTCTGATTTTGCCAAAGAACTTTAACTAGAGTGACTTGTTTGTTCCTTAGTCTATGAGTGTGATATTCTAGGATTTTGACTGGAATTTCTTTATAAGAGAGGCTGTACTAAACAGCTATGCTCTGAATAGGGACTACAGCTGTTGGGTCACCTATTCACTTCTTTAGCAAAGAGATATGGAAGACTAGATAAACTGAGGCTAGATCTGAAGGCAATTCTAGCTCATAAGCTACCTTGCTGAATCGACTGAGAATCTTGAAGGGACTAACATATCAGGGACTGAGCTTTCCCTTCTTGACGAATCTCCTTAATCCCTTTGTAGGAGAGAACTTTAGATAGACATAGTCACCAACCTCAAACTTAAGGTCCTTTCTACGCACATCTGTATAAGACTTCTATCGGCTCTGAGCAGCCTGAAGTCTTTCTCTGATCAACTGGACTTTCTCTAAGGCATCGAATACTAAGTCAGGCCCTATGACTGAGGCCTCACTAACTTCGAACAACCAACTGGAGATCTAAAACTCCTACAATAGAGATCTTCGAATGGATCCATCTTAATACTGGAATGATAGCTATTGTTGTATGCAAACTCAATCTAGGGCAAATGGTCATCCCAGCTACCCTTGAAATCAATTGCACAAGCCCTTAGCGTATCTTCTAATATCTGAATGGTCCTTTCTACTTGACCATCTATCTAATGATGGAAGATGGTACTGTGATAAACTTGGGTACCAAGACCCTTTTGGAATATTTTCTAGAAATAAGAGGTGAACTGGGTACCTCTATCTGAGATAATGGATAATGGAACTCCGTGTAATATAACCAACTCTCTGATAGAGAGTTTAGCATAATACCCAGCTGAATAAGAGGTATGGATTGGATAAAAATAGGCTGATTTGGTCATCCTGTCTACAATGACCCAAGCCAAATCATGCTGATGACGGGTACGAGGCAAACCCATCACGAAGTCCATAATCACTTCTTCCCACTTCTAAGCAGGAATACCGAACTCCTGCAGGACCCACTAGACTTCTGATGATCTATCTTAACCTGCTGAAATATAGAGCACTTAGCCACAAACTCTACAATATCTCTCTTCATCTCACTGTATGAATAGATCTTCTATCAAGTCACGGTACATCGTTGTGGCCCCTAGATGAATAGAGTAGCGCGCACCATGTGCTTCTACAAGAATTCGCTGCCTTAAGTCGTCTATACCAGGAACACACAGATGACCCTGACAATGCAATACATCATCTCCCCCTTGAGATAAAACGTCTACTTTCTGATCCTTGATTCGACTAAGCGAATGCCTAGTCTGGCAAGCGAATGGATTTCCTAAGCTAACTTATTTTTACTATACTCAACATGAGAAATACTACCCATAGACAGTCTACTGAGAGCATCGGCCACAACATTGACCTTACTCAGATAATAAAGGACACTTATCTTATTATATTTCAAAAGCTCTAACCACTTTCTATGATGAAGATTGAGATCTTTCTGAGAAAAGACATACTTAAGGCTCTTATGATTTGTGAACACATCTACATGAATCCCATACAAATAATGTCTCCAAATCTTAAAGGCAAAAACTACAGCTGCTAACTCAAGTTCGTAAGTCGGATAATTTTTCTTATAGGGATTAAGCTTTCTGAAGGCGTAGGATATGACCTTACCATGCTGCATAAGGATACAACCCAAACCTACTCTGGATGTATCACAATACACTACAAACTAAGTCGAGTCTTCAACTCCAAAAAACTCTTCTTGCAAGAATTTGACCACTGAAACTTTACTTTCATCTGAGTCCATCTGGACATAAGGGATGCAATAGAGGAAAATCCCTCAATAAACCATCTATAATAGCCAGCCAAACCCAAAAAACTTCTGATGTCTGATAGAGAGACAGGTTTAGGCCAGTTTCTTACTGCTTCAATCTTCTAAGGATCTACTCTAATACCATCACTGCAAATGATATGGACAAGGAATTCTACTGACCTCAGTCAAAACTCACACTTACTAAATTTGGAGAACAACTGATGATTGAGATGGTCTGCATGATCACGCTCACTGCGGGAATAAACTAGAATATCATCTATGAAGAATATGACGAATATGTCTAAGTACTGCTTGAACACCCAGTTCATCAAGTCTATGAAAGCGGCTAGGTCATTAGTAAGACCGAAGGACATGAATAGAAACTCAAAGTGACCATATCGAGTATGAATATTTATTTTCAGAATGTCACATCCTTTGAATCTGAGCTAATGATTGTCGGATCTAAGGTCTATCTTATAGAAATAGTTGGCACCCTAAAGCTGGTCAAACAAGTTATCTATTCTGGGAAGGGGATACTTGTTCTTGATCATAACTTTATTGAGCTGATGGTAATCAATACACATTCTGAGAGAACCATATTTATTGCGAACGAATAAAACTGGTACACCCCACAAGGACACACTGGGCCTGATGAACCCCTTATGTAAGAGATCCTTCAACTGCTCTTTCAATTCTCTGAGTTCTACTGGTGCCATTTAGCATGGCGGAATAGATATAGGCTTGGTATCTGAAAGAAGATCAATGTCAAAGTGTATTCCCCTTTTGAGAGGAATTCCTAGAAGATCATTGGGAAAGACATCTGAATATTCATTCACTACTAGGACTGATTCAAGATTGGGAGTTTCATAACTAGTGTCCTTAACTCAAACAAGATAAAAGACACATCCTCAAGATATCATTTTCCTTTCTTAAAGGTAGGAAATAAGCTGACCTCTGAAAGCTGAAGTGCTACCCCTCTACTCTAGGATAGGTCATTTGGAAACTAAAATTGGACTACTCTATTTCTACAGTTGACTATGGTATAGCAAGAATAAAGACAATCTATTCTAAGAATAACATCAAGATCAGTCATCTCTAATTTGACTAAGACTGCTGAAGTGACTTTCTGAAATATCATAATCGGGCAGTTCCTATATACTCGCCGGGCTATGATGGTTTTACCCACCGGGGTAGAGACTGAAAAGGGTTCTTCTAAAATTTTGGGACTGATTCCAAAATTGCCTGCTATAGAGGGATTAACAAAATACAAAGAAGCTCCTGGATCTAGAAAAGCATAAACATAAACATGAAAGATCTATAACATACCAATCCCCACATCAGGAAAATTTTCCTGATCTTGCCAGGAATGGAAAGAATAAAGTCAATTTGGTCGCTGCCCACTAGTAGTACTAGAGGTGGTACCCTACTGGTTTAGGTAACCGGACTGAGTTGAGGAACGATTCTGCTGACCCTAAGGACCTGGCTGAGGATAGTCTCTAACCCTATGGCCTGTCTTGCCACACTGAAACAAATACCAATACCAGCTCTACAAATACCCTGATGATGCTTGCTACAAGTCTGGTAAATAGGATAGATGCGGGAACTGCTAACACTGCCCTGAGACTTAGATTTTGGTACCCTATCTCTATTACTATCCCTGAACATAGGAGCAGGGGAACTGGCTGAAGAAGGAGCTGGAACTGATGATTTAAGTTGGAACTGAGAACAGTTTTCTCCTTCTGATTTGGGCTAAGCAAAGTTATAACCACCTGTCCTTGCTATTTTATTCTACTTCTCCCTCATCTTAATATTTTGCTCTTCTATCTGTTGAGCATGGGTCATAAGCCTGACTATGTTCATGTCACTATTTAAAATCGTGGACCTGCATTAATGACTGCACTATTATTCATCCCAGAAACAAACTTACTCATCTTGGCCCTACTATCTACAACCATATAAGGGGCATATCTAGCAAATTAAGAAAACTTAATAGAATACACTTTCACTGTCATGTTTCCCTGCCTGAGGTTGATAAATTCTCACACCTTAGCGTCTATTAGCTTCTAAGGAAATAATCTATCTAATAATGTGGTGACAAACTCCTTCCACTAAATAGAACCTACATCATCTGGCCTTTCTAACTTCCACTATTTAAACTAAGTGTGAGCAACGTCCTATAAATGATATGTAGCTAGATCAGCAATCTTATTAGGAGTAACCCCCATGATATCTGTAACCTTCTGAACTTGATCGATGAATTCTTGAGGGTCCTCATCTAACTTAAACCTGATAAAGGATAGAGGATTCATTCGGGTGAAGTCCCAAATCCTAACTGCAGCTGAATTGGCCACTGAGTTAGCCGGAATGATAGCTGGTCGTTCATTCTGAGAAGCAAGTGACTGACTAAGAGTACTGAATGTATATTTACACTTTGTATGAGAAACATCCTCTCCCAAAGGATTTTCGGGCTGAGGGTTTACTGAGTTCCAGTTTTTTTTTTGGGAGGCATGTTTTGTAAGCGTAAGATAAAAGGATTACATTAAAAGATTAACTTGAGATTATGCTCATTGGTATGACATGAATACTAAAAGAGCGGAAACTATTCCTAAAACATCTCATAGCCTCCTGCTCATAAATATGGCGCGCAACACACCCATGTACAAGACTCTACTAGATGTGACTTTCAAACTTCCTAGGACTCTATTGAACCTTAGGCACTGATACCAAGTTTGTAATGCCCCAAGTCTGGTACCTGAAATGCCACACAATGCTCATAATCCCGAAAGGCCATAAGCTAACCTATGACTGATATTTTTACTTGTACACTGCATAATATACTGTATAAATGTGGAAATAAAGGTTAAAAGGCCATAAAGTTCTAAGATCAGATAAAACATAACATTTGAAGATACGGTATATCAATACCAAAACAACTGAAATAACTGCCTGAACATGCGAGTCCGAAAGCCTCTAAACTATCGAAATAAGGAGTTGATGGGACATGTCCCTAACTAACTCCAACTACTTAAATAAATTAATTAATAAGATAATAATGTAATGGTCATATCCTCAAAGGATAAGGTCTCACTGCTAACTTTGACTACTGAACTAGACTACTACTAATGCTCTGGAGCTCATGCTTCTGAACCTATGGTATAAAACACCATAGCCCAAATGCGTCAGTATGATTAACTATACTCGTATACATGTGAGGTAGGCTAAATTCAAAGGGTTCACATGCATGAACTATACTAACTGACTGGATAACATGAACATGAGAATGCATGCATGAATACATAATAATTGTAACTGAGTTCATGATAACATGATTACTGAGCCTGAGTACTAATAACATGAGATACTGATAACTGTATAACTGAAATAACTAATATGGAGCTACTGTGTCTAATAGTCTAGGTTCTGATGAAACTAGCTGAGTTTTGTACTGTTTTGAGTTGATTCTATCTGACAGTCCTAAATTTTGTAGAACTATGTGAGTTCTATTACTGAGACTGAATGACTATATCTGATAGTCTTGATTCTATAACTGAAACTGTGGGAAGTATTTATCTAACCAACATGCCCCAAATAATGCAATATAGCTGAGTTGGGTTCCAATCTGTCCTCAATTAAAAGGATGTCAATACCACACCACTGGTAAGGACAATCTGTGGTAACCTTCATATAACAGGTAACTTTAGTGAGAACAATGGGAATCCCCATATAACAGGTTAATCCACCGTATCTAGTCTCATATAATAGGCTATTATGTCTCAACCTACGCTGGCTACGTAGTCGTGGAATCCAAGGATTTCTTCTAAGAATCACACCCTCATATAACAGGTGGTTTCCTATCCTTGGGCTCGCTCGGTCGTAATTTCTACTCCCATATGAATAGACACTGAACATGATTAACTGAACTGACTGGAGTAAGTTAACTAAATTTTTGTGGACTGATGAAATGCTACTGAGATCTGATAACTATTTGAGATTTCTAAGATTACTGGATTTCTGAGCTTTTCTGAGTCACATGACTGACTGAGTTCTATGGATCATGGCTTGACTGAGGATATTGTGAAAACATGACACTGGCTCTAGGCACACAACTATATTTTTTTTTGGTACAAGTACCCCCAGGACTCGATGGATGGAAACCGACAAAGCATGAATTTCTTGAATACATGACCAACATCAGCAATCCATAATACAATAAGTTGGAGATTTCATGAAGTACAAGTTCTAAAGCACCACAAGGGCTACACATTATCCGTAATTCACTGACTAAGACATTTTATCAAACATTTGACATCATAAACTTTTACATGAATGGGGATTTCATATTATCACACTAGTATGGCGGTTTTCCTTCACATAGCCATTTAATCAAACACATGGGGAGCATACTTTTATTATACCATCATCAATGCATCTAATTGTCATGGCTGGATAAATAAATTTGCAAATTTGAAGGGTTTATCATGATTATCATGCAAATCTTCATATACTAGGGTCAATCATTGGAATATGTAATTTAAAAACATGAATCAAAACCCCACAGTATCATGAACATAAATTTCAATTCAATTTACATCATGAATATTCATAAATACACAAATCTTAGACTTTGAAGAGAGATTCTTGAGCTTCATGGGTGAAAGGGACCCATGAAATAACACATGACATACCTTCATTGTGAGTTTCTTGAAGTCCTTGGACTTGAAGAAGTTGAATCTCTTATTTTCTTGAATAATGATTTGGATCTTGTTCTTGGGGATTATCTTTGAGAGAAAACCCAAATTTGATGTTGTAGATGGATAATAAACTTATGAGCCTTGATCTGATGTTATTAGATATTAGAAAGGGTGGTAAAAGACAAAAAGTACCTTTTAAAAAATGACTTAAAATAGCAGAACGAAATATGCAATAGTGGTTGTGATGGTCTATTGCTGGGTCGACGGTCCATCGGACCTGACCATCACACCTGGGCAGAATAGGGGTTCACTGCCTCTTCTACAATGGCTTGGGCGATGGTCCATCATTAGCTTGATAGTCCATCAGCCTGAGCCATCTCCCTTAGGTAGAATATGATCTCAGTACCTCTACTGTGATGGTTTAGGCGACAGTCCGTTGCTAGCTTAGTGGTCCGTCGGCCTTCACCATCGTACCTAGGCAGTTTTGACTGCTTTTTGTATTTTGACCATTAATTTCTACCCCGTTTGAAGAAATGGGTACGATGGAAAGCTTATTCAATTTTCCACTCAACAAAAAGTGAAAATCTTCAAAATTCCACATGTATAAAAGTGGATTCATCTTTCAAAGTAAGTTTCTATCATTCTTAGGACGTTTTCAAGCTAGGTAGAAGTACAAGGTATTACAAAACTATAGGCATTAATGTCTCATTAATCCAATCTTCCAAGTATTCAAGATCTATGTTATGATACTCACGATCCATAAAAAATCCATGTATCACATCATGCTTGGTTCTAAGAAACTATGCTTTCTATATATTTCCAATTTATTTTATGCCAGGAATAGTCAGAGTGATAAAGTTTATGCAAACTCATGGCCACTTTCGGTTCTTTAAATGAGGAGCAGTAGCTTTAAGTGGAAATTCTTGTCTCAATCGTTGGCTACATGAATTCCGTCTTTATGCTATACAACTCATGATATATGCGCTCATGTTTGTCACGGTTCTTAGTCCTAAGAACTCATGTTGTATTGTTTTTATGTCTGAACGACCCTCTTTTATGATCTAGAAAACTAACGTATGAAGAACTTCATGCCTATTTTATCGTTTGTTATATCTCAGTCCCCACCTTGAGTAGATCACTAATATAAGTCCTAATTGAATAGTGTTAGTTCCATTCTTGATTCTTATGCGCAGGTGACAGCACACACGCAAGTATACATGGTCTACCAAGTAATATAGTGGCCTTCAAGAAAGCTAAGTTATCGATCCCACAGAGACTAGATTTGCCAAAGATTTGATTTCAGTTCAGAATTTAGATTCACTTAATGCGAGAGTAACCAAAAGAGATAATTGAGCTTGTATGTTGCAAGTAAATTAAATAATGCGTAAAGTAAAGATTTTGTAACAATCAATAGGAGAAAACCCAGGGCTGAAGCACTCTGAACAATCATATTATGCTATTTTATTTCATTTGTTAACTTTCTTATCTTGGTTGTTGATTCGTAGGGTTAATTACGCGATTATGGTTTCCAAACCTCTAATCTATTACCTAAGTTGTACCTTACACCTCCATCATTGAGAGGGGATGTAATAATTCACTTAAGTTATCAACAAATATCATCCTCCAAATGAATCAAGTAAGGTATCTAAGTACATCCCTATCCTAGATACTAATTTAAGTTTCATATTTTATAAAGAATCAAGAACTATACTGTGCTTATTCTCATGTGCTATAGCCCTGTTCCCTCTCCCGAGTTCACAAGGATTACAATAGATGTATTCTAAGGTTCACAAATTCTTAAAATAGTTAAAAAGAGAATAAAAAAACAACCAATGTTGATAAGCAAAGAAAACACACTTAATCCATAGCAATAATAATCATGTTCTTGGCTTCAACCCTGGAAAGGAAGTTTTTAGCCACTCATAACCATAATCAACATCGAACTAATTGTATGAATTATTAATACCATAAAAGAAAGATAAATTAAAGAAATAAAAACCTAAAAAGAAGTTTTTGTAGCCTCTAATCTTATTCCCAGTGATATAGGGGTTCAATGATGTCTCAAAATGTGTTTTAAGACGTTATATTTATAGTATATAAGTCATAACCCCTCTTGGATTAGGTTTCCAAGACAGTTTCCATAAATTTGGAACTTTTCTCCCAATTTTAGTCATTGGTGTGTCGCACCCCTGTGTCAAATGGAATCCTGGGCACAACTTGGCACTTAACTCCAGATTTTGGTTATTGGCACTAAGCAGTGCAATCACGTTGAGACACTATTTTTGGACAATTTTGAAATGGGACAGCTCCACGACATGGTGTGTCACCATTCTGGGACCCTTCTGAATCCAGTGGCATACATCACATTCCAAATGGCCAAGCATATACACTACACACGCTCAAAATTTTCCAGGGGTCCAAATTGGTGTCCAGTTTGCATCTTGTGCTTCCGTGGTCATTTCTGAGCCCTTTTAAGTTGTTTCCACTTGATTCAAAGATTTTATATCCTTAATATAGTATCATAATTCATTTATAAATAATATTATATCATTAAACACAACAATTTAGATCTCAAAATAACACAACATCCTCAATGATGAACTAGAAACACGAGCTAAGCATAGGCTAAATTCACATTGACCTTTAACTTATTGTTTTGACTCTTTTCTTGATTCAATTAAACCTTGAACATTATAAATAAGTTTATTTACATATAAATAAATAATAAAAACCTTTATAACTCATTATATTAGAAATTAACACAATAGACTAGAGAAACACCTATCTCAAGCTAGTTACACTAGTTTTCTCGGTTGAACTCTAAATACTCAAATTGAATCAAAACTCATGTGAAACCACCATTAAGCATTGTAAAAATGTACTTGGACACATAAATGCTTATTTATATAAAGATGAACACGTATTGCATAAGAATCATCCTTAAAACAAGGCTAAAAAGGCTAGAATAGTAATGCTAGAATGCATAAATGCACCCAACATCATCAGGTACCTCAATGACGCTCCGTATGATAGTAGGATAGTGGTTATGGAAACATAGTAATTTTTTAGATGAGAGAGTAGATGTTTCTTATGGTGTTAAATTCTTATGTGTTTACTCGAGCTAAGGTTATAGTTGGAGAGAAAGAAGGAGGTGAACTGTTGTTACTTGACATAGTTAGGAAGAAAGATATGTGGTGAAATATTTGTGAGAGCGAGTGAAGTTGTTGGTTTTAATAGGGATATCAATAAAGTTGGTGTAGTAATGATAGTCTTGAATGTTATGATTTATGAAAACATAAACCAATTTGCTATGTGGTTAGTACTCCTTGAATGAAGACCCAAGGTTGTTTGATTAGATTTATAAGGTGAAGTAATATTCTTAAAGGGATATAGAGTATGGGGTCCCATAGCTTAAGGTAGCACCCTTTTAATCCAGGTTAGTCTTCAACATGGAAGTACTACGTAGTGGTACTCAAACTCATATGGTTAGGTGAGTTATGGGAGAATTGTAAGTTGAAAATGATGAAGTATGTTATTTATTATTTGGGTCGTAGTCGAGTAGTGTCTCTTAAGTTTAAGGTTTATTCGTTGTATCTTGTAATTGGAGAATAATTCTATTCCTATCTCCCACTAAACCTTATTTAATGCTGAGTAGCAATGCAAATCAAGACCTATGTCACTACCTAAACTGAGGCCCTAGCCATGAAGGGCATCCTGAACCTCGAAGGCCCAAGAGACCCCTTAGCATACTATCCTAACCATAATCCATACAGGAATAAAAGTGCGGAAGATATAACAATATTCAATGGTAACTTATAATCCAAAATGTGTCAACAAGCTATGACAATACAACACTTCAAATACTATCTATTAATCCTCTACAAAATACTAACTGTTTAGGCTGGGACAATGCCCTCGGCTGGACTATACATTAAGTTAGATAAACTTATAAATAATATGTCCTCTGGAAGATGGATGGCTCCCCAACTATACCATTATCCAATATGAACAACTGATGTGATCGACCACGGGACTGAGCCCCAGAACCTAAAATATCGGGGTCAATACACGAAGGTACCAATATGTAGAATAATCTAAAGTAACATATTTTTATACAACACCTGTCAGAGCATTTCATAAAATATTTAGCATAAGGTAAATGAAAACATATGGGCATAAGTGAAAAGCTTTTCAAACATTTTCTTGTAATCATGACTCTACATCTTTATTTTACTTCTAAGTTAGATGGTACACCCTACAAACATACTTATCCACGGGCTATATGGACTCCGCCCTTGACTCAGAGGCCAAGCCTCCAATCTAGTTTGGCACAAGGAATGTGGAAGATCATACATACTACTCCATAAGGCCGTTGCCAATGTACAATCCATATTTTCGAACATAATGGACCCGTATTGGCAAAACACAGTTTTGGGCTACAAGTTATCTCAACTCAAGCCTTCTTCAGGTAACTAACTAGCTCTCTTTAAGCCCATATTTAGTTCTTTAAAACCATGCTTTATTCTCTTAAAACATTTGTTTCTTTTATGTTAAGGACACTCCATAATAGGTATCGTCATACCTAGACTTGTAAATCATATAGTGTCATTTCATAATCATAGCCCCTTTTATTAAAAAAATCATGTAGATGGCACCCAAAAGATTAAAATATCAATCAAGAGAGTTCTTATTTCAAAACACATGAAGACATATGCAAAATACTCCCTTTTCAATAATTTATCATGTGGAAGCCAATCCATTCATAAAACACATGCAATCCTTTCAATTAACAGAATAAAAAATTGCAAACAAGAAAATTACCCTCTTATCATATAATAAACAATTTCAACCCATAATGATGATAAAGAATTTACTCTCCAACTTGTAATTCATGCATTAGAACAACCCACAACATGTTAAAACAGTGAATTTCATAACAAGATAGAGATTCTCATAAATCGTGCCCTCATATGAATTCTCAAAACTCATAACATTCATACATAAAAATATACTTCAAATTAGGCAAAAAAACCATGGTTTGAACAAGAATTCATCATAAAGAGGGGTCCCCAATGCATGCTCTTCAATAATTTCAATATATATATATATATATATATATATATACATAAAGCTTGAAAAACGATAAAATCATCCCCATGAGATATACGATAGTCCCGCATACTTTAAACTTCTTGACTTGGGAATAAAACACTATTCTTGAAGCTTTCTTGAATATTCTTGAACTTGGGAAACTTGGTTTCTTGATTACTTGGGGAAAAAAGGAATTGAATTTATTCTAGGGGAGAGGGGAGGGGTTTTTCTTGAGAGCAATTTGGAGAAGAAGGGAAAATAATGACCTAAAAGATGCCTCAAGTCATGTTATGGATGATTGGGTTAAGGAGGGAAAAGACCTAATTTCCCCTAAATTATTTAAATAAAAAAACTGGACACAACTACATCACCACGATGCGGTCTTATTGCGGTAGCTTACTGGTTCTAACAAAAATGATCATAACTTTTTTCTCGGGTATCCGATTAAGATGAAATTGGAATAGTTGGAACGATAATTCAATTATCGACAATTTGGTGGGTATTGAGATGAAAAATTCCTCATATATAAAAAGTTATACACGTACAAATTTGACCTTTGTTGAATAAAATACCAAAATTTGTCTGAATTAAAGACCCTTAGCTCAACTTTGTTCTAAGTGATTTCTATGAAAAACTTTCATCCCATGAGCACCCCCCACACTAGGATAAAGATCATGACACATGTATTCAAATGTAAATCATGGGATTAGAGTTTACACGCATTGGAATAATGGTTCAATGTCTAGCCCAAAAATGCGGGGTGTTACATTATCTCCCCCTTGAGATCATTCGTCCCCGAATGACGAGTAGGAACTTTTTAAAGCGCTAAAAGTATGGAATAAAGAACGTAACCTCACTTTGATCATTTTTTCTCAACAAAATATACAAAGGAATCAAAGAGCTTCATGATAACCACTAGTGAAACATCTAAGCACGAAGCGTGAGATAATAAGAATTTACATAGAGATGACCTTTCATATGAGTTCTAGGGATCATAATCATCACAACATATGACATGAGTTTATTTGGTGATAATAGGCCTGGTTTACATAGGTAAAATCATGAAATGAGATTTAATGGGATATAGGAATAGAAGCATTCTCTTCCTTACAACATACAACGAATAGACTTAAACTTAAAGACATGACTTGACTATGCCCCAAACAATACATAACATTCTTCATCTTTTTTGACTTACAATTCTCCCATCACACATCTAACCATAAGAGTTTGAGTCCCACTGCATAGTTCTTCTATGTTGAAGCTAAATTCGTAGAAAAGATGTGCTAGTTTAAGCTATGGGATCCCATGCTCTACATCCCTTTAAGAATATTACTTCACCTTATCACTACCATCAAACACCCTCTGGTTTTAATTAAGGGATTACTACACACATAGTACATGGATTTTTGTTTTCATCAATCACTTTATTCAAGCCTATCATTACTATACCCACTTTATAGATCTCCCCACTAAGAACAACAAATTCAATCACTCTCACAAAGATATTTGCCATATAACCATTCCTAATTATTTCACATAACGAAAGTTCATCTCCTTTTTCCCCTTCAGTTATAACCTTAGATAAAGAAATCACATCAAAATTTTCACATTCAAGAATATTTACTCCCCCTACCTGAGTCACTATTACTCTTCCTTATCTACCATCATACTATTATTTGAAGGGTCATTCAGAAACCTGATCATAAGCATCATGAATGGAAGTAACATTATACGACTATAATTTGTACTTATTACAGTACCCAAGGTGGGACATGAGGTGAAGTTACGATACAATAGACACGAAGTGCTTCATATATCAAGTGTCATTCAGCATAAACACAACACAACATGCGTTCTTAGGACAGACCACAATGAGAAACATGAGCGCTTACATCATAAGTTGTATAACATAAAGTCAGAAATCATGAAGTCAATGATTGAGACAAGGATTGATAATTGAAGATATTGCTTCTTATTTTTAGAGCTGATATAGTCATGAGTTTGCATGAACCTCGTCACTTTGGCTAATCCTGATATAAAATGAATCAGTAATATATAGGTATAACGCCCTAGAAAATGGGTCCCGGAGTGGCACACGGTGCTTGAGGCTACGAGTAGCCCCAAGCTAATCCTTTGATCCATTTTCATTCAGTTCTACACAAATCAACGGGGTTTCCATAAATAACCCTTAAATATCAACAGAGTAATCATCATCCAAGAATAAAAGAATTTCAGAAAGATAACAAAATACAACATAATAGTCAACTTCCAACATCTATACTAGACTGACAAGACTCTAAGAAAATCAATAAAACCAGCGAGCCATTGAGACATGCTCCAACTAACTCATACTCAGTTATCAAATGTAAGCAATTCTGTGAAACCAACATCAGACATCACGTCCTCGGAACATGAGGACTCACCACAACAGAGGATATAGAACAGCGTGCCCGAAGAATCACTTTCAAACCTGGAACTGAGCACCTGAACCAACATTCCAAGAAAATGCAGCCCACATCCGGAGATGTGGGTCAGTACAATGGAAAGAAACCGAGTATATGGGGGTGTATGTTGTTGTACAAACATCATCTTCATAAATATTTATAAGAAATATGCAGGATGTATGAAAGACTCACATAGCCCGAAGAAAATCATCATAATCATGAGAGGATGAAATAAGTACAATAACACATGTGAGTCATCATATACTTTGTCAATCACTTTCAGTTCATCAATAATATCAATTCTCATAATGCAAATATCATTTAAATCTATCGAAAGAATAACTTTCATAATTCCACTTTCAAATCACTTCACAATTCACCATAGACACAAGGAAACACACACACACTAGGAGATCCTATAACCAACATAAACCATGTGACCTACATGGAGTCCAACGTACAACCCACATTGGGGAGAGCCTTCCTATACTTGCCATTGGAGTAGGACTATTAATATCAAATCCACACAAACTAGTGATCACTATATAAATCAGCCTCAGGCTCACTCCTATTGGGGCACATAGTTCTAAGGAAGTAAGGTCGCTTTATACCTTCTATTGGGTGCTAAAGATTTCTCTCGGACTTAGCTCAGATTATTTCAAAGACAACCTACAACAAAACAATTTCAGTAATATATAAATATACATTAGGAGCCATCATGCTTCCCATCTATCAAAATCAACCACGTTGTGGATTTCTTTCACACTCGAGTTTAAAACAACTCCATTAAGACCAAAAGTTCAATTCATTCAAAATATCTCAAATATTCAACATCAACGTGCTTATAACACACACTTTATCAAGAAAACACAATTTTCAATGGAGATTCACGACCCAAATATTAAAATTATGATAAATATCATTCAAGATTCATGCTTTATATCTCTACACATGTAAATTCATATTTCAAAATTATAAACATCGAGATTTCATAATAATCATCATAAGATATGGGTTCATGATTCAAATTCATAAAAATCAAATAAAAATCATACCGTTGTAAAGAAAATTACTTTTGGGCAAAAAAACGATAGAGAGTTCTTGTTGAAAAAATCCCACATACGTTGAATGATGAACTTTAGATCGATACTCATTTTTGAGATGTTAATCGTGCCTTTGAATGATGGTTCTTGGAGTTCTTGAACTAGGAACTTGGAATCTTTAATAAATTTGCAGAATTAATGGTGAACTTTTGAGGTACTTGAAGTTGGATATAGGAGCTTAGAGTTTTCTTTTTGAGGGAATTTCATGAAATATAACATATAACGCTTCTAATAGGCTTTAATATAGGGTTTGGACAGATTTTGGAAGGGGGAAATGACCAAAACGCCCCTAGAAATCAAATAATTCTCGAATCTATCCTTTGGTTGACTGTTTTGATAGTCTGGAGTAGATCAACCATAACGTTTTACTACGATAAACAAATTGGATGAAACAAATTTCATTAGAAAGAGGACTCTCATATCTTTCCGTTGATATATAGAGTATCACCCAGATCATTGTGTACGAGGAGTTATGATCATTTGAAGTTGACCTAAAAATTCACTTTTGATAGGCTGAAGTAGATAGACCATAACTTCTTGCTCCGATAGACAAATTGGATGAAACCAATCTCATTGGAAAGAGGACTCGCAGAGCTTTTTGTTGATTTATAGTAGATCACCCAGATCATTATGTACAAAGAGTTGTGATCATTTAAAGTTGGAGCAAAAATACGCCAGGTCTTAGTACTTTTTCCTGCACGTTTTACTGTTCACTATTATTCACGGTTCGATTGGAATGTTCATAACTCGTCGATCGGGTGTCCGTTTTGGATGATCCAAGCTATGGTGGGTCATAATCTAAGACATTCCGCAAGAAAATTTTATAATTCTTTCTAGATGATAGAACCCAACACGTTTATGCAGAAAATTTCAACTAAAAATTTCCTGAGGTATTACATCATCTCCCCCTTGGAAACATTTGTCCTCGAATGACGCTAGACATGCCAAGATTAGATAGGGAATAGAGCATACAGCTGAAACCATTTGTTAGACTCATCACCACATCGTTTCTCACTCCAAATGCAACATAGAATGCATAAATTACAGAAACTACAGTTGAACACATAATAAATGACAGCTGAACTGCTGTAACTATTATCAAAATTCCATAAGGAAAGAATGGTACCTTCGGTTTGATCGGAGTTAGCAAAAAATAGGTGCGGGTAATTGGATCGCATATCTGCCTCAGCTTCCCAAGTTGCACCCTCAACAGATTGATTTCTCCACAACACCTTAACCAAGGAAACGTCTTTGTTCCTTAGTCTTCAGACACTAAAATCAAGAATCTCAACAGGAATCTCATCAAAAGAAAGATTTTCTTGAATGTCAGCACTCAGAGAGGAATCCACTACCACAGCATCGCTAATATGCTTTCTAAGCATGGATACATGGAATATTGGATGAATAAAGGAAAACTTGGAAGGAAACTCGACCTCAAAAGCAACCTTACCAATACAGCTAAAAATTTTGTAAGGACCAACATAACGGGGACTAAGCTTCCCCTTCTTCCTGAATATCTTCACCCCCCTCATGGTGAAATTTTCAGATACACTAGGTCACTAACTTTGACCTCAAGGTCTCTCCTTCTAACATCCGCATATGACTTCTGATGACTCTGCACAGTTTTCAGCCTTTCCCTAATCAACTTAACTTTTTCCATAGCCTCAAATACCGAATCAGGACCACTCATAGCCGTTTCACCCACCTCGAACCAACCTATGGGTGATCTACACTTTCTCCCATATAAGGCTTCAAACGGAGCCATGCCAATACTAGAGTTGAAACTGTTATTGTAAGCAAACTCTATCAATGGTAAGTGATCATCCTAACTTCCCTTAAAGTCAAGGGCTCAAGCTCTCAACATAGCCTCTAAGGTCCGGATGGTCCGCTCAGCCTGGCCATCGGTCTGCGGATGAAAAGCAGAACTCAAAAGCACTTGGGTACCAAGACCCTTTTGAAAATCTTTCCAAAATTACGAAGTGAACTGAGTACCCCTATCCGAAATAATAGACAAGGGAACTCTATGTAGTCTGACTAGCTCTAGGATATATAATCTAGCGTAATCCTCAGCAGTATATGAAGTATGAACAGGCAAGAAATGAGCAAACTTAGTCAACCTATTAACCACAACCCAAATGGAATACTAAACTCTTGTATCAAACCACCAGGTCAACCTTAACCTGTTGGCATGTTACACACTTAGCTACAAACGCTGCTATATCTTTGTTCATTCCACTCCACCAATACATTTCCTGCAAGTCTCGGTACATCTTGGTGGCACCAGGATGAATAGAATATCGTGCCCCATGCGCTTCAGCCATAATTCTCTATCTCAGATCATCAACATTTCGGACACATAATCTACCTTGCAATCTCAACACACCATCTCCCCCTTGGGATAAAACCTCTACTTTTTGGTCCTTAAATGACTCCTTCAGTCTAACCAAACTAGCATCTAAGTATTGCTTTTCCTTTACTTCTGAAACCAAGAAGGATTCGAAACTACTCTGAACCCCTATACTACCTTCAACCGAGTCAAACAACCTAACCCCCAATCTATCCAAATGATGTACATCACGAGCCAACTCTTTCTTACCTTCTACCAAATGCGAAACACTACCCATGGACACTCTACTTAGGGCATCCGCCACAACATTGGCCTTGCCCGGATGGTACAACACACTCATATCATAGTCCTTTAACAATTCTAACCATCGTCTCTGCCTAAGATTCAATTCTCTCTGGGTAAACACATACTGTAGACTCTTATGATCAGTGAAAACATCAACATGGACACCATACAAATAGTGTCTCCAGATTTTCAAAGCGAACACAATAGCAGCTAACTCAAGGTCATGGGTGGGGTAATTTTTCTCATAGGGTTTCAACTGTCTAGAAGAATAAGCTATTACCTTACCCTACTGCATCAATACAACCCAACCCAACTCTCGAAGCATCACAGTACACCAAAAAACTATCAACACCATCAAGCAAAGTCAAAACAGGGGCTGAAGTGAGTCGAGTCTTCAACTCATGAAAACTCTTCTCACAAAATTTGAACCATAGGAACTTCACTTTATTTTGGGTCAACCGAGTCATAGGAGACGCTATAGAGGATAAAACCTCAACAAAACAGCGGTAATTGCCAGCCAAACCCAAGAAACTTCGGTGACACAGAAATCCCAGATAACTCATAACGGATGCACCCAGAAATTGAAACTTGACCACTCAGGTTCAACAATCAATAGAGGCATAAGAAGAATACAGATAGTCCATACCTAAAATCACATCAAAATCTACCATATCTAACTCAATCAAATCAGCCAACAAGACTCTATGAAGAACGGTAACAGGACAATTTTTATACACTTTCTGGGCAACAATCGAATCACCTACTTAGGTAGAAACTAAGATAGGCTCAGGAATAATATCAGGACTCTTTTTGAAATTCACAGCAATAAAAGGTGTAATATATGAGAAACTGGATCCAGGATCCAACAAAGCATACACATCAAACTAAAATATACGAAGCATACCAGTAACAACATTGGGAGATTCCTTCTGTTCTTGGCAGGACGGTAAAGTATAGAATCTATTCTGGCACTGCCCGCTAGGATTGCTAAAAGAGATGCCCTGAGCTGGGGCTAGGCGAGTCGCTGGAACTGGAGCACTAATAGTCCGAGTATGGGTTTGAGGGCGATAGTCACGACGTCCTTGTCCATCCTGTGGATAATCTCTAACTCAGTAACCCATGTCACCACACCGGAACCAACCCCTCTTCTCACCCCAACACTCACCTGAATGAGCCCTACCATACTTAAGACACAGGGGATGATTTGGCTTACTACCATCACTGTACTGGGACCTGGATGCATATGACCTGCTACCTTTCTCTTGCCTACCTCTAGGCATGGGAGCACTAGCAGATGATGGTGCTGGAATAGACGAACGATCCTGATACTGAGGATGACTCCCTCCCTGCGATCTAGTCTGACCCTGTCTTGCTGCTCGGACCTAGCTCTCTTATTCCCTCTCATTTTATCTCTCTCCTTAATCTTGTCTGCCTCAATCTGTTGGGCAAGACTCATCAGCCTAGAAAGATTCATCTCACTATTCAGCATAACAGACCTACACTCCTTAACCACATAACTAGACACTCCAGTCATAAACTTACTCATACTAGCCCGATTATCAGCTACTAAGTCAGGAGCATACTTGGCCAACTGATTGAACTTTAGACAGTACTCCCTAACAGTCATAGAGCCCTATCGCAAGTTCATAAACTCTTCCACCTTTGCCTCCTTCATCTCCAAAGGGAAAAACTTATCCAGGAATGTATCCTGGAACTCTTGCCAAGTTGTAGGGACAACTCCCTCACCTCTACCTTTCCTCAAAGAAACAACCCAGACATAAGCAAGGCCTTTCAACCTATACATAGCTAACTCCACACAATGTTCCTCAGATACATGCATCACCTGAGTAATCTTCCGCACCTCCTCTAAAAACAACCATGGAACTTCATCAGACTTAGACCCATAGAATTCTGGTGGATTCATCCTCATAAAGTCAAAGATCCTGGCAGCAGCTGAATCACCTCCCTGCTGCTGTGGAGACAGGGCCAGTTTGGCCTGAACATTTGCAGTAATAGATTAGGCCAGCGCATAAAAGGTTGCCCAAAATTCAATATAAGACATGTTTTCATTCAATGGGTCAACGGGTTGAGGTTGCTGACCATTATTATTTTATCTCGCCCCATGTGGTGGCATATTTCTAAAAGAAAAGAGCATGAATCAATAGAAGAGAAAGATACGTTAAGCATGATAGACTTCTGAAAGAAAGAATCATACTTTTTCCTAAAATGCCTTGCAGCCTCTTGCTCATAGATGTGACATGCTACACACCGATGATCAAGACTCTACTTAATGCGGCTTTTCAGACTCCCTAGGAATCCTTAAAACCTTAGGCTCTGATACCAAGTTTGTAACACCACAGAAAATGGGTCCCGGAGTGTCACTCGGTTCTTGAGGCTATGAGTAGCCCCAAGATAACCCTTTGAACCATTTTCATTCAGTTCAATACAAATCAATGGGGTTTCCATAAATAAACCTCAAATATCAACAAAGTAATCATCATCCAAGAATAAAAGAATTTCAGAAAGATAACAAAATATGACTTATTGGTCAACTCCCAACATCTATACTAGTCTGACAAGCCTCTAAGAAAATAAATAAAACCAACAAGCCATTGAGACATGCGCCAACTAACTCATACTCAATTATCAAATGTAAACAATTCCATGAAACCAACAACAAACATCATGTCCTCGGAACATGAGGACTCACCACAACAGAGAATGTAGAACAGCGTACCCGAAGAATCAGTGCCAAACCTGGAACTGAGCACCTAAACCTATATTCTGAGAAAATGCAACCCACATCTAAAGATGTAGGTCAGTTCCATGGAAAGAAATCGAGTATATGGGGGTGTATGCAGTTGTATAAACATCATCATCATAAATATTTATAAGAAATATGCAGGATGTATGAAAGACTCACATAGCCCGAAGAAAATCATCATAATCATGAGAGTATGAAATAAATATAATAACATATGTGAGTTATCATATAATTTGTCAATCACTTTCAGTTAATCAAGAATATCAGTTCTCATAATGTAAATATCATTTAACTCTTTCGAAAGAATAACTTTCATAATTCCACTTTCAAATCACTTCACCATTCACCATAGAGACAAGGAAACACACACACACTAGGAGATCCTATAACCGACATAAACCACGTGAGCTATATGGAGTCCAACGTACAACCCACGTTGGGGAGAGCCATCCTATCTTTGCCATCGGAGTAGGACTATCGATATCAAATTCACACAAACTAGTGATCACTATATAAATCAGCCTCAGGATCACTCCTACAGGGGCACGTAGTTCTAGGAAAGTAAGGTCACTTTATACCTCCCACTCGGTGCTAAAGATTTCTCCCGGACTTAGCTCATATCATTTCAAAGACAATCCACAATAAAAAAATTTTAGTAATATATCAATATACATCGGGAGCCATCATGCTTCCTATCTATCAAAATCAACCATGTTGTGGATTTCTTTCACACTCGAGTTCAAAACAACTCCATTAAGACCAAAAGGTCAAATCATTCAAAATATCTCAAACATTCAACATCAACGTTCTTATAACACACACTTTCTCAAAAAAAAAACACAATTTCCAATGGGGATTCACGACCCAAATATCAAAATCATTATAAATATCATTCAATATTTATTTTTTATATCTCCACACATGTAAATTCTTCTTTCAAAATCATAAACATTAAGATTTCATAATAATCATCATAAGATATGGGTTCATGCTTCAAATTCATAAAAATCAAATAAAAATCATGCCTTTGTAAAGAAAATTACTTTTGGGCACAAGAACGAAAGAGAGTTCTTGTTGAAAAAATGACACATACCTTAAATGATGAACTTTAGATCGATACTCATTTTTGAGATGTTAATCGTGCCTTTGAATGATGGTTCTTGGAGTTCTTGAACTAGAAACTTGGAATCTTGAATAAATTTGCAGAATTAACGGTGAACTTTGGAGGTTCTTAAAGTTGGATGTAGGAGCTTATGGTTTTCTTTTTGAGGGAATTTGATGAAATATAACATATAATTCTTCTCATAGGCTTTAATATAGGGTTTGGATGGATTTTGGGTGAGGAGAAATGACCAAAACGCCCTTTGGTGGACTGTTTTGTTAGTCTAAAGTACATCAACCATACTTTTTACTCTGATATCCAAATTGGATGAAACCAATTTCATTAGAAAGAGGACTCTCACATCTTTCAGTTGATATATAGTATCTCACCCAGATCATTTTTTACGTGGAGTTATGATCATTTGAAGTTTACCTAAAAATTTGCTTTTGATAGGTTGAAGTAGATCGATCATAACTTTTTGCTCCGATAGACAAATTGGATGAAACCAATCTCATTGGAAAGAGGACTCACAGAGCTTTTTGTTGATTTATAGTAGATCACCCAGATCATTATGTACAAAGAGTTGTGATCATTTAAAGTTGGAGAAAAAATATGCCAAGCCTCAGTACTTTTTCCTGTACGTTTTACTATTCTCTACTATTCACGGTCCGATCGAAATGTTCGTAACTCGTCGCTCGGGTGTCTATTTTGGATGATCCACATATCGTTGGAAAGATTATTTGATACTCTACGCAATGGTGGGTCATAATCTAATACATTCAGCAAGGAAAATTTATAATTCATTCTAGAAGATAGAACCCAACATATTTACGCATAAAATTTCAATGAAAAATTTCCCGGGGCATTACAATAGGTAGCATAGTTTCTTGAACTAAGCATGGTATAAGGTAAAGGATTTTATGGATCGTGAGTATCATATCATAGATATTAAATATATTAAAGACTGGATTTACTGAGAAATCATTGATTCTTGTTTGGAGGTAGGAACATGACATGACTTACATAGAAAAGTCAGACCTTAAACATAGGCAAGACTTGAATACATAAGACATTTGTAGAATAACGTCTTAAATTGAAGTAGGAGGAGTTAGCTTGAATAGAAATAGATTTATCATCTCTTCCCTGAAACTTGTCACCATGAGAAAATTTGGGGACTACCTTAACTCACCATCACTCCCTTAGAGCAAAGTCACAATCCTAAACTTGAGAATCTAACCACTCATCAAATCTATACCCACAACTCTTAACACAATGGGGGTATCAGTATACACAAGAACATAAACTCCCCTCAATAATTTTAATATAAGGACACTAAATTCTTCTAGGACATCCCCTTAAGGGACACTAATCATAACTTCCTCCAGCCCCCAAAGTCATCGACTTATGACTAATATTATCATGGGCATGGACATCCATGCTTCCAAACTTTTAACACTCCATCTTCAATCTCCATAGAATACTAGTGTTTCACATCCAAACCATGTAACATAGACTAGGCATACATGACACTCATAACTCCAAACCTTCTAACTACACCAATGGTTCATATAGTCTATCAATTTCTCCCTCAATTCAACTCGACATAACACCATGTAACAACTTCCTAGACTTCTCCATAATAAGAAACTTGTGAACATAGACTAGGCATACATGGAACTCATAACTCAAAACCGAGTACACCGTTTGTTATAACTTAAGGCTCCTATCAACCAGATGATTTAGCCACCACTTTTACTTCAACACTAAAACTTATGCATATATCACAATTACACACTCTAACATTTTATAAGTCATTAACCTAAGATCTTTCACACAACACATCAAGCCTACTAATTAATTCCTACAAAACATGCATCATTAGTCTCAAGCTACTATTCTTACCACCAAAATCCACATCTAAAGTTCAATCCTATTATCTAACACCAATTATGTAACACCAATGAACCATGCCGCATATTATACTAGTTTGTCAAAAGGAAAACCGACCCAAGTTTCTTATTTCACGCAACTATGGCCTATACATTCATTCTCTCCAAAACATTACTACTACACCTTAGAATCTACCACACACCTTATCACTTGCAGTACTAGTTTACAATCACTAGAGAAAACAAAATTAGAGGGGGGGGTGTAAAGTCACATAATAAGGATATTCATTTTTAATCGTATAATATAACCCATTACGATCTTATCAATATATTACACTTTCTCACATCAAATTCACTTACCCATACATACCTCTCCATTACCTTCAAATTCCATATACATAAATTAGTATCTATCCATACTTATTGACTAATCTACCCCTTTCCAAAAACAACCTATAAATGATTTTTATAACCACCATAACTATCCACTCTAGGCTCTTTACCTATTTAAAATAAATAATAATCATAGACAAATACTTCCTTCACTGACTACCATACAATCTATAAATCTTGCTATAACATTAGTCTATCACTATAAAATGGCAACCCATCCCTCAATCAAAGGTTATACACCTAAAACTAGCTTCTGTATGCAGAAGGTTATCCTCATTCTGACATTATAAAACTAACTTTGAGATCAACTTAGTACCACTAGGTTATTACACCTTAACATATACTACTACTTGAGTGAAAGTACTATTCCAACATTCTGAAATATATCACTACCTTTAAGCATGACATCTGCAACAAGGATTTTGAAAGGAACTAAAGACATTTCACATCTCAAGCTAAAAGGTACGATTTCTTAAAGATAGAGGTATACACTTGTAAAGCCCCAAGAGGCTATCCCGAGATGTCACATGGTTCTCAAGGCCACACGTGGCCTCAAGCTAACTCTCTAAACTTATCATCACTTTTAGAACTCATTATAGCGTAAATCATGTTAAGAGAAAGAGGAATAACCATGTCATGGACATACTGAAACATGAAATAATACTGCCCTGTACAAACAAAATACTGGAATCTCTGTACACACTGGTACACTAGTCTGATAAAGCCTCTACTACATAGGACTGAAGAGCCATTGGGACAGATCCCCAACTGACTCGTACTGAGCTGAATATAAATAACCATTTTTTAACATGACAAAATTGGAGACACAGGTCCTCAAACAACAAGGACTCACCAACTGCAGAAGTGTAGAGGAAGGTACTCAAAGATCACTGTCACTGCAGAGATTGAGCACCTGAACCTATATCACAAGGAAATATAGAATACAACAGAGTATGGGAGTCAGTACTTGGGAATGTACTGAGTATGTGGGGGTGGATGAAACATTTTAAATAATATCATAAATGTATGAAAAATCATGAATGCTCACAATACTAACTATCTTCGCTTGAATTATCTGAAACATTATTTCCATAAATCATCAGAAATGACACGTGTTTCATAAATCTAATAAATCATTTAACTCAACTCAAACTCTTTAACTCGTGACTAAGAGTGACTCAGTAACTCAAGAGACTTATATCATTATGGACATGCGAGTTTCTTATAACCGACATGACTATACCATGTGAGCTTCATGGAATCCAACGTTTTTCCTCCTAAGGAGAGAACCCCACATTGGCAGGGGTGTTGTACTCTTGCCAGGGATTACAACCTCAATCTCATCTTCACAATCTCATACTCGACCTTTAGCCCACAATCATCAACATAAATCCTACGGTGGCACGTAGTTCTGAGGAAATACCATATTTCCTGCTCGATGCTAAATACTCCTCCCAAACTCAGCTCAGAACGTGTTAGTAAATCCACCTCAATCAATATCAACTCATGGGTCTATCATAAAGACCAAAAAATAAATATATCTCATTTGTAAATCATAAATATCTTGTGGATTCCTAACTCAACTCAACTTAACTCAACACAATCTTTCTCTACGTCAAATACATTTGTTTATCATTTCATTTCAAATATCAAAAGCTTCATGGAAACATCACAAGACTCATTCTTGACTTCCAAGTTCACATAGCAATATACATTCAATAGTTAAATTTCTCATGGAAAGGCACAACTCATAACACTTGTCTCAAATCGTTCAAAAATCATATATTCATATTAAGAATATTCAACTCATGGCACTTGAGTTAAATTTCTTAGAAATCATCAATACATAATGATAATATACAGCTCATGGAATAAACCCTCAATTTAAGAAGGCAACACAAACTCATCGCACAAAATAAAAAAGAAGGTAAGATTTTCTAAAGAATATCCTGTATTCTCCTAAAGATAAGCTACGGACATCATCGTACCTATCCGTGGGACTCTATAAGATAGTTGCTCTTGCACCAACAACACCAGTAAACGTAGGCTCTGATATCAGTCATGACCTGATTTCTCAAGTCATGATGACACCTACCTTAATCTGCCATTAGGTAAGTCAAACCATAACTTGAAATGGCAAGTAACAAGATAACCATAAAATGATGAAAGAATACCAAATTCAAACATACAAGTAGAAAACTAAATAGCAATATATATAATCATGAAGGTACTAGAAGATAGGGAAAAATAAGAAAATATGCAAAAAGAGTATTCCATGACATGATAAGGTTGGTACAAGAGCCACTAAAATCAAAAAGAACAGAGTAATAAATAGTATAAAATATACAAGTACTCTTAGAAAAGTAAAGTCTGTCCAAAAATAGCAGAAGGAGAGAATACGCTTTCGCTCTAAAAGCTTACCCTATCTCCAGATCTCAAAAAGCAAGCCTGAGTAAAATGTCAATGGCGGTAACTCATACTCGAATCTGCATCATAAAAAAGATGTAAAAATATAGTATGAGTACAAAATAAAATAAGAGAAAAGTAAACTAAAGTCATGGATAAGGAATATATCTAAAATACTACTCCAAAATGAGATGAAGCGATAAATATACAAGAATAGATAAATCAACATAAATATGTTCCAAACATAACCTAACAGGACCCCCATAAGCCTAGAATGTGCAATCATGTAAGGAGTAACCTAACCGAGCATCAATAAGCCCAATGGATGCAAACAACGAGGAAACGTCGACAATGAAATCATAAAGTGTGTCCAATATGACAAAATACCTGAAAATAATTTTGAATCATAAATGACGAACTTGAACAAAAATTGAGTATAATGTCCTCATAATAAAGTGCCGCATAAAGATCATGAATGTTGAACTTGAACTGGAACTAGTATTAAGCGTGCATAGTAAATATACCATAAATGACCCCAAAATAATCAATAATGGAAGGGGGGACTACCTTGAATCGGAACTAGGGTAATTATACCAAGTATCACATACTACATGATTATGAATTTCCTTCAACTCCATGTAATATAACCACTAGGTAATATGGTCAAGTCAACAATAGAAGCAATATTAACTACCAAGTCTAGGTGCACGGTTCACAAAGTCGAAAGTTCACTTTATTTGGGTTAATAAAAATAAGTGAAGTCCATTAAATTGCCTAAGTAATTCCAAGGTTCAATATTTAATCTAAGTTCATAACTTAAAGTATTCTTAAGTCTATGTCACGACCTGATTTCACAAGTCGTGATGGCACCTACTTTGACCCGCCAGTAGACAAGACAACCTGATTTTATAAGTCATGATAGCACCTACTTTGACCTGACAGTAGGTAAGCCAAACCATAGATCGGAATGATAAGTAATGGGATAGTGGAATGTAGAATAAATACCAAAATTACGCAATTAATTAGGTTACAAGCCATAAAATATAAGAACGATATCATAAATAGGAATAAATAAGGAGAAAGAGTAAGATATCCAACGACCTTGTAAGGTAAGTACAAGAGCCTCTAGCAAAGTAATAAGAGTACAATAAGTGTCAAATATACAATTGTTTCGAACAGAAAAACCATCCAAAATAGAATAAGGAAAAAAGTCGGCCACAACTCTGAAAGTTCACTCTATTTCCAAAATCCAACCATCACTATTATGAGCATTAATAGTGGCAGCTGATGATAGGCGTATTTACACGCCTAAAGTACTATAATTTACCTATATTTTAGCTAAGTTTTGAGGACAAAATATATAATTCATGCACTTTTACTCCTTTTTCCTGTAAGTGAGCTAACAAACGTGATTAGCAAGTTTTCAGGTATAAATGATGAAGATTTCAGCATTTTATGGATAAATTGACGCCAAAGGAAGCTTCACAAAAGAAGGAAAGCAGAGTTGGGATGCCTAGGGACTAAAAGTGACGCATGGAAAACCTGTCCCGGGCAAAAACAGCAATTCTAAAGACTTTGGGGATCAGCAGTAACTTAGTAGGATTAGGATAAGGATGCAGTATCCTAGTAGGACTAGGATAAGTACGCAGTAGCTTAGTAGGAATAGGATATGGGTGTTATAAAAACCCTTATTTGCTGAATTTTTCAGCCATCCATCCATCCATCCATCCGCCATTCTCTTCTTATTCCCCCTTCTATTCCTTCCCATTCTAATAAATTCTTATTCACTCATTAATTAATTCAAGTCTTTTTCATTCAACATTGGATCCTAATTCACGTTACACTTTCTGACAGAGAAAGCACGACCCTTGTGACCAACGTGAGATCATGATGATGTTTATTGTGATCTCCGTTGCAATCATGAGTAGCTAAACTTCTCTGTTAGGGTTATCGAAGCCTTATGAGATACTATCTATTGCTATGAGTTTGTGAATTCTTGACACATATGTTGCTTATATCATTATTCTCTTCATCTTAATTTAAATTCTTGTGGTTGCAAACATATAGAATACGCCAGTATAGCATTAACTTGTTCGAAAGAAAAGTTACATGTCTGGAAAAGAGATAATGTCAAGGTAATAAGGCACCAACCCCTGTTAAAAAGTTAGTGTCGTAACTGGATTAACCTCTTGGAGAATTTGTACCATTAGATACGCTTTAAGCTCGAAAGAGTTAAAGTGAAATAATCCTTGATGGTCGAAAGACGCCTGGATTTACCATAGAATACGATTCTCTATAAGCGCATGCATGTCTGAATTCCACATAACTCATAGTCAATAGATACATACAACTCATAAGGTGGACATAACCCTAACTCTCAATTCTCATTGATTAAAACCTACCAAACATTCTATTTTTACTTTGTTATTTTTTTTACATTATTGCACGCTTAAACTCCCCCCTTATTTCGCAGAACCTTTCATCAAAAGTCTAATACTAGTTGCTTACTTAGTGACCAAGTATTCCCTGTGGGATTCAACACCCAACCCAGTTGGGTTCTATATTTGACAACGACCGCTTACACTCTTACGAGAGCTGTAGTTTGAGCGTTATCAAATATTGGCGTCGTTGCCGAGGAATACGGTTGTCAACTAAGTTTGTGATAGTTACTAGACCCTTTGGTCAAAGATTCTCAGATTTTACTTTTAGTTGTTGTTTTTGTATTATTCAGGTTCTGTTGACAGAATGGATGCACAACGTGACATTGAAAGAAGGGTTGCTCAATAGGAGCAGGCTAGATTAGCTGCTTTGGCCGCCGCTCAAGTGTGTCAACAGAATATTGATAACCCCAGGCGAGCAACAAATCCTGACGATAAGGATCTAGGTGATGACGAGTTACTAAACCCTAGTCGTGATGCTGAGATGGAGACACCTGCTAACAGAAGAGATCGTCAAGCTAGGTTCAGGCCTGAACGCCGAGCAATGCAAATACCGTTCGATGATGAAGATGATGATCTCAATGGAGCTGGTGCCACAGGAGCCATTATTCCTCCGCCATCGGCACTCGGAGCAAAGTTTAACATCACTAGCACCATGATTCAGTTATTGCAACTCAAGGGATTATTCGGTGGACTTGCAGGTGATGATCCAAATATGCATCTGGTCAACTTTATCTCTACATGCAAGTCATTCGAGAATCCAGGCGTTGGACAGGATGCAATTCGGTTGCACTTATTTCCATTGTCTCTATCTGGGGAGGCAACTCTATGGTTAAACGGACTGACTCCTAATTCTATTACTAATTGGAGGCAATTGAAAGACGCTTTCCTAGAAAGATTCTTTCCGCCATCCAAGAGAGCACAATTGAGAGATGAAATCGGCAACTTTCATCAGCTTCCAACTGAAACCCTCCACAAAACATGGGAGATATTCAAGACGAAGCTTATGAGGTGTCCAAACCATCACATGACCAATGTCCACTTGATGGAGATACTATACAGATCCTTGAATTCAATAACGAAGCCAGTGGTGGATAATGCGGCTGGAGGATCATTTATGGACCTCACCTTAGTTCAGGCAAGCGATATGCTAGACCGGATAACAAAGCAAAGTAGAGCTTGGCATACCAGGGATTCCGAGGTAACAAGCCCTACTATATCTATTGGCATGACTGTAGAACAAAGGCGAAGAGAGGAGGCACGCGATCAAGATATGGCGCATATGAAAACGCAGATGGATCTTCTTACCAAGCATTTATTATCAGGGAAGACCAAAAAAGTCAAAGTTGTTGCGTCAAAAGGAAGAGACGAATCTGATTCTGAGGAAGAAGCCAACTACTTGAACAATCAGGGGGGTTTCCGAGGCAATACCCAAGGAAACCAAGGTCGGAACTATTATGATAAATCTGGAAACAAGGACCGTGATCAAGGTAGTTGGAATGATAAAACTGACAGGAGTGGTTTGTATATTCCACCTGGAAATCGTGAGGCTGTGGCATCCGGCTCTGGGAAGATGTCCATGGAAGATATGATAGCAAAGCTGTTGAAAGGATTAGAGGCAACCAATATGGGAGTAACTGAGGTAATAAATGATTTGTCCTCAATGAAGCAATTGGTTGACTCGCATTCCACTTTAATAAAATAGCTGGAGCAATAATTGAGTCAATTATCTGCGGTATTCAACCAAAGAAAGGCTGGAATGCTACCCAGCAACACTGTACAAAATCCGAGGAATGAGAGATCATGTATGGCTATTACTACCAGGAGCGGTAAGGCATTGGAAAATCTACCCAAAGTCAAGCAAGCAGTCAACAATGTAGCAGACAACGATATTCATGTTGATGGTGAAGATGCCGTAGAAGCTGGAAAGAGTGATCATGACGTTACACCTACACGTCTACAGCCTGAAATGAGTGATAATTGGAAGCAAGATAAAAAGAAAGTGGTGGAGAAAACTATTCCTCTTCCACCACCACCTTTTCCGCAAATACTGAAGAAGAAAGATGACGATACCAGGTTCAATAAGTTTATGAGTATGTTGAAACAGCTTACTATTAATGTTCCTTTGGTGGAAGCACTGGAACAAATGCTTGGGTACGCTAAATTCATGAAGGACCTTTTAACAAAGAAGCGGGTAGTAAGATATGAGCCGGCAGATAATATTCATCATTGTAGTGCAATTGCCACGAGGTCCTTAGTACAGAAGAAGGCAGACCCCGGTGCTTTCACTATTCCTTGCACAGTTGGATGTATGAATTTTGCTAAGGCATTGTGCGATTTGGGAGCTAGCATCAATTTGATGCCACTATCTATCTACAGAAAGTTGGGGTTGGGTGACCCTAAACCAACCAATATGCGGATCATGATGGCAGATAGGTCGGTAAAACGACCTGTGGGTATCTTGAATGATGTGTTGGTGAAGGTATCCACCTTCATCTTTCCTGCAGACTTTGTGATTTTAGATTGTGAGGTGGATTCTGAAGTTCCCATAATCTTGGGGCGTCCTTTTCTCGCAACCGGAAGTGTGCTTATTGATTTATGAGATAATGAGATTTTATTTCGATTGAATAACGAAGTGGTTCATTTTGATGTATGCAAATCGATGAAGCAGCCTAGAGATATGGATGTGTTCTCTGTAGCTGATGTTCGTTATGAAGATAAGAAAGCATTATCTGTAGACAAACAGCTTACTGTTGAGCCATTATCTACTGCGCTGCTGAATGTTGAGCATGAGGATGATGAAGATTATGAAGAAACTATGTGTGCTCTAACAGAAATAGGGTCATATTCTCATACTCCTAAGAAGCTGGACCTTGATCTTAAGTCTCAACCGTCACCAACAGCGAAGACTTCCATTGAAGAGCCACCAGTGCTAGAATCAAAAGATCTCCCCAATTATCTAAGGTATGCGTTCTTGGGAAGTGGAAATACACCTCCGGAGAGTGTTGCGGATGATTTAAGTGAACAGCACGTAGAGGCTCTAATCTCTGCTCTAAAAAGGTACAAAAGAGCTATGGGTTGGTCTATTGATCATATAATTGGTATCCCTCCTGAGGTATGTATACACAAGGGTCATCTCGAAGGAGATTGCATGCCTACAAGTAAGTATCAGTGTCGTCTGAATCCATTCAGAAAATGATCCACCATCTATCTCGACGAAGTCTAAGTAATCGAGATAGCTATGTCGTGCCGCGATAATAAATAAGGCGTTTGATGGGAGGCAACCCATCATTTTTAATTGTTTTTGTTGTTTTTAGGATTTTGTCGAGCCACGACAAAAACTAAGGCACTTGATGGGAGGCAACCCATTGTTCTAATCATTTTTGTTGTTTTTGAGTAAATGTAGGTCCAAGAGGTGTAAAGGAGGAGATTGGTTTCAAATTTTGATTTGGAAGTATTGCATGTCGAAGGTGGTCAGTTAGGAATGAAGAAGCAAAAGGCTATGGGTTAGGCATTGCCTATGAAAATATAGGCAAAGAACAAGGCAAGGCCTATGTAAATCTAGGCCACGAACAAGGCAAGGCCTATGCTATGGCATAAGCTCTCGGATTCCAGAGTGCCATAGCATAGGCGCTGCCTATGCTCAACAATGCCATAGCATAGGCGCAGCCTATGCAAAAGCCTTCTGCTCAACTAGGCAAAGCATTAGGCATGGCCTATGCTATGGCCTTTTGCTCAACTAGGCAAAGCTAAAGGTGCCGCCTTTGCCTCCCAAAACTCTCAAAACTTTTATTTTTACTCTTTTAACTTTGCAAGAACATCTTCCGAGGCCATCAACCAAGTAAGTACTTCTTTGCTATTCTTTTCTATTACGTAAGTATTACAATACTACGCCTATAATAAGTTGTTAAATCTTGAAGTAGTGTTGGTGATTTGAATGTGGTTGATACAACTAAGTGAGTGAAAGAATACGTATGGATGCTCTTGACTTGTTTCCAACTTGTATTTGATTTTGATACACTGTCATACTTTTCCAAAATCGACATGGTCAAGATAATTGCATAATCTTGTAACTTGAAAGCTTACATGTTGAAATGACTTGTTCATTGAGATGAAAATCATGGGTGACTACAAATATGCGATGTTGTGATTATTTCTATGCCATAAATTGATACGATCTATATGTAGTAGTTTTGTTCAAAAGATGCATTAGTCCAAACACGAAAGCATTGTCAAGATTGCATAACGTTAAGAGGACATGAAAGTATGACTATGCTAAACATATTGTTGGAACATATCACCTAAATGTATGTCGATGAAGTCTGAGTAATCGACATCATTCACTTAATTAGTTTGTGTCAACAAATTAAGTGTGGGGTGGTGCCACTATTGTCTGTTTGTCGATTGAATCTTCCGAGATGAAGCTAACATGACTTTATTGAGATCTCGAAGCCTTATGAGATACTATCTATTGCTATGAGTTTGTGAATTCTTGACACATATGTTGCTTATATCATTATTCTCTTCATCTTAATTTAAATTCTTGTGGTTGCAAACATATAGAATACGCCAGTATAGCATTAACTTGTTCGAAAGAAAAGTTACATGTCTGGAAAAGAGATAATGTCAAGGTAATAAGGCACCAACCCCTGTTAAAAAGTTAGTGTCGTAACTGGATTAACCTCTTGGAGAATTTGTACCATTAGATACGCTTTAAGCTCGAAAGAGTTAAAGTGAAATAATCCTTGATGGTCGAAAGACGCCTGGATTTACCATAAAATACGATTCTCTATAAGCGCATGCATGTCTGAATTCCGCATAACTCATAGTCAATAGATACGTACAACTCATAAGGTGGACATAACCCTAACTCTCAATTCTCATTGATTAAAACCTACCAAACATTCTGTTTTTACTTTGTTATTTTGTTTACATTATTGCACGCTTAAACTCCCCCCTTATTTCGCAGAACCTTTCATCAAAAGTATAATAATAGTTGCTTACTTAGTGACCAAGTATTCCCTGTGGGATTCGACACCCAACCCAGTTGGGTTCTATATTTGACAATGACCGCTTACACTCTTACGAGAGCTGTAGTTTGAGCGTTATCAGCAGCTAGTACTTGGATATGCATTAGAAAAGAATCAAAAGTGTAGTATAAGTACCAAAATAATGGGTACTCGGTAGGCATCATTGGCCAAGTAAACTAAATCAAAATAAAAGTACAATAAAATGCGAGATATTAACCTAAAGTCGGGGAAAAAGGAAAACCTGGAATAATGCTCCAAATGCTGAAAATAAACTATCGAGTATATAATATAAAACATAAAGCAGCTAACTATAGCCTAATTGGACCCTTATTAGCCTAAGAGACACAAATAAGCGTAAATAATCCACCCGATCCCCCATAAGCCCGAAGGATGCAATCAAGAAACAAGTGTTGTCAGTAACAATCCCAAGTATCCAAACCTTGAAATTATTACTGTGGATTCTTTCACAGCATATACACCATACTATAACCGATTCCTTAATCATCATAAATAACTCCTCAATGCTAAACTCGGATAAAAAATAGTATATAGGTGCCAGACTCAAACTAGTCTTAATATCATCATTTATCAGACTTGAATCGATCATAATATCATCATTGTTAGACTCAAATCGATCTTAATAGCATCATTATCAGACTCGAACTGATCTTAACATCATCATTGTCGGACTCAAATGGGTCTTAATATCAACCCATGGTATTAGTGTAATTACAAGCCAAAAATGCTGAAGTCCTTCCTACGGCTTAAAACATAAATAAAATGAAAGAAGAGGGTCTCTCAGGTCTACTAGTAGCTAATCATGATATTGACCTAAATTGGGTCGAACTGGCCCGCTTCTAACCCCAAAAGTCTATTCTAAGATAATTTTATACCCTAGGCTATACTAAGTTCCTAAGTCCCACTACAAGGTGCTAAATAATTCTCATTAACCCCTAAGGTAGCCATTCAATTCAAGTAATAGATAGATGGGTCAAATCCTCCTAAATACGGTTTATTAACTAACTAAATAACCCAAACTTTGCTAAATATACAATCGAGTCATAAATTCCCAACTCACTGCTAGCATAAATATCATACCAATATCATAACAAAGCTCAATCTATGAGAAGAGCAAGCCTAGCCTACCTGGACGCTGAAGAATGTCTGTTAAAGTCCACTAAATTAGAGATTATCCCTTTCGAGAGGTTTCCGCATAATGCCACACTATCAAAATAGTAATCTACATATTAATACAAGAATAACGATAGTCATATTGAATTTTAATGCTTCAGGTCCAAAATCAAGTCAAAATTCCATGTGGGGCACATTTGCGGAATCACAATTTTGAAATCGTTAACACGTTCCTTTATGTTGAAGGATCATTTACTCTGAAGAATGAGTAAATTTTGAGCTCAAAGGACACCAAAATCAACCCAACAAAAAGCTAGAGGTTTATGAAAAAATCAAAGAATTAAATCAATAATTAGATAGAACTTACAAGTATTACGATGACGAAATGACTTTCCTGAGATAACCAACACCCTGCAATCATCCAAGCATCAATCTCCCAATTCTCTAAACCTTCTAGGGTTTTATGATTCTTGGGACTTAGAGAAAATTGGGTGAAGAGGAAAATTTAATGCTTTTGCTGGTATCGCTTAAGCGGTTACTTAGTTGCTTAAGTGATCACCGCTAAAGTGCCATATGGTCGCTAAAGCGACCTTTCCCCAGGTTAGCCTCCCTCTTACGCGATGTCCTCTAAAGCATTCAGGCCTCTGTTAAAGCGGCTGGACGAGGACCATCTTGGCCTCTTAAGTATCCATCGCTTAATCAGCTGCACTAGCTGAGTCCATACACCAGTTGAAGCTTAATTTTTGCCAAGTTTCCATCTACCCCTCAGAATTCATTTGGAATATTGTGAATACAAATAAACTATTCTACCCTATTAATTTCAATATTTCAGACTCAACAGCGACATCAAAATTTATATCCAACGTCATTTCGATGAAATATGGGCCCCACACCTAAAGTTTATTTTTACCAAAATTCGTCCAATAGTCCAAAATAAGTTTGAAAACCTTGAGACCCGAACCAAAGGTTCTCCAACCTAAAATTGATGTTTTGAATAAAATAGAACTGTCAGAATTGGCATACAAGGTTGTTTACCTGAAGTTAATGCCTGATAGCCAATCCTTACAAGCAAAAACTTTAAAATAAAAAAAATATCTCTAAAAATCAAACGAACTGCACAATAAACAAACTGTCAGCTCTAACAAGTCAAAAATGACTTGGGATAGCTATAGAAAAGCTCTAAATAGTGGAAAGGTGTGGAAATGGAGAAAATGACCTGGAGGGTCATTATAATACAAGAGATAAACTAAGCATACTAACTAAAGAAAAAATCGATAGGGCTCACTACTAGTCCCAAAAATCTATGCTAAGACAAGCACCTAGCCAAACCTAGCCTATTGCTTATAATTCTATTCCAAAGTACTTAGTAGGTCAAACTAGTTCTAGGGTGTCAATCTAGTCCAATATGAAGGGGGCTGACCAAAATCTACCAAAAAGGAGCTCTCTAACTTGCTAAATAATCAATAATTTCAAAAGTTACCAACCAAGACATAAATACCCACCCAACTCTAGCATAATACTATACTAATGTCATAATAAAGCTTAATCTAAGAGGGAAGTAAGTCTAGCCTACTTGGACACCGTCAAAAGCTCGAGAAAGTCTACTACTCTAGAGTTTTTCCCTTTTGAGAAGCCTTCGAGCGTTGTAATGCTATCAAAATATAATCTACATATTACAATAAAAATAACAATACCCATATTACATATACATGTTCTGGGTCAAATATCAAACTAAGAATATCATGTAAAACCCGCTTGTGAAATTACACATTCAAAATCTTCAGTGTGTCCCTCTAAGATCAAGGATCATATATCCTTACAAATAGGTGAAATCTAAGCATAAATAGACCCCCAAATTAGCCCAACGTAAACTAGGGTTTTAAAGCTAATCAGAGAATTACTCAAGAGAATAAACGAAAACTTATGGAAATAATGGTGAGAAAATGACTCAAATAACATCTCTAAAATGTTTTCGACACCTAAGGATCGATCTTCATAATTTTATTAAGTTTTCTAAGATTTAATGAAGTTGGGACTTAGACAAATAAGTTTGGCCAAATAGGAAATGAAATATATAGGGGTGTACCAATTATGGCTGCTTTAGCGGCTAAATGACTGCTAAAGCAGTCACCTCTAAAGAGATCGAGTGTTGCTAAAGCGGCCAAGCCTCACATGGACAACCTCCGCTTAAGTGGTCAAAACATCTCCTAAGAAACCTTCGCTAAAGTAGTGAGCAGACTGCTTTAGCGCTAGAAGGATACCAACTGTCCACTAAAATGACCATCTGGCCACTTAAGTGGCTACTGCTTTAGCGACCAACTGGCCTCTTAAGCGGATACCCCAGTAGATGCCTAGCACCAGCAAACTTAGCAAAATGTCAAGTTTTCGATCAGACCCTCGAGATTCATTTAAAATCTTGTGTACGCAAACAAACTATGATATCCTTCCAATTCGACATTTTAGACTCAATGAAGCTATTGAAATTTCCATCCAAGGTCGTTTCAATCAAAAGTTGGTCCCACGCCCCAAGGATCTTTTTAACCAAATTCCCCCTAATATCCCAAAATGAGTATGGAAGCCTTGGGATCCGAATCAAGGATTACCTAGTGTAAAATCAACATTTTAGAGCTAACGAAACTGTTAAAATTGAAACCCGAGAACATTTTTACTGAAGTTTAGGTCTGATAGCCAACTCTTAACATCAAATGCTCCAAAACAGGAAATTGATTCTAAAAGCCAAACGAACTACCCGATGACCAAACTGTTAGTACCAACAAGTCATAAATGACTTGGGGAAGCTATGAAAAAACTTTAAACGTTAAAAAAACATGAAAGTACAGGTAATGGCGTGAAGGGTCGTTACAACTTATTTATTAAAACTATATGTATTATACTTATATTTTTAATTGAATCATTCACCCACTAAAACTAATTTAAACTAATATATTTTGAATTTTGAAAATAAAAATTATACAATAAATTAAAGAGAAAATGGTCTGTTTACATCCTGAACTATACACGAAATTGCTGAGACACACCCAAACTTTAAGAGGGTCCTATTACCCCCTGGACTAATTTAAATCGTATTTTTGGCAACCTTAGTGCTTACGTGGCACATACATATGTCTACGTGGACCTTCAGTGTGTTGATTTACTGATGTGTCACGTATGTGCCAAGTAGGCACTAAGGTTGCCAAAAATACGGTTCTAATTAGTCCAGGGGTAATAGGACCCTCCTAAAATTTAGGTGGGTCTCAGCAATTTCGTGTATAGTTCAGGGTGGAAACAGAACCTTTTTCCTAAATTAAATTCAATAAATTTTATATTCTTATACTTATTACCTTTCTCTCTGATGTCTTTCTTTCGTATAAAACAATATTAAACTTTTTCATTATGTTATAATCCAATAAATGATATCTTCACATATTATTTCATTCTCTTATTCTCTTTGAACAACGAGCCTAACTAGCTTTATCTAAATATTTTGTATTTTGGCACATGCAATCCCGTTTAGTCTCACCACAACTTCACTTTTATCGTACTCACCAAATTTGTAGTGTGGATTTATTCTTATATTTATCCTAAAACACTTACTCATTAAAGTTTCTCTCTATAGTTAAAGATATTAGCTTACATCCCAAATATAATTGTGGAGGTTAGTAGCTGTGATAAATTATATCACATCACGATATTTCACAAATATCTACAATTTGATGTAATTTGGGAAAGTTGTCAGAAACCTTCACAAATATATATATACTAGATATTGGAGTCCGTGTTAGCACGGGTCTAATGTGTTACTTTTTAAATATTATATGCTATTTTTTTATCTCAGTTTATATGACGCTATGAAATATTTGAGAAAGTTAATCAGATTTGTTATATATAGTTTTAGATATTTTAAATTGTTAATTATATTAGTATGATATATGCGACTTTCAACGTAATTTTCAAGCAATATTCCTTTATACTAATTAATATGACATCGACAACTATTGTAATCTATAATACTTTTTCGATGCTGTAATTTACTATTTTAAATTGTTTGTTATTGTAATCTATAATACTTTTTTGTTCAAACTTTTGTGGTATTGATAGTGAATTTAGACTTTAAAAGTAATTTAAGTTTTTAATTATAGTAATTTATGATATTTCTTTTCTATTTCAATTTAAGCGAAACTAATATAATTTCAAGAGTAAACCAAATATTACGATTGAAATAGTGAAACCGGCACATCTTGAATGACTCATAATAATTAATTAAAAGTGATATAAAAAAATTGCTATAAAAGTATTTGTGAAATTTCTTTAAGTGAACCTCACATAAGATGTTATTGATTGAAAACATACAAAAATTAATTTATCATTTTATGTTTATTTCATCTTATTTTTTAAATAAATATTATCAATTTTTAATACTTAGATAACTCATAATAATTAATTATAGGCGATATAGTAAAATTCCAATTGAAGCAGCTGAAACAACCATGTCATAAATGACTATTTTACTTTATAAATGTCTATTTTACTTTTTTAAATATTATTAATTTTTTAATACATAAATATCATATAATAATTATTTAGGGACGATATAGTAAAATCACGGAACAAGCAGACATATCGACCGCCAGCTGCTTGCTTCCAACAATACCACACAACGATCCTATAGTGACATTTTTACAACCTCATTAATAAACCTCTGCTTAGCTTGTTTTTTAAGGGAAGGAGGAAGAAAATAACCGAAAGCGAGAAGGGAAATAAATGATCAATGATGTACACGGAGAGTGGACCAATCAGATTGGGAACTTTCTAAGTACTCCCCGTTCATAAATACTTATTCACTTTATCTTGTACATACCTTATCTTAAGAAATAATAAATGTATGTGTAATTTTACTATATCATTCTTTAAAAATAATAAATTTTTATTTTAAGATAATATAATGAGTAATGTATTGTATTTAATATCAAGAGAAAAATAAATAAAAATAAAAAATTATTTATTAATTTATAAACTAAACATATATTGTTGGACATTCTAAAATAAAAAAGTGAATAAGTAAAGATAAACGAAAAAAGTATTAATATTGGGTCATTTAATTTATAATACTGTACTCCTCCACTCCTAAATTGTTATCCCTATTTTTGTTTGCATTCTTCTAAAGAAAAATATTAATTACATGTTAAATTAATTAAATTATTTTTATATATATATTTTTTAATATTTATTTTATTTTTTATATTATACTAATATCTCTTATATTTATGACAATAGATAAAAATTAAAAAATTAATAATTATTTTTTAACTTTATAAAATAATAATTGTTAAAAAATATTTATTTTTGATAAGAATGAAAACTAATTAAGAACGGGGAAGCGCACATGCAGTCGAGAGGCTTTTTGCCTAACACTGAGAATTTGGACCATGCAACAGTGCGGCTTTTATTATCCTCGTGTATTTGCTTACTCATTCCATGCTGCGTGATATGTATTCAAAAATAAACACCCACACACACATATATAATATACAATTAATTTCTCTCTTCTTTTCCCCATTCAATGGCATCAAGACATGAATCAGAATTCTCTTCTTCATCTTCCTCCCTTCCTAAAATCAGGTGACAATTTAATATTGCTTGTTCCAATTTAATTTCCTCCATTGATCCAATTAATTTAGTGTTACCCTCCCTTATAATTAATAGATCTTCTTTTGGCAAATGTATGTATCTTTGATTTTATTTAATTAAGAAAGGCTTGTGTTTAATGTAGATGGTGGTCGAAAGAGACAGTGGCAATAGTGACAGGTGCAAACAAGGGCATAGGTTTTGCCATAGTTAAAAGAATGGCAGAGTTGGGATTGACAGTGATTCTAACAGCTAGAAATAATGCAAGAGGAATGGAGGCCGTTGAGTCCTTAAACAAATTAGGGTTGCATGTCTATTATCACCAGCTTGATGTTTCAGATGCGTCCTCCATTAAAGCTTTTAATTCATGGTTCGCCAACAATTTCTCTGCGTTGGATATATTGGTCAGCTTCTTAGCTCCATTATCTTTTTTGGTTTGAAGAAAAGAAAACCTCCATATCGGAAATTTATTTTGGTTGGGAGGAATTTGAGAGTTATAAATAAACCTTCACCTCCTTCATTGTTGATACACACAAAAATATTTTTTTCCTTTTTTACTACTAAAGAGGTTTAAAGATAATTCTTTTGAAGATCTCTTTGAGAATAGTATTTTAGAAAGTAAGGGTGTGTGAGAAAAATATTGTGTATTGTATTATATAATAATTTTCATATAGTGTTTATTTTTCTGGGAGACCCATGATTTTTTTTCAATTGGGGAGTTTTCCACGTTAAATCTTTGTATTGTTATTCTCTTTCACAAAAATTTAACGTGAAAAACTTCCCAATTGAAGTAAAATCACAGGCCCCCTTGAAAAATATTCAGGGAGGCCGGGTAGATAGTCCGGGTAACAACATTTTTTTTCAATCTTTTAGCTTTAGGAGGTTTTAATTTATTTTTTCTTTTTTAAATATTAAGATGATGATGTTTGTAAAAAGAGACGACTATGATCTATTAACCCACATGGGTTTTAAGTAGTAAAAATATCATTGTTTGCATTTTATCTTTTTCTGTGTCATTCAATAGTGGAATACTATATATATACTCAAGACGAAGTTTAAAAAATAAAAGGAATTTTTAAATCTTATCATCTTAAATTTAAAATGTGTGTATTCTTTAAATTTTGTGATATTAAATTTATCATGCAGAATGAGTAGAGAAAAAAAATAGGACATTTAAATTGCGAGAAAAATATATATCTCTAGCGAGAGGCGGTGAGAGGCGTGCCTAGCGAGGAGAAGATTGTTGTAGCAGGGGATTTCAACGGGCACATCGGGGCGTTACCGGGAGGCTTTGGTGATGTGCATGGTGGTTTTGGTTTTGGAGACAGAAATGAAGAGGGGACTACTCTATTGGAGTTTGCGAGGTCCTTTGCGCTGGCGGTGGTGAACTCGGGCTTTCCGAAGAAGGACGATCACTTGATCACCTTTCGAAACGCGTTAGCCAGGACCCAGATTGACTTTCTGTTGCTTCGGAAAGGGGATAGGGTGCTGTGTAAGGACTGTAAGGTTATCCCGAGTGAGAATCTTTCGACCCATCATAGGCTCTTGGTTATGGATTTGGGTATAAAGAAGAATAGAAGGAGGAGATGTACGGAGGGTAGACCTAGAATTAAGTGGGGCGGCTTGACGCCAGTGAAGGCATGGGAGATAGGGGAGAAGTTGGAGGGAATGGGGGTGTGGGAGTGTAGGGGGGACGTGGATAGTATGTGGGATAGGGCGGCGAGGTGCATCAGGGAGTATGCATCTGAGGTGTTGGGTGTTTCTAGGGGTCGTGCCGGGCACCATCGGGGGGATTGGTGGTGGAATGAAGAGGTGGAGAAGAAAGTGGGGACCAAGAAAGGGGCGTATGCTAAGTTGGTTGAGAGTAAGGACGAAGAAGAGAAACGGGTAAACAGGAAAGAGTACAAGCTAGCTAGAAAGGAGGCTAAGTCAGCTGTCACGGCAGCTAAGACGGCCGCCTTTGAGAGCTTGTATGCAGGGTTACAGGGGAAAGGAGGGGAGAAAAAGTTGTTTAGACTCGCTAAGGCTAGGGAGAGGAAGGGGCGTGACCTCGACCTGGTGAGGTGCATTAAGGGGGAGGACGGTAGAGTGTTGGTGGAGGACGGCCACATTAAGGATAGATGACAGTCGTACTTTCATAGGCTCTTGAATGACGAAGGGGATAGAGCTATTGAGCTAGGGGAACTGGAGCACTCAGAGGAGTGTCGGGATTTTAGTTATTGTAGATGTTTTAGGGTAGAAGAGGTTAGAGAGGCTGTTCGCAGGATGCGAAGGGGTAGGGCGACGGGGCCGGATGAGATACCGGTGGAGTTTTGGAAGTTCGTTGGAGAGGCTGGTGTAAGGTGGTTGACTGGTTTGTTCAACGAAATCTTCAAGACGGCAAAGATGCCCGAGGCCAGGAGGTGGAGTACCATGATCCCTCTCTATAAGAATAAGGGGGACATCCAGAGTTGCAATAACTATAGGGGGATTAAGTTATTGAGTCACTCTATGAAGATTTGGGAGAGAGTGGTCGAGGTGAGGCTGAGACGGATATTGTCTATTTCGGAAAACCAGTTTGGGTTTATGCCTAGCCGTTCGACGACGGAGGCAATTCACCTGGTACGGAGGCTGGTGGAACAGTATAGGGAAAGGAAGAAGGACCTGCACATGGTGTTTATCGACCTGGAGAAGGCATACGACAAAGTTCCCAGAGAGGTGCTTTGGAGGTGCTTGGAGGTGAGTGGAGTCCCGAAGGCATATATCAGAGCAATTAAGGACATGTATGAGGGAGCAAAAACTCAGGTGAGGACGGCGGGAGGAGACTCAGATCATTTCTCTGTCTTGACAGGATTGCATCAGGGATCTACTCTTAGTCCCTTTTTGTTTGCTTTGGTGATGGATGTGTTGACGCGGCGTATTCAAGGGGAGGTGCCGTGGTGTATGCTTTTTGCGGACGATATAGTTCTGATTGACGAGACTCGAGGGGGTGTGAATGATAAATTAGAGGTGTGGAGACAAACCCTTGAGTCTAAAGGGTTCAGGTTGAGCAGAAGCAAGACTGAGTATTTAGAATGCAAGTTTAATGACGTAAGGCTGGAGGATGAGGTGGTAGTGAAGTTGGATTCACAGGTGGTATGTAAGAGAGATAGTTTCAAGTATCTCGGGTCCGTGATCCAGGGGAACGGGGAGATTGACGAGGATGTCTCGCACCGTATTGGGGCAGGTTGGATGAAGTGGAAGCTCGCGTCGGGGGTGTTATGTGATAAGAAGGTGCCGCCCAAGCTTAAGGGCAAATTCTACAGGGTGGTAGTCCGTCCGGCCATGTTGTATGGAGCGGAATGTTGGCCAGTTAAGAATTCCCACATCCAAAAAATGAAGGTGGCAGAGATGCGGATGTTGCGCCGGATGTGCGGGCTGACTAGGGGGGATAGAGTTCGGAATGAGATTATCAGGGAGAAGGTTGGTGTGACTCCAGTGGAGTGCAAGATGCGGGAAGTCCGATTGAGCTGGTTCGGACACGTGAAGAGGAGGGGCATGGATGCCCAGTTCGTAGGTGTGAGAGGCTAGCGTTGGATGGTTTTAGGCGGGGTAGGGGTAGGCCGAAGAAGTACTGGGGTGAGGTGATTAGGTGGGACTTGGAGAAGTTACAGCTCACCGAGGACATGACCCTAGATAGGAAGGTCTGGAGAACGTGAATTAGGGCAGAGGACTAGGGCCAGTTCGGGTCACTAGTGTAGGAAATTACTTGCTGGGGGTACGAATATGGGTGCTTTCCTCTGTTTTCCTTCTGTTTTCTTTTCTTCTACGTATGGCTGTCGTATCTATGTTATGGATGTTATGTTATGTACTCATGTACCCTTGTAACCTTGTTCGGTGCTTCACTTTGTATTTGTATTTGTGTGGTATCTGGTGTTTTGTGTCTTCAGCCGGGGGTCTATCGGAAACAGCCTTTCTGCTTCTTTAGAGGTAGAGGTATGGACTGCGTACATCTAACCCCCCCCCCCAGACCCCACCAGGTGGGAATACACTGGGTTTGTTGTTGTTGTTGTTGTATATCTATAGTTTATATCTATATCTATATCTATAATTTATACTAATATATTAAAAGTGTGAAGGGTTTTAAAATATCATTTGAACTTTTTGTCTTTCAATAAAAGTCTTTGTTTTAGATAAAATCATGTTTTCACTATTTTTCTAATATTTAAGATTTTGAAAATTAATTAAATAGTTATAGTGAACCTTTCCTTATTAAAAGTCATCAAAATTAATGACAATTATTACTTTTTTTATTAGTATAAAAATTATTTTAAGAAGATTTGAAAAATCTAGAACTAAATATGAAAGCGTAAGAATAAGAAAAATATAAGAAATATTAAATTTGTAAAATTTTAAGTAAATAATCAAAGATTTTCGCAAACGCAAAAATGACGTTCATTAACCACTTGAGACTTTTGTTGGTTAAATGTATATGTACTTACAGTAAAATATATGTTATGTTTACATTATTATATTAACGTGTGAAGCATTTTTGAGAGGTTATTTGAACTTTTTGCACTTCATTAAAAAATATTCGCAAAATGATTTGAACTTTTTGCACTTCATTAAAAAATCTTCGCAAAAGACAAATTGTCTAATTTTAAATAATTAAAAATATACGTGCGAGACACGTGCAACTAGACTAGTATATATAAAAGATAAGTACTTCATATTACTTCACTTGTGTTGTCTTGACACATTTTATGAGGAGTGTATTTTACTAATCTAATCTTAATAAATAATAGTTCTTTAAAACTCTAAATTTAACTATTACAACCTGCTGCTGCTATTTTATATTCTCTATTACATTTTATTGACTCGATACATTCCTTAAGAAATTTTTTATTAAGTATTTTTACTAAATTAATTTTATCACTGATGCTCTGAAACTTCAAATTTTACTATTGCTTTATTTTGTTATTTAATATCAAGTCTAGAAAATAAAACCTATAACAAAATTTTTTTGATCTAATAAATTAGACAAATAAATTAAAATAATTATTTTTAATATAAAGATCGAGTAAAATAAAATGGGAATGTAACTATTTAATATTACGAGTATAAAGAAAAAATAGTATACACCTCTCTTGATTTTTTAAAGAGATAAGTGCTGAAAACGCCCCTAAATTTGATGCGAGTAATTATTTTAGTTTCCAAATTATACCTAATATTAAAAACACCCATACACTTGATAAAAAAAATGTAAAAACACCCCAATATGCCACATGACATAACAGTGATGTGTTTGTTGACGTGTAAGAGGCTTAAAAAAATGACACATAAACGTTAAACGATAATACACTGTCTTTAACTTTTTTACCATCTCCAGCAGCTAGCTAGCCTTTCTTCCTCCGGTCTAACTTCTAAACCATTAAATTTCTAAAAATTACATAAATATGCAATTTATATTTTTAATATTACTAAAAATTTCAACTTTCTAACCATATTATAAAAAATTTATATATACACAGAATGCTATGTATATATTAACTATGTTATAAATATTAATAGGCAGAGTGAGTAAAATAATTTAAAAAGTGACAGAATATATATAATTACTTTAAAAAAATTGATATTTATGCTTAAAATTTACCTAATGTTTGAACCAATTTTTTTCTCTTCTCTCCTAGTGTGTTGATGATCATTTTTTTATAGATGTGTAATTTTGACAACTCTAAAAATTTCATGGTTAGATGACAATTTCAAAAGGAGATTTTAGGGTGAAAAAATTTTAAGACGTTTTTTTAGCCTCTCACGTGTCCACAAAGACCAGAGATCACTTGTTATGCCATATGACAAAATTAGACGTGTTTTTAAATTCACTAAATCAAGCATAGGGGTGTTTTTAAATTCACTTAGTGATAGGGATGTTTTTAATACTAAAAACAGTTTGAAAACAAAAATAATAATTTGCACAGAGTATATGAGTGTTTTTAAACTTTACTTTTTTCTAAAATTGAATAAATAAAATAATTATTTATTTATGAATATAGAGTTCTAAGTAATACAAAACAAAGACACTATAGGTGTTCAGATTTTGAGAAGTGTCACAGATGCTCCGCGGTGCAAAATCATCCAGTAAAGTTCAAAACAATTGGATTCTGGTCATGCGTAAAAAAAAAAAAAAAAAGTAGAATACATACGCAGGTCCTTAAGTACGCATCATCTTTCACTTAGACATCTTAAGTGGACATTATTTTATTTTGACACCTCAAACGGTCTTCAAGTGTGCCACTTTGACACCTTTTGCTGAATCAACAAATTTATATTGTGTGTGTATTACACGTGTCTGATGATGTGGAAAGTGACAAATAGTATGTCGACACGTGTCATTTTTCTAAAATATAATTTTTAAATCATTAATTAATTTTTTCTCAAAAAAAAAAATTAATAATCACCCCTTCCCCCAATACTTAATTTAAATTAAAAAATACTCAAATAATTTATAAATAATTAATTTAAAGAAAAAATACCCCCAACCTATCCACCCCACCAACCTTCTTCTTCAAACACCCCATCCACCCACCCCCACCCCCGCTCCGCCCACCCCATTAGTCCACCCATATTATCAATTTTTAAATACTTAGATAACTTATAATAATTAATTATAAGCGATATAGTAAAATTTCAATTGAAGCAGCTGAAACAATCACGTTATAAATGTCTATTTTACTTTATAAATGTCTATTTTACTTTTTTAAATATTATTAATTTTTTAATACATAAATATCATATAATAATTAATTAGGGACGATATAGTAAAATCACGGAATAAGCAGGCAGCTGGAAGCAGGCATATCGACCGCCAGTTGCTTGCTTCCAACCGCCCACTCGCTTATATATATATATATATATATATCAGCGATAAAAAGAAATACCACACAACGGTCCTATAGTGGCATTTTTACAACCTCATAAATAAACCTCTGTAATTTAGCATATATATACATATATATCACAACAATCCTATAGTGACATTTTTACAACCTCATAAATAAACCACTGCTTAGCTTGTTTTTTAAGGGAAGGAGGAAGAAAATAACCGAAAGCGAGAAGGGAAATAAATTATAAATGATATACACGGAGAGTGGACCAATCAGATTGGAAACTTTCTAAATATTCCCGGTTCATAAATACTTATTCACTTGTACATACCTTACCTTAAGAAATAAGAAATAATAAATGTATGTGTAATTTTACTATATCATTCTTTAAAAATAATAAATTTTTATTTTAAAATAATATAATGAGTAATGTATTGTATTTAATATCAAGAGGAAAATGACTAAAAATAAAAAATTATTTATTAATTTATAAACTAAACATATATTGTTGGACATTCTAAAATAAAAAAGTGAACAAGTAAAGATAAACGAAAAAAGTATTAATATTGAGTCATTTAATTTATAATACTGTACTCCTCCACTCCTAAATTGTTATCCCTATTTTTGTTTGCATTCTTCTAAAGAAAAATATTAATTACATGTTAAATTAATTAAATTATTTTTATATATTTTTTATTTAATATTTATTTTATTTTTTATATTATATTAATATCTCTTATATTTATGACAATAGATAAAAATTAAAAAATTAATAATTATTTTATAATTTGATAAAATAATAATTATTAAAAAATATTTATTTTTGATAAGAATGAAAACTAATTAAGAACGGGGAAGCGCACATGCAGTCAAGAGGCTTTTTGCCTAACTCTGAGAATTTGGACCATGCAACAGTGCGGCTTTCAAGGATTATATATACTTTATTATCCTCGTGTATTTGTTTACTCATTCCATGCTGTGTGATATGTATTCAAAAATAAAGAATCTTTTGCATGCTCACACTTACACACACATATATAATATATAATTAATCTCTCTCTTCTTTTCCCCATTCAATGGCATCAAGACATGAATCAGAATTCTCTTCTTCATCTTCCTCCCTTCCTAAAATCAGGTGACAATTTAATATTGCTTGTTCCAATTTAATTTCCTCCATTGATCCAATTAATTTAGTGTTACCCTCCCTTATAATTAATAGATCTTCTTTTGGCAAATGTATGTATCTTTGATTTTATTTAATTAAGAAAGGCTTGTGTTTAATGTAGATGGTGGTCGAAAGAGACAGTGGCAATAGTGACAGGTGCAAACAAGGGCATAGGTTTTGCCATAGTTAAAAGAATGGCAGAGTTGGGATTGACAGTGATTCTAACAGCTAGAAATAATGCAAGAGGAATGGAGGCCGTTGAGTCCTTAAACAAATTAGGGTTGCATGTCTATTATCACCAGCTTGATGTTTCAGATGCGTCCTCCATTAAAGCTTTTAATTCATGGTTCGCCAACAATTTCTCTGCGTTGGATATATTGGTCAGCTTCTTAGCTCCATTATCTTTTTTGGTTTTACTAGTGTATGTTGAAGTTCTTTTGAAGAAAAGAAAATCTCCATATCGAAAATTTATTTTGGTTGGGAGGAATTTGAGAGTTACAAATAAACCTTCACCTCCTTCATTGTTGATACACACAAAAATATTTTTTTCCTTTTTTACTACTAAAGAGGTTTAAAGATAATTCTTTTGAAAATCTCTTTGAGAATAGTATTTGAGAAAGTAAGGATGTGTGAGAAAAATATTATGTATTGTATTATATAATAATTTTCATATACTGAATATTTTTTTGGAGCCCATAATTTTTCTCCAATTGGAAAATTTTCCACGTTAAATCTTTGTATTGTTATTCTCTTTCACAGAAATTTAACGTGAAAAACTTCCTCCTTGAAAAATATTCAGGGAGGCCGGGTAGATAGTCCGCGTAACAACATTTTTTTTCAATCTTTTAGCTTTAGGCGGTTTTAATTTATTTTTTCTTTTTTAAATATTAAGATGATGATGTTTGTAAAAAGAGACGACTGTGATCTATTAACCCACATGGGTTTTAAGTAGTAAAAATATCATTGTTTGCATTTTATCTTTTTCTGTGTCATTCAATAGTGGAATACTATATATATATACTCAAGACGAAGTTTAAAAAATAAAAGGAATTTTTAAATCTTATCATCTTAAATTAAAAATGTGTGTATTTTTTAAATTTTGTGATATTAAATTTATCATGCAGAATGAGTAGAGAAAAAAAATAGGACATTTAAATTGCGAGAAAAATATATATCTCTAATCTATATCTATAGTTTATATCTATATTTATATCTATAATTTATACTAATATATTAAAAGTGTGAAGGGTTTTAAAATATCATTTGAACTTTTTATCTTTCAATAAAAGTCTTTGTTTTAGATAAAATCATGTTTTCACTATTTTTCCAATATTTAAGATTTTGAAAATTAATTAAATAGTTATAGTGAACCTTTCCTTATTAAAAGTCATCAAAATTAATGACAATTATTACTTTTTTTATTAGTATAAAAATTATTTTAAGAAGATTTGAAAAATCTAGAACTAAATATGAAAGCGTAAGAATAAGAAAAATATAAGAAATATTAAATTTGTAAAATTTTAAGTAAATAATCAAAGATTTTCACAAACGCAAAAATGACGTTCATTAACCACTTGAGACTTTTGTTGGTTAAATGTATATGTACCTACAGTAAAATATATGTTATGTTTACATTATTATATTAACGTGTGAAGATTTTTTGAGAGGTGATTTGAACTTTTTGCACTTCATTAAAAAATATTCGCAAAATGATTTGAACTTTTTGCACTTCAATAAAAAATCTTCGTAAAAGACAAATTGTCTAATTTTAAATAATTAAAAATATACGTGCGAGACACGTACAACTGGACTAGTATATATAAAAGATAAGTACTTCATATTACGTCACTTGTGTTGTCTTGACACATTTTATGAGGAGTGTATTTTACTAATCTAATCTTAATAAATAATAGTTCTTTAAAACTCTAAATTTAACTATTACAACCTACTGCTGCTATTTTATATTCTCTATTATAATTTATTGACTCGATACGTTCCTTAAGAAATATTGACTCGATACATTCCTTAAGAAATTTTTTATTAAGGATTTTTACTAAATTAATTTTATCACTGATGCTCTGAAACTTCAAATTTTACTATTGCTTTATTTTGTTATTTAATATCAAGTCTAGAAAATAAAAACTATAACAAAATTTTTTTGATCTAATAAATTAGACAAATAAATTAAAATAATTATTTTTAATATAAAGATCAAGTAAAATAAAATGGAAATGTAACTATTTAATATTACGAGTATAAAGAAAAAATAGTATACACCTCTCTTGATTTTTTAAAGAGATACGTGCTGAAAACGCCCCTAAATTTGGTGCGAGTAATTATTTTAGTTTCCAAATTATACCTAATATTAAAAACACCCATACACTTGATAAAAAGAATGTAAAAACACCCCAATATGCCACATGACATAACAGTGATGTGTTTGTTGACGTGTAAGAGGCTTAAAAAAATGACACATAAACGTTAAACGATAATACACTCTTTAACTTTTTTACCATCTCCAGCAGCTAGCTAGCCTTTCTTCCTCCGGTCTAACTTCTACTCCATTAAATTTTTAAAAATTACATAAATATACAATTTATATTTTTAATATTACTAAAAATTTCAACTTTCTAATCATATTATAAAAATTCTATATATATACACAGAATGCTATGTATATATTGACTATATTATATATATTAATAGGCAGAGTGAATAAAATAATTTAAAAAGTGACAGAATATATATAATTACTTTTAAAAGTTGATATTTATGTTATTCATACTTAAAATTTACCTAATGTTTGAACCAATTTTTTTCTCTTCTCTCCTAGTGTGTTGATGATCATTTTTTTATAGATGTGCAATTTTGACAACTCTAAAAATTTCATGGTTAGATGACAATTTCAAAAGGAGATTTTAGGGTGAAAAAATTTTAAGACGTTTTTTTAGCCTCTCACGTGTCCACAAAGACCAGAAATCACTTGTTATGCCATATGACAAAATTAGACGTGTTTTTAAATTCACTAAATCAAGCATAGGGGTGTTTTTAAATTCACTTAGTGATAGGGATGTTTTTAATACTAAAAATAGTTTGAAAACAAAAATAATAATTTGCACAGGGTATATGAGTGTTTTTAAACTTTACTTCTTTCTAAAATTGAATAAATAAAATAATTATTTATTTATGAATATAGAGTTCTAAGTAATACAAAACAAAGACACTATAGGTGTTCAGATTTTGAGAAGTGTCACAGATGCTCCGCGGTGCAAAATCATCCAGTAAAGTTCAAAACAATTGGATTCTGGTCATGCGTAAAAAAAAAAAAAGTAGAATACATACGCAGGTCCTTAAGTACGCATCATCTTTCACTTAGACATCTTAAGTGGACATTATTTTATTTTGACACTTCAAGTGGCCTTCAAGTGTGCCACTTTGACACCTTTTGCTGAATCAACAAATTTATATTGTGAGTGTATTACACGCGTCTGATGATGTGGAAAGTGACAAATAGTATGTCGACACGTGTCATTTTTTTAAAAAATAATTTTTAAATCATTAATTAATTTTTTTTCAAAAAAAAAAAAAATCAATAATCACCCCTTTCCCCAATACTTAATTTAAATTAAAGAATACTCAAATAATTTATAAATAATTAATTTAAATAAAAAATACCCCCAACCTATCCACCCCACCAACCTTCTTCTTCAAACACCCCATCCACCCACTACACCCACCCCCACTCCCACCCCTACTCCACCCACCCCATTAGTCCACCCATCCCGCCATCCCTCCCACCCCACCCACCCACGTACCTGCCACCCCACACATCCCACCAGTCAATTTTTAATTTTTTTAATTGATTTTATTTGGATTTAACTTTATTTTTTAATTTCTTTCATCAATTTTGCTTCAATTTTCAATTTTCCTTCACTGACGTTTCTTAGTTTTTATGCTTCGATTTTTTTTTTATTGATTTTATTTGAATTCAATTTTTCTTCACTGATTTAGCTTTATTTCTTAAGCATTCTTATTTCTTATAATTAAGCATTCTTATTTTTCTTGATTTAATCATCCTTGTTTTTGGATTTCTTCTTTCATAAAAGAAGTAAGATTCTTGATTTAGCCATTTTAGCATAAGGATGTGTTAAGGAAAAAATAGCGGTAAGTTAATGGATTGAAGAAAGAAGAAGAAAAATGAAAATTTTAAAAATACCATTGAAAAATTACGAAAATACCACTGAAAAATTATGAAAATGCCACCGAAACGCGCTTTCAATGCGTGTGTCACACGCACCTTGCCAACTCAACAAAAAAGTTCAAAATGACATACTTTATACCTACTTAAGGTGTCAAAATGGAACAATATCCACTTAAAATGTCTAAGTAAAAAATAACGCGTAATTAAGGAGGCTGCGTATGAATTTTAGCAAAAAAAAAAAAAAAAAGTGATAGCTGTGATACATTTACTGATGACACTACGACATAGAAATATCTTAGTACTACAAAAAGAAGAAAATAATTATAGGACAAAACAAAAAGAAAAAAGTAAGGACGTCTGCTTTTGCAGCATATGCGGGGAATCGTTAGTAGCTACAGTCAACTCCTTTCTCAGTTTTATAATTGTAAATAATTACTATCAGGGACTTAATATGAAATTTCACTATTAAAACTTAAAATTCTATGATAATAAAAGTTTCACAAGTAAAATTTCAAATTTCATAAATATGAAACTTAGGAGGAACTTATTTAAGAAAAATCAGTTACAACATTCTGAAAGAAATGACTATTAAACCTAAAACTCATTCCGGACCTTGCCTTGAACCTTCTGCCAGTTATATCATCCACCTCACGGCAGGGTGGAACGACATACGAAAAATAAATAGTGTCTACAATGTCTCTGTCATTCTTGATAGAAACATAATAAAAATAATCTCACATAGATAATAATGCATAATATTTCCAGCTCATTGAAGTTCCTCGTTTGTTATATAGACTTTTGATATATATAAATATTGCAGGTAAATAATGCAGCTGTATCATTCAACGATATCCACGAGAACTCGGTGGAACATGCAGAGGCAGTAATATGCACAAATTTTTATGGTCCTAAACGACTAATAGAGGAACTCTGGCCAACGTTTCGTTGCTCTTCCACTCTCACTCGAATTCTTAATATAAGCTCCAGACTTGGACTTCTCGGTGTTAGTATCTTTTTAACTTCCTACATTTTTGAGTTTTTGACGGGCAAAGTGCGCAATTATTTATTTTGAGTTGTCGCTTAACTTCTACATGTTTTTAAAATCAAAGTTGTAGCATATTAAAAGAATATGTTAATATCCAAACTTAAATTCCAAAGAAGAGAACGAAGAGAAGAATTTGCATGTATAAAAAGAAGATAAGAAAGAAAACATTAAAAAATGGAAAGGATAAAAAGACTTGAAGGGGTGTATCAGCCATGGAAATAGATGCTATGTTCAAACAATAAAACAACTTAACTCTAGTCTAGGAATTTTTATTGAGTTAATATTTCAAAAGTGACCCATGGGGCGGATCTGGGGGAGGTTTCCAAGAACCCCCACTCCTACATAGATTCAATAAATATATTAAAAAATAGAATAAATAAGTACTTAAAATATTATAGATGGGAATCATAAACAAAAAGAATGTGGTTTGATGACATGGAATGGACCGAGTTCTTATATTATTACACATTTTATTTTATCATAACACATTTTACTTATCTAAAAATTACACAAATACACAACTTATATTTTTAATATTACAAAAAATCTCAACATATACACAGAATGCTATATATATATGTCGGCTATGTTATGTATATTAATAGGGAAAGAAAGTAAAGTAATTAAAAAAATGGGAGAGAACGTAATTACTTCCAAAAGGATTGATATTTATGTTATTTATACTTTACTTATTCCCACGACCATGGGATTAATCCTTGTTGGGGTGTTGTCTTTTTTATTACATAATAATTTATTGTACTAAAAACCCACAAATATGAAATCCTAAATTCGCTTCTGTCAATGAGAATTTAGCTAACAAAGTCACTAAATTTTGTTTTGTACTTGCTCGATTTATTTTATTTAACTTTTGTTGACTTGACATACCCCTTAAGAAAGCATTTATTAGGAGTGTGTTTTAATAAATTCATCTCATTAATATAATGATGATTTAAAACTTCAAATTTGATTACTACTCCCTCCGTCTCATTTTACTCGTCGCAAATTTTTTAATTTGTTGTCCCATTTTACTTGTCCTTTTTTACTTATCAAGACAAAACAATTTTTTTTCCCATTATACCCTTAGTGGAATTGGTTACTCCTTATTATTAACATTTTTGAAAAATATTGCATAAAGGAGTACCATTAAGAGTACACCATTAAGAATATAAATGGTGTTTTGGTATTAGCCACCCATCAATATTGGAACTAACAACAAGACACAATTAAGAGGGGTAAAATGGTAAAATTACATTATCAATCATTGTTTTCTTAATAGTTGTGTCATCCCAATTTGGGACGAGTAAAATGGGATGGAGGGAGTATTTTTTTATGTATTTATTTGATATTAAGGGATCATTTGGTTGGGAATAAGTTATTATGAGATTAACCATCATGAAATTAGCTATTCCGGGATAAGTTATTCCACCATGCATATGAGATAGCTTTTTCCATCACTATGGTATAAATGGTGAAATAAATAATTTTGAGACTAACTAATGCTCCTCCGATCAAACGTAGGATAAAATAATTCTTCTCTCGTGATTATTATACCTTATACCTCATACCAAACAACTCCTAATAGTAGAAAAGAAAAAAATAACAAAATACTCTTTGATCTCACAAATTGCACAAGTAAATTGAAATAACTTTTTTTCATACAAGAGCCAAAAATAAAATATGGAGAGTACTTTTTTCGTTCATTTTTACTTGTCACATTTTGATTTGGTAATAATTTTGTTTTGCCTGATCATTGAAAATTGAGAGGTTAGAGTTGTTGAATTTTTTTTCTATTTTGACCTTCATATATATATATATACATATATATTTGTAGCGACCCGAATTTACCCCTCGGAACGCTACACGATGCCTAGGATCCTAAGTGACCCCAAGCTAACCCTTCACTTGGCATCACACATAAATAACTGAATAAAATGAATAAAACCGAAAGAGTAAGGTGGAATATAACTCTAATATGAATTTTCTCAATACCAAAACTGGAGTCACAAGGTTAGAACTCAACTTTTTACAACAAAATCACAACCCCATACATCAACTTCTACCCACTATTTATGAAGCCTCTACTAGTACTGACCATGGGTAGTAGAGTCATGACTCCCAAGCACCCTGACTCAATACGACTGAAAGAGGAAATACCACTCATCTCAATCGTATCACTGATTCGAGCTCTTAAATTAAAAGGACTCGTTACCTGCCAATTGGAAGCTGCGATCTGATCGGACATGGTACATATGCTACAATTGGTACCTACATTATAAGATAATGTAGCATATAAACATATATGTGGATCAGCACTTGGAAATATACTGAGTATATGGGGATGAATGCACATTTATAAAACAGTATCAACCTTCTTCAGTCAAATCATGGATACAATATGGGATGACTCACATAGCTTGAACAAGTATCAAATGTAAATCTCATAAATCATGTAAGATGAGGCACATAACACAAATCTCATAAGTCATCATTCTTTAACCTTAAAATTAAAAATCTTCACTTATTCTCAATACTCAAGACCAACGGGACTTTAAACAATACTATCAACTCATGCATATGCCTCAAGGAGAGTAAAACTTCATTAGTGCTCAAGATCTCATAACTCTTTTTGAACTCAAATACTTGGAATTTGGAATCATGTCACTTTGAAATATACTTGAAGGCATTTCATTCACTTTAGGAAAATATCTCATTTCAAGCTTTAGGGAAATCATTCAATCTCAAAAGGAAGATACTCTAGTTTAGTGAAAATAACCCATCTCAAGGTTTCATGAAAAAATACCAAATCAAGGGAAAACACTTCCTTTTGAAGAGACAATTCATATCAAGGGAATACTTTAGCTAGGAAACCATTTTACAACCTCATTAGTAGGAAAATAGCTCATAGGAGAGAAAATACTTTATTTTCTGAGGAAGTAGCTGATCTCAACTTTGAAAGGTAAGGGAGGTTCTCGTAACCGACATAAACTATGCGAGCTACATAGAGCCAAATGTTTTGTCCTCCTAAGGAAGAGACCCCACGTTGGGGAGGAGCGTCATACTCTTGTGAAAGAGTATAACCTAGGACTAGTGATCACTAAACAAAACTCGGCCTCGAGCCCAATCATAATCATCATAATCTCGGCCTCAGGCCCAACCTACGGTGACACGTAGTTTTGGGATAAGAAATCATAGTGACTTACCCGCTCGGTGCTAAATACTACTCCCTTTAGATTATCTGCGCTCATCTCATAAAAATCAACTTTTAGAATAATCTCATGGTTAATTATGAAATCAATAATCAAATCAATAATCTCATATAGTGAAGTGGATTTCAAAGCTCTCGGACCATTAGGTCAATTCATTTCTCAATCATCTCAAAATACTCAAATCATGGGTGCTTATAGCCCAAGAGTTCACAAATTCACAAGTCCCAAATAAGGCTTACTAACCCATAGTTAAATCTCAAATTAAAGCTCATCAAAAGCATAATATATAGCATATAGATTCATAAATCATATGAAAATCTGGAAATTTCAGCAATTTATCTCAAAATCTCAATATAGTCATATGCTTCAATATCTCAAACATTACAAATATTAGATTTTCAAGAAGTAAAATCATGGGGTTTATACCCAGCTGTAAATTCTTAATAAAACATACAGAAATCATGCCATTTGACTCTTAATTCATGGAAAATATCAAGATAAAGAATTCAATAATAATGGGTGAAAACCCCCAATTAAATTCATGTAAAACCTCATAGATTTCAGGGAAATCATGATGTAAATAAGCCTTTGGGCGCAAGGGAAAAAGGGTTACCCTTGTTTAAAACCCCACATACCTTAGATTATGACATTGGATTGTAACACCCCGAGATCTTATCCCGAGATGTCACATGGTGCTTATGACCCCGTAGGACCACAACCTAACCCTTTACTGATATCTGTACCTGTACACTTCACAATGTCTAAAATAAATACGAAAACTAGACATAAGGTTCAACATATCCATGAATACTCATAATACAGAAAACTAAATACTAATACATCCGTTTGAAAAACCTCTAAACTGTTTGAACTGTGGAGTTGATGGTATATGTCCCCAACTAACTTCATCAACTGAAAATAAACATAGTCTTAAGAAATAATAGTACACTAAAATTCATCTTCGGAGGAAGAAGACTCACTAGTACTGCTGCTGACTATGACTGAACTGCTGAGGAAAAACTGGATCATGTGCCTCTGAACCTATGGTGTCAAATAAAATACCATAGCGCAAATGCGTCAACACAAAAATGTACCAAGTATGTAGATGGGGTAGGCTAATACAAGGGATCATGCATGCACAATATCTAAACTGAATAATCATGAAGATGTCGCATGAGAACACATACATGAATGCACAGAACAGAACACAATCATCGCAACTCTAGATACTGAAACTTGTATACCACTTTACAGCAGACTGAACTCACTACTGACACTGAGATACTGAATCATTGACTCATATGATAATAATAACTAAGGATCTGGATGTGCTTAGATCAAGGACTGAACTCTGAGATTACTGCTTCCGACTGATAGAATTAGAGATCAACTTTGCTAACAGATTATTCTGGAAGTGATTATCAATGATAAGAAGTATGATTATATCTGAATCTGACAACAAGAATAGTTAATAGGAATCTGATACTGTGATCAATTTTGTCTGGCGGCATATCTCTTAATATGATATCAATCAACTGTATATGTGACCAAGCCTATCTTCTGGGATGGTCAATGAATTAATGGAACTATTTGAGTTCCTCATAAATATAGATGACTATATCTGACAGTCCTAATTTCTGAAGACTGATTCTGAAACTGAGACTAAATCTAAAACTGAAACTGTGGGAAGTAGTCACTTAATCGACATGCCCTGACCTACCATAGGTGGGGTCCAACCTGTGCCCCATTCGGAAGGGTGTCATTACCGCACCACTGGTAAAACAACTCTATATGACCCTTATCTAGCAGGTCCTAAAATGAGAATGGTGGAGCCCTCATCTACCAGGTCAAGCCACCTCATCTAGCAGGTATAATGTCTTTCATCCACCTTCAACTAATAGGTGTGATGTCTCAACCTATGCTGGCTATGTAGTTCTGGAGCATAAGGATTGCTTCTAAGAATCACACCCTCTACTAATAGGTAAGATCCCATCCTAGGAAAGCATAAATCAAAACTCAAAAACACATTAAACATCCATTCCAACTCATACAAACCATAAAAAACTCATAAACATAAAAATCTTTTAGTTTTAAAAAGGGTTCTTAAGCTTCTTGGATGAAAGGGACCCAAGAATCAACATCTACATACCTTAATCCTTAAAATTGGATGAACTTTAGTTCTTGAAACTTTATCCACACTTGAAATAAATAAATTCTTGAAGCCCACACTATGAGAAACTTGATTCTTGAAGAAACCTTGAAGATTTATGGATGATTTTTGGAAGATTAGGGTTCTTGATTGAAACTCTAGTTATACTCTCTTGAGAGAGTTTAAAAAGAAAATGATTGAATTAGGGTTTGAATGAGGGTTCCTCATATTTATAGAGACTCAAAAATGGTGGAAGACCAAAATACCCTTGCAAAAACTCCTTTAAATTGCTGGAAAAATATACTTGACGCCATACGTGATAGGCCATCAGGTTCGTGATAGGCCATCATGAATGGTCATCACAAAAGGGGTCCAAGTTCTTGATTTTCTGCCCAGGGATGATGACGTCTTCAGAATGTAACGACATCATTAGAAAGGGTGTCAGAAATGTGATAGCCCATCAGAAACGTCATCAACATTTTCCAACTTTACATGCTGGAGTAAAATGGGCATAACTCTTTGCTCCGCTATTGGATTTAGGCAAAATTGGTATCGTTGGAAAGATAGTTCAAAGATATTTTATTTGATATATAGAAAACCACCCATTTCTTAATATACAACAAGTTATGGTCAATTGAAGTTTACCCAAATTTTGACGGTCACTAAAACTTGAACGATAGGAAAGTTTTCAACTCGTCATGAGTTAGGGGACCTCTATGATCTTAATTCATACTCAAATAGATTCCCATAGAATTTCAAAGTATTTCATACTTGGGAGGATATTTCTTAAACATTTTGACTCAAATTTTCGCTTTACCAAATACGCTTTAAGGCTCAGACTGGAAGAGGATTTTGCGGGGCATTACATTATCTCCCATTTGAGAACATTCGTCCTCGAACGTCATTTGATAGAATGAGAATACAGATCAACAAAACTTAATCAAGAAATAGAAACATCCCAGATCAGGACTACGCAGCTGGAGACTGACATATAGAGTTCTTACACTGGGCATGCATATATGATGCATGGAATACTCGACTAATGATACTCATAGTTGAATTCTCATAATACACATGCATATCTGATGAATGGACTCATAACTGGGATGATCTCATGAATACACGACTGAACAATGCTGACAAGCTGAACTTTTTCTACTGAATGTGCATATCTAATACATGAATGTCCGGCTAAGTTGACTTTTGAAAGCAGGACTTGACAATTCAACAATGATTGATGCTAACTTTATAAGAAAAATCTGAACATGCATCGAGATGAATCTAATGGAATGCAACATCACAATACTATAGGGTATCTCCCCTTTGGGACTCTATGTCCCTCTAAATATATTTCGCTAAAATACTAGAGCAGTGCATGGGGCACCTACAAACTGGGTCATAATTGACCGATCAAGATGTGAAACTTATGCATGACTCATGTTAACATATAGGCTCAAAATAAGAGCAAAGGATCTATCAATGCATAACATAAAGATGAAGGGCTCATAACATACTCGGGTCAATTTCAGGGGATCTTTCCAGATCAAGGCGAGCCTAAAGTGCATACAATCTATTATGTGCTGAAGGATGACTACACTGACTTCAGGGACCTGGCTTAGGACAGTCTCAAACGTTGTGACCGGTCTCATCACATCCAAAGAACACATCACTACCGGATCTACACACAGCCTTATGATTCTTAACACATTCTTCACACAACGGGTAGGTACGAACACCACTAGTACTGCTCTGGGCTTTGGAGCTTGGCGCTCCCTCAAATCTGACAACCCTAAACGCAGGTGCAAGTACACTAGCTGAAGATGAAGCTGGAACTAAAAATCTTTGACCATACTAAGAACTAATACCACCTTGAGACCCTGATTGCGAGAAACCAAGACTACCTGTCTTGGCTCTCTTACTCACTCTCACTCTCTCCTTCATCTTATCTGCCTTAATTTGTTGCACATGAATTATTAGCCTAGAAAGATCTATATCTCTATTGAGCATGGAAACTCTACGCTATTTCAACACATCACTTGATACCCCAGTCAAAAACTTACTCATACTCACTCTAGGATCAGCTATCAAGTCGGGAGCATACTTAGCTAATTGGTTAAACTTAAGACAATACTCTTTTACTGTCATGGAGGCTTGCCTTAGGTTCATAAACTCTTCTACCTTAGCTTCTCTTATTTCTAGCGGGAAAAGCCTATCTAGAAAGGCACTCTGAAACTCTAGCCAAGTCACGAGAGTTGAATTCACCCCTCTACTTTTCTCCCATATCACTACCCAATCATGAGCAATATCTTTTAACCTATAAGATGCTAACTCAACACTCTCCTCCTCTGACATATGCATAATTTGGGTGATGTTCTTTACCCCCTCAAGAAACAAATGCAGATCCTCACCTACTACTGACCCAAAGAATTTGGGTGGGTTCATTTTCATGAAGCTTCTAATCCTAGCTACGGCAGAATTCCCATCTTGCTGAGGTGGGACTGCAGCCTGACAGTTACCATGAACATTAGTCACCTCCTGGGCTAGCATTTGGAAAGCTTCCTAAAACTCTACATGCGACATACTCTTATTTTCAGGATCTACTGGCTGAGAGGGCTGATCATCAACCTTATGGACAAAGTCTCTGCGAGGAGGAATACTCTGTAAATGAAAGAATGAAGTGGATTAGACTGAGGACCAACTTGAGCTCATGCTCACTAGCACAAAATGATCACTGAAAGAAGAGGAACTGCTCCTAAGAACATCATGTAGCCTCGTGTACATAAATATAGCGCGCTACACACCCATGTACAATAATCTACTAGATACGACTTTTCAGACTTCCTAGGATACTCTTGAACTGAACCTTAGGCTCTGATACCAAGTTTGTAAAGCACAGAGATCTCATCCTGAGATGTCACACGGTGCTTATGACCCCGAAGGACCACAAGCTAACCCTTTACCATTATTTTTACCTGTACACTACACAATGTCTAAAATAAATGCAAAAACTAGCCATAAGGTTCAACACATCCATGAATACTCATAATACAAAAAACTGAATACTAATACATCCGTTTGAAAAGCCTCTAAACTGTCTGACTGTAGAGTTGATGGGACATGTCCCCAACTAACTCCATCAATTGAAACTAAACAAAGTCTTAAGCAATAATAGTACACTGAAATTCATCCTCAGAGGAAGAAGACTCACTGCTACTACTGCAGACTGGGAGTGAACTACTGAGGAAAAACTAGATCATGTGCCTCTGAACCTATGGTGTCAAATAAAACACCATAGCACAAATGCGCCAGTACAAAAATATACCGAGTATATAGATGGGGTAGGGTAATACAAGGGCTCATGCATGCACAATATCTAAACTGAATAATCATGAAGATGCCGCATGAGAACACATACATAAATGCACAGAAGAGAACACAATCATCGCAACACTAGATACTGAAACTTGTATACCACTTTACAGCAGACTGAAATCACTACTGACACTGAGATACTGAATCATTGACTTATCTGATACTGATAACTGAGGATCTAGATGTGCTTACATCAAGGACTGAACTATGAGTTTACTGCTTTTAACTGACAGAATTAGAGATCAAATTTGCTAACATATTATTTTGGAAGCGATTATCAATGATAAGAAGTATGATTATATCTGAATCTGATAATAAAAATATTCAATAGAAATCTGATACTATGATCAAGCCTGTCTGGCAGCATATCTCTTAATATGATATCAATCAACTGTATATGTGACCAAGGCTATCTGCTAGGTTGGTCCATGAATCAATGAAACTATCTGAGTTCCTCATAAAGATAGATGACTGTATCTGATAGTCCTGATTTCTGAAGACTAATTCTGAAACTGAGACTGAATCTGAAACTGAAACTATGGGAAATAGTCACTTAACCGACATGCCTCGACCTACCACAGGTGGGGTCCAACTTGTGCCCCAGTTGGAAGGGTGTCATTACCGTGCCACTGGTAAAGACAACTCCATGTGACCCTCATCTAGCAGGTATGATGTCTCTCATCCACCCTCAACTAATAGGTGTGATGTCTTAAACTACGCTGGCTATGAGTTATGGAGCATAGGGATTGCTTTTATGAAGCACACCCTCTACTAGTAGGTGAGATCCCATCCTTGAGCTTGCTCGGTGCTAGTTTCTACTCCCAACTGAAAGACTCAGAACTGAATTCTCAACTGAACACTGGCTGAACTAAATCTAACACTGATCATATTACTCAAAAGGTCTGACTGAGTTACGCTGAGATCACTTATTTCCGTATCTGACGGAAAAGATATCGAATTATGGTATCTGACTGATGATACAGAGCTTGAATGGATTACTCGAATCACTTCTGATATTAGGATTGAATCACTTGAATACTATTAGAACTGAGCTGATTACTGGTCTGAGGCTAGGTTACTAACGATACAGATATTACAGAGATAACTGAGATTACCGAGCTTTATTAAGCTTTACACTTGTCTGAGGAAACAGAGTTCTATAGTTCACTGAGTTCTGAGAATCATGGCTCGATTGGAATTATCGAGAAATTGATACAGGCTCTAGACAACAGCTTTATTTTTGGGTATAAATACCCCTAGGACTCGATAACATAAAAGTAAGACATAATTATTCTTCATCATAAATCATTCATGCATCATCACGGTCATCCATTCATCACAACCATCATTCATTCATCATTACAAGCATTCATTCATCATTACAATCATTCATGTATTTTCACAATTGTTAAAAAATCACTTCAAGTAGTTGGGCATCACAACATACTTTCCCTCTCAAGATCCTTAGGACATCGCATTAAGCATTTAGGAAACATAGACCTCTATTCATCATCATATACTAGCCTAGGGAAGACATGCTATTAGATTATACCCCATTCAACGAGATCTTAGATCAAGTACTTCATACCTGTATCGGTCTTGTTATGTATTTGGATATCACTTGATTTGGGGGAAACTTCATACTAACACGTCACTATTTACTTGCTAACCACTTGACATGTATTAAAAGCTTAACATATATCAAAGAGCACAAAATCGGGAAATTTACAACCATCATATCTCGACTTGTTCGTTTGTTCCCTAGGGTCTTTCAACAACAACTAGACACAATTGATTTTGCACCTACTTGGGGATTTCAAACTATCTTGGCACATTTTACTCACTAAGGCATTTTATCAAACACTAGGCATGCATGGACTAGCTCATAATTTGGATTTTCCTATTCAACATACTATAGCGGCCCTTATGCTTCACCTAAGCTCTTTATCAAACCTATGGGGAACGTTATTCACTTATTCAACCATTTCTACACCCAAAAGTCATGAACACATCACATGGAAAAACAACTTCAAGAGGATCTATCACAAACATCACATAAATTCCACATACTAGGGTCAAAGCTCATAAATTTTGTAGGCAAACATAAATCAAAACTCAACAACACATTAAACATCCATTTCAACTCATATAAATCATTAACAACTCATAAACATAAAAATCTTTTAGTTTTAAAAAGGGTTCTTAAGGTTCTTGGATGAAAGGGTCCCAAGAATCAACATCTACATACCTTAACCTTTGAAATTGGATGAACTTTAGTGCTTGAAACTTTATCCACACTTGAAATAAATAAATTCTTGAAGCCCACACTATGAGGAACTTGATTCTTGAAGAAACCTTGAAGATTTATGGATGATTTTTTGGAAGATTAGGGTTTTTGATTGAAACCCTAGTTATACTCTCTTGAGAGAGTTGAAAAAGAATATGATTGAATTAGGGTTTGAATGAGGGTTCCTCATATTTGTAGAGTATCAAAAAGGGTGGTAAATGACCAAAATACCCTTGCAAAAACTCCCTTGAATTGCTGGAAAAATGTACTTGACGCCATCCGTCACAGGCCATCAGGTTCGTGATAGGCCATCACGATGTCATCAGAAATGTCATCAGAATGTGACGGCGTCGTCAAAAAGGGCGTCAGAAACGTGATAGCCCGTCAGAAACGTCGTAACCATTTTCCAGCTTGATATGCTGGAGTAAAATGGGTACAACTCTTTGCTCCGATATCGGATTTAGGCAAAATTGGTATTTTTAGAAAGATAATTCAAAGATCTTTCATTTGATATATAGAAAACCACCCAGTTCTTAATATACAATGAGTTATGGTCGATTGAATTTGACCCAAATTTTGATGGTCACTAAAACTTGAACGATAGGAAAGTTTTTAACTTGTTCATGAGTTAGGGGATCTCTATGATCTTAATTAATGCTCAAATAAATTCCCACATGATTTCAAAGTATTTCATACTTGGGAGGATATTTCTTAAACATTTTGACTCAAATTTTTGCTTTACCAAATACGCTCTAAGGCTCAGATTGGAAGAGAATTTTGCGGGGCATTGCATGGATAAACAAGCTTTCTCTAAACTCTTATTCTTATCCTTAAAAGAGAGGGTTCTTGACTCACTTGACTTAGGGAACTTGAATCTCAACTCAATTTGAAGAATCCATGGTGAGTTCTTAGATTCCTTGGAGAAGAATTTTTTTTGATTTGATTTGGAGGAGAGAACCCTAGCTCATTAGTGTTAGAGATGGGAAAATGAGGCAGCTACTTCGCATAGAATATATAGGAGAGTTTTAAAGAGGAGAAAATATCGAAATATCCCTTCAAAAGAGGGTTAAAAATATTGAACGGGGGCTGCGACGATCGAATCAACAGTCCGTTAAAAGTTCGACGATCCGTCGGATCATCCATCGCAAGCTGGCCAGAAGAAAGGACATACTACCTCGTTGAGATGGTATCAGTGACGATCCATTGAAATTTTGCGGTCCGCTATTTTGGCCGTCGCACGATGACCAGAATGAGGCCATACTGCCTCAGAGCGACAGTCAAAGTGACGGTCCATCAAAAAGTTGGCGGTCCATCATTTTGGCCGTCGCACGATGGCCAAAAAAAGGGGTCAATGCCTTGATTTTGATGGGACGATTGACGGTCTATCGCAGACTTGACGGTCCGTCGAATCGTTCGTCAGACTTGGGCGATTCCGACAACGTTCAGTAAAATGGCCATAACTTCCTCGTTCGATGTTGAATTTTGACGAAATTGGTATCGTTGGAAAGCTAACTCAATGCTCTACATGAAAAACAGACGATATTAGGGAAATTCCACACGGTTTAAAATATTTTACAGTTGAAAAGACACCTCTCAAACTTTTAAGGCCGGAATGACACTTCACTCAACATGCTCTAAGGCTCAAACTATGAGGCAATTTTTCGGGATTTTACAATATTTAGGTGATAAGTTCAAGAGAGTTAATTGTTTGAGTAATGATTATCTCTATTTTCAAGAGTCCAGATTAGCTTGAGAATAACTATAAAAGGATTGTCTTAATTTTTTCTTAATCGATGTCATTGCCTCAAAAGTTTACTTAATATGGATTAGAGGGTGTATTAGGTATTGAAAGATGATTTCAATATTAAGTTCATGCTAAGGATAAAATATGAAAAATATAATTTTTTTTATATGTTTAAAGTGACAATTGAAAATAGAAATTCATTTTATAAATAATCGATAAGTAAAAATAAAAGAAAGGGATATTCAATAAAAACACTCAACTTAGAACTTTAATCTTCCAAAATCACTCAACTAAATTTATCATTAAGAATCTGATATGATAAAATAAATACTTTCTTATGTCAGTTAATTTTGTTAATTCATGGGGTCCATATTTACAGGATATAAAAAAATAATTTATTTTGTCATATCAAATTTTTTAATTATAAATTTAATTGAGCGATTTTGAAAAATAAAAGCCTTAAGTAATTGAGTAATTTTTATTAATACAAAATAAAGTTGAAACTTTGCTACATAAATTTTCATAATTGAATGACCGTTTTTAGATATTAACTCATTTTTATTTGACACATCAATATTAATTGTCTAGAAATGATAACTAGTTAAGGTTGTTACAATTGTGTAGTTTGTTTTAAAGTATTGCCAAGTTATATTTATTTGATTTTGCTATGATAAGTCATTTTGATATTTTAACTTATTAGTGTCTCTTTATGAAGGAGATGAGATCACTTTGATTTTTTTATAATTCAAGTAAAAAAATTATTTTTTAAGATTTCTTATATGAAAAAAATGAAGATCTCTTATTTGTAATAACAAAAAATCTCTTGTTAAAAAAATATAAAATTTAAATTTTTTTGTAAAAGTCTAGAAACACATTTCTCCTTGATTAAACGGTTAAAATGCTGAAAATATAATTTGTTTCGTATTACAGAAGCTGAGAAATGAAGAGCTACGAAATATGCTATTCTTATGTGAAAAAAATTAAGATCTCTTATTTGTAATAACAAAAATCTCTTGTTAAAAGAACATAAAATTCAGAAGTTTTTGTAAAAGTCTAAAAATATATTTCTCCCCGATTAAATGGTTAAAATGCTGAAAATATGATTCGTTTCATATTACAGAAGCTGAGAAATGAAGAGCTACGAAATATGCTATTGGATGAAGAAAACTTGTCAGAAAAACAAATTGAAGGGTTAGTGAATTTATTCATAGATAATGTGAAAAATGGAACATGGAAAAGCAAAGGTTGGCCCAAATTATGGACAGATTATGCTGTATCAAAGCTTGCGTTGAATGCATACTCCAAAGTATTGGCTCGGAATTATAAGGGGAAAGGTATAAGTGTAAATTGTTATTGCCCTGGATTTACACAGACTTCTATGACTGGTGGCAAGGGAAAGTATACAGCACAAGTCGCAGCTGATATCGGAGTAAAACTAGCTTTGTTACCTCCACAACATCTTCCAACAGGAAAGTTCTATCTAGGATCAAATCCGCCAAGCATTTACTCCAAGATTTAAGACCATTATTTAGCAATGATTGGGGATCTTTTTTGTAGAGTACAAATATTAATTATAAGCCTCATGAGTTGGTAAATTGTTGAAAGAATTTATACTCTGTTTCATATTAATTGGTCCCTATATACTTAACACACTCATTAAGAAAAATATTGATTAGGAATCTATTTTTCAGTAAATTCCTTGAATACTTATTCATTTTTGAGAAATTGCCTGCAAATATCACTTTTATTTTATTTATGACAAAAATATCATTCAACTTTACTTTTTTTCTCTAAAATATACTTAACACCTCAAATTTTTTCTCTCTCCTACTTGAAATGTCATGTCATCTTTTTTTTTGATAAATGTATAACTTATCAAACTTATTTAACTAAAGTTTTATCCTATTTTTTTTTATTAAATTACACCTGATATATTAATCATTGAAGATTAATTTAATTACATCAAAAGTTTAGGTTATTTTATTTGATATGTAATCTTCAAAGTTTCTTTTATTTGATTATTTATTTTACCATTTAATAATAACTTTAAAGTACAAGTACTTATACGAATTGGTACAATAATTTTTTTTGTCTTTTATTTTATTTACTAAAAATTCTTAGAATGTAAAAGAAATAAAATGATGGATTTCATATTTTGGACATTAAGTTTGTTATTTATATGAGAATAAAAGAATAAAATCTTCCTTATTGAAGGAAAGAAAAATTATGTAGACTTGAAAAAAGTTAAATTTCTTAATAAATATTAACAAAATGATACCTTCTTTAGTACTATTACAAATGGATTTTTAAAATATTACTTAATCAATTATTCTTTGCTTTTGATTGATTTAGAATGAAGTACGAATATAAATTAGCGTTTAATTGTACAATAAAATAAAATATAAATATAATGATCACAAAAAAAAAAGTGAAGAAACTAAATTAAAAAAATAATTTTTTTTCTACATTTTTATGTCTTATCTTACGGATTTACTTGATTTATTTACGGGCAAATACTTGTAAAAAATTTGCAAGAAAAAAAAATCATCTTTTCACTATATATTTATCAAAATTATCTTGCATAAAAAGTTTCAAGTAATCTATGTCCAAATTAAATTTTGAGGTAATAGTACATATTAAAATTTTCTAATTGAATTTTGTTTGGCAACAAAAAATACCGTAGATTTTCCATCAATGCTTTTAAATAATAAATTATATTTTTTAATTCTCTATTAATCTATATTTGAAGGTAACATAATATCTTTGGATTATATTAATTCAAAAATTCTTTTGTATAATCCAAAAAACTGAATTTTATTCTTTTATTCTCATATAAATAACAATTTTAATGTCTAAAATATGAAATACATCATTTTTATTTTTTTTACATTTTAATAATATTTAATATATAAAATAAATAAATAAAAATTAAATGAGTATCAATTTTTATAAGTACTTGAGTTTTAAATAGTATTACGTGGTAAAATAAATAAGTAAATAAAAGAAACTTTGAAAGGTACATATCAAATGAAATAATTCAAGCTTTTGGTGTAATTAAATTAATCTTTAATGATTAGTATATTATGTTTAATTTCTTCATTTTTTAAGTTAGTATAAAATTTTAGTTAAATAAGTTTGATAAGTTAAATAGATCTATTTATCAAAAAAAGAAAGAAATTTTAATGACATGACATTTCAAGTAGGAGCAAAAAAGTTTTGAAGTGTTAAGTATATTTTAAGGAAAATCGAAAGAGTTGGATGATATTTTCGCCCTAAATGAAACAAAAATGATATTTATAGGCAATTTCCCAAAAATGGGTGACTATCTAGGGAATTTACTCTCTATTTTACCAAATTAGGCCCATTGATTATGCTTTGAAAATATAAATTTGAATATACAACTTGTTTAGTCATTTAATAATAAGGGTATTATGGAAGAACATATTAAAATCCTCTTGATTTTATCAATGGGACAACTAAATTGAAACAAATATTTTTTGAAAGAGGGCCAACTAAAATGAAACTGAGGGAGTATCAATTTTTTTTATGATCTTGATTATTGTTTAGTTTAAATTACTTCACTTAGTCCCCCATTTCTTTCAAAATTAATCTAGGCTGAACATAATTATTCTATGTTGGATAAAATATGGAATAACAATAAAAATATTTGTAGCAAAATAATGGAAATAAAATGAAAAAATAATGACATCAAAAACTTTACGTGAAAAGCTTTTAAATAAAGAAAATTCATAGACGAAGAGGAGAAACTACTATTACTATAGTAAGGAATTTTATACTACAGTCACAAGTACAATCCTCAAAGTGATTGCTATACACTCAAAAGAAATAACCCTTTTTTGGCTTCCACCTTACTAAAATATCGCTCACTCTAAGTTTTTCTTCACAAACTATTTTTTCACAAGCTGTGGAATACCTCGCTGTTCTCTATATTATTTTTTCTCTCTCTATTTGGTATGTCTCATAAATAAATTATCTCACTCCATTTATAGGAAAAACATGTCTTTTCCTATGTCATCAATGACATCATAAAAATGCAATATTTCTAAGTGTTCACAGTGAACACATTTAATGACATATTTTACCATCAAATCTTAATCTTTTGATGTTTTATCTTGACATGTTTTCACCCTTGCAGGCAACGAAGACATTTGTAACATGGGATGGACACCACAAATCTCTCTCTTCAGTTCTATGCATCTGAAAGAGTTATCTCTGACTTCTCAAAGAGAGCTCACGCCGACAAGTTCTTTGAACAATTTGGACTTGTCTTTTGACACCACCTTCGTCAGCATATCTGCAAGATTTTCAGTCGTATGAATCTTCTTAACGTAGAATCATACATTCTCCACTTGTTCACAAATTCAATGGTACCTCACATCAATGTGTTTTGCTCTTGCATGGTACATGAAGTTCTTACTCAAGTCTATTGAACTTTGACTGTCACAATAGAAAACACACTCCATTTGCGGCAATCTAAGTTCTTGAAGGAACCACTTGAGTCATATCATTTTCTTGCCAGCTTTAGTAGCTATAATGTACTCAGCTTTAGTTGCAAATAATGTGACACATTTTTGCAACTTTGATTGTCATGATATAATTCCACTTGAAAAGGAAAATAAAAAAACAGTAGTAGATTTTTGATATCAAGTTCAACTATCATATCTACGTCTGTGTTACCTGTCAAGTTCAGATCAGATCCTCCAAAAAACAAACAATCACCTAAGGTTCGTTTTAGGTACCTCAATATTTATTTGACTGCTTCTTAATGCTCCTTTCCTAGATTTTTAAGAAACTTGCAGACAACACTAACTATATGAGCAATATCGAGTCTGATACCTTTTTTTGATAACTAAGAAATACATAACTTTAGCAATGCTCTCTTTCTCCTCCTTCTTGTAGGAACATTTTCTTGCTCAATTTCATGTGACTAGCAAGGGGTTTGTTAACAACCTTAGCATTCTTTGTTTTGAAGCACTACAGTAAACGTTCAATGTACTTCTCCTATGATAAGTAAAACTTCCTTTCATCTTTGAGACAAATAATCCTCATGCCCAAAATCTACTTAGCATGAACCAAGTCTTTCATAGCAAAAAACTTGCATAATTGTTTTTTAACTCAACAATTTTGGAAGTATTTTTATCCATACTCAATAGATCATCCATATATAGCAAGAGGATGATAAAATCATCATCAGAAAACTTGTGTGCAAATACACAATAATCTAAATAAGTTTTCTTGTAGCCTTGCTCACCCATGATAAATTCAAACTTCTTATACCACTATCTAAGAGCTTGCTTCAAGCCATGAAGACTCTTCTTAAGTTTGCATACATAATTTTCTTTACCTTTTACCTAGAATCCCACAGGTTGTTATATATTGATCTCCTCTTTGAGACCACAATGAATAATGCCATCTTCACATTCATCTACTCAATTTCTAAATCAAGAGTAGCAACCAAACCAAAAATTATATGAATAAAGGTTATTTTACGACATTAGAAAATATTTATTAAAAGTCAATATCCTTTCTTTGATCAAATCCTTTAACAACTAATCTGGCTTTGTATTTGGGTTTCTAGTTGTGTTCTTCAAATTGTACTTTGAACTCCCACTTATTCTTCAAAAATCTCATGCGCTTAGACAATTTCACCAACTCATAAGTGTGGTTCTCATACCAAAATTTTGTGTCATCTTGCATAGTTTCAATCCGTTGATCCCTATGTCATCTTTCATGGAGTTCCCATAATATTCAGGTTCCCCTCTACCAATGAGTTACACATACTCATTAGGAGAATAACAAAAATAAGGAATATACTGTCTTGCATACCTTCTAAGTGTAGTATTTGACTCGTCCATAACTTTTTGAATAGGATCATCGTCAATAATAACATCATTGTTATTATGAACATCAACATGCTGATTTGGAATATGATTCTGGGTGTCGCTATGATTATCAATCCCACCAACATCATGCACATTTGTTTGAGAAACTTGATTAAGATTAATCAAAAATCAGAACTTAAAGATTCTAACTTATCTGCTTTGTTAATTTCGTCAATGATTTGATTCTCCATGAAGAAAATATCACAACTTCTTGCAAGATGATTTTAAATTGGATAATATATCCTATAACCAAACTCATCAAGGACATAACCAATAAAGATGCACTACCTTGTCTTGATATCTAACTTTAACCTCCTATCTTTAGGCACATGTACAAAAGTTTTGCAATCAAATACTCTTAAATGGTAATAAGAAACATCTTCCATACCAAACTCTATTTGGTACATCACTTTGCAAAATAATAACAGGAGATAAGTTAATAACATGTGCAACAGTCAATAGAGCCCCACCAAAAAAGATTTCGACAACTTTGATTCTGAAAGAAAACACCTAACTTTTTTCATCAAAGTCTTGTTCGTCTTCTCCACCAAACCATTAAGTTTAGGAGTCTTAGGAGAAGTATTTTGGTGTTTGATACCTTGTTGCATGTAGTATTCATCAAACGGTCCACAATATTCACCACTAGTATTAGTATGAATACACTTCAATTTCTTTCATGTTTCTCTTTCAACTGAAGCCCGAAACTGCTTAAAGATACCCGGAACTTGGTCTTTAGTCTTCAAGACATAGAACTAAATTTTTCTTGAGCAATCATCAGTAAAGGAAAAAATTAAAGTGCACCACTCAAAGTTCTTGTCTTCATTGGACCACATAAATCTAAATTCACCGGCTCAAGCAACTCTGTCTTTCTTAAAGGAGGATGAGACTTGAAAGAAACTCGATTTTATTTTTCAGTCAAGTAGTGCTCACATTTTTCTAATTTAGTACTTTCAAAATATGACAGTAATTTCTTCTTGGCCAGAATATTAAGTCATTTCTCACTAATGTGGCTAAGCCTCTTATGCCATAATGTTGAAAAGCTAGTGCTTTCAATTGCATTCACTATATTTGAACAAGAAAAGTTATATGAAGTTTTTCACCACAATCCACAATCAAAGAACCCTTGATGAGTTTCCATTTTCATTACTATTAGTACTAACATATACCTCATCATCCAAGATGCCAACATAAATCAAGTATAAATGAACATCAGGTGCATGCATTATATTGTTTAAAACTAGCTTAGATCTAGTACTAATTTTCAAACAAGTTGTACAAGTACCAATCACCTTAGATACAATTTCATTGCCCATACTCAAGGTTCTAGAATCACCTGGAGTATAAAATAAGAAAAAATCCTTTCTTGATGTCATGTGATATGCAACATCAGAGTCCATAATCCAGCTTGACTCATGACAATCAATATTTATTAGATTCGTATCAAGAATAGTAACAAGTTCTTCGATGGTGATGCTGGCTATGAAATTTTCATTGTCTTCATTCTTTTCCTCCTTGTCTCTATTCTCCTTCTTCAACTTTTGACAAAATTTCTTTGTGTACCCTTTAAACCATAATGATAATAATTAATATTTTTAAATTCACCTCTAGATTTGCTTCTACAATGTTCTCCATTTTGAGAACCATGGTTCCTACTTCTCCCTAGTTCTAGTCACCAAGACATCGGTCGAAGACAAACTTTGAAACTTTTATCTCATCTCTTCATTAAGAATGGTATCTTGACAAAATTCTTAGAGATCATGTCATTAGGAGCAGAATTTGAGAATAAAGTTTTAAATGTTTTTCAAGAGTTTGGTAGGGAACTAGGTAGAATCAAGCCTTGAATTTCTTCAACAAACTTAATGCCTATAGCAAATAACTGGTTCATGACCCCCTGAAAGTTATTCAAATGATATGTCATTGAAGAACTATCATAATATTTTAACCTCAACTTTTGTTTTATCAAGAGCATCTTATTAATTCTAGTCTTTCAATCATACAAACTTTCGAGATGCTCACACATAGATCAAACATGTGTCTTCCTAGAAATATGGTTCAACACATTATCGTCAATCCACTACCTAATAAAACCACAAACCTGTCTGTGCTATAGCTTCAGTCTTTATAGATTTTATTTTTAGGTTTGATAGTGCGAAAGACTAGTTGATGAAATTTCTTGACATAGAACATATCCTCCATTTCCCCCTTTCAAATGGCATAATTAACCCCATTCAAAGTAACCATTTTGCTTGTGTTGGCTTCCATCATTTATCAAAAAGCACAAATATAGCATATTGTGGCTCTGATACTAGTTTGTTGGGTAAAATTTAATATAAAAAATAGTATTTGTATCCAAATAATGGGAATAAAATTGAAAAATAATGACACCAGAAACTTTACGTGAAAATACTTTTAAAGAAAAAATCACGATGAAGAGGAGCAACTGATATTACTATAGTAAAAACTTTTGCACTATAGTCAAAAGTACAATACTCAAAGTGACTACTAAGTACTAAAAAAAGACCCTCTTTTGACTCTATCATATTAAAATATCGCTCACTCTAATTTTTTCTTCACAAATTATTTTTTTCATAGTCTGCAAAATGCCTCACTGCTCTCTCTCTTTGGTGTGTCTCACAAATGAATTATTGTACTCCATTTATAAGAAAAAAAATGTCCTTGCCTATGTCATCAATGGCATCATAGAAAGGCAATTTTTGAAAGTGTTCGCAGTGAACATATTTAATGGTCTATTTTTACCAACTACCAAATCTTGATCTTTTGATATTTTTTCGTGATATTTTTTTAACTCTTTTCATAAATAAAGACATTTATGACATGGGATGGACCCCACACACTATTGGTGGCATGCTTCCTGATTGTGTATGATTTTTTTCCTTATTGGTCATTAAATTTTTTGTAATAGTTATATCCAAACCTCTCGTGATGAGCTTAACATTACAAATTTACAAATATTTTTGCAATCCAACTTATTTTGTTAAAAAATTATTGATTTTTGATTCTCATTCCTCTTCCTATTACTAGGCATGTAGAAAAGTTGACAACAACTAAAGTCTCATTTTTGTTAGATGAAGTGAGAGATGTATATTTATGAAAGTCTTTATTATTTTATAGTATAATTTTTTCCGAATCTCAAGTGTATTGTTTAATGAAAAATGGGCAAGTCACAAATAATCTCTCAAGCACTCACCTATAGTAACTCAATGAATTTCTTTGGAAGGTTCGTCGTTATTAAAATTTTTTATGATAAAATATTCAATTTTAAAATATTATGTCGACTCAAGGTTAAGCCTGGATAAACCATTGTAAAATTTTTTAAGACAGTGCAAAAAAGGTCCAGGTCAAGTGTCTAAGAACTGCCATAGTGGTCCCTTGGCCGTCATAACGAGACCGTCGTAGCAGTCAACCCAGTGAGTTTATTTCTGCCAATCTTATTTTAATACAATTGCCTCTTCCTAAAAACACCCTAAGATTATTTATAAGCTAAAAATTATTAGGATGGAGAGGCAAAGCCCTTGAGGAATGACATTCCAACTTTTTTCTCATGATTTCTCTATCAAATTTGCTAATCCAATGCAACAAACATAGTTTCAAGCTCACCGAATACAACAACTTGCAATGAGATAGATTAAAATTTATGGGTAGTAGATTATGGTTAGTTAGCATGCAGATAATATATTTGATGAGAGAATTCATGCTTAGGCATGCATGCAAGGAGTTTGGATTGTTAATTATATGAAAATTGAGTAGGCGGAGACAAAGTCTGCTCTAATGTATTTATATACGAGATCCTTGATTGTAAATTGTAATTGGTTAATGTACTTGATGGATTTTTTATGTAACTCATGCTAGTTGGCTAACGATAGAGAGGAGTGTAAGCATGTAGTTATAAGAATAGTTTAATAAGAAGTGTAAATCGATATATTGATGTGTATATGGGTGACTCTTGCTACTAAATTTTTTAAAGGTTAGTTAAGGATAGGGGAAAGTGGTATCATAACTTGAAGAGTCTAAAAGAACGTTGTTTAAGGGCCAGTGAGTCCTTAAGGTAAAGTGTGTAATTAAGGTTAAAATTGTAGCGCCCCCATAAGGATAAAAGCTTGATACAGAAGTAAAAATTTCGAAGGTAGAATGATTGATACAGAATTAAAAATTACGAAGGTAAGATGATTATTATTGTTGGAATAAAGGGGTTATTAGAGAGTGATATAACCCATCGGAAGTTACTGATAAGAAAGTCAGCTAGATGATTGAATATGGCTATGTTTATGATAACTATTGACTCAATTTGATTATATGTACGCTCCTAAATTTGATGCTTCTTTATTTAGTTTTTGGACTTGCTTTTATATGATGACAGTTAGTTGTTGATACTTGAATGACTTGAATTATGATTATAATGTGTGCTAGTAAATGTAGTACATCGTAATGAAGCTTGAGATATTGTTAAATTCATAAAATATATAAAATGTGATTATTGAGTATCGGGTGCCATGAGTTGGTATATATTTAGTTACTGATGGAATTGTTGAGGATTGAGTTTAATGAGTTGGTATATACTGCTGACACTAATTTTTGCTCTCCTGGACTAGATTTATTCTTGAGTTTCTTCAATTTTAAATAAAATTACAATAATTCTTTTATCCAAATAAAAACTTTCCAAAGTATTTATCTAGGTAATTTTTTTTATTTTAAGTAGCGATTACATATTCTCGTATTCAATTATACAAAATCATATAATTTTGTTACTTAAATATTTATTTTATAAAATATCAGATTTTAATCAAGGATTATCTTAAAAATTAATCCAAACGGCTAAAATTTTGATTCAAGTATAATTTTTTCTCAAAAAAAATTTATTTTAAAAATATGTGTTTGATTTTATGAAGTCAAGAAATTCGGGATTAAACATTTGTTAATTTGTTTCAAACATTATTTTAATTTAGTCAAATTATTAAATTGGACATTAATTAAAAATGATTTGGCTACGATTACAATGTAATTGGTCTATTGATTTTTAATTAGGATAAAATTTAAATTCATTTGATTAAATTCTAACAATTAGGCTAATTTAACAAATAGCCTAATTCCTAATTTAGCCTCAATTTTTCCAATTACCCAAAACCCTTTTAAAACCAGCCCAACACATTAACAACCCAACAATAGCTTCAGTCAACATAACAATAATAATACCAAACAGGCCAAAAATCCCCTGACTCGGGCCAAATCTCCTTTTTCCCTCTTTAACTCGATCTAATATCAACAACAACTTTAAAAAATGTTCAACAATAATATAAAAAATAATAGTGACAACAACGCGACAACTTCATCAACATTTAGCAAACCCGATAACTCCAAATCAAAATCAACCCTTCCTTTGACCTAAACCATCAACAACAATGAAAACAACGGTAAAAACCTGACCCAACTCGTAAATAGCCATGTCCAACTCAGCCTTGCACGAATCAAACAACCAATTTCAAATTTGTACTAAATTAGTACCATACGTGGATTCAATGGCCTTAATCCCCAAAAAATTGTTTGAAATTAAAAAATCAAAGATCAATTCCCCCAAAACCCATGGAATCTATGGAGTATTCTGAGAATTTCCACTTATTTTCTTTCTATTCGTTGATAGTATGGGCACTGATGATAACTATCTCATCATCATCCATTTTCCAAGATTGATTCATAGCCGTGAATTTGGATTTTTATACAAAATCCTACATCGGTGGAAGCATCAATTCACTCCCAATTTTTTTCCTCTATATAAAACCATGGTTGAGTTAAACAATGGCATGTCTCAAGAGAGGAAAAAGCTTTTAAGAAAACAAGTGAAACATTTTTTTAGTAAAATTTTTTTGGTAAAAGTGGTCAGCTAATAGAAGTTCTCAAATTGACGGTGACTTTTTTCGGTGGTGGTCGCGACTTCGATAGAAGCCCGAAGTCCCGTTTTGCTGCTCCGAAATAGCTAATGCTTCATCCCGTTTAGTTTCGATGTTTACATTTTTCTCTTCTTCTCAATTGTTCTGTAGTAATTTATTGTTCTAATAGTGTTGTACTCTTGTAGTATTAGTATTATATGCTGAGATTTTTATGCTGTAGACGCTATAAAGGACATAGGTTTCACATGATGAAAACTATGAGATTTCCTCTATTATCCTATAATAATTAAACCGATTCATAAATTTTATTGATATAGTTGCATTTAGGTCGCATTGTTTTTAATATTTCTGGGTTTTTTCATAATTGGCATGAGAATGAACTTGGTTCTGATTTATTTGATGTTGATGAATTAATATAGTTTTTAATTTTTCCTTGAATTTGGGTTGTGTATGCTGTTTTGCTTGTATGGTGAACTTTTAGCCTATAAGTTTTGCAAAGACCATGCTCTAGAAAAGGGCTACTAAATCTTTTTGTTCATGTAATGATTAAAGAAAAAAATGCTAGATTCTATATATAATGATGCTTACACTGGCCCTAAGCTCGGCTGTTCATATTACAGAAAATTATAGTAGATTTTTCTGTTATCCTACGATTGTCACTTCTTCAGCTTTGTTTGTTTGTTTATCAGATTTTTAAGTCCTATGAGCCTTTCATGAATTCCTTGATTACAAATCCTCATGGTTTGTAAAACAGAAGGTGAGAAGAAGTAGGAATGGTATTTTAGTCTTAAAAAATATTTGTCTTATGTTTGCATTCTTTTGATTCTATCTGTTGATTATATTTCTTCAAAATGTAATATAGAGTAGGGAGAATTCCTATCCTATTTTACTCACTTAAAATCTGTCACATTTGAGTCTCGATATCTATAAATGCTTTCTCAGGTGAAACACATTTTTTTTTACTGAAAATGATAGGCTAATGTCATGCTAGAAATTCTGACTCTTGTTTATTTAGTCAGTGTCCATGGTATTTCTGTCATGTGAATATAACTCTCAAGGTCTATTTGATCTATAAATATCAATGAGACTGATGAGTTTGTCATAAATCCAAAAGCACCACTTTTATAAAATTTTTCAAAGTTTTTGATTTTATTATTCTGTATAACATGATCAAGAGAATAGAATATTTGACTCAAAGATTCTAGTTTATATAAAGTATCATTGTCTCCATTCTTGAAATCAATCAAAAATATATTTTCCAGATTGTTTCCCCTTTTTGTTTACTTCATTTGTTCCTAGTTTATCCTTTCCCATGCCTCCCTCCATGTTTCTTTTGCCTTAACAGTATGCGGATAATGAGACTTTATGATATGTTACAGATCCTTCTTATTTTGTTGTTGGTTAAATCATGACTATGTTTCGCGATGACTTTTCCTTGGTTGTTTTGTTCATTTTGTTTTCCTATTTTGTTTGAGTTCTTTATAAAGACGCATGCACTCCTAAGTTAAATAATAGGTCTTGATAAACAAGTTTAGTCTTCCTATTGTTTGAACGAAATAGGTATTTTGGAAGTTACTCTAAATGGCAGACATGTTCTGACAATTATAATGCTTTGAACAATAGTGATCATACATTGACTTTTGGTTTGCTTATTTTGTAAGAATAAGTTGAATTTGAGAAAATTTTAGGTCATGCATTTAGTTTGTTAATTGCTTCAGTGCTTAACAGTTAATTTGGATTATCAATTTTAGATTGATATTAATTCATCTCTTATTAATTTAAAATTCTTTGGCTGGTATGTATTTCTCTTAAAATTCGTGAATCATTTTACATCTGTGTGTTAGCTGCAAATGTATAATGTATATTAATTCCCTTTCATCATTTTCTTTGCATGATTCTGCCTTGGAGTCCAAATGGACACTGCCTCCTTCGCATTTTCAATGAGCCAATGAGGCTCATCTTTTTGAGTCAACCCCAAAAGAAAGTCCAAAATTAGATTACATGGCGCACAAATACGAAGAGTTAGAAGAAGAAAAAATAGGTCAAAACCCCCATTGTAGTCGCCAAGAGACTTTAAAAGTCTTATTTTTATTGCTTTACAGGTCTTAGTTATTTCTTTCTTTATTTATTCATCCATTCATCTGGACCTTGAAGCCAAAGTTGTAAATTAATACAGGTGAAGCATATTTTAGGGTCAAAGCTTCTAAAAGATAGTTTAGGATATGTTTTAGGCCAAAAGTCCAAGTATTTAGATTAGGACAATTGAAGATGGATCAAAAACCCAAATTAGCTTAGGACAGAGTTTGTGGATTTGGGCCTAATGGCCTAATTCTTTTAATCTCTCCCTTTTCCCTTTATATGCTAATTGTTTTTAGTTTTTTAGACTTAGTTAAAAATCTCTCTAAGCCGTCAAAATTTGTTTTGCACAAATCTTGAAGGCAATTTTTTCTTAATTATTTTCTTTTTAAAAACCAACTTGTTTTCTCAAAGTTAGTCAGAGAATCATTTTTAAATAGTCCGGATAACCGCAAGTTAACGGGTACTCTTGGTGCCTTAACAACCTTCCAAGTGTATTAATAGGAATCACTTATTCAGAGTTTTCAAACTTAAATGCTTTTCTGTTTTGGATCGTTTAAGTAATTCATTAAAGATTTTCTTGATTTTTCCTAAATAAATTAAGTGGCGATTCTATTCTCGACTTTGAATTTTTTTTCAAAAAGTATTCAAATTCATAAAAAAAATCTCAAAATTCATTTCTCCGCAAAACAGAAATGACGACTTTGCTAGGTACTTTAACTAGGTTCTAACCAAATATTTGAATTAGTTTCTTTTGACTAACTGTTATAGTGTTTAAACTGTTTATGTGCCTATGTGTTTTCGATTTTGTGATAATTAAACTATTGCATTACATGGAATACTTCCTACTCGAAATATATAAATGGTTTGGAGTTTTGTGGATGTCCCAAACCCTATTTTTCAATTTCAAATCAAGTGTTATGAATACAACTGTTTATTGGCACATTAGGCGTCCAATGGCTGTTCGTATTTCCAAAACCAAGTTGTCCACTTGGGAACCTGGTCCAAAACAACTCTAGACACTAGGATAGAGCAAAATCAAAACCCTTTTTTAGGCATGAGCCTAGGATTACCCAATATCCGAGGGGGTATTGGGCCCATTAGAAAACCTACCCTGCGTCTATTGTCTATGAGTAATTATAGACTAATCATATTTATGTATTAAAGAAACATATATTTTTTTAATCCAATCCATTATATTTTGGGGTAGGGAAAAAGCTTATTTTGTTTGCTTTTGTGTAGTAATGGCTTAACCATACCAATAAAAGGTGATTTTACCACTAATTTGCACTAAATATTCGTGCATATTACCTTGTTATGAATGAATAAATGAGACATAATTATGATTAAATGCACTAATATCCACTCTTTGCAGGTATAGAGTCGAGGGAGTAGAACGATATGGATTGGAGCTGAAAATGATCAAAAGGGAGTAAGAAAGTGCAGTCGAAGAATTGGAGTAGAAATTAGCCTCAGTTACCACGGTCATAGTCAAATGACTGTGGTCGTGACAATCAAGCAGAAGTTAATCACCCATGGTTGTGGAAGATAACTGTGGTTGGGTAGACATGGTCGCGCCATACCAGCGCGATCGCGGCTTAGCAATAAAAAGTAGCCCAAGGGAAAAGCTGGGAATGCACGTGGTTGGTCCCAATTTCGACAAAAAGACTTAAACCCTAGCATCATGTATCATAATTATTCTTCTCTAATTTTTATATTAAGCTCTTGAGTTGATAACCTCCATTTTTTGGAGAAGAAAATATTGTATAAATTTTTGGTGAAGAATACATTGGAGACTTTCTAGGAGAAGGATTAACTAACTTCCATTGTTGTTTTGTGGGAGTGAAATGTTTAAAATAATATTCGCTTAAGCTTCAATAAATTATTTCAATAGAGATTATGGGTATATCTTTACTTATTTATCTAATGTGTAGCTAGATCTCCCTCTTGGGGTTATGTGTGAATATGGGTTAAAGTGTGTGTGGGTTGTTATTGTTAGCCTCTATTTTGTAGTTCCTACTTATGGGTTTTATCATTGCTATGCTAACTTATTTGGGATTTGTGCTTGAAAGCCCCCAATACCCACATGGGTTTGATAAGTGAAAGCTCCAAATTCTTGAAAGCTCAAGGCCATCTTCGAAAGAAGGGTTTTGGATGAACTTTAGGAATCCACATCATCCTTGAAAGAGGGATGTGGAGACCAAAGCAATGATAGACAATTATGTGTGTAGTTTTCTAAATTTTCACTATCTTAGAAATAATGGTGATTGTAAAGTTAACTATACCATAGGCATTATCCTAGAAATAGAGATACCTAAATGTTGGTTTGGTTACCAAATGTTAAACACACCTATTAGCTATTCAAAATAATCAGTGGGTGAAAATTTGGTGTTTTGTTGAAAGACTAGCATCAAAATCTATAACTGAACCTACCCATATTTGATTTATTAAATTAATGTTGATTATTAACACCCGTATGTCATTCCCTTAGTAATGCATAATCTCAAGATCCGTGCTTAATCATTAAAGCTCTAATTATTCATATCCCGAATTTGTGCTAGAAAATCTAAAAAGAAATATTAGTGTAGACTCGTATCTCCCCCATTTTATCTTCTTGTACTATTAGTGCAAATTTGACTTGTATCTATTATTTTGAATTAACTTGATTGCCACTCACATTATTCCTCGTGGAGTCGATCCTATCTCTAAAGTTGGGTAACTATATTGACGATGACTGCCTTGCACTTAAATTGACATGTAATTTGAGCGTTATAAAAATTAGCGCCGTTGCTAGAGAACAATTTAGTGTATTAAGTTATTTGAAATTTTAGTTACTTGCTTGAATTCAAGCTTGTATATATTTATTTGTGATTTTTTTGTTGGTAGATTTTATTTTATTTTATTTTTCTCTATGGCATCTTCCGAAAAGTATGATGTCGGTAGTTGGGAATCCTATTCTGATGACCCATGTCCAATTTATAACGGACCACACGTCAGGAGAGATTGTAACTATGCTTTTAGAAGAGAGATGGACCCACCATCTAAATCCTATAGGGAGTATAGATATTCTCTATTTAGTGGTTGAGAATGACATTGGGATGACTCTCCAAATGCCCTTCCCCTTATTATGTAAATATGGTTCCTGTTGTTCTTATGAGCTTGATAGGCCCTATGATGCAGAGAAGGAAGAGCAACATACCGAGTTAGATAGCATTGACCCAAGGCTACTAGCTATTTTAGATCGGTTGGATATAATGAGGGAAAATCTAGAAGACATGTATCAAAAGGCATTAGGATGGAAAAGTGTCAATATAGGGGAAATGAGCAAAGAAGAAAACCATGAACCGATCCCTACCTAGCCCATTTTCCAAGAGGAGGTTCATCATGAAGAGAAACCAAGCTATGATGATAAGCTTGGTAGGGAATACTCCTAGGTGACTTCCCAATCTATCAAATCAAATAAGGAAGAAGAAGCCAAAATAAAAGGAATGGTGATAGAGTCTCAAGAAGAATCAAGGCAAATCTCTTATGATGAATCTAGCTCATTCCGGGGTGAAGATAATTTGGAGGAAGCTATTCCAAAATTAAGGGTTATACCTCATTTAACTCACCTTTTAAAATTGTGCCTCAAATATGTGATGAAAATCTATCCACCAAGATAAATAATGGATTGTGGGGAGATGAAGTACGATTCCTACATTTTGGAGTTTGATATTCCAAAAGAGCATATGGAACCCATCCATCAAGGACCAAGGAACTTAACTTCAAAAGTATAAGGAATGGCCTATTGATATGCCCACTTTTACCCAAGGAGACAACACAAAAGTGCGATGTTAAGTTGGGTAAAAGGTTCAAATCTTTAAAATGGCGAGATCAAATCTTGCTTGCCATTTCATCACACTTCCTAAGCATCATCTTGGAAGATCTGAATCTTTTGTCCCTCTGCCCCTTATTTCATATTGAATGAAATCTCGGACAGAGTTTCAAATCTTCTAAGTAGAAGCATAAAAAGAAGTGGTAGAGGCATTGTTCCATGACGTTAAACTAAGCGCTCAATTGGATGCACCCCATCATGCCACGAAAAATGGCACATATCCTTTTTAATTCATGTATAGTAGAGAAGATTTTTGTTTATGCATGCATAATCAATGAAATATTGGTGATACAAGGGATTTTGATTGAATTTGAAAAATAAATATGTGAAATTGGCAAGTTTGGACTGAGCAGGAAATGTAGGGGACCCAATTATTTGGTCTTAGTTACCGCAATCACAGTCCATGTCACCGCAATCACAGAGGCCATATGACCATTATTGCAGAACAAGGACCATGATTATGGTCAAATCAGTTTAAGTGACCATTTGAATTCCATTTCTTCTCGCCCCTCTCTATCAATTTTCTCAAAATTCTCTCAAGTTTTTGACTTAGCATTGCATACTCAAGCATCACTTCATCCCAATTGCATCATCTGATTTGGTAAGTTGTCTCAACTCCTTTGATTTAGATGATCATGTGCGTAGTACTTGTAGTTTAGGAGAGGCCCGAAATGATGTTTTCATCACTGAAGGCCTGCTTAATTATGACTATTATTGTAGTTAGCTATTGTAGTTGGTGTACACATTAATGGATAAGTCTTGAGTACCCAAATTTAAGCTTTAAACAGTTGAAATAATTGTGTACACCATGTGTTCGATTTAATGGTCCTTTGAATTCCATGTTAAATTCTCTGAGTTTGAGGGTGTAATCATGATAACTTGGCTTAAGTCCCTTAGTTTTAATGCTTACGATCCTAGTGGAATGTGAAGTTGTGGATAAAATTGTGTGTTATGACTGAAGTGCAGAACTGCAGACCACGATCTTAGGTACCGCTATCGCCATACCTGAGTGCAGTGTTTGCAGGAACCAAAATTTTTTACACCTGTTTCATTGCCCCCAAAACCTCCATAACACTACCACTTGAGCTTATTTGTTTGATCTAGCATGTTTTTGATATAATAATACTAATGTTGGTCTGAGTTATATTCCTTACAAGTTTTCAGCCTCAAAGATGGGAGATTTTGATGACACCAGATTCATGGATGCGCAATGCCAATACCTCTACTATAAATATTTCCATAGGACAAATATACTCCCTAAAAGAGGTATCATCTTAGACAAGGTAGAAGAGAAGCTCCCAAGATTCCATGCCAGACTCACTGTAACCCGGTGGATATGCTTTACCCCAGAACCCTGCTATGCTAATGAGCAGTAGGTATGTGAGTTCTACGCAAACCTCAGTGTAGTTTCTCTCATAAACCCAGTGATGAAAATTTGGGGTAGGTAAGTGAACTTCTAAGCAGAGTAGATTAATATGGTATATGGGCATCCAAATTCTAACTAGGGGCAGTTCCAGGTAAGAGCATGTAAGCCAGGGACCTGGATGAAAAATATTTTATGTCCTGGAAAAGTAGTTCCCTAGTCCATCACCAAGAGAGATATTTTAATGTAGGAATTCACAGCAGAGGCCAGGCTTTGGCTGAACATCATATGTAGTTGAGTATCGCCATGCACTCATATAACCATTGTCATAGACTTGCAAGCTCGGATAGGGCCTTGCATCCTATCTGGCATCACTTTCAATTTAGGCTAGATTGTTCTTTCGGAATGGAGGTATTTCCAAAACCATAGAGGTACACATCTTATTTTACCTTCCCTTATCACTGAGCTTTGCAAGAGGGCGGAAATAAAGAAGTATTCTACAAATACTTAGGTTCACCCTGGCCCCTTCATATTCTTATTCAAATTCAAGGGTGATGGTGCCTCAGGTCAGAGCAAGAAAATAAAGACAGACTCTAACAAATAAGCCCATCAGGACATGGATTTTTATAGACCTTCATCAACCAACCCCCTCGATGACATCTTAGGTAAGATGAGAGAGGTTAGGGAGTTAGTGTCTAGATTTTCTCAAGAGATGGGTGAGCCCTCCACTTCCTGTAATTTATATGTAGCACAGTTAAATTATGAGATGTACGTGGTAGAGCAATAAAAACAGGGAGCTACTATTGCCAGTTTGGAGAGAGCCTACTGAGAGAAAAAATGAGATAAATTCTTTAAAATGATGTGAAAGGAGAGATAAAGGGCATCTTTAAGGTGCTCAAACCCAATGAGCGAATACCTTCACCTAGGTTAAACAGTGAAGATGAGGCCCCCTGTTGATTGGTTCGCTGATGATGCTGGTGGTGATGGTGCAGAGTCAGTAGGAGAGAGTAGCACTTGATGCATATTCAAGGAGACTCTTCTTACTGTTGCTTTATTCCACATGTAGTGACTACACTACATTCCTTTTTAGTTGGGGTATCCCCGGAGTTATAGTGTTTTGATGTTGTGATGCTGGGCATTTTTTTATATTAATTATTTTGAGATGACATTCTGAATATTACTTTATTTTTTCTGTGAGATGTTACATCTTTGGGCACTCTGATGGTGCCCTTATTTTATGGATTATCATATGGTTTTTAGTTTTAGTTTTTCTTTTACTTTTATATTGATTTTGATGATACATGACAAGCTTTTCCTTATGATAGAATGAGTAACGACATTCTTAAGGGTAAAGCGTCGTGTTTGGGTTTTGAGGCATATGTGAAAGGGAATTCAGAGTACCTGTAGCATTGTAAAGTGCAAATTTGGAATCACATTCTACGCCATTGGCGAAGTCTAAGTAGTCATATAATGTGTTTGCCCATTTTGAGCAAAATATGAGGCTAAAGCTCTAGTTATTACCATAACTTAGCAAGTTGTGTGTGGTTCTAATGTAAAATGAAAAAATCCTCTCTTTCCATAATTTTTCAAAATAATATCAAGGGTATGGACGTGAGCAATTTTGTAACAAAACTTTTTCTCTTTTTGTGGCTCCATAAATTGTTGACTTGTGACTAGAAATAAATACTCTAAAGTTGTCTCTAGAGGGAGGGACATTTGATTTCCCTTGGAAAATTTTGCTTGCCATGTGTGGTGAGCTCTTCTTTTTATCTCTTGTACACTTGTGTTATTTAGAACTTGACCCGTTAGTCTATCAAAGCTAATTTTGATTGTATTTGGTTGGATAAATGGTCTTAGGCCATCTTTGTGACTTTAGAAATATGCTTTAGCCTAAAAACCCTACCCACACATGATTGTAATCTCTAGTTACCCACTTTGAGCATTTGGACCCTTTCATTGGCAAAATCATTACAAACCGTGAACCATTCTTTTTATCCCTCTTTTGAACCATACCCTCATTGAACTTGAAAATGTAATTTGAGGCTAAAAGTCTAAGCTGGCGGTGGTAAAGATTGACGGAAATAAGTTTGTGGCCACAAAATTGTAATGTAAATACCTAGTTGCCTTAGCATTGAAATGAAATGAATAAAAAAAGAGAGGATCCGACAAAGGAGTGAGTTGAAAAATAAAGAATGGAAGAAAAGTTATAAACAAAGGAAGCGTAATGTAGGCATATGAAAAGAGAGAAAATAAAAAAAGAAGAAGAGTGGCCAATGGTAAAAAATGAGAATTAAAAAGTGTGATGTAGATGTTCAAGGAATGGTGTAGCCATTTTGTTTGCAAATGATATCCTACCCTAACTCGAACCTACGTTACAAGCTTAGAAATTCCTTTGAGATTTCCAACCATTTACTTTCTTTGTAGTGATGATTGAAAATAGAGGCAAGCCTACTATATGACACTTGTTTCATGGAGATTTCATTTGTGTGAGAGAGAGTTGTTGCACTTAAAATTTCTTGTTGCATATTTGGTAGATTGGTGTTTGGAATTCTCTTTCTTGTAAGGTTGGCATATGAACAAATTGAGGTGGGTGATTGTGTTACCTCCCGAACAATGAGACAAATGGAGTATAGCTTAGTTTTGATAAAAAAGTGTGTCACTTCTAGAGCATTTAGTGGTTGTTTCTTGATTGCCCTTTAATTTCTTGTGTATCCTTTTATAGTGCATCTTTTAATGAGAGGAGTAGTGGAAATTATCCTAGCCTATGAATGGGTTCACACTTATTTTGTAATTTCCTTCTACCATGGAATAATTTATTTACTTGGGCGTTTTATCAAACACTAAGCACAAACTAACTCACAATTTGGGGTTTCCTATGCAACATACTATAATGGACCTTATGCTTCACCTATGCACTTTAACAAACCTATAGGGGACATGTTTCACATATTCAACCATTTCTACACCCAAACGTCATGAACACATCAAATAGAAAAACAACTTCAAAAGGTTCTATCACATGAGTTCCACATACTAGGGTCAAAGCTCATAAATTTTGTAGACAAACATAAATCAAAACTCAACGACACAGTGAGCATCCATTACAACTCATACAAATCATTAACAACTCATAAACATAAAAATCTTTGAGTTTTAAAAAGGGTGATTGAGCTTCTTGGATGAAAGGACACAAGAATCAACATCTGCGTACCTTAATCTTTGAAATTGGAAGAATTCTAATGCTTGAGACTCTATCCGCCCTTGTAATAAATAATTCTTAAAACCCATACTATGAGGAACTTGATTCTTGAAGAAATCTTGAAGATTTATGGATGAATTTTGGAAGATTAGGGTTCTTGATGAAATTCTAATTAGAGATTCTTGAGAGAATTGGAAGGGAAAAATTATAAAATTAGGGTTTCAGAAGTGAGTTCTCATATTTATAGAGGCTCACAAAAGGTGGGAAATGATCAAAATACCCTTGCAAAAATATCTCTAATTGCTGAAAAAAATGGCTGAAGACATTTGTGACAGGCATCAGAAATGTCATCACAAAAGGGTGGATTTTATGACTTTCTACCTAATTGTGATGACCTTTTGTGACAAGCCATCAGATCTGTGACAGGCTGTCACAAAATGTCGTCACATATTTTCCGGACTGACGTGCTAGAGTAAAATGGGTATAACTCTTTGCTCCGATATTAGTTTTTGACGAAATTAGTATCGTTTAAAATATAATTCAAAGATATTTCATTTGATATATAGTATATCCTCTAATTCGATATATACAAGGAGTTATGATCGATTGAAATTGACCCAAATTTTGACAGTCACAAAAACTTGAATGATAGGAAAGCTTTCAACTCATTCATGAGTTAGGGGACCTCTATGATATTAATTCATGCTCAAACAGATTCCCACACGATTAGAACTATTTCATACTTGGGAGGATGTTTTTGAAACATTTTGACTCAAATTTTCACTTTACCAAATACGCTCTAAGGATCAGACTGGAAGAGAATTTTGCAGGGCATTACATTATCTCCCCCTTGAGTAAATTCATCCTCAAATGTCTCTTGATAGAATGAGAATACGGGTCAATAGATCTTACTCAAGTAATAGAAATATATCAGATCAGGACTGCGCAACTGGAACGACTGACATATAGAGTTCTCACACGGGGCATGCATATCTGATGCATGGAATACTCGACTAATGATACTCATAACTGAATTCTCATAATACACATGCATATTTGATGCATGGACTCATAACTGGGATGATCTAATGAATACACGACTAAACACACGCTGACAAGATGAACTCTTTATGCTAAATACGCATGTCTAATGCATGAATGTCCGGCTAAGCTGACTTTTAAAAGCACGACTTGACAATGCAATAATGACTGATGCTAACCTTATAAAGAACATCTGAACATGCATCGAGATGAATCTACTGGCATGAAACATCATAATACTATGGGGTATCTCCCCCTTGGGACTCTATGTCCCTCTAAACACACTTTGCTGAAAAACTGAAGCGGTGGGCAAGGCACCTACAGAATGATTCATAATTAACCGATCAAGATCTGAAACTTATTCATGACTCATGCTAACACATAAGATAAAAATAGGAGCAAAGGATCTAAAAATGCATATCACAAATATGAAAGTCTCAAAACATAGCTGGGTCTATCTTAGGGAATCCTTCCCGATCAAGGCGAGCCTGAAGTGCATACAATTTGTTATGAGCTGAAGGATGACTCGCTGACTTTGGGGACCTGGCTTAGGACTGTCACAAATTTTATGACCGGTCTCGCCACATCCAAAGCACATATCACTACCGGCTCTACATACACCCTTATGATTCTTACCACATTCTTCACATAACGGGTAAGTAAGACCCCTACTCTCACTACTCTGGATCTTGGAGTGTGGTACATTAGCTGAGGATGGAGATGGGACTAAAAACTTCTGACTATGGTGAGAATGGTTACCACTCTGTGACCCTACTTGGGAGAAACTATGACTACTTGTTTTGGCTCTCTTACTCACTTTTTTTTTTTTTTTATTTTATCGGCCTCAATTTGTTGCGCATGAATCATTAGCCTAGAAAGATCCATATCTCTATTGAGCATGGCAGTTCTACACTCTTTCAACACATCACTTGATACCCTAGTCAAAAACTTACTCATACTCGCTCTAGGGTCAGCTATCAAGTCGGGAGCATACTTACCTGATTGGTTAAACTTAAGACAATACTCTTTCACTATCATGGATCCTTGACTTAGGTTCATAAATTCTTCTACCTTAGATTCTCTCATCTCTAGGGGGAAAAACTTAGCTAAAAAGGAATCCTGAAATACTGGCCAGGTCATGGAAGCATCATTCTCCCTTCTACCTTTCCTCCATGCTATAACCCAATCATAAGCAATATCTTTTAGTCTATAAGAGGCTAGTTCTACACTCTCTTCTTTAGATATATGCATAACTTGGGTGATCTTCTTCACCTCCTCTAGAAATAACTGCGGGTCCTCAACTACTTTAGACCTAAAGAACTCGGGAGGACTTATCCTGATAAAGTCATAGAGTCTAGCTACGGATGCATCATTACCCTACTGTCCAGGAGCAGCAACTTGAATATTGTTCTGCACTATTGTTGTCACAGCTTGGGCTAGCACTTGTAAAACTGCCCAAAACTCGGCATGTGACACACTTTTATTCTCAGGATCTACGGGCTGTGGGGGCTGATCATCAAACCCACAGAAAATCTCTGTGAAGAGGCATACTGTTTGAGATACTATGGAGAGAATCTGAGATTATAAAAATCTCAAATCACAACCACAATTATGGATGGCTCCAAAAAGGACGCAACACAACATGGAACTTTTTCTTAGCAGCAAATCGGGATATAGTCTAAAGAGGGACATCAAACTCTTTGGGCGCGCGCTAAAGAATAATCACCACCACCATCAATCCACACCCCTGTTATAAGGAATGCATGTACTTTAGGATATTTTTGTTTCAGCTTCACCTTCGAGATATATCTAAACTCGTAGCGAGGGTAACCTTCTCTTTTCTTTAAATCCGAGTGACAAAATACTTAGAGTTTTGGAAATTATCTCCATGTAAGTTCTTGCTTATGGATGTTAGGATGCCACATTCACGATTAAAAGGTTGCAAGCCTCTTTATTGCAACTCAATCAACTTGTCACTTCTCCTGAGCTGAAGATTGTCTGAAATAAAACACTATCATTTCTATTGATTGAGTCAAACTACATGCAGCATAATTCCCTGAGTCTTGGGGATATGTAGGCTGTCTCTATTTGAAAACTTGTATGCATTCTAATCTTCCCCCAATTCGCTTATTTCTCATCTTTTTGATTTCACTAAAATTTAAAAATCAAAACAGCTTGTGAATTCTTTGAAAATTATGCTTAAAATCAAGCGTTATGAACTACAAGTGGCCTGAGTTCTCATGTAACCTGAGATATGTAGTAAACCTAATACCAGGATTCGACCATAACTCCATGAAACTCATGAGAAAACCAGCCTTTTTAAGAAATAAATTTGTGGTTGGACAAAAATTAGGAATGTCAAAGTCCCTTTGCCTAATCCAAAGGAAGGGGACAGTTGTTGACACCCAATTTTTGCCCTTCTCGACTAGATTTATTCTTGAGTTTCTTTAATTCTAAATAAAATTACAACATTTATTTTATCCGAATAAAAACTTTTCAAAGTATTTATCTGGGTAATTTTTCATTTTAAGTAGCGATTGTATATTCTCGTATTCAATTATACAAAATCATATAATTTTTTTACTTAAATATTTATTTTATGAACTATCAGATTTTAATCAATGCTTATCTTAAAAATTAATCCAAACGGTTAAAATTTTGATCCAAGTATAATTTATTCTCAAAAATGATTTAGTTTAAAAACATGTGTTTGATTTTATGATGTCAAGAAAATCATGATTAAATCAGCTGTTAATTTGTTTCAAACATTATTTCAATTTAGCCAAATTATTAAATTGGACATTAATTGAAAGTGATTTGGCCACAATTACTATGTAATTGGTTAATTGATTTTATTAAGCTAAAATTTAAATTCAATTGGCTAAATTCTAAAATTAGGTAAATTTAACAAATACCCTAAATTCCTAATTCAGCCCTAATTTTTCCAATTACCCAAAACCCTTTTAAAACCAGCCCAACACATTAACAACCCAACAATAGGTTCAGTTAACATAACAACACCAACAAGCCAAAAAATCCCCTGACCTAACCCAAATCTCTTTCCCCCTTTAACCTGAGCTAATATCAACAACTACTTTCAATAATATTCAATAGTAATATTATAAATAACAACAACAATAATGCAACAACTTCATCAACGTTCAGCAAACCCAATAGTCCCAAATCAAAATCGACTCATCCTCAGACCCGAACCAGCTACATCAACAAAAAAAACAGAAAAGACCCGACCCAAGTCGCAAATAGCTACATCTAGCTCACCTACGAATCAAACAACCCATTCCAAATTCATACTAAATTAGTACCATACATGGCTTAAATGGCCTTAATCCCCAAAAATTTTATTTGAAATTCAAAAATCAAAGATCAATTCCCTTCAAAACCCATGGAATCTATAGAATATTCTAAGAATTTCCACTTTTTTCTTATCATTCATTAATGGTACGGGAAAGGACGATAACCGTCTCATCATCGTCCATTTGCTAATATTGATTCATTCATGTGGGATTTGAGTTTTTACCTAAAATCCCAGATTGGTGAAAGTATCAATTTACTCTCAATTTTGTCCTCTATATAATCCCATGCTTGAGCTAAGAAATGGAAAGTCTCAAGAGAGGAAAAAACTTTTGAGAAAATGAGTGAAATATTTTTTTTGGTAAATTTTTTTTAGTGAAAGTCATCCGCTAATCAAAATTCTCGAATTGACGGCTACAATTTTTGATGGCGATCGCGATTCTGATGGGATCCTGAAGTTCTATTTTGCTGCTCCAAAATATGTAATGCTTCATCCCTTTTAGTTTTGGTGTTTTTATTTTTTTCTTCTTTTCAATTACTCTACAGTAATATTTACTGTTCTAGTATGTTGTACACTGGTAGTATCAGTATATGTTGGGTTTGTGTGTTGTAGAGGCTATGAAGGCCATAGGTTTTACCGGATGAAAATTGTGAGATTTTCTCTTTTATCCTAAAATAATTGAATCGATTCATAATTTTTGTCGTTGTAGCTGTATTTAGGTCACATTGTTTTTACAGTTTTTGTTTTTTCATAATTGGCATGGGCATGAACTTGTTTTATTTTTTTTAATGTTGATGAATCAATATAGATTTTAAATTTTCCCTTGAATTTGGTTTGTGTGTGCTATTTTGCTTGTATGGTGAACTTTTAGACTAAAAGTTTTGCTAAGACCATGCTATAGAAAAGGGCTACTGAATCTTTTTGTTCTTGTAAATGATTAAATAAATAAATAAATACTTGATTTTATATATTATGATTCTTACGCTGGTCCTAAGCTTGGTTGTTTATATTATAGAGAATTATAGTAGATTTTTTTGTTATCCTACGATTGTCACTTCAATCAGTTTTGCTTGTTAGTTTATTAGATTTTTAAGTACTATGAGCCTTCCATGAATTTCTTGATTACGAATCCTCATGGTTTGTAAAAGAGAAGGTGAAGTGGAACAGGATTGGTATATTTAGTCTTAAAAAATATTTATCTGGAATTTTTCATTCTTCTGATTCTATTTGTTGATCATATTTCCTCAAAATGGAATATAGAGTATGGAGAAGTTCTATGCTATTTTACTCACTTAAAAGCAGTCATATTTAAGTCTCTATATCTATAATGATTTCTTAGGTGTAACACATCTTTTGTCTCCCTGAAAATGATAGGCTAATGTCATTTTAGAAATTCTAACTCATGTTTATTTAGTCATTGTCCATGATACTTATGTGGTGTGAATTTAACTCACAAGGTCTTTTTGATCTATAAATATCAATGAGACCGATGATTTTGTCATTAATCCAAAAGCACCAATTTCATAAAATTTGTCAAAGTTTCTGATTTTATTATTCTTTGTAACTTGATCAAGAGAAGGGATGATTTGACTTTAAGATTTTAGCTAAAATTAAGTATCGTTGTCTCCATGATTGAAATCAGTCGAAAAATTATTTTCTTGTTCACTTTGACACTTTAAAAAAATATTTTTTTCAAATTATTGTTTGTGTCCAGATTGTTTTCCTTCTTTCTTTACTTCATTTGTTCCCAGTTTATCCATTCCCCTGCCTCCATCTATGTTTTTTAATCCATAAAATGGTTAAGTTGGGAGCCATGTCAGTGTGCGGATAATGAGACTTTATGACATGTCACGGATCCTTGTAATTTTTTTATTGGTTAACCCATGACTGCGTTTTGCAATGATTTTCCTTGGTTGTTTTGTTCGTTTTGTTTCTGTATTTTCATTGAGTTCTTTATAAAGATGCATACACTCCTAAGTTAAGAAATGGGTCTTGATAAACTACTTTAGTCTTCCTATTGTTTGAATGAAATAGGTTCAAACAATTATAATGCTTTGAACAATAGTGTTCAAACACAGACTTTTAATTTTCTTATTTTGAAAGAATGAGTTAAATATGAGCAAATTTCGGGTCATGCATGTTTTTTTCGTTATCTGTTTAAGTATTTAACAGTTAATTTGTATTGACAGTTTTGGATTGATATTAATTCATCTCCTGTTAATTTAAAATTCTTTGGTTGTTATATGTTTCTCTTTAAATTTGTGAATCATTTTACATCTGTGTGTTAGCTGAAAATTTAGAATATATATTAATGTGTTTTTATCCTTTTCTTTGCATGATTCTGCCTTGGTGTCCAAATGTACTCCCCCTCCTTCGTATTTTCAATGAGCCAATAAGACTCATCTTTTTGAGTTAACCCCAAAAAAGAGTGCAAAAGTCAGTTACGTGGCGTACAAATATGAGCAGTTGGAAGAAAGAAAAATGGGTCAAAACCCCATTATTGAAGTCGCCAATAGACTTTAAAAGTTTCATTTTTATTACTTTACTTGTCTTAGTTATTTCTTTCTTTCTTTATTCATTTATTTGGGCCTCAAAGCCAAAGTTGTAAATTAATATAGGTGAAGAATATTTTAGGCCGCAAAGGTCCAAAAAGATAGTTTAGGATAGATTGTAGGCCAAGAGACCAAGTATTTAGATTAGGACAGGTGAAGATGGACCAAAAATTCAAATTAGCTTAGGACAGGGTTTGTGGATTTGGGCCTAATGGCCTAAGTCTTTTAGTTTCCCTCTTTCCTCTTTATATTCTAATTGTTTTTAGTTTACTTAGACTTAGTTAAAATATCACCTAAGTCGTCAAAATTTGTTTTGCACAAATCTTGAAGGCAATTTTTTCCTGAATCATTTTTCTTTTCAAAAACCAATTTTTTTCTCCAAGTTAGACAAAGAATTATTTTCAAGTTGTCGATAACCGCAAGTTAGCGGATACTCTTAGTTCCTTAACAACCTTCTCACAATTTTAATAGGAATCACTTATTCAAAATTTTCAAACTTAAATGATTTTTATGTTTTAGATCGTTTAAGTAATTCGTTAAGGTTTTCTTGTTTTTTTCTAAATAAATTATGTGGCAACTCTATTCTGGAGTTTGAAAACTTTTTCAAAAATTTACAAAATTCATTTCTCCGTAAATACTTGGTTATTGATATAGGATCAGGTACCATGAGTTAGTACGGTACATGGACTCAGGGTGTCCCCTGTATGTCACAACCTAATTTCTCATGTCATGGTTACGCCTGCTATAAAACAACATTAGGTAAGCCAACCCATAATCTAGAACAACTAGTAACAGACTATTGAGAGAATGAAAGAAAGTAGTGGAATGAATATGATAAAGAGACTAATAATATAAAGCAACCCCAAGAACTATTGAAGTTTATAGAAGAGGTTCTAGTACAACTGAAGTACATTGAAAATACAGAATAAATTACATGTACAAACCATTTCCAAAATATGGAATAGTGATAAGTCTAATCAATACAAGAGAGAGAAGAAATACTCCAAATGTCAAGAGCTCGCCCTAAATCTTGAATCCATAGCTTCTCCGCATGATGCATACATCAATGGTGTGAACTCGTTCTATAATGTGAAAATTTCAAAAGTCTAGTAAGATTACCAAACACCTGGTACTCCGTAGGCATCAGTGATGGAGCTCCAAAGACAATGAAAGCATAAATAACTTGTAAAATAGGAATATAAACTACAAACAACTATCCAATAAACTCTATATTATCATGCTAATGGAGCAATAAGGGTAAACTATCCTATTCTAGCAGTGTCTGGGAACTAAAGTACCATATTGTATATCACAAGCCAGTATACAAATGAAGAGCAAATAAAGGATATATAGTAATACAAGGCCAAATGATTCGTATACACTATGAATAAATAAGGAAAAAAAGGGATATGGTAGTATCATATATATCCATATATATATATATATATATACACACACACAATTATATAGGACCAAACTCAGAGATAATAACATGAAGGAATGAATCTAACCTCTCAAAGATCGTAGCCACAAAAGGAAAGCTAATATCAACATAATCAGGGTCTCTAACTAAAGGATGACTACACATGAGATAACCTATCACTCTTGTAACTTACCAATAATGGTGAAAGATAAGGAGTCAGAATTGTACTGTTAACCCTGGGTACCAGTCTATGGCCATCCTACCACAGACTAACCATAAACCAATAATAAAAAAATTGGCTAGTCTGAACAAACATTACCTAATCAGGAACACATAAGCTCTGAAGGTTCAAGCAAGCCCAGTAAAAGTAGAGCTTATACCTATACAACCTCCCATAAGGTCGATTGATGTAAGCACCGAATAATCATACTAGTGATAGGAAATGTATATGAATGAATAAATTCAACATAACCATAAATATGATGTTCAACCAAGAGACATAACATACCAAGTGTATACATCTACTCTAGATCGGTAGATTGCAAATATAGGACCCATAGCGACCATCCATCTCTAGCATTGTGGGTCACAGACAAGCAAGTCCATAAGGGACTTGGAATATTTTTATAAACTACAAAATCAAGGCTTCCAATAACCATTATAATCAATCTACTCCATCTAGTACCATATATATATATATATATATATATATATATATATATATATATATATATATATTTAGTAAGTGTATGGACTCGAATCATGACTAATAGGTGTGAATCTGCAAAATCCATTGCCCGAGATCGGCGTTGGGACTAAATCTACATAATATCATAGAGAGGGTTTTAATATATCTCAATTGAAGTAAATAGTAATGGTAAAAGAGTAGTTTATTAATAGACCAAAATCCACCTCATCCTAATTTCCAAAATAGCTCATGTAGTTTCAAAAACACATAAGTCATTAATAAGGTGGTATGATTCCTGTTGTAAAAGAATCCATTTTAAAAGTGAGTGGAAATAAATCTCTATTTAGAAAATATAGTAAAATCAATATTTTTGTTGGAATCGTATCACTAAGTGAGAATGAATGTGCCTAAAGTACGCATGCCATCACTAGTATTGGAACAACACAACCATAGGCTTCTATGCGTCCACAACTATATTCATGTCCTTTCTAAGTATCAATCACTAACCTGGTGTCCAACTGATAACGCTCAATCTACAACTCTCGTAGGAGTGTAAAGCGGTCGTTAGCAAATATAGAACCCAATCTGGGTTGGGTGTCGATCCCACAGGGAATAGCTTGGCCAACAAGTAAGCAAAATTACTAAACTTTTGGTGCAAGTCTCGTAAAAAGGGGGGAGTCTTGTCGTGCAAGTAATGTAAACAAAAGCTGAAAATAATAAAGTAAAGAGAGGGAGAGATTGTTACGTGAGTTGTAAACAATGAGAATTGAAGCGTTGGGGTTATGTCCGCCTTCTGAGGTATACGTCTCTATTGGCTATGAGTGTGTAGAATTGTGACATGCATGTGCTTATAGAGAATTGTATTCTATGGTAAATCCAAGCGTCTCTCGACCTCAACAAGGACTATTTCACTTTAACTCTCTCGAGCTTAAAGAGTGTCTAACGGTACGAATTCTCCAAGAGGTTAGTCCAGTTACGACACTAGCTTTTTAATTGGAAAGGGTGTCCTACTACCTTGACACTATCTCTTTTCCAGACAAATAACCTTTCTCTCGAACAAGTTAAATGTTAGACTGGCATATTCTTGTGTTTGCAACCGCAAAGAATGTAGATTAAGATGAAGAGAATAATGATATAAGCAATAAACGTGTCACGAACTCACAAACTCACAGTAATAGATAGTAACTCATTCGGCTTCCATAACCCCAACAGAGAAGTTTAGTTACCCATGAATGCAAAGGAGATCACGATTGACATTGTTATTATATCACAATATTGAGTAATGGCGTGTAGCTCAAGTGATAGGCGTGAGGCGTGATTCCTTAGCAAGTAACGATTCTCTTGCTGTGGAATAGATGAATAGAATTAATGGAAAGATTAGAAGAGTAGATTAGAAGTGCTGTAGTGGAAGAAGAGAGGGATGGAAGAAGATTAATTGTTGAATGTATCTCTCCACTAAGGGAGGAGTTGATTTAAAATCTCTAGCATGATAGGGTATTTATAATACCCATATCCTAATCCTACTAAGCTAATGAAATACTTAACCAAATCCTACTAAGCTAATGAAATACTTAACCCAATTGTACTAGGTTAATGTATTATTATCCTAATCCAAATAAACTAATGAAATACATCACCCAATTGTACTAGGTTAATGTATCATTGTCCAAATCCAGCTATGTGTCTGTAAGTCCCCAAAGTCTTCAGAAATGCTGTTTTAGCCCGGGACAGATTTTCCATGCAGCAGTTTTGGTCCAGGTCCCCAAAGTCTTCAGAAATGCTGTTTTAGCCCGGGACAGATTTTCCATGCAGCAGTTTTGGTCCTTAGGCGTGTAAACTCCCTTTTCTTCCTTCGTGAGCTTTGTTTTGCGTCAAGTAATCCATAAAATGCTGAATTTTGCATCATTTATACCTGAAACTTTACTAATCATGTTCGTTAGCTCATTTATAGGAAAAAGGACTAAAAGTGCATGAAATATATAATTTGTTCTCAAAAATAGGCTAAAATATGGGTAAAATATATTGATATAGGCGCGTAAATTCGCCTATCATCAACACCCCACACTTGAAGCTTTGTTCGTCCTCGAACAAAATATCATGTCCTTCTAAACATCAACTTAGGGTTTTACAGCAACAACATAAAACATTCTTCAAGACAAGCACAACAATTATCAACAAAGTGTAGCTTTCTGATTATAAGTAGAAACAGTTTAACTTCTTGCGTAGACTAGTGATGGTGATCAACTCGCATGCAAACGTTAAGGTACATAGAATCATATACAACTATCCAAAGCTCATCAACCATGTGTGTCTCACAATATAGTACCCATCATCACTCACAAGTATAGCATATTTTTCAAACATGGGTATCAAAATGTCCTTGCTCTCACTCTCATAAAGAATTCATATGTAGCAGCTGATGACCATAGGCTTGCCCTTAATGTAGTACTCCACTAAATGTCGGAATGTTAAGATTAGGATCAAGTAGGTCTTTTGATGGTTGTAATGTAGGCTAAGGGACGGGTAGAACTATTTTGGCCAAGAATAGTGACTAGGTTCCTAAGCGCTTTAATACATCACTTTGTATCATTGACACTTTTTTCTTTCAACCTTTCTTCTTTCTTTTATTCTACCACCCTTGTTCTCCTCTTTTTGTTTTTTCAATTTTAAGAACAACTCACTTTTCATCTTTCTTTTCCTTTTTCTTTTCACAACATACCTCTTATGATAGCACTTTCTTTTCCATAACACATTCAAGCACCATTTACAATTTAAAGCATCATACTTACCCAATTTCCTCTTATGTTGTCACATGACTTTTTTAATTTAAAGCACTTAGGAATTTGGATCAAATTACGGTCTTAAAAAAAATGGATTAGGCTTACATACGGGGTTGTCAAAGAAATAGGCTAAAGGCTCAAAAGGGTTTGACTAGGATGATGTCCATGGGTAGGTAAAACTGAAGGTAAACAAATATAGGTTGCCAAAGAAATGCCTAAATCATATCCTAACTTACACTCCTTATTTTCGCTTTGCATACATACCAGGCAAGTTCTAGCATCAACCACAAACATAGAAGATACTATTAATCTCACACACACAAGGCACATGGTCGACTTTATTGGAAGTAATATAGACTCTCGACCCAACAAGTGAAGGAATTGAACCACCCAATATCACATAATGAGTCACAACTAGAGCCTAAACGTCTCAATAGTCACAATTGTAGCACATACTCTTGTTATAATCTCATGCTGCCTATCAAAATAATTTCATGCGAAGCTAGAAAGATTTTACTCCTAAAAAAACTTAAAAAAATGTCAAACGAAAAAAACAAAAAAAAACGAACTCAAATAAACAAAGTAAACAAACAAACATAGGTGCAAACAGAGAAGTATAGCATGCGATACCACCACCCCACACTTAGTCGGGACACTGTCCTCAGTGGAAAATAAATACGAGGAACCTGGTTGGTCGGACTTATCCTCTATGTCTGGGGTCATACCCCTTGCATTGGAATCATCATCAGAGCCGTCATCCTCAGAAGTTTCTCATAAGTATCCCACTTAATTCCAAGCGTGAGTCGAGGTGTTTGCAGCGAGGAGGGTTCTTCTTGCTCCTTGCGCCCTCTTTTCTTGCTCTTTTGGGAAGTGGTAGCCTTTTCTTTGCCTTGTCTTGCTTTGGGTGCCATTGTTCCTGAGACTTGAAATAGTGTTAATGGTAGCACAATCTTAATGGTTACAATCTATACACAAGCAGTAGGGGTACCACCCCACACTTAGTTTCGTTGACACAAATTAGTGAAGTGAAAGTGGTCGATTACTCAGATTTCGTCGACATACGTTTTAGGATTGTATTCCGACAAGAAAATCAGCAATGCATCACTTACTTGCAGCCATTGGACTACTTTCATGGTAGATATAACAACACTACTACATAGGAGTTACCACATGGAATAGTTATTCTTACAACAATCACAACCTCTTATGTCGGTAGGCACTATAAGTCTTATCCCAATGAACGGGATAGTCTAACATGTAAGTATCCAAATAACAATCTTAAGTGATGTTCATAGCCATAGCAATTTCGCAAATAGTATAACAATGCTAGTAGAACCAAATTCAAGTCGAAAACAAGTCAAGATGATTGTAACGTGTATATTCACTCACATGATTTTGTATCAACAATCCAAACACATGAAGATCACCAATATTCTTTCACGATTTAGAAATTCATAATAGACATAGCAACGTAGTACTTACGAGAAATAAATGAAGAATAAGAGAGTACTTACTTGCTTGAAGCTTGTAGAGATGGTTTTGTGAATTGGAAGAGCAAAAGAAGAAAATTTTGAGAGGATTTGGATGTATATGCGGCCCCTTTAGGTCACTTTGCAATGTTCTTATATTCCAAGACTAAGTCCCCTTTATATAGGAAGAGAATGGGTCGGGTTTTGACCCATTTACAATCGGTTTTGGAGACAAAAATACCACATATGCGGCGCATAATGCTTGGCATAGTCATGACATATGCGGCGCATTGTCTATGGCATAATAGGACATATGCGCCGCATAGTCTATGGCATTTGTAGACATATGAGCTGTATAGTCTATGGCATATGAGATACTGAGACCAAATGCCATAGCATAGGCGGCGCATAGTCAAAAGCATACCTAGGAATAGGCGGCGCATAGTGTATAGCACACTAGATTCCGAGACCTTAGGCTATAGGATAGGTTGTGCATCGTCCGTGGCCTAGTTTTATCAAGGCCTAGCCTTCCTCGAGGCCTATTTTGGCGTGAGAAAGGCTCAATCCATAGCCTTATGCATCACCGTTCCTAACTTACCAACTTTACCATACAATGCGTCCAAATCATCAATTGAAATCAATCTCCTCGTTGAATACTTCTTGCACCTATTTTTGCTCAAAACCAAATGAAAACGATTAGTACGATGGGTTGCCTCCCATCAAGCGCCTTAGTTTTGGTCGTGGCACGACTCTTATTTTTGGATTTTTCATTTAGCAAAACAAAACAAGTACTAGAATGAAAGGAAAAATGATAAATGATAAAATGATAAAACGATGGATTACCTCCCATCTAGCGCCTTATTTATTGTCGTGGATCGACATAGTTACCTCGAGTACTCAGACTTCATCGAGGTAAGTGATGGATGATTTTCTAAAAGGATTTAGACGACAATGAGGCTTATCTGTGGGCATGCGATCTTCTTCGAGATGGCTCTTACATTTTCCCGGAGAATCTCCAATTATATCATCAATAGTCCAACCCATAGCTCTCTTGTATCTCTTCAGAGCAGAGATGAGAGCTTCTACGTGCTGTTCACTTAAATCATCTGTACTCTTCGGAAGTATATTTCTACTTTCCAAGAACACATACCTTAGATAATCGGGGAGCTCTTGCGATTCTAACATTGGTGGCTCGTCAATGGGAGTCTTCGCTGTTGGTTGATTCTTGAGATCACATTCCGGTTGCTTAGGAGTATACGACTCTGTTTCTGTTAGCTCACCCATAAGTTCTTCATTGTCCTCATGCTCAACATTCAGTGGCGCAGCAGACAATGGCTCAACAGTAGGCTGTTTCTCTATAGATAATGCTTTCATATCCTCATGATGAACATCAGCTACAGATAACTCATTCAAATCGCTGGGCTGCTTCATGGATTTGCATATATCAAACCGTACTACTTCATCATTAATTCGAAATAAATGCTCATTATCTTTCATGTCAATAAGCACACTTCCGGTTGCAAGGAAAGGACGTCCCAAGATTATGGGAACTTCAGAATCCTCCTTACAATCCAGAATAACGAAGTCTGCAGGAAATATGAATGAAGAAACCTTCACCAACACATCATTCAAGATACCCACAGGTCATTTTACCGACCTATCAGCCATCACGAGCCTCATATTGGTTGGTGTAGGGTCTCCCAACCCCAACTTTCTGTAGATGGATAGTGGCATCAAATTAATGCTAGCTCCCAAATCGCACAATGCCTTAGCAAAATCTAACGATCCAATTGTGCAAGGAATAGTGAAAGCTCCAGGATCTGCCTTCTTTTGAACTAGCGATCTTGTAGCGATTGCACTACAATGATGAACATTATCCGCCAAGTCATAACTTGCTGCCCTCTTCTTTGTCAAGAGATCCTTCATAAATTTTGCATACCCAGACATTTGTTCAAGTGCCTCCACTAATGGAACATTAATGGTCAACTGCTTTAACATATTCATGAATTTGCTGAACTTTGTGTCATCTGCCACCTTCTTCAATCTTTGGGGAAAAGGTGGTGGTGGGTATGGAAGTGTTCTCTCCACGGTTTTCTTCTCCTCTTGCTTCCGTTTGTCCACTTTTTTAGGCTGCACAGTGCTGGATGTGGCGTCTTTGACGTCAGAAGTAGTGGCTGCGACATCTTCTCCTTTTGTGTTGTCATCCATGTCCGCAATTTCGTCAATCTATTGCTTGCCTTTTGTTGAAGTTTCCAGCACCTTACCACTTCTGGTAGTGATTGCCATGCATGACCCATCATTCCTTGGGTTTTGCATAGTATCGCTAGGTAAGGTGCCGGCCTTTCTTTGGTTGAGTGCTGCTGAAAGTTAACTGAATTGCTGCTCTAGTTGTCTAATTGAAGTGGAATGTGAATCTACTAATTGTTTCATGGCGGACAAATCATTAATTACCTCCGTTACTCCTGCGCTCGTTGCTTCCACTCCTTTCAATAATTTAGCTATCATGTCCTCCATACTTCCAGAATTAGATGTGGTGGTGTCACGTCTTCCAGGGGGAACGTACAAACCACTCTTTTCATTCTTGTTTTTCCAACTACCTTGGTCTTTGTTTCCAGATTTATCATAATAGTTCCGACCTTGGTTTCCTTGGGTATTCCCTCGGAAACCCCCCTGATTGTTCAAGTAGTTGGCCTCCTCTTCTGAATCAGATTCGTCTCTTCCTTTTAGCGCCACAGCTTTCACTTTTTCGGTCTTCCCTAATAGATGCTTTGTAAGAAGATCTATTTGGGTTTTCATGTGCACCATATCTTGATCACGTTCTTCTTCTCTTCTTCGTTGGTCTGCAGTCATGCCAATAGATAAAGTAGGGCTTGCTACCTCAGAATCCCTAGTATGCCAAGCTCTACTTTGCTTTGTCATGCGATCTAGCATATTGCTTGCTTGACCAAAGGTGAGGTCCATGAAAGAACCTCCAGCTGCGTTGTCCACCACTGGTTTAGTTATTGAATTCAAGGCTCTATACAAGATCTCCATAAGGTGAACATTAGTCATGTGATGGTTTGGGCATCTCGCTAGCTTTGTCTTGAACCTCTCCTATGTTTCATGAAGAGCTTCAGTGGGAAGCTGACGAAAGTTTTTGATTTCATCTCTCAATTTAGCCCTTTTGGATGGCGGAAAGAATCTTTCTAGGAAAGCGTCTCTCAATTGCCTCCAATTTGTAATTGAATCAGGAGTCAGCCCATTCAACCATAGTGTTGCCTCCCCAGACAGAGACAATAGAAATAGACGTAATCGAATTGCATTCTGACCAACACCAGGATTGTCAAACGACTTGCATGTAGAAATAAAGTTGATGATATGCATATTCGGATCATCGCCTGCTAGTCTACCAAATAATCCCTTGAGTTGCAATAACTGAATCATGGTGCTTGTGATGTTGAACTTGGCTCCGGGCGCTAATGGTGGTGGAATTATAGCTCCAGTGGCTCCGGCACCATCAAGATCATCATCATCATCGACGAAAGCTAGCTGCAAAGGATGGCGATCATACCTATACCGAGCTTGTCGACCTCTTCTGTTGGCAGGTGTTGCAGTTTCAGCGACATCCTTGGGTTTATCAACTCGTCATCACCTAAATCTTCATCGTTACGATTTGTTGCTCGCCCAGGATTATCAATGTTTTGTTGTTGGACTTGAGCAACGGCAAGAGCAGCTAAACTTGCCTGCTCGTGTTGAGCAGCCATCCTGTCGGTTTCAGCTTGTGCCTCCATTCTTCTAATTCGTTGTGGTTCAGAATTGACTGGTAATAACGGTTGACCAAAACTTCTAGTATGGGGCATGCACTAGAGTAAAAACCTACAATAAACAAAAACAAAAACTAAACGTAAAAGTACGAGAATCTTTGACCAAAGGGTCTAGTAATTATCACGAACTTGATTGACACTCGTATTCCCCGGTAACGGCGCCAATTTTTGATAACGCTCAATCTACAGCTCTCGTAGGAGTGTAAAGCGGTCGTTAGCAAATATAGAACCCAACCTGGGTTGGGTGTCGATCCCACAGGTAATAGCTTGGCCAACAAGTAAGCAAAATTACTAAACTTTTGGTGCAAGTCTCGTAAAAAGGGGGGAGTCTTGTCGTGCAAGTAATGTAAACAAAAGCTGAAAATAATCAAATAAAGAGAGAGAGAGATTATTACGTGAGTTGTAAAAAATGAGAATTGAAGCGTTGGGGTTATGTCCGCCTTCTGAGGTATACGTCTCTATTGGCTATGAGTGTGTAGAATTGTGACATGCATGTGCTTATAGAGAATTGTATTCTATGGTAAATCCAAGCGTCTCTCGACCTCAACAAGGACTATTTAACTTTAACTCTCTCGAGCTTAAAGAGTGTCTAACGGTACGAATTCTCCAAGAGGTTAGTCCAGTTACGACACTAGCTTTTTAATAGGAAAGGGTGTCCTACTACCTTGACACTATCTCTTTTCCAGACAAATAACCTTTCTCTCGAACAAGTTAAATGTTAGACTGACATATTCTTGCGTTTGCAACCGCAAAGAATGTAGATTAAGATGAAGAGAATAATGATATAAGCAATAAACGTGTCACGAACTCACAAACTCACAGTAATAGATAGTAACTCATTTGACTTCCATAACCCCAACAGAGAAGTTTAGTTACCCATGAATGCGAAGGAGGTCACGATTGACATTGTTATTATATCACAATATTGAGTAATGGCGTGTAGCTCAAGTGATAGGCGTGAGGCGTGATTCCTTAGCAAGTAATGATTCTCTTGTTGTGGAATAGATGAATAGAATTAATGGAAAGATTAGAAGAGTAGATTAGAAGTGCTGTAGTGGAAGAAGAGAGGGATGGAAGAAGATTAATTGTTGAATGTATCTCTCCACTAAGGGAGGAGTTGATTTAAAATCTCTAGCATGATAGGGTATTTATAATACCCATATCCTAATCCTACTAAGCTAATGAAATACTTAACCAAATCCTACTAAGCTAATGAAATACTTAACCCAATTGTACTAGGTTAATGTATTATTATCCTAATCCAAATAAACTAATGAAATACATCACCCAATTGTACTAGGTTAATGTATCATTGTCCAAATCCAGCTATGTGTCTGTAAGTCCCCAAAGTCTTCAGAAATGCTGTTTTAGCCCGGGACAGATTTTTCATGCTGCAGTTTTGGTCCAGGTCCCCAAAGTCTTCAGAAATGCTGTTTTAGCCCGGTACAGATTTTCCATGCAGCAGTTTTGGTCCTTAGGCGTGTAAACTCCCTTTTCTTCCTTCGTGAGCTTTATTTTGCATCAAGTAAGCCATAAAATGCTGAATTTTGCATCATTTATACCTGAAACTTTAGTAATCATGTTCGTTAGCTCATTTATAGGAAAAAAGGACTAAAAGTGCATGAAATATATAATTTGTTCTCAAAACTAGGCTAAAATATGGGCAAAATATATTGATATAGGCGCGTAAATTCACCTATCATCACCAACAGTCATCATAACCATGACCTTAGGACTAACAATACATAATCAATATCATAGAGCCTCATAACTCGAGAAACAATGATACTCGAGGGCATAAAATCACTAAAAGATCTAATTTCAAAAATACCACCCAATTCACTAAATCAAATGGTAAGTATTGTACTAAATGATCATTAATACTAATCTATTATTACTCAGGTCTATAATCAAAGGTGATATGATCCTATGGACATGACAAGTATTGTAGGGTTCAGATCACATTTCTACCCCAAATTCCCTAAATAAGTTAAGTCAGGAGATACTAGTTATAATCTCATCCTTTAATCCTTGTGTAGCATGAAATCTATATACTACATAATCTTGTAGAGAAAAGCAGGTGGAAGACTACCTCCATGTCGAAACTCATTCTTGAACCATACACAAATCGCCTGCCTTTACTGATTAATCCTGAAATTAATGTAGCATTATCAAAATAACAATTTATGCATTAATAGAAGTAAAATGATACCCATATCTCTATATAAAACTCCAGGCCAAAAATTAGGTCAATAATGGTCTCGTAGAGACTGCTAATGGAATCCCATAATTTAATCCATCAAGAGGTCCTAGAAGGACAAAGAATGTATGCTCAAAATTTGAGCACAAATGGAGTCTCAATTGGGGCTTTAATCAGCCCCAAAGGTTAAGAAAAATAAAAGATAAAATCTAGAATTTACGATTAATTTAGGGAAGAAACTTACAAAGAAATTAGTGGGGAATGATCACCTCTACGTCCTCTCCTCACCGTCAACTCCAATTTATAATTTAACAAGAATTCTTGAGCTCTTGAGATCATTAATGACGAACAAAGCCCTAAAAATAGGTGTTTGATTGGGCAAGATATAAATATAAAGGGTTACCAGGGGTCATTTGCAAATGCGGGAAACCCACCATGAATGCGGAGCTAGACTTGATAGACATTTTATGAATATGATTGATCAAATGTAAATGTGAAGAGTAAAGCTGAGTCGACCAAGCTAGCTTACCCTTTGCAAACACAATGATTAGCTCACGAGTTTGAGGCTAAGATCCTTGACGTTCTTAAATATGACCGTAGACTCATGATAAACAAGGCAAAATCTCGACTGCACTTGATGTTGTATATCAACAATTTTACCAAGTCATCATGAACTTTGACTGGGGGTTTGAGATATATTCAAAATCTTGTATGCACAAACAAACTATTATACCATAATTTTTTTGACATTTTTGACTAAATGGAACCATCAAAATTTCTATTCAAGGTCACTTCTATGAAATATGGGTCTCACATCTATAGTTCTACTTTTAATTAAATCCACCCAATATCCCAAAATGAGTTTAAAAGCCTTGGGACCTGAAACAAGGGTCCCCCTAGCCTAAATCAATGATCTGGAGCTGATGGCACTATCATAATTTTCATTTGAGGACATTTACTAGGATTTTTCATTTAAGACCAATTATAATGCCCTAAGTTTTTGGCCCTTGAATATTTCTAAAATTTAATCCTCACTATCCTGACTATGACTCACCCTACGAGTCGTAGGGTATCATGACCGATCCTATGGCCCTATTCATAAGGTATCTAATAAATGATGCTTGATTTGCTGTCCTGAGTATGCCTTGGGGACTTGAGCCATAAAGACCCATGACAAGTCATTAGAATCAAATCGTAACCTAAATAGTGTATGTGTATGGATAATTTCTGCTCTGAGTACTAGTGGCTCATTATGAATCGTAAGAACTCGTTATAATTCATTTGGTACAAATTATAGGGTAACCAGTGTAAGTACCAAGTGGATCGGTCTTGGATACGACTTGGACCATATGAGTCATATGGTTGCGATACGAGTCATATGGTGTAAGTTGTGGGTCAACAGTATGGGTGCCCCCTGATACTGTCTTGGTTATGAATTATGGTGACAAGTCGTTAGGTGTTGTTATTAGTCGACATGTGCAGCTTAGTCACTGGAAACACTTTTTCCAACTTTTAAGTTGAGGGCACTTTAGTCATTTCCCACTTTTACCACTTAGACCCCACGTCCATAAAAACCTTGGGGGCATTCTTTACACACTTAAATCCATCAAAAACTCTCCATATTCTCTCTAAATCCCCTCAACCAAAATACTTAGGGTTTCCAAGAAATAGGTCATCCAAGGGCTCAAGGGTTGAATTCTTTTCGTGAATTTTGGTATTTCAAGCATGCTACTTTTCCCTAACTGTTAATTTTTTAAAATAATAAGTTTTAAGGTTTTTTTCATATGATATTGATATTGGTTTTAAAACATGGTTAAGGTCTTTGAATAACTGTTGTCTATATGATGTTTCATATTTGTCCCTGTATGAGTTTTACTTAAATATGGTTTTAAAATAAATTTGATGCATGGGTATGGTGAATAAACTAGGGGATTTTGATTTCCCCCAACTTATGACTTTTGAAGTGGTTATGACCTCAACCCTATATTTTAAAATTGGTTTTGAGTATGAAAAATATGCATATTGAACTACTCTTGAATTATCGTATGATGTGAAATGTTATTAAACTATAATGATTTTGAATTGAACCTTATGGGTTGTGTAATTCCATAAGCTAATATATAGTTGAACCAAGGGGCCATGAATTTTCCCAAATAATAAAATTATTTTGGTATGTTGATGTTACTTTGCAAGTGTAGTTGGTAAGACGACACCAACAATGTATGCCTAAATATGTATCACGGTTTAATGAATGAGAATATGTGATAATTATTTTAATTAGGCTTTAATGAGGTTTGTGTAGCTAAGTTGTGAAAATGGTGGTCTTAAGGGACTAACACTGGAAACTACAATTGTCGATTGGGGGATCTATATGTCCATGTGGTTCGAGTCCCCCTTATTATTATTATCATTTGATTAGAAGGTTTGAGTTCCCCATGTTATATTACCTATTTGGATGCTCGTGTTACCTCGATATGCTGTGAGATTCGAGTTCTCTACAGTACATATGTAGTCTCTCTTGTTTGTGTAGGCATAAACAATGACGCCCTTCCAGCTAGGGGATAGCTAGGCCCATATAGCCTGTGGGTTCCTTCTTATGTTATGACGGTTGAGCTATATAATCCAAACAAAAGGCTTAAATTGCATTTTAAGCGTCGTCTTCTATGCCGACATATGATCTATATGTATATGCATTTGATTATGTGCATTGACTTTGAAAGACTTTGAACTATTGATCAGGATATTATTTTATCCTTATCACTTATTTACATACTAGTTTTCAACCCACTAACCATTTCAGATGCTGTGTCCCCACGCGATGTAGGCTCTAGAGGTACTTTTACTTTTCTTGCATAGAGTTAGGTGGATCGACTTGGTTCATCAGTTAATTATAGTGAAGTGGTGAGCCTCTATTCTCTAGAAGACTTAGACATTTTATTAGTTCTTATCATAGAATAGAATTGATAGTTCTTATATCATTAACATTATCATTCTTATTGTCAGAGTTGGGGACATGTCCAGACCAAGACCATTTTTTTATTCTTTTATTAGAAGTCTTTATTGGATTACTATTAACTTAGGTGATGTTGTTAAGTTGTTCGGCCGGCTATCAATTTTTTATTATATACATGATTTAAATATCACTAAGCTTATTCTTATGCCATCATATTATATGTTTGGAATTTGTCAAACATTGGGGATGTTGTTTTTACTTAGTTAGGTATAGGGGGTGGTCTTCAGTCCATATGGTACTTAAGATCCCCATCACGGCCAGACCCTTGTTCGGGTCATGACAAAGATGGTATAAAACCCTAGGTTTGTTGTCATTGGGTGTCCACAAGGGCATGTCAAGTAGAATCTCATTTATGAGTTTGTTGCATGCCACACCTAGAAGGGATAGGCTATGAGGCATTTAGGAATGTTCCCCTTTCTTGCTGTTCTATTTAGATCTATAGAGTCTAAGGTCTTAAATCTTCTCTAATACCCATTTGTTCTCTTTTCAAATCATGTCTCCTAGAAAATCTGATGCTTGTGGAAACTCTTTTGTCCTATTTGAGGATAATGTAGATGAAGCTCATCTTACTCCAGGTGTTTAAACCCTGTCTAGGGTCACTACTTCTGATTGCCCAAGTAGAGTTCTACTGGTCCCCCTATCCCTACTCGGACACCTCAAGATGATGTGTCTAATTCTGAGGTTTTCCTATTAATTCATTTTGTCACCTAGTTAGTGAACTTCTAGACTGAGCATGTTGCTTCTGTTGCTCCATTCTCTTAGGTCACTAGATTCGCCTAATTTATAAGGTTGATTTATCTGAGTTTCACTGGTTCTAAAGTGGAGAAATATCTTTAAAATTTCATTAATGAGATAGAAAAAATCTTTCATCCGATGTACACTACTGATAGGGAGGGTGTAGATTTTGCAGCTTATCAGTTTAAGGCTGTAGCATACCAATGGTATGAAGAGTGGGAGTAGCTCAAGGGAAATGATGCTGAATCTGCTTTGCGGGATGACTTCTCTAGTACTTTTCTTGATTGCTTCTTTCCTTTGTGATGGAGGCGAAGGCTGAGGAATTCATGAATTTAAAGTAAGGCAGGATGACAATAAAGGAGTATGCCTTGAAGTTTCATTCGCTATTGTGTTATGCTCTGGAATTAGTGTCCAATATGAGGGCTAAAATAAGAAATTTTCCCTTTAGGTTGTTTCATAAGTTGATCTTGGAGATCAAGGTTGCCTTACTAATCAATGATATATATATATATATATATATATATATATATATATATATATATATACTTGTGGTGTATATTAAACAAGTGGTAGAGGAGAAGAAGATGTAAGAAAAGATAAGTGGAAGGCAGAGTTAGAAGTTTCTCTACTCGAATTAGGGGAGAGGTCAGCAGCAGAGTGGTAGAGATAGAAAGTTGTTTAAGAAGAAGTGGGGATATTTGGGTTCCTACTTTATGGCTAGTGCTCCTTATCCAAAGCCATTGAGTGATCATTGTTCTTGCTATAATAGTGAGTTTAGAGAACCAAGAGCCCAGCCTTAGGCTAGTAGGGATCAGTCATCTCCATTACATCCTCCTTGTAGATTTTGTGGCCAGGTGCATTATGGTGTTTGTGAAGAGTGGAGGAACAAGTGCCTTAAATATGGTCAGATTGGTTATATGCAAAGGGATTTTACTTCTAGGGTTGCTTCTGTGGATAATAAGATTCATGTTGCTACTTTATCAGCTCCTGCACCAAAGGGTGCTACTTCTGCTTCTGGCACCAACACTCAACAAAATTATTTATACGCTCTTGCCACCTGCCTGGATTCTGAGTCACCCTCAATATTGTCGTTGGTAAACTTAAAATTTTCTCACGTGATGTTTATTTTCAACTTGATGCCAGGTATACCCTCATTTATGTGACCCCTTACATGGCTATTCATTTTGTTTTTTATCGTGAGTGTATCCCGAATCCCTTCTCTATGTCCACTCCGTTGGGTGACTCTATTATGGCTAGAAGGGTCTATAGGGGTTGTATGATGATGGTCTATGGTAGAGAGATCCTTTTGGATCTGATAGAGTTGGACTTGTTAGACTTTGATATGATTTTCAGGATGGATTGGTCACACTCGTTCTTTAGTTCCCTTGATTATCAAACCCAAAGGGTCAATTTCCACTTCCCAAATGAGTCGGCGATCAAGTGGGAAGGTAGTTCCCTAGTACATAAGGGAAGGCTCATTCATTTCTTAGATCTAAAAAATTAGTTTCTAAAGGGTACCTCTATCACTAAGTTCATATTAAGGATTCTAGATCTGAAGGTCTTTTGCAGACTCACTCTATGACTGTGAATTTCTTGAGGTTTTTTTTGATGATCTTCTTGGTATTTCTCTTGATAGGGAAATTGATTTTCGAATTGGTCTTATTTCAAACACTTGTACCATTTTAATCTCTCCGTATAGAACGACTCCGACTGAGTTGAAGAAACTCAAAGAGCAGTTGAAAGATCATTTGGATAAGGGTTTTATCTGCCCTAGTGCATCTTCGTGAGGTGCTTCAGTTCTTTTTGTCCATAATAAGGATGGTTCCTTTCGGTTGTGTATAGATTACTGACAATTAAATAAGGTAATTATGAGGAATAAGTATCCCCTTCTAACGATTGATGATCTCTTTGATTAGGTTTAGGGTGCTAAGTACTTTCTTAAGATTGATCTTAGGTATGAGTACCATTAGTTGAAGTTTAAGGAGGCAAATGTCCCAAGACTGCTTTCTGAATGCAATACGGTTATTTTGAGTTTTTGGTGATGTCCTTTGTTTGAAAAATGCCCCAACGACATTTATGGATCTTATGAATTGAATTTTCTATCAGTTTCTTGACTTGTTTTTCATTTTCTTTATTGATGATATTTTTGTGTATTTGAAGAATTAGGCGGATCATTCCTATCATCTCTACTTACAAACCTTGAAAGATTAGTGGTTATATGCGAAGTTCTCAAAGTGTGAGTTTTGGTTAAATACTTTGACTTACCTATGTCATGTTTTTTATAGCTAAGGTCTAATGGTGGATTTATAGAAAATTACGATTGTTAAGAAGTGGCCTAAATCCATGAATCCAACCAACATTTAGAGCTTCTTGGGTTTAGATGGTTATCATAGAAGGTTTATGGAAAGTTTCTCTTATATTGCTTCCCCATTGACTACGTTGACTCAGTAAACGGTGAAGTTATTATGATGCTTGTGAGCCTAGTTTTGAGAAGCTGAAGGATAAGTTAACTTTTGCTCTAGTTTTGAAACTACCAGAGGCTACTAATTATTTTATTTTCTATTGTGATGTATCCCAGGTTAGATTGGGTTATGTATTGATGCAATATCTTAAGGTGGTTGGTATGCCTCTAAGTAGCTGAAGGTTTATGAGAAAAATTATCCGACTCATGACTTGGAATTGCTAGTTGTGGTGTTTGCATTATTGATCTGGAGATATTATTTGTATGGAATCTATGTAGGCATTTATTCTCATCATAAGAGCCTGCAATACATGTTCACTCAGAAAGACCTAAATCTTAGGAAGAGGAGGTGTCTTGAGTTGCTAAAGGACTATGACATGAGTATCTACTACCACCTAAGTAAAGCTAACGTGGTTGCTAATGCTTTTAGCAGGTTGTCCATGGGAAGATTATCTTATGTGGATGAGGAGAAGTGAGATTTGGTAAAGGATATTCACTACTTAGCTAAACTATGAGTCTGTCTCTTGGATTCCAAAGACAGTGGTGTAATTTTTCAAAATGTGGTAAATTCATCTCTTGTTGTTGAGGTAAAGGAGAAACAAGTGTTAGACCCTATCTTGATGAAAATCAAGAATGATGTCGGTAAGCAGAAGGTGATGGTTTTTGAGATTGGTGGTGATGGTATCTTTAGGTACCAAGGTAGATTATGAGTTCCCGATATTGATGGGTTGTGGGAAAGAATTTTGGCCAAAGCTCATGAGTTGCATTTTAACGTTCATCGGGGTTCAAAGAAAATGTATCATGATCTCAAAGATATTTATTGGTGGAATAATATGAAGCGAGATTTGGCCAATTTTGTGGCTAAGTACTGGTGTGTTAGCATGTAAAGATGGAACACTTGAGACCCAACAGGTTGACTCAAGAGATTAAGCTACCGATATGGGAAATAATTAATATGGATTTTCTTACCGGTCTTCTGTGGTCTCACCAATAGTTTAATTCTCTTTGGGTCATCATAGATAGGATGACTAATTCCTCACATTTCTTTCCAGTGAGGATAAATTTTCCTACTGAGGACTATGCGAAGTTGTATATCCAAGAGATAGTAAAGTTGCATGGTGCACCCGTTTCTATCATTTTTGATCCAGGTACTCAATTCTTCTCTCACTTTTGGCGATCCTTTCACAGAGGTTTAGGGTCTAACGTGATCCTTAGTATCACTTTATACCCGCAGATGGATGGGAAAGCGGAAAGGATAATTTAGGCCTTAGAAGATATACTTGGACTTGTGTATTTGATTATGGTGGTAGTTAGGCTAACCGCTTACCTCTTATAGAATTTGCCTACAACAACAGTTATCATAGAAGCACTGGAATGGCTCCATTTGAGGCCTTTTATGGTAGGAAGTGTAGGTCTCCTATTGGGTGGTTTGAGGGTTTTGAAAATAAGTTATTTGGCCCTAATTTGGTTCACCAAGCCATGAAGAAGGAGAAGATGATTTGGGATAAAATTAAGAAATCCCAAAGTCGCCAAAAATTATACACAAATATGAGGCGAAGGGAATTGGAATTTAATGTTGATGATTGGGTATTCCTGAAGGTGTCTCCCATGAAAGGAGTGATGCTGTTTGGATGAAAGGAGAAGCTCAGTCTCTATTAAATTGAATAGGGTTGGTAATATTGCTCATGAATTGGAGTTGCCTTCTAGTTTGAGGTCCATTCATCTGGTGTTTCATGTTTTGATGTTGAAAAAGTGCATGGGTGATCCTTCGATGGTCGTTTCTTTGGAAAAGGTGGGCATTTTGGATTCTTTGTCCTATAAGGAAGACTCGGATGGGATTTTGAATAGGAAAGTCTATTGATTGTGGATGAATGGCGTGGCATCAATAAAGGTTCTTTGGAGGAACCAAAAAGTCGAGGAAGCCACTTGGGAGGCCGAGGTGGACATGAAGTCCAAGTACCCGTTCCTGTTCCCCGCTCTAAATAATTGCGCTTAAGGTATGTGTATTCCTTAGCTTCTTCGTTTTCTAACTTTGATAAAGGAAATTGTGATTTCCTTGATTTCTTTGTTTTCTATCTTTGTTAAAGGTATGTGTAGGAGTATTTTTATGTTAAACCGTGCCAATGTATGCCTTAACCCATCATTCGAGGACAAATGATGCTAAGGAGGGAGAATGTAACACCCTGGGTTTTTGGCCCTTGAATTTTTTTGAAATTTTATCCCCACTGTCCTGACTACGACTCATCTTATGAGTTGTAGAGTGTCATGACGAGTCCTATTACCATAGTCGTATGGTGTCTAGAGAATCGTGCTAGAGTTTCTATCCTGAGTACAATATTGGGACTTGAGTCGTTAAGACCTATGATGACTTGTTGGACACAAATCATAACCTAAATAGTGTGTGTGTGGCTAAGTTCTGCATAAGTACGAGTGGTTCACTACAAGTTGTGAGGAATCATTACAAGTCGTTTAGTAAAAATCATAGGATAACCAATGTAAGGCCCAAGTGGTAATGTCTTAGATACGACTTGGGCCCTACGAGTCGTATGGTCATGATACTAGTCATAAGGTGTAAGTCGTAGTGTAAACAGTATGGGTTCCCCATGACATTATCTTGGTTACGACTCATGGTGATGAGTTGTAAGGTGTAGTTATGAGTTGATGTGCGAACGTAGTCACTGGCGACACTTTTTCTAGCTTTTAAGTTGTGGGTACTTTGGATATTTCCCACTTTAACAACTTCGACCCCATGTCTATAAAATACCTTTAGGGCATTCTTTCCATTCTTTAACTCATAAAAGACTCTCTTTATTCTTTATAAATCTCCTCAAGCAATATTCATAGGGTTTCTTAGAAGTAGGTCATCCAAGGGCTCAAGGGTTGAATTCTTTTTTTGAAAACTTGGTATTTCAGACATGTTACTCTTCCCTAATTTCTAATTTTTGTAAAACATAAGTTTCAAGGTGTTGTTCAAATGGTATTGATGTCAGTTTTGAAACATGAGTTGAGGACTTTTAATAACTGCTGTCTATGTGATGTTTTATTTTTGTCCCTTCATGGGTTATGTTTAAATTATGGTTTTAAAATCAACTTAATGCATGGGCATGGTGTATGAACTAGGGGATTGTGATTTCCCCCATCTTGTGACTTTTCTAGTGGTTATTACCTCAACCCCATATTGTGAAACTAGTTTTAAGTATGAAAAATATACACATTGAACTACTCTTGAATTATGGCATGATGTGAAAGTTTATTGAAGCATCACGATTTTGAATTGAACCTTATGGGTTGTGTAATTCCATATGCTAATGTATAATAGAACCAAGGGGCCATGAATTCCCCAAATAATGAAATTATTGTGATATATTGATGTTACCTTGCAATATAGTTGGTATAACAATACCAATAATGTATGCCTAAATGTGTATCATGGTCCAATGAATGGAAATGTGTGATAATTGTTTTAATTGGGCTTTAATGAGGGTTGTGTATATGAGTTGTGAAAATGGAGGTCCCGATGGACCAACACTAGAAACTGCAGTTTCTGACTTTGGGGGTCTATATGACCGGGTGGTTCTAATCCCCCTTTATTATTATCATATGATTGAGAGGTTTGAGTCCCTCATATTATATTTCATGATTGGGTGCTTGTGTCACCTTGATATACCGAGAGGTTTGAATCCCCCATGGTACATGTGTTTTCCTTCTGATTAATTCAAACACACGCATTGGGGACCTTCCAGATAGGGGAGAGATGGGCCCATATAGGCCGTGGGTGCTTTCTTATATTATGATGGTTGAGGTACACAATCCACATTAAAGTTTTAAAGTAGATTATGTCTTGTCACCTATCCTGACATGTTATATATATATATATATGCATTTGATTATGTGTATTGGTTTTTAATGATTTTGAACTGTTGATCACAACATTATGTTATCCTTATCCCTGAGTTACATGCTAGTTTTCACCCCACTAACAACCTCTAGACGCTGTCTCCCTACGTGATGCCGACATCAGAGAACTTCTACTTTTATTGCATAGAGTTACGTGGATCGACTTGGTTCATCGGTTCGTTATGGTGAAGTGGTGAGACTCTATTCTCTGGAAGGCTTAGATATTTCATCAGTTCTTATCATAATAGAATTGAGAGTTTTCATTATCATTAACATTATCATTGTTTTCTGAGTTGGGGACATATCCCGACCAAGACTGATTTTTGATTCTTTTGTTAGAAGGCTTTGTTGGATTATTGTGGAAATGGTTAACATTGGTAGGTTGTTCTTCTGGTTACCGGTTGTAGGTTATAAACACGACTTAGATATAATTAAGCTTATTCTTATGCCATCATGTTATATGTTCGGAAGTCATCCGACGTTGGGGATGTTGTGTTCACTTTGTTAGGTACAGGGGTGGTCTCCGGTCCATGTAGGACATATGATGCCTATCACGGCTAGGACTTGGTTTGAGTTGTTACGACAATTCTCTAACAACGGAATATCAAAAATAGGGAATTGAACCTAAAAACCAAATGAATTATCTGACAACTAAATCGACAGTTTTCATAAGTCACAAATGACCTGTAGCTGCTGTGGGAAAGCTCAAAATTCCAAAAATTCATGAATATCAAAAAAATAACCCAAAGGTTCATTACAATATCCACTACCAAAAGAACTTCCGTCTGCAAAATTCAATGGATAAGAATAGTCCAAAAGATTAAAAGGATGAGGTACTGGGACCGCATGGCCCAAGCATGACTCCCCTAATAAACTCTAAATGGAAATAACACTTCTAAGGAATTTTGCTAAGGTATCCCCTTTTCAACCAAGTTCCTTCATTCTCAAATATCCATAAACTCAATCGCAACAACCCAAACCATATTTTGCTTACATTGCACCAAAGAAACATAACCAAGCTAAATACAACCCATGGAATGAATCATGCCAACAACTCTAGTTTCTAAATATAACATTTCTTTGTCATTCCAAACCTGTTATCTACTTCGATAAGTATAGAAGTTCCTCTGAGTCCTATCTATGTAATGTTACTAATGACCTTAATTTCATTAAAGGATGATTAGGGATGGTTTTGGCACGTAAAAGGACTTGGTTGCCCTTAAAATGACTTAAAAATGATGTTTTTATGCCCTTAGGTCATAGGGCATGCAACGTATTACCTATGTCCTAAGTTAGACAGTTTCACGCACTGTCCATCGCCCAAAATAGGCTAGGCGTCACATTTCCCATCAGCCAAAATGGGTCGGGCGATGCACTGCCCATGCCACAACACTTCTAGTAGCTTCAGGCGATTTGCTAGGCAATGCACTCTACTTTACAAAGTTATTACTTGTCTCTTAGGTATCTGATTTAGAAAAAATTGGCATCATTGCAAAGCTACTTCGAATACCTTTCATTTCATATGTAGTAGGCCCTCTACTTCATTATATACAAAAAGTTATGGTCGATGGAAGTTGACCCAAGTTGAAACATCCACTAAAACTTAATCGATAGAAATGTTTTCAACTCGTCTTAGAGTTGGGGGGTTTTTGTGACCTCAATTTATATTCAAAGGTATTCCCACACTATAGGATTGATCACCACATATATATTAACATGGAATCATTTAGTATGGGTCTATATGTGTAGGAACGACGGTCTAAATTTTAGTCCGAAAGTGCGGGGTGTTACATTTATCAATCTCAGGAACAACAATAGAAAAGGAAAGCCAATTCTAGAATCTAAGAAAACCAGAAATACAAGTCCTTGACTTTTTAAAATAAAAAAAGGACAATAAGACCAGATTATCAACTCTAGAATCACAAAAAACAATGCAAGGCCAACCTACCTTCACTCCTTCTCAATAATCAGTCTAGCTTTGCTAACATAGATGTAAAACAACCAATCTTACCTCACTAAAAAAGAGGAACCAATTAATTGAGTTAGCCGTCTAGGCCAACAAATAAGAATTGCAAGGAGGGAAATGCTAACTAAATTACACTAGTCTAGTCGTCAATCAAGTAAGAATCAATTAACTCTTAATCAATAATAACAACTATAAAAACACTAACAAAAAGTTTAGAAGGAATCAAAATAAAAATTCACGTTACCACTATGTCCACAAAAAGGCCAATATGCCAAAGAAAAAGGACTTTATTCCCGAATGCTACACCCCTGGAATCACAATACCGATCCGCTAAATCCACTACTAAAAGAATTCATCTACGCGGTAAGTCAAATAAGAATAAATCTACAAAATGGCATACATTAATCAATCAATATAGTAATTTAGGAATATATTCATCAATGGGTATGAAAACCTCAACTTAACAAAAAATACAAATTAAAAGATAATAAATTAAATTAAAACTTTATCGATAGAGTCCAAAGTTGTATTCTTGATGTGCCTAAAGGAGTATGAATTAAGCTTATCCAAACTTGGGCTGAGCGTTTAGATCATCAATTAAGGCACCAAGTTTACTATTTCTAACTAAAGGTGCCACAACTCTATGTGGTTGATTTGGATGAGCCGAATGACTAATAATCTAACATCGAGGAAATTCATTAGGCTAATAAATGATATCTTTGCAACAAACTTCTAAAGCTCTATCCTAGAAAGAAACATGATCTACTTTTAACTGTCTAATCAACTGACACTTGGGATACTTCCTATATAAATGTTCAAGATCTTGACAATCATAACATACCTTAGGAACTCTGCGATGGTGAGGATTAGTTATTAACCTTATCTGAATAACCAATTTATGCCTACGACATCCCCTAAATAATGACCAATCTCTCCATGGTCCAATATGCCTTTAGGACTCTTTGATGCACTACATCCACTAATCTAGACTGGCCGCCACAACTTAAAGATATATACTTAATACTCTGCAATGTCTAATGAAAACTCTGCCTACTCCAGCCACCATAAATAATCTGAGAGCCATTTATAGTCTGAGTAGCTTTTTGTATGGAACTGGCAGGCTGTAAATTATATTGATCCCAGCTAAGAGAATCCCTACTCCCAAATGAAATACCAATAACACTGTATTAATGACATAACCTCTGACCTCCACCTTTATATGTCTCAATACATGCCCTTTCGATATTCTTTGCATGATCAGTAACCTTAGTAAAAGATGACCTAGGTGATATCAAATGCTCCAAGCAGAGTGGTAAAGTTAGTCCTCTAACAAACTCATGTTTCAACTTATGCTTTGAAGGATATAGAATAGGAGAATTTCTGGTCCACTCAAGAAATCTAATCTCATACTCTAAAAAAAATAGAGGACTATGCTAAACACCAACAAACCGAACTCTAGTTTGAGAACAACTCAATGCACTAGGTATCATATCTGGTTGTGAGGAATCCACTAAATTACTCAAAATCCTAATGCCGAATCCTAAAGAATTGAGGTGGTCACAAATTCTATAAGAGCCTGGACTGGCCCCAAATCTCTAGATGACACTGAAGATCTTTGACATTAATCTCTAACTCCCTAGTCCGATGCTGAGCTGAAACTCTAGAAACATATGCGAAAGTATCATCTGTATCCGTCGATAACCATGTGTCATCCATCTTTGAAAGAATGGCGTCAAAGAAAGTACTAAAGGTTAAAAAAATACAAACACAAGATAGGGACTGCAGAATAGAATTTCCTAAGAATGCTTTATAGCCTCCAGATGATACGATATAGATGTTTCTGCATGGATCCGCAGGACTTTACTATGCACTTAGCTCTTGTACCAACATATTGAGAAACCTATGCTTAAATATCAATTTGTTATGACCTAAAATCTCTGGTCATTATGTCACCTTCTGTAACCTATCAATAGGTAAGTCAACGCATAATACGAAACAACTAGTAATAGACTATCAAGAGAATAAAAGAAAGCAGCGGAATGAATATGATAACGAGACTCATATACATAAATCAAACCCAAAACCTGGTGAAGTTAGAATGAGATTCTAATAAAATTAGAGTACAAGGGAAATATAGAATAAATATACATGTACACACCATCTCTAAAAAACAAAATAGAGATAATTCTAATCAATATGAGGGAGAGAAAGAATAGTTCAAATGTCAGGAGCTCACCCAAAATCTTAATCCATAGTTGCTCGACAAGGTGTACACATCAATATTGAGAACTCATACTATGGTATGAAGGCTATAAAACCGTAGTATGAGTACCGAACACGTGATCCTCAGTTGGCATCGAGTGACTGAGCTCCAAAGATAATTCAAGCATAAATAACGTGTAAAATAGGAATATAAACTGCAAAAAACTATCTAGGAAACTAAACATAATCATGCTAATGGATAAATAAGGGTAAACTATCATATTCCAATAGTTTTTGAGAACTAAAATACTATACTGTATATCACTAGCCTGTACATAAATAAAGAGCGAAGGAAGGATATATAGTAGTAATACAAGACCAAATGATATAAATACGATATGAGTAAATAAGAAAAGAGAGGGATATATGGTAGTATCATATATGTATATATATACACACACACCCCTATATAGGACAAAATTCAGAGATAATAAACTCAAGTAACCAATCTAAACTCTCGAGGATATACATAAGAAGAAAAGTTAATACGTCTCTAACCAAAGGATGACTAAATATGAGATAACCTATCAATAGTGTAACTTACTATTAATGGAGAAAGATAAGAAATCAAAAACATACCATCAACCTCGGGTGACAGTCCATAACCGTCTTACCACAAGCTAACCTTAAACCAACAATAAAGTAACCAACTAGTCAAGACAAACATTACCTAATCGGGCCCCTATAATCCCAGAAGATTCAAAAAAGCACACAACAAACAACAATCATAGCTTATACCTATACCCCCATAAGGAAAATATATGTAAGCACCAAATAATCATACTGGTTAGAGGCAATATATATGAATAGTTAAATAAAACATAACTATATACACCATGTCTAATCCTAGAGCCATAATGTAACAAGTATATATACCAACTTTAGCTTGGTAGCTCACAAAGTCAAGACATATGGTGACCATACTTCTTCGGCTCTATGTCTCATAGATAAAGGGGAACATAAGGGAATCGGGATATCCATATACACTGCCTGGTCCCAAACTAGGAATTTTAATAATCATCATAATCAATCTACTCCATCCAGTCTCAAATATGTATATATATATATATATATATATATATATATATATATATATATATATTAAATAAGTGAACAAACTCAAATCATGACTAAATAGGTGTAAATCTGTTAAATTATTATTTGAGATCAACATCGAGATTAAATCTACATAGTAGTGTAGAAATGGTTAAAATATCTCTTGATCAAAGTAAATTGTAGTGGTAAAAGAGTGGTTCAATAATGGAAAAGAATCCATCTTGGCCTAATTTCTAAAGTAGCTCATTTAGTTCCAAAAGCTCGTAAATCATTAAATTAGGTGGTACAACTCCAGTGTTAATGAATCTTTTTTAAAAGTGAAAAGTGGGAATAAATCCAATTTTAGAAAATAATAGCAAAATCAAGCTTTTGATTGGAATCTAACTGCTAAGTGAGCATGAATCCTTTTAAAGTATGCATATCATCACTAGTATCCAAAAAACACAACCATAGGCATCCACACATCTATAACTATAACTATATCAGTTTTAAGGATCAAGTAACCTTGGGTCCAACTGGCATCGTAACTATGACCTCCAACTTTACAATATATAATCAATATCATAAAGCCTCACAAATTGGGATACTATAATAATCAAGGGCATAAAATCACTAAAGGATCTAACTATGGGAATACCATCTTATTCACTAAGTCAAATGGTAAGTTTTATACTAAAGGGTCATTAACATCAATCTATGATTAGTTATGTCTATAATCAAAGGTGTTAGGATCCAAAGGCCATATCAAGACTAAAGTTCGGGTAACATTATTTTTGTAAATTAGTTAAGTCAGGATAACTAGTCAACATATCATCCTATAATCCCTACCTAGAGTACAATATATACACTATACAATCTTGTAGAGAAAAGTAGATTGAAGCCTGCCTCGATGCCGAACTGCATTTTTGAACCATTCATAAATCACTTAACTTTGTTCCTTAATTCTAAAGATAACATCGTACTGTAAAAATAATAATCTACGTATTAATAGGAGTAAAATGATACCATACTGCTATATGAAACTCTAGGCCCAAAATTAAATCAACAATGGACCTATGAGGCTTGCTAACAGAATCTTAAAATTGAATACATCACGAGGTCCATCGAAGGACACACAATTTTTCCTCAAATGTTGAGCACAAATAGAGTTTCAATTGAGGCTTAAATTATCCCTAAAGGTTATGGAAAATAAAAGAGAAAATTTAGAGTTTCTGGAGAATTTAAGACAAAAACTTATAAAGAAATTAGCAGGGAATAATCAACTCTACTCATCCCCTTCCTATATTCATCCCCAACTTTAATTTATGATTTCCCAAGATCTGTAGAGCTCTAGGGACCATTGCTGGTGGAAAAAATCCTAAAATAGGCTTAGAAACAAGCTAAAGAGAAATATAAAAGAGAAATACCCTTCGCAGACACGCCACAAATGCAAAGAGTAAAGCTGAGCTTGCTTAACCTTTTCGAATGTGATGTCTAGATTACAAATGTAGAGGTCAACATACTTGATCTTCACAAATGCAGACATAACCTATCGAATGCAAAAGCCAAATCTTGCTGAACTAGATGTTATAGATCAATAAAAAATTTGACATTAGACTTAATAATACCATAAAATTTCCATCTAAGGTCATTTTGAAAAATTATAGGTCCCACACTTATGGATCTGTTTTTCAATAAATCTACTCAATGACCCAAAATAAGTCTGGAAGCCTTGGGACCCAAACCAAGTGTCCCCTAGCATAAAATCAATGTTTCAAAGATGATGGCACTATCAAAATTCCCAGTCAAAGCCATTAACTCAGAGTTTTAGTTCGACGCCTATTACTAACAGCAAAAGCTCCAAAATAGAAAATTGAGCCTAAATTCTAAATGAACTGTCCGATAATTGAATTGACATTATGGCAAGTCATAAATAACATATAGTTGCTGTAGGTAGGCTTGAAATATTAAAAATGTGTAAAAATTAAGAAAATGACTAAGAGTGCCATTTATTGTAAGTCATGACTAGTTGAGCATAAAGAAGTCCCTTTAGCATATATAAATAGATTGGGTGGTGGAGAGAGGTTATGTTATTGGTACGTTCATGATGGATACGTGATGTTCTATTTTGAGGTTGAGATGGACATAGTTCATAGTTTTATTTGGGCTATGATCTCTAATTTTGTGGTTGTTATGACGTTGTTAAAATCCTTCTGTGTTGAGGGTGGCTTATTATGGTATGATTGGTTGTTATTAATGCATTTATTTAATTAATTAAGTATTTGCTATAATGGAATATTATTCTAGTATATATGGTTTTTGTATGTCTATTAGACTGTTAAGAGACATTTAACTATGAGGATAGTGGTAGTAATAAATTAATTAATGCGAATGGTAGTTGACTTGAGTAATGGTGTTGAGTGACTAATGTGTTGCAATTTTTCTATAAAGCATGTGGTTGGGTACACTCCATGATGTGAGTGCAGATAGTTCATAGTCACATCGATTGTTGAGAGTTATGACCTTGGTTGGAGTGAGATGCACCCAAATTGATCCAAGAAGTTAATATAATTGATCAACTAATTGAATAAGGAGGTTAATAGGGAGTAGTTTAATAATGAGGGGTTCGTTTTGAATATTGGTTGTTAATCTATGTATAAGTTTCTATGTTTAATTCTATGAAACTATATGTTGTTATGTAATGTCCCTCCCGTCCATTTTCATGATTTTCAAGCATTTTTGATATTTTGAGCCTTCCCACAATGACTATAGGTCATTTGTGAATCAGTAAAACTGTCAGTTCGGTTATCAGGAAGTTCATTTAGGTTTTAGGCTCACTTATCTATTTTAGATTTTTTGCTATTAAGGAATTGGTCTCGGACCATATCTCAGTCACGACCAGAATCAGGTCCTAGTCGTGATGGCTATATCAAATCCACCGTGAGTCAAAGACCACCCCTTAACATAACATCCAGAATACAATAAAAGAATATAATTGACGCTAACCAAACATGATGAAAAGAAGAACAGATAAACCAAATGAGAGTTCTAATAATTAAAACAAACATCCAACCCACACCTATCTATAAAATCCTCTAAAACCAGAATATCAAACTAACTCGAGAAATGCTCCGACCATGACCAAAAAATCCAAAATGAAATATTAAGAAGTTAACAAAATAGATGAAATGATCAGCCTTCCAAAAGATGAAGGCTCACCACTTCATAGTAGATCCACAGGAATACTGAATCACCTAAAGCTGTATAAGTGTAATGCCCTAAATCTGGTACCTAAAATTCTACACGATGCTCATGACCCCGAAAGACCACAAGCTAAACCATGAATGATATCTGTACCAGTATACTGTATAATATACTGTATGAATGTGGAAACATGAATTGAAAGTCCATAAGGTTCAAATCTATAACATAACTGATATTATAACATATGGATGGGGTATGAAATACCCAAAACTCTAAAATAACTGTTTGAACAAACTAGTCTGAAAAGACTTTAACTGACTGAACTATCTGAATAAGGAGTTGATCGGACAGGTCACCAACTAACTCCAACTAATTAATTAATAAATGAGATAATAAAGAAATAATCATGTCCTTAAAGAATGAGGACTCACTGCTAATTGATTGCTGATATCTGGAATCTTCTGGTGCTCTAGAGCTCGTGCTTCAGAACCTATGGTATAAAATACCATTGTGCAAATGCGTCAGTACTTTGAATGTAATGGTATACATATGAGATAGGCTAAATGCATAGGGTTCATATACATGAACAATACTAGCTAACTGACTAATATGAACTTGAGAATACATAGATGAACACATAGTAACTATATATCTTAGATTGTGCTAATATGAGTTTACTTATAACTAACATAATTGATAAATGAGTTCTGATAACTAATATAACTGATAATATGTGTGACTGTAGCTGACAGTCCTGAATTTGATGAAACTAGTTGAGTTTTGTACTGTTCTGAGTTAACTGTATCTGACAGTCCTAAATTCTATAACTGAAACTGTAGGAAGTAGTTATCTAAACGGCATGCCCCTAATACGCCATTATGGCTGAGGTGGGGTCCAATCTGTAACCCTAATTAGAAGGGTGTTAATACCGCGCCACTGGTAAGGACAATCTGTGAGTAACCCTCATTAAATAGGTAACTCTAGTGAGAATGGTGGGAACCCTCATATAATAGGTTAAGCCACCTCATCTACCCTCATATAACAGGCTATGATGCCTCAACCTACGCTGGCTACGTTGTTTTAGAATGCAAGGATTTCTTCTAAGAATCACACCCTCATATAACAGGTGAGTTCCTAATCCTTTGGTTCACTCGGTGCTAATTCCTACTCCTATTTGAATAGACACTGAACATGATAAACCGAATTGGACTACACTAAATTCATGGACTTCCTTTAACTGATGGAATGCTATTGAGATTATTGAATTATTGAGCTTCCCTGAATCACATGACTTACTGAGTTCTATGGATCATGGCTTAGCTGAGGATATCATGAAAACATGACACTATCTCTAGACATACAACTAACTTGTCGGGTATAAATACCCCCAGGACTCGATATAGGGAAACTGACAAGGCATGACATTTTTGTATACGTGACCAACATCAACAATCAATAACATAATAATTAGAGATATTTCATGGGCATTTGGTTATCATAGCTTTGTACATGAATAAGATAGCATGTATACATAGCATAATTTTGTTGGGTTAGCTAATGAGCAATCCAACAACAATTTCAATACATGAGAATAGCATGGAAGTCATTTTGATCATAAGGTCAAAGCATACATTGTCATTTGGGTCACAATTTAGCTATAGTGCATAATTTCTATCCCTTTAGGCATTTTATCAAACACCTTACATGCATAACTTAAGGCATAGGTGAAATCATCAAATTTCACAAATTATAAATCACCAAATTCATGGGTTTCAATTTATATGCTAATGTAGTTTTCATAATTTCACATAAGGATCCCAACATGTGTATCAAATAATAACCATCTCATAACTTGAGCAACCCACAACATAATAATCATGATTTATAATTTAAAATAGGGTTCTTGAGCTTTATGGATGAAAGGAATCCATAAATCAACACAACGCATACCTTAGTTCTTGGTTTAGAGAAAATTGACTGAGAGACTTTCTTGAAATTGAATCACTAATTAAAACCCTAGCTTGTTCTTGAGAGAAAATTGAGAGAAACTAGTATATTTTGGGTGAAGAATGGCTAAATTACGTATTATTGGGTTTAAATAGGGGTGAAAAATTGACCCTTTTAACCCTGGACATATCTTTTAAAATTGGTAAAAATTTCTCGACCTAGAACCCTGGCGCGACATGGTACTATTGCGCCGTGTCACTGGAATTTGACAATTGGGAAATAGGGGATTGGCGTGATGCGGAGCCATCGTGTTACCACTTCATTTGTGACCTAGAAGTTTGTCGAGATGCGCCATTATCGCGGACCCCTACAGGAATTTGACAAATGCCATTTTCTCTTGTGGAACGGCGTGCCACTGACTAACATGGCATTGTTTTACGACGGAAACATGAAATAGTCATAACTTCTTACCCGGTTATCAAATTTAGGTGAATCTTATATCGATGGAAAGATTATTGAATTTACCACATGAAAAAGAGTAAAAATATTAAAAGTTCTGTATGGAATAAACATCATTCAATTTAGAAGCTAATACTAAACATTATTTGGATGAAATTACTTAGAAAACTTCAGAGTATTACAATAAGAGAAACAAAAAAGACCTCGAGCCCTACATTATGATATGATGCAGCATCCTCGGATGGTCAGTGGGATAAGCACAGGCATGTAACTCAGGAAAAGTTATAAAATAATGCCAATTCCATAAACTAGTCAAAACCATATGCGCAACAATTATATTTACATATATAGGATGTTGGGACAGGGAAAAGGGTCGTGAACATGAGATTTTACGCCGTTGACCTCAAATACATAGCTTGCTCTATCCTAAAGGAATCCACAGGCTATATGGGCTTTACTCTCCCTGCTGAAAGGGCCAGTGGTAGCCATACAAACAAGGAGTCCAAAGAAAGGAATAAAGACACTAAGGCTCTAGCTTTCCCAAAATATATTATGTGAACAAAGCACATGGTCATATAGACACCCACACCAGCGAAGGTGATTTCCAATGTTAGTCCCCTCGGGACTACACCTTTATGGTGAGCTACACAATCCCTTTAAGCCTAAATTAAAAAAATTTGCACACATAAATCTAACTATTAACCTAGGAATTTTATATTAAGGCATTTAGAACATGGTATCATCATACAAATAATGCTTGCAAGCTTATATAATTATGCCAAACCAATCTGTGTAACTGTTAGACTCCCAAGTTCTATTTAAATTTTGAACCAAGGCTACAACAGACCTTTTAAATCCATTCTAACCATTTATCCATTAATGCGGTGAAATAGGTTTATAAATATGTCAAATTATGAATTATCAATGTTCAAAACCAAATATACAAAGTGGGCTGGGGTTAATTCCATTACTAAATCAAAAAGGTATTCAATTTAGGGAAACCCATGTTCCCCATTCCAATTCCCATAACCATGCAGCCTTCAGTTCAAAATCATAAATTTAAAGCTTAAATCATCAAATTAAAACATGAAAAAAGTGATTCAAGTATACCAATCAAAACCCCTCAACCAAATTTTAGACCTATCAAATTAAACCACAAGGATAATGAGTAAATAAATACCACAATGTAAAATTAAAATTTGAGAATGAGATACTTGCCTGAAATACACAAGAAATTGAAGTAAATTCAAAGTTCAGAGATTAGATTGTGAATCCTTTGTAAAACCCTAGAGTTTTCTTGGGTTTCTAGTTTAAGAGAGAAAGAATGGAGTTTGATCATATGAAACTAAAGGGTATGGGGTTATTTTATGTTTAAAGGTCATGCAAGGGGTATAAATACCAAAATCCCCTCAACCCAATTTCAAATCCATCAAATTAAACCACTTGGATAATGAGTAAATAAATGCCACAATGTTAAATTAAGGTTAGAAAATGAGATACATGCCTGAACCACACAAGACATTGAAGTAAATTTAAAGTTCAATACTTAGATGATGAATCCTCCGTAAAACCCTTGAGTTTTCTTGGTTTTTGAATTTAACAGAGAAAGAATGGAGTTTGATCCTTTAAAACTAAAGGGAATGGGGTTATTTTATGTTTATAGGTCTTGTAAGGGGTAAAAAAACCAAAATCCCCTCACCCTAAGTGAATAAAATAAAAATGAGATAAATTTAACATAGCGGCATGGCACACCAATATCACTGAGGGTAGCCTCTGTGCGACACCCTTATCGTGAAGGCTAACCTCCGTGGCACACAAATATCATGGATCCTTACTGCCTTGGGGTCCTAAAAAGACCCAAACCCCTTTCAAAAATTCTAATAGTTTCCCAAAACACCCATTTAACACCCCTAAACATAATTCAAGTCAAAGCTGACATTACGCACTTAGGAGGATAAAAAATAAAATAGTTGAAATTTTGAAGGGTCTTACATTACTGATGATAGGCGAATTTACACGCCTAAAGTACTATATTTTACCCATATTTTAGCTAACTTTTGAGGACAAATTATATAATTCATGCACTTTTAGTCCTTTTTCCTGTAAGTGAGCTAACAAACGTGATTAGCAAGTTTTCAGGTATAAATGATGCAGATTTCAGCATTTTATGGATAACTTGACTCCAAAGAAAGCTTCACGAAAGAAGGAAAGGAAAGATTGGACACCAAGGACTAAAAGTGATGCATGGGAAACCTGTCCCGGGCAAAAACAACAATTCTAAAGACTTTGGGGATTAGCAGTAACTTATTAGGATTAGGATAATGATGCAGTAACCCAGTAGGAATGGGTTAAGTAATGCAGTAGCTTAGTAGGAATAGGATATGGGTATTATAAATACTCTATTTTGCTAGAGATTTTTAATCATCCACTACTATCATTCACTTCTACTTTTAATTCTTCTTACAATTCTACTTCTAATTCCGAATTATTCTAATCAATTCTACTTTTTATTCTCTTCATCTATTCAATTCTTAATTTCCACAACAAGAGAAACGCTATTCGAAAAGGGAATTCACGCCTAACTCCATACCACACCATACTACACGTGAGATCTTTTATTGTGGTATAATGATAATGTCTATTGTGATTTCCTTCGCACTCATGAATAGCTAAACTTCTCTGTTTGGGTTATGGAAGCCTTATGAGATACTATCTATTGCTATGAGTTTGTGAATTTGTGACATGTATGCTGCTTATATCATTATTCTCTTCATCTTAATCTAAATTCTTTGTGGTTGCAAACACTTAGAATACGCCAGTATAGCATTAACTTGTTCGAAAGAAAAGTTATATGTCTGGAAAAGAGATAATATCAAGGTAATAGGGCACCAACCCCAATTACAATGTTAGTGTCGTAACTGGATTAACCTCTTGGAGAATTTGTACCATTAGATACGCTTTAAGCTCGAAAGAGTTAAAGTGAAATAGTCCTTGTTAGGTCAAAAGACGCTTGGATTTACAATAGAATACAATTCTCTATAAGCACATGCATGTCTGAATTCTGCATAACTCATAGCCAATAGAGAAGTACAACTCATAAGGTGGACATAACCCCAACTCTCAATTCTCATTGGTTAATATCTTACTAAACATTCTTTCTTTTTTACTTTGCTATTTTTTCGTTTTTACTTTGTTATTTGGTTACATCATTGCACGCTACAAAATCCCCCCTTTTACGAGACTTGCACCAAAAGTCTAATAATCTTTCCTTACTTAGTGACCGGCTATTCTCTGTGGGATCGATACCCAACCCAGTTGGGTTATATATTTGACAATGATTGCTTACACTCTTACAAGAGCTGTAGTTTGAGCGTTATCCAAAATTGGTGCCGTTGCCGGGGAATACGGTTGTCTACTAAGTTTGTGATAATTACTAGACCCTTTGGTCAAAGATTCTCGTACTTTTAGTTTTTGTTTTAGTTTTCTGCAGGTTTTCATTCAGTGCATGCCCCATACTCGAAGTTCTGGTCAACCGTTATTACCTATCAATCCTGAACCACAACGTATTGGCAGAATGGAAGCACATCAGGAAATTGAAAGAATAGCTGCTCAACACGAACAGGCAAGACTAGCTGCTCTAGCCGCCGCTCAAGTGCATCAACAGAATATTGATAACACTGGGCGAGCAATAAATCCTAACGACGAGGACCTAGGTGATGATGAGTTACTAAACCCTAGGCATGCTGCTAAGATAGCGACACCTGCTAACAGAAGAGATCGTCAAGCTAGGTTTAGGCCTGAACGCCGACCCATACAACCAGCATTCGACGACGATGATGATGATCTTGATGGAGCCAGAGCCGCAGGAGCCATTATTCCTCCACCATTGGCACCCGGAGCCAAGTTCAACATCACAAGCACCATGATTCCGTTATTGCAACTCAAGGGATTATTTGGTGGACTAGCAGGCGATGATCCGAATATGCATTTGATCAACTTTATTTCTGCATGCAAGTCGTTTGACAATCCTGGCGTTGGTCAGAATGCAATTCGATTACGCTTATTTCTATTGTCTCTGTCTGGAGAGGCAACTCTATGGTTGAATGGGCTGACTCATGATTCTATTAAAAATTGGAGGTAATTGAAAGACGCTTTCCTAGAAAGATTCTTTCCGCCATCTAAAAGAGCACAATTGAGATATGAAATCAGCAACTTTCAGCAGCTTCCAACCGAAGCTCTTCATGAAACATGGGAGTGGTTCAAGACGAAGCTTATGCGGTGCCCAAACCATCATATGACCAATGTTTACTTAATGGAGATACTATATAGATCCTTGAATTCAATAACTAAACCAGTGGTGGATAATGCAGCCGGAGGATCATTTATGGACCTCACCTTTGGGCAGGCAAGTAATATGCTAGATCGGATGACGAAGAAAAGTACAGCTTGGCATACCAGGGATTCTGAGGTAGCAAGCCCCACTTTATCTATCGGCATGACTGATGAACAAAGGAGAAGAGAAGAAGAACGTGATTAAGATATGGCGCACATGAAAACACAAGTGGATCTTCTTACAAAGCATCTATTATCAGGGAAGACCGAAAAAGTCAAAGTTGTTGCGTCAAAAGGAAGAGAAGAATCTTATTCTAAAGAAGAAGCCAACTACTTGAACAACCAGGGGGGGTTTCTGAGGCAATGCCCAAGGAAACCAAGGTCGGAACTATTATGGTAAATCTTGAAACATGGACCAAGGTAGTTGGAAGAACAAGAATAACAATAGTGGTCTGTATGTTCCCCCAGGAAAACGTGACGCCACTGCATCTGGTTCCACAAATATAGAAGATATGATGGCTAAGTTATTGAAAGGAGTGGAAGCAACCAGCGCGGGAGTAACAGAGGTAATAAATGATTTGTCCTCAATGAAGCAATTGGTTGACTCACATTCCACTTCAATAAAACAAATAGAGTAGCAATTGAGCCAACTTTCAGCAGCACTCAATCAAAGAAAGGCTAGCACTTTACCTAGTGACACTGTGCAAAATCCAAGGAACGATGGATCATGCATGGCTATTACTATCAGGAGTGGTAAGGTGCTGGAAAATTCATCCCAAAGCAAGAAAGTGGCCGAAAATAAAAAAGATGAGGACTTCATAAAAGCTGACCAAGACGTCCATGACGTCACCCCTAGTAGGTTGCAGCCTGAAAAGACCGAAACACGGAAGCAAGAGGAGAAGAAAGCTGTGGAGAGAACAATCCCACTTCCACCACCACCTTTTCCTCAAAGATTGCAGAAAAAGGCGAATGATACAAGGTTCAGCAAATTCATGACTATGTTAAAGCAGCTGACCATTAATGTTCCGTTGGTGGAGGAACTAGAACAAATGCCTGGGTATGCGAAATTAATGAAGGACCTTTTAACAAAGAAGCGGGCGGAAAGCTATGAGCCGATAGATAATGTTCATCATTGCAGTGCAATCGCTATAAGATCGCTAGTTCAGAAAAAGGCCGACCCTGGTGCCTTCACTATTCCTTGCACTGTTGGATCTTTGAATTTTGCCAAGGCATTGTGCGATCTGGGTGCTAGCATCAATTTGATGCCACTATCCGTCTACAGGAAGTTGGGGTTAGGCGATCCGACACCAACCAATATGAGGCTCGTGATGGCTGATAGGTCGGTAAAACGACCTGTGGGTATCTTGAATGATGTGTTGGTGAAGGTTTCTTCATTCATCTTTCCTACAGACTTCGTTATTCTGGATTGTAAGGTGGATTCTGAAGTTTCCATAATCTTGGGACGTCCTTTCCTTGCAACAGGAAGTGTGCTTATTGACATGCGAGCTAATGAGCTTTTATTTCGGTTGAATGACGAAGTGGTCCGCTTTGATATATGCAAAGCAATGAAGCAGCCCTGCGATATGAATATGTTCTCTGTAGCTGATGTTCATTATGAGGATAAGAAAGCAGTATCTGTAGAGAAACAACTTACTGTTGTGCCATTGTCTACTGCGCTGCTGAATGTTGAGCATAAGGACGATGGAGATTATAAAGAAACTATGTGTGCTCTAACAGAAATAGGGTCCTATTCTCATACTCCTAAATAGCCGGACCTTGACCTTAAGAATCAACTGTCACCAACAGCGAAGACTTCCATTGAAGAGCCACCAGTGCTAGAATCGAAAGAGCTCCCCAATTATCTAAGGTATGCATTCTTGGGAAATGGAAATACACTTCCGGTGAGTGTTGCAGATGATTTAAGTGATCAGCACGTAGAGGCTCTCATCTCTGCTCTAAAGAGGTACAAGAGAGCCATTGGGTGGTTCATTGATGATATCATTGGGAGCCTTCTTGGGTTATGTACACACAAGATTCATCTCGAAGGAGATTGCATGCCCACAAGTAAGCAACAGCATCGTCTGAATCCATTCAAAAAATGATGCCTCATTTATCTCAATGAAGTCTAAGTAATCGAGATAGCTATGTCGTGCCGCAACAATAAATCAAGCGCTTGGTGGGAGGCAACCCATCGTTTTTAATTGTTTTTGTTTTCTTAGGATTTTGTCGAGCCACGACTCAAACTAAGGCGCTTGATGGGAGGCAACCCATCGTTTTAATTGTTTTTGTTGTCTTTGAGCAAGTGTAGGTACAAGAGGTGTCAAAGAGGAGATTGGTTTCAAATTTTGATTTGGAAGTACTGCATGTTGAAGGTGGTAAGTTAGGAATGAAGAAGCAAAAAGCTATGGATTGGGCATTGCTTATGAAAATATAGGCAAAGAACAAGGCAAGGCCTATGTAAATCTAGGCCACGAACAAGGCAAGGCCTATACTAGGGCCTAAGCTCTCGGAATCTAGTGTGCCATAGCATAGGCGCCGCCTATGTCTAAGAATGCCATAGCATAGGCGCCGCCTATGTCTAAGAATGCCATAGCATAGGCGCCGCCTATGCCAATGCCTTTTGTCTCTGAATCTCATATGCCATGGCATAGGCGCCGCCTATGCCTAAGAATGCCATGGCATAGGCGCCGCCTATGCTCAACAATGCTTTGTAAAAGGCGCCGCCTATGCCAAGCATAGACAAAGCCTTAGGCGCCGCCTATGGTCACTTTTGGTCTCCAAATCCGATTTTAAATGGGTCAAAGCCCGACCCAAGATTTCCCTATATATAAGAAACTTAGTCTTAGACCAAAAACACAGTGCAAACCTAACATAAGCACCGCCTACCTCTCCAAATCCTCTCAAAAATTTTCCTTTTGCTCTTTTACTTTGCAAGAACATCATCCAAATCCATCAATCAAGTAAGTACTTCTTTGTTCTTCATTTATATTCCGTAAGTACTACACTACTACGCATATTATGAATTGCTAAAGCTTGAAGTAGAATTGGGGATTTGAATGTGATTGATTTGTTGTGATACAACTAAGTAAGTGAACGAATATGTAAGGATGATCTTAACATGTTTCCAACATGAATTTGATTTTGATGCACTGTCATACTTTTGTGGAATTGACATGGTCAAGAAAATTGCATAATCTTTTCAATAGAAAGTTTACATGTTGGAATGACTTGTTCATCAAGATGAGAATTATGGTTGACTACCAACATATGAGGTTGTGATTATTTTTAAATGCTATACCTTGATTCAATCTCTATGTAGTAGTCTTGATATATCAAACATGAAAGTATTGCCAAGATTTCAAGAAGTATGACTGCACTGATTATATCGTTGGAATATAATACTTAAACGTATATCGATGAAGTCTGAGTAATCAACATCGTTCACTTCACTAGTCTGTACCAACAAACTAAGTGTGGGGTGGTGCCACTACTGCTTGTTTATTGATTGTATGCACCGAGATGATGCTAACATGACTATTGTTTTAATCTCAGGTACAATGGCACCCAAATCAAGACAAGGCAAAGATAAAGCAACCACTTCACAAAAAGGCAAGAAAAGAGAACGAAAAGAGCAAGGAGAATCCTCATCGCTGCAAGTACCGCGCCACATGTTCGGAATTAAATGGGTCCTTGAGGAGGAAGCAGAGGAGTGGTATAGGAACAATAAAGAGAAAAAATATGTTCAGGTGGAGCTGATACACAAGGAAAGCCTAGAAAAGAAAGAACCACGCATGTTGGCCAAGATAATGGAGTTACATCTTGATTTCATCTTCTGAGATATGGGAGAGTGCAATCTCGATTTAACACGAGAATTCTATGCCAACTGGTCACCAAAAACTACAGGAAGCGAAGATAAGATTCGGGGCCAAGTTCTACAACTAAATGCGGAGTTCTTCAACTCCTTTCTAGGTTTGCCATCAGTTGATCCGTCACCACTAAAGGAGCTGTACAACAGACCTCCGTATAGGGAAATATGATACACATTGTGCGGAACAAGATCTATGGAATGATGGAGTATACACAAGGACACCGATCGGTACAACACCTTCCCATATGCTCATTTAAATAGGGAAGCTAGGATATGGCTGCGAATAGTCTACCCTTGCCTCATTCCAGGGATACAGTACACAAAGATAACATGAGATAGAGTGTGTCTGGTATACGCATTGATGACGAATATGCCTATCAACGTTGGGGCAATTATTCGATCTACAATACGGAAAGCTAGGCTTCACAAGAGGTCCCACTTCAGTTTTGGCAACTTGTTGACTGTAATATTGAGAAAGGAGGACATCGAAGAGGAACCAGCTGATCATAAGCTTCCACACAATCCGAAGAAGGTTGACCTCACAAAGGTTAAAGATGCTGAATCTACACATGGCGTCAACTTTACTACTGCTGAGAGACATGCTCGGGATGAGAGTTTCTTTCGCCATCTTTATGGCATGACTCGGTTTACCATGATGAGCGGAGGTCGTGTTCCAACTGCTGCAGAGCTCCAACAGTTGGATTATGACTACCCAATGAATGAGCATGCAAGGCAAATGTGTGGAGTAGGTGTGTACTTTGAGGAACCTCTTGATGACGATGTGCCAACCGATGATGATCGCAGAATGCCAGACTCCGACGTGGAGGAGAATTCTGATGACGACGAATCCAATGATGATTCCGACGAAGGGGGTATGACCCCAGACATAGAGGAGGAGTCCGACTAACCAGGTTCTTCTTATTTATTTTCCACTGAGGACAGTGTGTCCCGTCTAAGTGTGGGGTGCTAGTATTTGCATGCTATACTTCTTTATCTGCATTTGCATTTATTTATATTTGTTTGTTTTGTTTTTTTTAAAGTTTTTTTAATAGTTAATTTTTTTTTAAAATTTTTTAACTTTGCATGAAATTGTTCTGAAAGGCAGCATGGTATTATGACAAGAGTCTGTAATAAAATCATTACTATTGAGATGTTTAGGCTCTAATTGTGACTTACTATGTGATAATTGTGTGGTTCAATTCCTTCACCCGTTGGTTCAAGAGTCTCTACTACTCTCAATAAAGTCGACCATGTGCCTTGTGTGTGTGAGGATATAGTATATTCTGTGTTTGTAGCTGATGCTAGAACTTGCCTGGTGTGTGTGAGAAGCGAAAATAAAGATTGTGAGTTTAGGAGATGATTTAGGCATTTCTTTGGCAACCCATACTTGTTTACCTTCTTTTTACCTACCCGTGGACATTATCCTAGTTAACCCCTTTGAGCCTTTAGCCTATTTTGTTTGACAGCCTCATATGTAAGCCTAATCCATTTTTTTCAAGACCATAATTTGATCCAAATTCCTAAAGTGCTTTAAAGTGTAAAGTCATGTGACAAATAAGAGGAAGTTGGGTGAGTATGATGCATTAGAATGTAATGGTGCTTGAATTTGTTATGAAAAAGAATTGCTATCATAAGAGGTGTGTTATAAAAAGAAAAAGGAAAAGAAAACTAAAAAAGTTAGTTATGTTTAAAATTGAAAAACAAAAGAGGAGAAAAGGGGAGGTAGAATAAAACAAAGCAGAAAGGTTGTTTGAAAGAAAAGTGTTAATGACATAATGTGATGTATTAAAGCGCTTAGGAACATAGTCACTATTTCTGGCCAAAATAGTCCTACCCGTCCCTTAGCCTACATTACAACCTGTAAAAGACCTATTTGATCCTAATCTCAGCATTCTGATATTGAGTGGAGCATTACACTAAGGGAAAGCCTATGGTCATCAGCTGCAACATATGAATTCTTTGTGAGAGTGAGATCAAGGATAATCCTATACCCATGTTTCGATAAATATACTATACTTGTGAGTGATTATGGGTAATATATTGTGAGACACACATGGTTGATGAGTTTTGGGTAGTCGTGTAAGATTCTTTGTGCCTTAAACTTTTTGAATACAAATTGACCATCATCACGAGTCTATGTTGGAGGTTGAATTGTTTCTACTAATGATCAGAAAACTACTCTTCGTTGATAATCGTCGTGCTTGCCTTGATGAATATTTTGTGTTGTTACTGTGAAACCCTAAGTAGATGTTTAGATAGACATGATAGTTTGTTCGAGGAAGAACAAAGCTTTAAGTGTGGGGTGTTGATGATAGGCGAATTTACAGGCCTAAAGTACTATATTTTACCCATATTTTAGCTAACTTTTGAGGACAAATTGTATAATTCATGCACTTTTAGTCCTTTTTCCTGTAAGTGAGCTAACAAATGTGATTAGCAAGTTTTCAGGTATAAATGATGCAGATTTCTGCATTTTATGGATAACTTGATGCCAAAGAAAGCTTCACGAAAGAAGGAAAGGAAATCTTGGACGCCAAGGACCAAAAGTGATGCATGGGAAACCTGTCCCGGGCAAAAACAACAATTCTAAAGTCTTTGGGGATTAGCAGTAACTTGTTAGGATTAGAATAATGATGCAGTAACCCAGTAGGAATGGGTTAAGTAATGCGGTAGCTTAGTAGGAATAGGATATGAGTATTATAAATACCCTATTTTGCTAGAGATTTTTAATCATCCACTACTATCATTCACTTCGACTTTTAATTCTTCTTACAATTCTACTTCTAATTTCGAATTATTCTAATCAATTCTACTTTTTATTCTCTTCATCTATTCAATTCTTAATTTCCACAACAAGAGAAACGCTATTCGAAAAGGGAATTCACGCCTAACGCCATACCACACCATACTACACGTGAGATCTTTTATTGTGGTATAATGATAATGTCTATTGTGATTTCCTTCGCACTCATGAATAGCTAAACTTCTCTGTTGGAGTTATGGAAGCCTTATAAGATACTATCTATTGCTATGAGTTTGTGAATTTGTGACACGTATGCTGCTTATATCATTATTCTCTTCATCTTAATCTAAATTCTTTGTGGTTGCAAACTCTTAGAATACGCCAGTATAGCAGTAACTTGTTCGAAAGAAAAGTTATATATCTGGAAAAGAGATAATGTCAAGGTAATAGGTTAGCAACCCCTATTAAAAAGTTAGTGCCGTAACTGGATTAACCTCTTGGAGAATTTGTACCGTTAGATACGCTTTAAGCTTGAAAGAGTTAAAGTGAAATAGTCCTTGTTAGGTCGAAAGACGCTTGGATTTACAATAGAATACAATTCTCTATACGCACATGCATGTCTGAATTCCACATAACTCATAGCCAATAAAGAAGTACAACTCATAAGGTGGACATAACCCCAACTCTCAATTCTCATTGGTTAACATCTTACTAAAAATTCTTTCTTTTTACTTTGCTATTTTTCCATTTTTACTTTGTTATTTGGTTACATCATTGCACGCTACAAAATCCCCCCTTTTACGAGACTTGCACCAAAATTCTAATAATCTTTTCTTACTTAGTGATCGGCTATTCTCTGTGGGATCGATACCCAACCCAGTTGGGTTATATATTTGACAACGACCGCTTACACTCTTACGAGAGCTGTAGTTTGAGCGTTATCAATTACCCCTCCCCTCCTTAGGATCATTCAACCTTGAATGGGAAGTTAGGATATTTTTATTATGAAGTTATCAAGAAAGAACCAGAATCAAATGAAAAATTTCAAAATTTGACTAGAGGAAAATTAAACTCTTACCTAAATAATTCTCATCCAACATGGGGAACAAAATAGGTATTTGACCTTTATATCTTCCCAAACTTCCCATGTATCTTCTTTTATCTTTTGGTTCCTCCAAAGAACCTTCACTAAAGTTATATCTTTCATCCTTAATCTATGAACTTTTCTATCCAACATCTCAATCGAAACTTTCTCATAAGACAAAGATCCTTAACACCAACTTCCTCAATCGACACTATCAAGAAAGGATCACCCTTACACTTTTTCATCATAGACATATGGAAAATAGGTTGAATAGAAGCAAAACTTGCTAGTAACTCTAACTCATAAGTGACATTTCTAGCTCTCCTTACTATCTAGTATGGACCAATGTAATAGGGATTGATATTTACCTTCTTTCCAAGCCTCATGAATCCCTTTGTATGAGAAACCTTCAAGAACACCCAATCATTTACTTTATACTCTAACTCCCTTTACCTCACATCCGTATAATACTTTTGGTAACTCTGAGCAATCTTAAAATCTTTCTTCACTTTAACCTTCTCTATGTCTTGGTGAATCAAGTCACGACCAAATAACCTAGTTTCACTAACCTCAAAATAACCAATTGGAGACCTATACCTCCTATCATAAAAAGCCTCGAAAGGGGCTATCTGAATGCTAAAATGACAGTTGTTATTATAAGCAAACTCAATAAAAGGTAAATGGTCAACCAAATTACCCTTAACGTTGATCACACAGTCCTATAGCATATATTTCATGGTCCGAATAGCTCACTTCGCTTTTCTATCTGTTTGAGGGTGAAAAATGGTGTTAAGGTTCACCTGAATACCCAAACCTTCCTGAAACAAACGTCAGAAGTAAGATGCAAATTGCGTACCTCAGTCTAAAATAATGGACACTGTTACTCCATACAACTTGATTATCTTCTAAATGAACAACTTAGCATAATCCACTCCTGAGTAGTTAGTCCATACAAACAAGAAGTAAGCAAACTTAGTTATTCTATTAATAATGACCCAAAGTGATTCATACTGATTGCAAGACTGTGTAAGACCTATAACGAAATCCATACTGATTATCTCCCACTTCCACATAGGAAACTCTATCTCTTGAGATATGCCATTACAACTCAAGTATTCAACCTTAACTTGTGAATAAACTATATATTTTTCCCATCTCTCTTTATATTGTTCCATCAGTAGATTTCCTCTAAGTAGTGATACATCTCAGTTGATGTATACCTGGACCATTAGCATCAGTCAAAAACCTTTCTCGCAATCCATCAATATTAAGAACACACAATCTTTCTTGATGCCTCAAGTTGCTATCGCCCTTATCTTTAAAGCCAAAACCTTTTGTTAACCTACATCATCCTTAATCTAAATAAGTATGGGATCCAAAGACTGCTTCTCTTTCACCTCTGCACCAAAAAATAATTTAACTACTCTTTGAACAATCACTCATCCATCCTTAAAATCCAAAAGACAAACTCCCAAATTGGCCAACCTATGAATTTCCTTTATTAACCCTTTTTTCTCCTTATAAACATGAGATAAGCTTCCCATAAACAACCTACTAAGAGCATTGACAATAACATGAACTTTAATTGGATGGTAGTGGAAACTCATGTCATAATCCTTAGGTGCTCGAGTCACCGCATCTGCCTGAGATTCAATTCCTTCTGTATAAACATATATTGCAAGCTCTTATTATCAGAATAGATGTCTACATACACCCCATGTAAATTTTGGTGCTAGATTTTTAAAGCAAAGGCCACCGACACTAACTCTAGATCATGAGTTGGGTAATTTCTCTCATAAACTTTAAGCTGTCTGGAAGTAGACGCCATAACCTTTCCATGCGATATCAAAACATAACCTAGTCCCACCCGAGACAAATCACAATACACCATAAATCCATTAGTACTCTCAGGATGGATCAACACTTGTGCAGAAGTAAACTTATCCTTTAACTTCTCAGAAATAACCTCACGAGCATCGAACCATAAAAACTTAACTTTTTTTTTTGAGTTAGCTTTATCAACGGAGCAGAAACAGAGAAGAAAATCTCCACAGACCTCTTATAATAACCAGCAAAGCCCAAAAAGCTCCTAATGTTGGTTGGAGTCATAAGTCTAAGAAATTTCCTAAATGCCTTAATTTTCTATGGATCCACCTTGATCTCCTCACTAAAAACAACATGCCTAGGAAAGGTCACAACACTTATCCAAAGCTCACACTTAGAAAATTTTATATACAATTTTTGGTCTTTAAGAGTTTTTATCATATTTCAGAGGTGATCGGCATAATCCTTCACACTCTTAGAGTACACCAGGATGTCATCAATGAAAACTATCATAAACAAGTCCAAAAGCTGCCAGAACACCTGATTTACCAACAATTTCCACTTCCTCAGCTTTGGTATGTTTGAGGCATACTGAGTTGAAGAAGTGGCGACTGGAACCTTATTAGCTTCAATGGAAACTTTGGATATAGGACACTTTTTCTATAGATGACCAGGTTGAGCATATTTAAAACACAAGTTCCTTCCCTCCTTATAGAAACCACAGTGAAGCTTCCCATAAAATTAGCAAAGAGGACAATGTGGGGTTGAATGAGCTCCACTAACCTGAGACTGGGCACCTTGTGCCTTAGGACCACTGCTAGCCTGAAAATGATAATCTCCAGAAGGCCTAGGATAAAGAGCACTAGCTATCGAATAAAAACTTACCCAATTCTTCTCCTTAATGTTTTTTCTACTATCTCTCACATTGTTCTGCTAACTTGCACCCTACTCTGAATACCAAAACTTCTTGTTCTGCCTTTCTCCCACCTCTACTTAATTTTTTTTCATCCTCCGCCTGTTGCATACAAACCACTAGCTTGGAGATGCCAATATTAATATTCAACATAGCATCCTTACACACCAATACCAACTCATGAGACTGGACATAAGCAAACTTTCTCATTTTATATCTCATGTTAGCCATTAAATCTAGAGCATAATGGGACAACTTCTAAAATTTTAGAGCATACTCCTTCACACTCATCTTCTCCCATATCAAGTTTACAAACTCTTCGGCCTTAGGCTCTCTCAACTCCTAAGGAAAGAAGTAATCAAGAAAGGTCTTTGAAAACTTATCCCACACTGTTGTCTTAATGTCATTACCTCTTAGCTGTTACCATTCCTCATAGAACTGATAAGCTACATCCTTCAACTGATAAACTAACCAGGGATCCTTCCCAACTGTAACATGCATAACCTTACAAACTTTCTTCATCTCATCAATAACCCCTAGGGATCCTTCCCAACCTTAGAGCCTATAAAAGTTGGGGGATTCAACCTCATAAAATAACCAAATTGAGTGACCTTAGATGAATGAGCAACAGATCCAACATGATCAGACTGAAAAGATTGCGATGCCACCAACTAAGTATACATGTGAATTGATTAAAGGAACTCCACATTAAATAATGCCAATTCTATACACCAGTCAAAACCATATACACAATAATTACATATACATTTATAGAATGTTGGGATAGGTACAAGAGTCATGAATATGATAGTTTAAACTAGTAACTAGAACATGCTGGGATAGGCCCCAGTACGTGTTAGCCGCATGAGCAAGGGAAATCGAAGAAAGGGATACAGACAAAAAACCTTCATCCATCCCAAAATATAATGTGTGAACCAAGCAAATAGTCATATAGACCCTCATATCAAAAAATGTGGTTTTTTGTGTTAGTCCCCCAGGACTACATGTTCACAGTAAGCTGCACAATCCCCTATAAGCCTAAATTAAAATAGATTGCACCTATAAACCCAACAATTAACCTAAGAGTCTTATATTAAGGCATTTACCACTTGGTATCATCATACCAATTATGCTTTCAAGATTATATAATTATTCAAACTAATTCGTACAACTATTAGACTCTCAAGTTCCATTTAAAGTCCAAACCATGGCCACCAAGGGATTTTCAATCCATTTTAGCTACTTGTCCATTAATGCAATGAAATGGGTTCATACATAAGTCATTATGAAATTATCCATGTTCAAAAGGAAAATTTCAAAGTAGGTTGGGATTGATACCATTACCAGACCAAAAAGGCATTCAATTAGGGAAACCCATATTCCTCATTCCAATTCCCATAACCATGCACCTATTCAGTCTAAAACCATAAATTTAAAGCACAAATTATTAATTTAAAACATAGAAAAAGTAATTTAAGTAATACCAATCAAAACCCGCCAACCCAATTTCAAACCCATCAAATTAAACCATATAGCTAATGAGTAAATAAATGCCACAGTGTAAAATTAAAGTTAGGGACTGAGATACATGCTTAAAATACACAATAAATTGAAATAAATTTGAAGTTTAGAGCTTAGATGGTGAATCCTCTATAAAACCCTTGAGTTTTCTTAGGTTTTGAGTTTAAGAGAGAAAGAATGGAATTTGATCCTTTGAAACTGTAGGAATGAGGTTATTTTATATTTAAAGGTTCTAGAAAAGAAAAAAAGAACCAAAGCCCCTCAACCCAATTTCAAACCCATCAAATTAAATCACATGGATAATCAGTAAATAAATGCCAAAATGTAAAATTAAAGTTCGTAAATAAGAAACATGCCTGAAATACATATGAAATTGAAGAAATTCAAAGTTTAGAGCTTAGATAGTAAATCCTCTATAAAATCCTTGAGTTTTCTTAGGGTTTGAGTTTAAGTGAGAAAGAATGGAGTTTTATCCTTTTAAACTAAAGGAAATAAGGTTATTTTATGTTTAAAGGTCATATAAGGGGTGAAAAGACCAAAAACCTCTTACCCTAAGTAAATAAAATAAAAACTAAATGAATTTAATATATCAACATGTCACACTAATATCGCAGAGTGTATCCTTCATGGGACACCCTTATCGTGCAGGCAAACCTCCATGGTATGGTAATATCATAAATATTTACTGCCTAGGGGTCTCAAAATGACCCCAAACCTTTCTAAGAATTCCAAAACTTTCCCAAAACACCTTTTTAACCTCCCAAAACATAATTCAAGTAAGAAATTGTCATTACGCATGCAAGAGGGTCAAAAATAAATTTTTTGAAATTTTTGGGGAGGGGGGGCCTTATAATCTCCTATTAAATAATCTCAATATGTATTCAGATAGTTCCATCAACTCCAAAACATTGATTTTAGGTTGGGAGACACTTGGTTTAAGTCTCAAGTCTTTCGAACTCATTTTAGGATACTGTATTGAGTTTATGAACAATGGAACTATTATGTAGGGCCCATATTTAGTTGGAATAATCTTGGATAAAAGTTTTAATGGTCTTTTTAAGTCAGAAATATCAAATTTGTTATGGTTGCATAGTTCATTTTCCTTCATGGGGCTCTAAATAAATCTCGAGCACTTGATTGGAGTCCATTTAGAGTTAGAAAAATCTAATACCTCAGGTCGTTAGTGTAACAAATTAAGTGGCCAAATTTCTTCTAAAGAGGTAGTCGCTTTAGCGACCCTGAGCTATTTTAGCAGTCTTGGTCATTTGGCTTGTGTACGCTTTAGAGATTAAGGTATTCTTAAGCACATGTTGCTTTAGAAACCAAAGTATGCTATAGCAATCCCTGCCTTATTTTACTTGGCCTCTTTAATAATCAAGGAGCCGCTTTAACAACATTCACTTAGGTGACCAGTGACCGCTTTAGTGACACCTGGGGTGTTAAATCCCCTTTCTTCACCTAAACATCCCATTCATATATTAACGTTTTTATAATATTTTTAAAAGCAAAGGACATGAGAAAGCATGGGAAATCATCTATTTAAGCTAAGGTAAGTTAACCAAATACTTCTGAGTCATTTCCCATTATTTTTCCCATCAAATTCCATTCTTTTTAATTATACATTCTTAGTAATTAGGTCTTAAAAGAATCCTTAGACTTTAGGGGATGATTTGGTACTCGATTTATACTTCATTTGTGCTCAACTTTTGTAAAAACATTCCTTATCCTTTGAGAAACCTCGTGACAGATTTAATTTTGAATTTTATTTGTAGGCATCATGGGCTTATTCTTGACCTAAATTCTAAACTGACATTTTATGTAGTGATATTGGTCCCATATTACTTCTATTAATGTGTAGGTTATTACGTTGATATCATGGAAATGTGATCATGGAGAAAAGACAAACTATTTGTGGTAATTCAAGAGTTGTAGTTTGACATTAATGTAGGCTTTGGTCAACCTTTTTTCATGCAATAGTGTATAGTATATATTGAATACTAGGTAAGTATTATATGACAAGTTTATAACTAGTGTATCATGTGTTATCCTAATTAAGGAGTTTGGGATTAGAAAGGTAGCCTAACCCTTAAGGTAAAATAGTTGTTTTTGCTAAAGAATCCTATCATCCTAGGTTATAAGTATGTTAACCATAGTTCGATATTAAGAATTCCTTGGAATAAGGTTTACTATTTGGTTAGTGGAATGGATTATAGTTTCTAGGATTATAGTATTACTCTTTTGCTAATATATATACATTTGGTCTTGAGGTTGTTACGATACCAGTTGGACTACAGGTAAGTGGTCTATCCTTATAAAGAATGTGATTCTAGTACATAGATGTGGAGGCTCTTAGTGTTGTATTATTTAGATATTAGTGATGACATTTATACTTGTAGGTCTATTCATACTCATCTAGGGGTATGATCTAATCAAAACCATGATTTTACTACTATTTTCTTAAAAGGGGTTTATTCCTACCTTTTACCTTTATAAATGGATTATTTTAGAATGTGAATCGTAACGCCTTTCTTAATGATTAATGAGCTTTTGATACTAAAGAAGATGTTTTGAAAATTAGATTGAGATTGATTTTCGTCCATGTTTTATCCACTCTTTTACCATTACTATTTACTTTTCTCAAGAGAGATTCCAATACTTTCTATGCCTTTATGCTGATTTAGTCCCTAAGTTAATCTCGGACAATAGATTTATAGACTTACATTATTTTAGCCATAATTTAAGTTAGTGCATTTATTATATATACATCTCTCTAATACTGGATGGTGAATATTGATGATGATAATTGGAAATCCTCGATCAGGACTGGGTAATGTATGCAGATATTCCCAAATCTCCTAGGATCCTCTTCGTCCATGATCCATAGTGTTAGAGAAGAGAGGTCGCCATAGGTTCTGCCTTTGCAAGCTATTAAGTTGGAGGAGGTGTATACACATGGTACATACTGGAACTTAGATCAGATATGGTACTATGCATTTACTTTGCATTCATTCATTCATATACATTTCCTTACCAGTATTTTGTTTCGCTCTTATATATACCAGCCTTATGTGGGGTTGTATATGTATAGGCTATGATTGCTATTTACTGAGTGTTTACATAACCTTTTGAGCTTATGGATTCCCGATTATGTATTGTTTGTGCAGACTAGCTAGTTATTTATTGTTGTTATTATGGTTAGTTTATGACGGGTTGATTATGGAATAGTACCAAGGTTTTCGTATGTTTCTAAGCCCTTTACTTTGCTGTAGTAAATTTTACTATGGATACTCTACTCGTGGTTAGACACTTTCGTTATAGGATCTGATCATGCTAGCATTAACTTTCCTACTTGGTTGGAATTTTCTAGAGATGTTAGGTTGGCTAACTTAGGTTGTTATCTTTGAGTTAGTCTTATATATATATACATATATATATATATATATGGTCTTATTGTATATATCTCGCTTTCCGTATTCATTCATGTTGTATAGGTAGTACCTGGCCTTATATACTACTACATAGCCTTCTTCTACTCTATTTTCGTATATTAGCTAGTGGTATATAATATTCCACCATAAACCCTGATTACTACTAGAATAAGATAGTTTATCTTTATTACCTCACTAGCTTTATCATTCTTTGTCCCTAGTTAGTTGTCTATAGTTATATTCTTTCTAACGTTATTTATATTTGCATTATCTTTTTGACTCAGTCGATAGTTGCCTACTGAGCACCACATGTTTGGTACTCATACTACACTTTTACATCCAATAGTCCATAGTATGAGTAATCTCCATTGTTGTGTGCATCATGTAGAGAAGCTATGGATCAGAGATTTGGGGTGAGCTCCTGACGTTCAGAATATTACTACTTTTCCTCTTATAGATTAGACCGGTCTCTACATTGTATTCAAATATGACTTATACTTATATTTTTTGTGTTTCTACTTTATACATAGATTATATTAAATGCTCTGGTATTAAATTCTTGAGGTCTTTGAATTACTTTATATTTATTTGTCTATTTTTTAAATTCATTCCCCTACTTTCTTACCTTATTCTTGATAGATTTTTACTTGCAGTTCTGGACTATGAGTTGGCGTACCTACTGGTGTGTTATAGTAAGAGCCATCACAATTTGAGAAATTGGGTCGTGACATGTTGCACGATCTAACCCTGGTCAAACAATAATGCATACTGGTATGTGTGGGGTACTGATACCACTCTTGTAATATCCTTCTTAAGTTATACGTTGTGTTGTAGGTTGACTAGCAGTTTGTTTTGTGGATGGCTAGTATTCGTTATCAACTTCTTCACTTCTCTTTTGAGTGAAAGTTATGTCGTTATGTAACAACCTTCATGGTGATTTAAAGATTTTCCTATATTTTTACTATTTTTCCCTTCTCCGTGGTTTCTTTACATCATTTAAGAGTTGTGGAAATGGTTTACATTGTCCATGATCTATTTGGGAGTGATTTAGATGAGTTTGTTATTTTGAATAACCTTAAAGTGATTGGTTTTACTTAAGCTAGTATTTCTTGATTCGATCTTTGGATGTTGAATTGGACAGTTCCATTAGATTTGAAACATCTATTATGGGTTAGTAGCATAGTTAGTTTGGGTTTTGAGTTTTTATATTTCATTTTGAGTATTTACATAAAAACTAGTTAAAATAGTCTAAAGGGGGATCATGGGGTTAATTTGTTGTAAATGACACTTTTTTCATAAGTCTGATGATTCCATTAGACCTGGAACATGTTTTATGATCAATTTGCACTATTGATTTATATTTATAGGGTTCTAGATGAGTTTCGAGAGTTAAAGCAAGTTTTGGATGTTATCGATGTAGAAGGCTGCTAGTGTACACCTTTAGCAAAAAAAAAAACTGAATTTTGGCTTTGGTAAGTGGGCTTTATCTACGAAAATCGCACTTGAACCTTTTATAAATTCATACATCATCTCATTTCGTATTTTTTATATTTTGGGAGCTAAAAAATCCATTTTTGGTGATTATTGATGCATTTTTCTTGTATAATCATTGGCTATATGATTTTACCTACAGTTTTCTATTTTTCAAGAATATCCATTCCTTTCTTCATGATTACTAACCAAATTTGAGATTCAAAACCCCATTCCATAATATTCATAGCGTCCAAGCTCATTTTTTAGAGAATTGAAGTGGTTTTTAAGATTGGAACTTTAGGTGAGGTCTTAAGCTAGTATTTCATTATTTACCTTTGATTAATTTTTGTTTTTGAATAATATATTTGGGGTTTTACCCGATAAAGGAAAATCATAATTTTCATCGATTTCATGTCCAATTTCAACTTTTTCTTGGTTGGGTTTTTAGATTTAGGACCCTCTTGGTATGGGGAACATAATTCTTTTACAAAATTACAATTTTCTCCTTTTTTCATTGGGGTCAATATTTGATTTATTTTTGGACCCAAAATGTAAGTTGCTAAAATTGATATTGTTGTACTCTTTTTGGCGTGTAGATGTCTTGTTTGATTAGAGTGAGCATATCTGGTGATGATTCATGGGAGTAAGGGTTCGGTTGAATCTTTGTATTCTTATTTACTTATCTAACACGACCCGAATGATGCCCTAGTTGTGTCGGATATCCCAAGTCCAACCCGGACTAGAAACTGTCCCTATTACCCCCACCATTAACCACTCTACTTCCCATGTCGGTTTTATTGTGAACATATCACAAGATAAGGCAATATAAATTTAAGGAGATGATAGTAAGCTTAAAACCAAAGCCGAGATCCATAGCCAATTAACCAAACATTTCCAATCCCAATCCCAATACCAATACCAATACCAATAGCAAGGGTGACGCTAATACTGACACCGCCCATTCCCATAGTTGTTCGGCAAAGACTTTAACAAGAATCAAGAAACATTTGGTCGGGACATGCCCCCGACCATAATAAAAACCAAAACCAATGAAATGACAAAAATGAAAAGACGTATATAGCATGAAATGGAGTCTTCTGGAGTATGGAAGCTCACCAATTTAATCTGACAAGAAGCTATCCCCAAATCCAAGTCACTGAGCATGAGGAATCATAGTATGGACGGTTCCTGCATCGCGGGGGATACAACACATAAAGATAGTTAGCCAGATAAACACTAGCACGTAACTCAAGAATAAAGATAAAATAAATCCATCAATTAAAATCCAAATCAAATAACCACATGCAACAACATATATACATATATGCCATGCTGGGATAGGGAACAAGTTTTAGCATATATTTAAAACCTTAACCTGGGCTAAGTAGCTTGACCGTCCTAAAACCACCATGGGCTATATGTGTTCAGCTCTTCCTGTTGAAAGGGCCCAATGCATGTTAGCCACATAATCTAAGAAAAAAAACCCAGAGATGAATAATAAACCTCCCAAAATATAGAGTGTGACATCATCCACATGGTCACCAAGACCATCCTTATATCGGCAAATGTGAGTTTCCAGCATTGGTCCCCCCGAGATCCCTACATTACACGATTTGCTACTCGACCCTCTTTAAGCCAATACTAAAATCATTTACACATTCCAACCATTTACCAAAGAGTCTTATAAATAGGCATTAACCATTGGTATTATCTTACCAATATTAGAGCTTTCAATTCTATTACCTTATGCCATATAAACCATTACACAAATTTGACTCCACTATTTCAAATTTAAACCACAATCATGGCCACCAAGTCCTTTCCAAAATCATGCGAAATCAACCAAAACCAATTCATGTTTTGTTAACCATTTATGCAATGCAAGGTTTCCAAGAATAGTCAAACTGTATGACAAAATCATTCTTATTGACAATTTCACAAACAGGTTGAGGTCATCCCATTAACCAAACGAAAATAATCCAATATGGGCTCAACCATGACCCCTCAATTAAATCCCCATTTCCAAGCACTCACATATGCAAAACATAATTGAAAACAAGGAAAACCATAGTTAAAATCATGAGAAACATTAATCAACCATGAATATCCAAAACCACCAACCATTCTTTCAAAGCCATAACAATATCATGAAAACTATACATTGAACATATGCCTCTAGTAAAATAACAATGAGAAAGAGTCACATGCCTTAGACAACAAAATGTATGGAGAGAAAGTACCCTTGAAAGCCTTAATTGATTATTTCGAAGAAACCCTAGCCTTTTAATTGAAAGGGAGTTTGAGAGAGAGTTTAAGAGTGTTTGATTGGAAATAAAAGGTTAATGAAGTCCCAAAAGGTGTTTTAAGTCTGGCCTCAAAGGGAGTTAAAAAGGGAAAATGTCCAGAATGCCCCCAACTTAAAACTGTAAGAATACCACAGTGGTTGTGAGTCGACCCCATGACTCATGACCACAAAATACAACTCATAACATAAAGTTGTCACCAAGACAGTGAGTTGGACACCCATACACTATCCACCATATGACTCCCAGACCCCACTCGTGACTAGACCATTAGACTTTTATGGTCCAGTCGTACCCAAGACAGAACCCAAAGGGATTGGACACTAGACAACATACGACTCAGCCTTACCATACGTAACCTATCTATATAGGTATTAATGGGACACTAGTACTTTGAGCCAAGTCAAGTCACTAAGTTACTAATTTGATTAAGGGACCGACCAAATGAACCATTTACAACCGTAACTGCTTGTACCACCCCAGTCGTGACAATAGTAGAATCCTAAACACCATCTACTGGACTCTCAACGACTAGGGTTACCTGACCCGTACCTTCACTGTATGACTCATATAGTGAGTTATTACTAGGACCATGAGTTCAAAACTCAGGAAATTTTCCATGGGCCAAAATCTAGGGTGTTTCAATTCTCCCCCACTTGGATCATTCATCCACAAATGAGGAAATAAGGCATTAACTGGAATGATTAAACCCCCAAACGTCTCTACGCTTGTCTTTAAGACAGAAAACAAAGATTTTAAGATCAACACATACCTTGAGCACGATTTTCTGGAACGAGAAATAAAAATGGATTTCTGGACTTTATGTCCTCTTTTGCTTCCCAAGTAGCCTCTTCCACCTTATAGTTCCTTCATAGGACCTTTACCGAAGCTATATCCTTGGCCCATAACCGATGAACCTGCCAATCTAAGATTTAAATCGGGACCTCCTTATAAGACAGAGAATCCAAAATATCAATATCCTTGATAGGTACAATCTGTGTTGGATCACCCACACACTTCCTAAATATAAATACATGGAATACCAGATAAATGGAGTTTAGAATATAAGGTATTTCTAAATAATATGCAATATTACCAATCCTTCTAAAAATCGAGTACGAACCAACATACCAGGGACTGAGCTTTTCTTTCTTTCCAAACCGCATCACTCCCTTTATGGGAGACACCTTCAAGAACACCCTATCCCTAACATCAAAGTCTAACTTCCTATGCCTCAAATCTTCATTGGACTTTTGGCAAATTTGGGTGGCTTTGAGCCTATGTCGAATTACCTTTGCCTTCTCCATGGATTGGTAAACCTAATTCGAGCCAAACATCTCCGCCTCATCAACCTTGACTCACCTAATAGGATACCTACACTACCTACCATATAAAGCTTAAAATACTAGAGCGGTAGCTATTGTTATATGAAAACTCTATACAAGGCAAAAGCTCAACCCAAATACCACCATAGTCAATCACGCAAACACAAAGCATTTCTTCTAATATCAGAATACACCTTTCCGCTTCCTATTCGACTGTAGGTGGAAAGCAACACTAAGACTTACCTTAATCCCCAAACCTTTCTGAAATAACCGCCAAAAGTATAGTGGAAACTGTGTGCCACGATCCGAGATGGTAGAGACAGGAACCCCATGCAACTTAATAATCTATTGAAGGTACAACCTCACATCATCCTCTACCAAACAAATTATCTACACAAGCAAGAAATGAGAAAACTTTATCATCCTATACACGATGACCCAAACCAAATCAAACTGATTTCGAGACTAAGAAAAATTGGTAAAGAAATCCATATTGATCATCTCCCATTTCCAAATAAGAAACTCAAATTCTTTGTACAATCCTCCGGGCCTCATGTGCTCAACTTTTATTTATTGGCACACCATGTACTTAGCCATAAAACTATCCACATCTCGCTTCATATTGTTCAACCAAAATACTTTTTTAAGGTCATGATACCATTTCATCAAAATAGGATGAATAGCATAGCGCAACTCATGCTCCTCATCTAAGATCCTCTCTCGCAACCTATCTATGTCAGGAACGTATAAACTCCCTATATACCACAAGGTACCATCACTACTAATCTCGAAGACCATCACCTTATGACCACCTATATCATACTTGATCCTCTGCAAGATAGGATCCAACACTTGATTCCCCTTTATTTCAGCACTAATAGACGATTGCCCCTACTTCTGCATATACACACCACCATCCTCAGAGTCTAAGAGAAGAACTCCAAGGTAAGACAAATGGTGAATATCTTTCACCAACTCCTACTTCCCTTCATCCATATAAGCCAGACTTCCTATGGACAACCTGCTAAAAGCATCGGCAACCACAATATCTTTACTAGGATGGTAATGAAGACTCATGTCATAATCCTTGAGTAGCCTAAGCCATCTTCTTTGCCTAAGGCTCAGCTCTTTCCAAGTAAACATATACTGCAGGCTAATATGATTGAAAAATATATACACATGCATGCCATACAGATAGTGATGCCATATTTTCAATGTAAGTACCAAAGCCAATAATTCCAAGTCATGATTTGGATATTTCTTCTTATGCACCTTCAACTTTCTAGAGGCATAAGCTATCACCTTGCCATATTGTAATAAAATTTTACCTTCTTCTGAGTCAACTTAGTTAATGGGGAAGCTATAGAAAACAAACCTTCCACAAACCTTATGTGATAATTGGCTAAACCCAAAAAGCTCTAAATATCGATTGGAGTCATGGGTCTAGGCCACTTCTTAACCACAATAACTTTCTACGGATCCACCATGATCCCTTTACTAGAATTGACATAAATTATGGAGGTGATTGGCATGATTCACTTCACTCTTTAAGTAAGCCAGAATATCATCTATAAAGACAATCATGAACCAATCTATAAAATAACAGAATACCCTATTCATCAAGTCCATGAGTGCCGCCGGGGCATTAGTCAACCCAAATGACATAACCAAGAACTTAAAATGCCCATACTGGGTACGAAAAGTAGTATTAGGGATATTCCCCTCCATAATCTTTAGCTGATGATACCCAGATCAAAGATCAATCGTAGAGAAAAACTTAACACCCTAAAGGTATTCAAACAAATCATCTGTTCTTGAAAGTGGGTACTTATTCCCTACCATCACCTTATTCTGCTGTCAGTAATATATACACATTCGAAAGAAACCATCCATATTACACATGAATAAAACTAGTGAACCCCATGAAGACACACTAGGATGGATTAAACCTTTATCTTTATCTAAAAGATCCCTTAATTTCTCCTTAAGATCCTTCAACTTAACTGGAGCCATTCTTTATGGTGGAATAAAAATATAATGAGTTTTTGGAATAAGATCTATCCCAAAATCAATCTCCTTATTAGAAGGAACACCAGGAAGGTCATCAGGGAAAACCTCAGGATATTCTTTCACCACCAAGATAGAATGTAAAGAGGGACCATATGATTTAGAATTTTTAATCCAAACCATATGGACATTCGTTTGTTAGATCTACAGGGAGGCATGATCAGTCTTTGAAATATAGGAAATGATTGATTAGAGAACATTCAAAATCTATAGCATGAACTAGGTCATAAAGAAAAAGATACATTCATAAATGCCTAATAGCTTCCTCCTTATAAGTATAGTTCACTACACATCCATAAAAAGGACTCTACCCAATGCGACATTGCAGATACCCTTAGACCATGAACCGTTCTCTGATACAAAGTTTTCCACGATCCAAACCAAGGCCAAGTCCACAATAGACATCTCAAACCATGAAGGCCCAAGAGCCCACTTCAACTAGAAATCATCTGCATAATTCATCAAATAATTAAAATGCGAAAGTAAACTAAAATCATGATCATCTTATCATTTCAATTTAACAATACGGGCATACGTTCATAAGGACCCAAAAACTATCTAACACAAGTCTACAAAATCTCTATTAAATTGAAATAAATATCTATCTGGAAATTGGGACAAGGACCCCAGTCAGACCATGAACTAAAACTTAATAAAAACCTTATATGAAATAAGGCCTTCAGAAATAAGGAAGGTTCACCAACTTCAATTGTTGACTATGATCTACTAGTTTGCGAGACCCCAGGACTAAGCCTCAGATCCTGAAATATAGGGGGTCAATACAAATGTACTGGTATGTGAAACAATCCAAAATAACCATACTTTATAAAACATAAGTGAGAGCATTTCATAAAATATTTAACATATGGTAAATTAAAACACATGGGTATAACTTAAAAGCTTTCAAACAGTTTCATAAAATCATGACTCAACTCTTCATATTTCTTCTGAGTTAGATGGTATACCCTACAAGCTTATGTATTCACAAGCTACATAGACTCCACCCTTAACTTGGCGAACAAGCCCCCAATCCAAGTTTGCCACAAGGATTGGGGTATTTCATTCATACTACGCCATAAGGACATCGCCAGCGTACATCCCTAATATAGGACATCATAAACCCATATTGGTAAAACACAGTTTTGGGCTAAGAGTTATCTGAACTCAAGCCTTTTTCAGGTAACCATCTAGATCTATTTAAGCACAATTTTAGTTCTTTAAGAATATACTTCATGCTTTTAAAACATTTTATACTTACTCAGCTAAGGGCACATCATCACTGGGTATCGTCATACCTAAACTTCCAAGACATATCGTATCAGGTCATAATTCATAGACCTTCTATAAAAAAAGTCATATAGACGGCCACCCCCAAATATTTAAATATTTCATCAGTACATGCTTAATTTAAAACACATACAGACATATATAAAAAACTTCTTTTGAAACACATTATCATATGGTGGCCAATATTTCTTTGAACACATGTTTTTCTTTCTATCAACATAATGGACTTTTGTAAATAAAGAGATTTTTCCCTCTCATAATATCATAAACCATGTTAACCACCATAATATTAAGGAACCTACTTTCAAAACACTTGTTCATGGATTCAAAATAACCTGCAATACAAATATACATTATATTTCATATCAAGAGAGGGAATTCGTAATTCATGCACTCAATTAAACTTTCCAAAAACTAAAAATGTATATATATATATATATATATATAAGGGGCTATGATTCAGTTCCACGAAAAGAATTTCATACAATATGTATAATTTCATCAAAAACTATTCCATGACATATTTTTCAAAATAATATTAAAATTCTTCTTGGTGACATGATTATAAACCCTTCAACATTGATAAAAAACCCAACAAAACTTCATGCCCATGGAGTTTAGGATAGTCCCACATAACTTAAGTTCTTAGTTTGAAGAGTGAAACCCTAATCTTGACACCTTTCTTGAGAATCTTGAACTTAGGAGGATTGAATTCTTTATCTTTGGGAAAGAGGGAAGGGTTTGTTTGAGAGTAATTTTGAAGGGAATGGCCAATTTCGTGCCCTAACTATGTTATTAATCATCCATTTACAAATTTGAACGAGAAGAAAATAATAAGCTGCCCTTCTATTAATTAAATTTGTGACTGGAATGTCAATTACAAGGCCACCATGACGCAATAGACCCTTGATCGCTATACCCATCACGACGAATGCAATCACGATTAGGTTCTAGAATTGAAATCCAAACACGACCTAATCCTTTTCTAAAATATCTGAAACTCCCCTGAGACATGCCCCTTACACTCCTGAAAATGAATTAACTCAAAAATCTATGTCTCGAGGTCGGTAAGACCAATTTAAAAATCATTGAAGTTAAGAGGCTTAAAATATGACTAAGTCTCTCAACACTTGGAAGAATTTTAGGCTTTAAAATCCCTATGCATGCAACTAGTAGTGGAATCATGTCAAAAATGATACGGGGTGTTACAATATCTCTATGGATAACTCAATCTAAAAGGACCACATATTGGGGATCATAACTCTTAGACTTGTATCGCCTCGACAATAAGGCAAGGCCCATAAAATTAGAGAAATAAAGAAATTTAGATAACTTTCTTATGGAAAACACTATAGCACGAACTAGGGTATGAAAGAATGAGAAAAAAATCCTAAATACCCGGTAGCCATTTGATTATAAGTATATTTCACAACACACCCATAAAATAGACTCTACTAGACACAGGTTTGTAGACACCCTGGGACTATGAACCATCCTCTGATATCAAGATTTTCATGACTCAAACTGAGGCCCTGACGGCCATCCCAAACCTCGAAGGCCCAAGATACCCCTTTGCATACTATCATAAGCATAATCCGTACATGAACCAAAGTACGGAAGATATAACTGTGTTCAATGGAAACTTATAATCCAAAATGTGTCAACAAGATATGATAATACAACACTTTAAATACCATCTGCGAAGCCTATACTAAATACTAACTGTCTAGGCTAGGACAATGCCCCCGGCTAGACTATAAATTAAATTAGATAAGCATATAAATAACATGCCTTTCAAAACATGGCTGGCTCACATCTTTGTGATTATCCAATATGAATAAATGATGTGATAGACCACGGGACTGAGCCCCAGAACCTTAAATATAGGGGTATGTAGAACAATCCAAAATAACATATTTTTATACAACATTGGCGAGAGCATATCATAAAATAATTAGCATAACGTAAATGAAAACATATGGGCATAATTTAAAAGCTTTCAAGAAAATTTCTTGTAATCATGAATCAACATCTTTATTTTACTTCTAAGCTAGATGGTACACCCTATAAACATACTTATCCATGGGCTATATAGACTCTGCCCTTGACTCTGCGGCCAATCCCCCAATTCGAGTTTGTCAGAAGTATTGGGGAAGATCATACATACTATGTCGTAAGGTCGTCGCTAGCATAAAATCCTTATTTTGGGACATAACAAACCCGTATTAATGAAACATGGTTTTGGGCTACGAGTTATTGATAGCACTTTCTTCCTTTTTCATAACACATTCAAGCACCATTTACAATTTAAAGCATCATACTCACCCAATTTCCTCTTATGTCGTCACATGACTTTTTCACTTTAAAGTACTTAGGAATTTGGATCAAATTATGGTCTTGAAAAAAATGGATTAGGCTTACATACAAGGTTGTCAAAGAAATAGGCTAAAGGCTCAAAAGGGTTTAACTAGGATGATTTACATGGGTAGGAAAAACTGAAAGTAAACATGTATAGGTTGCCAAAGAAATGCCTAAATCATATCCTAAACTTATACTCCTTATTTTCGCTTTGCATAAATACCAGGCAAGTTCTAGCATCAGTCACAAACATAGAATATACTATTATCTCACACACACAAGGCACATGGTCGACTTGATTGGAAGCAATATAGGCTCTCGACCCAACAAGTGAAAGAATTGAACCACACAATATCACATAATAAGTCACAACTAGAGTCTAAATGTCTCAATAGTTACAATTGTAGCACATACTCTTGTTCTAATCTCATGCTGCCTATCAAAATAATTTCATGCATAGCTAGAAAAATTTTACTCCTAAAAACTAAAAAAAAACGTCAAACGAAAAAAAAACAGTAAAACAAGCAAACATACAAACATAGGTGCAAACGGGGAAGTATAGCATGCAGATTCTGCCACCCCACACTTAGACGGGACACTGTCCTCAGTGGAAAATAAATGCGAAGAACCTGATTAGTCGGACTCCTCATCAATGTCGGGGGTCATACCCCCTTCGTCGGAATCATCATAAGAGTCATCGTCAGAGTTCTCCTCATCATCAGAATCAGGCAGGCGTCTATCATCATCAGTTGGCACGTCATCATCAAGAGGTTCCTCAAAATATACGCCCACTCCACACATCTCCCGGGCATGCCTATTCATTGGGTAGTCGTGGTCCAGCTGTTGGAGCTCTTCAGCAGTTGGAATACGTCCACCACTCATCATAGTGAATCGTGTCATGCCATAGAGATGACGGAAGAAACTCTCGTCCCGAGCATGTCTCTCCGCAGTAGTAAGGTTGACTCCATGCGTTGTTTCAGCATCTTTGACCTTGGTGAGGTCAACCTTCTTTGGGTTATGTGGGAGTTTGTGGTCAGCTGGTTCCTCTTCTATATCCTCCTTCCGCAACATTGCTGTCAACAAATTGCCGAATGTGAAATGGGACCTTCTGTGGAGCCTGACTTTCCTCATGGTAGATCGAATGATTGCCCCAAAGTTGATAGGGACATTCGTCATTAAAGCATAAACCAAACACACTCTATCTCTCGATATCTTTGTGTATTGCGTCCCAGGAATAAGGCATGAGTTGACAATGCGCATCCAGATTCTTGCTTCCCTATTTAGTGGAGCATAGGGGAAGGTGTTGTGACGGCCTGTTTCCTTATGTCTGCCCCATCTTGCCATCGATCTGCTTCCACAAAGCGTGTGTCTTATTGCTCTGTAAGGAGGCCTGCTGTACAGCTCTTTGTAAGGTGCAGGGTCGACCGAAGGTAGGCCAAGAAAAGAGTTGATCCAATCCGCTGTAAGCTGTAACACTTGGCCCCGAATTTTGACTTCGTTGCCTGTTGTGTTTGGCGACCAGTTGGCATAAAACTCTCTTGTCAAGTCAAGATTGCACTCTCCCATGTCACGGACGATGAAATCCAGCTTCAAAGCCATTATTTTAGCCAACATTTGCGGCTCCTTCTTTGCTAAGGTCTCCTTGTTGATCAAGTCGACATGCACGTACTTCCTTTCTTTGTTGCTGCTGTACCATGCTTTGGCTTCTTCCTCAAGAACCCATTTAATTACGAACATTCTGCGTGGTAGGTGCGCTGAAGATGATTCTCCTTGGTCTTTTCGACTTCTCTTCTTGTCCTTTCGGGACGTGGTAGCCTTCTCCTTGCCTTGCTTTGCTTTGGGTGCCATTGTACCTGAGACTAGAAATAATCTTAGTTGCAGCACAATCTCACTTGATACAATCTATATGCAAGCACTAGGGGTACCACCCCACACTTAATCTTGTTAACATAAATCAGTGAAGTGAAAGTGGTCGAGTACTCAGATTTCGTCGACATACGTTTTAGGAGTGTATTCCGACAAGAAAATCAGCATTACATCACTTATTTGCAGCCATTGGACTACTTTCATGGTGGATATAGCAACACTACAACCTAAGGGTTACCACATGGAATCATTATTCTTACAACAAGCACACCCTCCTAAGTCGATAGGTACTATAACCTTATCCCGATGGCCGGGATGGTCTATCATGCAAACATCCAAACAACACTCTCAAGCAATATTCATAGCCACATATATTCAGCAAGTATCCTAACAATGCCATTGAAACAAAATTCAAGTCGGAAACAAGTCAAGAATTCCCTACGTAGATATTCACTCACACGTTTTTGCAACAATTGTCCAAACACATGAACATCACCATCAATCTCACATGATTTAGCAAAATATAATAAGCATAGAAACGTAGTACTTACGATAAATAGATGAAGAATAAGAGAGCACTTACTTGCTTGAAGATTGTGGAGAAGTTGTTGTGGCTTGGAAGAACAAAGGAAGAAAAATTTGAGAGGATTCGGGATGATATGCGGCGCCTTTAGGGTTGCTTCTAATGTGTTTGTGACATAAAAACAAGTCCCCTTTATATAGGAGGAGTATGGGTCGGGTTATGACCCATTTACAATCGGATTGGGGGACAAAATCACCACATATGCGGCGCATATCCCTCGGCATATCACTTACATATGCGGCGCATTGTCCATGGCATAATGGGACATATGCGCCGCATAGTCTATGGCATTTCTAGACATATGCGCCGCATAGTCTATGACATTTGGTCTCAGTATCTCAAATGCCATAGCATAGGCGGCGCATAGTCAAAAGCACACCTAGGGATAGGCGGCGCATAGTGTATAGCACACTAGATTCCGAGTCCTTAGGCTATAGAATAGGTTGTGCATCGTTCGTGGCCTATTTTTACCAAGGCCTAGCCTTTCTTGAGGCCTATTATGACGTGAGAAAGGCTCAATTCATAGCATTATGCATCACCATTCCTAACTTACCGACTTTACCATACAATGCGACCAAATCGTCAATTGAAATCAATCTCCTCGTTGCATACTTCTTGCACCTATATTCGCTCAAAACAAATGAACACGATTAGTACGATGGGTTGCCTCCCACCAAGCGCCTTAGTTTTGGTCGTGGCACGACTCTTATTTTTGGATTTTCATTTATCAAAAAGAAAAAAAAATACTAAAACGACGAAACGATAAAACGATAAAACGATAAAACGATAAAACAATAAAACGATGGGTTGCCTCCCATATAGCACCTTATTTATTGTCGTGGCTCGACGTAGTAATCTCGAGTACTTAGACTTCGTCGAGATAAGTGATGGCCATGTCATTTATCGAGTCAAGAGGACCGATATATGGTTTAACACGTTGGCCATTCACTTTGAAGATAACACCCTCATTATTTTCCAATTCGATTACTCCAGACGAGTAGACTTGGGTGACTTTAAATGGACCAGACCACTTTTATTTTAACTTACCTGGGAAGAGCTTGAGTCTGGAGTTAAAGAGTAGTACCATGTCACCTTTTTGGAAGTTTCGTCGAACAATCCGCTGATCATGATACTTCTTCATCCGCTCCTTGTATAAATCTGATCTTTCATATGCATGGAGACGGAATTCATCTAGTTCGTTCAGCTGCTCCAACCTCAGGTTCTTCACATCATCCCAATTCAGATTCAAGTGCTTCAATGCCCACAATGCCTTGTATTCAAGCTCGATGGGTAGATGACAAGCCTTCCCATAAACTAGCTGATAAGGTGACATGCCAATGGGTGTCTTGAATGCAGTCCTGTACGCCCATAGTGCATCATCTAGCTTTCGAGACCAATCCTTCCGATTCGCATTAACCGTCTTGGCAAGGATTTGCTTGATCTCACGATTAGAAACCTCTACTTGTCCACTAGTTTGGGGATGATACGGTGTAGCTACCTTGTGTTGCTTGACTCCATACTTGGCCAATACAGATTTGAATAGCTTGTTGCAAAAGTGAGATCCTCCATCACTTATGATAGTACGAGGTACTCCAAAGCGAGAGAAGATATTCTTCTTTAAAAACGCTATAACACGCTTTCCTTCGTTATCGGCCAATGCTACGGCTTCAACCCATTTCGACACATAATCCACAGCAACCAAGATGTACTTCATTCCAAACGAATTCACGAATGGTCCCATGAAATCAATACCCCACACATCAAAGAGTTCTACCTCCAGAATTATGGACATGGGCATTTCATGGTGTTTTGAAATAGCACCTTGACGTTGGCATTGGTCACACCTTCTCACATAGTCGTGTGCATCTCTGAATATTGTGGGCCAATAATAACCACTTTGCAAGACTTTACTTGCCGTTCGATTCCCTGCATGATGTCCTCCAACTTGCGAAGTGTGGCATGCTTCCAATATAGTAGGGACTTCTTCATGGGATATACATCGTCGAATGATACCATCCGCGCATCTTCGAAACAAATAAGGCTCATCCCAATAGTAGTGCTGAACGTCATGCATAAACTTCCTCCTCTGGTGGTAAGATAAATTGGAGGGTAACACATTACTCACCACGAAATTTGCAAAGTCGGCATACTATGGTAATTTCTCCATTGTAGTTGCTAGTATCTCCTCGTCAGGGAATGCATCATCAATCTGATTTTCTGGTTGCGCCACATACTCATTCTCAAGCCTAGATAGGTGATCAGCCACTTGGTTCTCGCAACCTCTTCTATCTTTGACTTCGAAATCAAACTCTTGTAGCAGCAATACCCATCTAATCAGCCTTGGTTTTGCATGCTTCTTTGTCATTAGATATCTAAGAGCTGCATGGTCTGTATGAACGATCACCTTAGTACCCAATAGATAGGCACGAAACTTCTCGAATGCATACACAACTGCTAGGAGCTCTTGTTCAGTAACAGTGTAGTTCCTTTGGGCTTCATTAAGGACCTTACTCGCATAGTAGATAGGATGAAATAATTTCTCCTTTCTCTGTCCAAGAACAGCACCAACGCCTATACCACTAGCATCACACATGATTTCAAACGGGAGCGTCCAATCTGGTGCTACCATGATAGGGGCTTCAATGAGTTTTTCTTTAAGGCATTCAAATGCCTTTAAGCAATCATCATTAAAGTCAAACTTCGCATCTTTCTCCAATAGTTTGCACAATGGACTTGCAATTTTGGAAAAGTCTTTGATGAATCTACGATAAAACCCAGCATGGCCAAGAAAACTACGAACTCCCTTCACCGAAATTGGAGGTGGTAGCTTCTCAATTACCTTTATTTTGGCGCGATCAACCTCTATTCCTCTTTCGAAGATCTTGTGCCCAAGAACAATTCCTTCTTTTACCATGAAGTGGCACTTCTCCCAATTCAGCACAAGGTTGAACTCTACACATCTTTGTAATGCCATGCTCAAGTTCACCAAACATGCTTCGAAAGACTCACCAACAACTGAAAAGTCGTCCATAAATACCTCCAAAGTGTCTTCTACCATATCAGAGAAAATAGACATCATACATCGCTGAAAGGTGGCTGGTGCGTTACATAACCCGAATGGCATACGTTTGAAGGCAAACGTACCATATGGGCATGTAAACGTTGTCTTCTCTTGGTCTTCTGGTGCAATACAAATCTGATTATAACCTGAATAACCATCAAGAAAGCAAAACCATCCTTTCCCCGCTAATCGATCTAGCATTTGGTCCATAAATGGCATGGGGAAGTGATCCTTGAGAGTCCAAGAATTCAGCTTGCGGTAGTCCATGCATACTCTCCATCCAGTAACGGTCCTGAGTGGAATAAGCTCATTCTTTGCATTTGCAACCACCGTCATACCTCCTTTCTTGCGGACACATTGTACTGGGCTTACCCATGTACTGTCAGAAATAGGATACACGACTCCTGCGTCTAACCACTTGATAATCTCCTTCTTCACCACTTCTTGCATTGGTGGGTTTAGACGTCTTTGATGTTCAATGGTGGGTGTGCACTTTTCTTGGAGCTGAATTTTATGAGTGCAAATCCCAGGTGGAATACCAATGATATCCGCAATGGTCCATCCAATAGCTCTAATATACTTGCGTAAGATTACAATAAGAGCTGCAACTTGTTGCTCACCTAAATCGGCTGCCACTATGACTGGAAGAGTGTTTCCGCTTCCTAAGAATGCGTACTTCAAATGGCTTGGCAGCTCCTTCAATTCTAACGTGGGTGGTTCTTCAATAGATAGCTTAGCTGGTGGTGTGGGTCGATTCTTGAGATCAAGATCCAGCTTCTTGGGAGTATAACGATATGTTCCTAATCCCGATAGAGCACAAATATCATCTTCAGGAATTTCAGCATCATCATCCTCTTCTTTCATGAACAAAGCCTCCAAAGGATCATCAAGAATTCGCTCTTCAGCAAGTAACTCTTTCTCATCATCAAAGACAACATCAGCCACAGAAAATACACTCAGATCTTTGGGTTGCTTCATTGATTTGCAAATATCAAAGCGAACTACTTCATCATTTATTCGGAATGAAAGCTCATTAGCTCTCAAATCTATGAGCACACTTCCCGTAGCAAGGAAGGGGCATCCCAAGATTATGGGAACCTCTGAATCTGCTTCACAATCCAAGATGACAAGGTCTGCTGGAAATATGAATGAAGATACCTTTACCAAGACATCGCATAGAATACCAACCGGTCGTTTTACCGACCTATCCGCCATAACAAGCCTCATATTAGTTGGTGTAGGATCTCCTAACCCCAACTTCTTGTAGATTGATAATGGCATCAAGTTGATGCTGGCTCCTAAGTCACACAATGCTTTAGCAAAGTCCAAAGATCCGACGGTGCAAGGAATAGTGAAAGCTCCGGGGTCGGCCTTCTTCTGAACTATGGATCGGGTAGCAATTGCACTACAATGATGCACATCATCCTTCAGCTCATAGCTTGCTGCCCTCTTCTTAGTCAAAAGATCTTTCATAAACTTCGCATACCCAGGCATTTGTTCAAGTGCCTCTACCAATGGGACATTAATAGTCAGCTGCTTTAACATGGTCATAAATTTGCTGAACTTAGTGTCATCGGCCACCTTCTTCAATCTTTGTGGAAAAGGTGGTGGTGGGTATGGAAGTGTTCTCTCCATGGCTTTCTTCTCCTCTTGCTTCCGTTTATTTTTTTCAGGCTGCACGTCACTAGGTGAAACGTCCTTGACGTTGGAAGTAGATATTGCGGCATCTTCTCTTGTAACGCCACAAGGTGTGGCATCCATATTTGCTGCTATGTCAACCACTTGCTTGCTTTTTGCTGAAGTTTCCAGCACCTTACCACTCCTGGTAGTGATGGCCATGCATGACCCATCATTCCGTGGGTTTTGGACTGTATCGCTCGGTAAGGTGCCAGCCTTTCTTTGATTGAACGCTGCTGAAAGTTGGCTTAATTGCTGCTCTATTTGCTTGATAGAAGTGGAATGAGAATCAACTAATTGCTTCATGGAGGCCAAATCGTCAATCACCTCCTTAACTCCCGCGCTCGTTTCTTCCACTCCTTTCAATAACTTAGCCATCATGTCTTCCATAGAATTAGATGTGGTGGTATCACGTCTACCAGGGGGAACGTACAAACCACTATTTTCATTATTTTTCTTCCAACTACCTTGGTCTTTACCTCCAGATTTATCATAATAGTTCCGACCTTGGTTTCCTTGGGCATTCCCACGGAAACCCCCCTGATTGTTCAAGTAGTTGGCCTCCTCTTCCGAATCAGATTCGTTTCTTCCTTTTGACGCAATAGCTTTCACTTTTTCAATCTTCCCTAATAGATGCTTTGTAAGAAGATCCATTTGGGTTTTCATGTGCGCCATATCTTGATCACGTTCTTCTTCTCTTCTTCTTTGGTCTGCAGACATGCCAATAGATAAAGTGGGGCTTGCTACCTCAGAATCCCTGGTATGCCAAGCTCTACTTTGTTTCGTCATACGATCTAGCATGTTGCTTGCTTGACCAAAGGTGAGGTCCATAAAAGAACCTCCAGCTGCGTTGTCCACCACTAGTTTAGTTACTGAATTCAAGGCTCTATACAAGATCTCCATGAGGTGAACATTAGTCATGTGATGGTTTTGGCATCTCGTTAGCTTTGTCTTGAACCTCTCCCATGTTTCGTGAAGAGCTTCAGAGGGAAGCTGGCGAAAGTTGCTGATTTCATCTCTTAATTGAGCCCTCTTGGATGGCGGAAAGAATCTTTCTAGGAAAGCGTCTCTCAATTGCCTCCAATTTGTAATAGAATCAGGAGTCAGCCCATTCAACCATAATGTTGCCTCCCCAGACAGAGACAATGGAAATAGACGTAATCGAATAGCATTCTGACCAACACCAGGATTGTCAAAAGACTTGCATGTAGAAATAAAGTTGATGAGATGCATATTTGGATCATCGCCTGCTAGTCCACCAAATAATCCCTTGAGTTGCAATAACTGAATCATGGTGCTTGTGATATTGAACTTGGCTCCGGGCGCTAATGGTGGTGGAATTATAGCTCCAGTGGCTCCGGCACCATCAAGATCATCATCATCATCGTCGAAAGCTGGTTGCAAAGGTTGGCGATCATATCTGTACCGAGCTTGTCGACCTCTTCGATTGGCAGGTGTTGCAATTTCAGCGCCATGCCTTGGGTTTATCAACTCGTCATCTCCTAAATCTTCATCGTCAGGATTTGTTGCTCGTCCAGGATTATCAATATTTTGTTGTTGGACTTGAGCAGCGGCAAGAGCAGCTAATCTTGCTTGCTCGTGTTGAGCAGCCATCCTGTCGATTTCAGCTTGTGCTTCCATTCTTCTAATTCGTTGCGGTTCAGGATTGATTGGTAATAACGGTTGACCAGAACTTCTAGTATGGGGCATGCACTAAAAAGAAAAACCTGCAATAAACAAAAACAAAAACTAGACGTAAAAGTACGAGAATCTTTGACCAAAGGGTCTAGTAATTATCACGAACTTGATTGACACTCGTATTTCCCCGGCAACGGCGCCAATTTTTGATAACGCTCAATCTACAACTCTCGTAGGAGTGTAAAGCGGTCGATAGCAAATATAGAACCCAACTTGGGTTGGGTGTCGATCCCACCGGGAATAGCTTGGCCAACAAGTAAGTAAAATTACTAAACTTTTGATGCAAGTCTCGTAAGCAGGGGGGATTGTAATAAGTAACCAAAGTAATGAAATAAAAGCTGAAAATAATAAAGTAAAAAGAGAAAGATTGTCACGTTGGTTGTAAACAATGAGAATTGAAGCGTTGGGGTTATGTCCACCTTCTGAGGTATACGTCTCTATTGGCTATGAGTGTGTAGAGTCTTGACATGCAATTGCTTATAGAGAATTGTAGTCGATGGTAAATCCAAGCGTCTCTCGACCTAAACAAGGACTATTTCACTTTAACTCTCTCGAGCTTAAAGTGTGTCTAGCGGTACGAATTCTCCAAGAGGTTAGTCCAGTTACGGCACTTGCTTTTTAATAGGAAAGGGTGTCCTACTACCTTGCCATTATCTCTTTTCCAGACAAATAACCTTTCTCTCGAACAAGTTAAATGTTAGACTGGCGTATTCTTGCGTTTGCAACCGCAAAGAATGTAGATTAAGATGAAGAGCGTAATGATATAAGCAATATTCTTGTCTTGAACTCACAAACTCACAGCTATAGATAGTAACTCATTCGGCTTCCATAACCCCAACTAAGAGGTTTAGTTACCCATGAATGCGAAGGATATCACGTTTTGCATGGTGAATGGCGTGTGAAATAGGTGTTAGGCGTGTGGTTTTGGTGATTCCGTAGCAAGTAACGATTCTCTTGTTGTGGAATTTAAGAATAGAAGAATGAAGAATTAAGAATGTATTGTAAGAAGATGTCTTAATTGTAAGGAGATGAATAAAAATCTCTAGCATGATAGGGTATTTATAATACTCCTATCCTACTCCTACTAAGCTAATGAAATAAATAACCAAATCCTAATATACTATTGAAATCCTTGACCCAAATGTACTAGGGTAAGGTTACAATATCATAATCCAAATAGAATAATAAAACACATAACCTAATTATACTAGGTTAATGTATCTTGGTAAAAATCCAGCTTTGTGTCTGTAAGTCCCCAAAGTCTTCAGAAATGCTGTTTTAGCTCGGGACAGATTTTCCATCCAGCAGATTTAGTCCTTTAGGCGTCCAACTCCTTTCCACTTCGTTCGTGAGCTTTCTTTTGCGTCAAGTAAGCCATAAATTGCTGTATTTTGCATCATTTATACCTGAAACTTTCCTAATCATATTTGTTAGCTCATTTACAGGAAAAAGGACTAAAAGTGTATGAAATAGATAATTAGTTCTCAAAACTAGGCTAAAATATGGGCAAAATATATTGATATAGGCACGTAAATTCGCCTATCATCAGTTATCTATACTCAAGACTTCTTTGGGTAACCAACTAGCTCTCTTTAAGCCCATATTTAGTTCTTTAAAACCATGATTCATTCTATTAAAACATTTGTTTCTTTCATGTTAAGGACACTCCATAATAGGTATTGTGATACCTATACTTGCAAGCCATATCGTGTCATGTCATAATCATAGCCCCTATTATTAAAAAATCATGTAGATGCCCACCCAAGAGATTCAAACATCAATCAAGAGAGTTATTATTTCAAAACACATGAACACATATGTAAAATACTCCCTTTTCAATAATTTATCATATGGCGGCCAATACTTTCTTAAAACATATGCAATCCTTTTAATTAACAAGATAACAATTGTAAACAAGAAAATTATCCTCTCATCGTATCATAAACAATTTCAACCCATAATTAAGATAAAGAATTTTCTCTCAAGCTTGTAATTCATGCATTAGAACAACCCACAATACATTAAAACAATGAATTTCTTAACAAGAGAGTGAATCTCATAAATCTTGCTCTCATTCGTATTCTCAAAACTCATAACATTCATACACAAGAATATACTTCAATTTTACAGAAAACCCCTATTGTTTGAACAATATTTCACCATAAAGCGGGATCCCCAATGCATGCTCTTCAATAATTTTAAAACCCATTACGTCTACATAATTATATACATATTCTTAATGCTTGAAAAATAATAAAATCATGCCCATGAGATTTAGGATAGTCCTTCATACCTTAATCTTCTTGACTTGAGAAAGAAACATTATTCTTGTAGCTTTCTTCAATATTCTTGAACTTGGAAAAAATGGATTCTTGATTCCTTGAGGGAAAAAGAATTGAGTTTGTTCTTAGGGGAGGGGAGAGGTTTTTCTTGAGAGGGATTTGGAAAAGAAGGGCAAATAATAACCTAAAAGATACCTCAAGTCGTGTTATGGATGATTTGTTTAAGGGGAGGGGGAGAACCAATTTCCCCTCAATTATTTAAATTGTGCTAGCTTCATAGTTCTGATAGCTTCATAGTTCTGATAAAAATGATCATAAATTTTCACCCGGGTATCGGATTAAGGAGAAATTGGTATAGTTGAAAAGCTAATTCAATTTTATAAAATTTTGTGGTTCTTGAGATGAAAAATTCCATATATATAAAATGTTATACACGTTCAAAGTAAACCCTTGTGGAATCGAATATCAAAATTTGGCTGAATCAAAAGCCCTTAGCTCAACTTTGTTCTAAGTGATTCCTATAAATATTTTTCACCTCATAAGCACCTCACAAACTAGTATAAATATCATGACACATGTATTAAAATATAAATCGTGGGATTGAATTTTACATACGTTAGAACAATGGTTTAATGTTTAGCCCAAAAATGCGAGGTGTTACAACTAATGATCACCAAATAAACTCATATCTTATGTTGTGCTGATTGTGATCCATATAACTCATGTGCAAGGACATCTCTATGTCAATTCTCATTATCTCATGCTTCGTGCCTACATGATTCACTAGGTGATGTCATCAAGCTCTTTTTGAAGAACTATGTATGTTTCTCTAAGGAAAATTACTAATGGGAGGTTATGTCCTTCATTCCATATTTTTAGAGCTTCAACATGTTCCTACCCATCATTCAAGGATGAATGATCCTAAGAGAGATATAATGTAACACCCTATATTTTTTACTAGAGTTTGAACAGTTGTTCCTACGTATATAGACCTGAAACCAATGGTTACTACTTAGAAATGAGTGTGAATAACTATGATTTAGTATGAGAACATATTTGGAGATGATTATACATCATAAAAGTATCCTAGCTCAAAATTAAGTTGATCACTTTCTTACCGATTGAGTTTTAGTCAATGATTTGTCTTAGGTTAACTTCCAGTGACCATTACTCCTAGAATATGAGTAGTTATATGGCTCATAATATATCCAATTAAAGCTCTTTGGATCTTCTTTCCATCTCCGTCGGCTGTTCATTAATCCAAATTTAAAGTCAAAAGTTATGAGTGTTTGAGTAGGAACCTGTCCAGGATCAGCATTGGCCTGCGCCGCGGAGCAATCGCCAAAGTACACTGCCTCAGGTTTTCTTTGGTTTGGCGCTGCCAAGCCTTCACTAAGCGTCAAAAAGTGTTCCGTTTTGAGTTATTTTAAGGGCGATAAGTTCTTTTATTATCCTACAACCACTTCTAATCATATATGGATGAAATTTAGGTCTTAACACATGTTATTTCACTTCTCAAATCCCCAAATCATCTCTCCCAAAGCAAGAAAGGATAAACCACCTAGGGTTTGAGGATTTTGGTCTCCAAGGGGAAATCTCTCTATGTTCTCTTTGATTTTCGTCATCAAAATGTATGTGGGATTATCCTATATCTCATGGGAGTAAATTTCACATTTTTAACAAGTTTTAAAGATATATAAATATACACACACACACACATATATATATATATATATATATATATATATATATATATATATATATACACACACACACTTATATACTACCTTAAAACAATGAACTCCTAAATGCTAAAGTAAAATCACCAAGGCATCCCCAACCCATTTAATTAATATCAAATAATTTAAATTCCAAAAATAACCCTATCCCATTTAATCTAAATTAAGTTTACAACCCTACTTAGTACTCGCACTGCATAAATAGACACCAAGGAATACCTTTCCACTAGATGCCTCACCAACAAACACCTTCCTACCCACCGTTTCTTTAGAATAGAAACACGATGCAACTGCCTCAACAATCTTTATTCTTTTTTGTTAGAACATAGGTATGCCCAATTTTTTTTAAACACCAATCTTTAGGCTTGCAAAATCTCATTTTCTTCAAGAAGTTTAGGACATTGTAATTTATGTTCAAATTTCTTGAAGTATCTGTAACGCCCCAGAAAATGGGTCCCGGAGTGTCACACGGTACTTGAGGCTACAAATAGCCCCAAGCTAACCTTTTGAGCCATTTTCATTCAGTTCAACACAAATCAATGGGGTTTCCATAAAATAACCCTCAAATATCAACACAGTAATCATCAGCCAAGAATAAAAGAATTTCAGAAAAATAACAAAATATGACTTATTAGTCAACTCCCAACATCTGTACTAGTCTGACAAGCCTCTAAGAAAATCAATAAAACCAGCGAACAATTGAGACATGCCCCAACTGACTCACACTCAGTTATCAAATGTAAGCAATTCCGTGAAACCAACATCAGACATCACATCCTCGGAACATGAAGACTCACCACAATAGAGGATGTAGAACAGCGTGCCCAAAGAATCACTGTTGAACCTAGAACTGAGCACCTGAACCTACATTCCGAGAAAATGCAGCCCACATCCAAAGATGTGGGTTAGTACCATGGAAAGGAACCGAGTATATGGGGTGTATGCAGTTGTATAAACATCATCATCATAAATATTTATAAGAAATATGCAGGATGTATGAAAGACTCACATAGCTCGAAGAAAATCATCATAATCATGAGAGGATGAAATAAGTACAATAACACATGTGAGTCATCATATAATTTGTCAATCACTTTCAGTTCATCAAGAATATTAATTCTCATAATGTAAATATGATTTAAATCTTTCAAAAGAATAACTTTCACAATTCCCCTTTCAAATCACTTCACCATTCACCATAGACACAAGGAAACACACACACTGGGAGATCCTATAACCGACATAAACCATGTGATCTACATGGTGTTCAACGTACAACCCACGTTGAGGAGACCCGTTCTATCCTTTCCATCGGAGTAGGACTATCGATATCGAATCCACACAAACTAGTGATCACTATATAAATCAGCCTCAGGCTTAATCCTGTGGGGGCACGTAGTTCTAGGGAAGTAAGTCTCTTAATACCTCCCACTCGGTGCAAAATATTTCTTCCAGACTTGGCTCAGATTATTTCAAAGACAATCCACAACAAAACAATCTCAGTAATATATAAATATACATTGGGAGCCATCATGCTTCCCATCTATCAAAATCAACCATGTTGTGGATTTCTTTCACATTCGAATTCAAAATAACTCCATTAAGACCAAAAGGTCAAATCATTCAAAATATCTCAAATATTCAGCATCAACGTGTTTATAACACACACTTTCTTAAGAAAATACACAATTTCTAATGGGGATTCACGACCCAAATATCAAAATCATAATAAATATCATTCAAGATTCATGCTTTATATCTCCACACATGTAAATTCATCTTTCAAAATCATAAACATCAAGATTTCATAATAATCATCATAAGATACTCATATCTTTCCATTGATATATAGTATCTCACCTAGATCATTGTGTACGAGGAGTTATGATCGTTTGAAGTTGACCCAAAAATTCACTTTTGATAGTCTAAAGTAGATCAACCATAACGATTTACTCTGATATCCAAATTGGATAAAACTAATTTCATTAGAAAGAGGACTCGTAGAGCTTTCCGTTGATTTATAGTAGATCACTCAGATCATTATGTACAAGGAGTTATGATCATTTAAAGTTGTAGGAAAAATACGCCAGGCCTCAGTACTTTTTTCTGCATATTTAACTGTTCACTACTATTCACGGTTCGATTGGAATGTTCATAACTCGTCGCATCATACACCAAAATTACAACTCTCATTAGAAAGTGCAAGCGGTCGCTGTTAAATATAGAACCCAACTGGGTTGGGTGTCGAATCCCACAGGGAATACTATGATCACTAAGTATTATGATTATTATTAGACTGTTGATCGAAGGTTCCAAGGTAAGGGGGTTTTAGTTTAGGTGCATAATAATATTATCAGTGTAATGATGAGATGATATATGTAATAATATTTGATCACAGAGAATGACAAATTAGGGTTATGTCCACCTTGTAGCTTCTACTTCTCTATTAACTATGAGTAATAAGGATTTTATACATGCATGCACTTATAGAGTGATGTGTTCTAATTCTAAATCCAAGTGTTTCTCAACCATCAAGGATTTATTCACCTCAGTTCTCTCGAATCCAAAGTGTACAACCAATCGTACGATCTCTCCAAGAAGTTAATCCTGCTAAGGCATTAACGTGTAAAATAGAAATTGGAAACCCTATTTTCTTGTCACACTCTCTTTTCCAAACAGTAACTTTTCTATCGAACAAGTTATTGCTATAATGGCACATTCCCTATGTTTGCAACCACGAGAATTTAATCAAAATGAAGAGAGTAATGATATAAGTGGATTAACATATCATAAATTTAAAACCCCATAGCAATAGAGAGTATACTACAAGGATTCCATAACCCTAACAAATAAACTTTGCTACTCATGAATAAACTGAAATCACAATACAAATATTCATCATACTAGAACTTAGAATTATCTTGGTGGTAAAGATGAGTAGCGAACATAAGAGAGAAAAGCGTTTCTGTCTCTCCGTCCTCAAGCTAAGCCGTTTTTTATTGTTTTCAAAATAATACAGAATGTCAATAATCCCTAAAAATTCAGACATAAGGCTTTTAATAACATCCTTCTCTAATAAATTGCTACTACATCCTTAATTATTTAAGAATATTGAGTTTGCCCGGGAAAAAGTTCCCATACATCACATCCAGTCCAAAAGCTGCTTTCCTTCTTATGTGAAGTTTCCTTTGCTATCCACAGGTCCCCACAATGCTGTAACCTTCCTCATTAGTACCTGAAAAGCATGCTAATCACATAGGTCAGCTCACTTAACTAAAAATAGACTAAAAGTGCAAGAATTATGTATTTTATCCTGAAAACTTAGCTAAAACATGGGTAAGTTATGGTGCTTAGACGTATAAATACGCCCAACATCACCACCCCACACTTAAAGCTTTGTTTTTCCTCGAACAAAATAGTACATCCATGCGAATACCTAACTAAACTTCACAAGAGCAACACAAAATTTCCAACAAGACATACACTACAATTATTAACAAAGAATAGATTTCTTGATCATTACTAGAAACAACTCACCCTCCAACACTGACTCATTAAGTTGGTGAATTCATATACACAAGTTAAGCCAAAAAAATCATATAAAACTACCCAACAATCATCAACCATGTGCACTCACACAAAAAGTTACCCATAATCACTCATAGTTTTGCATTCTTCATAAATATAGGTACAAGAACTTGCTTGCACTCACTCTCACAAAGAATTCTTAGATTACAACTGATGACCATATGCTTGCCCTTAGTGTAATGCTCCACTAATATCAGAATGCTAAGGTTAGGATCAAATAGATCTTTACGGGTTGTAAAGTAGGCTAAAGGGATGGATAGGACTATTTTGGCCAGAAATAGTGACTATGTTCCCTAAGTGCTTTAATACACTACATTATGCCATTTAGACCAACTTTTAACAACCACTCTACCTTATTTTTATCTACCAACCTTTTTTTTTATCTTCACCCATTTTATTACTCAATCAAAAACACTATGATGGTAATATACAACTCTTTTTTTTTGTTAAGCATCCCTATGATAGCCACCCTCAGCTTAGACTATTTGCGTTAGTCGAGGTGCATAATGTCCATGAAAGGACCAGGACGCCACTCCCAATCACAATATTTTCATGTACCAATAACTAAATTTTGGGGCATCACTTTCACTATTTTCCTCTTATTTTGCCACACTCTTTACTCAACTTGATTCTACAATTTAAAGAGCTTAGGAGCTTTTGGATCAAATTATGGTCTTTTAAAAAAAATGGATTAGGCTACATATGAGGTTGCCAAAGAAAATAGCTAAAGGCTCAATGGGTGTTCACTAGGACAATGTACAAAGGTAGGTAAAAAGAAGATAAAAAATTAGTGCTGCCAAAGAATGCCTAAATCATCTCCTAAACTCACAATCTTTATTTCGCTTCACACACATACTAGGCAAGTTCTAGCATCAGTCACAACAAAGAATATACAATAACCTTACACACACATGGCACATGGTTAACTTAATTAGGAGCATTATAGATTCTTGACCCAATAGATAAATGAATTAAACCACCAAAAATTGTCACAGAATGAGTCATAACTTAGAGCCTAAATGTTTTAATAGTAGTAATTCAGCACAAACTCCTGTTATAATGCCATAGCATCTATAAGAACAATTTCATGAAAAAATCTGACTAATTCTCTCTTAAGACGGTCGTCATCCATCCATCATTGAGAAAAATGACTAATTACAACTAACTAACTACGACTAAATCAAAACAACTGTAGAATAAATGCGGGCAAGCAGTAGGCAATACAGCAGACAAAGAAATCCAAGTGTACACATACTTATACCCGCACCCCACACTAAGAAGGAACACACTGCCCTCAGTGTAAATAAATAAGCAAAAACCTGGTTAGTCAGACTCTTTCTCTACGTCTGGGGTCATACCCCCTATGTCAAAATCATCATCAGAGTCTTCATCATTAGAGTTGTCCTCCATATCAGAGTCTAGAAGTTGGTGATCATCGTCTGTCGGCACATCATCATCTAGAGGTTTTTTAAAATTTACCCCCACTCCACATATGGCCCAAGCATGCTTATTAAGCGGGTAGTCATAGTCCAACTGTCGAAGCCCTGCATCAGTCGGCACACGACCATCATTCATTATAGTAAACCTAGTAATGCCATACAGATGGCAAAAAAACTCTTATCTCGAGCATGTCTCTCAGCAGTGGTAAGGTTGATGCCTTGACTAGTTTCTGGATCTTTGATTTTCGTGAGATCCACCTTCTTCGGGTTTTGTGGAAACTTATGGTCTGTTGGTTCCTCCTCAATGTGCTCTTTCCTTAAAATTGCAGTCAACAAGTTTCCAAAACTGAAATGGGACTTGTTGTGCACCCTTGGTTTTCGCATCGACGTTCCTATAACTACACCAATGTTGATGGGAACATTGGTCATTAGAGCATATACCAAGAAGAGTCGATCACGCGTGACCTTAGTGTATTGTGTCCCAAGAATCAAGAAGGAATTGACTATTCTTAACCATATGCGAGCTTCTCTGTTCAAACAAGCATATGTGTAAGTATTGTGACGACCATTATCTTTATAATGAGTCCATCGGGTCATGGACCTTGATCCACACAACGTATGTCTGATGGCTCTGTAGGGAGGTCTGTTGTAGAGCTCCTTGAGTGGTGATTGATCCAGACTTGGAGTACCCAGGAAAGAGCTGAAAAAATCAGTGTTCAATTGCAAAACTTGCCCTCAAATCTTTACTTCATTTCCCGTAGTCCTTGGGGACCAGTTGGCATAAAACTCTCGAGTCGAATCAAGATTATATTCGCCCATGTATCGGAAGATAAAGTCAAGTTTTAGTGCCATAATCTTTGCCAAAATACGAGGGAAGTTCTTTGCTAAACTTTCCTTCTGCATCGACTCCACATGTACATATTTCTTCACTTTATTGTTTCTTTACCATTCCTTCCCTTCCTCCTCCAGGACCCATTTGATTCCAAAAGTGCGTCGAGGCACTTGAAGAGAGGAGGAATCAGCCTGGTCCTTTCTTGACCTTTTTGTGAGGTGGATGCTTTCTCCTTTCCCTGGCTCCATTTACCTGAGATTATAATAGGGTCATGTTAGTCTCATTTCGTAAAATTCACTATAATCAAAAAAGAAAATAGTGATGGCACCGCCCCACACTTAATTTGTTTGCACAAACTAATTGAGTGAGTGTTGTTAAGTACTCAGACTTCATCGACAAACATTTAGATGGTATGTGCCAACAACATTATTAGTGCAGTCACACTTTCAACCCTTCACTTTACATAACAATTTATCAGTTTGATATACAGAAGCAGCACACAATGGTCCTGTAATCTTGACTATCATTTCCAACTTTATTGCATTTGAGCAATTAAATCTTTGAACAAGACTACCACATATAAATCTTATCATGCTATAGCATATAAACAATTTCACAATCTTATGCTTTTGGTTAACCATGATCATTACATCGATGAACGAATCACTCACATAGTCAAGCTTACAACTCCCAAAATCATGCATTAAACTTCAATAGTTCAACTCCATAATAATAAAAAATTATGACAATGATACCAATCAATACATGCTGGAGCGAAATCAAGATTACCCACAAGAATCCTTTCACTTAATGAGATGTATTTTCCCAAAATCATAACAAACTAACCATACTCTTATCACCAAGCACTACTACAAAATCTAATTAACCATTATGGGCGTAGCAATGAAACAACTACGGAACATGAAAGAAAAACTTACTTGGTGGTAAATTTGTGACGAATCATGAAGGTGAGCCAGCAAGATTAGATGAGAAAAGAGAAGGGCTTGGAGAGGGAAAGGTTATTTGAGCGGCACTTAGGTTTAAGAAAAATTGAGTGGGTTTTAAGAGTAGAGGATTTATTTAAAAGATGAGACATTGGTCGGGTTGATCCATACAAAAATGGGTTATTAGGAAAAAGTTACATTGATAGGCGGCGCCCATGGAATCGCCTAAGCATAAGTAGGTGGAACCTAACCTATCGCCTATGTTGACATAGGCGGCACCTAACCTATCTCCTATGTGAGGCAGTGAGCATAGGCAATGGCATAGGTGGCACCTAACCTATCGCCTATGTTGACATAGGCGGCGCCTAACCTATCGCCTATGTGAGGCAGTGAGCATAGGCAATGGCATAGGCGGTGCCTAACCTATCGCCTATGTTGACATAGGTGGCACCTAACCTATTGCCTATGTGAGACAGTGAGCATAGGCAATGGAATAGGAAGCGCCTAACCTATCACCAAGTTGATATAAGCAGCGCCTAACCTATCGCCTATGTGAGGCAGTGAGCATAGGCAATGGCATAGGCGGTGCCTAACCTATCGCCTATGTTGACATAGGCGGTGCCTAACCTATCGCCTATGTTGACATAGGCGGTGCCTAACCTATCGCCTATGTTGACATAGGCGGCGCCTAACCTATCGCCTATGTGAGGCAGTGAGCATAGGCCATGGCATAGGCAGTGCCTAACCTATCACCTATGTAGACATAGGCGGCGCCTAAACTATCGCCTATGTGAGGCAGTGAGCATAGCCGATTGGAAATACGGTGCACCGCCATTGTGGTCAGTGGTGGGATTTGGGATTGGGCCTTTCGGACCAATCCCTATACTACCACCATAGACCTCATTGAAAGTCACAAAATAAAGTTGTACCTCGAAACTTTTTGGGTTGAATCTACATAATTCGAGGTGCGACTCTAATGCAAATCATACTTGAGCCTTACATATTTGACTACTCCCACTTACCTGTATTGTTCCATCACTCCTAGACTTACCACCATTGGCATGGATCACTTCCAAATCAAAATTGGGACTAATCTCCTCCTTTGTACTTCATGCACCTACACTTAATCAAAAACAAAAAAAATGATTAGAAGGATAGGTTGCCTCCCACCAAGTGCCTTAGTTTTGGTCGTGGCTCGACTCTTCTTTTTGAATTTTCATTTTCCAAAAACAAAATCCTAGTAAAATGATGGGTTGCCTCCCATGTAGCGCTTGATTTATTGTCGTGACACGATACAGTTATCTTGATTACTCAGACTTCATCAACATATATGGTGGCTATACATTTTATCGAGTCGGTTGGACTGATATATAGCTTCACTCTTTGGCCATTCACCTTAAAGACACTACCATCATTGTTTTCTAACTCCACTACTCCAGATGAGTAGACTTGGCTAATTCTGAATGGACCAAACCATTTAGATTTCAACTTACCTGGAAACAGCTTCAGTCTAGAGTTGAAAAGGAGTACCAAATCGCCTTTCTGAAAGTTTCGTTGGATAATCCTCCGATCATGGTACTTTTTCATCCTTTCCTTATAAAGATCTACTCTTTCATATGCATTTAGATGGAATTCATCTATCTCATTCAGCTGTCCCAATCTCATATTTATAGCATCATCCCAGTTCAGGTTAAGCTGCTTCAGTGCCCATATTGCTTTATGTTCTAGATCAATTGGCAAGTGACAAGCCTTTCCATAAACTAGTTGGTATAGTGACATGCCAATTGGTGTCTTAAACGCGATCCTATATGCCCATAAGGCATCATACATCTTCCTGGACCAATCTTTCCTACTGGCATTCACAGTCTTAGCAAGGATCAACTTGATTTCCCGGTCTGAAACCTCCACCTGCCCACTAGTTTGTGGGTGGTACGGTGTAGCTACCTTATGTTGCTTAACCCCATACTTTGCCAATACGGATCTGAACAGCTTGTTATAGAAAAGTGATCCTCCATCGCTTATGATGGAACGGGGTACTCCAAAATGAGAGAAGATATTTCTCTTTAAGAACGCGACAACACTCTTACCTTCATTATCAGCTAGAGCAACTGCTTTGACCCATTTGGATACGTAATCCACAGCAACTAAGATATATTTCATCCCAAATGAGCTCATAAATGGTCCTATGAAGTCAATACCCCAGACATCGAATAACTCTACTTCAAATATTTTGGACATGGGTATCTCATGGTGCTTTGAGATAGAACCTTGCCGCTGGCACGGATCACATCTTCTTACAAAATCGTAGGCATACTTGAATAATGAAGGCCAATAGTAGCCACTTTGCAGTACTTTCTTGGCCGTCCGTTATCATGCATGGTGACCTCCAACTTGGGAAGCATGGGTTGCTTCCAGTATGCTAGACACCTAAAAATCTAGGATGCACCGCCTAATAATACCATCAGCACATCGTCGAAAAAGATATGGCTTATCCCAGAAGTAATGTTTAACATCATGCATGAACTTTTTCTTTTGATGAAAGGAGAGATTCTCAAGAATCACTTTGCTTACCACGTAGTTAGCGAAATATGCATACCACGGTATGTTTTCTACCATAGTTTCTAGAATCTCTTCATTAGGGAATGCATCATTAATATCAAGGTCGGTCTGCACTGTGTGCTCACTCTCAAGTCTAGATAGATGATCAGCTACTTGGTTTTCAACACCTTTTCTATCCTTTACCTCGAATTCGAATTCTTGAAGCAGTAGCACCCACCTAAATAGCCTTGGCTTGGCATCCTTCTTTGCCATTAGATATCTTAGAGCCGCATGATCTATATAAACCACTACCTTGGTTCCCAACAAGTAAGTACGGAACTTCTTGAAAGCATAAACAACCGCAAGAAGCTCCAGTTCAGTAATGGTATAGTTCTTCTGTGCTTTATTCAAGGCCTTGCTCGTGTAGTAGATTGGATGAAATAGCTTTTTTCTTTTCTGACCAAGTATAACACCCAAGGCTACACCGCTTGCATCACACATAATTTCAAATGGTAGAGACCAATCAGGTGCTACAATAATAGGGGCTTCAACTAGCTTCCCTTTGAGGCATTCAAATGCCTTCAAGCAATCTTCACCAAAGTAAAACTTTTCCTCCTTCTCTAAAAGTTTGCATAATATGTTTTCAATATTGGAGAAGTCTTTAATAAACCTCCGATAAAAACCAGCATGACCGAGAAAACTACGAATCCCTTTATTAGAAATTAGAGGTGGTAGTCTCTCGATAACTTCAATCTTGGCTCGATCAACTTCAACTCCCTTTTGAGAGACTTTATGCCCAAAACAATGCCTTCCTTAACCATAAAATGGCACTTCTCCCAATTTAGCACCAGATTGAATTCCACACATCCCTGCAAAGCCATACTCAGATTTGCCAAGCATGACTTAAATAACTCACCTACAACCAAAAAGTCATCCATAAACACTTCCTAGGTGTCTTCAACCATATCAGAGAAAATAGACATCATACACCGCTGAAAAGTGGTAGGTGCATTACATATACCAAATGTCATTCGTTTGAATGCAAAAGTACCATATGGGCATGTAAAAGTGGTCTTCTCCTGATCTTCAAGAGCAATGAAAATCTGGTTATATCCGGAATAACCATCTAAAAAATAGAACCATCCTTTTCCTGCCAATTGATCAAGCATTTGATCCATGAATGACATTGGAAAGTGGTCCTTTAACGTCCACGAGTTTAGCTTCCAGTAATCCATACACACCCTCCACCCTGTGACAAGCCTGAGTGGAATTAGCTTATTCTTCTCGTTTGCTGCTACTGTCATGCCCCCCTTTTTTGGGCACACATTGTACAGGACTCACCCATTTACTGTCTGAGATTGGGTACACCACCCCTGCATCTAGCCACTTGATGATTTCTTTCTTCACCACCTCTTGCATAGGTGGATTTAGACGACGTTGATGCTCAATAGTAGGTACGCAATCTTCCTTTAGCTGAATCTTGTGCATACATATGCCAGGAGGGATACCAATGATATCAGCAATAGTCCAACCAATAGCTCTCTTGTACTTTTTCAGAACAGATATGAGAGTCTTTACCTGTTGTTCACCTAAATCAACAACAATAATAACCGACAGTGTATTTCCACTACCCAAGAACACATACCTTAGATGACTGGGTAGATTTTTCAATTCTAACACCAGTGGCTCTTTAATGGATGGCTTCGTCGGTGGTGAAGTTCGATTCTTAAGGTCAAGGTCCAGCTTCTTGGGGGCATAAGAATACGACCCCATTCCTGTCAAAGCACAGACAGTTTCTTCGTACTCCTTAACATCCTCACGATCAAAGTTCATAAGCACAGCAGCCAATGGCTCAACAGTAAGCTGCTTATCTAAAGATAATTCCTTCTCATCATCATAATAAACATCAACTATAGAGAACATATTCATATCCTTGGGCTTCTTCATTGATTTGCATACATCAAAATGTACCACTTCGTCATTCATCTGAAATAAAAGCTCATTTGCTCACAAATCAATAAGCACATTTCCTATTGCGACAAAAGGTCAACCCAAGATTATGGGCACCTCAAAATCCACATCGCAATCCAAAATAACAAAGTCTACAGGAAAAATGAAGGTATAAACCTTTACTAATACATCATATAAGATACCAACAGGTTATTTTACCGACCTATCTGCCATTACAAGCCGCATGTTGGTTGGTGTAGGATCCCCCAACCCCAACTGTCTATAAATGGATAGTGGCATCAAATTAATGCTAGCCTCTAAATCACATAAAGCCTTATCAAAATCTAAAGATCCAATCGTGCAAGGAATAGTGAAAGCAACTGGATCTGCCTTCCTCTGTACCAAAGACCTCATGGCAATCACACTGAAATGATGAAAATTATCGGCCAGTTCATTGCTTGCTGTCCTTTTCTTTGTCAAAAGGTCCTTCATGAATTTGGCGTACCCTGGCATTTGCTCCAGTGCCTCCACCAAAGGCACATTTATAGTTAGCTACTTTAGCATGGTCATGAATTTACTGAACCTGGTGTCATCAACCTTCTTCTTTAGACTCTGAGGAAAAGGTGGTGGTGGATTTGGAAGAGTTTTCTCCACCACTTCCTTTACATTGTGCTTCCCATTATCAATCTTTTCAGACTGCTGACATCTAGGTGTAGTATCATGAACGTTCTCTTTCTGATTTTCAAGTTCTACAGAATTATCACAATCTGCTTCAACAACATTCTTCTCCATACTATCAATCACAGGCTTGCCCTTGGATGGATTTTCCAACACCTTACCACTCCTGGTTGTAATATCCAAACATGATCCATCTTTACTTGGATTTTGCACAGTGTCACTTGGTAAAGTGCCAGCTTTTCTTTGATTGAATACCGCCGATAGTTGACTCATTTGTTGTTCCAACTATTTTATTGAAGTGGAATGAGAGTCAACCAATTGATTCATTAAGGACAAATCATTTTTTACCTCAGCTAATCCCGTGTTGGTTACCTCCATTCCTTTCAATAGCTTAGCCATCATGTACTCCATGGACATCTTCCCAGAGCTAGGTGCAACAGCTTCACGATTTCCAGGAGGGACATACAAACCGCTCCTGGCATTTTTATTCTTCAAATTCCCTTAGTCTCGTTCCTTATATCCGGATTTTTCATAATAGTTACTACCTTGGTTTCCTTGGACATTTCCTCGGAAACCCCCCTGATTATCTAAGTAATTTGCTTCAAACTCAGAATTGGAGTCATCTCTTTCCTGTGATACAACAACTTTGATCTTTTCTGTCTTCCTTGATAATAAATGCTTAGTAAGAAGGTCCATCTGCGTTTTTATGTGAGCCATATCCTGGTCACGTTCCTCTTCTCTTCGCCTCTGTTCTGCCGTTATGCTAATAGACACAGTAGATCTTGCTACCTCAGAATCCCTGGTATGCCAAGCTCTACTCTACTTTGTCATACGATCCAGCATATCACATGCCTCAAAAAAAGTAAGGTCCATGAATGGCCCATCCGCAGCATTATCTACCACTGGCTTAGTCATCGAGTTCAAAGCCCTATATAATATTTCCATCAAGTGGACATTGGTCATCTGATGATTTGGGCACCGCATAAGCTTCTTCTTGAACCTCTCCCAAGTCTCGTGGAGAGCTTCAGTTGGAAGCTATCTTAAATTGCTTATCTCATCTCTTAATTGTGCTCTCTTGGATGTCGGAAAGAATCTTTCTAGGAAAGCTTCTTTCAGTTGCCTCCAATTAGTAATAGAGTCAGGAGTTATCCCATTTAAACATAGAGTTACCTCTCCAGATAGAGATAATGGAAATAAGCGTAGTCGAATCGCATTCTGTCCAACCCCTGGATTGTCAAACGATTTGTATGTTGAGATAAAATTAATCAGATGTATATTTGGATCATCTCCTGTAAGTCCACCAAATAACCCTTAGAGTTGTAGTAGCTGGATCATGGTGCTAGTGATATTGAACTTGGCTCCGGGTGCCAAGGGCGGAGGAATAATAGCCCCTGTGGCACCAGCCCCATCCAAGTCATCATCATTATCATCAAAAGCAACTTGCATAGCTCGGCGTTCGGGTCTCATCCTAGCTTGACGATCTCTGTTGACATTCCTGTTCACTGGTGCAGCCACATCATTTGCACGCCTTGGATTTAATAACTCATCATCACCCAGGTCCTCATCATCAAGATTTGGTACCCGACCTGGGTTATCAACTTTCTGTGGATTTACTTGCGCAGCTGCCAATGCCGTTAATCTAGCCTGCTCTTGTGAAGTAGCTATCCTTTTAGGGTCTCATTGCGCATACATTCTACCAATGAGATGTGGTTCAGGATTTATAGGTAATAATGGCTGAACCGATCTCCGTGTATTTGGCATGCAATCCACTCAACCTGAACAAAACAAAAACAAAAAACAAAAAGTAAAATTGGAGAATCTTTGACCAAAGGGTCTATTAACTATCACAAACTTAGTTGACAACCGTATTCCCCAGCAACGGCGCCAAAATTTGATACGCCTAAATTACAACTCTTGTTAAAAAGTGCAAGCGGTCGCGGTCAAATATAGAACCCAACTGGGTTGGGTGTCGAATCCCACAGGGAATACCATGATCACTAAGTATTGCGATTATTATTAGACTGTTGATCGAAGGTTCCAAGGTAAGGGGGCTTTAGTTTAGGTGCACAATAATATTATCAGTGTAACGATGAGATGGTATGTGTAATAATATTTGATCACAGAGAATAACAAATTAGGGTTATGTCCACCTTGTAGCTTCTACTTCTCTATTAACTATGAGTAATAAGGATTTTATACATGCATGCACTTATAGAGAGATGTATTCTAATTCTAAATCCAAGTGTTTCTCAACCATCAAGGATTTATTCACCTTAGTTCTCTCGAATCCAAAGTATACAACCAATCGTACGAACTCTCCAAGAAGTTAATCCTGCTACGGCATTAACGTGTAAAATAGAAATTGGAAACCCTTTTTTCTTGTCACACTCTCTTTTCCAAATAGTAACTTTTCTGTTGAACAAGTTATTGCTATAATGGTGCATTCCCTATGTTTGCAACCATGAGAATTCAATCAAAATGAAGAGAGTAATGATATAAGTGGATTAACACATCATAAATTCAAAAACTCATAGCAATAGAGAGTATACTACAAGGATTTCATAACCCTAACAAATAAACTTAGCTACTCATGAATAAAACAGAAATCACAATAGAAATATTCATCATGCCAGAACTTAGAACGATCTTGATGGTAAATATGAATAGCGAAAATAAGAGAGAAGTGTTTCTCTCTCTCCATCCTCAAGCTAAGCCATTTTTTCTTGTTTTCAAAATAATACAGAATATCAATAATCCCTAAAAATTCAGCCATAAGGCTTTTAATAATATCCTTCTCTAATAAATTACTAATGCATTCTTAACTATTTAAAAATATTGAGTTTGCCCGGTAAAAAGTTCTCATACATCACATACAGTCCAGAAGCTGCTTTCCTTTTATGTGAAGTTTCCTTTGCTATCCACAGGTCCCCAAAGTGTTGTAATCTTCCTCATTAGTACCTGAAAATCATGCTAATCACATAGGTCAGCTCACTTAACTATAAATAGACTAAAAGTGCTAGAATTATGTATTTTATCCTCAAAACTTAGCTAAAACATGGGTAAGTTGTGGTGCTTAGACGTATAAATATGCCCAACATGATCGCTCGGGTGTCTATTTTGGATGATCCACATATCATTGGAAATCTTATTCGATACTCTACACAATGGTGGGTAATAATCTTAAGATATTCCGCACGTAAAATTTATAATTCATTCTAGAAGATAGAACTCAACATGTTTACGCACAAAATTTCAACGAAAAATTTACTAGGGTATTACATCATCCCCCCTTGGAAACATTCATCCTCAAATGATGCTAGACATGCCAAGATTAGATAGGGAATAGAGCATATAGCTGAAACCATTCGTTAGACTCATCACCACATCGTTTCTCACTCCGAATGCAACATAGAATGCATAAATTCAACAAACTACAACTGAACACATAATAAATGACAGCTGAACTACTGCAACTTTAATCAAAAGTGCATGATTTAGGAAAGAATGGTACCTTCATCTTGATCGGAGTTTGCGAAAAATAGGTGCGGGTTCTTGGATCGCATATCCGCCTCAGCTTCCCAAGTTGCACCCTCAACAGATTGGTTTTGCCACAACACCTTGAACAAGGAAACCTCTTTGTTCCTTAGTCTCCGAACACTGGAATCAAGAATCTCAACAAAAATCTCATCAAAAGAAAGATTTTCTTGAATGTCAGCACGCGCAGAGGAATCCACTACCACAGCATCGCTAATATGCTTTCTAAGCATGGAGACATGGAATATTGGATGAACAGAGGACAACTCGGAAGACAAGTCAAGCTCATAAGCTACCTTACCAACACGGCTAAGAATTTTGTAAGGACCAACATAATGGGGACTAAGTTTCCCCTTATTTTTGAATCTCTTCACCCCCCTCATGGGTAAAATTTTCAGATACACTAGGTCACCAACTTCAAACTCAATGTCTCTCCTTCTAACAGCCGCATATGACTTCTGACGACTCTGCGCAGTTTTCAATATTTCCCTAATCAACTTAACTTTTTCCATAGCCTCAAATACCAAATCAGGACCACTCACAGTCGCTTTACCCACCTCGAACCAACCTATGGGTGATCTACACTTCCTCTCATATAAGGCTTCAAACGGAGCCATGCCAATACTAGAGTGGAACCTGTTATTGTAAGCAAACTCTATCAACGGTAAGTGATCATCCTAACTTCCCTTAAAGTCAAGTGCACAAGCTCTCAACATATCCACTAAGGTCTGGATGGTCCGCTCAGTCTGACCATTGGTCTGTGGATATAAAGCAGAACTCAAAAGCACTTGGGTACCAAGACCCTTCTGAAAAGATTTCCAAAATTGTGAAGTAAACTAAGTCTGGGTCTGAGGGCGATAGTCACGACGCCCTTGTCTGTCTTGTGGACAATCTCTAACTCTGTGACCCATGTCACCACACCGAAAACAACCCCTCTTCTCACCCCAACACTCACCTAAATGAGCTCTACCATACTTAGGACACAGGGGATGATTTGGCTTACTGCCAGCACTATACTGGGACCTGCATGCATATGACCTGCTACCTTACTCGTGCCTACCTCTAGGCACAGGAGCACTAGAAGATGAGGGAGACTCCCTCCCTAAAATCTAGTCTAACCCTGCCCGTGTTGCTCGAACCTAGCTCTCTTATTCCCTCTCATTCTATCTCTCTCCTTAATCTTGTCTGCCTCAATCTGTTGGGCATGAGTCATCAACCTAGAAAGATTCATCTCACTATTCAGCATAGCATACCTACACTCCTTAACCACATAACTAGACACTCCAGTCACAAACTTACTCATACTAGCCCGATTATCAGCCACTAAGTCAGGAGCATACTTAGCCAACTGATTGAACTTTAGTTGGCCAAAATTCAGCATGAGACACGTTTTAATTCAATGGGTCAGCGGGTTGAGGTTGCTAACCATCATTATTTCTTCTCTCTTGATGTGGAGGCATAATTCTGAAAGAGAAGAGCACGAATCAATAGGAGAGAGAGATACTTTAAGCACGATAGACTTCTGAAAGAAAGAATCACATTTTTTCCTAAAACATCTTGTAGCCTCTTGATCATAGATGTGCTGCGCTACACACCGATGGTCAAAACTCTACTTAACGCGTCTTGTCAGACTCCATAGGACACCTTAAAACCTTAGGCTCTGATACCAAGTTTGTAACACCCCAGAAAATGGGTCCCAGTGCGTCACACGGTGCTTGAGGCTACGAGTATCCTCAAGCTAACCCTTTGAGCTATTTTCATTCAGTTCAACACAAATCAATGGGGTTTCCATAAAATAACCCTCAAATATCAACACAGTAATCATCATCCAAGAATAAAAGAATTTCAGAAAAATAACAAAATATGACTTATTAGTCAACTCCCAACATCTATACTAGTCTGATAAGCCTCTAAGAAAATCAATAAAACCAACGAGCCATTGGGACATGCCCCAACTGACTCACACTCAGTTATCAAATGTAAACAATTCTGTGAAACCAATGGAGGATATAGAACAACATGCCCGAAGAATTACTGTCGAACCTGGAACTGAGAACCTGAACCTACATTCTGAGAAAATACAGCCCACATTCAAAGATGTGGGTTAGTACCATGGAAAGGAATCGACTATATGGGGGTGTATGCAGTTGTATAAACATCATTATCATAAATATTTATAAGAAATATGCAAGATGTATGAAAGACTCACATAGCCCGAAGAAAATCATAATAATCATGAGAGAATGAAATAAGTACAATAACACATGTGAGTCATCATATAATTTGTCAATCACTTTCAGTTCATCAAGAATATCAATTCTCATAATGTAAATATCATTTAAATCGTTTGAAAGAATAACTTTCGCAATTCTACTTTCAAATCACTTCACCATTCACCATAGACATAAGAAAACACACACACACTGGGAGATCCTATAATCGACATAAACCATGTGAGCTACATGGAGTCCAAAGTACAACCCACGTTGGGGAGAGCCATCCTATTCTTTCCATCGGAGTAGGACTATCGATATCAAATCCACATAAACTAGTGATCATGATATAAATCAACCTCAGACTCACTCCTACGGGAGCACGTAGTTCTATGGAAGTAAGGTTGCTTTATACCTCCCACTAGCTGCTAAAGATTTCTCCCAAACTTAGCTCAGATCATTTCTAAGACAATCCACAACAAAACAATTTCAATAATATATAAATATACATCAGGAGCCATCATGTTTTCCATCTATCAAAATCAACCACATTGTGGATTTCTTTCACACTCGAGTTCAAAACAACTCCATTAAGACCAAAAGGTCAAATCATTCAAATATTCAACATCAACGTGCTTATAACACACACTTTCTCAAAAAAAACACAATTTCCAATGGGGATTCATGACCCAAATATCAAAATCATGATAAATATCTTTCAAGATTTATGTTTTATATCTCCACACATGTAAATTCATCTTTCAAAATCATAAACATCAAGATTTCATAATAATCATCATATTATATGGGTTCATGCTTCAAATTCATAAAAAATCAAATAAAAATCATGCCTTTGAAAAGAAAATTACATTTGGGCACAAGAACGAAAGAGAGTTCTTGTTGAAAAACCCCACATACCTTGAATGATGAACTTTAGATCGATAATCATTTTTGAGATATTAATCGTTGCTTTGACTGATAGTTCTTGGAGTTCTTGAACTAGGAACTTGGAATCTTGAATAAATTTACAGAATTAATGGTGAACTTTGGAGGTTCTTGAAGTTGGATATAGGAGCTTAGGGTTTTCCTTTTGAGGGAATTTGATGAAATATAATATATATATAATATTTCTAATAGGCTTTAATATAGGGTTTGGATGGATTTTGGGTGAGGGGAAATGACCAAAACGCCCCTAAAAATCAAATAATTCTCGAATTTGTCCTTTGGTGGACTGTTTTGATAGTCTGAAGTAGATTAACCATAACGTTTTACTCCGATATCCAAATTGGATGAAAACAATTTCATTAGAAATAGAACTCCCATATATTTTTGTTGATATATAGTATCTCACCCAGATCATTGTGTACGAGAAGTTATGATCGTTTGAAGTTGACCCATAGATTTTCTTTTGATAGGCTGAAGTAGATCAACCATAACTTTTTGCTCTGATAGAAAAATTGGATGAAACCAATTTCATTGGAAAGAGGACTCGTAGATATTTCTGTTGATATATAGTATATCACCCAACTCATTATGTACTAGGAGTTATGATCATTTTAAGTTGGAGAAAAAATATACCAGGCCTCACTACTTTTTCCTGTACGTTTTGCTGTTCACTACTATTCACAGTCCGATCGGAATATTCATACCTCGTCGCTCAGGTGTCCATTTTGGATGATCCATAAATCGTTGGAAATATTATTTGATACTGTACGCAATGGTGATTCATAATCTTAATACATTCTACACGAAAAATTTATAATTCATTCTAGAAGATAGAACCCAACACGTTTACGCACAAAATTTCAACGAAATTTTTTTTTGGGTAATACAGTATCACTATTCCTTTAAAGTTAAATTTATATTCCACTAGGCCACATCATTGACGAAATCGTCAGCCCGAGAACTCAAGTTTAAGTCCCTTCATATGAAACTTCTATTGTAAAGTCCATAGTTTTCACCCTTTCAACACTCCTCATCGAGTTGTTCCCCACACTGATATAATCTATATCATATGTGTTCTACATTTGTCTTCACAAAGTTTCAATACATTTAAAAATGTAACTTCAATACTTTTATGACTTTCCATATACTCAGATTCTTAATTTTAATGATTTGTGTAGTTTAGTTAACTGTGTATTTTTCATCTATTAATCTCTATAGATATTTCTCTTTTCTATATTATGCATTAGAATCCTAGCCTATTTTAATCAAAGAGTGCACAAATTATGCGAGTCATTCTTTTTTTTTTGGGTTAACTATCTACAATTTATTACCAATGCATTCTTTTATATCTTAAAGGGAAAAATGTAAACAAACGTTCCATATTTAGATATGCCCTGTCTGGGATCTATGTCTCTCATCATTTAACTTTCTACACCAAATCAAATAGAACTAGCTTGACTTGACAAGATAACTATTGAGTTGGCCAACACACTGTTGGAACTTTGGTTACATACTAGACCTCACAACTGGGAGTCATTTAAAAAAAATACATAATTATGGTTTTGTAATACATCCTTATTAGGCTTGACTATTTTCCACACGGTTGTGTGCTTCTAAATACTTAGCATTTGAGAATCTGGCTTAATAATTCCTCCCTTATTACAATTGAGTAGTTATTTATATTCTTTTTTAAAATTAAAAATCTGCTTCTAATGGGTACAATGGTAAGCCCGAATCAAGTAAATCATTTTTAAGGGGTCTTCCCGATGAAGAAGATGTAACACTTCAAATTTTATCAATGAAATTATTAATTTGACTATTAGAACATACATTATGATGAAAATTTATTTTATTTGAATGGTAAATTTGTCTATACGTATCCCACTTTCTGGAAATATATAGGTTATGTTGTTATTGTTGATAACTTTGCCTATACTTGAAATAGATATAGACACACGCTATGTGTATATGTTGGTGGATGTTGCTTCTCTGTATTCACATTCTCTAGAATGGTTTAAGAAATTTTTAAGCTATTGTTCTTTTTGCTTTCATGGATACTGGGTGCTCAAGTTTAAAATGTTGATTTTGCTAGCTAATTTTTGTGTTCATGAGATTTTAAACATTCTTGCTTATGGGAGTCTGCTTTATAAAAACATTTTGTTCATATAGCCTGGTTTAATGTTACTTTATATTTTGTAATAATCCGCACAAACTTATTATATTTTTTGAATGTTAATACTCCAAACGTTTCAATTTATTTGTGTGATTTTGACTTGACAAGAAATTTAAGAAAGTAAAAAACCTTTTGAATCTTGCCTTCATACTCTTTTGAATCTTGTCTTCTTTCGGTCTCCCATTTCTACCTAACCTTATTCCAGTTCAATAGGGTTTGGATACTGAAATGGTTGTTAACACGATGACGGAGTGAAGGATGTTACAAAAATAGATTCTCCTATTTTTGTACATGCAATGTCACAACTCGAACCGAGGCTCAGGCCACAATGAGCATCCCAAACCGAGAAGGCCTGATAGCCTTCTCTATCTGGCAATCATGCACAATGTTCATACAATATGAAGAAATGAGAAAAATTTTCATATGCAAACATGGTCAATCTTATAAGTAAACTGAATAATTCAAAAGGAAGCTCTTAGCATTCAAAACACATGACATAAGTCTGTGAAATCTCTAACAATACAAGAAATAATATGCGTCTAAAAACAAGGATAATGCCCCCAGTCAGACCATGAAACAAAACAAAATAGTAATGTCCAATAACCAAGACCTTCAGAAATAAGGGAGGCTCACCAACTGCAAACTTCGAACAACCAATCGACAACTTAGCGGGACCCGAGACTATGCCTTAGATCCTGGAATATAGGGGGTCAATACAGATATACTGGTATGTAGAGCAATCCAAATAAATGTACTGATATATATAACATAAGTGAGAGCATTTCATGAAAGGCATGTCATCATAAAATATTTGAAAATCCATGGTCATAATTAATAGACTTTAAAACATTTCTGTAGATCTCAACGCAACATCTTTTACTTACTTCTGAGCTAGGTGGTACACCCTACAAGTCTACGACCCCATGGGCTATATGGAGTCCTCCCTTGACTTGACGGTCAAGCCCTCAACCCAATTTTTTCACAAGGTTTGGAGTTTCTGATTCTGATACACCACAGGGCACTAGGCTAGCATATAATCCCTCTTTAAGGACATAATAACCCATATCAACATAACACATATTCGGGAAATGAGTGTCTACACTCATGCCTTCTTCGGGTAACTACCTAACTCTCTTTAGGCCCATTTTTAACCTTTTCTAAACATGCATCTTTCTAAATTTAAAATCTAAAAATCTGAATGAAATTTGTGTTTTGTTCTGAGTTTAGCATGGCATTATCTGTTTTGGTATCATCATACTAAGACTTGTAAGTCATATCTTCTAAGACATAAAATATCCTGTACAATTCTTTAATTCAAAACAATGTTCAGACCACCAAAACATTCCAACAATATAAGAGAATTCATATTTCAAAACATATGTCAAACTATGCAAAGATTCTCATCTTTTCAACCTTTCAAGAAATGGTGGTCAATTTCTCAAAACAATCATGAAATTCCTTATATTATAACATTTATCATTTAAAACAAGATACTATCCCCTCTTCAATTCTCAACCATCATAAAATTTATATAAGATAGTAAGACTCTTGGCTTATTCTTTAAATCATGCAATTTAGGAACCCATAACTTGTAAATCAAGAAGTAACACAGTGAGAGAGGGTAGATTAATTAATTCATGCTATCAATTCTTATTTCCAAACTCCAAACACATACATACATATATACTAACAAAAATCAAATTTAAGGGGAGGCCTCAAGACCAAAACAATATTATCAAAAAGGGATCACAATGCATAATTGTTAATGTAAATCTAAAACCCTTCATAAATACATGATTTCTCAGCCTTAAAGACTTAATCAAAACAAATTCACCATGCCCATATAGTTTAGGAAACCCCATATACCTTATGTTGTTTAGGTTGAAGATTGGATTTCTAATCTTGACCTTTTTCTTGAAATCTTGAACTTAGAGGAAACCCTAATTTCTCCTTGTTCTTGAGAGTGGAGAGGATTATGAGTGATGAGAAACTGATATTTTATCAGTTAATAGGGTTTAATGCTCTATTTAAGTCGTGGAGGTGGGGTTTAAGGTGAGGAAAATACCAAAATATCCATAAAGAAACCAAAGAAAATTGCAGAAATCTTCAGTTGATGACCAAGGTTGATGACCCGCTAGTTAGGTGATGGCTCATCAACTAAGTTGTCACTTTTAGTCCTGAATTCCCCCATTTCTGTCTTAGGCTGATGACTAGAAATAATGGGTCGTCACTTAGTTGACGGCTCGTCAGCTTAGTCATCACCTAGGTGATGGCTTATCAACGTAGTCATCACTTAGTTGACAGGAAGATACTTCAAAGTAAAATGAGCATAACTTTCTACCAACAATATCAGATTAAGCTAAAACTAGTTGATTTGGAAAGAGGACTCAAAGATATTTCTTTTGGTACATGGTAGGTCCTCTAAGTCATTATATATAGGAAGTTATGGTTGATGGAAGTTGACTAAAGTTTTGACATTCGCTAAAACTCAATCGATAGAAGCGTTCTCAACTCGTCTTTGAGTTAGGAGATATTGGTGATATAAATTCATATTCAAATGTTTCCCTACACTATAGATTTGATCATCACACATATAATAATAAGGAATCATTGGGTTCGGGTCCATACGAATTGGAAAGACTGTTTTAATTCTAGCCCAAAAATGCGGGGTGTTACATGCAATCAGGAGCTTGCTATTAAATTGGAGGATGAATTATATCTTGATGAAAAAATGGGGATGTCTCTCTTATATCTGAATCCATTGAAAAGGATAGAGTAGAACTTGATAAAAGCACCTACAAAGTAGGAACAAGTAAATGATTCCAAAGAGGCCCTAAACTTGAATGACCTTTAATTTAGTTAGTTGGATGAGATTTTTGTCTAGACCCAGCTTTACTCAGAGTTCCTACTAGAGAAGATGGATAACATTACAGTGACTGGAATAGAAGATGAAGAGAAAGGAAGTGAATACAAGAAGAAGCTTCATGGCAGAAAAATAAGGACGAAAACAAGTTATAATAAGAAAAAAGGTCAAGAGAGTTGTTGTCATGCTTTTAATATCTAACAAAAATGGTTCTATTCAGGATTCAACACTCATAGAGAAGGCGAGAGCTGACAAGGAGCTACCTGAACTTGTACCCTTGGTGACTGACGGGTGGAATGTGTTGGGTTCAAGATCAAAGTGTGAATAGAAAATGGAGGGAACCAAGTAGAGGGGAAAATTGGGATAACACTCAAAATAGAAAATGTACTCAAAAACGGGAAAGTCTACAAAATTTTCCCGCATTAGTGGGAGAAGAAAACTTTCAAGTGATTTAAATTAGGTCTTATGTTTATTACTTGATTGAGTCTTATGATTTGTGGCATGAACGATTAGGATATGCCAATTACAAAATATTGAGAAAAATGATTAACGTAGAAGTTTTACCAAACTTTGAGTGCAATAAATCAAAATATCAAACATGAGTGGAATCAAAGTATGATAAGCACCCATATAAGTTCATTGAAAGGAATTCCAATCCCTTAGACTTAATCCACACTGACATTTATGATATGAAGTCAACACCATCTCGTGGTGGAAAAAGTATTTTACAACTTTTATTTATGATTGTACTAGATACTATTATGTCTATTTGTTAAATAGTAAGTATAAAGCAATAGATGTGTTTAGCCAATATAAAACAGAAGTTGAAAATTAGTTAGAGAAAAAGATCAAAATGATAAGAATTGATAGGGAGAAGAATATGGATCTCCATTTGCGCAAATATGTGTAGAGAATGGAATTTTCCAAAAAACTACGGCCCTGTATTCACCTTAATATAATGGAATTGTGGAAAGGAAAAACTGAACCTTGAAGGAAATAATAAATGCCTTACTAATAAGTTCAGGTTTACCGCAAAATTTGTGGGGGAAGCTATCCTTATAGCTAACCAAATACTCAATAGAGTGTCCCATTGTAAGACACAATCAATCCCATATAAAAAATAGAATGAAAGAAAACCCAACTTAAAATATTTTAAAGTGTGGGGTGTCTAGCGAAGGTCTAAGTTCCTATATCTAAAAGAGTAAGGATAGGACCTAAGATGGTAGACTGCGTGTTCATAGAATATGCTAAAAGTAGTAAAGTATGTTGGTTTTGGTTCGTAAATCCGAACATCCGAATATTAATAAAAATTCGTTAATTAAATCAGATAATGTTGAATTTTTTGAACACATCTATCCATATAAAACTAGACATGAATAGTCTAGTGGGGGTCTAAACGGCCTCGAGATAAACCAAGTAAGGATGTAATAATGATGAGATCCAAGATGTAGTACACATCGAAGAACTTTAATTTTGTTTGGATCAAATTTTGTAATATTTCTCTTAGAAAATGAGCCTCAAACGTTTAAAAAAGCAATGTCATCGCCAGATTCATCCTTTTAGAAAGAGGTAGTCAATAGTGAGATTGATTCAATCTTAAGAAACTAGACATAAGAGTTGGTTGATCTTCCTCCATAAAATAAACCTTTAGGTTCTAAATAGATCTTTGAAAGGAAAATAAAGAATGATGGTACTATTGACCAAAATAAGGTAAGACTTATAGTAAAAGTCTTCAATTTGAATGTTAATTGCCTTGGCAATGGTATATGGTCTTGAAATCCATCAAATAGATGTAAAAATAGCATTCCTGAATGAAGAATTGGATGAAGAAATCTACACGGAAAAGCCTGAGGGTTTTGTGGTTCCAAGAAAAGAAAATAAAGTGTGTAAACTTGTTAAGTCACTTTATGGAATAAAACAAGCACCTAAACAATGGCATGCAAATTTTGACCAAATCATGTTGGCAAACAGATTCAAGATAAATGAATATGATAAATGTGTTTACATTAAAGAAACTAAAAATCACCAAGTCATTGTTTGTTTATATGTGGATGACATGTTGATCATCAGTAGAGACATTTCTAACATAAATTCTACGAAATAAATACTTGAAAGTAAGTTTGATATAAAGACCTTAGAGTTACGGATGTGATCTTAGGAATAAGAATCCATAGAACTCCATAAGGGTTGGCATTATCACAGTCTCATTACATTGAAAAGGTACTTGACAAATTCAAGTACTTGTAATTTTGTATTTCCAATACTCCATTGGACGTGAGCTTTGCACTTTAAAAGAATAAAGGTAAAAGTGACTCACAGTTGGAATATGCAAGAGTATTGGGATGTTTAATGTATATCATGAATTGCACATGACCAGACATAGCATGTGCTATTAGTAAGTTGATTCGGTACATGAGTAATCCCAATAAAACTCATTGGATGGAAATGAAAAGAGTTTTGGGGTATCTTAAATACACTGAAGACCATGCTTTGCATTATAATAAATATCCCGCGGTACTTGAAAGATATAGTGATTCAAATTGGATCAATGGATCGAATGAAATAAAATCCACAAGTGGATATGTATTTACTATAGGTGGAGAATTTGTCTCTTGAAAATTATCCAAACCGACATGTATTGCTCGCTCTACAATAGAATCGGAATTTATCGCATTAGACAAAGCTGGTGAAGAAGTAGAATGGCTCCAAAATTTCTTGGAAGATATTCATTATTGGCTGATACTAGTGGAACAAGTAAGTATACACTGCGATAACCAAGCGGCAGTCGGTAGGGCAGGGGGCATGATGTTGTAACACCCTATATTTTTTAGGGCTAAAATTCAAACTGCCATTCCTACGCGTATGGACCTAAACCCAATGATTCCTTGTTAATATATGTATGATGATCAATCCTATAGTGTGGTAATATCTTTGAATATGAATTAAGGTCACAAAAATCTCCTAACTGAAAGACGAGTTGAAAACTTTTCTATCAATTAAGTTTTAGTGAATGTTTCAACTTGGGTAAATTTCCAATGACCATTACTCCTGGTATATAATGAGTTATGTGGTCTACTATATACCAAATATAATATCTTTGAGTCTTCTTTCTAACGCAACTGGTTTCACCTTAATCTAATATTGGAGTAAAAAGTTATGCCCGTTTTACCAAAAGGTGTCCATCACACAAGTAGGGGCCAATCTGCCCTAATATAACTTTTTTAAAAGGGGTATTTTGGTATTTTCCTCACCCTAAAATCCTACCACATGAATTAAATCATACCATAAGTGTTATTATTCATCTTTTATCAGTTTTAAACATCTCATAATCCTCTCCACTCTCAAGAAAAAGAAATAAAAATTAGGGTTTCTTTCAAGGCTAGATTTCAAGGTCAGATTTTAAGCGAATTCAAAATTTATTTTCATAAAAAAGGTATGTGGGAATATCCTAAAACTTCGTGGGCATATTTTACTATCTTAATAAGTTTAAAAGCACGAGATTAGCATATGTAAAGGTGTTTTTAAAATTGTTTGAATAGCATGAATCATCTACCCATTACGGGAAAAGTATGTGTGTTTTTTCATGAAGTTTTCAACAAACTTGAACTAGTTTTATGTGCACATATATTTGGGTTTGGAGAATTTAATTGAGATCACAAATTGTGAATTTCCTCTTTTGTCGTGATAACAATTTGGATTAAAGTATTAGGGATTGTTTAATTACATGGTCTAAAATATGGGTTAAAGGTTTTGTTATCAATTATGCATTTAACGTGGACTGGTTTTAAAATAAGAGAATTTTTGCTCGATATATATGTACTTTTCCTGTTAAACTAAAGATGTTGCATGTGAAATATGAAAGAGTTGGCTACTTTATGTAAAAATCTTGAAAGTATGACGCTTTGCATAATTTTTCTGTGTTCCTACTATAAGAATTTTCATATATTGTCTGAATATTTTGGTTTTCATTAATGTATTCTTGACTAAGAAAAGGGCTTTGAGAAGTTATGATATGAAATGGCTTACAAGTCTAGGTATGACAATACCTAATTACGAAGATCCCTCAATATGAAATAAAGGTATGTTTAAGAATGTAACATGATCATAACTTTTAAGAACTAAGAAAAGGCTCAATCGAGTTAGATGGTTACTCGAAGAAGGCGTGAGTTCAAGTAACTCATAGCCAGAAACTATATTTTGCCGGCATAGGTTTTATGGAATGACATGTTAGTAAGAAGGAATGTCTCTTCATAGTATGGTGTGTCAGTAAGGAGACATACTCTTCCATGACCTAGCATGTCAATAAGGAGGCATGCTTCATCTTATTACATACTCTAGTCCTTGTGGTAAACTTGGATTGGAGGCTTGGCCATGGAGTTAAGAACGAATCTTATATAGACCATGGGATTATAGAAATGTAGGGTGTACCATCTTGCTCAGAACTATAACACAAAATAGAGTTAAACAAGTTATATGCACAGTTTTTAACTCTTCATATTATGCCCATGTGTTTTCAGTAACTTTATGTTAAACTATTTTATGAAATTCTCTCACCTATGTTTTAAAATTATATGTTATTCTATATTGTTTCTCATACTAGTACTTTTGAGTATTGACCCCCTATATTTTAGGGTATGGGGTTCAGTCCCATGGTCCTTCACATCAATTATTCATATAGGATAATGATAGAGTTGGTGAGCCCTCTGTCTTTTGGAAGGCATGTTATTCAAATGTTTATCTAATTAAGTTTATGGTCTAGCTGGGGGCTTTGTCCTAGCCTAGACAGTTAGTGTTTAGTATAGGCTTCATAGATGGAAGCTGAGAGCTTTATTGTCATATTTTGTTGGCAAGGTTGTATTATAAATGTTCCTTGAATTTTATTATGTCTCTGCACTTTGATTGTGTTTTGGATTATGCTTATGATAGTATGTTAAGGGGTCTCTCGAGCCTTTGAGGTTCAGGATGCCCGTCGCGACCAGGGCCTCAGTTCGGGTCGTGACAAGTTTGATATCATAGAATGGTTCATGGTCCCAGGGTGTCTACTAATCCATGTAGAGTAAAGTCTTTTTTATGGGTGTATGGCGGACACACTTATAAGGAGAAATCTATGAGGCATTTATGAGATGCTTTCCATTGTTTCATACTCTAGATCATGCACTTGTGTTGTTCATATGGAAGTTATCCAAATTCCTTCTTTACTCTAATTTTATTAGCTATATCTCATTGTCAAGTCAATTCAAGTTCAGAAGTGTAGAGACTATATGATGTGGTCCTTTCTAATTGAGTCATAAAAGATTATGAAATGGCACAAGGACTTGCGAGGAGTTCATTAGTGCTTCAAGTTGCATTGATTCAAGTGTACACCTTTATCCTGATGAAATCGTGCTTTTCAGCCTAAGGTGTGAAGTGTATTCAGTCCCTTTCAAAATTCTTGTTGTAGATATCATGCTTAAGGGTAGAGATATGTAGCAGAATATTAGTACATTATTTCCACCTGAGTAGTATTATATGATAGGGTACCATGACCTATTGGTAGTAAAATAGTCCAAAGGTTAGTGATATGGAGTCTCAATTTTAGGAATCAAAGTGAGGATGAATTTTGCATTAATAAGCTAGTTTTGGTTGTATAACCTTTTATTAAGGGATGGGTTGCCATTTTATTGTGATAGAGGTAGCAATATTTATAGATTGTATGGTAGTCTGTGAAGGAAGTGACTAGCTATGATTATTATTTATTCAAAATAGGAAAGGATCTCAAAATGGATAGTTATGGTGGTTATAGAAATCATTTATAGGTTGTGCGTAGAAAGAGGTAGATTAGTCAATAATTTATAGGTAGAGACTCATTGATGTAAATGAAATTTGAAGGTAGTCTAAATGTATGCATAGTTAAGTAAATATGATGTGAGAAAGTGGAATATATTGATAAGATCGTAATGGTTTAGATTATAAAATTAATATCGAGTGTCCCTATATGTGACTTTACCCCCCTTGATTGTATTTTTCTCTAGTAGTTGTAAACTAGTACTGCAACGTGAGAAGGTGTGTGGTAGGTTCTAAGATGTAGTAATAGTGTTGTGGAAAGAATAAATGTATGGGCCATAATTGTGTGAAATAAGAGACTTGGATTAATTTTCCCATTTGGTAAACTGGTATAATATGCGGCATGCTTTATCGACATTGCAATATTGGTGTTAGACAATAGGCTTGAACTTTATATATGGATTATGGTAGTAAGAATAGTAGCTTAAGATTAATGACATGCATTTTGTAGGAGTAAGTCAGTAGGCTAGATTTGATGTATTCAATATCCTAGGTTGGTAACTTGTGGAAAAAATGAATAGATACTTGTGAAATATCTGTAGCTGTTGACTGGTGTTAAAATAATAAATTACATTTGAGTCATTAGGTGGATATGAGCGTTAGGTCATATAAGAATAAGTTGGACCCGGGTAGCATGTTGTTAGAAGTGGTTTATGTGTATAAGTGCCATGCGTAACTAGCTCATGTTCTTGAATTTCTTAATATGGAGAGGGTTAAAGAGCTGCTATATAGTGCTATTTAGAGCTAAATTGAGGGAAATATAGATAGACAATGTGAGCTCTTAGTTTAGTTTAAAAATATTTGTTAAATTATGAGGGTATGCAGTTAGAGGTGTAATGCTATTATACTAAAGAATGAAGAATTGATTGTTATGTGTTAAAGAGGGCGAATATGTATGCTTATGAGAGTGTGAGTTTTAGGAAGATGCTTATGGAACCTTGCAAATGTTAAGATTAGTGTCCCACAAATGTAGTGTCTTAATATTATAGTGCTCAGGAGAGTTTGGCATTCATGTATATAGTGATAACCCATTGTTCTGAGTGGTGTGCTCTTAGATTTAATTAGAGGATATATCCTCAAGTTCAAGATGGTGACTTTGATATAAGGGGGAGATAATGAGTTAAGGTAGTTCCCAAATTTTCTCATGGTGACAAGTTTCATGGAAGAGTCATGATAAATATATTCCTATTCAATCAAACTTCTCCTACTTCAATTTAAGAGGACATTCTACTAATGTCTTATGTATTCAAGTCATGTCTATGCCTATAGTTCGAGTTATCTATGCTCTTATGTTCATGATCTGACCTCCAAACCAACAATAATGTCCCTTAGTAATCCATTCTTTCAAGTATTCAAGCTCTATGTTATGATGTTCCTGATCCATAAATCCATGCCTCACATTATGCCTGGTACTAAGAAACTATGCTTTTTATATGTTACTGATTTATTTTATGTCGGGATTAGCCAAAGCGATAAGGTTCATGCAAACTCATGACTATCTCAGCTCTGAAAATAAGAAGCAATAGCTCCAAGTAGCAATCCCTATCTCAACCATTGACTTCATGAATTCCACCTTCATGTTATACAACTCATGATATAGGCATTCATGTTTCTCGCTGTGATCTTTCCTAAGAACTCATGTCATGTTATGTTTATGCCCGAACGACTCTCTACTAAAGATCCAGACACTTGATATATGAAGCACCTCGTGTCTATTTTATCATATATTTATCTCATACCCCATCTTGAGCAGTGCAATAAGTATAAGTTATAGTTAAATAGTGTTAATGTTATTCATGATTCTTATGCTCGGGTCCCTCAATGACCCTCTGAATAATAGTATAATAGTAGTTATGGAAGAGTAGTAGTGACTTAGGTAGGGGGAGTAGATATTCTTGAATGTGAAAATTTTGATGTGATCTTTTTAGCTAAGGTTATAGGTAAAGGGGAAGAAGGAGCTAAACTTTTGTTATATGAAATAGTTAGGAAGGATATATGTGGAGAAAATCTGTGTGAGAGTGATTGAATTTTCTAGTCTTAGGGGGGAGATTCATGAAGTGTGTGTAGTAATGATAGACTTTAATGTTGTGATTAATGAAAATACAAACTCATGTACTGTGTGGTTATTACTCCTTGAATTAAAACTTGAAAGTTGTTTGATTATAGTGATAAAGTGAAGAAAGATTCTTAAAGGGATGTAGAGTATAGGGTCCCACAGCTTAAGCTAGCAAATCTTTACTCTGGGATAGGCTTCAATGTGGATGTAATAAGCAGTTAGACTCAAGATCTTGTAGTTACATATTTAGCGGGATATTTATAAGATTGAGATGTTGAAATGTGGTAATCATAAATAAATGAATAGTTGGGAAGCATCACAAATTTAAAGGCTATTAGGCGTATTAATTGAGGTAGAGAATGTTTCTATTTTATTCTTATATCCCTCAAGAATCTCAGTTCATGTCTTGTACCAATATTAACCAGGCAGAGGATTCTTAGGAAAATTCATGCCTTAAATGTTATAATCATGTGCCATAGAACACACGCTAAGATCATGTTTATGTCAAGTCTCATTATCTCATGATTTGTGCTTATACAATTTACTCGGTGATCCATGAAGCTCTTCTTGAATACCTATGAATGTTTCTTTGAGGAAAATAACATTTCCTAATACGAGGTTACAACATTTATTCCATACCTCTATCGCTTCAACAAAATCCTACCCATCATTCGAGGATGAATGATTCCAAGGAGGAGATAATGTAACACTCTGTATTTTCTTGGGCTAAAATTCAAACCGTCGCTCCTATGCATATGGACCCAAACCTAATAATAACTTGTTAATATATGTTTGATGATCAATCCTATAGTGTGGGAATATCTTTGAATAATAACCAAGGTCACAAAAATCTCCTAACTCAAAAACGAGTTGAAAATTTTTCTATCGATTAAGTTTTAGTGAACGTTTCAACTTGGGTAAAATTCCACTGACCATTAATCTTGGTGTATAATAAGTTACGTGGCATAATATATACCAAATGAAATATCATCGAGTCTTCCTTCCAAATTAACTAGTTTTACCTTAATACAATATTGGAGCAAAAAGTTATACCCGTTTTACCAAAAGGTGTCCGTCACCCAAGTAGGGGCCGATCTACACTAATATAACATTTTTAAAAGGGGTATTTTGGTATTTTCCTTGCCCTAAACTCCTCTCACATTAATTAAATCATACCATAAGCATTATTATTCATATTTTATCAGTTTTAAACATCTCATAATCCTCTCCACTCTCAAGAACAAGAAAAAAATTAGGGTTTCTTTTAAGGCTAGATTTCAAGGGAATTCAAAATTCCTTTTCATCAAAAAAGTATGTGGGACTATCCAAAAATATCGTAGGCATAGATTACTATTTTATTAATTTTAAAAGCATGAGATTTAGCATATGTAAAAGGGTTTTGAAAATTGTTTGAATAGCATGAATCATCTAAGTATTACGGGAAAACTATGTGTGTTTTCTCATGAAGTTTTCCACAAACCCGAACTAGTTTCATGTGCACATGTATATTGGGTTTGAATAATTTAATTAAGAGCATGAATTACGATTTCCTCTTTCGTCATGATAAAAATTTGAATTAAAGTATTAGGGATTGTTCAATTGCATATTCTAAAATACGGGTTAGAGGTTTTGTTATCAATTATGGATTTAACGTGGATTGGTTTTAAAAGGAAAGAATGTTTTCTCGATATATATGCACTTTTTCTATTAAACTAAAGATGTTGCATGTGAAATATGAAAGAGTTGGCCACTTTATGTAAAAATCTTGAAAGTACAAGCTTTGCATAAGTTTTCTTTGTTCCTACTATAAGAATTTTCATATGTTGTCTAAATCTTTTGGTGGTTATTAATGTATTCTTGAGTAATAAAAGGGCTTTGATATGACATGAAATGGCTTGCAAGTGTCGGTATGATGATACCTAATTACGAGGAGCCCTCATTATTAAAAGAAGGTATGTTTAAGCATGTAACATGATCATGATTTTTAATAACTAAAAATAGGCTTAAGGGAGTTAGATTATTACCCAAAGAAGGAGTGATTTCAAGTAACTCATAGTTAGAAATCATAGTTTTCCAGTGCGGGTTTTATGAAATGACATATTAGTAAGGAGGCATGTCTCTTCATAGTATGGTGTGTCAGTAAGGAGACACACTCTTCCATGACCTAGCATATTAGTAAGAAGGCACTCTTCGTCTTATTATGTACTCCAGTCCTTGCGGCAAACTTGGATTGGGGGCTTGGCTGCTGAGTTAAGGGCGGATCTCATATAGCTTGTAGGATTATAAAAATGTAGGTTGTACCATCTAGCTCAGAACTATAACACATAATGGACTTTAACAAGTTATATGTATAGTTTTAAACTCTTCATATTATGCCCATGTGTTTTCAGTTACTTTATGTTAAACTATTTTTATGAAAATCTTCTTACTTATGTTGTATAATTATATGTTATTCTGGATTGTTTCACATACCAATACTTTCGAGTATTAACCCTCTATATTTTAGGTTCTGGAGTTCAGTCCTGTGGTCCATCACATTAGTTATTTATATGGTATAATAATAGAGTTGGTGAGCCCTCCATCTTTTGGAAGGCATATTATTCAAACATTTATCTAATTCAGTATATGGACCAGTCGTGGGCTTTATCCCAGCCTAGATAATTAGTATTAAGTAGAGGTTTCGTATATGGAATTTGAGATTTGTATCTCACATATTGTTGGCAAGGTTGTATTATAAATGTTCCTTAAATTTCATTATGTCTTCCGCACTTTAATTATGTTTGAATTATGCTTATGATAATATGCTAAGGGGTCTCTCGGGCCTTTGAGGTTTGGGATGTCCATCACGGCCAGGGTTTCGATTCGGGTCATGACAGATCTACAATGATAAATCTTGCGACATAAGATGAAGACATAATACCGTTGGAGAACTTCTCTCTAGTGGAATTATCACTGTTGACTATGAAAAGTCAAAGGATAATATGTCGGATCCACTTACAAAAGGCAAATCTAGAGAAGGAGTTGAGAGGACATCCAAGGGAATGGCTTTATGGCCTAGGACAAGTCAACATGGTGGTAACTCTACCTAGAAGAATGGATATCCCAAGAGCTAGGTTTAAGGAGATTAAACAAAGGTATGTCTGACAGGTTCAACATTGTCAATTATCCAAATCATTCTCATGATGTAGACAATGTTTAGTAAACAAGGACAAGACTTATAGAGTGAAGTCTTTTAATCATTATTTAAATTTGGCAGATTTGGCCCAATAGTTTAATATACAAAATTGAATATTTAAAAATCAGCTATGTGAGGGAAAAGTAGAAGCCGCTTCAAGGAGAATGTTAGTAAAGGCCTATTCTCTAAGGTCTCATGATACCGGGATATGTTCATGGCTGAAACAAAAAAAAACCATGAGAACCATAAATGGTAAAAAGGCTGGTTGTGTGACATGTGTTGTCTAGGTGTACATTAAAGCTCGATAGTGCAAAGATATCAAATCTACCGATTGGCCGAAGGCATCCGATGCATGTTCACTATGGAAAGTTCAAAGGAAACCTACTTATCCAGATGCAATCAGTGTTTTCCTGATGATCACATACTTGTTCATAAATTTTTATGAAAAAGTAGTCATTCCCCATTCATGTGGGGGATTGTTGGGTTCAAGCTCAAAGTGTGAATGGAAAATTGAGAGAACCAAGTGGAGGGAATATTGATATAATACTCAAAATGAAAAGTGTACTCAAAAATGTGAAAGTCTACTAAATTATCCTACATTGGTGGGAGAAGGAAACTTTCAACTATTTAAATTGAGAAACACATACTCCACATGGTAAGTGAGGCAACAAATAAAAGATGCCTTGCGCCCTCATCGTTGTCGTCGCTCCGCTCGGCTTCAGCTTCAGCTTTAAATTTGGATTTGGATTTGTCAAATTATCGATCGATGAAGTTAATATTTATTTTCAACATAGGGAAAATTTAGTCTAAAAAAAACAAAGGAAAAATGCAATAGTTTTGTTCAGTTTTTGATCCTTAACTATCATGCATGCTTCTGTATGCAGTAATGATGGTTGCAGCTGCTAGAAGAGACACAACCCTTCGATTAAAAGACATACTATTTCGGGAAAAGGTATGACTATTTTGGATAGTTGTGGCTGTTTAAAAAAGACACACACTTTCTGATGAACAGACATGATTGTTCAGAAAGCATACACCTTTCTGGTGAACCATTGCCACCTTTCAGAAGAGGCACCTAATGGCTATGTAAACCTGCATTTGTCCACAGGTTTGGATACAATATTTTCTGCATTTAGAAAACACTTCTTGTCTTCAAAATACTTTATGTGATCATCTAATCGTTGAGTGAGTTCAAAGAAAATCTGATCATTTGAGGTACCTCTACAGTTGGATTGTTAGGCTATTTTATCTTGGGAGAGAAAATTCTGCAACCTTGGGTACTTGAGGAGAATTTTTTCCTTAAGAACACTTCGTGAAGTCGAAGGACTTGGCCTTTTTCTGTTTCATCTAATTTTTTGAAAAAAAAAAACACATTTCTTTGGAAGGTATTTTTGACCTTGTGTTGATGGTGTTACATAACTTCAAAAGTGTTCTTGTTTTATACTTGAACTTGTGTTGATGTTGTTGTGCCGAAATACACATTTTTTGTACCCGAAAACCATAATCTTAAGGAAATAACTGTAATCTACATTGTTTAGATTCTGGAAATTAAAGCTTTATGCTTTCTAATTTGTTTGAACTTAACAATTGATTTGAAGACACAAAATATTCATCACAATTTAAATATCACTCGGTTGACGATTGAAAGTCATAAAAACTTTATCGTTAAACTAAAAAGAAGGGGTATTTAAAGTTGCTACAACTTTATTAGGATTATTTTGATATACTAAACTTATTGTTTTGTTATGATAGGAAAATGACTGCTTACAGTCAAGTGAATGATGCTACAATGACTGTGGCAGCAACTAATGTTGCCACAACGAGTCATACGAGTGTTTCGCAGGCAATGGCTCCAGTGAAAAAACCAAAAAAAATTACGGATGTGGACTTTAAAAGGTGGCAATAGAAGATGATCTTCTACTTTACAACGTTGTGCCTTCAGATATTTACATCTACATATGAAAAAGCTCAAGGGGTGCCCGAAGGAACTTCAGACATGTAGAAATTTGTCGCTATGGAGGCGTGGAAACACTCTGATTTCCTATGTCAGAATTACATTCTAAGTGTTCTCCAAGATTACCTAAACAATCTGTATAGTGGAATAAAGATGGCAAAAGAGTTGTGGGGGCGCTGGAAATAAAATACAAGACTAAGGACGTGGTAACCAAAAAGTTCTTCGATGTAAGATTCCTAGAGTTTAAAATGATTGACAGTAAGTCTATTGTATCTCAAGTCCAGGAACTTGTGGAAGGTATGATTTTGATGAATATTGCTGTTGAATATATTAAAAATATTCTTAATGTTCACATAAACTTAATTGTAGGTTTGGTTGTGATGAAGCATTTCAAGTCGCGGCAATAATAGAGAAGTTACCACCGTTGTGGAAGGACTTCAAGAATTACTTGAAACATAAGTGAAAGGAGATGAAAGTCGAAGATCTTATAGTAAGACTATGCATTGAAAAAGACAAAAAAGTCACACAAAGAAGGTCAAAAGGAAATTCTACAGTAAGAGGAGCAAATATTGTAGAAGGCGACCACAACAACTCCAAAAAAATAGAAGAAAGTTGGAAAGGGAAGCAATAAACCAAAGAAGAAATTCAAGGGAAAATGCTTTAACTGTGGCAATATTGTCCACAAGTCAACAGATTGTTGAGCCCCAAAGAAAGGGATAAAGAAGGACTAAGCAAATATTGTTGAGTCCAAGAAAGAAATAGGCGATCTGTGAGCCATGCTAACTGAATGCAACTTGGTGGGGAATCCTTGAGAATTGTGGATGGATTCCAATGCCAACCGCTATATTTGTGTTTATAAGGATTTATTTGCTGCTTTTGCTCCTACTCAAGGTGAATAAATGAACTATATGGTCGAATCTGCAGCTGCAAAAGTTAAAGGGACAAATAAAGTCTACCTGAAAATAACATTAGGTAAAGTGTTATATTTCAAAGTGTCGGGGTGCAATAACTGAACTGATAACTACATTATGAGACAATGTAGCACATACACATATATATGGATCAGTACTTTGAGGATGTACTGAGTATATGAGGGTGAATGCATAAGTAAAACATAATATCAATCATCATAATTTGTAAAACAATGCATGCTAGATGTAAATGACTCATATAAGCTGGAATATCTGAAATACTGAAGATCATGAGTAACAAGTCATACTTCATAAATCTAGTGAGTCATATCATTTAGTTCTAAAAGTGGTACTTACATTCTCTCTTTAAATCATAATGTCTAAGTGTAGAAAGGACTCACTTTTTTTGAAATCTGAAACTAATATCTTTCTGTAAAGAATAATCTGAGTAAGTTTTATGATCCTTTACACTTAGTTTTATAAAAGCTTTCTATTATTCTTTTCTGAGAAACTATTCTGAAAATCTTTTCCATAAAGCTGTAAGGAAAAAACTTCATCTTGAGGCTTTAAACCAATAGACTATTTTAAGAGTAGGGGACATCTCTTTTGGAGATTCTTCTAACTGACATAAACCATGTGAGCTGACATGGAGTCCAACATCTTTCCCACGTTGGGGAGAGCTGTTCTATCCTTGCCATCAGAATACAACCTTAACTTAAGTGATCACTACTTAGCCCACTATAGGCAAATCATAAACCTATGGTGGCATGTAGTTCTAGGGTATGAGACCTTAGAATCATACCCAACTGGGTGCTAAATATTACTCCCATACTTAACGCTCAGAACTTTAGAAAATTCATTTTAAAACAGCACAAAGGTTTATCATAAAAACCAGTTATACTTCTCTTAGCTTTAAATCATAAATTGTATGAATAATGTGGATTCCTATCTTTGCTTGGATCAAAAAATCAACTTTCTTTGTCAAAATCTAAAAAATATCTAATAATGGAATGCTTAAAACATAGTCATTCTTGAAATGTCAACATACAAACTAGGGCTTCATGACCCATGCGTCAATTTCATGTCAAACGCCATAAGGTTCATGCTTGATAATACAAATATGAATAATTAAACTTAAAATCTGGAAAATGTGACCATAAGCATTAATTTTTAAAAGTAGACATGTAATTCAATATCCAAATCACTTAAAATCTTGAAATCGTGCAATTAGCAACATTGGGTATAAACCCTAACTTAAATTTCATGGAAATCATACAAAATTCAGTAAATTTGTAATTTAAAGTAAGATTTTGGGCACAAGGATGAAAGATTTATCCTTATTCAAAATCCCACATACCTTGGATGATGAAATAGATGAACAAGTTTGCTTTTGGGATTCTATTTGTTCCCTTAAATGATAATTCTTAGAATTCTTGAATTGGGAACTTTGAATCTTAAATTAATTTGGGAAAAAAATGGTGAAATCTTGGGGATTCTTGAAGTTGAATGTTGAAACTTAGGGTTTTTCATGAGAGAAACTTTGATGAATATAAGCATAAAATGCTTGTAATAGGCTTCAATCTTGCTTGTAATAAGCATAAACTACTCGGTAATCCCAAATCCGATGGCCTAGCTTTCCATACCCAAAGAACACATCACTACCCACTCTACACTCAACCTGATGGTGTCTGCCACACTTCTGAAATAGAGGATTGGTATGAGCTCTATTAACACTGACCTGGGACTTAGAGCCTGGTGCCCTATCCCTATTTTCATTTATGAATTTGGGTACTGGAGCCCTGGTATAATATGGCGCTGGGGATAAATACCTCTGATGAAACTGAGGAAGGTTACCACCTTCTGACTTTGGCTAATTTAAATTAAAACTACCTATCCTAGCTCACTTATTTCCTCTCTCCCTCCCCTTAATCTTTTGCTCTTCTATCTATTAAGGATGGAGCATCATCCTAGATAAGTCTATCTCACTAATTAGCATTGTAGTACTGCACTCTTTGAACACACTATAAGATATGCTAAACATGAACTTACTCATCTTGGATCTGTTATCAGCTACCACATGAGAAGCGTACCTAGCTAACTGAGTAACTTGAGGGAATACTCCCTCACACTCATGCTGCCTTTCCTCAAATTAATGAACTCTAACACATTAGCCTCTCTCAACTCCAATAGGAAGAATTTTTATAAGAAAGTTATGGAGAACTCTTTATATTCTATAGGCCCTGCATCTACACCCCTATCAACCTTCCACTTCTTAAACCAAGTATGGGCTATATCCTGGAATTGATATGCAACCAACTTGGAACTCTTACTAGACGTCACCACCATAACATCCGTTACCTTCTGAACCATATTTAAGAATTCTTGTGGATCTTCTTCAGACTTGGATCTTGTGAAAAAGGGAGGATTCATTCGAGTAAAATTTTGAATTCTGGTTGTAGTAGTATTGGCCACTGGTTTAGCCAGAACAACAGCTGGCCATTCATTTTATGCTGCTACTGAATTGGCTAGAGTAGTGAACACAGCTCAGAATTCAGCGTGAGAGACATCCTCATCCAGAGGATCTACTTGGATAAGCTGAGGGGCTGGTTGAGTTCCTGTTCTTCTTTCGTTCTTCTTGGGAGGCATGTTCTATAATGGGAGGAAGAAGTGGATTAGAAAGAGAGTTTAACTTGTTCAACTAAACATGTTCAAGAATTCTAAGAATCATCATTCAAGGGAACAAATAGAATCCCAAAAGCAAACTTGTTCATCTATTTCGTCATCCAAGGTATGTGCGATTTTGAGCAAGGATAAATCTTTCATCCTTGTGCCCAAAAGCTTTCTTTAAATTACAAATTTGCTGAATTTTGTATGATTTCCATGAAATTTAAGTTAGGGTTTATACCCAATGTTGCTAATTGCATGATTTCAAGATTTTAAGTGATTTGGATATTGAATTACATGTCTACTTTCAAAAAAATTAATGCTTATGGTCATATTTTCCAGATTTTAAGTTGAATTATGAATATTTGTATTATCAAGCATGAACCTTATGGTGTTTAACATGAAATTGAAGCATGGGTCATTAAGCCCTAGTTTGTATGTTGACATTTCAAGAATGACTATATTTTAAGCATTCCATGATTAGATATTTTTTAGATTTTGATAAAGAAAGTTAATCTTTTGATCTAAGCAAAGATAGGAATCCACATTATTCATACAGTTTATGATTTAAAGCTGAGAGAAGTATGACTGGTTTTCATTATAAACCTTTGTGTTGTTTTAAGGTGGATTTTCTAAAAGTTCTGAACATTAAGTATGGGAGTAGTATTTATTACCGAGTTGGGTACGATTCCAAGGTCTCATACCCTAGAACTACTTTCCACCGTAGGTTTATGATTTTGGGCTAAGATAGTGATCACATAAGTTAAGGTTGTATTCTGATGGCAAGGATACAACAACTCTCCCCAATGTGGGCAAGATGTTGGACTCCATGTCAGCTCACATAGTTTATGTCAGTTAGAAGAATCTCCCAAAAAGATGTCCCCTGATCTTAAAATAGTCTATTGGTTTAAAGCCTCAAGATGATGTTTTTTCCTTACAGATTTATGGTAAAGATTTTCAGAATAGTTTCTCAGAAAAGAATAACAGAAAGCTTTTATAAAACTAAGTGTAAAGCCTCATAACGCTTACTTAGATTGTTCTTTACAGAAAGATATTAGTTTCAGATTTCAAAAAAAGTGAGTCCTTTCTACACTTAGACATTATGATTTAAAGAGAGAATGCAAGTACAACTTTTAGAACTAAATGTTATGACTCAATAGATTTATGAAGTATGACTTGTTACTCATGATCTTCAGTATTTCAGTTATTCAAGCTTATATGAGTCATTTACATCTAGTATGCATTGTTTTACAAATTATGATGATTGATATTATCTTTTACTTATGCATTCACCCTCATATACTCAGTACATCCTCAAAGTACTGATCTATATATATTTCTATGTGCTATATTGTCTCATAATGTAGTTATCAGTTCAATTGTATCACCCCCTTACTAGGGCTGGTGGCCTTGACATAAATCTTACTGCTGTAAACACCTACATTTTATATGACAATAACTGGAATCCGCAAATGAATCTACAGGCTATGGATCAGTGTCGTAGAATAGGTCACACAAAACCTATTCATGTTTATAGGCTTCCAACTGCTCTCTCTGGAGGATCAAATGCTGAAAAGAGCTTTTAGCAAGTTGAAGCTTGAGCATGTGGTGATTGGAAAAGGATAGTTTAAGTAGGAACGAAGTAAAACCTGCTACAGATACTATGGAGGAAGAGTACTTTATAGGGCTTTTAGAGACGATGATGTCGAAGTGGACAAGTTGATGCAAATAGGTATTACTGATAAGGATCTACAGAGGATCATCCAAGTAAAGATGTAAGCGTTGGATCAGGTGCAGATGTTCTTCCACTTAAAGGACCCGGTTAGGAAATTGTTATTCCAACAGCAAGCGGAGACATGCTTTCTACTCTCAACAGCTGATACGGGGCTCATAGGTGTGGTTCATTTGCAGAAATTAGATGTTTTTGGGAACTAAGCAAGTGAGAAAAGAAGTAAGTGTGGCAAAAATAAGAGAGAGTCACTTGAATATAAGAACTGTAAAATGGAAGCAGGTCTTTACTTTGTAGTAATAAAATTCAAGTTGTGAGAAATTGATTGTTCCTACCATCAAATATCCAACATAAAATGTTCCAAATTCCTTCAATCTAATAGTTTTAAACATGTCACATGGAAATTTGTAAGTAAAGAGTTGCCAAAAGATCTGAAAGAGATATTATTTTTTTAAACGGTCTAACAAGAAAATAAGATAAACAAACTGAAATTGTGGACGTTATGTTTTATCGGTTTCATATAAGAAAAGAGTAAGTATATGAAAAAACATTTGGTGGGGAGGTATTTTTTATTTTTTTGTATTATTCTTTAATGGAATCCTTTCATATTGAAAACTGATTTGTAGTTCAGAATTAGATTTTTTGTTTCCTGTTTAACTCATAATGATTGAATTCTTTATTTTAGTCCAATATTAATAGATATGATGCTACATTTTTATTTTACAATCATAAATGGAGTAATTGTGTTTAACTTGGAGAATAATGATATTAAGTTTTCTTAATATTGACTGCCAAGTGCAAGTGACCATAGCTATACAACTAATGTGGATAGTGCGTTTATTTTTTCTCTTTGTGAAAAAGCTAAATCTGTTGATGACGATTGTTAATTTTACTCCACGATGACATAAAAATATAAGATAAATAAGGCATTCAGAGGGCATTATACTAGCATCATTATCCTTTAACATCATATTGATCATATGTAGCAGAAAAGTTTGTACTTCTATAGCAATCATGATCAAGACAGATTTACATTCAAACACAAATCAAGAGCTTGCAATCAATTTTTTTATTGTCTTCCTATCGACATAGTGGGAAGAATAATGATTCCTCTAGCTGAAAATGTTGCACATAAAAAAATGTGAAGAATGACCTTCCATATGACATGTTCTATTTGGGGATATAGACTTCTCATTTTATTAATTATTTTGTATATGTATCTAGTGGAAGATATTAATACAACAACAACAACAAATCCAGTGTATTCCCACATAGTGAGGTCTGGGGAGGGTAAGATGTACGCAGTCCATACCTCTACCTCTAAAGAAGTAGAAAGTTTGTTTTTGATAGACCCCTGGCTCGAGACACGAAATACTAAACAAATTTATAGTAAAACATGGAACAAGATTGGTGGAAGATATTAATACGTAGTCAAATGGGGCTAAATTTTACCCCTTCATAAAATTACTCGAGCAAGTTGTTCTTGCTATACTACATGCTTTCTATTTGGACATTCGATTGGTGCAACCACAGTGCTTAAGGTACTAAATGATATTATTAGTTTTATCCTCAACTATATTTTAAATTGGTAATGAAGTGTTCTATTGAAACCACAAAAATATTTTGTGAGTTATTTGTTAATTTATTGATACTTGCTCCACTTATCATTTTAAAAAAATATTTTAATTTTTAATAAAAATCCTATTTTGTTTGAGATTTGGTATGGTTTAAGCTTGGAAGACAATGAGAATAAATGTTAAGTTGAAGAAGGATAAGGAATTTGTAACACCCGGCATTTTTGAACTAGAAATCGAACTGTCGTTCCTACGTGTTTAAACTCTAATCTCCTGATTTATATTTTAGTTCATGTATCATGTTTCAGACTCGTATGTAATCATGTTTCCAGTCATGAATGTTTAGTATACAACCTTAGTTTCCTCAGTAGTCTCAGCTGCCTAAACCAGTCTCATTCGAGGACAAATGTTCCCAAGGGGGAGATATTGTAATACTACATAAAAGTCTTAGCTCGTTTTGGTTCTCAGTTAAATGTTTAAGGGGTCCAAGACTTGAAAACTTCACTAAGTGTTGCGGACTTAGTTACTTTCAAGACCCCTATACATTACGAATTTTTAAATCGACCTTCCCAACCCTGAAATGTTGGTTTTTAAGTTGATTCGTGATTAGGGGATGATAACGCTCAAATTACACCTCAAATAAGTGCAAGGCAGTCTTCGTCAATATATTAACCTAACTTCGGAGTCGGGGTCGAATCCACGAGGAACAATGTGACTGGCGATTAAACTAATTTAAAACTATAGCTACAAGTTGAATTCAAACAAATGATAGAAAAAAATAAAATTTGAGGGTTTTAAATGGCTAAACAAAAGTTGATAAACACTTCGATTTAACAATGTTATGGGACACTAGAGTTATAGTTACCAAGATTCTTACATAGGTTGGGTTACAAATCACTTTAGAGTCCCAATTGACACTTCAATTGCAAGAAGAGTTGAATCCTATTATTTACCCTCTCGAGCTCAGTAGGTAGTGTATCCGTTAATTCTCTTGAACTTAAAGGATATGTTTGCTATTCAACTATGTTTCATGTAGGCAAATCCGGTTAAGGCATTTGCCATTAAACTAAAGATTAAACTAAAGATTAAAATCTTTTGAGTTCATGTAAACTCTTTCTTTTCCCACATACACTTTCCTCTAGGACAAGTGATGTTCTTGGGCTCACCTTTCAAGTTGCAACAAAGAGAGATCGTTACATTGCTCGACAAACACTTTCCTCTCGAACAAGTGATTGTTTCATTGAATTGACCTAACAAACACTTTCCTCTCAGACAAGTGATATTTGTAGTGCTGACTCTATTAAGTTGTAGCCAAAAAAGATCATTAAAATAAAGAAAGGTTTATACAACAACAATTTCTTATGGACATACATTAGATTCACAACCCAAATTAGTATTCACATCAAGGTTCTCATAACTCAAGTAAAGAAAATTAGCTATTCATAATACAAAGATCAACAATATGTATTGAATTCATAATCAAGAATAAGTAATAAATCATACCCACAATCAATCTTCAAATGGAAGATGTTTACAAGAATATTAGGAACCCTCAATGAGAGCTTTCTCTTCTTTTCTACCCCTCTCAATAAAACTCTAAAATATGCCATTTATACTAAAGCCTAATTAAGGAAATAAAATAACAAAAATAATAAAATTCTTAGAATTAGTGACACCCTGGCTGACGCCACGTCAGGGTCTGACACCTTATCTCGGATGGCGTCAGATTAGCTCCAGTTGTCTTTAAGTTTTATCTACGGCTGATGATGAATCTGACACTCTAACGCTGCATCAAGGATCTGATGGTGTATCACCAACATCGTCAGATGTCTTGTCCTATTGCTGATTTTCTGCTTAAGGCTGATGCCATTCTTGATGCTTTATTACAAATTTGATGCCACATCACCAATGTCGTCAGAACTGCTTCTTAGAATGCAACTCTCTAGTTAAGGCTGACGCTAATGCTGATATCCTATCACAAGGCTAACGACTTATCACAGTTGTCGTCAGCCATGTTTTCAGCTCTTTTTGCTCAGATTTTAGCTCTTCTACTCCATTGTTATTTATTTCCATACATCTTGACTTTCCTACAAAATCTTAAGAAATAACATCAAAAACACCAATAATTACTTAAGAACTTACAATTATTTCAAGTTAAAAAAACCTAAATGTGCTACAAAAATCTAGCACACAGGGGGTAAAAAGTACATATCAAGTGAGTATCAGAACTTTCAGACAAGTGTAGGGGCATGTTTGGAATATAAAAGAAGTAGCACTACCAGGGAAGGCCCCCGTCGCCCCCTAAAATCAGCCTCTCTAAAGTGGGCGTCGCCCGATCAAGTCTACCACTCTAAGGTGGGCATCGCCGGGGGTAGTCCGCTGCTCTAAGGCCCGCATCGCCCCTTACCCTTTTTTCCTATTTTATCTCTTGTCTTTTTAAGGGCATTTGGGTCATTTATTTTCACACAACTCATCCATAAACATGAATTGATGCTCCTAAGGAGCATTATTTTCCCTTTTACTTATGAATCCTCTCAAGAGAAAACCCTTCTTTTTCCCCAAGAACAAAATCCAAAATCCTTTTCCCCAAGAGTCCAAGGAATTCAAGTTTTCTTCTCCAAATCAAGAAGCTTAGGTACGTGGGACTATCCTAAATCTCATGTCCATAGATTTTATGATTTTAACAAGTTATAAAGATATATATGTATGTATATATAAAGAAGTTTTGGAAATCATTTAAAAACAATGCATCATAAAACCATTTTTATGAAAGTACGTATTTATCATGGGGGGGTTTTTATAAGCTTCATTTATAATCCTGTGCATACATGATTTGAGTTCGAAAAGTGATTTATGAATGTGACTTGTAAAATTTCTTTATCCATGACAAAATTTATGGTCTTTGCATGGTATGCATTGTGAATTGGGTTTGATATTATGAATTATAAGCCCTTATTTTATCATGAGATTTACGTATGAACAATGTTGGGATAGTTTTTATGAATGAAGATGATTCTTGAGTTTAAATGCTTCTTCACTTGTTATGGATGGTTGTTTCATGTGTTTTTCATAGAGGTGATTTCTATTCTAAATGCTATGGTTTCCTAATGAAGAAAGTGCATGTGATTAATGAGTGAATTGGCCACCGCATGTTTAAGTCTTTAAAAGAGAGTGTGTTTACATGAGTTTGCACATGCTTTTGATAAAAGAACTCTCTTATGATTTGATAAAATCTCTGGGCGGTCATATGCATGTTTTTGAATGAAAAGGGCGGATATGATGTGGTATGATAAAAATGAAATGAAAGCTTGGGTACAGCACACTCATATCATAGTCCTTTCTGCGATACACTGGTACTGAGGGCGACTCCCTACCTGCGATCTAGTCTGACCCTGTCCGTGCTGCTTGAACCTAGCTCTCTTATTCCCTTTCATTCTATCTCTCTCTTTAATCTTGTTTGCCTCAATCTATTGGGGATGAGTCATCAGCCTAGAAAGATTCTTCTCACTATTCAGCATAGCAAACCTACACTCCTTAACCACATAACTAGACACTCCAGTCAAAAACTTACTCATACTAGCCCGATTATCAGCTACTAAGTCAGGAGCATACATGGCCAAGTAATTGAACTTTAGACAGTACTCCTAACAGTCATATAGCCATGTCTCAAGTTCATAAACCCTTCCACCTTCGTCTCTCTCATATCTAAAGGGAAAAACTTATCTAGGAATGCATCCTGGAACTCTTGCCAAGTTGTAGGGACAGCTCCCTCACCTGTACCTTTCCTCCAAGAAACAACCCAGTCATAAGCAAGGTCTTTCAACCTATACGCAGCCAACTCCACACTATGTTCCTCAAATACATGAATCACCTGAGTAATCGTCCGCACCTCCTCTAAAAACAACCGTGGATCCTCATCAGACTTGGACCTATAGAATTCTGGTGGATTCATTCTCATGAAGTCACGGATCCTGGCAGCAGCTGAATCACATCCCTACTACTGTGGATCCAGGGTTGGGTTGGCCTAAATATTTTTAGTAACAGCTTGGGCCAGCGCCTGAAAGGCTGCCCAAAATTTAGCATGAGACATGTTTTCATTCAATGGGTCAGCGGGTTGAGGTTGCTGACCATCATTATTTCTTCTCGCTCAACGTGGAGGCATATTTATGAAAGAGGAGAGCACTAATTAATAGCAGAGAGAGACACTTTAAGCATGATAGACTTCTAAAAGAAAGAATCACACTTTTTCCTAAAACGTCTTGTAGCCTCTTGCTCATAGATGTGGCACGCTACACATCTATGATCAATACTCTACTTAACACGACTTTTCAGACTCCCTAGGACACCTTAAAACCATAGGATCTGATACCAAGTTTGTAACGCTCTAAAAAATTGGTCCCGGAGCATCACACGGTGCTTAAGGCTACGAGTATCCCCAAGACAACCCTTTGAGTAATTTTCATTCGGTTCAACACAAATCAATGGGTTTTCCATAAATAACCCTCAAATATTAATAGAGTAATCATCATCCAAGAATAAAATAATTTCAGAAAGATGACAAAATACGACTTATTAGTCAACTCCCAACATCTATACTAGTCTGACATGCCTCTAAGAAAATCAATAAAACTAGCGAGCCATTGAGACATGCCCCAACTAACTCATACTCAGTTATCATATGTAAACAATTCTATGAAACCAACATCATACATCATGTCCTCGGAACATGGGGAATCACCACAACAGAGGATGTAGAATGGTGTGCCCGAAGAATCACTGTCGAACCTAGAGCTGAGCACCTGAACCTACATTCTGAGAAAATGTAGCCCACATCCAAAGATGTGGGTCAGTACCATGGAAAGGAACCGAGCATATGGGGGTGTATGCAGTTGTATAAACATCATCATCATAAATATTTATAAGAAATATACAGGATGTGTGAACGACTTACATAGCCCAAAGAAAATCATCATAATCATGAGAGGATGAAATAAGTACAATGACACATATGAGTCATAATATAATTTGTCATCCACTTTCAGTTCATCAAGAATATCAATTCTCATAATGTAAATATCATTTAAATATTTTGAAAGAATAAGTTTTACAATTCCACATTCAAATCACTTCACCATTCACCATAGACACAAGGAAACACACACACACTGGGAGATCCTATAACTAACATAAACCATGTAAGCTACATGGAGTCCAACGTACAACCCATGTTGGGGATGGGCGTCCTATTCTTGCCATCGGAGTAGGACTATCGATCTCAAATCCACAAAAAATAGTGATCACTATATAAATCATCCTCAGGCTCACTCCTACGGGGGCACGTAGTTCTAGGGAAGTAAGGTCACTTTATACCTCCCACTCGGTGTTAAATATTTCTCCCAGAATAAGCTCAGATCATTTCAAAGACAATCCACAACAAAACAATTTCAGTAATATATAAATATACATTGGGAGCCATCATGCTTCCCATCTATCAAAATCAACCATGTTGTGGATTTCTTTCACACTCGAGTTCAAAACAAATTCATTAAGACCAAAAGGTCAAATCATTCAAAATATCTCAAATATTCAACATCAACGTGCTTATAACATACACTTTCTCAAAAAACCACAATTTCGAACAGGGATTCATGACCCAAATATCAAAATAATGATAAATATCGTTCAAGATTCATGCTTTACATCTCCACACATGTAAATTCATCTTTCAAAATCATAAACATTAATATTTCATATTAATTATCATAATATATGGGTTCATGCTTCAAATTCATAAAATTCAAATAAAAATCATGCTTTTGTAAAGAAAATTACTTTTGGGTACAAGAACAAAAGAGAGTTCTTGTTGAAAAACCCCACAAACCTTGAATGATGAACTTTAGATCGATAATCATTTTAGATGTTAATCGTGCCTTTGAATGGTGGTTCTTGGAGTTCTTGAACTAGGAACTTGGAATCTTGAATAAATTTGCAGAATTAATGGTGAACTTTGGAGGTTCTTGAAGTTGGATGTAGGAGCTTAGGGTTTTGTTTTTGAGGGAATTTGATCAAATATAACACATAATGCTTCTAATAGGATTTAATATAGGGTTTGGACGGATTTTGGGTGGGGGTAATGACCAAAACACCCCTAAAAATCAAAAAAATCCTCGAATCTGTCCTTTGGTGGACTGTTTTGATAGTCTGAAGTAGATCAACCATAACGTTTTACTCTGATATATAAATTGGATGAAACTAATTTCATTAAAAAGAGGACTCTCATATATTTTCATTGATATATAGTATCTCACCCATATCATTGTGTACGAGGAGTTATGATCGTTTGAAGTTGACCCAAAAATTTAATTTTGATAGGCTGAAGTAGATCGACCATAACTTTTTGCTCCGATAGAAAAATTGGATGAAACCAATTTCATTGGAAAGAGGACTCGTAGATCTTTCCATTTATATATATTATATCACTCATATCATTATGTATAAGGAGCTATGATCATTTAAAGTTGGAGCAAAAATACGTCAGGCCTTAGTACTTTTTCCTGCACGTTTTACTGTTCACTACTATTCATGGTTCGATCGGAATGTTCATAACTCATGGCTCGGGTGTCCGTTTTAAATGATCCACATATCATTGGAAATCTTATTCGATAATCTACGTAATGGTGGGTCATAATCTAAGATATTCCATATGGAAACTCTATAATTCATTCTAGAAGATAGAACCCAACACGTTTACACACAAAATTTCAACAAAACATTTTCTGGGGTATTGCATATATATTATGCTAAATTATTTTCTTAATGCTCTCGACTATTTTATATGTAATAAATGTTGTTTTTGGTTAGTTCTGTGTACTAATATATTCAAGGTATTGACCGTCCTTTCTGAAGGCTACATTGTCTGACAATGTAGGTTCTAAGGCAAATTTGCATGGTCCAACTCAGTAGTAGATTAATTTTTGAAGTCCAAAGTTGGTGATCCTCCCTTACTTTGGAAGGTGTTCTATTCTTATGTTGGTTCAATTGTCATATGGTCCGACCAGGGGCCTTGTCCCAGTCTAGATTGACTATTAATTCAGTAGAGGCTTTGTAAACAAAAGTGGGGTATTATATTGTCATAATTTTCTTAACCCAATTTGAATTATATTGAATCTGCATTGAATATTATTATATCTTCTGCTCTTTGATTTATGTATGGATTATGCTTATGATTACATGCTAAGGGGTCTCTAGAGCCTTCATGGTTTGGGAAATCTGTTGTAGTTTGGTCCTCAACTAGGGTCATGAAAAACTTGGTATCAGAGCATGGTTCATGGTCCCAAGGTGTCTATGAAGCCGTGTTAAGTAAAGTCCTTTTTATGGGTGTGTAGAGTGTCACACTTATAAATATAAAGCTATGAGGATTTAGGAAATGATTTCCATTTCTTTCATACTCTAGATCATGCCATTGTGTTGTCCGTATGGAAGTTATCCAAATTACTTATTTACTCTAATTTTATAAGCTATCTCTCATTGTTGAGTCGATTCAAATTCAGAAGCTCAGAGTTTAAATGATGTGATCCTTTCTAATTGAGCCATGAAAGATTATGAAATAGCATAAGGACTTGGGAGAAGTCCATTAGTGCTTCAAAGTGTATTGATTCGAGTGTATACCATTATCCTGATAAAATCGTGCTTTTTAGCCTAAGGTATGAAGTCTATTCAGTTCTTTTCAAAATTCTTGCGACAGATGTCATACTAAAGGGTAGAGATATGTAGCAGAATTTTGGAATAGTATTTCCAATCGAGTAGTAGTAAATGTAAGTGCCATGATCTACTGGTAGTAAAATCGTCTAGAAATTAGTGATATGGAGTCTCAATTTTAGAAGTCAGAGTGAGGATGACTTTTGCATTAATAAGGTAGTTTAAGTTGTATAACCATTTATTGAGGAATGAATTATCATTTTACTGTGATAGACTAATGTGGTAGCAATATTTGTGGATTGTATGGTAGTTTGTGAAGGAAGTGACTGGCTATGATTATTATTTTTTCAAAATAGGAAATGATCTCAGAATGGAGAATTATGGCTGTTGTAGAAATCATTTATAGGTTGTGAATTAAAAAAGGGTATATTAGTCAATAAGTTATGGGTAGAGACTTATTGGAGTAAATAGAATTTCAAGGTAGTCTAAATGTATGTATGGGTAAGTAATTATGATGTGAGAAAGTGGAACATGTTGATAAGATTGTAATGGATTATATTTTAAGATTAAGATCGACTATCTCTATTATGTGACTTTACCCCCTCCCCCCCAACTTTCTTTTCTTTAGTAGTTGTAAACTAGTACTACACGTCAGAAGGTGTGTGGTAGATTCTAAGGTGTGGTAGTAATGTTGTGGAGATAATGAACTTGTGGGTTGTATTCAAGTTAAGTGGCGTATTTGGGTTGATTCCCCAATTTTATGGAATAGTATAGTATGTGACATGCTTCATTGGTGTTACATGATTAGGGTTATACAATAGGCTTGAACTTTAGGTGTGGATTGTGGTGACAGTAATAGTAGCTTAAGACTAATGATGCTTATTTTATGGGAATGAATTATGAGGCTTAATGTGAGGTGTGAAATATCTTAGGTAGGAAACTTGCAGAAAAAGGAGTGGATAATTGTGATACATATATACTCGAGACTAGTGCTGAAATGAGAAATTGTGGTTGAGTCATTAATTGGGTAAGGGAGTAAGTATATAAAGAATAAGTTGAACCCTGAGGTAGCATGTTTTTGTAGTACCCCATATTTTCCTAGCGTAGATTAACCCTCAGTACATAATTTATTCTAAATAAAATTTTTGGAATACTCGGTAATTTTCAGATTAGAGCCTACTATTGCGTAGGAAATTCAATTATCATTCCAATGATATAAAATTTGCTTAAATCCAACAACCAGGTAAAAAATTATAGGGAATTTAAGTTTCATTCATTAAACATCGTCATTCAGGCCAGTAGTGTGCCACGGAGTGTGTCAAAATAGAAATTGTCAATTTCTAGTTTTGCTCTATTATATTGGCGCATTTCTCCATAGACCCAGTCCATAATTATCAATTTCTAGTGTACCAACACAATTCCACCACATCACTATGCACTTTCAGTTTACAAACAAAGAGTCAACGCGATACCACTGTGTCGCGCCACCATGCAATTTCCCAGTTGGCATTTTCCAGTGACATGGTGCGATAGCGTCGTGTTGCGCTAGGGTCCAGATTGGGAAATTTCATGAAAAATTAAAAGGATACCCAAGGTTAAACAGTCTTTTCCAATGATTTTATTCCACCCAAATTTGAGATTTAAGCCCTAAAAATGTTTAAACCCTTCATTATTCACTTTTTCCTTAAAATCAAAAGGTATTTCTCTCTCAAGAAAACAAACCATAGCTCTCAAGAATCAAGGTCAATCCCAAGAATCTCTGCAAGAACTCCAAGAATTTCACGAATTAATGTATGTTAGATGTTCATCCATGGATCCTTACCTTCCATGGAGCCTAAGAATCTTTTTTCAAAATGTAAAATTTATGATTTATGGTTTCCATGTTTGAATTAGATTGAATTCATGTTCATGATGTTGTTTGAGTTTTAATCCATGATTTTGATTACAAGTTCAAAGAATTGATTCTAGTATGTGTTGAATTACATGATATTCATGATAAACCCTTCAATTTGCAAGTTGATTGTTGTAACCATGTTAACTCTAACTGTTTATGATTTAATAAACCAAGTATGCTTCTTATGTGTTTAATAAATTGTCTATGAGAATGAAATAATGTTATTATAGCATGTTAAAATGTATTCCCCATCGATTTACAAGTTAATGAATTACAAGTGTTTGATGAAATGTCTCTGTGAATTAATTATGCCCAAGTGAACATTGTTATGTTATTCAAGATGATGTTTTGCTTTACTTTTCCTGCTATCGAGTCTTGGGGGTATTTAATACCCAATAATTTAGCTGTTTACCTAGAACCAGTGTCAGTTACAAAATAGTATTAGTCATATTATGACCAGTAGTACTCTCAGTTAGTTACAGAACTCAGTAGAACTCAGTAGAACTCAGTCAGTTACAGAACTTAGGAAAACTCAGTAAACTCGGTCTCAGTCCAGTCCCATTCAGTATACTCAGTTTAATGTCTTTCAGTTAGTAGTAGGCACTAGCTCCGAGCAAGTGTGGAGGTGATGACTTCTCCTATCAGGCAGGCAGAGTCATTAGTAGAAAACTCAAACTTTAGAACTATGTAGCCAACGTAGGATGTGAGGAGTCACCTGTCAGATTAAGGCTTGGCTACCTCCCAGGGGTCACCCGTCAGATTAGGCTTGACTTCCTGTTCAGGGTCACCCAGCAGATAGGATTGACCACAGCAGTGTCTTTACCCATGGCATGGTACTGGCACCCTTCCAACTGAGGCTATAGGTTGGAACCCACTCAACTTAATCAGGGGCATGTCGGTTAAGTAAAAAGTCCCACAGTTTTAGTTTCAGTCTCAGTCTTCAGAATAGAACTCAGTTCAGTTTTATAGAATCAGGACTGTCAGATACAGTCACTCAATTATCAGTAATTTAGATTATCAGTAATCTCAGATTATTAGTATATTCAGTTATCAGTTATCAGATTTAATTTCAATATACTCAGTTACAGTATGCACAGTATGTTTAGCAGTTACAGATCCTCCATGTATGTTCTCCATCTCTTGCATATCATTCAGTTAGTTATTGTTCTAGCATATGAACCTATGAATTCAGCCATACCTTATTTAGCATGCTAATATACTCCCACATACTGATCGCATACCTGTTTCTTGTGCTATGTGTTTTATATAATAGGTTCGGGTGCTCAGGTTCTTGACCGCGCTTTGCCAGATTCAGCCAACAGTAGCAAACTTAGCTGTGAGTTCTTATCTATCAAAGATATGCTTTTATTTTAGTACTTCAACTTAGCAGTATTTTAGTAGATGGAGTTAGTTGGGGAATGTCCCATCAACTCCACTTTCAGACAATTTCAGCTAGAGGCTTTTCAGATAAGATTTTTAGACAGTATTTTAGATTCAGATGTTATTATTCTTTATCAGTATTTTAGATGTTTTGAACCTTATGGAATTTCAGCCTTTTATTCTGCTATTATTTTAGTATTATTGTTTTATGCTCACAACAGATATCATTCATGATTAGCTTATGGTCCTTCAGGGTCGCAAGCACTGTTTAATGAATAGGGGGTAGTCTCGGGTCATTACAAACTTGGTATCAAAGCCTAAGGTTCAACAGTATCCTAGGGAGTCTAAAAAGCTGCATTGCATAGAGTCTTGGGCATGGGTATGTAGCGCGCCATACTCATAGATAGCAGGCTATAAGATGTTTTAAGAAAAGTTTCCCTTCTTTCCATATTCATGTCGTGCAAGTGATCATGATATCAAGTTACTCTCTTAGTCTAATCTACTTTTTCCTTTTTTTTACAGAACATGCCTCCCAAAAGGAATAACGAAAGAAGAACCAAAAACCAGTCAGGGCCTCATCCCGTTCAGGTAGATCCCCTGGACGAACATGTCTCTCACACAAAATTCAAAGATGCATTCACTACTCCAGCCAGTTCATTCGTAGCCTAGAATGAATGGCCAGCTACTTTTCCAGCCAACCCAATGGTCAATACTACTGCAACCAGGATTGGGACTTCACCCAAATGAATCCTCCTTCCTTTAAGGGATCTAAGTCTGAAGAGGATCCACAGGAGTTCCTTGATCAGGTTTAGAAAGTCACAAATATCATGGGAGTAACTTCCAGTGAGAGTGTCGAGTTAGTCGCCTATCAGCTACAAGATATAGCCCATACGTGGTTTAAGCAGTAGAAGGTAGACAATGGTATAGATGTAGAGCCCATAGAGTGGGAATAGTTTGCTACTTTCTTCCTAGATAAATTCGTTCCCTTAGAGATGAGAGAATACAAAGTGTTAGAGTCCATCAATCTCATACAAGGTAGTATGAGCGTGAAAGAGAATTCCCTCAAGTTTACTTAGTTATCTAGGTATGCTCCCCATGTAGTAGTAGATAATAGGTCTAGAATAAGCAAGTTCATATCTGGGGTGTCAGATAGTGTGGTTAAGGAGTGCAGAACAGCGATGTTAATAGGGAGATGGACATATATATGCTTATGATCCATGCTCAATAGATTGAAGATCAAAAAATTAAAGAGAAGGAGAGAGAATAAAAGGGCTAGAATAGGTAGCTTTAATTTCAGTCAGCCTAAGTTCGATGGGGGTAACCGTTCCCAGTTTTATCCAAAGTCTTCATTTCTATCTCCGTCCTCAGCCAGTGTACCGATGACCTAGGATAGCATAAGGAATGGTCATACTAATCCATTTTATGGAGAGTGTGGTAAAATCCATTAGAAAGAGTGTAGGGCTGGCAGTAATATTTGTTATGGCTGTGGAAAATTAGGCAATAGTCTTATGGAGTGTCAAGAAGCTGCTCAAGGAGGTAGGGATATGAACCATCAAGGTCAGTCTCATCAGTCACCGGTTTAGTCCAGTCGCCTGAATTAGCAGGGCTCCTCTTATAGTGCCACCCGCGGTCAGCATCTAAATAGATTTTATGCACTTCAGTCCTGACAAGATCAGCAAATTCCTCTTGATGTGGTCACTGGTAAGTCAAAAATCTCCTACTTATATATTTCTGCCTTATTAGATCCATGATATTTTCTATCTTCTGTAATTTCTTACATAATAGTCCATTCCAAAGTTAAACCCTAAAACAATAGTAGGGTTATTGATTTAGTGACCCAAGGACGTAGAACAATAAATTTAAGCTAAAGGGGAGATGGTAGTATAGTACATGGTAGAAGTCCAAGCATGCTTATAGTTCCTAGTAGAAGGAGTTACAGTTCACTCTATAGTACGAATCAGGTTCCATAAGTTCAAAAATTCCAAACTCAGGTCATGCAGTTTATGACACATGTATTCATGTTTCCTAGTATGATCAATTCTCATGACTTATGTTACACTCTAAATGGTCCATGAAGTTTAGTTTATGCCATGTGTTCCTCAGGCCTCAGTAATGTGTAGAAGTCATTCAGTCGTCCTACAGTTAGGTGGTGTCTCATACATCATCACAGTATTCCTTAAACATACTCAATGTCATATTTAGTACCGTTACAAACTTAGTATCAGTTACTATATCATATCATCCTCATGTCAGTCATGTATTTCATAAATCAATTTTAGCCATGTAATCAAGCATCAGAGATGCATGTTCAGTATGTAAGTTTAATCCATCAGACCAGTCACATAATCATGCTTCAGTTGTGCATGTCTAGATCAGTATGTAAACTTAGTCTGTCCGTACTTTCTCATCTTAGCTAGCCACATTCGAGGATGAATGTTCCCAAGGGAGAGATATTATAATACCCTATATTTACCTAGCCTAGATTAACCCTCAGTACATGAGTTATCCTAAATAAAATTTTTAGAATACTCAGTAATTTTCAAATTAGAGCCTACCATTCGGTAGGAAATTCAATTAGCTTTCCAACAATATAAAATTCTCCTAAATCCGCCAACCGGGTAAGAAGTTATGGCGAATTTAAGTTTTGGTCATTAAACATCGTCATTCAGGCCAGTAGCATGTCGCAGAGTATGTCTAAATAGAAATTTTCAATTTCCAGTGTTGCTCTGTGATATTGGTAGGTCACACGATAGACCGAGTTCACAATTTTCAATTTCCAGTGTACCAACATGATTCCACCACTTTGCAGTGCACTTTTAGTTCACAAACAAAGTGACAACGCGATACCACCATGTCGCGCCACCATGTAATTTCTTAGTTATCATTTTTTAGTGACACAGAGCAATAGCGCCGCATCGCACCAGGGGTCCAAATTCAGAAATTTTATGTAAAATTAAAAGGATGCCCGAGGTTAAAACAGTCCTTTCCCATGATTTTGTTCCACGCGGATGTGGGATTTAAGCCCTAAAAGCGTTTAAGCCCTTCATTATACACTTGTCCCCCAAAATCAAAAGGTATTTCTCTCTTAAGAAGAATCAAGGTCAATCCCAAGAATCTCTCCAAGAATCTCACGAATTAAGGTATGTTAGGTGTTCATCCATAGATTCTTACCTTCCATGGAGCCCAAGAATCTTTTTTCAAAATATAAGATTTATTATTTATGATTTCCATATTTGAATTAGATTTAATTCATGTTCGTGATGTTGTTTGAGTTTTAATCCATGATTTAGATTACAAGTTCCAAGAATTGATTCTAGTATGTGTTAAATTACATGATATTCATGATAAACCATTCAATTTGCAAGTTGATTGTTGTAACCATGTTAACTCTAAGTGTTTATAATTTTGTTAACCAAGTATACTTCTTATGTGTTTTATAAATTATCTATGAGAATAAAATAGTGTCATTATAGCATGCTAACATGTACTCCCATCCATGTACAAATTAATGCATTACAAGTGTTTGATGAAACATCTCTATGAATGAATTATGCCGAAGTGAAAAATTTTATGTTATTCAAGATGATGCTTTGCTTTACTTTTCCTACTATCAAGTCCTGGGGTATTTAATACCCGACAATTTAGCTATATACCTAGATCAAGTGTTAGTTATAGAATAATATTAGTCATGTCACGTCCAATAGTAGTCTCAGTCAGTTACAGAACTCAATAAAACTCAGTCAGTTATAGAACTCAGGAAAACTCAGTAAACTCAGTCTCAGTCTAGTCCCATTCAGTATACTCAGTTCAGTGTCATTAAGTTGGGAGTAGAAACTAGCACCAAGCTAGTGTGGAGGTGACGTCTTCTCCCATCAGGCAGGCAGAGTCATTAGTAGTAGTCTCACACTACAGAACCACGTAGCTAGCGTAAGATGTAAGGAGTCACCCATCAGATTAAGGCTTGGCTACCTCCTCGAAATCACCCATCAGATTATGCTTGACTTTCTATACAATATCACCCGGCAGATAGGCTTGACCACAGCAATGTTTTTACTCGTGGCATGATACTGGTACCCTTTTAACTGGGGCTACAGGTTGGACCCCACTCAGCTTACTCAGGGGCATGTCGGTTAAGTGAGAACTCCCATAATTTTAGTTTCAGTCTCAGTCTTCAGAATAGAAATTAGTTTAGTTTACAGTATCAGGACTGTCATATACAGTTACTCAGTGATCAGTAATTTAGATTATCACTGATCTCAGATTATCAGTATATTCAATTATCAGTTATCATATTCAATTTCAGTATACTCAGTTACAGTATGCACGGTATGTTTAGTAGTTATAGATCCTCCATGTATGTTATCCAACTCTTGCATATCATTCAGTTAGTTATTGTTCATACATATGAACACATGCATTCATTCTTACCTCATTTAGCATACCAGTACATTCTCACGTACTAATCGCATACCTATTTCTTGTGCTATGATTTTTCATATCATAGGTTTGGACTCTCAGGATCCTGACCACGCTTAGCAAGATTCAGCCAGCAGTAGCTGTAACACCCTAAATCTAGTACCCAAAATACTACATGAGGCTCATGATCTCGAAGGAACACAATCTAACCCATGACTGGTATTTGTACCTGTATACTGCATAAAATACTTTATAATTCAGAAACTTGAACTGAAAGGCCATAAGGTTCAATACTGAACATGATCTGGATGATATAATATCTGTGTGGGGTAATAGAATACCCAAAAGAAAATTGAACATACTGAAGTCTAAAATATGATAGCCTAGAAATCCTTTAACTGACTAAACTATCTGAGTAAAGAGTTGATGGAACATATCCCTAACTAACTCTAACTAATAAACTGATTAATGAGATAATAAGGAAATAATCATGTCCTCGAACGATGAGGACTCACTTCTAACTCTGTCTACAGATATCTGGAATTTACTGTTGCTCGAGAGATTATGTATCTAAACCTATGGTATAAGACACCATAGTGCAAATACGTCTGTACTTTAAATGTACTGGTATGCATGTGAGGTAGGCTGAATGCATGAGGTTCATATGCATGAACAATAATAATAACTAACTATCATGAGCGTGAGAATACATGCATGAGACATACAACTGACACTAATACTGTGATAACATGACTACTGAATCTAAATATAATCGATAACATGATTGACTATATCTGACAGTCCTGAATCGGATGGAATTATCTGAGTTCCATACTGTATGTGAGTTGATTGTATTTGACAGTCTTGAAATGTAAAGAACTATTCGAGTTCTATTACTGAGACTAATTGACTATATCTGACAGTCCTGATTTTGTAGCATTAAACTGTGGGAAGTAGTTATCTAACTGACATGCCCCTGATACGCCATTATGGCTGAGTTGGGTCCAATCTGTAACCCCAATTGGAAGGGTGTCGATACCGTACCATCGGTAAGGACAAGCTATGGGCAACCCTCATCTGATAGTGTCCTGATATGCCCAAATTACACCTCTCTTATGAGAGAGTAAGTGGTCATTGTCAAATATATAACCCAACTAGGTTGGGGTCGAATCCCATAGGGAATATGGTGTTAATTAAGTTGTATGCAGATTAGTTGACTTTTAATCATTTATTTTTGTAAAATAAATAGGGGGATTTGATTCAGTTCATAAATTAATGGTGTTTGTTTAACAAGATGAAGTACGTGTAGTAGTATTAAAATCAGAGAAATAGCAAGCTAGGGTTATGTTCACCTCGTAGTTTTCAATACTTTCTAACTATGGGCTTTATGAATTCATACATGCATCGTGCTTATAGAAACGTATTGTATTTAATAACATAATCCTAGTGTTTCTAAACCATCAAGGACTAATTCACTTTAGTTCTCTCGAATCAAAAGCATTTACCAAAAATAATATGAAATCTCCAAGTAGTTAATCCTGCTAAGGCATTAACATATGAAATAGGGGTTGGTAATCCTATTTTCTTGAAACTACTCTCTTTTCCGAACATCAACCTTTCTTTTGAACAAGTTGCATTTTAAGGCATATCCTCTATGTTTGCAACCATGAGAATTCAAGATAAGCAAAGAGAGTATGATGTAAACAAATCAATGCATAATGAATTCAAAACCCAAAGTAATAGATTGTATGCTACAAGGATTCCATAACCCTAACTAATAAACTTAGCTACTCATGAATAAAATAGAAATCACAATAGAAATATTCATCATACCAAAAACTAGAAGATGATCTTGGTGTACGAATAGTGAAAATAAGAGAGAAGAAACGTTTTCTCTCTCTCTCCCGAAGCTAAGCCGCCACTCCCCTTTCAAAAACTAATACAGAATAATTAAATAATAAATAAAAATTCAGCATTAAGCCTTTTAATAATATTTTCTCTCATAATTGCCTTCTAAGTCTCTGAACTAATTATAATGATAAAATAGTCTTGGACATAGTTTCTAGGCGCCACATTTGGTCTAGATTGCTACTCTCCCTTATGTCATATGTCATCCACATTCCATAGTCCCACTATATCTTAATCTACCTCATTAATACCTGAAATCATGCTAATCACGTCGGTTAGCTCAATTACATAGAAGTAGAGTAAAAACATAAGAAACTAGGCATTTTGTTCACTAAACTTAGCTAAAACATGGATAAGTTATAGTGCTTAGGCTTATAAATACACCCAAGTTCATGTCCCCTATACGAGAATGGTGGGGCCCTTATCTAAAAGTGCTTATCCGCCTCATCAACCCTCATCGGACAGTGTCGATGTCTCAACTTATGTTGGATACATAGTTCTGGAACTCAAGGATGACTTCTAAGAATCATACCCTCATTTGATAGTGCATGTTCCCATCCTTGAGCTCAGTCGGTGCTAATTTATACTCCCATTTGAATATACTCAAACATGATTTACTGAACTGAACATGGGATGAGTTACTAAATTTCATTGACTGATGGAATACTACTGATATCTAACAACTAATTGAGTTCATGAGATCATGGAGATTTCCTGAGTCATAAGACTGTCTGAAGTCTAAAGAGCATAGATTGACTGAGAGTATCATGAAAAAATGACATTGCTCTAGGCACACAGCTAATGTTTCGGGTACGAGTACCCCCAAGACTTGATGGAAACTGACCGAGCATAACTTACTTGAACATATAACTAACATCATAATTCATAATACATTTATAGAAGCATTTCCGCAAAACATGTGATAGGCATAACGTGTACATACATGGGAATTTCATGGTATCATGCTAGGTAGGCACTTATCCTTCATCTAGGCCTTTAATCAAACATATTGTAGGCATGGTACATGTAAACATCATTGTACAATAATTAAACATCATGGTTCAATTCTAATTTCATCATTCAAGGGTTTAGTCATAGGTTTGCATGAATCTATATCTATAATAATTTAACCCACATACAATTTATCACCCAACATGAAGTAGAATTCAATTTCTCATTATCCACATGAACAAGAGCAACCCAATCATGAAATTCATAAGAAAATCCATAAACTTGAATTTAGAAAAGGGATTCTTGGGCTTCATGAATGAAAGGAATCCATGAATGAAACTATACATACCTTAGTTCGTGATTTTGTAAGGATTGATGGTGAAACTTTCTTGAAATTGGATCTTCTACAAAAATCCTAGCTTGTTCTTGAGAGAAACTAGTATATTTTGGGTGAAAAGTGGCTGAATCACGTGTTAAAGAGCTTAAATATGGGTTGGAATTTTACCCTTTTAACCCTGGATGCGTCATTTAATTTTAGTAAAAATTCTACGAATTGGACCCTTGGCGCGATGCGGCGCTATCACTTCGTGTCACTAGATTTTGATAATTGGGAAACTGAGGGATGGCACGATGCAGAGCGATCGTGTTCCCACTTTCTTTGTGACCTAAAACTATGGTGCGACGCAGGGGAAATTGCGCTAAGACACTGGAAAATGGATAATTCTAAATTTGAACCATAGCGCGATGCTCTATAATTGCGGACCCCTACTGAAATTTTCCAAATGTTGTTTCCTCTTGTGGCGCGGCATACCACTGACTAATATGGCACTGTTTTATGATGGGAACTTGAAATAGTCGTAACTTCTAACCTGGTTATCGGATTTGGGTGAATCTTATATCGATGGAAAGCTTATTGAATTTCCCACATGACAAAAAGTGAAAATCTTGAAAATTCCTCATGGAATAACCATTATTCAATTTATAAGCTAATACTAGATATTCTTGAGATGAAATTAGCTAGGAAAAAGTACAGGGTATTACAATATCTCCCCCTTGAGAACATTCATCCTTGAATAAGACTGACTGAGAGGGGAGAAAAGACAACTGATGTACACACTGAACATAAATAACTAGAACATGATCTCATGAATGACATGACTGACAAGCTAAATTGTAGATGGGGTATAGATGGGGTATAGATCCATCTATATTGAATTGCGGATTCCAAAATGATAAAATCATTTTTGATTGAATAAAAAAAGGTCTCCTATAGAAGATAGTTAATAAAATCAAAGAGAAGAAAACACGCTTTTGAGATAGGAATCAGTATCTAATGAATTCAATGGTTCCAGTATAAATGAAAAAAAAAGAATGACATCACAACGAGATCCTAATCTCAAAAAAAAGGGGATATGGCGAAATCGGTAGACACTACGGACTTAATTGGATTGAGCCTTGGTATGGAAACTTAATAAGTGATCACTTTCAAACCCTGGAATGAATAAAAATGGGCAATCCTAAGCCAAATACTGAACATGCATATCTGATGCATGTGTAACTGATTCATAAATGAATTACTAAGTATTCTGAAGAACTAAGTTTCTCACAATGAGAATGGATATCTGATGCATAATTACATAATTGAACTGATACATGAGTGCATAACTGAATATGCAATGTTACTTGATACCAAGTTTATAATGGGAACATGAGTATGAAATTGCATACTAAGTTTGTGATGAACACTGAACATGAAACTGGGTAATCTTAAGGAGAACTGTTACCTTGAGCTTGATATGAGTTGGCAAAGAAGAGATGAGGTTATTTGGTACGCATGTTTGCCTCTACTTCCCAAGTAGCTCCCTCAACAGACTGATTCTTCCAAAGAACCTTAACTAAAGGGACTTCTTTGTTCCTCGATCTACGAGTCTGATAGTCTAAGATTTTGACTAAACTCTCTTCATAAGAGAGAGTATTCTGAACATCAATGCTCTGAATAGGAACGACAACTAATGGGTCACCTATGCACTTCTTGAGCAAAGAGACATGAAAGACTGGATAAACTGAGGCTAGATCTGTAGGCAATTCAAGCTCATAGGCTACCTTACCAAAGAGACTAAGAATCTTGAAGGGACCAACATATCAGGGACTAAGCTTTCCCTTCTTGTCAATCTCTTCACTCCCTTAGCGGGAGAGATTTTTTGATAGACATGATCACCAATCTCAAACTTGAGATCTTTTCTATGAATATCTGCATAAGACTTCTATCGACTCTGAGTAGCCTAGAGTCTTTCTCTAATCAACTGGACTTTTTCTAATGCGTCGAATACCAAGTCAGGCCCTATAACTAAGGCCTCACTAACTTTACACCAACTAATTGGACATCTCTATCTCCAACCGTAAAGGGATTCGAATAGAGCCATCTGAATACTGGAATGATAGTTGTTGTTGTATGCAAACTCAATCAAAGGTAAGTGGTCATCCCAACTTCCCTTGAAATTGATTGCACATGCCCTCTGTATATCTTCTAATGTCTAAATGGTCCTTTCTGCTTGACCATCTGTCTGAGGATTAAAGGTTGTATTAATATAAACTTAGGTACCAAGACCCTTTTGGAATGCTTTCCATAAATGAAAGGTGAACTGGGTACCTCTCTCTGAGATAATGGACAATGGATGTAATACCTCATATTTTTGTACTAGAATTCTAACCGTCATTCCTGCGCATCTAAGCTCTAATCCAAGTGATTCTCATATAAATACAAGTTGAATAATCATTATACTAGTCTATGGAGTAGTTTAGAGGTGGAAAATATTTATAGCAATGACCTAGAACAGGGTTAAGCTAAGATCAATTGATTCATCCAAAGTTTGACATTTGATTCTACAAAGGTCAACTTCAAACATGAATATCTCTTAATATACATGGAATTTTTCATCCAAAGACCTATCAAATTGTATATAATTGAATTAACTTTCCAACGATACCAATTTTGCAAAAATCCGATACCCAAGCGAAGAGTTATACATATTTTTGTGAGAGGCAGTAAGGGTGTGCGATGGGCAATGCGTCACCCAATCAAATATGTGTGATTGGTAGTGTGAGGCACACTTAAATGTCTGCCATAAGGTGTGTTACGCATACCTTAAGGTCTACCATGGGTTGTGCATCGCATATCTCACTTCCATGTGCCACAAATACCCCTATATATCTCTATAACACGGAATTAAACTCCCACAACATCAAAATAAGTTTACTTTCTCTCAAAATCACCAAGAACAACCTTTAGGGTTTCAACATAAAAACCCCAACATCTAGAGATTCAACCATGAGAATTCTATAATTTTAACATATCTAGAATCCCCATTACGAAGGCTACGAGTGACACCCAAAAGTTCATGAATAGAATTACATCATTCGAAAAGCCATTCAAAGCTTCAAGTTTAAGGTATATGGGGTTTTTCAACAAGAACACCCTTTTGTTCTTGTTCCCAAAAATACTTTCTTTTACGAAGTTATGGATTTTATATGTTTTACTATTATTTTGAAGCATGAATTTATATCCTATATTGATTATCTTTATATTATGATGTTTTTGATATTTTAGAAGTGAAATTATATGAGAATGGTGATATTTTGTTCCTTATGGCTAAATTTCCAAATTTTTAAGGAATTTATATATGTGTATGATGTAAAGCTTGAACCTCGATAAATTTTCATATGATGTTGAGACATAAGTTTTGAACTCTAATTGAGATTGTCATTTTTTTCGAGAAATCATGTGTTATAAATTCTTTGTGTTTGAATGAATTGAGATGATAATGAAGTTTTGACCTTTTGGTCATAAAAAGGGGTTGATTTGAACCCGATATGAGAAAAGAAATCCACTTTTATTGATTATTATGAAAAGGGTAGCAAGATGGCTCCCATTGTGAATTGTTTAACTATTTATTAGTGGATTTTCTTTTGAAAAAATCTGAGCTAAGTCTGGGAGTAGCCTTTAGCACCGAACGATATGTATAGCAGGATTAGTACATCCCTAGAACTACGTGCCCCCATAGGTTGTGAGCCTGAGGCTGATTTATATAGTGATCACTAGTGTTTGGATTGATGATTTAAGGTCCTACTCCGATGGCAAGGATAGGAAAAATCTCCCCAACGTCGGTTAGACATTGGACTCCATGTAGCTTACATGTGTGTGTGTATTCTCCTATCTAATATGAAAAGTCTTGTTCTTCTATCTGAGATGAAAACATATTTGTTTGAAAGACTGAGTTTGAGAAAGTCATTGTTTTTAAAAAATTTAATGAACATATATTCCAAAGAGAATTGTTATTAGATTTGATTGCTTTGATTATTTGGAATCAAGATAGAAGTGAATTGAGATTTATTATGATGACTCACATGTTTCACCCGATATATTTTACTCTCTTATGATTATGATGATTTTAATTCGAGCTAAGTAAGTCATTTATATCAGCATAAATAATTTTATAAATTGTGATAACATTAAGATATTATTTTATATATGCACTGCACCCCCATATGCTCAGTACGTTTCTATGGTACTGACCCACATATTCGTATGTGGGCTACATTTTCTCTGAATATAGGTCTAAGGTATAGTGTACATCTTCAGATCCAGTCAGTTTGCCGCATCCAGTTAGCAGGTGATGAGTCCTTTTGATTCAAGGTCTTGAGTTAGTTATACAATTTGAGAAGTGTTATATTTTCTTTATCCAGCCATATTAAGTTGGGATAGTCAGGAGTCATGACCCAGCTACCTATAGTCAGTACAAGTAGAGGTTTTATAGACAATCAATAGAAGTTGATGTATTCCATTTTTGTTTTGGTTGTAAAAGCAGATTTGTAATCTTGTAAATCTAGTTTTGTATCTATCATATTCAGAAAAGAGTTATTTTCTACAGATTTTTGTAGATTTATATTTTTTGTTCAGTTGCTTATGAGTTATGCCAGTAGAAGGGTTAGCTTGGGGTCACTTGTGATCCTAAGCATCGTGTGACATCTCGGGACCTAATTTTGGGGCGTTACAAACTTTGTATCAGAGCAAGGAGTTCAAGTGTCCTAGGGTGTCTATGAAGTCGTGTCTAGTAGAGTCTTGTGGAATGGTACGGAGACGACTGTACTTTTCTTTGAGAGGCTATAGGGAATTTAGGAAATGTTTCCATTCTTTCAAGTCTTAAATCATGCTATAGAAAAGTTCTCCAAGAAACTTATACAGATTCTCATCTTATTTTAGTCAGGCCATCTCTGCTTTATTTCCAAGGTATCAGAAACAGTTAAGCTTAATTCTCCATAGATAGTTATGGAATTGTAAGAGAGCTACAAAAGTATCCTATCAGTACTTTTGAGTTTCAAAAACTGAAGTGCTTTATCAGGCTTGTAGAAATTGTGCACTAAGTTCGAGTTAGATAGCTTTCAAATTTCTCCTCAGAATCCATAATGATAGTCTATACTTCTCTCTCTATGTATTGTTCTTGAGGTAACATGTTCGGCAAGTTCCAATTTCCTCCCCAGATAATGCTCTTATATTTGCTGGCAGAAGTTTTAGAAGTTTCATAAAGTGGCTTGAGAGGAGACTTCTAGTGTGTTATAAGTTCTTCAATTATGTTATGCCCTCGTTCTTATGAGTTATTTAATTAAGATAGAGTAAGGTGTATTCTTAAATCGTTGAATGTTGTGTGTCAAGTTTCTATCTCTTGTATTATGTAATCTTGTTATCATTATGTTTGTGAAAAATTAAAGTCTAGTTAATCTGTGTGAGGCCTATTTCGATTCACTATCATAGTTTCTTTGTTATTCATGTAATTTTGTTAATCAAAACACAAAACCAATGTCTAGTAAAGCCGTGTGAGGCCTATTTCGATTCACTAGCAACTTTTTGTTTATCTTGTTGTTCTAGTTTTAGTTGAAAGTGTGGATTTCTGTATAGTGACAGAAGTAGTAACGTTTAGTTTAAAGTGTTCTATTAGTTTAACTTGTGGGTTTAGAAGTGTAGTGGCAAGAATGGTGGTAAGGGCGATTTATTAAATATGTATAGCTGAATTTTTGCTTATGATTGAATTAGTAATGAAGTGATATACCCTTGTTTGTTAGTTTAGTGAAGTTAGAGAAGGAAATTATTAGTTAAGGTGGATGGTTGTTTGCTTGAAGTATGAAAAGAGTTATCGATGGTATTTATTGTGCTCGGAAAGTATAGGTTTTGATGGAAGTACTGGGTGGTTGAGTATTGTTAATTTAGGATTTCCTGAGATTGCAAGAGGAAGTTTAGTTGAAATTTATAGAGCTATGAAAGTAATTTAGGTGTGAATATGGGTAAATAGTAATGATGCGAAGAAGGAGGATGTGTTAACAGATTATGAATAAGATAGGCCATATGAGTATGATCTATTGTCATTGTGTACTAGTTTTTTTTAATGCTATGTTCTATAGTTTTTAAGTGAAAATTATGTGTGAGATTGGGTTGTAAATCATGTTTAGCTCTAGACATTAAGTTTGAACAGTTGATGGTTCGGTTGTTGATGCTAATTATATGGAGGTGATCTAGTAGGCCTAAACAGTGTATGCAAGAGTGTAAGATCATCTATTCATAATTAAGTATGGTGCAGAGGTATACCCAAGGTGCTATGGGGATGCATCATTTTTTGAGAATTATTGCATATTGTGTGGTTAGTAGTAACGTTGAGTTGCTAGGTGGAGAAAGGCTAGTTAGATAATTTATGTTGTTCTTGATAGCTAAGCTAAGGAGTTATGATTGAATATGTTGAGTTTTTTTAGTATGATTTTATTCTCATGGTTTAGGAAAAATATAAGAATAGAAGTTTGATCTTGGTAGACTATGATTATGTGATTAAAGATGTAGATATGGTTGCAAATGAGAGTGTAAGTGTTTGACGATGATTATTGAAGCTAGGAATTAAGGATGGCATATGGATGGGTTGTTAAAGAATGAAGTTGGTAAGTTCGAAATTAGTTTATTCTTGTGAGTTTAGCATTTATGTGTAGATAATATAATGATGAAATTGTGGCTTAATCTCAAGGATATAGAGTAGACCATCATACTTAGAATACCATCTTTGACCTAAGGGGGAGATGGTTAGTGGAGAACCAAATGGAGTTTTGAGAATTAGATTGTGATACATGTCAATAATGAGCTATGATGAGATAGTGATCCCTTCTTACTCTAGAGTATTCCTTGGATTTCAGTCACTACGACACTAAATCCATCACTTTCTTGACAAATCCATGCTAAAGCCCATTCTCAGCTTCTAGCAAGCATATAACAGCTTCACTCTGTAATTCAATTTATCTCTTATGAATCGATGAACTCCAGTCTTATGTTGAATAGCTAATGATAAGTAGAAACTCATGTTTCAGAGTATGACCAGTTTTTAAACTCATGATACTAGTGAAGTTCGCATTATATCATGCATGTCCTTAGCTTAGATTTCTTTAATGAATCCATGCCTTTGATATTTATTCCTCAGGACAAAGATAAGTATTAATGTTATGTACTATAGTTTTCGTGGTTCTGGTTCATATGTGTTAGCCCTTCGGTGACCTCTTCCTATGTTAAGATAGTGGTGATGATAGTGGATAAGCAATGGTTTATATGTGAGAGAGTTGATGACCCTCATTAAGAAAGATTATTTATGCTTTTCAATCTAAGGCTAAAGCGTGAAGTAAGATTATGGCCAAGTCTTTGATACATGTCATGGTTAGCTAGAAATTGTGTGTATGTTTTTTAGAATAGTGCAAGAAAATTGTTCTTGATAAAGGTTTAGAGAATATGCGAAGTATGCCTTTAGGGGTATTTTCCTTAAAGTTATATGTGATTTTTAATGATAGGCTTGAATGTCATGTTGGGTGTAAGATGATGAATGCAATATGCACTAGTGAATCCATATCAAGATTTTTAAATTAGTCATTGAAGTGGTAAGGCATGTTATGCTTAGGGTATGAGCTCTAAGAAGATATAGAATATTGAACCTTGTGGTTTAGATTAGTATTGTGGTTTGGCCTGTTGTATCTTGTGATTTAGTGTTAGGCTTTATCATGGTGAGAGAACTTAGTTTAGTTTAGACCTCAGTAGAAAGATTTTGCAGTGCCAATATGAGAATTATATGTTGAATCAAATGAGTATGGTATTTAAAGGGAATAGTATAGTTGAGAGAGCATTTGAGAAGCGATGCTAAGCTGAAAAGTAAGAAGTTGTGTTGCCTACGGCCTAGCAATCCTATCCTAGTTTGTAAGTTATGTAATTATATTCCATGCTATAGATTTATATCAATGTTGTAATTCCTTAGTCAAATGTCTTGTTCAGAGCATGCACAAAATTCTTTGCTTCCTAATGTCAATAGAATTTCGTAGAAAAGTGCTAAAGAAATACTCCATTTGAGTATGGGTAGTCAGTATAATCCAGTCCATATAGCCTGTAATCTAGTTTAGCATGCAAGGAGATAAGGTCCTATAGATTCTTAATTTTCTAGCAAGTCTTACTATCCGCAGTCTTATGCGTATGTACATTCCAAGAGGCAATGTGTTTGTGTCCAATTAAATTATGAATTCAGCTCAGTTCATGCATCAGTTTCTATTTCAGATATTAAGTCATGATTCAGATCGTAAGTATCCTGTGTAGTATCAGAGTCTTTTCCTAGTATTTTCATCAAATTATTATCATTCAGGGATGAATGATCCCAAGAGGGGGATTTTGTAATACCCCGAGTTTTCATGTCATAAACCTCTCATCCTTTCTCATGAGATTAGATCCAGTGCAAAGTAATGGTTACTCATAAGTTGACACTCTCGTTTCTATCTTAGCCATATAGTTATTTTTCTTGAGGATTCATGCACTTGCAGACAAGTTCAGTAGCTCATTATTCTTGAGATCCAGTGATTCAGTTCTATCAGTTACACATGATAGCTTGAAGACTAATATTCCTCTATGTTTCAGGTTAATTATCCACATTCGAGGACGAATGTTCCCAAGGGGAAGATAATGTAATACCCCATATTTTCGTGCTAGAATTCTAACCATCGTTCCTGTACGTCTAAGCTCTAATCCAAGTGATTCTCACGTGAATACAAGTTTCATGATCATCATCCTAGTCTATGGAGTAGTTTAGAAGTGGAAAATGTTTATAGAAATAACCTAGAACAAGGTTGAGCTAAGACCAATTGATTCATCCAAAGTTTGACATTCGATTCTATAAGGGTCAGCTTCAAACGTGAATATCTCTTAATATACATAGAAAAATCCGATACCCGAGCGAAGAGTTATGCCTATTTTTATGAGAGGGAGTAAGGGCGTGCGATGGGCAATAAGTCACCCAATCAAATGTGTGTGATTGGGAGTGCGAGGCACACTTAAATGTCTACCATAAGGTGTGTGACGCACACCTTAAGGTCTGCCATGGGTTGTGCGCCACATACCGCACTTTCAAGTGCCAAAAACACCCCTATATATGTCCATAACACGGGATTAAACTCCCACAACATCAAAATAAGTTTACTTTCTCTCAAAATCACCAAGAACAACCTTTAGGGTTTTAACATAAAAACCCCAATATCTAGAAATTCAACCGTGATAATTCTATAATTTTTACATATTCGGAATCCACGTTACGAAGGCTATGAGTGACACCCAAAAGTTCATGAATAGCATTACGTCATTCAGAAAGCCATTCAAAGCTTCAAGTTTAAGGTATGTGGGGTTTTTCAACAAGAAAACCCTTTCGTTCTTGGGCCCAAAAATACTTTCTTTTACGAAGTTATGGATTTTATATGTTTTACTATGATTTTGAAGCATGAATTTATATCCTATATTGATTATCATTATATTATGATGTTTTTGATATTTTAGAAGTCAAATTATATGAGAATGATGATATTTTGTGCCTTATGACTAAATTTCCAAATTTTTAAGGAATTTATATATGTTTATGATGTAAAGTTTGAACCTTGATAAATTTTCATATGATGTTGAGACATGAGTTTTGAACTCTAATTGAGATTATCATTTTTTTTTAGAAATCATGTGTTATAAACACGTTGTGTTTGAATAAATTGAGATGATAATGAAGCTTTAACCTTTTGATCATAAAAAGGTGTTGATTTGAACCCGAGATGAGAAATGAAATCCACTTTTATTGATTATTATGAAAATGGTAGAAAGATGGCTCCCGTTGTGAATTGTTGAACTATTTATTAGTGGATTTTCTTTTGTAAAATATCTGAGCTAAGTTCGGGAGTAGTCTTTAGCACCGAGCGGGAGGTATAGCAGGATTCGTACTTTCTTAGAACTACGTGCCCCCATAGGTTTTGAGCCTGAGGCTGATTTATATAGTGATCACTAGTGTTTGGATTGATGATTTAAGGTCCTACTCCGATGGCAAGGATAGGACAGCTCTCCCCTACGTGGGTTAGACATTGGACTCCATGTAGCTCACATGGTTTATGTCTGTTGTAGGAGACTCCCTATATGTGTGTATTCTCCTATCTAATATGAAAAGTATTATTCTTCTATCTGAGATGAAAACATATTTGTTTGAAAGACTGAGTTTGAGAAAGTCATTGTTTTCGAAAGATTTAATGAACATATATTCCAAAGAGAATTGTTATATGATTTGATTGCTTTGATGATTTGGAATCTAGATGGAAGTGAATTGAGATTTATTATGATGACTCGCATGTTTCACCCGATATATTTTACTCTCTTATGATTATGATGATATTAATTCGAGATAAGTGAGTCATTTATATCAGCATGCATAATTTTATAAACTGTGATGCTATTAAGATATTATTTTATATATGCATTGCCCCTCATATGCTTGGTACGTTTCCATGGTACTGACCTACATATTCATATGTGGGCTACATTTTCTCAAAATATACGTATAAGGTATAATGTACATCTTTAGATCCAGTCAGTTTGCTGCTTCCAGTTAGTAGGTGATGAGTCCTTTTGATTCAAGGGCTTGAGTTAGTTATACAATTCAAGAAGTTTTGTATTTTCTTTATCCAGCCGTATTGAGTTGGGATAGTCGGGAGTCATGACCCAGCTACCTATAGTTAGTACTAGTTGAGGCTTCATAGACAGTCAGTAGAAGTTGATGTATTCCATTTCAGTTTTGGTTGTAAAAACAGAGTTATAATCTTGTAAATTTAGTTTTGTATCTATCATATTCAGAAAAGAGTTATTTTCCATAGATTTGTATAGATTTATACTTTTTGTTTAGTTGCTTATGAGTTATGCCTGTAGAAGGGTTATCTTGGGGTCACTTGTGATCCTAAGCACCGTGTGACATCCCTGGACCCAATTTCGGCGAGTTAAAATGGAACACCGTGTAATTTGACCAACTCCTTGATGTAGAGTTTGACGTAATCCTCAGCTGAATAAGAGGTATGAACTGGAAGGAATTGAGCTGATTTGGTCATTCTATCTACAATAACCCAGACTGAATCATGCTGATGACATGTTTGAGGCAAATCCATCACAAAGTCCATGTTCACAACTTCATACTTCTAAGTAGGAATACTAAACTACTGCATAGACCCACTACGCTTCTGATGCTCTATCATAACCTGCTGATATGTAGAGCACTTAGCCACAAATTCTGCAATGTCTCTCTTCATCCAACTCCACCAATAGATTTTCTGCAAGTTGTGGTACATCTTTGTGACCCCTGGATGAATAGAGTAGCGCGCACCATGTGCTTCTGTAAAAATTTTCTGTCTTAAGTTATCTACACCCGGAACACAGAGACGACCCTGACTACAAAGGACATTATCTCCCCCTTAAGAGAAAACCTCTACTTCCTGATCCTTGACTGACTCTTTCAACTTGACAAGGCTAGGATCTTTATCTTGCTTTTCTTTCACCTCAGAAACTAGAAATGATTATGAACTACTTTGAATCCATATATAACCCTCTTCTATATCAACTAAGCAAACTCCTAGTCTGGCAAGCTAATGGAATTCCTGAGCTAACTTCTTCTTACTGTCCTCAACATGAGAAACACTACCCAAGGATACTCTACTGAGAGTGTCAGCCACTACGTTGGCCTTGCCCGAATGATAAAGGACACTCATGTCATAATATTTCAAGAGCTCTAACCACCTTCTCTAATAAAGATTGAGATCTTTTTGAGAAAATACATACTGAAAACTTTTATGATTAGTGAACACATCTACATGAACACCGTATATATAATGCCTCTAAATCTTTAAAGCAAAGACTACGACTGCTAACTCAAGATCATGAGTAGGATAATTCCTCTCATGGGACTTAAGCTATCTGGAGTCATAGGCTATGACCTTACCATGCTGCATGAGGACACAACCCAAACCTACTCTGGATGCATCACAATACACTACAAAACCATCTGGACCATCTGGAAGAGCAAATACTAGAGCTGAGGTTAGTCGAGTCTTCAACTCCTGAAAACTCTTCTCGAAAGGATATGACCTGAAACTTGACATTCTTCATAGTCAATCTGAACATAGGAGATACAATAGAAGAAAATCCCTCAACAAACCATCTGTAATAGTCATCCAAACCCAAGAAAATTCTGATATCTGATGGAGAGATAGGGCGAGGACTGTATCTTATTGCTTTAGTATTTTGAGGATCAACTCTAATACCATCATCGAAAATGATGTAACCAAGGAATGCTACTGACCTTAGCCAAAACTTTTACTTACTGAATTTATCAAATAGCTTATGATCTCTAAGAGTCTGAAGTACTGTCCTGAGATGGTCTGTATGATCGCGCTCACTGTGGGAATAGACCAGAATATCATCTATGAAGACTATGATGAACATGTCCAAGTACTGCTCTAACACACTGTTCATCAAGTCCATAAAAGTTGTTGGGGAATCAGTAAGACCAAAGGACATAACTAAGAATTTGAAATGACCATACCGAGTACGGAAAGCTTTTTTTGGAATGTCACATTCTCTAAATCTGAGCTGATGATAGCCGGATCTGAGGTCTATCATAGAGAAATAACTGGCACTCTAAACATGATCAAATAAGTCATCAATTTTGGAAAGAGGATACATGTTATTGACTGTGACCTTATTGATTTGACGGTAGTCTATACACATTCTAATATAACCATCTTTCTTCCGCACAAATAATACTGGAGCACCCCATAGGGAAACACTCGGCCTGATGAATCCCTTATCTAAGAGATGCTTTAATTGTTCTTTTAGTTCTCTGAGTTCTGCTGGTGCCATTTCGTATGGAGAAATAGATATAGGTTGGGTATTTGGAAGAAGATTAATGCCGATGTTTATTTCCCTTTCGGGAGGAATTCTTGAAAAATCTTTGGGAAAGATATCTGAGTATTCACTTATAAGTGGAACTGATCCAAGGCTGGGAGTTTCAAAACTAGTGTCCTTAACTCAAATAAGATGATAGACACATCCTTTAGATATCATTTTCTGTGCCCAAAGGTAGGAAACAAGTTTACCTCTGAACGTTGAAGTACTACCCTTCCACTAAAGGACGGGTTTATTCAAAAACTGAAACTAGACTATTCTATTTCTACAGTCGACTATAACATAGCAGGAATGAAGCCAATCCATGGCGAGAATGACATCAAAACCAGTCATCTCTAATTCAACTAAGTCTGCTGAAGTGACTTTCTAAAATATCATAACCAGGCAATTCCTATATACTCGTTGGTCTATAATGATTTTACCCACTGGGGTAGAGACTGAAAAGGGCTCTTCTAGGATTTTGGGACTGATTTTGAAATCGCCTGCTGTATAGGGAGTAACAAAAGACAAAGAAGCTCCTGAATCTAGCAAATCATAAACATACACATGAAAGATCTATAACGTACTATTAACTACATCAGGAGAATTTTCCTGATCTTGTCGGGACTGAAGAGCATAGAGATGATTTGGGCGTTGGCCAGGAGTAGCACTAGTGGTGGAACCCTGCTGATTCAGGTAATTGGACTGAACAAAAGAGCGGAGATGACTCTAATAACTTGACAGAGGGTAGTCTCTGACTCTGTGGCCTAGCTTGCCACAACCGAAATAGACATCGCTACCAGCTCTACAAGCACCCTTATGGTTCTTACCACAAGTCTGACAAAGGGGATTAGTTCGGTCATTGCTCACACTACCCTGAAACCTAGAGCCCGGTGCTCAATCTCCATTACCCTTCCTGAACTTAGGAACTGGAGCACTGGCTGAAGAAGAGGATGGAACTAATGACTTAGGAAAAAATTAGGAATGATTTCCTCCTTCTGATTTAGGTTAAGCAAAGTTGAAACTATCTATCTTCGCTCTCTTATTCTGCTTCTCCCTCTGCTTAATATTCTGCTCCTCAATCTCCTGAGCATGATTTATAAGCCTGGATAAAGTTATGTCACTTTTTTAGCATGGCAAATCTGCACTCATTTACCACTCTATTATTTACCCCTGAAGCAAACTTACTCATCTTGGCTCTACTGTCTGTAACCACATGAGGGGCATATCTAGCTAATTAAGTAAACTTAAGAGAATACTCTTTCACCGTCATATTGCCCTACCTAAGTTTGATGAATTCTAGCACCTTAGCCTCTCTAAGATCTTAGGGAAAGAATCTGTCAAAAAATATAGTGACAAACTTCTCCCACTCTATAGGACCTGCATCATCTGACCTCTCTGACTTTCACTATTTGAACCAAGTATGAGCCATATCCTATAACTAATATGCATCTATCTCAGCACTCTCAATAGTAGTAACCCCCATGATGTCTGTCACCTTCTGAATCTGATCAATGAATTCCTGAGGGTCCTCATCTACCTTAGACCTAAGAAAGGATGGAAGATTCATTCGGGTGAAGTCCTAAATCCTAGCTGCAGCTAAATTGGCCACTGGGTTTGCTAGAATAACTGCTGACCATTCATTTTGAGCAGTAACTGATTGAGGAAGAGTAGTGAATGCAGCCCTAAACTCTGCATGAGAAACATAATTGCCTAAAGGATCTTCGGGTAGAGGGGCTAACTGATTTCCGTTTCTTCTTTTAGGAGCTATGTTCTGTAGAAGAAACGGGAAAAAGATTAGACTGAGAGATTGACTTTAGATTATGCTCACTGGCATGACATTAATACCAAAAGAAGGGAAACTATTCCTAAAACATCTTAAAGCCTGTTGCACATAAATATGGAGCGCAACACACCTATGTACAAGACTCTACTAGATGCGGCTTTCAGACTTCCTAGGACTTGATGATAGGCGTATTTACACGCCTAAAGTACCTTAATTTGCCCATATTTTAGCTAAGTTTTGAGGACAAAATATGTAATTCCTGCACTTTTAGTCCTTTTTCCTGTAAGCCAGCTAACCAACGTGATTAGCAAGTTTTCAGGTATAAATGATGAAGATTTCATCATTTTATGGAAATTGGATGCCAAAGGAAACTTCACATAAGAAGGAAGGCAGCTTCTGGAAGCTTGTGGACTGAAAGTGATGCATGGAGAACTTATCCCGGGCAAAAACAGCATTTCTAAAGACTTGGGGATCAGCAGTAACTTAGTAGGAGTAGGACAAGGATAAAAACCCTATTTCAGTAGGACTAGGACAAGGGTGTTATAAAAACCCTTATTTGCTGAATTTCTCAGCATAAAAACCAATTTCCGCCACCCTCATCCTTATTCCTCCCTATTCGATCCATTTCCCTTTTCTTCACAAATTCGTTGTTGACATTATTTTTCATATATTCAACTTTTAATTTTTACGACAAGAGAAACGCTATTTGCAAGGAATTCACGCCACAAGTGCTACCAAACCATACTTTTCGTGAGATTGTTATTATTTTGGTATGATAATAATGTCTATTGTGATTTCCGTTGCACTCATGAGTAGCTAAACTTCTCTGTTAGGGTTATGGAAGCCTTATGAGATACTATCTATTGCTATGAGTTTGTGAATTCTTGATACGTATGCTGATTATATCATTACTCTCTTCATCTTAATTTAAATTCTTGTGGTTGCAAACATATAAAATACGCCTGTATAACATTAACTTGTTCAAAAGAAAAGTTACATGTCTGGAAAAGAGAGAATGACAAGGAAATAGGGCTACCAACCCCTGTTTAAAAGTTAGTGCCGTAACTGGATTAACCTCTTGGAGAATTCGTACCATTAGATACGCTTTAAGCTCGAAAGAGTTAAAGTGAAATAGTCCTTGATAGTCGAAAGACGCCTGGATTTACCATAGAATACGAATCTCTATAAGCGCATGCATATCTGAATTCCGCATAACTCATAGCCAATAGATACGTAGAACTCATAAAGTGGACATAACTCTAACTTACAATTCTCATTGATTAAAACCTACCAAACATTCCTTTTTACTTTGCTATTTTTGATACTTTTTATTGCACGCATAAAATCCCCCTTATTCCGCAGAACCTTAGACCAAAAGTCTAATAATAGTTGCAACACTTAGTGACCAATTATTCCCTGTGGGATTCGACACCCAACCCAGTTGGGTTCTATATTTGACAGCGACCGCTTACACTCTTACGAGAGCTGTAGTTTGAGCGTTACGAAAAATTGGCGCCGTTGCCGGGGAATGCGGTTGTCAACTAAGTTTGTGATAGTTACTAGACCCTTTGTTCAAAGATTCTCAGATTTTACTTTTAGTTGTTGTTTTTGTTTTCTGCAGGTTTTTATTCAGTGCATGCCCCATATTCGAAGTTCTGGTCAACCGTTATTACCTATCAATCCTGAACCACATCGTATTGGCAGAATGGAGGCACAACAGGAAATTGAAAGAAGGGCTGCTCAACAGGAACAGGCTAGACTACCTGCTTTGGCTGCCGCTCAAGTGCATCAACAGAATATTGATAACCCTGGGCGAGCAAAAAATTCTGACGATGAGGACCTAGGTGATGACGAGTTACTAAACCCTAGGCGTGATGCTGAGGTGGCGACACCTGCTAATAGAAGAGATCGTCAAGTTAGATTTAGACCTGAACGCCGAGATATACAGATTCCATTTGATGATGATGATGACAATCTGGATGGAGCTGGTGCCACAGGAGCTATTATTCCTCTGCCCTTGGCACCCAGAACCAAGTTCAATATCACTAGCACCATGATTCAGCTTTTGCAACTCAAGGGATTATTTGGTGGACTAGCAAGCGATGATCCGAATTTGCATCTGATCAACTTTATTTCTACATGCAAGTCGTTCGACAATCCTGGCGTTGGACAGAATGCAATTCGACTACGCTTATTTCCATTGTCTCTATCTGGGGAGGCAACTATATGGTTGAACGGGATGACTCCTGATTCTATTACTAATTGGAGGCAATTGAAAGACTCTTTCCTAGAAAGATTCTTTCCGCCATCTAAGAGAGCACAGTTGAGAGATGAAATCAGCAATTTTCGACAGCTTCCAACTGAAGCTCTCCACGAAACATGGGAGAGATTCAAGAAGAAGCTTATGAGATGCCCAAACCATCATATGACCAATGTCCACTTGATGGAGATATTATACAGAGCTTTGAATCCGGTGACTAAACCAGTGGTTGATAACGCAACAGGTGGGTCATTCATAGTCCTCACTTTTATTCAGGCAAGTGATATGCTAGATCGCATGACAAAGCAAAGTAGAGCCTAGCATACTAGGGATTCTGAGGTAGCAAGCCCTACTGTATCTATTGGTATGACTGCAGAACAAAGGCGAAGAGAGGAAGAAGGTGATCAAGATATGGCGCACATGAAAACACAATTGGATCTTCTTACAAAGCATCTATTATCAAGGAAGACCAAAAAAGTCAAAGCTGTTGCGTCAAAAGGAAGAAAGAAATCCAATTCCGAGGAAGAATCCAACTACTTGAACAATCAGGAGGGTTTCCGAGGCAATGCCCAAGGAAACTAAGGTCGGAACTATTATGATAAATCTGGAAACAAGGACCGTGATCAAGGAAGTTGGATGAACAAGACTGACAGGAGTGGTTTGTATATTTCTCCTGGAAATAGGGAAGTCGCGGCATCTGGTTCATGGAAGATGTCAATGGAAGATATGATGGCGAAGCTGTTGAAAGGAGTAGAGGCAACCAATACAGGAGTAAATGAGGAGAAGAACGACTTATCTTCAATAAATCAATTGGTTGACTCGCATTCCACAGCAATAAGACAACTAGAGCAACAATTGAGTCAACTTTCAGCAGCATTTAATCAAAGAAAAACTGGCACCCTACCTAACGACACTGTGCAAAATCCAAGGAACGATGGATCATGCATGGCCATTACTACCAGGAGTAGTAAGGTGCTGGAAACATCATCCAAAGGCAAGCAAGTGACCAATGTAGAATCAGAAGATACCGATAAAGCTGAGGAGGGCGTTAGTGACGTCACCCCTCGACGTCCACAGCCTACAAAGATCGCCAACCTGAAGCAAGATGAAAAGAAAGTTGTGGAGAAAACTATTCCCCTTCCACCACCACCTTTTTCTCAGAGATTGAAGAAGACAGCTGACGATACCAGGTTCAATAAATTTATGACTATGTTGAAGCAACTGATCATTAATGTTCCGCTGGTAGAGGCGCTAGAAAAGATGCCTGGGTACGCGAAGTTTATGAAGGATCTATTAACAAAGAAGCAGGCAGCAATTTATGAGTTGGCAGATAACGTTTATCATTACAGTACAATCGCTACAAGATCGTTGTTCAGAAGAAGGCAGACCCTGGTGCTTTCACCATTCCTTGCACTGTTGGATCTTTAAATTTTGCCAAGGCATTATGCAATTTGGGAGCTAGCATCAATTTGATGCCGCTATCCGTCTACAGGAAGTTGGGGTTGGGCGATCCGACACCCACCAATATGCGGCTCGTGATGGCAGATAGGTTGGTAAAATAACCTGTTGGTATCTTAAATGATGTGTTGGTAAAGGTGTCCACCTTCATTTTTCCTGCAGACTTTGTGATTTTGGATTGTGAGGTAGATTTGGAAGTTCCCATAATCTTGGGATGGCCCTTCCTCACAACTGGAAGTGTGCTTATTGACATGAGAGATAATGAGCTTTTATTTTAAATGAATGACAAAGTGATTCGTTTTGATTTGTACAAATCGATGAAGCAGCCAAGAGATATGGATGTGTTCTCTGTATCTAATGTTCATTATGAGGATAAAAAAGCATTATCTGTAGAGAAATAGCTTACTGATGAGCCATTGTCTGCTGTGCTGCTGAATGTTGAGCATAAGGATGACGAAGATTATGAAGAAACTATGTGTGCTCTAACAGAAATAGGGTCCTATTCTCATACTCCCAAGTAGCCGGATCTTGATCTTAAGAATCAACCGTCACCAACAGTGAAGACTTCCATTGAAGAGCCACAAGTGCTAGAATCTAAAGAGCTCCCCAGGTATGCATTCTTGGGAAGTAGAAATACACTTCCGGTGAGTGTTGCGGATGATTTAAGTGAACAGCACATAGAGGCTCTCATCTCTGCTCTGAAGAGGTACAAGAGAGCTATGGGTTGGTCTATTGATGATATAATTGGTATCCCTTCTGGGATATGTATGCACAAAATTCATCTCGAAGAAGAGTGCATGCCTACAAGTAAGCATCAGTGTTGTCTGAATCCATTCAGAAAATTATGCACCATCTATCTCGATGAAGTCTAAGTAGCGAGATAGCTATGTCGTGCCGCGACAATAGATCAAGCGCTTGGTGGGAGGCAACCCATCATTTTTAATTTTTTTGTTGTTTTGTTTTCTTAAGATTTTGTCGAGTCATGACCAAAACTAAGGCGCTTGATGGGAGGCAACCCATCGTTCAAATCGTTTTTGTTGTTTTTGAGTAAATGTAGGTGCAAGAGGTGTAAAGGAGGAGATTGGTTTCCAATTTTGATTTGGAAGTATTGCATGTTGAAGGTGGTAAGTTAGGAATGAAGAAGCAAAAGGCTATGGTTTAGGCCTTGCCTATGAAAATATAGGCAAAGAACAAGGCAAGGCCTATGTAAATCTAGGCCAAGAACAAGGCAAGGCCTATGCTATGGCCTAAGCTCTCGGATTCTACAATGCCATGGTATAGGCGCCGCCTATGCAAAAGCCTTTTGTCTCTGAGTCTAAAATGCCATAGCATAGGTGCTGCCTATGCCAAAGCCTTTGCTCCAACAATGCCATAGCATAGGCGCCGCCTATGCCAAAGCCTTTGGTCCAACAATACCATAGCATAGGCGTCGCCTATGCCAAAGCCTTTGCTTTCTGAATCTAGAATGCCATAGCATAGGCGCTGCCTATGCCATAGCCTATGTCCAACTAGGCTTTGCAAAAGGCGCTGCCTATGCCAAGCATAGGCAAAGCATTAGGCGCCGCCTATGCTCACTTTTTGGTCTCCTAACCCAATTTTTAATGGATCAAACCCGACCCAAGCATTGGGCTATAAATAGAACTTCATTCTTAAGATAAAATCATATTGTTTACTCAATCTAAGCGCCGTCTACCCTTCCAAAATCTCTCAAACTTTTCTTTTTTACTCATCTAACCTTGCAAGACCATCTTCCAAGTCCATCACCAAGTAAAGTTCTTCTTTTATATACCATAAGTGTTACACTACTATTCTTATAATGATTTGTTAGATCATGAGGTGGTGTTGGTGATTTGAATGTGCTTGATTTATTGAGATACAACTAAGTGAGTGAAAGAATACGTATGGGTGTTCTAGACTTGGTTCTAACCTGTATTTAATTTTGATACACTATCATACTTTTTCGACATGGTTAAGATAATGGCATAATTTGACTGTTCTGAACATATTGTTGGAACATATCGCCTTTATGTATGTCGATGAAGTCTGAGTAATCGACATCACTCACTTAATTAGTTTGTACAAACAAATTAAGTGTGGGGTGGTGCCACTATAGTTTGTTTGTCGATTATATCAAGATGATCTAACATGAATCTGAAGTAGAATGGCACCAAAAGGACGACAAGTAAAAGAAAAAGCATCCACCTCGCAGAAAGGTCAGAAAAGGGGAAGAAAAGAGCAAGCTGAATCCTCCTCGCTGCAAATACCTTGACGCACTCTTGGAATCAATTGGGGTGTATTTTGAGGAACTTCTGAGGATGACGACTCTGATGATGATTCTAATGCAGGGGGTATGACCCCAGACATAGAGGATGAGTTCGACTAACCAGGTTCTTCTTATTTATTTTTCCACTGAGGACAGTGTGTCCCGTCTAAGTGTGGGGTGCTGGTATTTGTATGCTGTATTTCTTTGCCTACCTACATTTATTTATGTTCATTTGTTTGGTTTTTAGTAGTATTTAAACTTTTGAAAAAAAAAATTCAAAATGCATGAAATTGTTCTGATAGGCGGCATGGTATTATGACAAGAGTTGTGCTAAACTCATTACTATTGAGAGGTTTAGGATATAAGTGTGACTCACTATGAGATAAGTGTGTGGTTTAATTCATTCTTCTGTTGGGTGAAGAGTCTATACTACTCCCAATAAAGTTGACCATGTGCCTTATGGGTGTGAGGTAATAGTATATTCTGTGTTGTGGCTGATGCTAGAACTTGCCTGGTGTGTGTGCAAAGCGAAATAAAGAGTGTAAGTTTAGGAGATGATTTAGGCATTTCTTTGGCAACCTGTACTTGTTTTGCTTCTTTTTACCTACCCGTGTACATTATCCTAGTTAACCCCCTTTGAGCTTTTAGCCATTTTCTTTGACAGCCTCATATGTAAGCCTAATCCATTTTTTTCAAGACCATAATTTGATCCAAATTCCTAAGTGCTTTAAATTGTAAAGTCATGTGACAAAATAAGAGGAAATTAGGTAAGAGTGATGCCTTAGAGTGTATTGGTACTTGAATTTGTTATGAAAAAAGAGTGGCTATCATAGAGGTATGTTATAAAAAAAAGAGAAGAAAAGAAAAAGAAATAGAAAAACAAAAAGATAAATTGTGTTCAAATAAAAAGATAGTTATGTTTGAATAGCAAAATAGGTGAAAAGGGGTGGTAGATAAAAGGCAAGTAGAGAAGTTGTTTAAAGGAGAGTGTTAATGGCATAATGTGATGTCTTAAAGCGCTTAGGAACATAGTCACTATTTCTGGCCAAAATAGTCCTACCCGTCCCTTAGCCTACATTACAACCTGTAAAGACCTATTTGATCCTAAGTTTAGTATTTTGATATTAGTGGAGCATGACACTAAGGTCAAGCCTATGGTCATCAGTTGCAACATACGAATTTTTTGTGAGAGTGAGAGCAAGGAGATACCCATGTTCCGAAAAATACAATACTTGTGAGTGATTATGGGTAATATCTTATGTGAAACACACATGGTTAATGAATTTTGGGTAGTTTTGTATGATTCTTTGTACCTTAACTTGTGGATACGAATTAACCATCATCACGAGTCTATGGTAGAGGTTGAATTGTTTCTAGTAATGATCAGAAAACTACTCTTTGTTAATAATTGTCGTGCTTGTGTTGATGAATATTTTGTGCTGTTACTGCGAAACCCTAAGTAGAAGTTTATATGGACATGATATCTTGTTCGAGGATGAACAAAGCTTTAAGTGTGAGGTGTTGATGATAGGCGTATTTACACGCCTAAAGTACCTTAATTTACCCATATTTTAGTAAGTTTTGAGGACAAAATATATAATTCCTGCACTTTTAGTCCTTTTTCCTGTAAGTGAGCTAACCAACGTGATTAGCAAGTTTTCAGGTATAAATGATAAAGATTTCAGCATTTTATGGAAATTGGACGCCAAAGGAAACTTCACGTAAGAAGGAAGGCAGCTTCTGGAAGCTTGTGGATTGAAAGTGATGCATGGAGAACTTGTCCCAGGCAAAATAGCATTTCTAAAGACTTGGGGATCAGCAGTAACTTAGTAGGAGTAGGACAAGGATAAAAACTCTATTTCAATAGGACTAGGACAAGGGTGTTATAAAAACCCTTATTTGCTGAATTTTTCAGCATAAAAACCAATTTCCGTCACCCTTATCCTTATTCCTCTAAATTCGATCCTTTCCCCTTTTCTTCACAAATTCGTTGTTGATATTATTTTTCATATATTCGACTTTTAATTTTTACGACAAGAGAAACGCTATTTGCAAGGAATTCACGCCACAAGTGCTACCAAACCATACTCCACCTGAGATGGTTATTATTTTGTTATGATAATAATGTGTATTGTGATTTCCATTGCACTCATGAGTAGTTAAACTTCTCTGTTCGGGTTATGGAAGCCTTATGAGATACTATCTATTGCTATGAGTTTGTGAATTCTTGATACGTATGCTGCTTATATCATTACTCTCTTCATCTTAATTTAAATTCTTGTGGTTGCAAACATATAAAATACGCCAGTATAACATTAACTTGTTTGAAAGAAAAGTTACATGTCTGGAAAAGAGAGAATGACAAGGAAATAGGGCTACCAACCCCTGTTTAAAAGTTAGTGCCGTAACTGGATTAACCTCTTGGAGAATTCGTACCATTAGATACGCTTTAAGCTCGAAAGAGTTAAAGTGAAATAGTCCTTGATGGTCGAAAGACGCCTGGATTTACCATAGAATACGAATCTCTATAAGCGCATGCATGTCTGAATTCCGCATAACTCATAGCCAATAGATACGTAGAACTCATCAGGTGGACATAACCCTAACTTACAATTCTCATTGATTAAAACCTACCAAACATTCCTTTTTACTTTGCTATTTTTGATACTTTTTATTGCACGCATAAAATCCCCCCTTATTCCGTAGAACCTTAGACCAAAAGTCTAATAATAGTTGCAACACTTAGTGACCGAGTATTCCCTGTGGGATTCGACACCCAACCCAGTTGGGTTCTATATTTGACAGCGACCGCTTACACTCTTACGAGAGCTGTAGTTTGAGCATTATCAGGACTCTATTAAACCTTAGGCTCTGATACCAAGTTTGTAATGCCCCAGATCTAGTGCCCTAAATCCTACACGGTGCTCATGACCCCGAAGGACCACAAGCTAACCCTTGACTGATATCTATACCTGTATACTGCATAAAATACTTTATAATGCGGAAAAATGAACTAAAAGGCCATAAGGTTCAATATTGAACATGATCTGAATGATATAATATCTGTGTAGGGTAATAGAATACCCAAAACAAAATTGAACATACTGAAGTCTAAAACATGATAGTCTAGAAAGCCTCTAACTAACTGAACTATCTGTGTAAGGAGTTGATGGGACATTTCCCTAACTACTCCAACTAATAAATTGATTAATGAGATATTAGGAAAATAATCATGTCCTCAAAAAATAAGGACTCACTTCTAACTCTTTCTGTAGATATCTGGAATCTACTATTGCTTTGGAGCTCGTGTCTCTGAATCTATGGTATAAGACACCATAGCGCAAATACATCAGTACTTTGAATGTACTAGTATACATGTGAGGTAGGATGAATGCAAGGGGTTCATATGCATGAACAATAATAATAACTAACTAACTATCATGAGCATGAGAATACATGCATAAGACGTAACAACTGACACTAATATTGTGATAACATAACTCCTGAATTTGAATATAATTGATAATATGAGTGATGTATCTGACAGTCCTAAATCTGATAGAACTATCTGAGTTTCGTACTGTATCTGAGTTGATTGTATCTGACAGACTTAAAATCTAAAGAACTATCTGAGTTCTATTACTTAGACTGATTGACTATATCTGATAATCCTAATTCTATAATATGATACTGTAGTAAGTAGTTATCTAACCGACATGCCCCTGATATTCCATTATGGCTGAGTTGGGGTCAAATATGTAACCCCAATTAGAAGAGTGTCAATACCACGCCACTGATAAGGACAAGCTATGGCCGACTCTTATCTGATAGTTTCCCCTATACGAGAATGGTTGTGCCCTTATCTGACAGTGCTTATCTACCTCATCAACCCTCTTTAAATAGTGTTGTTTTCTCAATCTATGTTGGCTACATAGTTCTGGAATGCAAGGATGACTTCTAAGAATCACACCCTCATCTGATAGTGTGTGTTCCTATCCTTGGGCTCAGTCGGTGCTAATTCTAACTCCCATCTGAATAGACTCTGAACATGATTTATTGAACTAAACATGGGTTGAGTTACTGAATTCCATTGACTGGTGGAATACTACTGATATTTAACAACTGACTGAGTTCATGAGTTCATGGAGATTTCCTGAGTCATAAGACTGTCTGAAGTCTAAAGATCACAGCTTAACTAAGAGTATCGTGAAAACATGACATGGCTCTAGGCACACCTTGGGTTTGAGTACCCCCAGGACTCGATGGAAGGAGACTAACCAAGAATAACTTACTTGAACATATAACTACAATCATAATACATAATACATTTATAGAAGCATTTTAGCAAAACATGTGATAGGCATAACTTGTACATACATGGGGATTTCATGGTATCATTCTAGTTAGGCCCTTTTCCTTCATCTAGGCATTTAATCAAAAGATATTGTAGGCATGGTACATGTTAACATCATTGTACAATAATTAAACATCATGGTTCAATTCTAATTTCATAATTCAAGGGTTTAGTCATAGGTTTGCATGAATCTATATCTATAATAATTTAACCCACATAGAATTTATCACCCAACATGGAGTAGAATTTAATTTCTCAGTATCCACACGAACAAGAGCAGCCCAATCATGAAATTCATAAGAAAATCCATAAACTTGAATTTATAAAAGGGATTCTTAGGCTTCATGGATTAAAGAAGTTAATAAATGAACACTATGGATACCTTAGTTCGTGATTTTGTGAAAATTGATGGTGAAACTTTCTTGAAATTAGATCTTCTATGAAAACCCTAGCTTGTTCTATAGAGAAACTAGTATATTTTGGGAGAAAAGTGGCTGAATCATATGTTAAGGGGCTTAAATAGGGGGTGAGAAGTTTACCCTTTTAACCCTGGACGCGTCATTTAATTTCAGTGAAAAATTCCCAAATTGGACCCTTGGCGCGACGCGGCGCTATCACGCCATGTCACTGGATTTTGACAATTGAGAAATTGAGGGATGGCACAATGCAGGGACAGTGCATTTCCACTTTTTTTGTGACCTAGAACTTTGGTGCGACACGGGAGAAATCGCGCTGAGACACTGGAACATGGACAATTCTGAATTTGGGACCTAACGCAATGCGCCATAATTGCGGACCCCTACTAGAATTTTCCAACTGTCATTTCCTCTTGTGGTGAAGTGCGCCACTAACTAATATGGCATTGTTTTATGATGGAAACTTGAAATAGTCAAAACTTCTGACCCGGTTATCAGATTTGGGCAAATCTTATATCGATAGAAAGCTTATTGAATTTCTCATATGAAAAAAAGTAAAAATATTGAAAATTCCTCATAGAATAACCATCATTCAATTTATAAGCTAATACTAGATATTTTTTAGATGAAATTAGCTAGGAAAAAGTACGGGGTACTACAGTAACAGACTTAGCAGTGAGTCCTCATCTATCGAGGATATGCTTTTATTTTAGTACTTCATCTTATCATTATTTTAGTATATGGAGTTAGTTTGGGGAATTACCTATCAACTCCACTTTCAGACAGTTTCAGTTAGAGGTTTCTCAAACTAGAATTTTAGACAGTATTTTAGATTCTGATATTATTATTCATTATCAGTATTTTATATGTTTTGAACCTTATGGAATTTCATCCTATTATTCTACAACTTTTTAAGTATTATTGTTTAGTGCTCACCTCAAATATCATTCATGGGTTAGCTTGTGGTCCTTTGGTATCTCAAGCACCGTGTGATGACTAGGGGGTAGTCTTAGGTCATTACAGTTTCTAGATAAGGTTTGATTTGTATAAATGTTACGTTTACCTAGATCACACTCTCTAATTTAGTAGTATGGAGAAGTCTGGGGAGTGGTTGTATGGTTTACTTTAGAATTAAATTGATGAAATATTGGTTGGAAATATGCAACTTAGGTATAGTTGTACAAATTTTGTTAAGTTGTAAGTTATGCAATTAGAGGTGTAATGCTAGTAATCTAAGGAGTTTAAGATGGAGTTTTAAGTGTTTATAAGCATGGATGCCCATGCCTATGATAATGTTAGTCACAAGTTGATGACTTTGGGGTTTAGAGAAAGTTATGATTAGTGTCCCTGAAGGGAAATGTCCTAGAAACAATTTAGTGTCCTTACATTAAAATTATTAAGGGGAGTCTAGCATTTATGTGCATGGTGATACCCCTTTGTGTTGAGAGTTGTGGGTACAGATTTGATGAGAGGTTATATACTCAAGTTTAGGAGTGTGACTTTTTTCTAAGAGGGAGATGATGAGTTAAGGTAGTTCCCAATTTTCTCATTGTGGCAAGTTGTAGGGAAGAGTCATGATAAACCTATTCCTATTCAACAAAACTCCTCCTACTTCAATTGAAGAGGCCATCCTATCAATGTCTTATGTATTCAACTCTTGCCTATGTCTAATGTCTGAATTCTCTATGCAAGCCATGTCATGCTTCGACCTCCAAACTAGAAGCAACAATGTCTCATTAATTCAATTTTTTCCAAGTATTCAAGCTCCATGATTATGATGCTCATGATTCATAAATCCATGTCTTATATTATGCTTAGTTCTAAGAAACTATGCTTCTATATATTACCGATTCATTTTATGTCGGGATTAGCCAAAGTGATAAGGTTCATGTAAACTCATGACTATCTCAGCTCTAAAAATAAGAAACAATAGCTTCAAGTATCAATCTGTGTCTCAATCATGGACTTCATGAATTCCGATCTTATGTTATACGACTCATTATATAAGCGCTCATATTTCTCACTGTGGTTTGTCCTAAGAACAAATGTTGTATTATATTTATGCCTAAATGACTCCTTATTTATGATCTATACATCTGATGTATGAAGCACTTCGAGTTTATTGTATTGTATCTTCATCTCATATCCCACCTTGAGTAGTGCAATAGGCATATGTTATAATCGAATAGTGTTACTCCATTTCATGATGTTTATGCTTGGGTACCTCAATGATAATCCTCCGTATGATAGTATGAGAGTAGTTATGGGAGAGTAGTAATGTTTGAGGTTGGGGAGTAGATGTTCTTAAATGTGAGAATTTTGGTGTGATTTCTTGAGCTAAGGTTTTTAGATGAAGAGGAATAGAAGGAGATGAACCTTCATTATGTGAAATAGTTAGGAAGGAGATATGTGTCAAAAGTCTTTCTGAGAGTGATCAAATTTGTTGGTCTTAGTGGAGAGGTCCATGAAGTGGGTGTAGTAATGATAGACTTGAAGTTGTGATTGATAAAAATATAAACCCATGTACTATGTGATTAGTACTCCCTAAATTAAAACCAGAGGGTGGTTGATGGTAGTGATTAGGTGAAGTAATATTCTTGAAGGAATGTAGAGTATGGGATCCATAGCTTAAGCTAACACCTTATTTCTTTGAGTTACGCTTCAACATAAGAGTAGTATGCTGTGGGACTCGAACTCTTTTGGTTAGATGTGTGATAGGAGATAGATTATCTGATGCAACAGGTTTTTTATTTGTCACAACAGATTATATATTTGTTGTCATGGATGTGTCATCTGATGCAACAGATATAGAATCTGTTATCACAACTAAATAAAAATGGTTATTACAAAGAACTAATTAATAATAATAATAAGCAGAAAAGTCATGAATTATCACAATATTTAAAAAGTCAGTCAGCAACTTGATTTAATTAAGTCATAACTTTTCACAGTAATCAAATATGTAATTAATAAATGGAGATGAACAGTCGCGCCTCTTACCCTAACTCATTCAAATTCAATCATCTATAAATAGATCCCTCTTATTCGTTCTACTATGCTCTATTTATTTCTTGCATCTTGTCTTTCATATTACACCTTCAACCACTTTTTCTTCCCTGATTTAGGTAAGTTTTTTCTTGCTTTGTGTGTAAATATACTCAATTTGTGGTATACAGTGTATTACATTCGGATTCTCTTCTTTACTTTTGTTTTTACGTCTTTTGTCAATTCATGTGTGTTCTAGATATGGATGATCTAGTGTGGGACATTTTATTTTCTTCAATACGCCTTGCATAAACTTAGGAGACAGGTTCTTGACCTGCAGTGGGAGTTAGGAGCCGTGAGAGAAAGGATGCTCCGGGAGATTCGCAGGCTAAGGAGGGCCCTGCTGCTGCAGGTTGCAGATGATGATTATAAGAATAATAATTAGATTATTTTTTTCTTTTAGCCTATGTATTTTTATTTGTTTTTATTTAATAAAAAAATTATGTTTGATCAACTTTGATGTTTTAATTCTTATTTAATTTTCATTATGTTTTTCTTCTTCTCAACAAACATGTCAACGCTTAATGAATAATCTGAATCCAGTAGCAATAGAAATATTATTCATCTATTGGGTTTGTGGCAGAAGTTGTATTGTGTTTTTCAACATAGATTACTTATCTGTTGCAACAGAATAATTATCTGTTCCAACAGATAAATATTCTATTACAACAGATAACTAGTATGTTGTAATAGATAAGTAATATGTTGCTACAGATAACTAGTCTGTTATAATAGTTAATTATTCTATTGCAACATATTATCCATCTATTCGATTCATGTTACGGGAATTATAGGAACATAAACATGAATCCAACATATGAGTCTTCTGTTGCAACAAAATATTTATCTGTTGCAACAGACTGAGCAACCTATTTAAATTGTGGGCTCCTATGTTGTATTAATGAACGGGTTCTATTCATTGTTGAAAAACAATAGTAGTAGTGTCAACTAATAATTATAATTTTACTTCCCAAAGTCACCTATGAAGTAATGACAAAGTGAAAAGTGATATATGAAATAAAATTTCACCTAAAAAATTGGTCAAGTAGCAGCAGTAGCAGTAAAAGCAATAGTAATAGTCGACAAGAAGAAGATGAAAATGATAATGAAGTAGAAGATAAAGATGATAATGAAGTAGAAGATGATGATAATGAAGCAAAAGATGATCAATAAAGCACTAGCAACAGTGAACAACAAAAATCGTGAAGAGAGAGAAGACAACAATAGATGAGAAGAGAGAGAAACGCGCTTTTTATCTCAATGTTTCCCGTTTTATTAACTAACATTTGGATCAAAGTATAAATTTAAAAACTTGTGGGTTATTTTCAAATTTTTTCAACTTTCTTAATCTATAATAAAGTAATTGTCACCTTCACTCAATTATTAAGACTTAAGTCACCTACACGTCATTTTCAAACTCTTTTGTCACTTTTAGTTCAATGGCCCAAGTTAGATATATCACGTTACAAGACTGTTATGCATACGTTCTCTGCAATGTAGGAATCAAAGAAAAATAATTGAATGCATATATCTTCACAATTTAAGAACTAAGCACATTTATTTGTAAGGAATATATTTCTACTCAGATATTTAATTGGCGGAACTTATGGCACAAATTTTAACATTAACCAACTTTGAATACTAGGTGCTCAAAGAAAGAATTGATTTTATCATTTGAGAGATTTATATAGTATAACATTTATTGTACAAAATCATTTTTACGGGATTTATATATGTTTAATTGTGTTAGAGATTAAGGTTTTCTGTTACGATTTTCTTTCACCTGTTATAAGTTATAATTAGGTTTTACTAGTCTAAAAATGATCTTGAATATGCAATAATTTTTTAAAAATTTTGAATTGAGGTACATTAAATTTTTGATACATTAATATGTATTAGGACAAAAAAAGTAACTTCATACTGTTAAAGTTTACAGTAAAAGATCTTTTACAAATCATGACTACAAAAGAATATATAAATATTTGAACAAGGACAAATTTAGAAAAAAAAAAAGAGTGAATACAATCGAAAAAATATTTTATCTCTTAAATTTGAATTATTTTGCATACGACGACTGCATTATATACAATAAGAAAAGACACATCAGAAAGATTTAAAAATTTATTAATTACATAATTCTAATAAGGAAAAATATGTGTGAGTATTGAATTTTTATTTAAATTCATATATTTATTTGGACTATATTAAATTTTAGAAAATAGTCCAAATAATATGATTAATATAATTGGTTTAGTCATTGAATCTCAAATATATGAGATTAATTTAATATGAGATGAAAATCCATGTTAAATGAAATAAGCCACTAAAAACATGGCATGTGGCAATATTATGTGGCAATCCAAGTTAAATGAAATGAGCCACTAAAAGCATGGCATGTGACAATATTATGTGGCAATCCAAGTTAAATGAAATGAGCCACTAAAAGTATGGCATGTGGCAATATTATGTGGCAATCCAAGTTAAATGAAATGAGCCACTTAAAGCATGACATGTGTTAATATTAGGTGACAATCCAAGTTAAATGAAATAAGCTACTAAAATCATGCTATGTAAGCAGATGACATGTTCTAACCAATCAAATTAGAGCTTTTCACCAAAAGAATGTGATTGATCAATTTCAAACCAACCAATCAAATCACACAATTGCTTTGCCCCTCCAACTATAAATAGAGGTCCTCATAACTCACAAAGAGAGGATTTTGGAGAAACAAGAAGTAAGAAGAGAGCTCGCGAATCAAAACCCATAATTTCTTTCCAAGTTATAAGTTTCAAGTTATCAAGCTCAAGATCAAGTTCAAAATCAAGAACGGAGGAAATTTTGTTCAAGATCAAGTTACTTATTCATCATTCGTGGCAACCATCCAAGTGTTTGTGATGAATTAACATCCAAATTTAAGTTCGAAGATGAAGATTCAAGATCAAGCTACTCAAGTCCTTGAATTCAAATCAAGTTCAAGTCCAAGTTTATATTACATTGAAGAATCAGAGGATTATCATAGAGATTACAACACTTACTACATTTGAAATAAAATATTACATTTTGTTGTTGCAATTTTTCTGTCTTGATTATTGTTTTCTTGACTTAGAATAATTCATCGTCTACAAATTTTGGTATGCCCAGTGGGACCTTCTCTACCTCTCATATCTTCACATTAATCATCCTATTTAAGAATACTGAAATGGCATCCCAGAAGTTTTCCTACAAATCTGTTGTTTCTAAGGCTACCGACTCCAAGCTTTTCACGGAAGTGGAAAACATACTTGATGCTACCATAGAAAGTGTGGGGCCCATTAATAGCAACAAAGCAAACAACTAGGACAATAAACACATGAAGTATTGTCTGTATCAGCTCCTGTATTTGATCTTCAGTCTTCAAAGAAGGCAATATTTATTCCCAATAAGTTGGAAAAAAGGGAAAATATCGTTGAGATTGTTGAGAAGACTTTATCTCGACTCAGCCCATTTAAGACTAAGGACCACACCATGTATGAAGATGATCGTGCTTTGATCACTAAGTCTATTCCAATTACTCCGCGTGAATGGTTTTACTTAGATTTCAATTTGAGAAAAAATCCATGCTTTAATCCTTCAGCTTCGGTGGCGATCCGAGCAATGGTGACTAATATTTTAACTGTGGAAGAATAGTTTGCAAGTTTGACTAAGACAATTGATGGCCTAATAAAATCTGTGCAAGATCAGGATAATCGGATTGTCAAGTTGACAGGCAGAGTTGACAGTGTTATGGAGGAAGGCTTAAGCCAAGTATCTAGGAAGCGTCTGATAGAACAAGAAAAAAAAGACTTATCTGGGAAGCAAAAGCATATTGCTAATGAACTACAAGTATCTAATGAGGGGTTAATCCTATTCACCAACTAAATTACTTTATTGCTGGAACCATTAAAGATAAGTACGATGTTACTTACAAACCATCTCTCACATATTCTAAGTTATATACTTCAAGAATTGATGGATTAAAGATGCTTGCAGGTTATCAACCCTCGAAATTTCAATAGTTTGATGGTAAAGGGAACCCAAAGCAACATGTTGCACACTTTGTTGAAACATGCAAAAATGCTGGAACTTATGAGATTATCTTGTAAAATAGTTTGTGCGCTCTTTACAAGGACATGCATTTGATTGGTATACTGACCTCGAGTCTGGTTCAATTGATAGTTAGGAACAACTCGAATATGAATTTCTCAATTATTTCTATAGCACGACATGTATTGTAAGTATTATTGAACTTACTAATATGCACCAACGAGAATATGAACGCGTAATTGAGTACATCAATCAATGGAGGAACGCGAGTCTTAATTGTAAAGACAGACTTTGTGAGGTTTTTGGGATAGAAATGTGTATTCAAGGGATGTATTGGGGACTTTGTTACATCCTACAGGACATCAAACCTAAGTCATTTAAATAACTTTCCACGCATGCTCATGATATAGATCTAAGTATGTCCTCAAGTGGAAATCAAGGACCACTTGTTTATGAGCCCCGTAAAGGAAAACACAAACAAGAAATGAAGAAAGGGGGCAAGTTTATGCCAAAATCTGAAAGTAAAAAGGCGATGAATGTTAATGCCACACCATTGAGGGTCACCACAAAGCTAAGTAAAAGCAAAGTATGAAATCCACATCTTTTCAGAATAATGCCAGCAAAAAGTTGACTTTAAAGGAGATGCAAGAAAAAGAATATCCGTTCTTGGACTCAGATATCCCAAAAATTTTTGACGAGCTCCTTTCATATAAACTCTTTGAGTTACCTGAAATGAAGCATCCAGATGAAGCTGGAAAGACTAGTGATCCAAATTACTGCAAATATCATCAATTGATGGGTAATCCCATAGAAAAGTGTTTTATCTTCAAGTAAAAGGTCATGGACTTGGCCCGCAAAGGAAAGATATTGCTCAAAGATGAGAAGGAAAGTTCAAATAAAGTATCAGTAACTTTTGGTTTACTTGATCCCATATTTCTTTGCAACTTTGTTGAAGTGCATGAATATGATGATGTCCTAAGTGCGACCCCACAAAAGATGATTAAATTTGGAAACTTTGAACCCATCGATGTTAGGAAGCCATTTTCTCTTCCTATGATGAATGAAGTAATAGTGAAGAAGGAATCATTACAAAAAAGTCAACCCCTTATTGAGCACACTGATGATGAATGATGGATCTTGGTGACTCGACGGAGATGTTGTAAGATGATCTCACAAAAAGAGCCGAGCAAACAAGCAACCCAAGGAAAGATGGTCAAAAGACCCCAAAGGAAAATGGCAGAGAAGAAAGTGAGAAAAATGAAAGTTGAGAAGAATTATTGTTCAAAGCCCCATTACCCAGTCACGTTGGAGGAATTCTTTCGAAGTTGTTTTCATAAAGAAATACCTTATTTTGGCATCAACGCCTCATGTTGCAATATTGATAAAGAAGAGACAACAATGAGAGACTCGTCATTTCCTTTAGTCCTTCCAGATAAAGAACCCGTTAAACTTCTTTCTAAGGAAGTGAACACTTGTGATGCAAAGATCACATTCACTGATGATGACCTCTTATTGGGTGAGATATCACACAATCGTCCCTTGTATATGGCTGGCTATGTGCGTGACCACACAGTGAAAAGAATTATGATTGATGATGGTTCTGGAGTTAATATTCTCCCAATTCACACTGTAAAGAAGCTTGGAATCTTAATGGTTTAATTGTCTGAATCTCATCTTATGATTCAGGGATTCAATCAAGGGGGCCAAAGAGCCATAGGTTCTATCAAACTGGAAGTCAACATGAGAGACATGTGTTCAAGCATATTAATGTATGTGATTAATGCAAAGACCTCATATAATATCTTATTGGGAAGGCCATGGATACATGATAACAAAGTAGTCATCTCCACATACCATCAATACTTTAATTACTTTGAAAATGGAGTACAAAAGAAGGTAGTTGTTGATGATGAGCCTTTTACTGAAGCAGAGGCCCATTTTACAGATACAAAATTTTACTTAAAGAAACACATCCAAAAGGAGGTAACTATCTGTGATGTAGTTCCTATAAGAAAGGTTGAAATTATGAAGAAGAATGATGAAGAAATGGAAAAGGAAAAGTTGGTTGTTGAAAAGAGTCCAATGTTTTCTGATACGAACAAGTTACCCGAGACCAATACGACATTGTCAAGTAAGAAGGTAAATCCAATTGTCCGTTATGTCCCAAAGGAAAAGAAGGTTAAAGTACAATATGTTAGGAAGGTAGACCTTTCCTATTAAGCAAATTAATGTAATCAAGTCGCCTTTAATATCGGTAGAATGTTTTGTCAAATCATCTAATCTTGATCTGTAGAAAGTATTTCCTGAAAAGCGTACGAATGAGGGTTTTGACCCAAATGCCTATAAGTTATTGGCAAAAGTTAGATACAATCCCGATGAATCCTCTAATCTAGAAAAGCTCCCACCTGAAGCACAAGGAAGGCCAAACCATGGTCTAAATCCCACTCAGAGGATGATGATAGAGAAAGGGTGTTCTATCAAACAATCACATGAAGGTTTGGGTTACAAATAACCATCACCAATCTGTATATCCATAAATAGGGCGTGTATGAACTATATTACCCCTAAGGACAATTCTGTACCATCTAACAAAAGGGTTTCTGTATTTGATCAGCTCATCAACCCAAGTACAAAAACTTTGGTAATTGACAGGTTGGGGCTAATGAATAAGAAATACAAACTCCAAAGAAATGGTAGAAGGGTAGAAGAACATGTTTATGCTAAAGAGCCTAATTTTCACAAAAATTGCTCTAGTTTGATTCATTCTAGAATGAGGCGAGAAACAAAAGTCTTAGTTTCATGTGGATATGTCCTCAAAGCAAGAACTTATACTATAGTTCATACTAAGGAGCGTGAAGAAGATGTAGAAAGTGTAGGATCATCATATCATATCACAATGTGTGACAAGAAGGGTACTCTCCCTCATGTGAAGATCGAAGATGAGTTTGTTGATATCAACACAAGTCATCACATATCTTTCAATGATGGTGATCCTAAAGAAGTTGAAGATGATAAAGATGCACCACCTGAACTTGAGGAAGGGGTGAAGAACACTGTCGATGCATTGAAGAAACTCAATCTTGGAACTCATGAAGATCGAAGGCCTACGTATGTAAGCACCTTACTAGATAAATATGAAGAAAATAAGTATGTTGAGTTGCTTATGGAGTATAAAGATGTATTTGCTTGGAGCTACAAACAAATGCTAGGATTGGATCCTAAACTTATAGTTCATCACTTTACTGTGAAGAGAGGCAGTTGCCCGCCCTGTTAAGTAGGCTTAACGCCAGTTTAGACCTGAATTAGTCCCTTGATTGAAACCAAAGTTAACAAGCTCATCAAAGCAGGTTTTATTCTAGAAGTCAAATATCCTACGTGGATTTCATGCAATAGTACCTGTAAGAAAGAAGAATGGTCAAATTCGAGTTTGTGTTGACTTTAGGGATCTTAATAATGCATGTCCTAAAGATGAATTTCCTCTCCCAATACCCAAACTTATGATTGATGCCACAACTGGATATGAGGCAATGTCTTTTGTGGATGGTTCACCGAGGTATAATCAGATTCGTATGGCACCAAGAGATGAAGAACTCACGGCCTTCCGTACTCCTAAAGGAATATATTACTACAAGGTGATGCCTTTTGGTTTAAAGATTGCTGGTGCTAATTACCAACGAGCTATGCAAAATATTTTTGATGATATGCTTCATAAGAATGTTGAGTGCTACATTGATGACTTAGTGGTGAAATCAAGAAAAGAGATGACCACTTACATGATCTGAGAATAGTATTCGAATGACTTCGAAGATACCAACTCAAAATAAACCCTCTGAAGTATGCTTTTGGAGTTGCTTCTTGAAAGTTACTTGGTCTTTATTGTTTGACATCACAGGATTGAAATTGATCAAGATAAGATAGATGCTATTTTGAAGATGCCTGAGCCTAATTCACGAGCTGAAAAGTTTTCTAGGAAAGTTGGTGTATCTTAGAAGGTTCATTTCAAACCTAGCTGGGAGGTGTCAGCCATTCAATCATCTTATAAATAAAGATGTCCCCTTTGAATGGGACCAGGCCTGCATCAATGCTTTTGAAAGTATAAGGTCTTATCTAATTAATCCTTCTATACTCGTAGCTCTCATACCTGGAAAGGCATTGATATTATATATTGTGGCACAAGAAAGATCAGTAGGGGCACTTCTAGCTCAGGAAAACCATGAAAGGAAAGAAAATACCCTTTATTACTTAAGTAGGATGATGATACCAAATGATATAAAGTATTTTCCTATAGAGAAGTTGTGTTTGGCATTTGTATTCTCAATTCAGAAAATGAAGCATTACTTTCAAGCTTACATTGTATGACTTGTCTCAAAAGTGAATCCTATCAAGTTTTTCATGTCCAAGCCAATCTTAAGAGATAGACTAGCAAGGATGTACCTATAATTCCAATAATTTGAAATTGTATATATCTCTCAAAAGGAAGTGAAAGGACAAGTACTGGCAGATTTCTTAGTCGACCATCCAATTCCACATGATTGGAATTTATCTGATGAGCTACCTGATGAAGATGTTATGTTTGTAGAAATCCAATCTCCTTGGAAGATATACTTTGATAGTGCTCCACATCATGAGGGATCTAGTGCTAGAGTAGTGTTATCACTCCCAATGGGGAAGTTTGGCCATATTCCTTCAGTTTAGCATACTTGTGCTCTAATAATATCGCTGAATATCAAGAGCTCATACTTGGACTCGAAATGGTTGTCGATGTGAAACAATTACAATTTCAATTCTTTGGAGATTCCAAGTTAGTGATCAATCAAGTTTTGGGTAGTTATAAGGTCAAAAATCCTGAGTTGCTTCCTTATCACGATTACGCTCAGAAGTTGATAAAGTGGCTTGGAGAGGTTATCATTCAACATGTCCATAGGACAAAAAACAAAAGGGTTGATGCATTGGCAACTTTAGCTTCTGCATTGGCATCTCCTGATCAAATACAAGTCATCATTTTCCAAAGATGAGTAGTACCACCAAATGAAAATATAGAGGAAGGTGAACAAGTTATCACTGCTTCTGAGTTTGAGATTGAAGACTGGTGGCAACCAATAATTGATTACTTATGTTATGGAATTTTACCAAAAAGCCCTCGAAGGAGAACAGAAATTCAAAGACGAGCCCCTCACTTTCTTTACTATAAGGGTAAACTCTATAGGAGAGCATTCGATGGTGTACTCTTATCTTGTTTGGGCACAGATGAGTCTGATCAAGCTGTGCAAGAAGCTCATTCTGGAGTGTGTGGGGCACATAAGTCTGGGGATAAGCTTCATTTTCATATAAAAAGGATGGGTTACTATTGGCAGACTATGGTGAAAGATTGCTTATATTACGCTCGAAGGGGTAAAGCTTGTCAATTTCATAAAAATTTCATATAGAAACACCCAGATTTATTACCGACTGTTTCTTTATGGACTTTTGAGGTATGGGGATTGGATATTGTTGGACCATTACTAAAGTATTTTGGTGGACACTTGTACATCCTAGTTGTAACTGATTATTTTTCAAAATGGCCTGAAGTTGTTTCTCTAAAAGAAGTAAAGAAAGAAAATGTGGCAAACTTAATTCGAGTCAATATTATCTATTGCTTTGGCATTCCTAGATATATACTAACGGATAATGGTAAGCCATTTGATAATAGGTTGATGACCAAGATATGTGATCTTTTTGGCTTCAAGCAACATAACTTCTCTATGTATTATGCTGCTATGTAATACCTCGGGAAATTTTTTGTTAAATTTTTATGTGTAAATGTGTTGGGTTCTATCTTCTAGAATGAATTATAATTTTTTAATGTGGAATGTCTTATATTACAACCCACCATTATGTAGAGTATCGAATAAGCTTTCCAATGATATATCGATCATCCAAAAAGGACACCCGAGCAACAAGTTATAAACATTTCGATCGAACCGTAAATAGTAGTGAACAGTAAAATGTGCAGGAAAAAGGTACTGAGGCCTGGCATAGTTTTTCTCCAACTTTAAATGATCATAAATCCTTTTACATAATGATCGGGGTGATCTACTATATATCAACGGAAATCTCTGTGAGTCCTCTTTCCAATGAAATTGGTTTCATCCAATTTGTCTATCGGAGCAAAAAGTTATGGTCGATCTACTTCAGCCTATCAAAAGCGAATATTTGGGTCAACTTCAAATGATCATAACTCCTCGTACACAATGATCTGAGTGATATACTATATATAAAAGGAAAGATATGAGAGTCTTCTTTCTAATGAAATTGGTTTCATACAATTTGGATTTGGAGTAAAACGTTATGGCTGATCTACTTCAAACTATCAAAACAGTCCACCAAAGGATAGATTTGAGAATTATTTGATTTTTAGGGGCATTTTGGTCATTCCTCCACACCCAAAATCCGTCCAAACCCTATATTAAAGCCTATTAGAAGCATTATGTGTTATATTTCATTAAATTTGCTCAAAAAGAAAACCCTAAGCTCCTACATCCAACTTCAAGAACCTCCAAAGTTCACCATTAATTCTGCAAATTTATTCAAGATTCCAAGTTCCTAGTTCAAGAACTCCAAGAACCATCATTCAAAGGCACGATTAACATCTCAAAAATGAGTATCGACCTAAAGTTCATCATTCAAGGTATGTGGAGTTTTTCAACAAGAACTCTCTTTCATTCTTGTGCCCAAAAGTAATTTTCTTTACAAAGGCATTATTTTTAAGAATTTGAAGCATGAACCCATATCTTATGGTGATTATTATAAAATCTTGATGTTTATGATTTTGAAAGATGAATTTACATGTGTGGAGATATAAAGTATGAATCTTGAACGATATTTATCATGATTTTAATATTTAGGTCGTAAATCCCCATTGGAAATTATATTTTTGGAGAAAGTTTGTGTTATAAGCACGTTGATGTTGAATATTTGAGATATTTTGAATGATTTGACCTTTTGGTATTAATGGAGTTATTTTGAACTCGAGTGAGAAAGAAATCCACAACGTGGTTGATTTTGATAGATGGGAAGCATGAGGGCTCCCGATGTATATTTATATATTACTAAAATTATTTTGTTGTGGATTGTCTTTGAAATGATCTGAGCTAAGTCCGGGAGAAATCTTTAGCACCGAGTAGGAGGTATAAAGCGACTTTACTTCCCTAGAACCAGTGCCCCCGTAGGAGTGAGCCTGAGGCTGATTTATATAGTGATCACTAGTTTGTGTGGATTTGATATCGGTAGTCCTACTCTGATGGAAAGGATAGGATGGCTCTCCCCAACGTGGGTTGTACGTTAAACTCCATGTAGCTCACATGGTTTATGTCAGTTATAAGATCTCCCAGTGTATGTGTGTTTCCTTATGTCTATGGTGAATGGTGAAGTGATTTGAAAGTGGAATTCTGAAAGTTATTCTTTTGAAATATTTAAATGATATTTACATTATAAGAATTGATATTCTTGATGAACTGAAAGTGATTGATAAATTATATGATGACTCACATGTGTTATTGTACTTATTTCATCCTCTCATGATTATGATGATTTTCTTCAGGCTATGTGAGTCTTTCATACATCCTGCATATTTCTTATAAATATTTCTGATGATGACGCTTATACAATTGCATAAACCACCATATACTCTGTTCCTTTCCATGGTACTGACCCACATCTTTGGATGTGGGCTGCATTTTCTCGGAATATAGATTTAGGTGCTCAGCTCTAGGTTCAACAGTGATTCTTTGGGCATGCTGTTCTACATCCTCTGTTGTGGTGAGTCCTCATATTCTAAGGACGTGATGTCTGATGTTGGTTTCACGGAATTGATTACATTTGATAACTAAGTATGAGCCAATTGGGGCATGTCTCAATGGCTCGCTGGTTTTATTGATTTTCTTAGAGGCTTGTCAGACTAGTATAGATGTTGGGAGTTGACTAATAAGTAGTATTTTGTTACCTTTCTGAAATTTTTTTATTCTTGGGTGATGATTACTCTGTTGATATTTGAGGGTTATTTATGGAAACCTCATTGATTTGTGTTGAACTGAATGAAAATGGATCAAAGGGTTAGCTTGGGGCTACTCGTAGGCTCAAGCACCGTGTGATGCTCCAAGACCCATTTTCCATGGCGTTACAAACTTGGTATCAGATCCTAAGGTTTTAAGGTATCCTAGATTATCTGACAAGACGTGTTAAGTAGAGTCTTGATCATCGGTATGTAGTGCACCACATCTTTGAGCAAGAGGCTACAAGATGTTTTAGGAAAAAGTGTGATTCTTTCTTTCAAAAGTCTATCGTGCTTAAAGCATCTCTGTCTGCTATTGATTCATACTCTTTTCTTTCAGAAATATGCCTCCACATCGAGTGAGAAGAAATAATGATGGTCAGAAACCTCAACCTGCTGACCCATTGAATGAAAATGTGTCTCATGCTGAATTTTGGATAGCCTCTCAGGCGCTGGCCCAAGCTGTTACATCAAATATTCAGGGTAACCCAGCCCTAGCTCCACAGCAGCAGAGAGGTGATTCAGCTGCTGCCAGGATTTGTGAATTCATGCGGATGAATCCACCGGAATTCTATGGTTCCATGTCTGATGAGGATCCACGATTATTTTTAGAGGAGGTGCGAAAGATTACTCAGGTGATGCATGTATCTGAGGAACATAGTGTGAAGTTGGCTACATATAGGTTGAAAGACCTTGCTTATGACTGGGTTGTTTCTTGGAGAAAAGGTAGAGGTGAGGGAGTTGTCCCTATAACTTGGCAAGAGTTCCAGGATGTATTCCTGGATAAGTTTTTTGCTTTGGAGATAAGGAAAGCAAAGGTGGAAGAGTTTATGAACCTGCAATAGGGCTCTATGACTGTTAGGGAGTACTATCTAAAGTTCAATCAATTGGCCAAGTATGCTCCTGACTTAGAGGCTGATAATCGGGCTAGTGTGACTAAGTTTGTGACTGGAGTATCTAGTTATGTGGTTAAGGAGTGTAGGTCTGCTATGCTGAATAGTGAGATGAATCTTTCTAGGCTGATGACTCATGCCCAATAGATTGAGGCAGACAAGATTAAGGAGAGAGATAGAATGAGAGGGAATAAGAGAGTTAGGTTCGAGCAGCACGAAAAGTGTCAGACTAGATCACAGGGAGGGAGTCACCCTCAGTATCAGGATCGTTTCTCTATGCCAGCACTGTCATCTGCTAGTGCTCCCATGCCTAGAGGTAGGCAGGAGCAAGGTAGCAGGTCATATGTATCCAGGTCCCAGTATAGTGCTGGCAGTAATCCAAATCGTCCCCTGTGTCCTAAGTGTGGTAGGGCTCATTCAAGTAAGTGTTGGATTAGAAAGAGGGGTTGTTTCCGGTATGGTGACATGGTTCACAGAGTTAGAGATTGTCCACAGGATGGACAAGGGCATCGTGACTATCGCCCTTAGACCCAGACTCAGACTGTTAGTGCTCTAGTTCCAGCGACTTGCCCATCCCAAGATCAAGGTGCCTCTTCTAGCAATGCTGGCGGGCAGGGCCAAAATAGATTCTATGCTTTACCGTCCTACCAAGAATAGGAGGACTCTCCCGATATTGTTACTGGTATGCTTCGTATATTTCAATTTGATGTGTATGCTTTGTTGGATCCTGGATCCATTTTCTCATATGTTACACCTTTAATTACTATTAATTTTGAAATGAGTCCTGAGATTATTCCTGAGCCTATCCTAGTTTCTACCCCTGTGGGTGATTCGATTGTTACCCAGAAAGTGTATAAAAATTGTCCTGTTACCGTCCTTCATAAAGTCTTGTTGGCTGATCTGATTGAGTTAGACATGGTAAATTTTGATGTGATTCTGGTTATGGACTGGCCGTATTCTTCTTATTCCTCTATTGATTGTCGGACCCGAGTGGTCAAGTTTCAGTTTTTGGGTGCATCCGTGTTTAAGTGCTCTGGGAATTCTATGTCACCCAAGAGTCATTTTATCTCTTACCTCAAAGCTAGAAATCTTATTTCCAAGGGGTGTATTTACCATTTGGTTAGAGTCAAAGACACTAAGTCTGAAACTCCAACTCTCCAGTCTGTTAACATCGTCAATGAGTTTTCGGATGTCTTTTCATATGATCTCCCAGGGATACTGATGTTAGGCGTATTTACACGCCTAAAGTACCATTATTTACCCATATTTTAGCTAAGTTTGAAGGACAAAATATATAATTCCTGCACTTTTAGTCCATTTTCCTATAAGTGAGCTAACCAATGTGATTAGCATGTTTTCAGGTATTTATGATGAAGATTTCAGCACTTTGTGGACCTTTCGGTAGCAAGGGAAACTTCACGTAATAAGGAAGGCAGCGTTTGGAAGCTTATGGACTGAATATGACGCATGGAAAAGTTGTCCCGGGCAAAATGAGTATTTCTTAATACTTAGGGGTGCAGCAGTAACCTAGTAGGACTAGGAAAAGGATGCAGTAACCGAGTAGGACTAGGACAAGGATGTTATAAAAACCCTATTTGCTAAATTTTTCAGCATGCAATTCTTATCGTCATTATTTTTCTTTTATTCGACACTTTACAGAGAAAAACGCTACCCTTGGGGAAAACGTTTAGAGGGAAAAAACGTCAATCTTGTTTTGACACCACACTCATTCCCATCGTGAGATTATTCTAGCTTTGGTATGATGATGATGTCTATTATGATTTCCGTTGCACTCATGAGTAGCTAAACTTCTCTGTTAGGGTTATGGAAGCCTTATGATATACTATCTATTGCTATGAGTTTGTGAATTCTTGATGCGTATGCTACTTATATCATTACTCTCTTCATCTTAATTAAATTCTTGTGGGTGCAAAGATATAGAATATGCCATTATAGTATTAACTTGTTAGAGAGAAAAGTTATATGTTTGGAAAAGAGAGTGTGACAAGGAAATAGGGATACCAACCCCTATTTACACGTTAGTGCCGTAACTGGATTAACCTCTTGGAGAGTTTGTACCGTTAGTTATACACTTTAAGATCGAAAGAGTTAAAGTGAAATAATCTTGGATGGTCGAGAGACACTAGGATTTACCATTAGAATACGAACCTCTATAAGTGCATGCATGTCTGAATTCCGCAATACTCATAGTTAATAGATACATAGAACTCATAAGGTGGACATAACCCTAACTTATTATTTTCTGTGATTATATCTTACTAAACCAAGCATTCATTCATTATTTTGTTAACCTTATTTCTCGCTACAATTAAAATCCCCCCTTATCGTAGAATTTTCGACCAGCAGTCTACTAATAGTTGCATACTTAGTGACCAAGTATTCCCTGTGGGATTCGACACCCAACCCAGTTGGGTTCTATATTTGACAGCGACCGCTTACACTCTTACGAGAGCTGTCCTTTGGGCGTTATCAAATTTTAGCGCCGTTGCCAGCGAATACTGTTGTCAACTAAGTTTGTGATAGTTAACAGAACCTTTTGTAAAAAAAAATTCTCAGATTTTACTTTTAGTTGTTGTTTTTGTTTTATTCAGGTTCTGTCCAGTGCATGCCAAATACTCAAAGTTCTGGTCAGCCATTATTACCCATAAACCCTAAACCGCAACTTATTGGCAGAATGGATGTACAACGTGACATTGAAAGAAGGGTTGCTCAACAGGAGCAAGCTAGATTAGCTGCATTGGCAGCAACTCAAGTGCACCAACAGAATATTGATAACCCAGGTCGGGCAACAAATCTGGATGATGAGGACCTGGGTGATGATGAGTTACTGAATCCTAGGCGTACTGATGAAGTGGCGGTACCTATGCAGAGGAGAGATCGTCAAGGTAGAATGAGACCTGACCGCCGAGATGCACAGGTTCCGTTAGATGATGATGATGACGATCTGGATGGAGCTAGTGCCACAGGGGCTATTATTCCTCCGCCCTTGGCACCCAGAGCAAAGTTCAATATCACTAGCACCATGATTCAGTTATTGCAGCTCAAGGGGTTATTTGGTGGACTTGCAGGAGACGAACCGAATATGCATCTGATTAATTTTATCTCAACATCCAAGGCTTTCGACAATCCAGGAGTTGGACAGAATGCGATCCGGCTGTTCTTATTTCCATTGTCTCTATCTGGAGAGGCAACTTTATGGTTGAACGGGATAACTCCTGATTCTATTACTAATTGTAGGCAACCGAAAGACGCTTTCCTAGAAAGATTCTATTTGTCATCCAAGAGAGCACAATTAAGAGATGAGATCAGCAATTTTCGACAGCTTCCAACTGAAGCTCTCCATGAAATATGGGAGAGGTTCAAGAAGAAGCTTATGAGGTGCCCAAATCATCATATTACCAATTTCCACTTGATGGACATATTATACAGGGCTTTGAATTCGGTGACTAAGCCAGTGGTTGATAATGTTGCGGGTGGTTCATTCATGGACCTTACTTTTAATGAGGCAAGTGGTATGCTAGATCATATGACAAAGAAAAGTAGAGCCTGGCATACCAGGGATTCTGAGGTAGCAAGCTCTACTATATCTATTGGCATGACTGCAGAACAGAGGCAAAGAAAAGAGGAATGTGACCAAGATATGGCGCACATAAAAACGCAGATGGATCTTCTTACCAAGCATTTATCATCAGGGAAGACCGAAAAAGTTAAGGCCGTTGTAGCACATGGAAGAGATAAATCTGATTCTGAGGGAGAAGCCAACTACTTGAATAATCAGGGGGGTTTCCGAGGCAATGCCCAAGGAACCAAGGTCAAACTATTATGATAAATCTAGAAACAAGGACCGTGATCAAGGTAGTTGGAAGAATAAGACTGACAGGAGTGGTTTGTATGTTTCTCCAAGAAATCGTGAGGCTGTGGCATCTAGCTCTGAAAAGATGTCCATGGAAGATATGATGGCTGTTGAAAGGAGTGGAGGCAACCAACACGGGAGTAACTGAGGTAGTAAATTTGTCCTTAATGAAGCAATTGGTTGACTCGCATTCTACTACAATAAAATAACTGGAACAACAAATGAGTCAACTATCGGCGGTATTCAACCAAAGAAAGGCTGGAACGCTACCTAGCGACACTGTGCAAAACCCAAGGAATGATGGATCGTGTATAGCTATTACTACACGAAGTGGTAAAGTATTGGAAAATCCATCCAAAGGCAAGCAGGTGGTTGATAATACAGAGGAGAATATTATTGATGCAGATTATGATGATTCTGTAGAAGCTGAAAATCTGAATGAGAGCGTTCATGAGAAAACTATTCCCTTTTCACCACCACTTTTTCCTTAGAGACTGAAGAAAATGGTTGATGACACTCCTGAAAAGGTTGATACTCGGAAGTAAGATAAAAAGGAAGTGGTGGAGAAAACTATTCCCCTTCTACCACCACATTTTCCTTAGAGACTGAAGAAGAAAGCTGATGAAACCAGATTCAGTAAATTGATGACTATGTTGAAGCAGCTGACTATTAATGTTCCTTTGGTGGAGGCGCTGGAACAGATGCTTGGGTACGCTAAATTCATGAAGGACCTTTTGACAAAGAAGCGGGCAGTAAGCTATGAGCTGGCAGATAATGTTCATCATTGCAGTGCAATTGCCACGAGGTCTTTAGTGCAGAAGAAGGCAAATCCTGGTGCTTTCACTAATCCTTGCACGGTTGGATCTATGAATTTTTCTAAGTCATTATGTGATCTGGGGGCTAGCATCAATTTAATGCCATTATCCGTTTACAAAAAGTTGGGGTTGGGTGATCCTACACCAACCAATATGTGGCTTGGGATGGCAGATAGGTCGGTAAAATGACCTATTGGTATCTTATATTATGTATTGGTGAAGGTTTCTACATTTATTTTTCCTGCAGACTTTGTTATTCTGGATTGCGAGGAGGATTCTGAAGCTCCCATAATCTTGGGACGCCCTTTCCTCGCAACTGGAAGTATGCTTATTGATTTAAGAGCTAATGAGCTTTTATTTCGGTTAAATGACGAAGTGGTCCGTTTTGATGTATGCAAATAAATGAAGCAGCCTATAGATATAGATGTGTTCTCTGTAGCTGATGTTTATTATGAGGATAAGAAAGAATTATCTGTAGAGAAGCAGCCTACTGTTGAGCCATTATCTGTTGTGCTGTTGAATTTTGAGCGTGAGGAGGTTGAAGAATGTGAAGAAACTGTTTGTGCTCTAACAGGAATAAGGTCCTATTCTCATGCTCCTAAGAAGCTGGACCTTGATCTTAAGAATCGATCTTCACCAACAGTGAAGGCTTCCATTGCAGATCCACCAGTGCTAGAATTGAAAGATCTCTCTAGTCATCTAAGGTATGCATTTTTGGGAAGTGGAAATACACTTCTGGTGAGTATTGCGGCTGATTTAGGTGAACAGCACATAGATGCTCTCATCTCTTCTCTGAAGAGGTACAAGAGAGCTATGGGTTGGACTATTAATGATATAATTGGTATCCCTTCTGGGATATGTATGCACAAGAGTCATCTCGAAGAAGATTGCATGCCTACAAGTAAGCATCAGCGTCGTTTGAATCCATTTAGAAAATGATGCACCATCTATCTCGATGAAGTCTAAGTAATCGAGATAGCCATGTCGTGCAGCGACAATAAATCAAGCGCTTGATGGGAGGCAACCCATCATTTTTACTCATTCTGTTTTACTAGGAGTTTGTTTTCGTAGTCGAGCCACGACCAAAACTAAGGCACTTGGTGGGAGGCAACCCATCTTTCTAATCATTTTTGTTGTTTTTGAGTAAGTGTATGTGCAAGACATATAAAGGAGGAGATTGGTCTCAAATTTTGATTTGGCAGTGTGTCATGTTGAAGGTGGTAAGTTAGAAATGAAGAAGCAAAGGCTATTGGTTAGGCATTGCCTATGCAAATCTAGGAAACGAACAAGGCAACGCCTACGTAAATCTAGGCAACGAACAAGGCAAGGCCTATGCTATGGCCTAAGCTCTCTGAATCTACAATGCCATAGCATAGGCACCGCCTATGCCCAACTAGGCAAAGCTAAAGGCGTCGCCTATGCCATTGTCTTTGCTCTCTAAATCTACAATGCCCTAGCATAGGCGCCGCCTATTCCCAACAATGCCATATCATAGGCGCCGCCTATGCCCAACTAGGCAAAGCATTAGGCGCCGCCTATGCCAAGAATAGGCAAAGTATTAGGCGCCGCCTTTACTTCCCAAATTCTCTCAAAACTTTTCTGTTTGCTCATCTAACCTTGCAAGATCATCTTCTGAATCCATCACCAAGTAAGATCTTCTTTTATATTCCGTAAGTGTTACAATACTACGCTTATAATGTTTTGTTAAGATCTTGAAGTGGTGTTGGTGATGTGAATGTACTTGGTTTGTTATGATACATCTAGTCGCGTGAAAGAATACGTGTAGGTGTTCTTGACTTTTTTTCGACTTGTATTTGATTTTGATACACTGTCATACTTTTGCGGATTCGACATGGTGAAGTTAAGTGCATAAACTTCAAAATTGAATGCTTGAATGTTTGAATGACTCGTTCATCGAGATGAAGATCATGATTGAATACAAGCATGAGATGTTGTGATTATTTCTATGCCATAACTTGACTCGATCTCTATGTAGTAGTCTTGTTTAAAAAGTGCATCAATCCAAACATGAAAGTATAGTCAAGATTACATGAAATAGAAGTGGAAAGTATAGTCAAGATGACATGAAAGTATGACTGTGCTGAACTTATTGTTGGAACATATCGCCTATATGTATGTCGATGAAGTCTGAGTAATCGACATCATTCACTTAATCAGTTTGTGCCAACAAATTAAGTGTGGGGTGGTGCCATTACTGTTTGTTTTCCGATTATAGTGAATCTTCTGAGATTTAGCTAACATGACTCTATTAGGACCTCAGGTAGAATGGCCCCAAAAGGACGACAAGGAAAACAAAAAGTGTCCACCTCACAAAAAGGTCAGAAAAGGGCAAGAAAAGAGCAAGCTGAATCCTCCTCGCTGCAAATACCCCGACGCACTCTTAGAATCAAGTGGGGTACATTTTGAGGAACTTCTGAGGATGACGACTCTGATGATGATTCCGACACAGGGGGTATAACCCCAGACATAGAAGAAAAGTCCGACAAATCAGGTTTTCCTTATTTATTTTCCACTGAGGGCAGTGTGTCCCGTCTAAGTGTGGGGTGCTGGTATTTGTATGTTGTACTTCTTTGCCTACATTTATTTATATTTGTCTGTGGTTAAATTTTTAGATTTTTATTTTAGATTTTGCATGAGATTGTTCTGATAGGCGGCATGGTATTATGACAAGAGTTTGTGCTAGAATCATTACTATTGAGACATTTAGGCTCTAAGTGTGACTCACTATGTGATAAGTGTGTGGTTTAATTCCTTCATTTGTTGGGTCAAGGGTCTATAATGCTCCCAATAAAGTTGACCATGTGCCTTGTGTGTGTGAGGTAATAGTATATTCTGTGTTGTGGCTGATGCTAGAACTTGCCTGGTGTGTCTGTAAAGCGAAATAAAGAGTGAAATTTTAGGAGATGATTTAGGCATTTCTTTGGCAGCCTATGATTGTTTACCTTTTTTTTTACCTACCCGTGTACATTATCCTAGTTAACCCCCTTTGAGCCTTTAAGCTATTTTTCTTTGACAGTCTCATATGTAGCCTAATCCATTTTTTTTCAAGACCATAATTTGATCGAAATTCCTAAGCGCTTTAAATTGTAAAGTCATGTGAAAAAATAAGAGGAAATTGGGTAAGAGTGATCCCTTAGAGTGTATTGGTACTTGAATTTGTTATGAAAAAGAAGTGGCAATTATAGAGGTGTGTTATAAAAAGAAAAAAAGGAAAAAAATGAAAAGAAAAATAAAAAGTTAATTCTGCAAAAAATTGAATAACAAAATAGGTGAAAAGGGGTGGTAGATAAAAGGAAAGTAGAGAGGTTGTTTAAAAGAGAGTGTTAATGGCATAATGTGATGTATTAAAGCGCTTAGGGAACATAGTCACTATTTCTGGCCAAAATAGTTCTACCTTTCCCATAGCCTACATTACAACCTGTAACGACCTATTTGATCCTAAGCTTGGCATTCTGATATTAGTAGAGCATTACACTAAGGACAAGCCTATGGTCAGCAGTTGCAACACATGAATTCTTTGTGAGAGTGAGAGCAAGGAGAATCTTATACCCATGTTTCAAAAAATGCAAAACTGTGAGTAATTATGGGTGATATCTTGTGTGAGACACACATGGATAATGATTATTGGGTAGTTTTGTATGATTCTTTGTGCCTTAACTTGTGGATACTAATTAACCATCATCACGAGTCTATGTTGGAGGTTGAATTGTTTCTAGCAGTGATCCTTAAAACTACTCTTTGTTAATAATTTCCTTGCATGTCTTGTTGAACATTTTATGTTGCTGCTGCGATATTCTAAGTAGATGATTTCATGGACGTAATATTTTGTTCGAGGACAAACAAAGCTTTAAGTGTGAGGTGTTGATGTTAGGCGTATTTACACGCCTAAAGTACCATTATTTACCCATATTTTAGCTAAGTTTGAAGGACAAAATATATAATTCCTGCACTTTTAGTCCATTTTCCTATAAGTGAGCTAACCAACGTGATTAGCATGTTTTCAGGTATTTATGATGAATATTTCAGTACTTTGTGGACCTTTCGGTAGCAAGGGAAACTTCACGTAGGAAGGAAGGCAGCGTTTGGAAGCTTATGGACTGAATGTGATGCATGAAAAAGTTGTCCCGGGCAAAATCAGTATTTCTTAATACTTAGGGGTGCAGCAGTAACCTAGTAGGACTAGGAAAAGGATGCAAGTAACCAAGTAGGACTAGGACAAGGATGTTATAAAAACCCTATTTGCTGAATTTTTCACCATGTAATTCTTATCGTCATTATTTTTCTTTTATTCGACACTTTACAGAGAAAAACGCTACCCTTGGGGAAAACGTCTAGAGGGCAAAAACGTCAATCTTGTTTTGACGCCACACTCATCCCTATCGTGAGATTATTCTAGCTTTGGTATGATGATGATGTCTATTGTAATTTCCGTTGCACTCATGAGTAGCTAAACTTCTCTGTTAGGGTTATGGAAGACTTATGATATACTATCTATTGCTATGAGTTTGTGAATTCTTGATGCGTATGCTACTTATATCATTACTCTCTTCATCTTAATTAAATTCTTGTGGTTGCAAACATATAGAATACGCCATTATAGCATTAACTTGTTCGAGAGAAAAGTTATATGTTTGAAAAAGAGAGTGTGACACGGAAATAGGGATACCAACCCCTATTTACACGTTAGTTCTGTAACTGGATTAACCTCTTAGAGAGTTTGTACCGTTAGTTATACACTTAAATCTTGAGAGAGTTAAAGTGAAATAATCTTGGATGGTCTAGAGACACTAGGATTTACCATTAGAATACGAACCTCTATAAGTGCATGCATGTCTGAATTCCGCAATACTCATAGTTAATAGATACATAGAACTCATAAGGTGGACATAACCCTAAATTATTATTTTCTGTGATTAGATCTTACTAAACCAAGCATTCATTCATTATTTTGTTAACCTTATTTCTCGCTACAATTAAAATCCCCCCTTATCGTAGAATTTTCGACCAATAGTCTACTAATAGTTGCATACTTAGTGACCAAGTATTCCCTTTGGGATTCGACACCCAACCCAGTTGGGTTCTATATTTGACAGCGACCGCTTACACTCTTCGAGAGTTGTAGTTTGGGCGTTATCAGATACCTCCTGATAGAGAGATACAGTTAGGGATTAATCTTCTTCCCGATACTCAGCCCATTTTTATTCCTCTTTACCGTATGGCCCCTACAGAACTTAAGGATTTAAAAGAGCAACTCAAAGACCCACTAGATAAGGCTTTCATAAGTCCTAGTATTTCTCCTTGGGGAGCTCCTGTGTTGTTTGTGAGAAAGAAAGATGGCTCTTTGCGTATGTGCATTGATTACCGCCAATTGAATAAAGTCACCATAAAAAATAAGTACCCCCTTCCGAGAATAGATGATTTGTTTGACCAATTGCAAGGTGCAAGTTATTTCTCAAAGATGGACCTTCATTTTGGCTATCATCAACTCAAAGTTAGGGAGTGTGACATCCCAAAAACCGTTTTCCAAACTCGTTATGGCCATTTTGAGTTTTTTGTTATCTTTCGGGTTAACTAATGCCCCAGCAGCTTTCATGGACCTCAAGAATCGAGTGTTCAGACCATATCTGGATATGTTTGTCATAGTGTTCATCGATGATATACTGGTGTACTCCTGTAGTGAGGATGAACATTCTGATCATCTCTGAAATGTCTTACAAACCCTTATAGATCACAAGTTGTTTCCCAAGTTTAGTAAGTGTGAGTTTTGGCTAAGGTCAGTTGCTTTTATAGGTCATATCATTTCTTCCGAAGGTATTAGAGTTGATCCCCAAAAGATCGAAGCTATTAGAAATTGGCCTAGACTTATTTCTCCGACTGATATCCAAAGTTTCTTGGGTTTAGCTGGCTATTACCATCGTTTTATTGAGGGTTTCTCCTCTATAGCATTTTCTATGACTCGGTTGACCCAAAATAAAGTGAAGTTCTTGTGGTCCGAATCTTGTGAGAAGAGTTTTTAGGAGTTGAAGACTTGACTCACTTCAGCCCCTATTTTAACTTTGCCTGATGGTGTTGATGGTTTTTTGGTGTACTGTGATTCTTCAAGAGTTGGGTTGGGTTATGTATTGATGCAGAAGGGTAATGTGATAGCTTATTCATCTAGACAGTTGAAACCCCATGAGAAAAATTACCCCACCCATGACCTTGAGTTGGCTGCTATTGTGTTTTCTTTGAAAATCTGGAGACACTATTTGTATGGTGTCCATGTTGATGTTTTCACTGATCATAAGAGTCTGCAGTATGTGTTTACCCAGAGAGAATTAAATCTTAGGCAGAGACGATGGTTAGAATTATTAAAGAACTATGATATGAGTATGTTGTACCATCTGGGCAAGGCCAATATTGTGGCGGATACCCTAAGTAGAGTGTCCATGGGTAGTGTTGATATTGCAGGGTAGATTGTGTGTCCCGAATGTTGATGATCTGAGAGAGAGGATTATAGCTGAAGCGCACGGGGCACGATATTCTATTCATTCTGGTGCCACCAAGATGTACCGAGACTTGCGGGAAATCTATTGGTGAAGTGGCATGAAGAAAGATATAGCAGCGTTTATAGCTAAGTGTGCAACATGCCCACAGGTTAAGGTTGAACACCAAAGACCTGGTGGTATAATGCAAGAGTTTAGTATTCCCACTTGGAAGTGGGAAGAGATAAATATGGACTTTGTGATTGGTTTACCTCCTTCCCGACGCCATCATGATTCCATTTAGGTTGTGGTTGATAGGTTGACTAAGTCTGCTCATTTCTTGCCTGTTCAGACTTCATATACTGCTGAGGATTATGCTAGATTGTATATCCGAAGCTAGTCAGACTGCATGGAGTTCCCTTGTCTATTATTTCGAATAGGGGTACTCAGTTCACTTTGCAATTTTGAAAAGATTTTCAGAACGGTCTTGGAACCCAAGGGCTTTTGAGTTCTGCTTTTCATCCGCGGACCGATGGTTAGGCTAAGCAGACCATCCAGACCTTAGAGGATATGTTGAGATCTTGTACACTTGACTTTAAGGGAAGTTGGAATGATCACTTACCGTTTATAGAGTTTGCTTACAATAACAGTTTCCACTCTAGTATTAGCATGGCTCCGTTTGAAACCTTATATAGGAGGAAGTGTAGATCACCCATAGGTTGGTTCGAGGTGGGTGAAGCGGTTGTGAGTGGTCCTGATTTGGTATTTGAGGCTATGGAAAAATTTAAGTTGATTAGGGAAAGGTTGAAAACTGTGCAGAGTCGTCAGAAGTCATATGCGGATGTTAGAAGGAGAGACGTTGAGTTTGAAGTTGGTGACCGAGTGTATCTGAAAATTTCACCCATGAGGGGGGTGAAGAGATTCGAAAAGAAGGGGAAGCTTAGTCCCCGTTATATTGGTCTTTACAAAATTCTTATCTGTGTTGGTAAGGTAGCTTATGAGGTCGAGTTTCCTTTTGAGTTTTCCTCTGTTCATCCAATAGTCCATGTCTCCATGCTTAGAAAGTATATTAGCGATGCTGTGGTAGGGGATTCCTCTGTGAGTGCTGACATTCAAGAAAATCTTTCTTTTGATGAGATTCCTGTTGAAATTCTTGATCAAGGTGTTGTGGCGAAACCAATCTGTTGAGGGTGCAACTTGGGAAGCTGAGGCGGATATGTGATTCAAGTACCCGCACCTATTTTCTGTGAACTCCGATCAAGCCGGAGGTACCGTTCTTTCCTAAATCATGCACTTTTGATAAAAGTTGCAGCAGTTCAGCTCTCATTTATTATGTGTTCAGCTGTAGTTTCATTAATTTATGCATTCTATGTTGCATTCGGAGTGAGAAACGACGTGGTAATGAGTCTAACGAATGGTTTCAGTTGTATTCCCCATTCCCTATCTAATATTGGCATGTGTAGCATCATTCGAGGATGAATGTTTCCAAGGGGGGATGATGTAATACCCCGAGAAATTTTTCATTGAAATTTTATGCGTAAACGTGTTGGGTTCTATCTTCTAGAATGAATTATAAATTTTTTATGTGGAATGTCTTAGATTATGACCTACCATTGCATAGAGTATCACATAATCTTTCCAACGATTTATGGATCATCCAAAATGGACATCTGAGTGACGCGTTATGAACATTCTGATCGAACCGTGAATAGTAGTGAACAGTAAAACGTGCTGGGAAAAGAACTGAGGTCTGGCGTATTTTTGCGCCAACTTTAAACGATCATAACTCCTTGTACATAATGATTTGGGTAATCTACTATATATCAACGGAAATCTCTGCGAGTCCTCTTTCCAATGAAATTGATTTCATCCAATTTTTCTATCGGAGCAAAAATTTATGGTCGATCTACTTCAGCCTATCAAAATCGAATTTTTGGGTCAGTTTCAAATGATCATAACTCCTTGTACACAATGATTTGGGTGAGATACTATATATCAACAGAAATATATAAGAGTCCTCTTTCTAATGAAATTGGTTTCATCCAATTTGGATATCGGAGTAAAACGTTATGGTTGATCTACTTCAGACTATCAAAACAGTCCACCAAAGGACAGATTCGGGAATTATTTGATTTTTAGGGGCGTTTTGGTCATTCTCCCTCACCCAAAATCTGTCCAAACCCTATATTAAAGTATATTAGAAGCATTATATGTTATATTTCATCAAATTCCCTCAAAAAGAAAACCCTAAGCTCCTACATCCAACTTCAAGAACCGCCAAAGTTCACCATTAATTCTGCAAATTTATTCAAGATTCCAAGTTCCTAGTTCGGCACGATTAACATCTCAAAAATGAGTATCAATCTAAAGTTTATCATTCAAGGTATGTGGGGTTTTTCAACAAGAACTCTCTTTCGTTCTTGTGCCCAAAAGTAATTTTCTTTACAAAGGCATGATTTTTATTTGATTTTTACGAATTTAAAGCATGAACCCATATCTTATGATGATGATTATGAAATCTTGATTTTTATGATTTTGAAAGATGAATTTACATGTGTGGAGATATAAAGTATGAATCTTAAATGATATTTATCATGATTTTGATATTTGGGTCGTGAATCCCCATTGGAAATTGTGTTTTTTTAGAAAGTGTGTGTTATAAGCACGTTGATATTGAATATTTGAGATATTTTGAATGATTTGACATTTCGGTATTAATGGAGTTGTTTTGAACTCGAGTGTGAAAGAAATTCACAATGTGGTTGATTTTGATAGATGGGAAGCATGATGGCTCCCGGTGTATATTTATATATTACTGAAATTATTTTATTATGGATTGTCTTTGAAATGATCTAAGCTAAGTCTGGGAGAAATCTATAGTACCGAGTGGGAGGTATAAAGCGACCTTACTTCCCTAGAACTACGTTCCCCCGTAGGAGTGAGCCTGAGGCTGATTTATACAGTGATCACTAGATTGTGTGGATTTGATATCGATAGTCCTACTCCGATGGAAAGGAAAGGACGGCTCTCCCCAATGTGGGTTGTATGTTGGACTCCATGTAGCTCACATAGTTTATGTCGGTTATAGGATCTCCCAGTGTATGTGTGTTTCCCTATGTCTATGGTGAATAGTGAAGTGATTTGAAAGTGGAATTGTGAAAGGTATTCTTTCGAAAGATTTAAATGATATTTACATTATGAGAATTGATATTCTTGATGAACTGAAAGTGATTGATAAATTATGTGATGACTCACATGTGTTATTGTTCTTATTTCATCCTCTCATGATTATGATAATTTTCTTCGGGCTATGTGAGTCTTTCATACATCCTGCATATTTCTTATAAATATTTATGATGATGATGTTTATACAACTGCATACACCCCCATATACTCTGTTCCTTTCCATGGTACTGACCCACATCTTCGGATGTGGGCTGTATTTTCTCGGAATATAGGTTCAGGTGCTCAGTTCCAGGTTCGACAGTAATTCTTCGGGCACGCTGTTCTACATCCTCTGTTGTGGTGAGTCCTCATATTCTGAGAACATGATGTCTGATGTTGGTTTCACGAAATCATTTACATTTGATAACTGAGTATGATTCAGTTGGGGCATTTCTCAATGGCTCGCTGGTTTTATTGACTTTCTTAGAGGCTTGTCAGACTAGTATAGATGTTGGGAGTTGACTAATAAGTAGTGTTTTGTTATCTTTTTGAATTTTTTTTATTCTTGGATGATGATTATTCTGTTGATATTTGAGGGTTATTTATGGAAACCCCGTTGATTTGTGTTGAACTGAATGAAAATGGCTCAAAGGGTTAGCTTGGGGCTACTCATATCCTCAAGCACCATCTGACGCTCGGGGACCCATTTTTCGGGACGTTACATGCTTCCAATGGCCTTGTTGAAGCATTCAACAAGACACTCTGTAACTTGTTGAAGAAGGTCGTTTCAAAATCTAAAATAGATTGGCATGATAGGATGGAAGAAGGTCTTTGGGCATATAGAACAACGTATCGCACTCCAACACAGGCAACTCCTTATTCACTTGTTTATGGAGTTGAAGCAGTTTCGCCACTTGAGCATCAAATCCCTTCATTGAGGCTCGCTATTCAAGAAGGGCTTACTGATGAAGAAAATGCTCGATTACGCCTTGAATAATTAGAGGCTTTGGATGAAAAGAGGCTAGATGCTCAACAAAGACTGGTATGTTATCAATCTTGCCTCTCACGATCTTTTAATAAGAAGGTCCGCCTTTGATGCTTTCAAGTGGGTGACCAAGTTCTTGTTCCAAGAAGTCCCATTATCACCTTTTGTCGATCTGGAATAAGTTCTCAGCTAAGTGGGATGGGCCATATGTCGTACAAGAAGTATACTCAAGTGGTTCTTACAAACTTGTTGACTCGAAAGGTTTGCGTATTGGACCCATCAATGGAAAGTTCATAAAGAGATACTATCCTTGAAGAAAAGAACCATGCTCCATAAGGCACGAGCCTAAACTGCATGTTACTCCTAGCCCGCAAGAGTATAAACTGTGTACGGTCCCAAAAAAAAAAAAAAGAGTCCGCTAGGTTGGAAATTTTGAAATAGGTAGCCTAGGAAAAAGTTAGAAAAAATAAATAAATAAATAAATAAATAAGCAAATTTATTGCTCTTTCAGAGCTACGTTATGACTTGATCCTCTTCACTGAGGTACGTAGGCTCTTAGATTTTCATTCTAAGTTCAGTCTCATAAAAAAAAAATCACATAGTCCGAGCATTCACGTTCCGAGTTATGAGTTCTCTATCACAAGATGCGTAAAGCTGAAAAAATCGATAAAAACAGAACCTGAGATGACTTCAAAATATTATTTAGAACGATTCAAATGCTTTACAACCTTGAATTTTGGATATGTTTTATATTTGGAAGTCTAGTTCATGGAGGATTAAGCGGATTTCGATTTCAGTACTCCTACGCCAAGATATGATATTTTTGGTGTAGTAGCGCAAACCTGAAAATATCTGCCTGGCAGCATGTAAACTTAACTTCAAAATATTATTTAGAATGATCCAAATGCTATAAAATCTTGAATTTTGGATATGTTTTATATTTGGAATTCTATTTCATGGAGGATTAAGCGGATTTCAATTTCAGTACTCCTACGCCAAGATATGATATTTTTGGTGTAGTAGCGCAAACCTGAAAATATGTGTCTGGCAGCATGTAAACTTCACTTCAAAGTACTTTTTAGTACGATCCAAATGCTCTAAAATCTTGAATTTTGAGTATGTTTTTAATCAAAAAGCCTGATTTTGTTTGAAAAAAATAAATGTATCAAGTAGCTCATAATTTTGGTATTCTAGTCTCCAAATACGAATTCTCTACCTTAAAAACACAAGGTGTTGAACAACGAAACTTGGATCAAGTTGAGGCTTAGTACGATATCATCAATTCATTATAAGTAAATGATTTTGGTAGCTAAAAAGCAAAAGAAGTATTGAAAAGAGTACACAACATAAAACCAAGTGGAAGGAGTTTATTAATGTTACTGAATTCAACTAATCAGACAAAACACATGGAAAGAAATAAAAAAGGTTGGAAAATAAAGAATGACATATCCTAAAGTTAGTCTAAACACAACTTATAATTTACTAAATCCTAGATAGAATCCTCTAAGACTTGCTTCTTCTGATCAACATCATTTGAGGCATTTTGAGTTGCCAAGGAAATGTCAGCACACTTGTTGAACTCTTCTTCGGCAGCAGAAACTTTGGATTCACTTTTCCTAAATTCTTCTTTGGCGGCATCTCGGAGGGATTTTAACTTCTTTACCTTCTTTCTTGCCTTCTCAAGAGATTGGCAAGCAACAAATAGTTCTTCAGATTTCTCATCTCTTTCCTTCATCACAAGTTCAAGATGCTCCTTGGCCTTTATATATGACTCTTACTTTTTGATTTCTTCGGCCTTATCAACAAGGTTCGATCATGCTTAATAATAGGAAGTGGCAAGCTCAAAGAAAGACTTCAATAAATTCTATAAAGGAGAAATATCTATACTCATTCTGCTCACGTCCTTAAGTAATACTTAGACCTCATCTGCAAGAGAAGAAGCACGGTCCGCAGTAAGACTTTCTAACTTTGTGAGAATGCTGGCCCACACTTTCATAACAAATTCCTTTTTTAGCTCTGAGATAACCTTCCTTCCATCAAAAACAGATACGAATATTGCTAGTTGTTTGTGGAAATCTGAGTCGCACTTGTTTTAGCTTTCATAATGGGGGTAGAAGTGACTTCTACCTCAAATTTTAAGGCAGAATGTGCTTTTATAGAGTTTGGTCCAGCAACAGATTCGCCACTGGCTTGTGGTCTACTGCAATGAGGAGCATCCAGTATGTTGACATTTTTGAACTGTAAAAAGAAAAAGAAAAAAATGATTAGTGAAATAATTAGAAAAACCATAGAGCAGCGGAGAGAGCTTGAACCATTACCTCTTTGATAGTTGTCAGTGTCCTTGAAGAACTAATATTATCACCAAAAATCTCTACTATGTGCAAATTATCATTTGATAGTTCTTCTAAGGAGGGTCTCATTTTTTCCAACAACTATCTTCATGGCTGCTAGCACTCTCATCTTCAGATAGCCGCTTGTTGGGAACTTGATGAGGCAGGATTGTCATTTGTTCTTCTTGATCTTCTTTATGCAAAGGTTCTTTAATCTCTTCTACAACTTCCTTGGACTGCAACATGAGAGGCTTGTGCACAATTAATCCCTCTTTCTCACATTCTTGAAAGGCATCAATGTTAGGCCCCACGGCACTCACTAGAAATCATATGTGATTTTCTAGAAAACTCCCATGCACCTTTTCCCACCAAACTTTATAATTGGATGATGCGAATGTCTTCAAGTTTGTATTACTTGGGGTAAATATCACCTTCGCCATGGATTTATCCAACACACAAATACGTGAAAGTCTCAGTCCATCTTCTAACGAAGCCTCTCGAAAATCTTGGTCTAGGAAGCCAGGGGGATTTTGGAAAAATCCAAATTGGAGGCTAAATCTGTGGGGACTATAAGGCTCAATAATGAAGGCATTCCCATCCCTTAAAGCAAGATAGTTCAAGTGAAGGCTTATAAAAAAATTCGACTGAAATTCCTTATCATTTCTATCATCGCGGTAGTGATAAGCTTAAGGCCTCTCGAGTAATGTTTCATCCCACTTAATGGTTCCTCCACCATGTATACGTTTTCTCGTTTCTTCCTTGCTGTAGTACCTAGAAGCACCTTCGTCAGAATATCCATCCATGGGGGGATCTCTTGGTCCTCCTTTTAAAGGAAAATGAGTATTGAAGTAGCGGGCTAACCAACCGTATATGTAATGAATTGGGAAGTGTGCTCGAACAAGGTCAAGCCATGGACATTTTGATATTGCATTTAGTCCTCTATAAATGCTAGCTAAGACTGGAACCGCAAGGCTAACCCTTCGCCCAATTGCTAAGTGACAAGCAACTCTGAAAACTCCTGGACGGATAATATCTCCTTCCATCTTAGGAAACACAAATGTACACAACCAGCAGGATAAAAAGGCAGCCAAGTATGTATCGTCCTTTTTGTGACTCCTAAATCTTAGCCTATGAAATAAGCTTTCTTATTTGGATGATCAATTAACTATCTTGTCGATTTTTCCAGACGAATTGTGAGATAATTTTAGACGAATTGATTTCTTTTATCTTCTTGGCGGAGGTGGCCCATATTTAAAAGCTTTCTTACACCAAAACTGTGTCCATTTGTTGATGGGAACACTCAGATTATCATTATTTCCTTCACATAGCTGAAGGAAGGTATCAAATAAATGTTCACAAGTTTCGGGAAGAAACCTTTTCCCCTTATCATAAGTGCCTGTAAGTTCTGTAACGTCCGGCACAACTTTCTCATAAAGACTTCATGTTATTGGAAGACCTCCAATGGTGTATAAATCCCAAAGAGACAGGGACATTTCTCCAACTGAGGTAAGCAACATATTCATAGAAGGACACCAAGCTTCACAGAAGGCTTGTAAGACATTTGTATTATGGTCGTAAGTAAAGAGTGACCCATATACAACATAGTAAATCTTTGCATCCTTTAAAGCCTGGTAGCTCCTACTAAGAACATCTTCAGCCCATTCCCAATAGCTAGGAATGTAGTGAAACTCGCCACTAAGATGAAAAGTTGTGCCCCACCTATTCTCTACATTTATAATTTGGCGTCCCAAGCATGGCAACGTACTAGCAATATCCTTGATCTGATAATTGGGAGAGCAAAGTATCCATGTCTTAGGTGGACGACTATGGAATTCAAGAGTCTATTGGTCTAAACCAGGTAGATTTTCCAAAGGCGGCCATGGAGCAACATATTATCCATTCAATGGCGTACCAAATAGTAACTTTGTCTTTACCTCACTATCCTTCTTATCAGATATTATAAGGTGTCGTGGCTCGGATGAAGAAGATGTTGAATCTCTAAAGTAAACCATGATTCAAACTACAAAAGAAGAAGAGTATTTCATTAGTAATTACTCAGTAATTCAATAATTATGAGTTATGAACTCTAAATTCAAATATGATTAACTTAGTTAAGTGTTGATCATATAAAGTTTTTGGCTTGGACGATGTGAAGCCAAGTAATTGTCACAAATAATGTAAGGTCTTTGGCTTAAACAGTGTGAAAGTCTTAGCCGCAGATCATGTAGAGTCTCTGCCTTAGACGGTCTAAAGTCTTTGGCTCGGACAAGGCAACATTTTGACTCAGACTGTGTAAAACCTTCGCCTCGTGCAACATAAAGTCGTTGGCTCAGACGGTGTAAAAGTTTTAGCCATAGACTATATAAAGTTACTGCTTTAGATGGTGTACAGTCTTTGGCTCAAATAAGGCGACACTTACGACGCTCTATGCTCAAATATTTTTTTTGCAAAATTCTGGTGTTAAAAGAAAAAAAAAACGAAAATATTTGAGAAGTAACGATAACAGTACTGTTTTTCCCCTTTGTTTACTTTTTTAAAAAAAAAATAACAATACTTTGAAAAGTCAACAAAAAGGGCTAATGATTATTAAAAAGAAGGTTGAGCTGTTTTCTTTTCTTGTTACCATGCGACTTTTTTTTAATTTAAGAAGAGAAAAAAAAAAGAGATGACAAAGCTATGTGAAATGTGCATATACAAGAAAGTGCACAGTAGATCAAAGCATGAAAAATAAACAAAATGCTTTGGGAAAAGCTTACCGAGGGACAATTGTTATAGTCCGCAAAACAAAACAAAAAGTTAGTTGTGAAATTTTTAATGAATAGTGTATGGGGTTAGCTGCTATTTATAGTAAAAAAAAAAAAAGATTTCAGGAAATAGTAGTGTTTTAGTTCAATACAAATCAAATATCTTTTTTTTGATAGGAACAGAAAGTATTTTATTTTCTATCAAAAATCTTTCAAAGCTTAGTTGAAAAGCCGAGGGAGTCTGAATAGGAGCTTTCTATTGCAGCTGTTGCGGTAGAGCAGGAGGGATAAGCAGCAGGCTGAAGTCGCAATGGAGCTTGCGAGATAAGAAGAGGTGTGGGGGCACTTTGCTTGAGTTGGGAAGAGTAAGATTCAGATTCAAAAATCAAGAGCTTTAAAGATAATAGTTAAAAAAAAAAAAAAAGGATGTGGACCCCACTTTACAAGTATTAAATTATCATTTCACTACTAATAAAATTTTTGCATGTGAAAATTTTCAACTCAACTATTTATTTGTTACCTCCGTTTCATTTTAAGTGATATACTTTGATCGAATACGGAGTTCAAAAAATATTCTTATGAAATATTGTGACTACTTGAAGCCAAATAAGCAAGTATTTACTACGTACAAGACAACCAAAAAAATATTGTTGTCTTAATTGTAATTCAAGTCTGGTCTATCAATTTTTATTTTTTTATTTAAAAAAAAATGAATTTGACAATTCATGAAGTAGGGGGCATTTGTAAGTATTGAATTTTTATTTAAATTCATATATTTATTTGGACTATATTAAATTTAAGAAAATAGTCCAAATAATATGATTAATATAATTGGGTTAGTCATTTAATCTCAAATATATTAGGTTAATTTAATATGAGATGGCAATCCATGTTAAATGAAATAAGCAACTAAAAATATGGCATGTGGCAATATTATGTGGAAATTCAAGTTAAATGAAATGTGTCACTAAAAGCATGGCATGTGGCACTAAAAGTATGACATGTGGCAATATTATGTGGCAATCCAAGTTAAATAAAATGAGTCACTAAAAGTATGGCATGTGGCAATATTATGTGGCAATCCAATTTAATTGAAATGAGCCACTAAAAGCATGACATGTGTCAATATTAGGTTACAATCCAAGTTAAATGAAATAAGCCACTAAAATCATGTCATGTAAGCAGGTGACAAGTTCTAACCAATCAAATTAGAGTCTTTCACCTAAAGAATGTGATTGGTCAATTTCAAACCAACCAATCAAATCACACAATTGCTTTGCCCCTCCAACTATAAATAGAGGTCCTCATAACACACAAAGAGAGGATTTTGGAGAAACAAGAAGTAAGAACAGAGCTCATGGATCAAAACCCATGATTTCTCTCCAAGTTATAAGTTTCAAGCTAACAAGTTCAAATCAAGAACGGAGAAAATTTTGTTCAAGATCAAGTTACTTATTCATCGTTCGTGACAACCATCCAAGTGCTTGTGATGAATTAACATCCAAATTCAAGTCCGAAGACAAAGATTCAAGATCAATCTACTCAATCTCTTGAATTCAAATCAAGTCCTAGTCCAATTTTATATTACTTTGAAGAATCAGAGGATTATCATAGAGATTATAACACTTACTACATTTGAAATAAAATATTACATTTTGTTGCTGCAATTTTTCTGTCTTGATTATTATTTTCTTGACTTAGAAAAATATATCGTCTACAGTACGTAATGTAATGTTATGTACATATTGACAGTGATACAAAGATACAAAGAAGGAAATTCAATTAATATTTTGAGTTTGTTCAAATGCGTCAAAAAAGGACTAAACATGTTTTTTTTTACTTTCTTGTCATTCAAGTGTATTTTATCACTACAAATACACTCATTGAGTTACTAACATGGGTTGTGGTGCAACGAATGGGGCTTCTCCACCGTTAATCAGAGGTCGAGGGTTCGACCCTCAATATGGAGAAACTCTATTGGGAGCGCTACCCCCAAACAGGGCCCTACCTGGTGCGAATCTTGATTAGTCAGGCTCCAATACGGGTACCGGACACCGAATGGAAAACCAAAAAATATACACTCTTTGAGTTGATATCCAACATTACATTTTCATACTTTCTCAAATCAAAGGATTAACCATGAGAAAACTTAATTGCAGCAAAAGAATTAAAATAGAGAACATGAAGAATCAAAACAACATATCTGTGACATTTTCTAAAAGGCGTGATGGCCTTTTTAAGAAGGCAAGTGAACTCTCTACCCTCTGCAGTGTTGAAGCTGCAACTATTGTTTTTCCCCGTCTTAAACAAGTGTGTACTCTATCAGACACCCTTGTATCCTTTCGGTGGTAGATAAGCTTCTGAATCTCCCACCTGATATAGATAGTCCAAAACCTCTCGCCAAGCCTTATCAAAATGAGGATGTAACAAAAGTGAAGAAGTTGATTGAAGGAGAGAAAAAACGTGTTTTAAGGCTTTAGTCAATAAATACAGAAAGCTCATATGAAGGGCTAAATTATTTTCAACTTTAAGAATTGAGTGACACCTTAGAAGCAAACTTGAAGATGACTTGAAGGATAGAGATACAACAAAAGAAGAGTGGTATTCCATTTCCTTCCAAATTGTATGGATATGCCTTGGCTCCTATAGATAATATCTCGTCCACTTCTAATGCTGGACCACCTAGATCTAGTTAAATTTATTTTGTGTATTACTTTAATTTTATATTTTAGTTTGTTTATTACAAATAAAATGAATAATATATATGTCTTTTCTTTAGTGTATGGTAATTTATTTTGTTTATTACGAATAAAATGAATAATATATATGTCTTTTCTTTAGTGCGCATAATTTATCATTTATAAACATTAAAACTGATGTGTGATTGTTGGACAAATAATAAATTAAATTTAAATAATATAAATAAAATTAAGTAAAATTAATTGAAATACAACAGATCTCATATTAGAATTAATACGGTAAGCTCTATCCCCCCTCCCCCCTTCTCGTTTGTACTTCTCCCTCTTGAAAATTAGTATTTCTATTATTAATTATAAAAAAAAAAAAACTCTCAATATACATTATAATGGTGTATATTAATCAAAATAATAGAAAAATATTATTAATGTATGTAGTGAAGACTTCTATCATGGAATAACCTCGTGATAATAATCCTTTGAATTTCATATCTTATATTCATTTTCATTATTGCAAAATAAAAGGAATGATTTTTTAACTCTATATTTCATGTGTTTGAAAGTAATTTATTTTTAACTCTATATTTCATGTGTTTGAAAGTAATTTTAACATTATATTATTTATTAATTATTTAATGGAATAAACTACTTTCTGTCTTCTAAAAAATATATATTATTATCTTTTATAATAATTGAACCTTCTGTTAATTCTATGAGATTAGGTGTCTGTTAAAGAGTAGCATTTTTTAGTTTGTATCATATATGAATCCATTTATAACATGAATTATGACAATAACAATTCAAATATCAATATTTACTATTCATGTGAATATATAACAAATACACTATTTCAAAGTGTGCATTTCTTTTACGTGTAGAAGTCATTGATGTAAACATTCGATAAATTGTTCAAGACATATATGCCAACAGAAAAAAATATATCAATAAAATTGTTAGAAATAAAATAAATTATTTCTACATGATGTACTAAGATATATACTAATTTACCTTATTTGCTATAGTCACAATCCCCGCCACATGCAACTTCAAAATTGGATAGAAAAATTGATTAGTGCGGAAGAAACTTTTTTTTCTTTTCAAATTTTATAAACTTTGAACTCGATCGAAATTATCAATTCAACTGATGATGGACATCACTCCTTCACCCTTCATCCCCAACGAACACCCACCTAAACCACCTGATAAGACCATTAAGGATGCTAGTTTTAAGGATAAACTTTTAGCGAACCAAATCACCACTGATATAGATATGAATATGAATGAAGACTTTAATTCTCTATCTCATAACTTGTTGGAGGTTACTGCAATTGATCGTATCTATATCTTCTTTAATGGTATTAAGTCTATCGCCCTTCCCCAAGAAGAAAATCAAAGGCTTTATGCTCCTTGAAAATTCTCTCTCATCATCAAGCTCATTCTACACACATAACCCGATAACTTCTACGCTCTAAGCTAAATCAACTTTGGAAAATTCTGGACTATGTCCCACTTATTGATTTTGGTTGTGATTACTACATACTTAAATTCTCTTCATCAGACGATATGAATTTAGATCTCAACAATGATCCATGGTTTTATTATGGACGCTACCTTTCCATCCAAAAATGGGTGCCAAATTTCAACCCGAAGAAGGAAGTATTAACATCATCTGCAATTTGGGTATGCCTACCACAACTCCCAATGGAGTACTATGATGGTCTTCTACTCTAAAAAGTGGGCAACTCTATAGGTAAATTCCTAAAAATCGATGCATGTACCAACACTATTTTTCATGGGAGACATTCAAGGTTATGTGTTCAAATGAATTTAAATAATCCAGTTCAAACATGGATACAAATTGGTAGCCACATGCAACAAGTTGTCTACAAAGTAGAGGGTTTCCTCTGCAAATGTTGTGGATATTTGGGTCATGTCCAAAAAAATTATCAATTTAAAAAGGGAAAATTACAAGAGGGAAATCAGTATGAAAGCACAGATATTTCTACTCAAGAACCAAGTTCACATGCTCCCACTACACATGATGGAGAATGACAAATGGTTCTCTTTTCCAAGAAAAAAAAGCGGAGCCAGGTAAAAAAGGAAAGAGAAATGGTAATTTAAAAGGCTTTTCTAATTAATTCTTTGTCTTTTTCAAAAAATGTTACTTTGACATTTAGCAAGACCTTTAATAAAATTAACTCTTCCTCTTCTCAACATATTACTGCAACTAGTCCCTTTACGGTTGCTAATAAAAAAAACTGATAAGCATTCTCTTAAATCTTTAATGTCCAAAAATACATCTGATTCTCTCTTCACATTTAATTCTCCTAGTTCAAACATTCCCAACCCAATAAAAAATCATGTTTTCACTGTTGAGGGTTCCTTTTTCATAAATTTTAATATTTTGGAGCCCTCAAAACTTTATTCGTACAAGACCCTAAAACAACCTTTTTCACACCCCACCTCCCTCAAGATATTTCCCTGAGTTGACCAATAACAATCCCATAGCCCTTTTTTGCATGCATGCGCATTTGGCAAAAGAGCAACGCCAAGTGGCATCTGTTACTTGCAATAAAATTAACCAACAAAATATTTTTCCCACCTCTACTTCCCTTCTATCAACCAATCACTCTTCTTTCATATCCATTTCTAAAGATCTTCAATCATTATCTTTGGAGAACAAACAAATCACTCTACCTCTCCAAGATTCTTTCTCTCTTTTCGATAATCATGGCACGTTTGCAACTCCCTCCTCACCAACACATCATTCTGTCTCCTCTGGTTCCTCTTCCTATGTTAATACAAACCATTAACAACACCTATTCTCCCATAGTCTAAGTCTATGTCACTCCCCTCGTTCCTCTATCTATTCAAGCACTATCTTGAATCGAAATGGGGTTGAGGGGCATGTATCAACTTTTTCCTTACACATCAATGAGAACCAATCATTAGTTGTTCTCCAAAATGAGAAAAAACTAGCCCAACTTGTCACAGAGGGAATGAGAATCGCATTGGAGAACTTTGTGAACCAAATGTGGTCCACCAACAATGTCAGCCCAACAACCCCATCGACAATATCGGGACTCCCCCAAATAATGCAAGGTCCATGGAACTTTTCACACTTCTTGAGTCTATTCCCCAACATGCACAACATAGTTCAAACCCTGTTTTTCACTCCACAAGAACAAATCTCCATATCCCCAATCTTTTTCCCTTAGAAGCCAATGCTAGTCCACCGGGTTAACCAATGTTCATGCCAACCCTCAGTTTCATCCCCAAGCTGTAATACCCCATATTTCCTTAGCTTAAGTTTAACTCTCAGTTCATGAGTTATCCAATATAAAATTTTTAAAATACTCATTATTTTTTAGTTTAGAGTCTTCCATCACGTAGAAAATTGAATCAGCTTTCCAACGATATAAAATTCGCCTAAATTCAATAATCGAGTAAGAAGTTATGGCTATTTTAAGTTAAAGTCATTAAACACTGTAATTCAGGCCAGTATCACATCGCGGAGTAAGCCAAAATGGAAATTGTCAGTTTCCAATGAGGTACCGCAATACCAGTGAGTTGCGCCAAAGCTCATTTTCACATTTGTTAATTTTCAATAAGCCAACGCAATTATACCGTGTCGCGTCGAGCTTCCAGGTCCCATCTAGTATTGCAATGCGATTCCACCGCATCGCGCCACCAGCCACATTCTCAGTTGTCATTTTCCAGTGGCTTGGCGTGATAGCGGCGCGTCGCACCAAGGTCCAAAATTGGATTTTTTAGTATGAATTTTCAAGTCGTTCTCAGGGGTAAATGGATATTTTTCCACAGCCCTAATCAGTCTAAACATAAAATTTACCCTTAAATAACTCATTATCTCATCATTTATTCACTTTATTTAAAGATTAAGTTGTTCTCTCTCAAAAGGGGGCTAAACCCTAGCTTCAAGAAACAAGAGCAAAAATAAAGAGTCTCTCCGAGAACCTTCAAGAATTAATAATCCAAGGTATGTTAGGTGTTCATCTATGAGTCCTTTTAACCCATAGAGTCCATGAATCCATTTTCAAAATACAAGATTATTGAATTATGAACTTCCATACTTGAATTGAATTGAATTCATGTTCATATTATTGTTGGGTTTTAGTCCATGATTAAATTACATGCTTTTATGAAATTAATCATTGTATGTGTTGAATGACATGATCTTCATTATAAACCCTTCAATTTGCAAGTATATTGATGTAGCCATGATAAATATATGTTTTAATTATTGTATAACCTAAGCATGCTCTCCATGTGTTTGATAAAATGCCTATGTGAATAAAATAGTGTCATTATAACATGATAGCATGTATTCCCCATTCATGTATAAGTAGATGCATTACAAGTGTTAGATTAAATACCTCTATGAGTGAACTATGGACAAGTATACATTGTTATAATTTTCAAGAGTATATTATGCTTTATTTTTGTAAGACCCCGCAAAATTTCTAAGGTTAATTCAGTCCTTTAAGCTTGTCAAGGGGTCCCAGACTTAGAAAATTCTAGCTAAGTTTCCAGACTTAGTTTATTTTTAGCCTTCGAAAGTTGGCAATCTTATTTCGCAACCTTAATTTCCTTTAATGGTCTATATTTTTGTTGATTCATGATTAGGAAGGTCAATAGGTATTTCCAGACAAGTTTTAGATTTTTCGGACCTTGTTTACACTATGTTTGGAAGTTCAAAATAGTGGACCAACGCGATCTTGGCGCGCCGCATCACCTATCACGCTGGTTAATATTGTTTCCAGACTACCAGTCAAAAGTCCTGAGATACAACGCGATCATCGTGTGACGCATCAAGTATCACGTCGATGGCATCGACGCGCCGCGTCGCCAATCGTGTTTGTGCCCAGTTTTAGTCATTAAATGACTGCATGCTTAAGGGTAATTAGGTTATTTTTCCCCGACCTTCAGCCCTTATAACATGAAATTTAGCCCTCTTTTGGCTAAAATACATTCATTATTTCACAAGTGCTCAAGAATAAGAACCCCTAGGTGATTAATTTCAATTCAAGAACTCAAGCTTTCTTCCATCAATCTTCAAGAAATTGTCAACCAAGGTATGTAAAGTGTTCATCCAAGGGTCCCTTCCACTCTTGGAGCTCAAGAAACCCTTTTAAAAATATGAATTTTGAATTCCATGTTGTGGGTTTGATTGTACACATGTTTACGTTGTGATATGATTTCCTAGGTTGAATCTTTATTAAATTCTCATGACTTTATGTTAGTATGTGGATTGAAATCCTTAAATTTTAAGTGCTTGATATAGCCATGATGTATTAGTTGTTGATTCATGCCCTAGAAAAGGTTATGTCTTCCGTGTGTTTGTAAAAATGCCAAAGTGAATAAGAATTATATATTATGACCTATTTGTGATCTCAATGATGAATTCATGATGTACCCACACATTCAAAATGACTCCCATGCTAAAGCTATGTCTTGTAATGATTTGGTGGAATGCTCATAAGTATGGATTTGTGAAATTATATTACGTTAGCATGTATTCCCATTCATGTGTAAGCTTATGACTTGCGAATGCTTTATGAAATCCCTCAATAATAGTATTATGAATTATTGACTATGGTCATGTGTTCAAGTAGTGTCATATCTCAGTTATTGTCATGATATCGAGTCCTAGGGGTATTTAATACCCGATAATTTAGCTGTGTGCCTAGAGACAATGTCATTTTTCAAGATAACCTCAGTCAAGCTACGATCAATAGAATTTAGTTAGTCTCAAAACGCAGGAAACCTCAGTAGTATTCTGTTCAGTCCTCAGTAACTCAGTCAGTTAACAGAATTCAGTAATATTTTGTCAGTCAATGGAATTCAGTGAACTCAGTCCAATTTAGTCCATTATACTCATTTCAGTATCTATTCAGTTGGGAGTAGGATTCATCATCGAGTGAACCCGAGGATGGGAACTCACCTACCAGCAGAAGGTGTGATTCTTAAAAGTAGTCCTTGCATTCTAGAACTACGTAGCCAGCATAGGTTGATACATCGAAACCTGTCAGATGAGGGTTGATGAGGTGGATTAACTTGTCAGATGAGGGTCCCACCATTCTCATTAGAGTACCTGATAGATGAGGGTCATTCACAGCTTGTCCTTACCAATGGCACGATATTGACACCCTTCTAATTGAGGTTACAAATTAGACCCCAACTTAGTTATACTATCTTATTTGGGGCATGTTGATTAGATGACTACCTCCCACAGTCTCAACCTAGTGTTCAGTAAAGAACTCAGAAAGTTGCACAAATTTTAGGTATGTCGAATACAGTCACTTAGTTCAGTACGAAACTAAGCTAGTTCTATTAGAATCAGGACTATCAGATATAGTCACCAGTTATCAAGTATATCAGTTATCAGTAATCTATGTTATTAGTAAACTCAGTATTCAGAATCCTTATGATTTCAGTTACAGTTATGTATTCATGCATGTATCCTCATGTAGTCATGTTCATGTTATTCAGTTAGTTTAGTTCATGCATATGAATCCTTCCATTCAGCCTTACCTTACGTTGTTTACTAGTACATTCACACGTACTGACGCATACTTTTCTTTTAAGCTATGGTATTTTATACCATAGGTTCCGACGTACGAGCTCCAGAGCACCCTTAGCAGATCAGACGTTCAACAGATAGACTAGCAGTAAGTCCTCATCATTCGAGGATGTTCTATCATTTCATTATTTCAGTACTTAGTTTATTTCAGCAGTTAGAGTTAGTTGGGGACATGTTCCATCAACTCCGTAGCTCAGACAGTTTAGAAACTTTCAGACTATAGCATGTTCAGACAGTTATTTTAATTTTGGTATTATTATACCTTATTCAGACGTTGTTTTATTCAAAATTATTTAGTATTTAAGCCTTATGGAAAGTTTTCCGCCAGTTATTCTGTATCTTTTACGTACATTATTCAGTGCTCAACTACAAATATTAGTCACGAGTTTACTGGTGGTCCTTCAGGATTGCTAGCACCATATAGCATTCGGGGTACCATACTCGGGGCATTATATTTTTTCATGCTATCAAGTCCTGTGGAATTTAATACCTGATAATTTAGTTGTGTGCCTAGAGCCAGTGTTAGTTACAGAATCTTAGTCATATCACAATCAGTAGTACTCTCAGACAGTCATAGAACTCAGTCAATTACTGAACTCAGGGAAACTCAGTAAGCTCAGTATCAGTCCAGTCCAGTTCAGTAGACATATTTTAGTATCTTTTAGTTGGGAGTAGGATTTAGCACCGAGTAAACCCAAGAATGGAGGCTCACTTGACAGTAGACGGTGTGATCTCTAGAAGCAATCCTTGCATTCCAAAACTACATAGCCAGTGTAGGTTGAGACATCAAACCTTCCAGATCAGGGTTGATGAGGTGTTTTAACCTGCCAGATGAGGGTTCCACCATTCTTATTAGAGTACCTGTCATATGAGGTAACTCTTTAGTATCTTTACCCGTGGCACGGTACTGACACCATTCCAACTAGGGTCACAGGTTGGACCCCAACTCAGTTATCTTATTTGGGGCATGCCAGTTAGATGATTACCTCCTACGGTCTCATTCTCAATCTTCAGAATAGAACTCAATTCAGTTCTACAGAATTAGGACTGTCAGATACAGTCAATCAGTATTAGTAACTTCAGATATCAGTTACTCAATATCAGAACTTAGTACTTATCTTCAGATAAGCTTAGTCACAGTATTTTTTATATGTACAGTAGTGCACACTCAGCTTTACAGCAGTATCAGTTATCTATGTACTCTCATGTTTAGTTACTCTATATCATGCAGTCAATTATTATTCATGCATATGAACCCTTGATTCAGCCTTACCTCATCTAGCATACCAACTCATTCCACGTACTGATGCATACTATTTCTTTGCATTATGATGTCTCATATCATAGGTTAGGATGCTCAGGTTCCCGACCGCGCATAGATAGATTCAGATTCAGCCATCAGCAGTAGATTATCAGTGAGTCCTCATCATTCGAGGATATTCTTATATCTCATTATTTTAGTAGACTCAGTATTTCAGTAGATGGAGTTAGTTGGGGGATTGTTCTATTAATTCCACTTTCAGACAGTTTACTTTAGAGGCTTTTCAGACTAGATTTCAGTCAGTATTCAGTTTTACAGATATTATCACAGATGATATATTTTATCAATATTTTAGATGTTTTGGACCTTATGCAATTTCAACCTATTATTTTGTATTTATTATTATATCATGTTTCAGCGCTCATAGCTGATATTAGTCATGGGTTAGCTTGTGGTCCTTCGGGATCGTAAGCACCATGTAGCTTTGGGGTATAGACTTAGGGCGTTACAAACTTCGTATCAGAGCCTAAGTTTCAACAGTGTCCTAGGAATTCTGAAAGCCACATCTTATAGAGTCTTGTGCATGGCACTTATGGACAAGAGGCTATGAGATATTTTAGGAAATAGTTTCCCTTCTTTCAATATTCATGTCGTGTGAGTGAGCATGAGCTCAAGTTAAACTCTCAGTATAATCTATTTTCTCCTTTTTATTTATAGAATATGCATCCCAAAAATACTAACAAAAGAAGAACCGAAAATCAGTCAGCACCTCAGCTCGTTCAGGCAGATCCCCTGGATGAGCATGTCTCCTATGTAGAATTCAGAGCTGCATTCTCTACTCTAGCTAACTCCATAGCAGCTCGGGATGAATGGCCAGTTGTTGTTCCAGCCAATACTGCTGCATCCAGGATTTAGGACTTCACCTGAATGAATCCTTCCCTATTCTCAGTATCTAAGCCAAAAGAAGATCCACAGGATTTCCTCAATCAGGTTTAGAAAGTCACAGATATTATGGGAGTTACTTTTAGTGAGAGTGTTGAGTTAACCGTCTATCAGCTACAAGATGTAGCTCATGCATGGTTTAAGCAGTGGAAGATAGACAGGGGCACAGATGCAGAGCCCATAGAGTGGGAAGAGTTTGCTACTACTTTTATAGAAAGATTCTTTACCTTAGAGCTGAGAGAAGTCAAGGTGTTAGAGTTTATCAATCTCAAGCAAGGTAGTATGAGCGTTAAAGAGTATTCCCTCAAGTTTACTCAGTTATCCAGGTATGCTCCCCATGTAGTAGCAGACAATAGGTCCAAAATGAGCAAGTTCATATCTGGGGTGTCATATAGTATGGTTAGGGAGAGTAGGACAGCAATGTTGATTAAGGATATGGACATATCCAGGATCATAGTCCATGCTGAGCAGTTAGAAGAGGCTAAGATCAGAGAGAGAGAGGTAGAACAAGAAAGCTAGAATAGGTAGCTTTAATTTTAATCTGCCTAAGTCAGAGGGCAGTAACCATTACCAGTTTCATCCAAAATCTTCAGTTTCAACTCCATCCTCAGCTAGTGCTCCAATACCTAAGTTCAGAAATAGTAACAGTGATAGGGCGCCAGGATCTAAATCTCAGGGTAATGTCAGCAGTTCTCACATAAATCCTCTTTGTCAGACATATGGCAAAAACCACAATGGTATCTGTAGAGATGGCAGTGATGTTTATTTTGGGTGTGGCAAGCCAGGCCACAGATTCAAAGATTGTCCTCAGTTTGGTTCTCAGGGTCAGCATACTCGTTCTTCAGCTTAGTCAAGTCACCCGAATCAGCAGGGTACTACTTCCAGTGTCACCAGTGGACAACGCCTTAAAAGGTTTTATATGATTCAGTCTAGACAAGATCAAGAAAATTCTCCTAACATGGTCACTGGTACATTATAGATCTTCCATTTACATATTTATGCCTTGCTAGATCCAGGAGCTTCTTTATCTTTTGTAACTCCTTATATAGCCGATAACTTTGGAGTCAGTTCAGAAATACTAGCAAAAACTTTCTTAGTTTCTACCCTAGTGGGTAAATCTATCATAGCCCAACGGGTATACTGGAACTGTCCGGCTATGATATCTCAGAAAGTTACTATAGCAGACCTTGTAGAGCTAGAGATGGCAAATTTTAATGTCATTCTTGGCATATATTGGCTCTTCTCATGTTATGTCTCAGTTGATTGTAGAAACAGAATAGTTCATTTTCAGTTTCCAAATGAACCAGTCATTGAATGGAGGGGTAGTACCAAAGTGCTTAAGGGTCAGTTGATTTCATACCTTAGAGCGAAAAAAATGATATCCAAGGGATGTATCTATCATCTTATGAAAGTCAAAGACTCTAACTGAGAAACTCCAACTATTGAGTTAGTTCCAGTAGTAAATGAATTCTTAGATATGTTTCCCGAAGATCTTCCTGGAGTTTCTCCCATTAGGGAAATAGACTTTGGAATAGACCTTCTTCCTGATACTTAGCCCATATTTATTATGCAATACATAATGGCACCAGTAGACCTTAGAGAGTTAAAGGAATAGTTAAAGGATCTCCTAGGTAAGGGATTCATTAGGCCTACTGTTTCTCCATAGGGTGTACCAGTCTTATTCGTGCCTAAGAAAGATGGTTCTCTTAGAATATGTATATACTACCATCAGTTGAACAAAGTCACAGTCAAGAATAAATACCCACTTCCCAGAATCGATGACTTATTTGACCAACTTCAGGGAACCAGTTACTTTTCTAAGATAGACCTCAGATCAGGCTATCATCAGCTCAGGGTCAGAGAATGTGACATTCTAAAAATAGCTTTTAAAACTTGATATGTTCACTTCGAGTTTCTAGTCATGTCCTTTGGTATTACTAATTCCCTAGTAGCTTTCATTGATTTAATAACCAAGTGTTCAAGCAGTACTTAGACATTTTCGTTATAGTCTTCATCGATGACATTCTTGTCTATTCCTATAGCGAGAATGATCACACAGATCACCTCAGAATCATACTTCAAACTCTCAAAACTCATTAGTTGTTCTCCAATTTTAGTAAGTGTGAATTTTGGATAATGTTAGTAGCATTCCTTGGTCATATTGCTTTCGGTGATGGCATTAGAGTTGATCCTCAAAAGTTCAAAGAGGTGAGAAACTGTCCTAGACCCATCTCTCCATCAGATGTCCAGAGTTTCTTAGGTTTACCCGGCTATTACCATTGGTTTGTTGAAGGATTTTCATCTATCGCATCCCCCATGTCCAGATTAACTCAGAAGAAAGTTCAGTTTCAGTGGTCAAATTCCTGCGAGAAGAGTTTTTAGGAGCTGAAGACTCAACTTACCTCAACCCCAGTTTTGACTCTACTAGATGGTTCAGATGGGTTTATTGTGTACTGTGATGCATCCATAGTAGTTTTGGGTTGTGTCCTCATGCAGAGAGGTAAGGTCGTAGCCTACACCTCTAGACAACTAAAGCCCCATGATAAGAATTATCCGACTCATGATCTCAAGTTAGAAGCTGTAGTATTTTCCTTAAATATTTGAAGGCATTACTTGTATGAGGTGCATGCTGATGTGTTCACAGATCACAAAATCCTTCAGTATGTATTCTCTTAGAAAGATTTGAATTTACATTAGAGAAGGTGGTTAGATTATTAAAATATTATGACTTGAGTGTTCTTTATCATCCGGGCAAAGCCAATGTAGTGGTCGATGCTCTCAATAGACTGTCTATGGGTAGTGTTGCTCATGTTGAGGTCAGTAAGAAGAAGTTATTTTAGGAAGTTCATCAACTTGCCTGACTAGGTTTCCACTTAGTCGATTCAGCAGAAGGTAGTGTGTGGGTTCAGAATAGTTCCGAATTCTCTTTAGTTTTGGAGGTGAAGGAAAAAAAAGATAGAGATCCCAGTCTTGTTAAGTTGAAAGAGTCAGTCAGAATCAGAAAGTAGAGGTTTTCTCCTAAGGGGAAGATGGTGTGTTGCGTTGCTAGGGTGTTTTGTGTGTGCCAGGTGTAGATGACTTAAGGGAATGAATTCTTGCAGAAGCGCATGGTGCGTGTTACTCGATTCATCCAGGGTCCACTAAGATGTACCGTGATTTGTAGGAGATCTATTGATGGAGTGGGATGAAGAGAGATATTACAGAATTTGTAGATAAATGCTCTACATGTCAACAAGTTAAGATAGAGCACCAAAAATCTAGTGGGTCCATGCAGGAGTTCAGTATTCCCACATGGAAATAGGAAGAAGTGAACATGGACTTCGTGATGGGTTTGCCTCGTACTCGTCATCAACATGGTTCTATATGGGTTATCGTAGGCAGGATAACCAAATCAACATAGTTGAGGACTATGCCAAACTCTATATCAGAGAGTTGGTTAGGTTACACGAAATTCCAGTATCCATTATCTCAGATAGAGGTACCCAATTTACCTTTCATTTCTGAAAAGCATTCCAAAAGGGTTTTGGTACCCAAGTTCACCTCAGTACAGCCTTCCACCCTTAGACAGAAGGTCAAGCATAAAGGACCATTCAGACTCTAAAAGATATGCTGAGAGAAAGCCTTGTTGATTTTAAGGGTATTTGGGATGCCCACTTGCTTTTAATCAAGTTCGCATACAATAACAGCTATCATTCCAGTATTCAGATGGCTCCGTTTAAAGCTCTCTATAGTAGGAGATGCAAATCTTTGATTGGTTGGTTCAAGGTAGTTGAGGCCATAGTAGTAGGGCCCGACCTAGCTTAGAGAAGGTTTAGTTAATCAGAGAAAGACTTAGCGCTGCCCAGAACCGACAGAAGTCGTACGCAGACATGCGGAGAAAGGATCTCGAGTTTGAGATCGGTGATTTTTTGTTCTTGAAAATCTCTCCCATGAAGGGGGTAAAGAGGTTTGGCAAGAAGGAAAAGCTCAGTCCCCGATATATTGATCCTTACAGAACTCTCAGCTGTTTCGGAAAAGTAGCTTATGAGCTTGAGCTGCCTTCAGATCTAGCCTTAGTGTATCCAGTATTCCATGTCTCTTTGCTAAAGAAATGCATTGGTGACCCAACATTCATAGTTCCTTTAGAACATGTGAATATTTAGAATAATCTCTCTAAAGAAGAACATTATAAGTGGTTTGAATAAGAAGGGTCGTGGAATGATATGATAAAAAGACTTGCAAGTTGGGGCATGACGATACCCCGTTGTGAATTTCCCTTAACAGAATAAGAAAAGAGTTGTTTGTAAGCATGATTTATGTTTCTTATAAGACATTTAAAAATGGGCTTAAAGAGAGTTAGATGGTTACCCGAAAAAAGCACGAGTCGAGAGACTCAATACTGGAAATCGTGGTTTGTCGAGTCGGGATTATGGCACCATGCTGTGTGATCTTGTGTGACTTGATTTATGTTATCCCAACTTGGAACTATGGTTAGGAGCCATGTTATGTGGTATTCTGAACTACCATGATATGTTGAGTTGATTGGGAATCATGGCACCATGTTGTGTGGTCTTGCATGCCTCCCCTTATCGATACTTCAATTCTTGCGGCAAACTTGGATTGGGGGCTTAGCCGCCGAGTCAAGGGAAGATTCTATATAGCCCGTGGAATTATAGACTAAAAGGTGTATCATCTATCTCAGAAGAGAAATAAAGAGTAGAGTCATGATTTCAAGAAAGTGTTTTGAAATTTATCAAATTATTCCCATGTGTTTTCAAATGTTTTAAGATGACCTATCTTTATGAAAAGTTCCCACCTATGTTGTATAAAAATGTATTTTTGTTTTTGGATTGTTCTACATACCAGTACATTTTATATTGACCCCCTATATTTTAGGATCTGAGGCTCAGTCCCGAAGTTTCGCTAAACAGTAGATCATTGTCAGACGATTGGAGTTAGTGAGAGTCCTTTATTTCAGAAGGCCTGACTGGGGTCTTGTCCCAATTTTAGACAAATGTTGCTTTTAGTTGTTAGTAGAGATTTCTCAGACTTATATAGATGGTTTTGAGTCTTGTTGAACTTATGTCGTGTTTTCTAGTTGATATAATCAGATGACCATATTTCCATTTTGTTTTCACATTTTATAGTTTTTGAATTGTTCATATGATTGCCAGTTAGATAGGCTCTCAGGACTTCATGGTTCGGGATGTCCATTACGGGCAGGTCCTCGGTTCGAATAGTGACAAACTTAGTATCAGAGCACGGTTCATGGTCCCAGGGTATCTGCAAAGCCGCGTTGGACAGAATTTTATTTATGGGTGTGTAGCACGCCACACTTATAAGGAGGAAGCTACTAGGCATTTAGGAATCACTACAAAAAATAATTCAAATTGCGTGAGTTAATTTTACGATCCCCCGCAAAACATAATTCTGGCAGTTCCCAAAACTCCCACAGTACTAGCCGTCACAAATAATTTGCGGCGACTTTTTTCGACCGTCATAATTAATTTGCGACAGTTATTTTGCGGCGGTTGCGACCCCCATAATTAATTTGCGGCGGTTATTGACCCCCATTATTCTAAATTTAATTTTTTATAATAAATTTTTATTTAAAAATTACGAGGGTTAAAACCTCCGTAATTTTTTTATTTTTTTTAAAATTTAGTAGGACCCATCAATTTTCAATAGCTAATTATAGATTCAAATTGTAGCTTAAATTTAATTTCTCCTTCAGGCATAACCTACAATTCAATATTTGTTTAATTTATATATCATTAATAGAACAGAGTAATTAAACATTATAATTGACAAGCATATCAAAAATACATTGAACATTAAACTTCAAAATCAAATTTTAAACATTAACATTTTCAAACTCTAAATTTTCAACATTAACTAGTATCTTCAAACTCCAAAATCAGATTTAAACACAAAATCTTCAATATTGTAAGATTCACTCCAACCACATAATTACATCATAATAATTGAATATCCAAGACAATTTGCAACGAAATCAACGACTATCATTAGGATCACTATCATCACGAGGTCTCTTTGCATCCATGGGCGAAATGAGTCCACTAGTTGCATGCATCACTTGGCTACATAAAAAATGTAAAGTATAAAAACCAATTAGATAAACTTTCAATCCTTATTACATTTATATCTATGTACAACTAAAAAATATCATGATAAATATAAATAGATCAATCAATAACTACTTCACGCTACAGTTTCAAACTACTCAATCAGTTGATCAAACTAGGAACCTGAGTACCACTCAAGATACAGATAATATCAAACTAGAAATCTGAGTACCATTCAACATACAGGTAATATCAAACTAGAAATCTGAGTACCATTCAACATACAGGTAATACCATTTAACATATAGCAACACAATCAAGCACAAAATAAATTTCTTACAAAACAATTCTATGTTAACAAAGTTGCAAAATGGAGTACTTTTAGCAGTGCGTGTAGATAGTAGACAACCAAATATTTGATTTGAATTCTAGTTCCCCGTTTTTCCTTTATGTATGAGAAAGATGATAATGACAGAATAGATAACAGTGAGTTTATGTGTATGGATTTATAACTTATATACAGTGACTTTGTGAAAGAGTCACACACTATCAATGTACTTTAACATGTAGTAACAGATTAACTACCTTAATTTCTACTTAGGTTCCTAATTCCACTTGCTATGTACAGTTACATTCAAATGACTTGAAGTGTCACATGAGTGTATGGGGGGACGACCCGGTTCATACCTACTCCGTAGGTGTCGGGGAGGGGGGGACCACTCCGGGCCTGACCTACGCGCCCTCACCCCAGCTTTGCTGGAGGGGCGTTTCGAACCCCCGACCCTGGCACACCACGGTAAGCAAGCTTATCGCTGAGCCAAGGCCATCCCTCTGTCACATGAGTGTATATAGAAGTTAAATCATTTATGTATATATTTGGTTATCCAGGAAAGTGAGGAAGGGAGCTAGGGCTTCCAGCAAAGATGTAAGTGCTAGAGCAATCAAACATGTAGATATTTGGAAGATAATAGAAGCTGAGAAGCAATATCTTCAAAGAAATCCAAATGTCAATTACGAGACCAAAAGAAGAGTACCTACTAGAACCAAATGCCATTCACAATAGGTATGTATGTTATGTATGTTCTTATACTTTTTTAAGTCGCCAAAAATTAAGACTTCTTTTCTTAAATTCAATTGCAATTTTCCGATTGCAAAAGTCAAATGCATCAACCACCACAAGAGAACAGTCAGGTTCTCTTCAGTGAACTTATGACTTTCATTACTGGAGTTAAAGGAAATATAGGTTACATAAAGCTTCAGTGTTCTTATATGAATCACAACACCAACCATATTCAAACAACAACAACACACCCAGTGAAATCCCACAAGTGATTATGTATAATATTGCTATTCTGTTTGATGAGTAAACTATAACCTGTACAATCACAAATAGGGTAAGAGTAAACTTTCAAAATTACCTAATATATATGGTCTTTAAAAATTTGTATGTTGGTACTTACTGAGCATGAGAACTATGCAAGAATCAATGTACAATCACGAATAGTGGAAGACTAAATTTCTAGTTTAACTAGGAGTTATGGCCCTTCAAATTTGTGGATACTGACTGAGCAACAGAACCTATGCCTGGGAGAAAAGGATCCCAACCAGTTGGGAAGAGGGTTGAGTTGTTCTTACACTTAGCTCCGAGTAGGTAAGCGCGAGATTTAGAGAACTTCTAATATGCTTAAAAGGAAAATTGATGACTATTGTAGTGAAATGGACTTTAATAGACTGAATATCTATAGATGCGGAACACAACTAACATGGGATTGATGTGAAGTTGTTACTGTACATACCTGTAAGATTCCACTTTTATAAGGTTTCTTTAGTTATTGTATTAGTATGGTCATGGTTTCTCATTAAATATGTGGTAATGGTATGTTTAAGTTTCCCTAGTGATCAATACTCTACCCTATTTCCAATGTGATGAAAGTTTGGTTGCAGAGCACCCTTGCATAGCTGAATCGAAGTATCAAACTAGAATATATGATACTTGAACGCTCAAGATCATTGCTAAACCACATTAGATGTATGACACTCCATGTATTAGTCCATCCGATAGCTCATGCCAGTATCTTAAATCTCACTATTTTGGGTAACTAGTAGGTAATCATCAAATATCATTTCATTTCCGTTACCTGATAGCTTTCCATTAATAAAAGCGTGAAGAACATGACCTAGGGATTCCACATGAAGTACCGTTGCAGATCCATCTTGAAGCAAAGGATCATCATTTTTTAAATTGACACTGGAAAAAAAAAAAATTGTTCAGAAAAGCAAACTTTGGAGCAGATAAAAATCGTGCATGCTAACAAAGAACACTAGTCGTTTTCACAAAAAGTTGTTGATTAGAAACTATTAAAACTATATTTCGGATTTTACCTTAGAGAGTACCAGAGATAATCACTTTTATCAGCTGTAGTGTTTATCTGTTCCACCAGCCCCACTTTTTGGAATATATTATCACTTGAGATGCCTACAGGCTCATTTACCGAAGTCCAACCTGACATGGATGCGCTAGATACATCGGCTTTCGTAGACTGAGTAACAAACGTTAAGACTTTGATACGGAGTTACTCTGTCACCAAGAAATGTAAAACCATCAGCTTGAGCTGCAACAAGCACAGAGCTACAATTTGAACTAGACAAGATTAGGAGCCAAACCTTTGCAGTATTAAAGGCCACATTCTTGTAGCACACTGTTATCCAGATTTATAAACACTGGCCTGAACGAAGAAAAGAAATTTGTAGTTTATAATGTGAAGCTCTCCTTAAAAAACTAACGTTACCTGTACAATTCATTCTGCTCTTTTACTACGGGGTTGTTTTTAAGAGAACTATCCTAAATAACAAAGAAGGATCTAAGTTTAGGATCATTTGGGCGGCTACTTATGATCAAGATTCTAGATTATGCTTGCAAAAGCAGTTTTCTTGGGGGTTGGTTGAAACAGTTGACAGTAACTGTCTGGTAGACTGGAAGTCTTTACAAACACCCATATTTCTTTTTCAGGAAGAAAACTCTTAACATAGCAGAAATTACAAAAAAAAAAAAAAAAAAAATCCAAAACCAACCAATATTTTTGGAGGATCCGACACACATCAATCGATATTTTTAAAGAGTCCAAGCAATATAGCTGGAGACAGAATCTCCAAATATGCAAATAAGCCAAACATTTACATAACATCAGTAACCCAATTTCAATCCTAAAACAAATTCTTGATTAAACATCACTAATTAAACCAGGAAACAATCACTGGTACATAACAAACATTTACATAACAAATTCTTAATTAAACCACAGAATGAAAGAGTTCCTTAACATTAAAACTTGAGTGCATTGTCGTACCGTGGTACAATCAGTGGAACAAATAACAGAGCGTGGGGATTTCCATCTTCCCGTGTTTTTGTAGTAATTGCAATGATCAATCTACCTAAGCCATAGCCATATCCAAGCTTACCGTGCTTTTATAGTCATTGCAATGATCAATCCACCTAAGCCATAGCCAGATCCAAGCTCAAGAGAGGGAAAGTGAGAGAGGGAAAGTGAAAATCAACTGAAATAGCCAGACGATTTGGGAAATGAGAGCGGAAAAGTGAGAGGGAAAATAAGAGAGGGTCGATCCATAATTTGGAGCTACCTATCGAATTGGGAAAGTGAGGGAAAATACTTTGCCCAATTAAAAAAAAACAGAAAAATCTTAGGTGCTATTTTTTTTTATTACAGGGGGTCTAAAACCCCCCAAAATTTATATTTTTATGGAGTTATTTTTAGTGGTAGATAGCGGGGGTTTAAAACCCCATAATTTATAGCAGAAATTAAAAATCTCCATAAATTTATAAATTTTAGCGGCAGATTTTTAATCCCCACAACTCATACAATTTTACGGGGGTTAAAATAACCCTCGCAAATAAATCCCTGCAATTAAACCCATTTTTTGTAGTGAATGTTTCACTTTTCTTCATGTTCTAGATCGTGCCATTGTGTTGTCCATTTGAAAGTTATATAAATTCTCTCTTTACCCCGATTTTATTTGCTATGTCTCCTTGTCGAGCCGATTTGAGTGCAAAAGCTTAGAGTCTAAATTATATGGTCCTTTCTAATTGAGTGATAAATGATTATGAAATTGCACAAGGACTTGAGAGGAGTCCATGAGTGCTTTAAGGTGTATTGATTTAATCTTTTACCCCTATCTACATCAGTCGTGCATTTGAGCCTGAGGTATGGAGTGCATCCAGTCCTCTTTTATAAAACCCTTGTTGCAGATGTCATGCTTAAGGGTAATGATGAGTGGCAGAATGTTGGAATATTATTTCCACCGGAGTAGTAGTATGTGATAAAGTGTCATAACCTATGAGTTGTAAGATGGTCCAAAAGTTAGTGATATCAAGTCACAATCTTAGAAGACAGAATGAGGGTGATTTTTGCATAAAGAAGCTTGTTTAGTTGTGTAACCATTGAATGAGGGATGGGTTGTTATTTTATAGTGATAGACTACTGTGGTAGTAATGTTTGCAGATTGTATGGTAGTCTGTGAAAGGAAGTGACTGGCTATGATTATTATTTACTCAATATAGGGAAGGATCTCAGAATGGATAGTTATGGTGGTTGTAAAAATTATTTATCGGTTGTGAATGGAACGGGTTAGATTAGTCAATAAGTTATGGATAGAGACTCATTGGCGTAAATAGAATTTAAAAGTAGTCTAAATGTATGCATGGGTAAGTAATTATGATGTGAGAAAGTAGAATATGTTGATAAGATCATAATGAGTCATAATATAAGATTAAGATCGACTATCCCTATTATGTGACTTTATCCCTTTGATTATTTTTTCTCTAGTAATTGTAAACTAGTACTGCATGTGAGAAGGTATGTAGTAGATTTTGAGGTATAGTACTAATGTCGTGGAGAGGATGAACTTATGGGCCATAGTTAAGTAAAGTAAGAGACTTAGGTTGATATTTCTATTTGATGGACTAGTATAATATGCAGCATGTTTCATCGATGTTACATGATTGGTGTTAGACAATAGGCTTGAACTTTAGGTGTGGATTGTGGTGGTGAGAATAGTAACTTAAGGCTAATGATGCAGGTTTTGTGGGATTATGTAGTAGGCTTGATTTGATGTGTGCAGTAGTCTAGGTTTGCAACTTGTGGAAAAAAGAGTGGATAATAATTATATATATATATATATACATATATATACATAAGACTAGTGTTAGAACGATAAATTATAGTTGAGTCATTAAGTGGATGAGGGTGTGAGTATATAAGGATAAGTTGAACCTCTAGTAGCATGTTGTTAGATAAAGTTTTATATGTATAAGTGTTTTGTATACCTAGTTCATGTTCTTGATTTTTGTAGTATGGGGAAGACTAAGGAGTTGTTGTATGATGTTCTTTATAGTTGAATTGAGGAAATATAGGTAGGCAGTATGTTCCTTTGGTATAGTTTTGCAAATTTTATTAAGTTGTAAGTTATGCAATTAGAGGTTCAATGCGAGTATGTTAAGTGATGGATAATAAATTATTATGTGATAAAGGGTGTGGATATGTATGCCCATGAGAGTGGAAGTTGTAGAGTTATGGCTTTAGAGACTAGCGAAAGTTAAGAGAAGCATTACTGGAAAGCAAGGCCTTCAGAGTATAGTTTATCAGGGAGAGTTTAGAGTTTAAGTATATGGTGATATCTCTTTTATGTTGAGAGTTATGGATATAGATTTTGATGTGAAGTTATATCCACAAGTCTAGGATTGTGACTTTGATCTAAGGGGGAGATGATGGATTAATGTAGTTTCCAAATTTTCTTGTGGTGTCAAGTTTAAAGTAAGAATCTTGCTAAATCAATTCCTATTCAAGAAAGCTCTTCCTAATTTGATTTAAATGGACATCTATCAATGTCTTATGTATTCAAGTCTTGCCTATGTCTAAGGTTTGAGATCTCTATGTAACTTATGTCATGTTCCGACCTCTAAACTAGAAGCAATAATGTCCCTCAGTGATCCAATATTCCAAGTATCCAAGCTCTATGGTATGTTGCTCATGAACCATAAATCTATGTCCTAAAACATGCTTGGTTCTAAGAAACTATGTTTTCATATGCTACTAATTCATTTTATGTCGGGATCAGCCAAAATGATAAAGTTATGCGAACTCATAACTATCTCAGATCTAAAAATGAGAAGCAATAGCTTCAAGTATCAATCCTTGTGTCAAACTTGGACTTCATGAATTCCAAACGTATGTTTTACGACTCGTGATGTATGCTCTCATGTTACTCACTATGGTCTGTCCTAAGAGCTTATGTTGTGTTGTTTTTATGCCGAACGACTCTCTACCTATGATCCAAACACTTGATATATAAAGCACTCCATATCTATTGTATTGTATCTTCACCTCATGTCCCACCTTGAGTAGATTAACAAATATGGGTTATAATTGAGTTATGTCTCTTCCATTCATGATGCTATGCTCGAGGCCTTAATGACCATCGTATGTTAGCATGATGGTGGTTGTGAAAGCGTAGTAATGTGTTAGATAGGAGAGTAGATGTTCTTGAAGGTGAAGATTTTGATATGATTTCTTGAACTAAGGTCACAAGTGAAAAAGGAAAGAAGGAGGCTAACTTTTGTGATGTCAAATAGTTAGGAATAAGATATGGGGTGAAAATCTTTGTGAGGGTGATTGAATTTGTTGGTCTTAGTGGAGAGATCCATGAAGTGGGTGTAGTAATGATAGGCTTGAATGTTGTGATTGATGAAAACACAAACCAATGTGTTATGTGGTTAGTAATCTCTGAATTAAAACCTGAGGGTATTTGATGGTAGTGATAAGGTAAAGAGATATTCTTAAAGGGATGTAGAGTATGGGGTCCCATAGCTTAAGCTAGAACCTCTTTTCTCTGAGTTAGGCTTCAACATAGGAGTATTGTCCAGCGGGACTCAAAATCTTATGGTTAGGTTTGTTATGGGAGAATTGTATGTTGCAAATAATGAAGTATGTTATTTATTTATTATTTGGGGCATAGTCGAATAGTGTCTCTAAGTGTAAGGTCCATTCGTGTTAAATTTCACGGTGGAGAATGCTTTTATCCCTATCTTCCATGAAATCTTATTTCATGATTAGTACCAATGTAAATCAGGACTATGATCGCCAAATAAACTTATACCATATGATGTGATGATCATGATCCCTAGAACTCGTGTTCTAGGTCATCTCTATGTCAATTCTTATTATCTCATGTTTCGTGCTTACACGATTCTCTAGGGGTTATAAGGATGCTCTTTGATTCCTTTGCATATGTTGTTGAGGAAAAATGTTTAATTCAAGGTTACTTCTCTTATTCCATACTTTTAGAGCTCCAACAAATCCCTACCCATCATTCGGGGATGAATGATCCCAAGGGGGGGATAATGTAACACCCCACACTTTCGGGCTAAAGTTGAATCATATTTTTGATGTGTATGGACCCGAATCAAATGGTGTCTGATTAGAAATAAGCTTTACTTATATTTCCTTCGTGTGGAAACATCCTTGGAGATGAATATACACTATAAGAATCTCCTAGCTCAAAAGTTAAGTTGAGCACTTTCCTATCGATTGATTTCTTGCTAACGATTTTGCATGGGTCAACTTCCAGCAACTGTTTCTCCGAGTATATATAGATTCATGTGACCTACTATATATCAAATTAAATCCCTTTGAGTCTTAATTCCAAAGACTTAGACTGTTCATCAATCCAAGCCCGGAGTAAGAAGTTATGAGTGTTTGAATGAGGCACTGTCCAGGATGTACGATTGTGACACCCCATAACTTCAACACTCTTTTGGTGCATCTAAAATGACCTTTAGGACCCCCGTAGTGATGGTAGATCATGTGTTGAAATTGTGGGAGGTGTTGGGGTTTTTAAGGACCTCAAAACTAAGTAGCCGTCGCAAAATAGAGCTTAGGCGATGGCTAGGCATCGCCTTACCATCACTTACCTTCACTAGAATGGTTTGGCCATAACCCTCCAATCTAAGACTTGGCTATAGGCTTGGTGTCTCTAACCTTAGACTTGGACATGGGTTAGGCGCCGCCAACCTTGTATTTTTGCAGTGTAGGTACTCCATTTTTGAGTTATTTTGAGGGTAACAAGGTCTTTTGACATTACATAACCACCCCTAAACATAATTACACAAGATTAAAGTCCCTAAATACATTTTAACATTGTCAAATAGGAGAAAAATAACTTAGGGTTTGCTCTTTCAAGCTTAAAGATTCGATATTTTCATGAATTCTCCATCAATTAAGGTAAGTGGAGCAATACTAAAAAATCATTGGGCATAAGTTTTATGACTTTTATCAAGTTTAAAGATATACAATCTTGTTTACAAAGAGGGTTTTCGACATGGTTTTGAATAGTATGTATTATGAACTTGATTGATGAAAGTAAACATTTATCTTCAAACCCCTTTTTTATAGAATTGAACTATAATCATGTATGCATACGTGTTTTTCAATTTTAAAAAACTTAAATCGAGAGCATGAATGACGAAACCCCTCTCTTGTTATGATACCTCTTAATTTTACATGTTATGGATTGTTCAATTGCATGTTTTGAAGTAAGAGATAAGTGTTTTACTATTATTGTGGACTTGATATTGATTATGAATTTAAGAGAGGGAATTTTTTATTTATAAATGTTCAATGTGATAATTGAAAGAGTTGCATGGATTGTAATAAAGGAATTGACCATCATGTGTTGAAATATTGAAATGGGAGAATCTTTGCATAAGTTTGCACATGTTTTAAAATAAGGTCTCTCTTGAATTATTTAAATGTTTTTGGTGGTCAAATGATTGAGTCTATTGAAAAATCTAAAGCAGAACATTATAAGTGGTTTGAATGAGAAGGGCTATGGAATGATACGACACAAATGACTTGCAAGTCGGGGTATGACGATACCCTATTATGGATTACCCTTAACAGAATAAGAAAAGAGTGGTTTGTAAGCAAAGAAATTTAAAAATGGTCTTAAAAAGAGTTAGATGGTTACCCGAAGAAAGCACAAGTCGAGAGACTTGATGCTGGAAACCGTGGTTTGCTGACTCGGGATTATGGCACCATGTTGTGTGGTCTTATATGCCTTGATTTATGTTATCCCAACTTGGGACTATGGTTAGGAGCCATGATCTGTGGTCTTGTGCACTACCATGACGTGTTAATTTGATAAGGAATCATGACACCGTGCTGTGTGGTCTTGCGTGTCTCCATTTATTGATACTCCAATCCTTGAGGCAAACTTGAATTGGGGGCTTGGCCACCGAGTCAAGGTTGGACTCTATATAGCCCATGGAATTACAGATTGTAGGGTGTACCATCTAGCTTAGAAGAGAAATAAAGAGTAAAGTCATGATTTCAAGAAAGTGTTTTGCAATTTATCAAATTATGCCCATGTGTTTTCAAATGTTTCAAGATGACATGTTTTTATGAAAATATCTCACCTATGTTGTATAAAAATAAATTTTTGTTTTTGAATTGTTCTACGTACCAGTGTATTTTTTATTGACCCCTATATTTCGGATCTAAGGCTCAGTCCCGGAGTCCTGCTAAGCAGTAGATCATTGTTAGATGATTGGAGTTGGTGAGAGTCCCTTATTCGAAAGGTCTTGTCTCATATGATGATTTCATTGTTTTTAGTTCATGGTCCGACTGGGGACCTTGTCCCGATTTCAGACAGATATTACTTTCAGTTGTTAGTAGAGATTTTGCAGACTTGTATAGATGGTTTTGAGTATTGTTGCACTTATGTCATGTTGTCTAGTTGATATAATCAGATGACCATGTTTCCATTTTTGTTTCCGCAATTTATAGTTTCTGAATTATACATATGATTGCTAGTTCAGGCCTTCATGGTTTGGGATGTCCGTCATGGCCAGGTCCTCGGTTCGGGTGATGGAATTTCTTCTCTGGGATTTTATGTTAGTACTGCTCCTCGTTCTTCAAAATTCGAGCAAGAATAAGACTTTGTTCCTGGATGTTGTTTTTATTGATGCTTATGATATGTTATCTTAATTTTGGCTAACATGCTCAAATTCATATTACTCATTTATGATGATTTGGATCTTTTCCATATATTTGACCATCCCAGATTCATGATCTTCATATTTTCCTTCATTTTCTCTATCACTCATATAACACTTCATCAATTATACAAATATGTATAAGTATTACTTCCAGCAGATTTCTCATAATCCTTTCATATCTTGTGTCTAGCCTCTCTTCTACTCCCGCAAATGTTATTTGGTACATTTTCTTCCTCACCACTACACTTTTCTCATATTCTTCTTGGATTGGCCATACATGTGCTAGTTTTCGACAACGGAGACTGCATATTTTCTCTACAATATTTCCAGCAGTTTGCATTTTTATCAATCTGGAGTTTGATAGAAATAATGTAAGCCAGGAATCTGAAACTCAAACAACTCTTCTACTCTCTTTCGTCCAGATGGATTCATCGATTAAGGATTTCATGTTCATCCAACGTCTTATATTTCACATATATGTTTTGTTTCTGTATAAATCTTGAAAATAAAGTATGTTTAATTATCTGATATAACAGGCATGCTTGATGACTACTCTTTCTGTGTATGTATCATAATCGTAGTATACTAATATAGATGTCTTGTTCAAATAACTTGGTCACTCATATACGTGTTGATTCAAATTTATTTTGTTGTTGTGTTACTATAAAATTAGTTTGTAAAATAGCTTGAAATGTTGTGACGTCTAAAGGAAATTAAACGTGTGCCCGTGTCGTTAAATTTGGATCATGTTTCAAATTTTTGTAGTATAGTTAGTTACAACTGTTGTGCTCACTTGATGTCTTTAAAGGATTCTATGAACACTAGAATAATGTTACGGGAGTTAAATAGCACACTAGAACTCATGTGAGTTTTGGCATGCTCTAATGTTTTCTAGTAAAATTATGTGTTAGATTTCTTTTGTCTTGAATTATTTTTTTGTGTGTTCGGAGATTATGTTGCTGGTAGTTCACTAATCAAGCCACAAATATTTGTCAAGATGTCAAAATAACATTAAAAGTTCCGGCTATATTTTACCTTTGACGCTGCATAAAAATACAGGATATGACTCGCGTGTTTAGTGTTTTGAGCAGGAATCACATCAAGGGTTATTTTCTAACTAGATTAAGAGATCATATTGTTCCTGTTAACGCCCCTATTCATATTTAAATTCCATATAAGGAGCTTAACATTGTTTATAATCTGCAATAGTTTGAATAAATAATTTTAGTATGCAGGGGATGACTTACCCGAGTGGTTTCTTAATGACCAATTTATTTCTTGTTTAGATTTTGTGTGGTGAAGTTTAAGTTCTTAAAGGTTTGTAAATCTGATTTTCCCTCATCTTATAGGATCTTTTGCATTTTCTTCATGGTATTAAAATTGTGTCTTTTAAAACTTGCGAAAATGCAAATGCATGTCCAGTTTGGTGCATTTAATCTTTGGCTTGTATTTCTTGGTAAAAAAATCTTTTTTTAATCTTTATTTTCCCTTTCTTTATATGTACTCTTCAGTGCAAATGGGGTCTCAATTCAAGCTCTCATTAATTGAGTCTCAAAATAAGACTCAACATTACCCCCTCATTCTAGCAAGGCGGCATATTCCGCATTCTTAAGTCGAATTGGCTAGTAGTCTAGTGCCTCTTTCCCTCTTTTCCTCTTTCGAGCTTTATTTTTCTCTATAGACACTCATTAGTATTTTAATTTAAACATTTTTGCACATTATTATTTAAAATTTTGTATTTTTGTCTGTTTTTATTTGAACTAGTATAAATCATTAAATATGATCGTAAATTTAATTGTTTTCCTCCTTGGCCCTCTTTAGATATTGATTTTAGCATAATCACTAGGTTTAGGCATTTAATTTATAGCGTTTAAAGTTTTAAAATTTGATACGTAAAAGACATACATTTTAGAACAAATGGCCTTAGCTTTAGAATTAAAATTAGTTTCTCATTAGTTACTAATGTCGAATTAATAATTAATAAATTTTTGCGGTAGGCTAATTATTTTAGCTAGACTCAAAAATTGGCTTTAACTACTTTGGATAGGGTAGTCAATTCCATTTTTATCATTTTTAAATAAGAAAATTATAATTTTGCTAATTTGATTCCTTGAGGCTTCATTGGGATTTCAAATGAAAAAAAAAAAAATTAAAACATGAGTCTTTTCTTAATTTAAAAAAAAAAAAAATCTCAAGCATTTTTTATTTAAACAACTATATTTTTTAGCTATTCATCTACGCATAGGATAATTAATCTATTTTTATCAAAATTTGATTAAAAAGGCAGAAGAATCATTTTTTTACAATAAAGGAAACATGAAGTTCTTAACATAATTAATTTTTTAAATTATTAATTACAAGATTTTATAAAGAAATGATTTTAAATAACCTTCTTTTGACAACAATAAGGTTGTATTATTTTTTGAGGAGTTATCTTTGATAATTTTTTGAAAAGTGGGAAAATTTTTCTGAAGTTTTTAATCTTTTTCTTTAAATAACTAGCATGTTTTATTTTAATAAGATGTATATAATATATTTTTAATACCTTGTTTATATCTTCCCTAACATAGCTTTGATTTCCTTATCTAACCTAAGTTTGGTCGGTTAATCCTAGTTAGTGGATCCTTTAGGGTGTCTAATCCCTTCCCTTTACAATAATTAGAATCCTTACCTCGAATTACTTTAAGCTAAGTAGACCTTAAAATGAAGCCTTTCTTTTCTTTTAATCACTTAGTTTATAATATGTGTCCTAAGTTACCATAGAACTATTTAGGTGGTAACTTCTATAATTTAATTAGAAGTTTTTCAATATGTTGTATCTTCGTTTAATCCATATTAAAATGGGGCATAATAGTAATCACACTCAATTTCTTCTATTACACACGTGATGATTACTTTTGAGTTTATCAACTGCAACAGCTTATCTATTCCTAAACCCAAGTGCTTTTTTCCCTTATAGTCGTGAACTCTTTATGAATTGTTCATCATTTGCATGTATTTCAGTGAACCACCTCCACTTACATGTTTCAATTATTTTGTCAATCACCAAAACTTCATGAACTCCAACAAATTCCCCCTTTTTGGTGATGACAAACCTCCTGTCATTATGCAACTATTATGCAACTCCTGACTTTTCCTATGGTCACTAAGTCAAAAACTTTTTAGCAAGAAACAAGTTAGTTATGAGTTATAAATTTTATATAACCTAAGTATTCCCCTTTTGGCATCCTTGAAAATATAGACATAACATGATCAAGACAAAAGTGCAATGCTAGACAAATCTGGCCACAAAGCTATCATCAAAACATCAGAGTAAGTTAAATTTAATCAAACAATGCAAAAGTAAATATAGAAAAAGATGAGACACAAGCAAAATAAAGGTGATTTTGTTGATTTAGCAAAATAAGATCTACATTCGAGAAGAAAAAGAAAAGCATCAAGAAAAAAACCAGGCACTTCAACAAAAAAAAGGCTTAAAGAAACAAATTCCTAGGGAACTAAAATGGTGGAGCTGAAGAGGTAGAAGGAACAATAAAATCAATTAGGTCAACATGTGAATGGCCTTTGCATTTATTCCCTTTCCTTGGAGAGGTCTTTCTCCAAAATACGAATTTTGTCCTGAAGAAGTTCCTTTTCTTGAGCATGAGTGGCATGAGTCTCTTCCAACCCAGCCAAGATATCAACCAGTTCATTGCATAATCTTTGCATAGGTTTGTCATCTTGCCTCATGAACTAGGTAGTGCAGCATGGTTCAATATACCAAGAATGTCTTTAGTGGTCTGGAGAAACCAAACTTGTACTGGAATAGCATAGTCCTCAAAATAGAGGCCAACCAGAATCCATAAGAAAGAACATAAGCCTTTTTATCATCTTTCACGAACACCTTTTTGCATGTTCTTGATAATGAGACTGGGTAGACTGATCTTTACTTTAGTGTTAAGAAATTCCATGAGGTTAGGTCCGGGTAGTTGGCTTCAGTGCACTTTTTCTTTCTTAGTGTGATTATTTTATGGACCACATCAAAGTAGATTTGGTGGAGAATGGATATTTCTTGTTTAAGCAAACATCGATGTTGAAGAGGATTAGGATTCCCAAAGAATTCCTAGTGATGGTTAATGTAGATGTCATGTTACCTAGGGAAGACCATTCAAACTTAACATAGTGATCCCAACCCCCAAGTGGAATATCAATAATACGAGCTACATCTTCAGCAAGTAAGTGAATAAAGACACCACACATAGAGGTGGTCGATAGATTACCTTTAGCAATACCATTTGTGTAAAACTCATAGACCTCAGGCCGACCAAATTTATGCTGAGTCTCTCCTTGAATAAATAAGAAAGGCCAGACTTGGAATTTAATTTTGCTCAAGAGTGTGTCATTTCAGGTCCAACAAACCCAGTAATGACACGTCTTCAAATGAAGGACCTTTTTCTGAAAGTGAAGGACATGTTCTAAATGTGAATAAATAGAATCAGAGATGTCAATCTCAGTAGGAAGAGGAACATCATCCTCAGTAGCTTTATAATCAGAGAAAGGAATAGGTCAAGTGACCTATTTCGAGGACTTAGATTTTGGAGAGGACTGGAGTTGTTTCTTGGAAGTAGATTTCTTAGAGGGGATTATTAAAGGCGCAGGTCTAGAAGATCGATAAGTAAAGGGTTTTGGAATAGAAATCTTTGTGACCATTCCTCAATGAATATACCTCACCAAGATATCAGAATTAGATGGAGGATTTTGTGGAGTTGAAGAAGAAGGTTTCTTCCTTTTGCTCGCTTTAGAGCTGCCTCAAGAGTAGCATCTTCTTGTCGCTTTTGATTTCTAGTGTGAAGGGTTTGAATTTGATTTTGAAAAGGAGAGGATATAGGAATAGACTCATCCTAAAGGATAGAGATATGTGGCCTAGATGATTTGACCAAATGAGAGCGAACTCATTTTGGAATAGGTGTGGGAGAGGGTTCAGTGTCAGAAAAAATAATTTGAAAAAGAGTGAACTCTTAAATTGGATCTGATGAAATAGACTGGTTGAAATAAGGGTTTTGGGAAAACAAGTCTAACATTGATTTAAACTCATTCCAAGCCCTGAAGTTTGACATTTTAAAATAAAGAAAGAGAGAGATTTATGGGGTTTTAGCTAAATCAAGATGAACGGTGATGGCATCAAAAGAGATATTTGGAGTGGATAAGGATGTAATAGAGTCATCTTATACTAGAGAGGATGTATTTTGAGAATCCATAAGAGAAGCTTAAGGAACAACCTTTAGAAATAAAACAGTTGAATATATTTATGAGAGATATGATGGTGAAGGATGTGTGATCAATGGTTTATATAGATGGAGTGAAGGAGTGAATTTGAAGTTGGAAAAGAAAGTTGAATCATGTAGGAGTAAATGGCTGTGTCAGGAGTGAATGATTAGGAATAGGAGAAGTAACAGAGATTAAAAGGCGGCAGCTACTTTTTGTAGAGATGAAGGATTTTTGGTCTTCTGGCAGTTACAAAATTATTTAAATAATTGGACCACAAGTGTGTAGTCGTTCCATGAGTCTTACTTAATCACTAAATCAAGTAAATCATACCTAGCACAATCCATGAGCTCCACTACTTTAATATTTCTCTAATTCTGTATAACTAAGATGCAACTCAATTAAAGTATCATCACACTAGAATTGGGACATAACTAAATGTGCAATACTATAATGAGTAGAAAAAAATGTTGATATGCAATAAACAACTTTATTAGCCAATGATTGAGGGTACATCGTGCAATTTTAATCATCCCTAAGTCTAACTTATTCTTTTCAAAGTTTTTCTCTACTTAGTGTCTTGGTGAAAAAGTCAGCAATTTGCTCTTCAGTGGAACAAAACATGATTCATATATGACCTTTTCCAATATTATCTCCAAGAAAATGATGTCTAGTATCAATATGTTTAGTTCTTTTATATTGCACTAGATTGTTTGCATATTAATGGCACTAGTGTTGTCACCAAAAATTGGAACACAACTAACATCCATACAAAAATCCTGTAATTGTTGTTTAATCTATAGCAATTGTGCACAGCAAGATCCAGCAACTACATACTCAACCTCAGCAGTTGACAAGGCAATAGTTTTTTGTTTCTTAGAGGACCAGGAAATCAAACATGATCCAAGGAAGTGTTCCATAACTGTGGTGTTCTTTCTATCCACTAGATAACCTATATAGTCAGCATCAGCATATCCTATTAGCTTGACATTGCTTCCTTTAGGATACCAAAACCCTAGATCAGTGGTTCCTTTAAGATATCTTAAGATCCTCTTCATAAACTTGATGTGGGATTCTTTAGGATTTTTTTGAAACCTTTCATACAATCCTACACTAAATGAAATGTTAAATCTACTTTCAGTAAGATACAAGGGAGACCCAATCATTGCTCTACACGACCTTTTTGTTACTAATGAACTTATTTCATCCATGTTCAGTTTTGTGGCAGTTCCAATGGGAGTGCTGATTAGTATTCTTCATAGAGAATATCTTGAGGAGTTCCTTGACATACTTTTGTTGATGAATCAAGGTTCCAGCAGAAGTTAATTTAATTTACAATCCTAGGAATAAATTGAGTTCTCCCATCATACACATCTCAAATTCACTACTCATGAGTTTTGCAAAGTCATGAGTCATTTTGATAGTTGTAGATCCAAAGATGATTTCATCCACATAAGCCTATACAATCAGCAAATCCTTTCAATTAGTTTTCAAAAAGAGGTGTTGTCAAATTTACCTCTTGTGTGCCCGTGCTCCAAAAGAAATTTTGATAATTTTTCATACCCAGCCCTTGGAGCTTGTTTCAACCTATACAAGGATTTGTCAAGCTTGTACAAATGGTCAGGGAACTCAACACTTTCAAACCCTAGTGGTTTCATCAAATAAACTTCATCCTTAAGATAACCATTCAGTAATGCACTCTTCATATCTATTTAATAAAGTGTAAATTCCTTAAAACCAAAAAATGCTCAATGAGTCTAATTGCTTCAAGTCTTGCCATAGGGGAAGAAATATCATCATAGTGTATGCCTTCCTCCTGATTGTATCCTTAGACACCAGCCTTTCCTTGTTCCTTGTAACTATTCCATGTTTATCGACTTTATTTCTATGTACCCACTTAGTTCTAATCACAGCCTTATCTTGTGGTGGTGGTACTAAATGTCAAGCTTTTCTTCTTTCAAACTGATGAAGTTCCTCTTACATGGCAATGATCTAATCTGTATTAAGAAGTACTTCATTCACCTTTTTTGGTTCAATCTTTTATAAAAAGGCCTTAAATTTTTCAATGTTGATCTTGTGTTATTCCTTAAGTGAGATCAATGAGGACATTTTCAATTGGATCATATCCTTGATTCTTGTAGCATTTTGGCCGAAACCCTTGAGACCTACTAGGATCATTAAGAAATGGATTCAGCTAGAGTTACTGGTGGTTCAGTTCCCCCTATCAATATGCCTCCAGTCTACTTTATGGTTGGACTAGGTTGACTGACCCATTCCTTCTTATGTTCTTCAGTTCCACTTTTATCCTGCATATTAGTATCAAAACAAGATTCATCAAAACTATGTATACTTTCTTCAACATAGTTTGTTATTTTACTTAAGACCCTATAAGTTTTACTATGGTGAAAATATCCTAAGAAAATTTCCTCATAAATCCCAGCATCAAATTTTTCCAAATTATCTTTTTCATTATTATAGATGAAACATTTGCAACCAAAGGTTCTAATATGAGAAATATTAGGTTTTCTTCCCTTGAGAAGTTCATAGGGAGTCTTATCAAGAATAGGCATAATTATGCATCTATTCACAATATAGCAATTAGTACTTATGGCCTCAGCCCAAAGATTTTTACCAAGATTCGTTGCAAGCATCATTGTTCTAGCCATATCTTCCAAAGTCCTATTTTTTCTTTCTACTACTCCATTTTGTTGTAGTGTTCTAGGAGTGGAGAAATTATGATCTATACCATTTATTAAACAAAAATTCCAAAAATATAGTTGTACTGTAAATTTGCAACAATTAATTTTGGACCCTCCCTTGTGTGTAATGATAATTTTTTACTTGAATCATGATAAGGGAAGTTAACGGGATGATTTGGGAAATTTTTGAATTTTTGAAAAGGTTTCAGAGTCATTTTGGGACCTCAAACCAGTGAGGGTCCATGATAAAGGTGTGGTATGCTTCCTGCACCCCATGATAAGGGTGTGGCATACTGCCTATGCCCCGCAATAAGGGTGTGCCACACTGCTAGGTAAAATTTACCTTGTTTAATTTGCTTCAATTAGGGAAAGGGCTATTTGGTCCTTTTCCGTATGAAACAACTTAAAATGCCATTTTAACCCCTATCATCAATTCTTGTTTTTAACATTGCTCTTCTTCACTCTAACTCTCAAAGCAAGAAATACAAGGGTTTTCTCAAGAATTCAATCCTCCGAGCTTCTGAACTCCAATTTCTCTTCATATTCTTCCATCTTTCAGGCATATTGGGCACTCTTTATTTTAAATATTATGCTACTGCATTAATTCAATTGTTATTTTAATATTCTTGAATGATTGATTGAACTAGGGTCGAGGGTTTTGGTGGTTGACACTTGTATTGTTTTTCTCTTGTTTTAAATAGTTTATTCATGTTTTAAAAAATGGATTGTGAACTGAATTTATTCATTGTGATAATGGTGGAATGGGTAATTTGGGTTTTCACAAAGTTGATGAATTTTGGCATGGTGATGATATGAACCTCAACCCACATTATAAACTTTGGCTTTGAATAACGACTCTACATATTTAACTTAACTTTTATAATATTGAAAATGTTGAAATTTTAGACTTGTATTGAGATTTTCATGCAATTTAGGGATAAACGTGAGCATGAGTTTGAATTATGGGATTAAGGTGACGATAATATTTATGATGATGGTTCTTGACATGATATGAATGGCTTGCAAGTCTTGATATGATGATACTGTCATGACCTAAATCAGGGCCTGCAGTGACGGGCATCCCAAGTCCATTGAGGACTGGAGACCACCACCTGTGACTATTCCAATATAATTAAAAACACCTAGTAGCGGATGAACACCAATATAAGATAAATGTAATCAGAGATCCAAGTAGGTATGTAAAGGATCAACATCTAAAACGTACACAATACCCAAACCCACAGTATCCACAAAGCCTCTAACAAAAATTGAATACCAACAAAGTGTCAGGACATGCCCCCGGCAATAGCCAAAACTAGACCAAAGAAATTATATGACATAAGGAAACCAAATCGAAATGTAGACTTTGATGTATGAAAGATCACCACTTCAATGTCAACTCACGAACTGATCCCAAATCCTAGTCATTATGCAGGAGGAGTAGAAGTATGGAAAAATGCTACATCGCATGGGGATATAGCATCTAAAGACAGTTGGAGGTTAGAGCGCTAGCATGTAACTCAGGGATAAGGGATTAAATTAATGCCATGATCTATAATATGAAAACCATTAAAACCAATGCATAACCATCAAATGCAAATACATAAGTGTGTGTGTGTGTGTATATTTAATATATATACATATATATCATGTCAGGTACAGGAACAGGGCTTAACATAAATGTTTAAAACTTTAACCTGGGTTGTGTAGCATTGCCATCATAAATCCATCCACGGGTTATATGGGTCTAGTGTCATCCCCTGGATGGGCCCTAGTGTGTGTTAGCCATACGAACCGAGTATACTATAGGTGGATAGGGATTCCCTTATACCCTTCTCCCTCTATGATACATAGGTATGTGTATATACTTAAGGGATTACCTTGTACCCCACAAGCACATGGTCATCAAGATCAATCCTCATATCGGCAAATGTGAGTTTCCAATGTCAACCTTTCAGACTTACACCTTTACAGCTAGCTATCACAACCCCTATTATTGCCCAATTAGAGCATTTATCACATAACCAAACCACCAATTCCAAGAGCCAATTATTAAGGCATTAATTAGTGGTATCGTTATACCAACTATAGCCTGTAAGCAATGTCATTAATTCAGGTCTTAAGATATTCCCATGTACCCCACAGACTCCATTATTAAAATTACTTGGGGGATTCCTATGTACCCCATAAGGTTTTCATTTTAATATTCACTTGAGGGATTCCCGTGTATCCGCAAGGTTTTCAAAACCACCATTAACCATTTTGCCATTTATGCAAGGCATTAGTTCAAATAATAAATCAAACCAAACATTTTGGGGATTCTATTGTACCTCTATTACCATATTTTACAAAAGTTGGGGAATTCATTGTACCCCGAATCCAATAACATTTTCATACCAACGCATTAATACAAGTAAAATAACTAACTAGGTGAAAAAACTCTATTCCTTGAAAATTTCACAAACATGTTGAGGGCATACAATTTTTAAAACCAAAACCCAGCAATTGGGGAATCTACAATACCCCGAAATTCAGTTTACCATTCCCATGCACCCCATAATGTTCAAAATATTAATAAAGAATGAATAGTTCATAATAAACCATGGAATATCAACTAAATTATTAATCATGTCAAAGACCTCAATTTTGCTAAAACTCATATTCAAAGCATGCATTAATAATCAATTTAATGACAATAACAAAATATAAGTTCAAGGAAAAGAGGTACATGCCTTAATCACCAAGAAACTTGAAGAAAACAACACCCTTAGGACCCTAGATGATCACCTCCTTTAACCCTAGCCTTGACTTGAAAATGGGAATTTGAAAGAGAGGATTTTTGATAGTTCAATAATTGATGTTATGTCATAAAAACTGATGGAAATAGGTTAATATAGTGTTTAGGGGTCGTTTATAAGTGAAATAAATTCAATACCCCTTCTCTCAAGTCAAGAAACCAAAAAATGATGAATTTAAAGCATAGGCATGTCACGGAGGATAATCTCCATGATAAGCTCTGCATCGCTATCGTGGACCCTTACTGCCTCCTTATAAAAATGCTCATAACTTTTCGCTCGGGTATTGAATTAAGCTGAAATCAAATGATTAGTAAAGAGTACACATTTATATATAATTTGGTGGGTCTTGAGTTCCAATATTCTACATATTTCAGAAGCTATACACGTTCAAAGTTGACCCTTGTAGAATTGAATTCCAAAATTTGAGCGATAATAAAAGTTCTTAACTCCACTTCGCTCTAAGTGTTTAATATGAACATTCTTCCCCTAAAAAACACTTTTAAAACTAGTATAATGATCATTACACTTATTTTTATGTAGAAATAATTAGATTCAAGTTTGTATATGTGGAAACAACGATTTGGATTCTACCCCAAAAATGCAGGGTGTTACAGAATATTCATAATGAATGACTCCATGATTAATGTTGTGTGAAAAGTGTTTAGTTGGTCTCTAAAGGAAATTATATAGCTCACCGTGAAGGTCTAAGTCTATGTGACCTAAGACCAAAACCTATGTTTGTCGGCATAGGGATGTTGTACCTTAATTAAACTACCAGATTGTATCCTTGACATGAGGATAACATGTATTATGGATTGAGGCCATATGTGACCTTAGCCTAACCTTAGTCCTTGCGGTCATGTAATGCCCCGAATCTGGTACTCAAAATGCTACACGGTGCCCATGACTCCGAAGGACCACAAGCTAACCCATGACTGATATCTATACTTGTATGCTGCATAAATACTAAATAATGCGGAAACATGAACTGAAAGGCCATAAGGTTCACATAACTGAAGTAAAATATAATATCTAAATGGGGTATGAAATACCCAAAATAAAATTGAAAATACTGAAGTCTGAAACATGATAGTCTAGAAAGCCTCTAACTGACTGAACTGGCTGAGTAAGAAGCTGATGGAACATGTCCCCAACTAACTCCAACAAATAAACTAATTAATGAGATAATAGAGAAATAATCATTTCCTCGAATGATGAGGACTCACTTCTAACTCTGACTGTTGAAACTGAAATCTACTGCTGATCTGGAGCTTGTGTCTCTAAACCTATGGTATAAGACACCATAGCATAAATGCGTCAATACTTTGAATGTACTGGTATGCATGTAGTGTAGGCTGAATGCATAGGGTTCATATGCATGAACAATACTGGATAACTAACTAATATGAACGTGAGAATACATGCATGCATACATAGTAACTATATCTGAAATCGTGATAACATGAGTATCGAATCTGAATACTGATAACATAACATACTGATAACTGATATAACTGATAACATAAGTGACTGTATCTGACAGTCCTGAATCTGGTGGAACTATCTGAGTTTAGTTCTGTATCTGAGTTGATTGTATCTGACAATCCTGGATTTGGAAGAACTATCTGAGTTCTTTTACTGAGACTAATACTGAGACTGTAGAAGGTAGTCATCTAACCGACATGCCCCAAATGATGCATTATAGTTGAATTGGGGTCCAATCTATGCCCTGATTGGAAGGGTGTCAATACCGCGCCACTGGTAAGGACAACATGTGAGTGACCCTAATATAACAGGTAACTCTATTTATAAAAGTGGGAACCCTCATATAGCAGGCTAAGCCACCTCATTTACCCTCATATATCAGGATATGATGTCTCAACCTATGTTGACTACATAATTCTGGAACGCAAGGATTGCTTCTAAGAATCACAGCTTCACATAACAGGTGAGTTGTAACGCCCGGGAAAATGGGTCCCCGAGCGTCACACGGTGCTTGAGGCTACGAGTAGCCCCAAGCTAACCCTTTGAGCCATTTTCATTCAGTTCAACACAAATCGACAGGGTTTCCATAAATAACCCTCAAATATCAACAAAGTAATCATCATCAGAGAATAAAAGAATTTTAGAAAGATAACAAAATATGACTTATTAGTCAACTCCCAACATCTATACTAGTCTGACAAGCCTCTAAGAAAATCAATAAAACCAGCGAGCCATTAAGACATGCCCCAACTGACTCATACTCAGTTATCAAATTCGAACAATTCCGTGAAACCAACATCAAACATCACATCCTCGAAACATGAGGACTCACCACAATAGAGGATGTAGAACAGAGCGTCTGAAGAATCACTGTCGAACCTGGAACTGAGCACCTTAACCTACATTCTGAGAAAATGCAAACCACATCCGAAGATGTAGGTCAGTACCATGGACAAGATCCGAGTATATGGGGGTGTATGCAGTTGTATAAACATCATCATCATAAATATTTATAAGAAATATGCAGGATGTATGAAAGACTCACATAGCTCGAAGAAAATCATCATAATCATGAGAGGGTGAAATAAGTACAATAACACATGTGAGTCATCATATAATTTGTCAATCACTTTCAGTTCATCAACAATATCAGTTCTCATAATTTAAATATCATTTAAATCTTTCGAAAGAATAACTTTCACAATTCCACTTTCAAATCACTTCACCATTCACCATAGACACAAGGAAACACACACACACTGGGAGATCCTATAACCGACATAAACCATGTGAGCTACATGGAGTCCAACGTACAACCCACATTGGGGAGATTCATCCTATCCTTACCATCGGAGTAGGACTATCGATATCAAATCCATACAAACTAGTGATCACTATATAAATCAGCCTCAGGCTCACTCCTATGAGGGCACATAGTTCTAGGGAAGTAAGATCTCTTTATACCTCCCACTCGGTGCTAAAGATTTCTCCCGGACTTAGCTCAGATAATTTCAAAGACAATCCACAACAAAATAATTTCAGTAATATATAAATATACACTGGGAGCCATCATGCTTCCCATCTATCAAAAGAAACCACGTTGTGGATTTCTTTCACACTCGAGTTCAAAATCACTCCACTAAGATCAAAAGGTCAAATCATTCAAAATATCTCAAATATTTAACATCAACGTGCTTATAACACACACTTTCTCAAAAAAACACAATTTCCAATGGGGATTCACGACCCAAATATCAAAATCATGATAAATATCATTCAAGGTTTATGCTTTATATCTCCACACATGTAAATTCATCTTTAAAAATCATAAACATTAAGATTTCATAATAATCATCATAAGATAAGGGTTCATGCTTCAAATTCATAAAAAATCAAATAAAAATCATGCCTTTGTAAAGAAAATTACTTTTGGGCACAAGAACGAAAGAGAGTTCTTGTTGAAAAACTCCACATACCTTGAATGATGAACTTTAGATCGATACTCGTTTTTGAGATATTAATCGTGCCTTTGAATGATGGTTCTTAGAGTTATTGAACTAGAAACTTGGAATCTTTAATAAATTTGCAGAATTAATGGTGAACTTCGGAGGTTCTTGAAGTTGGATGTAGGATCTTACGGTTTTCTTTTTGTGAGAATTTGATGAAATATAACATATAATGCTTCTAATAGGCTTTAATATAGGGTTTGGACGGATTTTGGGAGAGGGGTAATGACGAAAATGCCCCTAAAAATCAAAAATATTCTCAAATCTGTCCTTTGGTGGACTGTTTTGATAGTCTGAAGTAGATCAACCATAACATTTTACTGCGATATCCAAATTGGATGAAACCAATTTCACTAGAAAGAGGACTCTCATATCTTTCCGTAGATATATAGTATCTCACCCAGATCATTATGTATGAGAAGTTGCACCCTCAACAGATCGGTTTCACCACAACACCTTGACCAAGGGAACTTCTTGGTTCCTTAGTCTTCGGACACTGAAATCAAGAATCTCAACAAAAGAAAGATTTTCTTGAATGTCAGCACTCACAGAGGAATCCACTACCACAGCATCACTAATATGCTTTCTAAGCATGGAGATATGGAATACTGGATGAACAGAGGACAACTTGGAAGGAAACTCGACCTCATAAGCTGCCTTACCAACATGGCTTAGAATTTTGTAAGTTCCAACATAACGAGGACTAAGCTTCCCCTTCTTTCTGAATCTCTTCACCCCCCTCATGGGTGAAATTTTCAGATACACTAGGTCACCAACTTCAAACTCAAGGTCTCTCCTTCTAACATCCACATATGACTTCTGACGACTCTGCGCAGTTTTCAACCTTTCCCTAATCAACTTAACTTTTTCCATAGCCCCAAATATCGAATCAGGACCACTCACAGCCGTTTCACCCACCTCGAACCAACCTATGAGGGATCTACACTTCCTCCCCTAGAAGGCTTCAAACGGAGCTATGCCAATACTATAATAGAAACTGTTATTGTAAGCAAACTCTATCAACGGTAAGTGATCATCCCAACTTCCCTTAAATTCAAGTGCACAAGCTCTCAACATATCCTCTAAGGTCTGGATGGTCCGCTCATCCTGACTATCGGTCTGCGGATAAAAAGCATAACTCAAAAGCAGTTGGGTACCAAGACCCTTCTGAAAATCTTTCTAAAATTGCAAAGTGAACTGAGCACCCCTATCTGAAATAATAGACAAGGGAACTCCATGCAGTCTGACTAGCTCTCGGATATACAATCTAGCATAATCCTCAGCAGTAAATGAAGTACGAACAGAAAAGAAATGAGAATACTTAGTCAACCTATCAACCACAACCCAAATGGAATCATAATGGCATCGGGAAGGAGGTAAACCAATCACGAAGTCCATATTTATCTCTTCCCACTTTCTGGTGGGAATACTAAACTCTTGCATCATACCACCAGGTCTTTGGTGTTCAACCTTAACCTGTTAACATGTTGCACACTTAGCTACAAATGCTGCTATATCTTTCTTCATACCACTCCACCAATAGATTTCCCGCAAGTCTCGGTACATCTTGGTGGCACCAGGATGAATAGAATATCGCACCCCGTGGGCTTTAGCCATAATCCTCTCTCAGATCATCAATATTCGGGACACACAATCTACCCTGCAATCTCAACACACCATCTCCCCCTTGGGAGAAAACCTCTACTTTTTGGTCCTTGACTGACTTCTTCAGTCTGACCAAACTAGCATTTAGGTATTGTTTTTCCTTCACTTCCGAAACCAAGGAGGATTCAAAACTACTCTGAACCCCTATACTACCTTCAGCAAAGTCAAACAACCTAACCCCCAATCTAGCCAAACCATGTACATCACGAGCCAACTCTTTCTTACCTTCTACCGCATGCGAAACACTACCCATGGACACTCTACTTAGGGCATCCGCCACAATATTGGCCTTGCCCAGATGGTACAACACATTCATATCATAGTTCTTTAACAATTCTAACCATCGTCTTTACCTAAGATTCAATTCTCTCTGGGTAAACACATACTGCAGACTCTTATGATCAGTGAAAACATCAACATGGACACCATACAAATAGTGTCTCCAGATTTTCAAAGCAAACACAATAGCAGCCAACTCAAGGTCATGAGTGGGGTATTTTTTCTCATGGGGTTTCAACTGTCTAGAAGCATAAGTTATCACCTTACCCTTCTACATCAATACGCAACCCAACCCAACTCTCGAAGCATCAGAGTACGCCATAAAACTATCAATACCATCAGGCAAAGTCAAAATAGGGGTTAAAGTGAGTCGAGTCTACAACTCCTAAAAACTCTTCTCATAAGATTTGGACCACAAGAACTTCACTTTCTTTTGGGTCAACCGAGTCATAAGAGATGCTATAGAGAAGAAACCCTCAACAAAATAGTGGTAATAGCCAGCTAAACCCAAGAAACTTTGGACATCAGTCGGAGAAATAGGTCTAGGCCAATTTCTAACAGCTTTGGTCTTTTGGGGATCAACTTTAATACCCTCGAAAGAAATGATATGACCCAGAAAAGTAACTAACCTTCACCAAAACTCACACTTACTAAACTTGGCAAATAACTTGTGATCTCTAAGGGTTTGCAAGACAGTTCGGAGATGATCAAAATATTCATCCTCACTACGGGAGTACACCAGTATATCATCGATGAACACTATGACAAACATATCCAGATATGGTCTGAACACTCGATTCATGAGGTCCATAAAAGCTGCTGGGGCATTAATTAACCTGAAAGACATAATAAAAAGCTTAAAATGGTCGTAACGAGTTCGAAAAGCAGTTTTTGGGATATCACACTCCCTAACTTTGAGTTGATGATAGCCAGAACGAAGGTCTATCTTTGAGAATAACTTTCACCTTGCAATTGGTCAGACAACTCATCTATTATCGGAAGAGGTACTTATTTTTTATGGTGACTTTATTCAGTTGGCAGTAATCAATGCACATACGCAAATAGCCATCTTTCTTTCTCACAAACAATTATGAAACCCTTATCTAGTAGATCTTGGAGTTGTTCTTTCAACTCCTTAAGTTCTGCGGGGGCCATACGGTAAGGAGGAATAGAAATGGGTTGAGTATCAGGAAGAAGATCAATCCCAAACTCTATCTCCCTATCAGGAGGTATCCGTGGGTGATCACTGATGTTAGGCGTATTTACACGCCTAAAGCACCTTAATTTACCCATATTTTAGCTATGTTTTGAGGATAAAATACATAATTCATGCAATTTTAGTCCTTTTTCCTGTAAGTGAGCTAACAAACATGATTAGCAAGTTTTCAGGTATAAATGATGAAGATTTCAGCATTTTATGGATAACTTGACACCAAAGGAAGCTTCACGAAAGAAGTAAAGCAGCGTTTGGACGCCTATGGACTGAAAGTGACGCATGGAAAACTTGTCCCGGGCAAAAATAGCATTTCCAAAGACATGGGGATCAGCAGTAACTTAGTAGGATTAGGATAAGGATGCAGTATCCTAGTAGGATTAGGATAAGTACGCAGTAGCCTAGTAGGAATAGGATATGGGTGTTATAAAAACCCTATGATGCTGAACTTTTCAGCGGGCATTATTACAATTAAAACAATTCTCTTTTAATTAATTCTTCTTCCCTTCTATTCATCTATTCGACTCTTAAATTTTCATAACAAGAGAAACGCTACTAAGCAAGGAAATCACGCCACAAGTGACCAAAACACACTTCACGTGAGATTGTTATTGGTATGATGATAATGTCTATTGTGTTTTCCGTTGCACTCATGCGTAGCTAAACTTCTCTGTTAGGGTTATGGAAGCCTTATGAGATACTATCTATTGCTATGAGTTTGTGAATTCTTGACACGTATGCTGCTTATATCATTACTCTATTCATCTTAATTTAAATTCTTGTGGTTGCAAATATATAGAATACGCCAGTATAGCATTAACTTGTTCGAAAGAAAAGCTACATGTCTGGAAAAGAGAGAATGTCAAGGAAATAGGGCACCAACCCCTGTTTAAAAGTTAGTGTCGTAACTGGATTAACCTCTTCAAGAATTTGTACCATTAGATACGCTTTAAGCTCGAAAAAGTTAAAGTGAAATAATGCTTGATGGTCGAAAGACGCCTGGATTTACCATAGAATACGATTCTCTATAAGCGCATGCATGTCTGAATTCCGCATAACTCATAGTCAATAGATACATATAACTCATAAGGTGGACATAACCCTAACTCTCAATTCTCATTGATTAAAACCTACCAAGTACTCCGTTTTACTCTTCTATTTTCCGTTTTTACTCTACTATTTTGTTTACGTTATTTGCACGCAGAAAATCCCCCCTTTATTCGCAGAACTTTCATCAAAAGTCTAATAATAGTTGCATACTTAGTGACCGAGTATTCCCTATGGGATTCGACACCCAAACCAGTTGGGTTCTATATTTGACAACGACCACTTACACTCTTACGAGAGCTGTAGTTTGAGCATTATATCAAATTTTGGCGCCGTTGCCGGGGAATACGGTTGTCAACTAAGTTTGTGTAGTTACTAGACCCTTTGGTCAAAGATTCTCGTACTTTTATTTTTTAGTTGTTATTTTTGTTTTATTCAGGTTTACTCAGTGCATCAATGGATGCACAACGTGAAATTTAAAGGATGGTTGCTCAAGTGCATCAATTGAATATTGATAACCCAGGGCGTGCAACAAATCCTGATGATGAAGACCTGGGTGATGATGAATTACTAAACCCTAGGCATGATGCTGAGGTGGCAACACCTGCTAACAGAAGAGATCGTCAGGCTAGATTTAGACCTGGACGGAGCTGGTGCTACAGGAGCTATTATTTCTCCGCCCTTGTCACCCGGAGCAAAGTTTAATATCACTAGCACTATGATTCAACAATTACAGCTCAAGGGATTATTTGGTGGACTTGCAGGTGATGATTCGAATATGCATCTGGTTAATTTTATCTCTACATGCAAATCATTCGACAATCCAGGCGTTGGGCAGAATGCAATTCGGCTGCGTTTATTTCCATTGTATCTATCTGGGGAGGCAACTCTATGGTTGAATGGGCTAACTCCTAATTCTATTACTAATTGGAGGCAATTGAAAGATGCTTTCCTAGAAAGATTCTTTTCGCCATCCAAGAGAGCACAGTTGAGAGATGAGATCAGCAATTTTCGACAGCTTCCAACTGAAGCTCTCTACGAAACATGGGAGAGATTCAAGAAGAAGCTTATGAGATGCCCAAACCATCATATGACCAATGTCCACTTGATGGAGACATTATACAGGGCTTTGAATTCGGTGACTAAGCCAGTGGTTGATAATACTGCGGGCGGGTCATTCATGGACCTTACTTTTGTTTAGGCAAGTGATATGCTAGATCGTATAACAAAGCAGAGTAGAGCCTGGCATACCAGGGATTCTGAGGTAGCCAGCTCTACTGTATCTATTGGCATGACAGCAGAACAAAGGCGAAGAGAGGAAGAACGTGATCAAGATATGGCGCACATGAAAACACAGATGGATCTTCTTACAAAGCATTTATTATCAGGGATGACTGAAAAAGTCAAAGATGTTGCGTCAAAAGGAAGAGACGAATCCGATTCTGAGGAAGAAGCTAACTACTTGAATAATCAGGGGGGTTTCCAAGGCAATGCCCAAGGAAATCAAGGTCGGAAATATTATGATAAATCCAGAAACAAGGACCGTGATCAAGGTAGTTGGAAGAACAAGACTGACAGGAGAGGTTTGTATATTCCTCCTGGAAGTCGTGAGGCCGCGACATCTGGTTTAGGGAAGATGTCCATGGAAGATATGATGGCAAAGCTGTTGAAAGGAGTTGAGGCAACTAATACAGGAGTGAATGAGGTGAAGAATGATTTGTCTTCAATAAATTAATTGGTTGACTCGCATTCCACTGCAATAAGACAACTAGAGCAGCAATTGAGTCAACTTTCAGCAGCATTTAATCAAAGAAAAGCTGCAACACTAACTAGAGACACAGTGCAAAATCCGAGGAATGATGGATCGTGTATGGCTATTACTACCCGAAGTGGTAAAGTGTTGGAAAATCCATCCAAAGACAAGTAGGTGGTTGATGATATAGCGGATAATGTTGTTGATGCAGAATTTGAAGATGCCGTAGAAGCTGAAGTGAGTGCTCAAGATGTTACACCTAGACGTCACCAGCCTGAAAAGAGTGAAAGTCGGAAGCAAGATAAAAAGAAAGTGGTGGAGAAAACGATTCCTCTTCCACCACCACCTTTTCCTCAGAGATTGAAAAAGAAAGCTGATGATACAAGATTCAATAAATGCATGACTATGTTGAAGCAGCTTACTATTAATGTTCCTTTGGTGGAGACACTGGAACAAATGCCTGGGTATGCTAAATTCTTGAAGGACCTGTTGACAAAGAAGCGGGCGGTAAGTTATGAGCTGGCAGATGATGTTCCTCATTGCAGTGTGATTGCCACGAGATTGTTAGTTCAGAAGAAGGCAGATCCTGGTGCTTTCACTATTCCTTGCACGATTGGATCATTGGATTTTGCTAAGGCGTTGTGCGATTTGGGAGCTAGCATCAATTTGATGCCACTATCCATCTACAGAAAGTTTGGGCTGGGCTATCCGACACCAACCAATATGCGGCTCGTGATGGCAGATAGGTCGGTAAAATGACCTGTGGGTATCTTGAATGATGTGTTGGTGAAGGTGTCTACCTTCATTTTTCCTGCAGACTTTGTGATTTTGGATTGCGAGGTGGATTCTGAAGTTCCCATAATCTTGGGATGTCCTTTCCTTGCAACAGGAAGTGTGCTTATTGACATGAGAGATAATGAGCTTTTATTTTGTTTGAATGACGAAGTGGTCCGCTTTGATATATGCAAAGCAATAAAGCAACCCAGCGATATGAATGTGTTCTCTGTAGTTGATGTTAATTATGAGGATAAGAAAGCATTATCTGTAGAGGAACAGCTTACTGTTAAGCCATTGTCTGCTACGCTGCTGAATGTTGAGCATGAGGACGATGAAGATTATAAAGAAACTATGTGTGCTCAAACTGAAATAGGGTCCTATTCTCATACTCCTAAACAGCCGGACCTTGATCTTAAGAATCAACCGTCACCAACAGTGAAGACTTTCATTGAAGAGCCCTCAGTGCTAGAATCGAAAGAGCTCCCCAATTATCTAAGGTATGAATGCTTGGGAAGTGGAAATACACTTCCGGTGAGTGTGGCAGATGATTTAAGTGAACAGCACGTAGAGGCTCTCATCTCTACTCTGAAGAGATACAAGAGAGCTATGGGTTGGACTATTGATGATATAATTGGTATCCCTCCTGGGATATGTATGCACAAGAGTCATATCAAAGAAGATTGCATGCCTACAAGTAAGCATTAGTCCTCTGAATCCATTCAGAAAATGATGCCCCATCTATCTCGATGAAGTCTAAGTAATCGAGATAGCTATGTCGTGCCTCGACAATAAATCAAGCGCTTGGTAGGAGGCAACCCATCATTTTTAATTATTTTTGTTTTCCTAGGATTTTGTCAAGCCACGACCAAAACTAAGGCGCTTGATGGGAGGCAACCCATCGTGCTAATCATTTTTTTTTATTTTTGAGTAAATGTAGGTGCAAGAGGTGTAAAGGAGGAGATTGGTCTTGAATTTTGATTTGGAAGTAATGCATGTTGAAGGTGGTAAGTTAGGAATGAAGAAGCAAAAGGCTATGGGTAAGACATTGCCTATGAAAATATAGGCAAAGAACAAGGCAAGGCCTATGTAAATCTAGGCCACGAACAAGGCAAGGCCTATGCTATGGCCTAAGCTCTCGGATTCTACAATGCCATGGCATAGGCGCCGCCTATGCTCAACAATGCCATAGCATAGGTGCCACCTATGCAAAAGTCTTTTGTCTCTGAATCTAGTATGCCATGGCATAGGCGCCGCCTATGCCTAACAATGCCATAGCATAGGCGCCGCCTATGCTCAACAAGGCTTTGCAAAAGGCGCCGCCTATGCCAAGCATAGGCAAAGCATTAGGCGCCACCTATGCTCACTTTTGGACTCCAAATCCGATTCCAAATGGGTCAAAACCCGACCCAAGCTTGTCCTATAAATAGAACCTTAGTCTTAAAACAAAATTGCATTGCAACTTCAACCTAGGCGCTGCCTACCTCTCCAAATTCTCTCAAAAATTTTCCTTTTGCTCTTTTAACTTTGCAAGAACATCTTCCGAGGCCATCAACCAAGTAAGTACTTCTTTGTTCTTCCTTTATATTCCGTAAGTACTACACTACTACACCTATAATGAATTGTTAAATCTTGAAGTAGTATTGGTGATTTGAATGCGGTTGATTTGTTGTAATACAACTAAGAGAGTGAAAGAATACGTAAGGATGATCTTGACTTGTTTCCAACTAGTATTTGATTTTGATGCACTGTCATATTTTTATGGAATTGACATGGTCAAGAAAATTGCATAATCTTGTAACTAGAATACTTACATTTTGGAATGACTTGTTCATCAAGATGAAAATCATGGTTGACTACAAACATACGATGTTGTGATTATCTCTAATGCCATAACTTGATTCAATCTCTATGTAGTAGTCTTACTCAAACGATACATCAATCCCAACATGAAATTATTGCCAAGATTTCATGAAAAGGAATCAAAAAGGATAGTTACGATGACACGAGAAGTATGACTGCACTGATTATATTATTGGAACATAACACCTAAACGTATATCGATGAAGTTTGAGTAATCGACATTGTTCACTTCACTAGGTTGTACCAACAAATTAAGTGTGGGGTGGTGCCACTACTGCTTGTTTGTTGATTGTATCCACTGAGATAAAGCTAATATGATTATTATTTTAATCTCAGGTACAATGGCACCAAAAGCAAGGCAAGGAAAAGAAAAAGCAACCACTTCACAAAAAGGCCAAAAAAGGGGACAAAAAGAGCAAGGTGAATCCTCCTCGTTGCAAATACCTTGCCACATGTTCGAAATTAAATGGGTCCTAGAGGAGGAAGGAAAGGAGTGGTATAGGAACAATAAAGAAAAAAAATATGTTCATGTAGAGTTAATACACAAGGAGAGCCTAGCAAAGAAACAACCTCGCATGTTGGCTAAGATAATGGTGTTACATCTTGATTTCATCTTCCGAGATATGGGAGAGTACAATCTTGATTTAACACGAGAATTTTATACCAACTGGTCACTGAAAACTACAGGGAGTGAAGTAAAGATTCGGGGCCAAGTTCTGCAACTAAATGCGGAGTTCTTCAATTCCTTTCTAGGTTTGCCATCTGTTGATCCATCACCACTCAAGGAGCTGTATAACAGACCTCCGTACAGGGCCATTAGACACATATTGTGCGGAACAAGATCTATGGCACGATGGAGTAGACACAAGGACATGGTCGGCACAATACCTTCTTATATGTTTCTTTGAATAGAGAAGCTAGGATATGGTTGCGAATAGTCAACTCTTGCCTGATTCCAGGGACACAGTACACAAAGAGAACATGAGATAGAGTGTTCTTGGTGTACGCATTGATGATGAATATCCCTATCAACATTGGGGCAATTATTCGATCTACAATGCGTAAGGCTAGGCTGCACAAGAGGTCCCACTTCAGGTTTGGCAATCTGTTGACTGCAATATTAAGGAAGGAGGACATTGAAGAGGAACCGACTGATCATAAGCTTCCATACAACCCGAAGAAGTTTGACCTCACAAAGGTTAAAGATGTTGAAACTATGCATGGAGTCAACCTTACCACTGCAGAAAGACATGCTCACGATAAAAGCTTTTTCTACCATTTATATGGCATGATGAGGTTTACCATGATGAGCGGGGGTCGTGTTCCAACTGCTGCAGATCTCCAACAGCTGGATTATGACTACCAAATGAATGAGCATGCGAGGGCGATGTGTGGAGTAGGTGTATTTTTTGAGGAACCTCTTGATGACGATGTGCCAACCGATGATGATCGTCGAATGCCAGACTCTGACATGGAGGAGAACTCTGACAATGACGACTCTGATGATGATTCCGATGAAAGAGGTATGACCCCAGACATAGAGGAGGAGTCCGACTAACCAGGTTCTTCTTATTTATTTTCCACTGAGGGCAGTGTGTCCTGTCTAAGTGTGGGGTGCTGGTATTTGTATGCTATACTTCCTTATCTGCATTTGCATTCATTTATGTTTGTTTGTTTTGATTTTTTTAGTAGTTAATTTTTTTTTTTACTTTGCATGAAATTGTTCTAATAGGCAGCATGGTATGATAACAAGAGTCTATGATAAAATCATTACTATTGAGACGTTTAGGCTCTAATTGTGACTCACTGTGTGATAATTGTGTGGTCAATTCCTTCATCTGTTGGGTCAAGAATCTATACTACTCCCAATAAATTCGACCATGTGCCTTGTGTGTGTGAGGCAATAGTATATTCTGTGTTTGTGGCTGATGCTAGAACTTGCCCGGTGTGTGTGTGAAGCGAAATAAAGAGTGCAAGTTTAGGAGATGATTTAGGCATTTCTTTGGCAACCTATGATTGTTTACCTTCATTTTACCTACCCGTGGACATTATCCTAGTCAACCCCTTTTGAGCCTTTAAGCCATTTTCTTTGACAGCCTCATATGTAAGCCTAATCCATTTTTTTTCCAAAATCATAATTTGATCCAAATTCCTAAGTGCTTTAAATTGTAAAGTCATGTGACAAAATAAAAGGAAATTGGATGAGTGTGATGCCTTAGAATGTATTGGTACTTGAATTTGTTATGAAAAAGAATTGTTATCATAGAGGTGTGTTATGAAGAAAAATGAAAAGAAAACTAAAAAGTTAGTTATGTTTAAAATTGAATAACAAAAGAGGTGAGAAGGGGTGGTAGATTAAAAGAAAGTAGAAAGGTTGTTTGAAAGAAAGTGTAAATGGCATCATGTGATGTATTAAAGCGCTTAGGGAACTTAGTCACTATTTCTGGCCAAAATAGTCCTACCCGTCCCTTAGCCTATATTACAACCTGTAAAGACCTATTTGATCCTAAACTTAGCATTCTGATATTAGTAGAGCATTACACTAAGGGCAAGCCTATGGTCATCAGTTGCAACATATGAATTCTTTGTGAGAGTGAGAGCAAGGAAAATCTTATACCCATGTTCCAAAAAATGAAATACTTGTGAGTGATTATGGGTGATATATTATGAGACACACATGGTTGATGAGTTTTGGGTGGTTGTGTATGATTCTCTGTGCCTTAACTTTTGGATACGAATTAACCATCATCACGAGTCTATGTTGGAGGATGAATTGTTTCTAGTAGTGATCAGAAAACTACTCTTTGTTAATAATTGTCGTACTTGTATTGATGAATATTTTGTGTTGTTGCTGTGAAAACCTAAGTAGATGTTTATATGGACATGATATTTTGTTCGAGGACGAACAAAGCTTTAAGTGTGGGGTGTTGATTTTAGGCGTATTTACACGCCTAAAGCACCTTAATTTACCCATATTTTAGCTAAGTTTTGAGGACAAAATACATAATTCATGCACTTTTAGTCCTTTTTCCTGTAAGTGAGCTAACAAACATGATTAGCAAGTTTTCAGGTATAAATGATGAAGATTTCATCATTTTATGGATAATTTGACGCCAAAGGAAGATTCACGAAAGAAGGAAAGAAGCGTTTGGACGCCTATGGACTGAAAGTGACGCATGGAAAACTTGTCCTGGGCAAAAACAGCATTTCCAAAGACTTGGGGATCAGCAGTAACTTAGTAGGATTAGGATAAGGATGCAGTATCCTAGTAGGATTAGGATAAGTACGCAGTAGCCTAGTAGGAATAGGATATGGGTGTTATAAAAACCCTATGATGCTGAACTTTTCAGCAGGCATTATTACAATTAAAATAATTCTCTTTCAATTAATTCTCTTTCCCTTCTATTCATCTATTCGACTCTTAAATTTTCATAACAAGAGAAACGCTACTAAGAAAGGAAATCACGCAACAAGTGACCAAAATACACATCATGTGAGATTGTTATTGGTATGATGATAATGTCTATTGTGTTTTCCGTTGCACTCATGCATAGCTAAACTTCTCTGTTAGGGTTATGGAAGCCTTATGAGATACTATCTATTGCTCTGAGTTTGTGAATTCTTGACACGTATGCTGCTTATATCATTACTCTCTTCATCGTAATTTAAATTCTTGTGGTTGCAAACATATAGAATACGCCAGTATAGCATTAACTTGTTCGAAAGAAAAGTTACATGTCTAGAAAAGAGAGAATGTCAAGGAAATAGGGCACCAACCCCTGTTTAAAAGTTAGTGCCGTAACTGGATTAACCTCTTCGAGAATTTGTACCATTAGATATGCTTTAAGCTCGAAAAAGTTAAAGTGAAATAATCCTTGATGGTTGAAAGACGCCTGGATTTACCATAGAATACGATTCTCTATAAGCGCATGCATGTCTGAATTCCGCATAACTCATAGTCAATAGATACATATAACTCATAAGGTGGACATAACCCTAACTCTCAATTTTTATTGATTAAAACCTACCAAGTACTCCGTTTTACTCTTCTATTTTCTGTTTTTACTCTAATATTTTGTTTATGTTATTTGCACGCACAAAATCCCCCCTTTATTCGCAGAACTTTCATCAAAAGTCTATTAATAATTGCATACTTAATGATCGAGTATTCCCTGTGGGATTCGACACCCAACCTAGTTGGGTTCTGTATTTGACAACGACCGCTTACACTCTTACGAGAGCTGTAGTTTGAGTGTTATCAATCACCTAGAAAGACATCAGAAAACTCATTGATGACATTAACAGACTGGAGTGTTGGAGTCTCAGACATAGTGTCTTTGACTCTAACCAAATGGTAAATACACCCCTTGGAAATAAGTTTTCTAGCTTTGAGGTAAGAGATAAAATGACTCTTGTGTAACACAGAATTTCCAGACCACTCAAACACGAATGCACCCAAAAACTAAAACTTGACCACTCGGGTCTGACAATCAATAAAGGCATAAGAAGAATACAGCCAGTCCATACCCGTAATCACATCAAAATCTACCATGTCTAACTCAATCAGATCAGCCAATAAGACTCTATGAAGAATGGCAATAGGACACTTTTTATACGCTTTCTGGGAAACAATCGAATCACCCACTGGGGTAGAAACTAGGATAGGCTCAGGAATAATCTCAGGACTCATTTCAAAATTCAAAGCAATCAAAGGTGTAACATATGAGAAACTGGATCCAGGATCCAACAAAGCATACACATTAAACTGAAATATACGAAGCATACCAGTAACAACATCAGGAGAGTCTTCTTGTTCCTGGCAAGATGGTAAAGCATAGAATCTATTCTGGCACTGCCCGCCAGCATTTCTAGAAGAGGCGCCCTGAGCTGGGGCTTGGCGAGTCGCTGGAACTGGAGCACTAACAGTTTGAGTGTGGGTCTGAGGGCGATAGTCGCGACGCCCTTCTCCATCCTGTGGACAATCTCTAACTCTGTGACCCATGTTACCATACCGGGAACAACCCCTCTTCTCACCCCAACACTCACCCGAATGAGCCCCAATACACTTAGGACACAGGGAATGATTTGGCTTACTTCCAACATTGTACTGGGAACTGGATGCATATGACCTGGTACCTTGCTCCTGCCTTCCTATAGGCACGGGAGCAATAGCAGATGACGATGCTGGCATAGATGAATGATCCTAATACTGAGGGCAACTCCCTCTCTGTAATCTAGTCTGACCCTATCTGTGTTTCTTAGACCTAGCTCTCTTACTCCCTCTTATTCTATCTCTTTCCTTAATCTTACCTGCCTCAATCTATTGGGCATGAGTCATCAGCCTAGATACTCTAGTCACAAACTTACTCATACTAGCCCAATTATCAGCCACTAAGTCAGGAGCATATTTGGCCATTGTTCCTTCATCTAGGCATTTAATCAAACACATGGTAGGCATAGCACATGTGGACAACATTATACAAAAATTAATCATTATGATTCATCTCTAATTTCATCATCCTAGGGTTTATTCATAGGTTCACATGAATATACATCTATACAAATCAATTCCACATAAAATTGATCACCCAACATGGATTTGAATTCAATTGATCATTCTCAACATAAATAAAACTAACCCAACATAAAATTCATAAAGAAATCCATAAATTTAAACTTAGAAAAGAGATTCTTGGGCTTCATGCATGAAAGGAGTCCATGAATGAACACTATGCACACCTTGGTTCGTGATTTTGTGAAGATTGATAGTGAAACCTTCTTGAATTTGAATCCCTAATAGAAACCCTAGCTTGTTCTTGAGAGAAACTTGAGAGAAAATAGTATATTTTGGGTGAATAATGGCTAAATCACGTGTTATTGAGTTTAAATAGAGGTAGGAAATTGACCCTTTTAGGCAGGGGAATGTCCCAACTTAGTTGTATTCTTTGGATTAAAGGCTTTTATAGGCAGTATTAGTATATCATTGTGGATGTGTTTTGACTCTTAAACATTCTTTTGGATTCATATATTTCTCTTTTTATCTTGGGTTGTTTCTATTATTTATTATTATGAATGTGCTCTTGAGGTAAGGTTAGGGGTCATCTCAAGCCTTGGTTAGTTTGGGAGGCCCATCAAGGATAGGCCTAGTTTGGATCTTGACAACCTTGGTATCAGAGAACGATTTAGGGTCTTAGGGTTTCCATAAATCTGTATCAAGTAGAGTCACTTTTACTGGTGTGTAGTGCACCATACTAATAAAGGGGAGGCTACAAGGTAAATATGAATGTTTCCCTTATTTCTGTTCTATGTTGTGCTAGAGAGTCTAGTTACTGTAAGTTTTCTCTAACTCCAAGAATAATCACATTATAGATCATGCCTCCATGAAGATCTAATAGTTTTAGAAACTCTGCTAGAACCTGCGCCCCAACTAGGGAAAATACAGAGAAAGTTTTCCCTACTCATGATATGTAGACTTAATATAGGGCCCGTACACTTCAGTTTACTACTCCACCTGGTGTTTTGATGGTCCCTACTTGTACTCCTCGGGCTTCCCAAGCTAGTGTTACTCAATCTTCTTAGAGAGCTATCTCAAATGCTGAGTTCTAATAGTCCATCCACCTGCTTACTAAGATTGTGGAATCACATTCTCGGATTCCTAATCTTGTTGGTACTACCCCCAGTTTATCTAAAGTTACTTAGGATGGCCTATTTATGAGGCCGAATCCCCCAATCTTTACATGCTCTAAGGTAAAGGAGGATCCTCAGGGCTTTATTGATAAGATGGAGAAGATCTTCAAGGTGATGTATGCTAGTAATTTGAAGAGGATTAAGTTTGCAGCTTATCAGTTGAAAAAAATGGCTTATTAGTGGCATGAGGAGTGGGAAGAGTTAAGGGGAAAAGTAAATAAGTCAACTATTTGGGATGAGTTTTAAGGTGCTTTTCTTGATCATTTCTTTCCTTGAAAGTTGAGGGAAGCCAAAGATGAAGAGTTTATGAACCTGAAATAGGGTAAGATAAGTGTTAAGAGTATGTGTTGAATTTCACCTAATAGTCCCGTTATGCTCCTGATCTTGTGTCAAGTATGAGGTTCTAAATAAAGAAGTTTGCTTTGGGTTAGTGTCGTGACTTAAGGTTGTTAGGATGAATAATGACATGGATATATCTCCATTGGTGGTCTATATACACCAGGTGAAAGATGAGTAAAAAAAGCAAGCAGAGGTGGAAGAAAGGCAGAATAAAAAGGTTAACTATGAAAACCAGGATGCAAGTTAGCAGCGCGGTAAGAAAGGGGCAGATGATGGTTTAATAAGAAATCCTAGGGAAACTCTTATCAATCAGCCAATGATTCAGCCCCCATACCTTTAGGTGACCATCTTTACACCTAGCAATGACCATCGGCTGCAAGGTGCCCCATCTTAGGCCAATGTAGCATAATCAGCACCATCTTATCCACCTTGCTACACTTTTGTAAAGCTCCATTATGGTTTTTGTTGCATCAGGAGTGGAGTGTGCTTTAGATGTGATAGGTTGGGTCATTACAGTGATATTATCCTTCAGCAAGGGTTTCTACCGGAGCTAATAAGGTCTCGCTCTCCACTTCTTTAGCTCCTACAGTAAAGGGTTCTATTTTAGGGATAAGGAATAGCCAAAATCACCTTTATACACTTTCTACTCATCAGGAATCTGAGGCATTCCCAAATGTTGTCATTGGTATGTTAAATCTCTTCTCCCGAGATATTTATCATTTGCTTAATCTAGGTTCTACCCTGTGTTATGTGACTTGTTATATGGTTGTACACTTTGGCTTTGGTCTTGAAAGCATTTTCGACCTCTTCTCCATTTCTACCCCGGTGGGTGAGTCTATTATTGATAGAAAAGTCTATAGGGGTTGTGTCGTGTCCATCTTTTATACAGAGACATTCATACATCTAATAGAGCTTAATATGGTGGATTTTGATATGATCTTGGGGATGTATTGTCTTCATTCGTGCTATGCTTCTCTAGATTGTTGGACCTAAAAGGTCACTTTTTACTTTTCCAATGAACCAGAAATTGAATGGGAGGAAAGTTCCTTAGTACCTAAAGGGAATTTTATTTCTTATCTTAGGGCACAAAAATTGATATTTAAGAGGTTCTTGTATTATCTAGTTTGGGTCAAGGATTTTAAATCTAAAAGTCCCTCCTTGCAGTCCACCCCTGCAGTTAACAAATTTCTTGAAGTTTTTCCCGATAATATTCTTGAAATTCCTCTGATAGGGAAATAGATTTTGGGATTCAACTACTACAGAATACTTATCCTATTTACATTCCTCCTTATAGGATGCCTCTGAAAGAGCTAAAAGAACTAAAGGATCAATTAAAGGATCTCCTTAATAAGGGTTTCATCCATCCTAGTGTTTCTCCTTGGGGTGATCCTGTGTTTTTTGTGCGAAATAAAGGTGGGACTCTTTAAATGTGTATATACTATCATCAGTTGAATAAGGTCACAGTTAAAAACAAAAACCCTCTTCCTAGAATTGATGACCTCTTTGACCAGCTTCAGGGTGCTAAGTGTTTCTCTAAAATAGATCTTCATTTGAGTTATCATCAAGTAAAAATTAAGGAGGTTTATATAGCCAAGACTACTTTTAGAACTTGTTATAGCCTCTATGAGTTCTTGTTTATGTCGTTTGGGTTGACTAATGCTTTAGTTGTTTTCATGGACCTTATGAATCGGGTGTTCAGACAGTTTTTGGATCTATTTTGTTATATTCTTAATTGATGACATCTTGGTGTACTCTAAAAGTTAGAAGGATCATGTGGACCACCTCTGAATTATGTTGCAAACCCTTAAGGACCAGGAATTGTATGCAAAATTTTCTAAATATGAATTTTGGCTAAGTGTTATGGCTTTTCTTAAGCATGTTGTATCCAGTAAAGGGATAAAGATGGACCCACAAAAGGTTGAGGCAGTTAAGAAGTGTCCAAGACCCACTACTCCAACCAACATTAGGATCTTCTTGGGCTTAGCAGGTTACTATAGGAGGTCTGCGGAGAGTTTCTCATCTATTACTACTCTAATAATGAGGTTAACTCAGAAAAAAGTGATGTTTTTATGGTCTAATGCTTATGAGGGCATTATTGAGAAGGATAGGTTAACTTTTTCTCCTATTTTGACCTTACCTGAGGGTACTGAGGGATTTGTTATGTACTTTAATGAAGTGGCGAAGTCATCTTTATTCCAGGGGGTTCATCTGAACCCCCATTAATGGAAAATTTTACAGTTTTTATACTATTTTATATGGTAAAAAATATTTTTAATGCATATATAGTACATGTTGAACCTCTTTGACTAGTTCATATATATACTTTTGAACCCCCTCAATGAAAATTTTGGCTCCACCACTGCTATGATGTGTCCCGTATGTGATTGGCTTGTGTGTTGATGCAGCATGAGAAGGTTGTGGCTTATTCTTCTAAGTAGCCTAAGGGTCATGAGAGAAATTATTTGACTCATAATCTAGAGTTGGCAGTTGTGGTCTTTGCTTTGAATATTTCACATCACTATTTATACGGGGTGCATGTGGATATTTATTTAGATTATAAAAGTTTGCAGTATGAGTTTTCTCATAAAGAATTGAATCTTAGGCAGAGAAGGTGGCTCGAATTGCTTAAGGATTATGACATGAGTCTGCAATACTACCCAGGTAAAGCTAATGGTTGTTGATGTACTTAGCAGGTCGTTAATTGGGAGTCCATCCCATATTGAAGAGGAGAAAAGAGGACTGGTGAAGAATATTTATCTGATGGCCAATTTAGGATTTTGCCTTTTGAAATCTGAGAATGGAGGAGTAATTATTCAGGAAGTGATTAAATCATCTCTTGGGACTAATGCCAAAAAGAAGTAGATTATGGATCCCATACTAATATAGATTAAATATAATATGGGTCAACAAAAGATCATGGCTTTCTATATTGGGAGAGATGGTATCTTGAGATATCAAGGTAGGTTGTGTGTTCCTGATGTAGATGGGTTATGGGAAAGGATTTTAATTGAAGCTCAAGAGTTCAGATATACAGTTCATTCGGTTTTGACCAAAATGTACCATGATTTGAAGGTGATCTGTTAGTGGAATAATATAACGAGAATGTGGCAAATTTTGTTTCCAAGTGTATGGTCTGTCAGCAAGTAAAGATTGAGCACCTAAGGCTAGGTGGTACTTCACAAAGATAAATATACCCATGTGGAAATGGGAGATGATTAATATGGACTTTATTACTGGTCTTCCACGGTCTCAGAACCAATATGTTTTTATTTGGATCATTTTGTACAGAATGACTAAGTCTACCCACTTCTTACCTATGAGAACCAACTACTCTAGAGAGGATTATACTAAGTTGTTTGTTCAGGATATAGTTAAGTTTTATGGGATCTGATGTCCATTATTTATGACTGAGGTACGCAGTTCTCTTCTTATTTTAGGCGCTCATTTTAGAAAGGGTTGGGTATTAAGGTGAACTTTAGCACCGGTTTCCACACTCAAATAGATAGGAAAGCGAAGCACACTATTCAAACCCTAGAAGATGTTAGGGTTTTTTTCCTGATTTTCTTACCAAATTTAAGTTTTACTTTTCTTAGAAGAAAAATAAAAGTAATACCAAAATTACTTTGACTTTTCCTAAAAGGAAAATATAAAACTTTTCCATTTTTGGCTAACCTCTTTCTTGGAGGAAAGGTTTTGGAACGCTATAAATAGAAGACCCCTCTTCTCACCATAAGACAATAGCATCCACAATGTAGTCGTTTAAGAGTGTTGTTTAGGGGGAGATTTTCTCCCAATAGGCTTTATGATTTTTCAATATTAATTTTTGATATGTAGGTCATTTGACCAAACAATATCAATAATATGTTTTATAGTATTGTTTTCTTTGTCGTCTCAAACACAATAAGTGATATTAGAGCCTACGATTCAAAGATTTAGTGGTTTGGTAAAACAAGATTGAAGACAAGTTCATGGCGGTTCAAACCAATTTCCAACCAATTAGATAATAATGAAGATTTTTGTCCAACTACATATGGAGAAGAAGTTTTAAGCATATTTCAACATTCCTGTTGCTGCATCTTTAAAAATAAAAATAAAATATTTATTTTTAATCCCTTTTAACTATAATATTTTTATTTTTATTTTTAACCATGGCAAGTACAAGTGATGAAGATTATGTAAAGAACGAAGATCATGCACACGAGGAAGGTGGATCAAATTATGTCTAGAAAATCAAGCCAAAAGGGGGAGATTTATTAGGGTTTTTGCCCTGGTTTTATTACCAAATATAAGTTTTACTTTTCTTAGAAGGAAAATAAAAGTAATACCATAATTACTTTGACTTTTCCTTAAAGGAAAATATAAAACTTTTTCATATTTTAATAACCTCTTTCTTGGAGAAAGTTTTTGGAACCCTACAAATAGAAGACCCCTCTTCTCATACCATAACACAATAGCATCCATAATGTAGTCATTTAATAGTGTTGTTTAGGGGGGATTTTCTCCCAATAGGTTTTATGTTTTATTAATATTAGTTTTTGATATGTAGGTGTAACACCCCGATTTTCTGAACCGGAATGCTACACGGTATTCATGACCCCGAGGGACCACAAGCTAACCCATGATTGATATTTGTACCTGTACATTGCTTAACATATATGTAATATACATAAAACATAAACAATAGACCGTAAGGTTCAACTCAAATAATTATAACATCCATGTGGGTGAAAAATACCCAAGATAACTGAAGTCTGGATCAAAACTGAACTATATCTGAACTGTATCTGAAAGCCTCGAAGTACTAACTGAATAAGGAGTTGAAGGAACTTGTCTCCAACTAACTCCGTAAACTAAAAACTAACTGAAATAATAAATGAAGTGAATCATATCATCCTCGAATGAAGAGGACTCACTGCAGCTCTGTATACTTGAATGTTAATGCTACTGTTGGTCTGGAACTCGTGTCTCTGAACCTATGGTATAACATGAAAAAATGCACCATAGCGGAAATTCATCAGTACAACTGGAGTACTGAGTCTACGAGTGAGGTAGGCTGAACATAAATAGGGTTATATGCTTGAACAATGCTAACTAACTGACTGATATGAATGTGAGAGTGCAAACATGCATACTTAGAAACTGAGATCGCGAATGCGTGATAGTTAAATCTGTATGCTAATACATAGTTTACTTATAACTAATCATAACTAAAATTATGGTTCTATCAACATGTGTGACTGTGTCTGACAGACCTGGGTCTAACAGAACTATCTGAGTTTCGTACTATAACTGAATTCAACTGTATCTGTCAGTCCTGGTATACTTCTATCTGAAGAGATATTTGAGTTCGTTTACTTAGACTAGTCCTAAAACTGTGGGAGGTAGTTTTTTAACCAACATGCCCCAATAATGCATATAGCTAAGTTGGGGTCCAATCTCTGCCCCGACTAAAGGGGTGTCAATACCGCGCCAATGGTAAGGACAATTGTAAGTAACCCTCATCTGGCAGGTACTCAAATGAGAATGGTGGGAACTCTAAACTGACAGGTTAAGCCACCTCATCAACCCTAGTCTGACAGGTTAAGATGTCTCAACCTACGCTGGCTACGTAGTTCTGGAACACAAGGATGACTGTTAAGAATCACACCCTAAACTAGCAGGTGAGTTCCGATCCTTGGGTTCACTCGATGCTAACTTATACTCCCATCTAAAGAGAATGAACATAATTTAACTAACTGTACATGGACTGAATAACTGACATCTGCTGACTGATGGAATAGTACTGCTCTCTGAGATTTTGCTGAGATCATGAGATTTCGGAGGTTTCCTGAGTCACATGACTGACTGAGTTCTATAGATCATGGCTTGACTGACATTATTGGGATAACGTGACTTGTCTCTGGGCACACAGCTATATTTTTTAGGTACGAATACCCCCAGGACTCAATGGAAGGAAACTGACGCACATGACATAACTTGATCACAAGATTTGAGTCCACAATTCATAATATCGTACATAAGGGATTTCATACTTATCAATGTATTGCATGGAAAGGATTTCATGTCACATGAAAGTACTTGCACAACCTTAATATCATGTTCATTGCATAATCTTACTAGCAACACATATCAATAGCATGGAAGTTCATGTGGAATTATCTTAAGAGTTGACATAGCTTGTCATTTAAATACTATAGGGTCATGGGAACATGATTTTTAGCATTCTAGGCATTTTAACAAACACATTGCATGCACACTTTGGCGCATAAGTTTTCTCAATAATTTTAATCATCTTGAACCACCCAAATTTATGGGTTTTAACTACAAGCATGCATACATCATGAAAGTCAACTTAAATTAATATCTTGAATCTTAAACAATGATTATTAATATGAACAACATCACATAACCACAAGGAAATCAACGTTTCTCACTTAAAAGCATGGATCTTGAACTCTATGAATGAAAGGGGTCCATAGATGAAAACTACGCATACCTGACTCAAGGTTCTTGACATTTTTTGAACTTGAAGGGTTTGAAATCCTTTGATTCCTGAGGAAGATTGGGTCTTGTTCTTGGAGATTAAATTTAGAGAGAAACACTAGTTTTTGTTTGTGAAATAATAATGACCAAAATGGTTGAATTCGGACTTATCTGGGTATATATAGGTGAGTGGTAAGTGACCAAAATACCCCTGTTAAAATGACCTTGAAATAAACTAAATATGGAATGTGATGGTCCGACGGATAGTCCATCAGGCACTTAATGGACCTTCACTTAGCCTCGTCAGACATGGACTAGAAATGGGGTTCACTGGATAAGAGTTGACGGTCCGTCACAACTTTGATGGTCCGTCAACTCATCTATCAGTCCTTATCCAGTATGTGGCTCAACTACCTTGGCTGTGATGGTCAAAGTGGCGGTCCTTCACTTATGTGGCAGTCCGTCAACTTGGCCATCAAACCTTGGCATTTTCGATAGTTCCAAGTAAAACATCCATAACTTCCTCGTCTGATGTCGAATTTGGACAAAATTGGTACCGTTGGAAAGCTAACCCAATTTTCCATGGGATAGAAAGTGAAAATATAAAAAAAATCACGTGTAAGAATATAGGTTTGCATTTTAAAGTAAGTCCTAGCATCCTTGAGATGATTTCTAACTAGGAAAAAGGCACGGGTATTACAATATCTCCCCCTTGAGAACATTCATCCTCGAATGGAACTGACTGAGAGGGGAAATAATAATATGAACATGAGTAGCTTGAACATAATCTTATGACTGACAAACTGAATGCGTTATACTGAACATGCATATCTGATGCACGTGTAACTGATTCATGAATGCATGACTGAGGTTCTCGTAATGAGAATGCATATCTGATGCATGATTATTTACTAAACTGACACATATATGCATGACTGAATATGCAATGGTACTTGATACCAAATTTGTGATGGAACATGAACACGAAATGAAATATCAAGTCGTATTGAATGTTGAACATGAAACTGAATAAGTTTATGAAGGACTATTACCTTGAGCTTGATCTGGGTTGGCGGAGAAAAGGTGAGGGTACTTGGTATGTATGTCTACTTCTGCTTCCTAAGTAGCTCCCTCAACGGACTGATTTCACGAAAGAACTTTTACTAGAGGGACTTCTTTGTTCCTCAGCCTACGAATCTGATAGTCTAAAATTTCGAATGGAATCTCTTCATAAGAGAGGCTGTCTTGAACATCAATGTTCTGAATAGGTACTACAACTGTTGGGTCACCTATGTACTTCTTGAGAAAGGAGACATGGAAGATCGGATAAACTGAGGCTAGATCTAAAGGCAATTCGAGCTCATAAGCTACCTTGCCGAAGCGACTGAGAATCCTGAAGGGACCGACATAGTGGGGACTGAGTTTCCCTTTCTTGACGAACCTCTTCGCTCCCTTCATAGGAGAGATTTTGAGATAGACATAGTCATTGACCTCGAACTCGAGATCCGTTCTATGAACATCTGCATAAGACTTTTGTTGGCTCTAAGCAGCCCGAAGTCTCTCTTTGATCAAGTAAACTTTCTCTAAGGCGTCAAATACAAAGTAAGGACCGATGACTAAGGCCTCACTAACTTCGAACCAACCAATTGGAGATCTATACGTCCTACCATAAAGAGCTTCGAATGGAGCCATCTGAATACTGTAATGATAGCTATTGTTGTATGCAAACTCAATCAAGGGCAAGTGTCGTCCCGACTACCCTTGAAATCAATTGCACATGCCCTTAGCATATCTTTAAGAGTCTGAATGGTCCTCTCTGCTTGGCCATCTGTCTGAGGATGAAACGTTGTACTGAGATGGACTTGGGTACCAAGACCTTTTTGGAATGCTTTTCAAAAGTAAGAGGTAAATTGTATACCTTTATCTAAGATGATAGATAATGGAACACCATATAATCTAACCAACTCCCTGATATAGAGTTTGGCGTAATCCTCAGCTATATAACAGGTATGAACTAGAAGGAAATAAGCTGACTTGATCATTCTGTCTACAATGACCCAAACCAAATCATGTTGTTGACGAGTTCGAGGCAAACCTATCACAAAATCCATGTTCACTTCTTCCCACTTCTAACTAGGAATGGTGAACTCCTGCATGGACCTACTAGGTTTTTGTTACTCTATCTTAACCTGCTGACATGTAGAGTACTTAGCCATAAACTCTACAACATCTCTTTTCATCCCACTCCACCAATAGATCTTCTGCAAGTCACGGTACATCTTAGTGGTCCCTGGATGAATAAAGTATCATGCACTATGAACCTCTACAAGAATTCACTGCCTCAAGTCATCTATACCTGGAACACACAGATGACTCTGACAATGAAGAACACCATCTCCCCCTTGTGAGAAAGCCTCTACTTTCTGATTCTTAACTAACTCTTTTAGCTTGACAAGGTTGGGATCCCTGTCTTGCTTTTCTTTCACCTCAAAAACTAGAGATGACTCTGAACTACTCTAAACACATACACCACCCTCTGAAGAGTCAACTAAGCAAACGCCTAGTCTGGCAAGATGATGAATTTCCTGGGCTATCTTCTTTTTACCATCCTCTACGTGAGAAACACTACCCATGGAGAGTCTATTAAGAGCATCACCCATAACGTTGGCCTTGCCCGGATGATAAAGAACACTTATGTCATAATTTTCAAAAGATCTAACCACTTTCTCTGACAAAGATTGAGATCTTTCTGAAAAATGACATATTGGAGACTCTTATGATCTGTGAAGACATCTACATAAACTCCGTATGGATAATGCCTCTAAATCTTTAAGGCAAATACTATGGATGCTAACTCAAGATCATGAGTAAGACAATTCTTCTCATGGGGATTTAGTTATCTGGAGACGTAGGCTATGACCTTACTATACTGTATGAGGACACAACCTAAACCCACTCTGGACATATCACAATAGACTACAAAACCATCTGAACCATCTACAAAAGTTAGAACTGGGGCTGAGGTGAGTCGAGTCTTCAACTCTTGAAAACTCTTCTCGCAAGAATCTGACCACTAAAACTTAACCTTCTTCTGAGTTAATTTGGACATATAAGATGCAATAGAAGAAAATCCCTAGACAAAGCATCTGTAATAGCCAGCCACACCTAAGAAACTCCTAATATCTGATGGAGAGACAGGGCGAGGCTAGTTTCTTACCGCCTTGGTCTTCTAAGGATCTACTCTAATGTTATCACCGAAAATAATATGGCCAAGGAATTCTACTGATCTTATCCAAAATTCACACTTACTGAACTTGGCGAACAACTAATGATCTCTGAGAGTCTGAAGAATAATTCTGAGATGGTCTGAATGATCATGCTCTGTGCAAGAATAGACCAGAATATCATCTATGAAGACTATGATGAATATGTCCAAGTACTGCTTGAACACCCGATTCATCAAGTCCATGAGAGCTGCAGGGGAATCGGTAAGACCAAAGGACATGACTAGAAATTCGAAGTGACCATATCAAGTACGGAAAGCTGTCTTTGGGATGTCACATTCTCTGACTTTGAGCAGATGATATCTTGATCTAAGGTCTATCTTGGAGAAATAACTGGCATCCTGAAGCTGGGCAAACAAGTCATCTATTCTAGGAAGCTGATACACATACTTGACCGTGACTTTGTTGAGCTGACGATAATCAATAAGAATTCTGAGATAATTGCCTTTCTTGTGAATGAATAAGACTGGTGTACCCCATGGGGATATACTGGTCCTGATGAATCCCTTATCTAAGAGATCATTTAACTGATCTTTCAGTTCCTTGAGTTCTGCTGGTGCCATTCTATATGGCGAAATAGAAATAGGATGAGTATCTGGGGAAAGGTCTATACCGAAGTCTATTTCCCTTTTAGTGGGGACGCCTATAAGATCTTTGGGAAATATGTCTAAATATTCATTAACTACTAGAACTGATTCAAGGCTAAGAGATTCAAAAATGGAATCTTTAACATGTATGAGATAATACACACACCCCTTAGAAATCATTCTCCTTGCCTGAAGGTAGGAAATAATTTGACCCTTGAAAGATGAAGTACTACCCTTCCACTCTAGGACGGGATCATTCGGGAACTGAAATTGAACTATCCGATTTCAACAGTCAACTATGGCATAGAAGGAATGAAGCCAATCGATGTCGAGAATGATATCAAAATTTGTCATCTCTAATTTGACTAAATCTACTGACGTGGATTTTTGAACTATCTTAACCGGGCAGTTCCTGTATACCCATCGAGCCATAATGGTTTTACCCACTAGGGTAGAGACTGAAAAGGGCTCTACTAAAATTTTAGGATTGATTCTGAAATTGCCTGCTATGTATGGAGTGACAAAATATAAGGATGCACCTGGATCTAGCAAAGCATAAAAATGAACATGGAAAATATGTAACATACCAGTAATGACATCAGAAGTATTTTTCTGATCCTTTCGAGTCTAAAGAGCATAGAGTCTAATTGGACGTTGCCCACTAGTAGCACTAGAACTGGAACCCTGCTGGTTCTAGCGATCGGACTAAGCTGTGGAAAGATTTTGCTGACCCTGATAACTGGACTGAGGATAATCTCTAACTCTGTGGCCTGGCTTGCCACAATCGAAACAAATATCACTACCAGCTCTGTAAGCACCCTGGTGGTTCTTACCACATATTTGACATAGGGAATTAGTTCGAACATTGCTGACACTGCCTTGAGATTTAGAGTCGGGTGCTCTATCTCTGAACTTAGGAGCTGGACCACTGGCTAAAGAATGAAATAGAGCTAATGACTTGGGACGAAACTGGGAATAATTTTCTCCCTCTGATTTGGGCTGAGTAAAATTGAAACTGCCTGATCTTTCTCTCTTATTCTGCCTCTCCCTATCCCTAACCTTTTGCTCCTCTATTTGCTGAGCATGGGTCATGATCCTGGATAAAGTCATATCACTGTTCAGCATTGCAAACCTACACTCATTTACCACGCATCATTCACTCCTGACATAAACTTTCTCATCTTAGCCCTGTTGTCTGCAACCACATGAGGGGCATATCTGGCTAGCTAAGTAAATCTGAGAAAATACTCCCTAACCATTACATTTCCCTGCCTGAGGTTGACAAACTCAATAACTTTAGCCTCTCTCATCTCTTGGGGAAAGAATCTATCGAAGAAAACCTTAACAAATTCCTCCCACTTATAGGACCTGCATCCTTTAACCTCTTAGACTTCCATTGTTTGTACCAAGTGTGAGTAACATCCTGTAACTGATATGCGACTAACTCGGCACACTGAACAAAATTAAATCCCATGATGTCACAATGACCTTCTAGACTTGGTCAATGAGCTCCTGAGGGTCTTCATCTGACTTACACCCAAAGAAAGAAGGACGGTTCATTCGAGTGAAGTCCCAAATTCTAGCTGCTAAGGAATTGGCCACTGGATTGGCTAGAAAAATTGGTGGCCTTTCATTCTGGGTAACCACGGACTGATCAAGTGTTGTGAATGTGGCTCTAAACTCCGCATGAGAAAGATGCTTGCCCAAAGGGTCTTCGAGCTGAGGAACTGGCTGGTTTCTTCTCTTTGAAGGCATATTCTGAAATAAGAGAAGAACAAATTAGATTGAGAGTTTAACTTGAGATTATGCTCACTAGCATGACATGAATACAAAAAGAAGAGATACTATTCCTAAAACATCTTATAGCCTCCTGTACACAAATATGGGGTGCAATATACCCATGTACAAAACTCTACTAGATGCGGCTTTTAGACTTCTTAGGACTCTATTGAACCTTAGGCTTTGATACCAAGTTTGTAACACCTCTATTTTCTGAACTGGAATGCTACATGGTGCTTATGACCCCGAGGGACCATAAGCTAACCCATGACTAATATTTGTACCTGTACATTGCTTAACATACATATAATATACGGAAAACATAACCAATAGACCATAAGGTTCAACTGAAATAATTATAACATCCATGTGGGTGAAAAATACCCAAGATAACTGAAGTCTGGATCAAAACTGAACTAAATCTGAATTGTATCGAAAAGCCTCAAAGTCTTGACAAAATAAGTAGTTGAAGGAACATGTCTCCAACTAACTCTGTAAACTAAAAACTAACTAAAATAATAAATGAATTAAATCATATAGTCCTCAAATGAAGAGGACTCACTGCAGCTCTGTATACTAAAATGTGAATGCTACTGTTGTTCTGGAACTCGTGTCTCTGAACCTATGGTGTAACATGAAAATAAAGCACCATAGTACAAATGTATCAGTACAACTAGAATACTGAGTATACGAGTAAGGTAAGCTGAACATAAATAAGGTTACATGTATAAACAATGCTAACTAACTGACTGATATAAATGTGAGAGTGCAAACATGCATACATAGAAACAGAGATCGTGAATGCATGATAGCTAAATATGTACGCTAATACATAGTTTATTGATAACTAATCATGACTGAAATGATGGTTCTATCAATATGGGTGATTGTGTCTGACAGTCCTGGGTCTGATGAAACTATCTGAGTTTTGTACTATAGCTGAATTTGACTGTATCTGACAGTCCTAGAATACTGCTATCTAAAGAACTATCTGAGCTCTTTTAATGAGACTGAGCCTGAAACTGTAGGAGGTAGTTGTTTAACTGACATGCCCCAATAATGCATATAGCTATGTTGGGGTCCAATCTCTGCCCCGACTGGAGGGGTGTCAATATCGCGCCACTGGTTAAGCCACCTCATCAACCCTACTCTAACAGGTTAAGATGTCTCAACCTACGCTGGCTACATAGTTCTGGAACACAAAGATGACTACTAAGAGTCACACCCTAAACGGGCGGGTGAGTATCCATCCTTGGGTTCACTCGGTGCTAACTTCTACTCCCATCTGAAGAGACTGAACATGATTTAACTGACTGCGCATGGATTGAATAACTAACATCCATTGACTGATGGAATAGTACTACTCTTTGAGATTTTGCTGATATCATGAGATTTTGGAGGTTTCCTGAGTCACATGACTACTGAGTTCTATAGATCATAGCTTGACTAAAATTATCAGGATAACGTGACTTGGCTCTGGGCACACAGCTATATTTTATAAGTACAAATACCCCCAGAACTTAATGGAAGGAAACTGACGCACGTGATATAACTTGATTACAAGATTGAGTCCACAATTCATAATATCGTACATAAGGGATTTCATACTAAGCATGGTTATCAACAATGTATTTTATAGAAAGGATTTCATGTCAAATGGAAGTATTTGCATAACCTTAATATCATGTTCATTGAATAATCATACTAGCAACACATATCAATAGCATAGACGTTCATGTGGAATCATCTTAAGAGTTGACATAGCTTGTCATTTAAATACTATGGGGTCATGGGAACATGATTTTTAGCATTCTAAGCATTTTAACAAACACCTTGCATGCACACTTTAGGGCATACGTTTTCTCAACAATTTTAATCATCTTCAACCACTCAAATTCATGGGTTTTAACTACAATCATGCATACATTATGGAAGTTAACTTAAATTAATATCTTGAAGCTTAAACAATTATCATTAACATGAACAACATCACATAACCACAAGGAAATCAACGTTTCTCACTTAAAAGCATGGCTCTTGAACTCTATGAATGAAAGGGGTCCATAGATGAACACGACGCACACCTAACTCAAGTTTCTTGACATTTTTTGAACTTGAAGGGTTTTAAATCCTTTGATTCTTAAAGAATATTGGGTCTTGTTCTTGGAGATTAAATTTAGAGAGAAACCCTAGTTTTTGTTTGCGAAATAATAATGAGCAAAATAGTTAAACTCGAACTTATCTGGGTATATATAGGCGAGTGATAAGTGAGCAAAATACCATTATTAAAATGACCTAGAAATAAATTGAAGGTAGCGTGTGACGGTCTAGCACTTAGCCTCGTCAGACGTGGTCCAGAAATGGGGTTCACTGGATAAGAGTTGAGCACAACTTTGATGGTCTATCAACTTGTCCATCAGTCCTTATCCAGTACGTGGATCAACTATGTTGGCTGTGATGGTCAAAGTGATGGTCCATCACTTATGTGACAGTCCGTCAACTTGGCTGTCATACATGGGTATTTCCAACAGTTCCAAGTAAAATATCCATAACTTCCTCATCTGATGTCAGATTTGGAAAAAATTGATACTGTTGGAAAGCTAACTCAATTTCCCACGTGATAGAAAGTGAAAATATCAAAAACACCACGTGTACAAAGATAGGTTTCCATTTTAAAGTAAGTCCTAGCATCCTTGAGATGATTTCTAGCTAGGAAAAAGGCACGGGTATTACAGTAGGTTATTTGACCAAACAATATCAATAATATGTTTATTAGTATTATTTTCTTTGTCGTCTAATTTATTGTCTTATAGTTTGCAACTAATAGCTTCTGCATGACGCCCTCTCAATTTCGAACCCAATAGATAATATGCTAAAGGCTTATGTAATTGACTTTAAAGTAAGTTAGGGTGATTATTTGCCTCTTATTGAATTCTCTTACAATAATGGTTATCATTCTAGCATCCAAATGGCTCATTTTGAGGCCTTTTATGGTATTAGCTGTAGGTCTCCTATTGTATGGTTTGAGGTGGGTGATACTAGGTTTCTTGGGCCTAGCCTGGTTCACCAAGCCATGGAAGAAGTGAATGTGATCTGAGAAAGATTTAAGACTGGCCAAAGTCTTCAAAAGTCTTATGCGGATATAAGGTGGAGGGATTTGGAATTTTATATTAATGAGTGGGTATTCTTATAATTTCTCTTATGAAGGGAGTCATGAGATTTGGGGAAAAGGGAAGGCTTAGTCCTTATTATATTGGTCCGTATTAGATTGTAAGAAGGATTTAGAATGTTGATTATGAATTGGAATTACCAACAAGTTTAGCTTCAGTTCATCCTGTATTTTATGTGTCTATGCTTAAAAGGTGTACGGGTGATCTTTCCTTGGTAGTGCCAATTGAATATATTGGTATTAAGGATTTGTCGTCTTATGAGGAAGTCCCGATTGAAATATTAGATAGGAAAATTTAGAAATTAAGGACTAAGAAATAGCTTTGGTTATGTTTCTTTGGAGGAATCAAAATATAGAAGAGGCTATGTGAGAATCAAAAAAGAATATGAAAGCCAAGTACTCGTTCTTGTTTCTAATGTTGGACTAAAGTGTTTAAGAAATGAGTTTTACTTCCCCTCTTGTCGTATTTCAAATTTGTCCTTGAATTCCACTGTGTTCTTTCTAGTGTCATGCTAAGGGTGTCCTAACTTCTCATTCGGGGACAAATGATCCCAAAGGGGGATAATTTATGACCCCGTAAATATTTGACCAATTAATTTTCAAACCTCCCTCATGTTTGATGATGATTTTTATTTCAATTACTATAAGGGAAGTAAATGGGTTAATTTGGGAAAGTCTTAGAATTTTTAGAAGGGATTCGGGGTCATTTTGGGACCCTAAATAGTGAGAGTCCTTGATAAGGGCATGGCACACTGCCTACGCCATGTGATAAGGGTGTGACATGCTTCCTACGCCCCACAATAAAGGCATGCCACTCCGCTGGTCAAAATTCACCTAATTTTTTTCAATTGGGGCAAGGCTTTTTGGTCCTTTGCCCTATTAAACAACTGAAAATATCGTTTTAACCCCTTTACTCATCAATTCTCATATTTGACATTGTTCTTCTCCTCTCCAAATCCCAAATCATGAAATACAAGGGTTTTCTAAAGGATTCAATACATTGGGCTTTTGAACTCCAATTTCTCTTCAAATTATTTCATTTTTCAGGCATGTTGGACACTCCCTAATTTAAATATTATGCTATTGCATTAATTTAATTGTTATTTTAACATTCTAGAATGATTGATTGAACTAGGGTTTAGGGTTTTGGGTGGTTAACACTTGCATTGTTTTCTCTTATTTTATGTGGTTTATTCATGTTTTAAAAAAATAGATTATGAACTGAATTTGTGCATTATGATAATGGTGGAATGGGTAATTTAGATTTTCACAAAGTTGATGAATTCTTGCATCGTGATGACATGAACCTCAACCCATATTATAAACTTTGGCTTTGAATAAGGATTCGACATAATTTAACTTATCTTTTAAAATATTAAAAGTTAACTTTAATACTTGTGTTGAGATTTTCATGCAATTCAAGAATAAACGTGAGCATGATTTTGAATGATGGGACTAAGAAGATGATAATATTTATGATAATGGTTCTTGGCATGATATGAATGGCTAGCAAGTCTTGGTACGACGATATCATATGAATATTCCAAATGAATAACTCTAAGAGTAATGTTATGTGAAAAGTGTTTTAATTGGGCTCTAAAAGGAATTACATAGCTCACCGTGAAGGCGTAAGTCTCTGTGACCTACGCTCAAAACCTATGTTTTCCAGCATAGGGATGTTGTATGTTAATTGGACGACCAGATTGTGTCCTTAACATGAGGATAATATGTATGTTAGGTTTAGTCTGTTGTGACCTTAGACAAACCTCAGTACTTGTGGAAAACATGGAATGGGGCCCCGCCGTGAGAAGTACCAAACTCATATAGCCTATGGGTTACTAGATGAACCATACTACCCATGGGTTAACAGATGATGGTGAAAGCTATACAGTTCGGGATTAAGTTTTCAAACGATCATGTTTCATGTACTACCCCTACCCCGACATCCTATTATATATACATACTTGATGTGCATGTGATTTATAACTGGTTTAGGTAAATGCATATACATTTTATCTCTTTTCTTAGGTTACATACCAGTAATTGCCATACTGACCATCCTCAAATTCTACATTATTTTATTATGTAGGTTCTGAGGGTTCTTGTGACCCCATGCATCATTAGGTCGTTTGAAATCTCGATTGGTCAGCTATGAAGCGGTGAGCCCTCCACTCCTTCAGAAGGCCTGGTCCCTCTCTCTTAGTTTTCATTCATTATTTGAGTACTTTTGGATTTCTTTGTTATATTCGGGGCATGTTCCAGCTTAGTTGGTATTCTTTAGATTAGAGGCTTTTATGGACAGTATTGGTATATCATTGTGGATGTGGTTTGACTCTTAAACTTTCTTTTGGATTCATATATTTCTCTTTTTATCTTGGTTGGTTACTGTTGTTTATTATTATAGATGTACCCTTGAGGTAAGGTTAGGGGTCATCATTGGCCTTGATTGGTTTGGGATGCCCGTCATGGACAGGCCCTGGTTTAGGTCGTGACATTAGCATTTTCAAACTTAGTTCCATGGTCATAATTTATGGAAATTAGGGAGGTAGTTTCTTTTCCATTTTCTTAATGAAGATAGAAAAGACATCAAAATCAAATTCCTTAGAATTCAATAATAGTGTCCATGTAATCCTAGAATAGTCATCAACAATTACAAACACATACCCTTTGCCTCCTCTGCTTTTTACCCTCATAGGGCCACATAGATTCCTATGGACAAGGTCCAAGCACTTGGTTGTGCTGACATGGTTCTTATATATGATTAAAGACCATACATGCTTCCTTATTACAAAAGCACTACAAAATTTCACTTCTTGGAACATAGTTTTGGATAAGCCCAGCATCATGTTCATAGAATTCAATTTGTTTAGTTGCTTCAAACATTCATGTCCAAGTATTTTATACCAAAGGAGGAGGTCATTTTCAATTGTACTCAGGCAGGTCAGCCTTGTGCCAGGCCTTCCCATGATATTAGCTTTGTTTTGTGTCTTTTAGCAATGAGAACAATCTCTTTTATATCCACCTTTTTTTCCTTCCAACCTTCAGAAGTAAAAGTTACCTAATTACCTTTGTCACATAACTGTGAGATATTGAGCAAGTTATGCTTTAGTCCTTCCTTAATATAGACATCATCCAGTGCTCTAAATTCATACTTAGGCAATCTTTCCCACTCAAGTGATAGTAACCATTTTACCACCTTCAAATGACACCCCCTTCACCTTTAATTTTAGAGAGTGAAAGAAATTTTTGTTTTTCATGAGTCATATGACTTGAGCAAGCACTATACAAGTGCCAGTGTTGCCTGTCTCCTTTCACTCTTACCTGTAAAATAATTTAGGGGTTAGTCTTAGAAACTTATACTATCTTGGGTCCTTTCATGTGATCAAAATGTTGAATAACGTTTCTTCTAGCCCATCGAGAAAATAGGTTGGGTGACCTATTTATCTGACCAATCTTGACTCCCTTATGTTATTTTGGGCTAATTTGGGGTCATTGCCTTTAGTAGGTTTATGTTTCTACCCATGCTTTTAGCAGAAATTGTACATTCAGTAGTTGGATGTGCAATATTTCCACATATGTAGCAAAGATCTTGTGAAGCACTAGAAAGTTTGTAAAATCCTGATCCAGTCTTTTCATTGTGAGTTCTCACACTCAACTTATGAAAAAGTTTTAGAAGAATTAGTCCATCTGTTAGCTCTCTCAAGATCATTTTTTAGTTTAGATACTTTTTGATATAAGTTCCTTACTTTTTATTTCTCACAGGAATGGTCTAGTTTCATCTTAATCAATTTTGGTTCAATTTTTTGTTGTTGTCACTTTTCATCTTTTTGCCTTTTCAGAGAGAGAAAGTTATAAAATTTCAGATTTGAGGCTCAGGTTTGATGAATCAAGTTTGCTAACCTGTTCCGTTAGGGTGCAATTTTCTTTCTTGGTAGTAATTTTGCATGCCTCTAGATCAATATAATCAAACTTTAGGATTGCAAGACTACTGAAGATTTCAACTTTATCAGAGGTTAACTCTTGAAAATCATCAATCAATGCACTCATTAAAGAAATAAGTTTTCTTTTTGAAAACAAATGCAACTTTTATTTTAGCTCAAGAATACTTACCTCAGCTTTTGCCTCTTCTTCTTCAATGTTAGAGTCTACAATGTCCATGAGAGAAATCTCATTAACATCCTCCTCATGTGACTCTTCTGAGTCTAAACCCCAAGAAGCTATCATAGCATTTTCTTCTTTTTTTTTTCTTAGTTGTATCTTTCAGTTCCTTCTCAGATCTTTTCTTTCTCCACTCAATCTCCCAAAGATAACAATCCCTAATTTGGTGATTTGTCTTATCGCATTTGTAGCATCCAGTTTGATTATCATTGGAACACTTCTTGCTACCTGTTCCTTTCTTGTCTAAGCTCGTTGTTTTGAAATATTTGCTAAAAAATTTTATGATGAATGCTACTTGTTCCTCATCTAGTTTAATATCCTCTTCACTATCACATGCCTTTAGTGCCAGTGTCTTTTCAGGAATAGCGTCCTCCCTTTTTACTTTATCCATTTTTATTTCATAAGTCTTTAAATTACCAACAAGCTCTTTCAAAGTCATCCTAGTGAGATCTTTTGCTTCTCTAATAGCTATGACCTTGACATCCCAGTTTGACTTAGAAAATTCTGCAGTAGTGATTACCTCTCCCAAGGATGTCAATTCATTAGTCAAAGAAGTTAATCTGGTCCTTTTTTCTTACTTTATGGTCTGTGCAAACTTTATCAAACCCGAAGGTTATTGACAGAATAAAAATAGAATTGTATGGAGCAACAACCATTACAAGAAAAATAATTTTGGAGGGTGGGCTTGTTGTTGTTGATGGTCTTAGTGGTGATGGAGCTGTTGGTAGTGGTAGTGGCGCTGCTGTTGGTGCTAATTATGCTCCTCTTATAGTATTTAAAACAAACCATTATAAGTATGATTATACTAGTTATACATATTTTGCCTCTCCCAGCGAATGTTCTGGATGCAAATGTCAAAACTGCAAGGCAAAACATGATGTAGTGATTAATGTTATTAATGCATTAACTGTTTTTGTAAAGGAATTGACATCTAAGAGGAATGTCATTCCATCAAAGAGGATTTTATATCCATCCACTCCATTAGAGATTAAGGCTAAGAGGAGAAGGAAAGTAATTTCCAAGGCACTATCAAGCATTCAAAAAAGAGAAATCACAACTCCTCTGTCCGTGTTTTTCATTGAGCAATGTACAATAGCCAAAGGAGAGCAGAACGAGCTGAAGAAGGTGAATATATATGTTTGTTCCAACTAACAAACAGACACATATTTGTTTCAACATATAACACATCTACTGAAAATTATCAAACAGATGTATACATCTGTTGCAATAGTTGACTAACTTATTGCATCAGATAAAGTATCTATTAAACCATATGTCTCGTTTGTTCGAGTAAATTAAACTGCTCTTTGTATAAACTGCTCTTTGTATCGCTTTTATTTGTACCAACAGATGACCTATCTACTGCAATAACTGAGTCATATTTTGCAATAGATGGTTCATCCATTTGAAATTATCATACAGGTTTTCCTCATGTGGAAATTTGTCCCAACAATTGATTCATCTGTTGCAACAGAAATATAATTTGTTTGGGACAATTTAAAATGGGAGGAAGACCAGTTTGATTTACTAGAATAGATGAGTTATCCTTTTCCATTTTATTGTATCCCCGTGATTAGCATTGACAATTCTAGCTTTCCAGGTGGATGTAGAAGCTACTGCTGAACAGCATTGAAAATATGCTACTCATTTTATGGAAATACGAAGAACAGAAAGCGTAGAAACCATACGTAAGCAACAATAAAGATTCACGACGACCAAAGCAAAATTTCATAACACCGAATGAAGAACAACTCGTCCATATTGAGTAGATCTTTACAGCTTGAGTCTATCAAAGTATAACCCCACCCCTCCTTAGGAATTCTTGGCATCAATACTTAAATTATTGATGTATTTGTTGAGATCTGTATCCATAACAATTTTTTTACATTTCATTTATTCGTTGATTTATTTCAGCTAATTTCTGAAGGCTTTAATTTATTTTATTTTGTCTATGAAATTTATTTTTTTCTTAGATTTGAACTTATTAATTGAAATGGAATACTAGATTTAAATATTGCAACAGATAATGTATCTATTGCAATAGACGACACATCTGTTGAAAAATACCAAACAGATATAGACATATATTGCAATAGGTATGTAATCTGTTGGAAATTATCAAACAGGTTTTCCCACTGTTGCAACAAATAGATTTCGATAGAAACATCGACAAAATGCAATAAATGACCAACCTATTACAACAGATAAACTATATGTCAAAACAGGTGGAATATCTGTTACAACAGATGGACAATCTGTTGCATTATAAAAATTCAACTTTTATTAGACATAAAAAATTATCACTACCTGTAAAAGAGTGAAAGTGACTTGAAATTAAAAAATTGGAACCCGTCTACAGTGTTCAGTTTAAAATCCCAAAATAAAATAGGCATCAAGTGGACAGTGTTCATTTTAAACACGTAAAATAAAATAGGCATCAAATGTGTCAGTTTGTCACTTTTTTCCCTGTTGGTTGCTCATGTGTAATTAATGCAGCCAAGGCTCGTTGAACCCCTATTTTTACTGATTTAGCCCCCAAGGTTATTTCTCTCCCATTGTCTTATAAATTCATCTTCTTGCTAAAATTTAACCCTAAATTCCCAAAGCTTCTTTTTCTTCTTCATTTTTTTCGCTACCTAAATTCATCTCGATTATTTGTATTTTTTTTGCGTATTTTTTTTTATTTTTTCCAACTGAGCTTGACAAGTGAGAAAGATTTTCAATATTGTAAGTGCAGTCATGAAGCTCTATTGAAGACTTCTTAGACTCAGCAAAATCTAAGTCATACGTTTTTTACTTATAAGATTTCAAAGGTAATATTTTTTTATTTAATTTGTTTATTAATTATTGACTTGTAATTATTTTGTATTGTGTTCTTATTTTTATAGAAATTGGATGGATGTGATTACTTTGATTGGTATAAAGAACGACACTCTTCACAAGCAAATCGTGTCTGGGGTTTGTTGAAGAAAGTCAAGGCTTCTGAAGAGAAACAAAATCGAGCAAGAATATACTACATTGTTGTTGTTTTTGCTACTGGTTTGGTGGTGTTGGGCACATGGATATTCAGGCCTAATTGCTGAAATTTTCATGGTGGTGTATTTGCTACTGGTTTGGTGATGTCAAGCACATGGATATTCAAGCGTAATTGTTGGAAAATATCAAACAGATTTAGGCATAGATTGCAAAATTTAGGTCATCTATTAGAAATTATCAAACAGGTCTTCCCACTATTGAAATAGATTAGACTTAGATTAGATAGAAATAACATCGGCATAATGCAACAGATAACCAACCTATTACAACAGATAAACTTTCTGTCAGAACAGATAGAATATATTTTACAACAGATTGGCAATCTATTACATTATAAAAAAATTAACTTTTATCAGGTTTGGCACAGCATTGTCACACAGAAAGGTCGTTGACTCAGCTATTTTTATGCCAGTCAATAAACATTCAATGTGTGCAAGTGTGTGCGAGCCACACGCAAAATTGGTATCATTTTTTGGAAGGTTCATGCCCTTGTTTCGACCTTCAAAATCCCATGATTTCTTCATCAACACTTTATTTGGAAAATGATACATCAATTTAATCTACATCAACAAGATAGGGAACAGGTACATCAGTGGCTGCATGTGGATAAAAAAATGACCTCGTTGATGGTAGGTTCATTGCAGTCATAAACATTGATCTTTCCCTCCTTGAATAGTATCTCAACATCCCGATAATATATTTCATCCACGTTCATGACTGCAAGAATCCTCTTTGCCTCAGTCCATCTCTTGTCGTGTGGATTTGGCCTCTCCCCTCTAACATATTTTATCATTTCTTCTTCATCCCAGTCCAACGTAGAAACTAACAAATCAAATCCCACGTCACAGGATAACAATAGATCATTTTTATGATGAATGCTACTTGTTCCTCATCTAGTTTAATATCCTCTTCACTATCACATGCCTTTAGTGCCAGTGTCTTTTCAGGAATAGCGTCCTCCCTTTTTACTTTATCCATTTTTATTTCATAAGTCTTTAAATTACCAACAAGCTCTTTCAAAGTCATCCTAGTGAGATCTTTTGCTTCTCTAATAGCTATGACCTTGACATCCCAGTTTGACTTAGAAAATTCTGCAGTAGTGATTACCTCTCCCAAGGATGTCAATTCATTAGTCAAAGAAGTTAATCTGGTCCTTTTTTCTTACTTTATGGTCTGTGCAAACTTTATCAAACCCGAAGGTTATTGACAGAATAAAAATAGAATTGTATGGAGCAACAACCATTACAAGAAAAATAATTTTGGAGGGTGGGCTTGTTGTTGTTGATGGTCTTAGTGGTGATGGAGCTGTTGGTAGTGGTAGTGGCGCTGCTGTTGGTGCTAATTATGCTCCTCTTATAGTATTTAAAACAAACCATTATAAGTATGATTATACTAGTTATACATATTTTGCCTCTCCCAGCGAATGTTCTGGATGCAAATGTCAAAACTGCAAGGCAAAACATGATGTAGTGATTAATGTTATTAATGCATTAACTGTTTTTGTAAAGGAATTGACATCTAAGAGGAATGTCATTCCATCAAAGAGGATTTTATATCCATCCACTCCATTAGAGATTAAGGCTAAGAGGAGAAGGAAAGTAATTTCCAAGGCACTATCAAGCATTCAAAAAAGAGAAATCACAACTCCTCTGTCCGTGTTTTTCATTGAGCAATGTACAATAGCCAAAGGAGAGCAGAACGAGCTGAAGAAGGTGAATATATATGTTTGTTCCAACTAACAAACAGACACATATTTGTTTCAACATATAACACATCTACTGAAAATTATCAAACAGATGTATACATCTGTTGCAATAGTTGACTAACTTATTGCATCAGATAAAGTATCTATTAAACCATATGTCTCGTTTGTTCGAGTAAATTAAACTGCTCTTTGTATCGCTTTTATTTGTACCAACAGATGACCTATCTACTGCAATAACTGAGTCATATTTTGCAATAGATGGTTCATCCATTTGAAATTATCATACAGGTTTTCCTCATGTGGAAATTTGTCCCAACAATTGATTCATCTGTTGCAACAGAAATATAATTTGTTTGGGACAATTTAAAATGGGAGGAAGACCAGTTTGATTTACTAGAATAGATGAGTTATCCTTTTCCATTTTATTGTATCCCCGTGATTAGCATTGACAATTCTAGCTTTCCAGGTGGATGTAGAAGCTACTGCTGAACAGCATTGAAAATATGCTACTCATTTTATGGAAATACGAAGAACAGAAAGCGTAGAAACCATACGTAAGCAACAATAAAGATTCACGACGACCAAAGCAAAATTTCATAACACCGAATGAAGAACAACTCGTCCATATTGAGTAGATCTTTACAGCTTGAGTCTATCAAAGTATAACCCCACCCCTCCTTAGGAATTCTTGGCATCAATACTTAAATTATTGATGTATTTGTTGAGATCTGTATCCATAACAATTTTTTTACATTTCATTTATTCGTTGATTTATTTCAGCTAATTTCTGAAGGCTTTAATTTATTTTATTTTGTCTATGAAATTTATTTTTTTCTTAGATTTGAACTTATTAATTGAAATGGAATACTAGATTTAAATATTGCAACAGATAATGTATCTATTGCAATAGACGACACATCTGTTGAAAAATACCAAACAGATATAGACATATATTGCAATAGGTATGTAATCTGTTGGAAATTATCAAACAGGTTTTTCCACTGTTGCAACAAATAGATTTCGATAGAAACATCGACAAAATGCAATAAATGACCAACCTATTACAACAGATAAACTATATGTCAAAACAGGTGGAATATCTGTTACAACAGATGGACAATCTGTTGCATTATAAAAATTCAACTTTTATTAGACATAAAAAATTATCACTACCTGTAAAAGAGTGAAAGTGACTTGAAATTAAAAAATTGGAACCCGTCTACAGTGTTCAGTTTAAAATCCCAAAATAAAATAGGCATCAAGTGGACAGTGTTCATTTTAAACACGTAAAATAAAATAGGCATCAAATGTGTCAGTTTGTCACTTTTTTCCCTGTTGGTTGCTCATGTGTAATTAATGCAGCCAAGGCTCGTTGAACCCCTATTTTTACTGATTTAGCCCCCAAGGTTATTTCTCTCCCATTGTCTTATAAATTCATCTTCTTGCTAAAATTTAACCCTAAATTCCCAAAGCTTCTTTTTCTTCTTCATTTTTTTCGCTACCTAAATTCATCTCGATTATTTGTATTTTTTTTGCGTATTTTTTTTTATTTTTTCCAACTGAGCTTGACAAGTGAGAAAGATTTTCAATATTGTAAGTGCAGTCATGAAGCTCTATTGAAGACTTCTTAGACTCAGCAAAATCTAAGTCATACGTTTTTTACTTATAAGATTTCAAAGGTAATATTTTTTTATTTAATTTGTTTATTAATTATTGACTTGTAATTATTTTGTATTGTGTTCTTATTTTTATAGAAATTGGATGGATGTGATTACTTTGATTGGTATAAAGAACGACACTCTTCACAAGCAAATCGTGTCTGGGGTTTGTTGAAGAAAGTCAAGGCTTCTGAAGAGAAACAAAATCGAGCAAGAATATACTACATTGTTGTTGTTTTTGCTACTGGTTTGGTGGTGTTGGGCACATGGATATTCAGGCCTAATTGCTGAAATTTTCATGGTGGTGTATTTGCTACTGGTTTGGTGATGTCAAGCACATGGATATTCAAGCGTAATTGTTGGAAAATATCAAACAGATTTAGGCATAGATTGCAAAATTTAGGTCATCTATTAGAAATTATCAAACAGGTCTTCCCACTATTGAAATAGATTAGACTTAGATTAGATAGAAATAACATCGGCATAATGCAACAGATAACCAACCTATTACAACAGATAAACTTTCTGTCAGAACAGATAGAATATATTTTACAACAGATTGGCAATCTATTACATTATAAAAAAATTAACTTTTATCAGGTTTGGCACAGCATTGTCACACAGAAAGGTCGTTGACTCAGCTATTTTTATGCCAGTCAATAAACATTCAATGTGTGCAAGTGTGTGCGAGCCACACGCAAAATTGGTATCATTTTTTGGAAGGTTCATGCCCTTGTTTCGACCTTCAAAATCCCATGATTTCTTCATCAACACTTTATTTGGAAAATGATACATCAATTTAATCTACATCAACAAGATAGGGAACAGGTACATCAGTGGCTGCATGTGGATAAAAAAATGACCTCGTTGATGGTAGGTTCATTGCAGTCATAAACATTGATCTTTCCCTCCTTGAATAGTATCTCAACATCCCGATAATATATTTCATCCACGTTCATGACTGCAAGAATCCTCTTTGCCTCAGTCCATCTCTTGTCGTGTGGATTTGGCCTCTCCCCTCTAACATATTTTATCATTTCTTCTTCATCCCAGTCCAACGTAGAAACTAACAAATCAAATCCCACGTCACAGGATAACAATAGATCATTTTTATGATGAATGCTACTTGTTCCTCATCTAGTTTAATATCCTCTTCACTATCACATGCCTTTAGTGCCAGTGTCTTTTCAGGAATAGCGTCCTCCCTTTTTACTTTATCCATTTTTATTTCATAAGTCTTTAAATTACCAACAAGCTCTTTCAAAGTCATCCTAGTGAGATCTTTTGCTTCTCTAATAGCTATGACCTTGACATCCCAGTTTGACTTAGAAAATTCTGCAGTAGTGATTACCTCTCCCAAGGATGTCAATTCATTAGTCAAAGAAGTTAATCTGGTCCTTTTTTCTTACTTTATGGTCTGTGCAAACTTTATCAAACCCGAAGGTTATTGACAGAATAAAAATAGAATTGTATGGAGCAACAACCATTACAAGAAAAATAATTTTGGAGGGTGGGCTTGTTGTTGTTGATGGTCTTAGTGGTGATGGAGCTGTTGGTAGTGGTAGTGGCGCTGCTGTTGGTGCTAATTATGCTCCTCTTATAGTATTTAAAACAAACCATTATAAGTATGATTATACTAGTTATACATATTTTGCCTCTCCCAGCGAATGTTCTGGATGCAAATGTCAAAACTGCAAGGCAAAACATGATGTAGTGATTAATGTTATTAATGCATTAACTGTTTTTGTAAAGGAATTGACATCTAAGAGGAATGTCATTCCATCAAAGAGGATTTTATATCCATCCACTCCATTAGAGATTAAGGCTAAGAGGAGAAGGAAAGTAATTTCCAAGGCACTATCAAGCATTCAAAAAAGAGAAATCACAACTCCTCTGTCCGTGTTTTTCATTGAGCAATGTACAATAGCCAAAGGAGAGCAGAACGAGCTGAAGAAGGTGAATATATATGTTTGTTCCAACTAACAAACAGACACATATTTGTTTCAACATATAACACATCTACTGAAAATTATCAAACAGATGTATACATCTGTTGCAATAGTTGACTAACTTATTGCATCAGATAAAGTATCTATTAAACCATATGTCTCGTTTGTTCGAGTAAATTAAACTGCTCTTTGTATCGCTTTTATTTGTACCAACAGATGACCTATCTACTGCAATAACTGAGTCATATTTTGCAATAGATGGTTCATCCATTTGAAATTATCATACAGGTTTTCCTCATGTGGAAATTTGTCCCAACAATTGATTCATCTGTTGCAACAGAAATATAATTTGTTTGGGACAATTTAAAATGGGAGGAAGACCAGTTTGATTTACTAGAATAGATGAGTTATCCTTTTCCATTTTATTGTATCCCCGTGATTAGCATTGACAATTCTAGCTTTCCAGGTGGATGTAGAAGCTACTGCTGAACAGCATTGAAAATATGCTACTCATTTTATGGAAATACGAAGAACAGAAAGCGTAGAAACCATACGTAAGCAACAATAAAGATTCACGACGACCAAAGCAAAATTTCATAACACCGAATGAAGAACAACTCGTCCATATTGAGTAGATCTTTACAGCTTGAGTCTATCAAAGTATAACCCCACCCCTCCTTAGGAATTCTTGGCATCAATACTTAAATTATTGATGTATTTGTTGAGATCTGTATCCATAACAATTTTTTTACATTTCATTTATTCGTTGATTTATTTCAGCTAATTTCTGAAGGCTTTAATTTATTTTATTTTGTCTATGAAATTTATTTTTTTCTTAGATTTGAACTTATTAATTGAAATGGAATACTAGATTTAAATATTGCAACAGATAATGTATCTATTGCAATAGACGACACATCTGTTGAAAAATACCAAACAGATATAGACATATATTGCAATAGGTATGTAATCTGTTGGAAATTATCAAACAAGTTTTCCCACTGTTGCAACAAATAGATTTCGATAGAAACATCGACAAAATGCAATAAATGACCAACCTATTACAACAGATAAACTATATGTCAAAACAGGTGGAATATCTGTTACAACAGATGGACAATCTGTTGCATTATAAAAATTCAACTTTTATTAGACATAAAAAATTATCACTACCTGTAAAAGAGTGAAAGTGACTTGAAATTAAAAAATTGGAACCCGTCTACAGTGTTCAGTTTAAAATCCCAAAATAAAATAGGCATCAAGTGGACAGTGTTCATTTTAAACACGTAAAATAAAATAGGCATCAAATGTGTCAGTTTGTCACTTTTTTCCCTGTTGGTTGCTCATGTGTAATTAATGCAGCCAAGGCTCGTTGAACCCCTATTTTTACTGATTTAGCCCCCAAGGTTATTTCTCTCCCATTGTCTTATAAATTCATCTTCTTGCTAAAATTTAACCCTAAATTCCCAAAGCTTCTTTTTCTTCTTCATTTTTTTCGCTACCTAAATTCATCTCGATTATTTGTATTTTTTTTGCGTATTTTTTTTTATTTTTTCCAACTGAGCTTGACAAGTGAGAAAGATTTTCAATATTGTAAGTGCAGTCATGAAGCTCTATTGAAGACTTCTTAGACTCAGCAAAATCTAAGTCATACGTTTTTTACTTATAAGATTTCAAAGGTAATATTTTTTTATTTAATTTGTTTATTAATTATTGACTTGTAATTATTTTGTATTGTGTTCTTATTTTTATAGAAATTGGATGGATGTGATTACTTTGATTGGTATAAAGAACGACACTCTTCACAAGCAAATCGTGTCTGGGGTTTGTTGAAGAAAGTCAAGGCTTCTGAAGAGAAACAAAATCGAGCAAGAATATACTACATTGTTGTTGTTTTTGCTACTGGTTTGGTGGTGTTGGGCACATGGATATTCAGGCCTAATTGCTGAAATTTTCATGGTGGTGTATTTGCTACTGGTTTGGTGATGTCAAGCACATGGATATTCAAGCGTAATTGTTGGAAAATATCAAACAGATTTAGGCATAGATTGCAAAATTTAGGTCATCTATTAGAAATTATCAAACAGGTCTTCCCACTATTGAAATAGATTAGACTTAGATTAGATAGAAATAACATCGGCATAATGCAACAGATAACCAACCTATTACAACAGATAAACTTTCTGTCAGAACAGATAGAATATATTTTACAACAGATTGGCAATCTATTACATTATAAAAAAATTAACTTTTATCAGGTTTGGCACAGCATTGTCACACAGAAAGGTCGTTGACTCAGCTATTTTTATGCCAGTCAATAAACATTCAATGTGTGCAAGTGTGTGCGAGCCACACGCAAAATTGGTATCATTTTTTGGAAGGTTCATGCCCTTGTTTCGACCTTCAAAATCCCATGATTTCTTCATCAACACTTTATTTGGAAAATGATACATCAATTTAATCTACATCAACAAGATAGGGAACAGGTACATCAGTGGCTGCATGTGGATAAAAAAATGACCTCGTTGATGGTAGGTTCATTGCAGTCATAAACATTGATCTTTCCCTCCTTGAATAGTATCTCAACATCCCGATAATATATTTCATCCACGTTCATGACTGCAAGAATCCTCTTTGCCTCAGTCCATCTCTTGTCGTGTGGATTTGGCCTCTCCCCTCTAACATATTTTATCATTTCTTCTTCATCCCAGTCCAACGTAGAAACTAACAAATCAAATCCCACGTCACAGGATAACAATAGATCATTTTTATGATGAATGCTACTTGTTCCTCATCTAGTTTAATATCCTCTTCACTATCACATGCCTTTAGTGCCAGTGTCTTTTCAGGAATAGCGTCCTCCCTTTTTACTTTATCCATTTTTATTTCATAAGTCTTTAAATTACCAACAAGCTCTTTCAAAGTCATCCTAGTGAGATCTTTTGCTTCTCTAATAGCTATGACCTTGACATCCCAGTTTGACTTAGAAAATTCTGCAGTAGTGATTACCTCTCCCAAGGATGTCAATTCATTAGTCAAAGAAGTTAATCTGGTCCTTTTTTCTTACTTTATGGTCTGTGCAAACTTTATCAAACCCGAAGGTTATTGACAGAATAAAAATAGAATTGTATGGAGCAACAACCATTACAAGAAAAATAATTTTGGAGGGTGGGCTTGTTGTTGTTGATGGTCTTAGTGGTGATGGAGCTGTTGGTAGTGGTAGTGGCGCTGCTGTTGGTGCTAATTATGCTCCTCTTATAGTATTTAAAACAAACCATTATAAGTATGATTATACTAGTTATACATATTTTGCCTCTCCCAGCGAATGTTCTGGATGCAAATGTCAAAACTGCAAGGCAAAACATGATGTAGTGATTAATGTTATTAATGCATTAACTGTTTTTGTAAAGGAATTGACATCTAAGAGGAATGTCATTCCATCAAAGAGGATTTTATATCCATCCACTCCATTAGAGATTAAGGCTAAGAGGAGAAGGAAAGTAATTTCCAAGGCACTATCAAGCATTCAAAAAAGAGAAATCACAACTCCTCTGTCCGTGTTTTTCATTGAGCAATGTACAATAGCCAAAGGAGAGCAGAACGAGCTGAAGAAGGTGAATATATATGTTTGTTCCAACTAACAAACAGACACATATTTGTTTCAACATATAACACATCTACTGAAAATTATCAAACAGATGTATACATCTGTTGCAATAGTTGACTAACTTATTGCATCAGATAAAGTATCTATTAAACCATATGTCTCGTTTGTTCGAGTAAATTAAACTGCTCTTTGTATCGCTTTTATTTGTACCAACAGATGACCTATCTACTGCAATAACTGAGTCATATTTTGCAATAGATGGTTCATCCATTTGAAATTATCATACAGGTTTTCCTCATGTGGAAATTTGTCCCAACAATTGATTCATCTGTTGCAACAGAAATATAATTTGTTTGGGACAATTTAAAATGGGAGGAAGACCAGTTTGATTTACTAGAATAGATGAGTTATCCTTTTCCATTTTATTGTATCCCCGTGATTAGCATTGACAATTCTAGCTTTCCAGGTGGATGTAGAAGCTACTGCTGAACAGCATTGAAAATATGCTACTCATTTTATGGAAATACGAAGAACAGAAAGCGTAGAAACCATACGTAAGCAACAATAAAGATTCACGACGACCAAAGCAAAATTTCATAACACCGAATGAAGAACAACTCGTCCATATTGAGTAGATCTTTACAGCTTGAGTCTATCAAAGTATAACCCCACCCCTCCTTAGGAATTCTTGGCATCAATACTTAAATTATTGATGTATTTGTTGAGATCTGTATCCATAACAATTTTTTTACATTTCATTTATTCGTTGATTTATTTCAGCTAATTTCTGAAGGCTTTAATTTATTTTATTTTGTCTATGAAATTTATTTTTTTCTTAGATTTGAACTTATTAATTGAAATGGAATACTAGATTTAAATATTGCAACAGATAATGTATCTATTGCAATAGACGACACATCTGTTGAAAAATACCAAACAGATATAGACATATATTGCAATAGGTATGTAATCTGTTGGAAATTATCAAACAGGTTTTCCCACTGTTGCAACAAATAGATTTCGATAGAAACATCGACAAAATGCAATAAATGACCAACCTATTACAACAGATAAACTATATGTCAAAACAGGTGGAATATCTGTTACAACAGATGGACAATCTGTTGCATTATAAAAATTCAACTTTTATTAGACATAAAAAATTATCACTACCTGTAAAAGAGTGAAAGTGACTTGAAATTAAAAAATTGGAACCCGTCTACAGTGTTCAGTTTAAAATCCCAAAATAAAATAGGCATCAAGTGGACAGTGTTCATTTTAAACACGTAAAATAAAATAGGCATCAAATGTGTCAGTTTGTCACTTTTTTCCCTGTTGGTTGCTCATGTGTAATTAATGCAGCCAAGGCTCGTTGAACCCCTATTTTTACTGATTTAGCCCCCAAGGTTATTTCTCTCCCATTGTCTTATAAATTCATCTTCTTGCTAAAATTTAACCCTAAATTCCCAAAGCTTCTTTTTCTTCTTCATTTTTTTCGCTACCTAAATTCATCTCGATTATTTGTATTTTTTTTGCGTATTTTTTTTTATTTTTTCCAACTGAGCTTGACAAGTGAGAAAGATTTTCAATATTGTAAGTGCAGTCATGAAGCTCTATTGAAGACTTCTTAGACTCAGCAAAATCTAAGTCATACGTTTTTTACTTATAAGATTTCAAAGGTAATATTTTTTTATTTAATTTGTTTATTAATTATTGACTTGTAATTATTTTGTATTGTGTTCTTATTTTTATAGAAATTGGATGGATGTGATTACTTTGATTGGTATAAAGAACGACACTCTTCACAAGCAAATCGTGTCTGGGGTTTGTTGAAGAAAGTCAAGGCTTCTGAAGAGAAACAAAATCGAGCAAGAATATACTACATTGTTGTTGTTTTTGCTACTGGTTTGGTGGTGTTGGGCACATGGATATTCAGGCCTAATTGCTGAAATTTTCATGGTGGTGTATTTGCTACTGGTTTGGTGATGTCAAGCACATGGATATTCAAGCGTAATTGTTGGAAAATATCAAACAGATTTAGGCATAGATTGCAAAATTTAGGTCATCTATTAGAAATTATCAAACAGGTCTTCCCACTATTGAAATAGATTAGACTTAGATTAGATAGAAATAACATCGGCATAATGCAACAGATAACCAACCTATTACAACAGATAAACTTTCTGTCAGAACAGATAGAATATATTTTACAACAGATTGGCAATCTATTACATTATAAAAAAATTAACTTTTATCAGGTTTGGCACAGCATTGTCACACAGAAAGGTCGTTGACTCAGCTATTTTTATGCCAGTCAATAAACATTCAATGTGTGCAAGTGTGTGCGAGCCACACGCAAAATTGGTATCATTTTTTGGAAGGTTCATGCCCTTGTTTCGACCTTCAAAATCCCATGATTTCTTCATCAACACTTTATTTGGAAAATGATACATCAATTTAATCTACATCAACAAGATAGGGAACAGGTACATCAGTGGCTGCATGTGGATAAAAAAATGACCTCGTTGATGGTAGGTTCATTGCAGTCATAAACATTGATCTTTCCCTCCTTGAATAGTATCTCAACATCCCGATAATATATTTCATCCACGTTCATGACTGCAAGAATCCTCTTTGCCTCAGTCCATCTCTTGTCGTGTGGATTTGGCCTCTCCCCTCTAACATATTTTATCATTTCTTCTTCATCCCAGTCCAACGTAGAAACTAACAAATCAAATCCCACGTCACAGGATAACAATAGATCATTTTTATGATGAATGCTACTTGTTCCTCATCTAGTTTAATATCCTCTTCACTATCACATGCCTTTAGTGCCAGTGTCTTTTCAGGAATAGCGTCCTCCCTTTTTACTTTATCCATTTTTATTTCATAAGTCTTTAAATTACCAACAAGCTCTTTCAAAGTCATCCTAGTGAGATCTTTTGCTTCTCTAATAGCTATGACCTTGACATCCCAGTTTGACTTAGAAAATTCTGCAGTAGTGATTACCTCTCCCAAGGATGTCAATTCATTAGTCAAAGAAGTTAATCTGGTCCTTTTTTCTTACTTTATGGTCTGTGCAAACTTTATCAAACCCGAAGGTTATTGACAGAATAAAAATAGAATTGTATGGAGCAACAACCATTACAAGAAAAATAATTTTGGAGGGTGGGCTTGTTGTTGTTGATGGTCTTAGTGGTGATGGAGCTGTTGGTAGTGGTAGTGGCGCTGCTGTTGGTGCTAATTATGCTCCTCTTATAGTATTTAAAACAAACCATTATAAGTATGATTATACTAGTTATACATATTTTGCCTCTCCCAGCGAATGTTCTGGATGCAAATGTCAAAACTGCAAGGCAAAACATGATGTAGTGATTAATGTTATTAATGCATTAACTGTTTTTGTAAAGGAATTGACATCTAAGAGGAATGTCATTCCATCAAAGAGGATTTTATATCCATCCACTCCATTAGAGATTAAGGCTAAGAGGAGAAGGAAAGTAATTTCCAAGGCACTATCAAGCATTCAAAAAAGAGAAATCACAACTCCTCTGTCCGTGTTTTTCATTGAGCAATGTACAATAGCCAAAGGAGAGCAGAACGAGCTGAAGAAGGTGAATATATATGTTTGTTCCAACTAACAAACAGACACATATTTGTTTCAACATATAACACATCTACTGAAAATTATCAAACAGATGTATACATCTGTTGCAATAGTTGACTAACTTATTGCATCAGATAAAGTATCTATTAAACCATATGTCTCGTTTGTTCGAGTAAATTAAACTGCTCTTTGTATCGCTTTTATTTGTACCAACAGATGACCTATCTACTGCAATAACTGAGTCATATTTTGCAATAGATGGTTCATCCATTTGAAATTATCATACAGGTTTTCCTCATGTGGAAATTTGTCCCAACAATTGATTCATCTGTTGCAACAGAAATATAATTTGTTTGGGACAATTTAAAATGGGAGGAAGACCAGTTTGATTTACTAGAATAGATGAGTTATCCTTTTCCATTTTATTGTATCCCCGTGATTAGCATTGACAATTCTAGCTTTCCAGGTGGATGTAGAAGCTACTGCTGAACAGCATTGAAAATATGCTACTCATTTTATGGAAATACGAAGAACAGAAAGCGTAGAAACCATACGTAAGCAACAATAAAGATTCACGACGACCAAAGCAAAATTTCATAACACCGAATGAAGAACAACTCGTCCATATTGAGTAGATCTTTACAGCTTGAGTCTATCAAAGTATAACCCCACCCCTCCTTAGGAATTCTTGGCATCAATACTTAAATTATTGATGTATTTGTTGAGATCTGTATCCATAACAATTTTTTTACATTTCATTTATTCGTTGATTTATTTCAGCTAATTTCTGAAGGCTTTAATTTATTTTATTTTGTCTATGAAATTTATTTTTTTCTTAGATTTGAACTTATTAATTGAAATGGAATACTAGATTTAAATATTGCAACAGATAATGTATCTATTGCAATAGACGACACATCTGTTGAAAAATACCAAACAGATATAGACATATATTGCAATAGGTATGTAATCTGTTGGAAATTATCAAACAGGTTTTCCCACTGTTGCAACAAATAGATTTCGATAGAAACATCGACAAAATGCAATAAATGACCAACCTATTACAACAGATAAACTATATGTCAAAACAGGTGGAATATCTGTTACAACAGATGGACAATCTGTTGCATTATAAAAATTCAACTTTTATTAGACATAAAAAATTATCACTACCTGTAAAAGAGTGAAAGTGACTTGAAATTAAAAAATTGGAACCCGTCTACAGTGTTCAGTTTAAAATCCCAAAATAAAATAGGCATCAAGTGGACAGTGTTCATTTTAAACACGTAAAATAAAATAGGCATCAAATGTGTCAGTTTGTCACTTTTTTCCCTGTTGGTTGCTCATGTGTAATTAATGCAGCCAAGGCTCGTTGAACCCCTATTTTTACTGATTTAGCCCCCAAGGTTATTTCTCTCCCATTGTCTTATAAATTCATCTTCTTGCTAAAATTTAACCCTAAATTCCCAAAGCTTCTTTTTCTTCTTCATTTTTTTCGCTACCTAAATTCATCTCGATTATTTGTATTTTTTTTGCGTATTTTTTTTTATTTTTTCCAACTGAGCTTGACAAGTGAGAAAGATTTTCAATATTGTAAGTGCAGTCATGAAGCTCTATTGAAGACTTCTTAGACTCAGCAAAATCTAAGTCATACGTTTTTTACTTATAAGATTTCAAAGGTAATATTTTTTTATTTAATTTGTTTATTAATTATTGACTTGTAATTATTTTGTATTGTGTTCTTATTTTTATAGAAATTGGATGGATGTGATTACTTTGATTGGTATAAAGAACGACACTCTTCACAAGCAAATCGTGTCTGGGGTTTGTTGAAGAAAGTCAAGGCTTCTGAAGAGAAACAAAATCGAGCAAGAATATACTACATTGTTGTTGTTTTTGCTACTGGTTTGGTGGTGTTGGGCACATGGATATTCAGGCCTAATTGCTGAAATTTTCATGGTGGTGTATTTGCTACTGGTTTGGTGATGTCAAGCACATGGATATTCAAGCGTAATTGTTGGAAAATATCAAACAGATTTAGGCATAGATTGCAAAATTTAGGTCATCTATTAGAAATTATCAAACAGGTCTTCCCACTATTGAAATAGATTAGACTTAGATTAGATAGAAATAACATCGGCATAATGCAACAGATAACCAACCTATTACAACAGATAAACTTTCTGTCAGAACAGATAGAATATATTTTACAACAGATTGGCAATCTATTACATTATAAAAAAATTAACTTTTATCAGGTTTGGCACAGCATTGTCACACAGAAAGGTCGTTGACTCAGCTATTTTTATGCCAGTCAATAAACATTCAATGTGTGCAAGTGTGTGCGAGCCACACGCAAAATTGGTATCATTTTTTGGAAGGTTCATGCCCTTGTTTCGACCTTCAAAATCCCATGATTTCTTCATCAACACTTTATTTGGAAAATGATACATCAATTTAATCTACATCAACAAGATAGGGAACAGGTACATCAGTGGCTGCATGTGGATAAAAAAATGACCTCGTTGATGGTAGGTTCATTGCAGTCATAAACATTGATCTTTCCCTCCTTGAATAGTATCTCAACATCCCGATAATATATTTCATCCACGTTCATGACTGCAAGAATCCTCTTTGCCTCAGTCCATCTCTTGTCGTGTGGATTTGGCCTCTCCCCTCTAACATATTTTATCATTTCTTCTTCATCCCAGTCCAACGTAGAAACTAACAAATCAAATCCCACGTCACAGGATAACAATAGATCATTTTTATGATGAATGCTACTTGTTCCTCATCTAGTTTAATATCCTCTTCACTATCACATGCCTTTAGTGCCAGTGTCTTTTCAGGAATAGCGTCCTCCCTTTTTACTTTATCCATTTTTATTTCATAAGTCTTTAAATTACCAACAAGCTCTTTCAAAGTCATCCTAGTGAGATCTTTTGCTTCTCTAATAGCTATGACCTTGACATCCCAGTTTGACTTAGAAAATTCTGCAGTAGTGATTACCTCTCCCAAGGATGTCAATTCATTAGTCAAAGAAGTTAATCTGGTCCTTTTTTCTTACTTTATGGTCTGTGCAAACTTTATCAAACCCGAAGGTTATTGACAGAATAAAAATAGAATTGTATGGAGCAACAACCATTACAAGAAAAATAATTTTGGAGGGTGGGCTTGTTGTTGTTGATGGTCTTAGTGGTGATGGAGCTGTTGGTAGTGGTAGTGGCGCTGCTGTTGGTGCTAATTATGCTCCTCTTATAGTATTTAAAACAAACCATTATAAGTATGATTATACTAGTTATACATATTTTGCCTCTCCCAGCGAATGTTCTGGATGCAAATGTCAAAACTGCAAGGCAAAACATGATGTAGTGATTAATGTTATTAATGCATTAACTGTTTTTGTAAAGGAATTGACATCTAAGAGGAATGTCATTCCATCAAAGAGGATTTTATATCCATCCACTCCATTAGAGATTAAGGCTAAGAGGAGAAGGAAAGTAATTTCCAAGGCACTATCAAGCATTCAAAAAAGAGAAATCACAACTCCTCTGTCCGTGTTTTTCATTGAGCAATGTACAATAGCCAAAGGAGAGCAGAACGAGCTGAAGAAGGTGAATATATATGTTTGTTCCAACTAACAAACAGACACATATTTGTTTCAACATATAACACATCTACTGAAAATTATCAAACAGATGTATACATCTGTTGCAATAGTTGACTAACTTATTGCATCAGATAAAGTATCTATTAAACCATATGTCTCGTTTGTTCGAGTAAATTAAACTGCTCTTTGTATCGCTTTTATTTGTACCAACAGATGACCTATCTACTGCAATAACTGAGTCATATTTTGCAATAGATGGTTCATCCATTTGAAATTATCATACAGGTTTTCCTCATGTGGAAATTTGTCCCAACAATTGATTCATCTGTTGCAACAGAAATATAATTTGTTTGGGACAATTTAAAATGGGAGGAAGACCAGTTTGATTTACTAGAATAGATGAGTTATCCTTTTCCATTTTATTGTATCCCCGTGATTAGCATTGACAATTCTAGCTTTCCAGGTGGATGTAGAAGCTACTGCTGAACAGCATTGAAAATATGCTACTCATTTTATGGAAATACGAAGAACAGAAAGCGTAGAAACCATACGTAAGCAACAATAAAGATTCACGACGACCAAAGCAAAATTTCATAACACCGAATGAAGAACAACTCGTCCATATTGAGTAGATCTTTACAGCTTGAGTCTATCAAAGTATAACCCCACCCCTCCTTAGGAATTCTTGGCATCAATACTTAAATTATTGATGTATTTGTTGAGATCTGTATCCATAACAATTTTTTTACATTTCATTTATTCGTTGATTTATTTCAGCTAATTTCTGAAGGCTTTAATTTATTTTATTTTGTCTATGAAATTTATTTTTTTCTTAGATTTGAACTTATTAATTGAAATGGAATACTAGATTTAAATATTGCAACAGATAATGTATCTATTGCAATAGACGACACATCTGTTGAAAAATACCAAACAGATATAGACATATATTGCAATAGGTATGTAATCTGTTGGAAATTATCAAACAGGTTTTCCCACTGTTGCAACAAATAGATTTCGATAGAAACATCGACAAAATGCAATAAATGACCAACCTATTACAACAGATAAACTATATGTCAAAACAGGTGGAATATCTGTTACAACAGATGGACAATCTGTTGCATTATAAAAATTCAACTTTTATTAGACATAAAAAATTATCACTACCTGTAAAAGAGTGAAAGTGACTTGAAATTAAAAAATTGGAACCCGTCTACAGTGTTCAGTTTAAAATCCCAAAATAAAATAGGCATCAAGTGGACAGTGTTCATTTTAAACACGTAAAATAAAATAGGCATCAAATGTGTCAGTTTGTCACTTTTTTCCCTGTTGGTTGCTCATGTGTAATTAATGCAGCCAAGGCTCGTTGAACCCCTATTTTTACTGATTTAGCCCCCAAGGTTATTTCTCTCCCATTGTCTTATAAATTCATCTTCTTGCTAAAATTTAACCCTAAATTCCCAAAGCTTCTTTTTCTTCTTCATTTTTTTCGCTACCTAAATTCATCTCGATTATTTGTATTTTTTTTGCGTATTTTTTTTTATTTTTTCCAACTGAGCTTGACAAGTGAGAAAGATTTTCAATATTGTAAGTGCAGTCATGAAGCTCTATTGAAGACTTCTTAGACTCAGCAAAATCTAAGTCATACGTTTTTTACTTATAAGATTTCAAAGGTAATATTTTTTTATTTAATTTGTTTATTAATTATTGACTTGTAATTATTTTGTATTGTGTTCTTATTTTTATAGAAATTGGATGGATGTGATTACTTTGATTGGTATAAAGAACGACACTCTTCACAAGCAAATCGTGTCTGGGGTTTGTTGAAGAAAGTCAAGGCTTCTGAAGAGAAACAAAATCGAGCAAGAATATACTACATTGTTGTTGTTTTTGCTACTGGTTTGGTGGTGTTGGGCACATGGATATTCAGGCCTAATTGCTGAAATTTTCATGGTGGTGTATTTGCTACTGGTTTGGTGATGTCAAGCACATGGATATTCAAGCGTAATTGTTGGAAAATATCAAACAGATTTAGGCATAGATTGCAAAATTTAGGTCATCTATTAGAAATTATCAAACAGGTCTTCCCACTATTGAAATAGATTAGACTTAGATTAGATAGAAATAACATCGGCATAATGCAACAGATAACCAACCTATTACAACAGATAAACTTTCTGTCAGAACAGATAGAATATATTTTACAACAGATTGGCAATCTATTACATTATAAAAAAATTAACTTTTATCAGGTTTGGCACAGCATTGTCACACAGAAAGGTCGTTGACTCAGCTATTTTTATGCCAGTCAATAAACATTCAATGTGTGCAAGTGTGTGCGAGCCACACGCAAAATTGGTATCATTTTTTGGAAGGTTCATGCCCTTGTTTCGACCTTCAAAATCCCATGATTTCTTCATCAACACTTTATTTGGAAAATGATACATCAATTTAATCTACATCAACAAGATAGGGAACAGGTACATCAGTGGCTGCATGTGGATAAAAAAATGACCTCGTTGATGGTAGGTTCATTGCAGTCATAAACATTGATCTTTCCCTCCTTGAATAGTATCTCAACATCCCGATAATATATTTCATCCACGTTCATGACTGCAAGAATCCTCTTTGCCTCAGTCCATCTCTTGTCGTGTGGATTTGGCCTCTCCCCTCTAACATATTTTATCATTTCTTCTTCATCCCAGTCCAACGTAGAAACTAACAAATCAAATCCCACGTCACAGGATAACAATAGATCATTTTTATGATGAATGCTACTTGTTCCTCATCTAGTTTAATATCCTCTTCACTATCACATGCCTTTAGTGCCAGTGTCTTTTCAGGAATAGCGTCCTCCCTTTTTACTTTATCCATTTTTATTTCATAAGTCTTTAAATTACCAACAAGCTCTTTCAAAGTCATCCTAGTGAGATCTTTTGCTTCTCTAATAGCTATGACCTTGACATCCCAGTTTGACTTAGAAAATTCTGCAGTAGTGATTACCTCTCCCAAGGATGTCAATTCATTAGTCAAAGAAGTTAATCTGGTCCTTTTTTCTTACTTTATGGTCTGTGCAAACTTTATCAAACCCGAAGGTTATTGACAGAATAAAAATAGAATTGTATGGAGCAACAACCATTACAAGAAAAATAATTTTGGAGGGTGGGCTTGTTGTTGTTGATGGTCTTAGTGGTGATGGAGCTGTTGGTAGTGGTAGTGGCGCTGCTGTTGGTGCTAATTATGCTCCTCTTATAGTATTTAAAACAAACCATTATAAGTATGATTATACTAGTTATACATATTTTGCCTCTCCCAGCGAATGTTCTGGATGCAAATGTCAAAACTGCAAGGCAAAACATGATGTAGTGATTAATGTTATTAATGCATTAACTGTTTTTGTAAAGGAATTGACATCTAAGAGGAATGTCATTCCATCAAAGAGGATTTTATATCCATCCACTCCATTAGAGATTAAGGCTAAGAGGAGAAGGAAAGTAATTTCCAAGGCACTATCAAGCATTCAAAAAAGAGAAATCACAACTCCTCTGTCCGTGTTTTTCATTGAGCAATGTACAATAGCCAAAGGAGAGCAGAACGAGCTGAAGAAGGTGAATATATATGTTTGTTCCAACTAACAAACAGACACATATTTGTTTCAACATATAACACATCTACTGAAAATTATCAAACAGATGTATACATCTGTTGCAATAGTTGACTAACTTATTGCATCAGATAAAGTATCTATTAAACCATATGTCTCGTTTGTTCGAGTAAATTAAACTGCTCTTTGTATCGCTTTTATTTGTACCAACAGATGACCTATCTACTGCAATAACTGAGTCATATTTTGCAATAGATGGTTCATCCATTTGAAATTATCATACAGGTTTTCCTCATGTGGAAATTTGTCCCAACAATTGATTCATCTGTTGCAACAGAAATATAATTTGTTTGGGACAATTTAAAATGGGAGGAAGACCAGTTTGATTTACTAGAATAGATGAGTTATCCTTTTCCATTTTATTGTATCCCCGTGATTAGCATTGACAATTCTAGCTTTCCAGGTGGATGTAGAAGCTACTACTGAACAGCATTGAAAATATGCTACTCATTTTATGGAAATACGAAGAACAGAAAGCGTAGAAACCATACGTAAGCAACAATAAAGATTCACGACGACCAAAGCAAAATTTCATAACACCGAATGAAGAACAACTCGTCCATATTGAGTAGATCTTTACAGCTTGAGTCTATCAAAGTATAACCCCACCCCTCCTTAGGAATTCTTGGCATCAATACTTAAATTATTGATGTATTTGTTGAGATCTGTATCCATAACAATTTTTTTACATTTCATTTATTCGTTGATTTATTTCAGCTAATTTCTGAAGGCTTTAATTTATTTTATTTTGTCTATGAAATTTATTTTTTTCTTAGATTTGAACTTATTAATTGAAATGGAATACTAGATTTAAATATTGCAACAGATAATGTATCTATTGCAATAGACGACACATCTGTTGAAAAATACCAAACAGATATAGACATATATTGCAATAGGTATGTAATCTGTTGGAAATTATCAAACAGGTTTTCCCACTGTTGCAACAAATAGATTTCGATAGAAACATCGACAAAATGCAATAAATGACCAACCTATTACAACAGATAAACTATATGTCAAAACAGGTGGAATATCTGTTACAACAGATGGACAATCTGTTGCATTATAAAAATTCAACTTTTATTAGACATAAAAAATTATCACTACCTGTAAAAGAGTGAAAGTGACTTGAAATTAAAAAATTGGAACCCGTCTACAGTGTTCAGTTTAAAATCCCAAAATAAAATAGGCATCAAGTGGACAGTGTTCATTTTAAACACGTAAAATAAAATAGGCATCAAATGTGTCAGTTTGTCACTTTTTTCCCTGTTGGTTGCTCATGTGTAATTAATGCAGCCAAGGCTCGTTGAACCCCTATTTTTACTGATTTAGCCCCCAAGGTTATTTCTCTCCCATTGTCTTATAAATTCATCTTCTTGCTAAAATTTAACCCTAAATTCCCAAAGCTTCTTTTTCTTCTTCATTTTTTTCGCTACCTAAATTCATCTCGATTATTTGTATTTTTTTTGCGTATTTTTTTTTATTTTTTCCAACTGAGCTTGACAAGTGAGAAAGATTTTCAATATTGTAAGTGCAGTCATGAAGCTCTATTGAAGACTTCTTAGACTCAGCAAAATCTAAGTCATACGTTTTTTACTTATAAGATTTCAAAGGTAATATTTTTTTATTTAATTTGTTTATTAATTATTGACTTGTAATTATTTTGTATTGTGTTCTTATTTTTATAGAAATTGGATGGATGTGATTACTTTGATTGGTATAAAGAACGACACTCTTCACAAGCAAATCGTGTCTGGGGTTTGTTGAAGAAAGTCAAGGCTTCTGAAGAGAAACAAAATCGAGCAAGAATATACTACATTGTTGTTGTTTTTGCTACTGGTTTGGTGGTGTTGGGCACATGGATATTCAGGCCTAATTGCTGAAATTTTCATGGTGGTGTATTTGCTACTGGTTTGGTGATGTCAAGCACATGGATATTCAAGCGTAATTGTTGGAAAATATCAAACAGATTTAGGCATAGATTGCAAAATTTAGGTCATCTATTAGAAATTATCAAACAGGTCTTCCCACTATTGAAATAGATTAGACTTAGATTAGATAGAAATAACATCGGCATAATGCAACAGATAACCAACCTATTACAACAGATAAACTTTCTGTCAGAACAGATAGAATATATTTTACAACAGATTGGCAATCTATTACATTATAAAAAAATTAACTTTTATCAGGTTTGGCACAGCATTGTCACACAGAAAGGTCGTTGACTCAGCTATTTTTATGCCAGTCAATAAACATTCAATGTGTGCAAGTGTGTGCGAGCCACACGCAAAATTGGTATCATTTTTTGGAAGGTTCATGCCCTTGTTTCGACCTTCAAAATCCCATGATTTCTTCATCAACACTTTATTTGGAAAATGATACATCAATTTAATCTACATCAACAAGATAGGGAACAGGTACATCAGTGGCTGCATGTGGATAAAAAAATGACCTCGTTGATGGTAGGTTCATTGCAGTCATAAACATTGATCTTTCCCTCCTTGAATAGTATCTCAACATCCCGATAATATATTTCATCCACGTTCATGACTGCAAGAATCCTCTTTGCCTCAGTCCATCTCTTGTCGTGTGGATTTGGCCTCTCCCCTCTAACATATTTTATCATTTCTTCTTCATCCCAGTCCAACGTAGAAACTAACAAATCAAATCCCACGTCACAGGATAACAATAGATCATTAAGTTTATCGTACTTATAGTTGAACTTCTTGTAGAAGTCGAGGTCCATTATCCTATCGGCAGTGCCATAAGCTTTCGGGTACGCTAATTATTTTTTCCTCATAAGGCAGAGAATTTTGTCAACATACTGTGATATAAGAATTCAATTTTTAAATAGGTTAGTAATTGTAAAGATGCAATGGGTGGTATATCTATTGCATAGGGTTCTCTGAATTAATAATCCAATGCAACATATGTAACGGATGGACAACAAGTTGCAACAGAACCACTACCAATTGAACCAGAATACCCAGCTGTTGCAACATATTTCACATCTTTTGTGTAGCTTCTTCTTCATGGAGTATATTAGAAGGCTAGGTTAGGAAAATTAAACTTACCTTGTCCTCGTACCGCATACGCATATATATCATAATCCGCAAGTCTTAGGGGGAAAGGAAGGCTTAGGGTAATCTGATGCGCATCGCTTGGCTTTCTTGGCCTGTCACAGATCCCTCTCCTCTTTGATACCAAGTTTCACATATATATCGACCTTCTTCAATGGACCCTAAACTTTAATATTTTTTATTTTCGACTGGAGAGTACATTGCTAATTGATCTTTTCTTCCTCCTAACCGTAGTTGTAGGAATGTATGGCTCCCTTACCTTCTTGGATGGTATGACACCACTCTTGGATTTGAATTCCTCGATAGATTTAGAGATAGCTTCTACCTTTTCAAAGAGTTTATCCTGGATATCCTTGCACTCTTCACATTTGCAATGAGAACACGAGGGTGAAGAGGGGTGACAGGGATCGGTGTAAGGGTGAGAGGGACCTATGTAAGGGTTAAGGGTACCTGTTTCCAAACATATTTATTTTTTCTTGAGCATTAACATGCTCATCATCACGAGTGGCAGCAGCATCAACATGCCTACCACCAACACCAACAACTCCATCAGAAAAAACACTCGGATCTACCTCAGTAGGTTGGTCAAGAAGAGCCTCAACATTAGGCTGACCTTGCCTAACTACTCTTCTTATGGTTATTGCTCCAGTCAATTCCTTCTTTATTAACTCCACCATTGGGTCTGCTATAGTATCAACATGACCTAGAGTAATAAAAAAAGTCATCCCAACTCCTGCTCAGTAAGCACGATCCATGGATGAACCACCTATAAAAAAAATATAATAATTGTCATAGTTGGGTTACATGTTAACACAGATAACTTATGCAACAGATGATCTGTATATCATAACAGATTAACAATATATTACATCAGATTACACATCTGTTGAATAGTTTACAGTAGATGGTTAAAATCCGTTTAAGTCGGGTTCAGATAACCAAAGAAATAGATGGATAATTTGATACAAAATATTAATCATCTATCGTAACAGATTACTAATCTGTTGCACTAGTTGGCACAAGATGGGTAATTTATTGGATTATATATTATGCAACAGATGATCTGTATGTTGCAACAAATTAATAATATATTACATTAGATTACCCATCTGTTGCATAATTTGCAGTAGATGGTTAATCTGTTAAGAGTCTGCTTCAGAGAACCAAAGCAACAGATGGGCAATCTGATACAACATATTAATCGTTTGTCGTAACAGATTACCTATCTGTTGCACCAGTTTGTATGGGACGGGTAATCTGTCACAACAGATGTCCCATTTAGTGCATCAGATATAATATTTGTTGCACCAAATATAACATTAGATCAACATCTTTCATTGAGTCAAATTATTTTGCTTGAAGAAGTCGTACTGTATCATCCGAAGGGTTAAAGAGATCAGCCTTCTTAATTTGTGTTGTTCTTTGCAGCCAACCACATTCGGGTAATCCATTACCTACTTTCGGAGGGGAGGAATGGCTTCAAATGACCAAGCCTAAAAAATGTAAATAGGAAACAAGCAAAAAAAGTCATAATAACTATATTTAGTATAAATTAATGGATGAGTAAAAATAGTGATTAATTTTACCATGAAAGCCCAAGAAAAGCCATGTAATATGGTCGTCCCTGGGGATAGCTTTGTTAGTAAATATTGGACAGTCAAGTAGAAGATATCATATTCCCAGGGATAATTGTTGAATTTATCAAAATCCTCAGCACGCGCTAACAAATCATCTTCTATGACCTTGTTGACGTCTCTTGCCAATATAACCGAATGGGCAAACCAAACTAAGCACAATTTCTCCCTATACTGCTTTGATATGGTTTTATCCTTGAGATCTGTCATCAAATATGATTCTTTTTAGCCACGTCCAGCAATGTCAAACAACCCATCTATTTTTTTCTTACGTTTTTTGGTTTTGCTAGGTGGTCGCTGGGACAATGCCTTCCCTCTATTTTCTTGTGGTGGTTTGGTTGTCCTTCTTTTATTGGAACTTTTACGGGGTGTTCCCTTGGTGATAGGTTCTTCTGGACGATCGCATCTCAAGCCCGTCACTATGGCAAACTCTTGCAAGCCAAAACATACCGGCATGCCACAGTAGTTGATCCAGATTTCATCCATCTTTATGCCCCTCCTCCTCCTAATATTTATCATCCGCCACGTACTTGATCCTGTGCATGAGAAGACCATATACCATTCTCATTTGGAAATGGGCAGGGGGTCCTCGGGCAGCTCGAGAAAGAGTCCAAAGCAGCTCCTCTTAAAAAGTCCGTCTATGTTTTCCTTCTTCGTAATATTCCTAAAATAATTAAAAAATTTCCCCAACTGACATTTAAGTACAAGTTCACCAGTTAGTTCTTTTGGCTCATCTATCAGCATCACAACTTGAAACCTGTCAATACTAATAGTTTTGACAGGATCATACTGGGATGTCGATATTAATTCACGCCTCAATGGTGATCCATTATCATCATCTTGATAATCATCCTCTTTCTCACTTTCTAATTCCTCCTCTTTCTCACTTTCATTTTCTTCATCACTATCTACATACCCTTTTCCACTTCCCTCAATATTGTTTTCATATCTCTCCTCAACTTTATTTTTACCTGACTAAGATTGTTCAGGAAGTTTCGCTGAATCCCTCTATACTGTAGCCTTTATTGTTGGGTGGTCAGAAGTTGATCCATTTTCACTTTCTTTTCTTTTGGGAGACATGTTTTACTTACAAACAATAGTAAAACAAAAATTACATTACAATTGATTTATGCATAAATTTTAAAAAATACATTACAAATACCACCAATACCGACACACCAACAGCCACCACAACAATCATAACCAACCAATGTCACAAACACAACGAATACTGACACCCCCAACAGCCACCATAAACACCACCAACCAATGCCACCAATAGCCATCACAAACACTAACAGTGCCACCACGATGACCACCAACGCCACCACCACGACTACCAATACTACAAACACCATCCAATAATACCACAAGAATCAATGGAATACTGCGACAAAAACTAGGGTTTTCTCGAGATCTTCCTATGATTTTACCATCAAAACTCAAAATTGTAAACCCATTCTCAAAGTTAATACAACTAAAGCCTTTTTTCTATTATTAAGTCAAAAACCCTTATTTTTTAGAAAAAATAACAAATATAGAACTCTTCTCAAACTTTGTTACCTACGAAGACAGAGAAAATGACTGATACGAGCAAAAATGAAGTCAAAAATAACACCTTTATGGTCAAAATTAAGAAGAAAATTGATCTGTTGTGAAGGTTTGAGCAATTAGTTGAGTAGTTGTTGTATTTTTTAGTGAAAAAAAAAGAGCGAGAACTCGAGATTTGAAATGATGAAATATTTTTCTCGCAAATGGATGATTTGTATGGGATGATTTGTATTTTAGAAAAGAATGACAAGTTTTAAAAATTTTAATTTGGTCTAGATTGATCTTAATTATTTTTTAAAATTATAAAAGAAATGCATAATTTTTAACTTTCTCATCATGTGATTGCCAAAAGATTCAATTGAAGTTGTAGTTGACCCTATGACAACTCAACCCTAGTCCTAGATTTAATCAATTAAGGCATTAGTTGAACATATGAACTCAATTAAAAATGTATAAAAATAAATGTTCAACCTGTAGCAACAGATTACCCATTTATTGTAAATTATCAAATAGGTGTTGTCATCTGTTGTAGTTGACCTTGTGATCAATTAAGGTATTAGTTGAAAATATTAGGTAATAAGAATCATTTCACCCAGAGTGATCAATCGACGACTCTGGTCATGAGGAATGCAATTTCGTCTCATCATGCACTTTCCAAAAGACTCAATTGAAGTTGTAGTTGACCCTATGAGAACTCACCCTTAATCCTAGGTTAATCAGTTAAGGTATTAGTTCAATATACAAGGTAATAAGAATCGATTCAGCTTAGAGTGATCTATTGACAGCTCTAATCAAAAGGAACGCAATACCATCTCATCATGTAATTGCCAAAAAACTAAATTAAAGTTGTAGTTGACCCTATGAGAACTCACCCCTAGTCCTAGATTGATCAATTAAGGTATTAGTTGAACATATAAGGTAATAAGAATCAATTTAGCTCAGAGTGATCGATCAATAACTCTGGTTGGGGAGAACGCAATACCTTCTCATCATGCGATTACCAAAATACTCAATTGAAGTTGTAGTTGACCCTATGAGAACTCACCCCTAGTCCTAGATTAATCACTAAAGGCATTAGTTGAGCATATGAACTCAATTGAAATTATACAAAAACAAATGTTCAACCTGTTGCAATAGATGAACTATCTGTTGAAATTAATAAAACAGATTAAGTCATCTGTTGCAACAGATTACCCATCTATTGTAAATTATCAAATAGTTATTGCCATCTGTTGTAGTTGACCCTATGATCAATTAAGGTATTAGTTAAACATATTAGGTAATAAGAATTGCTTCACCTTAGAGTGATCGATCGACGACTTTGGTCGGGAGGAATACAATACCGTCTCATCGTGTATTTGTCAAAAGACTTAATTGAAGTTGTAGTTGACCCTATGAGAACTCACCCCTAGTCCTAAATTAATCAATTAAGGCATTAGTGGAACATATAACGTAATAAGAATCAATTCAACTCAGAGTGATCGATCAGCGACTCTGGTTAGGAGGAAGGCAATACCGTCTCATCATGAAATTGCCAAATACTCAATTGAAGTTGTAGTTGACCCTATGAGAACTCACCCCTAGTCCTAGATTGATCAATTAAAGTATTAGTTGAACATATAAGGTAATAAGAATTGATTCAGCTCAAAGAGATCGATCGATAACTTTGGTTGAGAGGAACGCAATACTGTCTCATCATGCGATTCCCAAAAGACTCAATTGAAGTTGTAGTTGACCTTATGAGAACTCACCCCTAGTCCTAGATTAATCAATTAAGGCACTAGTTGAACATATCAACTCAATTGAAATTTTATAAAAACAAATGTTTAACCTGCTGTAACAGATGACCCATCTATTAAAATTAATTAAACAGATTAAGACATTTATTGCAACAGATTACTTATCTGTTATAAATCATCTATTGCGACAGATGACCAAGCTTTGGAAATTTTCAAACAGAAATTGTCATTTGTTGCAAAGTATGACTTTGATGTAAGGGTGTCAAGTGGGTCGGGCTGACCTGGCCCAAATTGGCCCACCTACACAAATCGATCCGATTTGACCCGGCCCGATAAGCCCAAAGGCTTTAAGGTACCGGGTCCTGGGCCAAATTTTTTTTAATTTGGGCCAGACTAACCCAGTCCGGTCCAGGCCCGCCGGTTAACCAGCCCAGCCCGACCCGAAATAGTTTTTTTTTTTTTTAAATTTGGGATTTTGGGTCAAACTAGCCGTTGGCCCAACGGCTATATAGCCATTTTTGGGTCCAAACAGGCCCATTAATTAAAAAATTACTTTTAAAAGAATTTTTTCATCCCAAAAAAAAATCTATAAATACCCTACACCTTCAAATCATTTTTCACACAATTTTTCACTCTCTCAAATCTCAATTCTCAATTCTCAAATATTCAATATATTTAATTTCCTAAAGTGCTCACTTTAAATTTTTAATTTTGCATTTACAAAGTACAAGTGGAAGTTTCTAAATTCGCAACCTTCGGATACTTCCAAAAATTGGTATTGTCGTTCCATCTCTAACGTTTAATTTTCATTTATTGTATTAATTATTGAATATTTAATTTTATTATATTTGTGTATTTTGAATTTTTTTAGTTTAATTTAATTTATACTATGGATAAATTAAGAAACCTCGCTACTAAAGGTGTTAAAAAATTTTCTCCCGGAAGTAGTAGTGGTAGTAAAAAGCGAATTACTAGTGGTAAAGGTACATCAAGTAGTAGATATACCCGTGTACCTTCGCCTCCGGTACCGCTTGGTACACCTTTTGAGGATGAAATAGGTGTAAGTGCTCACGATATGGATTATGTAGAAGGTCAGGAAAATTACAGTATAGAAGAAGAAAATGAAGTAGATGCGGTTAATTTAGACGAAGATGATGAAAATATTGATGAGACACCTGCAGTAGGAAATGCTAACGTTAGATCTGATTCGGTTAATCTCCCTTTCCTTCCTCCCCGTGCCCAAAGACCTCGTAAAACAACTAGTATTGCATGGCAATTTTTTGAACATATATCAGATACTGAGGTGCAATACAATATTTGTCAACAAATATATAAGCATAAAAGTGGAGGCAAGCAAGGGGGTACGGGTACATTAATGAGACATATAGGTGATGCTCACAAAAGAGAGTTAGAAATTGCACGAGGTGGTGGGGATTTTGATGGGCCAACGCAAACTAGAATGGACCCAGCAACCGGTTAGGTAACGAAGAAGTATAATAAATTGAGGGACCGAGAAGAAATAGCTAAAATGGTAGTTGTGGGTTATTTGCCTTTTAGTTTTCCTTCTTCTGATGCCTTTATTCATTATATTCAAGTTATTTATAATCCTATGTTTAATGGTGTTCCTAGAAGTACTTGTCAATTTGATATTTTTAGACTTCATTCACAATATTATTTTTATTTATCAACATTGTTAAAAAATATTCAATGTAGATTGTCCCTAACTTCTGATCTTGGTCGTGCTATAAATAAAAATAATTATTTAACCATTACTTGTCACTGGATGGATAGTAATTTTTGATGCAAAAATGTGTTTTTGCTTTTTTATATGATGAAGACCGTAAACATACTAGAGATTTTATTGTTGATTCTATTGTTAAAGTTGCTGAATTTTATGGTATCGAAAATAAAATCTTATGTATTGTTTTTGATAATGTTTCTAACAACAAGACTCCTATTAAAAAATTAAAATTTATGCTATCTCCGTCATTGCCTGAAATTTTTCATGTTAAGTATGTGTGTCATATGTATAATTTAATTGTAAAAGATGGTCTTGAATTTTTTGAGCTTTATATTGAAAAAATCCGTCTTGCTGTTGGTTTTATTCAAAAAAATAATCGGAGAAAAGAAATTAGAGAATTTGAAATTAAATGTCAAAAAAATGGACTTGCACCGATATTGATGCCTGAGGAAATTAATATTAGATGGAATTCTACATATGATTTTTTTAAAACTTGTTATAAATATAGAGTTCCTATTACACTAGCTTTTAACCAACATTGCAGTTCATTTATTGACTCTGCTGATTGCATGCTACATGATTCTGATTGGATTTTAATTAATGATCTTGTTAAGTTTATAGAAAAATTTTATGTAGCTACGGTTGAATTTTCCGGTGCGTATTATCCTACTGTTTGTAATATTTTGGGATATATAGCTGATATTTCTGGTTTGCTTAAAGAATATAAAAATAAAGATGATTATAAAGAAGTTGTTGATGCCATGTTTACTAAATTTAAAAAATATTTTTTCTCGATTCCCTCTATTTACTTGGTTGGTGCTATGTTAAATTCGTGCATTAAAGTAGAACCTGATTTGTGGATGGCTATGAGTGATGCGAATGAATACATAAAAAAATTATATAATCACCATGCTAATTTATTTGACTTAGTCGTACCTACAAATATCACTCCAACTGTCGCTCCTCATCCTCCCGAGGAGCCATCATCTTCCAAACAGCCGGCACATAGTGGTTTTCCTGATTCCTTTTATGATTTACCTTGTTGGAACGGTGTTGATGAGAGAACTTACACCTTAACTTATCGGAAAAAGCTGAAATATTATCTTCGATCACCGCTAGAAGATCGTAGACGATGGATCAACACGTTAGATTGGTGGAGGAGTAATGAAACACAATATCCCGTGATTTCAAGATTAGCTAGAGACATCTTGAATCTTCCAATGTCAACCATTGCATCAGAGAGCGCCTTTAGTCAGGGATAACAACAGCTTAGAGACAACCGACACTCATTGGTAAGCAATCTAATAAATGTTTTAGTTTGCCTCAGAGATTGGATCAGAGCGAAAAGAAGAAACCAAGGAATGGAACCGGAGCCGAGCAATGAGCTGAAACTTGAAGAAATTACGTCTTCACGGGAGAACTCAACAGAATCAAGTCCAATGCATGGTTTTACCCCCGTTGACTTTGACTATCCTATGCAAGTTCCCGTTAATATTAACATGAATGAGTTGGAAAAAATGATATATAATTTGTAGATTTTTCATTCATGTAAATTATAAATTTTGGATCATTTCACAAATCGCAATCAATAAAATTCAACATTCATTCACTCCTCCTCAGTCCTTACTTTATAATTTTTATCATTTAATGATTTAAATTGAATTTCTAGTTAAAATTTAAAACTTACTTCTAATGTATTATTAATTTACTACCAAGTATTATTAATAATTTATTATATTAAGTAGCATATATTTTGTATATTTGTGTATATATCTTCTATAGATGTGTATATTTAATGTATACATTTGTATATGTTTTATAAATTAGTATATAACTATATATATATTGTAGTATATACATAAATTGTAGTATATTGTTTACTTAAACTAGTAAATATATATTGAATAGTGTGTATATTTGTGTAGATATCTTCTATTGACGTGTATATTTAATGTATACATGTGTATATATTTTATAAATTAGCATATAACTCTATATATTGTAGTATACATGTGTATATATCTTCTATAGACATATATATTTAATGTATACATGTGTATATGTTATATAAATTAGTATATAACTATATATATATATATATATATATATATATATATAACTATATATATATATATAACTATATATATATATATATATATATATATATATATATATATATATATATATATATATATTGTAGTATATGCCTATTTAAAGTAGTACATATATATTGAATGGTGTGTATATTTGTGTATATATCTTCTATAGACATGTATATTTAACGTATACCTGTGTATATGTTTTGTAAATTAGTATATAACTATATAACTATATAACTATATATATATATATATATATATATATATATATATATATATATATATATATATATATATATATATATATATATATATATATATATATATATTGTAGTATATACATATATTGTAGCATATGTTTTACTTAAAGTAGTACATATATATTGAATGGTGCGTATATTTGTGTACATATCTTCTATAGACGTGTATATTTAATGTATACATGTGTAAATGTTTTATAAATTAGTATATGACTCTATAATATATATATATATATATATATATATATATATATATATATTGTAGTATATGTTTTATTTAAAGTAGTACGTATAGTTGTATATATTGAATAGTGTGTATATATGTGTAATTGTTTAATTGTGTATATGTGTATATATTTTTTAAATTCTAATATAGTATATACTATATATATAGTGTATATATATTGTTTAACGTATTTAAAATGTATATAGGTGGGTATATATTGTGTATATTGAAAAAAAGTTTTTTTTTTAATTTTTGATCGGGTTTGACCCGATTTTTAACCAGGTTTGATCGGGTTTAGGTGGGTTTGATCAGGTTGGGTTAAGTGGGCCGGGTTAGGGTGGTTTTTGAAATTTTTACTGTTGAGCCCGAACCAGCCTGTCCCACTTAACCCCTAACCCGGACCCGGCCCGGCCCACAACTCGATTAATTTTATAGGGTCGGTTCTGGGTTGGCCTAGCCCGGCCCGGCCCACTTGACAGGCATACTTTGATGTTTTAAGATCCTTTTTAAAAGCAATTTAGGTATTTTTTGTCTAAGAGAAAAAAAGATAAAATACTAAGACGGTAAAAAATATTACTTGGATAACTCAAAATCTCCTCAGTGAGTAGTCTTATCTGGTCTTTTTAATGTCATCATCTCCTCATGCCCCTCAAAAGTTATTAATGAATATTTAAAACCCATATCTACTCCCTCCATTTCATTTTAGTCGACCCTCTTTCTAAAAATATTTGTTTCAATTTAGTTGTCTCAATGATGAAATCAAGAGGATTTTAATATGTTTTTCAAATAATACCCTTATCATTAAATGACTAAACAAGTTGTATATACTCAAATTTATATTTTCAAAGTATAATTAATAAGGATAATTCGGTAAAATAGACCCCTAATAAATATTTTTCTTAATGGAGTGCCAAGTCAATAGGGGCAACTCAACTAATATGAAACGGGGGAGTAGAATACTTTCTCCTTCAGCCATAAACTCGAGACGAGAAACTCAACTCATCTCTCTCTCTTCTTTATTTTCAATTCTCTTCTTTCATTTTTTTCCTCTTTTTTCTCTCTTCTTTTGGATGAGGATCCTTTCGGATCTATACCTATCAATATCTTTTCTCGACTGAACCAGATGTTCTGATCTCTTTGCTCTTTTGACATTGCAGGTATGATTCACTATTGCTCTTTATTTCTCTTCTTCTTCTTTGTATGTTATTTAAATTAGATATTTACATTTGTTGCTATTAATTTTTTGCCCATTACCAGTTTCCTATTTATTAAGAAAATTGAAGGAAAGGTGACTTTTAAGTCTTGAATGAACAAACCGTTGTTTTTATTAAAATATGCAAAAAAAATTCATTTATTGTGAGAACTTAAAAAGCATTATTGTCAGTATAGTTTTTTATGTCTTTTGTTTGTTACTTTGGTGGTGCTGTTGTTGGGGGCAGTGGTGGTGTTGGAACATGTGGTGTTTGTGTTGTTGATGGTGTTGGAACATATGGTATTGTTTCTTTGTTGTTGATATTATTGTTAGTGGTGTTGCAATAGTTTCCTCAACTGTTGCAACCGATTAATCAGTTGTTGGAATAGACAGAGCAACTATTTAAAGAAATCAAACCAGTAGCAAGGCTGGTTTGATTTATTCCAATAGATGACCCATCTGTTGAAATAAGTAATCCATTTATTGCAACAGATGCCTCATCAGTTGAACAGATGGGGAATTTGTTACATCATATTGTCATCTGTTGATTCATTCAATTTTGTGTTACCTTTTTGTAATGCTCTTTTTGTTCTTCTCTTCTTTGACATCAAATGTATTTCTCTTGTTTACAGATAAAAGGAAGTAAAACTGGATCAACTTTTGCCCGACCAGTATTAAAGGCTAGAGTAAAGATGGGTTCAGAGGAATAAGTTGCTTGCAAATAGAACCACTTCATATATGGGAGGTATGTATTACTGATCAACCTATCATGAAAACACACATCTAGTACAATGATTTTATGAATGTTGGTTCTTTACCTACTAGGCGTTAATCCTTCAAACAAGATATGGCATTTTACAGTTAAGATTGTTAGGTTCGAACTGATAAGGCTGAGAGACCAAGTAGCAGGTGTCGATACCCCATTACGATTTAATGAAGATTTTGTTAATTCTTATGTGTCAAGTTTGGAGAAGGGTTTAGGTTTTTGGTGGCAGTGTAAACATTCAAATAGAAATTGCAATGACTTTAAGGGTTCAATGGACTTTTGAAAGGCCTCAAAAGCGTTGCACTGCTACAAATAAGAATGAAAATAAATATAGTTATTGCTCTAGACCAAATTTATATGGATGGGTTGCTCAAGGGGACTATTATATAGCAGAAAGTTATTTTAAGAATACCTGTATGGGAAGAAGGAGGTGGATAAGATCATATATCAAATCAAACATTATTAAAGAAAAAACATGGGGTAGAAAGGGTAGTGTAGCAAAACTGGCTGATGAAATTGACATGAAAAATGAAAAAACTGAATAAGCTGCAAATGTGAAAGTGTATCCAAAAAATGAAAATCCATCAGTCGTTCTTGAAAAAGAAAAATGCTCAAGTAGACTGGATCTGTTCACTTTATGAGGGGGTTGCAACTAGCTAGCGTGGCCTAAATAAAGACCCACAAAATGTAGGACCAGAACTCTACGGAAGCGGTTTCACTATCATGGAAGGTGGTAAGATTGTCGGTCAGAATTGAAACCTGAACCAACTACTCTTGAATTATAAAAAAGGGATCAAGCCAAGATGGTAATTTCTCAAGTTAAACTTACATCCCATGCCTCTTATTTATGGCTATGGTCAGGTCAAAGGCAGTGGAAATAACAAGGCATGGGATTTCTGCCCAACTTCAGACCTTTTTATTTCTACTGCCATTGATCTGATCATAGCCACAAATAGAAGGCATGGCATGCAAGTTAGACTTCAGAAATTAACGCATTGGCTTCCCTTATTTTTACTTCTGGAGTTATTGGTTCAGGTTTCATTCTTGACTGAAAATCTTACCAATCTCTTGTGCTCGCGAAGATTCTTACTTAGAGTTCTGGTCCTGCACTTTGTGAGTCTTCATTAAGGCCACACTCGCTAGTTGCAATCTCTAGCAAAGTGACCAGCTCCAGTCCTCTTGACCATTCTTCTTTTTCTTCAAGGACTAATGGATTTTTATATTTGGATACACTTCCACATTTGAAGCTCATTCAATTTTTTCATTTCTCATGTCAATTTTATTGGCCAAATTTGCTAGAAGTTCCCTACTTGTTTCCCTATGTTTCCTCTTAAATAAGGTCTGAGATGATATATGGTCTTCTCTACCTCCCCCTTCCCACATAGGTATTCTCCCAAGCAACTTCTGTTGTATAATAGTCTCCTCGATCAACCCATTCATATAAATTTGGACCAGGGGAATTTCTATTGGTTCCATCGTTGTTTGCTGCAATGCGAGGTTTTGGAGGCTTTTTCAAAAGTCCATTGCGCCATTAAAATTGGTCCGATCACTATTGGATATTTACACTGCTTCCAAAAACTTGAACCTTTCCCCAAACTTGACACAAAAATATAAGCATAAATCGTCATTAAATTGTAACAGGGTATCGACACCACCGTCTTGGAATACTTCGGCCTTATTAGTTCGCACCTATCAAACTAAACTATACAATACAAGATCTTGTTTAAAGGATCAATGTCTAATCGATAAAAAACTGTATTCATAAAATTATTATACTTTATGTGTGTTTGTCACGGTAGCCTGATCAATAATACATAACTCCCGCGCATGAAAGTGTATCCATTCATTTGCACGCACCTTATTCTTCCTACCTCATAAATACATGTCAAACATTGTTTATTCATCTGCACGCATGTGATGACTATTAAAAAAGAGGTGAAGAGTCATGACTTTTTATGTAACACATTCAAAACAGCTGATGAACTGAATTCTCCATCTGTTGCAACTGATGAATCAGCTGTTAGAAGAAATCAAAATATCTCCTCCAACATATGGTCCATCTGTCGCAACAGATAATCCATATATTGCAATAGATGTTGCAACAGATGGTAAATCTATTGCGACAGACCAGACAATGTTTATTCATCTGCACGCATGTGATGACTATTAAAAAAAAGTAGTCGTGACTTTTTATCTAACACATTCAAAACAGCTGACACATCGAATTCTCCATCCGTTGCAGCTGATAAATCAACTGTTAGAAGAAATCAAAATATCTTCTCTAACAGATGGTACATCTGTCGCAATAGATAATATATATGTTACAACAGATGTTGTAACAAATGATAAATCTGTTGAGATAGACCAAATAGTGTTTATTTATTTGCACGCATGTAATGACTATTATTAAAAAAGAGGTAAAGAGTCATGACTTTTTATCTAAAACATTCAAAACAGCTGATGAATCAAATTCTCCATATGTTGCAACTGATGAATCAGATGTTAGAAAAAATCAAAACATCTCCTCCAACAGATGGTCCATCTGTCGCAACAGATAATACATATGTTGCAACAGATGTCTCATCTGTTGCACATACAAACCATCTGTTCCAACATATGGTAAATCTATTTTGACAGACCATATATTGCACATACAGACCATCTATTGCAACAGATGGTAAATCTGTTGCGACAGATGGACGATCTGTTGTAACAGCTTAATAATAATGGTTGTTACCAAGTCTCAAACCATTTTGAAAAGGTGAGGAATATTAATATAAAAAAAAGCCGTGACTTTTTACAGAAAATAAAAAGCCACCAATTTGAATATAATTAATACAATGGAGCTGAACAGCCGTACTTTTTGGCCTGACACATCCAGATTTATCCTCTACAAATAGATCTCTCCTTAATCTTCATTCTACTCAACTTTATTTATTTTTTGTATCTTTTCTTTTCATGTGACATCTTCAACCACTTCTCTTCAAAAAGCATATTCCTTTCTCGTTGAGGTAAGTTTTTTTCGATGTAATACATTGTATTACATTTGGACTCTTTACTTTACATTTGTCAATTCATGCGTGTTCAAGATATGGCTGATAGTTCTTGGGACATTGCTATTCTGTGCGACATAGTGCGAGAACTTCATAGGTAGGTTAATGACCTGCAGAGGGAGTTGGTCACCGTAAGAGCGACGATGTTTGGAGAGATGTAGAGGCTGATGAGGGCCCTGCTACTGCGAGTTGATTAGCCGGCTGTCATTAATGATGATGATAATGATAATAATAATTAGAATGTATTTTTTCTTTTAGCGTATGTATTTTAATTTTTCTATATCGGATCTATATCTAATGTATTTTATTTTTCGTTTGATGAAAAATTTATTTTTAGTCGACTTAGACTTTTTAATTCTTTTTCAATTTTCATTCTGTCTATTTCTTCTAAACATACATGTTAACATGTCGAAATTTGAAGGCAACAAGAAATTTTGAATTCAGTAGCAATAGCAATTTTGGCTTTTGAGTTCTTTCAATAGATAGACCATTTGTTGGAATAGATTGATCATCGGTTAGGTTTCTGTTAACAGATTATGTATCTGTTGTGAAAGATTTGTCATCTGTTGGAAGAAAACATTCTAGTTTGATGGAACTGTGTTGTATTCTTCCAGCTAATGTCCATTTGTTGCCACAGATGGGTAATATGGTCTATTGTATTATTTAGTTCATGTTTTGCTTCTTTTTATTGATGCACAAGTTATTAAAAATGATATTTTATATATAATAAATGATAACATTACATTCACAACAATGAGTTAAATATATAAAAGTCCACAACAAACAACAACATAAGTTCTTGTAATTACAACGATCATGGTGGATTACGATCCGGGCTTGTAGTTCTTTTGTGGATAGCGCGCTTACATACGGAGCACTTGTTTCTTCTTGATAAAAATAATTCTCTGAATCCACGCCTCCTCTTATATGAATTTTTTCCCGGTTTGATAGTGTTTGGTTCAATATATGGAGGAGGTATTAATCTCCCCAAAAGCTCTGCAGGAACAACCTAAGATTCTTCGGGAGGCACTGGAGTAATATGCCCATTATATGCCATTTTATATTTTTCTACCAAATAATATTGAGAGGAGTGCTCGTAAATTTTAGGTCCATATTTTGGATCGTATTAATATCGAAGCGCTGCCATAGCATTTGGACAGGGTATTTTATCTAAGTCAAAAACTCTGCATGTACAAGATCTTGTTTGAAGATCGATCGTGGCAACATCACCATGACCGGTGATACTGAATTTGTAGTCTGCTATTTGATAAGATAATAACCTATTCCCTAAACTAATGTTCGTTGATATTATTTTTTTGATTTCTAGAACAAATGAGGTTCTTCTTGGGCCCTCGAACTGCACAAGCCTTTCGTTAAAAAATTGGTCATACTTCTTTTTCTTATTTCAAATAAAGCCTTGATGGAAAATTCTCTTTCATCGCCAAACAATGAATTCACCGATTCATCTATGTTTGATGTCATAATATTGTATCTATACAAAAGAATCACTTAGTACAACATCATACTAAACTTGTAACTCAAACAAGACGTTAAATTCATAAGAATGTACCTATTTACCGGACAGAATGTCCGGATCCATCTCTCAAAATCGACATGTACGAGAAGTTTTGTTACCTTGGGATTCAAGTTTTGTTACCTTGGGATGCACATCCATTATTTGATTGAAATGGTCTAAAAACTCCTCTCTACTATATGCTTTAGTTGCTCTATAAAAAAGGGTCACGACCCTTTTGTTATGATAGTTTGTCTGAATGTTCTCTCCAAGATGCCTGATGCAACAACCAAAGTAAGCTGAAGTGAAGAAAATTGAACCCATCTTTGGAATACTTAGATTTCTATCCGAAACAAAACACAAATTTTTGGTATCTTTGACGCAGCTTCGCAGTTGTTCAAAAAAAATCCATAAGAGGCATCACATTCCTAGTTGGGGTATAGGAATTAGAGTTTAAAATTCAAGTTATTGGGGTATAGGAATTAGCATTTATAATTCCTAGTTGTTGGTTACAAGAGTTTTGTAATCAGTCGTTGTTGAGGCTCAAAGTTATTTAATGAAGTTCGGGTTAAATTTTGTAGAGGAACAGGTCGTGCTTTTTTACACCTTTTTTAGCCGAGTGTTTTTCATGTAAAAATCATTGTATTCTTTACCTCCTGTTTTACTGCATTCTTGGAACACGTCAGGCAACCTATTCCATCCATAGGTAACTCTTAAGTTAAAGTCACTGATCAGTAGGGCACGTACTCTAACATTACATCTCAAAAGTCTGCACCTAAAACTCCTCAACAGAAGGGTGTAGCAGAAAGAAGAAATATGAATTCTTTTATAAATGGTTAGACTTATGATGAGTTACTTTGATTTGCCTTCTTCATTTTGGGTTTATGCTCTAGAAACTGTGAAATATATTCTAAACTTAGTTCTTTCTGAGTAGGTTCCTGTGACACCCATAGAACATGGACTGGGCGTAAACCTAATCTAAAACATGTTCGAATTTAGGGTAGTCTAGCACATGTGCTAAAAGGAAAGGCAAAAAAATTGAATCCTAAATTAAAAGTATGTGTTTTATTGGGTACCCTAAAGAAATGAAAGGTGGCCGATTTTACTATCCTAAAGAAAAGAAAGTCATTGTAGTAAGTACCAACACCAAATTTCTGGAAAGGGATTTTATTACAAACTTTGGTCCCAGAAGTAAATTAGACAGGAATTAAGCAAAGAGGTAGCAAGCCAATCTACTGACAATAATAAAAAATAAATCCAAACTCCAGATGTCAAATTTAACATACCATTGTATTTTAGTAGTGGAAGAGATGTTAATAGACATAAATTTCCACAAGCATAAGTTCTTGAAAATCCATTGCATCAAAGTTGTGAGGGTAGCACTGAGCAAAATGCACTAGAGAAAGAATTATTTGATGTTCGAAAACCTCAAGGTGATGAGGATAACATAGAGACTCAAAATCCAGGAAATAATATGGTTCAACCACAAGATCATAATAGTATAGTTGCCTTTATACTTACCCCTACAATTGAAGTGCCTCGTCATAGTGGGAGAGAGATAATAAAGACGTCTGTTAAGCACTCTAAGGAGAGTTTCTGATAGAATTATTGAAGATTTGTATACCGATCGTATAAATTACGGTAAAGCACTACAAGATAAAAATGCAGAAAAATAAATTATTATTATGAAATCAGAAATAGAGTCCATGTACTCCAATAAACTTTTGAATCTTGTAGAACCACCTATAGATGGATTCAAGTCATTAGATACAGGTGGATCTATAAGAAAAAGTGAGAAGTGGACGAAAAAGTGCAAACTTATAAAGCAAGGTTTGTTGCAAAGGGGTTTACTAAGGGATCGATTATGAGAAAACCTTTTCTCCAATAGCCATGCTTAAGTCTATTAGAATTCCCTTATCCATTGATGCTCATTATGATTATGAGACTTTACAAATGAATGTCAAGACAACTTTTCTTAAAGAAAGTCTTGATGAAAGCATTTTTATGCAGCAACCAGATGCTTTCATTGAAAAAAAAGGGAATAAACACATGTTTTGCAAGCTTAAGAGGTCCATCTATGGATTAAAGTAAGCTTCTATGACATGGAACACTTGTTATGACAATGCGGTTAAGACTTTTAATTTTAAGCAATATCTAGACGAGTCTTGTGTGTACAAAAAATAAAATAGGGATAAAGTGGTGCTTCTAGTATTCTATATAGATTATATTTGGCTTGTAGAAAATAATGTGGACTTGTTGAATTCAGTTAAGGAATGGTTATCCAATAATTTTGAAATGAAGGATTTAGGAAAAGCTGCTCACATTCTTGGGATCAATGTTTTACGTGATCATTAGAAAAGGATGTTAGGCTTATCTCAAACTCCTTATATTGATATAATTCTTGCCAGGTTCAGCATGCATGATTCTACGAAAGGACTTCTTCCTTTTAGACATGAAATTTCTCTAAAAATCAATATCCTAATAAAGATGAGAAGATAGAAAACATGAAGGCAGTTCCTTATATGTCAACTGTAAAAGCCTCATGTATGTGATGTTGTGCATTAGACCTGACATTGTTTTGCTATAGGCTTGGCTAGCAGAGTTCAATCTAATCATGAATGAGAACACTAGATAATAGTTGAGCATATAATCAAGTACCTAAAAGGGATTAGGGATGACATGCTAGTCTACCATTCGAATGAGTTGATGTCTATAGGGTCCACTGACTCATATTTCCAGTCTAGCAAGGACTTTAGAAAGTCGACCTTTGAAAATGTGTTTACTTTGAGAGGTGCATTTGTTGTTTGTAGGAGCATGAAGAAAACTTGTGTTACTTATTCCATCATGGAAGCCGAGTATATAATAGTCTCTCATGTAACTAAGGAGGAAATATGGTTCAGAAACTTTCTCACAAACTTATAGGTTGTTCCTGCGATAAAGGCACCACTTATAATTTATTATGACAATACTGATATGAAACCACGGAGCCATAAGAAGGCAAAACACATTGAGCATAAATATCATTTGATTTGAGACATAGTGCAAAGAGTAGATATGGCGGTTGCAAAGATTGCATCAAAAATCAACCTGGCAGACCCTTCCACAAAAGTTCTACCACAGAAGCCTTTTGTCAAGCATGTGAAGGATTGGATGTTAGAGTTGCACTATTTATTGAACAACTATTTATTTATTTATTTAATTCAATAAAGTGTTACATTAAATAGATCATTTCATCATATATGTGTCCTCAACTTATATAGTAGATGATTTGGCCTATAGTATATGAGCTTATACACAGAAGATCAAATCATTGATTCTTATAAGTTAAAGTTATTATTCACAATGAAAATTTTGATAAACTACCAGAATAATTGTAGTACAAGATTAAAGTAATTTGTCTTGATACAAGAATGGTATAGTTCTAACTTCTCGTGCTAGTGCATTTTATAAGTATTGAACAGGATCGAATAGTGATAGTTGTTAAATTGATTGATAAAAACACATTCTCTAAACTATTAAATATACTTATATTCTCAATCTTGATATAACTATTATGATCTATATATATTAATTATCATATTGATTTTATTAAAGTGAGATTTTGAGATGGATCAATATTCCTGGTAGATTGTATGATAATAATATATATCGGGGAAATAATAAGTTAGTTGATAAATTCATGTCTCGATATAGATATTAATGATACACATTTTATGAGAAGTTTATAAGTTTTCATGTGTAAAACCGGCATGTGGATTAAAGAATGGGGACATATGAAATAAGTTAAGCATCTCTAAAGGAAACTAATCATTATATTAAATTCATCAGTAATTTAATTTATTGATTAGTATCTATAATCTTGACATGGGAATTACAAAAATGTTCAATGAAAAATTTTGGAATAAAAATAGATGGGTGCAATTATAAATTTTTAGTGGAATGCTTTGTAATTTATTATGATAAGAATAATTCGGGAGAGCCCGGGGGAGGAGAAGAAACATGTGTTTCTTGTCCGAGAGAAACAGAGGTTCTTCTAACCTTGAAAGATTGTTCAGTTTTCTATTCATTACTTGTCCACTCAAATATTGAGAAAGGTCAGCTATGAATTTGGGATCATTGTAGAAGACCGCAGAACTGAAGACAGACTTGCTTCAAGATATCTGCTCATTCTTCAAAAGGTATTTCTTGATTAATATTTAACACGTTTTTTGTGAACTACTGTTTATATTTATTGTCTATAATTCATGTAAATAGTATGATTCCAATATGCTTCCAATGTGTACTATTTTCCAACAATTCATAGTGAAATAAATATACCACATCAATTTGTTATATATGGATGATGAGATTTCACTGTTACAGAGCCAACGTCAGTACACTTATTGGAGGTTTATTGACGTACATCCAATAGGATGACGGGTTTTATTGGAAATATATCACATAAAAGGGCTTTTTTGCATTGAAGGGAATAATCTAGTCAATCACTCTTCTCCCGATTATCCAAGCGTCACATGAAAGGAAGGTAACTTTTCCTAAATGATTATGTACTGTGCAACACATTCATAAGTAGAATTCTACGATGAACGACGACTCTTGAACCTAGTGCTTTGATAAAACTTATCCAAAACACCCCTTTGAGAGTAAGATTTGTTCGATATATGCAAGTGTTATACCTTACTACTTTCTTAGCCTTCTCTCGTCTCGCCAATCTAGTATTGCCATATAAGAACTGTCTTGGAGAAGGCCAGCAATATGACAAGAATCCAACTTGCTCTAAGCATACCACCAGTTTCGAGGCATGAGTATGGAAGAATCCTTGGTCAGGGGTATTGAGAACGCTACCTACCCTACCCAACACGAATCCGAATTAGTCAAGCTCCAATGTGGACACCTGGACACTGGATACGAAACCAAAAAAAATTGCTCTACGCATCAATATATCACTAGAAACATGAATATTCAACCGAAAGATGATTTCATTTCACAACACTCTGTAATCAGTAATACAAGTTGGGGTCTGACTATATGAAACGTAATATTGCTTCTCTATATTGCAGAAACCACTAATTTCATCAGTGTTAGCTGGAATTGAGAAGATACATATTCAATGTACAATACAAGGGTTTACTATATGTGGAGGATCTTCTATAGTTGAATACATTTGTTTACAAACTTCTTTACGAAACTCGTTCAGCTCCGAACTCAGAAGAAATCTCGGAAAACATCCAACAGTTATGATAATTCAAGCTGCAGTGACACCACGAGCTTCCTAAGCCATCCTCAATCATTCAACAGCAGATGAGTTATGACAAACCAAAGATATTCCACGAAAGTTCTATCCTCCACTTAATAGACTTAAAATTAGTTCCGCGCCCAAAAATGTATAATCTCTAGTCGCCAAAGAATGTATCAGTTCATCTTCAACCTGAAAGTTCGTTCAAATGGCTTGAAGCAAGAGTTTGAGTTTACCAAGTCCTTGTAAGGAATGAAGAATATCAAACTATTCTTGGAGGAGGTGGAGCAGATGGCTCTCTGTGATGAAACAACTTGACCAGTGACCTACGCTCGCAATCCTGCAGAAGCAAACTTTCAAACATATGATGATGGTCCACGTACTTTCTTTAACGCAAGTAAAAGACACCGTTTTGGGTGCAGTGTTGTTGCGATATCGAAACTTCACAACCCAGTAGAACATGAAGCAATTAGTGGAACACTTATGTTTCAAGCAAAATGTGCTTTGTTTCAAGCAAACAAAACATCTCAGTTGAATGTCCCTTCAGGACATCCAATAAAAACTATACAGAGATGATCAGCATGGCCCCTGCATAAGGATGATATGCACAAAGCTGCACATACAATATTCCAATAAAATAATGACATCAAGAGCATTGTGTTTACATGTTCAGTTCACAGGTTTAATCGAAGATAGAGCAGCACAAGTGACAAGGAGTTGTCAGACCTCAATAACATATCAAACATTAATTTTGAAAAACGGTGTTAACGTTTCAAATTGATAGGGAACACTTTTGCAAAGTCAAATTACAAATGGCTTCTCTTTGTTAGCAGACATATCGAAGCACGATATAATGCTGCAGAAACATATCTGGCTGTACAGATATTCTTCAAGAATAAGCAGACGATTCAACAGTAAACCATGTGTTTATCAGTTTCTCAAGAGCTGTAAAAAAAATATTAGTGACCCGAAAATTACCTTAAACATATTTAAATGGAATGGTTTGTCTGGATTCATTCTCTTCAGCTTTAGGAATGTAAATGCAAAGCTTAGTTGGTCACGTGAAGTAAATCGGTCAACTTCGTTGAACCAGAGGCAAGAGAATAAATTTGACATCGGTGTATGTGCTCTGACAATAAAAGAACCTTCAGGCACATCTGCAATACACAAAAAACCATAATTTGTTCAACAAACTGCATATGAAGAAAGATGGCAATGAGAATAGGATAAACAGTACGTGTTAAGTGGCACATACAGCTTGGCAGAGATGGATTCGGATCTAAAGGGTCAAATTTGGTAAGACCATCAGATTGGTACAACGAAAACTGTTCATCAATAGCAGTGTGATTGTACTTATTTAGACGCTTATTTTGGAGTACTTCTTCCCAAACACAGTGCCGAGTATAATGATTTGAGATGGCATACTCAGAGCCGGTTTGCCACAAGAAATGATCAATTATCAACATTGGATCAGTTGAGAGCCGCAGTTTGCTATCTAGCCAAATAGAGTACCTAAAAATCGCCACAAGAGGAAAACAAATTAATCTTCAGTTGGAGCCAGATAGACTAACAATAAAAGTTCAGCTAGGGATATGAAAAATCACCTAGAAGAAGGAAAGAGGCGATGCGTCAAAAACTTTGGTACTTTCCCTGTTTTACGCGTATCTGTGTATGGTAAGTTCTTGACGACAACTAATTTCCACAATCCAACAAATCCACCATCATCAGGTGCGCTTCCTTCTTTTGAGAGCGTTGAAAGAGTTCCCTCATCAACAAACATAACAAAACATACGTTCTTCTTTGAATACTCACTGATCTGAAAAGGTAAGGATCAATCAAAAGTAAGCACATGTTGCTATATCCTAACCTGCTCTTGGACTTTCCAAAGATACCATCTGACAAATCTGTAGAATATTGCTAAATGGAGTCACTTATTACTAGAGAAAACATATGTATCCAGGATACATGTTTTAGAAAGTCTTTGATCTTCACGGAGTTATTCAACATTTCAGAGTTGCAAGTTCTTTATGCAATTGCCATTTCGGAGAACAGAGAAGAGCAAACGGAGTTGAAACTGCAAGGTCATTAGAATGAGAATGAAGAGAAAAAGAATCTTCCAGCCTTCCAGGTGGTTTAATTACTTCGAAATGGATTGTAATAAAACAATCTCAACGAACATCATTGCAGGAGAGAAAAGTAAATATAAAGAAAAAAGAAGGCCAAATCATTACCAATCTGCTTGTCGGCCTTCTTAAAAAATCAGAGCTTCCAAAAATACATGATGATACGACCACTCTGCACGCACTCATGTATCTTTTGTCCTCCTCTTTCAAATCAAATCCAGTACTAGGAAGCCCTTCAGCTCCCCTCAAAAAACCACAATGAATTGTTTGATTTACAGCAGAAAATGATTGTTCTCTTTCTTCAAGGGTCTGGTGTCCACCAAATCTGGGATCATGAGCATCAGTATGGGAAGCTTTCTTTTCTGTTTCCATATATCCCAGGGAAAACTGGGTGAAATTCATAAAGTCCTTGGGTTCACTATGCAAATCGACAGAATCCCTAAACACTACATCACAAGGAAAAAAGCCTGAAAATCAAATAGAAATGAAATGAGGATTTGAAGATTTTCAATAGTTTCTGTTTACTTGGAAAAAAGTCCCTATAACTTCCAGCTTGTATATAGCATTTTACCAAGAAATGTCAACAAAGGAATAGACTTTCAGTAACTAATCGCTAGAATGTTATGATAACTTTCCATAGCCACATGATAACATATACTCTGTGCCATGGACAATAGTATGGTCAATTACCAACTCTTTTTGGCACTTTTTGGAGATTGGAAAAGAAGTGAAGAGGATAGAACAGAACAGGAAACTTTTCCATATGAGGCATGCTATGATGCATATCTAGGCAATCCAAAATTAATTGGACTGAACACATTCAAAGCACATTTAAACTTCGGCTGCCACCAACCTCAATAAGACAAAAGGTTTTGATCTTTGACCACAAAATTCTTTGATAAAATACATGACAGGTTATAAGCTAATCTTGCTTAGCAGGCCATATTTTCCACAAAGAAGTTTATTGAAGGCATACTTATTATAAAAGCAGAGGAATAGAGTAGAAGAGAGTATGTGTATTTGATGAGACTGCAGTGCAGTTTATATACAACTGAAATAATAGCGTAAACTAACTCCTAGAATGTAGGAATAGATAACTACGTCTAATACAACTAACGCCTAAATAAGTTGAACAAGTCTAATCCTAATCAAACTATATCTGTAGTATTAGTACATGTGCACAGTAAAACAATTTTACAACACAGGTAAACCACTAATGCTAATGCACTATTACGCCCCCCTCAAGTTAGGTGTGAAGAGACAACACGTAACTTGGGAAGCATTAACCGGAAAGCTGGCTTGGACAATGGTTTGGTAAGTGCATCCGCAAGTTGATCAGCAGAGTGTATGTGCCTCATTTGGACCAGTCCATTGCGGACCTGGTTACGAACAAAGTGAAGATCAACCTCAAGGTGCTTTATTTTGGTATGATGTACCGGATTCTCGGCAATGTACATAACTCCAAGGTAATCACAAAGTATTATAGGTGTAGCAGGGAGTGACACATGAAGATCTTAGAGCAAGTGAGTAACCCAATTCGTTTCGGACAAGGCGGAAGCAACCACACGATATTCAGCCTCAGTGGAGGATCTAGAGACAGTAGGTTGCTTACGAGAACTCCACGAGATGGGCGTTGTGCCCAGAAAAACAAAGTAGCCCGAAACGGCGATCATTGGTGTCACCTGCCCAATCAGCATCGACATAGGCATAGAGATCAGTCGATTTCTGTGGGGAAATACGAATGCCATACTGGGATGTTTCTTTAAGGTATCGCAGGATACGCTTAACTGCATTCCAGTGAAGCACAGACGAAGAGGTGTTGAACTGAGTAAGCTTGTTTACAGAGTATGTGATGTCAGGTCGGGTAAATGAAAGGTACTGAAGCTTACCGAGCACACTTCTGTATGCTTTTCCATCAGTTTTAGGTGCTCCATCATCAACTAGTAGGATCTCGAACATGCTCTTAGGTGACTGAATACCTTTGCAGTCCATCTGAGTGTCATGTAGAATCTCCTGTATATACTTGGATTGACTGAGAAACAAGTCATCAGCATTTCTGTGTACTTCAACACCCAAGAAATAGTGTAATAAATCAAGGTACTTGAGAGAAAATTTTTTCGAAAGAGCGGTAACAACATGTTGAAAGAGTGTTTCATCACTGCCTGTGATTATGAGGTCATCCACATAGATCAAAATATAAATGGTGACCCTCATATTGTGCAAAACAAAAGGAGAATCACACTCAGACATCTTGAACCCCATTCAAATCAAAGAACTAGTCAATGCATCATACCAGACCTTAGGAGCTTGCTGGAGTCCGAAATTGCCTTTTTGAGATTGCAGACATAGTTGGGATGATTTGTGTCTTCATAGCCATGAGGTTGAGACATATACACGTCTTCTTGAATCTTTCCCCGAAGAAAAGCATTATTGACATCTACTTGATGTAGTGGGTAGTTCATTTGTACAGCAACTATAAGTACTGTTCGAATAGTAGTTGGTTTAACCACCGGACTGAATGTCTTGTGAAAATCAAATCCGGGCCTTCGAGTGAACCCTTTTGCAACTAAACGTGCTTTGTACATATCAATGGAGTCATCAAATTTAGTTTTGGTTCGAAACAACCACTTACAAGGGACAATATTTCGGGCATGGTCCAGCGGAACCAAGTCCCAAGTCTGGTTCTTCATTAATGCATCAAATTCAGCCTTCACAGCATCTCTCCAATATGGGAATTTCTGTGCTTGCTTGTGGGTTACAGGGATAGAAGGTGCAGGCTGGTTCATTTGGGCAATGTAGTTAACAATTTTTCGTCGCTTGATGATGTTGTTTTGCGATCGCGTTACTATACTATGTTGTTCTATGGGTGGAATGTTAACAATAAGTTCAGATGAGGGGAGGTAAACTTAGAGGTGAAGCTGGCTGTATAGATGATGAGTGTGGTCGACGCCGATAGACGTGGGTAATTGGTGGGCGGCGATTCTTGGAGATAGGACAAGTAGAAGGATCAGGGGGTTGGCTTTGGCTTTGGTAAACAAAATGGGGTTGAAGGTTATCAGCGGTGAATTGCCTATCCCTGTCAGAAGAAGATGTTAAGGAAGTAGAGGGGATATTACCAGTGCCTGAGGTGTGAAGTGATCTGCCTTCGGGTAGTTTTCCTGTGCGGCACGACTTGAGCATGCATCTTGGCGTGTGTCCCGCATGAGTGGAATAGTGAGGGGCAACTGGGTGTTATTAGCATCAAGTGTATTATCTCCATGATTGAAAAAGTGAGTCATTTGGAGAAGAAACTGTTTCCCACTTTAAAGAAGAAAATTTCTGGTTCAATTGAGAAGACATACTTTCAAATGGAAAAACATTTTCAAAAAATTTTACATCCCGAGAGAGGAAAATTTTGGAACTGATGGGGTCAAAACACTGATGGGAATGATGAGTGATGGAGAATCCAAGATAGACACAAGGATTGGAGTATGGTTCTAACTTATTTGGGCCATATGGTCGAAGCCATAGGTAGCACAAACAACCAAATGTACGAAGAGATTCGTACGCTAGTTTGACATTAAAAAGAACTTCAAATGGTGACTTGTTATTACGTGTGCTAGTGAGAAGACGGTTGATGAGATATGTGGCATGATGGCAAGCAAATGACCAAAAATCATATGGTAAAGCAGCTTGATAAAGTAGTGTTTTAGCTGTCTCAACTAGGTGACGATGACGTCTTTCGGCCAACAACCCGTTGAGGTGTGTACGGTGGAGAAACAAGATGTTGTATGCCATTGGAGTGGAGGTACGGGTCTAATATTTGATATTCACTTCCTCCATCAGTGTATAGGGTGAGTATTTTTTTATCAAAATGTTTTTCAAGCACAGGATGTAGGTGTTGAAAAAATTGTTGAACTTCATTTTTGTTTTTCATTGTGTATAACCAGATGTATTTGCTATACTGCTCAACAAAAATACAATAATAACGTTTTTTATCAATTGAGAGCACTGGAGATGGCCCTCACAGATCACTATAAAGTGTTTCTAATGGAGATTTATCGGACAATTTGTTTAAATAAAATGGAAATTTGTGGGCTTTATTGCAGCAAAAAGAATTATAATAAGTAAATCTGTCTTTCAAAGAATAAGAAAGACTGAAATTATTGAGAATGCAAAATAAAACTCGAGAATAAGGGTGACCTAATCTTCGATGCCACAGATGTAATGAAGGGCCGGTAACAGCAACATTAATGGTTGGGCGAGACAGTGTTGGCCATTCGTAGGGTCCTGTTTTATTCGGGCCGCACAGAAGAGATGTTCCCGTAATCAGATCCTTCACAAAAAAAGTTAAAAAGGAAAAAATTCTATTGAGGTTTGGTTATCTTGACAAAATTGAGAAACGAAAATAAGCTTGCGCTTGATAGCAGGAGCACATAAAATAGTAGAGAGTTTGAAGGCATTATTTGACGCATATAAATGAGTAGTACCAGTTTGAGTAATTGAAATCACATTACCATTACCCATCGTCACTTCCTCCATCCCTTTGAAGTCCTGAACATTGTGGAGGGAATTGGTATTGGAGGTAATGTGGTGAGATGCACCCGAGTCTACAATCCATGGGTTATTTGGCGGTGTTTGGGCAGCAAAATTAGCCTTAGCTTCAAAGTGGTTGTGGGATCGTGACCGACAGACATTTGTTGTGTGGCCAAATTTGTCACAGAGCTGACAACGGACTCGTGAAGATTAGTGTGGGAAGTTACGCCACTGAGAACTATTGTTGGAATCCTAAGGAATAGCACTTTGATTGAGTTGTCTGTTTTGGGGACGCCAGTTGTTGTTGTTGTTGTTATTGTTGTTGGGTGCGCGTAGATTATTGCGTGGTGCTGATTGGGAATTTGTGACACGTTGAGCAACTGCGGCAGTGACTTGTGTGGTCGCTTTTTTAGGTCATCATGTTTGAGGAACACTTCGTGATCAAGAAGCTTGTCAAAAAGTTCTTCATAGCTGATTGGAGAGTCTCGTGCCCGTATAGCTGCTGAAATCTCACGGAACTCTGGACCGAGTCCACTCAAAATTTTCACAAGTTCTTCGTTATTGACCGATGAACCAACTGTGGCGAGCTCATCAGACAAAAAGTGAATCTCACGCAGATATTCAACAATAGATTTGATGTCTTTACTGACCCGACTGAGATGATGACGGGGGCTAAATATACGGGTTTGCGATTTGTTCACAAAGGAGGTGTGAAGCTGATCCCAAGCAGCTTTGGAGTTGTCTGCGGAAGCGACAGTGAATGTGATTGTGGCATCAACAGAGGCCATAAGAGTAGTTTGGATTAGTTTATCTTGACCAAACCAATCCTTATACTCGGGGTTGGCAGATTCAATTTCGTTAGTAATGATTGTTTTCGGAGGGGACAACGTGGTGCCGTCAAGATGACCATAGAGGTCATGGCCATGAAGTAGCATGGCAATCTGGGCCTTCAAAATAGTGAAGTTGTGGCTGCCAGATAGTTTAATCGGCAGTTGGGAGGTTGGGTTGAATTGAATTAAGTTTTTGACGACAAGGGACGCATCAGCATTAGCAATTGGGGAGGAAACAGCCATTGATATGCAGGAAAAAAAAATAACTCGTTAGAGTTATTGTGGCTCTGATACCATATAAAAGCAGAGGAATAGAGCAGAAGAAAGTATGTGTATTTGATGAGACTGCAGTGCAATTTATATACAACTGAAATAATAGCGTAAACTAACTCCTAGAATGTAGGAACAGATAACTACGTCTAATACAACTAACACCTAAATAAGTTGAACAAGTCTAATCCTAATCAAACTATATCAGTAGTATTAGTACATGTGCACAGTAAAACAATTTTACAACACTGGTAAACCACTAATGCTAATGCGCTATTACTTATCCCCATATCAACCTAATTGTATTTTCATGGAACCTTTTCTAAAAGAAACTTTTATTTCTTTGTAATATTTTTTCGAGGAATACGAAACTTAACTTTCTTTAATATTGTGTGATATCACTATAATGCAATAGACATTTTCATTTGTTACTCACCAGTTTTCTCCAAATGAAGCCATTTCACAGCAGTAAGATGGAAAGGGAGGTTCTTCATACTAAAATCAACCTACAATAAGCTTTCTCAACCTTGTGTAGAGTTACCAATGGATAGTGGAGTAGTTGATTAGTTGATATTGAGTTTTGAGGAAAACTAGAAATACATTTAATGGCTTAGCCTATTTCAATATGGACTATTTCTTATTTATGCAACAGCAAGGCACTTAAAGCTTATGTGGAAAGCCATAAAAGTTTGAAGCGCATCTACTTCTTCGTTTTCTCCTCTTATGGAGCATGAAGTTGATTCCATGTTGTCTTTTTTGTTCATTGGAAATACTATTTTGTTTGAAAGATTGTTCGCTTCTCTTCCCTCATATATGGTTTATGTAGAACTACTTCAAATATTGCAAAGTGAATAAATACAAGAAGATCAGAGACTGCTCATTTAGCCAACATTGTGTGATTTTGAAAATATAATAACCAAAAGCTCATTCATAGCGAAGTTTCAGCTATTGTTCTTCTTGTTATCTCTTGATAGCCATTAAAAGTAATTAACGACATAATTTATAAAGGACGTACTTCAGGATTTACAAAGACAACTCAGAGATCTGCACTAACACTCTCACATTGCCATACGCAATCATGAAACAAGCAGGAAAAAGTGAGTGTTCAACTATAGTTCTATACATGTAACTCTCTGTTTATTAACAACTGCAGACAATTGCTTAAAACTGACAACAAAGCTCTATGATCTAGGCTTCACTATTTCTTGCTGCAATGTCATTACTCATTATTAGTAATTATCTATTTTGACCAGGACAAGTACAACTTCTCTTCCCATTTTCTTTTTTGCTGGAAACCCTCTTCTTAATGACATAAGTTCACACAAAAATCTACACAAGCATAGTAAAAACGAGTCTTACGCTGCCTACGCGGCTTCTTTGTTGGGCGCTCAGGGACATCATGCACAGTAAAATCTTCTCGCATTTCTCTCCAAGGCAACATGCCATGTTCCAGTTTAACTGCAAAGAACAATGGGAAAACATGTCTTTGAATAATATCTCATATTCTAACAATATCTAAACTTAGAAAAAACTTACCAAAATTTTTATAAACTCAAAATTTGAGAAGTAAGTATGACTAAAACAGGCTTGATATCCTTCATCTAGAGCTTAGGGTATTAAAACATCCAAAGGGACACCACTGCCCATAAGATACTCATAGTAGTATGCTAATCTAAAAGTGTAAATATCCCAGAAAAGAGTAGCATTGCTAGCAGTTACTACTTACTACTATTTATAATCCCAAATTAAAGATTTATAACAGCTAACATGCTAGAGGATACAGCACAACAACATACCCGGTGTAGTCCCACAAAGTGAGGTCTGGGGAGTGTAGAGTGTGCGCAGATCTTACCACTACTTCAGAGGTAGAGAGGGTGTTTCCGATAGACCCTCAGCTCAAGAACTAGAGGATACATCACATAAAAGTTTAAAACTTACAGCTCAAAGTTTGTTCACAAGAAAAAAAAAAAAGGTCCATAAGATGGAAAGCAAATTACCCATTTCACAATAGAGGAATAGCCTCTTTTCCCCAATTACTTTTCGGTGCACCCATGAGGTTCTTTTCTTTGTATGTATAGAAGATTGGGTGTCTATTCTTAGAAAATCATTTTTCTACTTTTCGGCAAGGTTGCTCGGACCCTTCAAAAATGTTGTTGTACCGGTAATCAGATTCTCCAAAAATGCATAACTTTTGGAGGATCAGACACACATCCGAACGATATTTTCTAAAGAGTCCGAGCAACATAGATTTTTGGCATACTTCTTGGATCCAGTCACTCTTTTGCCCCAATACAACAACAAAAAAAAAGAACATATCCAATGTAATTCCACAAGTGGAGTCCGAAAAGTGTAAAGAGCAAGCAAACCTTACCCTTAGATAAGGAGGTAGAGAGGTAGTTTCCGATAGATCCTCAGCTCAAGAAAAACATATCGAAACATGTACCACAATTGCCCCGATATTAAGAAGATTTAGAGTTAAAGGACAAAAACACACCTAAAGTGTCCCCATTTTTTGAGTTTCATGCCTGAACTATCACCAACTATTTATTGAAACACACTTGTAAGTTCTAACTATTAACTATTCATTTTTCCTCCCTAAAATATGATAATATTGCCAAAATACAAAAGGTATCAGTATAATAACTAAAATATGACAATAATGAAATTAAAAAATACTATATTTCTCACCATGGAAGTGCATCCCTAAGGCAAAAGCAGCCAATGAGATGAAGCAAAGTACAGCAAGTACAAATACCCAAAACAGTAATCCCTTGTTTGTAAAAACACTAAAATTTCTTCCTCTTCTTGAGTTCTTGATTTGATCCAAAGACTTATAGACACCCATTTATCACCAAAACATCCCTCCAAAATCTTAAACATCAAACCCCTCATCTGCCCAAATCAACAAAAAAAATATGTAAAATTTGTTAGAATAAAACTATACAGAAAAATTAATCTGAGAATTTACCAATTCATTTTCATTCAGATGCAGCTGAATAAATTTGGGTTAATTGAATTTCTTTTTTTTGTTTTTCACCATACTGAAAAAATGTGCATTGATGTTTGTACACTAATTTGTGCATAGATTTGGACAATTCGTAACTGGTCTTGTTTTTAGTAATACTCCGTCCAGAACAATTTACTTGAAATGTTCTCTTTTTACACTTTTTTAAGAATGCTCGGCATCAAATATCAAAAATCGAATTACTGAATCAAATTAAAGAATTTAGTATTCGGTATTTAATAATTTGATATTTAATATTGTAATTGAGAGTAAAAATTTTAAATTACGGTATTTGGATTCGGGATTGGTAAAAGATAGTATAACCATTTGGTATATGATATTTATCAAATACCAAATTATTGTTAACTGATTATAGTCTATACTCCATAGGCCACGAGTCTAAATTAATATTCTACAAAAGGTCAAAAAAAAAAAACAACCTAAAATTCTATAATACTATATTTATTTTAAAATGAAAATGAAAATCACTTTTAAAATTTTTATTGTTAGCAGCAGTAAATAACATATTCAAGTATGAAGTTATTGTTTCATATTAATCGTGTTTTCTTCATTATGGTTCTATCTATCAAGACAACCTGAACTTGTCTAGTCTTGATGCAATTTGTAGGTATATCTAAGTTATATCCAGTGAGAGAGTTGATGTAGAGATACTCATTTTCTGTCATATCTAAGTAACTATGTTATCAAAAAGGTTTGACACTATGTTGTATAATTTTAAATATCTCATAAGTTATTCTTGATGAAAGGGTTACTGAATTCTTTATTTAAACTCACTCACTAGTCACTGCGAGGCAAATATTTGAGAAACAGATGTGGCTATTATCTTCCGAAGTCATTTCTGCATTAAACAGTTATTATGTAAAATCAACAGATGATGAATGAGATATAAAACATCACTGATAAAGTGTTAAGAAGTATTGTTTCCATAAGGCATGGGGCAAAAACTTTATGTTGTGTTTTTATTCAGTTTTAAAGTAACCTGTTATCGTTGGCCTAGAGTAGAGTCTACCAAATTTAACTTTAATATGCTATTACCAAATATCGTACCGAACCGAAATTTAAGTTACCTATTATCAAATTACCAAACCGAAGTTTAATGGTATGGTATTTGGCATATACTTTCATTTACTGATTATTAAATTACCGAATCCGAATTATGATAATACCAAACCGAATACCAAACGCCCACCCCTAGTTATTCCTCTATCTTAAAATAGTTTGTATATAGCCCCTTTTTTTAATTCTGCTCCTCACAAATTGAGATATACGTCCATTCAAAATAATAATTAATAAGAAAAAATTATCTCTTTTGATATATTAAAAATAATAATAATAAAATTTAATTAAAAAATAATAACAAGTAAAATAAACCAAGCGAGTAGGGGTGTACAGACCAAACTGTCAAAAACTAAACCGAAGAACCAAACCAAACCGAGAAAAAAACCCGACGTATGGTTTGATTTGGTTGGTTTGGCGTTGAAAAAAAACACAACATTCTTGGCTTGGTTTGGTGTTAACAAAAAAAAAGTCAAACCGAACCCAAATCAAACCGACATAATATATATATATATATATATATATATATATATATATATATATATGTATATATGTATGTGTATATATATGTGTGTGTGTGTATGCATGCATATAATTTAACTTTTCATACACAAAATATTAATTATAATCTACTTTTTAAATATTTTTTTATTAGTTTTATTAATTTTTAATATTTAGAAAGTAGATCTATAATATATATCTATAATATAGTAAAAGTGTGAAGGTTTTTTTTAATATTTAAGAGTTAAAAATTAATATTTATGGTAAAACCTAGTCATGAGAATTTTTATTTATTTTTTTCTAATTTAAGAGTTAAAAATTAATTAAATATATTTATGGTAAAAATTATCTTTATCAAAAGTAATCAAAACTAATGACAACTAATATTTTTTCCACCAGTTTAAGAATTTTAAGTCAACTAAATTTTATTTTAAAAAGATTTGAAAAATTAGAGATAGATATAAAACTATTAGAATAAGAAAAATTTAAGAAGTATCAGATTTTTAAAAGTTTTAAGTACGTAAGAGGAATGTAACAATGATTTTGTAAGGATTTGACTTTAAAAATAAAAAAAATAAAAAAATTATAACACCAATATGGTTTAAATTGATTCGTTTCTCTTAGCATATGACAACAAGGGAAAAGGGTATTATATGACAAACGCGAAAGTAATGATACATCAAGCACTTAAAATTTGTAGTGGTAAAACATATATGTGTATATGTTTATATTTGCATTATTATATTAAAGTGTGACAATTTTTTAAAAAGTGATTTGAACTTTTACACTTTATTAAAAATCTCTCCAATAGGTAAAATTATTTAATTTTAAATAATCAAACGTTACACGTGCGACTAAACTAATATATATATATATATATATATATATATATATATATATATATATATATATATATATATATATTCATATTTGGGTAATTAAGTTGTAATATTTATCAATTAATTGCTAATAAAATGATCCAAAATCCAATACAAACTTAAAACCTAAACTTTTTACTCTTTATCTTATTTTTTAATATCAAGAGAGTTTTTCGCTCCTCGATTTTTCATAATTGTGGTTTTTCATTAGCACATGAATGAAAACATACTTGATTTAAACTTCAATCACAATATAATTGTAAAAAATAAAGATATAAAAAAAACCCAAGAAAAATAAAAAAAAATCGAAAGAACCGACTAAAATCTAAACCGGAAAAACTGATTTTATGTTGGTTTGATTTGGTTTATAGTTTTAATAAATCGACATAATTGTTTTTTTTTTTTTCAATAGAAAACCAAAACAACTCGACCTGTGTACACCCCTACAAGCGAGTATAAATTTAACACAGGGGCTAAAAAATTAATTCTCCCTCTTAAAATAGTTTATATGCATAAATTTTGCATAGGTGGTACAAAAAAAAAATCCCCCATTTTAAAATAATTTGTATGTATAAATTTTACACAATTCTTAAAAAAATATTAGAAGCTTAATTTAATTAATATATTTTTTATTAATTTTTAAATTTTTATTTATTTACGTATTTTTTAATTCTAATATTATTAATGAAAATATTAAATAAATAATTAATTATCTATTTATTTTTTAAATAAATAAATTATTTTATGACAAAATTTTAGTAAATTTTGTAACTATTTTGAGAGGGATGAATATTATCATGAAAATAATAATTTTTTAATAGTGAAACTAAAATTGATGTTGTGTTTATTCGTGACTATAAATTCGCCATTTTACCGGATATGATATTTAAGAAATAAGTATTGACTTTGTTAAAGTTATAAAATTATTCTTCTTAAAAAAAGAAGTAATAGTATTTAAAATCAAGTGAAATCACTTTTAATTGAAAAAATAAATAAAAAAAGTAATAATATTTAAAATCAAGTGAGATCATTAAAGGTAAAATTGTAATAATGTTTTTAAAAACTTACTAAATAAGGAAGAACGATATTTTTTTTGGGACGAATCAAAAAAGAAATAATGACACATAATTTGGAATGGAGGGAATAATTATTTTTTAAATTTTATGAGAAAACTATAAATGAAAAAAATAAAAATATTTGTTTCAATGGTCAAGAGTGTGGTGCATTGATGAGGATGCTTATTGCTTAATAAAAAATGTTGAATTTGAGTTATGAATATAAAAAAATCCTAGATAGAGAGTGCGACTACGAAATCGGATCTAACCGACATACAATTCACATTAATCAAAATCTAACGTGAGTACCGGGACACAAAAAATACAAAAAACTTTCATAAAGCCAACGTTGTTGCACCTTTAAAACCTGAATGTCAAAAAAATCTTTTTCTTGAAAAACAGACAGCTAGTGCCGCCAAGTGAAGAAAGTAAGTGGAAAACATCTAAAATGGCGACGGAGCTAGAAGAATTGATTGGCTTTCTATCATCCCCTTCTCCCCCAGTAACTTTCATAAACTTCTTATATACCCTTTTATCTTTTTATTTGTATATTTCTTTTGGATTATAATTCAACTTATTAATGTTCTTGAGTACAATTTGTTTGATTTTTTTTTTTACCTGATTGATGTAAAGAAAAAAATTTTAAACTTAAAAATTGAATTAGAATCAATTGGGGTGAATCCTTTTCATCTTACAGTTAATTGATGTATGTGTTTTGTTATGATCCTAATGCAAAAAGTCCTATACTGGTTATATGAGGAACTGATGTGGGGCTTATATAACCTTCAGCTCTCCAACCTTAAAAAAGGGCAGTCCGGTGCACTAAAGATCCGGCCAATTAATAGATTTTGGGGTGTGGTTCTTTTAAGGTTGTATCGTATTTTCAATGAATTACTAATCATCCTTGGAACCATGTATGTTTGAAGAATGATTTTCAGTTAAAACATAGCTTATTATCGTAACTTTTTAACCTGGGAATGTAATGGGGATCCCTTTAATCCTTCCTATGCTCTTTCAACTATTTGAGTGCAAGTTGTTTGATTCCCCCCTCCCCCTCTTTTTTTGCTAGTCTTTAATTTGATTGATTGATGTAAAGCAAGTATCTTTTTTCTAAATGAAGATTAGGATCGTTTGGGACAACCCCCTTATGTTTTACAGTTAATTGATTTGAGTACAATTTGTTTGATTCCCCTTTCCCCTGTTAGCAAATAAAGTCCTATTTCTAGCTTTGTCCTAGTCTTTAGGAGAGTAGTTTATCGTGAATTTGTTTCCTATTTTTTAGGAGTTATCTTAATTAGTTGTTCCAGTTTTTTGGTTTATTTTGTTACGTCTTTCTGCCTATAAAATCAGCAGTCACAGACTATGAATAATAGTTAAGATAGTTCCATTAAATTTAGTGTGTTGACTCTATCTTTAGTCCTTTACTTTCTGCATATACTTCTCTGTTTCACATCAGTTTACAGTGGCATCAGAGCGAGCGTGAGATCCTGCAGTGAAGAAATAAATACAGCAGCAGCTGAACCTCTTTTCTCTATTCTGTAACACTCATGGCATTAGATAGTAACTTCGTACAAGCAGCAATTCCTCGCTTTGATGGTCACTATGACCATTGGAGCGTGCTGATGGAGAATTTCTTACGGTCAAAAGAGTATTGGCCAATTTTGGAGGACGGCATCAATTCTCTTGCAGTAGGCGAAATTTTGACGAATGCTCAAAAAACAGTGTTGGAAGCGAAAAAACTGAAAGATTTGAAAGCGAAGAATTATCTCTTTCAGGCTATCGATCGTCCCATCCTAGAAATTCTTTGCAAAGAAACTTCTAAGGATATTTGGGACTCCATGAAACAGAAATATCAAGGCATTGCTAGAGTGAAGTGTGCACAGCTTCAAGCCTTGAGAAGGGATTTCGAGACTCTGCAGATGAAGGAAGGAGAGTTCGTCATAAGTTATTGCGCTAAAAAAGTGGAGATCAGCAACAAAATGCGATTCCATGGCGAGAAGATGACTAATGTCACAATTGTTGAGAAAATATTGCGCTCTTTGGATGAATTACAAAGCTCTCTATTGGTGCATGAACAGAAGATGAATCGCAGTTCAACTTCTGAGGAGCAGGCCTTGAAGGCTTCTACTTTTGTTCCTTCTAATTCTAGAGGTAGAGATAGAGGTAGAGGAAGAGGAAGAGGAGATAGAGGAAATAGAGATGGCGGCAGAAATTTTAGAGCCAATGATGATGGCAAAGGCAGGGGGAAGAATTTTGACAAATCAAAAGTCGAATGCTATCGATGTCATAAATTTGGTCATTATCAATCTGAGTGCTACACTAGTAGTGACAAGGACGAGAAATCAAATTTTGTTGAAAGCAACGAAACCGAGACCCTGTTGATGGCAATAGACACAGAAGAAAAACCCGTGCAAGATGTTTGGTATCTGGACACAGGCTGCAGTACTGGACTTGAGTGGGAGTAAGTCTTGTTTTTCTTCTTTAAATGAAGGCTTTCGTTCTAAAATTAGTTTTGGTGATTGCTCTATTGTGGATGCAATGGGAAAAGATGATATTAAAACTAAAGCCAAGAATGGTTTTGAAGAAATAATATCAAATGTGCTTTATGTTCCTGCTTTAAAAAGCAACTTATTGAGTGTTGGACAATTGCAAGAAAAAGGATATTATATTTTCATCGAGAAAGATGTTTGTAAGATTTATAGTCCTACTAGAGGAGCTATTGTTGTTGCGAAAATGAATTCAAAGAGGTTATTCCCCTTGAATATTGAGAGTATTCAGTCTTGTTTAAAGGCGGAAGTAAAAGATCCCTCTTGGATGTGGCATTTTAGATATGGTCACTTGGGTTTTGGTGAATTAAAAACTCTCCAACAGAAAAATATAGTGATAGGTCTTCCAGAAATCATCATCCCTTCCCAAGTTTGTGAAGAATGTGTTGTTGGCAAACAACATCGTTCTCAATTTCCAATAGGGAAGTCGTGGAGAGCAAAGGGTATTTTGGAGCTGGTGCATTCAGATATCTGTGGCCCAATTAAACCAATTTCTAATGGAGGTAAAGGGTATTTCATTACCTTTACGAATAACTATCCCCAGAAAACTTTGGTGTATTTTTTACAGGAAAAATCAGAAGTTTTGGAGCATTTAAAAGCTTCAAGGCTCACGTAGAAAATGAAACTGGAAGGGTCATAAAGACTCTTCAAACTGATCGTGGGGGCGAGTATTGCTCAAAGCTCTTTGAAGATTTTTGTGAATTTAGTGGAATTCGAAGAGAGCTCACCACTGTTTATACACCACAAGAAAATGGTGTATCGGAGAGGAAGAATAGAACCATTCTCAATATGGTGTGAAGTTTGCTGGCCAAAGGAAAATGAAAAAGACTTTCTGGCCAGAAGCGGTAAATTGGAGCATTCATGTGTTAAAATAGAAGTCCAACATTTGTTGTTCAAAACATGACTCCAGAGGAGACTTGGAGTGGAAAAACAACAACTGTGGACCACTTTCGAATTTCCGGTTGCATTGGCTATGCGCATATTCTAGACGAGAAGAGGAAGAAGCTTGATGACAAAAGTGAAAAATGTATCTTTCTCGGTGTTAGTGAAGCATCAAAGGCATATAAATTGCTTAATCCACTGATGATACGATAAAAACTTGGAAGACACGAAATCACTCAAAAAATAGTCCACAAACACACTCCAAAACAGTCCACAAATCACTAAGATCCTTGGACCGATTGGAGACCTCTCTCGGATTCAGAAATACAACAAGAATACAAGGTGAATAAGGTGTATTTCACACCAAAACAGAAACAATACGTGAAGAACAAGATGAACACAAAGGCACAAGATTCGGATTTAACAATAACAACAAGAACACAAGATTACAACACAAACACTAAACACGATTACAAGAAAGTAAAGGGATAGATAGATAGACCACATGAAAGTATAATCTTAAGAACCCAAGAATGGACACTCTTGGACCCTTAACACTACACACAACAATAAACCTATCTCTTACGTGACGCAAGATCGGATTGCACCTCTAGCATCAACGTTTCCAAGCAAGCAACAACAAAAGAGAATCCACCCTATTGTTGTATCCTAGTTTTGGTTTTGGTGCCTCAAGGAGAGAGGACTTGTGTTCTTTGGTCTTTCAAGACTCACAAATATCATCAAAAACTAAATCTAAAAACCCTACAATGTTCCTTTTATAACTATTACAAAATATAAGTTAAAATGACCAACAGACCCTTCAAAGAGTGGGCACCCATCTAGTGTAATTTATGGGCTGATTTGGGTACATTTTGGGCCTCTTTTATACTTCAATTGCACAGGCCAAGGCTTGGGTCCAACATGCACACTCCTAAGTCCATATCCGAGATTATTCCCGTATCAACTGACGAAGAAGATTGTAATCTGTAGAGATGTTATTTTTTATGAAGAAAACACTTGGGATTGGAGTATGCAGCAGTCTATTCCAATCATATTTGATACAGGAACCGAAGAAGTAGATGCAATACCCGAAAGTGCAGCGAATTCAACTCCCGCAACTGCTGAAATTTTACCAACTCTTGTTGAAAGTTCACCAACTGGTGAAACTTTACCAACAACTTTAGAAGAAACTGATGTAGTAGCTCAATCTCTTCGTTGTGCTCGCAAAAATCCCGCGTGGATGATGGACTATGAGGTAATAGGAATTAATGCAAATAGTGATACGGTTAACCATTTTGCATTGTTTGCAGACTGTGACCCAATTATTTTTGAGAGTGCTGTTAGAGAAGAAAAATGGAGAAAGGCGATGGATGATGAAATTGAAGCTATTGAAAGGAATTATACTTGGGAGCTTATTGATCTTCCTGATAAGCACAAAATTATTGGTGTCAAGTGGATCTATAAGACGAAACTGAAAGAAAATGGCGAAATCGACAAGTATAAGGTGCAATTGGTGGCTAAGAGATACAAGAAAGAGTATGGTGTGGATTATACTGAAGTTTTTGCTCCAGTTGCAAGGCATGACACTATTAGAATGCTAATTGTCTTGGCAGCACAAAATTCGTGGACGATCTTTCAATTGGATGTCAAATCAGCTCTTCTACACGGATACTTGGAGGAAGAGGTATTTATCGAACAACCCCCTGGTTATGTTAAGATTGGAAGTGAGCATAAAGTTTATCGATTAAAGAAAGCTCTTTATGGACTAAAACAAGTCCCATGGGCTTGGTATAGTCGCATTGAGGCTTATTTTCAGAAAATGGGTTTTCAAAAGTGTCCATATGAGCCTACACTTTTTGTGAGAATTGGGGAGAATGGGAAAATGCTCATTGCGTGTTTGTATGTCGATGATCTCATCTCTATGGGGAATAATAAAGGCATGTTTTCTGCTTTCAAGAGGTCTATAATGGATGAATTCAAGATGTCTGATCTTGGTAAGATGCATTACTTTCTTGGTTGAGAAGTAGTGCAATTTTATGATGGTATATTTGTTTACCAAAAGAAGTACGTGCGAGAAATTTTAAACAGGTTTAAGATGCAGAATTGCAATCCAACCAACATTCCAGTTGAGTTTGGCTTGAAATAACCAAAGGTGGGAGAGGAAAGAAGACAGATAACACATTTTACAAGCAAATTATGGGTAGTTTAATGTACGTAACTGCTACAAGACTAGACATCATGTATGCTGTTAGTCTTGTAAGTAGATATATGGAGTGCCCAACTGAAATGCATCCCTTAGCTGCAAAGAGAATTCTTCGTTGCTTACAAGGAACCAAGGATTTTGGAATTTTCTACAGTAAGGGAGAAAAGGCAGATTTGATTGGCTTTACTGATAACGGTTATGCGGGAAATCAAGATGGTAGAAAGAGCACTTCAGGTTATGTCTTTATGCTAGGCACAGGGGTTGTAACGTGGTCCTCCAAAAAGCAAACAGTAGTCACATTATCAAGTACAGAAGCTGAATTTGTAGTTGCTACAGCTTGTGCTTGTCAAGCTATTTGGCTTAGGAGAATACTTAAAGAGCTGCAATTCAAGATGGAAAGTGCTACTATAATATTTTTGTGACAACAATTCTACAATCAAGTTGTCAAAGAATCCTGTGAACCATGGAAGAAGCAAACACATTGATGTGAAGTATTATTTCCTGCAAGATCTCAACAATGAAGGAACAATAGAGCTTTAGTATTGCCGAAGTGAAGATTAGTTGGTGGACATTTTAACTAAACCTCTCAGGTTTCTCCCTTTCCAAAAGCTGAGGAGGTCGATGGGTATTGGCACGATGGAAGCGTTCAACTAGCTAATGTTAACCTGAAACTTGTGAGCTTTCAGTTTAAGGGAGAGTGTTAGCAAATAAAGTAAGCAAATAAAGTCCTATTCCAGCTTTGTCCTAGTCTTTAGGAGAGTAGTTTATCGTGAATTTGTTTCCTATTTTTTAGGAGTTATCTTAGTTAGTCGTTCCAGTTTTCTAGTTTATTTTGTTACGTCTTTCTGCCTATAAATCAGCAGTCACAGACTATGAATAACAGTCAAGATAGTTCCATTAAATTCAGTGTATTGACTCTATCTTTAGTCCTTTACTTTCTAGATATACTTCTCTGATTCACATCAGTTTACACCCCCCACCCACCCCCCACCCCTTTGTTTTTAAAAAACTTTTTTAAAAAATTTACTATTTGAATTGATTGGGACGAATCCTTTTGTTTTACAGTTTATTTCCTCCTCCCCCCTTTCGCTTGTCTTCAATTGGATTGATTGATGTAAAGAAAGTATCTTTTCTTGAAAAATGAATTTGAACTGACTGGGATGAACCTTTCCATTTTATAGTTAAACGATGTGTGTTTTTGGTGAATTACCAATCATTCTTGCAACCATGTATGTTTGAAGAATGAATAATGTTGTTTGATTTTCTCCCCAGTTTTGTTTGTCTTCAGTTTGATTGATTGATGTAAACAGTGTGTGTCTTCTGATTAGAACTGATTGAGACGGAGCCTTTCCATTTTACAGTTAATTGATATTCTAGTTTTTAGTCCATTACTAGTCATTCTTGCACCTATGTATGTGTGAAGAATGATTTTTGGTGAAAAATTAGCTTATTCTCTCTCTTCTTTTTTTTTTTTTTTTAACGTGGGAATGTAATGAGCTTGATTTCTTATCCCTTTGGTGAACTTTTCGATATGTATGTTTAGAGAATGGTTTAGCTGAAAATGCAGTGTTTTTTGAAATAAAGGAAGAATCCTTCTGTATAAATTTTAAAGTAGGATTTAGAATTGACTTGGGGCCAAACCTTTTCGTCGGAGACTATTACTTTTGGTTTTTGCTTGTTTTATTGAGCTTTTGGGTATATGTTTGTGAAAATAAATAGCTTTCTTCTTAATTTTTTTAATCTGTATCTGAACTGATGGTATACCTTTTTCATATTGCAGCTAATTGCTTTGAGTTTCATTGTCTTACTGAGTTTTTTGGTATGTGAATGTGTGAACTATAATTTAGGTGAAAAAACTAGCGGTTGATATTGTTCGTGATTATACTGGTTCTGAGGATGGCTTGGAATCTCTTGGAAAGTATGCAAACGTTGTGCTTCCCTCTCTGTCTCGCCTTGTTGGTGAAAAAAAGGTAGCAGTATCTTCTAAAATGTCGTGTTCTTACATCCATAAAGTTCACATTATGAGTTATCTTCTAAAACGTTGATACTTATACTATGCAGTAGCCTTCAGAAGGCCTTTCTAATTTTCTCTTCTTGTATCAACTAACTCATTCAGGTGGTTTCTGAACCTGCGGCTCAAGCATTGGTCAATCTGTCACAAAAGCCAGAGCTGGCAGCTAAGATGGTTGAGATGCATATGGTTAAGACATCGATGGAGACCCTATACAGGCAAGACTGTGAAATCACAAGTCTGCTGATTATGCTCCTTGTTAATCTCACACAGCTGGATGCTGGTATTGATTCTTTGCTTCAGGTTAATTCTCATCTTAATTTTTTTTGTTACACCAACGCTTTATATGCCTCTTTTTTTCCTTTTTTGTTGATGACTTAAGGTATTTCGTTAAAAAAAGGTATCAAAGAGATGCAAAACTACAAAAGAACAGAAGTATAAGATTGTTAGCCCCTTTATAATGTGTCAATCTAAAACTAGGGAGCTAACAAAGTCTGACCAGAAAATGGTCCAAGTTAACTAAGTCCAACAAAAAAGATTAAGCAAACATCTAGCTTTGAGAGAATAATCTGGAGATGAGGTTCCATCAAACATCTTCGATTCCTTTCCAGATAAAAACATTAAAACATGGCTGCTGGGATCATCACCCATATTCTCTTGATGGTCTTATCAACTCTCCGTATGTTCTTGTTTACACCATCTTTAACTTTGAAGCTACTAATATGTTTCAATATTCTTGTTTATGCACCCATTAGATGAATTACAAAATTGCCTCGTGTATCTTAATTAAGTTACCCATTAATGGACGAAAGTTTCCAGACTTGACCTTCCCATTTGAAAAAAAAAAAGGGGACAACTTTGCAAATATTAGTTTTTTTATTCCGCATTTCTCTCCTCCTTGGTCATTGAATGGCTGAAAAAGTAAGAATAATATGTTTGTACCACTACCTCAGACGAAGTAGAGAGGCTGGTTCTGATAGACCCCTGACTTGGACAAATAACAGTATAAGAAAAACATAAAAACAACAAATAAAAAGGGATATCACACCAATAACAAATAAAAGAAACAAGACACCTATAGAGTAATGTGATATATAGTCTATCCAGAAATCACAAACATCACCAAAACACCACGAACAAGGAACTACAAGGCAGACACATAACACTACAGCTACATGCATAGAAGCAAACCTTCCTACTAGCCAGGACGCATTCCTACCAACTAACTCTCTATCCTAATCCGCTCTCTTCACACCTTCCTATTCAGGACCTGTACAAAATTGAAGAAAATAAAAATACTGAGTGAGACAAAAGAAACAAGAGTCCCATAATATCTTAAATCATGCTGTACACTTTGTTCCTACTGTTATGTTGTAGTAGTTGATTCTCCCCAAGTAATATGGCTAAGTTGGTAACTGGTTTCTTATTCATCATCATTCAAAAATATTGGTTTCTTATGCTTATTATGCTGCCAGTCTGCAGATGAGAAGATGCATGGCTTATATGTCTCGAAGCTTGTCAGATCATTTTGTTCGTCCTCCTCTGAGAGAAAAGGTATGTCTAATTGTCATTCTATTTCCCTTTTATCCAGATCGATTGTTGCGTGTTTCTAGCTTTTTGATACTTGTCCTTAGAAGTTAGAACTAAGAGAGAAAATATGGTTTCTGCTGAACCCAGACGAATCCCTGCTTAGCTTGTACACAAAGTGAGAACCTGGGGGGTGGTTATTTCCTGATAAAGCTTTCAGATTGGCTACTCGAACTTGAATTGATTGCCTACTAGAGCACTCGACTTAAATTCACCTTAGTCCGTTTAAGATGGATAAGTAAACATATTTTTCTTGTGAGTGGTAAGATAAATCCAAATCAACATGTTAATATTGTGAATTTTCATGGATCTTCTTGTTTACTCTGATTGTTCCAGATCTTGAAAACCAAAGCACAAGTTGTGCCCACAAGTTTGTTCCACTGAGCTTTAAATTTGACCAGATGTGACTCTGTGTTATAATGAAAAAATCCTCGATTGGGAAACAAGAAACTTAGTGTAGACTTTATGTGGAAGAAGAATCTTTTATGATTGATGTACTTCACCAAATTTTGGGTGCTATAAGACTTAGAAAATACTCCACTGTGGATGAGCAATGCTGAGTAAAGTCTATCTGTTCAATTTTGCAAGAAGAGACCCCGTACCTCTTCAGTTATTAGTGAAGGCATACTTCTTTTAAGAAACTTGATATGTGTCTTAAACATGCTGCATAGTTAACTCTTAACTCAAACAAGAAATTGTTGGCTTAACTTTCCGTAGCATTATTATCTTTATTGCTGTTGTTACAACAGATCTCCTTTTCCCTTGTTGTCAGTTGATCCCTTTGAACATGTGGCTTCTGTACTTGTTAACATTTCTAAGAAGGAAGAGGGGAGAAAGCTTTTGCTTGATCAAAAACGCTGCCTTCTAAAGCAAATAGTCCGGCATGATTCTAAGAGCTTGTTGCGAAAGAGAGGGGTATGTGGTAGGATATTTTTCAGTTAAAGATGGCTTTTTTCATACATATATGGACTTCTGCTTTAAAATTAAGTATCTGAATGTAAAATGAGAAGGAGAGCCTTGGAGTAATTGATAAAGTTGCTGCCATGTGATCATGAAGTCACGGGGTCAAACCGTGGAAACAACCCCTTGCAGACATGTAAGGTAAGACTGCATACAATAGACCTTTCTGGTCCGGCCGTTCCCCGGACCTCGTGCATAGCAGGAGCTTTAGTGCACCGGGCTATCCTTTTTTATTGTAAAATGAAAAAGATTTGAAATGTTTCAAAATTGTGTCATCAAGCACCAATATGTTTAGTCAGTGCGTTCTAGACTGCGCAGTTTGACTTTGATCCAGCTATTTTACTGTATATTTAAAGCTTTCTTTAGAATCGTGATTAGCAGAAGTTTAGCTGGAAAAAGTTGTTCACTGATTTTGGATATAGGTCACAGGAACCATCCGCAACTGTTGCTTTGAAGCGGAGAATCAGCTGCAAAATTTGCTTCTGATTTCTGAATTCTTATGGCCAGCCCTTCTCCTACCACTTGCTGGAAATAAGGTGACTTGCACTAAATAATTATATATGGAAGATGTCAACAATAATTAATTTATTTCTGCATTTCTGCAGTAGTCTTCAAATCTATCTGTAATTAAGAGTTGAAAGAATGGATGTTTCGTTGCTTTTTGCTGTCATATGGAACATTTATTTGTTTCTGTTTCATGGAACTCCATAGAGACCTATAAAACTGTTTTTCCATCATCTTAAAGTCCATGGACCTCCATGGACGTGTCTGTGCTTTAATTGTTCTATATCTCTGATTCAAATTGTTCAAGCAAGTGAAGAAATAAATAAGTTCTACCAGATAATCTGAAATTTGAAAACTGAGAAATGGTGTTTGTTATCGGGAATTCATTCTGATCATAAGGTGAATGGTTCCTCTTTGAATGGGAATAAGAAAGCTTCCATTTTTATTCAAGGACTGTCACAGAGATTTTTTTCAACAAGTATACCGAGAGTTACTATGTTTATTATTGTTATCAATGTGTGACATTATTTAATGTACACAAAAGGGAATGATTTATCTGCTATAGGTAATATTTTTATCCTGTCAAGTACAAACTAGCAGTGTTTTAGTTGTTCACTTCTCAAGGACTTCTTGTTTTAGGATTTAGCTAGTAACATTATGGTGTTGCTCTGGTGAACCGAAGTCCTTAGAAGACTCGGTTCAATAGATAAGTTAGTGAGGAGCAAAGAGAATAAATTTTCAAATGGGAATAGAGACGCAGGTGGATCTGAGAATCATTTCTGTTCGGTTCGCTTATCAAGTTTAAAATATATTCCATGTTGGAACATATCTTCTTTTCTCTTTTTTGGCACTCCATGTCTTTCACTCCGTCCCAATTATCTGTAGCTCGCCGTTACAAATATGATGAACTTAATATTCTTGTCTGAGTTCTCCATATTCCTTATCATTTGAGTTGACTATTTTCTTATGGTCCAACTTCTGACAGGTTTATAGTGAGGAAGACACTAGGAAAATGCCACTAGAGCTTGCAAGTGCACTCTCAATCGAGCGAGAACCCGTTACCGATCCTGAAATTCGTGTACAGGCACTAGAGGCTATTTATTTGCTCATATTACAGGTATAATCCGAACTGTTTTTTTAATGTGCTTCGTTTGCTCAACTTAACCCTTACAGTTGTGACAATAAGCAGCACATATTATAGCATTTCAAGTTTTGAGTTCTTATCCAGTCGCTTGAAATAGTAGCTCCTCTTGCTCTACATATTTAATTATCTCAAAAATTTATGAAATAGTAGCTCCTCTTGCTCTACATATTTAATTATCTCAAAAATTTATACTTTCAGATGTGTGGATAGAATGCAGCTACAATTCTGTGTGATGAAACCATTTAGTCAATGAATTGCCAGCCTTCAGTTTTTGGAACTTAACAATAGCAAAGAGTATACATTTTTGACCAATTGTAGAGGATGGTTGTCCAAGAACAACACTTTTTTTTTGGTCCATGTAAGTTAATGGAATCAATTCTGTATGAAACGATCATTTCTTTTACTGCCTTGGATTGCCAAATTATTTGTTCCTTTAGCCATATTTTGTTGATTCTGTATGATAATATTTTACTTCACAGATTTTGTGTTTTACATTAGTAGTTCACAAATTCTTTCTTCCCATTTGTTCTAACCTTGATGGATAGAGTTATCTGGTGGTACCTGCTGCAGGTGGGAGGTGACGGGTATCCCGGACACCACGGTTATCAATAAAAAAATCCTTTCTACTTGCTAGTTGCGGCATTTATCTCATGAGAGAAGAGATGTTGTCTGTGGAAGTTTGCCAGATAGTCTCTTCCTATGGATGCTTCAGTTGACGATTGTATGATATTCTGAATTGACATCATGAGTGATTGCAGGAAGCAGGCAGAAGAGCATTTTGGTCAGTGAATGGTCCTCGGATATTGCAAGTTGGCTATGCAGGCGAGGATGATCCTAAAGCAATGGATGCATATGAGCGAGCTGGCTCCTTGGTATTTCCAACTGCTTCCTATCAACTGTCAAGTCTATTCTGTCATATGAAATATATCTTTAACTTTCCTAATCTAAATTCTTCTGAATGTTAACAGCTGATTCAAGAGAGTGGAGTCGACGAAGAAACAACAGAGACATCTTCGTAGACACCATGCTTTCTTTCTGGTTTTGCTACTGCGATATCAACGAGTTCAAACAATCAATCGAGACACAAACTGCAGGTTGCTTAAAAGAGTATTCAGGAACTATTACAGTAAGATGGTCTCAAGAGTACTTTGAATTTAATTTTTTTTGGGTTTCTTGTAGTGGGGTTGGTTATGGTCCTCTGAAAGGTTTCTCGGTCAAGGACTCAGGTGGTGTATCGGAGGTTATTATTATTATATACAAGGCAGGACTTGTACTGCTGAACGAACGATATAAGATTGACATTGAGTATATGATTTCAGATACCTCTGTACTGTTCAACTGTTTTAGCAGTGCTACTGATTGTCATGTTGTCACCCGACTAAGGATGGTTCTATTTAAACCTATTCTTGAGCCGAGGGTATCTCGGAAACCATCTCTCCCTCCTCAAGGTAGGGGTGACGTCTGCTTCCCAGACTCCACCTGTGGGACTGTACTTGGTATATTGTTGTAGTAGTCAAATGTCTTATTAGCTCATTATCTGTGGACACTCTAGTCCAATTTTGTTTTCCTTGAGCAGAGGGTAGAGGGTCTATCGAAACAACCTCTCTACATCTAACACAGAGGTAAGGTATACACTCCCCCTCCTCCCCCCAACCAACCCACTTTGTGGGGCTACATTGGGTATATGCTGTATTATTCTGTTATCCAGATTCCAATGTATTGCTGCTGGTTCTTGATTACCTTGAATCTTATGTAAAGGTAAAAAGTGATATTACTTCAAAATATTAGAAAAGCAGTACAGATTAGCAAGTAATACTCTTCAATTTGGAATCTTGTAGAATAAAATATCTATGTGAGAAATGTTTCTTAATTAAATTGTATTTTTCTGTTGAACATTTTTATCTACAAGTATTTCAACTTGTCGTTTGGTTGGGAAAGAGTTATTTCGGGATAATTAATCCCGAAATTAGTTATCACACCATGTATATGGGACAACTAATCGCATCATTATGGTGTAAGGGTAAATAATTCTGGTATTAACTAGTACCTCTCACCAAATATGGGATAAAATATTTTTTTATTTTATTTTGGGACTATTTATCCCTAATAGCTCACATCAAACGACTACATAGTACTACTTTTCTTTTTTGATATCACACACACATTAAGAAAACAATAATTAGTATTGTGACTTCAAAATATTGCTCTTATTAATTAATGTTTAGTAGTAGGTATTGAAAAATCATTTGGAGAATAAGTAATTAATGTTGAGGGTAAAATATGAAGAAAAAAAAATTATCTTTTCTTGATTCGTTAAAAATAACAAATAAAAAGATAATCACATTAAGAAAATAGTGTGACAAGTAACAATTAACTGTACTATTTGTTTGTACCAACAGGTAAACATTAGGCATAACTAAGTAAACATTGACTCTTAATTATTCTATTTAGCCTAAGTTTTACTTAATTATAATTCATAGCTACCTTTTTTCTATTAATTATCCCTAATTATAATATGTATTTTTTTTTCTATTTTCTATTACTTTCCTTTTCTTTTCTTTTTTCACTTTTTTCTTTTTTCGTTTCCTTTTTTTTATTTTTCTCCCTTTTTTTGTGTGTTTTTTTCTCTATCTACAACTCTCCTCTTTCTTTTTTTTTTACCTTTTCTCTTCTTTTTTTTTCCTTCTTTTCGTTTGTGCGAACTAGCAAATACAAATATACGTGTGAACTATAAAATACAAATATAAATATGAACTATAACATAGAAATATAAGTGTGAACTATAAAATAAAAATACAAATGTGAACTATAACATATAAATACAAGTGTGAACTATCATTTGTATTTTTTAATTATTGAAAAGGAACAATTGATTTTCTTTTTACGAATACTTGTTTGTATTTATTGATACGAGTTGTATTTATTGATACAAATAAATACAATTCAAATTTTTATACAATATACAATATGTATTTGTATTTGTAAAATCATTTGTTTCATTTGTTTGTAATTGTATTTGTATCAAGTGATATTTATTTATTTACAAATACAAATGATAATTTTGACATACAAATATAAAACGGTACATTTGTATCAAATGATACATTGCATATTTATATATTTTAGAATCAAGAAAATACAATTAACGTATTTACTTATTTATATACAAATACAAATGATAAATTGTACATAATCACGGCTAAATACAATATGCAATCAACTTATGATACAAAATAATTCTTTAAAAATATAAAGGCATTGACGAAAATAAAATACAAATACAAATATAATCTTAATATACAAACACAATAAAATCACAATACAAATATAATCCGTTATAATATACAAATACAAAATAGTTCTTTAAAATACAAGTGCGAATTATATAAAAGATAAATGATGGTGCGAACTAATAAATATTAATACAAATATAAGTGTGAACCATAAAATACAAATATAAATGCGAACTACAAAATACAAATATAAGCGCAGACTTTAAAATATAAATACAAATACAGTTGTATCAATGAATACAAAAATATAAATGATGGTGTGACTACAAATAAGATAAACAATTGTGGTATTTATGTTATCATCCATGACTTGTGCTCAAGTAATCATATTTTTCAAAAATACAAAAAATAGAACAAAAAAAATGATAAAGAAAATAAGTACAAAAAAGAAAAAAAAAAAAAAAGAGCAATAGAAAAGAAAAAAAATAAAAAAAGGAAAAAATAGAAAAAAAAATAGAAGAAGAGGAAAACATGAAAAAGAAAAAATATAAAAAAATGAAAAAGAAAAAAAATGATGTTATTTTTGGCGAGACTAAATATGTAGTGTATTTATGTTTTTTATGAATACAAATCACTGAGTAAAAGTGAATACAACGGCTGTGAATTGAATATAGTGTCTAAATTGTACTGTATTTATATGTTATATGAATACAAACTATTGATAAAATCGAATACAGCGGGCGTAGATTGAATAGAACGACTATAAATGGTAATTATATAAAATATGGTTATAAAATGTAAGTTTTTCATCAAAATGTAGTTATTTTATAAAGATTCCCTAAATATTATGAGCAAACATCTATCAATTACAGTGCAAATTTACATGCACAAGATATTTACCTCAAATTAAGACTTCTATTTTGAAGGTTAAACTGATTGATTTGCGATAAATACCGTATGAGATAAATACTTACCATAGCCACTGCCCATTTAGTGTCGCATTTTCCATATTATGGTACACTAATTTTTTACTCAATCAAAATGCTACAAAATCACTCTAAGAATATACTCCTATATATTACTGGTAAATATTAATTTGTACGCCACATATTCACCCCAAATAAGTCACTAACAAATTAAATAATCTTTGCACATCTCTTATACTTAAAAGTTAAAAATGAAAATAACGTACGTGTCAAAGTGAAACCTATTTTAATTATTGTTTTAGCTCAATAAAAATTGTTCAATAACAATTGTTTATTGCAAATTGATATTTTTTTTTTAAAAGTACATATACATCTTTATTGACTGTCTAAAAATTTATAGATGCCATTAAATAGCTATTGGAGATTATAATTTCAAAAATTATGACTCCGAAAGCTACTTTATCAAATTTGAGTATTTTTTGAAAAAATTTAAAAATTCAAGTAATTTTTGAAAAATAAAACAAAGTGAAGTGAACCTGAAGGTCAATTACCCAACTTTTGAAAGACAAAAGAAAAAGTTGAGTTCCTCTTGAAAACTAATTACCCAAAATTGTCCTTCGGAAAACAAAAAAAAAATTGAGTGACTTTCAGAACAGAAAAAACAAAACTGAATATTTATGGAGGTCAATTATCGAAAATTGAATGATTTTTTAAAGTAAAAGAACAAAATTGAATAACTAGGGAGGCCAATTACTACTAGCAAAGCTTTGAACTCAAGTTTCTTTCAGTAATACTATCTTTTAAAAACATAAGGTGCCAAAACATAACTCAAGTTTTTTTTATAATACTCTCTCTCAAAAACATAAGAAGTAAAATGACAGTTAAAATGAAAGCAAAAGTAAAACCATATTCTAATTTTTTGGGTACTTTTATTTTTAGTTCGTTTCAAAATAATGATTTTTTTTTTTTTTGATAATACTTTAATTTCAACTTTTCACATGACATATTTAGAACCGTAAAAATTAAAGGACATTTTGGTAATTTAATATAATTTTAATTTAAGTTCATAAAATTAAAAAATCTTTTTTATTTTCGTAAATTTTGTGGCAATTGGTCAGTATTTTACGGAAGAGCACTATTCATTTTTACCACAGTAAAAATAACTGTTGGCGCCAATTGAAGATTCCACCATATCATCCCCCGCGCGCGCCAAATGAAATACACCGGAAGACAAGCAATTTCAACAATTCCCGCCATATCCTCCTCTTCTTCTTCCCCTTAAACCCTCAAAAATGCAACCCGAATTGCGACCCGAATTCTCCATTTCCTCTTCACTCCCCAAATCCGGATCCTCAAAATGGATCTCTCCGACCTCGCCCGTAAACTCAACCTCTCCGAGACCAAACACATAGTCCGCAAAGCCGCTGAGCTACGTAGACTTGCCGATGTGCAATTCGATTCCTCCGTCATCGGCGTTGTAAGTAATGATAATCGATGCGATGGCTTTGTTTATTGGAATTGAATTGTGTTTGATTTTTTATTTATTTTTTATTCTTTTTATTGCAGGGGGAGATATGCAAGGCGATAATTTGCTTAGAGATTGCTGCTTCTAGGTATAAATTTTATTTTTCCTGTTCTCAATCTGTTTGAACCAATTGGAGTTTAAGTGTAAATCAATTATGGGTATTTGAAATTTGTTGGGGTTATAATACGAGGCGAATTTGTGATTTGAAGTTTATGGGTTTCAACGATAATCTCAAATTAATTTACAATGATAATTGAGTTTTAATTAGAGGCAGATTTAAGAGATTGCTGCTTCTAGGTACAATTTTGTTCCCTTTACCAACTGTTAGGGTGAATTGGGGGCTTAAGTGTAAATCAATTATGGGTATTTTAGAATTTGTTGGGGTTACAACAACAACATACTTAGTGTAATCCGACAAGTGGAGTTTGGGGAGAGTGAAATTTAGGTAGACGATCAGTTGAGCAAAAAAGATTTCCCTAGCTGGAGCTTTAGTCCACTGGGTTTGCCCTTTTTTATAGGGCAAGTCATAGGTCTACTTGTAGTTTTACATCAAAAAGTACTCCTATTAGAAATGATCGAGACAAAATTATTTGAAATATTGATGCTATAGTAAAATGTTGGATAGGAGTAATGTCTGTCTATGATTTGTAATGTGTTCTGATGATATGTGTAGGATGGATGTGGTGTTTGATCGCCAGGCAGCAATAAAATTGAGTGGGATGTCGGAGAAGGCTTACAGCAGATCATTCACTTCAATGCAAAATGGAATTGGAGTGAAGTGAGTTAATCTTTTATTTCACTCTGTATTTTCCTTTTGTGAATCTGTACATTCCTTTATGGAACCAAATGGTGCTTTATTACATGTTAGATTCTTGCTGATGTGAAAAATTCTTCTACTTTGTAGAAACAAGCTTGATATCAGAGAATTGGCAATTCAATTTGGGTGTATCAGGCTCATTCCTTTTGTTCAAAAAGGTTTATCATTGTAAGTTTTGATCTTCTTTGAGTTCATGGTTTTGACATATTCTGTTTTTTGATTGTTTTGCCAATGATGTTTGTTTGATCTAATGTTCGGGAGTCTAACTAGACAAGAATAAGATGCTTTTGTTTTGCTTTATGTGGAATTTGATTTGGCTGTTCTTTCTGAATTTGAGCATGCTAGAGCTTCTAGTTTGATGGGATTATATGAACTGTCTGAGAGTTCTTAATTAGTTTTTTTTTTTATATGATTCCAATTCCTTTCCAGATACAAGGACCGGTTTCGTTCATCCTTGCCACCTTCTAGAAAGGCAAGTGCTGATTTCAGTAGACCTGTGTTCACTTCTGCTGCGTTCTATTTGTGTGCAAAAAGGCATAAGGTTTGTTTGGTCCACTCTTCAAGCATTGGTAGTCCTGCACTAATTGTAGCCACATGATAATGTCGAATGAACTGTCTCATAGTTTTCTTTGTCTGTGTTTGCAGCTCAAGGTTGATAAAATGAAGTTAATTGAAGTTTGTGGCACATCAGAATCTGAATTTGCTAATGTAAGTCCTTAAGCCCCTTTTGGTTCTTGTTTCTTTTTTTCTTTTATCATCAGATCATTTTCTTACTAAGCTATCAGTTTTCTATGCTATAATTCTAATATTTATGTGTGGATTGACATAATATAGGTGTCTACCTCAATGAATGATCTTTGTTTTGATGTTTTTGGCACATCAAAGGAGAAAAAAGATCCCAAGACAGTGAAGGGGAACCGAGGTAACACATGCTGATTATTTTCCTCATTTTGTTGCAAGCAAAGTGTGGTTCAGTCCTTTTCAATACAGGTATAATGAACTTTAACATAGTGATTTGCATATGCAGAGCTGCTAGATGCATTACCTGAAAAAAGGACAGCTGAAGATGGTGGCTATTCATCTGAGGATGATAATGTAAATGAGAGCTGTCCTGAATTTTGCTACTAGTTATTGATGTCATAACTCTCAACTCGGATATTAACATAAATAAGGAGCATAGTAACTCTCAACTCTGATATAAAACATTTATGTGTTATATGTTATGAATAGATATGGTAGGATACAACCCCACAATTGTTGAGGACATGTTCTTTTTGGCAAGCCACATTGATGCTTATTTGAACCCCTAGTTTAGAAAAAATATGTTGAATGCAAGTTGTAATATCTGGAAATCTTCGTGCTGGAGTTATGTACTCAATTAAAGTTCATACATACATCTCAGTTTGTGTTGTTTCTTACTGATTTTTGGTACCTTCCGTTTTGCAGTCTTCTTCTTACAAGAAGCGCAAACGTATGGATGAACAAGCTTATCAGGAATGGAAATCTTCTGTCCTTGCATCAAAAAATCAAGGCAGCCCAAAAGGTAAAATGAATAATTGCTTTATCCATAACTTAAGTTGCGCGGACTCTTCACTTTTTGATGCTGCATGTGTCACTATTGAATAACTCGACAGGCATCTGTTGACATTTCTAAGAATCTGAGCAACTTGGTCCATAACTAAGTTCCCAGAACGTTTAGGAGTTACATTAGCTTATGTACTAATGAAATTGTCTGTTTATTCTTGTAGCTCCAAAACAAACCAAACAAGCTCGGCTGGATTTCATGAAGAAGGTTCCTGAAACTAAAGTGCAAGCAACATAATCCTCAACTGTCCTTTTCAGTTAGACAAATTTTAGTTGATTTTTTCAATACAATGGAGAACATGATTAGGAAGAAACTTCCATTTGGTTTCGTAATGTCATAGTTTACCAGAAAACAAGAAAAGGAAAGAGTGGTAAGCCACTAAATGAATGTCCAACTTTGGATTAATCTTCTATTCAACAACAAAGTTTCTCTGTATAGATATAAGATTATTCTTGTTAAATTATCACATCACATGCTTATGATAGCTCAATTATTCTGTATGTTGCGACCCTATTCTTCTACAACACATAACTCATTTATCTTACTGTATGTTAATGGTCTGTGTTACACGATAACTAGCAACAACTCATATATCTTATTGTATCTTGATAGTCTGTTACACAATAACTAGCAACAACACAACTCATTTATCTTTTTGTATGTTAAATAGTCGTGTTACACGATAACTAGCATGTGTACCTATTGTGAATTAGTCACCAAACTTTTAGTTTATGATAGCTCAATTATTGTGTATGTTCTGAAGTATTCTTCTACAATACTTAAGACTCATTTATCTCATTATTACTAGACATCAAAGGTCCGTGATAAGTACGGGTCCAATATATATATTTTTTATCTTAATTTATGTGACACAAGTATAATTTATATAATAAATTATTAAAATAATTTTAATTTTTAATTATTGTGATTTATAATATTTTTTTCTATTTCAATTTAAGTGAGACTGATATAAGTTTGAAAGTCAATGGAATATTTTACATCTTTTATATTTTTAAGTTGTTAAATATGTGATTTATAATGCTTTTAGCATAATTTTTCAAAAAGATATTAATACACGTGTCGTCTCATTTTTAAATAATATGTAATGTTTGTGACACTAATATAATTTCAATAGCCAAACAAATATTTTATGTTGTTATCATTTTGTGTGTATTTTTTTTTTATAAAATATTATTAATCTTTTAATGCTTAGATGACCATAAAAATTAATTAGGGTGATATAATAAAATCACAATTGAAACAATGAAACATGCATGTCTAAGTAACTTAGAACAACTAATTAGAAGTGATAAAATAAAATTATTATAAAAAATACTTGTGAAATTTTTTAAAATGGGTCTCATATAAGACATTAAATAATTTATAACATCAAGAGTTAATTTATTATTTTATGTTTAATTTATCTTTTTATTAAATATTATTAATTTGTTAAAACTTAAATAACTTATAATAATTAACTAGACGTGATATAGTAAAATTACAATTGAAACAACTGGAAATGTAGTACAAAACATCAAGAATTAATTTATTATTTTATTTCTATTCTTTTTTAAAAATTAATCATGAGTGATATAATAAAATCACAATTAAAACAACGAAACAGACATGTCTTAAATGCCTTATAACAACCAATTAAAAGTGATATAATAAAATTACTATAAAATTAATTTATCATTTTATATCCAATTTATTATTTTTATTAAATATTTTTTTTTTTATAATTAGATGACTTATAATGATTAATTAGGGGTGATATAGTAAAACTACAATTGAAGCAGACATGTTGATACGGGTGCAAAGAGTACAATATCTTTCACAAAAAGCCAAACTCAAGACATATTTATAAGGCAAAATGGCTCAGTGGACCCTGTACTAGGTCGATTTTATAAATTGGACACTTCTACTTAAATGTTTGTCATTTGGACCCTTGAATCCACTAAAAAGCTACATTTTAAACTCTTTGACCTTTGACATTGCCTATGTGGCATTAAAATACTGACTAGGACAAGGAGAGTGATTACACTCGCCTGGGTGCGATTGGGGTCAATTTTTGATCAATTTTATATTAAAATAATTTTAAAAAATAATTAAAAAAAGATTAAAACTTTTTCTTAGTTTTTTAATTTAAAAATAATAAATTTAGACAAAAAAATTAAAAAATCCCCCTTCCCCAACCCTTCCCCCCATCCAGCCATCCCCACCCCAGCCTCTCATCCATTGACCCCATCCCCCTCTCTCCCACCATACCCCCGCCCCAACACCCCCATCTTACTCTCAGCCCCGTCCCAACACCCCCATCTTACTCTCAGCCCCGTCCCAACACCCCCACCCCACCCAGCCTCATTCTCAGCACCCCACCCCAGCCCCAGCCCTGTTCCCAACACCCCACCCCATCCCAGCCCCGTTCCCAGCACCCCCACCCCACCCAACCCCTTCCCAATACCCCTACCCTACCCCAGCCCAGCCCTATTTCTAGTACCCACCCTACCCCACCCCACCCAGCCCCATCCCAACACCCTCACCCCAGCCCAGCCCCATTCCCAACACCCCAACCCCAACCCCGTTCCCAGGACCCCCACCCCACCCAGCCCCTTCCCAATACCCTACCCCACCCCAGCCCCTTCCCAACACCCCTACCTTGTTTCCAGCCTCCCTCCTCTAATTCAAATTTTATTTTAGTTTTTAAATTTTTCCTCTCAATTCAAAATTTTTTCATATTTTTTAGGATTAAATTTAAATTTGAATTTTTTTATTTGAGATTAAAATTTAAATTTGAATTGGAAGTGAGTGATAGTGGATATTGAAAAATTAGTGAATTTAATTAATAAACTTGAAAAACCTTAAAGTTTTTGTGAATTTGTTAAAGATATTCAAATTTAAAAATCGAAAATTCATTATGTTTGTATATATGAATTTATAGTCAAAAATTTAAATTAGTTGGAGAAGAATTTTAATTATTTGGAATGAATTTGATGTTTAGTTTGTGAGCAAAATTAAAACATGATTATTCAAATTTTTCTACAATTTATAAATTTTTATTATTTAATTAAATTAATTTTAATATTTAATTTGTTATGTAATATTTTAAAAATGACTTGAAATTTAATGAAATGCTTGAAAATGATGTGGCACACGTGGCAGCTGATGTGGCACACGTGGTAGCTGACATGAGAGTGTGTTACCTCTCCAAAAAAAGTGTTTAAAATATTATTTTTTTAGTGGGTTCAGGGGTCCAGATGACAAATATGTAAGTAGAAGTGTCCAACTTATAAAATTGACATAGTACAAGGGCCCATTGAACCATTTTGCCTATTTATAAAGATGGAAGTGAGTGAAGGTCTTTTGAAACACTCCAAAGGATTTCACAAGTTGAAGAGTGAAGAAGGAGTCCTTACACTCCATGACTGGCCCTTATTAAGGGTGTTTTGGTCATTGGCACAAGTTGATGAGAGAAGGAGTCTTACACTCAATAGACGCCCCTTTTCATTAAGGGTAGTTTAGTCATTTGAGGTAATAGCTATAAATGGACTCTTTAGGCTTGTTTTTTCATTAGTTGCTTATTAATATTGAAAGACAAAATATTGAAACACCTTTTTTCTCTCTCTTGTGAGATTGTAACTAGGGTTAGTGTGGATTTCACTAGTGTTGGACTTTTGCTTAGAAATGTGAGTGCTTGGGGAGGTTGAGTTTCTCTTGTGTTCACGTAAGAACTTGGTGTTGATGCTATAGGTCTTAGGGGTCTTGTACGATTTGATACATGTTTTGGTTCCTATTGTTTGTAGCATCTTATGTCAAGTTACCTATCCTTTACATTTATGTAATTTGGTTTGTTGTTTGCTTCTTGTATTCTTTAGATATCGACTTCATCTTCCTTCTTTAGTTTAGTTTTCATCTTTCTAGATTAGATTCTATATCACATGTCGAGGGGCTGCCTGCTTATTCCCCTTTATAAGTAAGTAGAATATGCTTATAGTAATATGTGTTGCACGATAACTAGCATGTGTACCTATGGCTGTCAAGTGGGCCGGGCCGGGTCAACCTAAAACCAACCCGTTAATTTTAACCGGTTTGTGGGCTGGACCAATTTCGGGCCTGGTTTAGTGGGTCGGGCTGATTCCGGGTCCAACAGTGATTTTTTCAAAAACAACCCTGAACCGGCCCACTTAGCCCAACCCGGTCTAACCTACCTAAATCCAGTTAAAAATTCGATCAAAACTGGTCAAAATACAAAAAAAAAATAGTTTTTTTCTAATGTACACTACATATACGCACCTATATACATTTTAAATATGTTAAACAATATATATACACTATATATATATAGTATATACTACATTAGAATTTAAAAAATATATACACATATACACAATTACACATATATACATAACATTCAATATATATGACTATACTTATTACTTTAAATAAAAAATATACTACAACATATATATATATATATATATATATATATATATATATATATATATATATATATAGTTATATACTAATTTACAAAACATAGACACATGTGACATGTATACGTTAAATAAATACATCTATAGAAGATATATACACACATATATATATACCATTCAATATATGTACTACTTTAAATAAAACATATACTACAATATATATACACTACAATATTTATATGTATAGTTATATACTAATTTATAAAACATATATACATGTATACATTAAATATATACGTCTATAGAAGATATATACACATATATATGCACCATTCAATATATATGTACTACTTTAAATAAAAAATACTACAATATATATATATATATAGTTATATAGTTATATAGTCATTTACTAATTTATAAAACATATACACATGTATACGTTAAATATATACGTCTATAGAAGATATATACACATATATATACCATTCAATATATGTACTACTTTAAATAAAACATATACTACAATATATATACACTATAATATTTATATATATAGTTATATACTAATTTATAAAACATATACACATGTATACATTAAATATATATGTCTCTAGAACAATACTCACCATTCAATATATATGTACCACTTTAAATAAAATACACTAGAATATATATATATATATATATATATATATATATATATATAGTTATATATATATATATATATATATATAGTTATATACTAATTTATAAAATATATACACATGTATACATTAAATATATACGTCTATAGAAGATATATACACATATATATGTATCATTCAATATATACGTACTACTTTAAATAAAATATACTATAATATATACACACACTATATATATATATAGTTATATACTAATTTATAAAACATATACACATGTATATGATAAATATATACTATTTTAGAAAATATATACACATATATACACTATTTTAAAAAAAAAAACATATGCTACTTAATATAATAAACTAATAATAGTATAATACTTAATAATAAATTAATAATATATTAAAACTAAGTTTTTACTTTAAACTAGAAATTCAATTTAAATCATCAAATGGAAAAAATTACAAAGTAAGGACTAAGGAATGAATGAATGTTGAATTTTATTTATTGCAAAATGATTCAAAATTTATAATTTACATCAATGAAAAATCTACAAATTTTGCATTATTTTCTTTAACTCATTCATGTTAATATTAACGGGAACTTGCATAGGATAGTCAAAGTCAACGAGGGCAAAATCATGCATTGGACTTGATTCTGCTGAGTTCTCCCGTGAAGTCATAATTTCTTTAAGTCTCTGCTTGTCGTTCGGCTCTGCTTCCATTCTTTGATTTCTTCGTTAGGCTTTAATTCAATCTCTGAGGCAAACGACAACATTCATTGCATTGCTTTCCAATGAATGTCGATTGTCTCCAAGTTGCTGTCGTCCTTGACTAAAAGCGCTCTCCGATGCAACAGTTGACATTGGAACATTCAATACATCTCTAGCTGATTTTGAAAGCACATGATATTATTTTCATTACTCCTCTACCAATCCAACGCGTTGATCCGTCGTTTGCGATCCTCTAGCGGCGATCGAAGATAATACTTAAGCTTTTCCCGATAAGTTGATGTGTAAGCTTCCTCCTTGACACGGTTCCAGTAATTTAAATCATAAAAGTGATCAGGAAAACCATTATGTATTGATTTTTTAGAAGATGATAGCTCCTCGGGAGGATAAGGAGCGACAGTTGGAGTGATATTCGTAGGTACGGCTAAATCAACTAAATCAGCATATTGATTATATAATTTATCTATGTATTCATTCGCATCACCCATAGCCGTCCACAAATTAGGTTGTACTTGTTGAGAATCATTGTTAGTATTTATCTCTAAATTAGAATAAATAAGAGTACTAAAGTGGCACATATTATTATATTTCATACAAGGATTTAGCATAGCACCAACCAAGTAAATAGAGAGAATCGAAAAAAAATATTTTTTAAATTTAGCAAACATGACACCAACAACATCTTTGTAACCTTCTTTATTTTTATATTTTTTGAGCAAACCAGAAATATCGGCTATATATGTCAAAATATTACAAACAGTAGGATAATAAGCATCGAAAAATTCAACCGTAGCTATATAAATTTTTTTCAAAAACTTAAAAAGATCATTAATTACAACCAATCAGCAGAATCAACAAACGAGCCACAATATTGGTTAAAAGATAGTGTAATAAGAACTCTATATTTATAACAAGTTTTTAAAAAATCATACGTAAAATTCCATCTAGTATCACATTCTTCAAGCATCAATATCGGTGCAAGTTTATTTTGTTCACATTTAAGTTTAAAGTCTCTAATTCTACGTCTACGATTATTTCCTTGAATCAAACCAATAGCAAGCCGAATTTTTTCAATATAAAACTCAATAAACTCAAGACCATCTTTTACAATTAAATTATATATATGACATGCACACTTAATATAAAAAATTTCAGATAACGGCGGAGATAGCTTAGATTTTAATTTTGTTATAGCAGTCTTGTTGTTAGAAGCATCATCAAAAGCAATGCATAAGATTTATTTTCGATACCATAAAATTCGGCAACACTAGCAATCGAATCAACAATAAAATCTCCAGTATGTTTACGATCTTTATCATATAAAAAAACAAGAATACGTTTTTGCATAACAAAACTATTATCTATCCAATGACAAGTAATAGTTAAATAATCATTTTTATTTACAACACACTCAAGATCAGAAGTTAGAGCCATTCTACATTGAATATTTTTTAACAATGTTTATAAATAAAAATAATATTGTGAATGAAGTCTAAAAATATCGGCCTGACAAGTACTTCTAGGAATACCATTAAACATAGGATTATAAATTGCTTGAATATAATGAATAAATGCATCAGAAGAAGGAAAACTAAAAGACAAACAACCCACAACTACCATTTTAGCTATTTTTTCCAAGTCCCTCAATTTATTATACTTCTTCATTACATGACTGTTTACTGGATCCATTCTAGTTTGTGTGGGCCCACCAACAGCCTCACCACCTTGTGCAATTTTTAACTCTCTTTCGTGAACATCACCTATATGTCTCATTAATGTACCCGTACCCCCTTGCTTGCCTCCGCTTTTATGCTTATATGTTTGTTGACAAATATTGCATTGCACCTCAGTATCTGATATACGCTCAAAAAATCATCATGCAATACTAGTTGTTTTACGAGATCTTGGGGCACGGGAAGGACCGGGAGGGAGATTAACCGATTCAGATCTAACGTTAGCATTTCCTACTGCGGGTGTCTCACCAATATTTTTATCATCTTCCTCTAAATTAACCGCATCTACTTCATTTTCTTCTTTTATACCGTAATTTTCCTGAACTTCTATATAATCCATATCGTGGGCACCTACACCTAAAGATACACCTACTTCTTTCTCAAAAGATTGACTAAGCGGTGTCGGAAGCACACGGGTATATCTACTACTTGAAGTACCTCTACCACTAGTAATTTACTTTTTACTACCACTATTATTTTCGAGACAAAAAATTTTAATACCTTTGGTGGAGAGGTTTTTTAATTTATCCATAATATAAATTAAACTAAAAAAATTTAAAATATACAAATATAATAAAATTAAATATTTAACAAGTAATACACAAATTAAAAATTAAACGTAAGAGATGGAACGACAATACCAAATTTTGAAAGTATCTGAAGGTTGCGACTTTAGAAACTTTCACTCGTACTTTGTAATCGTAAAATTAAAAAATTAAAGTGAGCACTTTAGGAAATTAAATATATAGAATGTTTGAAAATTGAGAATTGAGATTTGAGAGAGAATGAGAATTGAGAGAATGAAAAATTGTGTGGAAAATGATTTGAAAGTGTAAGGTATTTATAAGATTTTTTTAGGGTTAAAAAATAATTTTAAATATATATATATATATATATATATTTTTTTTTTTTTAATAAAAAAGGCCAAACTAGTCGTTTGGACCCAAAAATGGCTATATAGCCGTTGGGCCAACAACTAGTTTGGCCCAATCTCCAAATTTTAAAAAAAATAAAAATAATCGGGCTTGATTCTGACCGGATTAATTGAGCTCAACCAAAAAATAAATCAATCCGGCACCCGATATTCTACAGCCCGTAGGCTGATTGGGCCGAGTCAAATTGAACCCTTTTTGTAAGTGGACCGAGCTGGATCAGTCCGGCCCGTTTGACAGGTATATGTGTACCTATCGTAAATTAGCCACCTATCTTTTAGTCTTGATGAAATGGTCAAAAGAAAATGATGTTCCACAATTTGAGACCTTGTTTTTGAAGAGAATAGAAAATGGAGGTTATGCAATTGGAGACCTAAACAAAAGTAAATATCAACATCTAGAAGATGAAAATTCCACAACGCAACGTCAATTTTAATGTGAGAAATTGAATTCTTTTCTAAGGTGACTTTGATTAATTCATGTTTAAGCAAATCATTTTAATTTGTTTTGTCAAATAAAAACTAAAATCATCCAATTAACGAAGGAATTGAAACTAAACTTTTAGCGTGTGGACTATGTTAATTTCCCATCTTCAAATTATTTCTCTGTCTCAATTTATATGACATCTTTTCAATTTTAAGATGCAAACACACTTTCTTTAACAATAAGTTTTTCATATATTTTTAAAGATATTCTGAATTGTAAATTATTATATCTTATAGTATTTTTGGCTAAGTTTTCAAATATGTAAATTTTATATTGAAAATTTCAAAAATTTCATGATCAAATTTATGATTAAAATTAAACTATTCAAAAATCAAAATTTAAATTATATCATAAAATTTGAGACAAAGAGAATATAATAAAGGTACAAATTCTTTATTGATGCTCCACAAGTAATTTTAAACAGTAATATTATACCATAAATAAAATTCTTTACATTATCTGTCAACTGCAGTACAGTTTTCTTTCTAATTTTCTCATAAATAAAAGCTTATGGGATAATGTAATCTTGTTGGCGGCTCATGTATTTTAGGGGGGAGAATATGCCAAGTGGCCAAGGAACACCAACTCGAGCCGAAAGTCCAAGTCAAATTTGGATGACCCCAAAGTTAACAAAAGTACATAAAATTCAAAACCCACCATGAAACCCACATTCAATATTTTTCAATAAAGAAAAGATAAGTCCTACTCAAATTGTAATACTTGTTATGTAATGCAAAGAAAGACCAAGAAGAATAAAGAGAGAGAATAGGAAGATTTTTTATTTCTCTCGATCGATGAAAGATCATAAGATTGAGAATATAATGTATGAATATTACTCCTAATCTGAGTAAAAGATAGATGATTCAAATCTTAATAAATATCAAAGTAGATTTTGATAAATGTTGATAGACATCCATTATAATGTAAATACATTTATAATACTCTCCTTGAATGTCTAATTAGTAGATAATGTACCTCGTTAAAATCTTACTATAAAAAATCCAGTGAAAAAAAATTTAGTGAAGAAAAAAGAGTATACAATATGCATATAGGTTGCCTCATTCAAAACCTTATAAGGAAAATCTAGTGGGACAAAACCTCATAAGAGGAAAAAAGTACAACGCGTATAAACTCCCTAATGAGATCATTCTTGAACCTTTGCATCCCGATCTTGTGCACCATCTTCTTGAAAGTTGCAATCGAATGAGACTTGATGAATAAATCAATCACATTGTCACTTGAACGAATTTGTTGTACGTTAATATCACCATTCTTTTGTAGCTTATGTATGTAGAAAAGCTTTGATAAAGTGTGTTTCGTTCTATCTCCTTTTATGAATCCTCCATTAAGATGTGCTATGCATGCTGCATTATCTCTGTATAAAATTGTAGGTACATTGTCACATTTTAAACCACATTTTTTTCGAATGAGATGTATTATGGACCTTAACCATACACATTCTCGGCTTACTTCATGAATAACTATTATCTCAGCATGGTTCGATGAAGTGACTACGATAAATTGCTTTGTATATCTCCAAGATATGACAGTATCCTCACATGTGAACAGATAACTTATTTGAGATCGAGCTTTATACGGGTCAGATAAGTACCCAGTATCAGCATAACCAACAAGATTAAGATTACAGGCTTTAGAATAAAATCATAGGCTTGATCTCATTTTGATATCTCCTAATAGGAGTAGAACTATATCTTGCTAACAAATTAACTGAAAAGGCTATATCAGGCCTTGCAGTATTTGTAAGATATATTAGTACACCAATTGGACTAAGATATGGTACTTCAGGATCAATTCAATTTGGTATATTTCACATTTCAGCAAGTAATCTTATTGCTTTTGAAAACTCTCCAAGAGTTTTAATGATTTTCAAGCTATAAGCTTATATAATATAAGGATTCTAATTAAGTTTCCCAGAAACTTTTATATGCTTCAAACATTTTGAATCCTTAGAAAGTTTCATAAAAATTTTGTCAAGTGACAATATTCAACATGTCATATGTGACATTTTCAAGTGTTTAAATTGCAAATTAAATAAGTTTTACACTTACCAAGATGTATCTCTTCATGTCACTTGATAAATGTTTCTACGTCAGCATGCTTAAATAAACGTAGAATTCAGATCCTCTAATATTCCATAATATTGCTCCAATATCATATCAAAGATATCGTTAATGATATATCATTTTGTATCGGTTCATAATGCGACATAACATTTTGAGATCTCATGACTTCATTATTTTCAGGTACCTAAACCTTTCATAAGGTTTTATGAGGTGTTATGTCGTAAACTTTTCAAAAGCACATTGCATTCTTATTATGATTATTTGCTCCTTATTCTTTTCAAGGATTATTTCATTTGGAACCGATTAGTCTACTATGCTTCATGCATGCATAGATTTTATCCTTTAGGAACACAAAATAAGAGCATTTGCAGCTTTAATATGAGATGCTTTCGGCATTTCCTAACATATTTCATAGCTGCATATAATCTCCCCATTATGTTAGGAAAACTAACATACATCCTCCATTTTCTTTGAGGATTTCATCTTTGTGCATCTTGATATATTCATTAACCGTATACCGCACATCAAAATTATTAGATGGAATAGTTGGTTCCTGACCTTAAACCAATTAAGAGGAAGAAATAATCATAATTTATTGGTCTAATGCATACAAGTGCTATTGTATGCAACATATCATATTTCAGATCAACACATGAAACTTTATTCTCATTAGTAATGGTTTAGCTATTTATCGAAGGCATTCAATGCTAAACCATCATCATCAAGATGAATTGTCTTGATTACATAATCTGAAAGTTATGTTCTTTAACTCAATTTTATTGAGCAAACAACGTACATGTGATCATCTTATATTGATACATCTTAATAGATCACATGACAGGTGAACGAGCCCATATTCACCTTTTATACTTTTCAGATTTAAGGAATTCAATCCCAACATTAGTTGGTCCAACCAACTTATCATGAGAACAAGCGACATAAACAATTCTCGAAGAATCTTCTAGTTCTTTAATACATGTCTAATACTCAATATGCACATCTTCGAGATGTCACAATCGTTCATATCAATTTATGAACTTTTATTCTAGTAAACTTCAAGTTTATCATGACATTTACTTTTTTCTTTAGTAAATTTCAAATTTACTATTACATGAATAAATTTCTGATTGACTACTTTAGAAGTAAATTTCAAAATAACTTTTCTCAATTATTCTTCCTCATTCGGAGGTGAGTTGTGATACCATCACAATCAAGTGCACGTTTGCATTAATAAGGTTCTCATTCCCAGGAATGAAATATAATTGTGCCTTAAGCCTATCAAATTCTGATAGCTTATAACCCCTTTCATGATATTGCTACTTCAGGAGCAAATCGATGCATAAATATGATAGAGAGAATTTCTCTATATTGCTATCATATCCACTTCAAGAATGGAGCAAATTGTCATCTTTCAGACTTATTATATATTGCTATCACATTCACTTCTTGGAATGGAGCATATTCAATGGACAAGTTTCATGACTTTTCATCAAAAACACAAAAACACAAAAACACATTATTTTGCCTTAATCATCGTAATATCATTAATATAGTGCATTGAGATTCAAACTCAACGATAGGCATAAATCAATAGGAGTTGAACCCAACATATTATCATCCCTTTTAATAATATTGTTCTTGAGGAATAAATTTAAAACATAAATGGTTCCAAACCAATTATTTTTCCTCAAATCCAACAATAATAATATTATTAGTAGCAAAAGACAGATAACATAAGAAATTTCTAAACTTAAAATTACATTTAGATTTATAATCTCATCTTGTTTAACAGAATTTTGTGCTGATAACGTGTTATGTAATATAAAGAAAGACTAAGAAGAATAAATAGAGAGACTTTATTTCTATGAAAGATCATAAGATTATACAATGAACAAAATTCCTCTATTTAAAGGAAAAATTTAGTCTAGTATGAAACAGATGCTTCAAATCCTAATAAATATCAAAATATATGTAATTGATGTTGATAGAAATTCACTATAATATAAATATATTTATAACAATACTCATTTGCTAATTTTATTCTTATCTATATCCTAACACACAATCTTATTAGGAAGTGTGAATAGTAAGTTAAAAATTATATCTTACATATTTTCCCATTAATCTCTATATATAATTAAATTTAGATTTTTCAAAATCATTACAATCATCTCAATTTCTCTTCGATATCTATACCATTTAATTATTTTTCGATAGTTTTTTTAAAATCCTTCACAAGAATACTGCCACTGTAACAAGGTTACAGATATTTCCACTATAACAAAGTTTGACGATAATATTCTAGATACACGGAATAAGCTAAACTTTTTCACCGCTAAAAAGTCGTCGGCCAAATAAGCCTCTTCAATTTTTTATAAGTTTTTATTAATTTAATAGTAGTAACAACAAAGAAAACTCATTATAAATTAAAAAAATTATTTGATGATCATTGTTATAGGAAAACCTGTTTTTGCTCTCTGGAAAATTGATTGTTTTTGCTAAGCTGTTTTCTGCTATTTTTTTTTTGCTGTTTGGAATTCCTTCCAATTCCCAATTTGGAAGAGAATTTCAATCAAATTATTTATTCCACTCTTCTCTTTCTCTACAAACCCCGATTCCAATTTGTACAAAGTTTGAATCTTTGTATTAATTTTTTTCTAAAAAATCAAGAATTTCAGTTTTTCTTTCTTGGGTATTTATTTCTTTTCCTTTTAAGGGTATTTTTTTCGAAAAAAGATATTAAAAGGAACAAATTTTGTTTCTTTTTTGGAGTTTTTTCAATTAAGGGTAATTTCAAGAATGTATAAAAATGAATTTTTTTAATTTCAATTAAGGGTAATTTCAAGAAGATATAAAGGAAGGATCTTTGTATTGTTTTTCTGAGGGTTTTTGTATTTTTAAGGTTAGTTTTAAGGAAATATTCTCAAAAAAGAAATTTGGTTTCTTTTTTTTTTTTTTTTTTTTTTTTTTCAATTAAGGGTAATTTCAAGAAGATATAAAGGAAGGATCTTTATATTATTTTTGTGGTGTTTTTGTATTTTTTAAGGTTAGTATTACAATATCAAGAAATTGAGGTGATGGGTAGTGAGAATATTGATCAACAGACAAGGGGAGGATATGTATCAGATGAAGTGTTGGGAACATTCATACCAATAGTTGTTTATTGGGTATATTCAGGATTGTATTTAATGCTTGGGGGTATGGATAATTATAGGTTACATTCTCAGAAAGATGAGGATGAGAAGAATTTGGTGTCCAAAAAGGAGGTTGTTAAAGGTGTTCTTCTTCAACAGGTTATTCAGGCTGCTGTTGCTACGCTGCTATTCACGGTTAGTTACTTTGATGATCATCTTGAGTTGTTGCAAAGTTTTGATTTTTATTTGTTTTGGAACTTATTATGCATCATGATGAATTGGATTCATTTAGTTTACTATTGAGGTTTATATTATATGCATATGTTATTCTGCGTATGCTTGTTTATCTTATTTTTGTGCATCAGAATTTATATGGTTCCATCAGAGGCTTAGTTGATATTGATAACTTTTTATGCATATGTTTGTTTGGTCTTTGATCATCTCTTGCTGTTGCGGAGTTTCATTTTTCTGGAACTTTTTATGCATCATGATTAATAGGATTCATATAAATTACTTTTGAGACTGAGATTATATTGATATATTATTATTATGCTTGTTTGGAATTCTTTTTATGCATCATAATGATACAGAGGATTTATATGGTTAACTATTGAGGCTCAGTTGATATTGATGTTTTTCGCTGAAAGTCTATGGGAAACTACCTCTCTTCCTTTTCGAGGAATAGGTGAGGTCTCGTCTGAACATATACTATCCTCCTCATACGCCGCTTGTGGGATTACACTGGGTCTGGGTATTGATAGCTTATTATGCATATGCTTGGTTGGTCTTCTTTTATGCATCAAATGATACAGAGGATTTAAATAGTTGACTATTGAGGCTTAGTTGATATTCATAACTTATTATGAATATGCTTGTTTAGTCTTCTTTTTATGCATCATAATGATACTATAGAGGATTTATATGGTTAGCTATTGAGGCTTAGTTGATATTGAAAACTTATTATACATATGCATGTTCTTTTGGAAACAACGTCTCTACCTCCATGAGGTAGTGGTAAGGTCTCCGTAAGACTCCTACCCTCCCCAGACCCCACGTGTGGGATTTCACTGGGCATGTTCTTGTTGTTATTATGCATATGCTTGTACCGTCTTCTTTTTATGCATCTGAATGATACAGAGGATTTATATGGTTAACTATTGAGGCTTAGTTGATATTGAAAACTTGTTATACATATGCATGTGTTTTCAGAAACAGTGTCTCTACCTCCACGAGGTAGTGGGTAAGGTCTCCGTACACTCTACTCTCCCAGACCCCACATGTGGGATTTCATTGGGTGTGTTCTTGTTGTTATTATGCATATGCTTGTTTCGTCTTCTTTTTATGTATCTGAATGATGCAGAGGATTTATATGGTTAACTATTGAGGCTTAGCTGATATTGATAACTTATTATGCTTATGCTTGTTTGGTCTTGTTTTAATTGGAACAAAATGTTTATGGATGGCACTTCTTCCTCCTCGGGAGGTTATCGCTGTTTAGATGTTTCTGGGACACACTCATTACCTTTATCACTATGTCTAGGAAAATTCTCATAGACACCTTAGCATTCTTGTTTTTGATTTAAGATTTAGAAATTATTTGATTTGTGAATGTATGATTTTGTCAACAGGGTGTGCAACTCATAATTATACGTTGTGTATTATTACGTGGGGTGAGTCATGGAAGGGGAATACAATGATATGATAGCGGTGTGATAATAGTTCTTTTGTCCAAATTGGCATGGCTAGGCAAATGCTGTTGTATTTGAGATATGAATATCATTTGTTTTAGGCTGATTACAAATGTTTTGAATTTTTTTCTTTGACTTGAGGGAGGAGCTCTTTATGCTTGTCTGTGTGTACGGCCCTAGAATTTTCTGATAGGTGGATGGTAAAATTGTTTTTCTACCTTAGTCCTTGGTGTTTTTTTAATATTTACAAATTTTTGGTAAAGGAGTCATTTATCAGAGTAACTATGACAAGATGCTTCATGAATGTTATTCCATAGCATACTTATTTTATTCATCATTTAGATGAATTTTATGCACAAAATAAACAAATTCAATTGAAGGAGAAGAGCAAGAAGTATGACAGCAAGAGCCAAGAAGAATGACTTCTTAGTTTAGGTCAATCACAGAGTGAGCATTTTCTTTATTCCTGTCCTGACAAGCCACAAGGCTACTTCTGCAGTGTGTTTTATATCTATATTAGAATTTGCGTTTTGAAGTTTCTCAAAATCTCTTGAACCTAAAAAGTGATATTAGATCTGTTATCTGAACAGAAATTTCATCTTTTAAGTTTATATGAAGTAATTTTGATACGGAAGTTTATATGAAATTCGGAAGCTTGCAGGTTGATTTCTTTAAATGATAGGGAAGTAGGAGTTCTATAAAAATCAGATGCAACCTGTTGAACCTCGGTTTGAGTTGTTTGACTTTACAAAGCTAGGTTTACTTTGAAGCTTCTTCTAGGAAAATAGGTTGCCAAAGCGGCTCAGTAGGCAAGATCGGCGATGCTTGGGATGGTCGGAATTAACTTCTTGCCTTGTTTTAAATGGTTATTCAAGTATCCTGAGGTTTATGGGAAATATTAAGGCAGAATAATTAGAGCTTTGTTCAGTTGAAGATACCACCAGCTCTGGGATAGTGTTTCTCATGGCAATTTATGTGTGCTCAATTTTTTCTTCTTTAATTTAATCCTTACAAAGTATAGCGACCTTTTGATTTGGGAATATGTAGATTATATAGATTTATGATTTGAATACCAAGTCGGAGACTACTAGACGTCTTGTACGGAAATTGTCAACGAGGACGTTGAGACTATCCTAAGAATAAAGATTTTATCGATTTAATCCTCCTTTACTAAAGAAAAAGGGGGATCATTGCTCTTCTCTCTTGCATTTCATTGTCTACCCTCTTCTTGGTTTCCGTCTGTCTTGCAAAATTTGTTGATGGCAGCTGTAATAGTTGAGAATAGGATGCCCAACTGCGACCTCCTAATTAAGCTTTTTTTTCCGTGCTACTTTGCATGTTGGAATTATAGAAAGACTAAAGTAAGTTGATAGTTGAAGATGATCTTTTCGAGCTCAATATGTGAGCTTTAGATATATTATGAAATAGATTCGTTTCTTTAACCTGCAAAGTAGAGATATAAAAAGGAAACAATGTGGTCTTGTCATTTCTTTGGTTTGTGTTGATATGTGTGTAGGCTGTAGCCATATTTGCAAAGTTAGTTTCAATCACTTCTTTAAACTGATTCGTAAATTGTAGCCTAACTCATATCTATCCCCTTAAAAAACTTTAGACTTATTTTATTTGTTGGCACTTCTCTTTGTGGGTGATCATGTGGTGATTAATTGGATCTCTTGAGTGCTGACCTCAACTAATGCACTGCTTTTATTTCCTTTCTCGTTGGTTAGTTGGTTTGTCATTCTGGGACCCACGAATTAGCACCTGGTTTTTCGCTGATGATAGCAAAAGTGTAAGCTTTTCTGACCCCAACAGGAAAATAGAAATATTCGATTAGGCGAGGACTAGGTCACGTTGAACACCATCAATCTCTGATCAAAGAGCTAAAAGTTGCACATATACCATGACGACTTTCACCTTTCATTCTTGTTTTATGTACTTTGTATCTTGTTCCAATTATGAACCCCGATTCTCATATTCTTGTTTGACAGCATGTCAATTTTTATGTTTGTTTTTTGATTCGTTCTTTTTTTAATTTTTCGTATTTTGACTAGTTCTTGGTGTCTGATTATCTTCTAATATGGAGCAGATCACCGGAAGTGATGTTGAATCTGACGGGGATCAACATGCTTCCATCTTTGTTCGTGGCATACAGTTCTTGGTTGCTATGTTTATGCTAGATACTTGGCAATATTTTATGCATCGGTACATGCACCAAAACAAGTTCTTGTACAAGCATATCCATTCTCAACATCATCGTCTAATTGTTCCATATGCATTTGGAGCTTTGTACAACCACCCTTTGGAGGGCCTGCTTCTTGACACAATCGGTGGAGCGTTAGCTTTCCTCGTCTCTGGCATGTCACCACGTACCTCCATCTTCTTTTTCTCATTTGCTACGATCAAGACGGTTGATGATCATTGTGGACTATGGTTGCCTGGAAATCTCTTCCATACCATCTTTAAAAACAACTCTGCTTACCATGATATTCATCACCAGCTTTATGGGACCAAGTTTAACTATTCACAGCCTTTCTTTGTGACGTGGGATAGGATACTCGGTACTTACATGCCATATGAACTTGAGAAGAGACGAGGAGGAGGTTTTGAAGCTAAGCCCGTTAAAGATTGCAAGGAACATTGACAACACTGGTAGTTCATGTTTGTCATAGGGTGTGTACCACTGCAATTTTCCCCTTTTTCTAATGCTTAGTTACTCATTTAATTTGTATATAGTTAAAGGCTTCTGCATATATTGTTGTATAACTGGTGTTGGTTTCCAGTTTGAAAAAGGAAATAGGGCCGAATAATAGTTTCCTTTTTAAACATCGTCTGAGATCTGATTTCTGGTATATTCAACTAATAGGCAGAGAAAAAAATTTCCTCATATACATTGTGTACTATGAATTATTTAGTTCCAAAGCATATGGACATGTATTATGACTTGTCATTGTTCTTTTCGTGGGTTGTTAACGACGGTGTTGGGCTCACGTTGATCATTTTACTGAGTACCTGTTTCTTCCAATCAAACTAAGTACAGAGTTACCTGAATGCTTAGATAGACAAGAAGAAATCGCCTGGTGTTATTTTGTCTTTGTTGTTTTCACCCGCTTTATTGATTGACCGGTAAGCCACACCCTTAGGTGCTAATATTCTCATTTCTCTAATATAGCTGATGTGATCTGGTGGGAGTTATATTGAGTTGGTAAAAATCTTGATTCCCTAGTCTCATTTGGAACTTGGGAAATTTGATAAGATGGGATCTGCTTCAGTTCTCCAAATCTAGTCATGGAGGTTTTGGTTTTGTTTTGATTTGATTTGATCTGGATTTAGACATCTCTTCTTGTCTAAAGAAGAGTTAAGAAGCATTGTTCTTGACAAAATAGAGTTTTAGGGTGTCTTTGGTATGCAGAAATTTGGAAAATATTTTCTTCAGGAATGCTCTTTGGAAATAAGAAAAATGACTTCTTTAATTAAAATAGGAAAAACAAGTGGCATTATCTCCTCATACCCTCACAACAACCCACCCCATCGCTTAGGTAAGAGAAGGGAATAATTGATAATTGATGTGTGTTTTAATAATTTTTTAGTGATAGTTCATGTAGGAAATTCACACATCTAATAGTTCAGATATAGAATTTAAAAAATCGGGAATTTTACCCTTCACTCTTCAATTGACAATTCATGTAAAAATCAAATTAGAGAATGAGTCAAGATTTTTTGTAGTTTTGTAGTTTCGTATGAGATAAACATTACTAACGCTGCATTTGTTTTTTTTTTTAAGATTCAGACGTCTAAATCTGAATGCATATCTGAATCATTAAGATGTTGTCTCCAGATCTGAAAACTAAATGATTAAGACTGTTTGTTTTTCAACATCTGAATGTGCAAAAAGTTTTTATTTGTATGTATAATAAAATAAAAAATAGAATTCACGTAAAAAACTAATTATATATCAGAAAAGTATGTAATTTAATATAATAAAATTATTATTTGATTGAAAAAAATATATTTATGTTTGTTAGTGATAGTGGAGATGGTTTATAATGGTGGTTGCACTGACAATGATTGATGTTAGTGATTAGTAATGTTAGTGGTGATAGTTGTGATGGTTTGTGATGGTTGGTATTGTGGTGATTGTTATGATGATGACGGTTGATAATGATGGTGGTGGTTGTGATGTGACGTTGCATGATGTTAGTAGTTGGAAGTGTTGATTGTGATGGCTGAAAAATGAATGTATGATGATTAACGATGTGTTGGTGTTAGTTGGAGTTGTTGTTAGTTGTGATGGTGGAGATGGTTGTTAGTAGAGATAAATTGTAGCAATGGTCCTGGTAGAAGTGGTGATAAAGGCGGCGTTACTAGTGACATTGGTGGCGGCGGATGATGAATGTGTGGAGGTTGTAATGTATTAGTGGTAGTTAGCGGTGGTGCTAGTTCTGATAGATGAGTTGGTCGATACTATGGATTGACCGGTAGTGGTTGATGATAGTGGTGCTGTTGATGGTGGTGGCGGTGAATATAATTAGAATAATATAGGTAGTAAGTGTGGTAGCGGTTGACAATAGTTATTGATAGCGATATTTGTTGTCGATGGTAGAGATGGTTGGTGGTTGACAATAGTGGCGGTGGCGGAGGTGGTTGGTGGTGGTGACCGATGATTATGAATAGAGTGATATCTCTTCAGACTTATTAAGACTTGATTCTAGATCTAAATGATTAAGACCTATTCAGACTAATTAAGAACTAAAATCTTAATAAAAAATAAATGCACTTAATGGTCTGAAGTCTGAATCATTCAGATTCAGACCTCCATTAAGTACAAACAAATAAGCCAGTGCCTAAGTATGTATACCAATTTATGTATCTCGAACTATTGCAATGACCTTATTCTTTTACATCAACTTACTGAATTTTATTTATACAATGCGCGTTGACATTAAGATAGTTTGTAGGGTGGTTTGTTTGTTACTACTGTTTAGGAGTCAAATAAATTGTAGCTATTATTCATAGTCTTTAAGCTATAGGATTAGTAGAGTCAACTTAAATAAAAATGTTATGAAATAATAAAGAACAAAGAAGAAGAGTAGAGAGAGAATAGAGAATAATTCTTATTTCTCTTGATGAATGGATTACAATGAGGAAAAATCCTTTATTTACGGAAAAAAACTAACCTTGGGGTTTGTAACTTTTCCATAAATATACACAATACGGTAAAGTAGGTATTCATTATATATAGTAAAGTAGACATTCACTATATATGGTACATTTATAACACTCCCCATTGAATGTCTAATTGATAGATAAAAACATATATGCTGCCTCATTAAAAACCTTACAAGGAAAATCCAGTGGGATAAAACCTTGTAAGAAAAAAAGAGTACAACACGTATTAACTCCTCCTAGTGAGAACATCCTTGAACCTTTGCATTCCGATCTTGTGCACCTTCTTCTTGAAAGTTGCAATTGAAAGAGACTTGGTAAATAAATCAGCCACATTGTCACTTGAATGAATCTATTGCATGTTAATATCACCATTCTTTTGGAACTCATGTGTGTAGAAAAGCTTTGACGAAATGTGCTTCATTCTATCTCCTTTTATGGATCCTCCCTTAGGTTATGCTATGCATGCTGCATTATCTTCATATAAGATTGTGGGTATATTATCACATTTCAAACAATATTTTTCTCGAATGAGATGTATCATGCCTCAACCATACATATTCTTGGCTTGCTTCATTTATAACTATTATCTCAGCATGATTCATGAAGTGGCTACGATAGACTGCTTTTTGTATCTCCAAGATATTGCAGTACCACCACATATGAACACATAGCCTATTTGAGACCGAGTTTTATGTAGGTCAGATAAATACCCAACATCAACATAACCAATAAGATCGGGACTGCAAACTTGCTAACAAATTAACTGAAAAAGGCTATATCAGGCCTTATAGTATTTGCAAGATACATTAGTGCATCAATTGCACTAAGATATGGTACTTCATAATCAAGGAGTTCCTCATTCTTTTCTTGAGGTCGGAATGGATCCTTATTCAATTTTGTATGTTTCTCATTTAAGCAAAAATTCTATTGCTTTTGAAAACTCTCCAAGAGTTCCAGCGATACTCAAATCATCAAATTATCTCTTATGAGGATAATAAAATATTTTCCAGAAACTTTATATGTTTCAGGCATTTTGAATCCTTTAGAGATTTTCATATGGATTTTTGTCAAGTGACAATATCTAACATGTCAAGTGTGACATCTTCAAGTGTCTGGACTGCAAATCAAATAAGTTTTATACTTACCAAAATACATCCTTTCATGTCACTTGATAAATATTTCTATGCCAACATGCTTAAATAAACATAGAATTCGGATCCTAGTAATACTTTACAATATTGCGTCAATATTGTATCAAAGATATTATCGATGATATATCATTTTATATCAGTTCACAACGTGACATAACATTTTGAGATCTCATTACTTCATTATTTTCAAGTACCTGAACCTCTCATAGGTTTCATGAAGTGTTATGTCGTAGGCTCTTCAAGAGCACATTACCTTCTTATTATGATTATTTGCTCCTTATCCTTTTCAAGGATTATTTCATTTGGAACCGATTAGTCTACCATGCTTCATGCATGCGTAGATTTTGTCCTTTAAAATGCAAAATAAAAGCACTTGCAGCTTAGATATGAGATTAAATTTGAGTTAGTAAATGCTTTTGGCATATGACTTAAATTATCTTTTGAATGAGTACCTGATGATAATTCCTAATATATTTCATAGTTGCTTGTAATCTCCTCCTTATGTTAGAAAAACTAACACTACATCCTCCATCTTCTTTGAGGAATCCATCTTTTATATTATGGTATATTCATTAATCGTATACCGCACAACAAAATTATTTGATGGACAACGTGTGGTTCCTGACTCAGAACCAACTTTGAAGGGGAATTAATCATAATTTATTGGTCTAATGCATACACGTGTTATTGTATGCAATATATTATATTTCAGACCAACACATGAAGCTTTGTTCTCATTAGCAATGGTTTAGCTATTTATTGAAGGCATTCAATGCTAAACCATCATCATCAAGATGAGTTGTCTTGATTACACAATCTGAAAATTATGCTCTTGACTCAATTTTGTTGAGCAAGCAATTTTATGAATGTCAAACTGCAGGTTGACAATAGATATACATAGTGATCATGTTATTGATGCATCTTAATAGATCACATGATAGGTGAACGGGCTCTTATTCACCTTTTATATTTTTCAGATTTTAAGGAATTCAATCCTCAAAGTAGTTGGTCCAACTAACGTATCACGAGAACAAGCATCATTAAAGGTCATGAAGAGTTTTTGAATTCTTCAATATATGTTTAATACTCAATATGCACATCTTCGAGATGTCATAATCGTTCATGTCAACTTATGAGTTTATTTGTACTAGTAACTCTAAGTTTATTATGACATGTGTCTTTTACTTTAGTAAACTTCTTGTTTATTGTGACATAAATTTTGTATCAATAAATAATGAATTCTTAGTTTATTATGGCATGTGATTTCATCATGCTTGAGAAACTTTTCACATTCATATTTCTTACCATAGTAACTTGAAAATATTCAATCTTCCAATTATTCTACCTCTTTTAGAGGTGGATTGTGATATCTTCACCACAAAGAATTCGTTCAAGTGTATATACAGTAACATTCACCCCAGGATATAGATCTGTATTTATAATAATCGAAATTCTCATTCCCAAGAATGAAATATAATCATGCCTTAAGTGTATCAAATTGATAACTTATAACCTCTTTTATGATATTGCTACTTCAGGAGCAAATCGAGGCATACATATAATCTAGAGAATTTTTCTCTAACATATCTTATGATCATAATACGCCTGTGAAAATATCATCACTTTTGATGATCATTATCAAATTGTCCCTCCATGCGTATATTCATGCATTCAATCACTTGTCTTCTTTCAGACATATTATGCACTGCTATCATATACACTTCAAGAATAAAGTAAGTTGTCATATTTCACACTTATCATATATTACTACCACATTCACTTCAAGGAATGAGGCATATTCAATGGGACATATTTCATGACTTTTCATTAAAACCACATTATTTTGCCTTAACCATCATAATATCATCAGTATGGTGCATTCAGATTCAAACTCAACGTCTTACCCATATAAAGACGTCTTAGGCATAAATTGATGGGACTTAAGCCCTAAATATTATCATCCCTTTTGATAATATTATTCTTGAGGAATAAATTTAAAACTTAAATGGTTCCAAACCAATTATTTTTCCTCAAATCTAACAATAATTATATTATTAGTAACAAAAGAAAGATAACATAAGGAATTACTAACCTTGAAATTATCTTTATATTTATAATCTCATCTTGTTTGGTAGAGTCTCGTGCTGATAACGTGTTATGAAATAATAAAGAATAAAGAAGAAGAGGAGAGAGAGAATAGAGAGTAATTCTTATTTCTCTTGATGAGTGAATTACAATGAAGAAAAATCCTTTATTTATAGGGAAAAACTAACCTTGGGGTTTATAACTTTTCCATAAATAGACATACACAATATGGTAAAGTAGGTATTCACTATATATGATACATTTATAACACAAAATAATTAGTAGTAGATATGTTCTGTTATTTGTAGCCTTTATCTACATAAGGATCATTTTGTCTTGAACTTTCTTATTAGCACAAGATCTATTGTCCATTGCTTCAAATTTTTGATTTGCTTCTATTTGGTGTCTATACACACATTGCCACACTTTCTTGAGTTTCTTTGTTGAAATGGACTTTGGAAGAATGAAATATGCCCCATTGTGCCCCTGAAAACAGAATATAGGTTAAAGACAGTACTAACAAATGATGTATTTTAAGCAAACATTGTTATAAATATACTTTATTTAACTACTGAATCCTCATCTGTTTTTGATTTAGCCAGTCCTAAACTCATTCTGGAGTTAATGAATGTGCCAAATTTTACTCAGAGACAGGCCACTCCATTTGAATTTGCTTTGAATTTTGTCATTACTAATCACCATAGGACTATTCTCTGATGTTTTTTTAATTACTTCATTGAACTGTTTCATGAGAAGAGAAAATTTTAAAAAGAAGAGCTTGTGTGCAATGCAGACAAACCATAATATCAATACTGAACTCATCTGTATTCAACCAAATACTTCTTCTGTAGTTAATAAATCTAAATTGTGTTGCAAACACCACCTGATTGACCTACCATAAACAGCTATCGACTACTTCAACTTCAGAGAAGAGAAGTTTGGGATTCTTTCCGCCCTAGAAGAGAGGAATTAACTCCATGGTGAGAAGTTTTCGTCATGAAATTCAACTCTGGTGAGCCCAATTTGGAGAAGGTTGCCACATCCTTGCAGCTCGAAGCAGACATGAATGACGAGATACAACCTGTTTTAGCAACAACGAACTTTATTAGCACCCCCAGCTTCTTTTAAGTTCGTAATTTTTGGTTAACACATGTTAGTAGTTTCATTCAGAACATTATCTATTAACATTTGTACATCCATGTGTAGTTTGAAAATGAAACGATAGAATTAATCGAGACTGTTTTTTCTAGCTTGAAGTGAACATTAACTGTGAGGTTTACTATATATGGTATTGGCATTTCCGGAGCACTTATAGGCCTTTTTACATGTGGAAACAGAATGCAAAAGAGTAAAGATGTTTGATAATTTTTCATTGATCTACAGTTATAGGCCTCCGTAGAACTCAAACAATTTATCTTCTGTTTTCTGAACTTCTAAGCACTGAACGAACTTATGTTTTGTGTTCTCTTTTTGTGAAAATATTAAAGTACGATTTTTTGGAATCATAGATTTCTAGTTAAGTCTCTAGAATAGTCTAGTGTAATTTCTAGAATAATCATGTTGAAGAAATATCTAAATATTCTAGGAAATTCTAGATAGAATAATCTAGAAAAGGATAGTATAGTTATTTGATATGTGTATTTAAGAAAGATCTAGCTATTAGATGCTGCTAGATATTTGAGGAGATTTTTGTGGAAGAACATAAAACACTCTAGATTTGTAGTAGCTAGAATCATCCCTACACAAGTATAAATAGGGGATGACATTAGGCATTTGTAACCATCCAGAAAATAGAAAACATTCAAAAAGTTTCAGTTTCTCCTTCTTTACTGCAGTCTTTTTTGTAGCAATTTACAGCTGTATCATTTTCACTGTTTCAACTTGCTGTTTTCCAATCCCTCTTCCCCTTTTTTTGATATGGTATCAGTGCCCATTTCTTACGGGATCTGAAACTATTTTTTGTTGATTGGCTCATCTTATTTTTAGCTCTTTTTCTTGAATTTATTTGCTGAAAAAATATGGCACCAGAAAATCAACCAACGACGGGTCCTCCGATTTTTTCTAGCGAGAATTATCATATTTGGGTCATCAAAATAAAGGCTTATTTGAAGGCTCTCAACTTGTGGGATGTCGTTGAGAGAGGAGAACCTGCTGTCCAGCCATTAAGAGACAAACCAACTCTCAATGATATCAAAAAGTATGATGAGTTGGTGACTAGATCTCCAAGAGATCTCACTTGCATACATTCAAGCCTTACGAAAGTGATGTGTACAAGGATTATGGCTTGTGAGATAGCCAAAGAAGCCTGGGATAAGCTAAAGGAGGAGTTTGAAGGCACCAACAGAGTTAAGTCTATTAAGGTCTTAGCTTTGAAGAGGGAGTTCGAGCTCTTGAAGATGAAGGATTTGGATAGTGTAAAAGAATACTCTTCCAAACTGATGGATATTGTGAACCAAATAAGGATACTTGGTGAAAACTTTTCAGATCAGAAAGTTGTAGAGAAGATCATGGTCAGCCTTTCAGACAAGTTTGAATAAAAAATCTCAGCTATTGAAGAGTCTTGTGACTTGACTACTCTTTCAATAGCTGAGACTACTGGTGCAGAAGAAAAGGACAAGCAAGATTCCATGATCGATAGAAAAGATGTCTTGACCCACCTCGTTGCCATGTCTCTCAAAATGCATTTCACTTTTACAGGAAAAAAATATATGTAGAGAATTACTCTAGATCTTGGAATCATTTTTCATTATTTATGTGCATATGTAACTGGTGGCACATTAAACTTTCTTATTTAGAGAAAACATGGATGTAACTCTTGTGGCTTTTAAATGGTGCTTTCCCTTGGATTTCTAGTAAGTTGGTTTTGAAAGTGACTATCCCTTGGGGTTCTTCTTGGATTGCAGAGATCCTATATGTGCTAATACCATCAATACAAACTACATTAGAGGAATTTGATTCAACAAGTAACAATGATCTCAACTCAAAGATCCATCAGGTGTTCAACGTTTGCCCTTTGGTTCTGCCATCTTCTCTTTCCAAGGAACTCCTTGGTGATTATATTGTTAGATGTGGATGCATCCTCTGGTTTGAAAAGAAAAAAGAAGGATCGATGTTGGAAGTTTCTTTTGATAATGAAGCTTTTAAAGAATTCTTTTGGGTTGTTAACACCGACAAAGAGGAACATAACAACACAATGGTCTCTGTATGACTATACTCAAACCTTGAGGACAAGGTTCTTATTGAAGGTGGGAGAATTATTAATTATGAAGTTAACCAAGATGGAGGGTCTATTTGCAAAGATATCAAATTACATTTGGGACCCAGGGAAGATGCCTATATATATTAGAGGAATATAATCTATTAGGGGGATGTTAATATGTTATGAAGTTGTCTTTTATTTTGTTAGCTAAAGTTTTAGCATTCTGGAACCTCCCTTTTCTATTTTTTCTTTTGTTTCTACTTGAATTCATATTTTAATAATGCATCTGATTCTGGTTCTCCTTCTCAATATGATTCCCCTTCATTGGAGATGTTCTGGCTTAGCCTCTACCTCTTTCTGATGATTTAACTAGGTGAACTCTCAAAAATGTAATGGTCAGCCTGAAAAACAAAGTGACCTTACCCATTATTCACCCAACCCGTTTAGTTTCGTATCTATTATTCAGCCTCTTCTGTAAGAAGGGAAGAGCCTTAAATATTCTTTGTTGAATCGTTACATGAAAACTTATTTATTTTTTCCATCTCGATAAAATCCTCTTATGCATAATTCCATATTAATTCTAGAAAAGAACATAAAGTACAATAAGTAATCAATGATGGTTCTGTACATCAATTTTTAAAGAATAACCATTTGTGGCCGAGTAACATATTCCTCAACTACTTAACCATCCAATGTAATTATGTATTTGCTTTGTTTCAAAGATGGAAATTGCTTTTGATTATACAATTTCCATTTTCACAATTGAAATGTTTGACCAAATACATTCAGTTTTCAAATGGACAATTGATAATAGCGAGTCAACAAGTGGAAAACTATGGTAATAGTGAAAATGAATGGATTAGCGACAAAATATGTCATTTTTGTAGAAATTGCAAAAATTCTAAAACAAAAATGCTCTATTTCCACCTTAAACTATACTCGAAAAGGCTGAGACACACCCGAAATTTAGGAGGGTCCTATTACCCTTTGGACTAATTAAAATTGTATTTTTGACAACCTTAGTATCTACATGGCACAACACACTGAAGGGTCCATGTAGGCAAACGTGTGTACCACGTAGGCACTAACGTTGTTAAAAATACAATTTTAATTAGTCCAGGGGTAATAGGATCCTCCTAAAGTTCAGGTGTGTCTTAGCCTTTTCGTGTATAGTTCCAAATGGAGTGCCTCCAAAAATAAGATTTTAATTAGGCTAGATGGAGTGCCTCCAAGATGAAGATCTGACAACCCAATAGATCCAGCAGAATACAGTGCAAAGATGCATGACTACTACAGGAGGGAATCGATGATGGTACATGTTCGGATGTGCCAGCGATCGTCTGATAGGAGCAGATTGGGTTGGTGTAGACCCATGAAGTGGCTCCATATGCGTAGGAGTGGAATCGAATGCTGGGACGACCTAGAATATGAGGGTCGTGCTATCGCGTCAGCAAACCGACCCTCAGATATATGAATACCTATCGATCGTCTACAAGGCGGAAGTTGTCTTTTCTTTTTTGGTTTTGTAAGATCAACTTTTCCCTTACCTACATCTAAATAATATAAAGTTAACAAGTAGTTAGTTCCTACAAAATGAATATATAAGAAAATAATCCTAGTAACTAATTTCAAGTTACTAATTCACATTTCAAATCGCTCCAACAACACGAGATAGACAAGAATATATTTATTACTATATAAATTATGGAACAGTGAAAAAAACAATCTTAAACAGTAAATTAAATATCAATTAAACAAGAAACATAAAGGTAAATATATAGTACAAAGCATAAAGACATCAACACATAATAAATACAACCTAAAAAATTAATCCTCCTCTTCTGAAGACTCTCCACTAAACCATTCATCCTCTTTGGAAGTTTCCTTATCTCCTACCCACTCAGCCTTTTTTTCCGCAATATTAACTTCATTAAATATATTTTTCGGGTGATTTAAATTATCCACTAAGTCAACGTCCACTAGCTGGTGATCAATCTGCATTTTATTTTGATATTCAGTCTACAACACATTCTAAACTGCCACCCGTCCCATAGGTTTTGTTTTGATTACAGCCCACCAATCCGACTTGTCACTGTGCAATAAATAAGGAGTATAATACACTTGTTTAGCATTTTGCACTAGAACAAATGGATCGTAAATAGGATACGACCTATTGTGCTTCACTTCAACGATGTTATACTCCTTATGTACTCTTGTTCCTCTTGTTCTTGGATCAAACCACTTACATCGAAAGAGGTCAATTTTTTTATTGGGAAACCAACATAAACCAGTTCTAAGATCTCGTGTATGATGCCAAAGTAATCAACATCATCATCACCCTTAACGCAAACACCACTATTGTTTGTTTTCCTTGTTCTACAGTGTTGTTAGGTGGAAAATTTGAACCCATTTACTGTGTAATGGAACATTGCATGAGCTTCAACTGAACCCAAAGAAATATTTCTTAAGAGTTGATCGTATGTGGCTGCATTTGGTGACTGGTGTACCTAAAATTATTATGCATATATATATATATATTATATATATATGTTAGTTGAGGAATGTGTAAATTTTTAAAATTTGTATAAATATTAATACACTTACGAACCTCATATGTAAACCATGTTGCAAAGGATGCATACACTTGATTTTCGTGGAATTGAGTTTTAAATGAACTGAAGAGCCAACATGCTAAACACAATTAGTTTCTTTAAGGGAATGAGTAAACAAATAAGATATGTTAAAATTTGAATATCCTTACTTCAGAAAGGGCTCAACTTCCGAGCAATTCAGCAAGACATACAAAGTTCCTGCTTTGTTCTCCGTGAGAGTGAGACGACGATGTATCAAATTTTTAACCATACAACTAGATTGATTGAAAATTGATATCCGTTGCAAATGAGGCTCATTCACTTCACCCTGATGATGATTCGGTTGGTTTCTTGAATAAGCAACTTCATCATGAAAGTAGTTTGAACGAAATTGAGACGTTTCTCTTGCAAGATATGCCTCAACTATAGAGCCTTCCACGTTATGTTTATTTTGGGGACCCCTTTAAAATTTTTCAATTTCCTTGCACAATCTTAAGATTAGATGTTTGCTATATTTAAAAATGATGTATGAATTTAAATATGTTGCAATTGCTTACCGTTTTAATGAATACATCCACCTAGTTTCAACTGGACCGCCTATCCAAGCTTCGTGCACAAGGTGAATGGGAAGATGTTTTATCACATCGAAGAAAGCTGCCGGAAAAATCTTCTCTAGCTTGTTTGTGATTTACGCCAGATTTTGTTTTTTTAATGTGATGGCACATAAGTCTTTAAAGAAGAAACTGATCTCTTCTATTGTTTTCCATATGTTTTCAGGTAAACCAATAAAAGCAATTAGATGTAACTATTCCATGAAAACATGGAAATCATGGCTTTTCATTTCATCCAAGATTCCTTGTGCCATGTCAACCCCCTTTCCCAAATTTGAGGCATATCCATCGGGCATCTTCAAACTTGGACCCACTCACATATTTGATGCTTTTGGTCCAACTTATATGTAAAACTAGCCTTGGGATTAAGAATATTTCCATTGGGCCCCTCCTATAAAGTGTAATTCTCTGCGTTTGCAATATTCTGGTAAGTCAAGTCTGGCCTTAGGATTATCTTTTGTTTTGCCGGTGACATCCATAACTGTGTTAAACAAGTTGTCAAAATAGTTCTTCTTAGTATGCATGACATAAACATTATTCTAAGTAAATTATCTGGCCAATATTCTAACTCCCACAATATACTCTGCTTAGTCCAGTTATGTGAAACGCCATATCAATCAAGTCTGTACAATGGTTCTTCGCTAGCTTTAGGCAAATCCTGAACTATCTCCCAGATGTCATGACCAAATAGCCTTAGAGGTGGACCATCATATTCCTTTTTATTCCTTATGAATACATTCTTGAGTCACCTGAATTCATTATCAGGTGGCAAGAAACAACGATGACAATCAAACCATGAATTTTTCTTGCCATGCCTCAATGTGAAAAATTTTGTTTTTTCCATGCAATATGGACAAGCTAGTTTTCCAGCTGTCATCCACCCAGATAACATTCCATAAGCAGAAAAATCATTAATATTCATAATTAGATATGCATGCATATTAAAATTATGTTTAAGAAAGATGTCCCAAGTTTCAACCCCCTCATGCCATAAAATTTGAAGTTCATCGATCAAAGGTTGCAAGTAGACATCTATTCTGCTTTTTGGATTACAGGGGCTAGGAACAACACAATTCAAAAATATATAAGGACTAGTCATCAATATTTCAGGAGGAAGATTATAAGGAGTGATAAATACAGGCCAACATGAATATGACGCAGCACCAACTGAAAAAGGAAAGAACCCATCCGCACATAATCCCAAATGAATGTTTTGTGTCTTAGCTGCAAAATCTGGATAAGTTGCATCAAAATGCTTCCAAGACTCTCCATCAGATGGATGACACATAACACCAGTGGATGACACATAACACCGGTGCCATCTCATATGAGGGGCTAAGCTGTTTAAAGCATACAACCTCTTCAACCTTGGTATTAGAGGTAAATAATGCATCGCCTTAATAACAATTTGATTTCCACAAGAACCACACTTATATCTAGGGTGCTGACAAAACTTACAGGACTCTAGGTTAGAATCTTCCTTAAAGTATACCATGCAACCATTTTCACAACAATCAATTCTAATCGAGGAGAGATCTAACTTTGACACAATTTTTTTTGCCTTATAAAAAGAATCAGGAACCTCTAAACTGGGGTAAGTGACTCTTTAATAAGGTCTATCATTGAGTCATTCCTCCTTCAGCAATATTTTAGTCAGATTTAATACTTAATAATCTAACAACAATAGACAAATGAGAGTATGAACACTCATCAAACAAAAGATGACTAGCAGTATGCAATTGTTCATCAAATTTTTCCGCTTCGCTATTAGGAACATCTTTGACATTTTCCCTAATGTCGCCCCTATGTTGCATTCCAAAAGCATCGTCCACCATTTCAGTCATCCTAGTATCTTGATATTTATTATGCCCAGGAGACCTACTACTTTCTCTAACAACAAAGTTATTTTGCGCAACATCACCATGAATACCACACAATCTTAAAAAGTCCTTGTGAAACCCCTTTCTATAAAGATGTTCCTTTAAATCTTCTTCACTTAAAAGATTTATACAATCACATCTAACACAAGAACAACGAACAACCCGAAAATGTGTCCAAACATCAAGTGTCTTAGCATGTTCAACAAATCTCTTGACACCTTCAACAAATTCCACCCTAATACCCATTCTATTGTCATAGTTCCGTTCATATATCCAGCTATAATCAGGTTCCATCTACGCAATAAATTAGATTCAACTAATTAGATCAAATCACTAAAATTTAATTATCACCAAATATAACCACACTAAGAAAAAATACCATTAAAGTCCCCATACTTAATCGTTTTAAACCTACCAAGTCACCAAACATCACCACATTCAACCTACCAAGTCACCTTTAAAGTCCCCACACTTAATCATTTTCAACCTACCAAGTCACCATTAAAGTTCCTACACTTAATCATTTTCAAGTGACTAAGCCACCAAAACAACCACATTCAAAACAACAAATTCCCTTTAAAGTCCCAACACTTAACCATTTCCAAGTGACTAAGTAACCTATCAAACCACATTCAAAACAAAAAATTCCTCTTTAAAGACCCACACTTATTCATTTTCAATATACCAAGTCACCTTTAAAGTCCTCAAACTTAATCATTTTCAACCTAACAAGTCACCTTAAAAGTTCCTACACTTAACCATTGTCAAGTAACTAAGTCACCTACCAAACCACATTAAAGACAAAATAATCCCCTATAAAGTCCCTACACTTAACCATTTTTAGGTAACTAAGTCACCTACCAAACCAAATTCAAAATAATATAATCCCCTTTAAAGTCCCTACACTTAACCATTTTCAAGTGACTAAGTCACCAACCAAACCACATTCAAAAAAAAAATCTTCTTTAAAGTCTCTACACTCTACCATTTTCAAGTAACTAAGTCACCTACCAAAACCACATTCAAAACAAAAGAATCCCAGTTAAAGTCCCTACACTTAACCATTTTCAAGAAACCATATTCAAAAAAAAAATCCCCTTTAAAGTCGCTATACTTATCTATTTTCAAGCAACTAAGTGACCAACCAAACTACATTCAAAACAAAAAATCCCCTTTAAAGTCCCTACACCTAACCATTTTCAAGAAACTAAGTCACCAATCAAACCACATTCAAAACAAAAAATCCCCTTTAAAGTCCCTACTCTTAACCATTTTCAAATGACTAAGTCACCAACCAAACCACATTCAAAACAAAAAAGCCCATTTAAAGTCCCTACAGTTAACCATTTTCAAGCAACTAAGTCACCAAACAAACCACATTCATAAAAAAAAAATTCCCCTTTAAAGTCCCTACACTTAACCTTTTTTCAAGCAACTAAGTCTCCTATCAAACCACATTTAAAATAAAAAATCCCCTTTAAAGTTCCTACACTTAACCATTTTCAAGTGACTTAGTCACAAAACAAAGCACATTCAAAATAAAATATATCCTTTAAAGTACCTACACTTAACCATTTTTAAGTAACTAAGTCACCAACCAAACCACATTCAAAACAAAATAATCCCCTTTAAAGTCCCTACACCTAACCATTTTTGAGAAACTAAGTTGCCTATTAAACCACATTCAAAATAAAAAATCTCCTTTAAAGTTCCTACACTTAACCATTTTCAAGTGACTAAGTCACCAAATGAACCACATTCAACACAAGCAACAACAAGACCAACAAGAAGATAACAACAATGCTAGTGAATCGAAAAAGGCCACACACGACTTCACTAGACCTCAATATGAACAATTACAAGAAGATAACAACAATGCTAGTGAATAGAACAAGGCCACACACAACTTCACTAGACTTCAATATGAATAATAACAAGACTTCATTATAAGAAAATAGAGAGAAACCAACTTACCTTTGCTTGGACTAAATTAAAGTGAAAGAGATAAGCGGTCACCGAATCTAGATTAAGATGTGCTGGTAGCGCGAAGATACTAAATTAAGAGCAGAAGAATAATTTTCAACCTGTCATTCAAAAAAAATATATTTAATAAACAGTATCCTAGCAGACGAATAATTTTTAGACGATAACACCTTCAATCCAACTAAACCCATATAAACAACAACAAGCAAAATCACAAAAGGAAACGAAGAATCTGAAAAAATGACAACTAAAGATTCCAACTTTAATAAATTTCTATCATGAATAACTTCAACCAATATCAAATACGAAAAAATATTCCAACATTTCAATACAAAAATTCACCTTTAAAGTACCTAAACTTAATCAATATCAGTCACTAAGCCACCTCACATGTTAACAAACTAAACCACATTCAAAATAAAAATTCACATTTCAAGTTCTTAAACTTCAACATTTTCAAGTCACTAAGTCACCTCCTAAAACAAAAAACTAAACTACCTTCAAAATGATAAATTCACATTTCAAGTACCTACACATAATCAATTTCAACCTACTAAGTCACCACCCAAGTCACCAAACTAAACCCCATTCAAAACAAAAATTCACCTCTCAAGTAGCTACACTTAATCAATTTTAAGTGACTAAGTCACCTCACTTGTTACCAAACTAAACCACATTCAAAACGAAAATTCACATTTCAACTAACTAAGTCACCAAACTAAAGCATATTCAAAATAAAAATTCACATTTCAACTCACTAAGTCACCACCCAAGTCACCAAACTAAATCACATTCAAAACAAAATTTCTTGACCATTAGGCAAAATAAGAAAAATCTTGATCATTAGCTATAATCAATTTCCACATTCCCAACCACATTCCATGTTCTTACAAATATGTTTCATCTTAATATCACCATAAGAAAATCACCAAAATACTAAAGCTATAATGGAGTAACAAATAAAGTAAATCCTAATTTTCATTTTCTTGAAAATGTGAATTTTTTTTTTTTTTTATAAAAATAAAGATTTGTGAGTTAAAGGCTTAGATCGACATTCGTGATTGGAGGTAACATGTCATCTGCATTTTTGAAATGCTGCCAATCACATTTTTGAAACGCTGCCAGTCTATAAATTTTGTATATACCTCGTAATACAACGTGTTAATCAGATAAATTATCGATTACTTATCTTACGTTATTACAACTTCAATAATATACGCGTATCTACATTGACACTAAATAGTATATCAATTTCCTCTATTTCTATTGATTATTACGGAAACCAACCACATGTGGTTAGTTTTCAAAAATTGTTTTTGAAATTATTGTTTAATAAATTACAATTAATAAATTAATAAATTACAAAATAAGTTAATAAATTAAAAATAATTTTTAACAAATTAAAATTTTAAAAAATTCTATAATATTTGTAACAACATTCAATTAAGTTAATACAATTCGTATATATATAAATCAGATAAGTAGTTATTTTATCATCACATTAACACAAGTAGTATATTTCCTATCGAATAATAATATCAATTATTTTTGCAAATTAAGATAAATTTTTGGTTAATTAGCTTTTAAATACCATTATATATATATATATATATATATATATGTATATATATACCTCATAATACTAGTCTTACGTTATTACAACTTCAACGACATACGCGTGTCTACATTGACCCAAAATAGTATATCTATTTCCTCAATAGTATTATATATATCAATGTATCATTCAAACTATCTTGATATATGGATTCAGTTATCTAGCTTTCTATTACTACATATGTCACTACACGAGATATATGTATATATACATGTATTCAATCGTGTATCAGCTTTCAAATACGTACTACAAACATCACAAACACGATTTTACTACCCCAGAATCATATACAACGTATTTCACAAATACTCAGATGAATTATCAATTATATTATCTTATGTCATTAATATACCTTCACTGTATAATATGTGTACTATAAATATATATCTATACCTACACACACATCTACACACTATCGATTATATCAAGTTCTAAATACACACTATATATATCACATATGTACACAAGTATATTATCCAATAACATAATGCGATGTTTTTCATATACATACTCAGATGATTGATCGATTAATTATATTTGATTAGATTAATATACTAGGTTTTGACTACATCATTCATCAATCGATCACTACACGATATATATATATATATATATATATATATATATATATATATATATATGAAGATATTTATATATATAAAGTCTTGAATGCATAGTATATATATCACATCCACAAGTGTATTACCGTATAATAGAACATGTTCATTATATATTCTAAGGAATTATCGGTTATATATTACATTATTATGACTGGAATAGTAACATAATATCATTATCTCAACGGTATGATATATATACACATATTCATTATACAAAGCTTATGCACGATTAACCTCATTTAACGTATATATGGAAAATATTTATTTTATAGATTGAAACATAAGTAAAAGACATAGATTATGTTTGACGTAATTTGTTTACTTTATTTGATATATTTTTTAGTGTTATTTTTTCACAAAATTTAAGATTGATTGATTTTTGTTATTATTATTATACTGGTTATGGACTACGTTTGATCAGTATAATTTTAAAAAATTATATATATAATTATTTTAAATGAAAATAATATATATATTTGATTACATATATATAATTATTGGTTACTAAAAATTATTTACTTTTAAATTTTTTTATGTTCAAAAACCGACCACTAGTGGTCGGTTTTTTTAAAATTATTTTTTTATTTTAAGTGATAAACCAACCATAAGTGGTCGGTTTTTTAAAAATATTTTTTTTTAAAAATTAAAATCGACCAAAAGTGGTCATTTTTTTTTTAAAAATAAATAAAAAAAGAAGTTTTAAAAACCGACCAAAACTAGTCAGTTTTTAAAAATATTTTTCAATTATATTTATTAAAAAAACAACCAAAAGAGGTCAGTTTTATTATTTTTTAAAATTTTTATTAGTAAAATAAATAATAATTAATATAAAAATTGTTGAAATTATTATTTTTATTTTTTAAAATAAAAAAGCAACCACATGTGTTTTTTTTTTTTTTTTTTAAAATTAAAAAATAAAAAAACCAACCACTTGTGGTCAGTTTTTTGTGGTCTATTTTTCAGCTTTTTTTAGTAGTGATATACTTGTTGGTACAACTTATTTCTGGATAACTAATCCCGGGATGACTTGTTTCCTACTAAGCCACCCCTAATTAAGTGTGTATATCTATGTACATGCATGTGCATATATATATTTTGTGTTTCACTACTCTCTTACTATATCAGTTTCATATTACTTGACTGTTATTGGCTTGACACAACCCTTAAGAAAATTTTATTTAAAGGTATATTTTACTAAATTAACCTTCTTAATGATGCTTTGAAACTTTAAATTGGCCTATACTATTATTTATGTAGTTATATAATACTAAGTGTAAGAAGAAAAAAATTTAATACAATTCTTTTGATTTTATAAATTGGGCAAGTAAATTAAACAACTATTTTAAGTATGAGTGCCAAGTGATAGAAACGAGAATTATTTATATAAATAAGTTTTGATTGTCATTAATAGAATATTACATAAATCATAATTTAAAATCTAAGAAAATATAATCTTTAAAATCTGGCCTTTTTTCTATTTATTATTTTATAGTATTGAGATCGGTCAAATATTTTATTCGATCCAATTTGCCTCTCTTTTCTATGTAAGCTAATGCCCTTAGCAAGTAAATACAGAAGATTTTGGAAAAATGACACCCTAACAATTTAATTGAGAAAAGAGACACTATTTTCTTTTTGAATTTATTTTTTAGGTTTTGAAAGAATTTGTGGGCCATAGGTTCGTTTGTAAATTTTAAAAGTTATTGCCACCCCTTATGTACTTTTGAAATACTTTTAACCCCCCCCCCCACACACACACACTTTTTCTTAAATTATTCTTCAATTAATTTGCTCTCCCTTCACTTTCTTTTATTTATTTTCTTCATGCTCTAAATTCTTTCATTAGATTTAATTTCTTCTTCAATCTTGAAACTCCTTATTCATTGTTATAAAATATATAAAATTTCGATTTCAAACATTTTGAGATCCAAAATTGATATATTTTTTTTGATTTTTTATTTTTTGGGTAAGATGAAAATCAATGATTTTTTCTTAAAAAACTTTCATATTTTTTAATTTTTGTAACACTCCGAACTTTATATCACTCAAATAATGCATAAAACGAGCCCTTAGGACCCCAATATTGATGACAAGTCATGTCAAGATATGTTGGAATGTGCTGGGGTGTTTTCAGGCTTAGAAAAAGGCTTTACATCGCAAAAGGGACACCTAGCGATGGCTTCGTGTTATAGAGGGGCCCGTAATAGGTCACTACCTCAGTTTTGTATTTGGTCCATGCCACAAACCCTGAGGTTTGTGATGGGGTTCACCCAGGAACCATGAGGTTCGCAATGGCGTTCGCCCCATGAACCTTGTGGTTGGCAATGGGGGTCGCATCGCGAACCCCTTTTTCATGCGTCAAAGTTGTTTGTTTTTATACATTTTAGGGGCACTAGGATCTTTTCACACCCCTAATTCATTCCCAATTCCTTATGTATGAGTTAAGAGCCTTAAAAATGTTTTTACACCTCAATAAATCCCTAATCATCATTCTTTAATAAAGAAAGAAAAGACTACCTAGGGTTTGAGAATTTCAAGCTCCAAGGGTCAAATTACTCCAATTTCTCTCCGTTTTCAAGGTATATAGAACTATCATAACTCTCATGGGTGTAAGTTTAACATTTTAGCAATATCTAAAGTGTATATGTACATACGTATTATGGGTTTCAGAATTGTTTTGAAAAACATGCATTATGGAACCCGTTTTATGATGAAATTTTGTAAGAACATGGGGGTTTATCAATAAACTTGAGTTATATTCACGTGTATATATGTATCAAGTTTCGAGAATTGATATAAGAACATGATTTACAAAATTCCCTCTCTCACGATGAAGTCCTTAGTCTTAACATGTTATTGGTTGTTCAAACAGATGACTAAAATCTTGATTTTAAATGTTTTACTATTTCTTATGGATTGACATTTCTTTATGATCCAATGAGAGAGTGTTTTCTTATTTTATAATGCTTTTTGAGTTAAATGAAAGAATTGTATGTAGATGATGAAAGATATGGCCACCCTATGATAATGTCTTAAAAGAAGAGTGTTTTTGCATAAGTTTTCATATACTTTTAAAATAAGAACTCTCATGTGATGTTTAAATCTTTTGGTGGTCATTAACATATTTTTGAATAAGAAGGGCTATGGATATGTTATGATATGACACGGCTTGCAAGTCTATTTATGATGGTACCTATTATGAAATGCACTTAACATTACAACAAATAATGTTATAAGCATGAAGAAAGATTTTGAAAGGATTAAAAATGGGCTTAAAGAGAGTTATATAGTTACTCGAAGAAGACATTTATGTGAAAGGGTTCAATGCTGGAAATTATGTTTTGCCAACACGGGTTTATTATATCCTGAAACATAAATTGGATGGTGGCAACGACCCTGTGACATAGAAGAAATCACTTACCCTAATTATTGCAACAAACTTGTAGTGGGGACTTGGCAGCCAGTCAAGGGCAGACCCATATACTCCGTTAGTAAACGTGTTTGTAGGGTGTACCATCTAACTTAGAACTAAAGCACAGTGTGAGTCCATGATTTACAAGAATGTTTTGAAGCTCTTTAATTATGTTCATGTGTTTTCTTATATATGTATATTATGCTAAGTTTATTTCACAATGCTTTCGATTATTTTTACATGAAATATATGTTATTTTTGGATTTTTCCACGTATCAATACTTTCATAGTATTGAACCTTATAATATAGTTTTTGAGGCATAGTTTTGTGGCCCAGCTCAGCATTAGATTCATCTCAGTCATTCAGAGTTGGTGAGCCTCCCTTACTTTGGAAGGCATTCTATTCGTATGTTAGTTTCAGTCAGTTTCATGGTTCAACTTTGGGGCTTTGTTTCTGTCTAGACAGACCAGTTATTTTTAGTAGAGGTTTTGTAGATTTATTTAGATTGGATTTAGATTTCAGGGATTGATACAATGATGTATTTACAATTGATTATGATCCCTTCTCTGTTTCATTTTATCTTCCGCACTTTTATTTCATATGAATTATGCTTATGATAGTATGCTAAGGGGTCTTTCGGATCATTGTGGTTTGGGATGACTTTCGTGGCCAGGACCTCGGTGATGACCTTCAAACTATACCTCCTCTTAAAAAATGATATGGTCGTTGTCAAAATATAGTAATCCAACAAAAGTTGGGGTCGAATCCCTAGGGAACACGTGGAATCGTGGCTCTTAGTAGTTGTAGTCAATAGGTAGAACAAGAAAAGTAAATAGGAGTTTTTGTATAGTAATCTCGAGATAATAACTATATCAACTTTGGCTGTAATCATTCGTAGGTGAACACTAAGACTGCGTTCCCCCTAGCTTCTCAACTCCGTAGGCTTATCGTGCTTTGTTGAACTAACCCAATACCTTGCATGCAGAATTGATAAGTTATGTACCTTCTATAGTCTTTTAGATGAGTAGAAGGATTTCACCCTTTACCTTTTGAGTCTCAAGATATCGCCTTACTAACCCTTATCTTGATCTTAGTTAACTATTACCTTTTGAGTCTCTAGTTATTAGATGAAATCTAACCATCATACTTAGATATTACCTAGCAACGTGGATCGATTGTTGAACCTAAAATTACTGTTATCATTATCTTTTCCTAGACACTACTCCTCTTTTGGAGTAAGTAGAAATAATCTAGGAGGGATTCTAACGTTTGCAACTACTAAGAAATCTATTAAAGTGAAGATAATGCAATGAATGCCATGGGTATTGGTTAAATTAAAAAATCACACTTCCCCTACTTTGTCAATCCTCTAGGGTTTACACATCAGCCACTCATACTTGTGAAGAAATCAATTACATTCATAGTTGAAAGCATAGATGAAATTACAATGATATGAAAAGTAAAAACCTAAAACCATGACTGAAGTTACTACAAGGGAATTACAAGAGCAAAATATAATCTTGGAATCAAAGTATGTTTGTGAGTATCAAAAGTGCGTAACTACTACTAAAAAACATATAAAGGGTATTTATAGTACATGAGGAAACCCTAAAACCAAACCCTGAACGAACTAGGAGAAAATAGGGCTGGTGGCCACATATGGCCGGTACTTTTGCTTTGACCTTGGGAACATGTAGTACATGCAGCCAGCAGGGTGGGTGCAGGTACAAGACCTAGGTACCGGATGACAAAATCTTGTAGGTCAGCTCTCCGGATTTTGGACTTCTGGCATTTTCTTTGCCGACTTTCGGTCCATAGGTCCGACTAGTTATCCACATGTTGACTTAATAAGTGCCAGGAGTCATCTTGTCAGCTCTTCTTTGATTCTCAAACATGATTTGATCATGAAAAAATCAAAAGTGTTCCAAACATTCATAATTGCTCCAAAAAGTAACCAAAACACCATTTTTTATTTTTTTTCACAAACTTAGCATCCAAAACATGTTTTTCCACAAAACATACCCAAAATAAATCATATCATCAAAATAGCCTCATAAACTTGCATATTTTCCTTGTTTTAAGATTTAAAAATAATATATTTTTGTAGCACATCAACACCCTCAACTTAGAACGTTTGGATGTCCTGAGGCAACAAAACACAATAAGACAAAAACGATGCTTAGTTAGGAGAGTCTAAGCTATTCAAGGCATCCAGCTCAAAACAGAACACCACCTCTAATCTTATTTTTTAAAACAGTGTATGAATATAAAGCACGATAGTGTGTCACAATAGGATCACGGTATGGCATTACATTAGTAACAGGAAACTATGCATATGTACAAATTACACTATTCAAAATAGGTAAATAGCTAGCAATATGACTCAAGTTCCCTTATAATAAAGAGGTCCCCCTCACTCATATGAAATAATGCATGTAATGCAGGGAAGGTTAAGAAACACTCACACTCAACAAAGAAGTTCCAATCAATGCAAGTCAAATATCATAGGCTTGCCCTTATTTTCTTTACCATAGCATTCAGATAGTCAAGTTAGGATCACTATAGGACTTTTCTTGACTTGTAATGTAGGCTTGGGGGATGGTATGGTACATATGGACATTTAAAGTGACTAAGCCTCCTTTGCACTACACTAAATTTAGGGTCTCACTTACTAGCAATTTTTCACTTTATTTTCTCCCTTATTTATACATTTTTACTTTAAAGCACATTCAGGTTAGATATGGTCTTTTATTTATATTTTTAAACTTTTTTCTTTCTTTTTCTTTTCTTTTGCTACCATACCCAACCCTACTACCTTTTACTTTTATTTTACCCTTCTTCATACCCATTTTTACATTACGCACCCCTATGAGAGCCACCCTCAACTTAGGTATTTTGCCTGAGTTGAGGTGCATAATGTTCAAAAAGGAACAACGCCAAAATAGGTTCATTGTAATATAAATGTGAAGGTGACTAGGTGAAACAAGAAAAATAGGCTATAAATCTCAAAATAGGGATCAAGGGATATAATTCACAAATGAAAGGCCATTTAGGCTAAAAGTGGACTATAATAAAAAATAACCTATGATAATTTCCTAACCAACTATCCTTCAACCTAGGAAAGACTAACCAGACAAGTTCTGATTTCAACACACAAAGTGCACTAGGTAGTATCATAACACACATGGCATAAAGTTAATATTATTAACTACTACCTATCTAGTTCATGCAATTATGAACAAGTGATTATCATGTCCTAATCCTAATACCATAACAAGATCCACAATTTTCACACATATATACATTCACTTAGTTCTAAACATAAATTTTTAGAGGGGTATAAAAAATCAATCAAAATATGACTACTACCCTAAGTACTTAAAAAACTTCGAATTACATAAAAATACAACACAATATGAAATAAAACACAATACCAAAAAAAATTATCCTATACATGCAGGTTCTATAACCATACTGCGGCCAACAGGAAAAGAAGCAAAACAATAAAAATCCACGCTGGCATGGTATGCCCACCCCCAACTAAAAACTGCACACTATCCTCAATGCACAAAATAGAGTAAAACAGAGAGAAGTGAGAACATACCTTGAATGCACTAGGCGTCCGTGCACTTTGGGTTTCCTCCCAAGTAGTGACTGATTACTGTTGTGGCTCGACTCAGTTCCCTTGGCTACTCAGACTTCGCCAAGTTCTATCTCAGCACAAACTCTTACTTCTTCCAGGTTTCCTATGTATTGATTCACTCGTGGCTCATTCACTTTAAATGGGATATCACCATCATGATTTCTCTTGAAAGAGTCATATAGGAATACTTTAACCACAGTGAATGGTCAACCCTATCTCAATTTTAGCTTGCCAGGAAACAAGCGTTATCTTGAATTATATAACAAGACCAAATCACCTAGTTTGAAAATTCTCTTGTCGGTCTATTTGTCATGATAAAACTTCATTCCTTATTTGTATGTGACCGAGTTGATACAAGTCAAATAGGATTCAACACTTTTGATCACATAACTCAAGGCCAATATGAGGAGGTCCAAACCTTGATTGCCCTAAGGATCAAAGAATGTTCTTGAAGGTCCTTCTTTGAGCTCCTAATAAAGCAATATTGTGTTTGGAAGATATATTGGAGACGAGGAAAGCCATGGCACAGGAATAAAGAGAGCCCTTGTGGGTTCTTTTCGAAATAGCCACTTTTTGGCTAATTTTATAATAAGCTAGTTGTGCAAAGGAAACTACTATAAATAGGTGACTTAAATCTTTCATTAGTTAGTTTTGTTAATTAATTTACATGATGTATTCATGATAACTCTATGGGAGTATTTGAGTGCTTAGAAAATCATATGTTGAACCTTATTTAGAAACATTTCTTATAAGGGTGATCCAATCCCCTTTGTGGTTGCGTAAGATCAAGGTGCACATTGATAATCCATTAAGGGAGGTTTTAGGGTTTTACATACCCTTATATTTCCCCTTTGTTATCAATTTTGTGTCTATCTTTGTATCATCACTATCCTATCCCTCTATCTTTACTTTTCCATTTTTAGATTTGAGTCCTCGTGGCTAGGATCATATCATTTGGTACCAGAGCCCAGCATAGGATTGTTCTCACGATTTTATCTTAGGCTTGTTATCTCTAAAATATAAAATAACATTTTGTAGAAAACCCCCTAAAAATTGTGTTTTTTAATTCTTTTTTTTGTTGTTTGTACATTAGATTTGTTATCTCTAGTGTTATTGGGGTCAAAACCTTCAGATTTGTGGCTTGATTGTGTGCATTTGAGAAGTTTCCACCCTTGTTGTCTTTAAATTTTAGGTTGAATAATTTAAAAAAAGTGTTCCCAAAATTGAGAGAAGCTTAGGGTTAAAAGATGGTGCCATTTGGAGAGGTTTGAAAAATTCATCATTTTTACGATTTTGAAGGTTGGAGAAAATACAATTGGGTTTGAAAATCTGAAATTTTTTGTGATATTTTGAGCGGTAAAGTCTGTTTCAGTGTTTTACTTATTTTTATGGGAGCAACAACAACAACAACAACAAACCCAGTGTATTCCCACCTAGTGGGGTTTGGGGGGGGGGTAAGATATACGCAGTCCATACCTCTACCTCTAAGGAAGTAGAAAGGCTGTTTCTGATAACCCCCCAGCTCAAGACACGAGATACCACACAAATACATAGTAAAGCACAGAACAAGATTTCATAACATAAATACGGCATCCATAAGAAATAAAAACAGAGAAAAGCACACAGATTAGTAATAAAACATGGAATAAGGTATCATAACAAGAATAATACCCCCACCAAGTAATTCCCTACACTAGCGACCCAAACTGGCCCTAGCCTTCTGCCCTAATTCGCGTCCTCCAGATCTTCCTATCTAGGGTCATGTCCTCGGTGAGCGGTAACTGTTCCATGTCCCGCCTAATCACCTCACCCTAGTACTTCTCCGGCCTACCCCTACCCCGCCTAAAATCATCCAACGCTAGCCTCCACACCTATGAACCGGGGCATCCATGCCCCTCCTCATCACGTGTCTGAACCATCTCAATCGAACTTCCCGTATCTTATACTCCGCTGGAGTCACACCAACCTTCTCCCTGATAGTCTCATTCCGAACTCTATCCCCTCTAGTCAGCCCACACATCCAACGCAACATCCGCATTTCTGCCACCTTCATTTTTTGGATGTGGGAGTTCTTAACTGGCCAACACTCCGCTCCATACAACATGGCCGAACGGACTACCACCCTGTAGAATTTGCCTTTAAGCTTGGGCGGCACCTTCTTATCACACAACACCCCCGATGCGAGCTTCCATTTCATCCATCCCGCCCCAATACGGTGCGATACATCCTCGTCAATCTCACCGTTACCCTGGATCACAGACTCGAGATACTTGAAACTATCCCTCTTACATACCTCCTGTGATTCCAACTTCACTACCACCTCATTCTCCAGCCTCACATCATTAAACTTGCATTCCAAATACTCTGTCTTGCTTTTGCTCAACCTGAACCCTTTAGACTCAAGAGTTTGTCTCCACACCTCTAATTTGTCATTCACACCCCCTCGCATCTCATCAATCAAAACTACATCATCTGCAAAAAACATACACTAAGGCACCTCTCCTTGAATACGCTGCGTCAACACATCCATCACCAAAGAAAACAAAAAGGGACTAAGAGTAGATCCCTGATGCAATCCTGTCAAGATAGTGAAATGCTCTGAGTCTCCTCCCGCCGTCCTCACCTGAGTTTTTGCTCCATCATACATGTCCTTAATTGCTCTGATATATGCCAGCGGGACTCCACTCACCTCCAAGCATCTCCAAAGCACCTCCCTGGGGACTTTGTCGTATGCCTTCTCTAGGTCGATAAACACCATGTGCAGGTCCTTATTCCTTTCCCTATACTGTTTCACCAGCCTTCGTACCAGGTGAATTGCCTCCGTCGTCGAGCGGCCAGGCATAAATCCAAACTGGTTTTCCAAAATAGACACTATCTGTCTCAGCCTCACCTCGACCACTCTCTCCCAAATCTTTATAGAGTGACTCAATAACTTAATCCCCCTATAGTTATTGCAACTCTGGATGTCACCCTTATTCTTATAGAGAGGGATAATGGTACTCCACCTCTAAGCCTCGGGCATTTTTGCCATCTTGAAGACTTCATTAAACAATCCAGTCAACCACCTTACACCAGCCTCTCCAGCGAACTTCCAAAACTCCACCGGTATCTCATCTGGCCCCATCGCCCTACCCCTTCACATCCTGCGAACAACCTCTCTAACCTCTTCTACCTTAAAACGTCTACAATAACTAAAATCCCGACACTTCTTTGAGTGCTCCAGCTGCCCTAACACAATAGCTCTATCCCCTTCGTCATTCAAGAGCCTATGAAAGTACGACTGCCATCTATTCTTAATGTGGCCGTCATCCACCAACACTGTACCATCCTCCCCCTTAATAAACCTCACCTGGTCGAGGTCACGACCCTTTCTCTCCCTAGCCTTAGCGAGTCTAAACAACTTTTTCTCCCCTCCTTTCCCTTGTAACCCTGCATACAAGCTCTCAAAAGCGCCCGTCTTAGCCGCCGTAACTGCTAACTTACCCTCCTTCTTAGCTAGCTTGTACTCTTTCCTGTTTACCCGCTTCTCTTATTCGTCCTTACTCTCAACCAATTTAGCATACGCCCCTTTCTTGGTCCCCACTTTCTTCTTAACCTCTTCATTCAACCACCAATCCCCCCGATGATGCCCGGCCCGGCCCCTAGAAACACCCAACACCTCACTTGCATTCTCCCTGATACACCTAGCCACCCTATCCCACATACTATCCACGTCCCCCCTACACTTCCACACCCCCATTCCGGCCAACTTCTCCCCTATCTCCCACGGCTTTACTGGCATCAAGCCGCCCTACTTAATTCTAGGTCTACACTCCTCATCCCTCATCTTTTTATTCTTCTTTATATCCAAATCCATAACCAAGAGCCTATGCTGGGTCGAAAGATTCTCACTCGGGATGACCTTACAGTCCTTACACAACACCCTATCCCCTTTCCTAAGCAACAAAAAGTCAATCTAAGTCTTGGCTATCGCACTTCGAAAGGTGATCAGGTGATCGTCATTCTTCGGGAAGCCCGAGTTCACCACCACCAGCCCAAAGGACCTCGCAAAATCCAATAGAGCAGCCCCCTCTTCATTTCTTTCCCCAAAACCAAAACCGCCATGCACATCACCAAAGCCTCCCAGTAGTGCCCCGATATGCCCGTTGAAATCTCCTGCTACAAAAATCTTCTCCAAGCTAGGCACGCCTCTCACCACCTCATCCAAAGCCTCCCAAAACCGTATCTTCTCCTCCCCCTCCGAGCCCACTTGCGGTGCATAAGCACTACACACGTTCAGGGTAAACCCCCGAATGACCAACTTAATAGTCATCAACCTATCGTTGATCCTCTTCACCTCTACTACCTGATCTTTAAGCTCTTCATCTACTAAGATGCCAACTCCATTCCTACGCCACTCGCTCCCAGAGTACCACAGCTTGTAACTATCCACATCCCTAGCCTTAGGCACTACTCACTTGGTCTCTTGAACACACACAATATTAATCCTCCTCTTTCTAAGAATTTTCACAAGCTCTATGGACTTACCCTGAAGGGTCCCTATATTCCAAGACCCAACCCTCAGCCTACCATCACTATCCACACGTCTTCCTCTACCACCTCTGAGGCCAAACCTTGGCCTCCCTCCCACTCCCGCCCTTTCCTCATCCCCCGCCCCCACAACAGCCCCATGCTCCAACCCCCTCGGACATGACCCTATCCAACCATCACCGCCCACAGCCACTACAAGAAGAAAATATAAGAAAATATAAACAATGGTAGTAGTAGCAAAGCAGCAGCAAGAAATACAAGGCTCACACAAATTCGAAGAAATAATCAAGAAACAAAACTACACTCAAATAGAGAGCAAACACCACTGGACTCAACATCTAATGCCCCAAAAATAGAGCCCCAAGCCGATAACCCAATAAAAAGCAGTGCAAGAAATGACAATAGACAACAGACAATATCAACAAATCAAACGCAAGTCAAGATACAGGAGATAGTACTGGTATAATACGAAGAATGAAATAACAAAGGTTAGAAGTCACCGGGTTACGCTTGTAGACCAAGCCAGAAACCAAAACCCAACGTAGATTGGGCTTTGGGGGGTTTCAGTAATGGAGAGACGGCGCTACTGGAGGCAGAAATTAGAGGGAACATCGGCTGCTGGAGACCGAGGGGGTTGGTCGTTATTTGGGGAAGAGGAGGACGAATAGAGGGAGCCAGCGGCGGCGCTGGGCTGGTTTATCGCGATTGGAGATGGAGATGGATGTCAGCGATGGGGTCACCTGGCTGACGTTTGTTCGCCGAAGGTGCTGAGACGGAGAGGGTCGCCGGACACTTGGGTCTGACCGAAACCGGACGACGGAGTGGTTGGGTAGGATCTCGCCGGAGCCGGAGCCAGAGTTGGGGTTTACGACGGAGGTGGACGACTGTTTCTGTGGCGGAGGTGGCAGCGCTATTTTACCGATGGCAGCGCCGGGCGGGTGCCGTTGAGGTATGAACGGAGGGGGGAAGCGGATCGGAGCCGGAGGTCGGCAAAGGGGGGGTGTGCAGCGGGGAGCGGCGATGAGGGCCGGAGGTCGGATCGGAGCCGGAGGTTGGCGCCGGGGGCCGGGGGCCGGGGATGGTTTTGGTTTAGAGCGAAGGTAGAGAGAGAGAGAGGGAGCCATTAGAGAGAGAGAGCCATAAAAAAAACATAGAACCAAATATCATAAATTTCATCTCATTTTGGTAGAATTCCATGCCAAACCGAAGAAGTTACGGATTTTGGATTTTCAATATTTTTCATGGTGTTCTTGAGAAGCTTCATATCGTCATGTTGAATATTTATAAAAAAGTTGTTGTTTAATGCAAGAAGGAGAATTAAAATATTTGTAAAAGTGTTGGTATAAAGCCTATCCAAAGTATCAAGGAATATTCCATGAGAAGAGGACAAAAGAGGGACCACAAAGGGGCATTTTCGCCCATTCTAGAGGCTAGTTCGGTTGAACTGCATCTTAGATGACTTGGAGCTGCACTTGACTGATAAAGCAGGTCCAAGTCAGCCCCAAATAGTAGATTCTGTGCCCCACATGCTCTAGAGGAGCGTTGGGTTTGCGCCTGATCCGCTACAACTTGTTCCAAGAGAATATGAAGCCTTCCTACTCACTTTTTGCAAGGTTCCATCAATATAACTTCATTTATTGATTCTTAACCTCATATTTTGATTCCAAAACACTAATTGACACTAATTATTGATCTATTAGTTGATTAATTAGTTCTTGAGTCCTATTTTTTTCTTGTCGGTTCTTGTGTGCTTTTCTTTTTTGTTTCTGAACCTTTTGGATTCAATTACGATAGTTTGTTTCTAAGTTTTCTTTTTAATTTCAATCAAGAATTCACTCCATCTGGAAAGTAGGGATTGACACCTTATTGTCCTCCAGAGTATATGCAATTTTTAATATTCTCAGCTTTAATTGTGAGGATCACAAAGATGAGATTATCACGAGCGTTGATGAGGAGCTTTGATTCTAATGTTATTTGTTAATTCCGTAGGTACAAGGGGATATAAGTGGAACATGTCTTTGATAGACTTGGATAATTGTGTTATACCCTGTAAAGTCCTAGCCTATTTCAGCCCCATATAGAATGCTAAAAGAGGTCCCAGACTTAGAAATTTCAGCTAAGTATTAACACTTAGTCTTATTTTTGGCCTCGATATTTCAGTGGTTTTATTTTTGATCTTCCCTGCCTTAGATTGTCAATTTTTAAATTGATTCATGATCAAGGTTATCTCTAGGTCATCTCAGGTGATTTTCAAAATTTTTGGACATCATTTGAGACACGTTTGGATGACCAAAACAACTAGTCAATGCAATCAGGATGCGTCACGTTGCGTGTCATCACCATTGATGCAACGCTTCGGTAATTATATCGATACCCTCGATGTGGAGCATCTATTTTCGTATTACTAGGCACATTTTGTGTATTAAGTGATGGATTTGTGGGGGTAATTAGGTTATTTTCCCATCACATAATTCAGCCTTAACATGAAATTAATCCTCTCAAAGGGCAAAATTCACTCATTATTTCAAAAATTCTCTCAAGAGCAAAACCCTAGTTCATTAAGTCTAAGATCAAGTTCCAAGAAATCACCAATAATTCTTATGGATTCAATAATCAAGGTATGTTTAGGTGTTCATCCTTGGGTTCCTTGAGTTCAAGAATCTTTCTTTAAATCTTAGATTATTATTTACGCTCTTGAATGAAATTGTGTTCATGTATGTGTTGTTGTGTGGGATTTCAAGTCAAGAATATTTTGAGTTTCATGCGAATTAACTAGATTGTATGTTGATTTTTGTAACCCTAATGTTAAATCCTTAAATTGTGGTGTTGAATGCAGTAGTTATGATAATTATATATTTATTATTCTCATCTACAAGAATTATGTATCCTAAGTGTTTGACAAAATGTCTATATGAAGGAATTGTACATGATAACTTATGTGTGATGCTTTTAAGTTTGAGATATGGTTCCATTATTAATGCAATGGAGTCCTGGGAGTATTGAATACCTAAAATTTTGTTGTTGTCTAGTTGTCTAGAGTCTACGGAATGAATTTAGTTATAGCTTGAGCAAGATCACTCAGTCAGTTAATGTAGTCAAGTGTCAGTTCAGGCAAGCCTAGTATAGTCTAGTGATCAGTTCTGTGTTGATTAAGTTGGGAGTAGGATTCAGCACCGAGCAAACCCAGGAATTCCAGGAAAGGGTTTGACCCTTAGTAGCAGTCCCTGCGTTACTGAACTATGTGAACAACGTAGGGTAAATTGTCTTCCTGCCAGCTTATGGTTGCCCAATTAGTCTTACCTAGGTTGAAGGATAGGGGTTAGGAAATGATCATAAAATGTTTTGATATTAGCCCACTTTATCCTAAATGAACTTCCCTGTATACATAATATCCCATGATCCTTATTTTGAGCCTGAATAGCCTATTTCTTTTTATGATACCTATCACCGCCCTATTTTTATATCACAATGAACCTGTTTTAGCCCTGGTCCTCCTTGGACACTGTGCACCTTGACATAGAAAAATGGCCTAAGTTGATGGCGGATATCATAGGGGTGAATGATGTAAAATAAGTATGAAGAAAGGTAGAGTGAAAGAAAAGAATAAAAAGCTGGGTGCGGTGGAAAAGAGCAAGAAAAGAAAAATGGTGAAAAAGAAAAACTGGTTGTAGAAAAGAACCGCACCCATCCTGAATAAGTGTGATCAAGAAATTTAAGAATAAAAAAAAGGTTAATGAGTGAAACCCCAAAAGGTAGTGTAGTGTCCAGGAGGCTTAGTCACTTTAAATATCATCGAGTATCATACCATCCCCTAGTCTACATTACAATCCTAAGAGAAGATATAAAGTTATCCTAGCTGACCTTTCTGAAGATCTTGGTAATGAAAATCAGGGCAAGCCTATGGTATTGGGCATACATTGATTGGAACTTCATTCTGAGAGTGAGTGTCTTATGATTGTCCCCATGGTTACATATGTGATGTCTGATATAAGTATAATGGGACTTGTTTGTAGTAAGGCCACACTAGTTACGTCGCTAGTTGCTAACTTGTTTGGATAGTGTAAGTTTGATACATGTATGTTTGTTGTTGCTGATTTGATGCCATATCTTGATTCTTGTGTGTCTCGTTGTTGCTCTTCAAGAACTTGCATAGTTGCTTGTAAATTGATTGACCTTGGTGATGGTGAAAGTGTTTTGAGATAATATGGATAGTTGACAGCTGAATGTACTTTGTATTCTCTTGGTTGTGTTTTAGTTGCTTGAGGACAAGCAATTGTTTTAAGTTGAGGGTGTTGATGTGTGAACATATGCTAACACATTTGAGGCTTTTAACTGAGAATAATTGCAAAGTCTTAAGGAAGTTTTGTCATTTTTGATTGTTTTATCTTTGATTTTGCAGTGGAAGTCAAGAGGCAAGAGAAGCAATAATGATGGAAGTAAAAGAGTTAAAATCTGAAGGAAATAGAAGAGAAGTGTTGCTGACGACATTCCTGATAAGTTATCAGCACTCTGATAGGTTATCAACTTCATCAACAACCTTAAATAGAGAATGGGATTTAGTTGGAAGAAGTGACGGTGACATGTGATAAGTCATCAGCCTTGGGATAAACAGTCATATTCATCGTCAGCCTTAGATAGAACATGGGAGCTGAGGTGGAGAAGTGACGACATTGTCTGATATGTCATCATAGTTTTGATAAGCCGTCAGGTTTCATCGTCAGCCTTAAGCAAAAATTGTCAAAATTAAAAAGGAGCTGACGATATCCGTGATAAGTCGTCATCCTCCTGATAAGGTGTCACGCATGTCGTCCCCTAATCTGAGAAGAACACTGAACTCTCTGATTTTGTTTCCAAAATTAGGCTGAAGTATTTAAAGCATAGTTTGGGGTTTCCTAAGGAGGCTGAACCTATTTTGGAACACAAGTATTTTGTTATTTTCTCTCTAGTTTCTTGGCTTGAACAAAACAATTAACTTTGAAGAGATTATCATTAATATTTTGGGATTTCTACTTTGATCTAATGTGCGAAACACTCATTGCTATTCATCTTGTTGTAAGTTCTTCTTTCAAATTATGAATTCAACTTGTTGTATCTATTATTACATTTTGAGTGGCTAAATCCCTTTAACCCGAATTATGTGATCTATGGGTTAGGTGTTGGTAAGTTTCTAAGTGTTCAAGATTCTAAAGATAACAGGACTCCTTGATAATTTGAGGTTTTAATTATTGTCTATTGGTTGCAAACGATAGATAGCAGCTACTTTGATTTGCTTGAATTAATAAATCAACTATAGTAGGAAGTGAATTATTGTCAGGGATTTGGAAGCTACCAACCTTCTGTTTAATAATTGGTGTTGTAACAAGGTTAATTAACCTGAGGTGAAGTCTAGTCAATAAATATAAATTCCCTAAGTCCGAGAGGATTAGGTAATTAAATGTTTAAGTAGGTCGAGAGACATTTAGGCATAACTTCGATGAAGACAATCTGTTGTTCCTACCTATCATGAGAATCTTTAATAACTATTAGCATCTGTCAAGTATCAAAACCCATAGTGAACATAATTTTTGTTTTACATAAACTGTAGATTACAAACACTGAAACTAAAGTGACAAACAATTATTTTCTAAATTCTCATAACCCCCAATTTAACGGAAACTACTAACTATTAGTTGATTAACTCGCATACAACTCAGATTCACACCATATTCCCTGTGGAATTCGACCCCAACCTAGTTGGGTTATATATTTACAATGATTGCTTACATTCTCACATGAGAGGTGTAGTTTGAGCATTATCACTAAGTCCAAAAGATAGCCTCATAGCATATGGATACAAGGAGTCGATAGAAGAAAATAGGTTAAAGTCCCATATTTGAAGCAGCAAAGAGACTCGAGAGTCTCATTTTATTTATTTATTTATTGTTGTCTTATTTATATATTTATTGTTGTCTTACTTATTTCTTTATTTATTCATTTGGTCCTCGAAGTCAAAGTTGTAAACTAATACAGGTGAAGAAGATTTTGGGCTAAAAAAGGCTCAAAAACATAGGTTAGGATAGGTGAAAAATGGGTAGAAAGGCCAATTAGATTAGGACAGGGTTCATTGATTTGGGCCCAATGACCTAAGTCTTTTACTTTCTTCCCCTCCCATTTTTACGTGCTATTTGCTATTTCATTTGCTTAGACTTAGTTGAAACCCCTAACTAAGTCGCTAAACAAACTAGTTTTGCATGAAATTCCAAAATATTCCTTAATCAACTTCTTTTCAACAATTAACTTTCTTTTTCATTTTGAAGTTAGTCAAAAGAACTATTTTCAAATAGTCCGGATAACCGCAAGTTAACAGACATTTTAGGTTCTTTAAAAACCTTCCTAAAATGTTAATGGAAACCGCTTACTCAGAATCTTCAAACTTAAATGATTTTTTTTGTTTTGGATCATTTAAGTAACTTTATCAAAGGTTTTCTTAAGTCCTTTTCAAATAAATTACGTGGATACTCTAAAAGTCAAAATTTCTGCAAGACAGATATGGCGACTCTATTGGGAATTCTTAACTAGGTTCTAACCAAATATTTGAATTTTGACTAACTGTTTAAATTGTTTAGCTGTTTACATGTTTCAATTCTGCGTAATTTCATTGTTTCATTTCATGGGGGTTTCGTGGATGTCCTAACCCCTATTGTTCAACTCCAAATAAAGTATTGGAAATATGACGGTTTATTAGCACGTGAGGCATCTTATAGTTGTTCGTATTTAAAAACCCAAGTTGTCCACTTGGGAACCTGGTTCAAACCCACTCTAAACTCCTAGGATATAGTGAAATCAAAATCCTATTTTAGGAATGAACCTAGGACGACCCAATATTCAAGGGAGTATTGGGCCTATTAGAGAACTTGCCCTATGTCTATTGACCCCGAGTCAATTACAGATGAATCATATTTATTTGTTGATGAAATATATGTCTATTTAATCCAATCCATTATCCTTTGAGGGTTATGAGAAGGCATTTTTTTCTTACTTTCGTGTATGGATCCATCAATCGTACAATAATTGAGGGAGTAATCGAAGCAAGCCAAGCAAGAAATTGATCGATTTGGATGGATTCATCTAGATCACAGTTATATGGAAATAACTTGATTATTAATGGATTTCGCTAATGAAAAGTGGACAAAGCTAAGAGGGCGGAGGTCGATAGAAGAGAATTCAGGAACTAGTATTTCTTTTCCCTTGTGCTGGACATTGTTCTTTTTCTCATGTTGTTTTTTCTATTTCCCTAAAGATTGTATTCCTTTTTGTATAAATTTTGTAGACATTTATGTCATTTATGTACACCTATGAAGGTTTTGGGGGATAATTGATTGGCTTTAAAAGGAGGTCACCCCAATTAGGATGCACGTTTATTACAATATGTTTAAGTGATATAACTGCTTATACGTGCTATGTTGATTCGAATCAAAGACGAATTGATCCAATATTATTGTCCACGGAGCATCTCTTGGTAGAAATATACCCCACTATATAAAAGTTAGACCAAACATAGTCTAAGTCTCGTAAGTATCTCAAAAAGTCCACAATCATTCTTAAAACTTCCTAAAAGCTCGCTACAATTTCAGGAAGGTTGACTATGCACTCAGAAGAAGCCATTATATATTCGAACTACGTAGGTCCTGATTTCTCCTTTGCAAAATACGTCGGTAGATTTTCTGCCCTGCCCACATCTTCAAAAACTCTATTATCCTACACTTTCTTGAAAAAGTAATAAGATCGGAAAAGAAAAGTTGAGCCTTCCTGATGAATTCCACTTATCCATATCATTGAGCAAAACGCTGCTCATTGAAATTCTTGAGTCATCATTACTTCACGGATCAATTCGCTTAATATAAGAAACAACTCTATGTATTTACTTCCTACCTTATTATCTTACTTTGCTTATTACCAACGGAATCTAACACGTCAGCATTTGAGTTGTTTTTACTTTGCAGGTAATAGAAACTACTCTGTGTTGGCACAAAATGACCCTATTTCACTAGATCAAAGTGAATAAGAGACCCCCCCTCTTGACTATAGCTTTTTTACAGGAATAGAAAAATGACTAGAAGTAAAACTGAACTCTACAAATTATTTTTCAAAATCCGTAAGCGATGGTCTTGAGGATGGAATAAGGAAAAATATGAGGGAAAATTTTTCCAAGACAACTGGGATCATGAAAGATTTATGGGAGGAAACATTGATGAATTGGATCTCTACTCCACTCATGACTCATCGCCCGTCGTGTAATAATAACTTAAAACTGTCATTATCATGTAATATCAAGAAGAAAAATGAGCAAATCAATAAAGGATAATGATGAATGCGAGACAATAGTCCTAGAGCAATCAAAAAAAGAGTCAAAGAGTTCAAGAATCAAAGAAGGCTAATCCAGAGGAAATCGAGGTGGTTAACTAGGAGAACAATGACTAAGGGAGTTGGACAATTGATCCTTTGTTCTATTAAGACAAAGGAAATGAAAACGTCATGTCATCCATAGAAGTGCTTATTTCTATTCTAGTAAGATGGATAATAGTATTCAGGGCCATTTAACCCTGAAGATAAATTTAGTATAAACTATGTTTGACCTGAATTCCCAAGAAAGGGATAAGTAGGCGGCCTATGTCGACTTCGGTCAACCCCTTAGGAGAATTTATCTTTTCCTTTTATGTATGACCTACGTGATGACTTGAATTCCTAACAAAAGGGATATGTAGGCGGCCTATGTCATCTTCGATCAACCCATTAGATTTTTCTATATATACCTAGCATAGTCTGAAACTATGTTTGACCTGATTCCTGCTTCAACGTGACATGTAGGCACCCCAACGGATCAGTCATACCACCCTAGGAAATAGAAACTGGGGCAAAATTTTCGAGGAGGAATCTTGAAAGTTCACAAGAGAAAGGTCATCATCCAATAAAACGAACGAAAACCAATAAAGACTTCTAGTCCTCTCGACCTGAGATCATCTCAAACAACTTTAAGCTGGGACATAAATTTTGAAGAAGGCCTCAAAATTTCTACTGAATACTGGAATATATTTTAAATCCCGAGCACCAGTGGTCAAAGTCATGTTTTGGAAATCACCAGCTGCGAGAAAGTTTAGATAGACTAAATCTTTAGCTATTATAGGACTTCTGATAGAGAGCCTCAACGATGATGAATCCCTAGCAACCCTCAGTAAAACATTAGACATAGTTAGAACCAAGAGGAAGACGTTCATCAGGATTGTACATGACATGATTAGCAGAGATTTTCTAAAGATTTTACAGAAATTTTTGAAACTACTTTCTAAAATTAAGACTACTTTAAAAAGTCTATATAAATCTTTTACTTAGTGATTGCATAGGCATCTATTGGAATGGGGAGTCAGGGTGGAAGTACCAACATAACTGAGTACCCAAAAGATCCGAATCAAGGATAAAAGAAGGTCAACATGGAGTAGTTTCACTCAAAAAATAATTATTTTTCTGTGGATGTAGGGATTAGTACATTAAAATGTAAATATTTTTTCAAAAAATCCCCATGTGGGTTGTGAGCCACACCAAAGCATATAATGCTAAAGAACGGTATTTTTGGGTAACCCCCAAGATGGATTTAATATCCATTTATTGAGGACCTTTTGAATTGACTATCTCATTTCTTGAGACCATGAATGACAAATAAAGGCACCTTATCTACTTTATAAATATTTTATTTAGAATTCTTTATATAAAGCAGTCGCTAGCATACATGACTTTATGTCTATTAAATATTTACTTTAAGTACAGGTGCATTCAAGGACGTCGGCACAATATATACAAAAATCAAAGGATCACTCAATAGGAGGAAGAGCCAAAATTCTTCCTCAAAATTCTCCATGAAGCGAAGCAAACGATATTTGAGTTATCCCCAAATAAGGGGTTTTCCCCATTTACTTGCATTCAGTGGGTCTACTATATAATTATTCTTAAAAAAAAAGAAGATTAATAGCGGAATAAGTCATTCAAATTATGATGCTCAATATTTGTTATTAAACTATCATAAAACTTGACTGTGGTCGCCAGTGAGAGCAACATTGTGTCTACTAACTGTCTACCTTGAGTATAGGTACATGTACAAAGCTAAACGCAGACAAACAGACTCAGGTGAAACTATTTTCAAATCACCAAAAAACTATTTCATAACATCTCATTACTGATAGGACCATTTCATATCATCTCACCGCCAAGAGGGTCATTTCATGTCATTGCCAAGAGAGCTATTTCATATCATCTCATTGTTGAGAGGGTTATTTCATACCATTTCCAAGATTTCTATTTCATATTATCTTATTACCGAGAGGGTCATTTTATGCCATTGCCAAGAGGGACATTGTATTTAATATCTATTGACACATGAGATAGCATATGCTGGGGTCGAGGATACCATCAATATTTAATATCTTTTGGCATATGAGATAGCATACGCTGGCGTCGAGGATACCATCAACATTTAATATCTGTTGATAAGAGAGATGGCATACACTAGCATCGAAGATATCATCAATATTTAATATCTGTTGAAATGTGAGATAGCATACACTGGCATCAAGGATGTCATCAACATTCATTATTTGCTGACACATGACATAGCATATGCTAGCATCGAGGATATCATCAGCATTTAATATATGTTGATACACGAGATAGAATATGATGTCATCAAGTCTATCATCAGCATTCAATATCTGTTAACATGAGAGATAGCATACGTTGGCATCAAAGATATCATTAGCATTTAATAGTTGTTGACATGAGAGGTATCATACACTGGTATAGAGGATATTATCAGTTTTCAATATCTGTTGACACGCGAGATATAAACACTGGCAATAAGGATATCAGCAGTATCTAATATCTATTGACACAAAAGACACAAATGCTGGCGTTGAGGATATCATCAGCATGTAATATCTGTTGACACGCAAGACACAAATACTGGCGTCGAGGATATCTTATCATTTTATGAATCAACATATGAATGCATCAAGAGGACATAATTTAAAGGGACTCCTTTAAGTCGCTATCTAAAGACAGATGATATATAATATCTCCTAGAAATTGAAAATTTGAGGGTCATCTATAAGTCACATTTTTTGAAATAGAATAATGTGCAATACTACCTATGAGTTGATAGCCCATCAGTCATCCGTAAGCCCCAATAACATCCTAACTGGATAGTGTGCAAGGTTACCCAAAAATTGATAGTCCAAAGGTTATCCAGAAGTCGTAACTAAATCCTTATCGGAGAGTATGCGAGATTATCAAATTGATAAGTCCAAGGGTTCTATATAAGCTGCGTCATATCCAAGTTTGATTATGTACAGAATTACCCAAAGACTACAAATTTGAGAGATATCTATAAGTCATATTATATCCAAGGTTGGATGATATGCAGGAATACCTAAGAACTTTCAGTTCGAGGGATATCTATATGTCATCTCTTATCCAAGGTTGGATAATATGCAGCGTCACCTAGAATCTAGAAATTCAAAGGATATCTATAAGTCACCTTATATCCAACCTCAAATAATGTGTAAGATTATCTAAAGATTGATAATTCAAGGGAAATCTATAAGTGGAATTAATACAAAAGATTCACAAGACTTTCACAAAGTCATATGCAAAGAATCATTGCCAATAATCGGAAAAGTTATCATTCCATATACGACAATCATTATAGGTATCCAAAAGGATTGTCACATCAGCATAAGATTATATGATTGCAGGGACCGTTTTGTTTAAAGTATTGTCAGTGTCCAAAAGAGACACCCCACTTTGAAGAAATATTCACTCGATAAATGAGTTAATTAAGCAACAACCAAGACGGTTGTTGTGTCTATTGTTGCAAGTTATTTCCTTCCAAATAGGTACATGAATGGATGACTTCGTTTCTTAGGCAATAAATCACATGGAGATATGATAAAATACTACATACCTCTTCATAAATTATGTTTAGCACTAACAATTTTTGTTTGAGACATTATCGAGAGTATCCGAGAAGATAAAAATTTCAAATCAAAACCATAGGTACGGACGACTCCAGATAGGACGTAGCACAATGTGTAACTCTTTCTTAGCAGCAAAATGAGACATAGTCAAGAGAGGGACGTCAAAATTTTTGGATACAACCTACAAGATGATCACTACCACCATCCAACTACACCCCTATTAGAAGGCATATGGGAATTTTAGTTTCATCTTCGCCTTCGGGATATTTCTAAACTCATACCGAGGGTAAATTTTCTTTATTTCAAATTCGAGTGATAGTAAACCTAGAGTTTTGGAAATTATATCCAAGTAAGTTCTTGCCTATAGATGTGAAGGATCCCACATTCATGGTTAAGAGGTTTCAAGCCTTTTTTCCATAACTCGACAACTTGTCATTCATCCCGAGCCAAAGATCTTCTAAAATAAAAGACTATCTTTTCTACCAATTGAGTCGAACTATAAGCAGTCTGATTCCTTAAGTCTCGGGGATATATAGGCTGGGAACTATGTAGAAAACTCGACTGCATTCCAACTCCCCCTCACATCTCTTTATTCTCCAGCTTTTCGGTTACATCAAAAACTCTAAAATATAGCTTGTGAATTTTTTTGAAAATCTTGCTTTAAATAAAGTTTTATGAACTACAGTGGCCTGAATTCTCATGTAACCTGAGATATGTAGAAAACTTGATACTGAGGTCCAGCCATAACTCTATCAAACTCGTGCGAAAGCCAACATCTTTCAGATTCAAATTTTTGGTCAGACTAAAATTAGGAATGTCAACCTCCATTTGCCCAGGGTTACTTGCCTCCACCCAACCCAAAGGGAGGGGGTAGTTATTGAACCCTAATATATACCCACCATGACTAAATTTAATCTTGAGTTTCTTCATTTTTTAATAAAATTGAAATATTTATTTCATCCGAATAAAAACTTTTCAAAATATTTCTGTACGTAATTTTATCATTTTAAGTAGCGATTATATGTTATTGTGTTCAATTATACGAATTATATAATTTGATTCTTTAAATATTTATTCTGTGGAATATCAAATTTTAATTAAGGATTATTTTAAAAACTAATATAATGATTAAAATCTTGATTTTAAAATTATTTATTATCAAAATAATTTATTTGGATAAATGTGTTTGATTTTATTAAATCAAGAGGCTCTGGATTAAATGGGGTATTAATTCGTATCAAATTTTATTTTAATTTAGTCAACCTATTAAATTTGGCCATAATTAAAATCAAATTGGCCATAATTTCAATGCAATTGCCCAATCAATTTTCAATTTTATCAAAATTTAAATGAATGACTAAATTCTAATTGGGGTTATAATTTAAATAACCCCAAATTCTATAAATACCAAACATCTAACCCATACCCCTCAATTAATCAGCATCCCGCCCAATGACATCACCAACCGGCCCAATAATGTAAGACCTGACCCTCACTTGTCTTGAATAATAAAACAAGTTCAACCCATTACACTTTCTCTGTCCCAGTCCAACCCACTCCCCCTTTATCTTTTCCCCTTAACAAAAAAATAGCAAAAACACGATGTACAACAACAATTTCAAGGATAACAGAAACAACGCAACAACACCAGTGATAGCCACTGAACCCGACCCAGCCAAACCTCAACCCGAATTTTCCCCCCTTCATCGTGCAACACTTATGTGAGTTCGTACGAGAACCATGGAGTAGCTTCTACAAATCTTCAGGTGGTAGCTGAGTCATGGGTCTCAAAGAATACTCCCCAAAATTTGTTTTGAATCTGTTAAATCCATATCACGAAGGTACATACGCCCTCAATTCCAATTGGTTGAAGCAGAATCCATTTATCCCCCAAAATCCTAATTTCAAATTCCTTGAAGAAAAATCAAAATTTTGGTACAAATTGTGAGCTGGAAAATCTTATCTTCAACCTTAATTTGAATTTTCCCTACTGAAAATCCAAAAATTATCCTTGAGTAACCCTTTATCCCATATCGGTGGAGTAATATTTGGCTCTCGGTCTCTATTCTCTATATATAGCTCCTTTTGGAGCAAAAACAGGGAGGTCTAAAAAGGTTGAAAAATCTTTTGAGCAAAAAATAGTTTTTGTTTTAGTGAATTTTTTGTTTTTGTTTTTGTGAAATTTATCGGCTAATTGAGGCTTCCAAAGTAACATTGACATTTTCTGGTGGTGGCCGATTCTGATGATAGGCTCGTGGTTCTGTTTTGCTGCTCCAGAAATGATTAATTTTCTCTTTATGAATTACAGTAGTATCTATAGTAGTAGTTGTTTATCAATATTTAGTGCAAGGTGGGAATTGTTTGCTATTAGAGACTTTGATAAGCCATAGGATTCTGTGACAAATAGATGGATATTTTTTTCATCTTCGCACTTTGGTTTATTCTATTTTTCAGGTCAATAGACCATCGTAATCTCGTCGTTGAATATCGTGTCTTCATAGCTTAGTTGGTGGTTATATTTTAGGCTTTGGTAATTCTTTTTCATCTACTACTTGGCTGAATGCTGTTACCATCTCATGTCTCTACTTGAGCCTCTTTTCTGTTTGCTAAAGCCTATGTTTTTAGCTAGATTGCCTTGAGTTTTTCTTATTTGAGATGAATAATTTGTTCTATTGTAATCTTTTATGTCCACAAGCTTTCTTTGGAAGAAATAGTTGGAATACTGCACAATATGAATCGTTAGGAGCATTAATAGAAACTGAAGGCAATTTAGAACCTCCTGTGCTTAGCATGTGTGCATTTGCTGCTTGAATAGTCTGATTCTAGAAGTTCATAAAGTTGATTTTAGTAAAAAAATTTAAAACCAAGATTTCAAATTAGTTCATGCTAAGTCTTAAATTGATAAAATGCTTTGAAACCTATTTTAATCCTATCTTCCCTATCATTTATTTGCTGGTTTGGGTTGTATGATTTTTCCCATATTCTGTTCAAGCTAAAGAAAAAAAATTTCTTTCGTGCAACAATGATTGAGATTAGTTATTCCAAACACCTTCCTTTGTCGATTTTCATTAATTGAGGATATCTCGAGGACCTTTGATCTTTATTCGGTTGTAAATTTCAAAGAGAGGGTGAAATCTCCAATTATTTAAATGGTTGTTCCTTTTCTTCTATTTTTGTTTGGGTTCCTATCTTAATGTCTTGCTTTGATATTTCTTGATTGATCCTTTCACCAAAAATCTCCCCATCTTGATTTGTTAGTGTTTTGTTCAAGGTAGATGGTAATTTTTTTGCACTGTGTAAATCCTTTGCACTTATTTTTCCACACTTTGTCAAACATTAATAGTAACTTTCCTGCATTTATGTTCCTGCATTTTGTCTTAAACATCAAATATTGATTTAGGTGCATTTATTTTCCTATATTTTGTCTTAAACATCAAATGTTGACTTGTGTGCATTTATTTTCCTGCATTTTGTCTTAAATATCAAATGTTTATTTTTGTGCATTTTGTTTAAAATCTGCAATAATGTTTCTGCATTTTGTTTAACATCAATGTTGTTTTCTTTACAATTTTACATTAGTGGTAATACCTTCAATTTATTCTAATCTTTATCCGCATTGAAGTGTATCTTAATAACCTTACTTTTCTTTTGCATATGGATACATTCAAGTCCTACATGGACTCCTTTTCCTTTGCATGTCTATTGTGGGCCATTGAGGCCCAATAATTCCTAGTCGATTTCAAAAGACTAAGTCCAAAAGATAGCCTCATAGCATATGGATACAAGGAGTCAAAAGAATTAAAATGGGATAAAGTCCCATATTTGAAGCGGCAAAGACACTCGAGAGTATTATTTTTCTTTATTTATTTATTGTTGTCTTATTTATATATTTATTATTGTCTTATTTATTTCTTTATTTATTCATTTAGGCCTCGTAGCCAAATTTGTAAACTAATACATGTCATTATATGGTCCCCATCATGTAAAAGCTTTTGCCCTACAAGTGCTTGTTAAAATGTCTCTATGAATGAATTTTGGACAAGTGTACATTGTTATGTTTCTCAAGATCATTCTATGATTTACTCTTCATTCTCTTGGCTCTTTGACCCTTCATTATCTTAGTCAACATTTATTCTATTCTTGACTCTATATCTTGTCTTCCAGGTGAAATATAGTTATCGCTCCCATCATACTGCTTTCTACCTTGATTCCCTTGCCCTTAGGCTCAAAAATCTGGCAACTAATGATCCACATACTTTGCCTCCTCAACTATTTCAAACTCGTGTATTGATCTCCTTTGCTTCCTCTATGGAAAAACTTTTGAGAAGTTCTTTTACATACTTTTGTTGATGAGTCATGGTTTCAAAAGTTGTTTGTTCAATTTTCTAGCCTAAAAAAAATTAGCTCTCCCATCGTACTCATCTGAAATTCACAATTCATGAGTTTGGCAAATCATGAGTCAGGTTGTAATATCTTGTATTCGCCTAAAATCAATTTAGCTACCAGTGCCTGTGTAAAAGGCTTGAGCTTGAAAATTTGACTAAGTGTTGGGGGACTTAGTCTTATTTTGGCATCTCAACTTTGATGAATTTTATTTTGACATTTTTGGCATTACAATATCGATTACTAAGTCAATTCATGATCTGGGTTACCCATTGGTCATCTTGGGTGAGTTTCAGATTTTTTGGACGATGTTTGATGGATGTTTGGTTGACCAAAACAGTGAACCAATGCTATAAGGCCGTGTCGCATTGTCATCACATCAAAGTCATCAATGCGGCGTGGCAGCTATCACGTTGGGCTAAGCGGTGCGGCGCGGTGCCAAATACGTTGGGTTCCAGCTTTAGTTTTATAAGTTTCGGGTCCATAGGGGCACATAAGTCATTTTCCCTCACTTTAATTCAGCCAAAACATAGGGTTAAAGCCCCAAAATAGAAATTTTGACTCACAAATCATATTTTATCTTAAATTAGAATCATTTTATCTCAAAAACAAAACCCTATCCTCTTCAACCATCAAGAGAAAAGTTTTAAGAAATCCACGAAGAACTTCTAAGAATCCTTCAATTAAAGTATGTTAGATGTTCATTCATGGACCTTTTCCACCCATGGAGTCCAAGAGCCCAAATTTTAAGTTTATAAGAATGATCTTTACATGGTACTATGAACTTTATCCATAAAATCCTATGAATTTTGATTTTTACATGATGTTTTCAAGTAATGGTTGTTGAAATTAAACCTTACACATTTGTATAGTGCTATTCGCATGTTAAATCCCTAAATCCATGAATTGTTGTATTTCAATTATGTTAGCATCTCATGTTTTGACTATTCTCATGCTTAAGTCTATGGATTTCAAGTGTTTGATGAAATTTCTAGATGATTGGGGTTGATTAATGACTCCTTGTTATGTTTCCAAGGGTTTTTCGATAGATAGAGTCCTCACATGTTGAAAGTTGAAGTATGTTTAGCTATATCTTGGTAATTTAATTTTCAAGTTACGTTTTTAATTGATTTAATATGGTCATGTGATTGTGCTATCTTCTTATGCTTAAAAAGTATCCCCGTGTGTTTGATGAGATGCTTAAGTTAATAATTGTGAACAATGATTTCCTTCCATAGTTTCAAAGATTTCATGTGGTTCTATTGTTATTGCTATCGAGTCCTGAGGGTTATGAATATCCAAAATTTAGCTGTTTACTTAGTTTCAGCAGCTTCAGAATAGTTTTAGATAAATCATGAGCATTACCACTCAGTTAGCCTTCACGATCAGTTATTTGTCTAGTTAAGTCAGTTAAGTCCAGTAATCCATGTTATTTAGTTGGGAGTAGGATTCAACACTGAGAAAACCTCGAGTTGAGGGCTTACCTACCAGCTAGGACTGGGTCCTTATAAGAAATCCCCAAGTTCCAAAACTACTTAGCCAGCGTAGGTTATAAGATATCACTCGCCAGTTTAGGACTGACACTCATATGGATCACCCGCCAGTTTAGGACTGATCTCAGGGGTCACCCACTATATTTGGACTGACTCCACATCCATTGTTAGTACAATTGGTATGGTACTAGCACCCTTCCAACTTGGGTCACAGGTTGGACCCCGATAGGCTCAGACTGGGGCATGTCGATTAGATAATACCTCCTACGGTTTCAATTTCAGTACTCAATTCAAAATTCAGTTCAGCCTTGCTTGACCATAGCATATAGTGTATCAGTTATTCAGTTACCAGATATCAGTATTTCAGTTTATAAACTATTTCAGAACTCGTTTATGCTTGGTCATGTACTCTCAGTCTTTATAGTTTACATGTATTCTTAAACAGTACCTCATGCTATACATTCAGTCAGTTATTACTCATGCATATGAACACATGCATATTAGCCTAAACTCATTTAGCATACCAATACATTAAAAGTACTTATTGCATACTCGTTTCTTGCGCTGTGATGTCTTATATCATAGGTTCGAACGCTCGGATTCCTGATTATACTTAGATTTTCCAGTGCAACAGCAACAGTAGCCGTGGTGAGTCTCCATCCTTTAAGGATGAGTTATCTTATATTCAATTATGTCAGTAGTTCAGTTATTTAGTTAGTTGGAGTTAGTTGGGCGCTTGTCCCATCAACTCCACAATTAGATAGTTTAGAGGCTTTCAGACAAGTATAGACAATTAGTCAGTTTTCAGTTGTTATTATTAGCCATTTTATCAGTATTATTTTACACACATTATCAGAACTGCGATTTAAAATCTTATGGAATTTTTTAGTTAAATTCTACATATGACCTTTTTCTAAAAGATTTAACCCAGTGCTTATAGTAGGTACCTGTATGATGGGTTGGCTTATGGTTACTTATGACCGTAAGCGCCGTGTTGCATCCAAGGTGTACTCTCAGGGCATTAAACATGTTGATATTTATAGAGACAAAAATGATGTGATCAACATACACCTGCACAATCAACAAATCCGTCCCATTAGTTTTTAAAAAGAGAGTGTTTTCAATTTTACCTCTAGTATGTCCATTCTCCAAAAAATTTTTTGACAATCTTTAATACCAAGTTCTTGGAGCTTATTTCAGTCCATAAAAGGCTTTATCAAGCTTGTAAACATAGTCAGGAAATTCCTTACTTTTTACTCTAGGAGGTTGTTTCACATAAAGAGGTTGTTTCACATAAACTTCCTCCTTGAGAATACCATTCAAGAATGCACTCTTTACATCCATTTGGTAAAGTATGAAGTCCTTGAAGCAACAAAGGCCATAAGAAGTCAGATTGCTTTAAGTCTTGCCTTAGGGGAAAAATTTTCATTAAAATCTATGACTTCTTCCTGATTGTATCCTTGGACCACTAGTGTACCTACTGAACCTATCTTCTACAATGGCTGTGATGAATCAAATGCCATATGAATCTTGGAAAGGTACAAGTCCTTTGGTAAGCCATTTGAAATTTTTTGGATGTATTGCTTATGCTTTGGTTAACTCCCAAACTCACCAAAAACTAGACAAAAAAATACAAAAATGTATATTCATCGGTAATTGTCATGAATCCAAAGCATGCAGATTATATAACCCTATTAGTGGCAAAGTGATAGTAAGCAAAAATATTGTATTTGATAAAAAGTATAGTTGGAATTGGAGCGAGAAACATGTTGTAAGACCCCACAGAATCCTAATCGTTTGAGTCCTTTAAAGAATGCCAAAATAGGTCCGAGACTTTGAAATTTTAGCTAAGTGTTAGGGCTTAGTAATTTCTAAAGCCCTCAAACTTTCAAGAATTTATTTACGACCTTCCCAACCTTAGAAAGTTATTTTTTAAGTTGATTCATGATTGAGAAAGTCAATAGTACATCTCGAGTGAGTTTTAGAATTTTTGGACAAGCGTAAGGGCGTGCTTGAAACTCCAAAACTGTGTCTCAGGGCGATTAGCCCGTGGCGCCCTGCCCAGTACGGTGCTGGGGGAGAACATGATGAATTCCATAGTGCTTTTCCCGGAGTGACACTCCAGAGCCTGCGGCGCCTTGGCCAGTCCAGTCTTGAGTATTGTATTCATGGTGTCCATGTGTTGGCCATTATCATGTGAAATAATCCAAGCTCCCCAACTGTTTGCTAAAATGCCCATGTGAAGTAAATTTTTGAATTATGACATGTCATTATATGGCCCCAATCATGTAAAAGCTTTTACCCTACAAGTGCTTGATAAAATGTCTCCATGAATGAATTGTGGACAAGTGTACATTTTTATGTTTCTGAATATCATGTTATGCTTTACTCTTCATGCTATCCACTCCTGGGGATATCTAATACTCAAAAATCTTAGTTTTTGATCTAGAGCTAAAGTAGTTATAGAATAGTCTCAGTAATATCATGATTAGTAGTACTCAGTCAGTACAGAACTCAGTAAACTCAGCGAACTCAATCCAGTTCAGTCTGTTAGCATGATCAGTAATAGTTCAGTCAAGACTAGTATAGTTTAGAAATTAGTTTAGTGTCTAATCAGTTAGGAGTAGGATTCAACACTGAGTGAACCCAAGGATGGGGAATCACCTGCCAGTAGAGGGTGTAATTCTTAAAAACAATTCTTGCACTCCAGAACTACATAACTAGCATAGGTTGAGACATCAACCTGCCAGTTGAGGGTTGATAAGGTGTCTTACCTACCAGTTGAGGGTACCACCGTTCTTATTTAGAGCACTTGCCAGATGAGGGTGACTCAGAAACTTGTCTTTACTCTTGACATGGTACTGGCACCATTCTAACTGGGGTTACAGGTTAAACCCCAATCAGTTCATAGAGGGGCATATCGGTTAGATGATTACCTCCCAAAGTTTTAGTTTTAGGCTCTGTATATAACTTAGTTCAGTTTTATAGAATCAGGACTGTCAGACATAGTCACCCAACTCAGTACAGAACTCAATTCAATTATATAAGATCAGGAGTGTAAGACAAAGTCACCCAATTATAAAATACTCAGTTATCATTAACCTCAGATATGAGTTACTCAGTTATTGGAACTTAGTACTTAGCTTAAGTGTAATTTCATAAATAGTATACTTGTATGCGGGTAGCATTGCAAACTCAGTAGCTAAATCACGTTCAGTTATTCATGTACTCCTATTCATTTATATTCTTATCACTCAGTTAGTTATTGTTCATGCATATGAACCTATGCATACAACCTTACCTAGCTTAGCATACCAGTACATTCAAAGTACTGACGCATACTTTTTTTTTGTGATGATGTCTCATATATTAGGTTTAGACGCATGGGCTCCTGACTGTACTTAGCAGTTTAGACTATCAGCAGCAAATATAGTGGTGTGCCCCTATAGTTTGAGGACAAAGCCCATTTATTTCATTAGTTCAGTATGTTTAGTAGCCGGAGTTAGTTAGGGACTTATCCCATCAACTCCATATTCAGACAGTTAGAAGATTTCAAACTAGATTTGCTTGGACAGTATTCAATTTTTTTTTAAATATTTTGGTATTCATATTAGTATTTGAAAAACCTTATGGTATTTTAGTTATACTTCTGCACTATTTTAGTGTTATTATTCAGTGCTCACAGTAGGTACTATTCATTGGTTAGCTTGTGAACCTTCGGGGTCGTAACCCCTATGTGGCATCCGGGGTGTAGAATTGGGGTGTTACAAACTTGGTATCCAATCCAAGTTCAATAGAGTATGAGGGAGTCTGAAAGCTGCATCTAGTAGAGTCCTGTGCATGGGTGTGTAGCGCGCCATACTTATGGACCAGAATCTATGAGGCATTTTAGGAAAAGTTTGCCTTCTTTTACTGTTCATATCATATGAGTGAGCATGATCTCAAGTTAAACTCTATATTTAATCCAATGTTTCCTTCTATTTACAAAATATGCTGGCCAAAAGAACTCATAGAAGGGGAACTAAAAATCAGCCAGCACCTTCACATGCAGAGTTCAGAGCAGCTTTCACCACTTTAGCTCATTCTGTGGCAGCCCAGAATAAACACCAAGCTGTTGCTCAGGCTAACCTAGTGGCCAACATTGCTGCAGCTAGAATTCAGGACTTTATTCAAATGAATCCTCCATCATTTACAGGGTCTAAATCCAAAGAGAACCCACAGGAATTCCTTGATCAGGTGTAAAAAGTCACAACAATTATGGGGGTGACTACTAGTGAGAGTGCTAAGCTGGAAGCATATTAGTTGTAGGATATGGCTGGAACATGGTTTAAATAGTGGAAGGCAGAGAGGGTCGCTAATGAAGGGCCCATGGAATAGGAGGAGTTTGCTACTACTTTCTTTCATAGGTTCTTCCCACTGGAGTTTATGGAAGTGAAGGTGTTAGAGTTTATTAACCTAAAATTGGGTAACATGATAGTGAAAGAGTATTCTCCCAAGTTTACTCAATTATCCAGATATGCCCCTCATGTGGTATCAGATAGTAGATCTAAGATGAGTAAGTTTGTGTCAGGTATGTCTAGCAGTGTGGTCAAGGATTGTAGGACAATAATGCTGATTAAGAATATAGATATATCTAGGCTCAGGGTCCATGCTCAGTAGATAGAATAGGCCAAGAGTAGGGAGAAGGAGAGGGAGAATAAGAAAGCTAGAACAGATAGCTTCAACTTCACTCACCCTAAGTTGGAGGGTGGTAATCGTTTGCAGTTCCTCCTAAAATCTTTAGTTTTAGCTCCATCTTCAGCTAGTTCTCTAGTTCTAAAATTCAGAGAGGGTAATAGAGATAGAGCATTAAGAACTAAACCCCAGGGCAGAGTTAAGTATGCCCGAACAAATCCTCTTTGCCAGAAATGTGGAAGAAACCTTCAGGCTGTCTGTAGAGCTGGCAATAATATGTATTTCGAATGTGGCATGACAGGCCATAGAATTAGAGATTGTCCTCAGTCAGGTTCTCATGGCCAGTATAATAGTCCTTCAGCTCTGTTCGATCACCCAAATCAACAGGGTGCCGCTTCCAGTGCCACCAGTGGGCAGCGCCCAAACAAATTTTATGCACTTCAGTCTCGACAGGATCATTAAAATTCTCTTGATATGGTCACTGATACCTGACAAGTTTATCATTTAAATTTATATGCTTTTCTAGATATAGGAGCTTTTTTGTCCTTTGTAACTCCTTATATAGCTATTGACTTCAGAGTCAGTCCCAAAATCATAGCAGAGCCCATTTAGTCTCTACACTAGTGGATAAATCTATCATAGCCCGATAGGTATACAGGAACTATTCAGTTATGGTACCTCAGATAGCTACTTCAGCAGACTTAGTAGAATTAGAGATGACAGATTTTAATATCTTTCTCAGCATGGATTGTATTAATCTATGCTATGCTTAAGTTGATTGCAGAAACAGAATTGTCCATTTTCAGTTTGTGAATAAACCTGTCCTTGAGTAGAGGGGTAGTACTTAAGCACTTAGGGGCCAGCTTGTTTCATACCATAGAGCGAGGAAAATGATATCCAAGGGGTGCATGTATCATCTCGTTTGCATCAAGGACTTTAGTTCAGATACTCCTAGTCTTGAGTCAGTTTCAGTGGTAAATGAATTCTCAGATATGTTCCCTGATGATCTTCCTAGAGTCCCTTCAGAAAGAGAACTCAAAGAACTATTCAGTTATGGTACCTCAGAAAGTTACTTTAGAGAACTTAGTAGAATTTGAGATGACAGATTTTAATGTCATTCTCGGCATGGATTGGCTTAATCCATGCTATGCTTCAGTTGATTACAGAAATAGAATTATTGATTTTTAGTTTTTGAATAAACCTTTCCTTGAGTGGAAGGGTAGTACTTCAGCACTTAAGGGCCAACTTATTTCATACCTTAGAGCAAGGAAAATAATAGCTAAGGGGTGTGTGTATCATCTCGTTTGCATCAAGGACTCTAGTTCAAAGACTCCTAGCCTTGAGTCAATTTTAGTAGTAAATGAATTCTCAGATGTGTTCCCTGATGATCTTCCTGGAGTCCCTCCCAAAAGATAAATTGACTTTTGAATAGAACTTCTTCCAAATACTTATCCTATCACTATACTGCCATATAGAATGTCCCCAGCAGAACTCAAAGAATTAAAAGAACAATTGAAGGATCTCCTAGATAAAGGATTCATCAGAACCAGTGTTTCCCCATGGGGTGCACTAGTCATATTCATTGGTAATAAAGATGGTTCTCTCATAATGTATATGGACTACCATTAGTTGAACAAAGTCACAGTTAAGAACAAATATCCACTTCCCAAAATTGATGACTTGTTTGACCAACTTCAGGGTGCTAGTTACTTTTCTAAGATAGACCTCAAATCAGGCTATCATCACCTCAGAGTAAGAGAATGTGACATTCCAAAAATAGGTTTTAGAACTCGCTATGGTCACTTTAAATTCCAAGTCATATCATTCAAATTTACCAATGTTCCAGCCGCCTTCATGGACTTGATGAATCGTGTGTTCAAGCAGTACTTGGACATGTTTGTCATAGTCTTCATTGATGTTATTCTTGTCTACTCCCAAAGTGAAAATGATCATGTAGACCATCTAAGAATAGTGTTACAGACTCTCAGAGCCCATCAGTTGTTCACCAAATTCAGTAAATGCAAATTTTGTCTAAGATTAATAGCTTTCCTTAGCCATATAGTTTCTGGTGATGGCATTAGAGTAGATTCTCAAAAAACCAAAGTGGTGAGAAACTATCTTAGACCCATCTCTCCATTAGATATTAGGATTTTCCTGGGTTTAGCTACCTATTACCAATGTTTTATGGAAGGATTTTCATCTATTACATCCCCTATGTCTAGATTGACTCAGAATAAAGTCAATTTCCAGTGGTCAAATTCTTGTGAGAAATGTTTTTAAGAGTTAAAGAATTGACTCACTACAACCCTAGTTTTGACTTTACCATATGGTTTATATGGGTCTGTGGTATATTGTGAAACTTTTAGAGTTGGTTTAGGGTGTGTTTTGATACAGAGAAGTAGGGTTATAGCCTGTGCCTTTAGACAACTTAAGCCCCATGAAAAGAATACCCCACCCAGGATCTTAAGTTAGCAGCTGTAGTATTTGCCTTAAAGTTTTGGAGGCATTACTTGTATGGAGTATATGTTGATGTGTTCATAGACCATAAAAGCTTTTAATATGTATTTTCATAGAAAGACTTGAACCTGCACCTGAGAAGGTGGTTAGAGTTGTTAAAAGACTATGACATGAGTGTTCTGTATCATCTAGGCAAGGCTAATGTAGTGGACGATGTTCTCAGTAGATTGTCCATGGGTAGTGTGGCTCACGTTGAGGATGGTAAGAAGAAGTTAGTTCAAGAAGTTCATCAGCTTACCTGACTAGGTATCCTCTTAGTCGATTCTGCAGAGGGTAGCATGTGGGTGCAGAATAGTTTGGAATCAACTCTGGTTCTAGACCTAAAAGAAAAGTACTACAGATATCCCAGTTTAGTTATGCTGAAAGAGTCAGTCAGAGATCAGAAGGTAGAGGTTTTCTCCCAAAGGGGTAGATGTTGTTTTGCGTTGTCAAGGTAGACTTTGTGTTCTATGTATGGATGGCGTGAGAGAGAGGATTATTGTAGAGTCACATGGAGTGCACTACTCGATTCACCCAGGGGCCACTAAGATGTACTACGACTTTTGAGAAATCTATTGGTAGAGTGGGATGAAGAGAGACATTACAGAGTTTGCAGCTAAGTGTTTGATATGTCAGTAGGTTAAGATTGAGCATCAGAAGCCTAGTGGAACTATGCAGGAGTTCAGTATTCCTACTTGGAAGTGGGAGGAGGTGAACATGGATTTTGTGATGGGCTAGCCCTGTACTCGCCGCCAGCATTATTCTATTTGGGTCATTGTGGATAGGATGACCAAATCAGCTCATTTCTCTTATTCAGCCGAGGAATATGCAAAACTCTATATTAGAGAGATGGTCAAGTTAGGCGGAGTCCTAGGGTCCATCATCTCAGATTGAGGTACCAAGTTTACCTCTCATTTTGGGAAAGAATCCTAAATGGGTCTTGGTACCCAAGTTCACCTCAGTACAACCTTCCACCTCAGACAGATGGTCAAGCAAAAAGGACCATTCAAACTTTAGAAGATATACTAATAGTGTGTGCCATTGACCTTAGGGGTAGTTGGGATGACCACTTGCCCTTGATTGAGTTTGCCTATAATAACAGTTATCAGATGGATCTATTTAAGGAACTTTATGAGAGGAGATGTATATATCCCATTGGATGGTTTGAAGTGGGTGAGGTAGGGTAGGGCCTGACTTGGTATTTGATACCTTAGAAAAAGTTCAGTTGATCAGGGAAAGGATTAAGACAGCTCAGAGGCGACAGAAATTGTATACAGATGTGCGAAGAAAAGATCTAGGTCGAGATTAGTGATTATGTGTATTTAAAAATATCTCCTATGAAGGGAGTGAAGAGGTTTGTTAAGTAGGGTAAACTCAGTCCCCCGATATGTCTGTCCTTACCGATTTCTCAGCCGTTTTGGAAAGGCAGCTTACGAGCTTGAGTTTCCTTCAGACTTAACTTTAGTACATCCAGTGTTTCATGACTCCTTGCTAAAGAACTGCATAAGTGACCCTACAGTTGTAGTCCCTATAGTGTGTATAGATGTTCAGAATAGTCTTTCTTATGAGCAAATCCCAATCAAAATCCTTGATCTTCAAATTCGTAGATTAAGGAACAAAGAAGTTACTTTGGTCAAAGTTCTTTGGCGGAACCAGTCAGTTGAGAGAGCTACTTGGGAAGAAAAATAAGATATACAGACCAAGTATCCTCACCTATTCTCTGAAAACTTAGACTCAGCTCGTGGTAATAGTTTTTCTTGAATTTACTTAGTTTCACGCTCAAATTTCCTTTATAACTCTGTATCAGTTCAGTTGCATAACATCTTCATATCACGTTTGCCTTCATGAAATAGCTTATTCATGCTTTAGCTATGCATGTTCAGTATAAAAATTCAGTACACCAGTAGCTCCAGTCATATAATCATGCTTCAGCTGTGCATGTTTAGTGTATAAGTTCAGTCTATCAATATTCTCAGCTTAGTTAGTCTCGTTCGAGGATGAATATTCCCAAGGGGGAGATATTGTAAGACCCCATAGAATCCTAATCATTTGAGTCCTTTAAAGCATGCCAAAATAGGTCCCAAACATAGAAAATTTTAGCCAAGTGCTAGGACTTAGTCATTTCTAAAGCGCTCAAACTTTGAGGAATTTATTTACGACCATCCTAACCTTAGAAAGTTAGTTTTTAAGTTGATTCATGATCGGGGAAGTCAATAGTACATCTTGGGTGAATTTTAGAATTTTTGAAGAAGAGTAAGGGTGTGTTTGAAACTCCAAAACAGTGGTTCAAGGACATTAGCCCATGGTGCCTTTCCCACTATGGTGCTAGGTGGAGCTCGCAAGACAGTCTGTCGCGCCCTGCGAAGAGCAATGCTCCAAAGCCCGCGGAACCCTGGCCAGTTCAGTCTAGGTAAATTTTGCAGTTTTATTCCGCATTTTTAAGTGCAAATGGGTTATTTTATCTTCACCCAATAGCTCCATAATATGGGATTAAAGCCCCAAATAGCATATTTTCTCACTCTTTTCAGTAAATCCTCTCAAGAACAAGCCCTAGCTTTATCAAGTTAAAGAATCAAATCACAAGAAATCACCCTAATCTCCATAAAATTAACAATCAAGGTATGTTTGGTGTTCATCTATAGGTTCCTTTCACCCATAGAGCCCAAGAATCCCTTTTAAAAATACATGATTGAGTTTTCATGAATTTCATGCTTCAAGATTAATTGTATTCATGTTCATAATAGTGATTGGGTTTCAATTCTTGATTTATTTTAAGTTTCCATGAAATTAAAATAGTTTAGGTGGTGAATTATATGAATTGCATGTTCAACCCTTGAATTTAAAATTGAGTATTGTATTCAGAAAGTTCATGTGTTGGCCATTATCATGTTAAATAACCCATTTATCTCAAGTGTTTGCTAAAATTCCTATGTGAAGTAAATAGTGGATCATGACAAGTCATTTTGTGGTCCCAATCATGTAAAAGCTTTTGCCCTACAAGTGCTTGATAAAATGTCTCTGTGAATGAATTGTGGACAAGTATGCATTGCTATGTTTCTCAAGATCATGCTATGCTTTGCTCTTCATTTTATCGAGTCCTGGAGTATCAAATACCCAAAATCTTAGCTGTTGAGCTAGATCTAACGTAGTTAAAAAATAGTCTTAGTAATATCATAATTAGTAGTACTCACTCAGTACAAAACTCAGTCAAACTCAGTAAACTCAGTCCTGATCAGTAAGTTAACACGATCAGTAGCAGTTCAGTCAAGCCTAATATAATTTAGAAATAAGTTCAGTGTCTAATCAGTTGGGAGTAGGGTTCAGCACCGAGTAAACCCAAAGATGGGGACTCACCTGCCAGTAAAGGGTGTAATCCTTAGAAGCAGTCCTTGCGTTCTAGAACTACGTAGCCAGCATAGGTTGAGACATCAACCTGCTAGTTGAGGGTTGATGAGGTGTCTTACCTGCCAGTTGAGGATACCACCATTCTCATTCAGAGCACCTGCAAGATGAGGGTGACTCACCAACTTGTATTTACTTGTGGCACAGTACTGACACCCTTCAAACTGGGGTTACAGGTTGGACCCCAATCAGTCCAGAGAAAGGCATGTCAGTTAGATGATTACCTCCCACAGTTTTAGTTTTAGGCTCAGTACAGAACTCAATTCATTTATATAGAATCAAAACTGTCAGACACAGTCACCCAGCTCATACCGAACTCAATTCACTTCTACAGGATTAGGACAGTCAGATATAGTCACCCAATTATCAGAAATTTAGTTATCATTAACCTCATATATCAATTACTAAGTTATCAAAACTTAGTACTCAGCTTTAGTGTAATCTCAAAAATAGTATACTTGTATGTGGGTAGCATTGCATACTCAGTAGCTTAGTATATCCAGTTAGTCATGTACTCCTACTCAGTTATATTCTTATCAATCAGTTAGTTATTGTTTACGCATATGAACCCATGAATACATCCTTACCTCACTTAGCATACCAGTACATTCAAAATACTGATGCATACTCTTTTCTTTATGCTATGGTGTCTCATATCATAGGTTCAGACGCACGAGCTCTTGACAATACTTTGTAGTTCAGAATATCAGCAACAGATACAGTGGTGAGTCCTCATAGTTTGAGGATAAAGTTTATTTATTTCATTAGTTCAGTATGTTCAGTAGCCGGAGTTAGTTGGGGGCTTGTCCCATTAGCTCCATATTCAGACAGTTAGAGGCTTTCAGACTAGATTTGCTTAGACAGTATTCAATTTTGATTTCAGTATTTCAATATTCATATCAGTGTTTTGAGAACCTTATGGCATTTTAGTTATACTTCCACGCTATTTCAGTATTATTATTCAGTGCTCACAATAGGTACTAGTCATGGGTTAGCTTATGATCCTTCAGGGTCATAAGTACCGTGTTGCATCTGGGGTGCAGACTTGGGTCGTTACATAAGTACAATAGGAGATTTTGATACCCTTTAAAGTCTCTTCAAATGAAGGACAAGAGGTTGCCCTAATTTTACTTGAACAAGCAACCACACCAAAGACATCTGTAATACTTTTAGAACTTCTACTGAGCCAATTCCACTCAGAAAATGAAAAAGAGTCAGAAAATAGAATCCCAGATATTCCAATCAATTTTGTCAATTTGATTTTATTATTTTAGATCCTTTATTTTATGAATAAGAAATTGAAATAAAGGAGTGAAATAATGCAATAAAGGAAAAATTGATGGCAATACAAAGAAATAATACTTGGCATCTCACCAACTTGCCAAATGGAAAGAATGTGGTTGCCTTAAAGTGGATATTCAAAACAAAGTTTCATGCAACTGGAAGTGGGATGAACAGAGACTTTATAGAGTTTGTAGCTAAGTGTTTGATAGGTCAGTAGGTCAAGATTAAGCATCAGAAGATTAATGGACCTATGCAGAAGTTCAGTATTCCTACTTGGAAGTGGGTGGACGTAAACATGGATTTTGTAATGGGCTTGCCCTGTACTCGCTGCCAGCATTATTCTATTTGGGTCAGTGTGGATAGGATGACCAAATCAGCTTATTTCTTACTAGTTCATACCTCTTATTTAGCTGAGGAATATGCCAAACTCTATATTAGAGAGCTGGTCAAGTTATGCGGTGTCCTAGTGTCCATCATATAAGATAGAGATACCCAGTTTACCTCTCATTTCGGGAAAGAATTCCAAAAAAGTCTTGGTAACCAAGTTTACCTCAGTACAGCCTTCCACCCTCAGACAGATGGTCAAGCATAAAGGACCATTCAAACTTTAGAAGATATTCAAATAGTGTGTGCCATTAACCTTAAGGGCAGTTGGGATGACAACTTTCCCTTGATTGAGTTCGCATATAATAACAATTATCATTCCAGCATTCAGATGGATCCATTTGAGGCACTTTATGAGAGGAGATATAGATCTCCCATTAGTTGGTTTAAAGTGGGTGAAGTGGGGTAGTTCCTAACTTGGTATTTGATACCTTAGAAAATGTTCAGTTAATCAGGGAAAGTCTTAAGACAGCTCAGAGGCGACATAAATCGTATGCAGATGTGCAAAGAAAAGATCTAGGTCAAGATTAGTGATTATGTGTATTTAAAAATCTCTCTTATAAAGGGAGTGAAGAAGTCTGTTAAGAAGGGTAAACTCAGTCCCCAATATGTCAATCCTTACCGAATTCTCAGCCATTTTGGAAAGGAAGCTTACGAGCTTGAGTTTTTTTCATACTTAACTTCAGTATATCCAGTGTTTCATGACTCCCTGCTAAAAAACTGGATAGGTGACCCTACAGTTGTAGTCCCTATAGTGTGTATAGATGTTCAGAATAGTCTCTCTTATGAGCGAATCCCAATCGAAATCCTTGATCATCAGATTCACCGACTAAGGAACAAAGAAGTTCCTTTGGTCAAAGTTCTTTGGTGGAATCAGTCAGTTGAGGGAGATACTTGGGAAGAAGAAGTAGATATATGGACCAGGTATCCTCACCTCTTCTCCGCAAACTTAGGCACAACTCAAGGTAATAGTTTTCCTTGAATTTACTTAGTTCCACGCTCAGATTTCCTTTATAACTATGTATCAGTTCAGTTGCATAACACCTTCATATCATGCATACCTTCATGAAATAGCTCAGTCATGTGTCATGTCTTTAAAATTCAGTCATGCTTCAGCTATGCGTGTTCAGTATAAAAATTCAGTACACCAATAGCTTCAATCATGTAATCATGCTTCAGTTGTGCATGTTTAGTGTATAAGTTCAGTCTATCAGTATTCTCAACTTAGTTAGTCTCGTTCAAGGATGAATATTCTCAAGGGGGAAATATTGTAAGACCTTATAGAATCCTAATCGTTTGAGTCTTTTATAGCATGGAAAATTAGGTCCCAAACTTAGAAAATTTTAGCTAAGTGCTAGGACTTAGTCATTTCTAAAGCCCTCAAACTTTGAGGAATTTATTTACGACCATCCTAACCTTAGAAAGTAAGTTTTAAGTTGATTTATGATCGGGGAAGTCAATAGTACATCTCGGGTGAATTTCAGAATTTTCGAACAAGCATAAGGGCGTGTTTGAAACTCCAAAATAGTGGCTCAGGGCGATTAGCCCACGGTGACCTAACCAGTCCGGTGCTAGGGGGATCCTGCAATGCAGTCCTTGGCACCCTTCCAAAAGAGACACTCCAAAGCCCGCGGCACCCTAGCCAGTTCGGTCCGGGTAAATTCTGCAGTTTTGTTCCGCATTTTTAAAGGCAAATGGGTTATTTTCCCTTCACCCAATAGCTCCATAATATGGATTAAATCCCCAAATAGCTTATTTTCTCATTTTATTCACAAAATAATCTCAAGAACAAGCCCTAGCTTCATCAAGATCAAGAATCAAATCTCAAGAACTCACCTCAATCTCCACAAAATTAACAATCAAGGTATGTTTGGTGTTCATCTATGGGTTCCTTTCACTCGTAGATCCCAAGAATCCCTTTTAAAAATACATGATTGAGTTTCCATGAATTCCATTCTTAAAGATTAATTGTATTCATGATCATGATAGTGATTGGGTTTCAATTCATGATTTATTTTAAGTTTCCATGACATTAAAATAGTTTAGGTGGTGAATTATATGAATTGCATGGTAAACCCTTGAATTGAAATTGAGTATTGTATTCATGAATTTCATGTGTTGGCCATTATCATGTGAAATAATCCATGCTGCTCAAGTGTTTGCTAAAATGCCTATGTGAAGTAAATAGTTGACATGTGATTTTGTGGTCCCAATCATGTAAAAGCTTTTGCCCCACAAGTGGTTGATAAAATGTCTCAATGAATGAATTATAGACAAGTATGCATTGTTATGTTTATCAAGATCATGCTATGCTTCACTCTTCATGCTATCAAGTCCTGGGGTATCTAATACCCAAAACCTTAGCTGTTGAGCTAGAGCTAACGTAGTTAAAATTTTTTTTAGTAATATCATAATTACTAGTACTCGGTCAATACAAAACTCAGTCAAACTTAGTGAACTCAGTCCTGATTAGTAAGTTAACTCTATCAGTAGCAGTTCAGTCAAGCATAGTACTATTTAGAAATAAGTTCAGTGTTTAATCAGTTGGGAGTAGGACTCAGCTCCGAGTAAACCCAAAGATGGGGACTCACCTTCAAGTAACTAAGTCACCAACCAAACGACATTTAAAACAAAAAAATCCCGTTTAAAGTTCCTACACTTAACCATTTTCAAGCAACTAAGTCACCAACCAAACGACATTCAAAAGAAAAAATTCTCTTTAAAGTTCCTGCAGTTAACCATTTTCAAGCAACTAAATGACCTACCATACGATATTCAAAAGAAAAAAATTCCCTTTAAAGTTCCTACTCTTAACTATTTTCAAGAAACTAAGTGACCTACCAAACGACATTCAAAAGAAAAGAATCCCCTATAAAATTCCTACACTTAACCATTTTCAAGCAACTAAGTGACCTATCAAACGACATTCAAAAGAAAAAAATTCACTTTAAAGCTCCTACACTTAACCATTTTCAAGCAACTAAGTGACCTACCAAACAACATTCAAAAGGAAAAAATTCCCTTTAAAGTTCCTACACTTAACCATTTTCAAGCAACTAAGTGACCTACCAAACGACATTCAAAAGAAAAAAATTCTCTTTAAAGTTCCTACACTTAACCATTTTCAAGTAACTAAGTCACCAACCAAACGACATTCCAAACAAAAAAATCCCCTTTAAAGTCCCTACACTTAAACATTTTCAAGCAACTAAGTGACCTACCAAACGACATTCAAAAGAAAAGAATTCCCTTTAAAGTTCCTACACTTAACTATTTTCAAATAACTAAGTCACCAACCAAACGACATTCAAAACAAAAAAATCTCCTTTAAAGTTCCTACACTTAACCATTTTCAAGCAACTAAGTCTCAAAACAAAACCACATTCAAACCAAAAAAATCCCTTTTAAAGTTCCTAGACTTAACCACTTTCAACCTATCATGCCACCTTTAAAGTCCCTACACTTAATCATTTTCAACTTACCAAGTCACTAATTATAATCACATTCAAAATAAAAAAACACCTACCAAGTCCCTACACATTAAAAACCAAGCCTTGACCTTTCATGCCAAATGATACAAGATCAAGTTTACAATACAAGAAACAAGAAACAACAAGACCAACAAGATGTCAAGAACAATGCTAGTGAGTCACACAAGGCCACACACGGGTTCACTAGACTTCAATATGAACAATGAAAGAAAGATAATAAAAATAGTGAATCGCACAAGGCCCCACATGGCTTTACTATGTCAATATACCTTTGATATTTTCCTTAATTTCTTGATATTTCAAAATGGCAGCTTCAATCTCCTTATAGGTTCTCTCACGGGAAGCTGCAATATCGAAAATGATAAGCCTAGCAAATTAAAAGATAGACTACTAAAATTTTCTTCAAAATACCCATCTACTCTATGGAAGATATTACTCATTTCAGTACACATAACACACACAATCCATACAACATTCAATTTTATCCCCAATTTCCCCATTTTCAACCAAAACATAAGAACTAGGGTTTCAAAAATCAAAATGAAGTGAAGTTAACTGAAAATAAGATCAACAAATCTCAAATTATTACTTACTTGATTTGGAGACACCAAGATTTGCTACAAAAACGCACTTGTTTGACTGATTTCGAGGGTCAAAGTATGCGTTTGTGTGTATACGGGTTGAGTAGTGTTGTGTGTGTATGCTGTTCCCATTTCTTTTGTGTATATGAATTGAGAAATTTAATACTTTGGGTAGGGTAGGGCGGTTCGGTTTATTAATTGTTTTTATTTTTCTAATTAAAGTTGTGGTCGGTTTTTACAATTTTTTTGATAAATTAAATTTTAATAAACTACAATTGATAAATTAATTAATAAATTAAAATTTATTTTTAATTAATTAATTTATTTAATAAATGCTATAATATTTATAACAATATCCAATTAATTTATATATAATGTGTATATATAAAAATCAGATAATTAGTTATTTTATCATCACATTAACACGAGTAGTATATTTCCTCCCACTACAAAAAATACATCAAATAGCGGGGGTTGATTTTACATTTAGCGTGGGTTTTAAAACCCCGCAAATTTCATTTTCGGGGGATCCCAAAACCCCCATAATATGATCCATCAAAATTAAGTTGCGGCAGTTTTTTTCTAACCGCCACAAATAATTTGCGGCGGTTTTTATTTACAGATTGCGGCAGTTTTAAACCTCTGCTATTTGTATTTTAAAAAAATTAATTTTACAAGTTGTGGCGGTTTTAAACCTCCACTATTTGTATTTTTAAAAAAATAAAACAAATTTAATGTTACAAGTTGCAGCGGTTTAAAACCTCCGCTATTGTTTTTTTTTTTTTAAAATTAATGAGGCCAATCAATTTCAATTACTAATTATAAATTATAATTTTAGCTCAAATATAATTGAACCTTTAGAGATAACCTATAATTCAATATTTGTTCAATTCATATATCATTAACACAACATGAATAATTAAATATTGTAATTGAAAAACATGTCAAAAATATGTTAAACATTAAAATTCAAAATTAAATATTCAACATTAACATCTTCAAACTTCAATTTTTCAACATTAAGTAGTATCTTCAAAATCAAATTTAAACATTAAGTACATCCAAGACATAATTGAATATCCAAGACAATTTGCAATGAAATCAATGACTGTCATTAGGATCCAAATCATCACGTGGTCTCCTTGCATCCATGGGCGCAATGGGTCCACTAGCCGTATCACTTGGCTACATAAAAATGCAAAGTAAAAAAATCAATCAGATGAACTTTTGGTCCTTATTATAGAACATTTATATTTGCTTACAACTAATAACAACTAAACACATCATGATAAATGTAGAGAGATGTTAATAAGGGCAACTGATAAATATAACGACGTCTTTACTTATTTCTTAAACTCATGTCTAGTCAAATGGTGCCATATAAATGGGACGGAGGTAGTGTTATGGAACATTCAATCATTTAAAGCATGAGGTTTATGGAACATTCAATCATTTAAAACTTGCATTTTATGTAGAGTGAGGTTGATTAGGAAAAATAATTTTGCATCAAAGATTAGTAATTATCAGTCGTTGCTATTCACCACATTCTACTTTGGTGCATTCTATTTTGGTGCCTTTATGTAACATTCTACTTTGGTGCATTCTGCTTTTCTTTTCACAGTGATTCACGGAAAAGGAAGCTCTTCACTTATTATAATTTTATGAACTTTCTGATGCCCAGTACTAAAAAGAAGAACAAAACTGTGAAATTAATAAGGAAAGTGGTCATAACCTAAGATTTGTAACTTGTTGGCACTATGATCATGGAAAAACATCCCGTTAGTTTCTGTTAGTTCATTAATCAGCTTAACGGTAAAAACAAGTTGATGTTGATGTTTACTGGAAGTATAAATATAATTGCAATCTCAAACACAAAAGAATATTTTAAATTTGTAGATGAATGAGTAGACAGAGATCAAACACCGAGATTAAAAAAAAGTAAAGAGAACTGCACTTACTATTGTGGGAGAAACCATTGAAGGAGAATCAAAGAGCCCCACAAATTGTTCTGGTATCGTTCCTTCTTTCATTATCATATATGCCTTTAAAGCACTCAATATTTGATTGTGAGAATTCATCATTTGATTGTAGTTTTATCGACATTGGAACGAACAAGAACCTCCATTACTTGATGCACTAGTACCACTAAAACGAGGTCTAACTTGTTGAAAAACTCTACTAGGAACATCTCCTAATCCCAAACATCTCACCTTTCCAAAGTGTTCTTGCCCTAGCTCCTTACCACCGACATCATTTGGCGAAACTTGAGACTTATCTGTGGTGCTTTGGCTCAAACCTGACTCAATTTTTTCCTACATATAGAAAATTTATTGTCAAAATAAATTAATACTAGAAATTCATTTCACATACTATGGTTGATTGCTCAATAAGAGTCTACGGTACATAAGTAAAACTTACACATATTTATTTTGCCGCTCCATTAACATATACTCCATCTTGATTCATATGAGTAGCAATGTACATTTTTGCTCGTCTAGGTCACTGTCCAGTCTCGGACATCTATAAATTAAAAAATATAATCAAAGTAATTTACTATTTAGGAATATTACATTCGAGGTTAGTCCACTCACCATTTCAGCCCTTCTTTTAGCATTGGCTTTGGAGCCACCAGTGTGAGGAATTATCTGTTTCTTTTTATTTTCACGGTTCGTTTGACACATTTTCTTATAAAAATATATTTTAATGTCAATTAGAAAAAAATAATTATACATATATAAAGAAATACATTTACGTAAATACCTGTGTTGATTCTTTAAAATTGTATTCAATAAAAGAAATCCATTGATCGGGTAGGATCTCGTCTGGCACCTTATCCATAATTTGAGCTTTACTTTTAAGTGGATCAATAACTTCATTCCACATGTTAAGCTTATTTGCAGCCACTTTTTTCCAATAGATAAAGAAATATGTCGTCAAGCAACTGTTTCGGCTGCGTCAAAGAAGAATTTGGGCTTCAAAATGGAAAAAAATAGTTGTCAGTCTCTAAAAATAATAAACAGTGGTATAGTCGTCAAAATTTAGAGCTTATACCTTTATAATAAGATCGAAGACACGATTGAAGAATGTCACAGGTAAATTTGACTATTTTTCAAAGTTGATTGGAAATAAAGAGCAATCACATGCTAAAATTCCACAAAAGCCTGAAAGAAGGCTGCGTGCTTCACCAAATGGTTCATCATAAATATCAAACTCAACCATGATACGTTCTTCACCTATTAAATTCAACACTTCCTTAGCTTTTACTTTGATTTTCTTGACATTATTTCTTGAATCTGTAATAAGAAAAGAGATAAGTTAAAGCTATGAGAGACATTACATTGGATTAGAAAGGTATGTTGAATATGTATTGATGGTCTGAAGTATTTACCTATTGCGTATACGACCCAATGCTAATTTTATTCATATCTAGGATGTTTTTTGGGTACAGCCTGACTTGTGGGAGATGCTTGTGACGAGTCCTCATTTGTTGGATCTTAATGTGATGTAGAATGAATTGATCGAGATGACTGTGATGAATCCTGATTTGTCAGACCCTGATATGATGTAGAGTGAACTGATTGGGATGGTTGTCATTCAGGCCAAACTGTTGGACCCGGATGTGGCGTGTCCTGATCCATAGAAGTTGGATGGGATGCTGAGTAAACTGGTCGAGATGGTTGAGGTACATACTGAATTGGCGGAGGAAGATTTGTTGGCAGACATGCTGATTCAGTACCTTGTGATGTAGATATCGGCAAATATGATTTTTTCTTTTTCTACATGCGCTTGAACCTTGGCATATCTGCAAAATTTTGGAAAATATCCACATTTGAGTTACAATTACAAAATAGCTGTAGTAGCAGAAGGCATTGTTTGTTAGACAAAGAAACGCATACCTTTACAGTACTATAATTTTTAGTCACCTCCTAGGTTCTATGTTTCAAGAAAAGTTAATTGGTGAATTTCAGGTGGGTTCAGAGGCCTCACTATGTAGGAAGCACCAGACTTCAATAAATCATTTGTATCATTTAAGCCAAGTGGTTATGCCATCTTTCAAGCAACAAGTTATCCAAGCCGTTTATCAGGCTTGAAGTAGCAGCAAACTTAGCATTGTGAAACAACAGGTTAACTTTTTAACCTCCACCAGTTTTCCAGGTTTAAGACACTCTACGAACATTGAGTTTTAACTTTTGTACGTAGCTATGAAGTTACTGTCCCTGCAACATCCTTTCAATAGTTCCTGTCAATACCCGATTCCATTACATAAAATAGAAAGTGTTCACGTAAGTTTGATGGAGAAATGAAAAAATTGGTCAAAAGGTTCAACAAGACCACCTGTAGAGCCTGAATAATAAAGAATAATATAAGGTGGACACACCTTTACAGTTAGTGCAGGACTCACTATCTTGACAATGCGATTTTGAATTAGTTCTACTATGTAACCATCCACATTTTGGATTCAAACAACCAAGAACTCGTGAAGAAAGATGATGACTTAGGAATAAATATAGCAATGGAGGTAATGGAAGCACAGAACTGAATGTTCTTAATTGACAATGAGCGAGAATGAAGTGGCAGGAAGATCAGGTCAATCAACAAGAGATGAGTTATTTTAGTGGACAAAATGATCAACTGATGAATTATTTTAATCAATCATCTAAAGCTCAACAGTTTCATCGTCTGATTAATGTAAATGATTAGAGTCTTAATGAGCTTTTGACTCAGGCAATTAAGATAGACCCTTGTTAATAGAACAATTGAGGAGATTTTTCAAGAGGTTGTAGAACAATTGAAAGAATGCATAGAGTAAGGAGATTTCAAACTAACAACAGAGAAACATAGCAACAAAAGAAGCACAAATAACAGTGAGCACAAGTAATAGTTTACTCCAGTGAACAACTTACCAGCAAGTTAATTCATATTTTTGGCAGGTAAGAAGGGAAAATATCAGTGAGAAGATGAGATTTCTGCACAATTTGGTACCACGATATAACATGATCACAAGGAAAGTAGGAATGCTAGATGAAATAATCAACTATGTCCAGTCTCTCCAAAGACAAGTAGAGGTAAACAGACAAGAAACAATTGTCTGGGCTAGCTTTCGTGCATGTCGATTTAGCATACTGTGATAGAGAAAACAAGATAATAAAGTAACAGTCCACAACTATTTTTTAGAAGACAAGACTAATCAAAATTTTCATTACATCATCATATATAGTTAAAAATTTGTTGTTTTTCCACTCCACAGTATCTTTCATGTCGTATAAAATCAAGTATGGCTTGCACCTATAAATGTTTGTATAAAGTGACCATTAATAGCCACTTTTAACCTCTATAAACTTCTGTTCCACTATAGCAAACAACCACTCTTATCCACTCAACGTTCTAAACCCCACACCTCAAAACTAATAATTTACAAGAACATAGTATTAAGAACAAAAGAAGTAAAACAAACAAAGACAAAGCACCTTAATGCAACTTCTGCTCCACAGAGACAATTAACTAGCACGACGAACACAAGTCCAAATCTTCTTTGACCTACAAACAAGGATATGACTACCATTACAACACGTCTTTTATTTTTCACTGGGTGAAATTGAAACTCAGAATTAAACTCTATGACAGGACCAGAGAAAATCAAGAATTACAAGATCAAACACAACCGCTTTTAAAACCAGCATCTACCATAAAGAGGGATAACTTAAATATGAGAGGTAATTTAACACATCTCCTCCTTTAAGGCTGTTTGAACATGAAAAACAACTAAATATAGTTACAAGTCAATTCATTACAACGCTAGCTACAAGCTATAACTATAAAAAACAAATAAACCAAATCATTGATGACTGGGATAGAACAAAACTCAATATAGTTATAACTTTCTAAGCCAAAAGATGGTAAGTTTTGGAAAAAAACACTAATCATGCGAGAAGAAGACAGTGCTAAAGGAAACTAGAAAAATATGATATATCTATTCAGTCATATGCTCCTCTATTGCAATTTGGACATTCTCGTAATCAACATAAAAAAATTGTCCGAACTCTTGTTGTTGGTATGGCTCATTCTCGTATATTTCCTCTTCATCAATCTCTCCCATGTCAAACAAATCTCTTGGTTTTATATGTACAGCAACACACCATTCTTTATCATTTTCATCATCAACATAGTAGACCATATTATCTTGTGATGCTTCAATAAACGGATCATCATCCATTCAATCACCGGTATGAATCAATTTGGAAAATTTTACATTATTAAACTTCCAAGCATCTATTTTGAACCCTATATTCTGAGTAGTATCAGCCCACTGACATTTGAAAAGAAAAAACCTAAATTTTCCATAATAATTAAGCTCAATAATGTCTTCCAACTTTTCATAATATGACAGGTCTGCTTGTGTTGCATGTCTATCTGCATATATGCAACACAAGAAGTGTTAGAGACAACAAAACCTCCATTATTATGAGTTTATAATCCTTGTTCTCTAGATAAAGTTTGAAATTTGAATCCACTAATGTTATAAGCGCTGAATCTTCTTGCATCTCGAGCTGGACCTCGTTGTAAGAACTTCATCTCATCAGAGATAGTATCTGCTATATCCAGATTCATAATCTAAATATATAAAACATTTATATTAGAAATTTTAAATTGATAGAAACAAAATACAAAAGTAAATATTTTAATGTCATTCACTCACCCTCTTAGGAAACCAATTAAGGAACTCTTTACTAACTCTTCTCTCTACGTCTGTTGCTGAAAATCTATGGCCTCTTGTACTTCTTTTGATGTAATATCTAAATTCAATATAAAGGAACCATAATTAGAAATTTTAATCAAATTACTCAAAACATATCTTATAAATCAAATCAATGTAAATTTCTTACTCAATAAGTGGCTTCACGACCGCACAATTAAGTAACACATATCGATGAGCTTGTGTTTTCTCCAAATGAGTCAGTGGTTCTGTTATGAAGCCTCCAACATGCTTACCTTGTTGAGGGAACATACTTGACTTTTCATAACCCTCATTTTGACTTAGTTAATCCTTTACATGTTTAGGTCGATTTAACCTTGACTCAATTTCCTCAAAATAACGAGAATAAAGAGTAAGAGCTTCTTCAACTATGTAACTTTCATCTATGGAACCTTCTGGTTGTGATTTGTTCCCTACAAAGGACTTGAAATGTCCCAACAATATATATCCAAAACATTAATATGTAAGAAGAAGTATTTACACTGAAGTATTATTATAAAATCAACTAAAATTATGTTGAATAAGGAATATTTTACTTTCAACAAAATACATCCAGCAATAATGTACCGGGCCATCTTTTTTACCTCATCAACTAGATGAACAGTTAGATGAATCATTACAGTGAAAAATAAAGGAGGAAACAAAATCTCTAAATGGCAAAGAGTTTCCAAAATTCAATTTTGTAGCTTGTCCAACTCTGCAAGACTTAAAATTTTCAAACAAAGCTGCCTAAAAAGGGAAGAAAACTCAACCAAAGTTGCAACAACCTGTCTTGGAAGCACATTGAGAATTGCAATAGGTAACAGCTGTTGCATAAGAGTGTGACAATCATGGCTTTTTAATCCAAAAATTCCTTTTTGATCCAAATCAATATGATGAGATATATTACTTGAATAATCATCCGACACTGAGATATTCTTTAAAGTCTTGAGGAAGGCCACTTTCTTGTTCTTTGGAATTACAAATGCAGCAAGTTTACACTCATCATTCTCATCGACCCAAAGATCATGCCTTATGCCCATATCTTGTAGATCTTTTTGGGCCTTAACATGATCCTTTGACTTTTCTTTATCATTTAACAAAGTGAATATAACATTGTCAAAAATATTCTTTTCAATATGCACCAGATCTAAATTATGGGGCAACGGGTTAAACTCCCAATATGGAAGATCAAAGAATATGCTTTTCTTCTTCCATTGTTGAGTTGTATCTTCCCCAACATTCATTTTCCTTTTTCTTTTCTGCAACTCTGATTGTCTTCCAAATGTGACACTGATATCTTTCACCTGCTAAAATTTTTTTTGACCTAAATAACTTCTTTGGAGGGGTCCTCTCTACCATATTTCCATCAAAATGATGTCTCATCAGTCTAAATTTATGATTTCTTGACAAGAATTGACGGTGGCCAATAAAACACCACTTTATTACTATGACAAAGTCGACAAGGTTCTGGATCAAAATTACAAGAAGGACATGCAAGACCAGTATGGGTGTTCTAACCAGATAAGATATCAAGTCTAGGAAAATCGCTAACTATCCACATAAGAGTTGCCCACATTTTAAGCACTTCATTCTTTGATGAATCAAAAGTATCTACACCTTCACTCCGCAACTCATTCAACTCCTTAATAAGTGGTTATAGATATACATCTATGTTATTCCCTACTGTACGTGGACCTAGAATGATCATTGAGAGGATAAAATTTGATTGCTTCATACACAACCAAGGAGGAAGATTTTATGGAAACAAAATCACCGGCCAAATGTTATAGTTAGTACTCATTGTTCCAAAAGGATTGAAACCATCAGTAGCTAGTCCTAATTGAACATTTCGAGGATCAGAAGCAAATTCAGGATAATTTGTATCAAGCCTTTTCCATGCTTCACCATCTCGAGGGTGCCTTAAGATCCCATCTTTGTTATCATCCTCTGCATGCCATCTCATATGCTCTACAATTTTTGAGCACATAAACAATCTTTGTAATCTTGGTTTTAATGGAAAGTAGAGAAAAACTTTGGCAGGCTTCTTTTGCTTCTTCTTTTGCTTCTTTTTTTGTTTCTTACTAGTACTAGGAGCATGATCAAGATCGCTATCCTTCTCAAGCTTCCATCTAAAAGTGTTAAAATACTTACATGATTCTGCATTAATATTATCTTCCCAGTACAACATGAAATCATTTGGGCAAGCATCTATCTTGATATAATCAAGAACAACTTGTTAATGATTTTCTTAGCCTCATAAAAATATAAAGGGATCTTTGCAAATTTAAATGCATCCCTGAGTAGATCTAGCACCATAGTCATTCCCTTATCACTTAACCCAGACAAACACTTTATGTGATAAAGATTTAATAAAAATTCCAACTTTAAGTACTTGGATCCTTCATACAAATCTTCACTTCCCTCTTTAAGCAATTCAAAATAATCTTTGTTATTTGAATTAGACAAATCATGAAAAGTTTCTTCTTCTCCCGCTACTTGTGATGGACCTGTATCAACATCCTCATGCCTTAAACCCCCGAATGATTCATTAATCAATAATTCAATACGATTTACAAAAGGTGACGCATCTTCAATGACCTCTATGTTTCCGGAATTGGGCAAAATATTTAATTCTCCATGCATAACCCAAGTGACGTAATGTTCAGGGAAATCCTTGTTCATCATATGGTGAAACACCGCATTTCTTGTTTGGCACATTTTAAAACCACATAAAGGACATAGACACTTTATTTTATCTCCTATAGCTTCATTGGTAAATACAAAATGTAGAAACTGATTCAAACCAAGCAAATACTCTGGTGTGTTTCTTGGCATTCTAATCCAAGATCTATCCATTGAAGAATTTGATGAATATGTTAAATATCACCTATAAGATCTCATGAAGAATAAAAGTGAATGTAATAGAAAATAAATAAATTATTGAACCCTAACAGAGAACATACATAACAACATATCTTATGAAAAATTACTTTATCAGATAATTGTGATGTCCGGGTCAACTTTCGCACAACTCGACTAACTTGACATACATGAAAAAAACAAATGTGCTACTACTCAATAGCATAACCAAAAACTCATGGGTTAAGTTTACAAGTAGGAAATAGGACAATCATGCAACACCAAGTAAAAGGAACTCATTCAAGAACTTGTGCAACAATAAATTTTGAATCTTAACACAGACAGTGGAAAACTGATCTTCAATTATAACTAACTGGGTCTGAGTGAAGAAGAGTAAGCAAAGTGTAGAAAAGAAGGAACTCAGCATTACTAAAAAAATAGCTAAATAATCAACTTAGCATCATTATAAAAAGAATGGCAAGAAAGCTATTTCATACAACAAGACTCCATTACTCCAGTTCATCGAGTTTTATCTTCAATTGCTCACCTGTTGAAAGAATCTTAACTTTGACCATGCCTTTTTGTCATTTAGCCTTTCCAACCAAAATCAATATGCGTGCGTTTCTCTGTGCTTCTCGCTTGAACACCCTTCAAAAGTAACAAAAAAAATAGAAATATGAGCTTTAAAGTGAAACAACAAAGACATAACGAAGAGGCAAACATCTACATCAACAAACAACTACTGAATCTTACAACAGAAAACAGAGACCTAAATCTTACAACAGAGAAATCAGAAACAACAACTGAGTATTTCCCAACAAAGAAAGCAGAAACAAATACCATTAGACCTAAATCTTACAACAGAAAATAGATAGATGACACAAACAAGCTAGAAAATGTTTGTTCCTGCAACATATATATGAAATTACTTCATCAGAAGCTAGATTTATACAAAATTCCCCAATTTTTATGAATAACATTCAATTTATCCTATAGATTTTCCCGAATTCTGCAACCTCAACCGAACCCCTTCAAATATGACACCAAGTTTCCCAATTTAAGCAACCAATTTCTTGCAATTCCCTAATTTTTATGATGAACAGTAAATATGATTATTCATTAATTGACATAATTATGGAAATGAACAAAGCTTTGTAGCAAAAGAATAACAAATACCTTTCTAGTTGATTTTCCCACTCATTTACTTAAAGCTCCATTAATTTACTTTGATAACTACTTATGGTTTCAAGCAAATGGGTCGACTGAGAAGGAAATGGGTCGAGTTAGAGGGAAATGGAGGTCGACTGAGTGAGAGCTTCAATTTGAGAGGGAAACAACCTAGAATATATATGTTCTAGCTCTATTTGATAAAGTGAACATTTGGTAAAGTGATTGAGAGGGAAAATAAAAGGTTTACCGCTATTTTTTTATTATTATAGCAGGGATTTAAAACCCCCATAAATTTATATATGTTTTATCCGGTATATGTGCTATTTTAGAGGGGGTTTAAAACCCCCATAATTAATAACTGGGGGTTAAAACCTCGACAATTTTACAAATTTTAGCGGAAGTTTTTTAACCCCCGCATTTCCTATAATTTTATGGAGGTTAAGTTAACCCCAGCAAAAAAACCTCCGCAGAGTTTTTTGTAGTGTGCAAACCATAATAATATCGATGAATTTCGCAAATTACGATAAATTTTTGATTCATTAGCTTTAATTATGATATTATATATATTTTTATATATATACACGTGTTAATCAAATAAATTATCGACATCTTACATTATTACAACTTCAACAATATACGCGTATCTACATTGACATAAAATAGTATATCTATTTCTTCAATAGTATGATATCAATGAATTATTCAAAATTTTTTTATATATAGATTCAGTTATCGAGCTTTCGATAACTGCATATGTCACTACAAGAGATATAAATACTACATACACAATTTTTTTACCCCATAATAATATTCAACGTATTTCACATATACTCATATACAAAAATTTTAAGCGAAAAACCTTAAATTCACCGCTAAAATTTGGCAGTTGTTCAAAAATTCAAAGCAAATAGTAAGTATATGCCAGTTTCATGATTCAATTTTTCGTCTCCCCCCCCCTACGTCCTTCCTCTTCCCCCCCCCCCCCCATATACCTCGTAATACTTGGCTTACGTTATTACAACTTCAACAATATACGTGTGTCTACATTATATTGAGGCAAAATAGTATATCTATTTCATCACTACATAAGATATATGTATATACAAATATATTCAATGGGATATCAACATTCAAATACATACTTTATACATCATATTTCTGATTTTACTACCGCATAATAATATACAATGTATTTGACAGAAACTCAATTGAATTATCGGTTGGTTTATCTTATGTCATTAATATATATATATACCTATATATACATACACACACACACACATATATATATATATATATATATATATACCTATACACACACACACACATATATACACATTATCGACTATATCAATACGTACTACATACATCACATATGTACACGAGTATCTTATCCAATAATATAATGTGACGTATTTGATATACGTACTATATACATCACATACTCGATTTTACTACCCCATTGTATTTCACATATACTCAAATAAATTATCGGTTGATTTATCTTATGTTATTAATATACCATCACTATATAATATGTTTATGTTATATATATACATATACATACACACACATATACACACTATCGACTATATCAAGTTCAAAATACGTACTATATATATCACATAAATATACAAGTATATTATCCAATAATATAATGTGATGTGTTTCTTATACATACTTAGATTAGTGATTGATTAATTAAATTGGATTAGCTTGATATATTTGGTTTTGATTATATATATAATTAAGTGTTACTTAAAATTATTTAATTTTTAATTTTTTTACTTCAAAAATCGTCCACAAGTGGTCGGTTTTTTAAAATTATTTTTTATTTTAATTAGAAAATCGACCACTTGTGGTCGGTTTTCTTATTCTTTTAAAAAATTTTATTTGTTAAATAAATAAAAATTATTATTAAAATTATTGTAATAATTATTTTGATTTTTTAAAAATATAAAACCGACCACTTGTGGTTGTTTTTTTTAAAAATAAAAAATTAAAAAAAAATTAAAACCGACCACGTGTGGTCGGTTTTTTCCGACCACAATTATGGTCGATTTTACCGGTTTTTTTAGTAGTGATATTTGTATTGGTTATGGTTATTCAAACGTGCCATCGTCTAAAAATAAAACAATTCAAAATTCTATTTGTGATACTTATATTTGGTGTGCCTCATCTTCCTTCTCATGTAATGAACAAAGGGGTTACTGAAAGATAATGGCAATTTTTTCTTGATTTACTAAAATAGACGAGTAAAAAGAAATATGTGTGTTTAATATAGGGACCAGCTAAAATGAAATATAGGAACTGATATTAAGTTGAGGTTGTAATTCAGCACCAACAACATAATATTCAATGTAATCCTGTATGTGGGGTTCGGAGAGAATATAGAGTATGTTGATTTTACCTCTACCTCTAAAAAGTAGAGACACTATTTTGGAAAGATTCGTAGCTCAAGTACAACAATTAAAGTATATACATAAAAGGAAATACAATTTTGGAGTAAAATTGGAAATAAGTAAACAAGTACATAGCATTTAATGGAAAGAAATCTTTAAGTGTACACTTAAATGTACAAAATGATTACTTATTTTTAAAAAAATCAAAACCACCTACCATAAACATTTTACTAATATGTAGTCTAAATTCAGTGCAACTAAATCCCTATAATTTGTATGTATCTTAAGCCTCTAGGATTAAATTTTTATATAATGCAATATAAGAGATTGAAAAAGTCTATTCAAACAAATGTACTCTTAGAGGAGCATAACCTTTTAGGTTGATGATATTTGGCTCTGTTTTCAGATTTGCATTCCAAAAATTGAAAAAAGTATGAACTTCAAAATAATAGATATATTTTTATTTTGATAACTATGGTGTTTGGATCAACTTACACGCACTTCAGTTAATTTTAAGAGATAATTGTCACCTTCTATCAGTAATAGGTTTCAGGTTATAACTTTATCTATCAAAACTAAAATAAATGGTAAGAAATCACCTATTAATTTTGTCTATGTTGAAATTTGAACTTGAAATTCCATGATTCTTACCCATTTCATTAATTGTTAAGGTAGATTCTTGAGTTCAAAATTATTGACATTTCTAAGTTTTACAATTTTCACGATAGCTTCATTGGTATACACTTTGGATACTAGCCAAAATACACATATACCCAATTTTTAAATCATCATTTAAAGATTTTTTTTTTACAATATGATACTGCAAGAAAACTTCAACTAATATCTGCAATATCAAGGTTAAGCATAGCGAAGATCACTACTACTTTCAGACCTTTTTAATTAGGAAAAAGTATAAAATTAAACCAAATAGATATTTATTTAATCAAGCATGCCTTAACCCAAATCAGTTTCAGTCAATAGATATGTGACTCAATTTATTTCGTTGAGATGCTGCTCAATTTCATGTTCTTTATTGTTTTTTATTTGTATTGATTACTTTGACTTTGCATTTAATACTTTATAATTTGCATTTATTGTGTTTTTTCCTTTTCTTTTTTCCTTTATTATTTTTTATGTTTTTGTCTCCTTTTATCATCCACTAAATATTTCTCCAAATAAATTATTTTTTGGAATAAATCATATTTAAATCAAGATTTTATTCATTTGAATTAATTTTCAAGATAAGCTTTGATTAAAATCCAATATTCCATAAAATAGTTATTTAGGTAACAAAATTATATAGTTTTGTATAATTGAATAAGATAATGTATAATTTCTACTTAAAAAGACAAAATTACGTACATAAATATTTTGAAATTTTTTTTATTCGAATAAAATAAATATTATAATTTTATTTAAAATTGAAGAGACTCAAAATTAAACTTGGTTGTGGATGGAAAAAATTAGGTGTCAACAAATTTTCCCTCCCTTTGGGTAGTATGGATGCAAGTAATTCTGGACAAAGGGAGGTTGACGTTCCTAATTTTTATCCAACCATAAATTCAGAACTGAAAGAAGTTATTTTTTCGCACGAGTTATGTGGAGATATGGTCGGACCTCGATATTTTATTTCCTACATATCTCAGGTTAAATGAGAATTCAGTCCACTTGTACTTCATAAAGCTTGATTTAAAGTGTGATTTTCAAAAAATTTACAAGATATCACGGTTTTAGAGTTTTTGATGAAACCAAAAAGCCAGAGAATAAAGAGATTTGGGGGGAGGTTGGAATGAAGTCGAGTTTTCAAAATAGGTCCCATCTTACATATCCTCATGACTCATAGAATCAGACAACTTGTAGTTCGACTCAATCGATAGAAAAATTAGTCTTTTATTCCAGACGGACTTTGGCTTAAGATGAGAAATAAGTTGATCGAGTTGAGGAAAAGAGGATTGTAACCTCTTAACCATAATTGTGGGATTCTTCACATCCATAGGGAAGATCTTACCTTGACATAATTTCCAAAACTCTAGGTGTACTATCACTAGAATTTGAAGGAAGGAGAAGGTTACCCTTGATATGAGTTTGCAAATATCTCGAGAGTGAAGCTAGAACAAAAATATCCCAAAGTTACCACATGCCTTCTAACAGGGGTGTGGTTTGATTGGTGGTAGCGATCATCCTTTAGCTCGCTTACAAAGGGTTTGATGTTCCCCTTTAGACTATGTCCCATTTTGCTGCTACGAAAGAGTTCCATGTTGTGTTGTGTTCTATCTGTAGTCTTCCAAACCTGTGGTTTGGTATTGAGATTTTCATCCTCTTGGATGATCCGCCTCAGAGGAAGCTACATATTCGGCTTCCATGGTGGAATCAACTCTTTTATGTTGCTTTATGAATGTTTTAATGGCACCATTGTTTTGGCCTGAAGGCCTTTACCTCAAATTTATTTATACTTGTATATATATGTATGTATGAAAATTGTGTTTGAATATTTAATTGAGAGCATGAATCATATAGCATCCCTCTCTTGTTATGATTTTTTCCATTTTTTGTATGATATAAATTATTTCGAATGCATCTGGAAAAGCATGATACGAATGTCTTAATTAATGTTATGACTTGAATGTGATTTTGAATTCAAAATAGAGGATTGTTCATGTTGATAAATGTTGAATATATATATAATGAAAGATTTACATGGTTTGTCAAAAAAAAATAAATGACCACCACATGTTTATGAAAGAATCAGAATCTTTGCATAGTTTTGACTTGGGTTTCGGAACATGAAATCTCTTATACTATTTGCATGTTTGGGTGGTCTGAATTGTCTTTTAATGAAAGAATCATGCATGATAGATTATCAAAAATATTACTTGCAAGGCTTGATCTGACAAAGCCAACCCAGATTGTGCCATGGTAATTCATAACAGAACAAAATGCATATTTGCAATTTGATTTTCAGATTTTGAAACTTAGAATGATGCATGTTTAGAAATGGTTAAAAATTGGCATAAAGAGATGTTAGGTGGTTTCCCGAAGAAAGCACAAGTTCCGATTACTGATTGCCCAAAACTGTGTTTTGACCATATGGGTTATTTAATCCCCTAGAGGGATTTTATGCTGGCCTAGAGCCCAGTGGTATATCAGACTCAAACACTCTAACCCTTGCAGTAAACATGGGTTGGGGGCTTTCCCACCGAGTCAATGAAGGATTCCATAAAGCCCGTGGAATATTAAACTTGTAGGGGAATGCCACCTAGCTCAGAAGTAATACAAAGACTAGAACTGCATTGAGAAAATTTGTTTTAAGATTATTTGGAATTGCCCATGTGCTTTAAATTATGTCATGCATAATGCTTTACAAATTGCTCTCACTTATGTTTTATAAAATTCATTATTTTGGATTGCACTGTGCACCAGTACTTTGTACTGACCCCTATATTTCAGGGTCTGAGGCTCAGTCAAGTGTTCTTGCTAAGCCGTAGATTTTGTCAAACAGAGGTGAGCAGTTGTTGATCCTTATTTATTTTGGAAGGCCTTGTCTTTAGAACATTATTATGTTATTTTGGTATTCGGTCCGATTGGGGGCCTTGTCCAAGTTTTGTTCTAGACTTATGATTGATCTTGTAATGTTAGAGATTTCATGGACGAGTGTCAAATATTGTTAGATGCTTATGCGTTTCATTTTGTATTGTTCAGTTGAATCTAGAAATGACCATGATTCCATTTGTATTATTTTTTGCATTTTCCTTATTGTATATGAATATTGTGCATGATTATTAGGTATAGAAGGGTGACCGGTCCTTCATGGTTTGGGATGCTCATCATGGCTAGGGCCTCGATTTGGGTTGTCACAAACTTGATATCAAAGCATGGTTCATGGTCCCTGAGTATTTGTGAAATTGTATCTAGTAGCATTGTATGTTAAGGTGTCATGGCCTATTGGTAGTGAGATGTTCCAGAAATTGGTGTCATGTAGTCACAGAGTTAGTAGTTAGTAAGGGTGACATTTATGTAAATAAATAGTTTTACTTATGTAATCATGGATTGAGGAGTTGGTTGCCATTGTATAATGATATACTAATATGCCGCAATAATTGTAGATTGTATGTTAGTCTGTGAAGAAAGATACAAGATATTATTATTATTTATTCAGAATAAGGAAGGATCACAGACTAGATGGTCATTGTGGTTGTAAAAATCATCTATAGGTTATGGATGGAAAGGGGTAGATTAGTTAATAAGTTGTAAGTAGGGACTCATTAGTGTTTATTGAATTTTGAAGATCAATATGATGTATGATTAGGTAAGTAAGTATGATGTGAGAAATTGGAATATGTTGATAAGATTGAACTGGGTTATATTACAAGATTAAGATAGACTAATTCAACAATGTGACTTTACCCCCTTTGATGGTCTTTTTCTTTAAGTAGTAGTAAACTAGTACAAAGTGAGAATGTAGGTAGTGGAATTTGAGGTGTAGTAGTAATGTCATGGAGGGGATGTTATCGTAGGTAGTATCTAGGAGAAATGTAATATTTTGGGTTGGTTTCCCAATTTGATGGATTAGTATAGCATGTGGCATGCTTCGTTGGTGGTGCATGATTGATGCAAGACTATAGACTTAAACTTGAGTTGTGAAGTGTGGTGGCAAGAATAATAGCTTAAGATAATGATGCATATTTTGTAGAGTAATTAGCAGTCTTGATGTGATGTGCAAAATTGCCTAGGTTGATGATTTATAAAAGTTTAAGTGGTAATCGTGAGGTATATGTGTACATAAGAACTAGTGTTAAAACAATGAATTGTGATTGAATCATTAAGTGGATAAGAACGCGGGTATATATGAATAAGTTGACCTTAGGTAGTAGGTTGTTATAAAAAGTTTTATGCGTATAAGTGTTTTGTGTATCTAGATTTAGTTCTTGAATTTTGTAGAATGGAGAAATCTAGGAAGTTATTGTATGGTGCTCTTAAGAGTTGAATTGAGGAAAATTAGGTAGGCAATGTGAGCCTTGGGTATGGTTTTACAATTTTTTATTAAGTTGTAAGTTATATGATTTTAGGGGTAATGCAAGTATTCTAAGAAACTGAAGATGAAACGTTAAGTATTTAGAAGCGTGGGTGTGTATGCCCATGAAAATTTTAATCATAAGTTGATGACTTTGGGGGATAGGAGAAATTAAGATTAATGTCCTTGGAGGGGGTGTCTTAGAAACGATTTTGTATCTTTATATTTTTTATATAGGGGAGTTTGTGTTCATATGCATATTGATACCCCACTTTGTGATAGAGGGTGTGGATGCGTACGCTCATGAGAGTGGAAATTGTAGAGTGATGGATATAGAGGCTAGCAAAAGTTAAGTGTAGCATTTTCCGAAAAGCAAGGCCTTTCGAGTACAGTTCATCAGGGAGAGTTTAGAGTTGAAGTTTATGGTGATGTCTAGTTTGCGTTGAGGTTGTGGCTACTGTATTTTGATGTGAGTTTATGTCTGCAAGTCTAGGGGTGTGACTTTGATCTAAGGAGGAGATGGGGAATTAAGTGAGTTCCCGAATATTCTCAGTGTGGCAAGTCGCAGGAAGGAACTATGATAAACCTAATTCTACTCAAGCATAATCCTCCTACTTCAATTAACCTGCTAATGTCTTCCATCATCTGTTCAATTCATACCTATGGTTCGAGTTCCGTATGGACTTAGGTTTATGATCTGACCTCCAAACTAGAAGTAATTTTGTCTCTCAGTAATCCAGTCTTTCATGTATTTAGGCCATATGTTATGTTGTTTGTGATCCATGAAAATTTATGTCTCTCTGCATGCTTTTTCCTAAAAAAATATGTTTTTGTATGCCACCGAATCATCCTATGTCGGGTTTAGCCAGTGTTAAAGTTTATGCAAACTTATGGAAAAATCTCAGTTCCTTAAATGAGGAGCAATTGCTTCAAGCGGAAATCTTTGTCTTAGTTGCAATGTAACACCCCGTAGTATTCTCTACTCAATACCACTCTTGGTTGCATGTATGGAGAGCTGAAATTTTTTCTAAGTATTAGAAGACAACCATATTTTGAGCTCTTAACTTTCATGATTTTCAAATTGATCTTTCCGACCTCGAGATGTAGATTTTTGAGTTGATTCATCTTCAGAAGAGTAAAGGGGTTGTTCTGGTAAAGTTTTGGATTCTTCGGACCACGTTTGAGATACGTTGAGTGAGAAAACTAGTGGCTCGATGCGATATCCATATGCCGCATCAGTAATTGCATTGGGCAAACCAATGTCTCGGTGCGATCTCGACGCGTTGCATCTCCAAACGCATCAGACACCCAGTTTGTCTTACTGATTTCTGAGTCCAGGAGGGTAATTCAGTCTCTTTCCCTCATCTTATCTTGATATGTGCACCAATGTTTCTCATTGTGCTCTATCCTAAGAATTCATGCAGTATTGTGTCTTCTGAATGACTCTTTACTTATGATCTAGAGACTTGTTATATGGAGCACTTTGTGTTTATTCTATTGTATCTTTATTTCATGTCCCTCCTTGGGTAGTGCAATAAGTATAAGTTATGGTCTAATAGTATTACTTCCATTCTTGACATTTATACTCGGGTCCCTTAATGACCCTCCATATGATAGTTTGATGGTGGATATGGAAGCGTGGTGATGTGATAGATAGGGGAGTAGATGTTCTTGAAGGTGAAAAAAATTGATGTGAATTCTCGAGCTAAGGTTGTAAGTGAAAGGGAAGGAAGGAGATGAGCTTTTGGTGTGTGAAATAGCTAAGAAGGGGATGGACTTTTATTATGAGAAATAGTTGGGAATGAGATATATGGCAAAAATCTTTGTAAATGTAATTGAATTTGCTGGTCTTAAGGGGTGGTGGTGGTGGGGGGGGGAATCCATGAAGTGGGTGTAGTAATGATAGGCTTGAATGTTGTGATTGATGGAAACTCAACCCATGTACTATGTGGTTATTATTCCTTGAATGAAAACCTGAGAGTGTTTGACGATAGTGATAAGATAAGGCAATGTTCTTAGTGGGGTATAAAGTATAGGGTCCTATAGTTTAAGTTATCACCTTTTTACGCCGAGTTAGGCTTTAACATAGTAGTACTAAGTAGTAGGACTCAAATTATTGTGGCTAGATAGGTGATTGGAGAATTGTAAGTTGGCGAGTGTGAAGTATGCTATTTATTGTTTGGGGTGTAGGTGATTAGTGCCTCAAAGTATAAGTCTATTCGGCGGTACTTTGTAAGGTATAGAGTGCTTCTAATCCTATCTGCCGCGAGATCTTATTTCATTATTAGTACTAATATCAATCAATCTATGATCATCAAATAAACCCCTACCTTGCATTGTGATGATTATGATTCATATAACTCATGTGCAAGATCATCCCTATGAAAAGTTACATTATCCAATGTTTTGGGCTTTTATGTTTTACTTGGGGTTACCATGAAATTCGGTTGATGTCTTTGTATGTTTTTTTGACAAAACTTATTCAATGCCTGATTACGTTCTTTATTCTACACTTGTAGATCCTCAAAAGTCCCTACCTATCATTCGGGGATGAATGATCCCAAGGGGGAGATAATGTAATGCCCTACATTTTTGAGCTAGAAATTGAATCGTCGTTTTATGTGTGTAAGCTCTAATTCCATGGTTTATGTTTAGATTCAAGTATCATGATATCTCTCCTAGTATATGAAGTGATTATGAGGTGAAAAACGTTCATAGAAATGGCCTAAAGCAAAGTTGAGCTAAGAACCTTTCATTTATCCAAAATTGGATTTTTGATTCTACAAGGGCCTACTTTGAACGTGGATAACTCTTGATACGCATAGAATTTTTCAGCTCAAAACCCCCCAATTAATAGATAATTGAATTATCCTTCCAACGATACCAATTTCTCCAAAATTCGATAATCGAGCAAAAAGTTATGGCTTTTTCCGTGTGTGGCAGTAAGCCGACGCGATCATGGCGCGTCGTGTCGAGATTGTATCGACATGAAACCAGATCTAAGGCTGTTTAACACATTATTTCAGTTTCTAATTGGTCTAGGGGAACCATGGTCATTTCCCCTCCTCAAAATACGTCTATAATATTGAATTTAAACCCCAAGAAGCCAAAATATCTAATTTTTCACTTTTACTCTCAAAATCAAAACCCTAACTCCTCCCCCAAAGATTGAAGAACTCATTCATAAGGTAATGAATTCCGAGAAATGGATCAAGATCCGGGTTTTGCTCTTTCTCCTAAATAATCTAAGGTGAGTGGGGTTTTTCTAAAACTGCTTGGGCATAATGAAATTGTTCAATAACTTTTAACATTGTGAAATCAATGAATTATCAAAGCGGTTTTACAATTTATATTAGAATGTTGCTTTATGAATGTTTTAATGGCACTATTGTTTTTGCCTTGAGGTCTTTCCCTGAAATTTATTTGTACTCGTATATATATGTATGTATGAAAATTGGGTTTGAATATTTAATTGAGAGAGTGAGTCATATATAATCTATCTCTTGTTATGATTTTTCCCATTTTTCATATGATATGGATTTTTTAGAATGCATCTTGATAAGCATGATACGAATGTCTTGATTAATGTTATGACTTGAATAGGATTTTGAATTCAAAAGAGAGGGTTGTTCATGTTGATAAATGTTGAATATATATATAATGAAAGAGTTGCATGGTTCGTCAAAAAAAAAAAAACATGACCACCACACGTTTGATGAAAGAATGAGAATCTTTGCATAGTTTTGACTTGTGTTTTAGAACATGAAATCTCTTATACTATTTACATGATTGGGTGGTGTAAATTATGTTTTAATGAAAGAATTATGCATGATACATTATGGCTCAGAAATATGACTTGAAAGTCTTGGTGTGACGACACCAACTCAGATAATGCCATGGTAATTCAGAACAGAACAGAATGCATGTTAGCAATCGGACTTTCAGATTTTAAAACTTAGAATGATGCATGTTTAGAAATGGTTAAAAATGGGCATAAAGAGATGTTAGGTGGTTCCCCAAAGAAGGAACGAGTTCAGACTACTCATTGCTCGAAACCGTATTTTGCCAATACGGGTTATTTAATCCCCTAGAGGGGTTTTACGCTGGCCTAGAGCCCTGTGGCGTATCAGACTCAGACACTCCAACCCTTACGATAAAATTGGGTTGGGGGCTTCTCCGCCGATTCAATGGTGGATTTCATATAGCCCATGGGATATCTGACTTATAGGGGAGTGCCACCTAGCTCAGAAGTAATGCAAAGATCAGAACTGCATTGAGAAAACTTGTTTAAAGATTATTTAGAATTGCCCATGTGCTTTAAATTATGTCATGCATAATGTTTTACAAATTGATCTCACTTATGTTTTATCAAAATTCATTATTTTGGATTGCACTGTGCACCAGTACTTTGTGCTGGCCCCTATATTTCAGGGTCTGAGGCTCAGTCCGGAGTTCCTGCTAAGCTGTAGAATCTGTCAGACAAAAGTGAGCAGTTGGTGAGCCTTCTTTATTTCGGAAGGCCTTGTCTTTAGAACAATATTATGTTATTTTGGTATTGGGTCCAACTGGGGACCTTGTCCCAGTTTTGTTTAAGACTTATGATTGTTCTTTTAATGTTAGAGATTTCGCGGACAAGTGTCAAATATTGTTAGTTGCTTATGGGTTTCATTCTGTACTGTTCAATTAAAGCTAGAAATGACCATGATTTCATTTGTATTATCTTCTGCGTTTTCCTTATTGTATATAAAGATTGAGCATGATTATCAGGTATAGAAGGGCGCCCGACCCTTTATTGTTTAGGATGCTCGTCACGGCTGGGGCCTCGATTCGGGTCGTGACAACAAGCATGTAATCCCTAGTCTAAATAAGTCTAAATAAATTATGAGAAGACCATTTAAAAATAGAGAAGACCATTTAAAAACAGAGAAGCTTTTAGAAAAATTAAAGAATCTTTAATTAGTAATTATTCAGAATATATAAGTCTAAATAAAACAAAAGAAAACCCACAAAGATTAGCCTACCTAATTACCTTAATATCTAGTATTGAAGCAAAATTAATAATCCATTTAAAATCTAGAAGAATGAGACACATACCACCTAATTATGATAAAATCAAATTTAGATATCCACCAAAATATTATAAATATGGTTTAAATGAATAAAGTACAAAAAAACAAAGAACTAAAACAAATTATTTCAGAAAAACGTAAAGAATTAAAAATAAGAATAGAAAGACTACATTATAATATATTTGCCAGAGTGAGTGAAAACTCAATAAATACACAAAAAGATGAAATATCAAAATTAGAATCACAAATAGGTAGTTTAGAATATATATATCAACATGAACTATTCACAATAAAATGAACAAAGAAGAATTTATAATAGATAAAAAATATATGAAAATCACGAAGGATTAAAAATAAAAATAGTATTTTCTAATCTAGGAAGAAGATATAAGAAAATAGGTAAACATTTATATTTAATGTTAGAAAAAGAAGAATTAAAATTAGAAGATAAATTGACAGCTATGGTAAGAATAGAAAGAGAAAATAAAGAAATAGATAGGAAAAAGGAAATAGAAAAAATAAAACAACAAACTACAGAAGAAATACGAAAAATAGAAGAAACAAAAAATAGTAGGATTGCTGAATTAGAAAAAGAACTACAAATGATAAAAGATTGATATGAAAGACAAAAGGAAAAGGAAGAAGAAGATAAAGAACAAAAATTACTAAACGAGATAAATCAATTTAAAGAAAAATTATAAATAAACAATAAAGAAATTAAAAATAAGGAATTAGAAATAAATAATATAGATGTTGAAGAGATAGATAATTATGATTCAGAAGATAGTGAAACATATACAGAACTATTAACAAATACAAAAAAAATTAAAAATCAATGAAAAACAAGAAGTAATAAACCTATAGAAGGAACATCATCAACAACAACCAAACTAACACCAATAGAATTATTAAAAAAATATGAAACAGCTATAAAAGATGAATTTGGTAGTATGAAAATAATAGAAAAAGAACAAGATGAAGAAAAAGATACAAATAGGAATTTAATATTAAAATTAGCGAAATGTAATACGTGTTATATAGATGAATATACTTGCGTATTTAAAGAATATTATTATAAAGGAGTATATAATATATAAGAAAGTAAAGAAATAAGAAAATTATATTTTAATAGATTACCTGAACCATTTAGTTCAAAAATAATAAAGAGTTAGGAAGAAGCAAAAATAGTAGATACTCTAGGAGCAAGAATAAATTTTTTACAACAATGGTATAGAAACTTATGTGAAAAATATAGAGAAGAATTAAAAATGGAAAAAGCATTAATAAGAAATTTAGCATGTTGCAAAAATAAAATAGCACCCCAATTCGGATGTGAAGAAAGATATTATAAGAAAAGAAAAAGACATAAGAAATATAAGAAATATAAAAAATCAAAATATAAATACAAGAAACCAAGAAAAACATATTATGTAAAAAATTATAAATACAAAAGACCATATAGATAAAAGAAATCTATAAAAGAATGTACTTATTATAATTGTCGAAAATTAGGACATTTAGCTAGAGATTGTAAATTACCTAAAAATCCAAAAAATAAACAAATATCAGAAATAAAAATAGAAAATACAGAATCTATGCAGATAGATTATATAGATTATGAATTGAAAGTGAGGATAGTATATATGAAATTTCAGAAAATGAAACAGATAATGAAATAGATAGTGAAATAGATGAATCAAATGACTGAAGAAAATATAAAAATAATAACAAAGGACGAATATTTAAATGATGAAGGAACAAACCAAAAAATAATATTTGACAGTAAAATATTTGATGAAATAAAAGGAAAAGAATTAGACTTAAGTGTAGAAAAAATATTTAAAATACCAACAATAAGAAATCTATTTACCACGAAAAAAGAAGAATATTATGTAGTATGCCAAAAGGAACATGTAATAGACTGTAGGTATACAAAAGGTAAAGCTAGTATACCACTAGTAACAAAAAGAATAATTAATAAAGAGATTAATAATATAAAAAGTAGAGACCCAATAAAATATGTACACCTTGGAGGTACAGAGATATTAATAAAAACATGTTTTAGAGAAGGAATAGATACACCAATAGAATTATATTTAGCAGATGATAGAATTATAAAACCTGTAGAAAAAAACATAATAACTGCCATAAAAGGAAATTTAATATATCAAAAATTTAAATTTATAATAAGTGCAAATTATTCAGTAGCGGTAACATATAAAAATATAGATAAATCATTAGTATTATATTGGAAAATATCAGGAATAGAATTAACCTTAGGAAGTAAAATATTTACAGCAAGATGCAAAAATTTATATGTATTAACAACAAAACACAAAATAACAGGAAAAAATAAGATTAACAAAATACGAATAGAAAGTCCATTCGAACAAATTGTAAAAAACAATAGATTATAATGATTATAGCTATAGGGACATAGATATAGAAGAAAATTTAGAAATAATAAATGATAGAATAAGTACAACGAAAAGAATAGCTGATGAAAAACCAGAATCATCAAGCTCATAAAAAAGAATAAGTTATGAAATAAATTCAACAAATAATTTAAACCAATATTACATAACAGAAAAGGTAAATGAAAAAGAATATTTAATACTCTTAAATACAAGACAAGAAGAAAATTATATAGCAAAATATCTAGTAAAAAATGAAGAAATAAAAACTGATAATGATATATGCCCAAATCTACCAAGAGGTTTAATAAATAGTAAAAATATAGCAGAAAAAGAAATAATAATAGGAATTAGAAAAATAAAAATAGAATTTGAATTAAAGGAATAAATGCAAAAAAGCAGACATAATATTAGGAATAAAATGGCTAGAACAAGTAAAACCATATAATATAGAACATACACAATTAACCTTAACATATAATATAGAGAAATTATTCTTAAGAAGAGCCTTAACATAAAATGAAAATATATGTATTAATGAAGATAGTATTAGAAAGATATTACAGTAGATATTATACGCCTATGATAGATACAAGAGCAGAAGCTAATTTCTGTAGATATAATTGCTTACCAGAAAGCAAATGGGATAAACTAAAAACACCAATAATAGTTAAAGGATTTAATAATGAAGGAATCTTAACTACTTATAAAGCTAGGAATGTAAAAATACAAGTATGGGATAAGATATTAGCAATAGAATAAATTTATAATTATGAACTAACATCAAAAGATATACTTTTAGGAATGCCGTTTTTAGATAAATTATATCCACATATAATACCTAGAACAGATTGGTGGTTTACAACACTATGTAAAAAGAAAGTAAGAGCAAAAAGAGTTAATAATAAAATAAGAAAGAAAACTGATTGGATAAAAGGAAGCAAAAAAATTACACAAAAGTTAGAAAATATAAAAAATACTGAAGATACAATAGAACTAGTTGTATTCTCGATAAATAAAATAGAAATAACTATATTTTCAGTATATAAGATAGAAATAATTAAGAAAAAATTAGAACAATTATATAGTGAAGATCCATTAAAAGGATGGGAAAAACATAAAACTACTATAAAAATTGAATTAATAGATAAAAATAGCATAATAACCCACAAATCATTAACATATAATTTTGACGATTTAAAAGAATTTAAAATGCATATAGATGAATTATTAGAAAAACAATATATACAAAAAAGTAATAGTAAACATAATAGTCCAGCATTTATAGTAAATAAACATAGTGAACAAAAAAGAGGAAAAAGTAGAATGGTTATTGACTATAGAAATTTAAATGCAAAGACTATGACATATAACTATACAATACCAAATAAGATATTAAAAATAAGACAAATACAGGGATATAATTATTTTAGTAAATTCGATTGTAAATCAGGATTTTACCATTTAAAGTTAGAAGAAGAATCTAAAGAATTAACCGCATTTACGGTACCACAAGGATTTTATGAATGGAACGTATTACCATTTGGATATAAAAATGCACCAGGTAGATATCAACATTTTATGGATAGTTATTTTAAACAATTATCTAATTGTATAGTATACATAGATGATATATTATTATATACAAAAACTAAAGAAGAACATTTAAAATTATTAGGACAATTTACAAATATAATAGAAAAATCGGGAATAAGTCTAAGTGAAAAAAAAGCTGAAATTATAAAAAATCAAATAGAATTTTTAGGAATACAAATAGATAAGAGTGGAGTAAAAATACAACAACACATAGTACAAAAAATAATAAATTCGAAAGAAGAATTAGATACAAAAAAGAAATTGCAATCATTTTTAGATTAGTAAACCAAGTAAGGGAATATATTCCAAAATTAGCAGAAACTTTAAAACCACTGCAGAAAAAGTTAAAAAAGGATGTAGAATATAACTACAATGAAGAAGATAAAAAACAAGTTCAGAAAATAAAATTACTTTGTAAAGAATTACCAAAACTACAATTTCCAGATGAAAATAGAAAATTTATATATATAGTAGAAGCAAATGCTAGTGAATGTAGTTATGGAGGAGTACTTCAATACAGATATGAAGCAGAAAAATTAGAACACCATTGTAGATACTACTCAGGTACGTTCAATGAAACAGAAATAAATAGGAAAGAATTATGTTCATTATAAAAATGTTTGTTAGCATTTGAGCCATATATTGTATATAACAAGTTTATTGTACGAACGGATAATACACAGGTATGCTGGTGGTTAACAAAGAAAATACAAAATTCAGTCACAACAAAAGAGATTCAGAGACTAGTCTTGAATATATTAAATTTCACATTTATAATTGAATTAATTAGTACTAACAAAAATGTTATTGCAAATTACATATCAAGACAAAGCTACACAGACTAATATAATAGAAGAGGATACTCTAGAAAAAATACTCAACACCCTAACTACGCTTTTAATGAAAGTGGACAGTATGGGTAATGAAATAGAAAAGCTAAAGACTAATGAAGTTAAACTGAAGTCTATAGCTACAAATCAGCTAACTCAGCAGTGTGCAGAGCTATGTCAATCGGACACTCCATAAAACCCATAACATTTATCAATCTACTTCTGCAGGTACAAGCAAAGGAGTTAGGAAAAACACAAATATGAACCTAAACAAGCTATTTGATAAACCATATATACCAAATACATCAAAAGATCCCATATTTATACCCCCACAAATTACCACATACCGAGATAGTCTAAAGAAAGACAAAAAGACTTACAACTACACAGCTCGGACATATATAGAAAATATCTACAATGTACAAACCTTTTTAAATACTAACCCCAGAGCAATAAACATCCAAGAACCAGATACAAACTATATAACCCAGAGATTGATCGGATATAATAAGCTAATTGCTTTACCTAAAACCAAACCAAGTCTAGTTCAAACTTGCTATGAATATGGACTACTCAGTACTGTATATACCTCTAACGGAAATGAGATATCCACTATACTAGAAATATATGAAGCATTTATCATTTTTAAAAGAATAACCAAAGGTACCTATTTTTTATAAAAATTTACACGGCACCAGCAGAGATATTATATGATGAAGTTAAAAAAATATACAAGTTGTAAAGATAGGAATGACACGAGACATGATTATATATTTAAGATATTACTCCACAACCAGAAATACCTAGAATTGAGATACCAAAATTTTATGCGAATAAGATGATTATCGGACTATCTACAATTTTGCAAGAGCTAGCGAACACATACTGCACCCAAAATCCCATATGGAGTTATTATTCAAGAAATCATGTACTAATATATTCAAATTCAAAAGAATTACGAGAAATAGATATGGAAACTATTAGGCAATGGATTCTGACGTTACTCACACCAGAGACAGAACCTATCGCCAAAGCTATCAGAGAAAAATTTATTTCAGAAGAATTATTAACCAGATATTACAAGACAATTGGACATAAATAGCCAGATCATAAATGTTCAAAATGTAATGGAGGAGATAATGATATCCCAGAAGTTCAGCTAGAATAGAAGAAAAATCAACCAAGTAGTTAAGAACGCCAACTGGAAGATACAAGATAAGAAGCAATAATGGAGATATGGAAAAGCAGCAAATATGACAACGAGAAGATAACAACGGAGTAATAATAGAAGACAAGCTATTAAATTGTGAAAGAAACATGTAAACTTTCACAATGTAAAGTATTGAAAACTTTTGTATAGGCTAAACTTTTAGGTTTTAGACTTTTTGACTATTATTAGTCTAGTCTAGGCATTAATAATTTTTGTCTTATTAGGATTTTTGTAAAGTAGACTAATTTTAAAAAAGTGAATACTCTTGTAAAGATTCATTCAGTCTATAAATAAGAGGAACTGAAGGCATTGCAGAGCAAGCCTTCATATGTTGAAGCAAAAACTCTCTCTTGTCCATAACAAATATTTTGCTTAGTTATTAAAAAAAAGATTTATGAAAAAAGCTATGGAGGAACAAACCTTAGAAATATCAAACCTACCCGAACAAGTATATTTATTTATGATTATGAATATCTAAATTCATAATTCCCAACAATCATGGTATGATAAAATAAATTCATGTTAGTTACTTTATAGTAGAATTATTCGAAGAATAATATGTTAAGAAGTTTATTAGCAAAGTGGAAACGGAGAAAAATCCCTAAGAACTATGCCATCCTAAAGGTGAAACCAATGAGGCAAGAAGCCGTGGTGGGGAGTAACCAGAGTAGAGGCGCTGTTTAAGGGAAAAATATCCAGATTATCATTCTAATAGTGACCAAAGAACATGTTATTTAAGAATACTCTAGTATATAGTAATCTAACATGACCATATTTTGTTATGTACATAATTGAAGAGAATATTTTGAAAATAGCAATTTTATGAAAATGAATAATTATTTATCTGATGTAATGGTAGATAAATTTAAAATACTTATTTTGTATGCACTTAAGGATATAAAAGTAGTAGATATAAGAAAAATCATAAAAGAAAAAGCATTTGGTAAATATTATATGACTAGAATAAATTACATACCATACCTACCTAACTACTCTTACAAATACTTACCATGATAAATTACATATATCTAGAATTTTTGGAAAAAGATATGAGAAACATACAGTTAATAGAAAAAAAGATGAAAGTAAATTTAGACAAATACGTGGAAACTAAAGATATAAAAAATATAGAATTTCTTAATGAAAATATGCAAGAACTACTAAGACTAAAACAAACAACTACAAAATATTATAATAAAATATTTAGTCAATTTTAAGTGATAGATAATCTTAAAGTCTTAATCTTATATATACTTAGAGATATAGAAATTATAGATATTAAGAAAATAATATTAGAAAAAGTATTAGACTATGACATTGAAACTATAAATTGGATAGCACAGTTATACCTGGATAATTACCCAAATGGATATTATTCAGATTAAGAGATGTTAGAATATATTAGAAAAACTAGAGAAAATCAAGATAATTTAAATAGAAAAACTAATTATAGAAACCGAATTCGAAAAATAATGGAGAATCTAAAAGAAAAATTAATATGGATAGAAGAAACCTTAGAAAATTTAGGAAAAAGTACATGTGATAGTTTATATAATTTAAAAAACTCTCTACGAGAAGAACAACACAAAATAATAAATAACATTGAAAATCTAGAATTATATATACATTACAGTACAATTAGGATAAATTATTATACAGAAATCTGTAACTCTGCAATTACTATAGGATAAAATGATAGACTACAAATATTTAAATTATTGGAGAGAAAATATGGATGAAATAATATCACAAAGAAAGATAGATCCATTATACATAATAGATCTATTTCACAAGTTATCTTCACAAGTTAGTTATCCGCACCCCCTACTAATGGTATATCTACTAACCATGCCAACAACAAAGAAGATATCTAGTCTAGTGCCCAACATATCATACATGAGGCTCCCTACAGTAGAAGCATAAGGGACCACCTTCTTTCTCTCTATATCATCGGTCATTTTGGGCGACTGGTCTTTTGATAGAGTAATTCCATGCCTAAAAGAAAGGAATCCCTTTTTGGGACTTTGCATCCTAAATCTTGCAAGAATAGTATCAATATGAAGTGCTTGAGATAAGCCTAATATCCTTTGTTTACGATCTCGCATAAGCTTCATCCCAGGGATATGAGCTGTTTCTCCTAAGCTTTCATATCAAAATGTGAGGAAAACCACTCCTTAATAGAATTCAACATGCTCACATTATTTCCTATAAGAAAAATATCATCTACGTACAAAATAAAAAATGCTACTCTGTCTCGATCCCATTTTTTATAAATGCATGACTCATTTTCACATTGATCAAAACCAAAATTCTTAATTGAATTATCAAAAGTAGTATTCCATGCTCTAGATGATTGTTTCAAACCATAAATGGATTTCTTAAGTTTACCAAAGTTTTGTTCATTACCACTTTCCATGAAACCTTTTGGCTGTGCCATATAAATGCACTCGTCAAGACTTTCATTTAGGAAAGCCGTCTTGACATCCATTTTTCAAATCTCATAATCATAATGAGCATCAATGGATAAGAGAATCCTAATGGATTTAAGCATAGGTACTCATAATCAATTCCTTCTTTTTGAGTAAACCCTTTTGCAACAAGCCTAGGCTTGAAAGTTTGCACTTTTCTATCCATACCTCTCTTTTTCTTATAGATTCATCTAAAGTCGATGAGTTTGACTCCCGTAGGTGGTTCTACAAGCTCCCAGAATTGATTGGAATACATAGACTCCATTTCAGATTTCATAGCAGCAATCCACATTTTAGCATCTTTATTATGTATTGCTTCGACGTAATTAAGAGGTTCTGTATTAGGCTTCTCAGGGATTCTATCATATGATTCTCCCAAGAACGCAAAACGTAAAGGTTTTCTAATAATACTCCCACTATAATGATAGTCACTACAAGATCTACTATATTTGGAACTAAATTTTGAACACCCTCAATGTATTACTGTACTATGACAAGTTCCTCGATATTATCCTGACCTTTTTCTCCACAATTACAGATTGGTCAATGTTACTCCCACTACTTTGAGGTAGTGTAATGTCAAGTATTTTCTCTTGTGCAACCTCTTGCCTATTAATATTCCTTCCACTATGTGGATGCAATGGTATGTCAATAATAGTTTTTGAAAATTTTTCATGTGTTTCATTATTCGTTATTCTATTGCTCAATTCCTGTAAAATAATTTTTCTTCTAGGAATGTGGTTCATTAAATAATCCTCTTCAAGAAATCTAGCATATGTCAAAATAATTACCTTCTTCTAGGAATGTTGTTCATTAAATAATCCTCTTCAAGAAATCTGGCATATGTCAAAATAATTACCTTCTGTTCCTTAGGACAATAAAATAAACCCCTTTTTGTTCCTTTTGGATATCCAATAAAAATTCACACTTTTATCCTATATTCTAACTTATTAGTTTTTTCTCTTAGCAGATGTGATGGACAACCCTAAACCCGACTATGCCGTAGGTTAGACTTGTGCCCACTCCAAAATTTAGATGGAGTTAAAGGTACTGATTTTTAAGGAACCAAGTTCAGAATATAATTTACAATTTCTAATGCATAACCCCAAAAATAAAAAGGCAAATCTGAATAACTGAACATTGATCTAACCATTTCCATAAGAGTTTTATTTTGGTGTTGTGCCACACCATTGTATTGTGGTGTTATCGGACCAAAATAGTGAGATGTAACTCCTGATTCTGATAAGTATTTAATAAATTCTGTAGAAAGGTATTCACCACCACGATCATATCGTAATGTATGGATATGTTTGTTAGGTCGCTTTTTCGTTTCCATCTTAACTTCTTTGAATTTTTCAAAGCATTTAGATTTACGTCGCAACAAATAAATGTATCCATATTTTGAGTAATCATCTGTGAAAGTCACAAAATACTTAAAACTACCTCTTGCTTGTATATTCATTGGACTACACAAATCAGTATGAATTAATTCTAACTTATTACCGGCTCTATTTTCTTTGGAAGGAAAATGTCTCTTGGTCATTTTACCTTCTAAACAAGATTCATAAGTTGGAAGTGCCTCCACTTTCAATGGACTCAAAGGTCCATCAGAAACTAACCGTGAGATCCTATTTAAGTTACTATGACCTAGACTTAAGTGCCATAAGTATGTTTTACTCAATTCCGAAATACGTTTTCTTTTATGTGATTGATCAAAATTATTAAGTACCATTTTTGTAGCATATCATGGGAAACATCAAATACAAAAAAATCATGTATTCTAGGAGCAGAAATAATAAAATGCTTATTAAACTTAATAATTGCAGAATTATTAGCAAAATAAACATTGTAACCAACATCCATTATTCTTGAAACTGAAAGCAAATTCCTTTTTGTAGAAGGTACGTAAAGAACATTATTCAGTCTTAAAACTCTAGAAATACTAAACAAAATTGAAATATTTCCTATAGCTAAGGCTGGTGTTGGTTCCCTATTTGCTTTAAACACGTTCTATTTATTTTCACTTAGGCACCGTGTTTCCTAAAACCCCTGTAAGGATGTGTAGATATGATTAGTGGATCCAGAATCTATAGCCCAAAATTGGATAGAAACAACCGCTAAAAATATTTCAACGACATATGAAATAAATGTACATTGTTTCTGTAGCTTAGCTATGTAGCCGGGATACCGTTTCTTATAATGATCAGGTTGCTTGCAATGATAGCATTTTCCCTTAGGCTTAGTCACAGCACCATTAGAACCTAAAACTTAGGAGGCTTCTTCTTCTTTTTTTTCTTTTTGCCTTTTGGCTTAGAAGTTGAAAATGAAGGTTTGTCAACCATCAACGCTGTAGGAGAAGCTTGTTGCTTAATGATAGATTCTGTTGCTTACAACTCATTCAACAATTTCAGAAGAGATAAGTCCATCTTATTCATGTTATAACTAAAGCGAAACTACTGACAACTATCTGGTAGAATATGTAGGACCATCTCAACCTGAAACTCCTTATCAATAACCGCCCCAAGAATTTCCAGCTCGTTCAATAGACTCATCATTTTAAGAAAATGTTCCCTTACTGAAGTTCCTTCAACCATTTTTGTGGTCAAAAGATCTTTCATGGTCATCTTCTTTGTAGCACGATTTTGCTCACCGAACATCTCTTTGAGAGATTCAAGCATATCATAAGCAGTAGTCATGGAATGATGTTGATGCTGCAACACATTTGCCATAAAGGAAAGAATGTAGCATCTTGCCATCTCGTCAGCCTTAACCCACTTATCATAGGATTTAATATCATCATCAGTGGGTTAATCTGACTTAACAGGACATTCCTCAACCAGTACAAATTTAAAGCCTTCAACAGTAAGAACAATATCCAAATTACGTTTCTAGTCCACATAGTTAGGGCCTTCTAATTTATTTTGATTCAGGATAGAAGTTAAGGGATTGAATGAAAACATGGCTAATCTATTATATAATCAAATTAAAATAGATCATTAGACATGATACAGAATAATAAAATTCTTCAGAAAACACATCACACATATAACCATGCACATAAATAGTTAGAATCGTTAGGGAAACTTAACCATTTAAGCAAATATACATGTAATGCCAGATATTTTATCTTTTAAATGAAATAGAACCAACTCAGTTGGAGATTTAACTGTTGATTTAAGTTATATAAATATCACATTGCATAAGTCTCTATACCATTGAACCAACATGTAACTTAGTTGAAAAGTTAATAAAAGTCATCAAAAACAAGTGACTATAAAACAGTTTTATAATATTCAAGTTTATCCGATGGGGAAGATGACTGATGTCAACATATAAAATCATACTATGTACTGTTATTAACCACTGGAAATCATAAGGAATGATCCCAATCACCACTGGTTTGAAAAAAATATTTTTTTCAGAATTTTTAATTTTTCTAAAAACAAAAAACGCCCAACAACTCATTAAAATGACCTCGAATAGCCGAAAAACTACCTAGATCATAGCATTCTGTGTGTATTATTCAGTGGGTCATTTATGATAAATGTACCAAATTTCATGTTATTCAGAGTTCGTCAAAAACTGAAAACTCCAAAACCAACCAAATCGACAATTATTGGCCGAGATATTGCGAGTGACAGTAGGACTACCTGCACTTCTTGGACATACTGCTACTGTTCATATAGTGAGTAAAGACTATACTTGGTCATAGTCGAGACTCATCATCATTTTGCCCTTAATCTACAAAACTATGCAAAATTTGTTTAATGCTTTCTTGATGGTAAACTTAAATTCTGTTGGAATCAATAACATCATCAAAAATATGAAAAACATCCAACAACAACATGATATCAATAATATTAAAAACAGTCAGCAACAACATGATTTTAAAAACATAAAAAGCATCCAGCAACAACATGATTTCTACAATTATTATCCGAAATATGTACAACAAATCATGTAATTTATTTTGCATTATCTAGCATATGTAAGAAGACTACTGATACTAATTATTAAAACATGCACAACGGAAGAAACAATTCTACATGATCAATATAACTTACATATAATCTAGAAACATAATCAAAACTAAAATCAGAAAACTTACCCCTTGAAACTTTCACACATTTCGTTCGACACCTTATTTACCAGGTTTGCTACCTTCTACTATTTCCTAATTAACTTTATTAATCAATCTTATGTGGGCAAGTACTTTTTTTGATTAGAGAAGGATAATTGGGTTCTGGAAAAATCATATGTTTTCTTTCCCAATCACATGCCTCTATTTATTCCCAATTTCAGTTGAAGAAGGAAAGTCAACAGGCAATAACCTTTTGGCCCTTTATTTCAGCCTTAATAGCAAAATGTTTTTGACTTTAATATCATCTTAAAACGACAAAATATTTTTCACCTTAAATACTGCCATAATGCCAAAATTAATTGTAATACACTCCTTTTATTCCTTATTTACATAAGATCAGTAAATAAAATGGTATTACTTATTCTCTTTTCCAAATTTCATTAGCTAATCAGGCATAGTAGGACCATAGATTTATTAACTGAGACTTTCAATTATGATATTAATTCGGTAGTGAATGAATTATCATAGCATAATAAATTATAAATTATTCCACTAGAGATCTGTAATTGCACTTGTTTAATTTCAAAATCTACCATTACATCTTATTTAACTCCCTATGTTAGAATTACCGACACCAATCAATTAGATTAAATTCTCTGAAAAATGTAACTCATTGATTAATTTAATACTTTATTTATAATGCTTAACTTATTTAACATGACGGATACAAAATCCACCTGCAGGGTTTTCATGTGAAAACTTATAAGCAACCATAAAAGGGGTGTCTTCTATCTCAAGTCAAAAACATGGTTCTATCAACTAATTAATATTTCACTAAGTGATTCATCATCATCCAGCCTATCAGGAATATGTTGACTCATAAAAGAGTCTCACCTTTTAATAGATTAAAATGATAAAATAAACCACATAGATCATAAAAATTATATCAAGATTAAGAGTATAAGTACATGTAATGTTTTAGAGAAATCGTTTATTAATATTCAGAACATAAATGAATATATCTGATTGGTTCGTTCAATACATACGAAATGTACTAGCACAAGAAGTTGGAATATTACCACTCCTATAATTAAGATCAAATTATATTTAATCTTGTGCTTCAATCATCAAGATGTTTGTCCTACATTATCTTTGATTATGAACATTAATTTATTACTTATAAGAACCGACAATTTTAATCTTTCGTGCACGAGTTAAAATACTTCATACATAAAATTGTCTACTATACAAGTAATGGACACACATGTTAATGCAATGATCTATTCAAATAATATTTTTTTAATATAATAAATAATCTTTACATGGGATGAAAATATAATTCTTTAACACAAATTCCATGGTTAATAGTATATCCTAACAATTTATAGCATCTGAAATCTCTAGAGTATCAATGGAAGTGGAGTCCAATTGCATATCCTCCTGCAACACTGAACAACATGGAAAATACAAGAGAGCATACGTTTTCTACGTTCTTGCGACTCTATCACTAAATCCTTAACAATTTGAGGAAAGTGTAGAGCTTCTCCAAAATTGTAGGTGGATAAGTGGGGCACGGTGATGAAGGTGCAGTAAGATATTGCTGTTGTATGAGGCTGGAGGAGTTTGAAAGGAATATCAGACCAATTTGTTAGAGGAGGGACAGTGAAAGAACCATTGTAATGAAGGGGAATAGATCATATTGAGAAGGAGAACCAGAATCAGATGCATTATTGAAATAGGAATTCATGTAGAAACAAAAGAAAAAATAGAAAACTAAGTTCCAGAATGCTAAAAATTTAGCTAAAAAAATAAAAGACAACTTCATAACATATTAACATTACCCTAATAGATTATATTCCTCTAATATATATAGGCATTTTCCCTAGGCCCCAAATGTAATTTCACATCTTAGCAAATAGACCTGCCATCTTGGTTAACTTCATAACAACATCTGTGTTAAACCTGAACCCTATGATGAACACAGAAAAAAAGTTTTCCATTTAGTCATTAATATGCTTCAAACATACTCACATTAGAAGATTGATAAACATGATGTGTGAGTGTGTGTGAACCCTAAAAGCAGCAAGACCAATAATGCACTAGATTAAGCTGACTGAATCAATATTAATTTTCACAAGAGATGGAAACAGTGAAAAATAATGACATAAGGTTAAAACAATATATTGAGACATCATTGACTATTCAAATTTATACATCCATGTACTCGGGTCAAAGGACCCCCTCCGGTTTCTAATATACTAAAAATACTGTGTTTACTTCACATTCGAGTAAATTAGCAAGCAAGTGAAATACCATTGTTACTAGTATCAATTTGTCAAACACAATCGCATCTAGTATATTCAAAAATTTCCTACTTATGTTGGATAGAAGATTATAATGAGAGATCTGGCAAGGGGACCCTAATATGTCACAAAGATGGAAGACTTATAAAAGCAGAGGAATAAAGTAGAAGAAATTATGCGTATTTGATGAGACTGTAGTGCAGTTTATATACAACTGAAATAATTGCGTAAACTAACTCCTAGAATATAGGAACATATAACTACGTCTAATACAACTAACACCTAAATAAGTTGAATATGTCTAATCCTAATCAAACTCTATCTGTAGTATTAGTAGTATTAGTACATGTGAACAGTAAAACAATTTTACAACACTGGTAAACTACTAATACTAATGCGCTATTACGCCCCCCTTAAGTTAGGTGTGAAGAGACGACACATAACTTGGGAAGCATTAACTAGAAAGCTGGCTTGGACAATGGCTTGGTAAGTGGATTTTCAAGTTAATCAGCAGAGTATATGTGCCTTATTTGGACCAGTCCATTGCGGACCTGGTTATAAACAAAGTGAAGATCAATCTTAATGTGCTTTATTTTTGTATGATGTACCGAATTCTTGGCAATGTACGCAATTTCAAGGATATCACAAAGTATTATAGGTGTAGCAGGTAGTGATACATAAAGATATTTGAGCAAGGGAGTAACCCAATTCATTTTAGACAAGGTGGAAGCAACCGCATGATATTTAGCCTTAGTGGAGGATCTAAAGATAGTAGGTTGGTTACGACAACTCCAGGAGATGGGAGTTCTTCACGGATAAAAAATGTAGCCTGAGATAGAGCAACGATCATTGATGTTACCTACCTAATCAGCATCAGCATAGGCATCGATATCAGTTGATTTCTGTGGGTAAATACGAATGCCATAATGGGATATTTCTTTAAGGTATCGCAGGATATGCTTAACTTCCTTACAGTGAAGCACAGATGGAGAGGTGTTGAACTAAGTAAGCTTATTTATAGAGTATGTGATGTCAGGTCGGGTAAATGAAAGGTACTGAAGCTTACTGATCACTCTTCTGTATTCTTTTCCATCAGTATTAGGTGCTTCATCATCAACTAGTAGGATCTTGTACATGCTCATAGGTGAATGAATACCTTTGCACCCTTGCATCTGAGTGTTATGTAGAATATCCTGTATATACTTGGATTGACTAAGAAATAAGCCATCAGCATTTTTGTGTACTTTAATACCCAAGAAATAGTGCAATAAAACAAGGTACTTGAGAGAATTTTTTTTGAAAGAGCAGTAACAACATGTTGAATAATTGTTTCATCACTGCCTGTGATTATGAGGTCATCCACATAGATCAAAATATAAATAGTGACCCCCATATTATGCAAAACAAATACACAATTATCACACTTAGATATCTTGAACCTGATTCGAATTAAAGAAATAGTCAACATATTATACCAGACCTTAGGAGCTTTTTGGAGTCTATAAATTGTCTTTTGGAGATGGTAGGCATAGTTAGGATGATTCGTGTCTTCATAGCCAAGAGGTTGATACATATACACATCTTCTTGAATCTTTCCTTAAAGAAAAGCATTATTGACATCTAATTGATGTAGCGGCCAATTCATCTTTACAGTAACTATAAGTACTATTCTAATTGTAGTTGGTTTAACCACCGTATTAAATGTCTTGGGAAAATCAAATCCGGGACTTTGAGTGAACCTTTTTTCAACTAAACGTGATTTCTACCTATCAATCGAGCCATCAGATTTAGTTTTGATTCAAAACAACCACTTACAAGGACAATATTTTGGGCATGGTCTGGTGGAACCAAGTCCCAAGTATGGTTCTTCATTAATGCATCAAGTTTAAATTTCACAGTATCTCTTCATTATGGGATTTTTTGTACTTGCTTGTGGGTTACAGGGATAGAAGGTTTAGCCTAGTTCATTTGGGTAGTGTAGTCAATAATTTTTTGTCGCTTGACGATATTGTTTTACGATCGCATTACTACACTATACTATTCTATGGGTGGAATGTTAACAATAGGTTTAAATGGGGGAGGTAAACTTAGAGGTTGAGATAGCTGTATGGATGATGAGTGTGGTCGATGCTGATAGATATGGCTAATTGGTGAGCGACGATTCTTGGAGATAGGACAAGTAGAGGGATCAGGGGGTTGGCTTTGGAAAATAAAATGAGGTTGAAGGTTATCAGTGGTGAATTGCCTATACCTATTATAAGAAGATATTAAAGATGTAAAGGGGATATTACTTGGTGCGTAAATTGTGGAGTGATCTGCCTTCGGGTAGTTTTCCTATGCGGCATAAATTGAGCATACGTCATGGCGTGTGTCTCGCATGAGTGGAATAATGAGGGTCAACTGGGTTTTATTATCATCAAGTGTATTATCTCCATGATTGGAAAAGTTATAGTTGTTTGGAGAAGAAACTGTTTCCCATTTTAAAAAAGAAAATTCCTAGTTCAATGGAGAAAACATACTTTCAAATGGAAAAACATGTTCAAAAAATTTTACATCTCGAGGGAGGAAAATTTTGGAACTAGTGGGGTCAAAACACTGATGGGAATGATGAGTGATTGAGAATTCAAGATAGACACAAGGATTGAAGTATGGTTCTAACTTATTTTGGGCATATGGTCGAAGCCATGGGTAGCACAAACAACCAAATATACGAAGAGATTCGTATGCTAGTTTGTCATTAAAAAAAACTTCAAATGGTGACTTGTTATTTAGTGTGCTGGTGGCTAGACGGTTGATGAGATATGTGGCCTGCTGGCAAGCAAATAACCAAAAATCAGATGGTAAAGTATCTTGATGAAGTAGTGTTTTAGCTGTCTCAACTAAGTGACGATGATATGTTTTGGCCAAGGAAATTCGTTGAGGTGTGTATGGTGGAGAGATAAGATGTTAAATGCCATTAGAGTGGAGGTACGGGTCTAATATTTGATATTCACTTCCTCCATCAGTGTATAGGGTGAGTATTTTTTTATCAAAATGTTTTTCAAGCACAGGATGTAGGTGTTGAAAAATTTGTTGAACTTTATTTTTGTTTTTCATTGTGTATAACCAGATGTGTTTGCTATACTAATCAACAAAAATACAATAATAAAGTTTTTTTATCAATTGAGAGCACTGGAGATGGCCCCACAGATCACTGTAAAGTGTTTCTAATGGAGATTTACTGGACAATTTTCTTAAATAAAATAGAAATCTGTGGGCTTTATTGCAGCAACAAGAATTACAATAAGTAAATTTTTCTTTCAAAGATTAAGAGAGACTAAAATTATTGAGAATTCAAAATAAAACTCGAGAATGAGGGTGACCCAATCTTCGATGCCACAGATGTAAAGAAGGGCTGGTAACAACAACATTGATGATTGGACGAGACAGTGTTGGCCATTAGTAGAGTCTTGCTTTATTCGGGCTGCACAGAAGAGGTGTTCCAATAATCATATCCTTCCCAAAAAAGTTAAAATGAAAAAAATTCTATTGAGGTTTGCTTATCTTGACAAAATTGAGAAACAGAAATAAGCTTGCGCTTGATAGCAGGAGCACATAAAATAGTAGAGAGTTTGAAGGAATTATTTGATGCATATAAATAAGTAGTACCAGTTTGAGTAATTAGAATCATATTACCATTACCCATCGGCACTTCCTCCATCCCTTTAAAGTCCTGAACATTGTGCAGGAAGTTGCTATCAGAGGTAATATGGTGAGACACGCCCGAGTCTACAATCCATGGGTCATTTGGAGGTGTTTGGGTAGCAAAATTAGCCTTAGCTTCAAAGTGGTTGTGGGATTGGGACTGACAGACATTTGTTGTATGGCCAAATTTATCACAAAGATGACAACGGACTTGTGCAGATTAGTGTGGGAAGTTATGCCCCTGAGAACTATTGTTGGAATCCTGAGGAATAGCTCTTTGATTGTGTTTTCTGTTTTGGGGATGCCAGATTATTGCATGGTGCGGATAGGGAATTTGTGACATGTTGAGTAACTCCGGTAGTGACTTGTGTGGTTGCCTTTTTGAGGTAATCATGTTTGAGGAACACTTCATGATCAGATAGCTTGTCAAAAAGTTCTTTATAGCTTATTGGAGAGTCTTGTGCCTGTATAGCTGCTGAAATCTCATGGAACTTTGGATCGAGTCCACTCAAAATTTTCACTACAAGTTCCTCATTATTGACCGGTGAACCAGTTGTGGCGAGCTCATCAGGCAAAGAGCAAATCTCACGAAGATATTCAACAATAGATTTGTTGTCTTTACTGACCCGACTGAGATGATGACAGAGGTTAAATATTCGGGTCTATGATTTGCTCGCAAAAGAGGTGTAAAGCTAATCCCAGGAAGCTTTGGAGTTGTCTGCAGAAGTGATAGTGGATACGATTGTGGCATCGACAGAGGCCATAAGATCATTTTAGATTAGTTTATCTTGATGAAACCAATCATTGTATTCGGGGTTGGCGGATTCAATTTTGTTAGTGATGATTGTTTTCGGAGGGGACAATGTGGTGCCGTCAAGATGATGATAGAGGTCATAGCCATGAAGTAGCATGGAAATCTGGGCTTTCAAAATAGTAAAGTTGTGGCTTCCAGATAGTTTAATTGGAAGTTGGGAGTCCGGGTTGAATTGAATTACGTTTTTGACAAACAGGAGAGGAATTAACATTAGTAATTGGGGTGGAGGCAGCCATTGATATGCAGGAAAAAAATTACTCGTTAGAGTTATTGTGGAACTGATACCATATAAAAGCAGAGGAATAGAGTAGAAGAAAGCATATGTATTTGATGAGACTGTAGTGTAGTTTATGTACAACTGAATAATAGTGTAAACTAACTCCTAAAATGTAGGAATAGATAACTACGTCTAATACAACTAACACCTAAATAAGTTGAATAAGCCAAATGCTAATCAAACTATATCTGTAGTATTAGTACATGTGCACAGTAAAAAATTTTACAACACGAATAAACCACTAATGCTAATGTGCTATTAAGACTAAGTAGTTGATGGAGCTAAAAATTAAGACAAGACAAGCATATGCTTCCTAATGATCATCTTTAGATTGGATTTTCTCAATTACTTACTAGGAAAACATGAACAAACTCATAGTTTTAGTAAGAAAGATCCATCCACTGAGTTCTAATACAACACGTCATAATTTTTAGATTAAACGCTAGCTTTGCTAAACCATAAAGAACTGTAAAATCAAAGTCTCTCAGGAACCATGTGTTACATTTTCACTCAGTAGTAGTGAAGTTTATAACCAAATTCTATATCTATTATGCAAGAGTCATATCCCTTTCCCCCCGACCCTCCCCCCCCCCCCCCCCCCCCCAAAAAAAAAAAACCCTTCTATATCATGCCATTCAATGAATACAAGAAGTATATGCACACAACTAAGATCAACATTCTTCTCTTTTCATGTTAAAATACATTTTTATTAGCAATCAAGATGGCTCATCTTCATCATCCATATCATCAAATAAAAACCAGCTCCAACATGGATCAATATTTGGGCTTTATAAATAAACAACACATAACCAGCCCAACAACAATTCATTAGCTTAAAATAGAAGTCACTTGTTTAGCTTAGAGTAGAAGGCACTTGTTTGTCTTAGAATAGAAGGTTGTTTTCATTATCTTATAGAACTAAATGTAATTGACAAAGAATATACAGAGAAGAAAATTTCCAAATACTGTCTTTGTTTACATGGTATCAAACCGGTAGCTTGTTGCATACAAATCATCTTTTTGATTATCAATTTCCTTTATCTAACTGTTCTCTACAATGGCAGATGAAGTCACAACTTCTTCAGTATCTTCTGGTTCTACCACCCCAACTCCACCAGCTATGGATCCCACTCATGTTTATTATCTTCACTACTCAGATTCACCTGGAATTCCCTTGGTTAACACTCTATTTAATGGAAAAGGTTATCAAGTATGGAAGAGATGAGTGCTTATAGCACTATTAGCCAAAAACAAACTTGGTTTTATCACTGGACCGATGCTCCACCAGATGCTCAATGTCCATATCTATAATTTTAGAGAAGATGAAATGACATGGTAATATCTTGGCTCCTTAACTCACTTTTCAAAGTATTCGTTGATATTGTTATATACTCTAGGACTGCTAAAGAATTATGGATGAGTCTAGAGCATAGATTTGGACAATCTAATGGATCCAAATTGTTTCATCTGCAAAAGGAACTAACTAGGTTAGTTCAAGGAAATAATGACATTGCAGGATATTTCACTAAACTTAACAGACTTTGGGATGAGCTAGAGGCTCTCAAGTCTAATAAGTGCACCTGTGTGTATAGCTGTGAAGGTAAAGTGAAGCTAGAAAAATCTCTTGAAGATGAGAATCTTATACAATTTTTTATGGGTCAGAATAATGTATATGCTCAGGCAAGAGGAAACATCTTAATGATGAATCCGCTGCCCAACATAAATGTTGCTTACTCTCTAATTCTGTAAGATGAAAATTAGAGAGAAACCTATATGAGTGGGTTGATCTCAAATCATTCTTCTTCTTTTATGGTAAGCAATGTGAATCAAAACAAATTTGGAAAGAAAGTTCAAAAACCCCCTGGTTTTATGTCTAACTTTGGAACTAGATCATTCAATTATCCAAGGATGAACAATCATCAGTAATTACCCAAATACACAAGGAGAAACCTGACACAATAGTAATTTAGGGTTAAGAAGAAGTATAATCTTAATGTATCCAGTGATTTTTGTTGTAAGACTGGACATGTTGATGATAATTGCTTTAGGTTATATGGTTTTCCTGAAGATTTTTAGTTCACAAACAACAAAGATGCATACGTTCAGATAAGAGAAAATGTTATTACATCTGAAGAAGAAGATGACAGTGAGCATAAAATTGAAATGGATTTAATCAATCAACATTTCACTAAAGAACAATTCAAGCATTTCATTCAAATGGCAAAATAGAAATCAACAGAGGGATCATCCATGAATAAGGGATCTGAGATAAATGCTAATGCAGTTGCTGGTACTGTTCTTAAATATATTGGAACTTGTCCTTCAGTCTTTAATTTTGGAACATAGATAATAGACGCAGGTTCTTCTGAGCACATGTGTTACAACTCTAATTCTTTCTTTTCCATGACAACTCTAAAAGTTCCTATTAACATTTATTTGCCCAATTCTCAGTCCATCCTTGTGACTCACATAGGAAGTGTTCTAATTCCTAATAACCCCACACTGCATAATGTTTTTTATATTCCAAGTTTCAGATACAATATGCTATCAGTTCATAGATTTAATGTCCAATACAATTATACTCTATCTTTTACTTCTAATAGTTGTGTCTTGCAGAGCCCTTTAATAAAGAGGCCTCAAGATTTTGGTGAAGTTAAAGAAGGTCTATAATTGCGTCAAATTATTCGTAAGGATTCTAGTGGGAACCAAGAGATTTAAAAGGATTCTAAAGTCCTTTCTAACTATAATAACACTATTTCTAGTCCCAGTCCATTTTCATATAGTTCTCAAGTCTATTCCAATGATAGTTCTTATGTAAGGTTATGGAATGTAAGACGTGGGAATTGCCTTATTCATAAATGAAAAAATTCTATTTTCTTACAATTCACTAAAATTATGATAGTCAATGTGAAATCTGTCCTTTAGCTAGGCAAGCTAGATTATCTTTTCCTATCAGTCAAGTTACTTATCAATCTATTTTTTATCTTATTCATGTAGACACTTGGGGTCCCTACAAGTCACCTACTCATAACAATTATAGGTATGTAATATCTTGGGAAATCTTTCGTTGAAATTTTGTGCCTAAACGTGTTGGGTTATATCTTCTAGAATAAATTATAAATTTTCCGTGCAAAATGTCTTAGATTATGACCCACCAATGTGTAGAGTATCAAATAAGCTTCCAACGATATGTGTATCATCCAAAACCAACACCCGAGTGACGAGTTATGAACATTTCGATCGAATCGTGAATAGTAGTGAACAGTAAAACATGCAGGAAAAAGTACTGAGGCCTGCCATATATTTGCTTCAACTTTAAATGATCATAACTCCTTGTACATAATGATCTAAGTGATATACTATATATCAACGTAAAGCTCTGCAAGTCCTCTTTCCAATGAAATTGGTTTCATCCAATTTGTCTATCGGAGCAAAATGTTATGATCGATCTACTTTAGCCTATCAAAAGCAAATTTTGGGTCAAATTCAAACGATCATAAATCCTCGTACACAATGATATGGGTGAGATACTATATATCAACGGAAATATATGAGAGTCCTCTTTCTAATGAAATTAGTTTCATCCAATTTGGATATCAGTGTAAAACGTTATGGTTGATCTACTTTAGACTATCAAAACAGTCTACCAAAGGACAATTTGAGAATTATTTAATTTTTAGGGGCGTTTAGGTCATTCTCCCTCACCCAAAATCCATCCAAACCCTATATAAAGCCTATTAAAAGCATTATATGTTATATTTCATCAAATTCCCTAAAAAAGAAAACCCTAAGCTCCTACATCCAACTTTATGAACCTCCAAAGTTCACCATTAATTCTGTAAATTTATTCAAGATTCCAATTTCCTAGTTCAAGAACTCCAAGAACCATCATTCAAAGGCACTATTAACATCTCAAAAATGGGTATTGATCTAAAGTTCATCATTCAAGATATGTGGGATTTTTCAACAAGAACTCTCTTTCGTTCTTGTGCCCAAAAGTAATTTTCTTTACAAAGGCTTGATTTTAATTTGATTTTTATGAATTTGAAGCATGAACCCATATCTTATGATGATTATTATGAAATCTTGATGTTTATGATTCTGAAAGATGAATTTACATGTGTGGTGATATAAAGCATGAATCTTGAACGATATTTATCAAGATTTTGATATTTGGGTCGTGATTCCCCATTGGAAGTTGTGTATTTTTTGAGAAAGTATGTGTTATAAGCACGTTGATGTTGAATATTTGAGATATTTTAAATGATTTGACCTTTTGGTCTTAATGGAGTTGTTTTGAACTCGAGTGTAAAATAAATCCACAACGTGGTTGATTTTGATAGATAGGAAGCATGATGGCTCCCGATGTATATTTATATATTACTGAAATTGTTTTGTTGTGGATTGTCTTTGAAATGATCTGAGCTACATCCGGGAGAACTCTTTAGCAACGAGTGGGAGCTATAAAGTAAACTTACTTCCCTTGAACTACGTGCCCCTGTAGGAGTGAGTCTAAGTCTAAATTATATAGTGATCACTAGTTTGTGTGGATTTGATATCGATAGTCCTACTCCAATGGCAAGGATAGGACGACTCTCCCCAATGTGGGTTGTACGTTGGACTCCATATAGCTCACATGGTTTATATCAGTTATAGGATATCCCAGTGTGTGTGTGTTTCCTTGTGTCTTTGGTGAATGGTGAAGTGATTTGAAAGTGGAATTGTGAAAGTTATTCTTTCGAAAGATTTAAATGATATTTACATTATGAGAATTGATATTCTTGCTGAATTAAAAGTGATTGACAAATTATATGATGACTCATATGTGTTATTGTACTTATTTCATCCTCTCATGATTATGATGATTTTCTTAGAGCTATGTGAGTCTTTCATACATCTTGCATATTTCTAATAAATATTTATGATGATGATGTTTATACAACTGCACACACCCCCAAATACTTGGTTTCTTTCCATGGTACTGACCCACATCTTCGGATGTGGGCTGCATTTTCTTGGAATATAGGTTTAGGTGCTCAGTTCCAAGTTCGACAGTGATTGTTTGGGCACGCTGTTCTACATTTTCTGTTGTGGTGAGTCCTCATATTCCGAGGACGTGATGTCTGATGTTGGTTTCACGGAATTGTTTACATTTGATAACTGAGTATCAGTCAGTTGGGGCATGTCTCAATGGCTTGCTGGTTTTATTCATTTTCTTAGAGGCTTGTCAGACTAGTATAGATGTTGGGAGTTGACTAATAAGTCGTATTTTGTTATCTTTCTAAAATTATTTTATTCTTGGATGATGATTACTTTGTTGATATTTCAGGGTTATTTATGGAAACCCCGTTGATTTGTGTTAAACTGAATGAAAATGGCTCATAGGGTTAGCTTGGGGTACTCGTAGCCTCAAGCACCGTATGACGCTCCGGGACCTATTTTTTGACGCATTAAAAACTTGGTATCAGAGCCTAAGGTTTTAAGGTGTCCTATGGAGTCTGACAAGCCGCATTAAGTAGAGTCTTGATCATCGGTGTGTAGCGCGCCATATCTATTAGCAAGAGGCTACAAGATGTTTTAGGAAAAAGTGTGATTCTTTCTTTCAGAAGTCTATCATGCTTAAAGTGTGCTCCTGTGTTGTTTGTGAGAAAAAAGTTGGCTCTTTGTGTATGTGCATTGATTAACTCCAATTGAATAAAGTCATCGTAAAAAATAAGTTCCCCTTTTCAAGAATAGATGATTTGTTTGACCAATTGCAAGGTGCAAGTTATTTCTCAAAGATAGACCTTCATTCCTGCTATCATCCACTCAAATTTAGGGAGTGTGATATCCCAAAAACCGCTTTCCAAACTCGTTATGGTCATTTTGAGTTTCTTGTTATGTCTTTTGGGTTAACTAATGCCCCAGCAGCTTTTATGGACCTCATGAATTGAGTGTTCAGACCATATCTAGATATGTTTGTCATAGTGTTCATCGATGATATACTGGTGTACTCCCGTAGTGAGGATGAACATTCTGATCATCTCCGAACTGTCTTGCAAACCATTAGAGAACACAAGTTGTTTGCAAAGTTCAGTAAGTGTGAGTTTTGGCTAAGGTCAGTTGATTTTCTGGGTCATATCATTTCTTTCGAGGGTATTAGAGTTGATCCCCAAAAGAACAAAGCTGTTAGAAATTGTCCTAGACCTATTTCTCTGACTGATATCCGAAGTTTCTTGGGTTTAGCTAGCTATTATAATCATTTTGTTGAGGGTTTCTACTCTATAATGTCTCCTATGACTCGGTTGACCCAAAAGAAAGTGAAGTTCTTTTTGTCTGTATCTTGTGAGAAGAGTTTTCAGGAGTTGAAGACTCGACTCATTTCAGCCCCTGTTTTGACTTTGCCTAATGGTGTTGATGGTTTTGTGGTGTACTGTGATGCTTCGAGAGTTGAGTTGGGTTGCGTATTGATGCAAAAGGGTAAGGTGATAACTCATGCTTCTTGACAGTTGAAACCCTATGAGAAAAATTACCCCACCCATAACTTGAGTTGGCTGCTGTTGTGTTTGCTTTGAAAATCTGGAGACACTATTTGTATGGTGTCTATGTTGATGTTTTCACTAATCATAAAAGTCTGCAGTACGTGTTTACCCAGAGAGAATTGAATCTTAGGCAGAGACGATGGTTAGAATTGTTAAAGGACTATGATATGAGTGTGCTGTACCATCCGGGAAAGGCCAATGTTGTGGTGGATGCCCTAAGTAGAGTTTCCAATAGTGTTTCGCATGTGGTAGAAGGAAAGAAAGAGTTGGCTCGTCATGTACATTGTTTGGCTAGATTGGGGGTTAAGTTGTTTGACTCTGCTGAAGGTAGTATAGGGGTTCAGAGTAGTTCTGAATCCTCCTTGGTTTTGAAAGAGAAGGGAAAGCAATACTTAGATGCTAGTTTGGTCAGACTGTCCCAAGGGGGAGATGGTGTGTTGATATTGTAGGGCAGATTGTGTGTCTCGAATGTTGATGATCTGAGATAGAGGATTATGGCTGAAGCGCACGGGGCGCGATATTCTATTCATCCTGGTGCCACCAAGATGTACCGAGACTTGCGAGAAATCTATTGGTGGAGTGGCATGAAGAAAGATATAGCAGCGTTTGTAGCTAAGTGTGAAATATGCCAACAGGTTAAGATTGAACACCAAAGACCTGGTGGTATGATGCAAGAGTTTAGTATTCTCACCAGGAAGTGGGAAGAGATAAATATGGACTTCGTGATTGCTTTACCTCCTTCCCGATGCCATCATGATTTCATTTGGGTTGGGGTTGATAGGTTGACTAAGTCTGCTCATTTCTTTCCTGTTCATACTTTATATACTACTGAGGATTACGCTAGATTGTATATCCGAGAGCTAGTCAGACTGCATGGAGTTCCCTTGTCTATCATTTTGGATAGGGGTACTCAGTTCACTTCGCAATTTTGGAAAGCTTTTTAGAAGGGTCTTGGTACCCAAGTGATTTTGAGTTTTGCTTTTCATTCGCAGACCGATGGTCAGGATGAGCAGACCATCAAGACCTTAGAGGATATGTTGAGATCTTATGCACTTGAATTTAAGGGAAGTTGGGATAATCACTTACCATTGATAGAGTTTGCTTACAATAGCAGCTTCCACTCTAGTATTGGCATGGCTCCGTTTGAAGCCTTATATGGGAGGAAGTATAGATCACCCATAGGTTGGGTCGAGGAGGGTGAAGTGGCTGTGAGTGGTCCTAATTTGGTATTTGAGGCTATGAAAAAAGTTAAGTTGATTGGGGAAAGTTTGAAAACTGCGCAGAGTCGTCAGAAGTCATATGCGGATGTTAGAAGAAGAGACCTTGAGTTTGAAGTTTGTGACCTAGTGTATCTGAAAATTTCACCCATGAGGGAGGTGAAGAGATTCGGAAAGAAAGGGAAGCTTAGTCCACGTTATGTTGGTCCTTAAAAAATTCTTAGCCATGTTGGTAAGGTAGCTTATGAGGTCGAGGTGCCTTCCGAGTTGTCCTTTATTCATCCAATATTCCATGTCTCCATGCTTAGAAAGCATATTAGCGATGCTGTGGTAGTGGATTCCTCTCTGAGTGCTGACATTCAAGAAAATCTTTCTTTTGATGAGATTCCTGTTGAGATTCTTGATTTTAGTGTCTGGAGACTAAGGAACAAAGACGTTTCCTTGGTCAAGGTGTTATGGCGAAATCAATCTGTTGAGGGTAAAACTTGGGAAGCTGAGGCAGATATGCGATCCAATTACCCGCACCTATTTTCCGTGAATTCCAATCAAGCTGAAGGTACCGTTCTTTCCTAAATCATGCACTTTTGATAAAAGTTGTAGTAGTTCAGCTATCATTTATTATGTGTTCAGCTGTAGTTTCTTGAATTTATGCATTCTATGTTGCATTCGGAGTAAGAAACGATGTGGTGATGAGTCTAACGAATGGTATCAGCCGTATCCTATATTCCCTATCTAATCTTGGCATGTCTAGCATCATTCAAGTATGAATGTTTCCAAGGGGGGATGATGTAATACCTCGAGAAATTTTTCATTGAAATTTTGTACGTAAACGTATTGGATTCTATCTTCTAGAATGAATTATAAATTTTCCGTGCGAAATGTCTTAGATTATGACCCACCATTGTGTAGAGTTTCGAATAATCTTTCCAATGATATGTGGATTATCCAAAAAGTACACCCGAGTAACGAGTTATGAACATTCTGATCGAATCGTGAATAGTAGTGAACAGTAAAACATGCAGGAAAAAGTACTGAGGCCTGGCATATTTTTGCTCCAACTTTAAATGATCATAACTCCTTGTACATAATGATCTGGGTGATTTACTATATATCAACAGAAAGCTCTGCAAGTCCTCTTTCCAATGATATTAGTTTAATCCAATTTGTCTATCGAAGCAAAAAGTTATGGTCGATCTACTTCAACCTATCAAAAGCAAATTTTTGGGTCAACTTCAACTGATCATATATCCTCACAATCAATGATCTGGGTGATATACTATATATAAACAGAAATATATGAGAGTCCTCTTTCTAATGAAATTGGTTTCATTCAATTTGGATATCGGAGTAAAACGTTATGGTTGTTCTACTTCAGACTATCAAAACAGTCCACCAAAGGACAAATTCGAGAATTAATTGATTTTTAGGGGCGTTTTGGTCATTCCCCCTTACCCAAAATCCGTTCAAAACCTTTATTAAAGCCTATTAGAAGCGTTATATGTTATATTTCATCAAATTCTCCCAAAAAAGAAAACCCTAAGCTCCTACGTCCAACTTCAAGAACCTCCAAAGTTCATTAATTCTGCAAATTTATTGAAGATTCCAAGTTCCTAGTTCAAGAACTCCAAGAACCATCATTCAAAGGCACTATTAACATCTCAAAAACTAGTATCGATCTAAAGTTCATCATTCAAGGTATGTGGGGTTTTTCAACAAGAACTCTCTTTCGTTCTTGTGCCCAAAAGTAATTTTCTTTATAAAGGCATGATTTTTATGAATTTGAAGCATGAACCCATATCTTTTGATGATTATTATGAAATCTTGATGTTTATGATTTTGAAATATGAATTTACATGTGTGGTGATATAAAGAATGAATCTTGAACGATATTTATCATGATTTTTATATTTGGGTCGTGAATCCCCATTGGAAATTGTATTTTTTTAGAAAGTGTGTGTTATAAGCACGTTGATGTTGGATATTTGAGATATTTTGAATGATTTGACCTTTTGATCTTAATGGAGTTGTTTTAAACTCGAGTGTGAAAGAAATCCACAACGTGGTTGATTTTGATGGATGGGAAGCATGATGGCTCCCAATGTATATTTATATATTACTAAAATTTTTTTGTTGTGGATTGTCTTTGAAATGATCAGAGATAAGTCCAGAAGAAATCTTTAGCACCGAGTGGGAGGTATAAAGTGACCTTACTTCCCTAGAATTACGTGCCCCCGTAGGAGTGAGCATGAGGATGATTTATATAGTGATCACTAGTTTGTGTGGATTTGATATCGATAGTCCTACTCCGATGGCAATGATAGGACGACTCTCACCAACGTGGGTTGTAAGTTGGACTCCATGTTGCTCATATGGTTTATGTCAGTTATAGGATCTCCCAGTATGTGTGTGTTTCCTTGTGTCTATGGTGAATCGTGACGTGATTTGAAAGTGGAATTGCGAAAGTTATTCTTTTGAAAGATTTAAATGATATTTACATTATGAGAATTAATATTACTGATGAACTGAAAGTGATTGAAAAATTATATGATGACTCACAAGTGTTATTGTACTTATTTCACCCTCTCATGATTATGATGATTTTCTTCGGGCTATGTGAGTCTTTCATATATCCTGCATATTTCTTATAAATATTTATGATGATAATGTTTATACAACTGCATACACCCCCATATACTCAGTTCCTTTCCATGGTACTGACCCACATCTTCGGATGTGGGCTACATTTTTTTGGAATGTAGCTTCAGGTGCTCAGTTCCAGGTTCGACAGTGATTCTTCGGGCATGCTGTTCTACATCCTCTGTTGTGGTGAGTCCTCATGTTCTGAGGACGTGATGTCTAATGTTGGTTTCACGAAATTGTTTACATTTGATAATTGAGTATGAGTCAGTTGGGGCATTTCTCAATAGCTTGCTGCTTTTATTGATTTTCTTAGAGGCTTGTCAGACTAGTATAGATGTTGGGAGTTGACTAATAAGTCGTATTTTGTTATCTTTCTGAAATTATTTTATTCTTGGATGATGATTACTATGTTGATCTTTAAGGGTTATTTATGGAAAGCCCGTTTATTTGTGTTAAACTGAATGAAAATGGCTCAAAGGGTTAGCTTGGGGCTATTCGTAGCCTCAAGCACCGTGTGATGCTCCGGGACCCATTTTCCGAGGCGTTACAAGGTATTTCTTGATGACTACAGTAGAGAAACCTAGACATACCTGCTTACAACTAAGAGCAATGAATTTTTTGTTATTCAATGTTAATTGAAAATAACTAAAAGACTGTTTCACAAAAATGTAAAGATTATCAGATCTGATAATGCAATAAAGTTGGGTAGGAGTACAGAGGAATAAATTTTTTTAACATCTCAAGGAATCATACATCAGACATCTTGTGTTGCTACTTCACAACAAAATGAGGTAGGTGAGAGGAAGCAAAAACACTTGCTTGAAATTTCTAGGGCTTTGATGTTTCAATCTAGAGTTCCTATGATCTATTGGGATGAATGTATACTCACTGCCACATTTCTAATCAACAGAATTCCTTCCAACGTTCTTAAAGGTAACATACCTTATGAAATTCTATTTGGCAAAGCACCTTCATATCAATTATTAAGATGTTTGGGTTTCCTATGCTTTTCTAACACTTTATCTCATGGAAGGAGTAAATATGATCCTAGAGCTACTAGGTGTGTCTTCTTATGATAGCCAAGTGATCAAAAAGGGTACAAACTTCTTGACCTGACTTCTAAGAAATTGTTTGTGTCAAGAGATGTTCAGTTTGTAGAACATGTGTTTCCTTTTGCTTCTTCTGAACATTCACATATCCCTGTTCCTACTTTTCCTATCCAAACAGAAGAAAACCATTATTTCACTCCTTCATCTCTCATTCCTTCTAACCCCATTGAACCAAATTCCAACTTACCACCTTCTAACTTTTCTGAAAAAACACTTGATCATTCTAATTCTTATGCTTCAACCGTAACACCATCTTTTCCTTTAGACCAAGATGTTCGACAACCCCTACCTCCTCCTAGAAGATCTCAAAGAAGAAACATTGGTGAACTACCTTCACATCTCAAAGACTATATCTGCAATACTATTTATCTTAGTGATGTGACTGAATCTTGCTTTGCTACTCCTACTAAACCCACATGTTTATCAGTTTCTATTCTTTCCATAGCCAGCAAAGCTATACTACATTCTATTCCAACAGTTACTCTCAGGAATGTACATATCCAGGTTTGGTGAAGGTAATGAAGGATGGGATTGATGTTTTATTACTCAATCAAACTTGTGAAGTTGTCCATTTTCTAAAGGAACTCTTAGTAATCAGAGGTGATATTCAGCAAGAGGGATTGATTTCAATGAGAATTTTTCCCAGTGGTCAAAATGACCACCATCAGATGTTTACTGGAAATTGTAGCTAAATAGAAATGGGAAATCTTACAACTTGATATGAATAATGCTTTCTTGGAAGGAACTTTGAAAGAAGAGGTCTATATAAAATTCCATACATGAATGGAACCTCCTCAACCTGATATGGTTTGTCGACTTAAGAAGTCACTTAATGGATTAAAGCAAGCTTCAAAGAAATGGTATGTCCGGCTTGCTGGAAATCTAAACTTCAAAGGTTATACAACCTTCCTCAATGATTATTCTTTATTCTTTAAGCAATCAGGAGGACTAATCTCTATCATATATGTCTATGTCGATGATATTTTGACTACAGGGGATGCTACTGATGAGATACATAACCTTAAGGATTTCCTTCATTCTGATTTTAAAATTAAGGATCTCAGCTCATTGCATTAGTTTTTGGGAATGGAAATTCTACAGTAAGAACAGGGAATCATAGTAATTCAACGAAAATATACCTTAGATTTGATCAATGAATTTGATATTTCACACCTTCCTCCAACTTCCTCTCTATTAGATCCTTCAGTCTAGTTCTCTCCAAATTCAGAAAATCACTTGTCAGATCCTACACTTTATAGGCATCTCATTGGCAAGCTCAATTATTTGACTCACACTAGACCGGATCTGTGTTTTTATATTTTGACTCTCAGTCAATTTATGCAACATCCTAGTATCGAACATTTCAAAGAAGGATTGTGAGTTTTAAGTTACCTAAAATCATATCCGAATTAGGGAATCTTTCTTAATGCTTCACCCTCCTTTTCTATGCTTATTTCGATACTAACTGGTCCTCTTGTAGTACTACATGAAGAACTGTCAGAGGATTTTTTATAAGCTTTGGAGGTTCACCAGTATCCTGGAAATAAAAAAAACAATCTTCCATTTCCCTTTCATCTACAGAGGCTAAATATCGGTCAATGAGGAGATTAGTTGTGGAGTTGACCTGGATACAAGATTGCTTACTAATTTATATGTTCCTCCACCTCTTCCTATTCTAGTTCACTCTGATAGTCAAGCAACCCTCTATATAGCTCAAATCTAGTTTTCCATGAGTGGACGAAGCACGTCGAGCTTGACTGCTATTTCATTCATCAACAATATCTCTACAGCTTAATGTCTCTTTATTTTGTTCCATCTAAGGATCAACTCACCGACATCTTCACCAAATCCCTTGCCAGACCTCCTCACTATCAGAATTTATGAAAGTTGAGTGCCACTTTTTCCCCTCCAACTTTAGGGGGATGTTAGCAATCAAGATGGCTCATCTTAATCATCCATATCATCAAATGAAAACCAGCTCCAACATGGGTCAACATTTGGGATTTATAAACAAACAACACATAACCAACCCAACAACAATTCATTAGCTTAAAATTGAAGACACTTGTTTAGCTTAGAGTAGAAGGCTCTTGTTTAGCTTAGAATAGAAGGTTGTTTTCATTAGCTTATATAAATAAATGTAATTGAAAAAGAATATACAAAGAAGAAAATTCCCAAATACTATGTTCGTTTACAATTTTCGGCATCACAGAGAAGTAGATAATAGAGTACATGAAATCAGTACAATGAAAAAAACAAAAAATAACATACATAGTAAATTCCACAAGTGGGGTCTAGGGTACAAAGACCATTCCCCTACCCAATGTGGAAAATGAGAAGCGGAAAAAATCAATGAGGGGTCGTTTCACCGAGAAGCCTAAAGCGAAGCACACACTGTTTTCTTTTGAAGGACAATTTAATAAAAAAATTACTAAATCTGCAAGGATAAATAACCAAAAACATCATAAAACAGAAAAAATAGCATAACAGAGACAAAAACATTACAAAATAGAAACCATTCCAGAAAAGAGATAAAAAACAAAGCAAAACAGAACAGATTTAAAAAATTGCAGAACCAAGAAAGAACAGCAAAATATAGAAAATTGTTACAGTTGTGATCCAAATTTTGTTGGTCTGGCAGAAAGTTTTGCGGTGCGACCCACGTTTGTGATTTTCAATGGGGTCTATGGAACTTTATGTTTTTGGGCCTAGGACTTATTTGTACGCACATACTATATAAGTGCAATTAGTGGGTCAGTTTTGAATATTCAAAAATTACATCATTCTCCACATTATACTCCTCTCCGTTCATAGTGAAATTCCTTTGCCTCTTCCCGTGTTTTTTCCCACAAGGGTTTTCATGTAAATATGTATGTTGTTCTTGTTTTTTGTTTTGCTTGTGGTTTTCTTATTCTGTCTGAATCATAACAAAAATAATAGCAACAAGTTGAACTGAAAAAAATAGAGAAGAGGAGAAAGAGTAATTCAGTCGAGTAGCAGCAGAGAAAAGAAGAAGAGAAGATAAGAAGTTACCTTAAAGAAAAGTAACAGTCAAACTCAAAGCAGATGCTTTGGAAGAGAAGATGTGTAAGTATGTTTTTACAAAATTTTAAAATAAAACCATAGTCCTAGCAATTGAGATTGCTAAAATGTACCTTTTATTCTTTCTCGTTTCTCACTTCAGTATCAAAAGCACACACTTTTTTTTCATACCTCGCTTCAGGGCACTCAGGAACATTTCATGCTTAAAGCACTGAAGCGTGAACTTCTGATAATACTGCCCCTACCTTGGGAGGCAGAGAGATTGTTTTCAAAAGACCCTTGGCTCAAGGAAAAGTAATAAAAAAGAAATGATGGAAGTGAAGAATCCATGACAAAATACTATAGAAAGAATGATAAAGCACACTGAAAAAAGAGCAGTAACTACAACTATGATAATCGGAGTACATGAAACAATAGATAGTAATAGAAATTGAAGGACAAAAAACCACAAGAGTAATACTATGACTCATTAGTATGGAAGTTAAAGTGACACAACTCTTACCTACCTACAAACCTTCTATCTTAGTCCAGGAACTCCATAACCTTTTCTCTAAAGTCATGTCCTAATAAGCTGAAACTACACAATGTCCCATCTAATCATCTATCCCAATACGTCTTGGGCCTATCTAGGTCTTTAGAAACTATCTAAAATCAATATATCACTCCTTTACATTGGGGAATTTTCATATATCCTCTTAAATGTGTTAAGGTACTGAAGGTTTGATGATAGAAACATGAATGAAACATGTTGTGCAAGCTAGTCCACACAAGTGTAGAAAAAACAGTCTCAAGCAAGACTACTGATAAGATACACATGCGTAAAGTCAGGAGTGGATAACCAAGAATTTTTAGATAGGTTCTCAACACTTATCACATGCAGCAAAGAGGTTGAAAAGGAGTTAAACAAAAACACTTAAAGATTCGGCAAACATAGGATTCCTACTCGATCAAGGAGACATAGACATAATGCAATAAGGAGTGAAACTACCTGGGAGTCCTATTGAAGATAGAAGAGTAAATCATCTAAAGGACTCAATTAAGAGTTGTCTTAAATACAACAAACAACATTTGAATGTTTCACTCATGCATTGAACAAGAAAATCATCCATCAGCAAATCAGTTCACTAAACTTGAGGATGAACCTTGTCCTTTACTTAACAAGTGGTAGAATTTGTGTAATAGGTTGGTTCTTTGAGTTGTAATGAGTCTTTGTTCTAGTCTCAATGAATTATAAACTGAGTTAGGAGTTGTGTCTTCAAGTTAGGGAACTCAAAGACTTGGGAACACTTATGTTGGGAAGATTTGAGTTATTGTAGAAATAGGAGTTAGAAGTTTTAATTCCTAGTTTACAAGAAATCTTATAATTTGTTGATTCTAGAGTCTCAAGAGTATTAGTGAAGTTAGGGTTAAATCCTATAGAGGTACACGCCATGTTTTTTTTACACATTTCTTGAGTCAGGTGTTTTCCACGTAAAAATAATTATCTTTATTTTTACTTACATGAACGACGTTAGTTGACTTGTTTCACTGATAGGTAACTATTAGTGTAAAACACTAAAATTAGAAGGGTACGCACTCTAACAACATGCCCAAACCATCTCAGTAACTTCCCATATCTTTTCCTCCACCGCGGCTACACCAAACTTCTCTCAAATATCTTTCGTTTAAATGTTATCTCTCCAAGTATTTCCACACATATATCTTAACATCTTCACTTCCATAATTTTCATATTCTGAATATAATAGCTATTGACTGGCCAACACTCCACCCCATATAAACCATCACTCCATAGAAAATGTCTTTTAAGGTTTGATGACACCATCATTTCACACAAGATATCAAAATAGAACCTTCATTTCATCATATTGAATTGATACGATAAGTGATATCATCATCAATCTCCCCGTTCCCCTAGAAATAGACCCAAGATACTTGGTATATCTTTTAAATGATCTAGATATCTAGCCTCACTTCCATACCATCCTTATGTGTTATGTCAGTGAACTTGCACTCTAAGCATTACGTCTTGGTCATGCTCGATACGAACACTTCAAACTCAGGGTTTTGTCTGTAAACCTTTAGCTTAGTGCCAACTTTGCTGGTAGTCTCGTGAATTATAACTATGTCATGAACAAACAACACACCATGGCATGTCATCTTAGATTTACTGTATTATTTCATCCATCACCAAGGCAAATAAAATTGGGTTGAGTTATCCCCAGTGCAACCCCATTATAATTGAAAGTGCTCCGAGTCTTCTTTCATTGCCCTTATTGTGATCTTGGCTCCATTATACATGAGCTTGATTGCCCTAGTGTACGCCATAGGTACACCACTAAAATCAAAACATCTCTATAAACCTTTCCTTGGGGCTTTTTCATATGCCTTTTCTAGGTCGTTGAACACCATGTTTAAGTTCTTTTTCCTCTCCCAATACTATTCCGTCAGTCTTCTTACAAGATGAAGAACGAGCTTCGACATAAATCCACATTGATTCTTGAAAATAGTGTTATTTTTAATGTTTTTGGGTACAAGAATCTGTATTTAGGTACAACAACTTCAACACAAGTTAAAGTCTAAAAAAAAAAACACCTATGAAGTTACTTAACATCTTCAACACAAGATTATGAATAATATATCCAAGAAGTGTGCTATATTTCAGAAATGAGATGAAACAAAAATTAAAGCCAAGTCCCCAACTTCACAGAGTGTCCTTAAGGAATAATTCCCCTCACTATACCCGAGGTTATGAAATTTTTCTCCCAGGATAAAATGGCTTTCAATCCAACAATAGTGGTACCTCAAATTATTGGATTCGTCGAACTCACTCAACGGCTAATGATCACAATGAGTTTTTGAAGATATGAAGAATGTTTTTGCTATCAAAAACCATTTCTATACCTGAAGAATATATTAGGTGTTTATAGGCTTTAATGTGTCCTTTTGGAAATGATGCATTGGTTCATGAAAAAGGCACCTATTCAGTACAATCGCGTCACTTACGCCCATTTTGTGCTGGACTTGTGCCTGATCTGCGGCCGCAGGAGACACTGTCCAAATTCCAGTAAGTACCTGTGTTGTACCTACGCTCGCACGTTATCGAAGTGCATGCGCAGATCACCCTACAACAAGAAATAGTATGCCATTTATCTCAAAGGGTCGCATCCCTTCTAGATGTGTTGTGTATGCATTTGAGAAAAATAATTCTATCAGATTTTTGGATTAACTTTTCACTTGGAAAGCAAGTTTCAAATAAAATTCATCTAAAATGATACATCTCATTGATCATTTGCCAAAGACGAAGCCGAGCGAGCGAGCGACGACAGCTCAAGGTACCACCTTGTTCTTGCCTCACTATCCATGTGGAGTAAGTGTTCCTTATTATAAACACTTAAAAGTTTTTTTCTCCCACCAATGTGGGAGAATTAGTGAACTTTCCATTAAAAGAGTACACTTTCCATTTTAGTGTCTCTCTTTCCCTCCACCATTTTTTCAACTGTTTTCCATTCACACATACACCTTGAACCCAACAAATAGACATGTTCTTCCCCACCTTCATTGCACCATCCTCTCCTAAACTTTATAGTATGGGTTGGAAGCTTGATATTCCTATAGTTGTTGAAATTCTAAAAGCCACCTTTATTACAAAGAGATCATTTGTACTCCACCTCTATTCTTCAGGCATTTTCTCCATCTTAAAAAAGATATTAAAAAACCCAGCCAGCCACTCCATAAATGCCCTACCTGTGCTCTTCAAAAATTCAACCGAGATCTCACTAGAACCAATTGCTCTTTTCAATGCATCCTATGAATCACACTTAACCTCCTCAAATGTTGTACATCCAAAAAACCCAAAATCGTGATGCCTCTTAGAATGCTCCAAATCTCCCAACAAAATGTCTCTCTTCCCTTCTTCGTTCACGAGTTTCAGAAATATAAATGTTATCTCTGTCTTCCTCATCTTTGAGGCACGTACCTTGGTCCAGGTCACATGCCCTCCTCTCCCACACCTAGGTAAGCATGTACAATTTCTTATCCTTGCTTGTCCTCTAATTCTACATACAGACCTTCAAAGTTGCAATTATATTCTATATATTATGTAATATGCATGTGTAACACGTTAGTAATCTTATATACAAAATAAGTATTTTTACATCATTAAGCATGATGAAATGAGCTTAAATGAAGCAAGATAATGAAGATTCATAGAGTCGCCTCAAATTGCTTGGAATGAGACATAATAGTGATTATTATTGGAAGTCGGTAAGAACGACATAAAGTAAAATTCTTATGCCTACATACATGAAATCTGTCAATGGTGTATAAATGTGCAAGCATGGTAAGATGGAAAAAATAAGTGTGTCGTTGCTGCATCCCAATAGAATATAAGTGTGTCATTGCTGCATCCCAATATACTGGAAGCTCTCACCTTAAAAAGGAAACATTCATAACTGTCCATATCCGCATTTCAAGAAGAAGGAAATCTTGTTTAATTTGGACGAGTCGATATCATCTTACCAAAATATTGCAAGTCGAGTTTTCCGGACTAATGTTGAGATAAGGATGTATTAAATTGACAAGAAAATCGTCAAGAAAAAAATGAGAACATCCATGATTTGGCAAGTCACTAAGTTATGTTCAAACAGTCTATTAGGAAGCGTTAAGAAACTGATTTGCTTTGCACTTTCTTTCTAGAAAAGAGGCTGATTTAAAAGTAAATTAACTTATAATAAGAGGGTTAAAGTGATAATGTTTATAATTTGGGGGGGGGGGGATAATGTGGAAGTTGGTTCAATTTTTGTTTGAGTAAAACAAAAGGTCATTTTTCTATTTTGGTTTTCTTTTGAAAAATGTTTGTTCTTCTAGAAACCAATTTTGTCCTAATATGCAAACAAACATGATTTTTTCATTTAGAAATGCTTTTTTACAGGGCCAACATTGCTTAACATTCTTGTGCTTTTGCAAACCACAAGGCACTATGGTTTTTGGATGCACCAGAATATCAGGATCATGGAGACAAAGACTTAAAAGAAAATTTCAAGGAAAGTCAGCTCTATGTTAGTATATGTATCTTATTAATTTAATATCCAAGCATGCTTACCAAATAAAAATTTATTCAATTATCAAAGGGGAAATATATGTAAAGAAGAATTATTGCCTAAGTTGCTCGGACTCGTTACTTTGATGTCGTAACCATGTCGGATTCTCCAAAAATACACTATTTTTGAAGAATCTGACGTGCACCTGCTGATATTTTTGAAAATTCTAAGCAACATGGATTATTGAAATGAAATTGAATGTCGTTAGGTAACTGAGGGCCTTCCTTGGATTTTTCAATATTAAATCTTACTCCATAATTGCAAGCATTTATTACATTATACATCCTTATTATTTGGTAACTCTTTTATTTGTTCACTCTTTGATATTTGAAATATCATTTTGAAACCATTCAACACAACCTTAGATACATTGCTTAAAAAGCCTTTGACCACTAAATTAAAGGAAAATTATGAAGATTCACCAAATCCACCTTTTACCCCACCCACTCCACCCCCAAAATCCCCACCCCCTTATCTTTGGTCAGATAATCAAAGACTTCTATCATTGTCTTTATACGGTAAATAGTCGAGAAATTACAACATCAAAGTTGATGAGCTGTCATAAGGGGAAACCTAATGGACTGAAGTTAATGACAACTCTATCATGATTCATCTATTACCATAAAAAGGTAGTCTATCGATTTCTCATCTGTCTGTATATATTCTGAATCATCACCTTACTCGGGCATTTTAGATTTTAAGAGCAAACCGAACTCTAGCTTAGCAGCAACACATTAAACCTGATTTGAATTGGAATCCTTCAGAACCAGATTTTATGGATAGATCACAAGGGCCATGTTTCCATTGTGGCACCCAGGGTAAGTACTATTGACCACCGATATCCGACATTTTATGCTTACCAATAATCTCATGCTTTACAGGATACTTGATTCAGTGATACTTATGATTTATGTTCCTGATGTTCATCACCCCTAAATCATGCATTTGTTAAACACAAAACCTAGAGTACTCGAGCCAAATGTTGATTGATTTTCAGCACAGCTACTATTAGTCTAACAGGAACTGAGATCATCTAGGATAAATTGTAGATTTGGTCCCCAATCCCTGGTATCCATGCCCATTTAGTCCCCATCCTTATCTCACATCCAAAAGATGAAGGTGGTGGAGATGAGGATTCTACCATGGATGTGTGGGTTTACGAGAGAGATAAGATTCAATTATTGATCTTCACACCATGCAATAAGTCTTCAACTACATAGTTGTCATGGCTATGGTCTAGTCTCTTTCGATACAACGACGAGGCATGAATCTAGTTAGCTCTTTTCCTACAAGATGGGAGTGATGAAACCAAAATAAAGATATTGAAATTCTTAACATATCTCTATTTGGGTTTTCTCGTAATATATTGGACAAGATACAAGTGTTTAGATATTTTGTTTTTGTTTTATTTATTTTAGATATTTTTTGTTGTTTTATTATTTAGCTTCTTGCACAAGATACATGTGTTTTTATTTTTTTAGCTTCTTGCACAAGATACATGTATATATATACATTGGCTCACACAGAATAAGATAATCAGAAAATTTCCCCAATATTTTGCTTTAATTTTTTCATGGTATTAGAGAGGTAGATCGATCCAATCTCTCTTCCTCCCTTCTAGCATCACTTGATTTAAATAGATCAACACAGTACTCCAGGAGTGGTTAACACTACCACTATAGCTCCTACTATAGCTGCAATTCCTACTGCACCTGGGATCAACATGAATCATCCTTACTCTCTTGCCCCTTTAGATTCACCTAGTATGACCATTGTCAACTCTATCTTTGATGGAAGAGGATTTCCACGGTAGAGAAGAGGAGTATTGATAGCTTTATCTATGAAAAAGAAACTTGGATTCATTAATAGAATATGTAAAGCACCAGATTTGAATGCAACTGACTATGAACAGTGGAGTTGTTGCATTGACATGGTGATATCATGGTTGCTCAATTCTTTGTCAAGGGAGATTAGGAATAGTGTGATCTATTCCAAGACGGTCAAAGAATTGTGGGATAGCTTAGAGCATAGGTTTGAAGATCTAATGGTGCTAAGATATATCATTTGAAAAAGGAGATCTCAGAACTGGTTTAGGAAACTAATAACATAGCAGGATATTTTGCTAGGAGAAAGAGACTTTTGGATGAATTAGAGTCTCTTAATCATACTATTTGCTGCACTTATGAGTGTACATGTCAAGGAAAAGAAAAACTGGAAAATTCCTTAGAAGATCAGAAGCTAATCAAGTTTCTAATGGGGCTTAATGATGCATATGCATAGGCAAGGGGAAATATCTTAGTGATGAACCCCTTGCCAACTATTGATCATGCATATTCACAACTACTTCAAGATGAGAATCAGGGATGTGTATGTGAATTCAACTCTTTCAACTGAATCTGGTGCTTTCATAACAACAACTCAAGAAAGATTCAATCAAAGATTTAAAAATCAAAATAGAAAACCCATTCCCAAAGAAACCAGAGAAAACCCAAATATAATCCTAATGTGAATTGTACTTACTGTGGTAAGGTGGGGCATATTGAGGATGATAGTTTTAGGCTTCATGGATTCCCAGATGATTTTGAATTCACAAATACAAAGAGTTATCCAGATTCTCCAAAAGCAAATGGTGTGACTATAGGAGAAGAAATGGAAAAAGGAAATATTGAACAGGAGGAGAAACTTACCAATAAATACACTTTATTCATGAACAAAGACCAATATACAAGCTTAGTTCAGCAGGTGGAAAAGGACATAAAAGCTGGAACCTCAAGTGTAGGTTTTAATCTAAATACTATTGCTGGTACTATTTTGAAATATCATGGAAAATGCTTTTCTATGTTCAATACAAGGACATGGATTATTGATTCAGGGGCCTAAAAAATGTGTTATGATGCTAGGTCGTTTGTTTCCTTAAAAGCTCTTTCTGTTCCTTTGAGTTTGACATTGCCCAATTCTTTCAGAATAATTGTTACTCAAATATGGAGTGTTTCTATTCTTCGAAATTTGATTTTGGAAAATTTTCTTCATGTTCCTTCCTTCAAATATAATCTTTTATCTGTTCATAGGTTACGTTGTCAATATAAATGTGATCTATTATTTATTTTTAGTGGTTGTGTTTTACAGGACCCTTTAATGAAGAACACTCAAGCTTTTGGTGAAGTTAATGAGGGATTATATCTATTGTAGCCTTGTAACTCTAAGTTTCATGAAGATGTAGTTTCTTTTCAAAAAGGAAGAAGTTCCAACTCTAGTCCTATTTTAGTTTCAGCTTCTTTTCCAGTTTTGGGAAATGTTGTTCCTAATGTTGACTTATGGCATGTAAGATTGGGGCACTTGCCTTATTCAGCAATGAAGAAGTTGAGTTTTATTCATTTTGCTTATAATTCTCCTCTAGTTTGTGATGTGTGTACTAAAGCTAGGCAAACTAGATTGCCTTTTCCTGTTAGCAAAATTTAGTCCAAAGGGTTGTTTGATTTAATCCATATTGACACATGGGTCCATATAAGTGTTCTACTTACAATGGTTATAGATATGTTCTTACCATTGTTGATGATCATAGCAGGGCAACCTGGATTTTTTTGCTAAGTTCTAAGAGTAGTGCCTTTCCTACTCTGAAGAATTTTTTGGTTATGATTGAGAGATAGTTTAATCTCAAAGTGAAGACTATCATATCTGGAAATGCTTTTGAATTGGGAAAAGGGACCCAAGAGAGCTTATTTCTATATTCACAAAGAATTATCCATCAAACTGTATGTCCATCCACTCCACAAAAAAAAATAAAGTGGTAGAGAGGAAGCACAGGCACCTCTTAGAGACTGCTAGAGAACCAATGTTTCAATCTAAATTTCCAATCTCCTATTGGGGTGAGTCTATTCTTATAGCAACGCATTTAATAAACAGTTTTCCCTCTAGTTTTATTTAAGGTAAGACACCCTATCAATTTCGTTTTAGGAAGGAACCTAATTATGAAGAACTCAGAAGCTTTGGTTTCTTATGCTACTTCAACACTTTGTCTTAACATAGGACAAAGTTTGATTTAAGAGCAATAACTTGTTTCTTTCTTGGATATCCACAAAGACTAAAGGGATACAAAGTTTTTGACATTGAATCCAATAAAGTTTTTATCTCTAGAGATGTCCATTTTTATGAACATATGTTCCCTTTTGCTTCAAAATAGCCCCTTCAAAAAAAATCCCTTTTTTCATACAAATTTCACCACAATTACCATAACTCAAGATGATCATGCATATGCAGAACCTAGTCCACACAATTCCCATCCATTCTAACATCCTACACCTATATCACCCACTACAAAACCTAATTCACCTCACCTTTCCATTCTACCCAACACACTTCCTTCATCTAATACTAATCCTTTACCAACTACTCCAACAAGGAAATCAATGAGAGAGACTGAAAAACCTGCATTCCTTGCAGATTACATTTGTAATTATGTGGTTCAAACTGATGTCACTAATTCCTGTTTCATCCATCCTAATAAATCAACATCCTATTGTTTTAGTTCTTTGTCTCTTACTAATCAATAGGTTTTTCACTCTATTTTGAACATTATTGTTCCCAACTGTTATGCACAGGCTTCTCAGTATGAAATGTGGATTGAATCTATGAAATAGGAAATTACAGCTTTGGAGGTAAATCATACTTGGAATGTAGTTCAAATCCCTTTAGGAAAGAAAGCTTTACCCAGTAAATGGGTGTACAAGGTAAAGCACAAATTATATGGAACTATTGAAAGGCTAAATGCAAGACTAGTAGTAAGGGGGGAAATTTAGCAAGAGGGTGTGGATTATACTAAAACATTCTCTCTGGTGGTCAAGATGACTATTATTGTAAAAAGAGGTTGAAAGGTCAATCAATTGGATGTTTCTAATGCTATTTTACATGGCGAGCTGCAACAAGAAGTGTATAAGCAATTTCCTACGGGAATAGAGTGTCCTAGTCCCAAATCAGTTTGTCTCTTGAAAAAATCTCTTTATGGGTTAAAAAAGGCATCCAGACAGTGGTATGCTAGATTAGTTGGGGCACTAACTTACAAATGTTACACTATCTCTCTAAATGACTACTTATTGTTTTACAAAAGGTCAGGTGAGCTGATTTCTATTATATAGTATATATGGATGACATTTTGATTAGTTGGGATGATGTTGACAAAATTCAATAAATTCAAGCATTTCTTCACAAAGAGTTCAAGGTTAAGAATTTAGGGGAAATCAATTGCTTTTTAGGAATTGTAATCCTACGAGAGAAGCATGGTTTCATAATCAGTCAAAGAAAATTTACCTTAGACCTTCTTCATGAGTTTGATTGTTCTGGACCTCAAGTATATTCACCTCTTGACCCATACACCAATTTGATTGCGGAATATGGGCAACCCTTTTCTAATACTTCTCTTTATCGTCACCTATTTGGAAAATTAAATTACTTAACCCACACTGGGCCAGACCTTTATTTTGCTGTACATACAACAGCCTAGAGATTCCCACTTTTTAGCTGCACGTCTGATTCTCGATCTATTTACTAAACCTCTATCCAGTGGATCGCATCAGACTTTGTTGAAAAATTTGGGGATTGCTCCTTCACCCTCCAATTTGAGGGAAGATATTGGACAAGATACAAGTTTTTAGATATTTTTTGTTGTTTTATTATTTAGCTTCTTGCACAAGATACACGTATATATACGCATTGGCTCACGCATAATAAGATTATCAAAAAATTTCCCCAATATTTTGCTTCAATTCTTTCATAATAAGATAAACCCTTTAAGATCCTGTAGGTTCTCTAACAATTACTAGACTTCCAGTACTAAAATTTAGATTTAAGAGAATGAAATGCAAGAGGGTGCTACACAGCTAGGGGGCATATGAATAAACTGAAGTAAATATGCATGAGAGGGTATACAATAGACCTTACCTACCTTTATGGGGTAGGTAGGCTATTTTGATATACCCTCAGCTCAAAAGAGGAGTATTTGATGCACGACTGCAAGAAAATATGGCAATACTATAGCAAGATACAAAGAAAATGAAGCACCAGACTATAATACACATTGGAGTATAAGAAACAATGTGGTTACTATATACAACTACTAATAAAGAGGAGATGGGATGAGGCTACCCCTGTATCCCACTTAAAGTGTGACAACTTTCAGTTACATACAAACCTCCTATCCTAATCTTGACCTCGACACTTTCATTTTTTTATTAGGTAAATACGTTTACTTACAATTGTGGAAATTCCTTCTACAAGCAATATGCCAAAGGAAGAGAATCTACACCAAAACAATAGTTCTCGACAAAAGATATCCAATCCTCTATATGGATTGGGATCTCATAAGTACACAAAAAGAAACTGAAGAAAACATACTACTATGAGTTTTACAAAAATTTTCAACCCTCCAAAAGCCCTCCTATTTCCTCCTTCCAAATAACTCAAGAGGGAAACATTCCAACCTCTTGGTCTTCTCTTTCCTCCTCCCATTGATCCAACTTTGTAAAGCCTCCTTCCAACTTTGTAAATCCAAAAATACAAAACAAGTAAAACAAAAGAAGAAAAACAAAGAATGCAACCTCCTAAGCTTCTTAAATGTAAGAAGAAAAATATATAAAAGTGGTACAAAGCAAGAGTCAATCCCATGCCCTAAGGGCAGAAGATTCAGCCATCAGTCAGTGGCACCAAATGACCTTTTGGTAATTTGGGAGCCACTTTACATACTTATTACATTTCCTTTGTCTACAATATATACATATACACGATTTTGATCGAGTTTATAGAATTAACAAAATTTAAAAAGTCAATAACATGAAGAGACAACAACAAATAAAGAAAAAGGAAATAAATGATGGAACAAGAAAAAGAAAACAAAACAAGAAAAGAAAAAATAAAAGGAGAAGGGATCTCCTAAGCTTCTTAAATGTAAACAAAATAATTCTATAAAAGTGGTACAAGCAAGAGTCGATCTTGTTCCCTAAGGCACAAGCTTTAACCATTAACCGGTAGTACCAAATCACCTTTTGATAGTTTCGGTGTTGCTTTATATATTTAGTACATATGCTATGTATACTGTTAGAGTTTGTGATATAACTTTTGTTGATCCGACCCTGAAAAAATCGCGGTGCAACCCATGATTGAGAATTATTTGTAAGTACGTATTTTATGTGTGATCTAGTGTATTGTTTTAGACAGTTTTAACATACGTAATTAGGACTTTTGTCTCCTCCTAGTATTCTTCTCCGTTATAGTGAATGTCCTCCTCTACCCGTGGTTTTTCGCATCAAGGGTTTCCACGTAAAATCTTTGTATTCTTCTTTTCTTTTGTTTGTCGTATTGCTTATTATTATCCGTTCAATAACATATACACTACATACATATAAATTATTATGACAGAGATTACAAGATCCATATCGTCCATCGAATTGTCTCAATTATAGCTAACTCCAACTTCCCTATCTCCCTACCTATCTAAAAATTAGTCATGCTTATATCCACCATTGAATAAAATAGAAAAAACTGTTAATTAGACCCACATGGTAAATGGATGAAAACCTGCTCTATTTTAAATACAACCAAGGGTCTTCGAGCCTTGCTATAGACTGAAGTCCTAAAGAAAAGTGACCCCAATCCCTGCCCAACTTAGTTCAAAGGTCTTCCTGCCCATTATTTTAGGGTCCTTGTACATACATAAGTCCTAAAGAAAAGCAAACCCAATCCATCCCAAGCCTAAGTCAAAGGTCTTTCTGCTCTCTTTTTAAGGGGCAGAGTCAGGTTTGTCATGGTCAATAATTAGTCCCACATCACATAAATAGCCATTCAGATCACCTCCCCAAGCTATCCTAACCTAGTTGTGTGTGAGTACTCAGTTGTGACAAGTCAATTGATCCATAATGAAAGCACCAGTAGATAGAAGTTGTTTGTCAATTGATGGAGTTATCCTCAATGTCATTTAGCCTCTTTGGTGAATTCGATTGTATGCTGCCTTTCTTTCCCATAATCTAGGTTACAAAAATTAATTAAATTTGAAAACTTAATAAGAACTTATAAAGAGTCAAGAATAAATAAAGAAAAAACAAACAAAATAGAGAACTAGAAAACAGGGAGAAGGGATTCTCCAGATCTTCAAAAATGTAAACAAAATAATTCCATAGAAGTAGTGCAAGCAAAAGTTTATCCTATGTCATAACAATGGATAATTTATGTGCGAGCTAATGCTAACATATTTGAGGCTTTTAACTAAGAATAATTGCAAAGTCTTAAGCAACTTTTGACATTTTAGATTGTTTTATATTTGACTTTGTAGTAGAAGCTATGATACAAGAGAACTAACATAGATGGAAGCAAAGGAGTTGAAATATGAAGTAATTCGAAGAGAAGTGTGACTGACAACATTTCTGATAAGTCATCAACCCCGTGAAAAGTTATCAGCTTCATCGTCAGCCTCAGATAGATAATGCACCTGAGTTGAGAGTTGTGACGACATTTTATGATAAGCCGACAAGGAGCTGATAGGTCATCAAAGCTGTCGTGAGCCTAAGGAAGAACATGAGGGCTGAGGTTGAGACTTGATGACATTTGTGATAAGCCGTCAAGAACCTGATAGGTCATCAAAGTTGTCATTAGCCTAAGGCAGAACAGGAGGTCTGAGGTAGAGACTTGACTACATTTATGATAAGTCGTCAAGGAGTTAATATGGCATCACCAGTTATCGTCAGTTTTAGGCAGTGAGTATCAAATACAAAGAGGAGCTGACGACGTAACGTCATCAGCCTCCTGATAGGTTATCACGAATGACATCACCTAATCCGAGGAATTTCTGAACTTTATTATTTTGTTTTCATAATTAGTCTAAACTATTTAAAGTCTTGTTTAGGGTTTTATTGAGAGTTCAAAACATCGTATTTTGATATTTTCTCTCCCTAGTTTCTTGACTTGAACAAGCAATTACTTTGAAGAGATTATCATCATTATTTTAGGATTACTACTGTGATCTACTCTAAGAATCTCTAGTTTCTATTCATCTTGTGGTGAGTTTATCTTTCAAATCATGAATATAACTAGTGGTTTCAATTATTACATCATGAGCGGCTAAATTCCTTTAACTTGAATTATAGGGTTAAGTCTTGATAAGGTGCTGAGTATTCAAGATTCTAAAGGTGGTAGGACTCCTTGATAATTCTGAGGTTTTGATTATCTTCTATTGGTTGGAAATGATAGATAACACCTGCTTTGATTTTCCTGAGAAAGATATCAAATATAGTGGGAAGTGAATTATTAACAGGGACTTGGAAGCACTAAAAACTTCCATTTAATAATTGACGTTGTCACAAGGTTGATTAACCTGAGGTAAAATCTGGTCATGAATATAAATTCCCTAAGTCTAGAGGATTAGGCAATTAAATGCTTAAGTAGGTCGTGAGAATCTTGAACCACCATTATCATCTATCAAGTATCAAAACCCCAAGTGAACCTAATTCTGGTTTTTCCATAAACTCTTGATTACGAACACTATAACTAAAGTAACCAATTATTACTTGCTAAACTAAAAACCCCCATTTTAGGAAACATCCAGCTATCAGTTGATTAAATTGCATATAACTTAAGTTCACACCATATTCCCTGTGGGATTAGACCCCAACCTAGTTGGATTTTATATTGACAACGATCGCTTACATTCTCATTAGAGAGATGTAGTTAGAGCGTTATAAAAAATGGCACCGTTGATGGGGAATATGGTTGTAAATTGAAGTTGAGTGCACTAATTGAATGTTAGTCAAGTTTTCTAGTTTTACATTTATTTATTGTTTTTGTTTATTGTAGGATCTTTGTAGTGTATACCAAGCACCATATGTTACAGAGAGCCATTATTACCACTTAATCCAAAACTATAATGAATTAGAAGAATGATAAAATAGAAAGAGGTTTACAGATTGGCAGCCTTAGCTAGAGCTCAAGTAAATGTGCAAAATATCAGTAAACAAGTACGACATCAAAATATTGGGGATAAAGATTTGGGAGACGAGGAGTTGCTAAATCTTGGTCACCCAAGGCGTGTAGAGCAAGTAGCTGCACCAGTACGGCATAATGTTAACAGGGACCGTCCGCTCCGAGAAAGGCAAGAGTACTAACCGATCCAGTATGACCTCAATGATGATGATGATGGAATGGACAGAGTAGGTGTAATGGGTGCAAGCATTCCTCTACCGTTGGCACCTGGGGATAAATTCAACATTACGAGTACTAGGATTTAACTTCTCAATCTAAAATAGTTGTTTGGTGGCCTTCCTGGGGATGACCCAAACTTGCATTTGGTAAATTTTATCACCATCTGTAAATATTTTGATAACCTAGGAGTGGGCCAGAATGCTATCCAGTTGATATTGTTTCCATTGTCTCTATCTGGGGATGTAACTTTATGGCTAAATAGGCTGACACCCGATTCTATAACCAACTGTAGACAAAAAGAGCTTTCCTAGAAATGTTCTTTCCACCTTCTAGGAGGGTACAACTGAGGGATAAGATCAGCAACTTTAGGTATCTCCCAACTGAAGCCTTACATGAAACCTGGGAAAGATTCAAGAAAAAGCTGACACAGTCTCCGAACCACAATATAACAGACATACACTTGATGGAGACTTTGTATAGGGATATTAACTCTGTGACAAAGCCAATTGTAGATAATGCTATTGGTGGTTCATTTATTGATCTTACATTCCCAGAGGCTTCAGAATTACTAGAAAGAATGACAACACAGAGTCAGACATGGCATACCAGAGACTCTGTGGTAGCTAGCCTGACTCTGGAGGTATTACTACAGAACAACATAGAAAAGATATGGATCATAACCAAGAAATGCCTCACCTTAAAATGGGAATGGACTTACTAACCAAGCACTTTCTATCAAGAATGACTGAGAAGGTGTAAGATATGGGATCTCAGGACAAAGTTGATGCTGATGCAGAAGAAGAGGCAAACTATGTTAATAATCATAGGGGTTTCTGAGTCAATGGCCAAGGGAATTAAGGTCGGAATTATTATGATAAGCCTGGTTATAAAGATAGGGAGCAGGGAAATAGGAGGAAAAACAATGATAGGAGTGGGCTCTGCGTCCCTCTTGGAAATCATGAGGCTACTACAACATGTTCTGAAAAGATGTCCATGGAAGACATGAAGGCTAGGTTGTTGAAGAGAGTCGAAGCTATCAACTCTGGTGTGACTACCATGAAGACTTGTCTATCATCTATTAGTCATTTGGTAAACTCTCACTCCACCACAATCAAACAATTAGAGTAGCAGATGAGCCAACTCTCCACAGCATTCAACCAGAGAAAGAGTGGAACATTACCAAGTGATACAGTCTAAAATATGTAGAATAATGGCTCAGGTATGGAGATTACCCCTATAAGTGGTAAGATATTATCTGGACCTTCTATGGGCAAATATGTAGTTGATGAGGTAATTGATAATAAACCGAAAGAAGGAGGTCCAGTGGAGTCTGAGAAGCTGGATAATTCTGATGATGATTTTGAAAAAGAGAAAGAAAAGTAAAATGAGGTAGTGTTGAAAACTATCCCAAGACCACCACCTCCATTTCCTCAGCGGCTGAACAAAAAAACTGATGATGCAAGATTTAGTAAATTCATGGCAATTCTCAAGAATATGAATGAGAGGACCTATATAAAGAAAAGATTAAAAATACCATGATTATAGGATAGGGAAATGAGACTTCCAAAAGGGTGACTTGGTGCTTCTATTCAATTCTAGACTCAAACTCTTCCCAGGTAAGCTTAAATCTAAGTGGTCAGGCCCTTTTAGAATTAGTCAAGTCTACTCATCTAGAGTAGTGGAACTTGAAAATAAAGATGGCAGTACCTTCAAAGTAAATGGGCAATGATTCAAACTATATATTGGTCCAAAAAAATCAATGAAAAGTGTCACTACTATCTATCTCGATAAAGTCTGAAGTAATCGAGATACATGAGTCATGCCGCGATGTTAAACTAGTCGCTGCATGGGAGGAAACCCATGACCCCAGGGATTGATCTATTCTGGGTATACTTTAATCCTAAGTTTAGAGTTTCTTTGATTTTAAGTTGAGGGTGTAGGGTAAATTATTGTTGTAAAATTTTGTAGCCGACTAGGAGAAATACTTATACTTGAGACAGTTGAATTGTTTTGTGGTTTTTTTACACCACTTCAAGTGGTCTACTTCTTTAACTGTGTGATTTGGATTTAAGTGTGACCATTGTGCATCTTTGTATGACATTAGTTATAGTAACACAATGATCATTGCTAAATAGCTGCATGAACTGAATGAGTAGTAGATTACGATATACCTTTATGCTAAGTATGTGTGAGATGTTACTTAGTTCCCTCTGTATGCTAAAGCTAGAACTTTCCCGGTTAGTCTTACCTAGGTTAAAGGATAGGGGTTAGGAAAGGATCATAGGCTGTTTTGATATGAGCTCACTTTAGCCTAAATAACCTTCCCTATGTGCATAATATCCCTTGATCCCTGTTATGAGCTTGATTAGCCTATTTCTTTTTTTGACACCTATCACCTTCCCATTTAGATCACAATGAACCTATTTTGTCCCTAGTCATCCTTGGATATTGTGCACCTTGACTTAGGAAAATAGCCTAAGTTGAGGGTGGCTATCATAGGGGTGTGTGATACAAAATGAGTATGAAGAAAGGTAGCATAAAAAAAAGAATAAAAAAAGCTGGGTGAGGAGGAAAAGAGCAATAAAAACAAAAAATTTTGAAAAAGAATATGTGATTATGGAAAAGACCACACCCAGCCTAAATAAGTGTAATCAATAAAAGAGAAGAGTGGAAAAGGCTAATGAGTGAAACCCCAAAAAGATAGTGTAGTATCAAGGAGGCTTAGTCACTTTAAATACCATTGAGTATCATACCATCCCCTAACCTACATAACAATCCTAAGAGAAGACCTATAGCGATCCTAGATAACCTATCTGATGATCTGGGTAATCAAAATAAGGGCAAGCCTATGGTACTTGGCATACATTGGTTGGAACTTCATTCTGAGAGTGAGTGTTTTAATTGTCCCCATGGTTACATATACGATTACTAATATGAGATGAGGGGGATTTCTTTATTGTGAGGGCGCACCAGATATGTTGCTAGTTACTAACTTGTTTGGAGAGTGTAATACTGCTATATGCATGGTTAATGTAGCTGAATTAATGCTGTATATTGATTTCTGTGTGTTGCATTGGTGTTCTTCATTATTCTTGAATTGACTGACCTTGGAGAGGGTGAAAGTGTTTTGAGATGATATGGATGATTGACTACCAAATGTACTTTGTACTTTCTTAGTTGTGTTGAGTTGCTTGAGGACAAAAAATTGTTTTAAACTGAGGGTGTTGATGTGTGAGCTAATGCTAACACATTTGAGGCTTTAAACTAAGAATAATTGCAAAGTCTTAAGCAACTTTTGTCGTTTTTGATTGTTTTATGTTTGATTTTGCAGTAGAAGCTATGATGCAAGAGAACCAACAAGGATGGAGGAAAAGGAGGTTAAATCTAAAGTAATTCGAAAAAAATTATGGCTGATGACATTTCTTATAAGTCGCCAACCCTATGATAATTTATCAGCTTTATCATCAGCCTCCGATAGAGAATGCACCTGAGTTGAGAGTTGTGATGATATTTTGTGATAAGCCATCAAGGAGCTAATAGGTCGTCAAAGTTGTCGTCAGCCTAAGGCAGAACATGAGGGATAAGGTAGAGACTTGAAGACATTTGTGGTAAGTCATCAAGGAGTTGATAGGACATCACCGGTTGTCGTCACCTTTAGGCAACGAGTATCAAAAGCAAAGAGGAGCTGATGATATTTGTGATAATTCGTCAGCCTCCTGATAGGTTATCACGAATGGCGTCACCTAATCCGAGGAATTTCTAAATTTTATTATTTTGTTTCCATAATTAGGTTGAACAATTTAAAGTCTTGTTTAGGGTTTTCTTGAGAGTTCAAAACATCTTTTAGAGACACGTATTTTGATATTTTCTCTCCCTAGTTTCTTGACTTGAACAAGAAATTACTTTGAAGAGATTATCATCATTATCTTGGGATTACTACTGGGATCTAATCTTAGAATCTCTAGTTTCTATTCATATTGTGGTAAGTTTATCTTTCAAATCATGAATGTAACTAGTTATTTTGATTATTACATCATGAGCGGCTAAATTCCTTTAACCTGAATTATGGGATTAGGGTTAAGTCTTGATAAGGTGTTTAGTGTTCAAGATTCAAAAGGAGGTAGGACTCCTTGATAATTCTGAGGTTTTAATTATTGTCTATTGGTTGCAAATGATAGATAACACCTGCTTTGATTTGCTTGAGAAATAAATCTAATATAGTTGGAAATGAATTATTAAAAGGGACTTGGAAGAACTAAAAACTTCCATTTAATAATTGACGTTGTGAAAAGGTTGATTAACCTGAGGTAAAATCTGGTCATGAATATAAATTCCCTAAGTCCTAGATGATTAGGTAATTAAATGCTTAAGTAGGTCAAGAGACATTTAAGCATAACTTCAATAAAGATAAATTATTGTCCTACCTACTGTGAGAATCTTGAACCACCATTAGCATCTGTCAAGTACCAAAACCCCTAGTGAACATAATTCTTATTTTTTCATAAACTTTTGATTACGAATGCTGTAACTAAAGTGACCAACAATTACTTTCTAAACTAAAAACCCCCTATTTCAGGAAACATCCAGCTATCAGTTGATTAAATTGCAAACGACTTAAGTTCACACCATATTCCCTGTGGAATTTGACCCCAACCAAGTTGGGTTTTATATTGACAATGATCGCGTACATTCTCCTTACAGAGGTGTAGTTTGAGCATTATCAATAATTCAGCCAATATTTGGTAGTTTGATGCCACTTTATATATTAATTGCATTTCCTTTGTATACAATACATATATATACACGATTTTGATCAAGGTTATAAGAATTGATAAAATTTCAGAAGTCAATAAGAACAACTCATAAAGAGTAAACAACATATAAAGAAAAAAAGAAAGAAAAGACAGAACAAGGAAACAATATAAAAAAGGGGAGAAGTGAATCTCCTAAGTTTCCTAAATATAAAAAAAATAATTCAACAAATATGGCGCAAGACAGAGTTGATTCTGCTCCCTAAGGCGGAAGATTCAGCTATCAGCCAGTGGCAACCAAATGACTGTTTGGTTGTCTGGGTACGACTTTATATAGTTATTACATTTTCTTTGTACACAATACATATAAACAAACAGTTTTGATCGAGGTTACAAGAATTAATGAAATTTAAAATGTCAGTAGGAACTCATAAAGTGTCAACAAAAAATATAGAAAAAGTAATAAAAGACGGAACAAGGAAAGAAAATAGAAAAAGAAAAAAAGGGAATCTCCCAAGCTTCTTAAATGTGAACAAAATAATTCTATAAAAGTGTTCCAAGCAAGAGTCAAACCTGCGCCCTAACGGCAGGGATTCGACCACAGCCAATGGCACCAAATGAGCTTTTGGTTGTCTAGGTGCCACTTTACATACTTATTACATTTTCTCTGTATTAAAAACAAATATATATATACACGATTTTAAATGAGGTGTGCCGGTGACGTGGCACCCTCTCCCTTCTTAGTATATCCGCCCCTGAGCAATACAATGATGAAAATAAAAAGAAGCAGTAAACTATAGCATGGATATAATTCAAAGTAGGAACAAAAAAACTGCAGTAATATTTATAAGGATGCAACAATAAATCCACGAACATAATATCAGATTTAAGGAAATTAGTTAACAATCAAGAAACAGTAAGGGGTTGTGCAATCCATTAAGGAAAAATCAGATTTAGACAAGACAAGAAAAGAAAAAAATGGGGCGGTGGATCGTAAATTGAACTTGATGAGAACAAAAAACTACTAAGCGCAGATTTACTAAAGTCCAGCGAGGTCTGATATACTCCTTAGCCCACCAATTGGTGAAGTTGGTGGATCGTCGGTTGACGATCATGGGGATAGGGTCGCCAGAATATTGCTAACAGATAGCGACAATGGAATGAAAAAACCAGAGAGAGAGAAAAAAAGGGCCTGGGGAAATCGTTCGGTGGTTGATCAGCCTGTGTGTTGGTGGGGAATAATTTAGCTAGAGATAGTGACAGTCCCTGTTGAATATTATATAGTTAATCAATATTAGTTTACATGGTAACTTTTCTCCTTAAAATATCATGCAAATAAATGCATTCCCCCAAGAGGTTAACTATTTGCATGGTTACTTAACATATAAAGTAATTCTTTTCAATCTTTCCTCCATCAAGCTCAAAGTTCAACTATTTTACATGGTTCCTTAACCGGGTAATTAAAATTTGAGTACAAAAACAGTTGATGCATCCTAAAAGTCTATGCATGTTTCACAAAAAGATATTTCTTCTTGTTTGAATGCTCTACATGCTCTAGTTAAGTGACAATTTTGATCTCATTCAATACATTCTATATCTTTTTACAGAAAATTTTAATATGTCAATGATCGTCGTGCTTTAGTTTATGACCTGCAGGAATTTACTCATATTTTGTAGTTTAAATATTATTCAATTTTGAACTTGAACAAAAACACCCTTTGGAGAACAAGGCCACTTGGAGAGCCAGTGCTCTGCAATGCATGTGGAACAGGAAGGAAGACAACGGGAACACTAGATGACTTTATTCCTAACCATGAAAATACAGAAATGTAGGCTGGATATAATTTCACTTATATATATCAGTTAACTTGTCTCAACAAATATGATGCATACTCTGAATCAAATCCTTTCTTAAGTATAAAGTCTATAAGCAGGTGGAAAACTAATATCCTCTTATTCAATTTCTGGCCAATTTCTTTTTTTTTATTTTGCATGATAGTAACCCCTGTAAGGTTATTCCAAGTGAGAATCTTTTGACCCAGCATAGGCTTCTGGTGATGGACTTGGATATCAAGAAGGGTAAGAAAATATAGAGCATAGAGGGTTGACCCAAAATTAAGTTGGGTAGCTTGACTCCAATTAGTTCTCAAGAGATGGGAGAGAAGTTGGCGGTGATGGGGATGTGGTAAGTAGGGGGAGGTGGATAGTATGTGGGATAGGGCTGCTACATGCACCAAGTACATAGCTACAGAGGTGTTGGGTATATCGAGAGGCCGGTCTGGCCATCAACGGGGAGACTGGTGGTGGAACAAAGAAGTTAAATATAAGGTGGACACTAAGAAGGTGTCACAACCCGAACTAGGGACTGGCCGTGCTAAATATCCCAAAACCATGAGGGCCCAAAACACCCTTTTCTATCTTGTAATCATGCACAACATTTATATAATAAAAGAAGATGCGGAAACATAATATGCTATGAAAACATGGCATATTCTGAATTCAACATAAGTATGGAAACTGTAAATCAGCTATATCTAAATAACATCTGACTAAGTTTGCAAAATCTCTACTACATGAAAATCTGACAACTGTTTGAAACTGGGACAAGGTCCCCAGTAGACCAAAACTGAAATAAGTGACATAATCTGAAAATACAAGCCTTATAGAATAGAGAAGGCTCACCACTGCACAATCTGATCTGCTATTTGAATTATTTACTACTTATCTAGACCCCTAAACTAAGTCTTAAAACCTGAAGAGGTAGGGAGAAGGGGGTTAATACAAATGTACTAGTACGCAGAGCATATCCAAAATAATCATCTATATTCAAAATATTTGAGAGCAATTTAAAACAGTTCATAAGTATATCATATAGTAAGTATTCATATGGGCATTTTAAAGACTCTGTAAAAATAATCTCAACTTTGAGAAATCTGTGTTACTTCTGTGCAAGGTGGTATACCCTACAACTCTGAAAAATTCCATAGGCTATATGGAAACTGCCATTAACTCAGCAGCGAAGCCCCCAACCCAAGTGTGCCACAAGGATCGGAGTCTCTAAATCTACTATGCCACATGGCCGACGCCAGCATACAATAATAATATATCCGTATTGGCAAATATAGTTTCAGTCTAAGAGTTGCTTAAACTCGCGCCTTCTTCGGGTAACCACCTAACCCCCTTTAAGCCCCTTTTTAAAACTCTATCAAAACATGCAGTCTCTGAAAACCTACTCTAAAAACCTACTCTGTTATGGCATAAATACATATGGTATCGTCATCCCATTGATTTGCAAGTCACATTTCTGAGCCATTATTAGTCTATCATAATCATTATTTTCAAAACACAAGTTTTGGGACCACCATTTTGATAATTCAATTCAAAGAAACTCTTTCTCAAATCTCATGTAAACACATGCAAGGCACTGATCTTTGTCAAGCATTTCAATAATACAAGGTGGTCATGTAAAAGTTCTCAATTCACATACAATTCTTTCTCTTAAACATAGGAACACATTTATATCAAGAAACACCCTCTCAAAAATTTCAAATCATGCTTAAATGCAATAATATTGCGAAAACATCTTTCAAATCACAAAACCATAATCTTTAATTCAATACACGAGAGGGAGTTCATAATTTATTCTATCAACGATCTTAAATCTCAAATTTGATACATATATGTATACATGTAAATCAATTTACGTGATAGAAACACAAGGTAAAAACAATAGTAACATTAAAACATTCGGAGTACGTAATTTAGAGCATAGATTCCAAAACCCCTTTGTAATTCAAGCATAAAAATCTAAAAATCATGCTCTAATGGTTTTAAGCCTATATAGTTTTTTAAGGATAAACCCCACATACCTCTATTTAGAAATTTAAAGGATGCTTCTTGCTACCCACGGCTTGGGGATTCCAAATATTTAATTTGTTTTGAAAATCCACGGCAGAATCTTGATTTATTTGGATTATCAATATGGAACCCTAGAGAGTGTTCTTGAATATTTTTGGTGAATGTATGAGTAATATGCTCAATTAGAGTTGAAATCTCATGTTTGGACTGATAAGGGTGTGAGAAAATACCCAATATACCCTTAATGAGATAGGTATAAAAAAATATAACTGGGAGCCCAATTTCATGGGCCACCGTGATGCGCCACTATCGCGGAGGCTCACTGGAAATCGACGACTGGGAAAGTGGCCCACTCCGCAATGCGCCACCATCGCAAAGTCCCACTGAAAATTGACCTTCATCATTTATACCCTCTTCGCAGCGCGCCAAGGACAGGAATGATGGAGTTTTACGACTAGGACTTAAATTAACCATAACTCCTTCACTGAGTGTCCGTTTTGGACACATCTTATGTCGATGGAAAACTTATTCAATCATCTATGAAAATAAAAGTTGAAATCTAAGGGATTCCACTAGGAAAAAAAAGTATAAATCATTCCATAAGCTAATGCTTGATAGTTTAGGGACAAAATTTAGCTAAGAAAAAATTTGGGGCGCTACAATATCCCCCCTTGGGAACATTAGTCCCCGAATATTGACGTGGGATACAGAAAATTATTATTTCTTGCATACTAAGGCATAGAAAAAATAAGGCATGAATTGTACCTTCTATTTTGTCATTCATTGGATCAAAAAGGTTTGGGTATTTAGCTCTTATGTCAACTTCTGATTCCCAAGTCACTTCTTTAATTTTCTGGTTTCTCCACAACACTTTAACTGAGGCTATCTCTTTGTTCCTCAATCTCTTAAATTAGTGATCCAAAATCTCTACAGGCTCTTCTTCATAGGATAAGGAGTCTATCACTTTGATTTCTTCGATAGGCAATACTAAAGAATGGTCTCCAATACAATTCTTCAACATAGATATATGAAATACCGGATAAACCGAACCCAAACTAGCTGGCAATTCTAACTCCTATGCAACTCCACCTATCCTTATCATAATCTGATATGGTCCTATATAAGAAGGACTCAACTTACCTTTTTTCCCAAATCTCATGACTCCCTTCATAGAAGAAACCTTGAGAAACACCCGATCTCTAACTTCAAACTCTAGATCTCTTCTTCTAACATCAGCGTAGGACTTATGATGACTCTTAGTTGTCTTAAGTCATTCTCTAATGACTTTCACATCCTCTATTGCCTGATGAACAAGATCAGGCCCAAATATCTGCATCTCACTTACTTTATACCATCCTATTGGAGACCTATATCTTCTACCATACAATGCCTCAAAAGGTGCCATCTTAATATTGGAATGGAAACTATTATTATATGTGAACTCTATCAATGGCAAGTGCTCTACCCAACGACCTTTAAAATCAATCATGTAGGCCCTCAACATATCCTTAAGGGTCTGGATGGTGAACTCAGCTTACCCATCTGTCTGAGGGTGGAAAGCTGCGCTCAAATTCACTTGGGTACATAAAACCATTTGTAACGATCTCCAAAACTGTGAAGAAAATTGTGTACCTCCGTCAGATATGATGGACACAGGTGCCCCATGCAAACGAACTATTTCTGCAATGAACAGCTTGGCATAATCCTCTCCCAAATAATTTGTCTTGACAGGTAGAAAGTGAGTTGACTTGGTCAACCTATCTATGATCACCCAAATGGAATCACACTGGTTTCGGGACCTCGAAAGTCCTGTAATGAAGTCCATATTAATCATCTCCCACTTCTAGAAAGGTAAAGCTATCTCTTGAGAAAAACCACCTGGCTTTAAATGTTCCACTTTAACTTGTTGACAATTCAAACACTTGGCAACATAGTTAGCCACATCACGATTCATATTATTCCACTAATAAATGGTTTTCAAATACTGATACGTCTTAGTAGAGCCAGGGTGAAAAACATACCTCGGCATGTGAGCTTCATCAAGGATTCTCTTCCTCAAACCATCTACATCTGGCACACACATTCTACCCTAGAATCTCAAAACACCATCACCACCAATTTCAAAAGACAATACCTTTTGTTGACCCACATCTTTCTTGATCTACATCAAGATGGGATCTTCAACCTGCTTCTCGGACTTCTGCACAAAGGGAAGATTTAGCTATCTCATGAAAAACCACTCCTCCATTCTCGGAATCTAAAAGTCGCATTCCTAGATTTGTAAATCTGTGAATATCCTTTACCATCTCCCTCTTTTCTTTCCCCATATGAGAAAGACTGCCCATAGATAACCTGCTGAGGGCGTCGGCTACCACATTCGCCTTGCTTGAATAATAGTGTAGGCTCATGTCATAGTCTTTTAAAAGTTCAAACCACGGCCTATGCCTGAGATTCAATTATTTCTATGAGAAAACATACTATAAAATCTTGTGGTCAGTAAATATATCAACGTGTACCCCATACAAATAGCGCCGCCAGATCTTAAGTGCAAAAACCACAGCCGCTAACACCAAGTCGTGAGTAGGGTAGTTCCGCTCATGCACCTTTAACTGCTTAGATGCATAATCCACTACCTTGTCGTGCTGCATAAGAAAACACGCAAGTCCAACTCGGGACGCATCACAGTATAGAACAAAACCATTTGTACCCTCTAGAAGAGTCAGAACATGAGCAATAGTCAACTTGTTTTTCAACTTCTCAAAGCTATTCTCACAAGAGTAAGAACATAAAAAGTTCACCTTTTTCTGAGTCAACTTAGTAAGTGGTGTAGCTATGGAAGAAAAACTCTTAACGAATCTTCTGTAATAACCCGCCAAACCCAAGAAGTATTGAATATCGGTTGGAGTCGTGGGCATGGGCTATTTTCTCACTGCCTTAATCTTTTAGGGATCAACCTTAATCCTCTCACTAGACATAATATGCCCTAAGAATGCAATAGCATTCAACCAGAATTCACACTTGGAAAATTTTTCATACAACATATGATCTTTAAGGGTCTGAAGGATGATTCAGAGGTAATTGGCATGGTCCTCCTCGCTGTTAGAATATACCAAAATGTCATGAATGAATACAATGACAAATAGATCCAGAAACTAATGAAAAACCCTATTCATTAGATCCATGAAAGATGCAGAGGTGTTAGTTAACCCAAAGGACATGACTAACAATTCATAATGGTCGTATCTGGTTTGAAAAGATTTTTTGGAAATATCTGACTCTCTAACTTTCAACTGGTGATATCCCGAACGAAGGCCTATATTTGAAAAACATTTAACACCCTGAAGTTGATCAAAAAGATCATTAATCCTAGGAAAGAGATATTTATTTTTAAGCGTGACCTTATTCAAATGGCGGTAATCTATGCACATATGAAGGGAACCATCTTTCTTTTGCACGAAAAGTACAGGTGCACCCAGGGAGACACACTGGGGTGGATAAAACCTTTATCTAGAAGATCTGCTAGCTGTTCTTTCAACTCTTTTAGCTCTGTAGGAGCCATCCTATATAGCAAAATAGAAATAGGATGGGTATCTAGAAATAAATTAATACCAAAATCTATCTCCCTATCAGGTGGTATTCTTGGGAGATCATCTAGAAAGACTTCCAAGAATCTATTTGCTATGGGGTGAAACTGAAGAGGGAGACTTTAAGCACTAGAATATTTAACTCGAATAAGATGATACAAGAAAACTTTGGAAATAAGTTTACGGGCCCAGAGATAAGATATGAAGTGCTCTCTAGTTTCTAGAGAATGTCCCTCCCATTATATCACAGACTTATTCAAACAAAAAGTGACTCTTCGGGTCCTACAATTCAAGGTGGCATAGCACGAATAGAGCTAGTCCATCCCTAATATGGCATCAAAATCAACCATATCAAATTCTATGAGATCTGCCTCAGTATCCCAGCTGAAAATAGACATAACACAATTTCTATACACCCTCCTATCCACAGCAGAATCTCCCACTAGGGTGGAAACTGAAAAAGGTTCAACAATCACATCAGGCTCAAACCCAAAACCAACAACCACTTATTGGGTCACATAAGACAAGGTAGACCCGGGATAAAGTAATACATACACATTACGATAACATATTTGCAACGTATCAGTGACTATATCTGGTGAGGCCTCTTCCTCCTGGCAGTTGGTCAAAGCATACTACCAGTTCCAACCATTTTCGGCAGCTGAAGTGACACCCTTCTAAGGTGGTGGTGCAGATGAACTCACCTGCAACTTGGATCCTCCAATATTACTTTTTACTGTCGGACAGTCTCTCCGGATATGGCCTGGCTGGATTAATGAATATGACACCAAAGAGTCAAACTGACATCTCCCTAGATGATTTCTCCCGCATCTCCCACAGCGCGGATAGGGGCGAGAGGTCTGGGCTACACTTCTCTGCAATTATGTACCCTACATCGTCGACCCCTGACTAGACTAAAAATTCTGGGTGCGCTGCTTATCTATGCGTCTAGACACTAGAGCACTAGCTGCCGACTGTGCGTTACCCTAATATTTTTTATTTTGCCATTTGTTGCCCCAATTACCGCTCCACTGTTGACTATGACTCTGGTCTGTCACTCTATGATTAATTGAGTACTATATTCTAAGGCATATGGACAACCTTTAACAAAAATAATGCAAAGGTTAAGATCATTAAAATACTCTTAATACTCCTAGTTAAATTTTAAATTATTAAATTTTTTTTTAAAAAGCTTAAGCATCAATCTATCTAAGTAGCATTAAATTTAGGGAAAATTTTTTCCTTTTGTTCATTCTTCTTCTTTTTCGTTTTTCATTTCCATTGTTTGTCCTAATAGTGGCATATAATTAATTGTTCTGTAATTTATGTTTGTAGCTTCATTTCTTGTTTGAGAATATATAGGTCCTATGCTCAAATTGAAGGACACTTTATGAGGCTCAAATCTTAAATGCCTTGATGCAGGGTATAAAAATCATTTGGTGTTAATGGTGACCCGACTGAAGCATAATCATAAGGTGAAAACTACGCATCATAATCTGATAAGCATTTCACACATATTATATAACTAGTTGAGAATATGTGTGTTGCATGTGTATTTTAAATAAAGATGTTAATCATTTTAAACGACATTCAAAAAGAGAATTTTTTACTTGATTAATTGATTTCAAATTGCTACATATATTAGGAGTTTCAACATAATTCAAATAAGAATTTTTTAAATTATAATTAAAATTTCAGTTGATTTTAAATTATTAAATTTTTTCTAAAAAAATAAATAGCAATTTTAAACAACATTCAGAAAGACAATCTTTTACTTGACTTCAAAATGCTACATATTAGGAGTTTCAGTATAATTCAAATAAGAAAAAAATTAATAATAATTAAAATTTTAGTTTATTTTAAATTATTAAATTTTTTTTAAAAAATAAATGATAATTTTAAACATCTTAACAACATAAATATTACCACTATAAATGGAACAACCAATAAATTGATAAGTGAGAAGTAGAAAAAGAATAATAAGTGATAAGTGATACTATATTGTGTTAACACAAAATTACTTCTTCACTAAAAGAAAATTGTAATTTAAATAAGTTACTCATCGAAATTATGTTTGTTATCAGGACTTCTACTCAAAACAAGATCATCTGTTATCTTTTATAATTCATGCATGCATTGGTAATGAATAGAGATTTTTCACAAAACAATATGCATATTATACTAAAATAAAATAATATAAATTATATTAGTTATTCAGTACTATATTTTGGAGAGCTGGTGGGATGGGGGACATAGCCAAATAGGAACGCTTGACCAATTTAGTGTTGCATGAATATGATGTTGAAATATTTTCTTTATACCTAAACCTTTCCTCCTAGCTATTTTTTATCATTGCCATTTTAGAAGCAAATGCCATGCATTATCCTATGACCGCTATGTTTCCAAACTACATATCCCACCTAGTCCATCCCAATCTTGTCTAGCTATGAAACTCTCATCAGTATTTCCGGTGTTGGTATTAGATGAGCTTGGTTTTAATTAGATAATACTATCTATGAGGTCTTAATTCACGAATAAATGTGTACAAGGAGCTAGATTTTAGTTAGAAAATAATATAAGCTTTTACCAATACCATTATGCAACAAGCATTGGCCTTTGCAAGATTGGTTAAACAAAATCTTAATAATAAGATTTTTTTTAATGAAAATCTGCATTAAGAAGACAATTCACAATCAAAATAGAAGCTATGAAGACTGATTATAGAGAACAAAGGTTAGCCATCTTCAATAATTAGTTCACACTTCTTAATAAAACTCAAAACAATAGAACTTACAAGATCATGTGAAATATGAAATCCTTCATTAGAATCTAACACAAAAATAAAATCAAATAAGCATATATGCTTTTTTATATGAACTATTGTATATTTTTGAGTCCATCAATCTTCTTCCTTTTCAGATTTGACTCTAGGGCCTTTCACATTTACAATGATGGATGTGTTGGTCTTCAAATAAACCTCAGTACTCTCAATGCTAAGGAAATTGTTGTTATCATTAAAATCACCAAATAGACTATCATTTCCTACGTGAAAATTGAAGTCGTTGGCATCAATTGAAGGAGATATGGTGGCAAATGGTCCATATAAACCCTTGTTTGTGACAGATTTTATAGATTTCAAAATTGTAAAAGGACCGCTTGATGTTTCAAAAGAACCACTTATGAAAGTAAGAAATTTTGATAAATAATCAAA